>CM062233.1:24370081-27341485 GCA_031216185.1 Syzygium aqueum
TGGAAAAATTGTTAAATAAAACATTTCAAGATGTAAATGATTGATAAGGAGCCCATAACTTTCCTCTTGAAAGTGCCCAAGAATTCTACAATAATCGTCCAGCCGTCGACAGGATCCCATGTATAAAATCCGGACCAAAGGAAACCGATGGATGGTTCGAAAATAACTATTTTAACATGGATTCCTTAAAGTTTCAATTTTTCGCCACATGTTATCCGTGACATTTGATTTTGTACGTCGGTCTTGTAGCGAGATATTCGAGGGCGCATCAAGTTCACCTAAGCTCGATCCACTGATTCCGTGAGGTCTCGCGTATAACTCTTTGTCCGCGTGAACTTAGTCCACTCGGGAACGACCCATTTACGATGAATTTAATTTGAATAAGAATAGGGGGAAAGGGCGGGATGAGCGTGGCTAATTGGCCCATTTTGCACGTTCTGCCCCCACCAAATTTCTCCCTCTCCATAGAAATGGAACAGCGACTGTGACAAACCCCCCGATAAACGTGGCATCCTATCTCTCGCGGTGACTCTTGCTTTCCGCACCCCCCTCCGTCGAAATCTGGGTCTGCATCAATCATTCTAATGTTACCATGGATTGAAGGGCGTGTGGAAACTGGGGTGTCCGTGGAGAAAAAGAGAGAATAAAGCAACAAAGTGTCAAGAAAGCTAGAGAGAGAGAGTGATTGGTTTTAGGTTTTGGGGAGGAGAGGAGGGATAGGCTCTGGCCAACATAATTATTCCTTTCTTTAAGCAGAAGGGTGGAGGAAGCTACAGGCAAAGCAGAAGGGGTTTTGGAGTTATGAGATTTTAGAGAGAGAAAGAGGGTAGGAGAGACACTTTGGGGCCGAGGTTGAAGAGAAATTATTAAACGATAGTTCTTAGGCTCTGTTTGGCAACTTGCCAAATAGTATCTGATTCTGTTCTTTTGTTCCCAGAATCAGTTTGAGAGCAGAAATCTGTTTGTTAAAAAAATTGTGCCCGGGCACAATTTTGCCAAAAATTGATCCTAGAATCAATTTTGGAACAGAATCGAAAATAAAAAAAAGTAGCTACTTGATTCTGAGAACAAAAATGAGAATCAATTTTTTTTTTCTTTTTTTTTTCTTGGTTTTTAATATAGCTTCTAATGTCCGGCACGAGAGCTACTCTCGTCGTACTTGGCAAGATTAAAATATTTTAATAAAAAAATATTATTAATAAAAAAATTTTATCGGCCATGGAAAAAAATAAAAATATATTATTAATAAAAAAAATTTTACCAATCATGGCCAGTGACCAGGCCATGGCAAAAAAAATAAAAAAATATATATTATTAATAAAAAAATTTTATCGGCCATGGCCAGCAACCAGGTCATGGCAAAAAAAATATATATTTTCAATAAAAATATTTTTTATTTAAAATATTTTAATAAAAAATATTATTAATAAAAAAAATATTTATAAAAAAATATTTTACCAGCCATGGCCAGCGACCAAGCCATGGCAAAAAAAATAATTTCAATAAAAATATTTTTTATTTAAAATATTTTAATAAAAAAATTATTTATAAAAAAAATATTTTACCAGCCATGGCCAGTGACTAGGCCATGGCAAAAAAAAATAAAAAAATAATTTCAATAAAAATATTTTTTTATTAAAAAAATATTTTACCGGCCATGGCCAGCGACCAGACCATGACGAAAAAAATAAAAAAAATATTTTCAATAAAAATATTTTTTAGTAAAATATTTTCAATAAAAATTATTAATAAAAAAAATTTTATAAGAAAATTTTTTACTGGCCATGACCAAAAAATAAAAAAAATTATTTTTAATAAAATTATTATTAATTAAAAAATATTTTACCGGTCATGGCCAAGAAGGAGGAGAAAAAAAGAAAAGAAAGAAATATTTAAATATTTAAAATGTTATTAAAATATCATTAATAAAAAGAAATTTTATGCCGTTACCAAACGCATTTCTATTCCTAGGCACATAATTCTGGACCGTTACCAAACGCTTGTAAATGTTCAGAATCAGTTTTCAGGCATAGAATCAAAAAGAATCATTTCTGACCAGAATCTGTTCCCGGATACAGAATGGTTACCATGCGCAGCCTTAGCATGTTTTGGATAATAAATAAATAAATAATAAATAATTAAAAGTTATTATAGGGTCTACTTTTTCAAAAATTTATGGGTCACAACATACCGTTGCTGTCACAGTGGTTCGAAGATTGTTATGTAAGTAAAGCTCGAAGTCGAGTGACGTAGAGGGCGCATTTTTTGGGTGAACTCTTGCCTTTGTTCTATTATGGGAGTGAGTTTCTCATAGGAAAGAAGATATGGGGCATGAGTTCTGATGTTTCGATCAAAGACACGTGTGGCTCACAGGTGGCCAAATTCCATAGGGCCAAGAGGTTGACCCCCCTTCCCATTCATCAAAATATTCATCAGGTATCGAAGCAATGATACAGTGACATTGAGAATGCGATGCGTGTTGAAGCCTATTTCTCCCGACCCTTCTTGATCACACGATTTGTAAGAAAAGTTCAATAGGTAAGCAAAAGACACGTGCCAACAGGCACGTGGCCCTAATAATAAAGGGGTTTGGGGGTTGATTGGCACCTTAGCACCTCTTCACTAGTATCGGAGTCAGCGACCTATTCAGCATACTTGCTTATTTTTGGATGAATTACTAGGTAGAAAAGGTAGATTTGTTTTCATCATGAGTGATTCTACTTATTCCAGTTCACCAGTCACTGTAAATGCCAGCTTAGATCTTTGTATTTCAAATGTTTCTAAAATTAACTGTCTTTATGAGGTTTCATACCTTAATGAAGATAGTCGGAAACTTATCTTCCACTTATTAATCCATATTGTGCTTTCGCCAAATCGCCTTCTTTCTCTCCACTCTGTTCCATCAAACAGCTCATCAAACATACACCCCAAGAAATTAAAAAATATGTCAAGTCATCCCGATTCGATCAGCATCCTATTCCTGCCATCTAGCAAGAACATTTTGTTACCCTGTAAATACCTTCTAATTTTCCACGTCAATGGATACAGCAAGGGTATACGCATCTTCACTTTGGTGCCTCCGTCTTACTCTATCCTTCCATAGTAGAAAAAGGATTACCTGTTGTTGCTTGCATAGTCCTTCTGGATACTCGTTTCTTAGATTACCAACATACTTGTATCGTTACAATCCAAATCACTCTTAACGCTAGAACAGTATTTGTTACACTGTTTCCAAATTTCAATATGGCCCTTATGGACCCACGACTCCTCTCAGCTCTTAAAGTTCGGCTACAACTCACATGAGTTCCTCAAACTCTTGATTCTATAGCTGCTACTATATATTACTAAATGGTGTATTGGATCCAGAATCATGCTATTAATCTTAATTTTCCTGGCACTAAGGATGCTCTTTTCGTCTTAGTAGATAGTGATCAAACTTCTTGTGTTCATGTACCTAGACAAATTCCTCGGGATCAATTAGTTCAGTTACTCCCTAATACTTGGGTAACTAACTATGAAAAACTCCATCAGAATTCCAGACCTATCTAGTCCATGGAATCTCAGTTCATAAAAAAGAAAGATGGTATGATTGTTATTAAATTTAGTAAAGAAAAAGAAGAAACATCTTCTTCTATTTTTTCTACTATTTTTATGATGCAACCTTGTTATGCTGATGTTCCAATTGAGGAAGGCGACTCAGATCTGAAGACTATGATCAAGTCTTTTGATCAAGAGGGAAGACCCATCCATTGTTACAAGGATCCTCGAACGGGACATTGTTTCTAGGATCTTGATTGTCAATATTCCCTTTGTACAGGCCCTCCTGATGGTGATGAAGATGACAGACCATCTAAAAAGAAAAAGAAGAGGTCCAATGATAGTCTCTACCAGAGATATCTAGATGGAGATTCTACCATAGGACTACTCGGTGAGGATGAAGGAATATGCCAATTTATGATTTCATATGGACCACCTCGGCTACAAACTCTCCCTCTAGTTCCTAAACCTTGTAAACCACCTTCACCTCCACAATCATCACCTAGAAAAACTCCGCCACATAATAAATCCATCCAAAAATGGGTTAGGAAAAATCCCTATCATTTGTAGTTACCCAAAACACCCCAGCTGTCATGTGTTTCAAAGTTTGAACCACCACCTATACTCCTAACCGTTTGTATGTTCCAACCCTCGGACTTTCCACCTTTGGAGGGGACCAATTTTAGTGCTCCTTTTCTAGTATTAGAAGAATTTACATACGCTTATCATCGATTCCGACACAAGCCAAAAATTCCAAATCCTACGGTTGTTGATGATCATGGGAGACAAAAAAAGGTTACTACTGCTGAAGCTGTTCTGAATTGGCAATCAGAAAATGCTCTGGCACAAAATAATGTTCTTAAGACAATTGATTCGGGGCTTTCAACTATCCAAGCTTGTTTGGATTATGTTGACCAGAAGGTTGATCAAATGACTTTGGTTACAAACAAATTGCTTGAGACATTCCAGAAAAGTTGCAACAGATGGAATTGGACAAATATATTTCCCACAATTATTTGAAAGACCAGACGGCTGAAATGAAAAATTACAATGGCAGATAAAAGTCCTCCAACAAGGAAACTTTGGTCCTTCACCATATTCATTTTCTCAACCTTGGCATCTAGCCCGAATGGAGATCTCTCCTCCAAAGGCCACTTCATTTGCCTCAATTATTACAGAAGCCCTAAAAGCAGACCGAAGTGATATTGTTACACTTCGAAATTGCATCCGTGAAATGGAAAAACAAAAGAAGATACAACAGGAGAAAAAGCCACGAGTTCCTGAACCATCCCAGGAACCGTCCTCTTCCCACATGATTTCAAACCTGTTAGAGGCCTTTTCGTGAGATCAATCCCAACAAAAATTGCTTGTTATTGCTACAATTGATCTATCCCAGCAAAATGCCTCTTCCAACTTTGAAACAGTATCATCTTCTTCAAAAGAAACCTTCCTATCTGAACCTGAAATATCAAGTTTCTCCAAGCCTGCTATCCTTATGGTTGATCCCTCTGAAGCGGATATGGAATCGATTTCATTAGAACCATAAATAGTAAACCTTCATGATCAAAGCTCATATTCTCAATCATCAACGTCCAAATACTATTTCACCCTAGATGATATTTCATACACTAAATGGCCAAAAAGATTACAAGAATTCCATGCTTGGCTTAGAACTAGAGCCCTCACTATTAAAAGTTGGTATGATATACTGACACAATTTGTAAGCAGATTTACTGGCGGCCTCAAAAATTGGTGGAAAGCTGTTTCTGACCAAGAGCAAATGACATTTTTACTCCATACAGACTTTCACTATGTGACTCGGTTATCCATCAATTCTTCATTAGCAAACCGAAAGATCTTCTTGAGATGAAAATGAGAGAATTCTTTGACAAAAAATGCTACTCCTTGCTCTGAAAACATTTGAAGAAGCATTTCCATGATATGCTTAAATTATTCTACGCCCTTGGAGCTTATCCAAACCTAAAGTAGGTAATTATGTCCTCTATTCCAAAAGAGATTGGTCAAGTTGTGAAAAGATCTCTTTAGAATAAGTAGCGAAGAATTGCAGATGTTCCTATTGGTGAACTGCAACAAGAGATACATTTGGTTCTTGATGACCTCTGTATTCGCCAAAAGGCATTCAGAAGTTTTCTTAAGAGCATAAAGAGCTTGATAGGGCTTGTCATAAGCCTGAATTGAAGATCAAGTGCTCAAAGAAAAATTATTGTGATGATCCTTCCTGCGGAGATCATTGCAAAAAGAAGAGGCATTTCAAACGATTCTTCCTATGACCAAAAAGAAAACGCAAATGGCATTTTTTGATAAAAGGACGCTCTAGACGAGATCAGTCTGGAAGGCACAAGAAGACTGACATATGTTATATCTGTAACAAAAAGGCCACTTGGCCAAAAATTGTTCGAAGGCCCAGAGAAGAAATTCCCATTTGATTTAGAAGATTGAAAAGAAAACTAGAATTTCTCTCCAAGATGATTATGTTGAATTAGTTTTCTCCATAGAAGATGAACCATCCAAGCACACCATATGCGCTATCCAAATATGATCTCAATCCAGTGATACTAAAGATTCATCTGATGAATTCGAAAAAGGAGTCTACTCCTTATACTCCAACAATCCAAGACCTTTGTACATATAATCCTTCCACCTTTCTATATGTACCTATTAATATCTATCTTTCGAAATATTCTAAACCTATTTCCATCATAGCCCTCATCGACACTGGAGCCAGTGCTTCGATTCTTGATACCAAAATTCTTCCAGAAAAATATTGGACTTCATATACTCGATACTTTAATTCTGCTTCTGGAAATGCTTTTGCCACAAGATTCCAAAGCAAACCCATCACCCTTCAATTCTTCCCACAATGTTCAATCGCCACCAAAATCCTTAGCTCTATTTCACCTAACAAAGATATCATCATTGGATAGGACATCCTTACCCAACTTACTAAACTTAGAATTCTATCTAATAGACTTCGATTCAAAGGACAATTCAAAGAGTTTGTGGACATTCAGCGCTTCTTTGCCATCCAAATGAACATATTGGATCCCATCATGTAAACCTTTCTGAGTGCATGTGCAGAATTTCATTCAGATTTTGTGCTCAAATGCCTAAACCCTTTATGGAAAAATCCTGACTTTTTCATCCATTTACCATTCAAGAAAAATGAGGATATCAATCCCACCAAGGCAAGTCATTCAGGGATGAATCCAGATCATTTGATTTTGGCACAAAAAGAATGCTCTGATTTGCTTCATCAAAGATTAATCGAACCATCTAATTCTCAAAGGACATGTGAAGCATTCTATGTGAATAAGCGTTTTGAGCAGAACTGAGGGAAAATAAGGCTGGTCATCAATTACCAACCTCTCAATCACTTCCTCTAAGATGATAAATTTCCATTACCCCATCGGAATTCTTTATTCTCCACTCTGACTCAAGCTAAGGTCTATTCCAAGTTTGACCTTAAAGCTGGATTTAGGCAGTTAGGAATTCATCCTGATTACAGGCATAAAACTAGATTTTGTATCCCCAATTAGCATTTCCAGTGGGCAGTTCTTCCCTTTGCCGTTAAAACAGCTCCTTCATTGTTCCAGAAAGCCATATGCAGAATTTTCCAGCCTATTTTAGCCAATACCCAAATTTTCATTGATGATATTCTCCTCTATAGCCCTGATGAGGATTCTCATTGTAAATTGTTAGGTCAATTTGTTGAATCGATCCAGAAATATGGCATCATGCTATCCTAGAAAAAGATGATTATTGCCCAACGAGAGATCTAATTTCTCAAAATGTACCTTAAAGATGGATCATATTATCCTGGTTCACATATTGCAAAAGAGCTACAAAAGTTCCTGGTAAGAATCTCTCTGTCAGACAAGTTCAACAATTTTTTGGGATAGTCAATTATCTCAGAGACTTTGTTCCCAGAATCACCAAATTGGTGAGCCCAATGTAGCAAATCCTCAAAAAAGATGCTCCCTCATAGGAGCCACAGCAGACTAAATCCGTCAAATGTCTTAAAGAAGCTTTACAGCATCTTCCTCCCTTACAAATCCCTTCTATTGGGAAAAGAATTCTACATACAGATGCTAGTGATGAATATTGGGTTGTTGTTCTTTTCGAAGAAATTAATGGAAGCATAAAATCTGTGGACACAAAAGTGGAAGATTTATGCAAAGCGAGATGCATTATCATTCTACTTTCGAGGAAATTTGGCAGTAAGGTATGACATCAAGAAGTTTGAATTTCATCTCCTTTGACATCATTTTTTGGTAGAACTGGATATGCCCTCTTTCTCCCAAATGTTGAAGTTCAAACAAAAGCAAATTCCTCATCCTCAACTCCTCAGATAGGTGAAATGGTTTTCAAAGTATTCCTTTGAAACTAGATATATAGCAAAAAAGAAGAATGTGCTTGCTGATTTCTTATCACGGTCAAAAGAATTCGTTGCACCAATTACATCCATAAATATGTATGTGCCGCGAAATCCATTTGGTGGATTTAAACCCATCAAGATGAAACCTCTTAGGCCTAGCAGGCATTACTCGTTGGAAGTTCCTACATACATCCAAGACAACAGCTTTTTCGAAAATCTGCCATCACTAATGTGAAAATGTCAACCACTGATTTTCAGTAAGTACGAAGGATTAAGTCTCGACCCAGTGGGCTGTATTCAAAATATCCTTTCATCCATCCTATCTCCCTCAATCTCGAAGATGAGTTCCTAGAAGAATTCAAGTCATTTTATTGATATCTGTTCAATATTTATACCATAGCCATTAAGTTTTCAACAACCAAAATTATTGTTATTGTTGGCAGAATTCTCTTAGGAGAAAAGAAGTTTAAGCATTTTGGTGTTATGCTTTATTGGTTCAAACCATCGGGAGCATGGAACTGTATGTTTCAAGAACAAGTTAGGGCATGTCGACCAAATCCGAAATTGTATATAATAGTCCTATTTCACAAGCTATGGTTTTTTTCTCATCCAAATGGAGATGTGCGCAAAACTCCAGCTAATGTAGAAGTAACTACATACAAGCCTCAGCCGATTCCAGAAAAGTTCTTCAAAATTTTTCCATACAAAATCTGTCACGCTCGAGCTCCACAGCGCACGAGCATCCCACCTCCGGTCGATTATGGTGCAACGTCCCAAGACACGTCGCCAACCAAACGACCACACAGAGATAAGGCACATGCGGAAGTAATAAATAAACACCGTACAAATACATACACGAGACCAAAGATAGTACAACAATCTAAAAAAAGAATATAATTACAAATATACATTTATATTACTATAAAAAGCCTTTATACAAAATCCATATACAACAGCCCAAAAGATAGAAGCAACAAAAACAGACAACAGCCACTAGGGTCAAAAAGGGTAAGTGGCTAGGGGAAGTGCTGCGGCCAAAAAGGGACAATCTCCATTGCTAAGGATTCAGACCTACACTAGGGCTCCCAGTCGGGATCCAACCCCGACGACTCCTTTGACGAGCTCTCAGGAGGCTCGGACGCCTCAGAATCCAGGTCCTCGGTTGTGGCCCTCTCGTCCTCGGAATCCGGCTCTAACTCCGGGTCAAGGTAAAATCCTATCTCCTTGTCCAAGCTCAGCTCTACAACCTCTCCGTCCTCGTCCAAATCCTGGTCCATGGCCTCAAGCTCGTCCTCCTCATCATCCATCGGCTCTGGGTCCTCAAACAGCACCTCTGGCACCTCATCCATCGCCTCATCCTGGATGTTCCAATCCGGTGCAGCCTGGGAATCTAACACCTCACCATCAGCTATTATGAGCTTCATCACACCATTCTTGTCTAATGGAATATCAAAAGTCCTGAGGGGTCGCCCTATATTCCCATCAGCATCCTTAAGACACCAGGCCACGTACTCTTGGATTTGGTAGAAATTCTCACCTACATTCACAAAAATTATGGAATGGTATCTCACATACACTTCCCCATTCCCTGAGGGGTACACTCTCGTTGTCTGCTAGATCTGTGTCGGGATCCCAAAAAGAGGTGGTGGCCTCGACATGCTCAAGGTCGGGGTCTAAAAAGTTTGGGTTATAACAATAATGAGAACGCGTTTCAGTGAGTAAAACCACCTAAACCTAAGCTAGACTAACATGCATCTCCTGATAGGAGAAACAACACAATAAAAATAATGAACAAATGACCTCGACCCTTGGTCATTTCAATAAGATAATCATGGCACATACACGCACACTCTTGGTCACACGTACGCCATACGCATGCTCATGCTCATCAGTGCTTGTACCGCATGCCACTCACCAAGTCTCACATGCTTGCACATTAGCCCATGCATTCTTATGCATGCAAATGCCATCATTATGTCATGTTCTCATTCTGGCTCACACTGCACACTAGCTCAATGCTGAATTATCAATTTAAATCCGACCCGCGTAAAACGCATCAAGTCTCTTTCTTAATCACAATACTTCGTGGCCCGCATAAAGTGTATCCGGCCCAGTGTCTCTAGTCTGCGTCAAAACGCATCAGGCGCAACACCGATCTCCTCACGAACCAGAGCCCGCGTAAAACGCATCAGGTTGGTTGTCATCCGGACAAACCGGGCATCGTCCCGAGTAAAACGCATCAGGACGGCATAACCCGCGTAACAAGCATTAGGGCGAAATGTGATCACACATACACACAGCCAGTTGTTATCTGAACCCCGCGTAAAACGCATCAGGGCGATAAGGTGATTACATGCTCATGTCAGACACGCATTCTCGCACAATCTCAACTCATGCCTCATTCTCGGCATACAATGCGTGGCCATGCAATGCAATACAATGCAACATGAGCATCAGACACGATTTAAACACTCAGCCAATCATTGTCACAACACCGTATCCAAATCACAACAATGTACTCAATTGGCCTGTTTAATACCGTGCGGCCTAATGCGTAATTCACAATTTAGATAATTAATCAATGCCATCAATTGGCCAATCACACTCTGCATTGATCGACCACACGAATACACGACGTGGCAATACCCAATTTACCATAATTGAGCACAAACAACCATTAAATCAGTCAACTCGGGCATACCCGGCAATTCAGTCACATAAACCTCAATTTGTCGATTTTGATCCAATAGTTCACCAAATGGATAGCCACTATTCGACCTTTCCTTGGTCTCGATTTCTCATCCAAATCGGCCTATTAATCCACCAAGTTTACCGCGACATCAACCTCGAACCATCGGTATCAAATTCTCCCTAAGTCGCGCAAATGTACACTAAACCAAGCCCGTCTAAAAATACACACTATCTTAGTCCGGGTTTAGGGAATATAATCACTTAATTCTAGACCGAGTTGACAGGAACGAGCGGCTGATCACTGGCGAGCGACGAAACCAGCGGCGGCGTTCCGGGCGGATCTCACGGCGACGCGGTGGTATGGATGGTGGTCCTCAGCCGGATCATATGGCGGCGAGAGGCGAGGGTGAGAGGTAACGGTGGTGAGGGGAAAAAGTGGATCAGCGAGGGTGGTGACGCTCGGAGTGGGTGGCGACACTCGGTGTGGGTGGCGACGAGCATGGCGGCTCCGGCGGCGGCGAGCAGCGGTTTCGGGCGGTGGTCGGTTCACGCGGCGGTGAGTAGAGGAGGATGATGGTGGCGGCGATGAAAGGGGAAAGTGGGTCGATAAGGATGATCGTGGTGACGGCAAGGCACGGCGGGAGCAGTGGCTCAGCGCGGCGGCATGGCGGTGGCGCTCCGGCGTCCACAACTTCCAAGCAGCCGAGAGAGAGAAACGGAACAGGAGAGAGAGAGAGATGGAACGGGATGGTGGTGGTGCTGACGAGGTGAGGTCAGGCGAGGCAGTGGCACCGGCGAACGGCGGCGGCGTGCGGCTCCGGCAGCTTGACACGAACGGCAGAGGGAACCGGCGGAGAGGGAGACGATCGTGAGAGAGAGAGAGAGAGAGAGAGAGAGAGAGAGAGAGAGAGAGAGAGAGAGAGATGGCCGGGTGAGAGGGAGGGAAAAGTGAGGAGAGAGAATGGTCAAACAAGGTCAAATAGGGATGACTAGGGGGGACAAGTGTCACTCATCCAATGAAATGCCCAAAATGCCTTTGATCCAAAGGCCTTCATTTGATCTTATCCAATAATGCAATGGTAATTTGGTCATTTGGTCCAATAATTGAGCTGATCCAATTTTTAAAATAATTTCCTTAATTTAATCTCAAAATTCGGAATTAATCAAAATAGGGCCAGGGACAAAACGGTCATTTTTTCGTCCCGGGCCGAAATTTCAATTTTCGACCCGAGCCGAAATTTCAATTTTCGACCGTACTAACCCCAAATATGACTAGCCAACATAATATGACGTCGTCCTCGCGAAAATAGTCTCGTAAGCCCTCGAAAAACGACATTGAAGTCCGGGTACAATTACGCGATCAAAACTTGCTCAATTTCAAATTCCAGTGTCTCTCACTAACGGGCGGCTGTTTAGGGGTTACGCGTATCGAGCTAGGGTTATCTCAGTCATTATGGCCTCGATTACCAAAAGAACGAGAGGAATTATCGCTAGTTCTGGAGGTTACGATCATTCGGTTTAAGTTCGAGATTTATTGGCCACGTGTACTTTCGGTCGTACAGAATCACCTGCTATCCGATCATACATCGTTGGCCTTGGCCAAACCAAATCCGTCACCTTTCTAGGATCGGCCTACATTGACCCAAAATATTTCCTCATTATTTCTCAAAATCTGTGCCAGACTCGCGATCGGGTCCCTGGTCCATGTACCGTTTTTCCTAATTAGCCATTTCCATTTGGTCAGTATCTCGAGAGTGATCGGCTCCGGGCGAGACTTACTAAAATGAAATGGGAAATAATATTCATTTATTGAATCCGGAAATGAGCCGAAATTCGAGGTATTACAAAATCTCGACACTTTCTTAGGAATATAGAGAGCTCTAAAGACTTCTATGCTAATACAACCAAGTGATGCCACCAGAGGTATGGCCAACAAGTTTTAACGACGCATCTTGATATCATTCAGCTTATCGCAGGTATCAGACAATGATTGATAGAGCGTTGGGACAATATTATGGCATAGATATGCAAGCTGATATGAATGCTGCTACCTCATCCTCATCTCAAGAGGCCTCGTCCTTATCCCAAGCCTCTCAGTTAGAAGATCCATGGGGAGGACCATTATCGCAAAGACCCATATGATTACAGTGAGTTACAACTTGCACTCAATCTAGGTCTTAACAAAAACAGATCGTCACTGCAGTTAGGGAACTTCCCTAGCCAGGTATTCCATCGTGTTCTGCTGATGTTGCCTTGAGTTCCACGGACGTTCCATCTAATTGTAAGTTTGCACAAAAAAAAAGGCAAAAATCAGAACTGCGCGAAGATGTAGCCCAAGAAATTGTGGAAGTTGAACGGATCTTTAAAGAATACATAAGACAAAAGGACGGAGATACTTCTGACAGTTCTGACAATGACAATGAAGAGCCCATTCATAGGTACAACCTCCGAAGGTGTACCAAGTGTGTTTGAAAAAAATGGCTCGTTATTGGGAAATTACTGTAGCACAATACTGTAGCAATGTACTATTTATCACTGTAGTAATCACAGTTCGACACTGAAGCAGTACTGTAGCAACACTGTAGTAGTACTGTAGTAGCTGAAGTGGCTTTTGCAATAATTGAGGCAAATGTAGTAGTATTATGCAATTTCAAAGCGTAACAACATTACTTTGGTTTGCTTTTGGGGCTTCTGCAATAATTGAGGCAAATGAAGTGGCCTTTGGAAGAGAGATCTTCATTTGAGCTGGATGCCAAGGCTAAGAAAATAGATTTGGTAAATGCGCAAATTTTCCTTCTTGGAGGAGTTTTATTTGCAATCGTAATTTTTCCATTTCAGCCTTCTGGTCTTCCAAATAATGGTGGGAAATATATTTGCCCGATTCCATCTGATGTAGCTTTTTCTAGAACGTCTCAAGCAATTTGTTTGTGGTCAAAGTCGTTTGATCAACCTTCTGGTCAACATGATCCAAACGAGCTTGGACTATTGAAAGCTTCGTATCAATTGTTTTGAGAACATTATTTTGTGCTAGAACATTTTCTGACTACCAATTCTAAATAGCTTTGGCAGTAGTAACCTTTTTTCTGATACTAGTGAAGAGGTGCTAAGATGCCAATTAGGGAAAACGAAGACAAGGCTGCTGGCAAGTATGCTATCCCACAAATGGCTCTCTAAGCCCCATAAAAAGGGATTGCCTTCTAGCCACCAAGTCCCCATTTGAATTTTGATTTGCACCTTAGATTTGCTTTATAGTATCATAATTTTGATGCATAGGTTCTTTACCATGGCAAGTGCAAAGCATACTACCAGGGCTAATCAGCACACATACATTTGTTCAAAGAGTTATACCTGGCAATAAGGTATAAATGAAGATTTAGGGACTCATAATGCACACAAGTTTTATTTTTCAAGGCTTTCCTGAGTAGTAGGTCCTGCTTCCAAACCTTACAAGCATTGCCTTATTTAGGCACAAAAGTAGACAAACAATTAATTATTGGTGAAGTTCTTGAAGTCACTAATAATTTGACACTTTTTGACTGACTACAAAGACTTTTACAACCGACAGGTGACTAACAGACTCATAATACACTCTAGGACGACAGTTTTCCTTCTTGTTATAGCTGCTACAGTACATTGCTACAATGCTGCTGCAGTGTCGCACATTGATTGATACAGTGGTGAACAATACATTGCTACAGTAACTTCTCGACAACAAGTCATTTTTTTTTCAAACACGCTTAGTACGCCTTCAGAGGTCATACTTATGAATGGACTCTTCATTGTCATCGTTAGAACTATCAGAACTATCTTCGTCCTTTTGTCTTTTGTATTCTCTACGGATCTGTTCAACTTCTGCAATTTTCAAGGCTACATCTTCACGAAGTTCTGACTTTTGTCTTTTTTGTAGAGACTCATAATTGGATGGAACGTCCGCAGAACTTGAGCCAACATCAGCAGAACATGATGGAATACCTAGCTAGGAAAAGTGCCCTAACTGTAGTGACAGACTGTTTTTGTCAAGACCTAAATTGAGTGCAAAGTGTAGCTCACTGTAATCATATGGGTCTTGCGATAATGGTCTTCCCCATGAATCCTGTGATTGAGGGGCTTGGGATGCGGATGAGGCCTCTTGAGATGAGGATGAGGTAGCAGTATCCATATCAGCTTACATATCTATTCCATAATATTGTCCCAACGCTATATCAATCACTGCTTGATACCTGTGATCAGCTGGATGATCCCAAGATGCATTGTTAAAACTTGTTGGCCATACCTCTGATGGTATTACTTGGTTATATTGGTATAGAAGTCTGTGGAACTCTCTATATTTTTGATGAAGTGCCGAGATTTTGCATGGAAGAGTTTTGAAGAACTTTTCAGAATCTGATGATCCTAAGATGCATTGTTAAAACTTGTTGGCCATACCTCTAATGGTATCACTTGGTTGTATTGGCATGGAAGTCTGTGGAGCTCTCTATATTCTTGATGAAGTGTCGAGATTTTGCATGGAAGAGTTTTGAAGAACTTTTTCGGAATCGGCTGAGACTTGTATATAGTTACTCCTACATTAGCTAGAGTTTTGCTCACATCTCCATTTGGTCGAATAAAAAACTATAGCCTGTGAAACAGGACTATTGTATGCAACTTCGGATTGAGTTGACATGCCCTAAGTTGTTCTTGAAACATACATTTCTATGCTCCCAATGATTTGAACCAATTAAGCATATCATTTAAAAGCTTAAACTTCTTTTTTCTCGAGAGAATTCTGCCAATAATAAAAATAATTTTGGTTGTTGGAAACTCAATGGCTATGGTATAAAGGTTGAACAAATACCAATAAAATCACTTGAATTCTTTTGAGAGCTCATCTTCAAGATTGAGGGAGATAGGATATATGAAAGGATATTTTTGATACAGCCCACTAGGTCTAAAACTTAATCCTCCGTATCTACTGAAAATAAGCAGTTGATATTTCCACATTAGTGATGGTAGATTTTCGAAAATGGTGTTGTTTTGGATGTATGTAGGAACTTCCGACGGATACTGCCTGTTAGGCTAGGGAGGTTTCATCTTGATGGGTTTAAATCCACCGAATGGATATCGCGACACATACATGTTTATGGATGTAATTGGTGCAACAATTCTTTTGGCCGTGATAAGAAATGAGCAAGCACATTCTTCTTTCCTGCTATATACCTGGTTTTAAAGGAATACTTTGAAAACCATTCTGCCCATATGAGGAGTTGAGGATGAGGAATTTGGTTTTGTTTGAACTTCAACATTTGGGAGAAAGAGGACATATCCAGTTTTACTAGAAAATGATGTTCAAGGAAATGGAATTCAAACTTCTTGATGTTATACCTTACTGCCAAAATTTCCTTGAAAGTAGAATGATAATGCATTTCGCTTTGCATAAATCTTCCACTTTTGTGTCCACAGATTTTACGCTTCCATTAATTTCTTCGAAAAGAACAATAACCCAATATTCATCACTAGCATCTGTCTGTAGAATTCTTTTCCCAATAGAAGGGATTTGTAAGGGAGGAAGATACTGCAAAGCTTCTTTAAGACATTTGACGGATTTAGTTTGCTGTGGCCCCCATGGGAAAGTATCTTTCTTGAGGATTTGTTGTAGTGGGCTCACCAATTTGGTAATCCTTGGAACAAAGTCTATGAGATAATTGACTATCTCAAGAAATTGTTGAACTTGTCTAATAGAGAGCTTCTTATCAGGAAATTTTTGTAGCTCTTCCGCAATATGTGGACCGGGACAAGATGATCCATCCTTAAGGTACATTCCGAGAAGTTAGATTTCTCGTTATGCAATAATCATCTTCTTCTAGGATGGCATGATGCCATATTTCTGGATCAATTCAGCAAATTGGTCTAGCAATTTACAATGAGAATCCTCATTAGGGTTGTAGAGGAGAATATTATCGATGTAAATATGGGCATTGGCCAAAATAGGCTAGAAAATTCTGCACATGGCTTTCTGGAACAATGAAGGAGCTGTTTTAAGGGTAAAGGGAAGAACTGTCCACTGGAAATGCTGATTGGGGATATAAAATCCAGTTTTATGCCTGTCATCAGAATGAATTCCTAACTGCCAAAATCCAACTTTAAGGTCAAACTTGGAATAGACCTTAGCTTGAGTCAAACTGGAGAATAAAGAATTCGGATGAAATAATGAAAATTTATCATCTTGGAGGAAGTGAATGAGAGGCCGGTAATTGATGACCAGCCTCATTTTCCCCCAGTTATGCTCGAAACGTTTATTCACACGGAATGCTTCACACGCCCATTGAGAATCAGATGGTTCGATCAATCTTTGACAAAGCAAATCAGAGCATTCTTTTTGTGCTAAGATCAAATGATCTGGATTCATCCCTGAAAGACTTGCCCTGGTAGGATTGATATCCTCTTTTTTCTTGAATGGTAAATGGATGAAAAGGTTAGGATTTTTTCATAAAGGGTTTAGGCATTTGAGCACAAAATCTGAATGAGATTCTGCACATGCACTTAGAAGGGTTTGCATGATGGGATCCAATATGTTCATTTGGATGGCAAAGAAGCGTTGAATGTTCACAAACTCTTTGAATTGTCCTTTGAACAGCAGTCCGTTAGACAGAATTCTAAGTTTAGGAAGTTGGGTAAGGATGTCCCATCCAATTATAATATCTTTGTTTGGTGAACTAGAGCCAAGGATTTTGGTGGTGATTGAACATTGTGGGAAGAATTGAAGGGTGATGGGTTTGCTTTGGACTCTTGTGGCAAAAGTATTTTTAGAAGCAGGATTAAAGTATTTGGTGTATGAAGTCCAATATTCTTCTAGAAGAATTTTGGCATCAAGAATCAAAACACTGGCTCTAGTGTTGATGAGGGCTATGACGGAAATAGGTTTAGCATATTTCAAAAGATAGATATTAAGAGGTATATATAAAAAGGTGGAAGGATTATATGCACAAAGGTCTTGGATTGTAGGAGATTGGATTGTCAAAGGAGAATGAGTAGACTCCTTTTTTGAATTCATAAGATGAATCTTCAGTATCACTAGATTGAGACCATGTTTGGATTGCATATGTGGTGTGCTTGGATGGTTCATCTTCTACGGAGAAAACTGATTCAACATCATCATCTTGGAGAGAAATTCTAGTTTTCTTTTCAATCTTCTAGATCAAATCGGAATTCTTCTTTGGGCCTTTTGACAATTTTTTGCAAAGTGGCCTTTTTTGTTGCTAATAATCTGTCAGTCTTCTTGTGCCTTCCATACTGATCTCGTCTAGAGCATCTTTTTCTCATGGCGTTTTCTTTCTGTTCGTTAGGAGAATCGTCTGAAATGCCTCTTATTTTTGCAATGATCTTTGCTGGAAGGATCATCACAATAATTTTTCTTTGAGCACTTGATCTTCAGTTTAGGCTTATGACAAGCCCTATCAAGCTCTTTATTGCTCTTAAGAAAACTTCTGAACTCTTTTTGGCGAATACAGAGGTCATCAAGAGCTAAATGTATCTCTTGTTGCAATTCACCAATTGGAATATCATCAATTCTTCGCTGCTTATTCTGAAGAGATCTTTCCACAACTTGACCAATCTCTCTTGGAATAGATGATAGAAATACCTGATTCAGGTTTGAATCAGCTCCAAGGGCGTAGAATAATTTAAGCATCTCATGGAAGGTCCATGGTTCGATCTTTGTGAGCGCCACACAAACATGTATATAGAAGAAAGAAATGAGACAAAAAAAGCGCATAAGGGACCCAATTTTCTCAATTCTCCAATTTTATTAATAATTGTTTTTTTACTCTACTATGCTCAATTCCTAGGGAAAATGACATTAAAAGTGTTATAACTTTCGTAATACGCACACTTTGGTGTCAAAACTTTTTATCAAATCACTTAAGTGATACTTAAAACAAAAAATAAAACTTACCACTTAAAGTGTCAACTCCAATTATGTGCATTCTCGCCCAATTCATCCCTCTCAAAAGAAATGGAATAGTGACCGTGGCAAACCCCCGATACACATGGCACCCTCTCTCTGGGTCTTGGTTTTCCTTTTGACTTACAAGGACAAAACAACAAGGAAAGAAAGAAAGCGTTTTGCACTTTTGAGACTATAGAGAGAGAGACTTGGGGCCCCATTGGTATTTGGTATTGGGGTTGCGGTTGCATGATGAACTCTTCCCCTCTGCCGCCACGGAGGAAGGATTTCGAGCAATGGTGGAACCGGGTTGATATGGGAAAATTAATTAGTCAAAAAAGAGAGAATAAAGCAAAAGCAAAAGTCTTTAATTAAAAAATCACTTTTATTACTTGAAATGAAAAATGTTTTTTTTATATCATCAACGAAAAATATCTTTTTGGTTTCTTCATTTTCGTGAACGATACAAGCGATCATTTTTAAAAAAATATTTTTCGAAAAGCATTATATTTTTTGCAAAACAAACACACCCTAAATTATGATTCTTAATACCGCCTGGCAGTGAAATCCCGATTAGACAAGGGATGTACACAAACAATCTCATTTGGTCTGTTACTTTTAGTAGGATGCAGGTGAAAGAGCTACAGGGCGCATCTGCATGACACATACATACAGAGGCATGCCAGGGCCCCATTAGACCTTTTGGCACACATGTCATATAACAATGGAAAAATTCCAAACAATAACTTGAAGTGCCGTCATTTTCTCAAATAAGGGTCTAAGTGGATCTTATTTAAAAAAAGAACTTGAAGTGGGCTATGACAATTTCAAATAGAGCTTGATCTCGCTGACCGGCTATATATTCTAGCCGGTCAATGGCATTTTTGTCCAAAGACAATTTTAACCTAAATTTTAATTAAATTAGATTAAAAATTAAGAAAGTTAAAAGTTTTTTTTTTTAAATGCAGGGCCCTCCCACTTGTGGTCGCCGCCCTATTGCCAATGGGGCGACAACCATGGCCAACGAGGTCGTCGGTGGCAACTTGGCGAGGGCTAGCGACCATTGTCAGAACCGGGAAAGGGCCGCGACCTTCCCTCTCCCAGATTGGCGGCCCTCACCTAGGTTTGGGTGAGGGCGGCACTGGCAACCCTGCCAACCACGGACAATGCCCCATCAGCAATGGGGTGGCTTGGCTGCAAGAGGGAGGGCCGGCTTATTTTTGTGTGTGTGTGTGTTTTTTTAAGTTTTAGCTTTTTTTTTTCTTTTTGGAGTTTGTCTTTGTTGACACCTAAATTTTGGTAGCCTAGTTAGTCGTTCATTGTTTAAAAAAATTAGGGATCGATCCCAGCTCCTAGACAAAAGATATAGTTAAATTAGATATAGATTTAGAGCATTTGCATTGGACTGGCAGCAAATGGACTTAAGTGAAAGGTTATACGCTTAATTGAATTAACTTAGTGAGCCCAAGAACTTAAAATTTGGCCCAAGCTCACTTAATATATTAGTGGTCGAAATTTGGGAGTGCCAACATGGAAAATTGGTTTATTTAAATTAAACTTGGGAAGGCAATTTTGGTTCCATGACAAAATAGGAAGAGATAAGCAATAGTCTTCAGAATATTCGTTCTTTACTCAGCCATTTGAAGGAATAAATAGTGTGGGCAAGATTTGGCCGAGAATGAAGATATTTGCTTATCTGCAAGAGGAAAGAAAAGATTTGCTTTTAGCTTGAAAGTTCATCTTCCCCACATATAAAAGACAGACTCTGGCAATGAAAAGTAGAGGCAGACTGAGTACACGGCCACCCACTTGACATACATGGCCAGAGAGAGGAGAGTGGCTTTGTTTTGCTCGAACGCACGATTGCACCGCCATCGTGCAAAACCAGAAGATGGCGAATTCTAGATTGATCTTGTCACGTCTCAGATCGAAGTTCCTCCCATCGTTGATGCACCGCCTTGCTCTGTCCAGTTTCAACAACACCTCTTGATCTTGCTCTCGTTTCCCGGAGAACATCTAGCAAGTCGTCGGTCAACTCTCCAACGAACTCTGGTTTTTGACAATGTTGTTGTTCCTCGCTATCACGTTCCAGTTGAGTTGTCACATGGAGACAACGCAGTCCACGTAGCAGAGCGGTGGAGTAAAAGAGAAGCACATGGAGTAATACATGGCCGAATATGAAATTCTCGGTTGAGGAGACTCTCTTGGCTATTGCTCGCAAGAGAAGGGTTTGGGTCTTTGTTTTTATTTTATTTTCTTCTCACCGAAAATGTACAGGTTGAGTGTCATTGTTTGTTCTTTGAAAATTTCGGTCAGATAGTCAAATACAACTCCAGGAGGGACTCACACTTCAACACACGTGTGCATTGGTTGCACTTTGTTTGATTGGCATAGTCATTGGCTGCCATAGGCATCCTCGACCAAGTTCCATGCTAGCGCTCCTTCGAGATCGCGAGCCGCAAGCTCCCTCACCAATTCCACACCGTGAGCTAGCCACTAAGACCAAGTTCCAACGACCCCAACCACCAACCCCCGTCTATGAGTGTTGCAACCTAAATTTTTTCAGGCTAATGGATTATTAAGACTAAGTTTAACTCGGGCCCTCCCAAGCCCTACCAATTTGCAACTTAGGATTTAAGTTCTTAACGTGCAAATATTTTCATGCTTGGAATCGCCACTAATCTATTTGTGATAGGTCGATTAGAAATCTAAATAAAATATAGGGATATATGTTTTATTCCTACAAACCAGAGATTCTAAGTTCGGGGACTTGATTACACTAAATCTAGACTAACGCCCTTTCGATACCTTTTCTTTTCAAAAAAAATATTTTGGCAGACAGTTTGGATTCATTTTAACTTAGTCGCTAGCATGTGAGGTGATCATACGGGTGCGCAAACCACCAAAGTAACACTCAATAATCAAAATATTAAATAAATTGTAAGATTGGGAGAATTACTTACCTCGAAACAACATAAGCATCTACATTATTAGCTAAACAATCACATCAATAATCGTAACATGATTTCTAATTAACAAGCAATTCACTCAATATTTTTTTTTGGATTTTCACTTATTTAAATGAAAGCTAATCTATATGTAATGACATGCAAAAATTAACATGCGATTAATGCAGCCTAATATGCAAACTATATGTCATGTGACGACGTAACATAATTCTAATGATGGATAAATGATTTGTTTTTGGTAATTTCAAATGAAATTCGGAATTAAAAATTACTCAAATTAACATGCAATCTATCCTAGAGAAAATGATTTGATCTATCCTAAAGTGTTTCTTTTTTTTGGGGGGATTTTTATGAAAATTCGAAATTATTAAATATCCTAAATAATCCACTAAGATTAAAACAATCTTTAATTTAAACTAGGAAATATGCTACCCTAAATCTCAATTTAAATCAAATAATTATCTTATTCTTTTGGATATATTTAAGATTCTCTAAGCATGCAAAATTTCTAATTTAAATCCTAACTAACATATTTTTTAATTTTCTTTATTTAAAAGGAAAATAATTAAACAAAGATAACAACCGCATTCAAACAATTTGCACAATCCGCAAGATTTTTCTTATCAAATTTGGATTAGGAAAAGAAATCAAACTAACGGTCATATCTATAGGGTTATAGATATCGACGGAAAATTGATTATTCAAATTTGGAAAGCGAATAAAATCTATTATCGTATCCAAGTGATTATGGATAAGATAACGATTTTCCGTATCGCCGCGTATCGTACCTTAGGGATAAGGTCGGATAGTCGTCCAGATACGTTGCCAAATTAGGAATGATTCCTAATTTTGGGTATTTTCAAATATTGCGGATATAGCACACGTCATCCTAAGGTATCTAGCAATCCACGCACTATTCACGAAATATTCAAACACCCGAAAGATTAGGAAACTGAATATTCTAAAAATATTGGATAACATCCTTACCTAATTTTGAGATATTTTCAAATTTGGACTCCTGGATCAGGATTGCGGATCGGGACGAGCAGCAATGGGACGGATGGTGGCTAGTGGTGAATCACAAGCAGCTTCTCTCGGCGTCGAGCTCGCTGTGGATCACGTGCAGCTCGTTGGTATGGTAGAGAGGGAACTCGGCTTCGAGAGTAAAAGTTTCATTGCCAAAACTTTCACTGCCCTTTGTATCGTGTATCCCACATGTATACGTGTTGAGCGTGTCCAAATGTAGAAGAAGTCAAAGTGGTGATATGGATAATTCATGAGACCATCCGTGAGAGATCGCGAGGAATAAACAAAAGTGAGAAAAAATAAGTGTAAGTCTTGATTTGCTCAAGAGAAGAATCTTCCCCATATGCTATTCTCATAATGTAGAAGTGGATGCCTCCATGAATAATCCTGTCCAGCCACCAAGATTTCTCCTTTTGTCTTTTCTTTTAGGCTCCCAATTCCACCTCGGTTTGTCTCCTTCTGCAATAGAGCAAATCTTGACCGAGTGATCTTCTGTGTTGTCTTCTTGTATAAATTGTTACTCTTGGCACGCATGAGAGTGATCGGTGGAATTGTTTTGTCGAGCCTCCTTAAGGTCTGAGTGACAGAGAAATTTTGACTGACTCCGGCCTTGATCTCCTCTTGCGGAGAGCGAGACCACAGGTATTGCTGCTTATGGACGTGAAGAGACCAAACGCGGAGAGCGATACAGAGAGACTGGAAGCTTCAAGACGTGCTTCAAGATGTGCGGTTGCGCGTGGCGGTGCCGCCGTGAGAAGCGGAAGCGTGGGCTAAGAAGTGAATTGCCGCAGGAGCTTCGCCCTAAGATCTTGTTTTCCCTCCTCTCTCAATGTTGCTCTCTCTTTTCATGGCCGTGTATTCTATTATGTGTGGCCTCCCCTCCTCTGCATGTAAACATCCAGAGAATATATACTTCTTCACTCACCGAGTCCTTGCGGGACAAGTGTATATTTTCCTTCCTTTTTTCTTTCAATCAAATATTCTCTTCTCTTGTTGACCGAATTCTTCTTCTTTCAATTTGGCAGCTATTTTTTTATCTAATACATGTTTTTGATATGCCCAGAATTATTGACCACTCGTTCCTTTTGAACATTGAGATAAAATATACTCGGCCACAATCTTGCTTAGCACATCCTCGGACAAATCTTGCAAGACTGCAATTTCCTTTCTTTAATTACTCCCCAAGACAAATCAGTCTCCAAAATCGACAAATACCCCAATGAATTTTGGTAATGATAATTGATGGGCTAGGTCAAATTTTCATTACCTTGGGCTTAGTCCAGTTAAGCTCAGAATCATTCACTTAAGTTCATCCGCCGCCAGTCCAATGCAAATGCAGCTATATGAGCCTAAATACTAATTCAAATGCTCCTAATCTATATGCAATTTAACTAATTTTTTTTCTAGGGATCGGGATCGATCCCTAATTTTTATGCAATGAACGACTAACTGGGTCGCCAAAATTTAGGTGTCAATAGTGAGCCGGTCACCATGAAGCATAGTCAATCCCTAGCCGCCCATCAAGTTTAAATTTAGAAGCAATATCCACGGAATAGGTAACAATCTCTATCCGATTTGATATGAATATTTCATCACCTATTTTTGAAAAATTGTTATCTAACTATATTGTTTGAGATGTTAGGCATTACCCCACTAGAAGTTTATTGATAAAAATCAATATAATTATTAATTTGATCCGCAAGACTTCGGATCATTTTTTTAATTATTTTGATTTCCTGTGGATATTGGTGATGTTTAAGATTATGATAATTGTTAATTTAATCCGTGAGACGATGGATTATTTTTTCCATTATCACAATCTTTTGTTTGAAATCTTGATGAATATCTTGAGGTGGATTGGGTATTTTGTTTATCTTTAATGTTTTGAAAATCCAAAAAGATTGCTGGATAGATTAGGTCGATTTCATTATCTAGAATAGATTGCATGCTAGGATAATATCTAGTTAAGATAATTATCTAATAAAAATAGGATTTAACTTAGATTATCTCCTAGTATAAATTAGATAATTCCGAATTTTAACAAAAAATATCAAAAAAAAAAAATCATATGCTTGTCATATAGTTTGAATGTTAGGAAAATTGTATGACTTTATTTTCAGATAAAAGAAAACCCCAAAAATATTTGATTGTCTTGGTCCGTCCAATTTCTTTCTTGCAATTTACTTTTTTTTTTTTGGTAAGGTAAGTAGTATATTGACTTTTCACAAAGAATTCTTGCAATTTACTTGCTTTGTTATTTGAGTGTTAATTTCATTGATTGCGCACTCGCATGAACACCTCATATGTTATTAGATAAATCTAAAACCAATTTAAGCTGCCTTCTAAATATTTGGAATAAAAGAGAAGGTATTGAAAGGGCGTTAGAGTAATTTAGCGTAATCAAGTCCCGAATCCACAATCTCTGGTTTGTATGCTTTACTTGGGTATCTAATCAAGTCCTCGAATCCACTAATCGATTTGCATGTTAATAACTTGAACCATAAATTGCGATTGATATGGGTTTAGGAGAGCCTGAGTTAGGTTTAAACTTAGTAATCCATTAGCCAAACCTTGAGTGATGCACCTTCGGGAGGGTCGCGACGGTCTTTTTTATAGAAAAAATATTAGATTTTTTTACCTAATTTAATTAAAATTTTGTTTAAAAATTAGGTATCGGATCAAAATGACATCGTTTTAATGATTTAGTTAACCTTAACGCCATGTTGGACATCACGTGGGAGAGAATATATATAAAAAAAACATGTCAAAATTTTCCGTGAGTCAAATTGTACGGAGTTAGCGGAACAAAATCGAGTCTTGGGCAAGGGCGTACAAGCCCTTGTCGGCTGCTGGCGAGGGTCGCCTCACCTCGGTCCTCTCTGGCCATGGTTGAGGCGATCCTTGCCCACATCTGGCGAGGCCAGCCTTGCCTGTTGCCGGCGAGGGTTGCCTAGGCGAAGCCGGCCCTCGTCTGTGGCTTTCAAGGGTGGCCTCTCTCGGCCCTCTTCGAATATTTTCGATGGTAGGTCATCGGCTAAGACCAACCAACAGCGAAAATGAAACAAAAAATAGAAAAAGGAAAAAAAATTAAAAAAATAAAGGGTGAAAATGCCCTTGATGAATTGGTGAGGTTAAATCCTTCTTTGATACTGACATGGCCACTTCATACATTTATTTAAAATAAGATCCTCTCAGGCACTTATTTGAATTAAGGTCTATTTTAAGCCATTATTTTAGAAAATGACAACACTTCATGCCTTTATTTAAAATTTTTCCTTTAACAATTTCATTTATTTCCTTTTTTTTTCTTTTTTTCTTTGCAGGGAATGAAATGTATGTAGTGGTTGCCATCGAGAAGAGCAGAGGTTGGTTATGATGGGAGTGTCTGTAGGAAAGTATTCTTTTAGGCTGTCTTAGCCGTCCGAGACAGGTAGTGTTATCAAATTGGGTCACAAATTCGTATTTTAACTCATATTTATTGTAATAAGTTGTAAATGGGTTGCTTCAATTGTGAAATATGAGTAAAAATGAGTTGTAAAAAGAAAAGGCTAAAATAGATGGGTTTGAGTGGCTCTGAGTTAGACCCACTTTCAACCCACATGATATAGGTCTTAGCCCACCTCTACCTTTTTTTCCTGTCTCCCACTTTTGTTCCACTATTCCACGATGGTCAGGAGTCACGAGCTTCTCTCCCGACTCAGCGGCGTCGCCGCTGCCCCCACCGCCTATATTCGGTGTCACCACGATGCGCTCACAAAAGCACCTGTTAGGGTTTGTAGAGAAGGCGGCAGAGCTGGAGGCGAAGGGCGTGGACATCATCGCGGGCATCTCAGTGAACGACGCCTTCGTGATACGGGCGTGGAAGGAGAGCCTGGGGGTCGATGATGAGGTGATGCTGCTGTCAGACGGGAACGGTCGCAGTGTTTGCACTGCGATCGGGGCTCCGTAAGCGATCGCAGTGTCTGCACTGCTCACGGAGGACGGCGTCTTGAAGGTGCTCAACCGAGAGGAAGGTGGGGCCTCCACCTTCAGTGGTGCCGACGATAGACTCAATGTCATGTAGATGTTTTGAAAGTTTCATTTTCTTTTGGCTTTAAATTTGGTGTTGAGAGCATTCATCTCCATCAATTGGATTTCTTCATGTGATAAAAGAGTGGTGCTCCAAAGGTGTAAAAATTAGTAGTGTTAATTGGCCAGCATTGGCTCAGTGCTCAGCATTGTGTCCGATTCTCTCTCTATATGTGCTAACTGTTACAGATGGGTTTCGCGACTCAATTATTCACTTTTCACAAAAATGGGATTTATCTGCTCTTTTATTTAAATGTAGAATATTGAATTTTCCAATTTTGTTAATTTAAAAGAAAAAAATATTAATAACTGCTTTTGAAAAAAATTCAGCCTCAATTATTCACTTTTCATAAAACAGATGGGCGCTTACAAGATAAACCTCAATGAGCTGGATTCACAGGATATGATTACAAATAGTAATGAGTCCAGAGAAAAGATCAAGAATGTTGCAGTGTCTTCTAGTAGTCATGAATTTCTATGCATCAAGAAGGTATTAGTCAAATCTTTACCAAGAAAAAATTGAGAGAATTTCTTAGCCAATTGAACACAACAGGGTGGAGAGAGAGATACGCGACTTATATACTTCTTTCTTCAATACATTTTCGCTTTTTTTTTTTCCATTGATGCAATTTCATTTCATACATAATTGTCTTCTTGTCTTTCTTTCTCCTTTTTTATCCTTGTTCTATTTTTTTTATAATTATAAATACTCGGACACTCGTCAACGCATTCAATCCATTCATAAATTCTCCATTTTTAAGTGTCGTATGAACAAATTACTTTTAAACTTGCAAATCATTGGGATGAAGTTCATTCAAACTCCTTAAATAAGAGTATATAGTAATTTAGTTTTTTTTTGGTAAAGATAGTAATTTAGTTTGTCTCCAAACAATGGTAAAATATATTGGTTAGCATCTACTCAACCGTGTACTACCGTGGTTAAATTTGTCTTTCAATTTAACAAACAAGACTATCATCCAAGTTTGACATATATTCCCCACTACTCTATCCAGCAACTACTCACAAATTCTGTTTAAAAGCAAAAGTGAGACTTGTATTATTTAGAGAGAAATAGTTGAGTGGAGAAAAATTGGGTCGCTTTTGCTTATTGATTGAACTTTTCCTACAAATGCGGGGTTTAAGTGGGGTTGGGGGAGCTTGTCAGCATCAAGGTGACGATGTTGTGATTGAACTTTGCTTAATGATATAGAATCTACATATTGCAAAATCGAGGATCTCTCTCCCCCCATCTATTATTTATATATGCCACATCGCTAAAAATGCGACATTCAATAGATCTCCTCCACCTAATTTCATAAAATTTTCGTCCCATAAGTCAGTAGCCTAGTGATGCATGATAATACTTTCCAACCCGCAAGCTTAGGAGGTCGAACCCGCTCATGGTAGGAATGTGCGATTATTGTGCCAATGAATAAGTTTCTGGACCTCTAGCGCTTTGATGATGCTGTGATTACCACCGCCCGCAGCGGCTGCGTTGGCTTGCGCTCTGGTCCCCCCACGAAGGGACCAGAGTTCAAACCCCAGCGTAGTCGTTAGGGAGTCTTAAGTGTGGCGCCGTGGTGGTGGGTCCTGCGCTAGCGTCACCCCAGGTTTACTCCTTCGGCTGTCGGCCGTGCGGGGGGTTCCTGGGTTACCAAAAAAAAAAAAAAAGATGATGCTGTGACAATTTTTAAACGCAATGACTCATTTGAACATTGCATATTTATTTTTTTGGTCGGAGAATATTGCATTTTGAGTAAATAGCCTTTTTGACAACATTCATAGGGCATTGCTAGGTTGGCAGTACCATAGTCTTCAATAAGTGAACCATTGATATGATACCGGAGTAAGGTCCTGCCCATTTCGCTCATGTGTCCACCTCCAATAGTCAAATTTCCACATGCCACTCCTAATCCACCTTTCACATGAGATGGGTGTTTAAACATTTCACATCACTTGACAATAAGGTTTCTATGATTTTTATTTACAAATGATCTCTTTTTACATATTTGCTTAAGCTTTTGAGTTGGTACGAGAGCCATGTTCACTCCTCGTTAGGCTTGCACGTGGTGAAAGGTAGTGTTGGAACATCCCACATCTCTTTAAATATAATGCGATCTCCCTTTACTAATCGGTTAAGCTTTTGGGTTGATACTAGAGACCAATATTGCAAGGTTCATCCTCAATTAATCATTAATTCCCATCTCACGAGTTAAACATTTTTTTCCCATTTTTTTCGTTCCGCATTCACTCGAAAGATGTGAAAGATGGGACCTCAAATTGTGCAATACCAACGTCAATTGGTTTCAGCTTCCAGACAAATCGCAATCCCATATTGAAATATTTATGCATTCATCAAATTATTCATATTCGCCGATCTGTTCATTCACTGGTCCGAAGGAAACAAACAAAGGCAGAACGTTAGTGGATTGAACGAGTTCGGTTCTTGTCGCCGACGCCTTTTTCGACACGTTCCTCTTTAAATGTTAAGAGTCACTTTTTCTTCAACCTCTTTAACTCACGCGCTTTGTTCTCCGTTAACTCTTTATCTTTAATTTAAGGGGGAAAAAACACAAAAAATCTTAAATTATGCTCACTGTGATACATTTATCTTAAATATTTTTCCGTGACACAAAAAATCCGAAACTTATACCCATGTGACACAATGAGTACCGTTAAAAATCTACTTTCATGAACGGCGTTGATATAGAACCCATGTGTCTTAAGTGAAATAAAAAGGACTTTATTTTGATTGGAAAATCATTTGACAAAACCTTGACGGGAGGTAAATATGTCACATAAGTACAATTTTAGGATTTTTTATATTATGAAAGAAATTTTAAGGTAAATGTGTTAGAGTGGGCATAGCTTGAGGGTTTTTTATTTCACAAAAAAGTTTAGAGTCATAGTGAGCATAATTTGAGATTTTTTGTGACCTTTTCCCTTGATTTAATTACAATGTGATGATTCATGCATTTTAACTCTTTTAAATCCAAAACTATCGATTTTTTTTTAAATTTAAATATTGATGGGTAGATTCATGGGCGCATGCGCGCACACACATATATTTATAATTTGCTGAAACTTTAACAACATTTTAGATTTCCATGGGAAAGCAAAAAAAAGTTGGCTTTTATTGACTGTAATCACGGTCATAAATGCCCAAAATAAACTAAATCTTTACGAGTAGGAAAAGCAATTCGGGGAACACAAATTGCATCCTCTAACTGTCTAACAGTTCCCTTAAAATGCCACCAACAAACTTCATTTGTTTCACCAAAAATGAATGATTTAGAAAAATACTTTATTAAAAATGATGCTTATATAGCTTGAAATCATAAGTCAACGAAAAATGTTTTTATTTTCGATAACTATTTATGTCTAAACATTTTTTTGAACGATGAAAATATCTTTGATTTATTCATTTTTGTAAGTAATACAATGGGATCATTTCTAGAAACAAATAAATGTTCAAATTATTCTTTTTACGCAAAACAAACACACCCTTGAACCAAAGTATATGTATTTTGCCCACATGAGGAAACTATATCCTTGGAAGTAACAATAATTCCGTGCCAAAAAGGAAATAATTTGCCGCTCCATTTGTCTAGAAGGATATAAATCTCAACTACCGAAAATCTCCTCGAAACTTGTCTGAATTTACAAAGAAAAGATCCAAAGGATTAAGAAAAAAAGAAGAAGAAATAGAAACAATCATTGCCCTTTGCCATCGAAAGGAAAAAGCCACAAAAAATTTTAAGTTATGTCCATTATAACACATTTATTCTGAACTTTTTTCTATATCATCAAAAATCCAAAACTATGTCTATTGTGATCTATTTATCCTAAACTTTTTTTTGTAACATAAAAACTTAAATTTGTACTTATGTGACATATTTACCCATCATCAAGTTCCGTTAGTTAATTTTTTAATCAAAACAAAGTCGTTTTTATTTTACTTAAGTCACGTAGACATACGTCAACACTGTTTACTTTTTAGTGTTCATATAATCAAATTTTTAATGGTTTTCATTAATGGAACTTTACAGAGGATAAATTTTTTATATAAGTATAAGTTTGAGATTTTTAGTATCATAAATATATCAAAATGGGTATAGTTTAGGAATTTTTGGTGACTTTTACCTGATGTTGATGGTTCTTGGAAATGGGAACTTAACTTCACGCGATGTCTGTGCGTGTAGGGTGCAGCTGAGGAAGGGGGTCAAGCTCTTGGCCCTCCTCTAGGGTTTCGCCACCTATGAGCCACGCACATGTCTGCAGCTTTCACCGAAACATCATGGAAACCAACACAATCCATATAAGATATTCCCCTGCCCCTATCTTCCTTCCGCATCCTCCACGTCCCACTCTTCTTCATCGTCTCCTCCTTCTACACCCAGACATCTCCAGAGAAAAATCTCAGACTTTGACCCTCAACACACAGAATGGCAGAAATGAAGGAGTCTTGGGCATCTCTGGCCTCCTTCCTGGGCATCCTGGCCTTATGCCAGACCCTCCTCCAGGTGGTGTTCCCGCCGGAGCTCCGGCTCGCCTCCCTCAAGTTCCTGAATTGGGCCCTCAACTGCTTCTCCTCCTACTGCTACTTCGACATCCCTGAGATGGACGGCGACAACACCAACGAGCTCTACAACGCCGTCCAAATCTACCTCAGCTCCTTCCTCTCCGCCTCCTGCAGCCGCCTCTCCCTCACCCGCCCCCGCAACTCCAGCGCCACCACCTTTGGCCTCTCCAACAACGACTGCATCACCGACGTCGTTGACGGCGTTGCCGTCCAGTGGGAGCACGTGGTGACGCAGCGACAGTCCCAGACCTCCTCGTGGCGGTCCCTCCCCGACGAGAAGCGCTGCTTCTCGCTCCGGATCAGGAAGCGTGACAAGGATCTCATCCTCAACTCCTACCTGGACCACATCATGGACAAGGCCAACCATATCCGCCGCAACAACCAACAACGCCTCATCTATACTAATTCGGGCAGCAGGTGGGAATCGGTGCTGTTCAATCACCCGAGCACGTTCGACACGTTGGCCATGGACCCGAAGAGGAAGAGGGACATCATGGATGACCTCCGCGACTTTGCCGACGGGCAGGCCTTCTACCAGCAGACTGGCCGGGCCTGGAAGCGGGGCTACCTGCTCTATGGCCCGCCCGGGACGGGAAAATCGAGCATGATTGCCGCCATGGCCAATCTCCTCAGCTGTGACATCTATGACCTCGAGCTGACCGAGGTGCACTCCAACTCCGAGCTCCGGAAGCTCCTCATGAAGACTCGCTCCAAGTCCATCATTGTCATCGAGGACATCGACTGCTCTGTCAATCTGTCAAACAGGTCGAAGGAGCCCCAAGCTGCCGAGCCTCGGAGCTACCACGACCCTGGCGCGCCTGATGCCGCGTGCGGTGGTGAGGACGGGAACAACAACACAATCACCCTCTCGGGGCTGCTTAACTTCACCGACGGCCTGTGGTCCTGCTGCGGGAGCGAGAGGATCTTTGTGTTCACCACCAACCACATAGAGAAGCTCGACCCAGCATTGCTCCGGAGCGGTCGGATGGACAAGCACATCTACATGAGCTACTGCTGGTACCCGGCGCTCAAGATCCTGCTCCGGAACTACCTGGGTAGTGAGGGCGAGGACCTTGGCGAGGCAGTGGCAAGGGAGCTCCAGGAGGCTGTCGAGAAGGCCAAGATGACGCCGGCGGACATAAGCGAAGTCCTGATCAAGAACCGGAGGAACAAGGAGAAAGCGGTGAGCGAACTTCTGGAGGTGTTGCAGGCGAGAACGGAGAGGAACGAGAAGTACGGAGGGCTGAGGGAGGAGTGCGGGCTGAACGGGGTGGTGGAGGAGGAGGAAGAAGAGGAGCAAGAGAAGAGGGCTCTGGAGGAGCCCCAAAGAAGTGAGCGACTGTGACGGACGACTCTTGCAAGAAAGTGGAGGACGATGAAGCGAAGAAAGCAAAACGAGAGGGAAAACTAATTTGTCCTTTTCTTGTTCTTTTTTTTTTCTATAAGTTAATTTTCTCAGTTTTCTTTTGTTTTTTTGTGTTAGAAATGAAAATGTAAATGAATAAGCAATTTGATCCGTCCGAAACAGATGGGGATTTTGCTTTGTTTTGGGGATTTGTGACTTGTGAGGGCAAATTGGTAAATTATGGGGTTTATGGATAAATGAGAACTCGTATAGGTGTCTAATATAATAATATTACTCCGAATTCGTGTCTTATTATGAAAATATAAATAAACCTCGTGCAACATCCCACATGTTGTGTCAGGTGCACCTTTTGGAGATGCGCAATGCGCATAAGGTAATTTTAGGTAAATTATTTTATTAAAAAAAGAATTCTGCTATTTTATCATAATTAAGGGAATGTTATATCTTCATTAATTTTTTATTCTTTGAAGATCAAATTGTCCCTTCTTTCACATGAAATCGCGTTTTATATTCTTTATAAGATGATGAGAGATTTCATTTTACATTACACATGACTAATGGGAAATATGTTGGCAACTGAATACTTGCCAACAAGCCTATACATTTTTTTTGTAAAGGTTAAAAACATAACAGTAAAAGACAAAAAATGAACAAATAAATAAATAAGAAATAAGAAATCACGAATAAAAAATACCAATGGTATAATGACACAAATGGTCCCTCAACTTTGGCCGAATGTGCAATGTGATTCCTAAACTTTAGCTTAATATATAATATAATCCCTAAACTTTTAATTTATTCAATATGGTCCTTAAACTTTTAATATGTGTTAAACGTAGTCTCGAAATTATATGAAAATATTCAATATTGTCTTTTTATTAATTCAATATCATGGATAACTTTGAACATTTTCATATTGTCCAAGGATTAAATTGAATATGTACCAAAAATTCATAGACCACAATGAACAAATTAAAAATTTCATGGACCATATTGCATATCAAGGTAAAGTTTATACACTATATTGAACAAATTAAAAATTCAAAGACCACATTGCATATTGAGCCAAAGTTCAGAGATCATTTATGTTATTTTCTAATGGATTCTGAAAGCAAACTTGACCTACAAAAGCCAGAGCATTGTACTCGCCACCCAGTAACAACCTTAGGTTGCGATACCTTGTTGTACCAACTACCCACTACCTAGTAACAACTAGAGCATTGCTTGTTGCAGCTACAACAAGCAATGTGCATGGTATAACTAGCTAACTCGGAAACAACATAGCAATTTCAACTCTACATATCCCATTTGTGATGAAAAGTGAAACAACATGCTTACTTGTCGAGCTACTGAAATTAATGAATTGAGAGACTCTCGAGAGAGATAAACAAAGTCATGACTAAGAGAGGAGAAAGGGAGGCATCAACGGTCGAGCGAGAGGGTGGCGTCAAGGCGAGGCCACGAGTTGGCATGAGTCATGACTGAGAGAGGCAAGAGGAGGCGTTGATGGTCGAGCGAGAGGGCAGTGTAAAGGCGAGGCCGAGAGACGGCGTGAGTCGTGACTGAGAGAGGTGAGAGGGTAGCGTTGAGGCGAGGCCACGAGACGGTTTGAGTTGCGATTGATGAACAAAGAAGTTTTTCTCTCTATTTTTTTTTTCTGAATGAATACAAAAACATATATAGTTGTATAGAGAAAAAAACTACTCTAGGCTTTGCACTATCTTAGGTTAAGAATCTAGTTGATCCTCAAAATAAAGACATTACACAATACAATTTTAGCAACTGATCACTTAATTGACAATTCAAGCCAGCACTCACCCTTAAGTTGGTGCATAAATAACACTAATGCCTAACTTGTCAAATGAGTTGTAGAAAACTGCCTTCATGAGTATATCTGCCAATTGGTCTTCAGATTTAATAAATGGGAATCGAACTATCTTGGCATCAAGGTTTTTGATGAAATGTCGATCTACCTCAATGTGTTTAGTACAATAATGCTGGATTGGATTATGAGAAATATCAATGACTGCCTTATTGTCATCAAATAAGCTCATCTCGAAATTGGGAGTAGAACCAATCTCAATTAGTAATCTCTTAAGCCAAAGAAGTTCACAAAGTCCTTTGGCCAGTCCTCTGAACTAGGCCTCAACACTAGATAATGCCACTACCTTCTACTTCTTGCTCCTTCACGTGACAAGATTGCCTCCTACGAAGGTGAAGTAGCCCGATGTAGACTTCCTATCAGAAACACTTCCTGCCTAGTCTGCGTCTATATAATCCTCAATATTAATATGATCATTCTTTGAGAAAAAAAAATCCTTTCCTTGGAGTAGACTTCAAGAAACGGAGAATTTGAACTACCGCATCTATATGATCTTTACTAGGTGAATGCACAAATTGACTAACTATGCTTATGGCATAAGCGATATCTGGATGAGTATGGGATAAATAGATTAACTTATCCACCAATCTTTGATATCTCTCCTTATTAGTTGAGATCTGATCTGGATACTTTCCAAGCATGTGATTTTTAAGAATAGGAGTATCAGCTGGCTTACAATTTAACAATCCCACTTCAAACAATAAATCTAGCACATATTTCCTTTGAGAAAGAGATATACCCTTTTTTGATTTGGCTACTTCATTCCCTAAGAAATACTTGAGACGCCCAAGATTCTTCATTTCAAACTCGGTTGCTAGTCTCTTTGGAGTCTAGAGATCTCCTTCGCATCATCGCCTATGATAATCATGTCTTCCACATAGAATATTAAAGCTATTACCTTTCCCTATTGTTGTATCAAGAATATAGTATGATCTGAATTACTCTGGTAGAAATCATACTTCTTCATAGCCATGCTGAATCGTCTAAACCGTGCGCAGGGTGATTGTTTTAGACCATACAATGAACGTTAGAACTTACATTCAACCCCTGCTTTTTTTCCTTCTAGTAGTGGAACAAGATTCCATGTTTTTGTTTTTCAGGAGCGCCTTCATTTCTTCTTTTATCGATTGAATCCACTTCAGATATGCTAAGGCTTCCGGCATTCCATTGGGAACATGAACTGAAGACACGTTGCATACAAATGCCTTGAGAGATTCCGATAATCTCCAAGTTGATACATGGTTTGGAATAGGATATTTTGATCTCCTTTCCTCAAAATTCGATGAGTATCGATTTGGGGGCTTTCCACGATTATGCCTAAAAGGTAAGTGATAACTAAGGCCCCATTTGATTTAGCATTTTCAAGGGCATTTCGAGACCGAAAGCCTCTTGAGGAAATGATATGGCGTTTGGCAAGCATTCCCAATGGGCTCAAAGCTCAAAGCTGATCCGGATAAGCTTTGGGCTTTCAGCATTTGCTAAATATTGAAATCAATTTTTTTCTTCCCAAACTACCCTCACTAATTCTTCATTATTCCGATTTTGCCCCTCGTTATTACTGTTCATTTTCTTTGCGTGAAGGCAGCCGGCTAGAGCCAACGATGCCAGATCAGGACGGCGAAGGGCTGGCGAGGTTGCATGACCCCGGTGAAGGCCACCTGAGGTTGGTCAACCCTCGTTGGGGCTCGGTCGACCTCGGGCAATGGTCGCCAGTGCCATATCTGGCTCACCGGCGGTCGTAGCCCTTCGCTGGCTCAAGAGAAGGGTAAGATTTTTTAATAAAAACATATCCTAAAGCCCTTTGCAAAAAAAAGATTTGCCAAACACTACTTGAGCTAAAGTAGCTTCACAATGGATTTTTTACCAAATGTAATTTGCATTTCCTTAAGGAGCTTTAACCTAAAGGTTTTGCATTCTCTCAAGGCTTATTTGCAAACTTGAACTAAACGAGCCCTAACAGAGGTATCTGAGTCATCAAGAGAAGAAGGTGTAGTAGGAGAGCTTACCTCAGGAATATTCTCAGGAGAGAGGTCGTTGAGTACTAAATAGTGAGGGGTTTAGCAATTTGTGTAGTATCATTGTTAATTCCTATTATTTCCCCAACTTTCTGCTCAATGTCCTGCACATATCAATTTTATTTTCCTTAGTAACCGCTGCTTTACTTTTTTCACTCACTAGACTGCCAGGTTGTCCAGTTTCAGTTTGTACGAGAGTGTCTTCGAATACAACACAATCCCACCAATTCTTCCTTTCAACTAGTATCTCCCCCTGAAACGAAGAATTGGATGCTAGTAACGAGAAAAAACTTTTTGATTCCATGAAGGTTACATCCATGGTGACATAAGTACGCTTGGCAATAGGATTGTAACATCGATATCTCTTTTTTTTGTGCCATAGCCCAAAAAAATACAATGAACTACGCAAGGGTCAAGCTTAGTACATTAATTTTTATGGAGATGAACAAAAGCAACACATCCGAAAACTTGAGGAGGAATCAACAAAACAAAGGGTAGCGAAACATGGTTGGAAAGGACTTGTAATGGAGTCTTAAAATTCGACATCTTTGAAGGCATACATTTCGATAGATGTACTGCTGTGACCACAACATCATCCAAGTATCCATTCGGTACATGTGCACCAATCAATAATGTACGAGCAATTTTTAAGTTATATCTATTTTTCCATTCGGCAACTCCATTCTGTTGTGGTGTTTGAGTGTAGGAGGTTTCATAAATAAGACCATGATTCTTGAAGTAATTTTGAAATTTCTTATTAAAATACTCTCCACCGTTGTTAGAACGAAGAATTCAAGTTTTAGCTGAAAACCGAGTCTGAATCATAACATGAAAAGTTCGGAACATGCCCAACTTCATCTTTGTGTGTCAGCAAGTATAACTAAGTCATTCGAGTATAATCATCAACAAATGTCTAAAACCAACAAATTCCGGAAACAGTAATAGTTGGAGAAGGTCCCTAAATATCAAAATGAATTAACACAAAGGGAATGTCACTTTTATGCAAGCTTATTGGGCAAGGTACATGAAAACTTTTAGCCATAATGCAAGTTTCACATTTCAAAGCCAAATTCTGTAAGTTGGAAAATAAATCAGGAAATAAGTGCTTCATATAACTAAATGACAGATGTCCTAAACGACGATGCCATAGCCAAATCTGGCTCTCCTTGATACTAGTTGAGTGTTGCATGTTGTTTGCTTTACCAAGACTAAAATCATCCATGTAGTACAACCCCCCTCTTTTAGTACCACGTCCAATGATCTCCTTTGTGAAATTATCACGAAAAAGACAAAAAGTAGAATATATTAGAGCAACACAATTAAGCCTTTTAGTGGCTTGGCCTACAGATATCAATTTATTTGAGAGAGATAGAACCATCAAAGTATTAGATAAGGAGAAAGAGGGTGAGAGAGCAACAGTCTCAGCTCCTGTAATAAGGTATACGACCCCTTTAGCATTGGCTATACTACTTCGTCTTGGTTAAGTAATCTTGACAAATTCATTTGAATTGAAAATCATGTGGTCAGTTGCCTCCAAGTCAACAATCCAACTAATGTAATTATCCTGATTGGAACTAAGCAATGCATGGTCATGATTACCTTGATCACTGAGAGTAGTTGAATCACTTGACGGTTCTACTTGTGGAATAAAAGATAAGTGAGGTTTTGCATTTACCAAAGAAGCTCATCCCAACCCGTTATTACCATCTTTCCGTGCCTTGAGTTCTTTCCAACATTTTGGGTACCCATGTAACTTAAAGCAAGCTTCACGAGTATGCTTCATGTTCCCATAATGTGTACAGCCTCCTTTCGATTGTGCCTTGGCCTCTAAGGTTGTTTTTATCTTTCCACCTCTTGAAGGGGAAGAATCAGTTTTGAACATTTGGAGCATCGGTAGTTATTGAGGTTTCGTCTTGACTCCTTTAGATGCCATGGCGGCGATATGTGTAAGTTTCATGCCCGACATCATAATTGCTTGTCGTACATCCTCCTTACAGACATGAGCATATGCTTGTTCAATTATAGGGAATGGTCAAATATGAAGCACATCAGCCCGTATTTTATCCAAACGATCATCTAACCCATCAAGAAAAATAATAGACTCTATCTTCCTGTAGAGCCAAGTTATACCTCTCTATATTAGTAGGACATTCCATCAGGTTAGGGCAACAGAAATCAATTTCTCTCCATAAACCTTGAAGACTATTATAATATGTTTCAATGGGCCCTCTGGCTTGTCTTATTCTAGTCACATGTCTTTTCAAATCATACACTTGAGAGGCGTCGTTCCATAAAAAAAAAGTTGTAGCAATTGAATCGCATACCATTTTTTCGATTGGAAAACGAATAAAATTGCTTAGCAGGGCTAGGTCCGTGGAATTAATCAATCATCATTTCACAATTGCCATTTCAGTTCTCCATTTCTAAAAGGTTGGATATGTTGGTTGAGGTTGTGGAAAGTCCTTGTTGATACATCCGAATTTGTCTTTGCTAGAGATATACATCTCAACAACTTGGGACCATAAGGCACAGTCAGTGCCATCCAACTTAATGCCAATCTGTGCAGCGGAAGAATCATTGTTTGATGCCCGAGTTTGAATCTGATTCTGGGTCAAGACTTATGTCATTCGGGTCTCTAAGTCATCAAGGATGGCGATTGTTGAAGGACCATCGCCTTGTTGTTGGTGCCCCACTAAATCAATTGTTTCTACCATAGTTTCTGCTCCCTTTTCTAATTTTTGGAACGTGGTCTAATCATAGCAGAAAACCCTAGGATCTTTACTCTTATACCATGATAAACAGAGAAGTTTTTCTCTCTATTTTTTTTCTGAATTAATACAAAAAACATATATAGTTGTATGGAAAAAAAACTACCATAAAAACTGTTCTAGGCTATGCACTATCTTGGTTAATAATATTGTTGATCCTCAAAATAAAGACATTACACAATACGGTTTTAGCAACTAATCAGCCCTATAATTTCTCTAATTAGTCTTAATTGACAACTCACGCCAATCGTGACTAAGAGAGGCACTGCGTGATCGAGAGAGTTTGCGAATGAGAGGGAAAATCTATCTATTAGAGTTTGTGAAGTTGTGAACGAGAGGCGTGAGTTTGTAAATGATAAAGGGAAAATCTATCTAATTAGGGTTTGTAAGAATATATTAAAAAAAACGATCCGGTTTGGGTGGGTGGGTCCACATCGAGAACTAGATCGATTATCACCGATTCCAATTTTATTGAATCGGAAATTCGATTTGATTCGGGCAATTCCTTTTGTTCACCCCTTATATAGATTCCAGAGGTGTTGATGAGGTACTCTGTTACATTTTATCTTTACACTTAACGAACAAGATTAGCATGCAAGCTTGACATACATTCACCGCTACTCTATCCAGCAACTACTCATAAATTCTATTTAAAAGCCAAAGTGAGACTCGTTTTATATAGAGAGAAATGGGTGAGTGGAGAAAATTGGGTCCCTTTTGCTTATCGATTGAACTTTTCCTGCGAATGCGGGGCTTAAGTGGGGTCAGGAGAGCTTGTCAGCATGCAGGTGACGTGTTGTGATTGAACTTTGCTTGATGATATAGAATCTACGTATTGCAAAATTGAGGATCTCCCAACCCCAACTCCCCACTAACCTATTTGAGGCCAGTTAGAAGAAGCCAAGTAAAACACGGGCCGCAAATACCGGGGAGTGAGGACTTGGTTATGCTATAGTCTATTAGCATCCAAATTTGGTACCTTTTCTCGTTATTTTGAAAAAAAACATTGGTAATGCAATTTTGTCCATTTTTAATCCCTACTCACATCTATGCATGGCAACTTGCAAAAGAACATTCGTCATATGTGTACCGGTTTGAGATTTTTCGTGATATTAATCCTTATTTCTACCAACAATTGAAAATGTCCTTTTTTTTTTCTTTTTGGGGGGAAACTTGTGTTGACTTACAAAAAAGAAAGATTAAGGATTAACCAAAAAAAACAACAACAACAATCTTTGGCCCTTTGCTATTGAATAGTTCTTCCAAATGGGAGCTTAACTTCCTGCGATGTCTTGCGAGTTGGGTGCAGTGCGGTAGCCGTTGCGACAAATTACTAAAGAATCAGCATAGAAGTACGATTTCTTAAAGCCTGATAATTCTCTAAAAGAAATTCAGCTATAAATAATAAGTCTCAATTTTATTCCAAACTTTCATTTATCTAAAAAAATTATTAATTTTCATTCGATGTTTCAAATCCACTTCCTTTGCATTGCCATCTAGGATCGTCCTTAATTGTCGCAATTGCAAGTTAGCAATAAGTCCGCATCTCTTGCTGGCGTGAAATTTTCGTCATCGTGCATGGTCCTATCTTTTGGTGTCTTTCTTCTTTCTCTCGGTTTTTTTCATTTTCTTTTTCTACCCTCACCCCTCCGTCTTCTTTGCTCATGCCTCCTCCATCTTATTTTCTTATCTGGCAAATGCCACAAATAATTTCTGAACTTTAGCTAAATATTAAATATAATTTTTGAATTTTAAATTTATTCAATATGATTTATAAATTTTTAATATATATTTAATTTATTCTTTAAACGGTATGAAAATTCATGTTATTCCATTAATTAAAGTCGAAGACTATCACGTGTGAGTATGTGAACCACACATTTTTCTTTCATTGAAACATCACAAACCACGACCACTCCCCTCTATAAAATCTTACTTTCCTCAGAAAAAACTCACTCCCGATTCTTGCTCACCTCCACACCCCCACCCCACTCTTCTTCATTATCTCCTCCTGCTACACCCTGAGATCAAACAGACACGGATCAAACAGAACGGCAGAAATGGAGTCGTGGACATCTCTGGCCCCCCTCCTGGGCATCCAGACCTTCTGCCAGACCATCCTCCAGGTGGTGCTCCCGACGGAGCTCCGGCTCACCTCCCTCAAGTTCCTCAACCGGGCCCTCCGCCGCTTCTCCTCCAACTGCTACTTCGACATCGCCGAGATGGACGGCGTCAACACCAACGAGCTCTACAACGCGGTCCAGCTCTACCTCAGCTCCTTAGTCTCTGGCTCCGGCTCTGCCAGCTGCCTCTCCATCACCCGCGCCCGCAACTCCGGCGTCACCACCTTCGGCCTCTCCAACAACGACTGCATCGCCGACGTCTTCAACGGTGTTGCCGTCCAGTGGGAGCACGTGGCAACGCAGCGCGAGTCCCAGACACCCTCGCGGTGGTCCCTCCCCGACGAGAAACGTAGCTTCAAGCTCCAGATCAGGAAACGCAACAAGGACCTCATCCTCAACCCCTACCTGGACCATATCATGAGCAAGGCCAACGACATCCGCCGCAACAACCAAGAACGCCTCATTTATACTAAATCGCGCAACGATTTCCTGGGCCGCCCTTGGGAATCGGTGCCGTTCAAACACCCAAGCACCTTCGACACGTTGGCCATGGACCCGGAGACGAAGAGGGACATCATGGAGGACCTCCGCGACTTCGTGGCAGGGCAGGCCTTCTACCAGCGGACCGGCCGGGCCTGGAAGCGGGGCTACCTGCTCTACGGCCCACCTGGGACAGGGAAATCCAGCATGATCGCCGCGATGGCCAATTTCCTCGGCTATGACATCTACGACCTCGAGTTGACCGAGGTGCCCTCCAACTCCGAGCTCCGGAAGCTCCTTATGAAGACCAGCTCCAAGTCCATCATCGTCATCGAGGACATCGACTGCTCAGTCAGTCTTTCAAACAGGTTGAAGGCGCCCAAAGCCCCCGCGCCTCGGAGCTGCTCAGTCCCTGGTGCCCCTGACGCTGAGTCCGGCGGCAAGGAAGGAAACAACAACACGATCACCCTATCGGGACTGCTCAACTTCACGGATGGCCTGTGGTCGTGCTGCGGGAGCGAGAGGATCTTTGTGTTCACCACCAACCACATCGACAAGCTCGACCCGGCGTTGCTCCGGAGAGGCCGGATGGACAGGCACATCTACATGGGCTCCTGCTCGTACCCGGCGCTCGAGATCCTGCTTCGGAACTACCTGGGTTGCGAGGCCAAGGACCTCGGCAAGGCGGCAGCGAGGGAGCTCCAAGAGGTGGTCGAGAAGGCCAAGATGACGCCGGCAGACATAAGCGAAGTCCTGATCAAGAACCGGAGGAACAAGGAGAAAGCGGTGAGCGAGTTGCTGGAGGAGTTGAAGGCGAGAGCAGAGGGGAATGAGAAGTGCGGGGGGTTGAGAGAGGAGCGCGAGTCGAACGGGGTTGAAGAAGAGGAGCAAGAGAAGAGGGCACTGAGAGCCCCAAAGAAGGGAGCGACAGTGACGACGATTCTTGCAAGAAAGTGGAGGATGATGCAGAGAAGAAGGCAAAATGAGAGCGAAAACTAATTTGGCCTTTTTCTTTTCAAACCCTCCAGATTCGTGTCTTATTATATGGATTAAAACTCGTATGACTCAGCAAAATTGTAAAAAAAAAAAAAATAGGAATAAAGCTGAGACGACATATTGAGTTTTATCCACCTTTGTGGTTATGTGTAGTTTTGTTCATTTGGATGGCCGGCCACGTCCCATCTTGTGTTAGGCGCACCTTTTGGAGGTGTTGCAATGTTCATAATGTGATTTTGGGTGAATTATCTTGTTAATAAAAGAATTCTGCTGTATGGAAAAGTACAAGCGAAAGTAACACAATGTGTTAGTCAAGTTGCTTCACATACCATTAAAAGGGTCGCGACCCTCGCTCGATTTGGGCAAGGCATTGTAGCCCTCGCTCGGCTAGATCTAGGCAAAGGCTGCTACCCTCGCCTGTGATCGGTGAAGGTCGCTGGCCATTCCCAGGGTCCTCATGACCCGCGGAGGGAAGAAGATTTATAGGAGAAAAAAAAAGAAAGAAAATAAAAGGAAAAATTCAATTACTTTAAAAAGAATAATTGAAAAACGTCTTTTGCAAAACAAGTGCCATGTCTCGTTGAATTTTCAGCACTCGTGGTAAACGTTTTTTTTAAATTTTTGGCACTAAAATGAACCTTTTTAAAAATTCATAGACATTTAAGTGATCGAAAAAAAATTTATGGCATTCAAGTGAGCGCAGTACAGAAATTACACAAGCAAAAGGAAAGTCCTACGTAATAGTCTTTTGTATAGGAACTTGTCTTGCTTGCGGTAAAAACATCTTCAGGCACGTCATGGCATAGCATTGTATTTTGCATGTTTTATTTACATTTTTAAATCATAAAAAATCTCATGCCATATTTTGCATTAGGAAATTGCATATTCTTTTCTCATTAGAAGTCGGAAGTAATATTCATTCTTCGTGTTTAACCATAGTCAAACAAAAAATATTTTTATTGTTTAAGAAAATTTTAAGATATAAATTGTTGTCAACGATGAAAATATTTTTCATTAACTAATTATTTCAAGCAATACAAGTCATTATTTTTTGGAAAATGTTTTCCACATCATTCATTTTTCCCGAACCAAACGGAGCTCGAAGAAAACGGACGATTTGGAAAACATTTTTCAAAAAATGATGTCTTGTATTGCTTATAAAAAATGGATGAACAATTTTTTTTATCGTGCATGAAAATGTTTAGACATAAATTATTATCGATAATGAAAATATTTTTCCTTAACTAATTATTTTAAGCAATATAAGTAATTATTTTTAGAAAAATATTTTTCAAATAATTAATTTTTCGCGAAATAAGTGAAGGCTAAAAATCCGGCTTTCCATGTCGTAAAACACTCTCTCAACAACATATGCAATCCAATGCTTTTGTCTTCATTGTGGTGGAGAAACATTTGTAGACTCGTAAGCCAAGTCCTAACACATCCCTCATAAGAACTTGGCCTGCACTTAATCCAATATTTCCAACATCAACTTGTATTCTTAGATGTAGATGGACCAACATCTGGATGAACATCGTTACTTCCAAGCGGCTATTAAACATATTTGTGTTATATCCAAACATAACCATGATAAAGAAGACACCCAGACTTTTAAGGGCTTGGAAAGCTTGGAATCTATATGCCTTCTTTTAATTTTTATTTCTTTAAGTTTTACACATGGATAATAAGTTGTGACAATTTTTCAACTTATTAGATAAATGGGGAAATTATCAAAAAAGTTCTAAACCTATTGCATCTATGCTAATTCAGTTCTAAACATTTCAATTGTGCCAATTGAGTCATAAAAATTTTCACATTTTTCTGGCTTACATGTCATAGCATGTGTCTACGTTAACGATTTCCGATCAAAATTAGCTAGATTGACTCAATCGGTAAAATGTGAAATATTTAAAAATCAATTGGCACAATTAAAATGTTTATGACCGAATTGACATAAATGTAATAGATTTAGGACTTTTTTAGTAATTGTCCCTTAGATAACAAACTTGTGTACATTTTAAAGAAATTAATTATTTACAAATTGGCTTCATATACTTATCTTTTTTAGCGGTTTTATTTAGTAAGAGTGGTTTCACCTTTTGCAGTAGAAATACTTTTGATTAGATAATTTTAAATCAAACTTCTAATTAGAAGCAAAAATGAGACTTATTTTATATAGAGAGAAATAGGTGAGTGGAGAAAATTGGGTCCATATTGCTAATTGATTGAACTTTTCCTACGATTGCGGGGCTCGAGTGGGGTTGGGAGAGCTTGTCAGCGTGCAGGTGACGATGTTGTGATCGAACTTTCCTTAATGATAATAAAATCTAAATATTGCAAAATCGAGGTGCTCTCTCTCTCCCCATATTTATTGGGGGTAATATCATGAAAAATCTCAAACTGATATATTTATGATAAATTTATCTCAAACTAATTTTTATCACGAAAAATCTCAAACTGATATACCTGTGACAATTTAACTCCGAATTAATTTTTTGACCACAAAAAATCCAAAACTAGTACACATGTGATAAATTTACCATCTATTAGTTTCCGTTAAATTTTAATTGTCAAATTATTGAGTTTGATGGCATGTGGTAGTTAACGGGTGTACTAATTTAGGGTTTTGCTCCTTTGTTTTTTTTTTGTAAAGTGGTTTTGCCCCTTTGTTTGTCACAAGTTTATGAATTTTTTGTTTTTCATGATATTAATCCAATTTAACGGATGGTAAATTTGTCACAAGTGTACCGGTTTGGAAATTTTGGTAGTAAAAAAATCAATTAGGGGTAAATTTATCAGTATACCAATTTTGGATTTTTTGTGATCAAAAAATTAATTCGGAATAAAATTATCATCTGTGTACCAGTTTGAGGTTTTCTGTGGTCAAAAAATTAGTTCGGGATAAAATTGTCATAAGTGTATCAATTTCGATTTTTCGTGGTATTAACCTTATTTATTATTTATTTATGCCCCGTCACTATAAATCCGAAATTCAATAGACCCCCTCCACCTAATTTCATAAAAATTTCATCCAAGATGTTAGCAGCCTAGTGATTCATGACTATATTTTCCAATTCACAAGCTTAGGAGGTCGAACCCCGCTCGCAGTAGTAATGCGCGATTGTCATGCCGATCAATAAGTTTCTGGACCTCTAGGGCTTCCGTGCCTTTTTGACAACATTCAAAGGGCATTGTTTAAGTTGGTCCCGTCTCCCAACTCTTTTATTTTATGAAAAGGAAAATAAAAGTAATAAAAGTGGCACAATCCTCAGTAATTGAACTATCACTACGGTGAGATAGACCGATTTCGCACCATTCATCCTCAATCAATTATTAATTTTCGCCTGTGGTCAAATCTTGTTGCCATTTTTCTTCCTTTTGTTATCACTCGAAAGATGTGACCATCAAAACATCGTAATACCAAACGACAGTCCCGGATAGAATGCAAATTGTTTTGATTTTTTGTTCAATTATTGATGTTGAAAAGGAAGTCCAACATGCAGCCAACCTATCTATCACCACAATCTTCGACTTCTTCTTTTGTCTTTTTTCAGAAAATTTATAGGAAAAGAACAACCAAAAACTTCAAATTAAAAAAATTCCAAATAAAAGTATGAAGTGCTCTTATTTTCTCAAATAAGAACATGAAATGAATCTTGTTTCAAAAAAGGGGCCTGAAGTGGCCATAACAGTTTCAAATAAGTGTCTGGCCTCGTTAGCGGGCTAAATATTTCGGCTAATGAAGGGCATTTTCGTCCAAAGATAATTTACCTAAATTTTAGTTAAATTAGCTTAAAAATTAAGAAAACTACATCTTAAAAAGAAAAAAAAATACAGGCGGGGTTTTTTTCTTGTATGCATTTTCTTTTCTTTTTTTTAAAGTTTGAGCTTTTTTCTTCTTTTTTGAGTTTATCTTTTTTATGAGTTTTTTTAGATTTTTTAAACTAATTTAATTAAGATTTTGTATAAAAATTTGGATTCAGATAAAAAATAATGTCATTTATAACTTTAGTTAACGCGACGCAAGACACTACGTGAGAGAGATAAAATATGGCAAAAGGATATTATTGGTGCCATAATTTGTGTACGGAGATCACTTTGGTGCCATAACTTTTTTCGGATCACTTTGGTGCCAAAATCAGAAAAATAGATCACTTTAGTGACTCCGGCTAAAATTCCGGTAAAAAAAAGAGCCATGTCAGATTTCCGGTGAGCCACGTCAGATTTTTCGGTGAGCCATGTCAGCATCGGAAATTAATAAAAAAAAAAAGAGCCACGTCAAATTTTCGGCGGCCATGTCAGCACTGGCACTAAAGTGATCATTTTTCAAAAAAGTTGATACTAAAGTGATCCGAAAAAAAGTTATGGCACCAAAGTGATCTCCGTACATAAGTTATGGCACCAATAGTATCCTTATGTTGATAAAATATTACAAAAAACAACCCTATTAGCAATTTTGTTAGTCAAATTGGATTGAATTAGCGGAATTTCTCGATTTTTACAAAATGAAGTCCTTGACTAGGGCCTACAAGCTCTCGCTAGCCACTGGAGGGTCACGTTGTCCAAGTCCTTGCCTGTAGCTAGCAAGTGTGGCCCAGGCGAGGCCTATCCTCGCTTGTGACTTTTGAGGGCGGCTTCTCCCACTCTTTTATTTTATATAAAGGAAAATAAAAGTAGCACAATTTTCAATAATTGAACTATCACTATGGTGTGATGGATCGATTTTGCACCGCTCATCCTCGATCAATTATTAATTTTTGCCCACGTGGTCAAACATTGTTCCCATTTTTCTTTCTTTTTTATCACACCAAAGATGTGACTGTCAAAATATTGTCATACCAAACGACAATCTCGGGTAGAATGCAAATTATTTTGACTATTCGTTCAATTATCTGTCACCACAATCGTGGACTTCTTGGAAATTTTTTTGAGAAATACCAAAAATTTAAAATTATTCCTATTGCGACACATTTACCTTAATTTTTTTATATCATAAAAAATCTCAAATTATCCATATGACATATTTACCCTCCGTTAAATGAGCACCATTAAAAATCCCACGTCAGCATGACAAAATGCAAATGGCGCTAGCCTTGCACTCATGTGGATTAAACAAAAGACTCCCTTGGATATTAACAAAACTATGCTGTGCTCTTCGTCTCTTTCTCATTCCTCTAGTGTCATGATTTGGTATTAAAATATATATCGAGTTTGAGCCCGATAGACAAAACTTGATCCAAGATTAATTATTATTTGTGATCTAAATATTCCGAATTGGATATTTTGAGGATGTTCGAAATCGAGCAAAGCGAAAATATGAATTTCGGAATTTGGAATTTAAAATAATAATTATTCCTTCTTGCTTGATATCTCTTGTTGGAATTCAAGTTGGAAACGGAAACCAGAAAGAACAATTTCCCGTGGAAGTCACGGCCAAAGTTTCTCTATCTGAAGAGGAAAGTTCATCGAGTTTGACTTGCTGACCAAATCTTTTGGATGGATGCTGGACGTGGGGTACTTTTTTACCTTACGTGGTTGCCTTTGTTGACCATATATATTATAAACTCATGGTCAGGGGAGGCCTTGAACAGAGAAGTCCTATTAAAGCACCGTTTTCTCTTAGCGCCGTGGGTGCCAAATTTCCGAGTGACATCTATAGGTGCTGGGGCCTTGACAGTGAGTCTCCGAGCAAGCAAAGGAAGGTTTTGTTCATGAAATTACATCAAGAATTCAAGTATTGAAACCAATCAAATTCTTGTGGTAAGAATTTATGTATAATTCTTTTGTGAGATGGAGAGATTATTTCGTGAGAAATTTAAGCTAAATACTGAGTGGTTATTGGGTGTAATTGAGACTTGTAATTTAAGCTTCTAGTTTTGCAACATGAAGACTATCCCTTTCTCCGTGAATTTCTTTTTGTTCATTTTCGAATTAATAAACAAAATAAGTGGACCCATAACGTTGTACCTAACGTTGTACCCTATCTATCCCTTTTGGCCTTTTTGTCCCCGCACTAAAAATGAGGGGACCCATAATTTTCTTTCCTTCTTCCTCCACTTCTCACCACACCAGAGAGAAAGGGACAAGGAATATCATGACTCGTATTTTATCAGTTCTCTATTTTCTAGCATATTAATAAAGAAAAAATTCTAAAAAGGAGCTCAAATTATAGTCATTTTCTTAAATAAGGACTTGAAGTGAATACTGTCTCAAATAAGGATATAAAGTGACCAAATCGTGTCAAACAAGGGCATGAAGTGATCAAATTATCTCAAAAAAAGATTTTTGGCCAGTTGGTGACTATTTCGTCGCCGGAGAAGGGCAATTTAGTCAAAAACATTATAAGTATATTTATTTATTTGTTTTTTTACTTTCTTTTCTTTTCTTTTTCCTTTTTCCTTTTTTCTTCTTCCCTCCTAGCCTTCGCTACGCCTGGCCGACGAAGGTCGCCGGCCTTAGGCGAGGCCGCCCAATGCCAGTGCGGGCGAGGGCTGCCCTCGCTTGGGCTAGTGAGGTCCCCCCCACCGACGTTGGGCGAGGGTTGCCTTGCCTGGGCCGAGCGGGCAAGGGCGACCCTCACCTTGGCCTGGCCTCGCTAGCCCAGGCGAGGGCAAGGGTTGCCCTCATCGGTGTCGGGCGACGGTCGCCTAGCTTGGGCTAGCCTCGCCCTCTCCGAAGTCGGGCGAGGGCGGCCTCGCCTGAGGGCGGCAGAAGTCACCGATAGGTGCAATAAAGATAGGGAGAGTAGAGAGGAAAAAAAGACAAAGAAAAGGACAAGGAAAAAAAAAGGGAAAATATAAAAAGGAAAAAAATTTTAAAAAAATTAAAAGACGAAAATACCCTTTAGCCGATAAGGTCAGGTCCTTTTTTGAGACAAGATTCACTTCAGGCCTTATTTGAGAAAATGGGGGCACTTCAAGCCCTTATTTGAGACAAGGTTCACTTCGTACCCTTATTTGAGAAAATAACTCTACTTCGAGTTCGTTTTTTGAATTTTCCTTTTTAATAAATGCATCATATAACATGTCTAATATAATGGAAACGCACCTTGTTGATTTTTTTTAATATTTAAAAATACAAGACTAAAAGAATTTTTTTTTGGGTGAAGATCAATTTAGGAGGGAGGTTACCCCATACAAAGGCTAGGGCATACCACTAGTTTAAAAGGTTTTATAGCGGATTTACACAATAGCTACTAAAAGGGACTACTGGCAGCGGAATTCGAACCTAGGCATAGTGTGCAAAGAGATCGAATCTTACCAATTGAGCCTGCCCACTTTGGCAGACTAAATAAATTAACTTTTTCTTTTGATTTTTTATTTGATTAAAATTTGACGGGTTCGCGCATTTTGACTCTTTAAGTGGGAAATTGATGAAATTTTCATAGTATTCAAATGTTGACACATAAATTCACGTATTATATATATTCTTATGATTGACCGAAATTTGAATAACAGTTAGGTTTTCACGGGAAAGCAAAAAAATGATGGGCTTTTGATAATTGTAATCACTGTATTCGTTGATATTTTCTGTATTTTAATATCAAGGTGTTCGAAATTAAACCAAGGTCAAATTATAAATGCTGAAAAAGTAAACTAAAATTTAAGAGCGAGAAAAGCAATTTACCACCCGCTTGGGTGGCGTTGCTGGGAAGGGCACTCTTCCTCTCGCAAAAGGTTGAGTGTTCGAATCCCGAGCGCCGCAGGATGACTTAACCGGTGCACGTGTGTGGTGGTAAGCACGTGTCGCCCCTAGGGTTTACCTCTCGGCTGTCGGCCGTGCGGGGTTCCCTGGGTTATCCCAAAAAAAAAAAAAGCAATTCCAGGAACACAATGTGCAACGTAAAGGCTTTCTCTTCCTTCAAAAACACAGCAAATAACCCAAGTAAATGAATTTGCAATCTCATTCAACATATGCACAGCCAAACAGAGTATTATTCCAATTGTGATTAACCCCAACAAAAGATGCACGTATCATGTTATAGTTGTTAGTATGATACGTGGCATAAAAAATCATCACATCATCGAAACAATTCCAATCAAATTTGGACAAACTATTTCTCAAAAATAGATTTGTCAATCTACCATTTTGATCTACTTGTACAGTATAAAAAAATGAATTTTGCATTTGCATGCATTAAAAATGATTCTAAAAACTCTGACAATCTCCCACAATTATAGTATTTGATCTTTTAGTCTACAAAAAATTTTGACAATCGCGCATGATGAAATCCAAGTTTTGACTTTCTACTGCTTTGTTTGCGAAGAACTTATATATATTCCATAGCAACCCCCCCTAAGTATTAGAAATCATTATTCCATATTTTATCAAGTGCTTTTGATGTTCCGATAGAAATTTATAGTTAGGAACATACTCTATGAATGTCATTCTCAAACTTAAATATGATAAAAGCAGGATAACCACATCTAACTTTAAGTCTTTCATATTTTTTTCTTGATCAGATGAGTTTGCAGAATACCTCTCAAAATTACACACAAAAGTCCGTCGAGTTATCGCTCCTTTGCTGTTTTTTCTAATCTAAGCCTTCCTCACTCCAAATTCGTTGCCTATTGCATAGACCAATGTTTATTGTTGACACCTAAATTTTACCGACATTCATTTAGTATAATTTGCATTAGAAAATTAGGGATTAATTTTAACCCCTAAACAAAAATATTTAATTTTGCATAACATATAGTTTAGGTTTATTTTAGTTTAATTGCATTATTGCATCGGACTGGCGAGGGTGAGCGAGTCTGAAGTTCATCGAACAAAAACGGGATGCTCGGGAATGCAAGGGCCCGAGAATTTCACGTTACACGGGCTTGGTTGTTTTAATTTGGGCTTAGCCCAAGTTAATTCAGCCCATTTAAATTAATTAAACCTAAGCCCACTAGGATTAGAAAACCCATCTAAGTTGACCTAGGGTTAGTCTATATAAACATAACTAGGTCAGAAATTAGGAGGGAGATAATTCAGATATGATTTTTTGGTGAGAGTGAAAGAGAGAGGGAGAGTGGTCGGCGAGGAACACACCACCGCCTGTCTCGCCTCCGCCGCCGCTCGCCAGCCACGCCTGTCGCCACCGTCTCGATCGCCGCGTGCAGCCGCCCCTCGCGCCGACTTCCTGCTCCTGCCGACGTCGCCTGCACCTGCCCCTGCTCGGACGTCCCCGTCCAGCAGCTTCCAGACATCTAATTTCTCTATACCCGTTCCAGCGAAGCCGAAGAGAAGCCACAGCCTTGAAGACCTTCATCTGGCGTCGACGTGGGCTGCTGCTTCCTTCCCCGACGAAGACCTTTTTTGCTTCTCCATACACCAATCACGTTCTCCCCAGTCAACTGAAGAGTTTGTCAACTTTCCTCTCTGTCTGGTTGGTCCACGAACTGCAGCCACGTCTTCATCGATCCACCGAAGCCGAAGTCCACTGAAGTCTGAACTAAGGAGTCCAAGAAGTTGACTTCTTCAACATTGCCCCATCCAGCTTCACCGAAGACGTTCGTTCATGCAGAAGACGTCTCCCGCGACCCATGCAGTAGACGCCAAGAAGAGGGGACGTTGCTGCTTCACGTCTTTCTTCAATCGGACGCCCGCAACAGCCTTGAAAAGAAGTCTACTCAGTCAGCCCAGCAGGATTTGCGAAGCTAGTTAGCAAGCGTCGCACGTCCGCCGAAGCAGCCGCTTCCTCGCCGTTCCCGGAGGACACCACAAGCCACCGCTACAAGCCATCGCCGACCGGGAAACCGTCGGACGCTAGAACAGTGTCCGGAGGCCTTGCTGTCCCGTTGTCGTCGTCCCGCCGTGCCGTGTTTCGCCCGTGTCGCCGTCCCGTTGCCGCGAGTCCGATCCTGATCTGCGAGTCCGATCCCGAACCGAATTCAAATTTGGAAGTTATCCAAATTAGGTAACGATATTATCCGTTGAATTGTCAGAAATATTCAATTTCCTAATTTGGGTATTTGAATATTTTGTGGATATTGCATGAATATTTGTTAGATATCTTAGGATAATGCCTGATATATCCGCAGTGTTTGGGAATATTCAAAATTAGGAAACTTTCCTAATTTAGCAACGTATCGGGACGTCTATCCGACTTTAACCCTAAAGTCCGATACGCGGCGGTACGGAAAAATCATTATCCTATTCATAACCACTTGAATACGATAATGATTTTGATTCGCTTTCCAAATTCGAATGATCAATTATCCGTTAATATCTATAACCCTTTAGATATGACCGATAATTTGATTTTTGTGCCTAATCCGAGTTTGAAGCGAATTTGGCGGATTGCGTGGATGATTTGAATTGGTTTCTATCCTTGTTGATTTGATTGTCTTTCTTTTCAAATAAAACAGAAAATTCAAAAAATATTAGCTAGAGTTTGAATTAGAATTTTTGCATGTTTAGGTTTTGAATATATCCCGAAGGATAAGATGAATATCTAATTTAAATTAGGACTTAACGTGGCATGTTTCCTAATTTAAACTAGGTATTATTTCAAATTCTAACGGATTATTCACGTTATTTATTATTCTGAATTTTAATCAAAAATCCCAAAAAAGAAATCATTCTAGGGTAGATTAAGTCATCTTAGTTTGCATGTTATTTTAGGTATTTTTATTATTCCGAATTTTAACAGAAAATACCAAAAATAGAAGTTATTAGGTTGCATGTTATTTTAGGCATTTTCATTAATTCCGAATTTCCTTAAAGAAAAATACCAAAAAATACATCATTGCACGTCATTAGAATTAAGTCACGTCGTCGCGCGACATATAGTATGCATGCTAGGTTGCATTATTTCGCATGTCATATTTTTGCACGTCATTGCATATAGGTTAGACTTCATTTAAATAAAGTGAAAATCCAAAAAAAGAAAGAAATTGAGTGTTGCTTTATTAACTAGAAATCATATTATGATTGTCTGTGTGATTTTTCGCTAATAACGCAGATGCTTGCGGGATTCGAGGTAAGTAATTCTTCCGAACTTGCAATTTATTTATGCTTTATTGGGTGTTAATTTGGTGGTTTGCGCACCCGCATGAACACCTCACATGTTAATGGCTAAGCTAAAATGGATCCAAACTGCCTGCCAAAAAATATTTTTGAAATGAAAAGGTACCGAAAGGGCGTTAGACTAGATCTAGCGTAATCAAGTCCCCGGGCTTAGAATCTCTGGTTCGTAGGAATAAAACATATCTCCCTATGTTTTATTTAGGTTTCTAATCAGCCTACCATAAATTGATTAGTGGCGACTCCAAGCATGAAAACATTTGCATGTTAAGAACTTAAACCCTAAGTTGCGATTTGGTAGGACTTGGGAGGGTCCGAATTAAGTTCAGACTTAATAATCCATTAGCCCGGAAAATTGACATTAGAATTTTTTTAGGGTCGCGACAGCTTGCCGACTCCGCTGGGGACTTGAGTAAAATTCTTAGTGGACTTAGGTCAATTTTTCATTTCGAAAAATATTTTTGTTTGGCAGCGAGGATCTCAGGTACGTCCCTAACAGTTTGAGGTGTTAAATGTTCTTGCAGTATGGGAGATATAAGGGGAGGCGTGATTGTTAACCCTTGTTTTGCAGGGAGGTGGTTGAATGTATGTTTAAATTATGCACAAAGCGCTGTTTGATATAACCTGCTGTGCATGCCTTACATTTACACTACACCGCACACACTATCCGTTGCCGGACCTGGGCAGCATAGGTTTAGAATGGTACTGAGACAGTGGACACCCCGACCAAAACCATTTGGTACGGGTCGCCCTCCTCGGTCCCGAAATGTTCTTTCAAGGTGTCACTGAGTACCCACCACGGTTGTACACCACTCAACTCGGGTCGGCTCTTTGACTAAGCCGGAGTCAGGGGAATCCTAGCCTAACCACCACCATGACTGGTTTAGCTCGGTAATCCTCTCGTCTCCATTTTGCAAGCCAGAGTCTAGGTAGAAATCGAACCTCACTCTTCATGCGCATGTCTATGTGATTGCCATTTTCCACCCGGTAAAGTAAGTTTTCTGCAACTCTATCTCGCAGTTTACTTATGTTTCGTGCTTTTCTTTGGTCGGTCCATGACATTAGGTTGGTCGTGAGTCTTGGTCTATACACTATGGGAGGTACAGACATCCGGATTCTTGATGCTCCTAAGGACGAACTCCGTGCCTGGTGGAATCTACTCAGTCCGACCAACCGCAAGCTAGTGGAGGGCCACATCGGAAGACTGCTCCCCCTGCTGGAGGTCAAAGTCCGTTCAGGCCTCGTCCGAGCGTTAGTCCATTTCTGGTGTCCCGAGACGGCTACCTTTATACTCGGTAAGCATGAGCTTACCCCGACTTTGGAAGAATATAGTGTGCTCATTGGAAAATCTTTGGAGTCAGGGTTAGTTTCCCCATCTTTGGGAGTCGATTCCATTCTAATGTTGGCTGAATTTCTGAATGTAGAAAGACATGATTTAGAAAAAGTTTTGAAAGCAAACCGAGGGTCATGTCCTTTTTCATTCCTGAGTCAATGCTTTGAAAAAGCCACACATTTTCAAAAGGGCAGAATCTTTTTACTAGCATTCTTCGGGTTCATAATTTTTCCTCATTGCAAAAACGTATGCTACCCGTCAATTGCATGGTTGGTCCAGCAAGTTTGTCTTCAAAGGAATTTTGTCAACTGTTGACACCTAAATTTCACCGACATTTATTTAGTTTAATTTGCATAGAAAATTATGAGTCAATCTTTTAACCTCTAAACAAAAATATTTAAATTGCATAACATTTAGTTTAGGTTTATTTTATTGCATTTTGCGTAAATTTGGCGATGGCAAACGTGCTTAATTTTCATCAAATCAAACTCGGCTCATTCGGGAATGCAAGGGCCGGGATTTCAAGACAAACGGGCTCGGGTGTTTTTAATTTGGGCTTGATTTAGTCTGTTGAATTTAATTAATTAAAGCCCACATTAAATCAGCCCATTTAAATTTTAATTAAGCCTATGCCCACTAGGATTAGAGCCCATCTAAATTGACCTAGGATTAGCCTATATAAACATCATATTAGGTCAAATTAGAGGCGGAGGTCATAATTCCAGATCTGAAAAGTTTTGGAAGAGTCCAAGTGAGAGAGAGAGAGAAATCGGTCACGCGGCCGCACGCCATCCCCTCGCCACCGCGCGCCGGCATCCTTGTCGACGCACGACCGGCGCTCGTGCTCCACGTCGTGCCTTGGCGCTGCTGTTGCCGCTTCTTCGTGTACCAACCAGCGAAGCCTCCCCAACGTGCGCGAAGACTTCTTCGCTAGACCAATCAACGAACCTCAAGTCCACGTTGAAGCCTTCCCCGACGAAGACTTGTGCTGCTGTTGGCTTCCCCTTTTTATGCACGCTGACCTTCGAAGACGCATCAACAACAACCAGCGAAACCATAGAAAGGTGGAGAGTTCCTTTGCATGCTTCTCGGCAAAATCCCCACAGCCACGTCTTCACTTGTGTTGATTCCCAGTCAACCAAAAAAAAAGCCTTGAAAAGTCTTGAAGCTGCCCCACGACGACTCCCCCATGCAGAATACGTGGAGGAAGACCCCACCGAGAACATCCTTACGCTGACGTGAAGCTGCTCTGCCTTGACTGAAGACCTGTTGTTGCTGCTGCTTCCCCGACGGTCTCTTCCAGCAGCACACACACCTTCCAGAATCGCTCACTCCACAGAGCTTATTTGTGGAAACTCAAAACACGAAAGTTGTAGATCTACGAGTCATTGATCTGTGGCTTTTGGAATCGGGTCAATCCGACGTGTATTGAGGAAGTTACGCCCATTTTTCCAGAATGGTGCGGCCTTGAAATTTTCTGCCCGCGGTGTCTCAACCTCCCCCGCCGTGACGACGCAGCCGTCGCCACCAGCCACTGTTCACGCCGGAGCTGCGCTGTGAGTCCCGTCGGTGCTGTGCCTAGCCGTCCCGTCGTCGTCGCGATCCCGATCCGCAAGCCGAGCCCAATCCCGAGACGTTCAAATTTGGAAGTTGTCGGTAAATTAGGTAAGATGATTATCCAGTAAAGTTTCAAATATTTAATTTCCTGTTTTGAATCGTTTGGAATATTGCATGAATATCTAGTAGATAATTTGATATGTTTAGATAACATTCTAGATATCCGCAATATTTCGAAAATATTCAAATTAGGAATCGTTTCCTAATTTAACAACGTATCGGGACGTCTATCCGACTTTAACCCTAAAGTCCGATACGCGGCGATACGGAAAAATCATTATTCTATTCATAACCACTTGAATACGATAATGATTTTGATTCGCTTTCCAAATTTGAATAATCAATTATCCGTTAATATCTATAACCCTTTAGATATGACCGATAATTTGATTTTTGTGCCTAATCCGAGTTTGAAACAAATTTGGCGGATCGCGTGGTTGATTTGAATTGATTGCTATCCTTTTTTGTTTAAATTGCTTTCCTTTTCAAATAAAACAGAAAATTCAAAAAATATCATTTAGTTTAAATTAGAATTTCGCATGTCTAGGATTTTTGAATATATCCCGAAGGATAAGATAAATATCTAATTTAAATTAGGATTTAACGTGGCAAGTTTCCTAATTTAAATTAGATATTATTTCAAATCCTAACGGATTATTCACGTTATTTTATTATTCCGAATTTTTATAAAAAATCCCAAAAAAAAGAAATCATTCTAGGGTAGATTAAGTCATCATAGATTGCATGTTAATTTAGGTATTTTTGAATTTCGAATTTTAAACAGAAAATACCAAAAATAGAAATCATTAGGTTGCATGTTGTTTTAGGCATTTTCATTAATTCCGAATTTCATTTAATTTCGAATTTCCATAAAGAAAAATACCAAAAAATATATCATTGTACGTCATTAGAATTAAGTCACGTCGTCGCATGACATATAGTTTGTATGTTAGGTTGCATTATTTCGCATGTCATATTTTGCACGTCATTGCATATAGACTAGATTTCATTTAAATAAGTGAAAATCCAAAAAAAAAGGAAATTGAATGAGTGGCTTTGTTAACTAGAAATCATATTAGAATCGTCTGTATGATTTTTCGCTAACAATGCAGATGCTTGCTGGATTCTAGGTAAGTTGTTCTCCTAAGCTTGCAATTTATTTACTGCTTTGATTTCTGGGTGTTAAATTGGTGGTTTGCGCACCCGCATGAACACCTCACATGTTAGAAATTAAGTTAAAATGGATCCGAACTGCATGCCAAAATATTTTTTGAAATGAAAAGGTACCGAAAGGGCGTTATACTAGATCTAGCGTAATCAAGTCCCCGGACTTAGAATCTCTGGTTCGTAGAAATAAAACATATCTCCCTATGTTTTATTTAGGTTTCTAATCAGCCTACCATAAATTGATTAGTGGCGACTCCAAGCATGAAAACGATTGCATGTTAAGAACTTAAACCCCAAGTTGCGAATTGGTAGGGCTTGGGAGGGCCCGAGTTAAGATTATTCTTAATAATCCATTAGCCCGAGAAATTGAACAAATATTTTTAGGGTCGCGACATCAACACTATTTTGGCTGAAACTTTCATTTCTCTCACAAAATTCAAGCAAAATGTTGACAAAACATTTTATGCACCCGTTGAATTATTACAAATCTAGTTTCTGTCTCACATTAAAGGATGTGGCGATTTACTCAAAATTTCCGAACTCAGTGACTTCAGTCATCCTATTTTAAGCTATAAAGAAAAACAAGAAAACGCACCGGATTACCATTATTCCGAGTGGATCATTTTTATGAAAAACGCTAGACCCCAAGGTTTCCATTGGTATGCTAGTTGGTTCAATGTCGAGGAAGCTCGGCTTACGTGTAATGGTGTTGGACCGGTGCCACTTTTGGGCTTCACCGGCGCTATCGAGTACTACCCCGCCAGAGTCTCCCGACAGTACCAGATTCTTCAGGGGCTCCCTCCGGCGTTACAACCCGAGCTCCTCCGTGCCGATTTCTCCGATCAGAGTGAAGATCACGAAGGGACCATAGCTCAACTCCAGAAAATGTGGAAGAAGTGTCGTGTTCTAAAGATAGCCCGACCCGAAGGAGAGCTAAAGGGGGAGCAGAAGTCTTACTTCACGACGACCAAGTACATCAGGCGACACAAGATCCCGCAGGAGCTACTCCCGACGATACCCAAAGTGCCTCTCAAGTCTGCCAACCGCTCAGAGAACAACCGCCTCAAAAGGAAGGTCGAGGAAGCTGAAGAGAAGGCAGCCAAGATAGCTCGGGCTTATGAGCAGCTGAAGAAGGATGTCGCTTCCCATATGTCTATAGATCAAGCTAATTAAAAGCTTGAAGTTGTTTTTTCATTTCTGTTTTGTTTAGGAGTTGAGTCATTTGTTTCTACATTTAGTTTAAAGTATTTTTGACTCATTACTTGATGTAAAAATTTTTCGTGAGTTCAATAAAGAAGTCTTTTCAATTCAAAGCGATTAGTTCGATGTCATGGATCGGCGTATGATTTTGCTTGACACTTACGTATGCCCTGTTTCATTGAAATTAGGTAACTACGGACCGTTCACGTTCCCCTATTCGCACACGGTCAAGAGCTAGAATGGCCGATCAAACTGAGTTGCAGGAGCGCGTTGACGGTATGCAAGACCAGATCAAACAACTGACCGTCGCAATGCAGCAAATGACCGCTGAGATCAAGGCTCTTCGGTCGATCCCTGTTCCAGCACCCCCTGAAGTATCGCTCCCGAAGCATACAAGTGCAAAGATTGTTGACGTCGAGGAAGACGATGACATGCCGGAGTTAGAAGATGATCCCATCCAGGTTGTCGTCAACAAACCCAAGCCGGATGAACGAGTCAATAAGCTGGAAGAGAGAGTTAAGCAGCTGGAGGGTTCCCAGGATTCGCCCTCGATCGATCTGTCCATGTACTCACAGATTAAGATCCCGAAGAAGTTCAAAATGCCGGACTTCGACAAGTATAATGGCACCACCTGCCCGAAGGCCCACCTGCAGTTGTACCATGTGCAAATGACCTCGTATGTTGACAACGAGCTCCTGATGATCCATGCATTCCAAGCGAGCTTGACCGGCCCTGCTCTGCACTGGTACCTTATCAAGAAGATCAACAGCCTCAAAACCTGGAAAGAGGCTAGTGATGCTTTCTTGAAGCAATACAAGTTTATAACCGACATCGCCCCTACTCGTGATGACCTTGAGCGTGCCCAGATGAAAAAGACGGAGTCCTTCAAGGATTACGCCATCAGGTGGAGAAACATAGCCGCTCAGGTCGTCCCTGAACCCATAGACAGTGAGCTGAAGAGAATGTTTGTGAAAACTCTCCCGTTCGAATACCGTAATCGAATGGTGGACATTCCGGCCGATAACTTCAACCAGCTCATCCCCATAGGCGAACAGATCGAGATAGGGTTGAAGGACGGGTGGTTTGTGGAGCCGTCCTCGTCGAGCAAGAGGTTCAGTGCAAAGAAGGAGAAAGAACCGGCTGCTGAGGTGAACATGACGTATAACCAGCCAAGCCGGCGGAACACTAATCCCATCCCGGCGATTCACGTAGCACAAACTCAACAGCAGAATACAAGTCGTCAAACCTTTCCGAGGAGGGACAACAAAAGACAATTCACTCCCCTTCCCGGGTCGTCATCTCAAGTATTGGCAGTGCTCCGGAAGAAAGGTTTACTCACCAACAAGCCAAAGCGGCCCAATCCTGAGCAGTATCGCAACTTTGACCCATCGAAAAAATGCGATTATCACATGGGTGAGATCGGACACTCGACCGACGATTGCTTAGCCCTCAAGCACCGAATCCAGAACCTCCTGGACACGAAGGCTTTCTCATTCCAATCCGCCAAGCCGAATGTTCAGAATAACCCGCTTCCTGACCACGCGGGCAATGTGAATGCTATATTTTGCTTCGACGCTGGTCGGATAAAAAACGTCAAGGCATACACCACTCAGGTCTACAGTGAATTGGTGAAAGCCGGGTATTACCCGGGTAATGAGACCCTTCCCCTGGCTATCATGAAGGAAAGAATCTCAGCGATGGTGGAAGCTAAGATGATTGTTTATGCCGACCACACCGGCATCGTGTCCACTATCTCCGAGGTCATCATTAACTGGGACGAGGAGTTCGCCACATTAAACGCCGGGAAAGACAAACTCAACCCTGTGCCTGACGACATGCCTCCGCTCGAGGACGCGACTGATGACGAGGAGATTATAATAAGCACCCCCGCAGTCGATGAAGGGATAGTGATCCAGATTCCTCAACCTTATGAGTACTCTGATGATAGAGCAGTCCCTTGGTCTTACAGCCTCGATGTTGATTTGGTCACTAGGTCCGGACGTGCTTATGGCCAAGCCAATGCTCAACCCGCAAAACCGGTCACTGATGAAGAAGCTAAGGAGTTTCTGGCTGTGATCAAAGCCAGTGAATACAGTATAGTCGACCAGCTGCGCAAGATGCCCGCACAAATCTCTTTGCTCGAACTACTCCAGACGTCTGTCAAGCATCAAAAGGCCCTGATGAAAGTGTTAAGTGAAGTCCATGTACCTGAAACGATTGATCATGAAAAACTGGAAGAGTTTGTGGGCTCCATACTCCTCAAGGACCTGATAGCCTTTTCGGATGAGGAATTCCCTCTAGAAGGTAGAGGACATACCAAAGCCCTGTATATTTCCGTCAAACACAAGGCCACACACGTAGCTCGGGTGCTAATTGACAATGGTTCAGCCCTGAACATCTGCCCTTTGGCGACTTTACACCGCCTCAAGATAGATCCTTCGAGGATAAATGCTGCGAAAACTTCTGTGCGAGCCTTTGACGGGACAAAGAAGGAAGTGATGGGTCAAATCCCCCTTGACATACAGATAGGGCCGACGGTATTTAACGTCCTATTCCAGGTTATGGATATTCCCACTGCATTTAACTTTCTGCTTGGTCGTCTATGGATCCATACTGCTGGAGCCGTCCCATCCAGTCTACATCAGAAGGTGAAGTTCGTAGTAGAAAGGAAGTTAGTAACCGTCCACGGTGAAGAAGAGCATCCGATTTATCATGCTACGGCCATCCCCTATGTTGAGCCGGACTGCAAAATTGAATCGAGCTACCAGTCGCTCGAGCTCGTATCGACCATTCATGCATCTAGAGGATCATCGCCACCGGTACCCGAGGTGTCGAATGCTGCTGTCATGGTTGGAAGAGTAATGGTCTCGCATGGTTTTGTTCCAAGCGAAGGCCTTGGCAGGGATGGTCAAGGTATCCGCCGACCGATTGAAGTCTCTCAAAGACCCCGCACTTCTGGATTGGGGTATCAAGGGCCAATTGCACCAAATAATGAGAGACGTGGATACGATCAAGGTCGAGGCCAGGGAGCTGAGCAGAACGGACAGCGATCCAACCAAGGGTCGAATAATGAAGAGCCTGCGCGTGGTAGGATGCCTCCACATATCCGCACCACGTTTCCGGGTCCAGCGAGGATGATGCACGAAGAGACGGAAGTAATCGACACGCTGGGGCAACCGAGTGGCAAGTTTGATTACTACGTGAAGTACTCGGCGCCCCCAAGCTTCTATGTCGATCCCCGGGACATTGTCCCTGATGGATGGGGAGGTATGGACGATACACCTCTAACGACGGAAGACCCCGAGGATGCGATAGAGGGAATCACTGTTTTGTTCGACGACGTCTTCATCGGAGCTGTCGAAGATGGACCGTTAGAGGGAATGGGCGTTGGCCCACAAGAGTAACACCTTTTACTTTTCCGCACACTCCCCTGCGTGGGAATTTTACTGCTTCTTAGGATTTGCCCCGTCTTGGGTGCTGTTTTTACTTCTCATTTGAATGTTGCAATTTTCATTCAATAAATGTAATTCATTTAAAAAATCAATGAAATTACAAAGTGTTATTCTCAGTTTTTGAGGGCATGTTGAGGTATATCAAACCAGCCCGGTGATGATATCCAACCGATAAAAGAAAATAAAGTCCGAGGAGAATTCTGAGGCCTGGACTTCTTCATGCTTTCTCGTGCTAAAACCTTTTCGAAATGAATTTCAGAAAAAAACAAAAAATTAATTACAAAAAATGCCACGTTTAGCCCTGTTTGTCCCTCTGAATTCATTGCTTTATGTTTCAGGGGCAATCTTGTGACATGTGAGGGTATGGGAACGGTCCAATCCAGTGAATTATGCGCCGCCGAACCTGATCCTAATGATGCTGGCGAGCTTGATGATCTCTCTGATATTCAGCGCGACCTAGAGCTGTATGAAAAACCCAAAGTCCTGACGGTAGATCAAACTATCACCGTCAATTTGAGTGACTCTGGAGAACCCAAGAATGTGAAGATAGGGGCAACCCTTCCCGAAGATGAAGCCAAACGTCTGATCCAGTTGCTGAGAGATTACCAGGACATCTTTGCCTGGTCATATGCTGATATGCCGGGTTTGGACTCATCTATCGTGGAACACGGCTTGCCTACTAATTCCGGCATCCCGCCCAAGAAGCAGAGGTTACGAAGAACCAAACCTGAACTTTCAAAGAAGATAGAAGAGGAGGTCATGAAGCTCTTGAAAGTGGGATTCATCGAGGTCACTCAATACCCTACTTGGGTGGCCAATGTCGTGCCAGTCATGAAGAAAGATGGTTGAGTTCGGGTTTGCATTGACTATCGTGACCTGAATAAGGCTAGCCCTAAGGACGATTTTCCACTACCGCACATAGACGTTCTGGTTGATAGTACCGTTGGATTTGAGTTGTTTTCCTTCATGGATGGATTCTCGGGCTATAATCAGATAAGAATGAAGGATGCTGATAAGGAGAAGACAGCATTCATCACCTCGTGGGGTACGTTCCATTATAAGGTCATGCCTTTTGGCCTCAAAAATGCCGGGGCAACGTATCAACGGGCAATGGTGACTCTTTTCCATGACATGATGCATAAGGAGATTGAGGTCTATGTCGATGACATGATTGCTAAGTCTCGACCCAGAGAAAGCCACATTGATATCCTGAAGAAATTGTTCGACCGACTCCGTGAGTTTAAACTCCGTCTCAATCCAGCGAAGTGCATATTCGGAGCAACGTCGGGCAAATTACTTGGGTTCGTAGTAAACAGTAAGGGCATTGAAATCGATCCCTCCAAAGTGAAGGCCATTTGTGAGCTACAACCTCCATCGACTGTGAAGGAAGTACGGAGCCTCCTGGGCAGATTGAACTATATAGCTCGTTTCATTTCCCAGCTTTCCGAAACCGCCAAGCCGTTCTTCAAACTTCTAAAGAAGAATGCTCAAGTGGAATGGGACGATAATTGCCAGGAGGCGTTTAATGAGCTGAAACAGTATCTGATGAAACCACCGGTGCTAGTCCCTCCAGTGCCGGGGCAGCCCTTAATCCTCTATCTCACGATTCACAGCGAGTCTCTGGGAGCGATGTTAGCCTAGAAAAATCCCGAGGATGGAAAGGAGCGAGCCATTTACTACTTGAGTAAGAAGTTCACTGTCTCGGAGTTAAACTATCCTGAAGCCGAGAAGACTTGTGCCGCACTGGTATGGGTGCTCCATAGGCTGAGACAGTATACACTGCATCACCAAACTCTCCTGGTGACTGAGAATGATCCCATCAAGTATCTACTTGATCAGCCAGCCTTGTTAGGGAAGCTGGCCAAATGGCAGATTTTGATTTCAGAATTTGATGTCCAGATGATGCCACAGAAGTCAGTTAAAGGCCGAGTAATTGCTGATGTTTTAGCCGAGAATCCTGGAACCTCGGAAGATGATAGATATTCCCCAGAAGATCGCATTCTGGCGATAAAGGAAGACACCTGGACCATGTTCTTCGATGGAGCCGTAAACTTAGCTGGTTCCGGCACTGGGGCAGTCTTAATATCCCCAGATGGGCAACATTATCCAGTAGCAGCAAAGTTGGTGTTCCCGTGTACCAACAACATAGCCGAGTACGAAGCTTGCATCCTCGGACTTCAAGCCGCAGTAGAAATGGGGATATCCAAGTTGAAAGTGTTTGGTGATTCCGCTCTAATTATTCTCCAAACTGTGGGAGAATGGAAGACAAGAGACACCAAGCTAGTGCCGTGTCATGAGTACCTCGAAGAGATCATAAAGGAGTTCGAAGACATTTCCTTCGAGTACTTGTCGAGATCCCATAATCAGTTCGCTGATGCGCTGGCTACGCTATCATCCATGCTGCAAGTGACCGGTGGAGTTGAGGTAGAACCCTTGAAGATTGAAGTCTTAACGAAACCGGCTTACTGTATGGTCGTGACCGGAGAACCTGATGAGAAGCCATGGTATTACGATATCATGAACTATATCCAGAGACATGAATTTCCTGAAGGAAGCACTCCAGCCGACAGGAAGTACATAATGAAAATGGCGTCAAAGTTCTTTGTCAGTGGTGAAAAGCTATACAGGAGATCTTATGATTCGATCTTGCTAAGGTGTGTAGACGCAGTTGAAGCTACCAGAATCATGCAGGAGGTGCACGAGGGAGTATGTGGTCCGCACATGAATGGCCACATGTTAGCCAAGAAGATCATGAGGCTGGGTTATTATTGGCTCAGTCTGGAAAGTGATTGTATCCAGCATGTTCGAAGATGTCACAGCTGTCAAGTCCACGGGGATAAGATAAATGTTCCCCCCACAGAGTTGCATCAGCTATCCGAGCCATGGCCATTTTCAATGTGGGGCATCGATGTGATTGGCCCAATCAATCCCAAAGCATCAAATGGACATCGGTTCATCTTGGTAGCGATTGACTATTTCTCCAAATGGATTGAAGCTGCGTCTTATGCAAATGTTACTGCGAAGAATGTTGTAAAGTTCATCAGGCGGGATATAATCGCTCGTTATGGTGTCCCTGAAGTTATTATCACCGATAATGGGACGAATTTGAACAACAAGTTCATAGACCAGTTGTTCGATGAGTTCAAGATCCGGCATTTGAATTCGTCTCCCTATCGTCCGCAGATGAATGGGGCAGTGGAAGCCGCTAACAAGAATATCAAGAAGATCCTGGCTAAGACGGCTGAGAACTATCGTGACTGGCATGAAAGATTGCCGTTTGCACTAATGGCATACCGGACTTCCATCCGAACCTCCGTCGATGCAACCCCTTTTTCCTTGGTATACGGCATGGAAGTAGTCCTGCCTGTCGAAGTGGAGATCCCTTCCTTGCGTGTTTTATCCCAAATAGAGCTGTCTGAAGCGGAATGGATGCGACAAAGGCTTGAACAACTGAACCTGATTGATGAAAAGCGGCTGAGAGCCATTTGCCACGGTCAAACTTATCAGCAGAGGGTAGCTAGATCTTTCAACCAAAAGGTGCGTCCAAGACACTTCGAGGTAAATGATCTGGTCCTAAGGAAGGTGTTGCCAATCTTCTCTGTCCCCGGAGGTAAATTTGCTCCAAACTACATCGGTCCATATGTAGTTAAGAAGGTACTTCCTGGAGGTGCCCTGATTCTCGCAGAAATGGATGGTCGTGAGTTTTCCAATCCTGTTAATTCTGATGCTGTAAAGATGTATTATCCTTGATAAACCTGGCATTTCACAGCAAAAATTTTCCAGGGCTCGGTTTTATGTTCTGAATTGCAAGCATTTCAACGATGAATAAATCATTTCAATCAATTTTGGTCCGAAATGTTTGCATGGGATTTAATTTCTGCATAATCATTTTGTCGGTTTGCAATATTGATTTCAAAGGGGAAGTCTATTTAGACAATTTGATAATTCATGTGTGTGAAATGACTTGAGTGTGTCGAATGAGGTACATCGGGACGATGAAAGGCAAGCCCTATCCTACACACTGTCCCATGCATTAATCCCCAGTGAGAAAAATAAAAATCCCCAGGGAGTTGAGTGAAAAAATTCCATGTTTGCAAGGTAAAGAGTTTTCTCGCAAAAGGTACGGCGATCGAAATGACAGGAGGCATTTCGTTTCTTTATCCCAAACAGTACAGGTTATCCATTGTTTCGCCTCTTTGAGCCTAAACACTTGGAGAAATTCATTCAAATTACCCCTGTCAAGAACCACCCCACATCGGGGCAAACCGGAGGTAAATCAGTATCATATGGTGAAAAATGTGTAGAAATCATCTTGCTCTCACTTGCATCAATCTTCAAGTGTTGCTTTTTCAGATGAATTCATGCGAAGGTTCAAGTGCCTTAGGATGACGAAGAGCGTTCCTTTCTCTATCCTACATACTTTATCCTTTGCTAAGCCCAATTGAGCCTGCAAATTCATTTCTTAAACCCAGTTGGTGATCATCCCCCACACTGGGGCAAGGCAAAAGTCATCATTTGTTCAAGCAGAGTATCAAGAGTGTCGACTGAAGACGAGAAGCTTTCGAGTTCAAATAGTGAGTCAATTGGTCAAATGCAGCTGGTCAGTGTTTACCTTGTAAACAGCATGTCAAAAAAAAAAAAGGAAGGAAAAGGGCAAGAAAAAGCAGTGTGCCTGGCAAAAGCAAGGTCAATGCCCAATGAAAAGTGTCAGGACACCGCATATCAAAATCCCCAGTGGACAAGCCCCAAAGAAATCAAGTGACGGATATCTGAAGCCAATGGAGCGTTCACCGAGAAGATAATCTCTGGTGAAGAAGAAGACCGGTGACAATGCCAAGATGATCACCAACTCATTCACCCCAATCAATATACATTTTGAGCCTAATGATCCATTCATTTCTCAACCCATAAACCGAGCCTACGTTACGTCCCTTGTAAAGTCTCTTCAGATTAGGGCACTTGAACTAACGTAGAATTTCAGATATTTATAAGCTTAGCTCGAAGAATTGCGAGCAAGTCCATTTCTATCTCATTTTGCAGGGTTCTTGACTTGTAAACCTGGAGACAATGGCGAAGTATTTTCTTTCAATAGCTTCGACTCGAAGAGTCCCTTTTGCTAAGCCATTGACCAAGCCCATGTTACAGTCCTGACAAAGACCTCTTGGATTGGTAAGGTCGTACCGCTTGCGAGAATACTCGGACCCTTGTCGACATGATGATGGTGAGATAGAGTAATTCTCAAATAAGTCAGCCTTTTTCGATGAGAACGAGAGAAAGCCCTTTCGGATCGAAAGTTCCTCATTCGACATTTTCAAGATATCCGCTTGAGAGTTCGGATTGTCTTGTTATGATTTTTCCCCAACGGAGTTTGTAGTGCCGATTTGACAAAATCATCGTGCATGAAAATCAGTTGGAATCATGGTGCATGAATATGTGTGTTCTTGTTTGTCCATGAATGCATATTACATGTTGCTTAAAGTTGTGTCGTCAGGAGACACATCCTCAGAGTCGGAGATATCCCCAGGTAAGTATATCTCTATCCCTAACCTGTTTGAGCAATCGGCAGGTCCCCCAAAATTAAATCAGTTTGTTGCGGTCTCTAGGTACCTTTGATGATGTTCAGGTGTCTATTGATCAAGCCTTTTCAGGTACCTCTGATGATATCCAGGTATTCTGTCAAGGAAATCTCGAACATTCGGGCTAGTCCCACTGTTCACCAAAATCAGATTATTGCAATCTCCAGAGGATTCCCCCGTGACACACCTATGGCGATGTATAGGTGAAACGGCCAAATCTTTACTAGTGTCTATGGCGATGTATAGATGTCTAGTACATGTCGGAATTCTTCTTTAATCTCAGGTGTTCCCCTGCGGTATGCCTATGGCGATATATAGGCACGGCGGCCAAATCTTTATAAGTACCTATGGCGATGTATAGGTATTTTATAAAGGTCGGAATACTCTATCCCTCCTGGATATTCCCCCGCGACTCACCTATGACGATGTATAGGTGGCGCGGCCAAATCTTTATGAATATCTATGGCGATGTATAGGTATTTCATAAAGGTCGGAATATTCCCTCAACCCCCAGGTTTTCCCCCGTGTCTCACTTATGGCGATGTATAAGTGACGCGGCCAAATCCTTATGAGTACTTATGGCGATGTATAGGTACCTCATAAGGGTCGGAATATCCTCTTAGTTCCCCCGTGACGCACCTATGGCGATGTATAGGCACAGCGGCCAAATCTTTACAAATACCTATGGAGATGTATAGGTGGTTTGTAAAGGTCGGAACGTTTTTACACTTTTTTATCTCACGAATCCAGGTGATGATTGGATACGTTGAGCTTTCTTCGTGTTCGTGTGTCTTGACTTAACTGCAGATCACCGACACTCATCAACAGTTTATCAGGCAATACCTATGGGACTGAGCCCAGACACTTGCCAAACAATATTCAAGTCAGAGTTGTGCCTCGAATTGCATTATCTCGCACCAGTCAGGTAAGTAATTCCAGGTATGTTTTCTTTTCATGTTAGCATGCATCATTTCTTAAAGCATTCAAAAATGGGACTCACAATCCTGACAAAAACAACATTCATTGCATTTGCATGGTTGAAATTTAGGTATCGTTTAATCTTTGAATGCAACCTCTGCGAGCTCACCTTCAAAGAGGGGCAGCTGTTGACACCTAAATTTTACCGACATTCATTTAGTATAATTTGCATTAGAAAATTAGGGATTAATTTTAACCCCTAAACAAAAATATTTAATTTTGCATAACATATAGTTTAGGTTTATTTTAGTTTAATTGCATTATTGCATCGGACTGGCGAGGGTGAGCGAGTCTGAAGTTCATCGAACAAAAACGGGACGCTCGGGAATGCAAGGGCCCGAGAATTTCACGTTACACGGGCTTGGTTGTTTTAATTTGGGCTTAGCCCAAGTTAATTCAGCCCATTTAAATTAATTAAACCTAAGCCCACTAGGATTAGAAAACCCATCTAAGTTGACCTAGGGTTAGTCTATATAAACATAACTAGGTCAGAAATTAGGAGGGAGATAATTCAGATATGATTTTTTGGTGAGAGTGAAAGAGAGAGGGAGAGTGGTCGGCGAGGAACACACCACCGCCTGTCTCGCCTCCGCCGCCGCTCGCCAGCCACGCCTGTCGCCACCGTCCCGATCGCCGCGTGCAGCCGCCCCTCGCGCCGACTTCCTGCTCCTACTGACGTCGCCTGCACCTGCCCCTGCTCGGAGCCCCTGCTCGGACGTCCCCGTCCAGCAGCTTCCAGACATCTAATTTCTCTATACCCGTTCCAGCGAAGCCGAAGAGAAGCCACAGCCTTGAAGACCTTCATCTGGCGTCGACGTGGGCTGCTGCTTCCTTCCCCGACGAAGACCTTTTTTGCTTCTCCATACACCAATCACATTCTCCCCAGTCAACTGAAGAGTTTGTCAACTTTCCTCTCTGTCTGGTTGGTCCACGAACTGCAGCCACGTCTTCATCGATCCACCGAAGCCGAAGTCCACTGAAGTCTGAACTAAGGAATCCAAGAAGTTGACTTCTTCAACATTGCCCCATCCAGCTTCACCGAAGACGTTCGTTCATGCAGAAGACGTCTCCCGCGACCCATGCAGTAGACGCCAAGAAGAGGGGACGTTGCTGCTTCACGTCTTTCTTCAATCGGACGCCCGCAACAGCCTTGAAAAGAAGTCTACTCAGTCAGCCCAGCAGGATTTGCGAAGCTAGTTAGCAAGCGTCGCATGTCCGCCGAAGCAGCCGCTTCCTCGCCGTTCCCGGAGGACACCACAAGCCACCGCTACAAGCCATCGCCGACCGGGAAACCGTCGGACGCCGGAACAGTGTCCGGAGGCCTTGCTGTCCCGTTGTCGTCGTCCCGCCGTGCCGTGTTTCGCCCGTGTCGCCGTCCCGTTGCCGCGAGTCCGATCCCGAACCGAATTCAAATTTGGAAATTATCCAAATTAGGTAACGATATTATCCGTTGAATTGTCAGAAATATTCAATTTCCTAATTTGGGTATTTGAATATTTTGTGGATATTGCATGAATATTTGTTAGATATCTTAGGATAATGCCTGATATATCCGCAGTGTTTGGGAATATTCAAAATTAGGAAACTTTCCTAATTTAGCAACGTATCGGGACATCTATCCGACTTTAACCCTAAAGTCCGATACGCGGCGGTACGGAAAAATCATTATCCTATTCATAACCACTTGAATACGATAATGATTTTGATTCGCTTTCCAAATTCGAATGATCAATTATCCGTTAATATCTATAACCCTTTAGATATGACCGATAATTTGATTTTTGTGCATAATCCGAGTTTGAAGCGAATTTGGCGGATTGCGTGGATGATTTGAATTGGTTTCTATCCTTGTTGATTTGATTGTCTTTCTTTTCAAATAAAACAGAAAATTCAAAAAATATTAGCTAGAGTTTGAATTAGAATTTTTGCATGTTTAGGTTTTGAATATATCCCGAAGGATAAGATGAATATATAATTTAAATTAGGACTTAACGTGGCATGTTTCCTAATTTAAACTAGGTATTATTTCAAATTCTAACGGATTATTCACGTTATTTATTATTCTGAATTTTAATCAAAAATCCCAAAAAAGAAATCATTCTAGGGTAGATTAAGTCATCTTAGTTTGCATGTTATTTTAGGTATTTTTATTATTCCGAATTTTAACAGAAAATACCAAAAATAGAAGTTATTAGGTTGCATGTTATTTTAGGCATTTTCATTAATTCCGAATTTCCTTAAAGAAAAATACCAAAAAATACATCATTGCACGTCATTAGAATTAAGTCACGTCGTCGCGCGACATATAGTATGCATGCTAGGTTGCATTATTTCACATGTCATATTTTTGCACGTCATTGCATATAGGTTAGACTTCATTTAAATAAAGTGAAAATCCAAAAAAAGAAAGAAATTGAGTGTTGCTTTATTAACTAGAAATCATATTATGATTGTCTGTGTGATTTTTCGCTAATAACGCAGATGCTTGCGGGATTCGAGGTAAGTAATTCTTCCGAACTTGCAATTTATTTATGCTTTATTGGGTGTTAATTTGGTGGTTTGCGCACCCGCATGAACACCTCACATGTTAATGGCTAAGCTAAAATGGATCCAAACTGCCTGCCAAAAAATATTTTTGAAATGAAAAGGTACCGAAAGGGCGTTAGACTAGATCTAGCGTAATCAAGTCCCCGGGCTTAGAATCTCTGGTTCGTAGGAATAAAACATATCTCCCTATGTTTTATTTAGGTTTCTAATCAGCCTACCATAAATTGATTAGTGGCGACTCCAAGCATGAAAACATTTGCATGTTAAGAACTTAAACCCTAAGTTGCGATTTGGTAGGACTTGGGAGGGTCCGAATTAAGTTCAGACTTAATAATCCATTAGCCCGGAAAATTGACATTAAAATTTTTTTAGGGTCGCGACATTTATGATATGCTTCAAGTTCACTTGCAAAACTCATTCCTACTGTAAATTCAAAATCTTTTTCTAAATAACGGATTACATGTGCTAGATGGGCAATTTCATAATGCAAGCAAAGAACAAAAGGTAATTAACGTAATGCTTTACAAGCAAAATAATATATCATCCATTTCTAGAGAAAGCAAGTATCTTTCCCACAGTATAAGTTTAGGATTACTTATTTAGCCCTCGGATAACCTTATACAGGCGCAGTAACTAACTAACCACGAGCGAACCTTTGTTAGCCAGAGTTTTTGTAGCTGAATCGAGGACAGACTCCACGAGATGGAGCAATGGAGCACCAGCAATTGAGGGCACGGCCTAATCGAGGACTAACCTTCTTGCTCAGCCTTCGCAAGCACAAACGCCGTGACAGCGGGGATCCTAGAGGAAAAGCCACCGACGGGGCTTTGGAGGCCGAGGCGGAGGCGAGCATTTTCTTAATCTGCAAATCAAGATATCTTCGATGAAAAAGAGGTTTCATGTCCATCTACACAAATTAATGGCAGGAACCACACCATGAGTCCCCATGTCAAATAACCGGAACAGTATGTATCTAGACAATACAAGAAATTGAACAGGAGGCCTGTTGAATTTAGTGCAAAATGACCAAAAATGGAACCTAGAAAACAGCACAAAACATATGAATGGAAACAAAAAATCTACGAAGGTAGAAACATCATAGGCCAAATTAAACATCCGAAGCAATAAAGATGGGTCAACAAGTCAACAATTTCACATAAAAATTTTGAGAAGACAAATCAAGGACAGGGATTTGTGGGAGACGGAAAAGCATATCAAAAAGTTGGACAATTCTTCAGAGCCAGAATAGAATTAACCATCGACGGAGACTAGACTGAGGTCACCGACATAAAAAATTGCGTTGTTTATCGATACCTGACAAACAATAAAGGGCTCTATTCTACTTAGGTGAATGCATCTGCAATTCTGCACTATACAATGTATAATAACAATCATCTAGAAGAAAGGCTAGCAGCTGTGAAACGGAGCAAGGATGAAAACTTCTTCAATTGCCAAAGGGTGTGATACCAGTAAGTGAGCACTCTCGGTCTCAAAGCTCATCAGGTTGAGCTTGCCACTCTTCCCTGTACATCTGCAACAGCCTTCTCCGACTGTTAAAGGAGAAAAGGAGTTGAAGTAGTTCCCAAGACAAACTTCGCAGACGAATAGCTTGAGTGCACAATATAAGAGCAAAGCCTCAAATCATCCCCATCATAAGTTTGAGCCAGCTCTGCTCTAACTTCACCTTCCAATCTGGCAAACGATTCCTTTTCGAGTGCTTCTTGGGCCTTTGCAGCCTAAAATGAGAACGAGAGACAACCAGCCAAAAAATCAACCAGAAGAAAGAGTGTGAAGTCAAAATAGGAAAGATACGAAGAATTGTCACCTTGCTCTCAACTTCTAAAAATTCATTAACAAGTTCCTCTAATCCCCCGCGACCGGCACGGGCTCTCGGAAGAGTCGTAGCCACCAATGGGGCTCCCGGAGGCGACTTGCCGGAGGCAGATTGAGTTTGGGAGAGAGAGAGAGGGGCAAATTTTGGAAAAAAAAAGGAAGGGAGAGTATATCTTCAACGAAGGGAGAGAGGACGCAAAGTGAATTTTGAATAAAAAATAAAGGCAGAGAGAGTGCGTCTTCAATGAAGAGAGAGTAGTCAGAAGTTAGGAGAAAATATTATGTACCACAGTGATGCCATGCCGGATGTGCACTCCATTCAACGTTGGACACGTGTCGTCGCGGGCCCACTACCAGAAAATTTTTCAAACTCTTTGCGGGCGTCTCTCTCTCTCTCTCTCCTCCACGGCATCTCTCTCCCTCCCTTGTGTGAGAAAAGCGACGCGCTCTCTTCCCTCTCTCTCCCTCCCTCTCGAGTCGCATTCAGCTCTGCAACTCTCCATCCCTCCTGCCCGGACTCGCGACGAAGCTCTGCAACTCTTTGTCCCTCCCGCCCGACTTGCAGTTCAGCGCTACAACTCTCCATAACTCTCTCTCTCTCTCCCTCCCGACTCGCATTCGGCCCTGCAACTCTCCATCGTTCCCGCTCAATCTCAACCTCCCGCTCGATCTCACCTCCTCGATTTCAAAAGTCAAGGCCTTTGACAACACCTGCTCTCGTGGCAATGGCATCTTCGCTCAAGACTTCAGGTAAACATGGCCAGGAGCTCAAAGCTCAAGTGGCCATTGCCACGAGCTCGAGCGGCCAAGGCGACCCAAGCTCCAGGTTTGAGGTCGAGCTCCGTGGCCAAAGCAGCCATGAGCCTTGGGCTTGAGCTCAAGCCATGGTGGACGCAAGAGGAAAGGAAAAAAAGTAAGTGCTAAACAGAAAGAGAGAGAGGAGAGAGAGGAGGGACGAATCTGAAAAGAGGGAGACAGAGAGAGCAGAGAGAAGAAATCTGAAATTTTCTGAAATGTGGGCTCACGACACGTGTTCATCGCGGAATAGACTAGTGCACATCGCACGTGGCATCATCGTGGTACCTAATATTTTCTTAGAAGTTTATTGAATGATTCGGCCCATGGTGTCGGGAAGGGACCGGACCACCTAATATTTTCAGGTATCTAAACGTCAGAGTCCACAACCCGAATCTTCCTTCCGCGGACAACTCACTCAATCCCATAATAGAATACAACAGGCAAAAAAGTTCCTGCAACGCTCGAAACCCAATACCCAACCGGGCCCCAAATCTTTCTCTCTATCTAAAATCTCAGTACTCCGAAACCCGTATCCTTTCTTCTTGTTATCTTCACCAGCTGTCTTGTTTTTTACCTTCTACTTAAAAAGGAAACATTATTTTAGCCTGTGCCCATCCCTCTTATCCCCAAAACCCTGAACCAACCATCCTTTCTCTCTATTTCTCTTTCATGTTTTCTTAAGACTGTTTTTGCTTTCTTCTCTCTTTTTCTCTCTATAAATAATCTAACACCCATTTGTCCCATCTTCCTCAGACAAACTCACTTCCAGAAAACCCAAATCCCCCAATCTCTCCCTCACTCTCCACTTCCCACTCTCCTTCATCGTCTCCTCCTTCTACACCCAGACATCTCCAGAAAAAAAAACATCTCAACTTTGACACTCACACACAGAATGGCAGAAATGAAGGAGTCTTGGACATCTCTGGCCTCCTTCCTGGGCATCCTGGCCTTCTGCCAGACCCTCCTCCGGGTGGTGTTCCCGCCGGAGCTCCGGTTCGCCTCCCTCAAGTTCCTCAACTGGGCCCTCGGCTGCTGCTCCTCCTACTGCTACTTCGACATCACCGAGATGGACAGAGACAACACCAACGAGCTCTACAACTCCGTCCAACTCTACCTCAGCTCCTTCGTCTCCGCCTCCTGCAGCCGCCTCTCCCTCACCCGCCCCCGCAACTCCAGCGCCACCACCTTCGTCCTCTCCCACAACGACTGCATCAACGACGTCTTTGACGGCGTTGCCGTCCAGTGGGAGCACGTGGTGACGCAGCGCCAGTCCCAGACCTCGTGGCGGTCCCTCCCCGAGGAGCAGCGCAGCTTCACGCTCCGGATCAGGAAGCGCGACAAGGACCTCATCCTCGACTCCTACCTGGACTACATCACGAACAAGTCCAACGACATCCGCCGAAACAACCAAGAACGCCTCATTTATACTAATTCGGGGCTCAATTCTCGGAGCCGCCCTTGGGAATCCGTACCGTTCAAACACCCAAGCACCTTTGACACGTTGGCCATGGATCCAGAGAGGAAGAGGGACATCATGGAGGACCTCCGTGACTTCGCAGTCTGGCAGGCCTTCTACCAGCAGACGGGCCGCGCCTGGAAGCGGGGCTACCTGCTCTACGGTCCGCCCGGGACTGGAAAATCCAGCATGATCGCCGCCATGGCCAATTTCCTCCGCTATGACATCTACGACCTCGAGCTGACCGAGGTGCACTCCAACTCCGAGCTCCGGAAGCTCCTCATGAAGACCAGCTCCAAGTCCATCATCGTCATTGAGGATATTGATTGCTCGGTCAATTTGTTGAACAGGTCGAAGGAGCCCAAAGCCGCCGAGCCTCGGAGCTACTACGACCCTGGTTCGCCTGATGCTGCGTGCGACGGCAAGGACGGGAATAACAACACGATCACCCTCTCAGGGCTGCTCAACTTCACCGACGGCCTGTGGTCGTGCTGCGGGAGCGAGAGGATCTTCGTATTCACCACCAACCACATCGACAAGCTCGACCCGGCATTGCTCCGGAGCGGCCGGATGGACATGCACATCTACATGAGCTACTGCACGTACCCAGCGCTCAAGATCCTGCTCCGGAACTACCTGGGCAGCGAGGGCGAAGACCTTGGCAAGGCGGCGGCGAGCGAGCTCCGGGAGGCGGTCGAGAAGGCCCAGATGACGCCGGCGGACATAAGCGAAGTCCTGATCAAGAACCGGAGGAACAACGAGAAAGCGGTGAGCGAGTTGCTGGAGGTGTTGCAGGCGAGAGCGGAGAGGAACGAGAAGTACGGAGGGCTGAGGGAGGAGTGCGGACTGAACGGGGCGGCGGTGGAGGAGGAAGAAGAGGAGCAAGAGAAGAGGGCTCTGGAGGAGCCCCAAAGAAGCGAGCGACCGTGACAGACGACTCTTGCAAGAAAGTGGCGGACGATGAAAGCGAAAAAGGCAGAACGAGGGAAAACAAATTGGTAAAGCATGGGGTTGGACCAATGAGAACACGTATGGGTGTCCAATATGTGTTTTTTTTTGGTCGAAATATGGTGTCTAATATTAAACGCTCCGAATTCGTGTCTTATTATGAAAATATATGTAAACCTCGTGCGACATCCCATGTTGTGTTAGGCGCAGCTTTTGGAGATGTGCAGTGAGCATAATGTGATTTTAGGTCAATTATCTTATTAAAAAAAGAATTCTGCTCTTTTATCTTAGTTAAAGGGACGTTACCGACCAAAAAAAAGTCAATTAAGGGGACGTTATTTCTTAATTAATTTTTTTTATTCTTTCAAGGTCAAATTGTCCCTTCTTTACGATGAAATTGCGTTTTATATTCTTTACAAGATGACGAGAGATTTCATTTTGCACCTGACTAATATGAAGTATGTCGGTACCTAATTCTTGTCGGAAGTCAAGTATTTATTATTATTATTTTTTTTGATAAAGGTAAGAAAATGTATAACTAATCACAAGCACCAGTACAACCTAAAGCTCTCGGAACCCACGACCCAAAAAGGGCTTAAAAGCCTAAATGGGGTCAGGGGACCAAAGCAGGAACTATACAAAAGCCATAGCCAAAACAACAGGCCAACGACCCAAAAGGCCTAAACGCCCAAATGGGATCAAGGGACCAAAGCAGGACTATACAAAGCCAAAGGCATTACAACGGACCAAAAAGAAAAGCATCCTAAGATGATCCAGAATTGAAATCAAAGATTGCAGAAGATATTCCCCACTTCCTTTGGATCTAAGTATTTATTTTTTTGTAAAGAGAAACAATAAAATAACAAACCACCCGCCTGGGTGGCGCTGCTGGCGCGAGCACTCTTCCTCTCGTAAAAGGTTGAGTGTTCGAATCCCGGGCGCCGCAGGGTGACTTAACCGGTGGCACGTGTGTGGTGGCTAGCACGTGTCGCCCCAGGGTTTACCTCCGGCTGTCGGCCGTGCGGGGGTTCCCTGGGTTACAAAAAAAAACAATAAAAGAACAAATAAAATGATAATTAGAGAAAAAATAAATAAATAACAAATAAGAAATCATGAATAAAAACACAAAAGATTAAGAACAAACTCTATTTGGATTTTGTTTCTCATGTCCAGTACTGATCCTCCGCCGCTGCGCCTCTTCCTCCGACTGTTCTATCACTGATCACTTTGGTCATTCATTCCGTCGCCACGCATCAATCTTCTTTGGCAACTTTTCAGTTCCAATGTTGTTGTTCCTCCTTCTTGGCCGCAACTTCGACCTCTTCCTCTGTTACGATTCCAGAGATGTTTTAGCCGTGATTATGATTATAAATCAATTGTTGCTCGTTCAGGTTGCGAAGTGGACTTCCTCTAGGGTCTTTGGGGGTTTAAATTAAGCATTGTATTACATATCTAGTTGTGAGAAATCTCTCGTACTCATATTTACTATTGTGAATCACAAGTGAATGTGAAATGAAAAGCCTTTGAGGCTAGGGGTGATCGGTTTCGACCCAAAAACTGGAAACTGTTAACACCTAATTTTTAGCTTATTTTTCAAATTTTTCCAAAAATTACAAAATTAGGGTTAGAAACCTTGGCCAAGCTTCGGAACCTATTTCTAAACCAAAAGTAAAATTTTTAGAATTTTCCTGAATTTTTTCTTAATTTCTTTTAGACAAAACAATAGAGAAAAAAAAAAGCAAATGGAGTCCAAAAATTCCATAAAAATATTCATTAGTATTATTTTAAATCAAATTTCATTAATACAGCATCAATTTTAGAAAATTTTAATTGGGAATGTGCTTTTCCCAAAATTGGGTAAAAACAAGCCCAAATTGAATATAAAAAATTCTATTGAGTTATTTCTAGTTATTTTTATGCTATAGTGTCTTCACAACAAATGATTTTGAAACCTTGAATTACATAATGGTCGGTCCAATTGTACAATTTACTAAAGAAATTGAAAAGCCCAAACATTCAATTGAAAATTATGGATTTTTAGCCCAAATTGGTGATTATGATCAATTTGAAATTGTCAAACCTTGAGACCATCATTTCTAGGGTTAATCAATCATGGATGATCCAATTTTGGCAGTAATTTTTCTCAATCAGGTCATTTAGGTACTGGATTGAATAAAATCCTAGTGACCCGGATTTTAAATTTTGGAAATTTTTGGTTTAATTGTGATAAAAATTAGGGCAAATCTCATATTTTGATGTAAAATGTGCCAAGGAATTCAATTTTGAGGTTAAATCTAAAAAAATTGGGTCAAAATTGGGCTTAATTTGCGATTTTAGACCGACCCGGGTCAACTCGACCCAACTCGAGTTGATCTCGTTCCTTACCCAACTCGCCCAGAACGTGATAAAACCCAGAAAAATATCTCTGGCCCCGCCACTTCACTGTTTGACTCCAATCAATATAGCACGTGTTAAACTCTGATTTTAGCTGGCGTCGGAGATTCATTACAACTGATTCGGAGGTCGGAGATAACCAACTTTGGGTGGGAAATCGAGCTACAGAAAGGAGAAGAAATATTATCAAACACGGACAAACTGCTCGAGAGAATTCCAAAGAGGAGAGAGAGAGTTAGAGAGAGGAATCAGAGAGAGAGAGAGAGAGTAGGGAGTTGAGGTCCACTAATCGAGTATCTGGTGTCGACGGATGGAACAGTGCCGGCGAATCGATCATTCAAGGAAGACCCCGTCCTCAGACGATCAGTACAAGATTGATCGTGAACCCTTGAAAATAAGTCTCAATCGGAGAATCTCGAGCTTTCCTGACAAAACAGCAGTCGTCACCCTGAAGAATAAGTCTCGAAGAATCATCCTAAAGCCTTCATCAAGCTTGGAATTTCTAGTTTGTGCTTCATAAAAGAAGGTAAAGTTCAATCCTACACACGGTCTAGCGAAAATCCAGAATATATGTTTAGGTTTCATTATGCTTTATCATGCGAATTTCTTTTTGATTTTGAGTTTCTGGATTTTCAAAAGCTGATTTTGATCTCAAGTTTTCCATCATTTGATTGCATTTTTTATTGACAAACCTCCGTAAATCAAGTCGACCGTCCATTGAACCCCATCGCCGGAGCATCCCTTACCTCGCCGGAGCGTTCTTATGGTCTCAGGCCATCCAAGTTAGACATTTCTGACCTTATTTCATGCTCTGCTGGTTATTTGAATTGATTTAGACGGCTAGGACATTCTATAGGTTGATATGAGCAAATGATCAATTTGTTTAGGTCAGTGATGGTTTAGGATATTTGGATTGGTTTTTCTCTGGCTGGTATTGGTTTGGCGGCGAATTAGTAAGCTGAGGCTAATAGGAGGTGATATGAACTATATATTGAACTAATCGAAATGGTAAAAAGGTCACCGGAGGCTCGTGAACGACGAGCTCAAATCGGCGGTCTTAAGAGCCCAAAAACAGAATTGTGCCCACCACCTGTTCGGCACAGTGCCGCAGTTAGCAAAGGGGCCAAACGGTGCCACTTTGGCATCGTGCCCGCTAGGAAAGGCGACCGGCGCCAATGCCAGCCGGCTCGGCTTGGCCAGACCAGTCTGAATGGGCTCAACCCGGTTCGAACTCATCGGTGGGAAAATTTAAAAAATAAAAAATTAGGAAAACTTTGAAAAAAAGAAAAACCCAAAAATCATATAAAAATTCTAGAAAAAAAATAGAACATTCATAAAATTCATTAAAAAAATAGAAAAATTCTAGAAAAACATAAAAATAAAAAATAAAAAATAAAAAAATTGAGAAAAATCATAAAAAATTAGAAAATTTTTGAAAAATTCAAAAAAATAGAAAATTCAGAAAATTTCTAAAAAAATCATAAAAATTTCAGAAAATTGATAAAAATTTGAAAATTCTAGAAAAACCATAAAAAAAATATTAAAATTTTGGAAATTCCAGAAAAATAAAAAAAAGTAAAAACTAGCTCTAGGGAAAATAGATTTTCAAGAAAAAATAAAAAATTTCAAAAATTCACAGAATGACCCAAAAGCATTGTGGTCAACATTTGCAAATGAAATTAGAATTTTTAGAGATGCTTAAACAACATTTTTAGAAAATCCTTAGTTTAGGGGTTTTTATTCCTAAAAAACCTAAATCCTAAAACAACACATATCATCGAATGAATAAGCTTTTAGGGCTTTACTAGGGTTTGAGTATTTTGAATTGGTTTTCATTTTAGAGACCCAAATTAGGATTGTTTTGTTTGATTGCAATTGATTATGCTGCTTATATTGATTGATTGAGTTCTCACGATTAGAATGGTTAAAATTACTAGATAGACTTCAGAAACTCGTGTAACACATTAGACACATTATATCGTTTTAGGCACCAAAAAGGCGTTAAGGATTTCGATTTGGGATTATTAGCATAGCCAAGTCCCCGTATTCAGAATCTCTAGTTTGCATAATTGTGGTATTTCTCCCGTACCTCAAATAGGTTCTTGTCAACTTACCAATAATGACTAGTGGCGACTCTAAATCGAAAACATAGATCAAATAGAAAGATAAAAAAATCACAACTTGCTGTCACATGAGGTATGATGGCCCCGTTTGTCTAGTGATGGGATGTCTGTGGGATATTTGAGCGAAATATCTGTATCAAACATCAGTAGCTTATTTGGGGATAGTTTCTCCATTCATGACAAATGGAAGTACCTCCTTAACGTGCCCAAAAAGCGCGGCGCGACAGGAATCGGATTGACAAGATCTGTTCCCACTCAAGAATCAAGAACCGGACTTGATTGACCGTTCCAATTCAATTCCTGGGTGGGTAAATAGAACCGGTGGCAACAACATGGTCATTCTTGATCAGCCATAATTCTCTTCATAAGTTAATTGCATTCTTAACAGCCTCATTTTGGGAAGTAATACGAGAACTTTGTTAAATAAATCAAAGAGTGCTTTGTTATGTAGCCGCCTGCAAAATCATAAAACAAAGAAACCATCCAAAAACCCACCGGACCAACCACTTGAGAAAATCACAAAAGCCGCAATTCTCATTGTTCACCGCAGAGAAGCCAAGAGTGAATTGAATACCAGCAGCAATGCTCCCGCAAATCAGTGCTCTGAAACACATCATCAACTACTCTACCATCAATTCAGACGCAAAACCCCGAGTGCCCCAAAACCATCTTCACTAGAATGGAAAAAAAAAAAAACAAAGCATTGGATATTTACCTCAATGAGATGAGATGCGATTGATCGACCAAAACCAGAGCGAGACTGATGCGATAGGCAGGCATTGAGCGAGAGGGACATAAGCGACTTAGGAGAGAGGGCCGAGCAAGAGGATTTGTGAGAGGCGTGAAGATATGTGAAGAGTAAGCGTGAGAGAGTCGAGGGATTAGATTAGATCTAGTTTTTACTTTTTAATATTTTACATATTTGTAAGTAACTAAAAAAAAAATTAGTCTGAGTGAGCGATTCCAACCTTGGAACCAGGAACTAGACTGAAGTTAGCCGGTTCCAATTCTGTGGAACTAGGAACCGTACCAATGACGCAAAGAACCACTCAGAATCGGCCAGTTCGGTCCAACCCAGATGGTTCCTTTTACTCCCCCCTATTTGAGACTTGAGATCGAGATTGTATTTTGGAGAGTTGGCTCTGGAATAACCCACCTTTGTACTTAGATCCGATTAGTGGATTTTGGGGTCATCGACCCCCCACACCCCACCCCCCCCCCCCCCCAGTGGAAGTAGGGTAGACGGGAGCCGAAACACTAGAAATCAGCTTAACCTTTCTCTTTCTCTTTTAACTCTTTTATTGTGCGCATACCAAGTCATCGATAAATTGGTTACTCATTCTTTGTGCTTAATTGTTGAATAATTTGATTTATTTATTTATTTGGTAAAGGTAAGAATTTGTGTTACTTTTCATAAGCACCATGTACAAACTAAAGTCAAAGTCATCCGTCGACCCAACAAGGACATGAAATGTCCGAGTGGATTATCTAGGCATCAAATAATTAATGTTAGCTAGTGCTTGAAAATTTCGTGGGTGTTTCGCTTGTGATTGATTGGATCCTGGCTTAGAATGTTGTTGGTACCGCCGTGGGCAAAAGACAATCGATTGTTAGACCCCCTTTGTTTTAGGGTGTGAATTATAATCATGGGAAAGCGAGGATGAGAACCCCTTATTAAATCGCAGGATTATATGATTTGTGGCGTGTTATTACGAATGGCACCCATGTGCCCACTGAGAACGTAGATGGAGAAATGGTACCAAAAAAGTGAAATTGAGTGGAATGCAAATGATGCTAACCAAGTCCAATTCAATGATAAAGCCGTGAACTTGCTTTGTTGCGCTTTTGACGCTGATGAATATTGAGAAGTTAGAAGTAACTTATAAAGGGGGCCTAATTCCCTAAAATCCCTTAATATTGGGTCTAGTCCTAACTCTGTCCTGAACTTTTTTATATTTTAATTTAGGTTAAGTCTCAAATATGTCCCGGATTTTGTTGTCTAAAAACAATCACCGATTGTCAATCTATTTTCAATTCTACCCCCATGGGCATGGTTTAGTCCTAACTTGATGCGGCATTTCTGTGTTGAAAACAAATCCACGTCAGTGAGGTGACATGGGAAATTATCTTCAAAATGAAACCACTCTAGAATATGAAAATCAGGGATGACTGAGGGCCATTTTTGGAGAGAGAGCTAATGGGGGTAGATTTGAGATTAAAGTAAAAATTGGTGATTTATCTCTTGACAAAAAAAAAATTTCAAGGTAGATTTGGGACTGGACGTAAAGCTGGAGGTTTATTTTTAGATAGAGAAAAGTTTGGGGCAAATTTGGACTAGACCTCAAGTTTGGGATATTTTTCTAGACAAAAAAAAGTTTAGGGAAGAATTAGGATTAGACCTAAAATTGGAGGGTTTTTTTTTTAAGAAATTAGGCCTTATAAAGGAACCGATAAAGTCAAGAAGTCTAAGATAGGCATTCTCACCCGCTGCTTATGAAGAGTAGAGATATACTTACTTCTAAAAGGTGTTTATTCTTTCTCTTCGTCACCCCATTTTGTTAAGGGGCGAAAGGGCAAGAATTTTTATGCACAATTCTCTTTTCCAAGAATTACTATGACAAAATTTTATTGAAATATTCTTTCCCATTGTCACTCCTAAAAATTTGGATTTGCACCTGGAATTGTGTTTATATCATGGTGTAAAATTTTTTGAAAACAGTCTCCACCTCAAATTTCTCTTGTAACAAGTATGCCCAACTCACCCTCATATGACCATTAATAAATGTAACAAATCATTTCTTTTCTAAGAGTGTAGGGATTCTAGATGGGCCCCAAATATCACTAGGAATTATGGAGAATGGTTTTGACAGCTTGTAGGTTTGTGAGGGAAAGTTGGTTCAATGATGTTTATAGCTAATTCACAAAATTCATACTAAAATGAAGATGGACCTTTATTTAAAAAAAACATCTATGGGAATGAGAACTTTAAATATTGAAAATTCGAATGACCTATCCTTTAATGCCATAACATAATATCATCATCCTTATGAACAATAACACATTCGAAATAGCTACCTTGAACTTGTTTACTTGAACTTGTTCCATCTTCAAAGAAATAGAGTCCTCCACTTTTTTTAGCATTGCCAATTGTTGAGGTCAAGTCCTGAAACTCAGGATGAGATGAGAAAAAATTAGCTTGACACTTTTGATCAGAGGTTATTTTACTAATGGGACAACAAGTTACAAGATAGCTTTAGCACATGTCACGACCTTACCTCAAGGTGCATCACCTAGGGGTTCGGCCGAAGAATTATTAAGCCTAGACTTAACTCGGGCTCTCTTAAGCCTATACCAATTCGCAACTTATAATTCAAGTTTTTAAAATGCAAATGATTTTCAATTAGGAATCGTCACTGATCAGTTTACAATGAATCGATTAGAAACTCAAATAAAGTATCAGGAGATGTACTCTATTTCAACAAATCAAAGATTATGAGTATAGGAACTTGATTAAGCTAGATTACTTTAACACCATTTTGGTACCTTTTATTTTCATGAAAATATCTGAGCAGGCAGCTTAGATTAATTTTATTACTTCCTAACATCTGAGTTGCTCATGCGAGTACGCAAACCATCAAAGTAACACTCGATAATCAAAGTATTAAATAAATTGCAAGACAGTAAGGATTTACTTACCTCGAAGCAACGTAAGCTTATGTAATATTAGCTAGAAAATCACATCATCAACCCTAATATGATTCCAATTATTAAGCAATTCCACTCGATGTAATTTTCGGGTTTTCACTTGATTATATAAAAACTAACCTATATGCAATGACGTATAAAACATGACATGCAATTAAATAAATCTAACATGCAAGCTATATGACATGCAATTAAATGGCCTAACTATGATGACAGGTACATGATGTATTTTTTGTATTTTTTAATTAGAATTCGCAATTGAAAATGTCTATTATCTAAACATGCAATTTTAAATTAAGGAAGCATATTATCCTATTCTAAAGCAATGTTTTTTTAGATTTTTTTTGTAAAATTCAGAATAAATCAAATTCTAAATTAAACATGCAATTTAACCTATCCTAAAGTGATTTCTTTTTGGTATTTTTTGTGGAAATTTGGAATTAAAAAGTACCCTAAATAAATTATCAAGATTAAGATAATATCTAACTTAGACTAGGAAGTAATTTACGTTAAATCCTAATTTAACTTAGAAAACTATCCTATCCTTCTAGCAAATTATATTATTCCATTCTATTGAAAGAAAGTTATCTAGATATGCTCTAAACATGCAACATTATCACCAAAAAAAGCAATTTAAATTATATGAAATCTTTTTTTATTTTCTTTTTTGGAGAAACAAATTAAACATTAGATACATACCACCAACGAATCAATCCACGGAATCTGCAAGATTTACCTTATCTACAATAATCATATCCAAGTGATTATGGATATTGATGGAAGGTTTCTCGTTTAAATTTGGAAACCGGATAAAATCAACGATTGTAACCAAATAGTCACGGATAGCATGAAAGATTTTCCGTGACGTCGAATATCGTATCTCATATAGTTAGAAATCGGATTGTCGTCCAAGTACGTTGTCAAGTTAAAAAAATTAACTAACTTGGGTGATTTTTAAAATCTTGCGAATATGCATAATCACTCCAAAGATAACAAAAATCCCTAAAAGATAATAGTATCAATCACATTAGGCAATAAAATATTTAAATCGATACCCAATAAGATTCTTACCCAATTTAGGGATAATTTCCAAGTATGAACTCGACACTGGGTCGAAATTGCGGATCATGGGATTGGCCAGCGATGGTGCTCTTGGCAGTGAGGAGAGTGGCTCAGCAATGGCTCGCGGTGGGTTTCGCGACAAGGATGCTCACGGGGGCGGATTCCGATCAACCTACAAAACAACGACACATGTAGCGGCAATGGAGGGACGTAATGACCACGGCTGCAATCCGAAACACAAGGCTGAGTTGATAGCAGTGTTAAGCAGTGGGCTCTCAATCGTGTAAGTGCAACAACAACGAGGTTCATCTGCAAGGCTTCGTGGCTAACCGTCGGGGCACGGGATCAACAGGAGAAACGGACTCGTCGTCTCGTTTAAGGGTCGCCACTGGGGTCTTCTGCGAGGCAGCAACGTCGCACGTGGCTCAACGTGGCGGCAGCTTGATCGGGGCTGCAACAGGTTGGCAAGCAGCACAGCAGCACCGGGGAGGCTCGTTGATCATCAAGGGTAGCGTGTCACGGCCAAGAAGTGGCTCGATGATCCGAGACAACAACAGCAGCGACGTCGCTCAAACAGGAAGCGGCAAATGCGATCATCATTGGGCGATGGCAAGTCAGCGAGCAGCGTGGGGCTGGAACTTGTCACGGTAGAGGGCAGCAGCAGTGGAGTCGGCTCGGCAGTAGGAGCAGGGACAATGTCAGGCTTGGTGAAGCAGGGCACAACGGCGAGCAAAAGCTGCACCGGGCTTGATGTCGTCGTGGGATTAGTGGTTGGCGTCGCGGTGAAGCATAGCCACAAGAGGCTGACTAAGGGGGAACTGCCGTAGAGGGTCTCTGCCAAGGTTTGGCTGAGAGACTCCTTTTCCCTCTTTCTTGTGTGTGTTGCTCGTGTCTCTTCTGAATTATGATTGCTGAACTCGAACCAAGAGGCATAACCATCTATATATAGTATTAACCTAGGTTTATCTCTATTAGTGTTTGCGGAAGCGTGATTTGTAGTGAGTGAGTGATTTAGTGAGTGCAAGTGTTGGTACGTGGACTTGGAGCAACAATAGAACAGAACTTTTGATAGCGGAAGACAAGTAGGGAGCAAAGAAGACAAAAGGAGTACTGTATTGTGAAGGCTTGTACAAGGGACTTAGTTTTTTCTTCTGATGGGCATATCCTTCAAGTGGAGAGGGGTTGGCTATTTATAGCCCTCTTCCACCGCCATTAAGGAAAAATCTAGAGCATGTTACATATATATTTTTCTAGAGTTTTCTACACATATCACATTAGTCTTTTAGAAATACCATAAATATTTTCTTGAAACTCTTCTAGAAATATCTTAAATATTTCTCACAACTTTCTAGATTATTCATTTAAATATCTATTCTCCAAAGATCTTGAGCATGCTAGAAATTTCTAGAAATTAGATCACTATTTCAACACTCCTCCTTAATCCAATTTCGTGAAACTCCAAGCATGTTTCTTGACATCTTGAACTTGACCAGCGGTAGTGCTTTAGTGAATATGTCCGTGACATGATCTTCGGTCTTGTAATATTTGAGCTCTATCTCTCCATTATTTTGCACTTTACGGATGAAGTGATATTTGATGTCTATGTGTTTGGTTCTTCCATGGAAGACAGGATTTTTTGATATGGCGATTGCGGACTTCTTGTCGCAAAATATCAAAATTGATTCCGTCTGTGCTTCTCCAATGTCTTCTAGAATTCTTTGAAGCCATATTGCTTGACTAGTAGTCGTAGTAGTCGCGATGTATTAAGTTTATGCAGTAGATTGTGCCAATGAGTCTTGTTTTCTAGATGCCCAAGAGAATATTCCGAAGCCCAGTGTGAATGCATACCCAGTGGTGCTCCTCCTATCGTCAGCTGATCCTGCCCAGTCACTATCGATGTAGCTAACAAGCTTCGCAATTGAACTTGGCCGGTACCAAATGCCATAATCTATCATTCCTCGTAAGTATCTTAAAATTCTCTTAACAGCTCCAAAGTGAATTTGACTTGGACTTTGCATGAATCGTGATAGTAGACTTGTTGCATACATGATGTCCGGTCATGTAGCAGTGAGATATAATAGATTGCCAATCAGACTTCTGTAGAGGGAGGCGTCGGCTTTTTCTGCTCCATCTTCCTTTAATAGTTTCTCATTTGTCACAAGCGGTGTCGCGATTGTTTTGTAGTTATTCATCTTGAATTTCTTAAGGAGGTTCTCGCCATATTTCTTCTGTGAGATAAAAACTCCTTCATAACTCCTTCATTTTGGTTGATCTCGATGCCGAGGAAGTAGTGCATCAGGCCCAAGTCCGTCATCTCAAATGTCTTCATCATTTCTTCTTTGAATTCTTGAATCATCTTTTCATTGTTCCCTGTATATATAAGATCATCCACATACAGAGAGACAATGAGAGTGTCGGACTTACCTTGGGTCTTGATGTAGATCGTTGGCTCGTTCATGCTCCTCCTGAATCCTTGCTTGGTAAAGTATTCGTCTATTCTGCTATGCCATGTTCGTGGTGCTTGTTTTAACCCATAGAGAGCCTTCTTGAGCTTGAGGACTTTTTCTTCTTGGCCTTTGACAATAAAGCCTTGTGTTTGTTCTGCATGGATTTCTTCTTGAAGATGTCCATTTAGGACTGCTGGCTTTACACCTAGTTGATGAATCTTCCATTTCTTTTGTGCTGCTAGGGCTATGAGTGCTCGAGTAGTATCAAGGCGAGCAACAGTATAGTCAATACCTGGTTGTTGCAAGTATCCTTTTGCCACGAGCCTTGTCTTATGCTTCTGAATTGATTCATCTGTATTGAGCTTTGTCTTGTAAACCCACTTGATGCCAATGATTTCTTTGTTGCCGGTGCAATCGACGAGCTCCCATGTTTCATTCTTCTTTATCATCTTGATTTCTTCCTCCATGACCTTAATCCAAACTTCTTCTTTGGCAGCCTCTTCTTAGTTCTCTGGTTCTAAAGCTGCAAAGTTGCATGTTTTATAAACTTTTCCAAGAGATTTTACCCTTAAAATAGGAGATTCTGAAGTAGATTCTTCTTGCGTTATGCCAGTAGAGGATGGCGGTGTTACGTCTTGAGTGGTTGAATCTGGCACTTCACCTTCTTCTTGTGATGTTGAATCCTCTCGAGCAGTTTGTTCGTCTGCCAAAGTGACATACTTCTTCTTAATCTTTTCGTCCTCCCAGTTCCAGGTGACATTCTTGTCAAACTCGACGTCTCGACTGATCATGAGCTTCTTAGTTCTTAGGTTGTAGACCCAATAGCCTTTTGATTGGTCACTATAGTTGAGGAAGATTCCTTTTTCCATCTTCTCATAGAGCTTGCTCGTCTTTTGAGCAGGAATGTGGACGTAACATATGCAGCCAAACACCTTGAGATGCTTCGCTAAAGGCTTTTGTCCGCTCCATGCTTCAACCGGAGTTTTATTTTGGACTGCTTTAGTTGGATATCTGTTTAAGATGTATACCGCCGTATAGACTGCTTCTGCCCAAAATGTGTTGGGAAGGCATTTCTCCTTTAGCATAGACCTTGCTATCTCCATAATGGTTATATTCTTCCCTTTTACTACTCCATTTTGCTCCGAGGCGTCGCCAACAGTTAGTTGATGATGGACTCCTTCATCTTCACAGAATTTATTGAACTCCCCTGAGTTGTATTCCGTGCCTCTGTTGCTCCTTAGGACTTTAATTCTGTAGCCACTTTGATTTTCGACGTGGTTCTTGAATTTTCTGAAAATAGAGAAGACCTCCGATCTTTCTCGAAGAAAGTAGACCCACATCATTCTTGTGTAGTCATCGATGAACAGGATGAAATATTTATTCTAAGTTTAAGGGTCCTCATTGGATCACACACATCTGTATGCACTAGCTCCAATGGCTTCTTAGCTCTCCATGCACCTCCCTATGGAAAGGACTATCTTTGTTGTTTTCCAAGCAGACAACCTTCACAAACATCTGAAATTTCTAAAATAGCTAGAAAATCTCTCATCATATATTTTTTGATGGAGAACTTTTAACCTAGTGAAGTTGAAGTGGCCAAATCTTTGATGCCAAAGCCATGAATCATCAAGTTGAGCTTTCATAGCTATATCTCTAATATATTTCCATCGAATAGGAAATTCCTATTCTCCATTTTAATAGAGGCAATGATATTTTTATATTTATCATAGATAATGCAGGGGTCCTCTCTAAAGTATAGAGAATAACCACTCTATATCATTTGGAGCACACTCAATAGATTTTGAGCAAGACTGGGGACAAGATATACATTATGAATATATTTTGGGCCTTTATTTGTTTCAACAGCGATAGTGCCTTTTCCTTTCACTTCGACCAATGTGCCATTGCCCAATTTCACTTGGGATTTCACCGTTGTATCAATTATTTATTTTCGAGCGACAATATTTTTCTACTTGGCCATATCTTTTACAAAAGTGGCATTGTGGTTTATTTCTAAACTAGCAATCTTTCTCCATATGATTAGTATTCTTGCAAATACCACAAGGTGTGTATTTTTCCTTTCGGATAGTTTCTTCTCCTCTTTTACTTTTCCATGAGCTCCTTTCACCATTTTTAGATTGATGAGACCGTATATTCATTTTATACTGAAAGACACTTTCAACTGAATCTTCATCTTGTGCCATTAGTCTTTTATCATGTGCTTCTAGAGAGCCAATTAATTCAATTATTGATAGGGTCGTCAAATCTTTAGTTGCTTCTATAGTTATCACAATAGGATTGTACTTTCTAGTAAGTGACACTAGTATTTTTTTCTATGACCCTTTGATCAGCGATTTCATCTCCGTAGGCTCTCATTTGATTAACTAGTTCTTTTAATTTTCCACAGTATTCTGGAACGATCTCATTTACTTTCATTTTAGAATTCTCAAATTCTCTTCTTATAGTTTGAAGCCAAATAGTGCATACCTTTTTTGATCCTTGGAATTCTTCTCGTTGTGTTTCCCATGCCTTCTTTGCCGTCTTTGCTCCAATTATCCTTGGAAATACTATTTCTGAGAGTGCTTGCTTAATAACACAGTGCCCTTGTATCCTTTTGTAGTTGAACTTTTGGAACGCTTGCACCTTCTTGTGGAGCCTCATAACCCTTTTCTACGATGTCTCATAAATCTTGAGCCATCAAGAAAGTAGTCATTTTAATGCTCCAATAGTCGTAGTTATTCCCATCGAAAATAGGAATGGGAAATGAGGATGATGTAGAATTGGCCATAGTTTAGTTGTTGGATGGTTGAATGGGTAGGTTTAGGAATGGGTGGTTCGGACAAACGTCCAATACCAGCCAAAGACGTGGCTCTGACACCAATGTTAGTGTTTGCGGAAGCGTGATTTGTTTTGTAAGTGAGTGAGTGATTTAGTGAGTGCAAGTGTTGGTACGTGGACTTGGAGCAACAATAGAACAGAACTTTAAGTGGAGAGGGGTTGTATAAGGGACTTAGTATTTTCTTTTTATGGGCATATCCTTCAAGTGGAGAGGGGTTGGCTATTTATAGCCCTCTTCCACCACCATTAAGGAAAAATCTAAAAAATGTGCATAGATATTTTTCTAGAGTTTTCTACACATATCACATTAGTCTTCTAGAAATATCATAAATATTTCTAGAAACTCTTCTAGAAATATCTTAGATATTTCTCACAACTTTCTAGACTATTCATATAAATATCTATTCTCCAAAGATCTTGAGCATGCTAGAAACTTCTAGAAATTGGATCACTATTTCAATAATCTCACTATTGCAGGCTTAAATTAAGTATTTTCCAATATGATGGGTTCGATTAACCTAAGGCTAACTTATAATTAAACTTCAATGGGTTAAATTAAGCTAAAATTAGGCCAACTAAGGCCTTTATTTCGGCCACTACTCCTTCCCCTTGCTAGGCCGAGTTTTTGCCTCTTGTCGCGGGTCGAACTTGCTCAATTAGAACTCAATATCATTCCTTGTCAGTCCAACGCATCATGCAATTAAACTATACAATTCTAAACTATATGCTATGTAATTTAACTTTAGTATTTTTGTTTAGGGGTTAAATTATTAATTCCTAATTTTCTGTACAACTAATTTCTAATTTCTAAATCGTTAGCTAAAATTTAGGTATCAATAGCACATGAAGAATATTATGATCTTTACCAAAAAAAAAAAGAATATTATGAAATGTGAGGGCAGGCGAAAGCTTGATGGATCATGTTCCAACTATAGCCGTAAAAAAACCATATGTAATTTTGATTTTTTTATTTCTTATACATGGACTATAGGTAAAAAAGAGTTTTGAACAACCTGTCATATGATTGATTGCTCCAAAATCAAGAATCTATGGAGTAATTTGGTGTGAATTTTCCACGAGGAAAGTAGTAGAAAGACAATTACCTTTCTTGGCTAAAGAACAAGACGGATTTAAAGAAGGTTGTGGAGGTTGAAGGAATATGTATAGGTGTTCTAACTGTTTCTTTGTGAATGAAACCAAATATGACTTGATTTGCTCTTTCCTCATTTATTGCTTAAAATGCATGACCATCACTACTGCTCCTTCTCTTCCAATCTTCTTTCTTCCAATTATGCGGTTTCCCATGAATTTTCTGGTAAGTCTCTTTGGTATGCTATGGCTTATTGCAATGTTTACATAATGGTTTCTTCATCCTGTCTTCCTCGGAATCAAACCCACAAGATACAAGTGCAGAATTTTCGGATATAGAGTTGGCACTTGTTTCCAAATCACGTAGCATGATTCGCCTCCAAGATTCCTCCCTTCTAACTTTGGAGAAAACCTTGCGGATAGATGGTTGAGGTTTTTGACCAAGGATTCTGCCTCTCACCTCATCCAAGCTTCGATTAAGGCTTACTAGAAACATGTAAACTCTTATCATTCTCTTCTCTCTTCATTTGACTCTTGTAATTTGCCAAACTTTCCCATGTATCACCATAGTATTGATCTAATTCCTGTCACAAAGTCACCATTTCATTGTAGTAAACAATGACCTCAGAATCTCCTTGATTTGATTTTCATAGCTTTGTCTTCCATTCACAGATCTGGGAAGAATTTTCCAAATCATAATATGTTTCTCTCTCAATGTCCCACACATCTTTAGCGGTCAGAAGGAATAGATGCGGTTTTCCAATTGTTGGCTCCATAAAATTAATTAGCGGGGCAATTACTAAGGAGTTCTCGGATATCCTAGTCTTCCAATACGGATTACTTTTTGTTGGTTCCTTCACCTCGCCTATCGAGTAGCTTAGCTTCCCTTTGCCATCAATTGCTAGTTTCACGGATTGAGCCCACTCCATTCAATCGGTGAACTATTAATAGCATGTTGGAGTTATGGGAGAATTTCTCTCCACTGCTGCTCGATTGTGCAAATTGATTAGTTGGATTGTTCTCTGGCACGACACCTGAAGCAGTGTCCTTACTAGCTCCAGTCTTCGCCATTGTCATCATAATAGGAGCTGACTTCAAAACCTTAGCTCTGATACTATGTAGATTTCAATGAAGAAAAATGGTTTCTTATGTTTTTTTTTTATTGCTTATCAGACTTTCAGAGAACAGAACGTATATATAGGGCCTAAGAAAGCTAAAAGATAGAAAGAAACTAAGAGCAGATATAGTAAGTAATTTCCTATTTTCTAATTCTTGTGATCTACTTCCTAGTTCTGAGGGTTTAGAAATAAAAGGAAATAAAATAAATGAAAACAAAATAATTTCATATCCCGAGATTTTCTCCTAATTCTTCGACACCTCCAACCACCAAGTACTAGTTTTTTTCCCTCTCCAATTGAGCGAGTTAGAGAGGTTGACGATGGTTGATCGAGTGACTGAGTGGAATGCAAATGATACTGAACAAGTCCAATTCAATGCGAAAGCTGTGAACTTGCTTTGTTGTGCTATTGACGCTGAAGAATATGGGAAAAGTTAGAAGTAGCTCATAAAGGGACAGGTAAAGTCAAGAAGTCTAAGATGAGTGTGCTCACTCACTCGTATTAACTTTTCACTACAAATGATGACGAGTCTAGTGTCAATTACCATATTCATAATGCAAGTACGTGCTATATAAGATCGATTCGAAAACTAAAACTAAAAGTGAAACTGAAAGACATTGCTACAAGCACAAAGGAAAAAGACTCGAGACAAAAATTTGACAGTTTTGACATAGCTTGAGTGTCCGTGCTACCGTTCAACGGTTACTAAACTTCTCGACGCAAACCTCCAATCATTCAACTGCTCCCATGTCCGTTATTTTTTCTACTTCCACGAGCTTTGACAGCTGCCCTGTTTCCGAGACTTCCTCATTGGACCGCTCCATCGTGCTTGAATCTGCTCTCACTCAGCAACAGTTCCCGCTTTTGAATTCAAACAAGTTGAACTCCTGTTCCAAGCCCTCGGTAGATTGAACAGCTTTTACAGGCTCTAGGTCAGGCCCGGACTTCTCATTTTTTATATAATCCATTCCTTTTGTCTTTGACCTAATACATGAACAATTTACCTCTTTAACTGACCGATCATGCTACGCAATTTTTCCATAAGAGAAAAGGACTATTATCAAATGGATGAAAACGTTCCCTTGACTATGTTTTACACAGTAATTGAAGCTGATGGCAACATATCAGCCAAAAAGGGGTGACATCCAGCATAATTCTTTAAAGCAGGCACTTTCTGAATCTTGTTACGTGTAAAACCAACTCAAAGAAATAGGTACGCATCTTCAATCTCGAGACGCACAACATGATTAATTTGAACTCATTTCTGGTGGTGCTCCCAATGGAAACTGAAAATGCAAGCCTTCAAATTCTATACAAACTACAGCCGAATAGCAGCTAAATAGTTTTTCCCAGGTACTAGCTTCTATGCTTTGCAGATACCTCCTCCTATATTCATACAGTTGAAACTATTGTTGCCCTAGAGATCAATAAATCAGCCCATGCTGATGAAGATCATGACTATTATTAGTCTCTATTGATCTCCAATAGGACTAATTTATTAGTCTATTCCATGTTTTGCAGATACCTCCTATATTCATAAGGTTGAGACACTCATTGCCATAGAGATCCATGAATCAGCCCATGCTTGTCAAGATCACGAAATTATTAGTCTGTATGATCTCTAGTGGGACTTTTAAACTGTAGATTATTCATGCACTATAGCATAGCCTCCAGCCATTACAACATATGCATATAAGGTAATCTCCCTACAAGGCCCTGCACAAGACGTCAAAACATGGGCAAGACATGCGAATAACCATAGCTGTTAAGTTTAGTTGGGAATGCAGCGCAATCAAACCCGGTAAAATTGGGCATTGATCCGGATCAAGGAAAAGATATATTTTACACCTTACAGTCACAAGAAGCTGGAGAAAATGAGGTGAAGGTCATAAAAGGATATTATTCATGTCAATTGAATAAGCAAACCACTTCCAGGCAACACATAGGTAATTTCAAATTCAAGTTGGCTTAACTTAAGTGATGGTGCAATAGCAGCAGATATCAACCTCAGGTCAACCCTCAATAAGAGGTTACTGGCATAGGGCAGTTGAACAATGTGCAATCTCAAGGATCCAGAAACTGCCTTGCATTTCATTGAGGCCTTCCCTGTGATCACAAAGCTAGGAAGCCCATACCATCTGGCATTGCTAAGAAGCCTTTCAATAAAGCAGCAGTAGAATCAACATAAAACACATTTATCATTACGAAGGTAACAGGTTACAAACCTTTGCCTTCAATTTTCTTACCAGACCAAAGAACTTCAATCCCGATAACACTAGGTCTGCTGTCTTCTTCTGCATGTGTTCAACCAGCACAATCCAGAGATGACAACAGAGTATGCAACATCACTAGGAGGGAAGCCCTCTTGCACCATCTCATCCAGGAATTCAACCACTTTCTCAGCCTGCCCTGACTTACTCTCATGGAGAATCGTCAGAGAGTATTTAAACTCCTTGGGTCCACTCGTGATATTGGCCAGGCAATCACGAACAAGCACCATAGTAGCATCAATCTTGCCTATTTTGCTAAGTCCTTTAGCGAGAGCACGATATGCATCTACAGTAGGAAGACTGCACTTTCCCATTATCTTGTTATAACATGTACATGCCTCTTTTATTTCCCTGATTGCAACAGCACATTCAATGGCAATACCGTAAGTCAAGGAATCAGGCTCGATTTGGGTGTTCTTCATTTCATCAAATAGAGACATTACCAATTTCACATCCCCAGACTTTTTCAAAGCCCCCATCAAGATATTGTAGATCGACACGCTGCAGCAACCTTTTACTTCCAAGTCCCTGAAAACATCTAAAGCTATTGGCATCGTCTCTTCCTCACAAACAAAAGATGAGAAAAAACTGGAGAGATCGCTCATCACGGAAAAACCAAACTTCTCCATCTGCATCAGCAACTTGCCGAAATCCTCCGTTCTTCTCATCTCGGCGTAAGAAACCAGAATGGGATTGACTGTCCCAAATTCTGGCTGGAGATCCTCCTGCAACGTTATAAAGAAAAGCCTGTGAGCCTTATCAACCTGCTTGACATTACACAAGCCCTCAATGAGAGAGTTATAGATCCGCAAGTCAGCTCGATACCCTGAGTCAATTAAATCCTTCAACAGGCTGCAAGCATATTCAACTTTGCCACCTGCAACAAATGACTCGACTAACACGCCATAAATTGCCCGATCAATCAAAAATCCTTTTGCTTTCATCTCCTTAATTAGCTCAAAGGCCTTGTCCATTCTCTTTCCTTTACACAATCCCATAACCAAGGTTCCATATGCCATAACATCAGCCTTGACACCATCTCTCTTCATTTCTTCCCACATCCGTAAACATCCGTCTAAATTTCCTTTCGAAACCAATATCTTAACCATTGCTATGTATGCAAAAACATCGGGCTTGCACAAGTTTGCTCTCATTTTAGGCAAAATCTCCATCATTTTATTTATCCTCCTCGCCTAACACAATCCTTTTATCAAGATCATGTAAGTGACACGATCCTCAACCAGCCCATCATCCCTAAAATCATCGTAAACTGACAATGCCAGATCCAAATGATCAGTCCTCACCAACCCATCAATAATCTTGTCATACAAGAACACACGTGGCTTTGCGCCAAACTTCTTCATCTTCTCATACCATATAGTAAAGCCTCAATCCCCTGTTGGCATCCGCATGCATCCTAATCAAAATCTCGAACTGCTTCTCACTAGGCGGCTTCCCCTGCAAGTCCATCAACTCGGGCAGCTGGTCAGCTGCTCAGAACTTCTTGTTCCTATTCAAGCAACAAGCAAATGCACCTATAACCCTTTTGCCTACCTGCCCAAGCAAATAACTTGGAGGCAACCGCGGGGTTATTTTCCGCCTTGAGCGCCTCCGCAACAAGGCCGGGCGTCACGCGGCGGAGCTTGCCGAGCTTGGCGACGACGGGCGGGCCCCAGTCGCCGCGGTTCCGGCGGAACGCATTGACAATGAACTGGGCTATCGGAGAGAGGCGGCGAGAGGCGGCAAGGGAGGAGGGAGGCCCCGTCGCCACGGGCGGAGACCGGAGGGGGCTGCGGTGGTCTGGGTCCCATTTATGGAGTTGGAAGGGAGGCGGGGTGTTTGTGGGTCTGGGGCTTTGCCTTGCCGGGATGGTCTTACGGGAGGAGAAGAGGCCGCCATAGACGACGGGGCGGTTCTGGGAGGGCTTGCGGTGGTCGTAGAAGAAGTATGGTTTGTAGGGCTTCGGCACCGGAGGGTGGTTGGGTGGCATTCGGAGTCTTTTTTTGGGCGTCGCCGCCGACGGACGGCGGAGAGACGCGCCGCAAGTGTCGATAGAAAATAATGACTGAATTAGAGGGAGAATAGTCTTTTTTTTTTTAGGATTAATACCACGAAAAACTTCAAACTAGTATGTTTATGATAAATTTACCCTAAATTATTTTTTGACCACAAAAAATTCTAAATTGGTACACCCGTGACAATTTTACTCCGAACTATTTTTTTACCATCAAAAACCTCACACTGGTCTACCTGTTACAATTTTACCCCCAAACTAATTTTTTGACTATCAAAAATCCTAAACTGGTGCACCTGTGACAAATTTACCCTCCGTTAATTTCCTTTAAATTTTACTATCAAATTGCTAAGTTTAATGACACGTGATAATTGACATATGTACCGATTTTGGGTTTTACCCCTCTATTTGTCACAAATTTATCAATTTGTGATTTTTTTGTGATTTTAATATAATTTAACGAACACTAACAGAAGGTAAATTTATCACAAACGTACCAGTTTAGAGTTTTTAGTGGTCCAATAATTAGTTCGAGAGTAAAATTATCAAAGGTATACCAGTGTGGGGTTTTTTGTGGTCAAAGAAATAGTTCGGAGTAAAATTGTCGCAAATGTACCAGTTTGGAGTTTTTTGTAGTAAAAAATATAATTCGAGGTAAATTTATCATAAATATACCAATTTAAAAATTTTTATGATAAAAAAAATAATTTAAGATAAAATTGTCACGTGAACCTTAACTTAACAGCAACTAGAAAAGCACAAATTAGCCTTCCCACCAATTTTGCCTTAACAGCAACTAGAAAAGCACAAACTAGTCTCCCCACCAATTTTGCCTTCTCGTCTTCGTCCTCCCCTTTCTTGCAGATACAGTCCCCACCTCACTCCCTTCTCTGGGTATCCCCGGAGCTAGGGGTGTCAATGGATCGGGTCCGATTTTCATGATACCCGACCCGACCCGACCCAAAACAACGGATATATGTGCTTGGCTCGACCCGAAACAAGACCCGACACATGATATAGCCACACAATCGGGTCCGGTCGGGTTGAGTTCGTGTTTAGAGGTTTATTAATCATTTCTTGCGGTCGATTCATTTTCTCAATAACTTTATCAGCACTTTTCATGGGAGCTAATTATTGTGTCCATGTCTTGGTGAGTGATGAGGGGTGGTGCAGGAGAAACTGCATCTACTTCTCCCAGAAAGCAGAGAATGTACAAAGCACATTCCTTTCGACTAGCTTTGCACATTCCTTTCAACCGTGTACTAAGTCAACCTTTCTTATCCGATCGAAGGCACGCCATCCAAGTTAGGATAGTAGAAGTCCAAAGGAATTTCTTTCTTGTGCCTCTATCCAAATGATCACATCGAGCGTAGATTGAATCGTGAGGGTGCACAGACCTGCCAAGGTCCATATGTCCTCCCCTCCATCAATTGTTTTGCAGTCTTTCCATGAGTCTTGGCTTCGGCCAATTTTCATTAAGATTGGATATCGAACTATGTGCTCATCAGTTCATAATAGAGATCTTGTCAAACTCAGATGTGCGAGACTCCGAAAGAGTTCGACAATCATCTGAGATGGCTTCCAAAAGAATTCGACAATCATTCGAGACGGCTTCCATGCATCTTGAATTGCCTTTTTGTCTGTGAATAATCATCACACACATTTTCATGCACAAACGGTCAGCGATCAAACGATGAAATGACACAGAATCTCCACTCAAAATTACACTTTCATAGCAAGAGCCCACATCAAAATTTCTGCAGAAGCAAAAACGTATGAAGTAAGAACCGAACGTAGGTGATCGATCAGCCGATAAGTAGATGCTTGCCCATCTTGGATCACCATGTTTGTTCTTCAGTCCCCCAATCATCAGTTTTCCCCTAGAATGGTAATTAGACTACAAACAACCACATGACCATTAAAGGGGTCTTCACTAAGAATAACCTGAAGAAGCACAAAGAAGACAAAAGCTTTTACAAAGCTTGACTAGTTCCAATCGATGACAAGAAAACTCTCGCAGAATCTTGTTTTGCTTCAAGTGAATTCTATTATGTAAAATTAGCAGAAAAGGAAGCGATGAATGTTCAAATCATTATTGATTGCTTGTTAACGTACAATATCAATTGGAAATAGAAATGTGGGTAATGAAGGGTCCTCCTGTTTACAAATTGCTAAAGCCAATGAGATGGAAATTGGACAGAAATCAGCGTGAGGACTAAACAAACTCCGTTCAAGACACAAGTAAATTTGCATTAAGAATAAACAAAATTGGTTTAGCAAGTACCAATTTCCAACTTCATCAATCATCAAGAGAAACCGATATCGAGTTCGGTTCCATAATTGTAGTTGAATACTCTGCATTAAATTCACAATCAAAATGAAAACTCAAGTATCCATTGTAATAGAGAAAAGAATAAATATTCCACAATTATGTTTTCTAACCCGACTCAAAATTTTCTTGTTCTTCTAAGTCATCCTCAATTGAAAGTGAAAGTGGAGAGGATCGTAGCCAATCTTGAGCACATATAAGACCCTCCACCATTCTTGGGGTCAAGGAGCTATGAAAGACATCAAGTACACGACCTCCCGTGCTAAATGCGGCTTCTGATGCTACAGTCGAAACGGGCACGGCCAAAATATCTCGAGCAATGGAAGAGAGGATAGGATATCTTGAAGAATTAACTTTCCACCAAGTTAAGATATTAAAGTCGGGGCTATAACGTTCACATCCTTCCTCCAAATATTTATCCAATTCATATTTTTCTTCCAAAATTTGTTGTCCTGTTTGGCTAAGATACTTTGCAGTCATAAAGTCCGCACCAACCACGGGAGACTTTGATACATTTACTGTCCTTGTACCCTTTAATCTCAAGTTGCCTTGGGGGTACTTGCTGGTATGGTATTGCTCGTACAATGATGTTAGCGATGATGTTACCTTATCACATAAAATTTCTGCTTGCTTGCTCTCATAAACATCATTAGTCAACCATTTCACATATTCCCACTTATGTCGAGGGTCAAGTATGTAAGCAATGAACAAATTAAGATTGATGTTGTTCACGTTGCCATAATACTTACTGAATTTGGTCTTTATTCTTTTAGCCATTTCCTGCAAACTTTTATCCTCTTTTTCACAATATTCATTAATCATCCCAAAAAGCTCATAGACATCCTTTGCCAAATCATTACTAGTGACATAAGAAGAACCCGAAATTTTTGAAGTTGTATCAAAGAACAACTTCAGGAAAGGAAGAAGGTGACGGGCATAATCCCAATCATCACTAGTAGGCAACCCTTTCGCCTTGGACAGTTCTTCAACAAATTTGCTATCTTGAATTTCCATTAAGAAAAAAGCTTTTTGAAACTTCAAAGCCGCCTCCAGCATCATATATGTCGAGTTCCAACAAGTCTCCACATCCAAACATACAAGACTCTTGGACTCAAAATTCTCTAGTTCAACACAATCCTTAAATCGCCTCAACCTCCCAGGAGAAGACCTCACATAAGACATAGTCGAACGTATTCTAACAATGGAATCGTTTATGTCTTTTAACCCCTCTCTCACAATCAAACTCAATATATGAGCAAAACACCTCATGTGGAGTAATTCACCTCTCAAAACCAGAGTGTTCCGAGAATTAAGGCTTCTTTTCAAGTATTGAATTCCCAAATCATTTGAACTTGCATTATCCATGGTAATAGAAAAAATACTTTGAATCCCCCAACTAGTCAAACATTTCTCAACCGCCTTTCCTATTATCTCGGCAGAATGACCCGGGATTTGACAAAAATTTAGGATTTTCTTCTGCAACTTCCAATCAGCATCAACAAAATGAGTAGTCAGAGATATATAAGTCAAATTTTGACAAGAGGTCCATGTGTCGGTCGTCAAACAAACTCTAGGACATGTGTCGGCAAAATATTTCATCAATTTTCTTCTTTCCTGCACGTATAACGCATAACAATCACTCCTCAATGTGTTACGCGTAGGGAGTGAGAACTTTGGCTGGATTCTATACACAAATCACCGAAAACCCTTATTTTCTACAAACTTAAAGGGCAATTCACCAAGAATGAACATGGTCGCTAGTTCTTTTCTACTAGCATCTTGGTCAAATTTTCATGGTGAACTACCAATCCAAACAGGTTGACCTGAGGCATTTTTTTGCCTTTTCTAGATGTTTGCATATGAATATTCCTTACATCTATCTAAATGATGATGCATTGAACTAGTCCCTTAAGTACTAGAACAACCAATGTGGACCCCGCAATATAAACATTCAGCATTTTCTTAATTCTTGTATGTACATGGAATCCTTTTAAAGTAATCCCACATAATGGATCTCTTCCTTTTATTTGTGAGGCTAGAATTCGTCGATGAAGACATCTAACAATCAGCAAAAATAATTAACATTCCAGAATCAACAAAAACTATCATTGCCATAGAAAGTTAACATGGTAAAGTAAATTATATCTCAAGAGCAAGCATGAACAACTTCAAAATAATGAATTATCTTAGAAACCTGATTTCGTCGTATTACCATTTTACATCTCTAAAGAGCTTTCGGTCCACTGATTATTTTCAAGGCTGATGAGTCGAAGGAACATGCAAATGACAATGTCCAAGTGGTTCAAAACAGTTCACCATCATCTTTAAGCATGCGCTTTCCATAGATAAATAAGCAAGCATTCAAGTGGACGAAACAAAGAACAAGAACCAAAACTACTAGACACGTAAAGACATATATTCGATCAAAAGTATGCATCACGGTAAGCCGAACCCCTTTGCCACAAGGAACTCCAATTGAGTTCATCCACAAACCCGTCGAACCATGGTGAACAACATGCATATCGTCTATTTCATAATGGTTATGAAGGAAATAGCATATCCACACCAAGACAAGAGAACAACACAACAGAAAGTAGTCAAAGGGAATCCCCATTTGCATCACACTTATTAACTTCAACAGCTAAGCACTGATTATCGCCATGGACCCGCGATTTCTAAAATCTAACACGACACAAATTGATTCATTCAAGAAGCAACTATGGAAATTCTCTCTGGCATTCTTCAGTCAAAATCAAATACTCCGGACTTTCATTGGTTTTGGCGATGTAAGAAGACTCGCATATCCCACCTTTTCTTTGCGGATGATGTACTACTTTTTTCTAAAGGCCAACTGAGGTCCGTCCAAATAATCAAGGAATCTCTAGATCTTTTCTCCAGTTGGTCTGGCCTGCGACCGAACTGTAGTAAAAGCAGCCCATTCCTCTCAGGAGGAACTATGAACCTCCAAGATCAACTGCTCCGGTGCCTTGGGTTTCAAATAGGTTCTCTTCCTTTTCGTTACCTTGGGGTACCTGTTATCTCTTCTAGGCTTCGGAAAGAGGATTGCAAGATCCTAATTGACTCAATTACAGCCAGGGCCCGCTCTTGGACTCAAAGGTTTCTATCCTTTGCAGGGAGACTTCAGCTTATCCAATATGTTCTTCATTCTATACAGGTATACTAGGCTTCTATTTTATCCCTCCCTAAATCGATTTTATATAATATTGAGACCATTTTGAGGCAGTTTCTCTAGAAAGGTCCTGAACTTGGTATTGGGGGTGCAAAGGTAAACTGGAATAATGTGTGCCTACCAAAAGAGGAAGGTGGCCTTGGTATTCGGCGACTCGTGGAATATAATAGAGCCATGACTCTAAAGCATATATGGCTTCTTTTCTACGACAAAGAATCCATGTGGTGTAAGTGGATCCACTCAACCTTTTTAAAATCTAATTTTTGGGTGGTCTCGAAGCCTACTTTTTGCTCATGGACCTGGAAGAAGATCCTTGACTTGCACACTCTTGCTCAGGCTCTCTATCGATGGAAGATTGGCAACGGTCACACAGTTTCTTTTTGGTTTGACTGGTGGCATGACAAAGGACCGCTCTATCTTATATTTAGCAATGTTGATATATCCCAATCGAGGATTTCTAGAAATACTTCAGTTCGGAAGTTTTATGACTGCACTTGGCAGCCCTCTTTTGTACTTGATTCTATCCGAAGTTGGACCGAACCACCGCCCATCTTCACGGACGGCACTCCTGACAAACTAGTTTGGACTCCACACTCGTCGGGCTCCTTCTCGGTAACATCAGCCTGGAACCACCTCCGAAGAAGAGGTCACCCAGTCCCTTGGCACTCCTTTATTTGGGACCAACATATTGCACCCCGGCATGCTTTCCACTTGTGGTTAGTCTCTCTCAATCGACTTCCTACCCAGGTTCTGCTCCTCCAAAACCGTAGGATTGACACCGCTTTGTGTGCTTTTTGCAGTTCTACACCGGACTCGATAAATCATCTCTTCTTTGAATGTCCCTCCACTAAAAGGTTAGCTTCCTTTTGGGCTATCAAATGCAACCTTCCATGGCGCAACCGCCCCTGGAGAGACCATATCTTATGGGCTATGAAAGTCTGTGGCGGTCCCTCCTTCTCAAGCTGCCTTTCCAGGTTCTCCCTTGGAGCTTTGGTCCATATTATATGGACTGAAAGGAACAACGCCTTATTCAGGAATAAGAGCATCTACCTCCCAGGCATTCGCAAGCACATTCTCAAGGTTGTGAAAGACAATGCCATCTCCTTGGGGCGGATTCAAGATACTCCTAGGAACCGTATCTTCCAAAGAAAATGGGGGCTCCCACCCTCAATCTTCGAAGTGGATCGGATGTCTCTTTAATTCGGTCTTGTTGTTTCTTTATTAGCTCCTTGCTTTTTGTATAATTTTGCTGGACCTCTCCTGACCCTATTTAGACAGCTTATGTCCCTTCAGGGTCGGATTTTGATTTGAGCTATAGCTTGTAATTGGTTCTATGAAAAGTTATAAACACATTTACCTTTACCAAAAAAAAAAAAAAATCAGTATTCACCGCAACCAACAATCAAACGATTAGAACCGAAGGATAAAACACCAATTAGACACAGAGGAATGAGCCAATCGAGAATTTCAATAATGAGTGCCACCAAGAGAGAAGCTTACAAGTCTGTCGATACAGATGCTGGTGGACTGAAGCTGAAGCTGGGGTTTGCAAATCGTCTACCTCTGCTAGACTGAAAAAGCTCTCCTCGCTCGCAAGTCCTAAAACCCAGGTTTTAGGTACATTCCTCCTTCTACTTGCAAAACCCAACAACATCAATTTTTGCTCAGAAAATTCCAATTGATGCAGAACCTAAGTCAGAATCGAAACGAAACAAAAACCCATCAAAAGCAAAAAGTACGGTCCAATAAGAAAAACGCCAACCCCCCGCGCGCGCACATGATCAGGTAGCCCAAAAGAGGAAAAAAAAAAGAGAATCCGAACCTCAGAGCTAGAAATTCCCAAAAGCAACGACTACCCACGACAGGGAAAAACCCCAAAGAGAAAATACGCCGGAGAAGAAGGGCAAGACCACCGAACCCCCACTTCGATGTCTCTTGAAATGTGCTCTAATTTAGTCATGTGGTTATGTAGACACCGTCTTATCTTCTAGCATACCAGCAATGTACTCAAACAGGAAGGAGGACTCACCCGGAAGGCTAAGACAACGATGGCGACCGTTGCGACGGAGCCGGCGGAGCCATGGTGGCGGTTCCTTGGAGTCGGCGATCACGAGCTTCGCCCAGGCGCCAGCAAAAGAGATCCGGCAATTGAAGCGGGGAGAGGGATCTCCGGCAGGCGAACTTGAAGCTCGCGAGAGCCTCGGATATGGAGGTCGAAGGAAGGAGGGAAGGCGACGATGAAGCTCCCGTCGCGAGGAGGTTTCCGTCCATCACTGACTTCTCGGTCCAGAGCTCCGGCGCGCTTGGAACAAGAAGGACAAATGGGTGGGCTTGTTTCGGGTGGGCTCGGGTAGATCCAAAACAAGTTTAAGTCTTGTTTTTATTGTTACCCAAACAAGTTAAGGCCAACCCGACCCAATATGAAAATTCCTTATTTGGATCGGATCGATTCGGATCGGGTCATGTTTGAGCGAGTACTTTTGACACCCCTACCCGGAGCCCTCTTCTCTTGCTCCTCTTCTTCCTCCTCCTCCACCAACCCGTTCAGCCCGCACTCCTCCCTCAACCCTCCGTACTTCTCGTTCCTCTCCGCTCTCGCCTGCAACACCTCCAGAAGTTCGCTCACCGCTTTCTCTTTGTTCCTCCGGTTCTTGATCAGGACTTCGCTTATGTCCGCCGGCGTCATCTTGGCCTTCTCCACCGCCTCTCGGAGCGACCTCGCCACCGCCTGGCCAAGGTTCTTGGCCTCGCTTCCCAGGTAGTTCCGGAGCAGGATCTTGAGTGCCGGGTACGAGCAGTGGCTCATGCAGATGTGCATGTCCATCCGGCCACTCCGGAGCAATGCCGGGTCGAGCTTGTCGATGTGGTTGGTGGTGAACACGAAGATCTTCTCGCTCCCGCAGCACGACCACAGGCCGTCGGTGAAGTTGCGCATCCCCGAGATAGTGATCGTGTTGTTGTTCCTGTCCTCGCCGCCCTGCGCTGCCTCAGGCGCGCTGGGGTCGTAGTACCTCCGAGGCGTGGACGCTTGGGGCGCCTTCAACCTGTTGGACAGATTGACCGAGCAGTCAATGTCCTCGATGACGATGATGGACTTGGAGCTGGTCTTCATGAGGAGCTTCCGGAGCTCGGAGTTGGAGTGCACCTCGGTCAGCTCGGGTCTTAGATGTCATAGCCGAGTAAATTGGCCATGGCGGCGATCATGCTCGATTTCCCCGGACCAGGTGGGCCATAGAGCAGGTAACCCCACTTCCAGGCCCGGCCCGTCCGCTGGTAGAAGTCCTGCCCGGCCGCGAAGTCGCGGAGGTCCTCCATGATGTCCTCTTCCTCTCCGGGTCCATGGCCAGCGTGTCGAAGGTGCTCGTGTGCTTGAACGGCACCGATTCCCATGAGTGGCCCCGGGAACCGCTGCGCGAATTAGTATAAATGAGGCGTTCTTGGGTGTTGCGGCGGATGTCGTTCAGGTAGGAGTCGAGGATGAGGTCCTTGTCCCGCTTCCTGATCCGGAGCGTGAAGCCGTGCTTCTCATCGGGGAGGGGACGCCACGAGAAGGTCCGGGACTGGCGCTGCATCACCACGTGCTCCCACTGGACGGCAACGCCGTCAAAGACGTCGTTGATGCAGTCGTTGTTGGAGAGGCCGAAAGTGGTGGCGCTGGAGTTGAGGGCGCGACTGAGGGAGAAGCAGCTGGCGGAGCTGCAGACGAAGGAGCAGAGGTAGATCTGGACGTCGTTGTAGAGCTTGTTGGTGTTGACGCCGTCCATCTTGGTGTTGTCGAAGTAGCAGTAGGAGGAGAAGCAGCTGAGGGCCCGGAGTAGGAACTTGAGGGAGGCGAGCTGGAGCTCCCGCGGGATCACCACCTGGATGAGGCTCTGGCAGAAGGCCAGGACGCCCAGAAGGGAGGCCAGAGATGTCCAAGACTCCTTCATTTCTGCCATTCTGAGTGAGTGAAAGCTGAGGAGATCTCCCGGGTTTGGAAGAAGGAGACTATGCAGAAGAGATGGAGGTGTGGAGGGCGGGGAGAAATGGGGGATTTGGGCTTTTTGGGAGTGAGTTTTTCTGAGGAGGCGAGTTGGAGAGTATATATGGAAGAAAGAAAGTGGGGGTTGTGGGTTTTGAAGGGCTATTTCCGACTTTCTCGGCCTTTCTTGGTCATTTACTCGCTCAAATGCAGTCGCCCTTATGGTCAACCCCTTGCTTTTTTCGATTGATTGTGCTGACACATGCTCTTTGTCTCTCCAAAAAAACACCCCATGGATTGCCTTCATGCAACATCAAAACCCTTGAGGAAACATCAAAACGTACCCCTCTCTCTCTCTCTCTGTCCACAAATTGCCTTCATGAAACATCAGAAACCCACCCTCTTCTTGGTCATTTACGAGCTCGAATGCAGTCGTCCTCACGGTCAACTCCTTACTTTTTTCCATTGATGCTGACACAAGCTCCCTCTCCTCCAATAAACACCCCGTGGATTGCCTTCATGCAACATCAAAACCCTCGAGGAAAACATCAAAACCTCTCTCTCTCTCTCTCTCCACAAATTGCCTTCATGAATCATACCCACCCTCTTCACAAATTGCCTTCAAACAAAACAATTTGTGTATGGCCGATTCAGACCTAAACTTATCGTAGGATGACCGATTCAGACCTAAACCTTTCGATTGTATTAATTCAATCCTGAGCCATATAATTTTGATCGGAAATTGTTGATGCGACAGTTTAGTTAGCATCAATTGTCCTACATGATAGCTCGAGAGGGAATCCGATGGCGACAACGAATAATCCAGCACCAGCACATCCAATTGTTTTTTTTTTGTTCGAACAGGACGTTCGGTTGTAATTGCATGGAAATGTTCATCAAGAATATGGCTACACTCGAAGATTTCACTTTGGGAGTGACGGTTGAGATGTTTTCTTTCAATTTTTTTTTTCAAAAGCCGCAAAAGGCGGAGACATGGATATATTAATACTATATACGAGAAATCGAATGAATGGGTCTCACTTGGTGCGGTTTTGACACGGACGAGGTGCGAAAGAGCAAGCTAATTTGGACCCACACGAGTTAGTACATACTTGACTCTTTTTTGTACTTATGGATTTGGCCTTAATGGCTACTGTTCTCATCTTTGAGAGCGAGAGCTGCCCTTAAAAATTAGAATTAATATCACGAAAAACTATAAATTACTATACTTAAGATAAATTTTTTTCTAAATTAATTTTGATTATCAAAAACTTCAAATTGATACACTTATGACAAATTTGCTCCAAACTAATTTTTTGATCATAAAAAATCTCAAACCGTTATATTTGTGATAAATTTACCCTCATTTAGTTCCGTTAAATTGGATTAATATTGCAAAAAACCATAAAATGATACACCAGTGATAAATGGAGGGTAAAACCCTAACTGGTACACCCGTCAACTGTAATGTGTCATTTAACTCAGAAATTTAACAGTAGAATTTAATGAAAACTAATAGAGAGTAATTTGTTCTAGGTGTACTGGCTTGAGGTTTTTAGTCGTCAAAAAATTAATTTAGGGTAAATTTATCATAAATGTACCAATTTGAGATTTTTCGTGACATTAACTCTAGAAACTACTCCCACGGCCACCCATGGGAATTAGTGTCGTTCAAGCACCCGAGCACCTTCCATGTGTTGGTCATACGCGTGAGCATGATTCCAGGATAGAATCTGAACCTGAAAACTTGACTGGTAAAAACCTGTAGGTTCCAAGTTTCAATGTATACATTGTAGGTTCTAGATTCCAAAAATTGTGGAACCTGTTTGAATGAGTTAGTTTTAGGTTTAGTTCCAAGTTCTAGATAGGTAGAACTTGAAACCTAGAACCTGAAACCTCAAACAAGTCTTTTGTGCTTTTTCTTGGTTTATGTCTTCGCGTAATCCTGCGATGTTCTATGATGTCAGATGATGAATGTATAATCTAGAACCACTAGTTTGAGTTTTCATTTTATGACTTGTTAATGTTTCATATATCTTCATGTGTTTAAATAAAAGTTGTGATCAGTAGATCATAGAAGCAAGTGGCGGTTATTAAAAGTGACAATTCACTACAATTGTTCAATTAATAATACAGGTGGAATATGAATAGATCATAGAACCAATCCTGAAACCTGTGATAGGGTAGTTTTTAGGTTCCAAGATATGTAGGTAGGTTTTAGGTTTCAAAAAATAACTTAACCTCGTGACTAGGTTCCAAGTGGAACCTGTATGGAACATGAAACCGCTCATCTCTAGTTGCCCATGAACCCAAAGAGGAAAAGCGACATCATGGAGGACCTCCGCGACTTCAAGGTTGGGAAGGGCTTCTACCAATGGATGGGCCGAGCCTGGAAGCTAGGCTACCACTCTACGGCCCACCCAAGACGGGGAAATCGATCATGATCGCCGCCATGGCCAATTTCCTTGGCGAGCTAAATCTGGCGATGGCAGCCTCACCTAAGTCCCGCGAGGAATCCAAGTGACAATCGCCTGAGCTCGGGTGACCTAAGGCGAGGCTATCGACAGCTAGATTTGGCCTCACCGCGTGCCCGACGATCGCCAAGTCCTTCATCGATTTTGAGTTTTTTTTTATAAGAAAAAGTACTTTATAGAGTGTGATTTAAAGTTATTTCTTAATGCACTTTTAAATTTACAATCAATCAAATACTACTAGCATTTCGAAAAACACATTTGATCTAAAAGTCTTTACATTTTTCCAAAACTTTTCCTAAATGTCGAACCAAACACACCCATCGTGCCTTTGATCTTTAAAAACTCTTTGCAATGTCCTTACTTTGATTGTAAAATCCGATAAATTAATCATAATACGAAGGAAAAATGAAAAGAAAAAAAATTAACAAGGAAATAAACTAGACAAGAGGAGGAAAAATGGTTGAATGGTAATGGTGGTCGGTGGCGGACCTAAAATATAAGTCTGCCGAATTTGCTGGATGGATTTGCCTCCGCAACAAACACTATTAACGAGAAAGTATTTGATTGAAATATGGGTGAGAATTTGGCCAAAAGCAAGATTCAGGGGGTACATTTGAAACGGACTCCAAACTATAGGGTGCACATTGCAATTTTAGAAACTACAAAACATGAAGAAGCAAATGGCTATAACCAAAAGGGTTAATACCATGAAAAATCCTAAACTGGTACACATGTGACAATTTTACCCCGAACTATTTTTTTGATCATAAAAAACCCCAAACTGGTACATATGTGACAAATTTACCCCGAACTATTTTTTTTACCACAAAAAACTCCAAACTGGTACATTTGCGACAATTTTACTCCGAACTATTTCTTTGACCACGAAAAACCCCACACTGGTACACCTTTGACAATTTTACCTCCGAACTAATTTTTTGACAACTAAAAACCCCAAACTGATATGTTTGTGACAAATTTACCCTATGTTGGTGTCTGTTAAATTATATTAATATCACAAAAAATCACAAATTGATAAATTTGTGACAAACAGAGGGGTAAAATCCAAAATCGGTATATATGTCAATTACCACATGTCATTAAACTTAGCAATTTGACAGTAAAATTTAAAGGAAACTAACGGAGGGTAAATTTATCACAGGTGTACCAGTTTAGGGTTTTTGTTGGCCAAAAAATTAGTTTGGAGGTAAAATTGTCACAGGTAGACCAGTGTGGGGTTTTTTATGATCAAAAAAATAGTTCGGGGTAAAATTATCACAGGTATACCAGTTTAGGATTTTTTGCGGTCAAAAAAATAGTTTGGGGTAAATTTATCACAGGTATACTAGTTTGGGGTTTTTCGTGGTATTAACCCTTTATATTAATGTATTTGTATTATTCATTGAAAAACATATGTTATTTTATTTCACTTTAAGTTTAAATTAAATAGGTGATAAATTAGAACAAGTTATATAATATAATAATCACAATTTTATATGGATTACTTGTAATTAATACATAATCTTCCAAAAATATACAAAAGGGGCGGGACTAATACCAGTCTAATCGCACCCTGCCAAATGCCTTGTGAGTCAATTTTTATGGAGAAACTTTTGCCCCATTCGGAAAGAGGCATCACGGGACACAGATTCTTCAAGTCTCGTGCACATTCCTAAAGTTTATAATCAGAGACCATGCGAGTGATTTGATGAGATCTTACTATCAAAAAGTGTATGTCAAGACATTTTTGCTGTTTTAAATTATTTACAGATGCCATTGCTACTCTCTATGGAAGGGCTAAGCTGATGTCTGTACACTGAAGGTTGGCTTATTACCCATGAGGGAAGAAGCATGTGCCTAGGCGTGTTTTAAGAAAAGAAAAGCAAATGAAGTTTAAACTGTGTGAAGAGAGATAATAAATGTTTGTGAAAATAACATTAACAGTATCATAACGTTTGTACGATACTCATTTTGGTGCCATAACATTTCAAGCGACCACTCAAGTATCATAACTTTAAAAATGTTAAGTAAAATCAACTATTGCCCTTGCTTGAAAATCCTACGTGACATTAATTTTAGATTTCATGTTGAAAATATGTCTCGAATTTGAGCCCAAAACGAAAATCTAAATATTTGAATTGATATTTTGCGGATGTCCAAAATCGAGCAAAAAGGAAATATTGGAAATTTACTTTCCAAATATGTGCTGGGGGAAACAAATATTCTTTCCTAATTGATGTTGGAGTCTACGGCTTGAACAAGAAAGTCCAAACTTGGACTTGTTGACTGAATATTGTGGAATATCTCTTCCACATTGGAATCGGCCACTGTGCGTTCACTTCTTGGGCTATATATATGGACTGTTCTTTTGCCGCAAGATAGACACACAATTGTTGATGAACACGTGAAGTTATTCTTGAAGTGCCTCTGGTGTGCGAGTGCTTGGCGGTGGGCAACCTTCGTGATTTTGTTCTTGGAATTACACCAAGAGCTCAAGTGTTCGTAGCGATTAAATCTTGTGTTAAGATTTGTATATAATTCCTTTGCGAGATTGAGAGATTATTTCGTGAGGAATTGTGGTGCTAAACACTGCGTGAGTTATTGGGTGTAATTGGAGCTTGGGAAACACTGAGAGTGTTTGAGTGACTCGAGTGTAATTGTAATCTCCGTTGTATCGCTTGATCTATAGTGGAATTCCGTGCTGCTCTCCCCGTGGACGTAGGTCACTACGACCGAACCACGTAAATCTGGTGTCCGATTTATTTTCTTATTCTGTCAATTTTATTATTCTATCGCTTGGCTTCTGCAACATTTCATCATGCAACATGACTCGCGGGAGAGATGACGATAGTGAAAATGTTTTAAAACGATGTCGTTTAGGCTCTTTCTTGCTCCCAATTTGAGAATTTGAGACTAACTTATGTTGCAATCAAAACCCTAGCCCCTCATTTTAATTGTAAACCAAAATCAACGGTTCACTTGGGTAGCCGGTGTGATGTCCTTGGCACCCATCATTCCTCCCTCCACAACCAGTGTCGATGTTGAATCTCGCAAGGAAGCTCATGTTCAGTTTCGTGAATACGTTGGCCGCCCCAGGATGAGACGGGGCGCCTCGCTACTCAATAAGCCGTTCTAACTGAAACAAGAATTTGGGGCGAGGATTTTTTGGGAAGAAAATTAAACATAATATCTCAATTTGAGGAAAGATTCTGGGTTTAGGGTTTGGTTTATGGAGCAAGTTGAACCTAATTTCTCAATTTCTAGCAAATTTATGTTGCCAAACGATGTCATATGATATATATCTTGAGTGTTGACCTCTCCAACGAGTCACGTTAGATTAATTATTCTAAAATAAAGCCATATGTGAATTTCTAACGACACAAATGGCTTGTATCACTTGAAATGATTGATTTTAGAAATTGTTGCACTTAAATGATCGCTTGAAAGGCTATAAAATCAAAATGAGCGTTGTACAAAAATTATGACATTGCCGTTCATTTCTCTTTTATTTGAAAAGTGTTATGGGCCTTTCTCATCTCAAGAAGGGCGATCAGATTTCACAGTGATCCCAGACGGTAAATGGGTTAAATTAGACTATTATCGGAACCCATCTCAAAGCAAAGTCCAAATTTGTTCCTCGATCACTTGTGTACCCAAATCTTACTTTCATCTCATGTAGCGCTTGGGTGAATACAACGCCGAACTCATTTTTTGAAATCTCTATAGTCCAATTCTATCTTTGGGACTAACTTTGTCGATGGACAAAGACCAACATTGGCACGATTTTACGATTATATCTAGTCTAAACAATTTTATCATCCCAAACTGTGACCGTTTAAAGTAATTTTACAAACCATCGAGACCGTTCAACCCCTTAGAAAAAATCGTAGTTTTAATTAGAAGAAATTTCAAAAACCATTGTAGGATCTTAGGGAAATTTCCGTCGGATCGAATTAGGCTGTTTTGTGGTGGGTGGGTTTGAAATGGAGCCATGAATTTTTGGGACATTCACCATCATAAAGACTCCAATGCTCATTATAATAGAACAGAACCACTTAGCACAAATGAACCTGAGAAACACTGACAGATCACCAGTATCTTTTGGATTCTTCGCTTCAGCAATGAAGAACGCTTGGCTTCTATAAATGCAACCCAATAGTTTTTTTCGCTAACAGAGAGGGATAGCGAGTGAGAGACCACACCAAAGCTTTGCGGTCTAGTTATGCAACACAAAGGCATCATCTTTCGCACGTCAACTAGCAAACCAAAGACATGTATAAACAAAACAAAGCGTAAACTAAACGATAGAGAATACGATAGGCTATCATACAATACTGGAGAAGCAAACTTATTTTGACTGGGCTTGGGTGGGGTGCGCCAGGCAGGGGCAGCAGTGCAACGCCCGAACGACGCGCGAGAGGCCCAATAGCAAGCTACCGTGGCGGCCTCTCCCCCTAAAAAAATTAATTTAATATCATGTGAACCAATGGCCCACGTATCAGATATTAAACTGATAAGAACAGATACTACACTTGATCTTAGCCAAAAGGCCGAGAAAGGTATGCCTTGGAACGCTGCCTAGCCTCCTCCTTTGTGTCCTGCTTTGGTCTGTGATTCTTTTCAAATTCCCCATGTGGGACTCTTTTCTTGGTTTCTCTCGCAAAAAACGAAGTACAATAGCAGACTTGGAAGACTCGTGAAAACCTCCAGTGGAGTTGAGATAAGAAAGGATCGAAACAGAACATGTCGGTGGTTCGGAGATGGAAGCATACTGATTGTCGTTGAGAGTTCGAATCCTATCCTAGCAAGAAAGTGTTTGCAGTCACTTGACTTGGCTTAGGAGGGCAATTGATATCTGCGTTGTCTGTTAGTCGGTGGCAATTGAACACCAATCCATCTACTTATGACGAGGCAGAGAAAAACTGAACACTCGGAAACTACAGACACAAGGCTTGGTGTAAAACAAGAATCTATGGTCCTAATACTCCTGTTCTTTCGTTGTTACCCATGCGAGGGAGCCCAAGAGATGATAAAATACCACTTTATACATTAATGATTAAGCCGATTAAACTGATCCGCAGTTAATGGCTCCATATGTTCTGCATTTTGAAGTCTGAACTGGTCCAGTGATAAAGTTGGTTCGAAGCTAATTGTCCAGTTTTAAAGCGTGAAAGTTACAAGGATTGAGCACGCGATCACGCTTCTTTAGTGAAAGGAGAAAGACCATGCCAGTGTCGGCTACTTTTCAGCAAGGAAAAACTTCATACGTAGGCTCTCTGCAGTTGTAAGATCTTACAACTCCAAGATAGTCACGTATACCCTGTTTAGTCAAGAGGGTATCATTTGGCGCTCCGCAGTGCAGTGTTTGGGTTCTGACGTTGTCGCTTGAACAATGGTTAAAACTTAAGACTTACTCAACAGCAGGGCAGTGTGCTTAAGGAACTGAATCCATAACCTGAAAACACGGAATGGCTCGTTAGCACGATGGTATGTCAGGGCAAAAAAATATGCATAGCTAAAACAGCTAGTTCAATATCTGATGCTATTGGCCTCATTCAGAATTCAAAGCGAAAGGAAATAGTCCGTGGGCACGGCTCCTAAAGATGCTGAATTTGTGCCGGTCTGTTTTAGAGAGGAAACGGATTTACTTCCTGCTCCGAGGAACCTGCTTGCCCTTTCCAAGAGATTGAAAATTTTGCAGTATCAGTTCACTAAGAAGAAGAAAGAAGGATCAGACTGCATCAAACCGGTTCAGCTTCAGGAGAGGATTGCTAAGTATCTACCGACAGAATCTGCAATGCTACAAAATTATTGCAACTCAATTTTAGGAGCTCCATCAATTGAGCGAGCCCCTCCATAAATAGGCATACGTATGCCACTGATAGTGACAAGCACACGACATTCTTTAGTAAAAGGCGAAAGAATAGTGCGCTCTATGCTCATCACATGGCTGCGTGATTTGCCCTATTCCATGACCTGGTCTTTTGTGACTGGCCTGGCTATTCCATGACCTCGTCTTTTGTGACTGGCCTGGCTGCCCCTGTTCTTTCGTTTCATCCTACGTTGGACGTTCCATACGAAGGATTAGTGGAGGCTTGCCTTTCATCCTATTCGTTTTTTATAACTATTCAAGAATTGCAAACATAACACTACTGATTATATTAATGTCATCGTATTTTTTACTGAATAATATATTTTTTCTTTATTTTACATGAATTTTAAATTAAGTGGGTGATGAGTTATATGATATAATAATCACAATTTTAATATATTACTCGTAATTAATGTATAATTTTCTAAAAATATACAAAAGGGCAAGACTAATACCGCCCCGTCCCACCCCGCCAAATGCCTTGTGAGGTATTATTCATAGAGAAAATTTTGTCACATTCAACGAGGTACCTCGGGACACGTATTTTTCGAGTCTCATGTCCATCCCTAAAGTCTATAATCAAAGACCATGCGAATGATTTGATGAGATTTTACCGTAAAGGATTGTATGTCAAGACACATTTTGTCATCTTAAATTATTTCTCCATGCCTTTGCTAGTCTCCATGGAGGGGCCAAGCGGATGTCTATACACTGAAGGTTGGCTTATGACTCTTGAAGGAAGAAGTCACCCAAGTGTATTTTAAGAAAAAAATAAAGAAAATAAAGTTTTAAAACATGTGAAAAGAGATAATAAATATTTGGAAAAATGACATTAACAGTATCACAACTTTCGCATAGCGCTTACTTTGATATCATAACTTCATAATCTTTCGAGTGATCACTAAAGTGTTATAACATTTAAGGATAATTGCACTGAAAGTTCTAAAACTTATCATTGCAATTGAGTCCTAAAGCTTTTAAAAATTGCAACTAAGTCCTAAATTATCGCCAGCCCTTCCTAGCAATGGTGGGGCGGCATTGTCTTCCTCTTTTTTTAAAGTTTGCTTGTGTTTTAATATAACTTAAATAAAATTTATATTAAAAAATTAAATTTGGACCAAAACGACATTTTTTAAGTCATGGCAGTGCCACATATGATAGAGAAAATAAAAATAAAAAATAGTAACGTTAGTATTTTTTGTTAGCCAAATTAGACAGAGTAATATAATGATTTAATTGCACTAATTTGATAAGTTGTGCACATTTTGAAAGTTTTATGATTTCATTGTACATTCATAATAAGTTTTAGGACTTCTAATTCACTCATCCCTAACTTTTAAAAACATCCACCATGTTACATCAATGAGTGCCCTTACCTAAAAATCCTATATGACATTAATTTAATACTACATCATGCAACATGACTCGTTAGAGAGATAATGATGGCGAAAATGTTTAAAACGATGTTTAAGCTATTCTTGCCAGGTGTTAAAAAAAAAGGAGAGAAGCTATTCTGGCCGGCAATTTGAGAATTTTGGGACTAAATTATGTTGCAATCCAACCCCTAGCCCCTCTTTTTAATTGCGGATCAAAATTAATGCTTCACTTTGGACACCACACCGGTAGTCCTCCTCCTTCAGCCGCGGCCACCATCATCATTTGAACACACACGCTCTCTCTCTCTCTCTCTCTCTCTCTCTCTCTCTCTCTCTCTCTCTCTCTCTCTCTCTCTCTCTCTCTCTCTCTCTCTCTCACATCATTCCTCCCTCCACAGCCAGAGTCAATGTCGAACCTTCTGATGTAGCTCGAGACGAGATGGGGTGCCTCTCAACTCAATAATCCATTCTAATTGAAACTGTAATTTGGGTCTAGGAATTTTTGGGAAGAAAATTAAACCTAGTTTCTCAATTTGGGGAAAGATTTTGGCTTTAGGGTTTGTTTATGGAGCAAGTTAAACCTAATTCCTCAATTTCAAGCAAATTTGTGTTACCCAACGATATCATTTGATCTATATTTTGAGTGCTGACATATCTGGTCAGTCATGTTAGATTATTCACTCCAAAATAATGTCACATGTGATTTTCTATTGACACAATTAGCTAATGTCACTTGAAAATGATTGATTTCTAGAAATTGTTGCACCTAAATGATCTCTTGAAAAGTTATAGTACCAAGTGATTACATACAAAGTTCTAACGATGTTTTTGTCCATTTATCCTTTCTTTGAATAGTGTTATGGACCATTAGCATCCCAAAAAGGGCAATAGCATTTCCAAGTAGTCCAAGATGGTAAATGGGTTGAAGTAGTTTATCTATCACAGCCCATCTTAAAGCAAGGTCCGAATTGATTCCTTAATCTCCTGTATACAAAAAGCCCAAATTTGACTTCATCTCATGTACGACTTGGCAAAATATGATGCCGAACTCATATTTCGAAATCGTTATTTCATGTGAGCCCAATTGTTTGGTCTAATTTTTCTATCTTTGGGACTATTTTTATCAATGGACAAAAATCAAAATCTGCATGATTTTACGATTCTCTCTAATCTTACCACTTTTACCATCTTAAACCACGACTGGTTAAAGCAATTTTACAAACCATCGAGATAATTCAACCGATTTTGAATCCTTATGGAAAAAAATCGTAATTTCGATAAGGAAAAATTCCAAAAACCAATTTAAGATTTAAGGCAAATTTCCGTCTGGTGGGGTTTAGGTTGTTTTTGTCGTGGCTGGGTTTGAAAAGGAGCCATGAATTTGCGGGACATTCTCCATCATAAAAGGACTCCAATGCTCATTCTATAATAGAACGGAACCACCTAGCACAAATAAACCCGAGAAACAGGACAGAACACTAGTTTTGTAGAATCTTCGCTTCAGCAAAAATGTTTGCTTTTGCTCCTACTGCTACAACCCAACAGAGAGAGAGAGAGACAGACAGACCACACCTGAAAGTCTTGTGGTTTAGTTATGCAACACAAAAGCAACGCCTCGCGTATTAAGTAGCAAACCGAAAATATGTATCAACCAAACAGAGTGCCTAATATACAGAAGTGACAATGATAGGTAATACAATAATGGAGAAGCAAATTTATTTTTAACTAGTCTTGGGTGGGGTGTGCCAGGCAAGGGCTGTAGTGCAACACCCAAGCGAACACGCGAGAAACCCAATAGCAAGCTATTGTGGCGGCCTCTCCCCCTAGAAAAATTAATTTAATATCATGTGGACCGATGGCCCACGTATCAGATATTAAACTGATAAGAACAGATACTACACTTGATCTTAGCCAAAAGGCCGAGAAAGGTATGCTTTCCACTATCGCCTCGCCTCTTCTTTTGTCCCCTACTCTGGTCTGTGATTCTTTTCGATTTCCCTGTGTGGGACTCCTTTTCACTGTTTCTCTTCCCAAAAATGAAGAACAATAGCTGACTTGGAAGACTCGTGAAAACCTCCAGTGGAGTTGAGATAGGAGAGGATTGAAACAGGACATGTTGGTCGTTCGGAGATGGCAGCATACTGATTTTGGTACAGAGTTCGAATCCCATCCTTCGAAGAAAGTTTTTGTAGTCACTTGGCTTAGAAGAGCAACCGATCTTTGGGTTGTTCATTAGTTGGTCGCGATTGACATCAATCCATCTACTTGTAAGGAGGCAGAGAAACAGCGAATACTCGGGAAACTAGAAACGCAAGGCTGTTGTGAAGCAGGAATCCATGGTCCTATCTCTCCTGCTTTCGTTGTCAGATTGCCCATGCGAGAGAGCCCAAAGGATGATAAAATACCACCATATATGAATAAGTAAGCCAATTAAACTGAACCGGAGTTAGCTCATTTAATGGCTCCACTTGCTCTGCATTTTGGAGCCTGAACGGGTCTAGTGATAACGTCGGTTTGAAGCTAAATACTCCAGCTTTTGAGCCTGGTCACGGTTCTTTAGCGAACATATGGAGAGAGTCACATATTTCTCTTCCTCGGAGCCCCGACATTGCCACAGGTGTTTGCTACTCTTCAGCAACGATGACTCCATGAACCGAATCCATAAAACACTAGTACTTGGAATGACCTGCTAGCATGCTGGTATCTCAGGGTGGAGACAGATTGACATCCTGAATCGGAAATGCTAATGCTCAAAAATCATTTGTACTCAATTTTAGGAGCTCCCTCAGTTGAGGAATCCCCTTCAAAAATAGGCGTATGCCACTGATTGTAACGAGCACACGGTATTCTTTAGTAAAAGGCGAAAGAATAGTTCGCTGTGTGCACGTCACATGGCTGCGTATTCTATCACGTCGTTCAACCTCGTCTTTTGTGACTGGCCTTGTTGCCTATGTTCTTGCCTTTCATCCTATGTGGGACGTTCCATATAGAGAACTAGAGGCTCTTTAAGGTTCATTAACTTTTAAGCTTCTTAGTGCTTGTAACTACTAAAGAATTGCAAACTTTAACACTGCTTATGTATATTAATGTGTTTGTATTATATACTTAACAACATATTTTTTGATCTACTTTAATTTTAAATTAAGCGATTGATAAATTAGAATAAGTTATATGATATAATAATTAGAATTTTAATATATTACTTGTAATTAGTATACAATTTTCTAAAAATATACAAGAGGGCAAGACTAATGCCGTCCTCGCCCCACCTGCCAAATGCCTCACGGAGCAAATTTTGCCTTAGTCGCAATGAGGCACCATGGGACGCCGATTTCCTTAGCCCTATGCCCATCCCTAGCATTTATGATTCGAGACCATTCGAGTGGTTTGATGATATCTTATTGAATCTCAAGACATTTTTGCTGTCTTAAACTATTTCTACTTGCCTTTGCTACTCCCCGTAAAGGGGCTAAGCTGATGTCTATACACCGAAGGTTTCCTTTCTTTTCTAGGTTCTACATTTTTTTCCATATTTATTAGAAATAGAAATTGTCTTTTCATATCATAAATTCCCACTCTCGGAGCTAGTTCCAGAAAGAACCTTTCGATCTAATACAAGAAAACAATGTGTGCATCACGAATATTGATTATTCCAATTCTATTTTTTTTTGTTCTCTTTTTTTTTCAATACTATCTACCCCTTTTACTTCTTACTCTACGAATGAACAATTCTTCTTAAAATGAAAAAAAAAAAGAGAACAACAAAAAACTTTTCTACAGTTTAAGCTTATAACTCTGAAAAGGAGATTTTTCAATTTCGTATCGAATTGAATTGTGGAAAAAATGGAGAGAAAGAAACCTTATAGAAATTCAAGAAATTGAGTATTGAATAATACATGCATGATTCTACATCGACAAGCAACAAGAAAATAATAAAGAAATTATCGAGTACTTCATTTCCATACTCATTAAAATTGCGTTGCTGTGTCAGAATAAGGATAGCTATACTGATTCGGTATACTCGAAAAACACCCTTGGTACAATATTGACGATTGTAGACGTGTTTTAAGAAAAGAAAAGAAAATAAGGTTTTAGAATTTGTGAGGAGAGATAATAAATGTTTGAGAAAACCATATTTGCAATCATAAGCTCCCAATTTGGTGTTATAACTTTTCAAACGATCACTTAAGTATCGAAACTTTTTAAAAAGTTCATTTAACTTATATTAGTGATTGCCCTGGACTGAAAATCCTGCATGATGTAATATGACATGCCGAAAGGTGTCGGCGAAAATGTTTTAAAGCTATGTCCTTTAAGCTTTTCATGCCCCTAGTTTTAGAATTTGGGCTAATCATGTTGTCAATCCAAACCCTAGCCACTCTTTTCAATTTTAAACCAAAATCAATGCCTCACTTTGGACACCGCACTGGCTGCCCCTGACCATCAAACTAGAGGTTACCGAGAAACCATGCATAGCACTAAATAGGAAGCCGCAGAGTGCTTCGGCCGCCTCCATCACCATCACCATCACCATCTCTCTCTCTCTCTCTCTCTCTCTCTCTCTCTCTCTCTCTCTCTCTCTCTCTCTCTCTCTCTCTCTCTCTAAGTCCTTGGCACCCATCATTCCTCCCTCCACGACCAGCGTCAATATCAAACCTTCCGATGAAGCCCATGTTCAATTTCATCAACACCTTGGCTATCGTGAAACAACACGAGTGCCTCGCTATTGAACAATCCGTTCTAGTTAAAACTAAAATTTGGGGCTAGGATTTTTTTGGGAAGAAAATTAAACATAATTTGTCAATTTGGGGAAAGATTTTGGCATTCGGGTTTGGTTCATGGAGCAAATTGAACCTAATATCTCAATTTTGGAAAATTTATGTGGCCAAACAACATCATGTATCTTGAGTGTCGACATTAATATTATTTATCCTAAATTAAAGCTACATGTGATTTTTTGATGACACAAGTGGCTGATGTTTACTAGAAAATGATCAATTTTTAGAAATTGTTGCACTTAAATGATCGCTTAAAAGATTTTAGCACCAAGTGAGCATCGTACAAAACTTGTAGCACCGTTATTATCCATTTCTCGTTTATTTGAACAGTATTATGGGCCTTTCACATCCTAGGAAGGGCGACCAGATTTCTCAGTGATTTGAGATGGTAAATAGGTTGAACTAGCTACTCTATCGAAGCTCGTATAAAATAAAGTCAGAATTCGTTCCTCAACCGGTTGTATACAAAAGCCCAAATCTGACTTCATCTCATGTGAGCCACAATTATTCAGAATCTCTATTTCATGTGAGCCTAGTTATTCGGTCCAATTTTTTCTATTTTTGCGACTAACTCTGTCGATGGACAGAGATTAAAATCTGCACGATTTTATGATTCTATCCAGTCTTACCAATTTTACCATCTTAAAACTGCCACTGTTTAAGGCAATTTTACAAACCATCAAGACGGTCCAACTGATTTCGGATCTTTGCGAAATCGTAGTTTTAATAAGGAAAAATTCCAAAAGCCAATTTAGGATCATAGGGAAGGAAAAAAAAAGTTCTGTCAGGTCGGGTTAAGGTTGTTTTTACGGTGGGTGGGTTTGAAAAGGACCCATGAATTTGTGGGACATTCACCATCATAAAAAAGACTCCAATGCTCATTGTATGATAGAACAGAACCATTTAGCACAACTAAACCCCGAGAAACACCGACGGATCGCTAGTCTTTTCGATCATTCGCTTCAGCAAGATGTTTGCTTGGGCCCAACAGCTTTAAACCCAATACCAATCCTGAAAGCTCTGTGCTCTAGTTATGCATCACAGAAGCATCGTGCATCGTGTAGCAAACCAAACATTGTTATATTTCGACTGGGCTTGGGTGGGGTGCGTCAGGCAAGGGCTGCAGTGCAACGCCCGAGCGACGCTTGAGAAGCCCAATAGCAAGCTACCGTAGTGGCCTCTCCCCCTAAAAAAACTAATTTAATATCATGTGGACCGATGACCCACATATCAGATATTAAACTGATAAGAACAGATACTACACTTGATCTTAGCCAAAAGGCCGAGAAAGGTATGCTTTAGTCTGCAGCCTAGCATCCTCTTTTATTGCCTGGTCTGGTCCTTGATGCTTTCTGCATTACCTATGTGGGACTCATTTTAACCGTTTCATGGGCATTTTGGATAATGCACATTTATTTTAAATCTTTTCTGAGGGGGACTATAAAAGAAATACGTTGCACAACTCTATCTCTAATTTTAGTCTCCACATTCTCTCCCTTCTCTGCTCTTCTTATTTTTTTGTTAGGCTTGTGGCACACTAAGTGGTCTTTTAACCTCTGGACTGTATTCTTATACTTCTTCTTAAAGATAGTGAAACCCATCTTTCTCTTTATGGTTTTTCTCATTTTGGGTTTCCACGTATATCTTGTGTCTCATGTGGTTTTGATATTACTTACATTCTTTGTTATTTGTGCTTCGATTTGTGCATCTTTTGGTGTTGTTTCGCAACAGTTTCTCTTTGCAAAAAAGAAGAAACAACAATAGCAGACTTGGAAGACTCATGAAAGCCTCCAGTAAGGATTGAAACAGAAATTCTGGCGGTCCGGATAATATGGCACACTGATTTTGGTTTGGAGTTCAAATCCCATTCTTTCAAAGAAAGTTTCTTGCGGTCACTTGACTTGGCTCAGAGGAGCAATCGATCTGTGTGTTATTTGTTAGTTCGTGGCGATTGAGCACTAATCCATCTACTCATGATGACGCAGAGACCAAGCGAAAACTCAGAAAACTAGAAACGCATGATTTGGTGTCAAGCAAGAATCCATCGTCCTATTGAACTAAGCTGGAGTTTTTTTTTTTTATTAGGACAGCAGTTGCAAGAAACAATTGGTTTGGAGGCTAGGATTGAAAGCGCATGGTTACTGTTCCTTAATGAAAGGCGAAATCACACCTGGAGATACATGTTTCTCTTCCTCTGAGCCCTGACTTGCCACAGGTGTTTGCTCCTCCTCACCAAGGGAAACTCCATAAATACGCACTCCGAGGTTTTAAGCTAAGTGCAATGTTGGAGTTCTGATGTGAGCTAACGAGGTCGCCTGAACAATGGTCAAGACGTGAGACTATGTAACAGCTAGGCAGTGCACTCAAGGAAGTGAATCCATAATCACCAGTGGCACCACAAGGGGCTATGAAGTCATTTGACTCAATTTTAGGAGCTTCCTCAGTTGAAGAAGCCCCTCCAAAAATAGGCGTATGCCACTAATTGTGACGAGCACACGGTATTCTTTAGTAAAAGGCGAAAGAATAGTTCGCTCTGTGCTCATCACATGGCTGCGTGGTTTGTCCAATTCTATGACCTCGTCTTTTGTCGTTGGCCTTGTTGCCCTGTTATTGCCTTTCTTCCTATGTGGGACGTTCAACAAGAAGAATTAGTGGAGGCTCCTTTAGCTTCATTAATTTGGTTTTTATAACTAGGGTTAATACCACGAAAAACCCTAAACTGGTATATCTGTGACAATTTTACCCGAACTATTTTTTTGCCCATAAAAAACCTCAAACTGGTACACCTGTGACAAATTTACCCCAAACTATTTTTTTTACTACAAAAAACTCCAAACCGGTACACTTGCGACAATTTGACTCCGAACTATTTCTTTGACCACAAAAAACCCCACATTGGTACACCTTTGACAATTTTACCCCCGAACTAATTTTTTGACCACTAAAAACCCCAAATTGGTACGTTTGTGACAAATTTACTCTCTGTTAGTGTTCGTTAAATTATATTAATATCACAAAAAATCACAAATTGATAAATTTGTGACAAATAGAGGGGTAAAACCCAAAATCGGTACATATGTCAATTACCACGTGTCATTAAACTTAGCAATTTGACAGTAAAATTTAAAGGAAACTAACGGAGGGTAAATTTGTCACAGGTGTACCAGTTTAGGATTTTTGGTGGCCAAAAAATTAGTTTGGGGGTAAAATTGTCACAGGTAGATCAGTGTGAGGGTTTTTTATGGTCAAAAAAATAGTTCGGGGTAAAATTATCACAGGTGTACCAGTTTAGGGTTTTTTGTGGTAAAAAAAATAGTTTAGAGTAAATTTCTCACAGGTGTACTAGTTTGGGGTTTTTCGTGGTATTAACCCGTTAAGTTAATTCTCTCTTTTTCTTTTTTTTATTTAGGAATGAAAATAAAAAGGGTTAATACCATAAAAAAATCTTTAATTATGCCAACTGTAATATGAATACACCAAACATTTTTTGTATAACTGGAAACCCTAAACTTGCATATTATGACACAAATATCCCAAACTTTTTTTAGAGTCATAAAAAATCCCAAACTTATGCGAGTATAACGAATATACCTTGAATGGAATTGAAAAAAAGGGTACATATGACATGCATGTATGAGTTTGGAATTTTTTGTGATATAAAAGGCTTGGAGTATTTGTGTCACAATGAGCAAGTTTAGGGTTTCTGATTATAGAAAAAAAAATTGAGATATTTATTCACAGTTTGAGATTTTTTTTCTGGTATTTGTCCAAATAAAAAGAGCAATATGATCGGTTGGAAACATATGGGGATTTTGCTTTGTTGGGTGGGGGGATTTGTCGTTTGCCAAGGCAAATTGGTAAATTGTGGGGTTTAGGGACAAAAGGTCACACGTACGAGTGTCTCATTGGGAACGCTCCAAATTCGCGGCTTGTTATGAAAATGGAAATAAAGCTGGTGACATGTCAGTTTATCCCACTATTGTGGGTGTGCTTTCGTGTGTTTTTTTGTTCTTTTGCATAAGTGGTGTTAACGCCTCTGAATTATTGCTGGCAAATAGAGCATGCATTTTTATTAAAAAAAATCAAAAATAGTAATAAATAAAAGAAAAGAAGAAAGAGAAAAGAATAATCAACAACAGATAGGAAATAATAAATATGGTTAATATCACGAAAAACCCTAAACTGGTACAGCTGTGACAATTTTACCCCAAATTATTTTTTTTACTACAAAAAACTCCAAACTGGTACATCTATGGCAAATTTACCTCGAACTATTTTTTTGACCATCAAAAACCCCAAATTGGTATACTTATGACAATTTTACCAAAAACTAATTTTTTAATATTATTTTTTTATTTTTTCGATTTTTTATTTATTTTTTATTTCTTTTCTTTTCTTTTTTTCTTTCATCTTCTTCATCTTCAACCTTTAGCCTATCGCCGGTCCGGCGACTGGCCAAAGGCAAAAGTCAACGAGGTCAGCCCTGTCGGTCGCTGGGAAGGCTTGACCTCACCCTGCAACGATGAGGTTGGCCTCGCCCAATGCTAGCGAGGTTGAGCCGCGCCAGAGGTTGTCGGGGTCTAGCTTTCACTGGATCTAGCGAAGCTTGAACTCATCGACAACTAGTGAGGTCGGCCTCGCCCAACAATGACGAGGTCGAGCCTCGCCAGATCAGGCGAGGGCTTGCCAGCAGGGTCGAGCCCTCACTTGATCTGACGAGGCTCGACCTCGCTAGCGGCCGACGAGGACGAGCCCTCGCCAGATCTGGCGAGACTCGAACTCACCGATAACTGGCGAGGGCTCGCCGGCGGGGCCAAGCCTTTGACAGGGCCAACCTTGCCTACTTCTGCCTCTGGCCGGTCGCCGAACCGGCGATCGGCTAGAAATTGAAGATGAAGAAGATGAAAGAAAAAAAGAAAAGAAAAGAATAAATAAATAAATAAATAAATCTAAAAAATAAAAAAATAATATTAAAAAATTAGTTCGGGGTAAAATTGTCACAAATATACCAGTTTGGGATTTTTGATAGTCAAAAAAATAGTTCGAGGTAAATTTATCATAGGTATACTAGTTTGGAATTTTTTATGATAAAAAAAATAGTTTTGGGTAAAATTGTCACTGTTGTATCAATTTAGGATTTTTCGTGGTATTAGTAAAAGGGAGAACAGTCCGGTGAAGAAAACAACAAAAAAAGGAAAAAGGTTTTTGGAGTTTTTGAGATTTTAGAGAGAGAGAGAGAGAGAGGGTTGATGTATCAAGGTCTTTGAGAAGGAACCATGGGATTGGGAATGGATGTGGTCAATAGGAACATTATACGGTCCAATCTTTGATGCACGCGCCATTCAAGTCTACTAAAGTAAATGGGGGAGATATCATCTTAATATCACATCCCAAACATGTGAGATATACAAATGAAATGTGCAAAAGATATTTTTGTGTAAAACATAAATGAAATATATTTTTTATAAACATTTTATTGGTGGGGGTGGATGGTTGGATCGAGAAAATATTACATACAACTATGGTGCCTCGTCACTTATACAATAATTTATTCATCGTGCGACGCGTGTCAATAATATATTTTTACTTTTTTTTCCTTCTTTTCCTTCTTCTTCCAACAAATAGACTCAACTCATACTCGTAGTCAACTCAATCCTGTGAATTGCCTTCCACCACCACTTCATCGCCGTCATAACCCTCCCTCCATCACCACCTCGTGGCCTTCGACCACCACAACACCATCCTTACTCCCGCCTTCAACCTCCAATGAGATCTATGTTCCCCCAACCGCTCCCCACAGATCTCCACCACTAAAGCCTCTGCTCTCGGCTGATGGCCCCTCGCCTCCGATCGCCACTAGCCTAGTTGTGGCTCATCCTTGCCATCTCGAGCTCAAGCTCGGCCGGTGAACTTGAGCCTCAGCTTTTGGATCTAAGCTCGAGCGAGCCCTAGATTCGGGATGTATGGCTTAGCTCAACTTCGAATCTAGGTTGAGGTCAACCAGGTCAGTGGCAGCCATAGCTGGATTTTTTAGGTCAACGGCCGTCGTTGACCTCTAGTGGACGAGTTCTCGTGGCAAGGATTTGATGGAAGAGAGACATGAGGATTGGGGTTGTCAAGGGCGTGAAGGGGATTCCTGGGAGTCGTCCTCGCTTGGAGGGGAGCTGTTGGGTCACCGGAGGAGGCGGAGGCAATCGGACAAGAGAGAGCAAAGCTAGGGCTTCACGGTCGCGAGTCCGGAGGGACGGAGAGAACAGAGCAGAATCACCAGTGGGGAGGGAGAGAGAGAGAGAGAGCGGAGCGTGAAGAGTGATGAGTGAAGAGAGAGGGGACAGAGACTTTCAAACATGTAGGCCTATATTGACACATGTCGCACAGTAAGTCGACTACTATATAAGTGATGTGGCACCACATTTATATGTAGTACTTTTCTCCGTTGGGGCGGGCAAAGGTCAAAACCAATTGTCCCGCGTTCTCGATTTTCTCCCTTTCCTTCTTTTTTATCGGCGAAAATTCGACCTAGATCACGGCACCATGCTCGGGTTGATCCCTACAGTTGACTGTGATTTAAAGCAGGATATTTGTTCCCCTCGTATTGCAGTTTAGATGTATTTAATGGACACTTTCACCGGATGGCACTTGGAAGACTTCCCCCTTGTGTACCGAGCCAATAACAAGTACTCGAGTTGACGCTGTAATTACATCAATAAACAGAGACTTAGTATGAAGAAATTTACTAAATTAGGGTCCTTGAGAACCACCCATTATCAAAATCCTCGTTAAGGAAGGCAATGCACAACCTGTTCTGCTGGCCACCGTTGAATGCTCGAGATTTTGCTCTCTCTGATCCGACGATCTTCGATTTGCTCGAATGGCAACGACCCCTCTTTCTCAAAAAAAAAAAAAAATTTTCGCTTGGAGCCTCTTGGCTGAGAAACAAGATCTCAAGCCCTTCCTTGACAATTAATCCTTCTTTAGAGAAAATGGCGTTTCCTCTCTGCGACTCGGTCCTCCTCACCATCTCTTTTTCAGAAAAGGGCCCATGCACAACTGGCTCCTGGATTTAACACCCTATTTTAAAGCCCTTTTAAACTGGGATTTACGTGGTGATTATTATAAAAAAAATTTAACGTTTTTTGTAATATTTTTTGCCTTACAGGTGTCTAGTTTATAAAGGGTCAGAGCTTGACCCCTTCAATCTACTCTCTCATCCATCCATCGAGAACGGCAGGTGTGTGCAGGGATGTTCCCAGTCCTTAGACAGTCTTAGAGTGAGACAGATCATTTAATTTACTGCGTTTTATTAATAAGTGTATTATTTAACAAGTTGAGAAATCATCACAAGCCATTATCCTCACCGTGTACCGTTCGATTAAGATCGCTTGCTTACAAGAGCGAGGGAAAAAACCCTCTGCTAGGGCAACAACAAAGCATGGAGCGACGGCACCATTAACAAGAGATAACGTCTCTGAGCTTTGCTAACGAGGAATTAATGGCGTTAGGGAAGGTATGTCCTTTTTACTACCGCCACCTCAACATGCCCATGTCCTTTCTCAACAAGAGATAAACCAACTAGAAAGGAGTAAGAAAAAGAAAAATTGTGTTTCGAATCTGCCATTGGTGCTAGGGGGCGATGGATCAACCCACTCACCTTGAAACCCTTCAGGAAAAAAGTACTAAATATTCCTATGGACTTGGAAGGGGAGTTCACTGATTGGGTTTGATTCTGATGGGGAGGTTTCAGATACAGATGATTTTGACTGACCAATAGTTCAAATTTTTCGGGAGGAGAAAAAACGACTATGTGTCCCTTGGTGCAAAACTTTGATTATCAAACTGCTTGGATGGACAATTGGATACTCCCTTCTCATTCGTAGCTTAATGGCGTTGTGGAAGCTGAGAGGGGAAATGTCGGTCATTGATGTTGGTAATGGCTTTTTTGTTGCTAAATTTAATCTGGCTGAGGATCGCTAGTCCATTTTGAGTAATGGGTGTTGGATGATTTTTTATCACTACCTGGCGATTCAACCTTAGATTCCTAACTTTGATCCAGATACGGCTACCACAAACAAAGTGGCTATCTGGGTTTGCATTCCTTGTTTACTGATAGAGTATTTTGACAAGGACTTGTTAGTGCTTTTAGGCAACCGTATTGGCCTCCCCTTGAAGGCGGATGCTACAACACTCGCTGCAGAAAGAGGAAATCATGCACGATTTGACAGTAAAATGTAAAGGAAATTAACATAAGGTAAATTTGTCACAGGTGTACCAGTTTAGGATTTTTGATGGCAAAAAAATTAGTTTGGGGGTAAAATTATCATAGATAGACCAGTGTGGGCTTTTTGATGGTCACAAAAATAGTTCGGGGTAAAATTATCACAGGTGTACTAATTTAGGGTTTTTTGTGGTCAAAAAAATAGTTTTGGGTAAATTTATCACAAGTATATCAATTTGGGGTTTTTGTGATATTAACCCGTTAAGTTAATTCTCTCTTTTTCTTTTTTTTATTTAGGAATGAAAATAAAAAGGGTTAATACTATAAAAAAAAATCTTTAATTATGCCAACTATAATATGAATACACCAAACATTTTTTTGTATAACTGAAAACCCTAAACTTGCATATTATGACACAAATACCCCAAACTTTTTTTTAGCGTCATAAAAAATCTCAAATTTATGCGAGTATAACGAATATACCTTGAATGGAATTGAAAAAAAGGGTACATATGTCACGCATGTATGAGTTTGAGATTTTTTGTGATATAAAAGGCTCGGAGTATTTGTGGGTAAGTTTAGGGTTTCTGGTTATAGAAAAAAAAAATTGAGATATTTATTTCACTGTAGGTACAGTTTGAGATTTTTTTTTATGGTATTTGTCCAAATAAAAAAAGCAATATGATCTGTTGGAAACAGATGGGGATTTTGCTTTGTCGGGTGGGGGGATTTGTCGTTAGCCAAGGCAAATTGGTAAATTGTGGGGTTTAGGGACAAAAGGTCACACGTACGAGTGTCTCATTAAGAACGCTCCAAATCCGTGGCTTGTTATGAAAATGGAAATAAAGCTGGTGACATGTGTGCTTTCGTGTGTTTTTTTGTTCTTTTGCATAAGTGGTGTTAGCGCCTCTGAATTATTGCTGGCAAATTGAGCATGCATTTTTATTAAAAAATCAAAAATAGTAATAAATAAAAGAAAAGAAGAAAGAGAAAAGAATAATCAACAACATATAGGAAATAATAAATAGGATTAATACCACGAAAAATCCTAAACTGGTACAGCTATGACAATTTTACCCAAAACTATTTTTTTAACTACAAAAAAAAACTCCAAATTAGTACATCTATGATAAATTTACCCCGAACTATTTTTTTGTTCACCAAAAACCCCAAACTGATATACTTGTGATAATTTTAACCCAAACTAATTTTTTAATATTATTTTTTTTATTTTTTCGATTTCTTTTTTCTTTTTTTCTTTTCTTTTTTCCTTTCATCTTCTTCATCTTCAACCTCTAGCTGATTGTCAGTCCAGCGACCGGCCAGAGGCGAAAGCCGGCGAGGTCGGCCCGCCGGCCGCTGGGGAGGCTTGACCTCACCATTGTTGGGCGCGGTCGACCTCGCCCTGCAACGACAACATCAGCCTCGCCCAAAGTCGGCAAGGTCGAGCCTCGCCAACGGCCGACGGGGCCAAGCCCTCGCTGAATCTAGTGAGACTCGAACTCACCGACAATTGGCGAAATCGGCCTCGCCTAACAACAGCGAGGTCAAGCCTCGCCAACGGCCGGCAGGGACGAGCCCTCATTAGATCTAGTGAGGCTTGAACTCGCCAGCAACTAGCGAGGGCTCTACCGGCGGGGCCGAGCCCTTAACAGGGCCAACCTTGCCTACTTCCGCCTCTGGCCAATCACCGGACTGACAACTGGCTAGAGATTGAAGATGAAAGAAAACAAGAAAAGAAAAGAAAAGAACATAAATAGAAAAACTAAAAAATAATATTACAAAATTAGTTCGGGTTAAAATTATTACAAGTATATCAGTTTGGGGTTTTTGGTGGTCAAAAAAATAGTTCAGGGTAAATTTGCCACAAGTGTACCAGTTTAGAGTTTTTTATAATCGAAAAAATAGTTTTAGGTAAAATTATCATAACTGTATCAGTTTAAAGTTTTTTATGGTATTAACCCTTTTAGTAAAAGGGAGAATAGTTCGGTGAAGAAAACAACAAGAAAAGGAAAAAGGCTTTTAGAGTTTTTGAGATTTTAGAGAGAGAGAGAGAGAGAGATAGAGAGAGGTGTGATGTATCAAGGTCTTTGAGAAGGAACAATGGGTTGGGAATGGATGTGGTCAATAGGAACATTATACGCGCCAATCTTTGATGCACGTGCCATTCAAGTCTACCAAAGTAAATCGGGGAGATATGATCTTAACATCACATCCCCAAATATGTGAGATATACAAATGAAATGTGTAAAGGATATTTTTGTGTAAAACATATATGAAATATATTTTTTATAAACATTTTATTGGTGGGGACAGAATGTTGGGTTGAGAAAATATTACATACAACTATGGTGCCTCGTCACTTATACAATAATTTATTCATTGTGCGACATGTGTCAATAATATATTTTTACTTTTTTTCCTTCTTTTTCCTCCTCCTTCTTCTTCTTCCAACAAATAGACTCAACTCACATTTGTAGTCAACTCAACCCTGTGAATTGCCTTCCACCACCACTTCATCGTCGTCGTAATCCTCCATCCATCACCACTATTAGGTGTATGCCCTAAAGTCATCATGTAATAGTTACATGTTAGGGATTTAAGTTGTATTTTCAATTACATTATTTATTTAATGGCAAGGACGTATTCATTCATTTGTCCAATTATTTAAATATATGAATGATTCTATAAGATCAGTTGTCACTGGACTTATTCTTAAGATGTTAAGAATATGTGTGATAGGTTCACAGTTAGACTGAATCTTTAAATTATTCCCGATCGATGGATCATTGAGTGGATATCAATAATCCTGTTGAGACTGATGTGTTCTTAACTTTACCGTTAAGTATTGGATATTTAAGGGAATGACGAGTCACGAGTCATTGGGTATTGTGATGCTTGAGTTAGAACACAGGTACTTGTACTGGACAAGTTCACTGAATGTGACACGCATTTAACAATTAGCAACATGGAAGCTTTTAGCGTGGTCAATGCCTAATCGTTCATGCTCTAGTCTTGTGTAAATAATCCTTAGACCTGAGGCACAATGTTGACTTGTGTGTTGGATGGCTATGGTTCACAAGTGCACATATTGCTAGTTCGTTGATCCGTATCTGTACTTGATGGCCATAGTTCATTCACATACGAAGTTACACGTGTGCGCAAAACGAAATCTGTCTCCTTGTTATACGCAAGGTACAATAATGATGTTCTATGCAATCTAATCTTGACACGGCATTAAAATCCTCGGCCGGGGTTGTAACCGAGAAAGAACTGTTCGTGTCTTATATGAAATGCATGTCAATTAGGTTTGTGCATATGATCGAATTGGTGGCTTGACAAATATTCCAGTGTCTTTGTTCGATCGGTACATAGTAAGACAAAGGGATTGAATTACACTGTAGTCAAAGCTGACGGGTTCATTATGTTCTTAAAGCATTCACGCTCTCTGGGTAGCCATGACATATTGCTAGATGTCAATCGTGGCTTGTAAGACCTAGAGATTGATCGGGACAATCAATTCTCTTTGGAGTACTAATGTGTTAGTGCAAGTCTTACTACTAGCTCAGTGATGAACCTAGGGATGTCACACACCATAACCAAATTTGGATGACATTGTATAGAAAAGACGATATTGCAAATATGTTTGCAATCAAATTGAGTCGGACTGAAATTAAATTAAATGGGATGTAATTTAATTCAATTTTGTCATGGACGTGTGTGCATATGATGCTCACAAAATACACATATGCTGATCATGCACTTCTATGTTTATATATATTTACATTTATTTATATATAAATATATAGAAAAAAATTGCCGCATGCACATGGCTAGCAATTGCTGACCCTGTGCATGGCACACGGTCAGCAAACGGTTGCTGACCGTGTGCATGACACACACGATCAACAACCGTTGCTGATCGCTTGCAAAGTGCACACATGCGATCAGCAACTGTTGCTGATCGCACATAAAAAAAAAGGCGCGATCAGCAATAGTTGTAAGAAGAAAAAGAAAATACATTTTCTCTCTTCCGACGTCGTGACTAAAATATCGAGAATGCGAAAAATTGTCGCCACAAGATTGCTAGCACAATTCTATTGGTGATTTTCCGTAAGTTCTTCCTTCCATTTGTTGTGTGATTGGTGATTTGTCTGAACTAGAGGTCCGACGCTTATGGGGCTCGAACTGAGCATTGGGCTCGAACTGAAGAACATCCGAACTGAAATCGTTCTGGGCACACTGTGAAAGGTAATCCGTTTAACCCCCTATGGTTTTTCAATTTTTGATTGAAACGTACGAACAAAGCCTTTGGAGATACATGTATGGTTATATCTTTCCGCTACGTTTATATTACATTTAACTATGCATGTTCCATAGAAAACCAATAGCCACCTCATGGCCTTCCACCACCACGGCACCATGCTTACTTCCACCTTCAACCGCCAACGAGATCTATGTTTCCCCCAACCGCTCCCCACAGATCTCCACCACTAAAGCCTCTGCTCTCGGCTAATGGCCCCTCGCCTCCGATCGTCACTAGCCTAGTTGCGGCTCGTCCTTGCCATCTCGAGCTCGAGCTCGGCCGATGAACTTGAGCCTCGGCTTTTGGATCTAAGCCCAAAGCGAGCCCTAGATTCGAGATGTATGGCTTAGCTCAACTTCAAATCTAGGTTGAGGTCAACTAGGGTCGGTGGCAGCCATAGCTGGATTTTTTAGGTCAACGGCCGTCGTTGACCTCTAGTGGACGAGTTCTCGTGGCAAGGATTTGATGGAAGAGAGACATGAGGATTGGGGTGGTCAAGGGCGCGAAGGTGATTCCCGGGAGTCGTCCTCGCTTGGAGGGGAGCTGTTGGGTCACCGGAGGAGGTGGAGGCGGTCGGACAAGAGAGAGCAAAGCTAGGGCTTCACGGTCGCGAGTCGGGAGGGACGGAGAGAACAGAGCAGAATCACCAGTGGGGAGGGAGAGAGAGAGAGAGAGCGGAGCGTGAAGAGTGATGAGTGAAGAGAGAGGGGACAGAGACTTTCAAACATGTAGGCCTATATTGACACATGTCGCACAGTAAGTCGACTACTATATAAGTGATGTGGCACCACATTTATATGTAGTACTTTTCTCCGTTGGGGCGGGCAAAGGTCAAAACCAATTGTCCCGCGTTCTCGATTTTCTCCCTTTCCTTCTTTTTTATCGGCGAAAATTCGACCTAGATCACGGCACCATGCTCGGGTTGATCCCTACAGTTGACTGTGATTTAAAGCAGGATATTTGTTCCCCTCGTATTGCAGTTTAGATGTATTTAATGGACACTTTCACCGGATGGCACTTGGAAGACTTCCCCCTTGTGTACCGAGCCAATAACAAGTACTCGAGTTGACGCTGTAATTACATCAATAAACAGAGACTTAGTATGAAGAAATTTACTAAATTAGGGTCCTTGAGAACCACCCATTATCAAAATCCTCGTTAAGGAAGGCAATGCACAACCTGTTCTGCTGGCCACCGTTGAATGCTCGAGATTTTGCTCTCTCTGATCCGACGATCTTCGATTTGCTCGAATGGCAACGACCCCTCTTTCTCAAAAAAAAAAAAAATTTTCGCTTGGAGCCTCTTTGCTGAGAAACAAGATCTCAAGCCCTTCCTTGACAATTAATCCTTCTTTAGAGAAAATGGCGTTTCCTCTCTGCGACTCGGTCCTCCTCACCATCTCTTTTTCAGAAAAGGGCCCATGCACAACTGGCTCCTGGATTTAACACCCTATTTTAAAGCCCTTTTAAACTGGGATTTACGTGGTGATTATTATAAAAAAAATTTAACGTTTTTTGTAATATTTTTTGCCTTACAGGTGTCTAGTTTATAAAGGGTCAGAGCTTGACCCCTTCAATCTACTCTCTCATCCATCCATCGAGAACGGCAGGTGTGTGCAGGGATGTTCCCAGTCCTTAGACAGTCTTAGAGTGAGACAGATCATTTAATTTACTGCGTTTTATTAATAAGTGTATTATTTAACAAGTTGAGAAATCATCACAAGCCATTATCCTCACCGTGTACCGTTCGATTAAGATCGCTTGCTTACAAGAGCGAGGGAAAAAACCCTCTGCTAGGGCAACAACAAAGCATGGAGCGACGGCACCATTAACAAGAGATAACGTCTCTGAGCTTTGCTCACGAGGAATTAATGGCGTTAGGGAAGGTATGTCCTTTTTACTACCGCCACCTCAACATGCCCATGTCCTTTCTCAACAAGAGATAAACCAACTAGAAAGGAGTAAGAAAAAGAAAAATTGTGTTTCGAATCTGCCATTGGTGCTAGGGGGCGATGGATCAACCCACTCACCTTGAAACCCTTCAGGAAAAAAGTACTAAATATTCCTATGGACTTGGAAGGGGAGTTCACTGATTGGGTTTGATTCTGATGGGGAGGTTTCAGATACAGATGATTTTGACTGACCAATAGTTCAAATTTTTCGGGAGGAGAAAAAACGACTATGTGTCCCTTGGTGCAAAACTTTGATTATCAAACTGCTTGGATGGACAATTGGATACTCCCTTCTCATTCGTAGCTTAATGGCGTTGTGGAAGCTGAGAGGGGAAATGTCGGTCATTGATGTTGGTAATGGCTTTTTTGTTGCTAAATTTAATCTGGCTGAGGATCGCTAGTCCATTTTGAGTAATGGGTGTTGGATGATTTTTTATCACTACCTGGCGATTCAACCTTAGATTCCTAACTTTGATCCAGATACGGCTACCACAAACAAAGTGGCTATCTGGGTTTGCATTCCTTGTTTACTGATAGAGTATTTTGACAAGGACTTGTTAGTGCTTTTAGGCAACCGTATTGGCCTCCCCTTGAAGGCGGATGCTACAACACTCGCTGCAGAAAGAGGAAATCATGCACGACTATGTGTTCAAGTTGATCTCTCTCAACCTCTTGTACCCATGCTCACTATTGGTGGTCGTTGCTGCAAGATTGAGTATGAAGGCCAACACCTCACTTGCTTTCACAATGGTTGTTATGGACATCGAACTAAAGAGTCAGAAGAAAATATTGTCTGGAAGGTATCTAAGCATGGAGAAAGGTTTCCTGGTGCAATTGTTAAACTAAAAACGAAACCTCTGATGCTCCAAAACAAAATGAATAATTTGGAGACTAAGGCGGTGGTTCAAAAAACGCGAAGGCCTTGAACTCGTTGAGGTTTTTGGGAATAATGCCAAAGAAAATCAACTAGGTTCTCGCTTTGCTGCGTTGCAGCCCCAATCAGCGGAACAACATGCAGAAAACGTGGGAGTTGAGGCTCCAGTGCGTCCACGAGCCCTGAGTATTCATCCTGCTCCTCCTAGAATGAAGCTGAAGCCTAATTTGAGTGATAATGAGCTACTTATCCAAGGTTGGGTTGTTTCCAAACCAACCTTTTGTTCTTGGATCTGGAAGAAGATTCTGGATTTGCGTGCCACTGCCCATACACTCTTCCGTTGGAAAATTGGCAATGGCTATTCGGTTTCATTCTGGTTTGACTAGTGGCATGATAGAGGTCCTCTTTATCTTATCTTCAGTAATGTCGCCGTCTATCAATCTCGGATCACCAGGGATACAACTGTTCGGAAGTTCTATTCTTGCAGATGGCAACCCTCAGACACACTTGACACAATCCTCAGTTGGACGAACCCTACACCTAACTTTGAGGATAATACTTCAGATAAGCTGATTTGGACTCCTCAACCTACCAATCCCTTCTCAGTGCCCTCTGCATGGAATCACATCAGAAGGAAAGGGTGTACTACCACTTGGCACACCTTTATCTGGGACCGCCACATTGCTCCCCGTCATGCTTTTCTATTGTGGTTAGTCTCCCTTAACAAACTGTCTTCCCAGACTCTCCTTCTTCAATCTCATCGGATTGACACAGCACTTTGTGCCTTCTGCGGCTCTCATCCGGACTCAGTCAATTACCTATTCTTTGAGTGCCCTATTACTAGCAGGTTGGCTTCCTTTTGGGCTACTAATTGTAGCCTCCCGTGGCGCAATCGGCCTTGGCAAGATCACATTTTGTGGGCTATGCAAGTATGCAGCGGCCCTTCCTTTGCACACTGCCTTTCCCGTTTTTCCTTTGGTGCTCTAATCCATATTATCTGGACCGAAAGAAACAATGCTATCTTCAGGAGCAAATGCATCTACATCCCTGGAATGCGTAAGCATCTTGTCAAGGTTGTCAAGGACAAAGCCATCTCTATAAGGGGAGTACAAGATACACCCAGAAACCGCTTATTTCAAATCAAGTGGAGGCTTCCTTCTTCTATCTTCGATGTAAATTAGTTGTCCTCTTAGTCTGGTTCTTGTTCTCTCTTCCCTAGGTTGCCTTCTCTTTAGGCTCTTTTTCTCCTTTGTAAACCGGTTGTATTTTTTTCGGTTTTTGGTTCTTTTGCCCTTAGCCAGCCTTTTTAGCTTGTTGTATAGTTCCTGTCTTTCCCCTCTTGATCTTGTTTGGACATTTTTATGTCCTTTTCAGGTCCGGTTCTGGGTCTGGCTTAGGTTGTATATGGTGTTTTAGAAAAGTTATATAAATTCTTATTTTACCAAAAAAAAATAATTAAGAAGGAAGGCTTGTAACTGCAACTACAGCTATTTCACTAGTTGACAATGAGGTTTCTATTCCGATGGAACAGGAAATGGTTGGACATCGCAATGGAACCTTGCTGTCCAATGTCTGCAAACAACGTAAACCTCCTGACCCACCGTATTGATTAAAGATAGTGGGGATCCTCATGATGATACGGAGGAATTAGCTTCACTGATATCTGATTCCTTTGATGTGAACATGAATTAAGTTGACCGCCACATTGCCTTATTTATCTTTTAATACTTTACTTGATATGAATATTTTTAGTTTGGAATTCTCAAGGAGCTAGAAATAAAAAGTTTCTCCTCACAATAAGGGATATTGTCAAATTACATGCGTTGGATGTTCTTGTTGTGTTGAAACCTCAAATTAGTGGTGATAAAGCTGCCAAAGTTATTGCAAAATGTGGGGCCCATTTGTTGTCCTTCGGCCTTTCCCCTCGACCTTTCACATGCTTGTACCTCGCTGACTCAAATGTGGGGCCCATTTGTTGGCCTTCTCTTTTTATTTGTTTCTTCCCGTTCTTTCACTTTCCTTATTGCTCTATTATTTTTATTTTTGAGTTAATCTTACGAAAAATCTCAAACTTATACACATGTGATAATTTTATCCTAAATTAATTTTTTTATCACAAAAAATCTCAAACTAATATATCTGTGATAAATTTACTTTCAATTTATTTTTATTAAATTTTACTGTCAAATTGATTTGTTAAATGTCACGTAGCAGTTAATAAATGTACCGGTTTCATGTTTTACTCTCTATTTTTCACAGGTCTACTAGTTTGTGTTTTTTTTTGTATTAATCCAATTTAACGAAAAATAACAGAGAGTAAATTTATCATAAATATACCTGTTTGAGGTTTTTATTGATCAAAAAATTAATTCCAAAAAAATTTATCATAAGTATATCAATTTGAAAGATTTTTGATGATTTAAAAATTAATTTAGGGTAAATTTTCATTTTAGGATTTTTCGTGGTATCAAACTCTTTATTTTTTCGGTCAGAATTCTTGCTCTACTTGTGTGTTGGAATAGTTTCGCCGGCGCTTCTTCATTTCCTTCCCCTAAGACCTCCATGCACACCAGCAACTCGGCGATCTTGGTCTGCACCTCCCCTTTTTTTTATTCTCTGCACCGTGGTAAGAAGAGTTTATCACAGTCTGAAACTAGGCCCCGTCAGGAACTTAGAGCAACTCGGCAAGCGCGAGCAAGGCATCGGGAAAGCAAGCTCCCGAGAAAGCTCCGAAATCGAAGCTATCCCCAAATTGGGACCGCTACGAGGAAGACGAAATCGGTTCAGGCCTTAAAGAGGATAGTGAGATTCCAAGTTTCTGATGTTTCGATGCCGAAGAGTCAAGGGGCAGACTATCGACGCTTAATTGCCGGGGTTATGCTCATGCAAACACCCCCCCCCGGACCGCGAGAGTTCTGGAGGTCGAAGGAGGACGACCCTGAAGATGCTGCCGTACTAGGAGAACGACTCCAATACAAATAGCACAACACTAGCAACCAACAAAGAAAAGAAAAAACTACAGCCCAGAAACTAGGAAAAAGCACGCGGGAAATAAGACTTCAAGGGGAATTTTATCAAACACTTGGTTGGCACAGGACCTGGATTAGAAGGAAAAAAACCTAGAACCAGCAGAAGAAAGAAGACGACGGAGAAGGGTCGAACAAGGTGGGTCCTGCGACGGAGGGTGGAGTTGATCATAAAACCCTAGAGCAGGATCTCGGGGAGCAGACCATGTGGAGAAAGTTTCGGGAGGGAGGAGAGGAAGAAAACAGAGAAGAAACAAAATACAAAATAAAGAGGGACAGCTAACGGGCCCCGCATTTGAGTCCCGTGCAGATACAGGCGTGCCGAAAGTGGGAAAAAAAGCAAGGTTAAAGCCAAAGTGGAAAAAAAGTGCTACCCTTTTTTGATGTTTTTCTAGAACAGGAAAATCTAGATTATCATACAAGGGTCGCTCGGTTAACCAAAATTTAAGCACTTGTCAAAAAAAAAAAAACCAAAATTAAGCAAAGCAAGCAATGATCAAACAAGGGCTGATCCGATGGACCGGTCCTCGGTGGTGCTTTATTTGCTAGGTTAATATCACGAAAAACTCTAAACTGGTATACATGTGATATATTTACCCCAAATTATTTTTTTTACCACAAAAAATCATAAATTGGTACACTTGTGATAATTTTACCCCGAACTATTTTTTTGACCGTCAAAAACCCCCACGCTAGTATACATATGACAATTTTACTCCCGAACTAATTTTTTGACCACCAAAAACCCCAAATCGGTAAACCTGTGGTAAATTTACTCTCCGTTAGTTTCCGTTAAATTTTACTATCAAATTGCTAAGTTTAATGACACGCGGTAGTTGACACGTGTATCGATTTTGGGTTTTAGCCCTCTGTTTATCATAAGTTTACCAATTTGTGATTTTTCGTGATATTAATATAATTTAATAGACACTAGCAGAGGGTAATTTTATCATAAATATATCAGTTTGAGGTTTTTAGTGATCAAAAAATTAGTTCAGGGGTAAAATTGTCACATGTGTATTAGTGTTTGGTGGTCAAAGAAATAGTTTGGGGTAAAATTATCACAAGTGTATTAGTTTAGGATTTTTGATTGTCAAAAAAATAGTTCGGAATAAATTTGTCACATGTATATCAGTTTTGGGTTTTTTGTGATAAAAAAATAGTTTGGAGTAAAATCAGATGTATCGATTTAGGATTTTTCGTGATATTAATCCTTACTAAAACAGGACGTGTCATTTTAGCCAAAACGCAAAACCAGCCTCTCTCTCTCTCTTAAGCTTTCTTGAGATCTTTTTGCTTTATTCTCTCTTTTTTCTCCGCGGACTCCCCGGTTCCAACACGCTAACTCTTTGAAACATCAGAATGATTGATGCAAACCAAGATTTCCGAGGAGGGGGATGAAAGTAAGTGTTGTGAAATATGTCGGACAGGCGAATAATAGATAGAAGGAAGAAAATAACTATGATATCAATTTTACATGATTCGGTTAGAATATCGGAACATGCATTCACAGGAAGAGCAGCATAAAATTTCATCACAGAACAAGCAATATATTGGATATTACAATTACTCGAGTACTCAAATACTCTCAACATGTTTCCCAATCCCTAATTACATTTAATAACTCACTCAATGATTATTAGCCTCTCACAATTATTAATGAAATTTTGCTTAAAGAATTACATAAATTCTAATCACAAAAACTTAATTGGCTAAATCACTACAAGGTAAAATTACAATAAGCAAAACCCTCACGAGAAGAATTCTTTGCACAATTGCACAAGGCTGAAAACAGCAGAAAGTATCCTGGGAGCTCCACCTAATCTGTCCTTTTTGTGCAGCTGCGCTTGAAGACAGTTACAAAGGGACAAAAGAAGCCCATGCCATTTCAGAATCCACTGACCCCACACATAAATAGATAAATAAATATTTATATAATATGTGAGCCCTTCTTCTGTGTGAACAAAAGAAGTCTTTCTGCTGCAATAGAGTCAGCATGCCAAAGAATCCAATATGCAGGACAAATTGGACTTGGAGAAGGCAACAAATTCCTCGCAGTTAATTGTTATGTTGAAATCTCGACCAATAATTCTCGTACGCAAATTTTTGACTCGTAGTCGTGTTCACAAATTTTCATGTTGATTTTTGTTTAACGAGCTCAATCTCGAGACATATTTTAACAGTAAAAGGACACCAGAAGTGCCACGACTTGTGTACGAAGATCACTTTGGTGCCATAATTTTTTTTCGGATCACTTTAGTATCAACTTTTTTAAAAAACGATCATTTTAGTGCCACTGCTGACGTGGCTCACCGGAAATCTGATGTAGCTCTGGCACGGCTCGCCGGAAAGGTTCAGTCAGCATTAAAAACAAAAAATGACGTCGTTTAGCCCAACGACGTGTACTTTTTATTAAAAAAAATTAAATTATATTTATTAAAAAAATTAAAAAAAAAAAGATTGTAGCAGCGGCGAGGGCTCTGCCGCCAACCCACCATCGTCGGGAAGGGCCGGCGGAGGTGGGCACAGTGGTTGGTGAGGGTCGACGGCCCCTAGTCGGGGCTTGGCAATCCTCACCTAACCCAGCGAGGGCTGGATCCGGCGAGACAAGGCCTTGCTATCGCGACCCAGGCAACGATGAGGTCTCGGCTCGCCCAGCGAAGGCGAGGTCTCGCTGTAGTGACCCAGGCGACGGCGAGGTTTGCCTCGCCTTCGTTGGGCGAGGCGAGACCTCGTTGTCGCCCGGGTCGCGACGGCTGGGCAAGGCGAGACATCGCCGTTGCGATCTAGGCGACGGCGAGGTCTGCCTCGCCTTCGCTGGGCAAGGCGAGACCTCGTTGTCGCCTGGGTCAGGACGGCTGGGCAAGGCGAGACCTCGCCGTTGCTTGGGTTGCAACGGCGACGTCTTGCCTCGTCGGATTCGGCCCTTGCTGACCATTGCGCCCACCATCGCCGGCCCTTCCCTGCAGTGGTGGGTTGGCGGCAGCAGCAGCGAGGGAGCCCTCGCCGCTGCTGCAACCTTTTTTTTAATTATTATTATTTTTCTAAAAACTAAAAAATTCGAAAAAATATCATATAATTTTCATGTGTACAAGTCAAATCATTTTTTTAAATATAAATGTCAAATCAGCTTTTTTTGCTGGAGTCACTAAAGTAATCTATTTTTCTCCGACTTGGTACGAAAGTGATAAAAAAAAATTATGGCATCAAAGTGATCTCTGTACACAAATTGTGACACTTTTGGTGTCCTTTTGCCATATTTTAACAGTAAAATGTCACATGTATCAGAGATTGTCACAGTCACTATTTCATTCCTTCTGAGGGGGAAAAATTAGAAGAGAACGCGCAGAATAGACCAATGCAACGTCATTCATCTCCCCAACATCCAATCCACCCCGTGACCCCCCATAATGGGCCAATCAACCACACTCATCCTACCCTTTCTCTTTTTATTTTTATTAAATAAATCCATTGTCAAGGGGATCGTTCCTCAGTGGACCAAGTCCACGTGGACTCGATCCATCGTAATTATTGTATTACATGAGCTTACATGAGACCTCACAAAATCGATGGATCAAGCTTATGTGAACTCGACGTGCCTTCGAATTTCTTGCCACCAGACTGGATGTGCAAGAGCAAATGCGACATGGAACATGTGGCGAAAAATCAAAACTTTATGGAAGCCCTGTTGAAATAGTTATTTTCGAACCATCGATCGGATTTCTTTAGTCCGGATTTTATACACGGGTCCTGTCGACGGGTGGACGACTATCGTAGAATTCCATGGTTTGGTTTTTTAACAAACGTAACCCGGGACACACTTTACAAAGTCCTTTACATATCTAGCGGTCGTGCCATGGAATTGAGCGGCCATGTTCTTGGGCACTCCCAAGAAGAAAAACAAAAATGGAAGAAGAAAAAGGAAACACCCACTTACCGAGTCCAAGGATGGTGTCTCTTCTCTCTCAAATTCGAATTCTAAAAAGTGGTGGTCGAGAAAATATTGCGTGGCGGGGCCACACTATTGACTTTAACCATCTCCCATTCCGTCACTCTCTCTTCTCCGTTACAGTCTCTCTACACTTTCTCGTCTGTTGCAGGCCTATGCAACATTTTCTCCCCATAAAAAGCTCACCCCCAATGGCCTCAACCAACCCCAACCCCAACCCCAACCCCGACTCTTCTTGATCGTCTCCTTCTACCACACCCAGAGATCTCCAAGGAAAACCTCAACTTTCACTCCCACTGAATGGAAGAAATGATGGGGTCTTGGACATCTCTGGCCTCCCTCCTGGGCACCCTGGCCTTCTGCCAGACCCTTCTCCGGACGGTCCTCCCGCCGGAGCTCCGCTCCGCCTCCCTCGGGTTCCTGAAGCGCGCCCTCGGCTGCTGCAACTCCTACTGCTACTTCGAAATCGCCGAGACCGAGGGCGTCAACACCAACGAGCTTTACGTGGCCGTCCAACTCTACCTCAGCTCCTTCGTCTCCGTCTCCTGCAGCCGCCTCTCCCTCAGTCGCCCCCGCAACTCCAGCTCCACCACCTTCGTCCTCTCGAACAACGACTGCATCGCCGACGTCTTCGACGGCGTTGCCGTCCAGTGGGCGCACGTGGTGACGCAGCGACAGCCCCAGTCCTCCTCGATGGGCGAGAAGCGTGTCTTCACGCTCCGGATCAGGAAGTGCGACAGGGACCGTATCCTCGACTCCTACCTGGACTACATCATGGACAAGGCCAACGATATCCGCCGCAAGAACCGAGAACGCCTCCTTTACACTAATTCGCACGGCGGGTGGAGACCGGTGCCGTTCAAGCACCCGAGCACCTTCGACACATTGGCCATGGACCCGGAGAGGAAGAGGGACATCATGGAGGACCTCCGTGACTTCTTGGCCGGGAAGGCCTTCTACCAGCGGACAGGCCGGGCCTGGAAGCGGGGCTACCTGCTCTACGGCCCGCCCGGGACGGGAAAATCAAGCATGATTGCCGCCATGGCCAATTTCCTTGGCTACGACATCTACGACCTCGAGCTGACCAAGGTGCAGTCCAACTCTCATCTCCGAGAGCTCTTCATGCACACCAGCTCCAAGTCCATCATCGTCATCGAGGACATCGACTGCTCGGTCAATCTGTCGAAAAGGTTGAAGGCACAACAAGCCACCGCGCCTCGGAGCTACTCCGACCCTCGCGCGCCTGATGCTGCGTGCGGCGGTGGCAAAGACCGGAACAACAACACAATTACCCTCTCGGGACTGCTCAACTTCACCGACGGCCTGTGGTCGTGCTGTGGGAGCGAGAGGATCTTCGTGTTCACCACCAACCACATCGAGAAGCTCGACCCGGCATTGCTCCGGAGCGGCCGGATGGACATGCACATCTACATGAGCTACTGCTCGTACCCGGCGCTTAAGATCCTGCTCCGGAACTACCTGGGCTGTGAGGGCAACGACCTCAGCGAGGCGGCGGCAAGCGATCTCCAGGAAACTGTCGAGAGGGCCAAGATGACGCCGGCTGACATAAGCGAAGTCCTGATCAAGAACCGGAGGAACAAAGAGAAAGCAGTGAGCGAATTGCTGGCGGTGTTGAAGGCGAGAGCAGAGAGGAACGAGAAGTACGGAGGGATGAGAGAGGAGCGCGAGCTGAACAGGGTGGAGGAGGAGGAAGACGAGGAGCAAGAGAAGAGGGCTTTGCAGATCCCCAAAGAAGTGAGAACCGTGACGACGATTCTTGCAAGAAAGCTGAGGCTGATGAAGCGAAAAAGGCAAAATGAGACGGAAAACAAATTGGTAAAGCGTGGGTTTGGACCAATGAGGACACCTGTGGGTGTCTAACTACGAAAATATTAATAAACCTCGTGCAACATCCCATGTTGTGTCAGGTGCAGCTTGTGCAATGTGCGTAATGTGATTTTAGGTCAATTATCTTATTAAAAAAAGAATTCTGCTCTTTTGTCGTAATTTTTTTAGTTTTTGAAGATCAAATTGTCCCTTCTTTCACATGAAATCGCATTTTATATTCTTTATAAGCTGACGAGAGATTTCATTTTACACCTGACTAAGGAAAGTATGCTGACACATGAATTCCTGCCGACAAGCCTAGTATACATTTTGTGTAAAGATAAAGAAATAAACACTAAAAGAACAAAAAAATGATAATTAAAAAATGAAAAATTAAATAAATATGAAATCATGTATATAACACTAATCTTCCTTGCTGAGGAAATCCTCTTTCTCTTTCCCTACCAGAAGTCCACCGCTCTCTAATCGATAGATTGACTAGAATGGCAGCGCCGAAGAGCCTGAGCATAAATCAGTGCGTGTACTTAGTGGAGTTCGCCAAGGGTACAAAGAGATGGTCCAATTCATCGCAAGTGTCTCTCCCAACCTCCTCATTGGAGGCTCCGTGTCTTCCGCCGGATCGATCCACTAGAAAGTTACCGTCGGAGGTAGCGTTATTAGGATCTCGCCCTTCAATATTGCGAAGGAGGAGTTAGTGCCAACTCCATGGCTAGAGCTTTGAGATGTCCACTTAGCGGACATCTGGGGATTTCTGGGTGTCATACCCCGAATCCATCAAGAACAGTGAAATAATACGGCTGTCCTTTGATCTAAAGAACGCAGCCTCAAACACAACTAACAACTTATTATCAACAAAAGAAAGCCACTAGCATAAAAACAGGAGGACCTTTTTGAGCGGTTTCCCAATCTCGAGAAATGGAAATTGTGGCCTACAATGCACTGTCATCATCTTGGATGGAGATGCCGTAAATTGCTAGCGGTTTCCATAAGAATATAAGTCCTCTCTAATTCGATGTGTCACTTGGGCTCTTATTGTGATACGTTGAAATCTCATTATCATAATTGCGTAATAGGCGGCTTACTTATAATGCACAATTTGATTATGTTACATAAGTGAAACTTATGAACTTTTTGCACTCTCCCGATATCAATGAAACTATCATTTGTGATAATATTATCGTCACAGGTTATCATGTTTTGTACATGCTTTTGATAGTAAAAGTAAAGAAAAATGACACAAACAGTCCCTGAATTTTAATTAAATATATAATGTGATCCCTGAATTTTTAATTTGTTCAATATAGTCTCTCAACTTTAATCCAATATGTAATGTGGTTCATGAACTTCTAATTTATTCAATGTCATCTCTGAAATTTTGATATATGTTCAATTTAGTCCCCGAACTATATGAAAATTTTTAACGTAGTCCTTTCATTAGTTCAAATTCAAAAACTATATTGAACATTTTCATATAGTTCAGAGACTATATTGAATAATTTCATATAGTTTAGAGACTATATTGAACATGTACAAAAAATCCAAAGACCACATTAAATAAATTAAAAGTTCAATAACTAAATTGTATATTAGGCTAAAGTTCAGGGACTGTTTGTGTCATTATCCCTAAAAGCAATTCACATAGTGGACAAACATCATACTTCTGCAATGAACTAATGGCATCGCCCTGTACCTGAAGTCTTTCTTATTTGTGCGGCGAGTGTCGGTGAAGGCCAATTGCGAGCAATAACGTCTTCCACTTTTCCCAATACAAAGAGACGAGTTATTTGCCATGGTCCAGTCATTTGGGGAGGAACGTTCAGTCGAAGGTAATGGCACCAGCTGGTAAAGGAGGAGTCAACCTGGCCTTTGCCCTTCGGACCTAGCTTTCAAAGAAAACCCTGAAAGCCCATTTCGATCATGTAAGATCGGATTTGCCTGCCCAAGTAGCCCATTGACAAGTTTTGGGCCTCAACCTTTTTGTTCAATTAAGTATCTCAACTATCATGAATCAACTCGGTGCTGTATTTTGGTTAAATTGAGCCCCATGTCATGTGTTTTCTGTTGGTGTGTATAAACTGAGCAGTTATTAGAGAAAAATAATGACGAGTGACTTGGCAGAATCTCAAGACTTAGTGTACAACTAATGGCGACTTAATGGCATACTCGTCCATGTTAGTAACATTAATAATTTTTGTTAATTGAAGGACCAAACTGAGCTGATTTTCAAGAGTTCAGATTTTTTTTTTAAATATTGGGTACCAGTTGAACAACGAAGACAACTTTGGTACTTGTGATAACGCTACCCCTTAATAATTTAAGTGCCCCTTGCTGGAGAAGTTTACTGTGGACAATCCTAATTTAGTAATTAGGCCTTTATCTTTAGAGGTAGAGAGTGTTTAGAAAAAAAAGCATACTGATATCATTCACTCCAACAAACCTTTCAAAGAATATACTTATAATATCTATTTCAATAAATCCTTAAGTCATGTTGGGTAACCCATATATAGCCCTGAATAGGATTTAAATGTCAAATGGAGGGCTAATACCCAAAGAAACCCAAAACTTTAGTCTTTATTCCAATTATATCCTAAACGTTTTTTTGTCTCATAAAAAACCCCAAACTTTTACTTTTGTCTCATAAAAAACCCCAAATTTTTACTTTTGTTCCAAATTTACCATATAATACCCCAAAAAACCCCAAACTTTAGCCTTTGTCCTAATTATATCACTTTTGTCCCAAATTTACCATCTAATACCCAAAAAAATCTCCAAACTTTAACCTTTGTCCCAATTATATCCTAAACTTTTTTTTGTCTCGTAAAAAATCCCAAACTTTTACTTTTGTCCCAAATCTACCACTGTTAACTTTTCCGTCCAATATTACCATGAATAATTATTTTTTATTTTTTCAATTTTTTATTTTTTATTTTATTTTTCCTTTTCTTTTCTTTTTTTTCCCCTTCACCTTCAACCTCTGGCAGGCGAGGCTCAACCTCGTCGGCGTTGGGCGAGGTCAGCCTTATCTGTCCCTAGCAAGGTTTATCCTCGCCGTGGCCAGCGAGACTCAGCCTTGCCTAATGCCGGTGAGGGCTCAGTCCCACCGGTCTCGTCTTTGTCGGTTGCGGTGAGGCTCGACCTCGCCACTAGCCGGCGGGACCAAGCCTCACCAGCCACGGCGAGGACGAACCTTGCCAAGGGCAGGCAAGGCTTGACCTCGCTGTGGTTGGCAAGGGCTCGGCCCCGCAGGCCTCGTCCTCGCCATGTTGGCAAGGACGAGGCCTACGGGGCCGAACCCTCGCCAGCCTCTGGCAAGGCTGAGCCACAGCGAGGACGAACCTCGCCAGGGGTGGGTGAGGCCGACCTCGCCCAACACCGGCAAGGTCGAGCCTGGCCAGTCGTTGGACCGGCAGCCGGCCAGAGGTTGAAGGTGAAGGGAAAAAAAAAGAAAATTAAAAAATTCGAAAAAATAATTATTGACGGTAATATTGGACGGAAAATTTAACGGTGGTAGATTTGGGACAAAAATAAAAGTTTGGGATTTTTTATAAGACAAAAAAAAATTTATGATATAATTGGGACAGAGGCTAAAGTTTGGGGTTTTTTTGGGTATTATGTGATAGATTTTGGACAAAAGTAAAAGTTTGGAGTTTTTTTGGGTATTAAGTGGTAAATTTGAGACAAAAGTAAAAGTTTGGGGGTTTTTATGAGACAAAAAAAGTTTAGGATATAATTGGGATAAAGGCTAAAGTTTGGAATTTTTTTGGGTATTAGGCCGTCAAACGGAACTAGAAGTGCCATAATTTTCGTACAATGCTCACTTTGGTGCTAAATTTTTTTGTCAAACCACTTCAGTGTCAATTTTTAAATAAAACAATCACTTAAGTAATAATTCCGATTGGAAATGCCAAAAACCCGATGTGGCAATATTTTATCAATATCTCTAAACATGGGTAGCGGACGAGCCTAGTCAACATTAATTGCCCCTAAACGACGTCGTCAACATGTTTTCCCCCAAATATAAATCCTAATTTGGACAAATCAAGATATTTCCCAAATTGTTGAAACCCTAATTCGGTAACCCCAAAATTAAGAGCTAAATCTTGCAATGGAGAATAGGAGCAAGTTAAGCGGCTTAAATTTATTTGAACAAAGCGAAGACGAAGGTGAATATTACTACTATTGTGGGTTCATAAGAGCAAGAAGAACATCTTGGACTAGGTTGAATCCTGGAAGAAGATTTCATGGACGCGCTAGGTATAAAGAAGGGTTGAAGTGCAAATATTTCATATGGGTCGATCCGAAATTTTTAAGTCGAGCAACAGAGGTGATCTTGGAGCTACTGGAAGACCAATATCAACGTCCACCTCCATTAACGAACAAGTTAGACGATGCCGACTCAAGGCAAGCATAAATGAAGACTTTAGCATCTTTGGCCAACCATTTAAAGAAGGAAGTTTTAAGGATAAAAAGTGAAAGAAAGTTATCTTGAGTGTTGATTGTGTTGTTATTGTCTTGTTTGGCCTATCTTATGGTCAAATATAAACTAAATGATGAGAAAAAGCTTCTTAGTCTACTTTAGTCGAAGATCAGTGGAACATGTAGATGTACTCGGGGGCAATGAAAACTAGTTATTGCCTTGTTTTGTACTTGAAATGTTGCTTTTTTACAATTTCCGCCGCAAGGAATGGTCAAGTTCACGAGTGGTAACAAGTTTGCGAGTGATCATTTGAGTGCCAAATTTTTTTAAAAGTGATAATATGAGAGTCAATTTTTGTTAAAAGTGATTATTTAAGTGCCAATTATTGTTGAAAAATGATCGCTAGTGGTTTTCAACTTTTAAAAAGTGATGTGTTGTTTCACTTTCGGAACACTTGCATTACCAGCTTACAAAGAAGCATGAGGACCGCTTGCTTGGCAACACAAATTGCATACAAACTTCAAAACACATAATAAGCAAGATTGCACTAGTATGGACTAATTTCAACAAGTCTAGTGTAGTCTTGTGCTTGCATTAGCAGCACAAAACTCCAATAGTATGTTTTTAACAAGTATAGCACAAGACCAGCCAAAATCTAGACAAAACATAACAACCATATGTAGCATTAGCCAAAAGAAAGACAAAAATTGGAACTGCCAAAAGCATAAAAAAAAACATTATTGCCTTTACATGCAAGTGCTTCTTTACATTGAGTCAATCTAAATGTAACAAAAACATCCTAAAACCAACTAAAGTCTAGACAACACCATATGCGTCAATAGGTAAAAGCAATACAAGAACACAACAACCCCCATCAGTCAATCTGAATATCCCCTCCCACCAAACAAAACCATGTACAGCACCCCAAACAACAAAACCATATTCGGCACCCTCCCATAAGTTTATCTCAATAACCCCCTATTTTCTTTTCCTTTTGATGGACTTTTGGTTTGATTCATAATCCTCGCACTCTTTCTAATTGGAACTGCGGGTAATTAAATTGTCATTCATTTCCCATATATCTTCTTTTTTGCAGTAGCCATTCTCTTTCTAGGAGATCGAGATTGAAAGGTCATTTGATGGGAGCTCTCTCTAATTGATATTGGCTTTGTGGTAGTGGTATTAGGGTCATTGTTAGTGTCGGGATCAATTAATTGAGATGAAACTAGTATTGGGTTCTTTGTTGGTAGTTGTTTTGAAACTTGACCCAATGTCATCTTCTATAGAGCCTCTTCTTTGGAGCTGCCCCTTGTATTTTTGGAGCTGCCCTTTATGTCGTATGTTTTGGGGCACCATTTGATTGCTTCTTATTGGATTGTGCTCCACTTGCCCTTGATTAATTTGTTTGGGCTTGTCTTCGGGTTCTTTTTCTGGGCGGTGCCCTTGATTCTTGACTTGGGCTACCTTGAAAGATTAGCACCTCTGAACTTCTTCCAGGCTATAACAACATGACCATATTCTCAACAAAATCAAATGCCATAAGTTAACTACACAAGACCTACAAAACTTACATTTAAAATGATCATGCCAGTTTTAAAGTCTGTAAACAACCCATAATTATATGGCCTTATCCTTTTGCCAATAGTCCCTCTTATTTGTTGTGGTGCCAAACTTTCGAAAACCTATTCATATTTTCTTCTTCTAACCTAAGAAAGACATAACAAACTTAAATTTTGCCAACATATGGACATACACTAACACTAACACAAATCGTATAGCTTACTTGTGATTTTTTCCTCGTTTGTACAATAGTCGACTCAACTATTGTACTTGGCCCTACATTAGCGTTGTAGTTGGCCCTTCAACTGGCCTTACATCATGCCCTAAAGCTGGCTTTTCAACTAGTTGTTGCTGGCCCAAGCGTTGCCCCTTCAACTAGTCTTGGGGATAGACTTATAGCTGGCCCTACATCGTTGCCTTCTTTTAAACAGATCTGCTCATCCTCTTACTTGTCATCTCAAACTCCTGCATTCTCATTTTCCTTTTTGGCCTGCCTATTTTCTTCTTTAGTGGCAAAGCATGAGAGGCTTCATGATTTATTGGGTCGCAAAATTTGCTACTTCTAACAGGTTACGACATGAATTGGTACGAAGCAAGATATGTGCTTCTCTTGTACCAGTCTTCTAGGTAATCCTCAGGATAGAAAATTCTAGTTATTTGCCACGCTCGATAGGAACACTTTCTCCTCTCCGGGTGTACAACATACTTATGAGTATTGTTCATGGTCTCATATCCATTATCCCCATTCCAAATTGGATGACAAAACTTAATAGCAGCCATGTTGTCAATTAATCTCTTGGTATTCTCAAGACCACAATATCTAGTCCACTTTGCAACCTCATCTCTCAGTCTTTGCAGCCTAGTCATGATCATTGCTTGTATATCTTCAAGCATGCTGATGATTGATTTGCATCTAGTCTCTATGATTTTGCCATTGAATGCTTCAATAAGGTTGTTATCGATAATATCACACTTGAATTTTTCACCAAAAAAGGCTTTATACCAATGCTTAGTTTTAGAATAAAATAGTGCTTCAACACCTCTCCTTGTCAACTCAAACAACCCCTATGTGTGAATTCTTAAATCTGTCATGTTTGTGCTCCCTGCGATGAGCCAAAATTGCTTCAGCAGTTATCCCCTTTATACTTCTTACATATGGGATCAACTTAGCTAATATAGAAACAAGCCCCTACAATAATTTAAACCAACAAATACTTGTAAGTAATAATATGTTACTGATATTAAAAAGATAACAGTTGACAATGACATTATCTTTTGTTGGTTGCTCATGAATGTCCAACCTCCCCCATTTGTATCTCAAGGTTAGCTATTATATTTTTAAGAAATTAGGACCAAGTGTCCTTGTTTTGTACCTTCAAACAGCCTAGACTATTGGAAATATTTGGTTATTTACATATTTCCCAATGGCCGCCAATAACTCTCCTTTGTATAAACCCTTTAAAAATCATATATCCAACCCAATCACTATTCTATAGCTAGCCAAGAAGCCCCCTTTGCATGCATCAGAACAAATATATATTCTATCAAACTTAATTCTATAGTGAAGCATTGGCATCTCTATAACCTCTACATATACTCTACTGGATGGGTTCTAAAGCCTACATTCCTCAGCATAATCCTAGATATGTGCATATTCATTCTTGTATATATTCATCAGTATATTCATCACCTTGTGCTTAGATATTTTGCATTTATTTCTAGACACATTAACCCCTACTGGTTCTTTCATTAACTATTTTAACTAATGACTCTTGATCTCAAGCACAGCCTTGATAGGGTTGAAAAAGTTCTTGAACAACCATACACTAGTTACCCTTGTATTGTCAAATACAATGGCACAAGTATGTTACTCCGAGAAGGATTTTATCTAGAATAAGTTGCTCATCCTACTTAATGTGCCATATAGCTTCCACAATTTTGTTGTGAATACTTTGCACTCACAAAATTCCTTAGTATTTTTAATGAATTAAATATTCTTTTGTTGAGCAATTGAATACTTCACAATAGCTTTTTAAAATTATTTTCTATCATCAAATTTCATAGATACTCAACATAAGACATGCAACGGTCCGATCATAAGAATGATACTTACTTTTATGTTTATGCACAGCTACTTCATTATCTTCATTCCCATTCTCTAAACTACTCACTCTCATCATCATCGCCACTTTCTTTGTATGCAGTCTCATTACCATCAGCCACTGGAGCTCTTAGGTCCATATTTATAGTTTGAGGTTCATGTGATTCCCCAAGTGCTGCAAATTGCTTTTTCTAAAATTTCCTCTTGTTTTGCCTTGATTGTGCAAGTTCATCATCATAATCATCACTTGAGAAATTTTCTTTTGGCAAATATTCATCATCCAATTCACTAGATAGAGTAACTTCCCAATCCACTCCACTCAATTTTTCATCACCTGTAAGTTCACCAAAGACTCTAGGACATTTCCTCGTTTGCGAAGCTCTCTCTAACACATGAGTTGTATGCCTTGCTTCTTTCTCTCTTATGCTTCTTTTTCTAAAATAGATCCATCCCAATTTGAGTTTCTGTTCGATACCATCTCTTACTTTTCCTACATGAGTGCTCTCATTTTCATCATCGCCATACTACTCAACATACGCATAAACTTTCTCACCATAGAGATAATGGTAAACAAGATCCCTAATATCATTATCATCATGTAAGTATTTCAAATCGCCCTTCAAGCTCTTACCAGGAATCCATAATGCAATTTTTCTATTTTGCATCTTATCCGTTCCATGACATCATTCACATATTCTTTTTTGACAACCTACTTACATTGACAAGGACAATACCAGCATTTCCACCATCATATTTCCACTCATCGCTACAAATAACAAGTTTTCCACCGTAGCAAACAATCACAGGTGTCAAAGTAGCACCTAAGCTAAAACAAATTATGTTATGGGACCACAACGCATAAAGGACGATAACTTCACATGAGGTCTCCATAATAGCACCAAATTAAATAAACAATCATTGACTTTGTAGCTTAGTAAATAGAAAACGACAATGCATATCTCACTAAACACAATAAATCACTCATCTTTTACCTCTTATAAAATTCTCCCTCTAACATCAAGCCCCAATTTTTTCCCTGTATGCACCAAGCCCTAATTTTTCACTCTTGTAGATTTCAAAGAAGAAAAGTGGTTTCCTCTATTTTTTATTATTAATCATACTTTCAGAGTATATAACATATATTGTCACCTAATTTTTAGCCGATGCATCTTAAAAAGGTAAAAACTTGAGATTAGGATTTTTGATTGCGATAGAATCTATTTCTCAACCAAAAATAGTCATTTAACATTTTTTTTATAGCATTAGCCTTTCATTTCCAAGCTTTTTGCACTATAATTTCGAAAAATTCGAAACGTTAACTTTTGAGTTTACTTTTTAGTTAAACTTTAACTGAAAGTCAACCCTAAGTCAATGTTGGTTTTTTGCATAGAAAGCCCCATAATAGTGCCAATTTCACTTTTGCATTATCAATTTTCAAAAAATTCAAAATTTGATCCATTAATTGACATTTTAGTAACTAATTACTAAAATGTTGACTTTTGGTCAACACTTTGTCAAAAAAAATTGAAAAAACTCAAAACCATTAAATCAACTCCTTTTTACCTTAATTTCACTTTGGCATCATCAATTTTACAAAAATTGATTTAGAATCAACTTTTCCCTAATTCGTGGATTTTGATTAAAATCTGCCAAAAATGAAATTACTTTGTTTCTAGTCATTTTTTAGGATAGCTTCCTTCCCAACATTTGATCTGGAAGTTGTCTCACATTCAATTTTCAAGCCAAATTTAGAATACCAAGCAAGGGTAAAAACCCTCAATTTAAGCCCTAATTATGGATTCCGGTCGATTTATCATGAGTTGTGTAATTAAATCATGGGTGAGTCTGATTTCTTATATGCAACTCAAATCCAAAATCAGTTTTGACAAATTCACATGAATTCGAGTCAATTTGATCTAACCAATAACTTGTAAAACCAAGCTAGCTCAATCCAATTGATGCAATTTAACTTGATCCATTCCTGTCTAGGATTTAATTTGATAGATTGAGTTTCAATTTAATGATTAAGCTCCAATTTCCTTTTGGGGTTTTGCTCAAGCCAATATGTGAAAGTCAATTATAGTGCATTGGAGTGTTTTAAAACCATTCAATTGAATTGATTAAGTAGTTTTCAAGTAAATTGAGTTTAATTGAAATCAATTTTGTCAATTGAGGACAAAAATTGCAAAAATTGCATCAATTGATTGAAAATTCCCAATTTGTGTGAGGCAAATCGATTAAAATGAAATTGGCATTACCCATGATGTAATTTGAACAAATTCATTCAATTGAAATGTCACAAATGAGTTTGATCGAGTTTAGTCGTTTTGATTTGAGTTGTTTTATTTCAATTTGATCCATTCCTTTGATAATTGAATAGAAATTCTTTGCAATTAGGTCATCAAAAGAGCAAATTAGACTAAATTGCACAGGAGTCTTGCTATTGAACCGGCCGAATCGGCTTGAACCGGACTGAACGGGTCCAACTGACGTGACTCACCCATTCGGCAAAAATGGTTGGATCTTGGCCATTTTCCGGTCACCTTTGATCACCTCAAGCCTTGGCCGACCAAAGCCTTCTCCCTTGTGCATGAAATTACCAAATTACCACTAGTGAAATTTACCAAAATGCCCTCAAATATCATGTCATTAATCCATGTCATTACATTTAGGCCAATTAGAGCATTTCCTTAATGACTAAGCAAACCATCTTGGCCATTCATCACGAGCACATCTTAGCCATCCATGATACCATGTCACCTATCCTAGTGATTCAAATTCAATCAATGAGATAATATTAGCCATTATTGAAGCAATGTGAGACACTAAATCAATCCAAGGGCCACGATTCGAACTCAAGAGGATATATAAGCTTTTTTCCGTCCAAAACCAGGGGCTAGCCATTTGAAATATGAAAATTCTCTCTCTAAAAGATAAACACTCTCACCTCTCTCTAGATTTCTCTCTTACTATATCAGCCGGATTCTTCAAGGCCTCCTTCGGCCGACTGCCAACCCTCATCTGGCAAACCACCGCCACTCTGAAGTCCCTTAAGGCCTCCCCTAGCCGATTGCAAGCTTCCCTTGGCCAGAGCATCGCCAGAGCTCCTCGAGTCGACGTCATTTTCTTCTTGTTCTCATCTCCGGCTCACACGCTAGTCTTACTATCCGGTGGTTCCAAAGGCTAATCTGGCAACCTCCCTTGGTGATCCAAGATTCACGTCCAACTCCCTCGGCCTGTCCTTGAGGCTGTGGTGGCTGGCCTTTCTCAAAACATCACCACCAGATTCACTTGATTTTGCTTGATTTCACTAGTGTTTACTTCTTATTCTTTCTAAAATTTCGGATTATTTTCTCACATGAGCATTTTGTGTTGTGATCTAGATATTAGAGAGCTATACTCGGCACCATTATGAAGTCTATTGGTGGCCGAATAGCTCACATGAGCTTGATAAGTTCATTGTACAAAGTATGTGCATCTAAAACTAAGTTTAGGATGAGATGATCAAATGAGACGACCAAATGCATGTGTGAAGTAAATGAAGGTCAATTATGATGATATGTTTGCTGATTGAGTGTATAGAATGTTGTATGTTAAGCAATCTATGCATAGGAATCATTCGATGAATATTTGGAACATGTTTTCATGCTATACTGAGTCAATCTGCTTCCATTACTAATTTGAGTTTGAAGATGTTGAAATCTAGAAAAGTGTTTAACTAATGATTTTAAAAGTACATCCTAAGCTTTGATTTGATAGGTCGTGTGTCGAAATTGAGTATCATTTACTATGTCAAATGATCTTTGAAACTTCACATCGGAATCTGGAAAAGTTAGTCCTCTGTTCTATTTCTATACTTCCTTACTGACCTTATATGATTCGATATTTTTTCTGATTTTTTGTGTTCTTTATTTGAAAAAATTTTGTCGCGACCCTAAAAATTTTGTTCATTTTCCGGGCTAATGGATTATTAAGACTAATCTTAACTCGGGCCCTCCCAAGCCCTACCAATTCGCAACTTAGGGTTTAAGTTCTTAACGTGTAAATATTTTCATGCTTGGAGTCGCCACTAATCAATTTGTGGTAGGCTGATTAGAACCCTAAATAAAACATAGGGAGATATATTTTATTCCTACGAATCAGAGATTCTAAGCCTGGGGACTTGGTTACGCTATATCTAGTCTAACGCCCTTTCGGTACCTTTTCTTTTCAAAAATATTTTGGCAGGCAGTTTAGATCCATTTTAACTTAATTACTAACACGTGAGGTGTTCATGCGGGTGCGCAAACCATCAATTTAACACCCAAGAAAGCGTTAAATAAATTGCAAGATTAGGAGAATAACGTACCTGAATGCATCGCAAGCATCTGCATTGTTAGCTAGAAAATCACATCAATCATCCCTAATATGATTTTTAATTAACAAGCAATTCACTCAATTTCTCTTTTTGGATTTTCACTTATTTAAATGAAATCTAGTCTACATGCAATGATGTGCAAAAATATGACATGCGAATTAATGCAACTTAACATGCAAGCTATATGTCATGCGACGACATGACCTAATTCTAATGCCGGATGAATAATTATTATTTTTTTGGTATTTTTTATGAAATTCGGAATAAAGAAAATGCCTAAAATAACATGCAACCTAATGACTTCCTCTTTTTGGTATTTTCTATTTAAAATTCGAAATTAAAAAAAATGCCTAAGTTAATATGCAATCTATGATGATTCAACATATCCTAACATGACTTATTTTTGGGATTTTTGGCAAAATTCGAAATAATAAATCACTTAAATTAAGAATGCAATCTATCCTAATTTAATCTACCCTAAGATGACTCTTTTTTTTGGGTTTTTTTATGAAAATTCGGAATAATAAAATAACATAAATAATCTATTAAGATTAGAGTATTACTTAATTTAAACTAGGAAATAGATCATCTCAAGTCCTAATTTAAATTAAATAACTACTCTACCTTCTAGATATATTTATGATTCCTAGGCATGCACAAACTCTAATTCAAATCTAATTGATATTTTTTAAATTTTCTGTTTACTTGAAAAAAGGAAAGACAATCTAAATAAATAAAGATAGCAACCACGTTCAAATCAACCACGCGATCCGCCAAATTTGTTTCAAACTCGGATTAGGCACAAAAATCGAACTATCGGTCATATCTATAGGGTTATAGATATCGACGGAAAGTCGATTATTCAAATTTGGAAAACGGATAAAAATCATTATCGTGTCCAAGTGGTTATGGATAAGATAATAATTTTCCGTATCGCCGCGTATCGTACCTTAGGGTTAAGGTCGGATAGTCGTCCAGATACGTTGCTAAATTAGGAAAGTTTCCTAATTTTGAACATTCAAAAATATTGCGGAGATACCAAACATTATCCTAATACCCCTAATTATCCACATGATATTCATGCAATATTCAAAACACTCAAATTAGGAAATTAGAATATCCTGAAAATTTACCGGATAATGATCCTTACCTAATTTGCAGATAATTCCAAATTCGAATCGGCTCAGGATGAGCTTGCGGATCGGGATCGGGATGACCGACGATGGGATGGTGAGGCACGGCGAGGATGTCCGGCAGGTTTTGGTGTGCTGTTCCGGCGCGGCGGTGTTGGGACCGGACACGGCGTCGGCAAAGGCGATGGCAGAGCTGTCCGGCGAAGGCAGCTAGTCGGGAACGGCAGCCGATGGAAGAGAGCGGCTACATACATCGGGGCAGTGGCGAGGAATGGCGGGCCACGGCTGTCCGGCGTGGCTGAGCAGCACCGTCCGGCACAGTAGGGGCGACGCACGGCAGGCTGAGGCGGACGACGGCTTTGGCGATGATGGACAGCCTCTCGGCTCGGTGAGGACGTCCGACAGGCGGGTAGAGCGGTGGCAGGTGATGGCACGACGGGCTGCGATATGGCGCGGCGGGCTCCGGCACGGTGTTGTTCCGATCAGTAACGCTGGGACGATGGTGGCTGTGACAGGACACTCCGGCGAACGGCGTGGACAGCAAGGCGGCCAAGGCTGCAGAGAGGTAGCGGCTAAGGACGGTGGTCCTCCAGCATCAGTCAGTGGAGCAAAGCGGTCGTCGGCGAAGGGCCAGCTCCGGCACGGCAAGGCCGTAGGGGTGTCTGTCGTAAGCGAGGGGGCTGAGGCAGCGGTGGCAGAGGCTCGGCTCTTCGGCAAGGGCAGCGCCGAGGGAGGCTTCTGGCGGTGGCTGTGACGTGCGCGGCTGCAAGCAGGGGCAGCGGACGTCGGCGTGAAGAGCGGCTCCGGCGTGCGGCGGCGTGGGCGCACGGCGGTCGGCAGCATACGGCGTGGGTCCTTGCCGGCGTCTTCTCCCTTCTTCTCACTCTCTCTCTCTCTCTCTCTCTCTCTCTCACGTGTCTCACTCATGTCACTAAAAAAATCAGATCTTAAATTGTGTGTCCTCCCCTCCAAAATTCTGACCTAAACTTGTTTATATAATGCTAATCCTAGGTCAATTAGGTGGACTCTCTAATCCTAATGGGCTTAGGCTTGGGCTTAGTTTTAATTAACATCCAAATGGGCTGAATTAACTTAGGCTTTAATTAATCAAACTCAACATACTAAATTAAGCCCAAATTAAAACAACCGAGCCCGTTTGACTTAAAATTTCTGGCCCTTGTATTCCGAGCAAATCGAATCTCGTTCAATGAAATTTAAGCTCATTCGCTACTGCCAATATGATGCAAAATGCAATTAAATTAAAATGAACCTAAACTATATGTTATGCAATTTAAATATTTTTGTTTAGGGGTTAAAATTTAATCCCTAATTTTCTATGCAAATTACACTAAATGGTCAGTAAAATTTAGGTGTCAACAAATTTCCTTCATGAAAGTTGTAGAACAAATCTTAATCTGTGAAACCTAAAAATTTCTTGTAATTTCATGTTATTTAGAGTAGTTCAATGCATGCTTGAAAAGATGTCACTAAACTATATTTTGATATGAAAATTTTCAATTTCAGTGATTGATTTTGTTTTGCAATTTCGTAAAGTTTAACTCCTTTTTTGCAAAAACTCAAAACTTCAAAGTTGTTCATTGGGGTCTTAATTTGAGAACTAGAAAGTTTGAGGATCTAATGGCAACATTTGGAGGATCAATTTGACAAAAAACTTCGGATAAGGTGAGTATGGCCTTAAAAAAAGTTTTGCAACTGAGTCCCAAGTAAAAATCGACTTACTGGGAAAAATCAAGGGACTTTAGCCAAAATGCAAAAGACGAACATTGTTCATCACACGTTTTCCTAACTACCTGCAAAATTTCACGCCGTTTGAACATCGTTTACTAGTCTTTCCACATTTTTTTCAGATCATGGGTTAAAATCGGCTCGAGTCAGGGGTATCCAGGTAAATCTCAATTTTCGGAAAAATCAGGTAAGAACCGATTGAAATGATCTCATGAAATTTGAAGCTCACATGCTAAGCTTTCTAATGATGCTTGAACCATGTCAATTGGACTTCATTTGGTAAGCTAATTGGGTCTAAATAGAATCTACTTGAATTTGAACTGTAATTGAATAAGTGACCCTCATAAGGTTCACTTCCCTTTGTGTGATTGATTGAGAAACAACGTCACTTGGCCTAATTGTGTGTTTAATTCCTTGCTTATGCATGTGATTGCTAGATGAATGCTTAGATTCAATGCATGTTCGATGAGTAGCCTGTTGTGGACACTTAGAACCAACCTTATGGGTTAAGTGATAATGATCATCGTTTTGTGAATGTAAATGGTGGCCGTCTATCATTAACCATTAATCAATCAATGCTAGTTGATTAAGTGTTTGGGTGATCGAAATGCATGAAAGAAAAAGGTTGACCCCAAGGCCAATTCAATGCTTTGATAAATGAACGTTATTGCCTTACTTTGATTATATGCTTGTGTGTTGTTTGCTGGGGTTCACTGTAGTATAAGATTTTTACTATGTTATGAAGGAAGAACCATGAATGATCATGGACTATTACCTTACAGTTCGTCAATGAAAACCCAACTTCGTTTCATTCTTATTGGGACTTTATGCAGTGCATGGCTAAAGACCTCAGTCAACAGTATGATGACGACACGGTCATCTATCTTGAGTAGTCTTTATTCATTCATTTGAAGACTACTTCAATAGAATACATACAATGGAATAGAGCCGGCTTTCATAGGCAGTGGGCTCTTCTTCACAGGCATTATTATCAGGCTCAACTTGCTCATGAGTCGGTCCAGGCAAGCTAGATTCTCTTTTGGCAGAAGGTCTTTCGCATTTGTGGATGAAATTCCCCTAGAAGGTTTAGAATGGTAGTTCCTTGGGTACAACTCGTATTTGAACGAAGTAAAAAAAAATGCGATCTTGTATGGTTTGAATATAAAACCAACACTCATGAAGCGGTCCATGGAGGAGGCGGCCAAGAGACATGAAGATGAGAAGCCAAAAGACCAATGTCCAATCCAGTCTCATTTTTGTACCCCATTTGATATTTGATCATGTCTCGGATTTTTAATTTGTGTTGTAATAAACACCCGACGAGTTGCAGGTTTTCTTTCTTCGTACTTAGATTAGCTTGCCCTTCAATTTCATTGGGTGTTTACCTTACGCTTTGTCTTTTCAATGCAATTGTATGTTTGTTTCTTTTCTAGCCTAAGATATGATTAGTTTAGACTTTTAAAACGAACCTTCCTACAAGTATGTTATATGGGCACTTAGTGAATTAGTACTTTGATACGAAAATAGTAAAAATAAATAAATGTATGGTTACCACCCGCCTAGGTGGCGCTGCTGGAGCGGACGCTCTTCCTCTCGCAAAAGGTTGAGCATTCGAATTCCGAACGTCGCAGGGTGACTTAACCGGTGGCACGTGTGTGGTGGCTAGCACGTGTCGCCTCTAGGGTTTACCTCTCGGCTGTCGGCCATGCGGGGGTTCCCTGGGTTACCAAAAATAAATAAATAAATGTATGGCCATTTAGATAACAACCAAACAAGTTAGTGGTACTGAAAGGACATTAATAAAAATATTAACGTAACCTAGTTCCAGAACCTAGATATATCTAGTTCTGTAGAAATCAAAATGAAATTCCCACATTTCAATTGGTATTCTAGCCGACCCCTGACAAAAAGCTAATGGCAACTCCTAATTGAACAAAAATATAAAAATAATCTCATGTCACGCGATGTATGGATTGATGAAGAATCCACGTTCATGGTTAATGAACCTTATGGATGAACCAAAAGAATGGCATTTTTTTAGCCAACTTTTGGGATATACCATTTGGAACACTTTCATGAACAATTACCTTTAAATCTACACCCAAGGTAGCCCTCGAGGAGTAGGTTGCGACAACATATAAATAGGGCCTAGGACAACTAAAAAAATAGCAAAAAATAGGAGCAAAAATAAGAACAAATTTCCTACTCCCTAACTCTAGTGATCTAAATCCTAATTCTAAGGATTCAAAAATAAAAAGACGAAATAAATGGAAACAAAATAATTTTCTATCCCTGGATTTTCCCCTAATTCTTCGACACACTCTCTCAAGTTGGTGTGTCAATCTCTACGATGCTCAACTTGCTGTTGAAAGACTCAAAGTTAGGTTTGAACAGTCCCTTTGTAAGAATGTTAGCTATTTGTTGAGTTGTTGGCACAAATGGCATGCAAATAACTCTTGCATCAATCTTCTCTTTGAAAAAGTGTCTGTTGATCTCAACAAGCTTAGTTCTGTCATGTTGTACTGGATTATGTGCAATGTTGATTATAGCCTTGTTGTTACGGTACAACTTCATAGGCATTTTCACTAGTGCTCGAAATTCTTCTAATACTTGTGTTAGCCACAACATCTAACAAATCTCATAGGTCATTGTTTGGTATTCCTGCTTCTGCATTGCTTTGTGCTACCACATTCTGCTATTTACTTCACAAAGTAACCAAGTTCCCCCATACATATGTGCAATATTCTGAAGTTGACCATTTTGTCAGTAATTGACCATGCTCAATCTGCATCCATGTGTGCTTCAATCTCCTGTTGAGTAAACTTATTAAATAGCAGACCATTTCTAGGTGTCCTCTTTAGGTATCTCAAGATCCTGTACACGACCTCAAGATGTTTTTCATATGGAGAGTGCATAAATTGGCTTATCATACTCATAGCAAAGGCAATATCTGACCGAGTATGCGATAAATAGATTAGTTTCCCTACTAGCTTCTGGTTTCTTGATGTATCTATAAGAACCTCATCTTTGTCATCTCCAAGTTTTTTATTGGGGTCTATCGGAGTTTCTACCGGTCTACAACCACTTATTCCGGTCTCCTTTAGAAGATCTAGGGCATATTTCCTCTGTGAGACAATAATTGCCTTTTCTGATCGAGCTATCTCTATTCCAAGGAAATACTTTAGAGTTCCCAAATCCTTGATCCCAAACTTAGAAGCAAGACATTCTTTCAACCTGTTCATCTCGGCAAGTCATTTCCAGTGAGAATGATGTTGTCCACATACACTATTAGAATTGCAACTTTACATCACAAGAATGCTTTACAAACACGGTACGACTAGCTTGTCCTCGAACACACCCTTGTTTCTTCACAGACTGAGCAAATCTCTTAAAATAAGCCCTCAGCAACTGTTGCAGTCCATATAGTGACTTCTTCAATTTACATACCTTTGATCCACGCCTTCTATTAAAGCTTGGGGGGAAGGGGAATCCATGTATACATCTTCATCCAAATCTCCATTTAGAAATACATTCTTCATATCTAGTTGCTACAAATGCCAGTCAAGGTTGGTTGCAAGTGACAGGAGCACTCTTACAGTGTTTAGTTTTGTAATTGGAGTGAGGGTATCAAAGTAATCGAGTCCATAGGTTTGGGTGAACCCTTTAGCAACCAACCAAGCTTCATACCTTTCAAGGGATTCATCAGATCTATGTGTGGTTGTGAATACCCACTTGCATCCAACTGTAGTCTTTTCCTTGGGTAGGTTCACCATATCCCATGCTCTATTTTTTCTTTCCGGAGCTTTAATCTCCTCAAGAATTGCTTCCTTCCTCTCAATAATCTTTAGAGCATTCTGCACAGTCTTTGGAATCTTCACACAAGACAAAGTTGAGGTAAAAGCAAGAAAATTATGTGAGAGGTTTTTGTAAGATTCATAACGATATATAGGATGTTTGGTACAAGACTTAATTCCCTTTCGGATAGCAATAGGTATGTCAAATTCATTAATAGACTCATTTTTTTTACTAAGATCAGGTTGGACAGATTGATTTCGAACATTACCTTATGACTATATGGAGTTCTGGCCATTAATTGGTTCGGACTCATGGCATCTTAGGGGAGCAAGAGACTCATTTATTTTAGTTTTGTTTCTTCTCTTGTAGACTTAGGATATGATAGAAGCTCTATATTCTTGGTACTAGTTTCGCACTTGTTATGCTCACAAGAAGGATGAAATGCCAATATAGGTGGACCCAAATTTTCATTATTTAAAAAACTTGGTTCAAAATGGGGTATAAGGGTTTCGAAAATAGGATTTTTAGAAAGAGGATTTTCAGGTTCTACAAGATGAAAGGACTCTATGATACTGTTGTGCAAATCTGCACTTTTGTTCCCCCCTGAATATGAGTTCTAAAGAAAGGTGTTAATTCAAAAAAGGTGACATCCATGGTGACAAAAAAAAATTTGAAAATCAGGTCAAAGCATTTATACTCTTTTTTATTAGGTGCATAACCAACAAATACAAACCGTTTTGCTTTAGGATCAAGTTTCCTTCAATTTCTATCATGAATATGGACAAAAGAGGTACAATCGAATAGTTTTAAGAGTAAGGCTAAAGCAAGTCTAGAGGTCAGGTAGATCTCCTGAATGTCTCTCGAGAGTGTTTGAAACTTTAACACTCCAGAAGGCATCCCATTGATAATATATGTGGATATAAGAAGAACTTCATCCTAGAGGCATGTGGGAACTTCAGTTGTGAAGATTAGAGCTCTAGTTACTTCTAAAAGATGTTTATTCTTCCTCTCTGCCACCTCATTTTGTTTAGGAGTTAAGGGCAAGAACTTTGATGCATAATTCCCTTTTCTAAGAAAAATATCACAAAACTTAATTGAAATATATATTTTTTCCATTGTCACTCCTAAAAATATGGATTTGTGCTTAGAATTGTGTTTGTATTGTGGTGTGAAATTTTATAATAATAGTCTCTACCTCAAATTTATCTTGTAACAAGTATACCCAACTCACCATCGTATGATCATTAATAAACGTAACAAATCATTTCTTTCCTAAGGGTGTAGGAATTCTAGATAGGCCCCAAATATCACTAAGAATTATGGAGAATGGTATCGACAACTTGTAGGTTTGTGAGGGAAAATTGGTTCGATGATTTTTAGCTAATTCATAGAATTCACATTGAAATGAAGATGAACCTTTATTCAAAAACAATTTTGGGAACAAGAACTTTAAATACTGAAAATTCGAATGACCCATCCTATAATGCCATAAATAATATCATCATCCTTACAAATGGTAACATATTCGAAATAGCTACCCTGAACTTGTCTACTTGAACTTGTTCCATCTTCAAAGAAATAAAGTCCTCCACTTTCTCTAGCATTCACAATTGTCCTCCCCGAGGTCAAGCCCTAAAACTCACAATGAGATGAGAAAAAATTAGTTTAGCACTTTTGATCAGAGGTTGTTTTACTAATGGGACATCAAGTTATAAGATAGCTTTAGGACATGAAGAACATTATGAAATGTGAGGGTAGGTAAGAGCTTGATGGATCCTATTCGAGCTATAGCCGTAAGAGAACCGCTTGCAATTTTGATTTTTTTTTTATTTCTTACACACAGATTAGAGGTGGAAAAGAGTTTTGAACAACCTGTCATATGATCGGTTGCTCTTAAATCGAGAATCATGGAGTAATTTGGTGTGAATTTACTATGAGGAAAGCAATAAAAAGATAATTACCTTTCTTGGCTAAAGAACAAGATGTGTCACGCCCCGAACCCTAACGAGCTCGCGACACCCCTTCGACGACCGTATTGAACGCAACATCCTAGGACGCGTCGCCGACCCAAACGAAACACGCCAAGACAAATGCAAGCGAAAGCGGAATTCAAACAACCCAGACAATAGCAATGACCAAAGGCAGTACTTACACAAATCACTAAACTCATCTCATTAGCTTGAGACCATAAAATTCATACATTAGGCTTCTAGGGTTAGCATCCACCTTCATAATAAAAAATGGATAGGTGGCAGGCTACTGAATACATAAAAAGGTTCTACCAAAAAGGCTTCTAGGCCCCAGCACCCAAATCCTCCTACGGTGCCCAATCCGAATCGGACCTTGAAGACTCCGACTCAAAATCGGAGTTGATCTCGATCAGTTCGTCCTCGTGCTTGGACACCATGAGCTCCTCCTCGGGTTCAAGCTCCATAGGCTTCTCTTTAGGCTCGGGCTCAGATTCAGGTTCTGGTACAGGCTCGGGTCCTAGGCCAAGGTTCTCTAGTAGATCGTCGAGATCCGTCACCTCACCATCGGGAGCATACTTGTCCCAGGGCTCCCAATTCACCGCATCCTCATTATCATGATGTAGCCTCTCAAAACCACGAATTGGCCCAGTAGTCTCCAACTCGATACGATGATACCAAGCCAAATAAGTATGGCGCTGCAGGTCCTCTAAACCCTCATCTACCAAACTATGGTAAGGTGCCTAATGTAAAACTGATCCGGGCCTACCGGATATTCGGTCTCCTCCTGCATCGTGTGCATGGGGATCCCAAAATGCCTAGCTGGTGGCATGCTCAAGGTCAGGGATCTGAGAAGGTTTGCACTACAGTAATGGGAATAAATCTCAATAAGTAGACAACCTATACCCCACCTAAGCCAATGCGTGTGCAGATGAGTCTAACATGCGATCTAACAACCAACAATTGAATCTACACAATCGGACTTACCTTGCCATAAACCAAGTGCCAACTCTGCATATTAGTCAATTCACATTAATGCAATAACATCTCATGTACATATCATAATCATTCAAGTACCATGCACACATACGTTCACCCAATTCCACCAAATACAATGCACATACATATCCTTCCAACTTTCTCACGACCCAAGTCAACACCCCACAGGTCAATCCTCCTATCAATCCAGGCTTTGTCTCGTGTCAACACGCTCCAAGACCTTTCTTACGACTCGGGTCAACACCCCATAGGTCTTTTCTCACAACTCGGGTCAACACTCCATAGGTTGACAGCCCTCCGATCGATCTGGGCTTATTCGAGCAAACACGCACACCACATAATTCAATCAGTTTTCACGTCTTTCACATAATCAAATATCACACCACCAATTCCAAACAACCACAACACAATTCGCTATTCTAACCCGTTGCACTATTCAAATTCAAATCACGAACTCACCGCATTAGCCCACCAATCCGACATTCAAGTCGGCCACATCCAACATGAATTTCACCCACAAATGCCACGACATTCCGGTCATTGAACCCACGTAAATTAGCTACTAATTAAGCCACACAATCACCACAATTTAATCTAACAATTAATCACGTTCACATAACAATTCTATTTCAAGCTTAGCCCCTAAACCGATACTAATCATACCCTAAACAAGTCTAAATAATACCCATTATACTAAGTAGGATTTAGGAAGTCACTTACCTAAATTTAACCCAGAGAAAACTGGCTAGAGACCAAAATGGCCTGGGGGAACAGTAGCGACTCGGCGCAGGCACGACAGGCACAGTGGCCGGTAAGGCGCTCGGCCACGGCCGGGATGCTCGGCATGGTGCTTGGCCACGGGTGGGGCAACGACCTGGGCGATGGGTGATGGCTAGGTGAGCTAGGCACGGGTAGGAGCAATGGTTGAGCTATCCGACCACAATCGGGATGGCGGCCAAGCGTGCTCAGCCATGGCCCGAGCAGGCAACTGGCGAGCTGGGCAAGTGGCTTGGCTGGCCGGCGAGCTGGCTGGTTGGCTAGCTGGACGCTACTGCGGCGGTAACGGGTGATAGTGGTGGTGACGAGCTGCTAGCGGCCTGGCGAACTGGGCTCGCAGTGGTGATGGGCGTAGTGGCAAGCTTGGCCAAGGCAACGACGATGGGCGAGAGGGGGAGGACAGCCAAGTTGGGGGAGTCAGACGGCGTGGCTGGGGTAGATGGCGCAGCTATCGAGCAAGCTGGCATGCTGCTAGACTAGCTAGCGATGGCAATGGCGTGCGGCGGTTGGGTGGCAATGATTTCAACTCGGCAAGCTGCAAGCAAGTGGGTGGGCTCACGGTGACGAGCTGCTGGCGAGCAAGCCGATGACGGCGACAGCGTTCGGTGGCCGGGTAGCAACAACGAAGGAGGGGTGGCGACTGGTGGAGCAAGCAGCGGCACAGGGTGGGCAGCGAGTGGCAGTCAGTGGTGAGCAGCAAGAGAGGGAGCAAAAGCAGCAGCTTGGCGGAAGAGAAGAAGAAAAAGTAGAAGAGAAGAAGAACAAAAAAGAAAGAAAAAGGAAAAGAGAGAGAGGGAGGGGACGTTGCATGGGGAAGGGGAGGGAGTGGACGTGAGCGTGAGAGGGGAAGTGACTGGAGAGAGAGAGAGAGAGAGAGAGAGAGAGAGAGAGAGAGAGAGAGAAGTCAACTTTTGCACTCGAGTGCGATCCGACGGCCCTCGTTCAAATCTGAAATCGATTCAACGGTCTATGAAATACCCTAATTAATAAATTAGGATTTGGCTCACAGACACTAAATAAAATATACTACGAGAGAGGTCCACTAGTCCAAATTCGAACGCAGTCCAAATTTTACTTTTCACTTATTCCGGGCAATGTCGACACTGGCCACAATAATATTGACACTGTTCAATTAAATTTATCACGAAACTCCTAAAAATTCGACACCAAAGTTCGAGTTTTAAATAACGGCCAAATTCGATTGAGTGCGATTCTAGCGAAATCTCTAATTTAAAAAATAATCCAAAAGTGACCAATTCAGGGCGAGATTTTATTATAAGCGCACCGACGAAATACACGTTTTATAAATCTCAAAAATAGATCGAAATTCGGAATGTCACAAGATGGACTTAAAGAAGGTTGTGGAGGTTTAAGGAATTTGTACAGGTGTTCTAACTATTTCTTTGTGAATGGAACCGAATTTGACTTGATTTGCTCCTTCTCATTTATTGCTTGGAATGCATGACCATCATTATTGCTCCTTCTCTTCCAACCTTCTTTCTTCCAATTATGCGGTTTCCCATGAATTTTCCAGCAGGTCTCTTTAGTATGCCATGGTTTCTTGCAATGTTCACACCATGGTTTCTTCCTCCCGTCTTCCTCATAATCAGGCCCTCAAGATACAAGTGCAAGATTTTCTAATATAGAGTTCACACTTATTTCTGAATCACGTAGCATGATTCGCCTCCGAGATTCCTCCCTTTTAACTTCAAAGAAAACCTCTCGAATGGATGGCAAAGGTTTTCGACGAAGGGCTTTTGCCTCTTACCTCATCCAAGCTTCAATTAAGGCCTGCTAGAAACATGTATACTCTATCATTCTCTTCTCTCTTCATTTGACTCTTGTAATTAGCTGGACTTTTCCATGTATCATCATAGCATTGATCTAATTGATGCCACAAGATCACCATTTCATTGTAGTAAACATGACCTCACAATCTCCTTACTTTGATTTCCAAAGCTGTCTTCGGTTCACAATTCTGAGAAGAATTTTCCAAATCATAATATGTTTCTCTCACAACAGCCCACGCATTTTTAGCTGTCGGAAGGAATAGATCTGGTTTTTCAATTGCTGGCTCCATAGAATTGATCAGCTAGGCAAATCCTTAAGAGTTCTCGGATCTCCAAGTCTTCCAATACGGATTGCTTTTTGTTGGTTCCATCACATCGCCTGTCAAGTGGCTTAGCTTCCCTCCTCTATCATCAATTGCTAGTTTCACCGATTGAGCCCACTACAAATAATTTTGGCCATTCAATAGCTGAATTGTTAATAGCATGTTGGAGTTCTGGGATAATTGCTCTCCACCACTGCTCGATTGTGCAAAGAGATCTGTTGGGTTGTCCCCTAGCATGACACCTAAAGAAGCAGTGTCCTTACTAGCTTCGGTCTTCACCGTTTTCACCATAGCAGGAGCCGAATTCGAAACCTTAGCCTTGATACCATGCAGATTTCAAAGAAGAAAGATGATTTCTTCTGTGTTTTATTGCTTATCACACCTTAAGAGAACATAACATATAAATAGGGCCTAAGACAACTAAAAATAGAAAGAAAAAAGGAGCAAAAATAGTAACAAAGTTCGTACTTTCTATTCTAGTGATCTACTTTATAATTCTGAGGATTCAAAAATAAAAAGAAATAAAATAAAAAAATAATTTCCTATCCCGAAATTTTCTTATAATTCTTGAACGCCTCCAACCACCAAGTATTAGATTTTTCCCTCACCAATTGAGCGAGCGAGAGAAGATGACGATGGTTGAGTGAGTGACTGAGTGGAATGCAAATGATACTGAACAAGTCCAATTCAATGCCAAAGCTGCGAACTTGCTTTGTTGTACTTTTGACGCTGATGAAAATGGAAGAAGTTAGAAGGAACTTCAAAAGGGACCCGTAAAGTCAAGAAGTCTAAGATAAGCATGCTCACTCACTCGTATGAACTTTTCACTATGATTCTATGAATGATGATGACGAGTCTATCATATTCATAATGCAAGTCACGTGCGATATAAGATCGATTTGAAAACTAAAACTAAAGGTGAAACTGAAAGACAATGCTACAAACACAAAGGAAAAAGACTCAGAGACGAAAATTCGACAGAGTTTTGACATAGCTCGAGCGTCCGTGCTCCTTTGGCTTTCCTTCTGTTTATAAACCTTGAATCCCCTTAAACCGTTACTAGACTTCTCCATGTGAACCTCCATCATTCAATTGCTCCCGTGTCTCCATAATTTCTACTTCCACGAGCTTTGATAGCTGCCCTGTTTCTGAGACTTACTCATTGAGCCGCTCCATCATGCTTGAATCCGCTCGCATTCAGCAACCGTTCCCGCTTTTGAATTCAAACAGGCCAAACTCCTCCTGTGACATGCCTTTCTAGATCGAACAGCTTTTACAGGCTCTAGGTCGGGCCCTGACTTCTCATTTTTGATATAATCCATTCCTTTTGTCTTCGACCTAATACATGAACAATTTCTCTATTTATCTGAAGATCATTGCGCTATTTTTCCATAAGAGAAAAGCACTTTCAATAAATAGATGAAAACATCATTCCCCCGACTTGGTTTTACACAGTAATTGAAGCTGATGGCAACATATGCAGCCAAGAAGGGGTGGCATCCAGCATAATTCTTCAAAGCAGGCACTTTCTGAATCTTCTTATGTGTAAAACTTACTCAAAGAAACGGGTACGCATCTTCAATCTCAAGACACACGACACGATTAATTTGACCTCATTTCCTGGTGGTGCTCCCAATGGAAACTGAAAATCTAAGCCTTCAAATTCTATCCAACTACAGCCGTATAGCAGCTAAATGTTTTCTCCCAGGTAATAGCTTCCATGTTTTGCAGATACCTCCTCCTTTATTCATACAGTTGAAACTCTCGTTGGCCTAGAGATCAAAGAATCAGCCCATGCTCATGAAGATCACAACTATCATCGGTCTATATTGATCTCCAGCAGGACTAATTTACTAATCTATTCCATGTTTTGCAGATGCCTCCTTACATTCATACGGTTGAGACACTCATTGCCGTAGAGATCCATGAATCAGCCCGAGCTCATGAAGATCACGACCATCATTGGTCTATATTGATCTCCAGTAGGATTAATTTATCAGTCTACTCCATGTTTTGCAGATACCTCCTACATTCATACGGTTGAGACACTCATTGCCGTAGAGATCCATGAATCAGCCTGTGCTCGTAGAGATCACGAAACTATTAGTCTGTATTGATCTTTAGTGGGACTGATTAATCTGTAGGTTATTCATGCACTATAGCATAGCCTCCAGCCATTACAACTCATTCATATAAGGTAATCTCCCTACAAGGACCTACACAAGACAATAAAGTAACATGGGGCAAGACATGCGAATAACCATAACCATTAAGTTTAGTTGGGCAGGTAGAGCAAATCAAACCCCGTTAAATTAGGCATAGATCCAGATCAATAAAAAAAAATATTTTACACCTTACAGTTACAAGCAGGAGGAGAAAATAAGGTGAAGGTCATAAAAGGATTTTTTTTTTTATAACCCAGGGAACCCCCGCACGGCCGACAGCCGGGAGGTAAACCCTGGGGGCGACACGTGCTAGCCACCACACACGTGCACCGGTTAAGTCACCCTGCGGCGCCTGGAATTCGAACACTCAACCTTTTGCGAGAGGAAGAATGCTCTCCCCAGCAGCGCCACCCAGGCGGGTGGTATAAAAGGATATTATTCATGTTACTTGAATAAGCAAATCATTTTCAGGCAACACATCGGTAATTCCAAAGTCAAGTTGGCTTACCTGGTGCAATAGCAGCAGAGATCAACATCAAGTCAACCCTCAATAAGGGGTTACTGGCATAGGGCAGTTGAACAATGCAATCTCAAGGATCCAGAAACTGCCTCGCATTTCATTGAGGCCATCCCAGCGATCACAAAGCTGGGAAGCCCATACCATCTTGCATTGCTAAGAAGCCTTTAAATATAGTGGCAGTAGAACGAACAAAAGCACATGTATCATTACGAAGGCAACAGGTTACAACCCTTTGCCTTCAATTTTCTTTCCAGACCAAAGAACATCAATCCCGATAACACTAGGTTTGCTGTCTTCTTCTGCATGTGTTCAACCAGCATGTCATCGTACACAATCACATCTAATTCCTTTAAAAGCTTGCGTTCTTGCATTCTTGAAAAGACTTTTCTAGCTTCTTCTATTGTCCCATGTTTACACAATCTAGAGATGACAGCAGAGCAAGCAACATCACCAGGAGGGAAGCCCTCTAGCACCATCTCATCCAGTACTTCAACCACTTTCTCAGCCTGCCCTGACTTACTCTCATGGAGAATCATCAGAGAGTATTTAAACTCTATGGGTCCACTCATGATATTGGCCAGGCAATCACGAACAAGCATCATAGTCACATCAATCTCCCCTATTTTGCTGAGTCCTTTTGCGAGAGCACAATATGCATCTCCAGAGGGAAGGCACAACATTTCCATTATCTTATTATAACATGAGCATGCCTCTTTTATTTCCCCAATCGCAACAAGATATTCGATGGCAATACTGTAAGTCAAGGAATCAGGCTCAATTTGGTTGTTTTTCATTTCATCAAATAGAGACATTACCAATTTCACCTCCCCAGACTTTTTCAAAGCCCCCATCAGGATATTGTCGGTATCCTCTCTTCCTCACATAGGAAAGATGAGAAGAAACTGGAGAGATCGTTTCTCACGGAATATCCTAACTTCTCTATCTGCATCAGCAACTTGCTAAAATCCTCCATTCTTCTCATCTCAGCATAAGAAATTAGAATGGAGTTAACTGTCCCAAAATCTGGCTGGAGATCCTCCTGCAATGCTATAAAGAAACGCTTGTGAGCCTTATCAACGTGCTTGACACTACACAAGCCTTCAATGAGAGAGTTATAGATCCCCAAGTCAGCTCGATATCCTGAGTCAATTAAATCCTTTAACAAGCCACAAGCATATTCAACTTTGCCACCTGCAACAAATGACTCGACTAATACGCCATAAATCGCCCGATCAATCAAAATTCCTTTTGCTTTCATCTCCTTAAACAGCTCAAAGGCCTTATCCATTCTCTTTCCTTTACACAATCCCGTAACCAAGGTTCCATAAGCCATAACATCAGCCTCGACACCATCTCTCTTCATTTCCTCCCACAGCCCTAAGCATCCGTCTAAATGCCCTTTCGAAACCAATATCTTAACCATTGCCGTGTATGCAAAAACATCTGGCTTGCACAAATTTGCTCTCATTTTAGCCAAAATCTCCATCATTTCATTAATCCTCCCCGCCTTAACACGACCCTTTTATCAGGATCATGTAAGTGACGCTATCCTCAACCAGCCCGTCTTTTTTAAAATCATTGTAAACTGACAATGCCAGATCCAAATGATCAGTCCTCACCAACCCATCAATAATCTTGTTATGCAAGAACACACGTGGCTTCACGCCGAACTTCTTCATCTTCTCATACACATAGTAAAGCCGCAATCCCCTGTTGGCACCGCATGCATCCTAATCAAAATCTCGAATTGCTTCTCCCTGGGCGGCTTCCCCTGCGAGTCCATCAACTCGGGCAGCTGGTCAGCTGCTCTGAACTACTTGTCCTTTCAAGCAATAAGCAAGTGCATTCCAGGCAGCATAGTTATGCCTGTAAACCTTTTGCCTACCTGCCCAAGTAAAGAACTCGGAGGCGACCGTGGGGTTATTTTCCGCCTTGAGCACCTCCCCAATGAGGCCGGGCGCCACGCGGCGGAGCTTGGCTAGCTCGGCGACGACGGGCGGGCCCCAATTGCCACGGTTCCGGCGGAATGCATAGACAATGAACCAGGCGATCGGAGAGAGGCGGCAGGAGGCGGCAAGGGAGGAGGGAGGCTCCGGTGCCAAGGGCAGAGATCAGAGGCGGCTGTGCTGGTCTGGGTCCCATTCGTGGAGGTGGAAGGGAGCCGGGGGGCTTTGTGGGTTTAAGGGTCTACCGAGAGGGGATGGTCTTGCGGGAGGAGAAGAGGCCGCCGTAGACGACGGGGCGGTTCTAAGCCTCCATAGCCGAGCTAACCCCTCTATCATCACGACGGCTGGCAGTCATTATCATCCATGGTCGAGCCATCCACTTCATTTCAACTGGTCCATTTGCTTCACCAGAATAGGGAGAAAAAAATAAAGAAAGAAAGATGTTCGTGCTTCGCAGAAACTTGAATGCTAACAACATAGAAGTCAAACTGATGTCGTCTACCCAGATCTGGCAACGATCAACGGGGGTGGCTCGGCAATGGACCATAGCTCCAAATGTGGCAACAAGCAAGCCTAGTCACAAGCGACGATGACGAAGAGGATGGCTCGGCCGTGGACCATGGCTCCAGATTTGGTGACGGACAAGCATGTTTGCAAGCAACAATGAAGGGGGTAGCTCAGTTTGCAAGCCGCAGCAATGACGACGAAGGGGTGGCTCAGTCATAGACTCCTCAATCTGCCAATAGACGAGCTTGAATGCAAGCGGCGACGTATGGGTGGTTTTTTTTTTTTTTTGGTCGAAGAATAAAGAGAGGTTGCTTGGGCAAGTTTTTAATTTTTTTAGACCCGTCAAATGGATGGATTGGGTCATGCCAGGTTTGGATTGGGTAAAAAATAGTTCAATCCAAATTAACCTATTTTGACTCATTTCCATGCAACGTAATTTTAGTGATCCATACCCAACCCCCGTCCCTACTCTTATTACTAAAACACTTTCAATGTTAATCTGAGAAAACTCATACGCAAACTAAGGTGAGAAGGCAAAATTGGCAAGCACGAGATCGAATAAGTGTGAGAGAGAGTTGTTGACACCTAAATTTTACCGATCATCTAGTATAATTTGCATAGAAAATTAGGGATTAATTTTTAACCCCTAAACAAAAACATTTAAATTGCATAACATATAGTTTAGGTTCATTTAATTTAATTGCATATTTTTGCATCGGATTGGCAATTGTGAATGAGCTTAAATTTCATTGAACAAAACTTGGTTCGCTCGGGAATGCAAGGGCCGGGAATTTCAAGATAAACGGGCTCGGTCGTTTTAATTTGAGCTTAATTCAGCCCATCGTGCTTAATTAAATCAGCCCATTTAAATGCTAAATATGAGCTTAAGCCCAAGTCTAAGCCCATTAGGACTATAGAGCCCCTCTATTTGACCTAGGTTAAGCATTATATAAATATGTTTTAGGTCAGAATTTGGGGGAGGACGACACAATTTCAGAAATCAGAATTTTTAGAGGGAGAGAAGGAGACCGGCGACCGTGGCCGCCGTTCGCGCCCCCTCCGCCGTCGCTCCGCCGCACGCCGTTCCGCCGCGACCATCATCACCGCGGTGCCTCTTTCCCGACGACGGCCGTACGTCCGACGAGTCTAGCGAGATTCACTCCGTTGCTGTCCAGTACACATCCAGGCGACGCCCACCATTAATCCCACGACGTCACCGATCTCCTTCTCTTGTCAACTTGACCAACAATCCCACGAAGACAACGTCGAAGCTGCTGTCTTGCTGTTCCTGCTTCACGTCCGGACGCCCCCACAGCCCCGAAGATAGCATCCCCATGCAGAGTACGTAGAGCACGCAAAGGAGGAAGAGGACGGGAGAAAGAAGAAAGTCGGTCAACTAAAGGAATAAGTCAAAGGGGAGGCTACGATCGAAAATAAAAAACAAGAAGGAAAGGGCATACAGAAGAGGAGAACGTGAAATTGGCATGCGAAAGTGAGACCCATGGGCGAAAGAAAAGAAAGAGAAGTCAGAGGGAGAAGATTGGTCAACAGAGAGTGACCATGCATAATTCGTGAAAAAAATATAGAGAAAGGTGGCTGAGAATTCCATGATTGTTGCGCCTCCTTTCTTCGACTGCTCCCCCACCACTCTCCAGCACCTTCGATTGATCGAGAAGCAAATTCAATTTCCAGTGAGGTCCACCGTTCTTCAGCCTTGAAGAGACGCTGCACATGCCATATTCTTCCTCAAACCAACGTTCTTCACAGCCTTGAGGAAAGCTGCCCACGCCACGTCCTCCACAGTCTTGAAGAGAAGTCCACGTTCATCTTTCCTCAGTCCGACATTGCAAGTCTTCAGCAACGGCCACACCAACGACCAGCCACGAAGCCCTCGCTACGTCCTCACGCAAGCCACCGAGCACGTCGCCTTGCACTGCCGCTGCCCGGAGCTGTTCCTCGACGTTCCTGCCGGTCGACGACCCCGACGCTGCCATCCTGTCGCCGGTCTCCCGCGATCCGCAAACCCGATCTCGATCCGAATTCTGAATTTGGAAATTATCTGCAAATTAGGTAATTATATTATCGGATACACTTTTGAATATTTAATTTCCTAATTTGAATGTTTGGAATATTTCGTGAATATCATGTCGATTGCTAGATATCTCAGGATAATGTTCGTGATATCCGCAATATTTTGAATATTCAAAATTAGGAAAATTTCCTAATTTAGCAACGTATCTGGACGACTATCCGACCTTATCCCTAAGGTATGATACGCGGCGATACGGAAAATTATTATCTTATCCATAACCACTTGGATACGATAATAATTTTTATCCGCTTTCCAAATTTGAATGATCGGCTTTCCGTCGATATCTATAACCCTGTAGATATGACTGATAGTTCGATTTTTGTGCCTAATCCGAGGTTGAAACAAATTTGGCGGATTACGTGGTTGATTTGAATGCGGTTACTATCCTTATTTGCTTAAATTGTTTTCCTTTTCAAATAAAAAGAAAACCCAAAAAATCTGTTTCGTTATTTAAATTAGAATTTTGCATGTCTAGGAATTTTGAATATATCCCATAAGATGAGATAAGCATTTAATTTAAATTGGGACTTAAGGTGGCATGTTTCCTAGTTTAAATTAGGTATTATTTTAATCTTAACGGATTATTCACGTTATTTTTTAATTCCGAATTTTCAAGAGAACCCCAAAAAGAAAATGAATTGTTTTAGGGTAGATTAGGATAGATTGCATGTTAATTTGGGTAATTTTTTAATTTCGAATTTTAATAGAAAATACCAAAAAAAGAGAAGTCATTAGATTGCATGTTATTTTAGGCATTTTCATTAATTCCGAATTTTATTATTCCGAATTTCAATGAGAAAATACCAAAAATAAATCTTTTGCCCGTCATTAGAATTAGATCACGTCGTCGCATGTCATATAGTTTGCATGATAGGTTGCATTAATTGCATGTCATTCTTGCACGTCATTGCATATAGATTAGTTTTCATTTAAATAAGTGAAAATCTAAGAAAATATATTGAGTGAATTGCTTGTTAATTAGAAATCATATTAGGATTGTCGATGTGATTTTCTAGCTAACAATGCAGATGCTTGCGTTGGTTCGAGGTAAGTAATTCTTCCAACTTGCAATTTATTTAACGCTTTCTTGGGTGTTAAATTGATGGTTTGTGCACCCGCATGAACACCTCACATGTTAGTGATTAAGCTAAAATGGATCCAAACTGCCTGCCAAAATATTTTTGAAAAGAAAAGGTACCGAAAGGGCGTTAGACTAGATCTAGCGTAATCAAGTCCCCGGGCTTAGAATCTCTGGTTCGTAGGAATAAAACATATCTCCCTATGTTTTATTTAGGTTTCTAATCAACCTACCATAAATTGATTAGTGGCGACTCCAAGCATGAAAACATTTGCATGTTAAAGATTTAAACCCTAAGTTGCGAATTGGCAGGGTTTGGGAGGACCCGAGTTAAGTTCAATCTTAATAATCCATTAGCCCGAAAAATGAAAAATTTTTTAGGGTCGCGACAAGAGTGAAAAGAGATTTATAGAGATGGGTTAGATCTAAATAAGTTGTAAACCCATTTAACACCCATATTACTTTGAGATTTACCATTCTAAACCCATTTACAAAATAACTAATTCATATAACAACTCAACCTATTAAATATAATTTAAGAAATAGATCTATAACCTATTTTGACAGGTTTAATTTTATTATCAGTTTTCCGCGTCATGGACACATGTCAATTTGTGATTGCATTCATTATATAAATGGTGGGAAAATTACGGAAAAAGTCCTAAGCCTATTATAATTGTATCAGTTTAGTTCTAAACATTTTTCTTATAATGTGAGTCCTAAACATTTTGCATTTTTGTCAATTCAGTTCATCTGGTCAATTTTGGCTAAAAATTGCTAACATGAACTTCGGCTGTCCTACGTGGCATGGGCAAGTGTAGACATGGACATTTTCAAGTAATATTTTAATAATTTTTTGAATTATTTATCTATTTTTTCTTTTCTTTTTCCTTATTTTCATTTCTTTCTCTTTCTTTTTTTTCTTCACTTCCACTTTTGGGCGGCAAGTTCAACCTCGCTGGCCATTGGCGAGGGTGACCATCGCCTAAAGATGGCGAGGTTGACCTCGCCCACTCTCGCCTCTGGCTAGTCGCCGCGATCCGGCTACCAACTAGAGGAAGAAGGGAAGGATAAATAAATAAATAATTTAAATATTATTTTAAAATATTCACGTCAGCACCGGTTACGTCATGTAGGATGATTGGCGTCTATATTAGTGATTTTCAATCAAAATTGACCAGATATACTGAATTGACATAAATACAAAAGGTTTATGACTTAATTGGAAAAAAAAAATTAGGACTGGGTTGACACAATTGCAATAAATTTATGACTTTTTCGGTAATTCTCCCCATAAATGGTTGCCAATGACCACTAAATACTTTCTCTCTCCCGTCCATACTATCCGTTGTTGGGGCAAATCCATCCAGCAAATTCAGAAAACTTACATTGTGCCCCTGATCTTTTATAATTCATTGCATTGTCCTCATTTAAATCGTAAAGTCGAAAGAAATCAGTTATAGTTAAGAATGAGAAAATGAAAATAAATAAATAAAGTAAACAAGGAAATAAACTAAATGAGGGGGTTAAGGGAACCAGCCGAGCCCTTTTAATTATAGGGGGAAATTTTAAAAAAAATTATACGTGATATTCCAATAAAAAATATTATCTAGCCTTCCATAGCCTCGAATTCTCAATCCGGCATTGGGGTGTGTGATTCCGAGGTGCGTAGGGCATTTTTCTCCGCTCTGGAAGTAATCCTATAGGCACTCGTTTCAAGATTTTAGAACTTGAAACTACTCTATAGAGCTTTGAAACCACTCTAAAATATCGAGTCTATCGATTTCACAAGTTCAATAAAACCATATACTGCCTTTTATTTTTTTCAAAGTTTCTTGTGAAATAATAAATTCCACAATTCTAATTTGTAAACACTTAAAATGAAACATGAAACATCAAGTGTATTACATAATGAAGCAAATATATATTCATGTATATCAATAACACAATACTAGGAAATAATATCAGCAAAAGCAAAATAGAAAAACTTGGTCTACTATCCCCTCATTTTACATTTTTATAGGTGGAAAATTTGTAAAGAGAAGAAAGAATTATAAATAGTTTAACAAAGGATTTTGCCAGTATAATAGTTTCTGAACCATTATAAGAATGACAATACGTTGTGAACCATAAATTCTTGAAAAAGTAGATCTCACAATAAGTTATAAATATTTTTTTATTCAGAACAAACTGTTATTCTCACAGTATATTAAAGACTATTACCCAATAATTTTTCTTCAACAAATAGGCATTTACTTAAGTATTGGCAGCTTGCCCTACATAACATACATGCTCGATATGACCCCAAATATGGAACTTCCCCTATAACCACCAATATAGAGTCATTGAAGCTTGGAATAAAGGTCAAAGTGAGTCAATTTTTTTATCGGAAAAGCGGGTCAAGTTATGCACGAGTAGATCGGAATCGGTTTGATGATCACTTAATATTCACTCGTTTAATTTCGAGTGGAGCTCAAGCTTGAGTCCAAGATACTTGAATATCTTGTAGAGTCAAGCTCAAGCTCACCAAACACACGACCCTAATGAAGCATCATCAAGATTCCTTATTTATTTGAAGAAAAATACTTATTAGTTAATAAGATATAGATATTTTTAAAATAACATGATATGTCTATTTCAAGCTTTTTTAAGTTAGAGCTTGAGTTCCATAGTTGGGACGATATCAAGTATCTTGATTTTGTCGACAGCTTGAGCCTACATTTGCAGTACTTTTTTTCACCTAAATTTCGATAAAAATATCAGAAAAGTCCTAAACATTTTACATATGTGCCAATTTAGTCCTAAACCTTTTGTCTTTATACCAATTCAATCTTTCCGGTTAATTTTGATCGGATATTGCTGACGTTGACGCCGGTCGGCATTGACGTGGATAATTTTTAATAATATATTTTTATTTTTCTATTATTTTTTCTTATTTTTTTTTCTTTCTTGTTCTTTTTTTCTTTTCCTTTCTTCATCTACCTTTGGCTGGTGGCTAGACTAGCTGTGGCATCCCAAGCGCACCCCTTTAATAATGGGATCACCAACGACCTTATATACTCATAATTTAGCGCAAGTAGAAGATAACCCCTTTTTAAAGTCAGTATTTATAACATGAATTAAACATAAGAAATGCTTGTTTTTGAACCTGTCTTTACTTATTTATAAAACATGGGCGATATACAGGGTGGCATACATTTGGGCGGCCATAAACAAGACCTACTCCCTACCTTATCTATCTACTCCATCCCACCTGCTACTATAGTCAAAAGCTATCACCCTGTTGCACGACAATATTTCCCAAACAGTGATTGGTCGTGCCCTCCACAAATGATACTCCTAAGCCGACTTCCTAGCCGACCTACTCCACCACATCCACCTTGCCGTTAGCACCATCACTGCTGCTGCCATTCATCAAGGTTAACGTATGGACCCCAGCAAGCTTCATCCCATGTTCATGAAGACCGAGACAAGGCGGATGGGTTCTCGTTTCCCCAGCAGGCGGATGTCCACCCAAAGAGTGGCATCGTAACGAGCCAGCTTGATCAATGGAAAGTCAAGATAGGCGAAAGTCGTAAGACGGCCCACAAATTCGTTAGGGGAACCAAAGAGAGTGACGAGGGTTGCAGGCGGAGGGTTACTCATACTTTTTAATTTGTAAAATTTGTAGCAATCACAAGAGTGAGCGATAGCCCAACAATGAAATACCTATCACACTATACTACACGAACATACCATCAAGCAATTCGAATAGGATCATTCAGGACAGGCATCTAATCCAGCATCCAAACCTACTACAACAAATATGACTCACTACTTCTATAGCTAATTCTAAGGTGTAACGACTAAAATCAATAACAATAGGCAATCATTCAAAGCATACGAATACACGCGGTTTATCTTTTCACTTGTGCTTTAGATGACAACCCCAAGACACATGCCCGGTGTGCTCGCCAATCACACAAGGAGGAACATTTCCCATCTAGCAGGGTCTAGTGCGCTCTCTAGTCTGCCGCGGTGTACTCCGATATTCTCAACGGCCCGTGCAGGCTTCGTAGTCCATTGACCACGGCATCCCAATTGCACTCTGGGGGCATCTAGGGTATACTCATCCTAGGCATCCAGTTCACACGATCCCTGGGCATCCCACTATTCCCTACAGGCTCCTCGGGGCATCATTGGTTCACTGACCGACGGTATTCAATTGTCTTAATCAAGCCATCACTAGCACAAGTAATCTTCCCATTCATTACATGGACTATCAATACAGCCACTAATTCTTCTCGATGTTGCCCGGTCTCTATTTCCGACTTAAACTCATGATTCACTGAATACGATTCTAGCAAAACATTACACAAGTCCACAAAGTAAAACAAACACGAAACCGATACACAGAACACACCACATAAACCCTACGGCTACATTTCACAAGTTCATTAGGAAACAAGCATAAAACTAACATACATAACATATCACACCACTGAACCTAGCTCACCATTCTTGATGCCGAAGCGCTATAGAAATTAGGCTAAACAAAATAATCGAAACGATAAGAGGAACAAATTGTTCTATCAATTGATTAACTATAAAAAATATCCAAAGTCTACTGCCTCTCAAACCCTAAAAACAAATTTATAAAGGGTGTTAACCTTAATGATAAAAAAAAAAAAAGCAAAATTTACAAAAATACCCTTAATTCGAAAATTACTAAAATAATTTAAAAAAACCATCTAGACGACCTCGAATCATGAAAATTCATCATTAATCATAGCCAAAGGCTATGAGTATTGATCAGCACGCCGTTTCGCTTCAGCCGACCAAATTTGAGCTTAATCCAACATCTTTGACTTCAAGCCCGCCGGTTCGTCCAGTCGCATAACGGGTTCGCCGGTCCCCTAGGTGCATCATCCTCCCCTGCTAGAGAAAGATTCGTCCTCGAATCTGCTTCGCCTTCATTGTCGTCAATCTCCTCGGGATCTTCTTTCTCTTCAGTGTAGTAAGGTGACAAATCTGCTACATTAAAAGTTCCGGATACATTATACTTACCCGGCAATTCAATCTTGTAAGCATTGTCACTAATTCGCTCCAAAACTCTGAAGGGTCCATCAGCTCTAGGTTGAAGCTTGCCAAACCTACCCGCTGGAAATCGTTCCTTCCTAAGGTGAATCCAAACTAGATCACCTTCCTTGAAGACGACTCTTTTCTTACGCATATCCACGCGTTGCTTATACTTCATGTTCTGCCTATTGATCTGATTATGGACCTGAGAATGTAGCTCTTTGATATGTTTTGCATGTTCTTCAGCTTCCGAACTAAATTGCTTGAGAACTGGTATCAGTGTGAGATCTAATGGAGTAATTGGATTACGCCCATAAACCACCTCAAAAGGAGTCTTGCCTGTAGTTCGGGTCTCTGATCTGTTATATGCAAATTCTGTCTGAGGCAATGCCAAGTCCCATTGTCGCGGATTATCTCCAATCAAACTCCATAGCAAATTCCCTAAGCTTCGATTGACAACTTCAGTTTGACCATCAGTCTGAGGATGATGAGATGAACTAAACTTCAAACTTATACCCATGTACCTCCAAAGAGTGCGCCAGAAGTGACTCACAAACTTCACATCACGATCTGAGGTTATGGACTTAGGAATTCCATGCAGCTTAACAATCTCCTGCATAAACAATTGAGCGACCTGTGAAGCACCATATGACTTGCTACACGGGACAAAGTGGGCCATCTTCAAGAACCTATCAACAACCACCATTATTGAATCCTTACTTCGCTGCGTTCTTGGCAAACCCAAGATAAAGTCAAGACTGATATCCTCCCACAGTGCAATTGGAATAGGTAGAGGCATATATAATCCTGCATTAGTATTCTTGGTCTTTGCCACATGACATACCCTGCACCTCTCTATAAAACGTGTCACGTCACGCTCCATCCGAGGCCAATAAAAATGTTCACTCAACAAGAACTTCATCTTATCCAGGCCAAAGTGCCCAGCTAAACCGCCTGCATGTCTCTCAATAATAATAGATTCCCTCAAAGAACATTGAGGAATGCACAATCTGTTACCTTTAAATAGGTAACCCTTCACGATCTGAAATTGCTGAAAAGGCTCCGTTTTGCTCTTCCTCCAGATATCCCCAAAATAAGGATCATCAACATATAATTCTTTAAAAGTATCAAAGCCTAGAACCTTTACCTGCATCGTAGACAGCAAAGAGTGTTTTCTGCTCAATGCATCTGCCACACTATTTAGCACTCCTGCTTTATGCTTGATGGAAAAACTGAAAACTTGAAGGAACTCCACCCACTTTGTATGCCTTGCGTTCAATTTGTGCTGCCCATTGATGTATTTCAAGGCTTCATGATCAGAAAATAAGATAAACTCTTTTGAAATAAGATAGTGTCTCCAATGCTCCAAACTCCTCACAATAGCATAAAATTCTTTATCATAAGTTGAATGTTTCCTTTTCGCCTCATTCAACCTCTCACTGAAGAATGCTACAGGTTTACATTTTTTACTTAAGACACCCCCAATACCAACACCTGAAGCATCACAATGCACCTCAAAAATCTCATTAAAGTCAGGAAGCACGAGAACAGGTGCTTCAATCACCTTCTTCTTTAATAATTGAAAGACATCTTCTGCCTCCTTAGTCCACACAAATTTACTTCCTTTCAGACAATCCGTCAGAGGTGCAATAATAGTACTGAAATCCCGAATAAATCTCCGATAAAAAGACGCAAGCCCATGAAAGCTACGTACCTCATGAATATTTTTCGGAATCTCCGAATTTGTAATAGCCTCAACCTTAGCTGGGTCCATATGAATGCCCTCCTTAGTTACTATATACCCCAAAAAGGTCACACGATCAGTCAAGAAGTGACACTTCTTGGTATTAGCATATAATTTCTACTCCCTCAATGTCTCGAACACCCTTCTCAAATGTTGCAAGTGTTGATCAGTCGATGCACTATAAACCAAAATATCATCGAAATATACGACGACAAACTGGCTAATAAAAGGACGAAACACCTGATTCATCAGTCTCATAAAAGTGCTCGGTGCATTAGATAACCCGAAAGGCATCACCATCCACTCATACAAATCATCTCGAGTTTTAAAAGCGGTCTTCCACTCATCTCCAGGATGCACCCTAATCCGATGATACCCACTCCTCAAGTCTATCTTCGAAAAGATAGTCTCACCATACAGTTGATCAATTAAATCATCAAATCGCGGGATAGGAAAGCGATACCTGATCGTGATCTTATTAACAACTCTGCTATCCACGCACATTCTCCACGACCCATCTTTCTTAGGAACCAACAAAGCTGGCACTGCGCAAGGGCTCATGCTCTCTCGAATTGCACCTTTTTCTAATAATTCCTATACTTGCCTCTGCATCTCCTCATGCTCCTTAGGATTCATTTTGTAAGCTGCCTTATTAGGAATAGCAGCTCCTGGAACGAGATCTATACAATGCTGAATGTCCCTCATGGGTGGCAATCCAGGTGGCAATTCCTCTGGTACGACATCAGCAAACTCCTCAAGTATAGGCAAAACTTGAGCTGAAATTTCTGGACTATCAAGATTCTGCTCCATGACTACAACAGCAAAAAGCTCTGGGGCATTCACCGCTTCCTCTTGGAACTCTAATTTGGAAAGCAGATTACTTTTCCCTTTTTTTCTCAAATCTGAAGGACCCAGAGTGATAGTCCGGCCATCCTTCTTGAAGGTGTATGTATTTTTGAATCCGTCATGCTGTGTTTTCCTGTCAAACTGCCAAGGTCTTCCTAACAGAATATGACAAGCATCCATTGGAACTACATCACCCCACACTTCATCATTATATTTCTTCCCAATCGAGAACTGCACTAAACACCTCTTGCTCACTTTTACCTCATTCCCCTTCCTAAGCCATGACAGCTTATATGGTTGAGGATGTTCGACAGTTTTCAACCCCAACTTTTCTACCATAGTGGTAGATATTACATTCTCGTAACTTCCTCCGTCAATTATCATACTACACACCTTTCCCCCACTAGTGCACTTAGTATGAAAGATATTATGCCTGAGCCACGATTCATCATCTACCTTAGCAATATTTAAAACCCGACGCACAACTAAAGACTCACCAGAATCGGCATAGATAATGTCATCCAGATCTGGATCTATATCTGCTTGCTCTCCATCAGATTCATCGTAAGTTGGGTCTTCATCAAAAGTTGGTTGATCTACAAGTGTCACAAACTGTCGGTTTGGACAATCAGCAGCAAAATGCCCGAGTCCTTGACACTTAAAACATCACTTGCCTGCAGCTCCTCCCCTGCTAGATTCTGCACTACCCTGCTCTCCTTTTGTTGCAAATTTTGAACCAGCGCCCTTAACTGCTGCCGGGGCCAAAGAACTCCCTGCTTTCCCCCGGGACTCTTTATCTGACCATTTAGAACTGTTGCCTGTCCACTTAGAACCGCTGCTAGACCACTTGGACTTACTACTCTTTCTTTTAAATTGTCCATCCACCTTTAGGGCTAGTATGTACACATCCTCATACGTCCAATATTGTTGTAATTGGACAACATCAGAGATCTCATATTGCAGCCCTGCTAGATATCATACAATCGTCTGCTCGTCTTCCTCCGCCACATCACAATGCATTCGCAAGCGATCAAATTCTTCTGTAAGTTCTTCAACTGTTTTATCACCTTGCTTGACGTTATGATACTCAATAAATGCCTCTTGCCTATAATGGATAGGCAAAAAAAAATTTTGCAATAACTTTTTCATCTTCTCCTAGCGATCCACCTTCGGCTTCCCCTCTCTAGCGCGTTGCTTTTTCGTGTGTTCCCACCAAATCGAAGCATGTTTTCGCAGCCTAATAGCTACTAACTTCACTTTTTGCCCCTCAGTTAGGTCTTTAAGATCAAAAATCCATTCTACCGTATGCATCCAATCAATAAACTCATCAGGATGAGCCTTACCATTAAATTCGGGAATCTCGATCTTCATCCCGAAATTTTGAGAAGAGCGTTGATTTCCAGGTCGTACTCCTCGATTCCGCCCCTAGTTCAAAACCCCAAAAGGGTTTACGTCCTCCTCTTCATCATCGGATGGATCCTCAGATTCTGCTTCTTCATCGGATTAAACGCCCAATCTCGCCTCCACAAGTTGTCGCTCCAAATCCTGGATTCGTCTTCTCTGTTCTTCAACTTCTACGTCTCGCAGATCTCTTAGACGCGGTTGGTCGTCTACTTCAGGTACGCCTCCACGCCCCCGGCCACCACGAGCCCGCCGTCCACGACCGCGATTCTATTCAGCCATTGATTCAAGCAACCTGTGCTCTGATACCAATTGATGCCGAAGCGCGATAGAAATTAGGCTAAACAGAAGAATCGAAACGACAAGAGGAACAAATTGTTCTCTCAATTGATTAACTATAAAAAATATCTAAAGTCTACTGCCTCTCAAACCCTAAAAACAAATTTATAAAGGGTGTTAACCCTAATGACAAAAAAAACGCAAAAATTACAAAAATACCTTTAATTCGAAAATTACTAAAATAATTAAAAAAACCATCTAAACGACCTCGAATCGCGAAAATTCATCATTAATCATAGCCAAAGGCTATGAGTATTGATCAGCACGCCGTTTCGCTTCAGCCGATCAAATTTGAGCTTAATCCAACATCTTTGACTTCAAGCCCGCCGGTCTGTCCAGTCGCATAACGGGTCCGCCGGTCCCCTAGGTGCATCAATTCTTCTAAACAATCCATGAATTTTCAATCATCTAGTTAAACTCACAGTCCAACCGAACCACCAAGCTTGCGACCCTCTCTACCGTGGCTAAATCAAGCCACACAATGAACTTGCTGCTTTCCCCTTCGCACCTTACTCATATTCAATCTCATCTCTATTCACACGAAGTTCCAATTGGTTCATCAGTTCACAAACGCCGACATGCATGGCCTCACCGTACTATGCACAGAATCAACCCGAGCACTGAACTAGGACCCCTCTCCACTGCAGCTCCATTTTTCCCTTTCACGCGGTGGTCTCGCGGTTCTGCTCAGCATTATGCTCCCACTCGGATTCATTTACCACACATCCAGCAAAAATTTAGTTCACATATTAAGGGAATTCACCATTCACACCCCCAACCAATTCGCTCACAATCCCAAACTTGCGAGCCAAGCTCGTTGCTTTCTTCTCCTCGCGGCATCGTCCACCCGAGCACCACAATGCACCCAACAGTCACTCAAATGAATGACACTAGACTCTGAATCATGAACTTCACCATTCATTCCATAACCGACCCACATACGGTCCTAGACTCACGAGCTATAATCACGACTCCTTCCCATCGTGGCATCACCAACCACAAGACATTATAACCCATTAATAACTCAAGCAGTAACACCAGCAATCCCTACACCTATCCAGAACCCAATTCGACATGCAAGCGGTTATTGGTTAGTATAGGGTGATAGAATTGTACTTGCCTCAACAGTTGGGCTTGGCGTGGTGCTGTTCCGGAGAGAAGGAGAGGTTGCAGCGGCTTCCCGGGGCTCTTTGTCGCGCGCCTCGAGCTCACGGATGCGGAGGGAGTCGCCGGCGTGAAGTGTTTTGGGGCGATGCTGGTGGCGGACGAAACGAAGCGAGAGGCTGTGGTGTCGGGGAAAGAGTAGCCGAGCAGAAAGAAGAGGAAGGAAGAAGGAGGAGTTGGGCGGAAGATGGAGAGGAGATGAGAAGAAGAGAGAGAAAATTGAGGGGTCTATCACATCGCCCAGGCTAGATCTAACGAGGCCGCTGTGGCCTGGGCAAGGGCTGGACTCTCCAAATCTGGCAAGGGTCGGTCGGGTCTCGTCTGTGGCGGGTGACAGGGGCCTCGCCCCTCGCCTAGGCGAGACCAGGTGGCTGGCCATTCCCCAAGCACCGGTCAAAGGTAGAAGAAAAGAAAAAAATTAGAAAAAAATATTTTAAAAAATTGAAAATTATATTAAAATATTATTTAAAATTATTCACGTCAACGTCGGCGATGTCACGTAAGCCAGCCGATGTCCACATCAACAGTATTCGGCCAAAATTAGTCAGAAGGTTTGAATTGATACAAAGATAAAAGATTTAAGACTTAAGACTCAATTAATACAAAAAAAAAGGTTTAAGACTAAATTGGCACAACTATAAAAGGTTTAGGCGTTTTCTAACACTTTTTCCCCTAAATTTCAATACTTAATCAAGCTTGAATTGAGTTTTCAAGCATTAAACATGTGAAAATTAGTATCCGGACAATATAGCGTGAGTATATCAGTTTGAGATCTTTTGTGATAAAAACATCAATTTGGCGAAAGTGTAACATGAATTTCGTAGTTAGAGATTTTTTTTATGGTATTAACACTAAACTTTATATGGCCTTTACCAAAAAAAAAAAAAACTTTATATGGCGGTTGTACACACGGCATGCTCTCTCTCTAATTGTTTCTGAAAAGAGAATGTTAGAATTCCGAGAAAAAGGAAAGAGCAGAAATTCATTATCAGTATGAGGCAGCAAGCCTTTTAGCAAAGAACCCAACTCTTACTTGTGGTTTCTTCTCTCTCAGTCTGACCTTCATCCACTATAATGGCAATCTCTCTCTCTCAGATTGTATAATCGGCCATGTCAATCTACAAAGTTAGCTAGGTATTCTCTTGCTCTGTTTTTCAGGTTGCTTGGAGAAGAATTCCTTTTTTTCTTTTCCTCATGCACTCGTGATCATTTTGTTCTAGTTGTTCTTGTTCTTTTCTTTTCGATCTCTTTTCTTTGATACGGCTGTTACCGCATGCCCTTTCTATTCTTCCATGATGCTGCTTTCAGATCGTTTACGAACAATATACAAGATTTTTATTGGACAAGTGATTTCATGTTTGTAATATCTTCACCGTGCAAATCCTTCCACGAGCTCCACTAATGGGTCCCTTGCTCAGCTAATCAAAATACTTAAAAAGGCTAAATTTTTTATGATGAGGATAGGTCTGTGGGTTTGAGGGTTTTGACTTTACTCAAGTAAAAACTCATATAGGAACGAGTGGATGATGATTCGTTTTCGTTACTTGTTTCTTGGCTAGTGTACATCGAGAGCAATCACTTATGATGGGAAGGATTCAGGTATCAAGAAGTTGAATTGTGCAAGAACCCAATGTCCATCCTGCGGTGATTTAGTTTGAAATGGCTTTTGCGTGATCCTTTTAGAGTTCGGTCCGCCTAGATTAAAGACTTGGGAGTCGACACTTGATATAGAAACTGATTCTTTCTTATTGCCATTCATTAGGTGATAACAAGTTATGATGTATGAATGTCTTGCTACTTCTCTAAGACATAAACCGGGGGAGGAGATCACGAGACTCCAACCAACCTTCGCCGACTGAGGCCGCCCTCAGCTTGAGTCTACTAGTATCTCTGTAACTGATTTTTTTGTCAATTTCGTTGTGCGAATTGGTTTGTTTGGCTCGCTCCGTCAATGTGTCAAACTTTCTTGAGTAGCATTTTTATTTCGTATCTTCTGTGTGGAGATTAATCATTGTCGATACACTAAAAGAAAACCATTTGAAAAGATATGCAAATTTTAGCAGTGGATAAAACTTGCCAAAGGAGGATTGACTCTAGTGGATGACATTTTTCTCTTTTTTGTCAGCCGTTGGAAGCCAGTCTATTGCATGTCCATGATTTTGAATTAGGCATTAATCATTCTGACATTGGTGTTGGGTTGGATAAATCATACGGAGGAATAAATATGCTTTAGAATTCTGTCTTGGTTCAACCAGCTTTTGGTTTTCCTACAGTTGAAATATCGTGCAATTCATTATTACAATTTGCCTTTCTGGGTCGTACAAGAAATAGCTGAGATGGGGTTCGTTGGGAAATTACTTGTACTTTGGCTTTTCCTATATGAATTATAATGATATATTTACAATCCAAGAATATGTTAGTAGGCTTGAATCTTGATTCAAACAATAGTCTGATGTCTATTATATCGTATCCGGACTTTGTGCATTATGTAAGGAACTGCATAACAAAGAATTATCCTACGGTAAAACAAAGAGATATCTTGCTAGATCTCATTAGGTTCATCATGAAGTAGTTTGGCATACAAATTTACCGTGTACTATTGATTTCTATTTTCTCACGGTGCAGACAATGTAACTTCTCGTACAATTTCCTCTATGTTTCTTTAATGTGAAGGTTGAAGAGCCTCCCGCGCAATCTGGAGTTCATGTGCACCTTGCTCTGGGAAAAAATTTCTACGATGCTTTTGAATCAATCTTTATCTACTGTGTTAGATCTCATTTTTCTGGTTAGTTGGACTACTTTATCTGTCAGATTTTTCAGTGCATCCAAGGACCTACAAAAGTATAATCCAGTTGATGACTTTGAAGTGTCGATCTCATTCATATACACAATGTCATGGCTGTTAAATTCATTTAATCAAGTTGGCATGCTTCCTTGTCTGAATAACCTTTTGTGGAACGAAACTGGAAGTTCAACTTGAAAAGTGATGGGGAAAACATATTCCTCATCCAACATATTCGAAACACATTAGAAAAACGCGGAAACATGCCTAATAATCATCAACTTGTATCGCCAATCGTACATGCATATCACATAACGAACATACCCAGTATTTCAACATATTAAATGCCACTTTGCACACTTGAGAGAGATCCTCGATTATCTTTAGTGCCCACTAGTGTTTCAAAGGAAAATTGAAGAAGACGTACTCTCAAAGAGGTGTCTTGATGTGTATATGAAAAATCACGTTCGTTTTCCTTCAGGGGTCAACTATTTATAGTAGAAGGTAAATAACTATCTTGTGGGCCTTGTGGTTCATGGGTTGGGTTTGGTCTATCTTGGGCAGCCCACCCATTATGCATCTCTTCTCTCACTCGTCCACGATGGACTAAACACAACTCTCTTCTTTGCAAAGTTCATATTGGCAAATAATTTGTGCGACTAGCATACTTCAAAAGCTCGTTGTCATACGTCTGTTAGGAATATATAACAACTCAAATTGGGTATATTTATCCAGAGTAGAATCAATATGCAGTTCCCTAGATCAATCGATCACATTTATATCTCTCTTGATCTCTTTTAGTATTTCGTATATTGTATTCACAACTATGATTTACTCAAATGATTGATGGATCTGTGAATACAAAAATAAAATGTGACATCATAAACAAACTGATCTTCTTTTTTCCTTAAATCTCTCCATTTCAGTCCAGCTCGCTTTTCTAGAAATGTCCCGTTAGACTGAATTATCATGATTATCGGCAATACCCTAAGATAGCAAACACTGAATATAAATTTTAAGAAGAAGTAAGAATCGTGAGGGTACTTAATTAAGAAACTACTTTCCTCAAGAGTCTCATACTACTTAAAAAGTTGAGATCATAACTTTTGCCAACTCTTATCGGTCATCTCATACATACGTAATATGAAATACGTATTACGATATTCTCTCTTTTCCCATAGAACGTATGTCTTTACTCTTAATACAGTACAGATAATAGTTCAGACATACTCAATGTCTAACTTGAGTTTACAAATCTACTCTATTTATAAGCATCTATCAGAACTCACATTTGGCATTAAAGACAGGTAAAGTAAAATATATGGGTCATTTCACTTTTAGATATAATAAACTATTTGTCCTCATCTTAACATTCTGTTAAGACGATATCCATGCTTCAAGCTTGAGCTCTCAATTATCACCTAGATAATAAGTTTAAAATTGTTTCATACAGTGAATAGAGGCGATTACCCCTAAGAGTGGGCTAATCTCACATCTGTCCGACATACCTTTTCAATATAATGCACTTAGCATCGATATTCATAAATATCATATATAAACTCATAGGCATTGATAATAACAAACTTTATTAATAGTGAACATCCAGGGAAAATTATAATATTCAGTACATCATATTCTACACAGTCCTAGAGATCTCACATGACCATGGAAAACTTTTCTAGGAATCGACTTTGTCATAGAATCTGCTATCATCCTCTGCGTAGATATATACTACACGTTCACTTCCTTTCGTGCAACCATGCTCTTGACATAGTTATACTTGATATCTATATATTTAGTCTTTCCATAGTACTTGGGATCCTTAGTGTATACTATTGCTACTTGGCTATCACAATAGACTAATACTTGATTTGAAGCATTCTCAGCAAAATCTAGAGTGATCCAAAAATCTTCCAAGCCAAATGGCTTCTTGTGCCACTGCTAATAGAGCCACGAACTTGGCTTCCATTGTGGATAAGGCTACACACTGTTATTTCTTACTGTTTCAAGATATGGCATCATTATTCAGTAAGAACACATATCCAGAGATAGATTTCATTTCCTTTAAATCTCCTCTCCAGTCAGCATCAATATAGCCTTCAAGGTGCAGATTACTTCCTTGATAAGTCAGTACATGGTCGACAATTCCCTTTAGATATCTTAGGATTCTTTTGACGACGATTCAATGTACTTAACCTGAATTGGATTGGTCTTTACCATTCTAACTGGGAAAAAGTGTTAGAAAAGTCTTAAACCTTTTGAATTGGTGTCAATTTAGTCATAAACCTTTTTTTATACTAATTTAGTCCTAAACATTTTGTCGTTGTGCCAATTCAGTCTTTCCGGCTAATCTTGGTCAGATATTACTAACATGGATGCCGGTCGACCTATGTGACACTGCTGGCAATGACGCAGATAACTTTTAATAATTTTTTAATTTTTTTTAATTTTTATTTTTATTTTGCTTTCTTTCTTTTTTCTTACCCTTACTTCTTCCTCTAGCTAGTCGCTGGACCGGCGACCGATTGGAGGCCAGGGCCAACGAGGCTTGCCGGCCAATGGCGAGGCTTGCCCCGCTGGCCACGAGCGAGGCTCGCCCTCACTAGCAACGGCGAAGGCAAGCCTCACCAGCAGTTGGGCAAGGCACGACCTCTTCAAATCTAGCGAAGTCAAACCTCACCCATGGCTGGCGAGGTTGACCCTCGCTAGATCCACCAAGGGCAAGCCTTGCCCAGTCCAACGTGAGGCTCGACCCCTCACCGGATGGCCATGAGGGCGGCCTTAAGCTGGGCTAGGGGAGGCACAACCTCACTAAATCTGGCGAGGTCGAGCCTCTCCCATGGTCGGCGAGGCTCGAGCCCTCGCCAGATGGTCGCAATGGTGGCCTTGAGTTGGGCTGGGCAAGACTCAATCTCGCCAGATCTAGCAAGGTCATGCCTCTCCCATGGCCGACAAGGCTTAACCCTCGCCAGATCCAATGAGGGCAAACGTCGCCCAGCCCAGCGTAAGGCCGCGATGGTGAGCGTCGAGCCTCGCCACCTTCGCTTATGGCTGGCGAGATAGGGCTCGCTAGAGGCCAGCGAGGTTCGCTGACCTTATCCTCCAGCCGGTCGCCGGACTGGCGACCAACTAGAGAAAGAAGAAAGGGAATGAACAAAAAAAAGAAAAAAAGTTTAAAAATTCGAAAAATATTAAAATATTATTAAAAGTTGTCACATAATCACCAGCGGTGCCAAGTAGGCCGGTTGGCATCCACGTCAATAATATCCGGCCAAAATTAGCTGGAAGGACTGAATTGGCACAAAAACAAAAAGGTTTTAAACTGAATTGACACTAAAAAAAGGTTTAGAGCTAAATTGGCACAAATGCAAAAGGTTTAGAACTTTTCTGACGCTTTTCTCATTTCAACTACATAACAAATATTAGGTCTTGTACACATCATAGCGTACACCAAGCTTCCATCAGCACTAGCAAATGGAACATGTTCTATTTGCTCCTTTTCTTGTAAAGTTTTAAGACACATTCTGTCGCTCAATACTTCGCCTTTTGCAATAGGAGTAACTAATAATTTACAGTCTTGTATACGAAATCACTCAAGGTAGTCATGGCCACGAGCCGGTTTTAGCCCGGAACCAGCCCGGTCAAACCCGAGCCCCGCCCATTGACCGGACCCACGGTTTAGAACCGGAACCAGCCAATGGCCTACGGGCCCAGTTCCAAATTATTTTTTAAAAAAATAATAATGAAATTTTAAAAAAATCATTATTTAATTTTTTTTATAAAAAAATTTGAACTTTAATTGTCATGCATTATAAGTGCATTGATTTCTAATTACAATGCTTGGCTTGGGTGTATTGAACTCTAATTACAAGGCTTGGCTTGGGTTTTATACACAATGATTCTAATGCTTCTTCGTTCCCATTCTAGGTGGGACTCTCGGCTTGCCTTGAACACCTTCAATGTGAGACTCTTGGCTTGTCTTCATGCAAATACCAAGAGTCCTACATAGAATGGGAATAAAGAGACCATCAAAGAGGTTATGTATAAAACCCAAGTCAAGTCATGAGCACGTGAAGTTGTATGCTTTTTGTGACTACGATCATTTGCTAGTTAAGAGCAAAGGGTTCCATTGGACCGCCTAAAACTGGACCGGGCCAATGGTCCAGTTCCTGATTCTATGATTTGACGGTCCGATTCCTAGTTCTAAAATTAAGGGACCAGTCTTACAAGTTCGGTTCCCGGTTCCGAGCGGAACCGGACTGAATTGGGAACCAATAACCCCTACAATTTACATTTTGATTACAATTTATATTGAATAATTCATTATTTCATAATTTTATAATTCATTATTTTTTATTTCATAATTTGTTTTTAAAATTTTTAAATTACGAACCTCAACCGACCGGTTCAAAACCGGAACCGACGAATCGAAACAGCTAGGGGCGGTTTCGGTTCTAGTTTACACATGGCCACAAATCGGAACCGCCGATTCCGAACTGTGGCCATGCCTAGCTCAAGGATTTTATTTACATACGTCTTGTTGAAAACAGATGCGAAAAGTAGAAAACAAAACACAGGGATTTACGTGGTTCGATCACAAGGTGATCTACGTCCACGGGCGAGGCAAGACAAATTCCACTATAATCGAAGAGAGTACAATTTTCAGAAGTCGAAGAAACGACGAAAAAACTCACAGCTGACAAAACTCTCTTTCTAACAATGAGAAAACCTAGCCACTGTACAAATAGGGTTCCCGAAAATTTTTCAAAGGGGGCTACGCCCCCGAACCCCCCGCGCATTGGTTCGCTTCCTCCAGCTCGGGCGGTCCGCTTTGGAGATTTGTTCGCTTGCTGCGGGTTGGGCCTATCGGCCCAACCCTTCGCGTCGCGAACCAAATCTCAATTTCCTTTCCACTTTCGGGTCGCACAAAAATATGTCGGGTCGGATCATAAACTAGACCAAGTACATAAAATTCAAGACATATTTAACACGTCTCTTGTGAAAGGGATAAAGATTTCTTTGAACGATCTCTTGAAATCTTAACTCCAAAAATGTATGCAGCTTTGCCCATATATTTCATCTTAAAATTGGAAGATAACCAATTCTTGACTATATTAACAAACTCCATACTACTTCTAGTAATTAATATATCATCAACATATAATGATAAGATCACAAATTGACATTTGGGTCTTTTGATATATACATAATTGTCTTCACTAATCATTACAAAATCATATGCCATTATAATATTGTGAAAACGTATATACCATTGTCTCGAAAACTGCTGAAGGCCATACATTGATCCCAATAGTCGACACACCTTTTGCTCTTGGCCTTTTGTAATGAAACCAACAGATTGTTCCTTATAAATTTATTCCTCTAATTCTCCATTGAGAAATGCAGTCTTTATATCCATTTGATGTAATTCAAGATTCATACTAGCTAATATTACCAGAATAAGGCGAATAGAGGTAAATCTAACCACAGGAAAAAAAGTTTCTTCAAAGTCAATTCCTTTCTATTGATTATATCCTTTTGCCACAATGTGAGCTTTTTACCTCTCAACTAAGCTATCAGTCTTACGCTTTATTTTGAAAGCCCACTTGTTCTTAATGGCTTTGTGTCCTTTTGAAAGATCAACCAATTCCCAAACTTGGTTTGATCTCAACGACTCCATTTTTTCTTCCATTGCATGCATCCATTTTTCATTATCAAGGCATATTAGAGCCTCATTCTTTGGCTCATCTTCATTCTGTGGGGTGATCATGAAAGCTTCTCCTTCAATGTTAAAACGTCGACGGGGAATCCTATTACGACTTGATTATCGTATTGGAGGCTATACTCTTGATGATTCACCACGCTCCATTACACTCTCACTCGGATTAGATAATATTGGTGTCGGCTCATCAAGTAGTTGCAATTAAGACTGGTTTGCATGCAACTCCTCACTTGTTACAATGTTCCCACTAACTTCACTATCACGATCCATAGATTCGTATAGTGAGTAATCTCCATCTATTTTGCCCTTTTTAGGAAATTCATTTTCTACGAATGTGACATCCCGTGATTCGAATTCAGTTATATTTCTTGCTTACCTATTAATACATATCTTTTTGAGTGTTCTAAGTATCTTATGCAAACACTCTTTTTGCCTCTTGGGCCCAATTTTCCACACTTATGAGAGGACTCACGGGTATAGGCAGCACAACCTCAAGATTTTAAAAAGCTAAAATCAAGCTTTTTTGCCTGTCCATAACTCATATGTAGTAAAAGTATTGATTTAGAAGCACACGGTTAAGTATATAGGCAGCGGTTAATAAAGCATCACCCCAAAAAGTGATAGGTAAGTTAGCTTATGTCATCATTAATCTAACCATTTTCATTAAAGGTTCTATTTCTCCTCTCTGCAACACTATTTGTTGAGAAGTATGTGGAATAGACAGTTGCATTTCTTTTTCTTTTTCATCACATAAATTTCTTAATGATGAGATAGATATTCTAGACATCGATCGAATCTTGATACTTTTATTTTTCTGTCTAATTGATTTTCCACTAAACTCATAAATCTTTTAAAGCAACTTAATGTCTCAGACTTATGAGAAATTAAATCGACATGTTCGAATCAAGTATAATCATCAATAAATGTAATAAAATAAATAGCCTCGTGCCTTACTCTTATAGTCATTAGACCACAGATATATGTATGGATTAATTGGAAAGGAAACGCGGCTCTTGTTCCTTTTCCAAATGGTTTCCGTGTTGTTTTTCCTTCTAGGCAATACTCGCATATAAGCAAATCGACATTTTCAATATTACCCAATAAGCACTCTTTGGCTAATCTATTCATTTTTTGTTGGCTAATATGACCAAGTCTAGCATGCAATATATTCACATCATTCTCATAAGAATCAGAAAATATAAATAAGGAATAACTAACATTAACTTCGTATTAGTTAACATTCATTACAATGAAACCATCAAGAAAATATCCAGAACCATAATAACTTGTTCCTAAAGACAAGTCTACACCACTATTATGAATATCTACGTTAAAACCAATTCTTACTAAAACCAATATTGAAGCTAAGTTCCGACAAATTTCTGGAGCAAATAACACATCATGTAGAAATAATATGCATCCACCACACATAAGCAATTGACAAGTGCCAATGCCTTTGACTTTTACTTTGGAATTGTTCCCCACATATATCCACTTCGTTCCTTGTGGAACTCGTCGGAACTCCACGATGGCTTCTCTGTTCTTTGCTACATAGTCTATGGCTCCTGAGTCTACAGTCCACAAATGATTAGATTCAATTAAAAAGACAAAACTAGACACATAAGTAGCACTCTCAAGAATGCTAAGCGTTTCTACCTTCTTTTGGCTTGCCACAGTCGCGAGCAAAATGACCATTCTTGCCATAGTTGTAACATTTCACACTTGAAATGTTCTTCTTGAAAGGACGATTTCCTTTCTCTCGTTGGTTGTACCTCAGTTTCTTGCTTAAAGGACTTGCTCCCTTGCCTTTCCACTTCTTTAACCTATCAGGATGCTTCTGCTTGGAGCCCAAAACTCCAAGTGAGCTAGAACCAGCAAAGTAAATGTCGGTTTCTGGCTTAACCGCCAGGAAGCGGTCCTCTTCCAATTCAAGATGCCGCATAGCCTATTTAAAGGTCTTGCTACCCTCATTATGAGTCAAGTGGATCTTCATATACTCCCAGCTTTAAGGCAAGGAGCAGATTACCACCTGCACTTGCTATTCATCAGTGAGTTTGTAGCCAGCATCATTTAGCTCACTTATCATATTTGGTATCTGCTTCAAATGTTGTTTCATGGTCTTTCCATGAGGTATCTTGTATGAGCCAAAATAAATAGTGAGTTGTCTTAGTTTTAATTACATAAGTTTGACCAAATTTTGTAGCCAGTGCGACCTATATGTCTTTTTTGGCATTTACAAAACGTCCGAACTCTCACATGATATCATTGTTCATGCTACTTAGCAACGTAATGCGAGCAAGAGAGTTCTTCCTTTTGTGCTGGGCAGTAGTCCCATCCTCAGGTTCTTTCATAACCTGGTTAAGAGCAAGAGGCAAGAGCTTCGAGTGCCTCTTGCTCTGCTAGCACATATTGAATTTTGAGATTCCAAATCTCATAATTGTCACCATTCAATTTCTCTCCCTTATTAAGTTCAGCCACTATGTTCTTAGTTGTTGAAGTCATTGTATATGAACATTTCAAACATACACGCATGAATTATTACTGCCTATATCGATGCTTCATCAACATCATAATTACATAAACTAATCACATTAACGAATAGTTTCACAAAAGGTTTTAGAGTCGACATGTCACTATGTTCCCAATCATTGTCTAAGAATCTTAATTTGAAATTATCATTAACATAATCATGTATGTAAAATAAAATTCAATTCTTCAAAAGCTATACAAACTTTTAAGAACTTCCCACACATAACATAAAATTTTTTGTGGCAATACCAAATAAAAAGCCACAAATTTACACAACCAAATATTTCATAACACATTTACAAATATTTAATAACTTGAAACATATACACAAGTGACTCCATATCATAAAGAAACAGCATCAAGTATACCTATGCATCACATAGATAGGAAAAGACACACGGAATTCCTTAGAGAATTTCATTTTCTTTGGCACCAAAATAGAGGCTCTAGGAAAACCACTAGATTCGGGCCACGATTTGTGCCGAGACCCATTTAATGCAAGTGTTGACATTCTTCTTGCCCCGATCCTTATGTACTCTTTTAGAAAATTCTCCACAAACATCTTATAACTTGGACCCTCTAAGGTTACTCTAACCTTATCAACCATTCTTCCCAACTCCTTAGGAATAGTGCATTTTAGAACTCCAACTATCTCATATTCCAGCATTATGAAACCGTTTCAAATGATATCTTGTCACCATGTCATCACCAGTATCCCATCGATAAAGAGATAGCTTGATTCTAAGTTCCTCAAGCCTCTCCTTTTGAGCCGTCGTTCTTGGGATTATCGGATGCGTATCATATGTACCATTATTTCTGCAATGAATGCAGAATGAAAGGATTACTCATAAGATGGGGCATCCTTATTCATATACATGTAAGCCAGCACTTGTATTTCAAAAAACCATAGAACTAGAGAAAATGCCAAAGAATATACCTTAAGGTACGCATATATAGGGTTCATCATGCATTTTCACATTCATAAGTGCAACAAACATGTCATGCGAATATACCATAATGTAAAACATTCTAATATGAACATGCCGATACCAAGAATGCCTAAATTCGAGTTCAAATGAGCTTGTACATGCCAAAATAATGTGCTAGAGACATTCTAACTGGTTTGAACCAGTCCAGTTTGATCGATCCGACTGGTCAACGGTCAACGGTCGAGTCAACGGGTTGGGTCAACAAGTCAGTTGGGTCAGGATCTAGATCAACTCGGATCTGCACATTGTTGATGTCATCCATGATGCCAGCATCGGCAATTAGCAGCGATTGACGTACTGCTTCGCGCGGCCTCCTCCGGTGACGCGCCGCCTGTAATCTTTCTCGTCTCAACGAGTACTTTCCGTATGTCTATTCAAAATCAAGTTTTGTCGACAAGGAACAAATCGAAACATGCATGAACAGTATATCGACACAAAGAAAACAAGCTAAAAATGAGATCGAAATAAAAACAAGCATAATACACTTCAATTTCAGAGGCCATTCACATGCATGATCAAGAAACAAGCAAGCATGCTCTGATACCAATGTTGGGAAAACATATTTCTCAGTCAACATATTCAAAACACGTTCGAATAACGCGGAAAACGTGATCAATGATCATCAACTTGTATCATCAATCGTACATGCATATCATATAACAAGCATATCCAGTATTTTCACAGATTAAATACCACTTTGCACACTTGAGAACGATCATTGATTATCTTTAGTGCCCACTAGTGTTTTGAAGGAAAACTGAAGAAGACGTACTCTCGAAGAGGTGTCTTGATGCGCATATGAAAAATCACGTTCGTTTCTCTTCGGGAGTCAATTATTTATAGTAGAAGGCAAATAACCACCTTGTGGGTTTTGTGGTTCATGGGCTGGGTTTAGCCCATCTTGGGCGACCCACCCATTATGCCTTTCAAAAAAAAATGTGTGCAACTTTACAAATCATCATTAGCTCATTGCTCTTGAACTTGGAGAAAAATTGAATCATGCCTTAATTTGCGATGCTTCTTGCTACACAGACCCTTTTCTTCAATCAGCTTTTTAATATATAGTATGGCTACTATGAATCATTAGTGTTAAGTGAATCTTTAATGTTTGTTTTTGTTGTATTTGTAACATCGTTTAAGGGTGGAAACTAAGCATTATGTTCTAAAACTCCTTCGTAGTGTATTTTGTTTTTGCTCCTGTAGATCCATATCCTGTTCATTTTTGGCACAATTGAAATGGATAGAAGTTGGATGAACCGATCAAGGGCAACCATAGCTTTAGTTTTCAAGTTGAAGCAGAAGACCATCCAATATGCAATGGATTTATTTTCAAGTTGAAGCATCCTGATCTATTCTGATGGTTGGTCAAGCGCATGATTTCGATTTTGGACGCAACATGCACGGATTATCAAACGATGTATTTTGTTCCATGAATTAAGACAGAAACATACACGATGCCGTTGACGACGACGAGCAACCTAATGAAGCAGCTAAGTCCTTTTGCGAGTTGGTGAAAGATGCTGAGCGAGAACTGTATCCAGGATGTAGAAGGTTTGCGAAATTACCGGGCGTTGTTCGACTCTTTCACAAAGAATGCCGTCGTGAATGGATAAACGGCTCTTCTACTGAATTGTTCGACTTCGTAAGGAATGTATGTCCGGTGAGAGAATAGTTCATGCGTGCCCATATATTGGGAAAGAGTGCGAAATTGACGTCGGTTGCTATCTACGCGAAACATCGAGGCACCTGGCGGATGAAAACGGTAAAGGAGAGAAAGAGAATTCACCTCAAGAGATGAAAGGAACATTCCGGCAAAAGTTTCAAGATCTTTCCCCTTAATCCCTCGACGTCGACGATTATTTCTGCCATCGAAAACCCCACGCTGACGAGGGGCATCAAGAGAATCGCATAAACTATGGTTTCACGAGACGCCCTACTTGCCGAAGATCCAAGAAATGTTAGGATTGGGTCAGCATCGAATCAAATTAATCCAATCGAGATGGCAATGACCAATGAGCGTTTCCCACGATACATGATGGGCTGTCATCTTGGCGATCTGTAAATTTCGCGCCCTCAGTTCTGTATGAAGGATGATACATTTCACGCTATCGCTATCGATGCCCGGACCCCCCCGACCCCGAGGAAAGAGAAATAATGTGGACGTCGAACCCTCTACCCGTGACGCTGTCGGACTAGGTGCGTGTGATGCATCGACAGAACAAAATTGTACGATGCATGCACGTTTGTTTTGGATGATCCGTCACTTCCCGGCACATGCGGACGTATCAGTCAGGTGGGGAGGACGGACGGTGAACTTGCATGGCCCTCTTCAATTATCATCACGTGCTGCCAGTTTGTAACGTCAAAGATTTGGGCTCGTGCCGGGTCAATTTTTTTTTATTCTTTCTATTTCGAGGCACATTCAAAATTCAAAACTCTTTCTTCTTTTGTCAATATCACAAAAAAACCCTAAATTAATACACATGTGAGAAATTTACCTCAAATTAATTTTTTGATTATCAAAAATCTCAAACTAGTACACATGTGATAAATGTACCATCCATTAGTTACCATTAAATTTTACTGTCTAAATGCTGAGTTGGATGGCATGCGATAATTAACCGATGTACCAATTTAAGGTTTTATCTCTCTGATTATCACAGATTGACATATTTATCACGGGTATACTGATTTAAAGTTTTTGATAGTCAAAAATTATTTTTGAGTAAATTTATTATAGATGTACTAATTGAAATTTTTCATAGTATTAATTTTTTTTTTCGTTTTTATGTTTATCTTATAGAACTTTCAAAACGCGTATGATTACTAATCATGACTCGTTCCTTTTTTTTTACGACTTCCCCCCCCCCCCCCCCCCCCCCCCCTAACCACATCTCATATTGGCACGTTGATGATGCATCATGATCAAAATGCCCTAAGAAAGACCTGTGCATCAGTGTTATTATATTCTTCTAAATTTCTGGACTTTAGAGTCCGAAATGAATTTGATTCAAACGAACTTGACTATAACTGTCCTTAGAAAATCTATTAAAACACGATAAAATATAGTCGGATTTTTTCCTTGATTACTCAAATAGTAATAGCATCATAATTGGTCTTTAATCAGCAATTCATAGCTTTATCCTATAAATATTACGATTTTTTTTGCGGAACGTGATTTAACAACAAGGTTAGAGGGTATTTTTTATATCAATTACTCATTTATTTTGGAGTTAATACCACAAAAAATCTCAAACTGGTACACTCATGATAAATTTACCTCAAATTAATTTTTTGACCACCAAAAATCCAAACTGGTATGCTCGCGATAATTTTACCGTCTAATAGTTTTCGTTAAATTTTACCGTCAAATTGTTATATTTGACGACACATGAAAGCGACAAGTGTACCGGTTTGGCGTTTTACCTGTCATTTGTCACAGGTATACCAGTTTACGATTTTTTGTGATATTAATGTAATTTAATAAAAACTAACATAAGGTAAATTTATCGCAAACATGCCAGTTTGAGGTTTCTGGTGGTCAAAAAGTTAGTTTGGGGTAAATTTATTACGGATATACCAGTTTGGAATAGTTTGGGGTAAATTTATCATAGGTATATCAGTTTAAGATTTTTCGTAGTATTAGCCATTTAATTTATGAGCTACACTAGTTGTGTTCTATTCTATTTCTTTTATGCACACGCTATAAATTTTTCTCAATTCCGACATAATTCAGCTGTAGATACGACACAATAATTCGACTAATGCCTGATCAATGTGGTCCCTCTTGTTCTTGTTTCCATCCCACACTTTCGCCCTTCCCAGTTTGTCGGACGAGTGTGGTGCAACAGCCAAATTTTGTGCATCAATTGAGTTGTCCACGTTTTTTTCGGACAGTCCAAAGCTTTTTTTTTTTTTTTGAAAATGATTGATCAAGGGCAACAAATTTTTTCTCCAAAAATTTCTCTCCCTGAACTCCTTTTTCTATCGGTAAAAGGATGGAGCGGAGCGATCCACGTTACAAACCACTTCTATGGCATTACCATCCGCTATATGGATTGAGCCGTGACTATTCAGCACAAATGACAACCCAAAGGCCCGAGGTCGGCGAGCAAGCCTATCATCACAGCACCTCGAAAATGCTGGCAATCAGGAAATCTCTTCACGAGAAGTGAGCCGCAGCCACACATCGCGATGCACGAGCTTGCAGAGCACCACGGGGAATCTATTCACGAGGAGCAAGCCGTAGCAACACGGTGCGATGCCCGAACCTAGAAAGATTCACTCATGACGTGAATAGAATTCGGGATTTCTCCAAAGGCGGGAGATCCCATCTATCGCTCGACCAAATCTCCTAGGGTTTTGCCCTTCTATACCACGATCAAAACACACCACGTTTATATCACCCACTGCTTCTCAACGAATCTCCGTACATTGCCAGACTGACGCGACGCAACCGAACAGGAGGGAGAGTGAGTCCAGAACGCAGGGTAAAACAGCGAAAATCTGACATCGTGTGGTCCGTACAGTTTTTGTCCCTCGCACGCTCTTTGGCTTGGCGATGCGGCCAAAGTTTGAAATCAGAAAAAGGGCAAAGGATGAGTAAAATTCCGAAGGCTGAGGACGACAGTATCACGGTGCATGGGAAAGCTCGCCATTTCGTGGTGAGGAGATTGTCCGGAAAGCACTAAATTTATTTTATTACGATATGTTCAGTTCTAAATATTTTAATTATGTTGATCGAGCTTTGAATTTTTTTACGATTTATCGATTTAGTCATAAATTTTTTAGTCGTGCCAATTTAGTCCCTCGACCAATTTGATTGGAAATTGCTAACATAAACAATCTTTTACATTTTTTCTGAAATTTTTAATATGATTTTTGAATTTTTTTTTGTTTTTTTTTCTTTCCTTCTTCCAACGGCAAGTTGAAACCCTTGCTACCTTGGGCGAGGCTTGCCCTCACTAAATTTGGCAAGGGTTTCAAACTTGCTAGCCCGGCGAGGGCGTTGCCGTCACTAGCTAACGAGGCTCGACTCTCATTAGATCCAGCGAGGGCAAGTCTCACCCGACCCTTGAGCCTAGTTAACCAAAGGAAAAAGGAACAAAAAAGAATGAAAATAAAGCAAAAGAAAAAATTCAAACAAATAAAAAGATGTAAAATATTGTTCACGTTATCGCCAGTCATACTATATAAGACGATCGACGATGACTAAATCACCACATCAGCGATTTTTTGGCAAAAATTGGCTGGAAATACTAAATTGATAAATCCTCGAAAGTTTTTGAACTAAATTGATAAATCGTCAAAAGGTTTAGGATTAAATTGATACAATTGAAAAGTTTAAAACTAAATTGGCAAATTGTCAAAAGGTTTAAGACTAAATTACTAAAATTAAAAAATTTAAGACTAAATTGTCTGCCGTACAATATATTGGGATTTTTTGGACATTTTCTCTCGCATGGGCGAGCAAGATTGAGTCAAGACGACTCTTGCCACGCATGCAATGCACATCCACTCTTGCGACACTGTCATCAGCTGGCAATTTTCGGTTTCTTTTGTTCAAATCGCATGTGGGAGTTCATTGCTCACCTCTCTCAATTGTCCCATGATCACTAGACTTGCTAGGGTTAATCTGGTGCATTTTTTATTAATGGTCCGTGAAGTGGGGCTTATCCGGCCTTCGGCAGTACTAGGTTGAGATCACCTTGTCTTTTGTCGTACCTGATATACGTAATGTCATGACATATGATGAGGATTAGATTGTCAAGAGTTTACACTAATCCTTATTTTATATTCATGTATCAATGCGATTATGCATCCATTTAGAGGACTCCTTATAGAAAGGGATTCTACAATCCCTCGAGGATTGGTCCCTCTATGAGTTAGATGGCGGTGGGATCACAAAAGAATAGATCTTGACACTTAGGTCGGAAACTTTTCGAGTATTTGGATGTTACAACACTCTGTAAAAGGACGTCAACATAGTACACCTGATTAGGGGAGTTATGATACGCAGGACTTTGATCTATGGCCCCCAAGCAAAAGCATTACTCCTTCTATTCATATGAGCAATAGTGGGCAAAACAGCAGTGAATGAGAAAGAGTGATCTTTTACATTGTTCTTCTCTCTGTCTGTTTTTTTCCCTTTGAATAATGCTGTTCTTATTCGTCTTGCTAAAGTTGACGTGGTCATTGCATCAAAAGCCCATCGAAGGAGGATACAACCTTCATTCCTTAGATCGTGATATTATTGCTTTGTTGGTTTGTATTCAATACTTGGTCCAACGATGCAAAATGGTCTTTCTTGAAAAGATTGTTGTGAACCGATGCGTGAATTGGCAGAACAGGTACGGAAGAGACTTAGGGTTTGCTTGTTTTATGCGTTGACTGTACTATGGTGTCAGCGTAACTTTTTATGCATTAACTGTCCATGGTGTTAGCATATGAGATGCGTTCAATAATACGTGATGTGCATGTAAGATGCAGATAGCGACGTACGAATTGCAGCTTAGATGCTCAACCAACCCAGCTAAGGACAAAGTAAACTCAGCAAAAGCCAACATAACCACATAGTACATTCACATCTAGATAATCCACACAAGCACATCAGACATTTCCCAAGTTGTTTGTCTTTGTTCAAAAGCCCGGCTCAAAACCTTAAATCAATAGGCGAAAAATTACTAAAAAAGTCCTGAACCTATTGCAATTGTGTCAATTCAGTGCTAAATATTTTTTATTAGGTTAGTTTTTTTTTGGTAAAGATTTTATTAGGTTAGTTTAGTCCTAAACATTTTGAAAATTTGTCAATGTAGTCCATCTGAACAATTTTTCTTAAAAATCACTAACGTGAACACCGACTGTTTTACATGACATCGTTGGTGCTGACGTTAACAATTTTTATAATTTTTTATAATTTTTTGGATTATTTTGTTCATTTTTTTTATTTTTGTTTTGTTTTGTTTTGTTATCTTCTTTTATTTCCTTCATCCTCTATAGTCGCTGGCCTCCTTGTTGGTCAGCGACCGATTGCAAATGAGGGCTAACGAGACTCGCCCTCGTCAGAATCTGGTGAGGCTCGATCTCACCCTCATAGGGTAGAAGTTGCCCAGTATCTAGCAAGGGTTGACCTCACACCTCACTGGCCTCGAGCAAGGCTTGTTCTAGCCAAATCCAGCAAGGGTTGGCCTTGCAAACTTCAGGTAAGGCTCAACAGAGGCTTTGGGCGACCTCCATCGAGCCTTGCCCAAGGCTGGTGAGGCGACCCTCGTCTATGGCTAGTCCATGTCAAGACCAACGGTGCCACGTAGGATGACTGGCGCCTACGTCAACGGCTTCTGGCCAAAATTGGTCGAATGGACTATATTGCAAATTTTCAAAAAGTTGAAGACTAAATTGGCCAAATTGAAAGATTTATGACTAAATTGGCACAATTACAATAAGTTTAGGACCTTTTTTTTATAATTATCTCAACCAAAAGGTGGGGAGAAACTACATGTATATAAAGAGCGCATTAACCCCATAGACAAGCGGTTTATGATAGTTTAACATGCCCCTCTCACATGCAAGCCAAATTACGAACTACATGAGCAACTTGACAAATGGAGGCATGGGACAAAAGCTAGCTCTAAAACCATGTTAGAAAGTTCAGTTCAAACACTTAAACCAACAGGTGGAAAGAGACTACATGGATATAAATAGCATATAAAAGTCTTCATTCAAAGCTAGAGACATCAACAACAAATGAGAAAAGATTCATGGGCTAAAAATCCAGCTTTCATGCCCTAAAACGCTCTCTCAACGACATATACAATCCAATGCTTTTGTCTTCATGGTGGTGTGGGAGCATTTGCAGACTCTTTCCCCGTCCTAACAACACATCCCTCACTAGTACTTGGTCTGCACTAGGTCCGACATTTCCAACATCAACTTGAATCCTAGATGTAGATGGATCGACAACTGGACGAACATCGTTACTTCCAAGCATCTGTACAACATATTTGTGTTAGATATGCAAACACAACCATGATAAAAGAAGACACCCAGAGACTTCTAAGGTCTCGGAAAGCTTCGAATCTTTATGCCTTCTTTTCATTCTTTCTCTTCAAGTCTCTCACATGGATAATGGCTTGTGACGATCTCTCAACTTGTTAAGTAATAAACTCATATTCATCTAAAAGCAATAATTTATCTAGAGACTGGCTTCCTATACTTATCTTTTTCTTTGGTTTTATTGTGTAAGAATGGTTTCACCTTTCGCAAAAGAAACATTTTTCAATTAGATTGTTTTAAATCAAACCTCTATTTAAAAGAAAGGGCTATCATCAAAAACTCTAAGTTATATTTACTGTGACACATTTACCTCGAAATTTTTTTCGTGACACAAAAAATCCTAAACTTGTAACCGTATGACACATTAACTCTCGGTTAAAGTTCTGTCAATGAAAGCCGTAAAAAATCAGCCTACATAAAAAGTCAGAAAGCAAACAGTATTTGAAGAGGCTAGCAAGGATCACCTAGAGGGGGGGTGAATAGGTGATCTTAAACAATTTTAACAAATTTAAGCGGAAATGATAAAATACAGTTTGAGTCTGAATAATATTCAGATTCTATAAGGACGTGCTGTTGAATGTGCAGTGTATAAAGTAAAAGATTAAGAGATGGAGAAGCTGCACACAGAATTTATAGTGGTTCGGCTTATGATAAGCCTACGTCCACTCTCCCACGCTGACAGCCTACCGGCTGGATTTCACTATGTAATCAAGAAGTTTTACAGATCTAGAGTGATATCACTCTTGTGTAAAATAGGACTTTCTCACACAAACAAGTCTGTAAAGTAACCCTCAAGATTCTAAAGTTGGGCTCAAGGAAGAGAAAGAATTGGAGTAATCTCAGGCTTTGGACTTGATGATTCTTGAATCTATTTTTCTTCTGCTGCTCGTTGATCTCCTTAAATACTCCTCCACTTCCAAACTAGCCGTTGGACAGTCTTCAGAGGATCATCTTCACCTTGGACAGATTTGTATAGAAAGGATTGAGTAGCCGTTGAATGACAGATTCTGAATCCCGCTGATCCTGGTCGCCCATACAATCAGAATCTTGGTTTCCATAAGTAGAGATTAGTCCGTTGTGATAATGTTTGATTGACAATCAAATTGTTTTAGATTGAGTCAATCAAAACCTTCCTTGTGAAATCCAAGCCAGATCACTAGCTGTATTGTTAAGTTCTTTGTCTGCATAATTCAGCGTCTGAGTCTGGAAAATATCTGCGTCTGGAAAATCTTCAGAGTCTGGAAAATTTCTGAGTCTGGAAAATCTTCAGAGTCTGGAAATTTTCTGAGTCTGGAAAATCTTCAGAGTCTGGAAATTTTCTGCGTCTGGAAAATCTTCAGAGTCTTTCCTGCGTCTGAATTTCCAAACCAAAAAGTAACTTCATGTTATTTACGAAAGTTTTGTCAACTTCAAAATCTTTTGGGGTTTTCCTCAACAATCTCCCCCTTTTTGATGGTGACAAAACTTTCATGCAGATTCAAATAATATTGACTGAATAGATATTTTAAGTGCATGAAATACAATATAAAGCAAGATTTTATGATATCTGTATTTCTCATGTTCCTGCACAACCTGCAATTCAAGGAGTGTTAGTATAACACTATCTGCATAACTTCTCCCCCTTTTTGTCATCAGCAAAAGAGTAATATGCAGAATATACAGTATATATATATAGAAAATCATTCAAACAAAATGTCAGAAATAAGAATTATAAGTACAGACTGTTGAATGTTTGAAGAAGAAGGGGACAACAAATAGGTCATTTTTTGGAAGGGGTTCGAATGAGTTGAAAATTTTCGAGAATCGAAACGGCTTCATCAATTTTGTTGTTGCTTTGACCCAAGGCTTGCTCCAGAGTTGATGAACACTGAGCAATCGCCTCCTGTAATTCTGCCTTGTCCTTTTCTGCCTGAAGTTTGTGAATGTGATTGTTTTCCTCAACAATCCGGTGAAGGTTCTTCATACCTTCCTCCAGTACAGCTTGTTTTTCTTTGATTTCCAGCAGAAGGGTCAAGATAGACTGATTATCTGAAGCCTGATTCTGAACATTTTCTTGAGTATGCTGTTCAAATCCTCCCCCTGTCTCTGGTGGAATCTCCCCCTGAAATTCTGCATGTACTTCAGAAGGATCTGCATGAACTGGTTCTTCAGGTTGGTCTTGGGAGGGCATAGTAGCAGCCCCATGTTGAGCACCATCCTGACCAGGCAGATTTGATTCTCCAGAGCTAGGTTCTGGAACCTCTGTTGTGATATCTGGATCAGCAGTTCTTCCAGTTTCAAGATCTTCTTCTTCTTCATCCTGAAGAAGGATTCTTCTCTTCTTTTTGTAGACCTTGATTATAGTTGAAGAACCTGTCTGTTTCATAGCTGGTTCCTTTCTTTTCTTGACCTCTGTTGTCCTGTCACCCTTCTTTCTGCCTTCTGAGGGCAGAGCTTCCTTGCCTTTGGATTTTTCTATTTTCTCCCGAACATCATCAAAGTTCTTCATTTTGTTAATCATTCTTTCTCCAACACACATAGTGGGAATCACAGTGGCACACAGTTCATGAGGAATGGGAATTTTCAGATGCAAAAATATGTAATAGATGAGAGAACCATATGGAAGAAATCCCTTGCCCTTATGAAGTGTGCGATACATGTGAAAGATGACAATGTGAGGTAGAGAGAAAGTCTTCCCTTTGAGTATTGCCCAAATAAGCTTGATTTCAGATTTTGAAATATCTGTTTTGGAGGCTGCTTTGGGTCTTAAACAGTTGATGATTATTTTGTGAAGAATCACAGATGTTCTGGTTAAGGCAGAATAGGAGATAGACTTCTTTGATCCTGAAGGAAATTTTTGAAGTCCAGAGGCTGTCAACCAAGCATCTTCAAGACTGACATCAACAGGAGTGAAAGTTGAATGTTTGGCTCCCATTATCACGGCAAGATCATCAACTTTCAAATCATATCGATTATCACCAACAGTGAACTGGATCCAGTTTGGTGATAAAATGGAAAGATTTGAGTAGAAATATGCAGTTAATTCAGCATAAACCTTGGCAGACTGCATACAGAATTCAGCAATGCCTAATCTATTAAAAAGATCCAAAATAGGAAATCCAGCCCGATCTAGATAGCCAAAATCAACGTTCCTGTGATTCATCACTCCTCGTGCAAGAAGCATCTTGTAAAACACATTGTGCTCTGTGCTTCTGAATAAACCACCAGAACCTATTAATCCATAGGCAATACCAGCTCTCATAACAAAAGTCTCGTAGAACTTTGCATCATCATCAGGTATAACATATTTAGAAGAGCTGAGAGGTTTAGGGCTAACGGGAGTGGATTCCTCAGGGGGTTGAGATGATTCTCCGACCTTTTCTTTCCCTTTGCGAGAGGAAGACTGAGGAGGAGTAGAACGAGCTTGTTCTCCAGCAGATTCAGAATGAAACTTTGTGTATTCTTGAACAAGATGAGTCTCATCACGGAAAAGGTTTTCTTTTAGACAGGCGAATAGAAGATGGTCAGAGGCATTAAGCCGTTTGAGACGTTCATAGGTCTTCCACACCAGATTTATATCTTTACAACGAAAATCTTTTGTACCCGTTGTAGCTGGTGGAGACGTGGAACGACGTTGCTCCTGGTGGGTAGAAGCCGTAGGGTTTGACTGCTCGGACTCCGTATCAGACACTTCCATATGCTCTGGCGAGGCCGTAGATCGACAATCACGGTTGAGAATCCTTGTGGACTTCATCTTATACTTCATGATGAACAAGAGTGAAGAAGAAAAATCGGAAATTTTGAAGAGGAGAGGAGAAAGATGATCTTTTTAGTTTGGAGACTGTGGAAGATGATCGAGAGAGACGGTCTGAGAGAGATTTGGCCGATAGGGTTTTTACGGTGAGAGACGGTATATAATGGAAGGAGTTACGGGGAAGAGTTATTAAAAGAATTTAAACAGACAGAATATATATGTATATCTATCATAAGCAACCAATCAAATAAAATAGAATATTTACCTGGTTTGCTTGCCATAATTAATAACTATGAAAATATCTTGCCAAAAATTTTCCCGCCAAGTTAAACCTGCCATAACAGTTTGGAACGTACCTTTCTATTGAGTCTGAATTATTCAGAACGAGAACCTCCGAGTCTGAATTATTCAGAACGAGAACCTCAGAGTCTGAATTATTCAGACCGAGAACCTTTAAGTCTGTAAGATTCCTGTCTACAGAATACTTTAAGAAAAAGGATAAGTAATGCACAGTTGGGTTCTAATATGCTCAAAAGAAGATTTATCAAGTGGTTTTGTGAATATATCAGCTAATTGATTCTTAGAATCAATGAATTGAATATTCACATCACCATTATGCACATGATCTCGAATAAAGTGATGCTTGATTTCAATATGCTTTGCACGGGAATGTAGAACGGGGTTCTTGGACAAATTTATAGCACTTGTGTTGTCACATTTGATTATAGTACTTGAATCTTCAATTTTAAAATCTCTTAGTTGCTGCTTTATCCATAGAATTTGTGCACAGCAACTCCCCAGCGCAACATATTCTGCTTCAGCTGTTGAAAGTGCTACTATGTTTTGCTTCTTTGAGTACCAAGATACCAACATGTTTCCAAGTAGTTGACATGTTCCTGTAGTACTTTTCCTGTCCACTTTACAACCAGCTAAGTCAGCATCAGAAAAGCCAGTCAGAGTAAAATCTGAGTCTTTAGAGTACCAAAGACCTAACATTGGATATGTTCCAATGTATTTGATTATTCTCTTTACTGCAGAAATATGTGTTTCTTTTGGGTCAGATTGAAATCTCGCACACATACAGACACTAAAAAGTATGTCAGGTCGAGAAGCAGTAAGATATAATAAAGATCCTATCATGCTTCTGTAAACTTTCTGATCAACCTTTTTACCGTTTTCATCCTTGTCCAGCTTGGAAGATTGAGACATAGGAGTGTCTGTTTTCTTGCAGTTTTGTAGACCAAACTTTTTGACAATTTCCTTGGCATACTTCTCTTGGCAAATGAAAGTTCCATTCTTGGTTTGTTTCACTTGTAAACCAAGAAAGAATGTTAGTTCGCCCATCATGCTCATTTCGAATTCGTTCTACATATCTTTTGAGAAATCCTTGCATAATAACTCATTAGAAGATCCAAATATAATATCATCAACATAGATTTGAACTAATAGAAAGTCCTTACCTTTTCTCTTGATGAAAAGAGTCGTGTCAACTTTACCTTTTGTGAAACCATTTTTCAGAAGGAAGTTACTCAATCTCTCGTACCAAGCACGAGGTGCTTGTTTCAGACCATAAAGAGCTTTATTGAGTCTGTAAACTTGGTCAGGTTTCTTTGGTTCTTCAAAACCAGGTGGTTGTTCCACATAAACTTCTTCTTTGATGTAGCCATTTAGGAAGGCACTTTTCACATCCATCTGAAAAAGTTTAAAGTCATGGAAACAAGCATAAGCTAATAATAGCCTAATGGCTTCTAACCTGGCAACTGGTGCATAGGTTTCATCATAGTCAATGCCTTCTTCTTGAGAGTAGCCTTTTGCAACCAGTCTTGCTTTGTTTCTTGTGACTTTCCCTTTGTCATCCAGTTTGTTCCTAAAAACCCATTTAGTTTCGATTACTGGATGATTTTTGGGTCTTGGCACAAGTTCCCAGACTTCATTAATTCTGAACTGTTGTAGTTCCTCCTGCATGGCTTCTATCCAGCTTTCATCTGATAAAGCTTCATCAACTTCCTTTGGTTCTATTTCTGAGATGAATGCAAGGTTGCTGATGTTCTCTTTGTATTTTGACCTTGTTCTGATCCCTTCTTCTATATCACCAATGATGAGATTCTTTGGATGACTGGATTTGTGTTTCCAGTTTCTGTTGAATTTTTCTTTCTGGAGTTCATCAGATTCTGAAATATTGGTTTGAGTCTGAATTATTTCTTTTCTGCTTCCTTCTTCAGACTCAGCAATCTTTGGAGAGATTTCAGATTCTTGTATGAGGGGATATGGTTCAGATTCATCTTTTTGAGTCTGGATGTTCTCAACAAACTTTACGTTCATTGTTTCTTCCATTGACTGAGAGCTTTTGTTGAAGACTCTGTATGCCTTGCTTGTAGTTGAGTATCCAAGGAAGACACCTTCATCTGCCTTCTCATCAAACTTACCAAAGCGGTCATTTGGATTTTTAAGAATAAAGCACTTACAACCAAACACACGAAAATACGAGATGTTGGGTTTTCTACCTTTAAAAAGCTCATAGGGGGTTTTCTCAAGAATTGTTCTGAGAAAGACTCGGTTTATGATGTAACAGGCTGTAAACACTGCTTCTGCCCAAAATTGTGAAGGAGTCTTGCTTTCAATCAACATTGTTCTTGCCATTTCTTGTAAAGAGCGATTTTTCCTTTCCACAAAACCATTTTGTTCTGGTGTATATGGAGTAGAGAAATTGTGTTGAAAGCCATTTTCCTCACAAAAGTTTGAAAAGCTTTGATTATCAAATTCTCCCCCATGATCAGTTTTGATGCTTGAAATAGTATAACCCTTTTCATTCTGAATTTTTCTTGCAAACTTTGAGAAGTATGAGAAAGCTTCATTTTTATGAGCAAGAAAAAATACCCATGTAAACCTGGTGAAATCATCAACAATGACTAGACAGTATTTCTTACCACCAATGCTCTGTGTTCTGGTTGGTCCAAAAAGATCCATATGAAGAAGCTGCAAGGCACGATTAGTGGAAACATGATGTATAGGCTTAAAAGAACTTCTTACTTGTTTTCCTAGAGTGCAAGCATTGCACAGTTCTGTTTTTCTGTATCTCAAATCTGGTAGTCCTTGTACCAGTTTCTTATTTGATATTTTTGAGATCTGCTTCATACTAATATGTCCCAGTCTTCTGTGCCAAAGATCTTCATCTTCTTTGACTGAGATCAAACAGTGAGTGTAGTTTGAGTTGACGTCAAGAAGATAGATGTTCCCATGTCTTCTTCCTGTGAAAGTTTGAGAACTGTCTCTGCTTGTTCCTGAACAGATATCTTCTTGAAAGTTGATTCTGAAACCTGAATCACATAGTTGGCTTATGCTTATCAGATTGTAGTTGAGACCTTTTACCAATGAAACATCATTGATTGTAAGTCCTCCAATCTCAACAGTTCCTTTCCCAACTATTTTTCCTTTATTATTTCCTCCAAAGGAAACTTTTCCACCATTCAGACTTTGTAGTTCAGCGAAAATACTAGGATCTCCAGTCATGTGTCTGGAACATCCACTGTCCAGATACCACTTTCTTTTCCTCTTTGTGGTGACCTGCAAAAGTTACAACTTCTCATGTTTTCTTTGGTACCCAAACTTGTTTGGGTCCTTGAAGGTTAGTATAGGCTGTCTTAATGAAATCTCTTCGAATAGGTCTCCAGACCTTAGGACATTCATTCTCAAAATGTTGTGGATTTCCACATTTTGAGCACTTTAAGGCACTTCGACCAATAGGTTTGACAAAGTTCTTATTGAAATGATTTTTGTAAGCTTGTCGAGGAGGTCTTTGTTTTAGTCTCTCCTTGACCTTTGGAAAATCAATTAAATTTTTATTTTCCTTTACGAATCCAAGACCAGATTTGTTGAAATAAGGAATCTGTACAGAAAGAATATTTTTCAAGGTTTCTGAACCTTTTGAAAATTTGGAAACCAGTTCTGTAACTTCCTTTTTCAAGGCAGTATTTTCTTTGGAAAGAAAATCTCGATTTTCCTTGAGTTGATGAAATTCTTTTTGAAGAAAATCAATCTTTTCTTTTTGAGAGATCTCCTGTTGTCTAAGTGATGAATTTTCCTTTTTCAGAGAAGAGATTCTTTTAAGAGCAGCCTTGAATTCGAGACATAATTCATCAATATAGTTTGAAACTTCAATAGGCATTTCAGAATGATTTACCTCAATCTCAATTTTTGCGTTTGATTCTGAATCTGAGTCTGTATCTGAGTTGGCCATTAGACAGAAGTTTGAGATATCTTCATCACTGTCTTCGCACTCTGTATCACTCCATGTTTCTGCTTTTAAGGCTTTCTTTGCCTTCTCGAATTTGGTCTTCTTTTTAAGGAGAGGACAGTTTGGTTTGATATGTCCTCGCTTTCTACAGTTGAAGCAGATTATTTCCTTTGATTTATCTACTTCATCAGAAGTCTTTTTCTTTTCAAAAGGCCTCTTTCCTTTGAGGTTTCTCCCTTTGATCTTCATCCTCTTGTACTTCTTAATGAAGAGAGCTAGTTCTTCATCATCGACATCTTCGTCTTCAGAATATGCATCAGAATCAATGTTAGTCTTTAAAGCGATTGATTTATTACCTCTGGATTCATTTTCTTCAATCCGTTTTTCTGTTTCGTATGATTGAAGAGTTCCAATTAACTCGGTCACAGAGAGAGGCATGATTCTTTGAGTTTTCCTGATGGAAGTTTTGATGTTCTCCCACTGTTTTGTCAATCCTCTCAGAAGTTTATTGACTTTCATCACATCTGGAACTGGTTGTCCTTGATACGCAAGACCATTTACAATTTCTGTAAATCTGTCATACATATCGGCAACAGGTTCTTCAGGCTTCATTTTGAAGGATTCATATTGGCCAAGCAGTATGTTAATCTGAGTTTCCTTGGCACGATCTGTTCCTTCATAGGTGATGTAGAGAGTGTCCCAAATTTCCTTAGCTGATACACAGGAAGCAATCTTTTTATACTCAACAGGTGCTAAAGCACAATAAAAAGAATAAATTGCTTTGGAGTCTAAAGATTCTCTTTTAGATATCTCAGTTTGAGATAATGGAAGGTCTGTTGGCATATTTTCATCCATCTGCTCTTTTGAATCAGAGGGTTTTGGTCTGACTCCTCTAATGATGACATCCCATTGCATGTGATCAATTGACTTTACGAAGGCCTTCATCTTGTTTTTCCAGATGCTGTACTCCTTGCCATCGAAATAGGGAGGTCTGTTATTACTTTGACCTTCAATGAGACCTGGAGCACCAAAGCTAGCCATATAGATTGTAAGCTCAGAAGTAAAACACTTCAACAGATGAGCAACCTGCTCTGATACCAATTGAAGAGGCTAGCAAGGATCACCTAGAGGGGGGTGAATAGGTGATCTTAAACAATTTTAACAAATTTAAGCGGAAATGATAAAATACAGTTTGAGTCTGAATAATATTCAGATTCTATAAGGACGTGCTGTTGAATGTGCAGTGTATAAAGTAAAAGATTAAGAGATGGAGAAGCTGCACACAGAATTTATAGTGGTTCGGCTTATGATAAGCCTACGTCCACTCTCCCACGCTGACAGCCTACCGGCTGGATTTCACTATGTAATCAAGAAGTTTTACAGATCTAGAGTGATATCACTCTTGTGTAAAATAGGACTTTCTCACACAAACAAGTCTGTAAAGTAACCCTCAAGATTCTAAAGTTGGGCTCAAGGAAGAGAAAGAATTGGAGTAATCTCAGGCTTTGGACTTGATGATTCTTGAATCTATTTTTCTTCTGCTGCTCGTTGATCTCCTTAAATACTCCTCCACTTCCAAACTAGCCGTTGGACAGTCTTCAGAGGATCATCTTCACCTTGGACAGATTTGTATAGAAAGGATTGAGTAGCCGTTGAATGACAGATTCTGAATCCCGATGATCCTGGTCGCCCATACAATCAGAATCTTGGTTTCCATAAGTAGAGATTAGTCCGTTGTGATAATGTTTGATTGACAATCAAATTGTTTTAGATTGAGTCAATCAAAACCTTCCTTGTGAAATCCAAGCCAGATCACTAGCTGTATTGTTAAGTTCTTTGTCTGCATAATTCAGCGTCTGAGTCTGGAAAATATCTGCGTCTGGAAAATCTTCAGAGTCTGGAAAATTTCTGAATCTGGAAAATCTTCAGAGTCTGGAAATTTTCTGAGTCTGGAAAATCTTCAGAGTCTGGAAATTTTCTGCGTCTGGAAAATCTTCAGAGTCTTTCCTGCGTCTGAATTTCCAAACCAAAAAGTAACTTCATGTTATTTACGAAAGTTTTGTCAACTTCAAAATCTTTTGGGGTTTTCCTCAACAGTATTGACATGGCGTCCATGTGGTTGAAGTGAAGTAAAAACGATGTTATTTTAGCTGAAAATTATTAAAGAAATATTGATAAAAGGTAAATGTGTTGCATAAGTATAAGTTTAGAATTTTCGATATCATAACAAAAAAAAGTTTAGAAAGTGTGAGACTCACGAAGAGAGAAATAGGCGAGTGGAAGAAGAAGAAGAAGAAGAAGAAGAATATCCGTTTATATCTTTAGTGAGCGGAGAAAATTAGGTCCCTTTTGACCACCGATCGAACTTTTCTCACAAACGTGGGGTGTAGTGGGGCTGGGAGATCTTTTCAGCATGCAGGTGACGATGCTGTGATGTTCAGGACCAGTAGCAGTAGTCACATGATGCAAAACCCTCGAAACAAGTGCGATACAAACTGCATATTGCAAACTAAGGACGTCTCTCTCTCTCTCTCTCCATTTATTATTTACGTAACGAACGTCGCTTAAATACGAAATTCAATAGACCTCCTCTGCCTAATTTCGTAAAATTTTCGTCCCTGAGTCGGCAGCTGGAGGTGTCAAAATGGGTTGACCTATTTTTTGACTCATTTTTCATGAAATGGGTTAGATATGGATTAGCCTAACTTAATAATCGAGTTGTTATGGATTTGAGCTGTAAAGCTCAATTAAATATGGATTGCAAATGGGTCTTAAATAGGTCCACACTTTTACCCATCCTAAGGCATTGCATCGATACGTCACTCAGCTTTTTCACCCACTAAGTTAGAAGATCGAACCTTCTCGTAGTGGCAGCACAAGATTCTTATGCTGATGAATAAGTTTTCGAATCTTTAGAGCTTTGGTGATACATAAACGTGGTGACTCAATTGAACCTTGTACGTAGATTGTTTGAGTCTTTTGATGAAGTCTAGAGGGATTTGCTAAGTTGATCGCGTCTTTCAATCCTTCTATTTTATAAAAAGAAAAAAAAATGCCACCGTCTTCAACGATCGAACTATCAAAAAGGTGTCAATTCATCCTCGATAAATCATTAATCTCATTTGTGAATCAAATAATTACTCCGTTGCGATCATCTTCACTTACTTTCTTCATTTGTCTTGGTACGTTCATTCACAAGGCTCCAGAAGTCCTAAAGTCAGATTCCACCGTACCCTGAATATGGACACGTTGGTTCATGCGGAAACTCGAATCTCAATATGTCATTACTACGTAATTTAGTCTGTTTCTTTTGCTTTCTAAAGGGAGGCAAAAACGATCGGTAGAAACAACTCTTTGTGACGGCAAAGCCTTGCCATCAAACTCGCTAAATGTACGAAAACAGCTACAAGCTAGGTTTAAGATTATGGACACGTTGATTTATTTGGAAACTCAAATCTGAATATGTCATTGCTACATAATTTAGTTGGCTTCTTTTGTTTCCTAAAAAGAGGGGGGGGGGGCGTTGAAAGTGATCAACATAAACAACTCTTCGTCACGATAAAGCCCCGATGTCGAACTCAGTAAATGAACAAAAATTGCTACGAGACAGGTTTAAGTCCAGTTCGTTCATGACGTGGTATACACATCCGTTCTCGATCATACTAACTCTGCAACATTAATGCCAATATAAATCTCCCATCATTCGGAGTACGGAATTACTAATACCAGTTGCTTCACCTTTTCAGAGCAATTTGAAGAACCCAAAATCTGATTTTATTTTATTGTATTGAAATAATTTATTTTCTCTTGCGGATCGGTCCATTCACTTGTCAGAAAGAAAGAAACAAACGAGAAACGGAAGGGGCTTGTTGGTGGGGGTTGGTCCCAGTTTTTGTGATTCCCATCGCCTGATTTCCTTTTTAACGTCTTCCTATTTTAAAATATTAGGCGTCTCGTTTTTCCCTCTGCGGCCTCGGCTTCAACTCGCGCGCTCTTGTTCTCAAGTTTCCAGCCTACTAAATGCAATGAAACTTTTGACCCAAAAAGCCAAGAAAAAAAGAAAAAGTTTCCAACCTATTAATGCAATGAAACTTTGGGATAATTCCAAAAAAAAAAATACAAAGTTTAGGTCAAGTAATAATTACAAACTTCGGGATAATTACAAAGATTCATGGGCTAAAAATCCAGCTTTCATGCCCTAAAACACTCTCTCAACAACATATACAATCCAATGCTTTTGTCTTCATGGTGGTGCGGGAGCATTTGTAGACTCTTTTCCAGTCCTAACGACACATCCCTCACAAGTACTTGGTCTGCACTAGGTCCAACATTTCCAACATCAACTTGAATCCTAGATGTAGATGGATCGACAATACTTTCTGGCATCTATACAACATATTTGTTTAGATATGCAAACACAACCACGATAAAAGAAGACACCCAGAGACTTCTAAGGGATTGGAAAGCTTCGAATCTTTATGCCTTCTTTAAATTCTTTTTCTTCAAGTCTCTCACATGGATAATGGCTTGTGACGATCTCTCAACTTGTTAAGTAATAAACTCATATTCATCTAATTTATCTATAGACTGGCTTTCTATACTTATCTTTTTCTTTGGTTTTATTACGTAAGAATGGTTTCACCTTTCGCGAAAGAAACATTTTTCAATTAGATGGTTTTAAATCAAACTACTATTTAAAAGAAAGGACCGTCACCAAAAACTTTAAGTTATGTCATTGTGACATATTTAATCCGATTTTTTTTCCGTTACACCAAAAATCCTAAACTTGTAACTATATAACACATTAACTCTCAGTCAAAGTTCTGTCAATGAAAGCCACCAAAAATCAGCCTACATAGAAGTCAGAAAATAAACAGTGTTGACATGGCGCCCATGTGGCTGAAGTGAAGTAAAAACGACGTTATTTTGGCTGAAAATTATTTAACGAAATCTTGATGAAAGGTAAATATGTTGCATGAGTACAAGTTTAGAATTTTTGATATCATAACAAAAAAAAGTTTAGAAAGTGTGAGACTCACGAAGAGAGAAATAGGTGAGTGGAAGAAGAAGAAGAAGAAGAATATCCGTTTATATCTTTAGTAAGTGGAGAAAATTTGGTCCTTTCTCCCTACCGATTGAACTTTTCTTACAAACGTGGGGTGAAGTGGGGCTGAGAGATCTTTTCAGCGTGCAGGTTACGATGCTGTGATGTTGAGGACCAGTAGCAGTCGTCACAAGATGCAAAGCCCTCGAATCAAGCGCGATACAATCTGCATATTGCAAACTAAGGACGTCTCTCTCTCTCTCTCTTCATTTATTATTTACGTAGCGAACGTCGCTTAAATGCGAAATTCAATACACCTCCTCTGCCTAATTTCGCAAAATTTTCATCCCTGAGTCGGCAGCTCGAGGTGTCAAAACGGGTTGATGACCTATTTTTTCAACTTATTTTTCATGAAATGGGTTAGATATGGGTTAGCCTAATTTAATAATTGAACTGTTATAGATTTGAGCAGTGAAGCTCAATTAAATATGGATTGTAAATTGGTCTTAAATAGGTCGTCACTTTTACCCATCCTAAGGCACTACATCGATGCATCACTTGGCTTTCTCACCCACCAAGTTAGAAGATTGAACCTACTCGCAGTGGCAGCGCATGATTCTTTTGTTGGTGAATAAGTTTCCGGACCCCTAGAGCTTTGGTGATACATAAATGCGGTGACTCAATTGAACCTTGTACGTAGATTGTTTGATCCTTTTGATGAAGTCTAGAGGGCTTTGCTAAGATGATCGCACCTTTCAATCCTTCTATTTTATAAAAAGAAAAAAAAATGCCATCATCTTCAACAATCGAACTATCAAAAAGGTGTCGGGTCATCCTCGATAAATCATTAATCTCATTTGTGAATCAAATAATTACTCCATCGTGATCATCCTCGCTTACTTTCTTCATCTATCTTGGTACGTTCATTCACAAGGCTCTAGAAGTCCTAAAGTCAGATTCCACCGCACCCTAATTATGGACACGTTGATTCATGCGGAAACTCGGATCTAATTATGCCATCACTACGTAATTTAGTTCATTTCTTTTGCTTCCTAAAGGGGGGGGGGTGAAATCGATTGGTAGAAACAACTCTTCGTGATGGCAAAGCCTCAACATCAAACTCACTGAACGAACAAAAACAGCTACGAGCTAGGTTTAAGTGCAATTCAATTCCACTGTACGTTTATTCCTAATGTTCTGAAAGCCCTAAAGTCAAATTCCATTGTACCCTGATTATGGACACGTTGATTTACGCAGGAACTCGGATCTGAAAATGCCAATACAATGTAATTTAGTTGGTTTCTTTTGCTTCCTTAGAGGGGGGGCTTGAAAGCGATAGGCAGAAACAACTCTTCATCACGACAAAGCCCCAACGTCGAACTAAGTAAATGAACAAAAACGGCTACGAGCCAGGTTTAAGCCTGGTTCGTTCATGACGTGGTATACACATCCGTTCTCGATCAGACGAACACCGCAACATTAATGCCAATGTAAGTCTCCCATCATTCGGAGTACGGAATTACTAATACCAGTTGCTTTACCCTTTCAGAGCAATTTGAAGAACCCAAATCTGATTTTATTTTATTTTATTTTATTGAAATAATTTATTTTCTCTTGCTGATCGGTTCATTCACTTGTCAGAAAGAAAGAAACAAACGAGAAACGGATGGGGCTTGTTGGTGGGGGTTGGTCCCAGTTTTTGTGATTCTCATCGCCTCTTCCCATCGCCTGATTTCCTTTTTAACGTCTTCCTATTTTAAAATATTAGGCGTCTCGTTTTTCCCTCTGCGGCCTCGGCTTCAACTCACGCGCTCTTGTTCTCAAGTTTCCAACCTACTAAATGCAATCAAACTTTTGACCCAAAAGCCAAGAAAAAAAAAGTTTCCAACCTATTAATGCAATGAAACTTTGGGCTAATTCCCAAAAAAAAAAAAATACAAAGTTTAGGTCAAGTGGTAATTCTGATTGTAACTTTTTTTTGTCTCGTAAAAAAGCACCAACTTTAGATCAAGTGACAATCCTAATCTCAACTTTTTTTTGAATCATAAAAAATCACCAACTTTCACCCTTATCCCAAATATGACATCTCGTTGACTTTCTGTCTGAAGTCACCCTTGTTTGAGAAAAAATATTATGGTCGTGAGCTTGGCAGATCTCGTCCATGGAGTCTATCGACGGGCGGTGGTTTACAACTTCAAATGACAATCTGACCACAGAGATTCAATCTGGAGATCTTTTTGACTTACATGTGAAGTAAATGAGACGAACAGTTTCACCGTTATTCTTTAAACTGTGGCTCAAAGAAGAAAATAATGAATAGTGCTTTAAATCCAGTCAATAAGCTACGTGAATTTATTGCTGAGATGGAATAGTCAAGTCGGATAATCAATGATTCCAAGTCAAGTGGAGCCAGATTTGAGATTTAAGTGAAAGATAATAATTTTTTATGAGATAAAAAAAAGTTGAGGCTACAATTGTTACTCAATTTAAAGTTGGTGTTTTTTTAAGAGACAAAAAAAAGTTAGGGTTAGAATTGTCACTCGACCTAAAGTTGATGCTTTTTTTTTTTGGAATTAGGCCATGAAACTTTTGACCCAAAAAAAAATGCAATGAAACGGGCAAAAAAAAGAAAAAGAAAAACCCTGTCGATTTATTTTCGGTGAAGTTCTAAATGATCCAAAGACTAAGAAGTTCCTATCTAAATTTTTTTTGACTTTTTATATTTTACTTAATTAAAAATCTTACCGCTCGTGCAATTTGATTTTTTTTTAATTCGAAACTCCTGAAATCTTCTTAGCATTCAAATGTTAAACACCAAGATTCACGTACTAATTTTTTTTTATAGTCTTTTAAAATTTGAGTAACATTTTTAGGTTTCGGCAAGAGAGACACATGAGTTGTCTCATTGTTTCCTGTGCTCGTCGACCTTTTATGTATTTTGAATGTCGAGGCATTCGAAAGTAAACGAAAGTCAAATTAAAATGCTGAAAGTAAATTGAAGGGTTAATACCACGAAAAATCCCGAACTGGTACACTTGTGATAAATTTATCGTAAATTAATTTTTTGACAAAAGAAATCCTAAAGTGATATACTTAAGATAATTTTACTATGTCTACTGAAACCGAAGTACTTGCCCATGTTTTGCTTTTGGCAAAAATAGTACTTCCCCATGTTTTGTTTTTGGCAAAAATAGGAAAAGAAATCACATGCCGGAAAATTATTTCCCTGTCGAACTAAACAATAATTCCTTCCGTTGGCCCTTTTTGAAAAATGGGAACTGAACTTCACGCGCCACGTCGGCGCGAGTGAAGGGCGGGGGGAGTGGGGGTGGCTGCGGCAACGTGAGGATCAGCACAGTACTGGTTGGGACAAACCATTAAATAACCAGCAAAAAAATAAAAATACGTAACCCTCTTTAATAAAAATAAATAAATAAACAATTTTTTAGGGGCTGAGCTTAAAAGATGGAAAAAGAGAGAAAATCATTAAATTAAAACGCAGCAAATTAAATGATCCGAAAGAGGGAGAAAAAGGGAAAGAAACAATTAATTAATTTGGTCGAAATTAATTAATTAATCAAAAAACGCAGTAAAAAATTGGACGAGATGTGTCTCAGACGCTTCAGAATTCAGACAGCCTAAGGAAGGACCGGGACATCCCTGCGCTGCTGCACGCTCCCCCATCATAACCAACCTCTCTTTGCCCCTTCCTTCTCGATGGAATCGAACGAGGAAGAGGTGGAAGGGGGGGGGGGGGTCCAGCCCTTGAAACCTCTGTGATCTCGACACCTGTAAACCCCCAAAAGAAGATGAGATTTATGATAATTAATCGCCAGATTGAAGTGTCAGCTCAAAGAGCGGTGTTCAATCCAAGGAGCAAAAGTTCGCAAGGACCGAGCCTGGCAGAGGAGAGGGGAAGCGCCGTTATCGGTGAAGATTAGATTAATTTTGCAGGAGGGTTGAGCAGGGGGGGCGCGGAGATCTGGTTCCTTCGTCCGAAGAGGATACGTCCCAGGCACTACCTAGGCGGAGAGAAGTAAAGGCTGGGAAAGGTAGCGTGGGCGGGGGCGGGGGCGGGGGCGGGGGCGGCGCCCTTTTTCGAGCAAGATCGAAAGATCGGATCCGACGAGAGAACAGAATCTCGGGCATTCAATGGCGACGAGGCAGACCGGCCGAGGGAAAAAGATCGTGTATGACATGTGTTGCCAAAAAGGTGGTAGTGTGTATGTTGCGGGGGCGCTAGCTTTGGCCCTTTTTTTGTCACTTGCGCGCCATCCTTCATCGAGCAGCAAATTTGCATTTGCCGTATGGGGTGCTTGGTGCGTCGCCCGCGTCCACTTCCTGATGAGGATTTCGGTGATGGGTGCTTCTCAAGAACCATATGATTTAGCAAAAACACCCAGTTGAAGAAATCACTGCATTTTCTTGAGATTCATTGCACTTTCCCGGGCTTTGCACCCCGATCGACCAGCAAAGTGAGCTGCCAAATGGGGGGTGTTGGCGCATCCCCTTCCTAGTGCGGATTTCGGTGATGGGTGCTTCTCAAGAACCCTAATTTAGCAACCGAATTGAAAGAGTGTGGAGGTCGGTCGTGACAGAGAGATTACTGCATTTTCTCAAAGATTTATTACGCTTCTCCGTGATGCGCACAGCCACTCAGCCAGGGCCTTGCATCCCCATCAACCAGCAAAGTGACCCGCCGAATGGGGTTGTTGGCGCGTCCCCTTCCTAATTAGGATTTCGGTGATGGGTGCCTTCTCAAGAACCCTAATCTAGAAACCGAATCGAAGAGATTACTGGAATTTGCTCAGGGATTCGTTTCCCTTTTCGGTGGTGTGCACGGCCAGGGCTTTAAAGGGGAAAGAAGAAACCGTAAAAGGGAGGAAATTTAGAGGATTTAGGGGATGTGATTTCATGGTCATATCTCATACCCATTTGCTTTGGTAAGGCTTCATCAATTGCGCGAGCGTATCATCGCATTGGACCGCATGATGTTCCCATAGAACCCCGTCCATTCCCAATTCCACGTTTCCCTTCCCTATACATCACACCCTCCGTCTCTCTCTCCCTCTCTGTGTCTCTCTGTATTCCTGTCTCTGCATCTCTCTCATTTCACCATCGCCGCAGAGTCCTTCGCTTCGCAGCAGCATCAGCAGCATCAGCAGCAAGCAAGCAAGCTGTACAAAGCTTCCCATAATAGAATACGGGGATAAAGTTTCCGACCCCAAAACCCGGTACCAATCGGGCCCCAAATATCTCTCTCTCTCTCTCTCTCTCTGTAAAATCTCAAGAGGTCCAAGAAGCCTTTTCCCTTGCTGTTTTCTCCACCAGCTGTTCTCCCTTGTACTAAAAAGGAAAAATTATAACAGCCAGTCGGCCAATCCCTCTCATCCCCAAAACCCAAAACCATTCTCTCCATCTCCCTTTCCCTCTCCCTCTCTCTATCACTATAGCTTTCTTGGCACTTTTTTGCTTTATTCTCTCTTTCTCTCCACAAACTCCCCAAGTTTCTACATGCCCTTCATTGAAACATCAGAACCCACAACACCCCCTCCCCTATAAATAATCCAAGACCCCTTTGTCCCTTCCTCAGGAAAAAACTCCCTTCCCCAGAAAAAAACCCAAATCCCCATCCTCCCTCACCCTCCACTCCCCCCCCCCCCCAAACTCTGCTCCATCGTCTCCTTCTTCCACACCCCAGAGAGAGATCTCCAGAAAAATCTCAACTTTGACACTCGCGCAGTCACAGATCAGACAGACAGAGAGGTGGAAATGAAGGAGTTCTGGACATCCCTGGCCTCCCTGCTGGGCGTGCTGGCCTTCTGCCAGAGCCTCATGCAGATGGTGTTCCCGCCGGAGCTCCGGTTCGCCTCCCTCAAGTTCCTGAACCGGGCCCTCAACTGCTTCTCCTCCTACTGCTACTACGACATCACCGAGATCGACGGCGTCAACACCAACGAGCTCTACAACGCCGTCCAGCTCTACCTCAGCTCCTTCGTCTCCACCTCTGGCAGCCGCCTCTCCCTCACCCGCGCCGTCAACTCCAGCGCCACCACCTTCGGCCTCTCCAACAACGACTGCATCAACGACGTCTTTGACGGGGTTGCCGTCCAGTGGGAGCACGTGGTGACGCAGCGCCAGTCCCAGAACTTCTCGTGGCGTCCCCTCCCCGACGAGAAGCGCGGCTTCACGCTCCGGATCCGGAAGCGCGACAAGGACCTCATCCTCGACTCCTACCTCGACTACATCATGGATAAGGCCAACGACATCCGCCGCAAGAACCAAGAACGCCTCCTTTACACTAATTCGCGCGGCGGGTCACTCGATTCACGTGGCCACCCTTGGGAATCGGTGCCGTTCAAGCACCCGAGCACCTTCGACACGCTGGCCATGGACCCAGAAAGGAAGAGGCAAATCATGGAGGACCTCCGCGACTTCGCGGCCGGGCAGGCCTTCTACCAGCGGACGGGCCGGGCCTGGAAGCGGGGATACCTGCTCTACGGCCCGCCCGGGACCGGAAAATCGAGCATGATCGCCGCGATGGCCAATTTCCTCGGCTATGACATCTACGACCTCGAGCTGACGGAGGTGCACTCCAACTCCGAGCTCCGGAAGCTCCTCATGAAGACCAGCTCCAAGTCCATCATCGTCATCGAGGACATCGACTGCTCAGTCAATCTGTCGAACAGGTCCAAAGCGCCCCACGCCCCCGCGTCCCGGAGCTACTACGACCCCGGTGCGGCCGATGCCGCGCGCGGCGGTGGCGGCGAGGACGGGAACAACAACACCATCACCCTCTCGGGGCTGCTCAACTTCACCGACGGCCTGTGGTCGTGCTGCGGGAGCGAGAGGATCTTCGTGTTCACCACCAACCACGTCGACAAGCTCGACCCGGCATTGCTCCGGAGCGGGCGGATGGACATGCACATCCACATGAGCTACTGCTCGTACCCGGCGCTCAAGATCCTGCTCCGGAACTACCTGGGCAGCGAGGCCGAGGACCTCCTGGGCGGGGATACGGCGGCGGCGGCGGGCAAGCTCCGGGAGGCGGTGGAGAAGGCCAAGATGACACCGGCGGACATTAGCGAGGTCCTGATCAAGAACCGGAGGAACAAGGAGAGGGCGGTGGGGGAGTTGCTGGAGGCCCTGAGGGCGAGGGCGGACAGGAACGACAAGTACGGAGGAGGGATGACGGAGGAGCGCGAGCTGAACGGGGTGGCGGTGGAGGAGGAGGAGGAGCAGGAGAAGAGGGCGCTGGAGAGCCCCAAGGAAGGCAGCGAAGGCAGCGACTGCGACGACGATGCTTCTTGCAAGAAGGTGGAGGACGACGAAGCAGAAGCAGAAGCGGAAGCGGAGAAGAAAGCAAAATGAGAGGGAAAAAAGAACAAGTCAATTTGTCCCTTTTTTTTTTAATTTTCATTTTCACCTCCATTTTCTCTCTTTTTTCGCCTTTTTTTATTCTCTCTTTTTCTTTTTTGGGCTCAGAAATGGAAAAAATTGGGAAAAAAGCAAATTTGGTGAATTTGCTTTCGCGAGGGGCAAATTGGGTAAAGTTTCAATCTCGGAAAGCTCCGAATTCGTGTCTTATTATGAAATTAAAAAGCTTGCATGACTCAGCAAAAATTATAAAAATTTAGGGAATAAAGATCGTACGACATGTTTCGAGTTTATCCACTTTGGTGGGCTTTGTGTTGTTCGTGTGTTTGTTCTTGTTTGATCCCATGTTTGGTGTTAGCCGTCCAGCTTTTCCTTTTTTGACGTGTTTGCAAAATGTGTGCAGTAAATGCGATTTTCGGGTCCAAAATCTCGACTTTGGGGGAAAGTAAATCTTTTTAATTAATTTTTTGCCTTCTTTTGGAAATTTAAAACCCACATTTTACTTGCCTTCAAAAGATGGTGAGAATCGGACCAAAAAAAACCAAGGATGGCAAGAAAGAAAAAAGAAAAAAAAACAGAAGATGGTGAGAGATTTCATTTCACGGCTGACCATGGGAAGTACAAGTAAAAAAGTGACACGATGTGTTGTCCAAATGCTTCACGTGCGACATCTCCCCCGGTCTCATTAAGAAAAAAAATTATTTCAATTATTTATGGATTATATTTGGGTTTTGGGCAAATAATTTTCAATGTCCTAATGTTATTAGTCTTGAGGAGAGTCTAGGTGATTCTCCACACTTAGGCATTGGTTTTGCCATTTCTGGAGAGAAAGTAGCCCAGGACATCAATGCATAGCCAAACCTCTTTTTTTTTGTTAACATTCTTAACCAATCCGTTTAGCAAAAAATCGACGACTTGAAAAGTATTGTCGATATTAATGCATAGCCATCTTCTTTGACCATTGTTAACACTGGAGTGTCCGTTTAGTAGAAAATCAACGACTTGAAAAGTATTGTCTAAAAAGGTGACAACTCGCATTGATCGAAGAAATGAGTTCACATTGCTCGAAGAAATGAGTTCACGGAAAGTATTTTGTTTACTGATGAAAATATTTGGATATGAAATTATTGTTGACAATGAAAATTTTCTTTAAAGGGAAAATATTTTTCCAAGATCGCCAATTTTCCATACAACAAACATATTATATTAATAGTTGTTGCCATTGAAAATCTCGAAGTGGTAACTTCGCAACGCATTTGCTGCAAACTGACTTTCGTCTCACAAAAAAAATCTAAGATTGGCATCTCTCGCGATCAATTTGCCTCGAAATAATCTTCATCTCGCGAAAAATCTCAAACCGACATCCTTGCTCTGGGTTTAAGGTTTCCCATCGAGACAAAAATTTGTCAGGGGCAACTATGCAACAGGTACCAATTCAAGATTTCTTGTGAGATATAAATTAGTTCAGAGATAAATATGTTTTTTTTTGGTAAGATAAATGGTCAGAGAAAAATATGTTATGGAGTACCAATTTGAATTTTTTAGCGGTATTAACCTTATCTTACAGTAGGGTTAGGCCAAGTGAAAAGATCTTAAGGCACGTTGGCGAAGCATGCGGGGTATCACATGCCCCAATCGAAATGAGGTGGTGGTGGTGGGAGCACCTGAAAGCACATGCTATCTCGTTCGAGCTCTCTATGCAAGAGTTTGCCATTTTCCAAAGCAAACAATAAGCCTTGCCGACTATTCGAAGGAATACAATAGATGACGTGGAATGAAATTGGTTGTATATATAGCTGAGTAATTGCAATAAGAAAGGGTGCAATCCCTTATCCAACGTGGACGCTCTATTCGCTTCGCCAAAAATGAATGATTTTGCAAAATATTTTTCAAAAAATAATTGTTTATGTCGCTTGAAATAATTAGTCGATGAAAAATATTTTCATTGTCAACAACAATCTATGACTAAACGTTTACGTAGATAGTAAAAATATTTTTTGCGCATTCATTATTGTAAGCGATACGAGCAGCTATTTTTAGGAAAATGCTTTTAAATCATGCATTATCTGTTGGACAATACGCAATTGGTTAGTGCATTGGAGGACTTTTAGTTTATAAATTGGAGTTCACCTATTCAAATCCTAGCAATTTGGGTCTACTTCCAAAAAAAAAAAGCAACTTTAAATCGAGCGACAATTCTGGCCAAAACTATTTTTTGCCTCGTAAAAAATCATATATTTTTACTTAAATCCAAAATCTGACCCCTTTTGACTTAGAACCTTTGATATTCTAACTTAACTTTTCCACCTCGGCAATAAATTCACGTGGCTTTTTTTATTTTTGGACATAAAATCCACGTGGCTTGCTAATTGGATTTTGAAACATTATTCATTATCTTCTTCTTTGAGCAACAACTTGAAAAATAACGGTAAAACTATTCATCATCTTTTTCACTTCACCAACAAGTCAAAAGGATCTCTAGATTGAATCTCTTCGGCTAGATTTTGCCTTTTGGTCATAATTAGAAGCTGTAGACCACCGCTTGTCAAGAGATGCCATGGACAAGATCCACCAAGCTTATGACCAAAACTTTTTTTTCTCCAACAAGAGGTGACTCCAAATAAAGAGTCAATGGGGAACTAGATTTAAGATAATGGTGAAAATTGATGATTTTTGTAAGACAAAGAAAGTTGGGGCCAGAATTTCACTTGACTTAAAATTTGTGCTTTTTTTTTTTGAATTAACCCTAGAAATTTGGGTGCAAACTTTTTTTTAGTAGGCACACAGGCGGAGGCCAAATACCTAGAGCTTATAACCAGTTTGTGGGGCTACGAAGTATTCCCAAAACATCAAAGATAGTGAGGCCTCCGTGCTGATGGCCCTGGGTTATTAAAAATAAAAAAAAGAGTACAAGTCATCTTTTCTTATAAATGTTACGTTGAAATGTGTGAAAGCCATCCGTCTTAGTCGTGATTTAGGGCTCCTCCGCTAGATCATCCTTCAATGTTCGGGCTGGATGTCATGGCAAACGATGTGCGGTGGTAGCCGTTCTCGGGAGACCATGGGATTGCCAAAGCATCGGAAAATCACTGTGCTATGACCACTGGTATTGATCATGGAGGAAATTTTTTTTTTTTGGTAAGGATTATGGAGGAAATTTTTGTTTTGTTTTTTTTATGAAAATTTCCCTTTTTTTTTTTCTCTTTTTGTTGAACATTTGTTTTATTTTTATAACCGGTTTAATATTCAATCACTTACCGTGTATAAAAATCCCGCCATATTTTTTTATTATATCTTATCGTTCGGCTAAATGCAATCTCAAAATCAAAAACGGCCAATAAGGTCAAATTACCGACTGTCTTCTTAACATTAAATGTCATCCTATCTTGTACCTTAACATTGTATGTGATCCTTTGTCCTGCCCTAACATCAAATGTTGTCCTATGTTCTATCGTACTCATTTTGCCATCTCCATCTTTCCAAATAGAGCGTAAAACAAGCAAAGAGACAAAAAGATGTACAATTCGTATAGGACGGCCAATTCGTGTAGTACCATGTACGCATATTCATGATAATGATATTAAAATAAAAGAAGAATGAAAAGCCAAGACATCCAAATGATTCTTCCTCTAATGGTAACTTTTTAATTCGCTGAAATTAGGAATTTTGTTGGTCCTAGAATGCTTATTCATGTAAAATGCTTCAGAAGATTACTAAGAATTAGATGGCTCGATTAATCCTTGATGGAGAAAGTCTGAGCATTCCTTCTGTGTCAAGGTTTCATCCGAACTATGAAACGTTAAACACTTGTATTCTTTGGAGTAAGGGAAGAAAAACTATCCCCCAACTTAGAGGGGCAAGAGGCGTGAGTATCAGTATGTTAAAATAATGAACATATCTGTGGAACCCACCGCCATTGTATGTCAAATAGATAGGCCACGAAGACCCATGTTGGTACCCCTATTATGGTAAGGTTTTCTGTGTAATCAACACCAAGAACCCACGATAGGCCCTTGTGTTGACCAATTTAAGAGCAATTGAAGGCATGATCGTGAAGTGTGGATGGGTGACTTATCTTATCGGTTTTCAAAACACTTTTAAAGCTTCTCACCTTCACACACTCCAAGGAAATTTAGTATGGGGATTCGGCTGCAATTAACGTTGGATGGCATCTTAAATCAATACGTTAAATAAGAATTTACGGCATGATAGCCCAAAGTAATTATGTATGACAGAGAAATCCTCAAGGTTGGTGCTGCTAAAAGATGATTTTCAATTCAGAAACTTGAACTTGCTTATTCAAATCTCATTGACTATGTGCAAACAACTTAGAGTTATGATCATGTGAGGGTGACACCACGGCATTCTAATATGGAGTGCATTAGTTTCGCAGAAAATTGATGACTTGAAAAGTGTTATCTAAAAAGGTGACAACTCGCTTTGCTCAAAGAAATGAATTCACAGAAAATATTTATTTCATCGACGAAAATATTTTGGCATGAATTGTTGCTGGCAATGGAAATATTCTGCATTGATTACCCTTTTTAAACGGAAAATGTTTTTCAAAATTACTGATTTTCCATAAGAAAAACATATTATATTAATAGTTAATACTGTTAAAAATCCCAAAGTCATAACTTCATGACGCATTTGCCGCAAACTAGCTTTGGTCTCACAAAAAATCTCAAATTGGTACTACTACAACCAATTTGCCTCGAAAAATTTTTCACTTTGTGAAAAATCTCAAATCTATTCCTTGCTCTGGGTCAGGGGTTCCCATTCGCCATTTTTCATAAGACGAAATATTATCGGGGGCAAAAATGCCACGGGGTACCAATTTAAAAAATTTTGTAAAATGAAAATTTAGTTTAGGAAAAATATGTTATGGAGTACCGACTTAAAATTTTTAGCGGCATTAACCTTTATCTTACAGTAGTATTAGGCCAAGTGAAAAAGCTCTTAAGACACTTAATCGAAGCATGTGGGATATCACATGCTCCAAAAGAAATGAGGTGGTGGTGGGAGCACCTGAATACACATGCTATCTCGTTCGAGCTTTCTATGCAAGAATTTGCCATTTTCCAAAGCAAACAAGAGTTGCCGACAACTTGAAGGAATACATAGATGACGTGGAATGAAATTGGCAATGTGTATATGAGCTATGGTAATAAGAAAGAGTGTAATCCCTACCCATCAAGGTGTTTGTTTCGTGAAAAAGAATGACACGGAAAATATTTTCTTAAAAATGACTGTTTGTGTCGTTTGAAATAATTAGTCTTTGAATTTATGTCTAAACATTTTCGTAAATGATTAAAATATCTTTCGTTCATTTATTCTTATAAGCGATACGAGCAATCATTTTTAGGAAAATATTTTCTAAATCATTCATTTTCCATGATACGATCGCACCCTATATTACGTAATTGGTTAGTGCATTGGAGGATTTTTAGTTCATAAATTTCAGTTCACCTATTTGGATCCTACCAATTTAGGTGCAACCTTTTATTTTTTTTAGTAGGGTCACATGCACATACCAATACTTAGAACTTAGAGCGGATTTGTGGGGCTGCAAAGTATTCCAAAAACATCGAGATAGTGAGGCATCGGTGCTCGTGGCCATACGTTGTTAAAAAGTAAAAAAACTGTAGTCATCTCTTCTTATAAATGATATGTTGAAATGACTTAAAGTCATGCATCTTAGTTGTGATTTAGGGCTCATCCGCTTGATCATCCATCAATGTCTGGGCTAGATGTCACAGCAATGACTGCGCGATAAGAGCTGTTCTCGTGGGAACATGTGGTTGCCATGCATTGGAAATCATTGCACTATAGTCACTGGTTGTGATAGCGGAGGAAATTTTTGTTTTTTCAAAAGGTTTCTTTTTTTCTCCTTTTGTTTTAATATATATTTTATTTTCATAACTGGTCTAGTGTTCAATCACTTCCCATATATAGCATATCCCGTCACATTTCTTTTTCATCTTATTCTCCAAATCAAGAACGGCCTATCCACAACAATAAGGGTTTCAAATATGGTCAAATTACTGACTTCTTAACATTAAATGTCTGCCATACGTTGTACCTTAACATTAAATGTCGTCCTATGTCCTGCCCCAAATTTAAACTTTGTCCTGTGCTCTATCACTCATTTTCCTCTCTCAATCTTTCCAAATAGAGCATAAAACAAGCAAAGAGACACAAAAGACATGCAAATACTGGAAAATGGTTTTCTTTTTTTGTCACGAGCATAGTGGAGGACGGGCAATTCCAGTAGTACCATGTCCCAATATTCATGATTATGACATTAAAATAAAGCAAGAATGAGAAACCAAGACACCCAAATGATGCTTGTGTAGTAAGCTCCATCCAAATTCTTGATGCCATTGCTTCCTCTAGTTGTAACTTTTTAATTCGTTGAAATTAGGAATTTTGTTGACCAATTTAATAGCAATTGAAGGCACGATCATGAATTGTGGAACGGATGACCTAACTTGTCGGTTTCCAAAACACTTTTAAAGCTTCTCACCTTCGCAAACCCAAGGAAAGTTAATATGGGGATTCTTATGGAATTAATGTTGGATAGCATCGTAAACTCAATACGTTCAACAAGAATTTATGGCATGATAGCACAAAATAATTATGTATGACGAAAAATCCTCGAGGTTGGTGCTCCTAATTAGGAGGAAAGAGGGTTTTCAATTCGGAAACATGAAGTTACTTGTTTGAATCTCATTGATAATGTGCAAATTACTTTAAATTATGATCATATACAAAGGGCAAAATCAGTGTGCGAAGTTTATAAGATATTATATGAATCTTCAAGTAGCCAGACCTCTATGCTCGTGTTCACAAATATGAAAAAGTGATCCACAAAGAAAAAAAAATATGGAACAATTTCATGATTGATACAATCGAAGAATTCAATTGTGTTGTAGAAAAAACAAAAAGAAAAATCAATTTACCTTCTCGCGATCCTAATTTTATAACTTTTGCTGACGTGTGATTGACTTTGATGTAGAGGATTGAATCACAGCATGTTTGATTGTAGCAGTGGCTATCACATCACATATATATGAGCGATTGCATGTACAATGTAATAGCTATTATATGGATTCCTCTGTGTAATGACTATTACAGTCTGACTGAACACCTATTCCCAAAACACCTTGATATTTTTTTCCTGGTCACTCTAATAATTTTTTTTTTTGGTAAGGAGGTCACTCTAATAATGTTGATTATTAACTATAACTAAAATATACAAGTTGATTTACATTGTCAACAACAATTTATGGTTAAACATTTTCGTAGACGATATAAAATATTTTTTACTCATTCATTTTTGCAAGCGATACGAGCAATCATTTTTTAAAAATGTTTTTTAAAACATTCATTTTTTATGAGACGATTGCACCCTATGTTATGTAATCGGTTGGTGTGTTAGAGGATTTTTAGTTCATAAATTGTACTTCACCTATTAGAATACTATCAATTTGGGTGCAAACTTTTTTTTTTTTAATAAGGTCACATGCACAGACTGAAGACTCAGAACTTATAACTAGTTTGTGGGGCTGCAAAGTATTCCAAAAACATCAAGATAGTGAGGCCTCGGTGCTCGTGGCCCTTGGTTATTAAAAAGAAAAAAAAAGTGCAAGTCGTCTGTTCTTATAAATGATATGTCGAAATGTCTGAAAACCATGCATCATAGTCATGATGTAGGGCTCGTCCGCTAGTCATCCATCAATATCTGGGCGGGATTTCATGGCAACCACCATGCGGCGGTAGCCATTCTCGCGAGACCATGAGGTTGCCATGCCTCAGAAATCATTGCGCTATAGTCACTGATATACATACTGGAGGAATTTTTTTTTTTTTGATTTTTTTTTTGATTTTTTTTTTTGATTTTTTTTTTTGATAACCCAGGGAACCCCCGCACGGCCGACAGCCGGGAAGTAAACCCTGGGGGCGACACGTGCTAGCCACCACACACGTGCACCAGTTAAGTCACCCTGCGGCACCCGGGATTCGAACACTCAACCTTTTGCGAGAGGAAGAGTGCCCTTTCCAGCAGCGCCACCCAGGCGGGTGGTTACTGGAGGAAATTTTTGTTTTGCTTTTTTTGAAAATTTCCTTTTTTTTCTCTTTTTGTTTAATATATATTTTATTTTCATAATAGGTTTAACTTTCAATCACTTACCATATATAAAAAATCCCATCATATATTTCGTCACCAAATGCTGGCTCAGAATCAAGAGCAGCCAACAAGGTCAAAGTACCTCCTGCCTTCTTAACATTAGAGGGGCAGTACGTGAGGGCACATATATGTTAAAATAATAGATGCATCCATGGAGCTCTACGTCAAATGGACAAGCCACGAGGCCTCTTTCAGTAACCTTGGCTACTCCTGTGTAACCAATACCAAGAATCCACGACAAATCCTTATGTTAACCAATTTAAGATCAATTGAACGCATGATCATGAAGTGTGGAATGAGTGACTTATCTTATCGGTTTTCTAAAAACTTTTAAAGCTTCTCACCTTCACACAACCCAAGGAAATTTAGTATGGGAATTCGAATGCAATTAACGTTAGATGGCATCTTAAATCAATACGTTAGATAAGAATTTATGGCATGACAGCCCAAAGTAATTATGTATGACAGAAAAATCCTCGAGGTTGGTGCTGCTAATAAGTATAAAAGATGATTTTCAAATAAGAATCTTGAAGTCCCTTATTCAAAACTCATTGATTATGTGCAAACTAATTAGAGTTATGATCAAGTAAGGGTGACATTACAACATCCCAACACTAAGTGCATTTGTTTTGCAGAAAATCGATGACTTGAAAAGAATTATCCAAAAAGGTGACAACTCACATCGCTCAAAGGAATGAATTCACGGAAAATATTTTGACATGAATTGTTGTTGACAATGAAAATATTTTGAATTGATTAATTTTTTTTAAGTGAAAAATGTTTCTCAAACTCATTGATTTTCCGTATGACAAACATATTATATTAATAGCTATTACTATTAAAAATCCCAAAGTGGTAACTTCGTGACGCATTTGCCGCAAGCTAACCTTCGTCTCACAACAAATCTCAAATTGGTACTATTACGATCAATTTGCCTCAAAATATTTTTGGCCTCGCGAAAAATATCAAATTGATGCCCTTGCTCTGGGTCAGGGGTTCCTGTTCATGATTTTTTGTAAGACGAAAATTTATCGGGGGCAAATATGCCACGGGGTACCAATTTAAGAATTTTTGTAAAATAAAAAATTAGTTTAGGGAAAGTATGTTACGGAGTACCAATTTGAAATTTTTATCGGCATTAGCCTTATCTTAAAGTAGCATTATGCCAAGTGAAAAGCTATTAAGACACATGATCGAAGCATGCGGGTATCACGTGCTCCAAGTGAAATGAGGTGGCGGGAGCGCCTACTGAATGCACATGCTATCTCCTTCGAGCTTTCTATGCGATTTGCCAATTTCCAAAGCAAACAAGCCTTGCCGACAATTTGAAGGAATACATAGATGACGTGGAATGAAATTGGGATATATATAATCCCTATCCAATACAGGGCTCCATTTATTTTGCAAAAAATGGATAATTCAGAAAATATTTTTTAAAAAAATGATTACTTGTGTTGCTTGAAATAATTAGTTTTTTGAAAAAGTTTTCATTCTCAATAACAATCTATAACCAAACATTTTCATAGATGATGAAAATATTTTTTGTTTATTTATTCTTGTGAGCGATACGAATAATCACTTTTAAAAAAATATTTTTCAAATCATTCATTTTTCGTGATACGATTGCACCCTATATTATGTAATCGGTAGTGTATTGGAGGACTTTTAGTTCAGAAATTGGAGTTCACCTATTTGAATCCTACCAATTTAGGTGCAAACTTTTTATTTTTTTTAGTAGGGTCACGTGCACAGGCCAATACTTAGAACTTAGAACCGGTTTGTGGGGCTGCAAAGTATTCCTAAAACATCAAGACGGTGAGACCTCAGTGCTCGTGGCCCTAGGTCATTAAAAAGTTAAAAAAGTAGAAGTCATCTCTTCTTATAATTGTTATGTTGAAATGTCTGAAAGTCATGCATCTTAGCCGTGATTTAGGGTTCATTCGTTAGATCATCCATCAATATCTGGGTTGGATGTCATGGTAACGACAGTGCGGTGGTGCCGTTCTCGCGGGAACATGTGGTTGCCGCGCTTATTGGAAATCATTGTGCTATGGTCATTGATTGTGATAACGGAGAATTTTTTTTGTTGAAATTTTTCTTTATTCTCTTTTTGTTTAATATGTATTTCATTTTCATATCTGGTCTAGTGTTCAAGCACTTTCCATACATAGCATATCCCGTTCAGTTTTTTTTTTTTTACATCTTATCCTCCAACCAAACGGAGCTTCAGAATCAACAGCGGCCAACCCACAACAAGAGGAGCTTCAAATAAGGCCAAATTACTGTCTGTCTTCTCAACATTAAATGTCGTCGTACGTTGTACCTTAACATTAAATGTTGTCCTGTGTTCTGCCCTAACGTTGTCCTATGTTCTGTCATACTCATTTTCCTCTCTCCAAGGAAAGTTAGTATTGTGATTCGAATGGAATTATGTTGGATGGCATCATAAACTCAATACGTTCAACAAGAATTTACGGCATGATAGCATGAACAAATTAAGTATGACAGATAAATCCCTGAAGTTGGTGCTGCTTATTAGGATAAAAGATGATTTTCAATTCAGAAAATTGAAGTTGCTAATTCAAATTTCACTATGTACAAATTACTTTAAGTTGTGATCATGTACAAAGGACAAGATCGGTTCGTGAAGCTTGTAAGATATTTCATGAATTTTCAAGTAGCCGAATCTCTACACTCGTGACCTTAGATATGAAAAAGTGATCCACAAAGAAAATAAAATGTAGAACCATGTCATGATTGATGCGATTGAAAAATTCAATTGTGTTGTAGAAAATAGAAAATCAATTTACCTTCTCCATATCCTAATTTTATAACTTTTGTTGACACGTGATTGACTCGACGTAGAAGATTGAATCACAACACGTTTGATTGTAGCAATGGCTATTACATCACATGTATATGAGTGATTGCATGTACAATGTATGCTTACAATAATAGTTATCACATCGTTAAAGCTATTTTATGGATTCCTTCATGTGATGGCTATTACAGTCTGACTGTAATAGGTATTTCCAAAACCTAAGTAGCACTGATACTGACATGTGACACACGACACGACATGATACGCTGATATGTTATTTCTCAAAAAATGATAATTCCGACACATTGGGACACGTTATAAATTAAATATATATTTTTATATATACATGATAAATTATAATTTTTGTGATTATTTCAATTAAATTAATTTGATTCAAATCCACAAATAAATAAATAATAGAAAAAGAGTGTTGGTGTCCGACACGTCCAACACGTGTCCAATACGACACGGAGGCCCCTGGAGAGTGTTAGTGCTTCCTAGCCCAAAACACCTCGCTATTATTTTTCCACTCACTCTATTAATGTTAGTTATTTACTATAATTAAAATGTACATATTGGTTATGACAATATTTATGTATATCATACATGTAATGATAGAATCAATTATACTTATCTTAACTTTAATCACAAATTGTACGATTAATAAATAAAAAATTAAATAATAGGTAAATAATCAATGTAATAGTAACAACGTTATCTTGATTATACATAATTATAAACGGTTCATGTCACAAAAAATCCCAAACTAATACACTTGTGACAAATTTACTCTAAACTAATTTTTTGACCACAAAAAATCCCAAACTGGTACTGTTGTGACAAATTTATCGTTCGTTAGTTTTCATTAAATTTTACCATCAAATTGCTGAGTTAAATGATACATGATAATTGACGGGTGTATCAGTTTGGGGTTTTACCCCTCCATTTGTCGTAGGCTTACCGGTTTGTGATTTTTCATGATAATTATCCATTTTATTGGAGCGTATAATTTTCACAAGTATATCGATTTGAGGTTTTTGGCAATCAAAAAATTAGTTTGGGATAAATTTGTTACAGATGAATCGGTTTGGGGTTTTTGGCGGTTAAAAAATTAATTTGAGATAAATTTGTTACAAGTGTATCAGTTTGGGGTTTTTCGTTGTATTTAACCCAATTATAAATTATGTCAAAAGTTATTCATGATATAATAATTAGCATAATAGTAGGTGCTTCCACTTTGGTGTGGTTATCTAAACTTTCATAACTCAATAATACATTATTCAGAATATAATGATAATCTTGATCTAGAAATTAATTTTTTAATGCACAAATTGTGATATAATTATTATTTCAACCATACTATATATATATTAAATAACATTTTGTTTTTAGATAATCATAAATTATATGATTAAAATTAAGCGGTATTGTAATATAATCTCATGTTATGTGCCTAATTTTAGTTATAATCATAATTTTTATTAAATTACAAAAAAATATTTGATATAACAGATTATGTACATAAAATATTTGAGGTATTAAGCTCATAAATCATGATTTACTATTAAAGTGATCGATTATAATATTCCCACCGATATTTGATTTTGGGGGGTACCTCGAGAATTTTTTATACCAGTCGTCCGCTATTACACATGTCGTTCGTGAAACCAAAAAAAGGGCGTAATATGCACGACGTTACTTGAACCAAACAGCGCGATAACTATTACGGCTTTATTAAATTAGACCGTACTATCCGTTACATTACAGCCCGTTCCCTTCCTGCAGCCACGAAACGAGGCGTTAAACATTGCATTCCTCGTGAATGATTACGCTTCGACGGGACGCGACTATAGCAGTTGCTTTAGACAAGAAGTACTTTGATTCGATCGGGCTTGTTGGGTGAAAAGAAAGATGTTACTCAGGAACTCGGCTTTAGGCTTTGTTGGCTTTGCTCTGTGGAGTCACCCTTCCTTGCGATGGAGGTTTCTTTCGTTCTTCTCGTCAAGCTCCTACTGATGCTGTTGATTCTATTATTTGAAAAGACAACAGGACGGGATCGTTCGTAATGGATAGAACGAGAGCAAAAGGCGGAGGAGGAACAAGAGAACAAGCCCCAAGATCTGGTGTTGGGAAAAAGGGGGATCTGCGAAGCTCAAAAGTCGTCTGCAGCAATCAGCAAAGGCTTGACGATCTCTTTTTGCTTTTTTGGGTTTTTTCTTGCGTTGTTGATTCTGATGGGAATGAGTTGGAAAGGAGATGGACTTGGGAAAAAAGTGGGGGAGTGGGGCCTGGTGAAGAGCAAACGACTCATGTTGGCCTAACGTGGGGATAGGTGAGAAAAACAGAAGAATGTGAAAAACATGCAAAACTTGACGTCGTGAAGCATGAAAAAGTGGACTTAACTTGTTCCGGATAATGCATGAAAGTTTCTCATTTCTTTGGATTATTATATTGTAGATATATTTTTTTTTGAATTCACGCATCGCTCATCGAAAGGTAAATATATATATTAATATAGCCATTGGCCAAATAATAAATGCCTGGATATATTATGCAGGGTTTATAAAGTGAATTTATCAAACGCGGCACAACCATTGTTGGATGGATTGAAGATGTTTCAAACCTACATAGGGTTTGGCGCATTGTTTTTGAGAGAAAATTACGTAGGTTCGCGTTACGTGGGGATCGGTGAGAAAAATAGAAGAATGTGACAATCCGACTTCTTGATTATCGCCAATGGAAAACATGCAAAATTTGACATCAAGAAGCATGACAAAGTGGACTTAACTTGTTCTGGATGATGCATGAACGTTTCTAATTTCTTCATCTTTCCAAACAGGCATGCCACTCATCGAATAGTGAATGTATAAGTATATATATATTTACACCGATGGTCAGCCAAATAATGATGCCTAGATATTTTATTTTGGGTTTACACAGTGAACTTATCGAATGCGCTGCAACCATTGTTGAATGGATCAAAAATGTTCAAAACCTAAACAGAGTTTGGCACATCGTTTTTGAGAGAAAATTACATAAATCATCTTTGAATTTTTTTTATCTTATTCATCATTCTGCATGGGTTATTGTAGAATATGCATTTTACGCCTAATATTATATAAGAAAAAAGGCATCTTTTTGTTTTTTTTTTGCCTAGAGCACTTTGGAAGTGGGGTGAGGAATGCAAATGTGTAGAAAACACACAAAATTGTCAAAAGGGTTTTGACATTTTCTTCATTTTCCACTTCCCAAACATGGCGTGAGAAACCACACCTGGAAAGTCAGATTATGCAAAAGTGCAATCGAGGAAATGTCGAGAATCACGTCTGCAAAAATTTGCTTTTGCAAATCAGCCCCTTCTTTTTTTACAATCCTCGCTTTAATCTCTTCTCTTTATGTCGATTTCCTTGTCTTAAATTTCGAGATGGTGGCTTTTCCTCGATTGTAAAAGTATATAGCTACATATTATTGTCAAATTAATGTCTTCCACTAATAATGATGAAGTGTCTTTGATAATGACTTCTAGAAACAAATATTTTGTGTCTATCTCATTATTTTGAATCACTTATGATCTTTTCCATAATATTTCAATTGAAAACAATAGTAATTGCATCCACTGGGGATATTTCGCGACATATGTTTAATCTGTTACAAACATATATTTCGTCTTTATCTCATAAATATGAAGCAAACGTAACTTTTTTCTGAAGTAATTTGTTTGAAACAAAAGCAATAGCCCCTACAATGGATGTCTTAAGGCATGTTTCTATTTAATTAGGTTTTGAGCCGAGTATATATTTGTCAGAGGTTAATAATAACAAAGGCAATTGCCTTTGTTGTGATGATAGTGGCCCCAGCAAGAGATGAAACGCACCAGGCCAATTCAAGGGCACAGGCCAAGAGATGACAGTGGCATGAGTAAGGGGAAAGTTACCCACCCAATAAGTTCTAAATCTATTGTTTGTGTTAGGATATGCATGTAAATTGTGTTAGAGAAGCCTCATATCGGAGAATTGGCGTGATGTAGAGCGGTTAATATATCTTAATTGGCCTTATAATTCATTGGCTTAACCTTTTAAGTGAAGGTGGGTCCAACTGGATATGTTAATGAGCTCGTGTTTAGTATATATCTCAAGGACGAGGAATCTAGAGACCAACGCAGTTTCTAATCAAGTGGGCGTTGTGGTGCAACAATGTAGGCCCAATGGCATATTTCATGGTTCGGTCCGGAGAAAAAGACTAGGAATGAAGTTGGAAGTTTTAACTCATTGGTTTAAATTTTTGAATGAATGTGGGTCCAACTAAATATGTTGACGGGCTCGGACTTAGGCTCTTCTTGGCGATCTCCCCTTGGGAATGGTATTAAACTTCTGCTATGCGCGCAATACGACTGCAAATTCAGCTCTAAACTTTTTATTTTTGCCAATTTAGTCCTAAATATTTGCATGAGATTCCAATATAGGCATTTTGGCCAATTTTCACTGGAAATCACTTGCGTGATGATGTATCATGTAGGACATCCAAGGCCGATGACGACATGGACTTCGAGGTAGAAGATGAAAGTGAACAAAAAGACGAGAGAAGCAGTGAGTGAGATTTACTTCACACGTGCACTTGCTTGCAAATCTGGTCCGCCATCCATGCCCTGGCTTGTAGACCAAGGATGGTGGCGATGGACGGTCGCAGGGACAAGATGTGGGAAGAGTAGATGAGGCGGGTAAGGTCGCGGTGGCTACGGCGCGGAGAGAGACATATAATCCTGCCTAGTTATTTCATGCAACATGTCACATTACAAAAACCCTACCCCTACCCAAAATTTTCTCCACGGCACGATTGAAATTCTCCCTTCCACAACAGATAGCACATTCCCGCTAAAGCCTACATGATGCAACATCTTCTTTGCCGGGGCAAGATTAATCCCATCATTCTTCTTCTCAACTTGGTCAAAGAATTAAATGATTTCTTCTCGGCAATGCATGCAAGGACAATTTTTGGCGGTGTCCTTTGGATGCCGTTGCTCAATTATTTGAAAGGTGAGTATCGTATCAGCTAAAGTACAAAGAAAGGAACGTCTTGATGTGTCCCCGGCCATTCGCTGTCCTGGTAAATGTATATATATTAGGGTTAATATTATGAGAACCCCAAATTAATACATCAATGACAAATTTACTACAAACCAATTTTTTGATCACAAAAAATCATAAATTGATACATTTGTGACAAATTTACCATTCGCTATTTTCTGTTAAATTTTATCATTAAATTTCTGAGTTGGATGACACGTGGCAGTTGATAGCTATATAGATTTGGGGTTTTACCTCCGTTTGTCATAAGTATAATAGTTTGTGGTTTTTCGTGGTTTTAATCCAATTTAATAGAGGGTAAATTTGTCACATATGTACCAGTTTATGGGTTTTTGGAGGTCAAAAATTAATTTGAGGTAAATTTGTCAATGTACCAGTTCGGGTTTTTTATTGTCAAAAAATTAGTTTGGAGTAAATTTGTTATATGTGTATCAATTTAGGGTTTTTTGTGATATTAACCCTATATATTAATATGGCGATCGGCCAAATAATAATGCTTGGATATATGCCGGGTTTATAAAATGAATTTTTTGAACATGGTGCCACTATTGTTGGGTGGATTGAAGATGTTCCAAACCTACACAGGGTTTGGCGCATCGTTTTTTGAGAGAAAATTACGTATGTTGACCTAAAGTGGGAAGAGGTGGAAAAGAAAGAAGAATTTGGAATCGAACTGCTTGATTCTCGCCGGTGGAAAACATGCAAAGTTTGACATCAAGAAGCATGAAAAGTGGATGTAAACTTATTCCAAACAATGCGTGAACATTTCTAATTTCGCATGTTACTCATCTAACGATGAATGGATAAGTATATAATTACATTGATAGTCGGCGAAATAATGATGCCTAGAAATATGTTGTCGGGTTTGTACAGTGAATTTACGAATGTAGTGCAACCATTGCTAGATGGATTGAAGATGTTCCAAACCTACATAGGGTTTTGGCACATCATTTTATGAGAGAAAATTATGTGAATCATCTTCGAGTTTTTTCTTATCCTTCATTCGGCATCGATTGTTGTAGAATATGCAGTTCATGCCCTGAAATTATTTAAGAAAATGCGCATCTTTTTTTTTTTTTTCCCTAGAACACTTTGGAAGTGGGGTGCGTAATGCAAATGTGTAGAAAACACACAAAATTTTCGAAAGGGTTATGACATTTTCTTCTTTTTCCACCCAAATTTTCATTTGTTCCGTTTTCCCTCCTTCCCAAACTTGGCTTGCGAAACAACACATGGAAAATCAGATTATACAAAGTGCAATCGGGCAAATGCCGAGAGTCATGTCTGCAAAAAGCTGCCTTTGCAAATCAGCCCTTTTATTTATTTATTTATAATCATCGCTTTAATCTTTTCTCTTTATACTGATTTCCTTTTCTTAAATTTCGACATGGTGGCTTTCTCCCGATTGTAAGACAATGTAGATACATATTACTGTCAAATCAATATCTCCCACTAATAACGGTGAAGAGCAAAAAAATATAGTGTCTTTGCTAACAACTTTTAGAAACAAATATTTTGTGTCTATCTTATTAGTTTGAATCACTTATGATCTTTTCCATAATATTTCAATTGAAACAAAAGTAATTGCATCTGTTGGGGATCTTTCGTGACGTAAGTCTAATCTGTTAGAAACATGTACATTTGGTATTTATCTCATAAATATGAAGCAAACGTAACTGTTTCCAAATTAATTTATTTGGAACAAAAGCAATAGCTCCTATGAAGGATGTCTAAAGGCATGTTCCTATTTAATTAAAATTTGAGACAAATATATATTTGTGACTAAGAGGTTAATAATAACAAAAGTAATTGCCTTTGTCCGTGATGATAGTGGCCCGAGCAAGAGATGACATGCACGAGGCCAACGCAAGGGCGTAGGCCAAGAGATAGACAGTCGCTTAAGCAAGAAGAAAGTTATCCAATAAGTTCTAAATTTATTGGACGAACGCTAATTCAATCCTAAACTTTTTAATTTTATCAATTTAGCCTTAAATCTTTATGCATAATTCCAATGCAATCCTTATGGCCAATTTTCGCTAAAAATTGCTCGTGTAACGATGTGTCACGCAGGGTGGTCAAGACTGATGATAACGTTGACTTCAAGGCAGAAGACGAAAGTGAACAAGAGGACAAGAGAAGCAGTGAATGAGATTTACTTCACGCATGCACTTGCTTGCAAATCTGGTCTGCCATTGCAACGCCCTTCACCTCGACCGCCATCCATGCCCTGGCTTGCGAACTAAGGATGGTGGCGACGCACAGACGTAGGGACATGATGTGCGAAAAAGTAGATGAGGCAGGGGGGACGGTCGCGGTGGCTACGGCTGCGGCGGAGGAGCTGGGCAGTAGTGGAGAGAGACAGAGAATCCTCCCTAGTCATTTCATGCAACATGTCACATTACACAATCCCTACCCCAACTTTTCTCCATGGCACGGTTGAAATTCTCCCTTCCACAACAGAGAGCACATTCCCGCTAAAGCCTACATGATGCAACATCTTCTTTGCTAGGGCAAGATTATTCCCATCATTCTTCTTCTCAACTTAGTCAAAGAATTCAATGATTTCTTCTTGGCCATGCATATGTAAGGACAATGTTTTGGCGGTGTTCTTTGGTTGCCGTTTGCTCAATTATTTAAAAGGTATCGTATCAGCCAAAGTACAAAGAAGGGGACGTCCTGATGTGTCCCCAGCCATTCGCTGTCCTGGTCGATCGATGGATTGAATGATGTGTGTGACCTTGGCCATTGTTCTCGTCCTAGTGTTGTGTAAATTGAACCGTACTTTTCTGCCCATTATTATTTTCTTGGCCAAATCCCCCAAAGAAGAAGCTTAATCTTTTGCACCTTGGACAAAATTAATACAATCTTCTACCAAATGCCCCAAAGTAAAGCCTTAACCTTTTACATGTGGGATTAACGTAACAAGACCTTGCAAACATTCCAAAAAAAAAAAAGGCCAAATCTTTCGTCCGGCGAACAAAAACGGCACCCGTTATAGTTTCTGTCCGTTCTCACCGTCAAATTGCAGCTCGTCATCAAAGGCGGCTCGCTCTGTTTTTTTGGTCGAAAAGGAGTGCTTCGATTGAAAGTTAAGAGTTCTTGGGTCTACAACCCGACAGTGGAGCATCAAAACATAATAACTCCCATAAAAGTTGGGGGGGATACATGAGCCAAGACGAAAAAAGAGATTTTTGATGTTGTGCCTTTGCGATTCAATCAGCAACTTAATTGGAGGTTCTGTTGCAATGGGCCACAGTTATCTTACTATAGTGGGCCAAATGGATTTGGGCTTTGTGGACAGCAGCTTCGTCTTCCCAGCCAACTTGGCTTTGGTCATTCAACATCTTGACAATCAAAAGACTATCCGTTTCCAGCACTATACGCTCGTTTTTCCAGGCGACAAAAGCTTGGAGCACTTGCAGTAGCGCTTGCAGTTCTATGTGTAGCGGCGAAGTCGCCGGAACTGTCCCGGCGAAGCCGTCAAGCAAAGTTCCAGTCGCATCTCTGAGGATCCCGGCTACTGCTCCTTCTGTTGACGCGCACAATAATTCACGTTACTCACAACAAAGATGACATTGTTTTCTATACAAAGTGTGAGATTTTGGGTGAAAGAGATTATTGATTGGATTTGGGAATAATGATTGTAATTGCAAACGAGGTCGCATTGTGTGCTAGTTTACGTGGCTCGTGGTGCAGGATAGCACGGTGAGAGACATAATAGCCACATAATATGAGCGCGGTGATTTAACAGTGAGAATAAACAGAATTATAAACAGGTGTCATTTTTATCTCATGGGAGATTTATGAATTCATCTCGTAAATATAGATTTATGGAACTACCAAAGTATACGAATTCATCTGGGCTCTAAATATGTTCGCGCTAAAATTCACACCATTGTACTATTTACTTTAGTTTTCTCCATTTCATCTTGTCCTCTAAATATGTACATGACGAACAGTGCATTATCGTTGCACTTTTTATAATTTAAATATTGATATCAGCATATGTTTCTTTTGTTTATTTCGGTTAATTCATATTTGCTTTAACTATGTAGTTCACTTGGCACAGCGCCTGAAATTCGAGCATATCGCAGGACCATTTTGATGAGAATAAAACAGCTTTCTGTCTACGTCCAAACTCAAGAAGGAAACAACTTTCTATATCTGACCCTACCATGCAAACAGACTCTATATAGAAACAAATTTCAATCTCGTCCATTTGTGGTTAGGTGGACCTAAAGGAATGCCGAGACCTCTTGACCTTGCTCTTAGACGCAATTGGATTTTTGATCTAACGATGCAAATGCCAAGTTATGAGTCGTAGAGAACGGGTTCGAGACGGCCAGCCTCGTCCCAGTGTCTTTCGAGAGCATTTCAAGCTCGTTCCGAACTTGCCATCTGTTTTAATTTGGAGTAAAACCATAAGTTCAACTCTTGCTCAAGCAGTTTGTTTTTGGCGACCCGCTTGGCATCTGATTAAACGTGCAGCTACAATCCTTTGTCGAGATCCTATATAATGTAGATCTCCTATTAGAAAATCTCTAAAGCTGTGTAATATAAGATCACAAAAATTTATCATAGCACGATCATTACAATATATAGTTTAATGACACAGAAATGAGAAGTTTTGACTTAAAACTGCACGAAAATGTTACGTATGAGCTGTAGAATTTATAAACTCGACATATATGTATGATTGAATTTTTTTCAGAAAATAAGTAAGGGTAGATTGGTGAATCACTTATTGGAGTTTCGGGTACTCGTTAGTTGAATCCCAAACTTTCACAAATAGGATTCCGAATCCGTCACACAACCTTAACCCTGAAAACTCGTAAGTCCTATTAAGGTCGAGGGGGACGGGAACTCGATCAAAGCCAACCCGCTCCCATCCCTAATTAATTCTGTCATGATTTTTTTTAAATTACTTTGAAGGACATTTCCTAATCGTGCTATAGGTCATTTTCGGCATATACTCCCGTAGAAGAATATATACAAACTTGAAATTGGTCTTTCACAACCCTAAATTAGCTGGGAAGGATGCTGTCTCCAGGCACCATAGATATAAAGCACAAACATCGTATTCTCTTTTGTTGCTATTTCCGTTTTTCTGGGCCAATAAATTCACCGATCTTAATGTCTTGGTCTGCCCATTTTCCGTGTATTATTCTTCACGAAGAACAAATTCAGTGGTCCAGCTTGCTTCCATACTATGAAGGACATCAGGATCTTAGACCAATGTTTCTCAATTTGAGAGGACGTAGAAAATTGAAATATCATCTGCTTGGTCTGAAATTATCAAAAACTATATATGTTTCTTTTCTTTCCATGCCAAATTATTTCTCTAAATGGCGTAATTAGGGTTGTCCATCCAATGGAGGCATTGCATTTTCTTTATTTTAGTAAGTTTCTTTGTGTAATGCCGAAAATATTAAAAAAAATAATGGATAATTTCATAATTAAGCTAAATGGGGTCATTTGTTGCCTCTGCTTTTCGAGATAACCTGGTTTATGATCACAGAAATGTGGCTCTCTACCTCAAGAGGTATTGTTTTCTAGATATTTCATACCTTTGTAATTATCAATTTTTATCTTTAAACCCCGAAAACATAGTACTCTTTTTTCATGTTGCTAGTGAATGCGCATACACGTTGCATGGGTGCAAAAAATTCCACATCTTAATAAGCAAAAACCATTCCAGTTATTAAATAATGAAAAAGAAACTAGGGACATGGTACAAAGAATTTGTGCAAAGTCTGAGAAGAGAAAAAGCATTCTACAAAGAACTTGTAGAATAGAAAGTAATCAGACTTAAAATTGAACCATACGAGAAATCAAATAAAAAATTTAAACTTTACACTTTTTTTGTCATGGATATAATATATTTAATGGAGAAAAGATGGAGATCTTCTAAACATGTGGGGTCTTTTTGCTTTGTACAATATAGTATCTATAGCATGGACGGGTTCCATGGATCGACCTTTACACACAAAATTAGAATTAATCAACATTCATATTTCCGATCAAAGGCATATGGTCCAAAAAGACAGAAGAAAGGAATATTTGCCAACTTTTTGGAACTGATGGGCGTCCTGTGCGTCCTTCAAATATCGCTCGACCGTCGAAAAAAGTGCGAATGGTTCCGCACCAGAAACGAGATGGTGGGCTATGAATGATTTATCTACAAATTTTTCAAAGATTGAATTGGATTCTTAGACCAATCCTTTGGTGGCGTTAAGGTGCAATTGCGACCGTATCCGAGGGCATCTATGACCTGATTTCCTTCGTCCAAGACGTGGGCGGAGCATATAAACTGAGACAGAAATAATTGATGCTTTATTCGATGTTTCAACTTTTAACCCCAGCTCGATGTTGGAAACCTCAAAGAATAATACCCGATCGGTCATGAACTTATTACATGGATGTCAATTCAGTTGTAAACTTTTTAATTTTGCCAATTTGGTCCTTGACGTTCGCGCAAAATGCCAATGTAGTCATTCCGGCCAACTTTTGCCGGAAATTACTGATGTGGCGGTCCAGTCAATATCAGCTGTCTTGCGTGGCATTGGCGAAAATTGATCAGGAAGAACTACATTAGAATTTTGCTCGAAGGTTATGGACTAAATTGGTAATTAAGATTGAAAAGCTTAGAGCTGAACTGGCATCCATGTAATAGGTGTAGGACCGATTGAACGATTTTCCTGAAATCTTGTCATTATTATAGTTACTTGAATAATGTACTTCACGTCTAGTGAATTTAGTCACAATTGGACATTATATGTATATATGAATATATTGATTTTACTTTTATAATCCAAGGGCACCGACTTAGAGATTGGTGAATTACTTTGCGAGTCCGGTGAACCGATTAAGTCCAGGTCCTTGATTTGTATAGGTGGCTCCATCGGAGCAGTTTTACTCATCATTTGTGAAATTTGAATAGATGAACTCCGGTATCTGAGTTAGAAATCTCTCCAACGTACCAATCAATTGCACCAACTCCAAGGGTTGAAAATTCAGTTAGTTTATCTCTGTGTTAACGAATTGCAATTCGTGTTTTCTCGTTTTTACTATTTCATTTGTCGCCCTATTTTTTTTTTAATATGATTACTAATACAATATGTCTCCACGAGATTATCCTTGATTAACCATGAAGAAATATTTATACGCTGACTGAATTAACAGTAAAATTTCACCATCTATTCTTAAAAGTGAATCGCATCAAAGTAAAAAAGTAGGAAATGAGTTTGGTTCGCGTCTTTTTGAACTTTCAACGCTTGCATATATACAAAATGCCTATGAAAAGCTCTTGCCTTTACTCGATATTCAAACGGAACAAAATGACCATGCTTTTTCTTGTACAGAAACAATTTAATTCGAATCCAAAATCTGATTTTGTTTTTTGCCATTGATTTAATTACAATACAACAGAACAATTCCCCGCTAAATTAATGTTATTCTTATTTAGAAGTATCATGATGCTATTCATAAATAAATTGCAAAAGAATAATGCTAGATATCTTAAGGCTTAGTCTATGAAATTGACATACCAAATGATGCGCGGACATGTAAGTCAATATCTGAGTAAGCACATATCATTTACGAGTACATCAATAATGTGGACCAATATTTCATGATTGACAATTGCTTGATGATTATATGTGTTAGTGAGTGCTACATAATATCTGCGTAAACAAATGTAATATATTGATTTTCCTGTTATAATAATCTAAAGGGCATGGATGTTGAGACTTGGCTATACAAAGGTTCATGAAACACGTTGCAAGTCCCATGAATCGGTTAAAACTATGCCTTTAACCTATGTAGATGGCTTCAACCCAAAGCAGTTGGCACACAATTTGTGGAATTCGAATAGGTAACCTATAGCTCCAGGGTTGAAAATCCTCTAACGCCCCAACTAGCTATACCAACCCACCTCGAGACATTATATGTGATTGGTGTATATAAGCGAAAAAGATATCTCGATCCATGATATAGGGTTTTGAATTTCAATCCTGTGCCATAGGCGGTGGTTTTTCTTAATTTGTGCGACCTGAGCTGGATTTTTTTCTAGAAATAGATCGCCTACCAACGATGACTGGCGTGCGTATATAGATTAGGTGTGTAATGGAGATGAAACTTAGATTATTGATCAAGCAAACTTATTACGAAAAAAAAGTATAATGACAAATTTTGGGGGTTTGGTTTGATTTACTTAAGCACATATATCATTACGGATTAATCCGAACATTGAGCTTACATTGAAAAATTGGTCGAAGCGTCTAAATCATCGGATTTAACCATTTATGGTATAAGTTCGAGCTTGTGTTTGTGTATGGTGAATATATACCTTTATTGACCCAGAACCGCACAATCATGTATTTTACTTTTAGATAATCAAATCTATAACATTAGATATTATTTCTAGGATCCTAGGTGGTAAAATAATAGTATTCTGATTAGATATTTAACATTTCATAGAATAAAGTTCCATATTTTGTTAGCTTTGGGTATAGAAGAAAATCTCCATGAGATCATCTATCATTAAGATTTAGTTTATTTTGCGGTAAATGAATAATTTGGAAAATATCTTCCTAAAAATGATCACTATATATAGTTTATAAAAATTAACGTATGAAAAAATTTATATGGTCCATGAAAATGTTTAGATATATATTTTTGTCGATAGGGAAAATTTTTTTCATCGGCTAATCATTTTAAGAGATACAAGCAATCATTTTTTGAAAAATATTTTTCAAATCATTCATTTTCCATAATACAAATAAAGCCTAATTACGAAGAAATTTTTCTCCACCGACTGAATTTACAATAAAGTTTCAGCAGTTTATTCTTAAAGTGACTCACATCAAAGTAAAACAGGAGGAATGAGTTTGGCTCGCGTTTTTTAATCTTCATTCGACATTCAAACGGAATAAAATGACCAAGCTTTTTTCTTGCACTAGAAATAATTGAATTTGCTTCCAAAATCTGATCTTTTTTGTCATTATTTTATTACAGTACAAAAGACTGATTTCCCACTAAATAAATATTATTCGTATTAGAAGCATCGTGATGTTACCCATAAATAAATTGCAAAAGAATAATGCTAAATATTCTCAGGTTTAGTCTACAAAATTGCTATACTAAATGATGCGACAGGCATGTAAGAATATACATAAATGAGTATGTCTACGAAATGTGATTAGATGTGTTATTGCGTACTACGGAATTGATTTGACATATGCATAAACAAACGTAACGTATTCATCGTGACATTCAATATTATCTTCAACTATCAATGGGTTTGTTGAACGAGCTTCTATAGCGTACGTTGGATAGGAAAAACTACACCAAAAAAATTCTAAATTTTCTATATGAAATGCAATCAAGTCCTAAATATTATAATTCGTTAAATAAAATCGTAAATATCTATTAGAAAGCTTAATCAATTCTCGAACCATTCGATTGTATGTAGAGGTCTGAAGAGAGAGAGAGAGAGATCTAATGAGCATGAAAGAGAAACGGAGAGAGATCGGTTTGCCAGAGGTCTCTAGAGAGAGACTGCCGCCGCTTTGGGCATCTTCCCTGGCGACATCCACGGCTATGAACAGAGTTATGCCACCGGGTCCCCGTTGCTAGCGGCATCGTCTTTCTCTCTTCCTCCTCGTGCCTTTCTTTGTTTTCAATAATTCTTTTGATTTACTTATGTTTCATTTATTATGTCTTTTGGGCTTATGGGCTGAAAATGGGTATAGCACAAGCCCATTAAGACCAAAACATAGTTGGGCTTTAAGTTTCCCGACCTATTGCAATCTGTTTTTAAAGTTTTAAATAACTCACGTATTACCTAGGGATAAGGGTATTATACATTTTAAAACTTATCATGAAAGTGCAATTGAGTTATAAATCCTAAAACTTGTCAGATTTGTGCAATTGAGTTTTTCTGTTAACACCAATAGTTTATCTAACGGAAAATGTTGACGTGACATTTTTAAATTAATTTTTTTCTCCTACGCGGCATTTTTTTCCTTCAAATCTTATTTAAATTAGACTTTTATATTTAAATTAGATTAAAAAATTTTAAAAAGATAAAACTTTATTTAAAAAAACAACAATGAAAAAAAAAGGCGGGCCTTGCCAGCAAGGCTCGCCCAAATCTAGGTTGAGGGTGCCTAGATTTGGGTTACGATGGCCCTCTAGGCTGACGACCATTGCTTGCCTCAGGTGAGGTCTCAACCCTCACCTTGGGGCCCGCAAGGCTCACCTAGATTTGGGTGGCGCCTCGTTGGCCCTTGCTTGGGACCAGCATGGCTCGCCTAGTTCCAGGCAATGCTAGCCCTTACTAGGGCGCAGCAAGCCCTGCCGTCCCTAGGAGAGGGCTTGCGACCCTCACTTAGCCTAAGCGAGGGTCGGAATTGCCTAGATCTGGTAAGCTTTACTTGAGGTTGGTGAAAGTCATCGGCCCCTTCGCAAGGGCCAGTGGCGGCAGCATCCTACCGGCAAGGCCACCCCTTCTTTCTTTGTTTTTTTTTTCCATTGTTGTTTTTGTAATTAAAAATTTTAGCTTTTTTTTTAATTTAAGATTTGAAGAAAAAAATAATAAAAAATGCCACATAAGGTAGAGAAATTAATTTAAAAATATCACATCAGAGACAAATTGACCGTGTTAACGGAAGGACTCGATTGCACCAATTTGATAAGTTTAAAAACTGAATTGCACTATTTAGAAGTTTTAAGAATTTATTGCACCTTCGCTTTCTACCACACTAATGCCTATTACCTATGTCATTCCATATGAGATTGCCGACCCATTTTATCACTTCTAATTGCAGCATCTCAAAACTGGATGAGAGACAACTTCGTCTTGAAGGCGATGCAACCATGACGAGCTTGCCGAATTCCTCAAACCATGAAACGCTCGTTTTCAGAATTGTAACCATCGCGAGAAAACGGTGCCAAAGAAGCTTTTAAGTTCTCAAATCTGCAGCACCATGGCAAAATCTGTCTTTACACTCACTGATCGAAAATATACTTCCTCATTTCATTTTAGGTAGCCATTGCTCCAAATACTCGATACTACAAAAAAGCAGCTTCAGAAACTCAACTCTCTATACATTGGACGTGAAAAGTGTGTACATATAACAATTCTAGCCATGAGCTGGAAAGGCTATGGAATCCCCACTCCGAAAGGTGTGACATGAACCGTGACTAGACATGAACCATGACTATAAAAGACTCTCCGATGGCGACTGATATACTGTAGCGACATACTAAGCCCCCAGGTGGGTACAGTCATAAGGGAGATGAGAGAAATATAATATCTTGACAAACATGATCTCGAGGAAAATTCTTGTGTAAATGAATCTGAGATACAGTTGTTTATGTGGGTCACCACCGTGACAGGCAAGCTTCACAATGCTTTTATTAATCTATAGCAATTATGAGAAAACCAACCGATACGTACATGAGAAAGACAGGGTAGAGGGCAAGCGCTTTTCTCCTAGGATTGACGGCCGAGCTCATGAATGGATACGCAGCCCAGGAGCTCCAAGCCAACGTCACGCCCACTACAATCACTTTCAGTATAACGTTGTCCTTCATCATGCAAATCAAGGCTCCAACATCCAAAGGGAAGAGACAATAACCAAGGAGGCTCAGGCTCTGAAAGAAAATGATATGACCACCCTGAAACAATGCATAAAAGAACTCAGCACAGAAAAGGGTAGGTGAATATAAGAATGAAACACAGCCTACTTCATGAGCGAAGTACATCCCACCTCGATGAGTTCACCAACACTTTTAAGTCATCAAACTTACAATAAGTAAATCCTTTAATACACATAGAAGAAATTCTCAGATAAAAAAACTAAAGAGCTTTACCAGCAACAGCACATTCAGTGTCAGAATAACAGCTCCGGCTGCAAGGAGTGCAAATGCAACAGCAAAAACCTCAGACTGCATGAACAGAAGGAAGTGAATCAGTACAACTAACCGCATCATTGTGTAATGAAATGAAATTAGCATATTGCATGCTAAGAAGTGACAGTTCTACAGTCCATATGTATCATCATGCACTCCATGGACAAGGAACAATGCACGGAACGTAAAAAGGTACATGTATACAAGGCAGGAGAGAAAAAGACAAACAATGAATAGGGAAACAGTGAAACTATACCACAAGCAACTACCGACAGAAATGGGAAAAAAATGAAAATTTGTTTCTATATTCGTCTTTTGTTGTCCCCTTTAAAGAGAAACTCGATATTTAGGCCAGTGTTCATCAAATGAACGGTAGTCATTTACGGGAAAGGTAATGGACTAGAAGAAGCTCTTTAATGATGATCGTCACAGGAAAATTCTATTACCTATCTTCTTAAATTTAAATTACAATGCTTAATACTTCCACTTGTAATAGATACATACACACGCTTCATCATCAAAGTCCATGAAGTAGATACCAGGAACACTTCATAATAAGAGCCATGCTATTGACAAGGACTAACATATCACCAAGCCGAACCAAAAAAAAAAAACCCAATACAATTAGGAAAGCTGAGTACTTTTGGTTATGCAAAAATTTGATCCATTAGTGTAACATCTCAAAGACAATCACCCCATGTGCCCACATGAGCCCAGCATGTTTGTTTTCCTTTCACCATGCAAGAGATTCAGTTCATTTAGCTGCCAGATATATAATGCGTAAGTAAATCAAGTACAGCATAAGGTAAAGTCCTTTCATGGTTGCTCCAAAGACTTGGAATTTCCTTCTGCTCATAGGGTCAGGGAGTTTCATGTAAGCAGTTATCCCCTGATGACAGCTCTTGTACTTGAGTTTTCTTACTAAACAAAACTGGTTAGATTATCAAGCACGATACAGGACACTGAATGGACTCACACAACCTGATCCTACACAGACATAATCCAAATGACATGGTAAATGATATGGCAATGTTCGATGTTCATTAGATACAGAGATAACCATGACGGCAGCCACTAATCAGATGTTCACCTCACTGACTATGAACTGAGCAGACTCTTCACACAATTTCTATGATTTTCTTTTTTATCATTTCCTTTTCTCCAAGCAAATCACCAAATACTTGGCTCAATCCTCATAGTACTAGAAGATGCTGAGTGAGTTGGTTGTGATGCGTCTGCATGACAACTATGACGGAGTGCAAGAAAAGTATAAGCAATCCAATTTGATGACGATGTATCAATGACCCAAAGATCCGTTCTCCTCTTGGACCCCTTCAGTTTGAAATGAGAGTCACAACCCGTTTGGCAGTATTTTAAAGTAAATGTAATTTATAAACTCATTGTCAAGGTTCTTCTTTTTTCCATTCAACCCGTTCTAAATATTATGAAATTAAGGTGAATGATCAACGGAGGATTCGTCTAGGGTGAGAAAAGATGGCTGTGCAGCTTTCATACACTCTCTCAAAGCTGCATTTCCAGTATTATTAGAACTGGGCCACATATTAGATGATTATATATTGATCATGGAAAATGAAATGACAAAAAAGGAAAACCATTGACATATTATCTTCATACATAATCTCGTACATCATCCTGGCCCTTGACCAATGGATATTTCCAAATAATCACTCCCAGGAGAATGATCACTTCAGGTGATTGGGTTCAGTAAACCAGCCCTAACCATACCCAATCAATGTTCTACATGAGTCATGACTAGTACAGTTCAATGTGCCAGCAGTCATGTCCTTGTAGTTGCAGTTGAGCTAGCGGCAAAAGAATTAATTTATGTTCTTAACCTGTTAATTGCAAACTAACATCCAGCCAAGGAAATAAAATGAGAGGGTCAGAGACTCATTGATTTGACCAGCGACAAATATGGACACATATCTAGATGTCTGACTGTTCATCAGTCAAAGTCCAGGTCGTATTAACTTGGCTGAAGAGGTTTTGAAAATTGGACATGGACATAAGTACGAGTCTACTGCATAAAGAGGAAATTGACCAGAGGGAGAATGAATGTACATGCAATAACAACTGTTTCCTGACTTGTTTTGAATAATTCTGATACAACCATCTGACAAAATTTGTATCAGGAAAAGAGCTACCACTACTATCTTATGTTTATCTGTTCCTTGGGGCTTCCCTTATATTAATAATAGATTAAATTGAGTTGGGCCTGAGAACACAGTCTCATTTGAAAGAAGTGGACCTCGCTAATTTGTACCAAGTCATATGTATCAAGCTTGTAGTTTTTGGACAGCAAGGCTAGCCCAAAAAAGCTGTGTCCAAGTCTAAATCGGCCTTTCAAAGCCCATGTTTTGAAACCAGATCAAAGGACTTTTAAGATCAAATATGGGAAGTCACTTTTTAAGACTTCGCCTTTAAATTAACATATGGCCAAAGAACCAGATCAGCCGCCTCTCTCTCTCTCCAAAACAAAGTGGAGCAGTGTGTAGAGAAGAACGTTTATCGGCCGATAAAACCAGCACATGCTTTCTTCACAGATTTCTCCCTGTGCTATTTGAGGTGTCCAACACAAATTCCATATTCACACAAGGGCCATGCTGTCCCAAGAACACAGATAACCTCAGGATAGGATGAATCCGACAACAAATTCAACCCCATATAGTCATTTTATAATAGGAATCCTATTCTCCAGTAGCATATCCTATTCCAACTTCCATGATTGAGAGACATGTCCCCATTTGAAGTCTTACCAAGTTAGCAAACAGCCATATATACCTAGCAATGCAAATGGTTCCCACATAGCTTGTTCCATAAATAACTTAATGGCATAGAAAACCTCAGAGAATAAGAGTTAGATTTTTTCCCATGACAAAGTGATTACCCTATGAACTGGAGAAGCAAGTGGGGATCCGTGACTTGAACCCTGGATTGATGAGCTCTACAAGGCAGAGAGAGAGAGAGAGAGAGAGAGAGAGAGATTTTATCATAACCGGATACCATGATGGTTCCTGGATGGTTTGTGTCGCCAAATAACATAACTGGCAAAGTCAACCTTGGTGGAGAAGAAGAAGAAGGCTCTTTTCCGTGATAAAGCGGTTACCCGGTCAAAAAGAAGCTTGGCGATGCGAGCAGGAATCAGGAACTTAAACTTAACTGACTACCCATTCGAGGCACACATGAAGAGAGAGAGAGAAAGATAGAGATTTCATCTATTAAAAAATTCTTCAAAGTTTGCTACTAGAATTATGAAAACAAAATAGAAAGGCAGTCAAATAGGCTATTGATGCCACAATTTGTGATCAAAGTTAGATGGCAACGGATGACAGAGAGATATGCAAGGTGACAGGCATAGAGCCAGAGAAAGATTAAGATGAATGCAAGAGGGATTGAAAAGTTGTCAAAGAGAGCTTGTAACAGTATAGGGGCAACAACTATGCTGTTTCACAATGCAGCTACGGTCACCATTAGCAAACCATTATGTGGTTCGCACAAGGCCATCTTTAAACCATAGATAAACTGAAAGTGATTGAGCCCTGTAACTGTATCTGACGCTGCTGATCCTCCTATAGTCAATACAAACCTTCTCTAAAACCCTGAGTCTATAGAGGTCAAACACTTGGTAAGTTGACATCTCATATTTTTTAAGTTGCTTCCCCCAAGCCTCTACGATTCTACCAAAAGATTGTGGGCTGACTAAGCCCATTCGATCGGAAAGAACCATCATAACAATCAGCAAAGCCATCCAAATTTGCCATTTTGAATGAAACATGCCCAGTTTCATCCTTAAACCAAAGTCTGTATTTGTTTTTCCCTTTCGGGTGCAGAAAAATGGTACAAACTCCACCCAATTTTTGCACGGCTATTACCGCCTTCATGTAAAGTTCCCATTCTTAACAAGTGAATTGACTTGGTTTGTGACATAGCATGTGTTTCAGCAACATAAAGCATCCTCAAACTTACGCTCAAACTAGTGGAGCAACTTCAGTATATACATATATATATATATATATATACATATATATATCGTGGGTCTAAAGGAGGGGTTTTTAACTGTATAATTATGGGTCAGAGGGGCTTAAACCTTATTAACAGGTGTAAAGGACCTGGAAAACTTGGGTGCTGACAAAAAAGTTTGTTAGGACCTCCTGATTGTGATCAAGACACATTAGACCCCAAGAAACACTGCTGTTTCAAGCAAAGGCCACTCAATTATCTTATTCAAGAAAGGAAATACCATAATATAGTCTTCCTTCTGGACAGATCAGGTACCCAAGGACAGAGGTTGACCCAAGATCTTAACAAGCACCATATATCGACTATTCGCTGTCCGATCCAAAGCAACCTCATTCACTAGGTGTCAAACCTCCTACCCATCAGTCAAACATGTGGTAGTTAGACAAGATCTATTGGCAATAATAGCTAGATCGATACAATTCTCAAGAGAAGTCATGTTTTTCAACTTAGCCGTCACATTTCCTCCAAATATTGTTCTCTCTAAGATGAGTCATCGACACTAGAATGCCTCAATCTTCCAATTGCAACTCAGATTGAAATACCACAGGCGGCGTACTCTCTGCATCTTGTTAAAGCATCCTTTTGATTTCTTAGTCGTCAATAACAGATTTTTGATTATTTATTGATCTCCCTTTAAAACGTACTTGAGCCATTTCTTTATCACCAAGAAAACTAAGAATTATATTGTCAATCTATTTCTAATGCATCCACTCTCGAAAGGCAGGCTCCTCAGTTATCGAATGGATTAGATGAACTCATCCACCTCCCTCTGAAATCCAACAAGAACATCATGGAATCTTATTGTACTAACCGCAATGCAAATTGCATGAGTGTCGTCCCCCAATAATACCTATATCTTGACTATATCAATGTCGACAGCCTCTGTAGAGGAATAACTACACGGTCAATCACAATGAACGACTTCTGAAGGATTCTCCTAAATCTCCTACTATTGAGAGAAATCCACTTCACGCATTCTGTGCAACTGTAGATAATGCAGCTTTGCATCAACCTTCAAATTCTAGTCCCATCGCATCAAGACAGAAATGAGCAATGCGCATACCAAAAGGAAACCATAAGACAAAAGAATCATCAAAATCGGTGCGAAGCAACAGGAGTAATCTAGAATGTTTCCCAGCTACACTTAAAAACAGACACCAGAAGCCAATCTACTATGCCAAGTAGAAATCTCAGTCAACCACACATCATATATGCTACTGAACATCCCAGCAAACAATGCCCAGATCAAGACCTCAGTTCATGCCAGAGAAGACGAAACCCGAACACCCTTGAACTTAAGATTCATAATTCGAAGCGCAGCGTTTGGGCATGCATCGCCTCGCACAGCCCGACAGATCACGCGTCAAAGATGAAACAAGCATCAAGGACACACCTTCTTGACCGATGCAGACCAGGAAAGCACAAGCCCGAGGAACACGATGAAGAAGAAGGGACCCCAGAGATCCCAATCCCTCAGGGCCTTCCCCGGGTCCTCGCGGTACGGGTTCGGGAACACCACCAGCTTCAGATTGCTCACGATCCTCGACATGTCCCGCTTCACCGTGTCCCAGACGGGCTCCGTGAGCGTGTTCGGGGACGGCCCGAACCCGGCGGTGGGCCCGACGACCCGCCGCGGCGCCGCGGGCGGCGGGGGGGCGGCGGCGGCGGTGGGGGGCACGAACTTATGGGTGGGGGGAGCGGGGGTGGAGGCGGTGGAGGAGCACGACGGCCCTGCCGAGGCGCCGGGGGCTGGCTGTGGTGGGGGCGGGCGGGGAGGACGGAGGCGGCGGGGCCGGAGAGGACGGTGGCGTTGATGAGGCTCTCGATCTCGTCGATGTCGGACTGGGAGGAGGCGTGGAGGGGGACGGTGTCGCTGTGGGACTGCGACATCTTCTTCTTCCCTTCCCTTTCCTTCCCTTTTCCCTCTTCCTTTTCTCGGGACAATTCCCAGTCGGGCGGTGACGACGGAAGCGGCGGCGGCGGCGGCGGAGGATCTATACAGAGAGAGAGAGAGTGGGTTGTTTCAGAGGGCGGCGAGGGAGATCTGGAGAGGAGGAGGAGGAAGAAGAAGCAGGGACACGGAGGACATGGCGACTTTGCGGAGGAGGAAATGCGAGCAAGAAAGAGAGGAACCAAAATGAAAACCACAGACAAGGGGAATAGCGGGTTCGGGTTCGGGTCAGGGTCCGGACTCGGAAGAAAGGCCGGGGCCTGAAAGCCCGGACAGGTCGGGATCGGGTTTTCGGGCCCGTATTTGCAAAGGTGGATGGAAAGCATATCGGGGAAAAAAAGACGATGTTCTCTAGGCCGGTCCCGTAGCGTCGAGCGTCGAACGGGGCTTCCAGATTGTACTTACGTGCCCCCGTCGCTCTATCTAAATCAAATGTTATGGCTCGTTGAAGTCGAGGCGGTCGAAATTAGGTTTGCTCGAATGCTATTTTGTGGATCCAAGTAGTAGAGTAACATGTTGATCCGAAGCATCGTTCTACCCGGAGCATGGCTAGAGCTCAGGTACTCTATGTTGGTGGGAGTTGCGAGAGGGAGCAAGATCGCCATGTAACGGCGCGTGCTCCGGATGTCGCCCGAGATCGCCGGCGTGATCCCTTGGCCTCATCATCTCGGCAATTAACTTACTGAGTAGAGTGTCTTGAGCTGTTGATGCGGATGTTGAAGATTACCACCCATGATTTTATGAGGATGATAGAATCCACGTCCCTTCTGTTTTATCTATCCCCTGCTTCTAGACTTTTTTATGCCCATATCATGGCCGATCCTCCTTCTATTCCGAGATCGAGAGGACGTAACCCCCTTACGCGCATGCAGCATTTCATTTCCGGGTTCACGAGAAATATTCAATGGTATCAAAGCGCCGCCGGCGCGAAAAACTTTGTCCTTCGGCTCCATTAGAGAAAAAACTCTGTCCTTCCATTCATTTTCGTTTCAGAAGAGCTCCGTTGAAAACAGTAGAGATGTGCTCTCACAGCTAAGTGAGACCACTCCCGCTCCTTTCCCTAATTTATCAAATCATTCAGAACAGCTTCTCTCTTCAATAATGAACATGGACAATTGGCCCGTGCTGAGTCGCCTCAAGAGGGCCGTGAATAAGGCGAGACTCCTCTTGAGCTTCGACGTCCGCCGGTGGCACCTTGCGCTGATGATTGGCACCACTTCGGGCAAGAGCTGGCAGCTGCGCCGCCTGAGCTTCGACGACCGGCCCGGGCTGATGGGCTGCAAGGATGACGGTGGCCGCCCCATGTCCGAGAGCTCGGGCTCTCGCCAGGAGATCTGGAGGACGATGAGCTACCCGTCGTCGCCGTCGGAGGAGGACGACATTGACAAGAGGGCGGACGTGTTCATCTCGAACTTCCATCGGCAGCTTCGGATGGAGAGGCAGATCTGTCTTGAGCTCAGATACTGCAGGGCAAATAGTTTTGGCTCCATGTCTACCTGATGGTTTTTGGGCTGTGACATGATAATGTTATCTACATTTTCGGATAAATTAAGAAGTTTTTTCTCGTTTCCGGAATTTTGTTGATTACAGATTTTTTTTTTCATTTGGTGTTAATTGTAGAATTTGCTTATTCCTTGAGAGTATTTCTTTGGAGTAATAAGTCGAATTTTGCGAGCAAAGGACACTGCAAATACCTACGTTGCTCACTTGAGTGCCTCCACTAGTTTTTCCAACGATTCATTATGTAACGTTTATAACAACAATTAAGTCCGACGTGGAATTTTTCTTTTGCAAAATTTTAAGTCTGAAGTGGATAATCTTTGATAAAAACGTGCAGAAATGATGTCGTTTTGGCCCTTGTTGCCTCAAATTGATTTGAAGATGAAATCCTAACCCTATCGGATCGAGCTGCAAGTTCTCGGTCTCGAGGTGCAAGCTGTGCTCGGAGCTGCCGAACTGGAGCTCGTCGAAGCGAGAATTCCGGGCCTCGACGGCATCATACGGTACTTTGTTTTGGTATGGCCATCCGTGCTCATCGCACCAAGAGAATCCACGGTACGAAGCGTGTGAAAGGATGTGGGACGTTGGTCATAGTTGTGTTATTGGTTGGATGTTGCGGACAAATAATTGAGGCAAATTGAGGAAGCTAACTTTAATTTGGGACAAACAAGTCGGCCAAAGGAGTTGTTTGCGCGCTACTTTGCTGACTCCGTTGCGCCAGTTAGCTAAGTCGAACGGTTTATTTACATTAATGCCACATTGGGTTTGACATGGCAGTCCAGTTATTACCGGCGGTCCAACGTGACATACCGTCATGTCACGTTAGCAATTTCCGGTAAAAATTAACCGGAAAGATTGCATTGGAATCAGGACTAGATTTGCAAAATTGAAAAGATTACGATTCAATTGGCATTTGTACAACATGTTTAACATTGATTAGATATTTTTTCCATTTTAAGAAGTGGCTGAGTGTGGTTGATTTAAAGTATCAAAGAAATATGTCTAATTGGACCATCAATATATCTTTAAGAACCAAATATCTCTTACTCAACTACTTGAGCACTATTTCGAGCTTGTAGAATTGCCAAAAAAATTCTCACCATTTAATCTCTAATATTGCTTAATACCAATTAAATTCCTCCACTTATAAACCGGTAACAATATATTAAAAATAGTGATTATATTATATAAATAGAAAGAATAATGATCATACATATGTATGCATAAACTTAAGCCTTTGCCTTGGCTATTCCTTAGCAAATTTTTTGGGCTCTTTTATATTTTTGACTAGTAGACATGAGGCCTTCTACGGATGGGTTGAGATTGGTTCTAATTAATCTAACTTGTGGCTTAGGCCCACAAACGTTGCTAGTGTTTTCCAAATGTCGATTCTAATTTGCAATTTCTTGATTCAACAATACAAAATGTTAGAGTAATTAAATATTAAACCATGGCTTCATCTAACAGCTTGAGCTTTTAAAATACTTGGCTGTGATCCTACCAAAATCTTATATGATATAAGAGCTGGAAGTCCCGAGTTCAAATATTTTCAGGTTCCATTATTAAATATGTTCATACTTAGTACTAGACAAAAAGACCAGATTATGCATGAGACGCCTTTATCTAATAACTTAAACTTTTATAATAGTTGACCGTGATCCCATAAAATCTCACATTAATAAGTACATGAAGTTATGTCAATATCTTGTGATCCATTCTAATCTGCTCTCAAGAAGTATGGATTTACTCGGAAGCTTCAGCCTAAGCAAATTTGAGATTATGAATTGGGTTTATGACCATATCGAACCATATATTTGTTCATTAATATCGTTCCTTCCTTCCGCTAAAAAGACCTAACGGACATGATCACTTGGCGGTTAAGTGCCACGCTGGCACCTATGTGGTAGCCACATGGCAGTTACGTGGCTTTAGAAAAACCTTAAAAAAATGCAAACCATTAAGAGAGAGATGGAGGGGGGAACGGCCGGCTGACCATGGTGGCTCGCCCTAGCCACCGGCCGGTTTCCGATCACGAGGGTCACCCAAGGAGAAAGAGAAGGCCATGTTGAGTTGCTTTTCAGTATTATCCTCCATGGAGTCTTACAAATTAAGTGAGCAGAGCAAGCTGGGGCACAACAGAACCACGCTCAAGCAAGTGTGGATTGAACGAGCAGCAAGTTATTGGTGAGTTCAAGTCTCGCGAAATTTTGCAACTTCGATGCACTTGAGTCCTTTCATTAACTTTACAAACAAAAAATATCATATTGCTTTTTAATCCTATATGGCCGTTAAAGACACAAAAAAAGTTCTTACTTGGGGTCACATAGAAAATACATAATGTATTAAAAAAAAAGTTTGGTGAATTGAAGAAAGGAATTGAAAATCTAAATAAAAAAATCGAATCTTAAAATAAAACAACAAAGTGCGAAAGAAAAGCAGCGCCATTGCCACCGCCACCTCTTTGAAGGCAAGTGGGTCGGCGACCTCGCTGGGGTCGCGGTGAGGACTAAGAGTCCCCCCGCCACAAGGAAGCAAGGGCAATCGCCCTCACTCATGTTGGGGTAGCGCCATGGTTGCCACCATCTCTTTAGCCATCTCGCCGTCCTTTTTTTTTTTCCTTCTATTTTTGGTTTTTATTTTCAAATTTTCTGATATGGCGTCACAAAATGACGTCTTTTTACGTTCATAGACCGGTAAAATGATAAAAAAAAAAAGTCACGTAAGCTTAAAAAATAATTAAAACAGAAGGCACGAGGCATGTTCCGTCCATATAAAATTGACAGAGTTAACGGAAGGATTCGGGCGCATCAAATTTCCCGAGTTTTAGGATTTAAATACAAGAAATGAGAATTTGGGACTTAACTGTCCCTTTTCATGTTCGTTTGGCTTACCTTTTCTTCTCACTCACTCCACTGAAACTTTCCTCTTCAGCATCACTTCTTTTCTTTCATTTAGGTTTGGATCAGGTTGGCCAAAGATTTCCCACATTGCAAGAAATTACCCCACCATGGTTCGCCATTCATCGTCTCAGCCAATTTTTTTGTCCCTTCGCCCTTTTCTTTTGACGCCTCTCCTTCATGCCCTCACGTTAAGCAGCTAGTCACATCTCTTTTGGTTGAACGAGGGTCTCTTGTTGTTTTCATTGGAGTTGACTGCGACAGGCACCTTCTTTTATATCTGGGGTCAATCATGTGTCCTCGGCTTGTTTGTGTTAGATAATGCATATTTCTCCTTAGCTTTTGTTATATTAAAATACCATATCATGCCTTCATTTAATAATTTAAGTTTTTAAAATAACAGTGCTCCCATAAAATCTCGCATTAAATTTTTAAAATAATTAGCAATGCTCATACAAAATTTCACGTTATATCATAGCAGGAAGTCCTGAATTTAAATATTTTTAAACCCCATTCGCCTTCCTAATTAAATATGTCCACCTTAGTACTAGGCAAAAAGACCAAATTAAGTGTGAAGGAGAGTGATAGAATATTAAAATACGCTTTCATCTAACAATTTAAACTTTTAGAATAATTGACAATGATCTCACAAAATTTCACGGTTGCTTACTCTAGCTTTTCACCTTGTACTCCACAGTGAGCATTCTTGTTCGTTGAGAAGATATGACATGTCGAATAATTCGACTAGAGGGCATAATTCTAATTGGATAGTCTGAATAAAGAGTTGCATATAAGTTACATAATTTGCCTGAAATTGAAGGGGGTTGATCAGGAGATCGATATCGCATCCCTAAACTTCTGCCAAGCTTACGATGTTTCCTGATCAAAAGGTGTTTCTCCCAAAATTCACCAAATAAATGCCAACCTTCTCGAGAAAGACTCCTCAATAAGAACTAAGCTCGAAATGGGCAAATACGCGAAACACATAATCTTGTATTATTGATCAGACGATTTGCAGCTTAAAAAGGAATATGAGCCAAGCTTATGGGTGAGTTAGAGCTTAAAAATGGCCGGCATAAGCTCAAATCAAACTCACAAGAATGAGAATTTGGCCAAATAAAAAAAAATGGAACAAAAACTTGGATAAACTAAGTTTGACGTATCACAAAGCTAATGTATCTCTCTCAAAATTGCCAATACCTATTCTGGCCAATTTTAGGGGGAAAATTACCAAAAAAAGTGCATAAACCTATTGTATTTGTGCCAATTTAGATCAAAATCTTTTAATTGTGCTAGTCTTGAATCTTTTGATAATTTGCCAATGCGGTCCATCCGGTCAATTTTTACTGAAAATCGCTTAGATGGATACCATCCGTCCTACATGGCAGGACCGACATTGATGTGGACTATTTTTATAATTTTTTTTTATTTTGTGGTTATTTTTTCTTTTCTTTCCTTTCTTTTTATCCACCCATTGCTAGCCATGGATGAGGGCGTTGGGCCATTGCCCAGATCTAGTAGAGGATTGTGACGCTCGCCTGTTGGTTAGCAAAGGCCTCAAGCCCCTTGCCTATGGCCAACGAGGGTGTCGTGGCTCTCGGGTAGATCTAGGCGAGGGCCCAATGCCCTTGCTTATCACCCTCGCCCATGGCCCACAAGGGGTGGAGGCCATCACCCCAACCTTGCCTGTGGTCGGTGAGGGTCGATCGACAACCTCATTGGCCCATAGTTGTAAAAAAAAAAACACAAAGAAAAGAAAGAACTAAAACATAATAAAAATTTCAGAAAAAAGTATTTAAAATTTGTAAAAATTATCCACTTTAGTGCTAGTCAGCGTCCATGTTAGCAATTTCTGATCAAAATTGGTAGAATCAACTATATTGGTAAATCCCAAAAAAGTTTAGAACTTATTTGGCATATGCGTAATAGGTTTAATATTTTTTTGGTAATTTTCCCCAATTTTAGGTGTCAACTAGGATATTTCGGAAAACTTCAAGTGGAAAATTTCCCATCATTTGGAGAATCGCGTAATATTAAAAAAGTCAAGATTAGGTCTAGTTAATTAATGGTTAGTGAAGATAAATACGTCGGGTTTATTGACAAACTATAAAATTCTAAAAAAAAGCTCTGAGAAAGAGAATGAATTAAATCGCACTAAGGATTATTCGGTCTGACGAAACGTTAAATGAGTGCAATTAATTTGCACTGATTTGATGGTCTGAGTTTATTCTACATACTCATTAGTCGTCACAAATGTGAATCCGATTAAAAAAATTGTGATGTCTAAACACATTTTGTGAACAAATACAGAAAATTAGACACTCACGAGCATTTTCTAAATGAAGTGTAAATCGAGTAAACCCAATATTAAACAAACAATTTAGGCATTCAAAATTTAACGGGAAAATCAAGATATGGAAGCAATAGTCACAAGTAGTTAAAGCCAAAGTAGGATTGAAATTAGGTATATTAAATTGAAATCTTGTACCTGGTTAGTGGGTTGCATATCCTTGCACTACAAAGCACAAGTCTACAAATAGGTGCAGGAAAAAAAATAGCCAATCAATATTAAATCTATCATATGGATATCAATTTAGTTCTAAACTTTAACAATTTTATCAATTTAGTGCTAAACATTTGCGCCAAATTCTAATATAATCTTTCTAGTTAATCTTTGCCGAAAATCGTTGACGTGGTGATTTAGTAATTGCCGGCGCATCGCTAAGTTAGTGACTTTTGATGAAAATTGATCAGAAGAACTATATTGAAATTTCACATACAAGTTTATAACTAAATTGACAAAATTAGAAATTTTAGGAATGAATTGGCATGCGTACAATAAGTTTATGCCCGATTGGATAATTTTCCCAATGGACGTAGGATGCTCTTATCTGACTGCTACTCTATAAAGGGTTTCCTAAGCTTCAGATGGAATGCAAATAAATCCTTTATCAAAGATTGTCAAATTCAATGTCATCCAAAAAGGGAAATGTCTTGAGTAAAATGCTTTGACAATTATATTCTTTAAGACTCCAAATCATAAGGTCCCTAGAATAAAGGGGTTCTATGATTTATTCGGTCATAATCGATTGATGGATTGTTTCATCCGGACATAATCCAATCACGATGTCGATTTCCTGAATGGGTCCTTTTTTCAATTCTTGAACGCAAAGCAACGTTGTTTTGCGACGTTTCAACATAAAAATTTTCAAAAAAAACATAAATCAAATTAAAAAAAAAAACTCAAGATAAAGAGAGTATAAGTGAAAATTATAAAACAACTGAAAATAAATAAATAAAAGAATGCATTAGGATGACAGGTAGAACAAACTACGGTGGCGCCGCCGCTACCATTTCGCTAGCAAGGGTCGGCGGCCCTTGCCAAGGTTGAGGCGAGGGTGGCCAGCCTTCACCCATAACGAAGGGGCCATTGTTATGCCCGTCACCCCTTCATCTCTATTTTTACCTTTCCTTGGTTTCAATCCTTTTTCTAATTAATGTGATACCGATTTGGCGCCACATTAGCATCATTCGTGCAAAAAAATAATAGTTAACGAAATGCCAGATAGATCTTCTAAGCAAGAAAGGCGAACGGAATTAATGAAAGGACTGTGACAAATATTAGGATTTAAATGCACGAAAAGAAAGTTAGTGAATTCAAATGCATTACCATTACAATTTTGGACTGTCACCGTAATTGTCCTTGAGACACAATGCCCGTGCCGGGTTTCTTGGCCACGTATGCGTAAGTCACTAGCATCGAATAGCATATGCCTATTTAGAAAAATCAAATGAGATTTTTCTTACCAATTTATGGTAAATATTTTCCAGTTCATTTTCATATTTCAACCAAACACCGAAAAATATTGTCATTTTTCCTCGAAAATGACTTTCCGGAGTCAGATTTTCCGCAAAACAAACGGAGTCTAAAAAACCGAGCATTTGACCTTCGCCATAAGTTAATCACTATTTAAAACCAAACCGTCAACCAAACTCTACAAATTAATTACTAATAAATTTGTTCGTATCACTTTCGTTAGTTATAATGTATACTTCTATATTTCTAAATATTTAATCTCACTGCTAATTCTCGTCCGACATGCACACATGCCATCTTTATTGGTCTCTTCTTGTGATTTCCATGATGTGACGCAGTCAAATCCCATCTAATTTCCGCCTTCTTCCCTATTTTTTTCATCTGCAATATGGAACTGTTGACGCATTCAAAATCTCAAGTAATCCCCAGATGATTGAATGGTTGGCGTCGTCTAATCAGCGCAGACTAAGACCTCGTCATGCTCAATGGCTGTTTCTAAGCCTAAATTAGTTGGTGCGTAAGCATAATATAATTAGAGATATTGAAATGACAACACGTATTGGAAGTTTTCAACCAGGAGAAGAAGCAGACATTCTTTTATTCTTGCTCTTTACGCAAAGTCAAAGGAAAATGGGCATTGATGTACCAGTGACCTTTTCTTCCGTTGGCACCAGTTTGCTGTCGCCATTGAACTTGAAGCGCCTGAATTCAAAGAATGTATTGAAAAAAAATTATTGATGTAACTATGAGCAAGTTTCAGTCTAACCGATGACAAATTTCTCTTAACTTAGGAAATGCCTAACGAGGGGTTAGATTGGCAGTGGTTTCGAAAGAGTGAAGAATTTATCTTTCCTTCTGTAGAATTTTGTGGGACAACTATAAAATAATTTAAAAGGGCGAACTATTGAATTCGTATATTATATATTAGCAAAACAGTGCGTGTTTACCATAGGAAAAAGTATTTAAAATTTTTGTGGATCGTGGAGAGAGAGAGAGAACCTTCAAAGATGCAAATTAGGTTAGGAAAAGAAGTGGTTGATGATAGATTTAAATTCCATTTTGAAAGTAAGATGTTCATGGGACTAATCAACAACTATCTTGATTGTTCTATTTGATAACATAATTACGTGTTAAAAATAAAAAAAAAATCCAGCACTTTAAGCTTATTTGATAACCACAATCAACAATGACTTCAAAAAATTCAATTAAGTCAAACAATAACTTCATGGTGGTAATTGAGGAAGGGGTTACTTAATGAATTAAGTAGAAAAAGTAATCGATAGCAATTAGGATCTTGCTAATTGAATTGCTAAAGCATACCCATAATGGGCACAATTCCATGCATATGACAAGAAATCAATTATATTAAGTCATCAATTTTCAGTTATTACTAACCAACTTGTAAGTTCAATGTTTAGCACTCAAAATTATCAACACGTAAAATTCAGTATTTCAATTTTCAACACTTATTTTTCAGCTTTATTAAACAAGCCCGATAGTTAGTCCATTTTGTCGTCATATTATTAATAGCGTTATTACACCGTCCTCCACTTGTTGGAATCTGAATTCCACCATCCGACACCCTACATGGTGTTGGCACCCAAAAACTCAACCTTTGATGGATCGGTTATGGTCCATGGTGGTGGTTGCCGACAAGACAGCTGCGAATTGTCACTACAAATTGGCGACTGATACTGGTTGCCGTCATCAATGAGATAAGAGTTGGTAAGGACCGGAGATCGACAGATGATGAAAGGGTAACGGCTAATTACCAGATCGATGAAAGAGACGGAGTCAAATTGTTACTGCATATGGAAAAAAATGTTAGGTTACAAGCAAATCAAGTTAAGGCCTAGAATCTCGAGAGTATTTAGAATTTGCTATTCGAATGATAAGCGCTTCCGACAGTTACACTTTGTACAAGGCTATATAAGGCCGAGAAAAGGTTAATTGTAAAGCAACCGCAATCAATCACACTTATCAATTTTCTGCAATTTACTTTATCGATTCTTTATTTGCTATTATCCTCAGTTCGTAGCTCATCCATACCCATCGTTTCCTGTCAGAATCGCCATAGAATCCAATTCACTTCTAAAAATCAAAGATCTAACCTTTGGTGAAAGACAAACTTCCCGTCAGAATCGCCATAGAACCCAATTTACTTATAAAATTAAAAATCTAACATTTGGTGAAAGGTCTTTTGTGGACGAACCCTTTGGCGAAACACATGGAAACTTTGATTTGTGATGATATAGTTACCAAAAAGTTAAGACAAAACATATATAGCTCGTATATAGACAAGTTTCTCTTTTTCGAGTTAGAGGTTTTCTTGTTTGAGAGAACCATGTTGAAATAATTATTTCCAATCCATTAGTTAGTTCATTGTGTTCAATAAATATTTTCATTCTCAACGGCATCGATATGTGTATTATAGTTAGTTCATTGTGTTCAATAAATATTTTCATTCTCAACGGCATCGATATGTGTACTATCTCTCTATTGCCGCGAAATTATTATATCTTAAGTAAAAAGTAACGAGTTTAAGCACTACAAAAAAATTTGGTTTTAGCCACGAATTTTGCCACGAAAAATTTGGCAAAATTTGTCGCAAAATGAATTTGCGACGAAATTAGCGACGGAAAAAATCCGTCGCAAAATTTTGCGATGAAAAATTTCAATTTTCGTGGCTAATTTGCAACAGAAAAAAATTCGTGACTAATTTGCGACGGAAAAAAATTCGTGACAAAATTCGTCGCTAATTATTCACAGCAAAATTCGTCGCTAATTTGCCATGAACTAAATTTGTGGCAAAATTCGTCACTAATTTGCAACGAACTTTAATAGTGGCAAATTATTAGTAGCAAAATTCGTCGCTAATTTGCAACAAACTTTATTCGTGGCAAATTACTCATGGCAAAATTTTTGGCTAAATTCGTGGTTAATTTGGCACGAACTCGTCGCTATTTTTTTCAAATTTATTTTGTTTTTCACGAAATTGCGACGAATATTTTCGTGGCAAAAATTGTTGGTAATTTTTCGTGGCAAAATTCGTGGCTAATGTTTTTTGCGACGAACAAATTCGTGGCTAATTTGCCACAAACACATTTCGTGGCAAAAATTCGTGGCTAATTTGCCGCCCAAATTTTTTTTTTATTTTGCGATGAACTAATTCGTGGCTAATTTGCCACAAACATATTTCGTGGAAAAAATTCGTGACTAATTTACTGTTTATTTTTTTTTCAATATTTGCGACGAACTAATTCGTCGCTAATTTTTTTCAAAATTTTTTTTGTCAGTATTTTGCGCCGATCTTATTTGTGGCAAAATTGAAGCTAATTAGCCACGTAAAATTATGAATAATTTGGCGACGAACATTGTTCCGAAAAGAATTTGGCGGCGAATTTTAATGAATAATTTAGAGAGGAAGTCAGCGAATTAGGGACAATTTCGATTTGAAATCTAATTAACAGCAATTATAAACCCAGTACAAAATATATTTAACATTGATAGAATCACAGTTAAGACAAGAACACACACAAAAAAAGAAAGAAATGGAACAAATCACTAAGAAGTTCGGTCTCTTGTTGCAAACTATTGATCTTGCCAACTTCTTTCACATAGTCATGTAGTCTATAGTGTCTCCATGAATCGAAGTCTGTCCATCTGCAGTGCAAACATCACAATATCAAACTCCTAACCCCTCTTAATTTTTTCACATCTATTTAACAGCAAAGAGAGATAGCCGAGCATCAGCTTGATTAGTCCATTTTTTTTCTCGTGTACATATGCAAAAACAGTTGTTGAACTTTTAACAGAATCGATACATGTGCATTGAACAAATGTAACAAATAATAACTTGTCCTATAAATAAATAGATAATGCTGAATATGTATTAGGGGACACATAATGTTTTAAAAGTTGGAAGCTTACCATTTTACTTTTGAGAGCAAGAGAGAAACTTGGCCCCTAATAAAAAGCAAGCTGTCCGGAAATGTCTATGAGCTTAATTGCTGGTCGTACAACAGCAATAACAAGCTGACGGCCAAAATAGGCAACTCAACAAATAGAAAGCTTATATGCTATTCCAGTATTCTTTTTTTCTATGTACAAAATTTTACACTAAAATGAAGAAATCAATTTAAAATCGATAAGCAACAGTCTAGTAAAGCTACGAATTTCACATATAAATGCCCAAGCCATATACATGCCCAGAATGCTTATAATCACATATAAATGCCCAGAATGCTTTCTAAGTAGTAGGTACATTCAACTAGTCTAGTAGAGCTAGGTTAACTCAAAAATTTTCATTTGGAACACTGCAATTTGCATTAGATAGTTTGCAAGAAATCAAAAGAGCATTATAAATATTTTATTAAAACATTATAAGCTATTTTTTATTGGTTTCAATATTCAAACATAGATATAAATAATGGAATGATTCCGAAACACAAAAAAAAATCGAAAATCGGGCAAAAAACACTATTCACCATAATGCTTTTTTGATAAAAAAAAATGCATCTAAACGACTCCAAAATTTCGAAAAACGACGTGCGTCGCTGCCAATGGCAGTGATTTTGGATCAGGGGGCTATTTTCACTTGACCGACCAAATTCCAGCTCATTCCGACCACAATTTCACCGAATTTCAACCGAATTTCAAAACAATTTCAAACAAATTTCAACCGAATTTCAACCCAAATCCGACCAAATTTTAGCTCATTCCGACCAAATTTAAGCTCGACCAAATTTTTTCAAAGCGTTTCCACTTGGCAACCATTCTGTTTCGCACGAACAACACGATAACACGAAAAGAATCGAGAATGCCCACTTAAGCAAACCACCAGCAAGCAGATTTTTTCTAGAACAGAAAACCCTAAATTTGCCCACTAAACCAACAAAACCAGAAAACCCTAAATTAAGACAGAGAGCGAGATAGAGACAGCGAAGAGAGGCAAAAGCAGAAGAAAACCCTAATCGAGACAGAGAAGTAATGAAGACGCACGTTTTGTAATTTATGCGGAATAAATTAGCCACAGATGTTTATTCGTGGCAAATTTGCCACGAATTTTAAAAAAAATCTGAAAATCTCATTTTAAATTAAATTCGTGGCTAAATCCGTGGTAAATTTACCATGAATAAACATCTGTGGCTAATTTGCCACGGAATTAGCCATGAACTCGAATCCATGGCTAATTTGCTACGATATTAGCCACGGACTTTAATTTTGTCGCGGCAAATTCGAATCCAAATATAAAATTATTGTGGCAAAAGCTAATATTTTTTTCTGTGGCTAAATCCGTGGCAAAATTGCCACGGATTTAGCCACGAATTTTTGAAAACAATTCTGAATCATACCTATTTCGATTTTAAATGAAATTCGTGGCTAAATCCGTGGCAAATTGCCACCGATTTAGCCACGAATTTTTTTTAAAAAATTCCAAAACAAGCCTATGTGTACTTTTTTTGAAATTTTTTTAAGAATCCGTGGCAAATTTGCCACGGATTTAGTCACGAATTTTACAATAATGAACAAAACAAACCTGTGTGTATTTTAAAGGAAATTCGTGGCTAAATCCATGGCAATTTGCCATGGATTTAGCCACGAATTTGAGAAAATACAAACAAAACATACCTATTTTGTTTTTCTAAGAATCCGTGGCAAATTTGCCACGGATTTTTAAAAAAATTCCAATAAAAGCCTATGGTTGGTTTTTTTAAAAATCCGTGGCTAAATCCGTGGCAATTTGCCATGGATTTAGCCACGGATTTGAAAAAAAATTCCAAAAAAAAGCCTATGTTTGGTTTTTTTCAAATCCGTGGCAAATTGCCACGGATTTAGCCACGAATTTTACAATAATGACCAAAACAAACTTATGTGTATTTTAAAGGAAATCTGTGGCTAAATCCGTGGCAATTTGCCACGGATTATTAAAAAAAATTCCAAAACATACATATTTCGATTCTAAATGAAATTCGTGCTTACATCCGTGGCAAATTTGCCACAGATTTTTAAAAAATTCCAAAATAGGCCTATGTGTATTTTAAATGAAATCCATAGCTAAATTCGTGGCAAATTGCAATGGATTTAGCCATGGATTTTTAAAGAAAATTCCAAAACATACATATTTCGATTCTAAATAAAATTCGTGGCAAATTTGCCATGAATTTTTAAAAAAATTCCAAAACAAGCATTTTTAAAATCCGTGGCAAATTGCCACGGATTTTCTTAAAAAAAATTCCAAAATATACATATTTCGATTCTAAATGAAATTCGTGGCAAATTTGCCACGGATTTAGCCATGGATTTTTTTTAAAAAATTCCAAAACATACATATTTCCCGGACAATACCGTTTCAGTAACAATAATAGCAATGAAATAATCGACACCAACAACAACAACAACGACAACGACAATAAATATAACAACGACAATAAACTCTTGTTATAATAATAATAATAATAATAATAATAATTATTATTATTATTATTATTACAATTACGACATAATTAGGAAAAAGTCTCAAAAATGTTCTTCTTTACCTTCTTCTTCATCTTCTTTGTGGGTATCGTCATCGTCATCGTTGTCGTTGTCGTCGTCGTCATCGTCATCCTCGTCCTAATCATCTGTATCAAAATCAGATTTTGCAATACATTGTAAATTTGATTCTCGAATTTTAATTAAACATTGCTCCACATGGATCTCGTAGCGTTAGAATGTTATATTCCTTAGTATGAACTGTGTTACAAACTTCCTCTCGTTGATATGCTGTATCCTTCCAGTGTTCCTCAATTTTTCTTCGTGCTTTGATTTTACATACAGCCCACCAATCAGTTTTGTCACGTTTCAAATTAGGATATGATCATATTTCATATACCTTTTCTTGTGATTTATTTCAATCAAATTAAACTTCGTATACACCTTCATTCCTTTGACGGAGTCGAACCACATGCGTTTAAATAATACAACCCGTATTAATGGTACGGGGTATTCTATCTCCATGATTTCATCCAACAAGTCATAAAATTCATCTTTTGAACTGTCGCCATTAGATGACCGAACACACACACCACTATTCATTGTGACTTTTTCTATTTTATATTCTTGAGTGTGAAAATTATACCCATTAATGAAATATGCTGGCCAAGTTCATATTGTTGCCTTTGGACCCCATGATAGATGATATAGCAATCCTTGCTCTTCAACTTGATCATGATTATTGTGAACCTATGGTCACACACGCAAAGTCAATAATATATATTTAAATGATGTATAAAATATTAATAACTTTGTTTCAGTCCATAGGCAACTTACATATGATTGGAACCATGCTGCAAATTATTCATCGCACAAACGGTCAAACTCATTTGGTGATAGTCCATATATTAAATTTTGAAAAACTCTATTAACAATTTACATTTATCGAGAGAAATGAAAGAGCGAGAGGGAGGGAGAACAGCAAACAATGATATGAGAAATTAGCAGGGAGCGAGAGAAATTGGGGGTAGGGGTATGATACAAGTAGTGAGGTGGACAATAAGCGATTAGCGACGAATTTATTTTCCGTCGCAAATTAGCAACGGATTTATTTTTTGTTACAAATTTCGTCGCACAATTAGTGACAAATAAAAATAAGTCGCTAAATCCGTAGCAAATTAGCAACGAATAATTTTTCGTTGCAAAATCCGTGGCAAATTAGCCATGGATTTTTTTAGTTACAAATTTCCGTGGCAAATTTGCCACGAATTTTTTTTCGTGGCAAATTTCGTCGTAAATTTGCGACGACATTTTTTTCCGTCCCAAATTAGCAATGGAAAATAAATTCGTTGCTAATTCCGTCACAAATTAGTGACAAATTTTTTTTCGTAGCAAATTTCGTCGCAAATTAGCGATGGATTTTTTTTCCGTTGCAAATTTGCAACGAATTTTTTATTCGTCGAAAATTAGCGACGTAAAATTATCCGTTGCTAATTTGCAACGAAAAAAAAATTCGTCGCTAATTCCGTCGCAAATTAGTGACGAAAAATAATTCGTTGCTAATTTCCGTGGCTAAATCCTTATTTTTTTTTGTAGTGAAGTGTATCTTCATTACAGACAAAATTATTAGATATATTATGCTTAAGGTTATTGATGCAGTACATTAAACCGGTCACATTGCTAGAATATATATGATGACCTTTTTTTTTTCTATCTCCAACACCAATGCAAGCGCCATTCGAAATGATTTCATTTATCAAAGATGGTTTTGGGTAATATTCTTTGGTGAGGAAAAAGAAAATTGAGTACTTTTCCATCAAATTGATTACATCACATATGAATAAAGATCCATCATAACACAAAAGTACATTATTTTGCGATGACTCCATATGATATTGTATGAAGTTTATTGATATGGTCATCCTCCTCCTCCTCCTCCTCCTCCTTGTTCATCTGGTCTAGTCATATCGGTAGTTTCAGTCCTTGAGAATCCGAGACCTGCTTCATAAACTTGCAAAGCTTAAGCATATGTAGCTTTGGCCTTTGTCCTCGAAACTTAATGAACTTTATTACATCATCATTCTTAAGTGCATCAACCCCTATCTGCAAGGTAATATTGTTGAGGCTAATAATACAATCTAAAAGGGGAGTAGGTGAATACGTTTTTTAAAAGAACTTAAATATATTTTCGCGGAATACTTCATGTTTAGCTTTAATAGACACATAAAGAGATCGACAATATCATATGCACGATAATTCTATCAAACATATATTTACAATATTAAATAGATAAAAGATATTGCACACATAGATAAGTAGTAGTTCAGTTTAGAACCAATTCTATGTCCACTCTCTATCATCGATAGTCTCAACCCAGGCTAGAATCCACTAGTAATATCAAGAGATGTAAATAAAGTAGCAAGTGCTGCTTCAACCCGAAGTTAATAGATCCCACTATTAATACATCAGCACTGCTTTTACACTTGTACACTTTTCTTGTCATTGATTACAGTGAGCAAGATGAACTCTTTATGCAGAGAGTCACAAACATAAAATAGCACAATGGTACACCTGAGAGAGAAGTTGATAATAACATAACGCAAGCTTTCTCAATTTCCGCCACCCCCTTCAGCTTGCTTTAATCCTCTTTTATGGACGTTCCGCTTCCAATCTAACCATTTTTTTTTGTAGTGCTCACCCCTCGTTGTATATTTATGACATAAACTTCTTATAGCAACCGAGGAGTAGTTAAAATTGTTTTTTTCTCTATATCCATAGCTCTCCTCTTTATGGAAAATCATATATTATACCAGATATTGCTTCCTCGTGACTAATCTGACTAGTAGAGATCCAATGAGATCTCAATCATTCCACAACAACATATATGTGTTCAAAAAGATATGTTGAGGAAAACTCCTAATGAATTTTGAAACTGACAAAATTTTCTATATTTATCTTGTGAATCTAACATGCATTCCATTCCAGGTTAATATATTCTAGAAGTTCAGAAGGAAATATCAGACTTTAGAAGTTCAAAATTAAAAGTTCAGATTCAGAATGAGAAGTTCAGATTTTATCATAAAAGTTATTCAGACTCTATTTTAAGTCTTCAAAGAACTTTAGACCCTATGAGAAATAGGTTCATATCTTACCCCACTAATCTAAGTTATGAAAGAAATGTAGAAGTTATGCAGACGCAGACGCAGAAGTTATGTAGATGCAGACGCAGAAGTTATGTAGATGCAGACGCAGAAGTTTTTCAGACGTAGAAGCAAAACTCTTTCAGAACGAAACATTACATCTAGTGATTTGGCATGGATTTCACAGAAGGAAAGTTTTAATTGTCTCAATCTAAGGTTATAATTGATTGACAACCCAACATTATGACAAGTATGCATTACAACGGATAAAGCTCTACTTATAGAAACTAAGATTCTAATTGTATGGACGACCAGAATCAGCGAGATTAAGATTTTATCAGCAAATGGCTACTCAATTCATTTTATACAAATCTGTTCAAGATGAAGATTGGAAAATTATCCTCTGAAGACTGTCCAACAGCTGGTTTGGAAGTGAAGGAGTATAAAAAGAGATTAACGAGAAGCAGAATAAAATAAGAACGAAATCGAGAATCAACAAGTCCAAAGTATGAGCATACTTCGATCATTTCTTTTGTCTTTCTTAAGCTAAACACTAAGATCTTGAGGGATACTTTGTAGGAGTGATTGTGTTAAATAGCGAGTCCTATCATACAAAAGAGTATTGTCACTCAGAATCTGTAATTCCTCTTAATTATATAGTGAAATCCAACTAATAAACTGTCAGCGTGGGAGAGTAGACGTAGGCTTACTATAAGCTGAACCACTATAAACTTTTGTGCAGTTTTTTTATCATTTATTTATTGCTTTACATATTGCACACCAAGAGCACTGTCTATTTTAACTATTTTGAATTTGAATTTTATTTAAGCTCTACTGTGATCAATCATTTTCACTATATATTGATCAAAATTGTTTAAATCACCTATTCACCCTCTCTAGGTGATCTTTGCTAGCTATATCAATTGGTATCAGAATAGGTTGCTCGTTTATTGAAGTGTATTATTTCTGAGCTAACGATCTATATGGCTAGCTTTGAGTGCTTTAGGTCTCATTGAAGGACAAAACAACAACAGACTACCATATTTCTATGGTAAGGAATATAGTGTCTGGAAGAATAAGATGAAGGCATTCATCAAGTCAATTGATCACATGCAATGAGATGTTATCATCAGAGGAGTCAAACCAAAACCTTATGATTCAAAAGAAAAGATAGAAGGAAGTGCACTAGTAGATCCTCTATTATCTCAAACTGAGATATAAAAAAGACAAGCCTTAGATTCAAAATCAATTTATTTTTTCTATTGTGCTTTAACACTTATTGAATATAAGAAAATTGCTTCTTGTGAATCAGCTAAGGATATTTAGGATACTCTCTACACTACATATGAAGGAACAGATCGAGCCAAGGAAACTCAAATCAATCTATTGCTTGGTCAATATGAATCCTTCAAAATGAAGTCTAGAGAATTAGTTGCTGATATGTATGACAGATTTGCTGACATAGTAAACGGTCTTCCATACCAAGGACAACCAGCCTCAGATGTGATGAAAGTTAACTAACTTTTGAGAGGACTATCAAAGCAGTGGGATAATATCAAAACATCACTTCGAGAGACTCAAAGGATCATGCCTCCATTAGTGAATAAGTTAATTGGAATTCTTCAATCATATGAGACTAAACAACTAAATGAGGAGAATGAATCCAGAGGTAAAAAGTCAATTGCGTTAAAATCTAATATTGATTCTGATAATGCAGATTCTGAAGATAAAGATGTTTACAATGAAGAACTGGCTCTCTTCATAAAGAAGTACAAGAAAATGAAAATCAAATGAAGAAACTTCAAAGGGTAGAAGCCTTTTGAGAAGAAGAAGACTCTCGATAAAACAGAAAAATCAAAGGAAGTAATATGCTTTCATTGCAGGAAATGTGGACATATCAAGCTAAACTGTTCACTTCTAAGAAAAAAAAAAGAGCAAATTTGAGAAAGCAAAGAAAGTCTTAAAAGTAGAAACTTGGAATGATACAGAGTGTGAAGACAATGATAAAGATATCTCAAACTTCTGTCTGATGGCCAAGTCAGACTCTGAGGCTACGCATGGCAACCATTCTGTGCCCGGGAACAGATTTTGGTCAGAAATGATTCTTTTTTATTCTGTGCCCGAGAACTGATTCTAAGCATTTGAAGGCGTTTGATAACGGCCCAAAATTTCTATTCCTGAAATAGTAAAAGAATAGAAATGTGTTTGGTAACGGCATAAAATTTCTTTTTGTTAATAATATTTTAAATATTTAAATATTTCTTTCTTTTCCTTTTTTCTTCTCCTCCTTCTTGATCATGGCTGATAAAATATTTTTTAATTAATAATGCTTGTATTAAAAATAATTTTTTATTTTTTGGCCAATGCCGGTAAAAACTTTTTTAATTAATAATACTTTTATTAAAAAATAATTTTCTTTATTATTTTTTGCCATGGCCAGTAAAATTTTTTCATTAATAATATTGTTCCTTTTTTTGGCCATGGCCAGTAAAATATTTTTTTATAATTTTTTTATTAAAATATTTATAATGAAAATATTTTTTAAATTTTTTTCCATGGCCTAATTAGGCCATGGCCGGTAAATATTTTTTATTAACATTTTTTTATTAATAATTTTTTTATTAAAATATTTTTTTCTTTTTTTTACATGGCCTAGTCGCCGGCCATGGCTAGTAAAATATTTTTTTACTAACATTTTTTTATTAATAATATTTTTTATTAAAATATTTTTTTCTTTTTTTTGACATGGCTTGGTCGCCGGCCATGGCTGGTAAAATATTTTTTTATTAACATTTTTTAATTAATAATATTTTTTATTAAAATATTTTTTCCTTTTTTTGGCCATGGCCTGGTCGCTTGCCATGGCCGATAAAATATTTTTTATTAATAATATCTTTTTTTTCATGGCATAGTCGCTGGATATGGCTGGTAAAATAATTATTAATAATATTTTTTTATTAAAATATTTTTTTCTTTTTTTTGCCATGGCCTGGTCGTTGGCCATAGCTGGTAAAATATTTTTTTGTTAACATTTTTTATTAATAATATTTTTATTAAAATATTTTTTTCTTTTTTTGCATGGCCTGGTCACTGGCCACAGCCGATAAAATATTTTTTTTATTAATAATATCTTTTTTTTTCATGACCTAGTCATTAGCCATGGTTGGTAAAATAATTTTTTTTGTTCATGGCCATTAAAATATTTTATTATTAAAATATTTTTTATTAATAACATTTTTTTATTAAAATATTTTAATCTCACCAGATACGCCAAGGGTGGCCCTCGCGCCTGATATTAGAAGCTACATTAAAAATCAAGAAAAAGAAGAAGAAAAAAAAATTGATTCTCATTTTTGTTCCCAGAATCAAGAAACTACTTTTTTTTTATTCTTGATTCTGCTCCAAAATTGATTCTGGGCACAAATTTGCAAGAAATTGTGCCTAGAATCAAAAAATTTAATAAACGGATTTCTGTTTCAAAACTAATTCTGGGAACAAAAGAACAGAAATTTTTACTATTTGGCAAATTGCCAAACAGAGCCTAATTCAAATTCTGATGCTGAAGTTGAAATTGAGGTAAAGTATCCTGAAATTCCAATTGAAGTGTCAAATTACATTGATGAATTATACTTTGAATTTAAGGCTGCTCTTAAAAGAATCTCTCAAATAAAAAAAGGAAATTCATTACTGAGGCAACATGATATTTCACAAAAAGATAAAATCGATTTCCTTCAAAAAGAATTCCATCAAGTCAAGGAAAATCGAGATTTATTTTCCAAAGAAAATGCTATTTTGAAAAAGGAATTTTCAAAAATTACTTACAAATTTTCAAAAGGTTCAGAAACGTTGAAGCATATTCTTTCTATACAAACTCCTTACTATAACAAATTTGGTCTTGGATTTGTGGAGGAAAGTGGCAATTTAATTGATTTTTCAAAAGTCAAGGAGAGATTAAGGCAAAAACCTCCTAGACAAGTTTATAAAAATCATTTCAAAAGGAACTTTGTCAAACCTGTTGGCCAAAGTGCACTCAAGTTCTCAAAATGTGGAAATCCACAGCACTTTGAGAATGAGTGTCCTAAGGTCTGGAGACTAATTCAAAAAGATTTTATTAAGACAGCCTATACTAATTCTCAAGGACCCAAACAAATTTGGGTATCAAAGAAAACTTGAGTAATTGTGATTTTTGCTGGTTACCACAAAGAGAAAAAGAAAGTGATACCTAGACAGTGGATGTTCTAGACACATGACAAGAGATCCAAGCATGTTCGTTAATCTTCATAGTTTGAATGGTGGAAAAGTTTCCTTTGGAAGAAATAACAAAGGAAAGATAGTTGGTAAAGCAACAATTGAAATTAGAGGACTTACAATCAATGATGTGTCATTAGTAAAAGGACTTAACTATAACTCGATAAGCATGAGCCAACTATGCGACACAGGCTTCAGAATCAACTTTCAAGAAAATACATGCTCAGGAACAAGTAAAGATTCTTCTCAAACATTCACAGGAAGAAGACATGGCAATATTTATCTTCTAGATGTCAATCCTAACTCCACTTATTGCATGATCTCAATAAAAGAGGATAAAGATCTATGGCACAAAAGATTGGGGCATATTAGTATAAAACAAATCTAAAAAATCTCAAACAAGAAATTGGTTCGAGGTCTGCCAGATTTGAAGTACAAGAAACAGAATTATGCAGTGCCTGCATTCTAGGAAAACAAGTAAGAAGCTCTTTTAAATCCATATATATCATGTTTCCACTAATCGTGCTTTGCAGCTTTTACATATGGATCTATTTGGACTAACCAGAATACAAAGTATTGGTGGTAAGAAATATTGTTTAGTTATTATTGATGACTTCACAAGATTTACATGGGTGTTGCCACACATCCACGTCAGCGATTCGATCAAAATTAGTCGGATAGACTCAATTGACAAAATTGAAAAGGTTTAGACTCAATTATCACAATTAAAAGGTTTAATACTGAATAATATGTTTAGGACTTTTTGGACAAATTTTCCCTTTTTATTGTCTAAAAAAGAAATCCCCAACTTTCACTATGGTCTCAAATCTGCTTATGCGTCCAAGAATCAACACTGACTTCTTCAAGATTATCAATATCAGGAGGTTGCTGTTGTTTCATATAAATGTGAGAGTGTTGATAAAGACATGAGTTTCGATAATGAACCTCTAATTGGCCCTAATGTTGATTATTTAGAATAAAATAATGAAGATTTTTGGATGTGTGGACATATTTGAGGCTAGATTGACAGTTTGGGCTTTTTCAGACAAAAAGAAAGGTTCGGGCGAACTTAAAGTTGATGATTTTTCAGAGGATTAAGCCCATGTCACTCTACCCATCACATGTTATTTTGTTTACCGCGTTGAAGAACGAGTAAGCTCGAAATTCAGTGGACCCAACTGAGACAACCATAAACAATTCAGAGAGATCGAGGAGGATGAAGTCCACCCATTCGCGAGGCAGAAGGGTTTTACCTGTTCAAATGGTCGCACAGGTTGGTAGCATAGCAATGGTCAAAGTCCTACAAGGTTGGTGGCCATTAGGAAAATGCGTGCATCACTTGTGCCCCCATTCACCTATTCACCAAACTTTAGACGGACCTATCCCACTCAAAATAGCTCCAAATTAGAAAGAAAAATCACAAAATAAAAATAAAAAATCGATCTTTTCAACCAAATAAAACTGGGTCTCAAAGCTGCGTCACGAAAGCGTCACACCCACGAAGCAAACAAAAGGCACGTTAACATATAGCAGATGAAGGCCAACAGGCGTGCGACCCTGCTTGGCAGAGAGACTTGGGGGGGTGAAATCAAACGGAAATCACGTTATCAAATGGCAGTTGTAGTATCCGAACAGGAAAAACAAACACAAATATATATTTTATAATTATAATTATATATATAGAGGTTGTAGTAGGTGAAGGCCGGATGGTGTCCTCTTCCATCATGACCCACACTGTCCGTCTATATCATCGGTAGGTGAAGTCCTACGTGGCGCGTTGTCGTTGGCCGTTGTCTGAATATCACTGTTTTGTCCGAAGCCTACTTCGTTTTTATTCTGTCCAACTAGAATCGCTACATGTCCCAAATGACGCATGCATGCGTCATATATCCACAATTTGGAAAGAAAAGCTCGATGAGATTAGATCGGTTGAAATATATTTAAATGCGGATCCGATCAGGTCGATTCATTTTTATACGGTGACTGTCGGGTCCCGACAATATTTAAGGATTGAAACTGAGCGTGTAGACAAGGATCGAGTTTATTGTTTTTAGGAGCTTAAATAGGAAATGAAACCGTCAAGATTATCGGGCCAATGGGTATTTCAATACTGCTTTTTACGTGCGAGCCGGATTGGATATGAAGTAATACGATCATAATTTGAAGAGGGCAGAGCCCGATTCTGATATCATATTCGAATGTCCAGCTCGCTCGGGGCGACCTGGGATTGACGTCTGATTGGGAATTCGGTAGGTGAAATCCTACGTGGCACAGCATTGCTGGCCAAAGTCAAAACGTGACATGCACTAAATAATTCCCAAAGGGCAAAAAAAAAGAACACAAGGGAAAAAATGATCTTTCTTTTTCCCACCAAATGTCCCTCACCAACCTCTGATCGCCCGCCCTTCCTTCCACAGTAGCACGGCGTGGTAGGTGAAGCCCCGAGACCCACCCAGTACTCTCTCCCCGCCCTCCAATCACAGCGCGCCACCTAGGCACTCCGACAAACCAGTGAAACTAAAGATTAAGGTTGCGCGACGCGTGGCGGCACTCGATTGGTCAGGCGTCAGCGTACCTTCTTCCCCCCCGCCCCCCCCGTGCCGATCGTGCGACCCGAAAAGACCGAACTGTCCCTAGCTAGTGTGGGGTTGCAGGACTCCCTCCACCAGCTCCCTCCTAACCCCGCACCGACTCGTGTATATTACCCGCAACCCAAGACTCAAACCAAATCTCAGGGAAGGTGTACAGGCGCCACCACCAAACGCTCACCTTCTCACCTTCTAATCTCCCTCTCTCCCCGATCATCCTCCGACCATCCTCCGCCACCCTCCGCCGCCGCGACAATGGAGGCCAAGCCGCTGGACCAGCCCCGCGAGTTCGTCTTCCGCTCGAAGCTCCCCGACATCCACATCCCCGACGACCTCACCCTCCACGGCTACTGCTTCCAGCACCTCTCCGAGTTCGCCGACCGCCCCTGCGTCATCGACGGGGCCACCGGCCGCACCTACACCTACGCCGAGGTCGAGCTCACGTCCCGGCGGGTCGCGGCGGGGCTGGACGGGCTCGGCGTCGGCAAGGGGGACGTGATCATGCTGCTCCTCCAGAACTCCCCCGAGTTCGTGTTCGCGTTCCTCGGCGCGTCCCGCCGGGGCGCCGTCAGCACGACCGCGAACCCGTTCTACACCCCCGCGGAGATCGCCAAGCAGGCGTCGGCCTCCCTGGCCAAGGTGGTGGTCACGCAGGCCGCGTACGCCGAGAAGGTGAGGCCGTTCGCGGAGGAGAACGGGGTCAAGATCGTGTGCATCGACGCCGCGCTGGAGGGCTGCCTGCACTTCTCGGAGTTGATGCGGGCGGACGAGAACGCCGCCCCCGCGGTGGAGATCAGCCCCGACGACGTCCTGGCGCTGCCCTATTCGTCGGGCACGACGGGGCTCCCCAAGGGGGTGATGCTCACGCACCGGGGCCAGGTGACCAGCGTGGCGCAGCAAGTTGACGGGGACAACCCGAACCTGTACTTCCACAAGGAGGACGTGATTCTGTGCGCGCTCCCCTTGTTCCACATATACTGCCTCAACTCGGTGATGTTCTGCGCGCTCCGCGTCGGCGCGGCGATCCTGATCATGCAGAAGTTCGAGATCGTGGCGCTGCTGGAGCTCGTGGAGCGGTACCGGATGACGATCCTGCCCATCGTCCCGCCGATCGCGCTGGCGATCGCCAAGAGCGCCGAGGTGGACCGGTACGACCTGTCGTCGATCCGGACGGTCATGTCGGGCGCTGCCCCAATGGGGAAGGAGCTCGAGGACACCGTGCGAGCCAAGCTGCCGAATGCCACGCTCGGACAGGTGAAGATCCGCTCTTCCTCTTTGCTTTAATACTCCCGACATATTACAACAGTTATGATTTATAAATGCGTGGTACGGTAGCATCGTCGAACGGCGGACGAAATTGGATTTGGAACCATAATTATCGGCCAAAAACACGCGACGTGAACAGGAAGTTTCGTTTCTGAACTGGGCATACGATCGAAAAACTTCAGCACCCGGTAAATGACGTGGGCTTCTAGATTTTTTTGTAGAATAGTTACTCAAAATGAGACAAGAACGTAGATTCCAATTCTTCTTTTAATTACGTGTAAGGTATATTTTTTCAACGACTGGGACAATGTTGGGACACGGGAGGGTCTGAGTGGTGACGTGTGTATGACCGTGTTGTTTAAGCTTTACGAGTTAAAGACTTTCTTGTGGTTTTATGCTTATCCTCTCTAAGGTAGGACCCGTTTTAACATAAGAAGACGTTTTTACCCAAGTTAGGTGGGAAAATTTCTGCATTAAAGAGAGCCGGCCGCAATAATTTGGTTCACATACAACTTTTTGCCGGGGTATCGTCAGCATCTATGTGATAGGCATGGCGGATCACGGGCACATCATATTCGATCCCGCCATAGACGCACGAATCCGAAACGGGATTTAGATCTATCCCTAGCGCGATTCGAGGTTCAAAGAGGCAAACTCCATAATGTCCACAGGTTAGGTGATCTACTTGTTCCAAGGTAGGAGGGGAAAGAAAATTAAGTGCTGCTAAAGTCCCCACCACTAATTAGATCTTTAAATGGATAGTCCATTGATGGCCCCTTTAGTCAATTTCGGATTCAAAGCAGTGACATCCCCGACTTTTGGGTCAACCCTAGCTTTGTCTTCCCTCCCTATTGCCAATTCAAGTAAATCTCCAAAAGCCAAGGACAGAGATGAGCGGTGGAAAGTAACAAGGAGAGGGAAATAAATGGGACAGTTACTGCTCATTGATCACATACCAAATAAATCGGTCCATCCCCATCATTTACCCTGTTAATTATCATTCGGAAACTGCTCAGTGTCGTTTTGTTATATTGCTTATAAAAATGACTTTGTAGACGGAACTAAGAATGGAATTTTAATCATACATTATCATCTAAACTCTGTTTGTGTACACTTATTTCCTATGCCAACTATGCATAGAATAAAAACTTTATGAATCTTATTAGTTTTTTTTTTCTAATTCTGTGATATGCGAAAAATGCGCAGGGCTACGGGATGACAGAGGCGGGCCCAGTGCTGGCGATGTGCCTGGCGTTCGCGAAGGAGCCATTCGAGATCAAGTCGGGTGCGTGCGGGACCGTCGTGAGGAACGCCGAGATGAAGATCATCGACCCGGAGACCGGCGCTTCGCTCCCCCGGAACCAGGCCGGCGAGATTTGCATCCGGGGTCACCAGATCATGAAAGGTACGCATCACCACCACCACCCACCATTTCCATATACCAAGTTTCTTTCCCTCTTTTCTTGATGGTCTCGTTGAAAAAGGAATATAAAAAATTGATGAGTGGTTCGATTCTCAAGTTGACGGGTCTCGTGGGCGACAATGACTTCCTTAGGTCCTTCTTGCAAGATTTCTTCGTGTTTAACCATTTTTAACAATCGGGTCTGTGACTTCATGATGCGTAAGGTTTTAGGGTCTTTACCAAGAAAATATCTCCTTAGATATGACTAATCCAACTAGACCTTTCCTTATCTGGGTTCAAATGGCCACACTCTAGCATAACTTTTAAAGAGCACCACATATTAGGATCACATACTCGTGTGTTTCGATAATTAACCGATACGGGAATTAGGGAATAGTCATTTTCACCGAGGTTGATCGTGTCCTCGAGCAATCTTCCGATCCCCTATTGAAAGAGTCATTTTCATGAGTAGTTTAATAGCAACATGGCGATATTGAAAGGTTTTCAAGGACATAAAAAAGCGGCTGAAAATTCCGGCCAATATTTTCTTCTAATATATTTAATAATTGCTCTTGTAATTTTTTTTTATTTCCCCTGCCATTGCAAACTTTGACTTTTCTGAAAAAAAACGCGAATAATGGATCGGCTTGACTTGTGGCAAACGGGGGTTGGTGCGAGAGAGGACCAAGAGGGGACTGAAAAGTCCTTTTCTCTTTTGAAACCAAAGAAATTGACTCCGTAATGATGATCATCTAGAAGCCTAAAGCCACAAAGTAAAGATGTTTCAAGCGACCATCCAAATCTCAATTAACGTTTTGTTTATTGCATCACAAGGCGGATTAAAAAATTGCCGGAATTTATGATTTACCTAGTGATGTAAGAAAATATTATTGACGATTGATTTAAAATCAATTTTGTCATGTTGGACCCACTTTTTTTCTTTTCTATATCCACTAGTTAATTAGTATATAACTCAAACAAGAAGCAATTAGTAAAGATTCGTTTTGGATTTCCTTTTCAAGTGCGTATTTATCCAGCGAGACACACAGGAAGTCATTGCATTTCTATTCATAAATAGCAACATAATTGGATTATAGAAGCATAGAAAGACACTCATCGTCATTGATTGCAATAATTTCATAGATTTTGCATCAAATGAGGGCATTGGAGAGTGACTTAATCTCATATAATTTTGTACTTTCTTATTTAGTTGCATGATTTTGGTAATATTCCTCTGATTTTAACTCATGTTGTCATTATGATGTATGACCGAAAGGCTGTTCAACGATATATAACCTAAGGAATCTTGGTTTAAATTGCTTAATCTCGGTAATAAAAATGCCCCGCGACAATTTATTCATGAAAAAAGATAATTGGGTGCACTCAGATTTAACCCAAGATCACTGGATGCATTATATATTCAATAAACCATGAAGAATTATATAATTATTTTTATCTTGAGCACGTTTACAAAAACACCCTCACCTCCGTCGCAGCACTAACGTGAAGAATCATTGGTGTTAGAAAAGCGTGGGACCTTGTTGGGTAACCTGTGAATGATTTTTGGCACGTACTTTTATAGCCTTGTCATTGTTGACAATGTTTCGTGGTCCGACGTCGTTTTGATTTTCTGTCTTCAGGTTATCTGGACGACCCCGAGGCGACCGCGAGAACCATAGACAAAGAAGGGTGGCTGCACACCGGCGACATCGGCTACATTGACGACGACGACGAGCTCTTCATCGTCGACCGGCTGAAGGAGCTCATCAAGTACAAGGGCTTCCAAGTCGCTCCGGCCGAGCTAGAGGCAATGCTGATTGCACACGCGAATATTTCGGACGCCGCCGTCGTTCCGTAAGTGTCCTATGCTCAACCACATGGTGTCCAATATTTTCGCAAGTTTAGTACAAAATTTTCGGGATATAAACATATATATATTTCTTATGAAATTTATGTTTTCTTTTTGGGAATTATCAGGATGAAGGATGAGGCTGCCGGTGAGGTTCCTGTGGCATTCGTGGTGAAATGCAATGGTTCCATAATCACTGAGGACGAAATCAAGCAATACATCTCAAAGCAGGTACATCAGATTTCTCTTTAGAAGTATCGCTACTTTCACTAATTGAATTTTATTTTTGGTGAAGTTATAGATATGTCTCTTCAATTAAGACATACACATGGGACTGAGTTAGCAATTTACTGACTATATAACTTTTTTCTTGGTTGATTTTTTGACTGACTATATTAAAAAATATGCTTTTTTTTTGGAATAATATTCACATGCATAGATGTTAGGGCACGATGAGGTTAGTTGCTTATCGGTCAGCACTAGGTTTGATGGGACCAAACACTCGTGGGGGGAAAGTTAGGTAGTTCCCCTATTTTAAATCATGATTTGCCATAAAGAAAATGCACTTTTTGAATTATTGTGGACCGTCCAAAAATTAAATACCCTGCCAACTATAATGTGTCTAGAGGAGGGGGGGGGGGGGGTGTATTAGATGTTGACTATTCGCCGATTGTGTAGGTTCTCCATAGCTGTCCACCAACCACCTTTCATCTAAAACTCCATTTGTTACATTGAGCTGTCTCCAACATGAAGGGTTGACTAACTAATGATGATAAAGTTCTAATTCCTTCTAAACACATGAAGGCTCTACACGAAGAAATAAACAAGTATTTCAATTTTTAGGGTTTTGGAGCTTGTATTTAAAATGATTAAAATTGTTCAGCACGGTTGAAGCTGATATTTAAGTATGTTGTACCATAGCTATGTTTGCATTTGCATTCCACAATACATGCTAAAATCGGGTAGAACAGTTTCGAAGATCTGGCGGCTCGTTACGGCTAGGAATCATTTTATCTGATACCTTAACAAAGCCTATTTTAACCGTTGTAAATGTTACAAGAAATCTGCACGAAATATTCTCCCAATGACATTTTGAAGTGTTGAGAGTGAAGACATGATGTTTATTGCTTTTTGGCAGGTCGTGTTTTACAAGAGAATCAAGCGGGTTTTCTTCACGGACGCAATTCCGAAGGCCCCCTCCGGCAAAATCTTGAGGAAGGACCTAAGAGCAAAGTTGGCCTCCGGTGTTTATAATTAATTTCTCGTCACCTTTTCTTTTTTCGATCATGCCCTTGTACTTTGCTTAAAGACCCGTGGTGGATGAAATGAATGGAACCTCTTAGGAGGGGCCAAAAATGGTAGGGGGGGGGGGGGAAAGACATAAGGAAATGATTTGATTTTTCATGATATTGTAATGTATTTATTGTTTCAAGTCCGAATTAGACAAATGCTTGAAGCTCTCTTTTCGGTTTTTTTTTCATTGATGTATATTAATTGCGGACATCACAATATTGTGTACAACGTGCTTTGAGCTTGATGAATAACAAGATTGGAAGAACTTCGAAAACATGAATGTGTCAATGTTGAGGTTCTTGGTTTTGGATTAATTGTGGGTGTCGACCCAAAGTTAGTCTCGTTTTTCAATATTTCTCCTATTATAAAAGTTTTCATGTGGAACCGTTACTGGTGAAGCGTAGATAATTGAAGAAACTAGAGGAAAAAAACTTAATCAAAAGATGATGGAAAATGTATCAACTAAGTTCACGAGTTGGATATAAGGGAACTCAAATTATCTTCGGACGAAGAGCTAAGCAGCCTTTATCGGCCCAACGAACCAAAGGCAAAAATCATTTGGGCCACCAAAATTTGGAATTAAATGAATTAGGCCACAAAGATAACGAGGGCCTCTAATTTGCATTGATATGGGTGGTGGAGTGAGCTAGGACCAGTATATATAAAAACGAAATCAATTCTACTAGGTCCAAATAAAGAAATACTTAGGATTTGAAATTGATCATGCTTCTTCTTAGCTACACGGGATCAAACTCAACTGGCAAATTAGGCTTGACTCATTTCTTTCAGGCTCCTTTTGTTTCATGATAAATGTTTTCCAGTAAGTTCTTTTCTAGAAAAATGTCAATAATTTTCGGTGTTTGGTTGAAATCTAAAAAAGAACCACAAAATATTTTCCGTCGTTTGAAAAGGGCATGGGCACTAGGGTTCCGGGCTTCAGTTTCAATGAATTGGGGCTCTTTAGCCTGGGGATCTAGGCACGGGTCCTGAGATCCAAGCTTAGTCTTGATGGACCTGGACTCAGGCACCGAAGACCTAGGCCTGGGCCCAACCTTGATGGACCCGAGCGTAGTGTTTGTGGACCCGAGTGCAAGTGTTGGGGGCCCAAGCATGGGCATTGGGGTCCTAGGCCCCAACCTCGATGGACCTGGACTCGGGTGTGAGGGATTTGGGCACTAGGGACCAAGCACTGCCTTTGTGGACGTGGGCTTGGGTGCAAGGAATTGAGCATGAATATTAAGGTCCTGCGCTAGGCCTTCGTGGACATGACTTGGTGCTAGGGCATTAGGCACGGGCACTAGGCCTCGGGCTTGACCTAGATGGACCTAGGCTTAGGCACTAGAGACTCGGGCACCTACACTGAGGTCTTGGCTCCAGCCTCGATGGACTTGAGCACGAGCACTAGAGACTCGGGTTTGGGTGCTAGGGATATGGTCATGGGTGCAGGGCTCAGGCATGGGCACCAAGGTTGGGGGCTTGGCTCATGGATCCAAGCTTGGGCAATGAGGTCCTGGGAATGATTGTTAGAATTTTCGTGTTTAAGTGCAGAATTTCTTATCCAATCGCCAATATCTAGTCAAAATTTAGAAAATGATTTTCAATTTTTTGAAGAGGATATCATTTTTTTGAATTTTAAGAATAGGTTTTCCATTGACCGAGAAAATATTTTCCGTTGACTCATTTTCCTAAGCAAAGCAAATGCCAGAAAATAAAGAAAATATTTTCCCAAAAAATGTTTTTTGCGAAATAAACGGAGGCTAAGTTAAAGTTTTGTGGTTACCGTGGCAAGGAAAGCTTGACATCCCAAAATAGTTGGACCTCATAGCTTCCAAACCAAATTGATTTAACTTTCATTACCCGGTCACGTGAATAATTGGCAATTGGCCTACCATAAGATGGCTTCCAAGTGAATTTGTATATTTTCTCAAGAAATTTCATTTTAATTTTGACATCCAATTTCATTAATATTATATCTGGTTCACATTATAACAAATCGACATGTTCCGCGTGGGTCCAAGTCTTTAAAAGATTTACTCTAGTAACCATGTGAAATGGTAGCTATTGGGCGTCCTTACTTGTGGACAACATCAAAAGTCTTGCAGATCTGATACGCAACTTAAGGTGTGTTGCGCCGCGCTTTTTTGAGACTTTTGGGATTTACGCGCTAAGGAGATATTTCCGTATAAGGGTCTCTCCCAGATCATACCTTACGTGACATCGGATAGTAATTTCCTATTTGATCTATGTTTTCGATTTTGGATTCACCACTAGTCATTATTGGTAAGTTGACTAGAAACTTAATCGGGGTATGTGAGAAATACCACGATTTTATGAACTAGAGATTCTAAGTATAGGGACTTGGTTACGCTAATAATCCTAAATTGAAATCCCTAACGCCCTTTCGATACCTAAAAACGATACGATGTCTAACGTGTCACACAAGTTTCCGAAATTTACCCACTAATTCTATCCATTCTAATCGCGAGAAAAAATCGATCAAGAATTAAATGCGCAATCAAAGCCAATCAAACCAAATAATCCTAAATTGTCTCTAAAAATGAAATCCAATCAAAACATCCAAACTCTAATGAAGCCTTAAAGGCTTGTTAATTTCTTGATTTGTGTCTTTTTAGGGTTTTAGGATTTTTTAGGGATTATAACCCATAAATTTGAGATTTTCTAAAAATGCCACTTGGGCATTTCCAAAAATTCAAATTTTACTTTCTAAGCTTGGCTATAGTATTTTTGAACCATTCTATGAATTTTTGAAATTTTGTTTTTCAGAAATTGAATTTCTGATAATTTCATTAACCGAGAATTGATTTTTATGATTTCCTGAAAATTTTTATGAGTTTTCGAATTTTCTAATTTTTTTATAGATTTTCTGAATTTTCTAATTTTTGAAATTTTTGTGAATTTTTTTTCTAATTTCTGAATATTTTTTTAAATATTTTTTTCTGATTTATTTTTTTCTGATTTTTTTAATTTTCTAAAATTTCTATTTTTAGAATTTTTAGAATTTTTTTAATTTTTTTTTAATTTTCTAGCCAAGAAACGAACCGAACCGGTCCGATTCAACCCAGTTGGGCTTGGCCGAATCGGGTCTCGCTGACGCTGGTCGCAGGTTGTCTTCTTCGATGGGCACGATGCCAAAACGTCCCAGTTTTGCCCTTGTTCATTGGGGCATTTCGTTGACTAAGTGGTAGGCGCAATTCCAAATCTAATGTGTTCAAGGTCATCTGTTCAGATTGAACTCCGATGAGCTTTCGACAACCTTTTGATCATCATTTTGAGTTATACTCCTGTTGACACTTAAATTTTGGCGCGTCATTTAGTGTAATTTGCATAGAAAATTAGGTATTAAATTTTTAACCCCTAAAACAAAAATATTTAAATTGCATAACATATAGTTTAGGTTCATTTAGTTTAATTGCATTTTTTGCATCAAATTAGTTGTGGCGAATGAACTTAAATTTCATTCAACGAAACTCGGCACGTTCGGAATGCAAGGGCCGGGAATTTCAAGTCAAACGGGCTTGGTCGTTTTAATTTGGGTTTAGTTTGATACGTTGAGTTTAATTAATCAAAAGCCCAAGTTAATTCAGTCCATTAAACCTAAGCCCAAGCCTAAGCCCATTATGACATAAAGCCCACCTAAATTGACCTAGATTAGTACTATATAAGCATAACATTATGTCAGAATTGAAGGGAGGACACACAATTTCAGATCTAATTTTTTTTAGAGAGTCCAAGTGAGAGAGAGAGAGGGAGAAGACCGGTGAACCGTCGCTGCCGCTCGCGCGCGTCCGCCGTCGCATCGCTTGTTGCCGCCACCGCTTGCCGCGCCCCCACGACGCCGCTGTCTCGACGGAGAACATCTCCGCCGCTTTCGCCGCTTTAAATCGAGAATTGTTGCTACCGTCGTTGCTTCTTCATCCCAACGCCAAGCTACTGATTTGCTGCTCCTCATCCACTTCCTCCCAGAATCGCTCACTCCACAGAGCTTATTTGTGGAAACTCAAAACACGAAAGTTGTAGATCTACGAGTCCTTGATCTGTGGCTTTTGGAATCGGGTCAATCCGACGTGTATTTAGGAAGTTACGCCCATTTTTCCGGAGTCGTGTAGTCCTGAAATTTTTTGTTCGGAGTCACTCGCCCACGCACGCATCAAATTCACCGAATAGCCTTGCCGGTGTTGCTGTGCATCGTCGGTGTCGTCGTCGCCGTCCCGCCGTCGCCGGTTGTCCCATTTCCGATCCGCAAGCCGATCCCGATCCAATTCGAAATTTGGAAGTATTTTCAAATTAGGTAAGTGGATATATTCTGAATATTCTTTTCAAATATTTAGATTCCTAATTTGGTGTGTTTGAATATTTTGTGATTATCGTGTGGATATTTAGATATCTTAGGATAATGTTCTATATATCCGCAATATTTTTAAATATTCAAATTAGGAAAATTTCCTAATTTAGCAACATATCTGGACGACTATTTGACCTTAACCCTAAGGTCCGATACGCGGCGATACGGGAAATTATCATTCTATCTATAATCACTTAGATACGATGATAAATTTCACTAGCTTTCCAAATTCGAATGATCGATTATCCGTTAATATCTATAACACCATAGATATGACCGATAATTTAATTTTTGTGCCTAATTCGAGTTTGAAACGAATTTGGCGGATCGCGTGGTTGATTTGAATCGGTTGATATCCATATTTGTTTGATTATTTTCTTTTTTCAAATAAAACAGAAAAATTCAAAAAAATATTAGTTAGATTCAAATTAGAATTTTGCATGTCTAGGATTTTTGAATATATCTCGAAGGATGAGATAAGTATTTAATTTAAATTAGGACTTAACGTGGCATGTTTCCTAATTTAAATTAGGTATTGTTTTAATCCTAACGGATTATTCACGTTATTTTATTATTCCGAATTTTAATAAAAAACCCAAAAAAAATGGTGAATTGTTTCATGTTTTACTAGGAGATTGCATTTTAATTTAAGTAATTAATAATTCCGAATTTTTAATCAAAAAAAATCACAAAAAGAAGTCATTCTAGGGTAGATCAAGTCATCGTAGATTGCATGTTAACTTAGGTATTTTTGAATTTCGAATTTTAAACAGAAAATACCAAAAATAGAAGTCATTAGTTTGCATGATAATTTAGGCATGTTTTTTATTCCGAATTTTAAACAGAAAATACCAAAAATAGAAGTCATTAGTTTGCATGATAATTTAGGCATGTTTTTTATTCCGAATTTCATAAAGAAAAATACCAAAAATATATCATTGCACGTCATTAGAATTAGGTCACGTCGTCGCGTGTCATATAGTTTGTATGCTAGGTTGCATTAATTTGCATGTCATATTTTTGCACGTCATTGCATCTAGGCTAGATTTCATTTAAATAAAGTGAAAATCCAAAAAAAGAAATTGAGTGATTATTTGTTAACTAGAAATCATATTAGGGTGTTTGATGTGATTTTCTAGCTAACAATGCAGATGCTTGCGTTGGTTCGAGGTAAGTTGTTCTCCTAAGCTTGCAATTTATTTAATGCTTTGATTATTGGGTGTTAAATTGTTGGTTTGCGCACCCGTATGAGCACCTCACATGTTAGTAATTAAATTAAAATGGATCCAAATTGCCTGCAAAAAATATTTTTGAAAAGAAAAGGTACCGAAAGGGCGTTAGATTAGATCTAGCGTAATCAAGTCCCCGGGCTTAGAATCTCTGGTTCGTAGGAATAAAACATATCTCCCTATGTTTTATTTAGGTTTCTAATCAATCTACCATAAATTGATTAGTGGCGACTCCAAGCATAAAAATATCTGCACGTTAAGAACTTAAACCCTAAGTTGCGAATTGGTAGGGCTTGGGAGGGCCCGAGTTAAGATCAATCTTAATAATCCATTAGCCCAAAAAATGACAAAATTTTTTTTAGGGTCGCGACAACTCCAACCCTACATCATCTACTTATTATCTAGCCTTCTAAGTTCATTGTCGGAGCACCGCCGGCTAGCAAAAACTGGATTCAAAAACCTTAACTTGCAACCTATTCTAACATAGCTATCCAAGCTCTCAAATCACAACACAAAACGCTCTAGCTGTCTAAATCGGTCAAAATAAGTTCCAAATCATCAATCAAAGTCAAGAAACACTAACTTGGGATGGCCTGTGGCCACGGCAATGCTTTGGCGAGGATCTTGGAACTCCGGCGAAGGGTTTCAATGGTGGATTGATTCGGTTTATGCATATTTTCAATCAAAAATGCAAACAAACAACACAAATGTGATGAGAAACGTATTCTAAACATCTAGGAATTCAAAATCTCAAGGAAGATTGCACGATCAACAAAGTTGAGTTCAATCATGTTTTCTAGAATTTTTGCTAAACTGTGAGTGCGGATAATCTTTACCTGTTATGTTTGATGATTAAATAATATCTCTGGGTTGATCGGAGTCTTCAAATATGTTCCCTGACACTAGTACTTTGAACTGATGATCTCATATTAGCTTGAACACCTCTGGATGTGCTGGCTGAGCTGAAGTTTCAGGCTATGGCGATCAGTTGCTCGCTGGTCATCTCAGGTGAGGAGGTTCACCACTTGAGTTGAAAAGCGCCGATCGCTCGGTTTAGAGAGCCTCAACTCACGTCGTTCGCTCTCTCTCTCCCCTTCTTACGATTGTCCTCTCTCTCTCTCTCTATGTGGCATTTTGTCGAATACTTGCCCTCTTTGTGATAAGTTTTTCTCATTTTTTCTTGATCGATTTTCCCACCCAAAGATTGTTACCACCGACTTAGAATCGGTTGTACCGATTCTCTGATGTCAGCTAGAGATTCTTTAGCTGGCCAAATCAATTTGCACGTGCTTCGCGGGATTGAGTTAGAATTTTTTGGGTTTTATCACGTTTTGGGGCGAATCGAGTGAAGAAGAAGGGTAGCCGGGTTGGGTTGGGTCAACCCGGCTGACTTGGCTGACCCAACAGGTCCGATTTGACCAAAAATTCAAATTAATCTCGATTTTGATCAAATTTTCAGAATTAAATCCCAAAATTGAATTCCTCATAACATTCTGAATCCAAATATGTGATTTTTCCCAATTTTTGATAAAATCATGTCCTAGATTTTTAACTTTTTGTAATCGGGTTATTGAGATTTTGTTCAATTCGATGTCCTAATGACCTGATTAGGAAACATTGATGCCAAAATTGAATTACCCACATTAGATTAACCCTAGAAATGATGGTCTCATGGTTCGACAATTTCGAATTGGACACGATTAACAATTTGGGTTCAAAATTCCTAATTTTCAATTGGATTTTGGGGTTTTTCTGATTTATCTGTTAAATTGTGCAATTGGACCGATCATTGTGTAATTCAAGGTCCCAGAATCATTTTTTTTGTAAAGACACTATGACTTAAAAATGACTAGAAAAGATTTAATTGCATTTTTGGTTCAATTCGGATTTGATTTTGCCCAATTTTGGGAAAGACACATTCCCGATTGAGATTAAAAAGGAAGAAAACTGATAAAAAAATTATTTTTTGTCTAGATATAGGTTTCTAGGCTTAGCCAAGATTCCTAATCCTAATTTTGAGATTTTTGAAAATATGAAAAAAAAGGGCTAAAAATCATGTGTCAACAAGGTGTCACAAATTCCCACACTTAAACGATGTCCTCAAATTCAACCCCCCCCCCCAAAAAAAAAAAAAAAACCATGTCCTCAACAGTTTTAACCTTTGGCGTTTAGCAAAACTCTACTTATTGAATATATGGTTTGGTTCATTCGTACCCCCTCTACTATCCTAGAAACTTGCTAGGAGCTTATCCTTGTCTCAGCCCTCTCAATTCAAAGATCATTCCTCGCCATTCTCCCATCGCATATGGGCCAAGTCTCTCCACGAAGTGCATGTCCGTTAGAAAGGATCCTGCTCTGTACAATTTATAATGACTCTACCTGTTTCACGTGGCCAAATCTCCCAAACAAAGTACTTTGTGTAAAGGTTGTGATCATTAAGGAGGGATGGTTTCTTATGAATCAATAAATAGGACCTAAGCCCGATCGTTGCTATTACATATCACGTACAACGTCCATATGCGAAAGTCAGTTCCTAGGTAAGCAATGAATTGGGTCGATTGTGAATAAAAGTTCTACTCATATATTGATTAAAAAAAAAGTGCAAGCGATGTACATGAAGAACGCTACCAATTTATTGAGGTTTGAGTAGTTGAACTACCTTAAAATGCTTTGTAATGACACCTTTTGCAAGACGGTAGAATCTATTGGTTTGAGATGGACCGCCCTAAAAATAAGAAAAACAAATTACATGGTCTGCGCTTTACGCAAACAGATTTGGATATATGAACTTTAACCTATGTTGGGCATATATAGATATTCTTACATGTCACTGTTTTTTTTGTTGGGCATATATATGTGGTCACTTGTGTAATCATAGGAATGTTCACTACAAAAAAACATGAATTTTGCGACGGAAATTTGCAACGGAAAATTTTCGTCGTTAATTTGCGACAAACTTTGCGACGGATTTCTAATTACGTTGCAAATTAGCGACGAAAATTTTCCGTCGCAAATTAGCGACGACTAATTTTCCGTCGCTAATTTGCTACGAATTTTGTGACGGAATTATTTTCCGTCGCTAATTTGTGCAATGAAATTTACCATTTTACGATGAAAGTAACGACGAATTTTATATCCGTCGCAAAATTGAGACAGAAAATTGGTCGTGGCGAGATTGGATGATTTGCTACATGTCCAATTCTAAGAGAGATTAGATATTAAAAATTCAAATTAGATAAGAAGATCTATTATAAACTCAAGATATTAAATAATTTCTTAAAATGTTCTCATCCCAAATAAGCTTTTTTAGATTCGATAGGTACAAATCTTATCTTCTTTTTTTTTCAAGACTTAGATATAGATGACACGGATATCTATTTAGTTGAATATGATGGTTTCCTCTGCACGTAGCTCTTATGTATGTGTAAATATATGGGTAAATAAATTATAGCAATTTTCAAATAGATCGGAATCGAGTGGATGTATGAAATATAAAGTCAATGTATCTATACGGGATATCTATAGGAAATCATATAAAAGAGATATTCTTATTTAGACCTAACCAATTTGATCTAACCAATTAGATGAATTACTCCTGAAGGGTTACATCCAAATGATGAGTGAATAGAGGGCATGCATTCTATTAGAGAAATATTTAGAAGATTCCCTATATTTCCTTCAATTGATTGTAATTGATATTTTCCTTTTTAGATAGTTATCCTAGAAAACTGATAGATAGGTTCATGTACTCTTCATTTGACAATGATATATATATTGCTCTTAATTTTTTTTTTTATCAAATTCTTGACTTGGTATCAGATCCCTATTATTATTTGAGAAAGCGTCAATCGAGTCTATTTGTAACAACGACATCCACATCAGTCATGTTTCTCCACAGTGTTCGTAATGCTAGTCACATTGGCTCATTTTGCAACAACCTCCCGTAGTTGTTTGACATTCCTCCACTGCTCTAATGAAAAAAAAAAAAAACATCCCCTTAGACGAATTAGATTATGACATTTACTAATTCGTCAAATATGAGTAATGTGTCATTATATGTAAAAGTGTAGAAGCATATCTACTCAAGATTCCGACAGAATTAGTGACGGATTCGAAAAATTGGTTGGTATAAATATTTCCCTCGCTAATTCCATTGCAAATTAGTGACAGATTTGAAAAAATGGGCGCCATGTGCCGTGAACATCGCTTCCGTCGCAAATTAGCGACGACAAAATAAATTCGTTGCAAATTTGCGACGGATTTGGAAAAAGCTTTTTATTTTTGGAATCCATCGCAAAATCCGTCGCAAATTTGCGACAGAAAAAAAAATCCGTCGGAAATAAAATAGGATGCAAATTTGCTACGGAAAAATAAGTCTGTCGCAAATTTGCGACGGAAAAAAAGTCCGTCGCAAATTTGCGATGGAAAATTGCGACGGAAAAAAAAATCCGTCGGAAATAAAATAGGATGCAAATTTGCTACGGAAAAATTAGTTCGTCACAAATTTGCGACCGAAAAATAAGTCCGTCGCAAATTTGCGACAGAAAAAAAAAATCCGTCGCAAATTTGCGATGGGAAAATTAGTCAGTCGCAAATTTGCGACGGAAAGAAAAATTCCATTGGAAATAAAATAGGATGCAAATTTGCGACAGAAAAATTAGTCCGTCGCAAATTTGCGACGGAAAAAAAATCCATCGCAAATAAAATAGGATGCAAATTTGCGACGGAAAAAAAAGTCCATCGCAAATTTGCGACGGAAAATAAATCCGTCGCAAATTTACGACGAAAAAAAAAATCCGTCGAAAATAAAATATGATGCAAATTTGCGACGGAAAAATAAGTCCGTCGCAAATTTACGATGGAAAAAAAAAGTCCGTTCCGTCGCAAAATTCGAGCTCTCCCGCCCTAATTCCCAATTAGCCCGCCCTCACCCTTCCCCCTCCATTCTCTCTCTCTCTCTCTGCTTCCGCACATTTGTGTTCGATTTTAATTCCGTCGAGAAAGAAAAAAGCAAATCTCTCTGCTTTTGCACATCCTCTCCCGCACAGCCCCGAACCTCTCGCGCTCGCGCTTCCTCCCGCGACTCCTCCTCGCCTATGGCCTCCGGAGCCCTAGAGGAAATCAAGCTAGAGAAGAGCAATCTCCGATTCGATCCCTCCCGGAGCTCACCGTCCACGGCGATCATCTCCGACTTCGAGGAGGAAGAGAGAAGCAACCTGAGGCCAAGACCTCGTCCATGGCGATCATCTCCGCTGCCGGATCGTAGGGCCGCTGCGACATTGCTGGGGGCCGCCGGTGAGAGCTCCTCTCCCCGAAGTCGTCGCCTTTGATCTTGATCCCCTGTCTTTGTCCGTGATCTTTTTTTCTTTTCTTTTTTTTGTTGGTGTTTGGAATTATGTCTCTGTTTTGGTTTCGGGTTTCCGTTTTGCTGTGGTGGGACAGTAACGTGCGTCGCGGTCTTGAGTGGTTCTTGCGATTGTGTGCTGGTTAACTGCGGTGGGAGCTTTGTTTTGTGTGCGATTTTTCAGTGCCTCACACGGGGAGATTGTAGTGAAATTGGAGCGGGTTCTTCGAGGGTTGGTGGTTTTTTGGGTGGGGAAGGATGAGGGACGGTTTGAGATCAGGCGCGCTGCGGGTGAAACCGGAGAAAGATGAGCCTGTGTCTGGTTGACGTGATGCCGAAAGGTGCTGACTTGGGTGGTGGGAAAGCGCCGGCTTTGGCATCAGAAAATGCGGAGGCGTGAAGATGGAGCCATTGTAAGTGACAAGATGGTAGTTTCTGGGAGCGAATGTGGTGAAGTTGTGTCGACAGGTGAAGGTCTGTGCAACGGTGCAATGGAGGGTAGCAGGAAAAGGAGTCGGGAAAGTTGTGGAGAAGGGACTCAGTGTCATGAGCCGATTAAGAAAATTGCAAAGGAGGAAGCTTTAGACGATGGAGTGCACTTCGTGGGACGAGTTTTGTGGTCACGAACTATTGTTAGTAGTGGGGTTGGAAAAGAAGGTGCAAAGGACAAGAAGAGAGCTGCTGAGCTCGAGCAAAAGAGAAGAGGAGGTCATGGGTTGGAGACCGTTAGTGAGCAGGCCGAAGAGGATGGGGTTTTTGATTTGGTTGAGCCATCTTCATAGAAGTTGAAGCGGAAGCGTGGTAGGCCACCCAAGGTGCTTGGAAAGAAGAAAGCGAAGATGCCTTGATTGAGAAAAAGTGAAAGGATTTCAAAAATCAAACATAGTGTGGAGCAGACTTTGCTTGTCAATAGTTCAAACAGAGGTAGGAGATCAAATGGGAATGAATATGAGGTGAAGAAGATGTCACCAGCTAAAAAGGGTAAGCATGTGGACTTAGAAGTGGGTGAAAATGTGCCTTCATCAGGACCGAGTTTGATGTCAGAGCAAAGTAGTTATAATGAGCAGAGTGTGATCAAAAGACTGAAACCAGAAGAAGATGGAGAAGTAGGACAAAGTAGACGTAAACAGAAGAATTTAGTGAGAGACCGAATTATTGAGTTGCTTAGGAGCGCGGGGTGGACAATTGAGTACAGGCCTAGGCAAGAAAGAGAATACAACGATGACACTTGTGGCATTTGTGGAGATGAAGGGAACTTGGTTTGCTGCGATGGTTGCCCATCAACGTTTCATCAAAGCTGTCTAGATATACAAGTGTGTTTGCATACTGTATTTTCTCGAATTTCTTTTTCCTTGTGCTAGTTGCATTCTTGTGCCTGACCTCAGTGATCTTTTGGGTACTTCCCCATCTGTATTTTTTCCTCTTTGTATGTAACGCATGCTTCCATTTCATGAAAAGAACTTTTCCACCTTCGTGCTTATTAGTTTAATCACACATAGGTTTGGTTGATGGCTGATGACCTAATCGTGCTGTCTGATATATATGGAGTTTGTTATAATGAGATGAGCTTTATGCCTTAGATTTGCGGCGCTTAGTTTGGTTGATATTGGTTGCTTTTCTTATTGATGAGCGTTCTTGTATTTGTAGATCAACGTTGCTAATTGCTTCTTTCTGGCGACCTCTCTTGCAGTATCCAGAGATGGACTTCTCAAGAGCAAAGATTGCATGAGGGGGGATGTTCGACTGCTTATTCTCTAGCTTGATCATACTATGATAAATCCGGAAATCATTGGATGTTTACTTTGGGCACGGATGACCGAGCTTTTGTTCAATTGTTTTGCCTTGTCGAGGGCAAGGAGGAGCTCCCTGAGAAATTAGATGTTCGACTGCTTCTTCTCTAGCTTGATCATACATTTTGGAAAATGTAGATGAATGTACTTTATTTTCATATTATTATAATGTTTTGATGTTATTAAGTACTTAATCAATGTTAAATATAAATTTCAAAAATTTATTTTGCTTTTAATTAGGTTTAAAATTGGAAAATAAAACAAATGATTTTATCGTACGATCACAAATTACAAAAGTTTGTTGTAAAAATAAAATTTCATTGCTAATTTCGTCCCTAAACGATATTCGTCGCAAAAGAATTAATAAAAAATTGTCGCTAAATTCGTTCATGAATAATGTTAATGGCAAAAGTAAAAAATTTTTGGTAGCAAGTTAGCAACGAATTTTGCAATCAATAAGTTCATCGCAAATTACTGACCAAAAAAAAAATTTCGTGATAAAATTAGCGACGAATAATTAGTGACGAATTTTGCGACGAATTTTTTGCGACAAATTTTGCCAAATTTTTTGTCGCTAAAATCTTGTTTTTTTTGTAGTGTTATTTAGCGACGAAATTTGCGACGAAATTTGCGACGGATAGTATTCGTGGCTAATTTGCGATGAATTTATTTCCGTCGCAATTTTGCGACGAACATTGAAATTTTCCGTCGCAAAATTTTGCGACGACCTAGTTGTGACAGAATTTTTTCCGTCGCTAAATTCGTCGCAAATTCGATTTGTGACGGATTTTTCCAAATTTTTCGTCGCAAAATTCGTCGCTAATTCGGTATTGTTTTGTAGTGGTTGTCACATACGTCATTTCTATCAAATTTCGGACCTATATATACCATAGGCATGTTGTCACATATGCCATTTCTATCAAATTTGTGTTGGACCTGTGTGTGTGTGTGTATACATAAATAGAAAAAGGAAAAATATTGTAAAGTTAATCATACAAAAAGTGGCATGAAAATTTGAACTTAAAATTTAGTTACAATAAAAAAATAGAAAAATTAGAAAAGAAAGATTACTATTAGCATACTTGAGAATTTAATTTAATTTTTATTTTATAGAATTTGGATACTGTAATATTATTTAAATACAAATTTTGTTCAATTTTTCAATGGCTAATCTAAAATTCAAAAAGCGGCATGGAAATTTGAACTTAAAATTTACTAGCAATCTAAATATGATAGAAAAATTAGAAAAGAAGAGCTACTATTAGCATACTTGAAAATTCAATTTAATTTTTATTATAGAGAATGTGGATACTGTCATATTATTTAAATGTAATTTTCGTTTAATTTTTCAATGGTTTTATTTTAAAGTCAAGTGGATTAGTTGATTCATTTCAATGTAAATCATCAACTATTTTATTTTTTATTACCGTATATCCTTTACTTTGTTATGCTTCACTTTATTTTTGGATTGAGAGGATTTCTTCATCCAGTAAAATTTTCTCGTAAAATATAATATATTTCGTTTTACTTTAAGTTCAATTTATTTGAGTAATCTTACTATCATGAGTTAACATCAAAATAATAAGCATTTTCAAAATTTTTAAAAAAAGTTTCAAATTGGGTAATTTTACTATCAAGAGAATCTATCCAAATTGTTTTTATAGAAGAGACAAAAGTTGGCGAATAAACATATCAAGAAGTTAAATTTTATTGTTCGAATGTAGAAGATGTGGCAAAAAAATGCCATGTCTCTTGTCATGATACATAACATAGGCAAAGTGAAGTGCTACATGATGAGTCCATGAATAATCATTCTCTCAGTTTCGGCATTTACTGTATATAATATAGATACGAAAAAAAGAACAAAAATTAGTCCTACACTACTTTTATCGTGGTCTATCTGTGCAACCATCGACGACTCATCTTTGACAAGGTTAGGAAGTGACACTCACTGGTGGTGACACCCAGTGACACTTGTTAAGATGATATAGACTATATGAGGACACTTGTGCAACATATTTAATAAGAAAAGTTCTAATTTGTTAGGAAAATCCTTTATGCTGTTTTAAAGATGACAACATAATCAGAGGTTACTAATGTGTGTATTGATTTGCGTAGAACTGGGTAGAGATGCACAACCCAATACGCAAATAGTGTCCTAACAAGATCGTCTAAAGGCTAGGTAAGCTCTACCTCTATCAAGTGTGAACAAGGTATTGGACATTGAGGTGTCTACAAGGTAGATGGACCCGAGTAGAAGGTGAACAAGCATAAAGTGACAAGTTCAATAAAACTTGGAAGGACTGTGAAAATGTGTATAATTGGGTAGAGCCAATGTTGTGCTTGGAGGGACAAGAAGATAGAAACTCGAGTGAAATTGATATGATGAATACTTTGCTGCTATCGAAGGCATCATTAGTATAAAGTGGAAAGACAGCTAGAAGTTGGATGAACCTTGATAAAGGGTGAGCAAGTCGGGAAAAATGGGGAGTTCGTGAGGATTTGAAGGTACCATGATAAGGTAATTAGCTAATTGAAGTCTTGATCACTAATATACTTAGGAGGGCCAATGGATCACAGTTCGTAAGTCAAATTCAAGCAGGCAGCATTGATAGACTCGTTGGATTGTTGATAAAGGTAGCTCCCTATATCATCTGTGTTGGAAATGCTTATCACGTGGATAAGAAGACCCATATATTCTTTTGACTTAATCTATAGGCCAAAAGGGTTTGAGATGTAACACTCTGGATTTAACTCACTTAAGATATTGTTCGCTTTGGTCAGTCCTATACCGAGCTTCATGATTTTGTCCCTTGATGTATAGGCAGGCACTTTCACAGAATGTCACCCATCTTGCTAGTGCTCTAGCCTGGGCTCACTTAATTTTCGAATTCCAAAGCAAAGCTTGCTATTATGTCAAAATGGGCCTCCGTAAGTTAATTTCAGTTTTCACATATATATTTCAGGATCACTCTCCCCCTAGTCGGTACAAAGTTCGATTCATTCTTGTCTCCTTCGCCATTCTAGAAGCCTGCCATGAGCCATTCTTTGTCCAGGCCCTTTGGCTCCAGCGACCACTTCTCACCCTCGTTGGACCGGGTCGTACAAGCCCACCAGCTTCCGCATGGTTCGTCCTCGAACCATACACCTACTAGAGGGGGTATCGCTCTGATACCATATTGTGACACCCTGAATTTAACTCACTTGAGGTATTGTTCGCTTTGGCCCATCCCATACCCAGCCTGACGGTTTTGTCCTTTGGCATACAGGCAACCACTTTCCCAAAAGGTTACCCATCTTGATAGTGCTTTAGCCTGGGCTGGCTTAACTTTGGAGTTCCAAAGCAAAGCTCGCCGTTACGTCAAAAGGCACCTCCATAAGTTAATTCCAGTTTTTACATATATATTTCATGATCGCTCTCTTCCTAGTCGGTACACAATTCGGTTTATTCTTGCCTCATTCGCCATCCTAGAAACCTGCCAAGAGTCTCTTCTTGGCGCCCTTTGGCCACGGTGACCACTCCCTTCCCTCGTCGGATCGGGTCGTTACATAAGAGCTACTTTCCTTGCTTGGAATTTTGGAAAGAAGAACTGGAGATGAAAAAAAATCATATCTTTCCTATTTTATTCACTCAATCAAAGGAATGAACAATTGTAATGTATAGCTAACTCTATTTAGGGAAACCTCACGATTACCAAAATGATTTGATTGTATAGGCGATCAGATATCACGGTGATTGTATCCATCAATTTCAATGGTTAATTGTTCTTCTTAAAGATCCCCCAACGGCTAGTTTGGAGATTGAAGACTATATAAGAGAATCAATACCCGCCGAAGGGAGTGAGGGAAAAGCGAGAAAGCTACAAACACTGATAAGTCACATTCTCTCTTATTGCAACGTTCATGCTTACATCTATGTTTATCATACTCTTTCGAGAGTTCTTGTTGCTTGTTGTAATATTTGATTTGAGGAGTACACAATTGTACTAGTAGTGCTTGATTATTGATATTGAGATCTATCAGCTCCGGGTAGAAGCGACACTTACTACATTGTAACTACTCGAGATTATTAGTGGATTTCAGCTTCGTTGGTGGCTGTTAGTCTAGGAAAATTACGTAGATTTGGTGTAAGCCGAACCACTATATGATTTGTGTGCAACATCTTCTATCTCTTTACTTATTTCCATATTTATTTGGTAGAAGTATCTTACATATAATATTATCAAACTATCCCCGCATCTATCAAAACTTAACTTGAGTTATTCCGCAAAAAGTGTTAAGTTTTGTAAATCAACCTATTCAACCCTCTTTAAGTTGTATTATTAGCCTAAAAAATTGGTATTAGAGTAGGTTGCTCATTATTTTGAAGTGTTATATTTTAATAGCTTATAAAGATCTTTTATGACTAATAATATTGGTCGAAGTGTTTTTGAAGGTCAATCAACATCAAGACCTCCGTACTTTGACGGAACTAATTACAGTTAATGGAAATGCAATATGATAGCATTCATTAGACTAGCAAATCCGGCAATGTAGGATGTTGTCCAAGATGGCATAAATGCACCTTCACCAGCGAGAACAACTATTCCAACAATATCCTCTGGAATTTAAGAATCCACAAATCAAATAACTACTCCACTAGCAACGATTACTCCAAAGGTTATCGCAAGAAGACAAGCTTTGGATGCTGAAGCCTCATGTCTCAACATCATCGGATGAAGATGATGAAGATACGGAGATGGCTCAATTAACAAAAGCGTTCAAAAGCCTCATGAGAAAAGGCAGAAACTTCAAGGGCAAAAAGCAAATAATGGAAACAGAAGAAAGGAGATTCTCCAAGCTCAAAGAGGAGAACACAGGCTGTCATCTATTTTGAGTGCGGGAAACTGGCCCCATCAAGCCCGTCCTTTGCTCAAAAAAAGGAAAGAGAAATTCGAAAGGAAAAGGAAAGCATTGAAATCCAAGACATGGAGTGATACTATATGTGAGTCTTGTGATGATGAGAATGAGGAACATGCCAATTTGTGTCTAATGGCCGATATTCAGTCCGACAAAGAAGAGGTAAGTAAATCTGAACTTACCTTTGATGAAGTGCAAGCTTTTCTCAAAGAAATATATGATGAACTTACCTTTGATGAAGTCACATTAAATTGAGAGCATTATCCTTTAAGGGTTCCGCTCTTAATTTAAGATTATTTCTAATTTTTTTTCTTACATTTCTTTTGTTTTAATTTTACTATAGACGAAACTACCTATGATCCTCTCAAACAAAATTTTTTAGGTTAAATGTGGGGCCCACTCTTAATTTAAGATTATTTCTTGCCTTATTTTTTGGTTTTTTGCTTTCTTTCTCCATTTGGAACAAAATCGGTGTCTGACTTTTCCAAAAATACTTTATTTGGTAGATAGCTAACTTATTGTGTTAATTTCTGACCAAAAGAAAAAAAAACTTATTGTGTTAATGAGTTGTATATTTCTCTTTTTTGTACTAGGAAACTATTATTCAAAAAACTGAAGCACAAGTATGAGCAAGAAGGTGCATCCGCACACTACCCAAAAGATCCTCTCGCACCATAAATTTCCCTAGTAAAGTTTCGAATAAACTTGTTGACATGATGATTTTTGTTCTCCATTTGCAGTTGCATCATCAATAGATATATTTAAGCAATTTGGGTCTTCTTACAAAAAACAATACAATGAAAGATGAGTAAATTATGTATAATGGATACATCAACCACAATATTCAATCTTCGAGTAAATTCTCACAAATTTGTATAGAAAGTCGAAGTTGAAAGATTCACGATCATGAGGATAATCTTTGGAAATAAAGTAAACAATTTGAAGATAAAACTAACCTTTCTTGACTCCAATCTGTGATTAGTGCTTGTTTAGATTACAACAATGGAGAATAAGTTTTGAAGAAGACAAAAGTGAAGGAAAGGTTGATGTGTAATGGGTTTGGAAGAAGTGGCTAAGGTGAAACATAGTTGTTTGAAAGAGATTGGGTTGTTTTGTCTTTTAGTAAAATTGAAATAAAATAAAAAGAAGAAAAAAAAGTAAGAAATAATGTTAAATCAAGAGTTGGACCCGCAAAAAGATAAGATGTCAATTTAATGTAATAAGAGATGTTAGCAGCCAATAAGGGATGGAAATAGCGTCAGCCTATTTTTTTTTGCAAAAAGTGAAAATTGATTGCTTAATGAAAGAACTTACTTTGGTTAAAAAGGAACGAAATCTTCTTCAAAAGGAACGCGTCTTTATTAGTGAAGAAATTTCAAAGATTATTGAAAAAGTGTAATATCAATCTAGTGCAAATGTGCCTTGATATAATGATGACAAGAGTGAATATAGTCTTGATATACTCATGGTGATCAAATTCTGAGCATTTTAGGTGTCATATCAATCCAGTGTAAAAGTGTCTTTTTTGTAATGGATCTTAACTTGGTATACATTTTAGTTTTTACTAGTGAATTGGGATCAATCATAAACTCATGTGAATTGAGAATGTTTTGAGTTCTTAGATTGAATGACGATTGTTTTATGAATAAGAGTTTGTGCGTTTGCAAATGATGACAAAATGGATTTTTGGTTTCCATTATTTAATACAAGAAATGCCAAGAGACTGTGATAAAATAATTGTACATGGCAATTGTTATGTTATGATGATTTGCATGTTAGTGATGCCATTTAATGGATATCTTTGCAACAGCTTATTTGCAAGAGAGCGAACTCTCCTTTATGAATGTGTGAATGAGACTCTAGGAAAAAATAGATGTTTTACCGCTTAAGATGATCTCTATAGGGTTGAGAAAACACAAATTTCTATGATTCATACGCAAGATGATATGAATTGTGTAATCTAATATGACTTGAGTAGCCTAAAATGAGAATGAGCACGGAATAGTCATCATCATGCAGTTGCACAATGGTGTTTTTATCATCTCTTATGTTGAGGACATTCGCACTAGACGGGCTAAGGCGTGGCAAAGATGTGTTGATGATTCCATCCCCACGAATTGGTGGTGATGATGCCTCGTTAGTCAAGATTTGACTCCTAGCAAGTGACAAGTAGGGAATAGATACTCACATGTGCATAGCGGCGATCTACTGTGTAGTATTTGTGCATCATGAAATTAGTATGTTCATCTATGTGCATTCGAGTTTTAAACATAATGTCGGCTCATGACATCTATTCTTATTCATTAGACACATAATTATAATCATCTATAAATAACGCATCGATTGCAATATCTTAAAATGAACTTAAATAATATGTTGACTTCTCTATTGACAATGTTATGTAATATTACCAGTTGATTGTTACTACACCGTTGGGCTCTTGGGTTGAGTGGTGAGTAAATCTCATACTTTAGATCTAGAGCTTTAGTTACTAACTTTAGGCTCCCCACAACATACTTTTTAGATCGGCCAAGTTCGGAACTCGGGGACAATAGATTAGCACTTCCAAAGATCTTTTCAAAGACTAGATCACAATGCATAGCAAAAGTAGGAGTGTAACGTTATACTGAAAATTCTAATCATGTGTGGTAAAGGTTGTACATTATTTAAGGTTTAAATTGTATGGCAAATTAAGGACTTAACAAACCACCCCCTCTCTCTCCCCAAACGTGTGGTGGCCATGACCACTAAGCGATTGGTTTCCAACTCAAGTGACGCCAAATCCGGGTTTGCTGAGATTGACGACCTCATATTAGTGTCAGGAGAGAGAGAGAGAGAGAGAGAGAGAGAGAGAGAGAGAGAGAGAGAGAGAGAGAGAGAGAGAGAGAGAGAGAGAGAGAGTCGATGGAGGAGCCAAGGTGACGATGGACAAACTAGGGTGCGGCGATGGCCTAGTGGGCCATGGTGATCAAGCACGGTTGAATCAGAGAAGAAGAAAAGGGAGAGAATGAGAGAAAAGAAAAAGGAAAAATAAGGATGAGAAAAATGAGGAAAATGAGTGGGAAACATCTTTTGAACTCTTGAATTTAAAAGTGCTAACATGTCAATTTTCTAAAGGATCCCATTCACCATCAAATGTATAAGTTACAACACAATTACACTGTATCGCAATTACAATACGAGCACACGGTTATACCAAACCGACACTAATCGTCTAAATACGAAAAAGAGTTATCGACTAAAGGCCCTTTTTAGAAGTGTGGTGACACTTCAGCTTCCAACATCCGATTTGTCTACAAGACTCTTGTGATCCATCCGTAACCAAGAGTCAACTTGTGTTGCGCTGTTGTCTGCCACCAATTACACAACCCAACTCACCGTTATCTGAAGCAAATTCGATCTCTGGTCCTCAATGTTCTACTTCTCCTACAGAACCCAAACAGAACTCGAAACTATGATTGAAAACATGGTCCACACTTGCAACCACTTCCACTTTCTTGCATCTTTATTCCCATGAATGTCAAACGTGCACGGCTTGTTTGCAGACAAGACTTTCTGGCCCACCGCAGAGAGGGGATTCTCTATAACTTGTGTGCTTTCCAGAGAAATGATATTTAGATTCCGTTTATTTTGTGAAAAATGAATGATTTGAACAATATATTTCTAAGAATAATCCCTTATATGCTCTGAAATAATTAGTCAATAACAAATATTTTTATTATCAATAACAATTCATATCTATATTATTTCATGGACGATGAAACATTTTTCGTTCATTTATTTCTATAAGCAATACAAATGATCATTTTTAAGAAACTATTTTTCAAATTATTCATTTTTCATGAAATAAACCGCCTTGTTAGAAAGAAACTTGAAATACCGGGATTGAAAGAGAGACATTATAGGGGAGTGACATGATGATAGGGTCATTGGTCACATGCATGTTGTTTCAACTGTAATTTCCGAAATCGACCAATAGAGGCTAGAGAGAACACTAAATGGGAGGAGCTAGCTGATTCGATTTGAAATTATTCTTTTATGATCATTACACCCCGGACGAATTGATATGATAATTTGTGATCGATTAAGGGTGCGTTACTTTAGGCTTAAAGGCAAAGAAAAAGTACATTGAAAGTTTTGAAGTCGTAATGCGTGAGTTCAAAGATCTAAATCAAATAAAAAGTAAATCAATGTAGATGGATCCCATTTTACATCATTTTTTACACTATCATGATAAACGGACAAAAGGATATAAGAAGTACAAAAAATTTCATACGGTGCTCACGTTAGTGCCAAATCGAAAAAAAAATGACACTTAAGTGTCTTCGGCGAGAAATTTCGGCCAAAATGATTATGTTGCATTTATAATTAAAAAATTAAAATGACGTTGCGTGGTCTCTCTCTCCCTGCTACATTTTTTTGTCTTCTTCTCCTCCACCATTCTCTCCATCGACGCCCATGGAACCGCCCATCACGCCAAGCATCGCCATCCTTTTCACTGAAAAAAATCTCCTCGTTACACTTTAGCTACCGTGAGATTGTCATCGTTGTTGTTCTCATCTATGTCCATAGTTGTGATTGGTCAAGCTCTATTTCCCCCTTCTTTGACCGAAAGCTTCAAAGAGCTAGAATCGCGGTTTGTAGATGTAACGCCCCCACCTCGGGGTCATAAACATAACATCCTGTTCATTGTTATCTTTTTTTATACACAAGCAGAAGCATAATTTCGGGACAATCACATTAAAAATAACAGTGGAAATAAGACAAACAACATCATAAGCAAACATTATATTTACAGGGCATGCAAACATGTTTTAACAAGCCCGTTCTTTTAGGTCATGGCAAACAACATATATTTTTAAAGCCGACTATAATTAACAAAACTTGACTTGGGTTATCCTATATCCACTACGGCTTCTCGCTTCTCGCTTCTTCATCTCCGCCCCGGTCCTGTCCGCCTGGCCATCTCACATCCCACCCGTGGCCTTGTCCCGGAGCCGGCCCGCCCGCACCGCCAAAGCACCGTTGAATCCACATAGGGATTTAACTAATTCTCCGTTCGCATAGTGATACCACGCCATGTACGGATGAGGCACCAAGTCCGTTAGGCCCTCATTGAACATCATAAGCATCATGATTCAGCGATAGATACGACCTTCTTTGACATCTATCACGGTGAGCACTTTGGCTGTCTGCTCCATGGGATTGCCAACACAGGTTGGGAGAGATGCCATCCTACAGACCTAAAAAAGGAGATGAGTTAAGAAGACTCAGCAAGTAAAAACACTAATATCAAGAGAGGATATATCAATCGCCGTTAATATAAGTCGGTTCTTACCGTACCTGCATCGATGACAGATCAATAGCAAAGTTCAAACAAGAGAACATCACGCATGGGCACATCATGTACACTTTACCAACCAAGGCTCGGTTCTATCTTAAAACAACATCAAACATGAAACATGATCAAACTAAAAAAATGAACCAACTACGACCAACCAAACGACCAAGAAACAGTCTAAGTAAACCACGTCACAACGCATCTCAACATCATTTCCCGATATTAGGGAATTCACTTACACAACGATTAAACAAGAACAAGAGAAAACGAGGCGTGTGAAGGACACGTGAGTCTTGGCGACTCTCGGACGATTCTTGGTGGTTCTCGGGCTTAAACACGAACACACAACCTTGGACGTGGCTTCCTTACTTCATCGAACCATAAGAGAGACACGGGCTAACCGGTGAGCTTTTTCTCTCTTTCTTGGTAATGAATACAAAGCAAGAAATAAGAAAGAAGGTTGGTCAGAGCTCTCGGGGTGTGAACTAGAAGAGAGAGACGTGAGAGAGAGGGAAGGGAGGTGTGAGAGGGGAGAGAGAGTGGCGTGAGAGAAGAGAAGGGGGGGCTTTCTATTTATAGAAGCTCTTTACTTGGTCACCACTCTAAGCCATCAATGCATGCCATCATGGAGGGGCCCTAAAGTCTTGATTCATTAATGCAAGCCATCATGAAAGGTCACCAAACTCTAACTTAATTAATACAAGCCATTATAATGGTGGCCTCTAAAGTCAATAATGGCCAATTAATGAAGCTTGGAGGATAATCTTTGACTTGGTCAAGGCCTTATCCTCTAGATTCTTTTACCAATTTCCAGTTTGTGTACTCCCTAGAACCTTCTGGATTTACTGAATTCTCACGCAAATGACTCGAGCCAATTGGGTCACACGAAATAAATCAATTGGCACAAAAACCACAACCCGCGCCATACTTAATCACAAGATTTTTTAAGGGTTTTCTGTGATAAAAACAAATAATAATTCCATCCAACCCGAGTTTCAGTACAAGAATGTCCTCAAATATCACTAAAAAACATCAAGTCAAGATTCCAACGTTCTCATATAGAAATTGATAAATCTTTGAAATTTGACAAAACTGGATAGCTTTGCACTGTTTACGAAATCAGACTTGAAAAATATAGTAAATGGACTCCGAAAATTCTCAAATTTGGATATGTTATAAACAAGGTCTTAGAAAACATTTTTCATGAGAACACACAATCTGAATCTCTCTGTAAACATCACTTTTAGTAGCTCAAAGACAAACTAAAAACAGTTCGCTAAAATAGAATTCTTGTTTCTCAAAGTAAGCCATGTCCAGAATTCAAATCATCTCGAAAAATTCCCAAATTTATATACGTTAGAGAAAAGGAAGTTCTCAACAACTTTTGTGAAGGAAACTTGTCCAAAATCATCCCACAAAAGCTTGTAGAAAATAAATAAAGTGTGAACATTAGCAAAATACCCATTCTGGGTAGTTTCACACGGTCCAAAAATCAGGCCATCGTACTGCTCATATCAAGTCCAAAAATTCTGAAATTAAAGTATGTAAAACTTGAAGATGTTTGGAGAAACTTTCAAGAAGAAAGTGTTTGGAAATTCAGATCATAAAAGTCTCCCCAAAAATAACAATACGAAGGGGTACAATGGATCCAAAATTGGATTTTCCAAAACAAGAGTAAAAATTGGCTCTGATTGGAAAACCGCCAAACTTAACTCATAGCCATTTTTGAGGGACTGAAATTGAGGATGTGACAGTAGATCATTCATAGATTTCGATTTCGATTGCCACTAACATTGCTCGTCATTTTTGTTGTCGTTTGTCGGCATTCATCTTAAGTCATCTTTGCTGGCTTCATCTCTAGACAAGCACCAAGAGTCATCTTAAGTCGTCTTTGCTGGCTTCATCTCCAGACGAGCACCAAGAGTGCTCTGTATCACTCTGTTCTATCACCGAAAATTTCAAAAGTTGTTGGATCTCGATTGAAGTCCTCATGATAATTTTGATTTCAAGTGTTAGACTAGTTCCAAAGCTAGTTCACGCTTGCTTAATCATCGATTGTGACTAGAATCTTTTTTCATCAAGGTACAATTCTATTAACTCAATCTTGGTTTATTGAGGACAAAAATAGCAATGTCCAAAGCTAGTTTCCAATTGACCAACAATGTGATTGAATTTGATTTGAGCTTGATGATTCTTACTATGTTTGCATGTTTGGTTTTTATCTGGATGTCGATTCCAAATTGCTTACAATGTAAATACCGTTAGGATATTGCTCGCCACATGTTTGATGGAATGCCTAAACCGAACTCATGCAAATTTATCTCCTCCTCCCATCAATCTCGAAGCCAAAACGAAACCCTAGAATGGACATCGTCAAGCAAGAACTACTCAAGAAGTGCCAAGCCCTCGCCGAAGAAATTGACGGCCAGCACATATCAAGCATTCCGAGATTCAGTAGAAGCAAATTCAGAAGCTTTGCAAGCAAGAGAAGCGCAACCTTGAAGCCAAATCCCACCGTCAATCCTCGGGAAAAGTGTCAAAAAAGTCATAGACCTTTTGCATTAGTACCATTTTAGTTATAAACCTTTTGTTTTTATGGTAATTTAGTCCTTCCAACTAATTTTAGTCGAATTTTGCTAACGTGGACGTCAGTTGACCTATGTGGCACCGCTAGCGATGACGTGGACAACTTTTAATAATATTTTAATAATTTTTTTTCTTCTTCCTCCAGCCAATTACCGAACCGGCATCTGGCTAGAGGCCAAGGTGCCTTTGGTGAGCCCCACCGGCCACTAGCGAGGCTCGCCCTTACCAACGACGATGATGGCGAGCCTTGCCAATGGTTGGGCAAGGCTTGCCCTCATCGAATGGTTGCAAGGGTAGCCTTGTGCTAGGCTAGGTGAGGCATGACCTCACCGGATTTGTCAAGGTCGGGCCTCACCTATGGCTGGCGAGCCTTGACCCTCACCAGACCCGGTGAGGGCGAGCGTCATCTAGGCCAGCATGAGGCTCAAGCCTTTGCTAGGGCTCACTCTCGCACAGGCGGGGCTCGACCTTGCCCAGGCTAGATCTAATGAGGCCGGCCCTTGAGTAGGCTAGGGCGGCCTCACTATCTGTGGCCTGAGCCAAGGCGACCCAGCAAGGTCACCATGGCTTGCGGGAGGGTTGGCCTCGCTAGATCTGGCGAAGGGAGCCCTTGCTGGTGCTCACCTAGCCTGGCCGGGTGACCCTCGCTCGGGTGATGGAGACCCTTGCTTAGGCAAGAGCAGGCCACCCAGCCATGGTTGGCCATTGCTTGTGGCGGGTCATCGGCAAAGGGAGGAAGGGAGGAAGAAAGAAAAAAAAAGAAAAATAATTATAAAATATTAAAATATTATTAAAAATTGTTCACGTTAGCGCCGGTTGTGTCACGTAAGCCAACCGGCGTCCACATCAGTAAAATCCGGCCAAAATTTGCTGGAACGATCGAATTAATACTAGTTCAAAATGTTTATGACTAAATTGACATAAAAAAGGTTTATAATTAAATTGGTATCAATGCAATAGGTTTAAGATTTTTCTAATACTTTTCCTGTCAATCCTCCTACTCTGATGCTACCTCCAAGCCCAACCCCTTCCCCTCCATCTGAATTGGGGGCAAATCAAATAGGGTTTCGATTTGGGGTTATGATCGATTTAGGGTTTTCAATTTGGGAAATTCCTCGTAAGTTGCGATTTAGGGTTTATATTTTATAGCAAAACACGTAGACAATGTTCTTTTGGGCTACATAAGTTGATTGGACATGCTGGCGAGCTATGTCGGACGGAGAAATTAAAATGATCAAGTCGGATTTCTGGCGACACTGATCGGAGTTATCCCTTAAGTGATCGGTTTTTTTTGAAGTAGTACTTAAATGATTCGAAAAAAGCTTTTAGTACTAAAATGAGCGTCGTATAACACTTTTGACGCTTTTAATATCCTTTTGTCGGTAAAAATGCGAGTCCATGGATTTAGAAAATCTTGTCAGGCCAGGGGATATACGGAAGATTTCCCACCGGATGTAAAAGAGTTGGACCCTACACACTTTTTCGAATGGGCAATGTCGGTTATCCCCGGGGCGGTGATGGGCGTGAAGTGACACAACCTTCGGCACAAAAGGCCGGGGCTTTCAATGCCTGTCAACGTAAACGAAGCTAAAAAGTGAGGACGAATCTTTCTTCCATCCGTCCATCCTTTTCCTTGCCATTGATGCTCCGCTCGGAGTGGATCCTCCCAAGAAGTTACTCCATCCCGGACCATTCTCAGTGCATGCAAGAGCACAACACGTGGCGCACGAAAGATCCATCGCTGGAAACATGTTTTTGTGTTTTTCAGTTTGCTTACTTAGTACCGCCAGCTGCCTTGTGTTAACTTTGAAGACCAGATGCCCACCAACTTTACGACTGTAGTTTGCCCCTATTCACGTGTACAGGACGATCGGCGTGTATTTATAGTGATTAGTGAGATTAAAAGATTTGAATACTACGTATCGCTAGAAAAGAAAGTAAAAAGATCGGACTGTGACTGAGATCGCTTCACGGTTTCACACTTGGGATCAAAGCGAACGAATGGGTGTTTGATAGAGTGATGAAACAACATGAACCCAATTGCAAGAAAATGTAAAGAGTATGGGAATTGAGATTACATCAAATTCAAAGTGTTTCAACTTGAAATATATGGAATTGAAAGTAATTTGAAAGTGTCGCCACCCTATGAAGTGAATCCCAAGGGGGTTTGATCGTAGCTAAACAAGCGCTTATGATTCATTTACAAGGCGACGCTTACGTTTTGCACGAGCTCTCTTAAACCCTACCAACCTGCAATTTGATTTTTTATTTATCGAATTTAATTTAGAGTTGTCAGTAAACTATTCTAGGCTGTTTAGGAGTCGAGTAACGGGAGGGAGCCCGCCTTACTTACGTGAACCAGATATTTCGGGTTTGAGGACTTGATTATGCTAGTTTTGCCTAATGCCCTTACCCGTACCTTTTCTCTTTTAGTGAAACGTTATTTCATGCGATCTTTTCTGATTTTTATCTCTTATCATGTAAATCTATTTGATAATGCATAAATGTGCAAACACTAAAATAAAACCAATCACAAACAAAGATAAATTGAATAAAAAGACTAAAAAGAAAACATTCTCGAATCGTTTCCTGCAAAGTCAATACAAAGTCTTGTCATAATGCCCCAGAACAACACTTCCTTGAGCTATGCATATAAAGTAAATGTGCACTAGTCTAAGAACGGAAATCGCCTAAATGAAATATGATGAAATTAGCAATAATAAAAAAACTAAACTAATCCTAATATTATTTTTTATTTTATTATTTATCTATGCATTATGCAATGAGTTTATCTAAATATGTATAAGAAAAATCAACCTAAATTTAAATGTTGGAATATATAAAAAATGTAGTGAGAAAGAGACGAGGTCTAAACTCCGCGTTGCTAACGGTTTCCCGAAAAGAGATGCCAATAGATTCAAATGCATGTTAATGAGGATGCAATGAATGCTGAAATTTCACGAAATACGGATCCTTATACGAGTAACTATATGTAATGCGATGCTAAAACAGATAAATAAATGCCATTGGGGACCAATTCATGGAGGTGGCGATGTACCGATAGTCGGTGTCCAGCCCAATCCCGAGCTTAGAAACGGCCCCAAAAAGGATCTCGACAATCCTAAAGCGACGGTAAACCAAGGGACCGTCAAGGACTAGCCTAGAGAGTTGCCGATGGACCGAGAGAGGGCGGAACACTCACTATACGGAACAAGGACGGTCTTCAAAGTGGCCATTCAGCCCGTCAGATACCGCCTCAAGCAATCATGCCCCGTCCCACTTTATGTGTGTCTTGAGCCGGATCCTGGCTCAGGAAGTCGATCTCGATGGCATCATAGGCCGTGGCCGCAAGCAAGTAGATCAATTAAAAGGTAACTTTATATAGTAAAGTTGCTTGACAACTTTAGAGTTAGAGGTTCTCAATTCTTGTTGATAATGTGATTTATTCGATATTCTCAATTTGATCATTGATGTGCCAGAATGACTAAATTGAAAACCTAAATGTCGGAAATAGAGATGATCAAAATCCATAGATTCAAAGCACAAAACACATTCCCCCTGGTGGGTGGTATTGCCCACAAAATAAACAAAGAGGAAAGCACCGATCACTTTCACGAACCTTATCTATTTCTTAATGATCAACACATAATTCCATGTCCCTTGGCATGTCAAGATACGAAGGAACACACCCCATCAAGAAAATCCAATCGACCCGCGTTGTGCGAAAGGAATATGTGTTCCATACCTTGAATCAACACCAATGTTGACAAAAAAGATAAACTAAAGGATCAGCAAGTTAACAGGAACGAGTAGGTTTTTGGCAGTATGTGAGTTGTCTGTGATTGAGGAACAGTAATCGCCCGTAATCATAGCTGACCTCCATTGATCTTAATGCAGATTTCAATCGAAATTCTTAACAACATGGCTTTGTTAATGAGCATGTGCAATGATAGGAACCATATTGTAATGACATAGAAAAAAAATAGTATTTTGGATTTCTTTTGTCTGCCACTCTACTGTTCCAAATTTGATGGCCATGTGCTTTGGTTCAGTCATCTTCGATGTTTTTATGCATTAACTAATTTACCCACTGATGGAGAGAGGAGAGAGATTCCTACAAACGCAGATTTTTGTGGATTGTCGGGGAGAAGTTAGTTTTAGATAGACTTCGGCGCTCATTTAACTAGCACGAACCTTTTCTTCTATCACTTGGGCATCACATCAGTAAAAAAATCGATAACTTCAGTGCCTCTTACGATATACTCCAGCAATTCGTCCTACTTGACTTTAAGTACGACGTGACATTTTAAAAAACATTTAAGTCCAAAATGGACAATGAACAAGATGAGACGGCACTTTTGATTAAAACGGCGTCGTTTCATCTAAGGAAAAAACATTGATCTCTCTTGCTCCCTGTGTGTCGTCCTTAGCCCAACGGCTCCACCGGGCTCGGCAACTTCGTTTGAACTGTCCCAAGACAACCATCAGGTCGAAGAAACTGAAATCTGTTTGATTTTGTGGGGATTTTGGGGCGGGGTGTGTTTGTAGGAGGGAGGAAATGGAGGGGAGTTCACGGGGAGGAGGAGGTATTAGGGGAATGATGCCGAATTGATGTGCAAGAACTCTACAAGTGGAACACAAGCTCTTTTACTTCTATCTGAAGGAGAATTCCTCGCGGCCGCTACCTCAAGATCTCTGATAAGATGTCAGCCACGTGGTCGACCATCTTTATGCCCTTCACGCATCTCCTAGTTCCCGGATCTCTTCAATTGCTACGTCAATCTCGACAATCAAGAGACATTTATGAAACCTTCTCCTGCTCTTGCTCTCCATTGCAAATTTCAACACCTAATTTTGCCTCGATTCATTGGTTTTTGGGGTAGGGTTTGAAGAACACAACGATTTTAGCCCTAATTTGTTAATTTGGGGCAAACAAAAGTGATTCACGACATCTTTAGTAGTGATTTTGGTTACTTCACTTTGCTGACGAATCATATTGGATGGTTTATATTAGAATATTGTTACGTTAGATTTTCCGTCTACACAAATCATCAATGACGTTAAAATGATTGATTGTTTGTTATATTAAGGTGGCATTCAAGTGATTGAAAAAATGATTAGGGTGCTGAAGTGAGTGCCGTACGAGAGTTATGAAACTTATGATATCATTTTCCCTTTATAAATTATATCAACTATATGTCAACGAATAAGGTAACATATATATCTTACTCATAATCACTGCATTTGTTGTCAAATAACACGAAAGTTAACAGATCTTACAATTCCAATCTAACATGACAAGAAGAAATTATCAAAGAAATTAATAATGAACAATAACCACATTAGAGATTTACGTGATTTGTTCTGAATATTGATACCTACTCCAATGGGAGAGCTAGCTACCGAGAAATCCACTATGAATCCTCTGAATAAAGAGTTTATAATCGCTTAATTGCCCAAGTATTTCCTAGTCCTAAAAAACACTCAAAGCAAAACTCGCAGTGTTATTTCAAAATCTCTCATAGGTAACTTACTCACAAAACTCATAAAGAGAAAACTTTAACATTTCTATTGTTTGCTCAAGTGTAAAATAACCAAGTATAATTCTGTTTTTATATATTTTTCTATGACTTGTTGACTCAAACTAGGAATCCAATTCCAACATGGAAAGTGTTTCAATTATTTCTTACTTATTCAGATGTCAAACCACAATTTCTGTTCGAATTTTGAATTGCTACATAGACTTGATTATTTTCACAGGTTCCAACTCAAGAAATGATTTGACAATCCTCTACCTTAGCTTGACATTTGTACCCAAGTCATAGTGCTTATCATCCATGTTGACTCTCCCAACGCCTCAAGAGGTGCTCAACCATCACAGACGTCTATTAAACCCAAGCTGAGCTCAGATTTGTCTAGAGGAACGAACTTGGTTCACATTTCTACTGGATTCTCTGCCATAAGAAGCTTCTTTACAGTTCTATTCTCTTCTGATAAGCTATATCTACCACATAAATTTCGATCACCAATGAACTCGATTCCCCAGTGATATTTTTGATTTTCACTAAACACTACACACCACCGACCAAGTAATTTGACCATATTGTCTTTCTAGCTCCTTTCTTTTCACCATGTTGCTTACCTCACTCGTCAATGAAATCACCATATCTCTTAACAACCCCTTCCAACTCACAACATAACTGATCAAAGGAAAGGCATAGCTACTCGGAAATTGGACATCCTTCAAGTTTCTTTTAAGACCCGGGTTCGCAAACCCAATTTTTGCTACACTACCTAAATTGCATCCTCTAAAACATAGCCCAATGCCTGTTGTCCCCAACAAAATCAGAAGAATTTACTTCACAGCATTTACAATGTATACCTAAATTAGATATACATTCTCCTGACTGCACGTGAAAGATCAAGCGTAGATGGGTAAATCACGATGACGATCATCTAATGTTCCAGTAACTTTTGAAGTAGATCATGGTATTTCTTACTTTTTCACCAAAGTTATTGAATTTTGATTTTGTTTTTCATGTAGTCACTCTGTTCAATGTTCGACCAATGACTCCCGAGAAATATTAATCTATGAGTTTAAGAAATTTTACCAAATGGGATCAACAAACTAGTTATCCCAAAAGCATACCCTAGACTCAATACATAAATCAACACTCTCTGCCCCTAAGATTCCAAGAGGCAGGCAGACACAATTATTTGTCCTATAAAATATGGGGCAATGTTGGGAGATTCTCCTTCAAACCATTGCAAAATGGTCTCTTATCATGTTGTACGTTTGGGCTAGTTCAAGATTGTTTCTCTTGTCCACGCCACTTTGCTTGTCGTAGGCGAATCTGGCAAAAATATATATCATTTGCTAGTCTAGAGCACGAAACATCATTGCATGGGTTAAACTAGATAGTTATATCGGTGTGTGTGCTCGTATAGGACAAGAGAGAGAGAGAGAATACAGCAAGCATTTCTGCTGACCGACAGGGGATTCGAATACTGCCATTAACAGAGGCGACAAAACCTTCGATTCCCCACTGATCTCTCCCTCTATCTGTCTCTCTCTCTCTTTTACACACTCCAACTCATCGTTTTTTTTACTATTGTGTTAACCAGGGGCTAAAGTAATAGAGAATCATCTTCCCCAATATAATGCAGCGCATACCCTCTTCTTCGCATCACCACTCTTACCCATCTCTCTCTGTCTCTGTCGCTCTCTCGCTCTCGCTCTCGCGAACCGTAACATCACTTGCACTTAACCCTTTTCTCAGCTACACAGTTCTTGGTTCAATCATTCTCTCTCTCTCAATGGATTATAATTATCAACCAAACACTTCCCTTCATCTCAGCTTACCAAACAACCAGCCCAACCTGGAGCTTTTCCTCGACCCATCCTCCTCCTCCTCCTCATCGCCACGCAGTCCGTCTGAAGTGGCTCGGATGTTCTCGTGCAACTTCTGCCATAGGAAGTTCTACAGCTCGCAGGCGCTCGGCGGCCACCAGAACGCACACAAGCTCGAGCGCACCCTCGCCAAGAAAAGCAGATCGGAGTTGAGCTCGGCCGTCATAGCCCACGTGGTGCGCTCACAGTCAGGCTCGAGTCATGCCGTTCGCACTCATCAGCACCACCACGAGCACGTGGGTGGCTTTCTTGGAGACGTGGGCTACGGAGGGGTGCGAGAGATGGTGAAGTACGGGTCGGCTTCGAAAGGGTATCGACCAGAAAATTCTCATCAGGAGGAGTTTTGTCAGCTTGACTTGTCCCTAAGGCTCTGAATCGATTATTTCACAAAACCCCTTAAAAACAAAGATTAGTATTCAACTTATGAGACTTATTTTTAGTTGTATTTTACTGCTCAGAAGTTGCTGATAACTATTCGCTTCTTCGGATTGAAAAACAAGTAAAGTTGAAGGAAACGCTTCAACGCTGATCAATGCAAGGAATTGCCTTTCTCTTTTTCCTGTCTTTTGGCCCTTTAGAATCTGTCGGAGGACGATCTCGTCGCCATGCGTGTTGGTCGGTCCATGTGCTCAAGCTCGTTCACTTTACTTAATGGAAAGTAATAGCTGAGGGTTGAATGCTTTTAATGATGCTCATATGCGTGAGCCATTGCTAGATGAATCGGGTATACACACTTTTTGTTCATCTAGGCTATGAAAGGACTCGGCGAGTTCAACAGCTTATATAAACAAGGAATTTATGTACGCAAACCACCTAATAATTTGTGTGGACATGCAACATACCAAATTTCGAGTACATATGTAAAAGTTACATAAAAACTTTGCCCATATTGGCAGCCAGGAGGTGGGGCCATCACCAAATTATATCTGATATAACATTTTTCTTTTTCTTATATTGACACACCTGATTTTGACCAAAAGAAAAATCACACAAATGATAGCTGAGACGTAAGCTAATAAACTCTGATATGCCTATTTGAATAGTATAGTGTCACGGCCCGATTTCTTCTGTACTCTTGTGGGCTAAAGAGTGAAGTTTTGCGGCAAATGGTGAAGAGTGAGTGATGTAGAATGGATGGAACAATTGGTTTTATGGGAGCAGTCATAGTGTTTGTCCAAGGAGTCCCGGAACGAATACCATCTTAGATGATCTTTGAAGGTGGGGTTGGCCTCCTGTGCATAAACTGGTCGGGAGTTGATGCCGCTCTTCTGAAGAGGCTATGGTAGGCCAAAGCCAGTTGTTGTTCTGAAGTGATCTATATGTCTTGCTCGAGTGACTGGATGCTCTAGTTTAATAAGGCGTAGTATGATCCCGTATGAAGAGGTGATTTGCCATATTGTCCTTAGGAACAATTTATAGAAGAAAGGTTGGCCTGGTGCTCTCGACTCACTAAGCGTTGCATGGGCTTTTTCTTGGCCAAGAAATTGTCGGCCCATGAAAAATGGTATCAGGGCAGGATTTCTTTAGTAGGTGGGTGATTCAAGGAATGTGTTTTACCCTGTCCTATGAGGGCAAGGGGTGATGATGGGGCCATAGGGCATGGACAAGATGCGGCTCTTGATAAGGTTTTTGGATGACAAGGGGGACAAGAATGAACCGAATCGCTCATCAAATGGGGAAAATGTTCCCGGATCATGGGTGTATCTCAAGCAAAGGTCTCTTACCATGTTTCAAGCGAGGAGAGAAACCTCAATTGGTCTGCTAAGATCAAGGGAAGCCTAGTAGACTAAAGAAAGTGCTACCAAGGGAGCATAGATGGCTCAGGATGCCGCACAAGCACTAGCAACTAGAGATTCACAAACAACTTTAATAAGGGGTAGCTACTTATAAATGTATTGCTGGCTTGCTCTGTTGGGTGAGCATTTGCAGTCATGTAAGTCCCAAGGAAGTGGCATTAATGTTTGTGGGGCGTAATGAATCGACAAAACAGCTTGCAACGAGGGAATAGCGGAATTGGGTGGGGAAGAATGTCACGACCCAATTTCTCTCGTGCCCTTGCAGGCTAAAGAGTGGAGCTTTGTAGCATTGGGATAAAGAGTGATTGATACAAAAGGGATGAAAACGACTGATTTGTGAGAGTTGTGTCGCGACCTAAAAAATTTTCCATTTTTCGGGCTAATGGATTATTAAGGCTAATCTTAACTCGGGCTCTCTCAAGCCCTACCAATTCGCAACTTAGGGTTTAAGTTCTTAACATGCAAATATTTTCATGTTTGGAGTCACCACTAATCAATTTACAGTAGGTTGATTAGAAACCTAAATAAAACATAGGGAGATATGTTTTATTCCTACGAACCAGAGATTCTAAGCTCGGGGACTTGATTACGCTAGATCTAGTCTAACGCCCTTTCGGTACCTTTTCTTTTCAAAAATATTTTTTGGCATGCAGTTTGGATCCATTTTAGCTTAGTCACTAACATATGAGGTGTTCATGCGAGTGCGCAAACCATCAATTTAACACCCAAGAAAGCATTAAATAAATTGCAAATTGGAAGAATGACTTACCTCGTAGCAACGCAAGCATCTGCATTGTTAGCTAGAAAATCACATTAACAACCCTAATATGATTTCTAATTAACATGCAATTCACTCAATTTCTTTTTTTTTTATTTTCATTTACTTAAATGAAACCTAATCTATGTGCAATGACGTGCAAAAATAACATGCAATTAATGCAACCTAACATGTAAACTATATGTCATGCGACGACATGTCCTATTTTTAATGACGAGCAAATGATTTATTTTTGGTATTTTTTAATCAATGAAATTCGGAATTAAAAATATGCCTAAATTAACATGCAACCTAATGACTTCTCTTTTTGGTATTTTCTATTAAAATTCGAAATTTAAAATTGCCTAAGTTAACATGCAACTTATGATGACTTAATCTATCCTAACATGACTTATTTTTTGGGATTTTTGGCAAAAATTCGAAATTATAAATTACTTAAATTAAAAATGCAATTTATCTTAATCTACCCTAAAAAATTCATTCTTTTTTTGGGGTTTTCATGGAAATTCGAAATAATAAAATAACCTAAATAATCTATTAAGATTAGAATATTACTTAATTTAAACTAGGAAATAGATCATCTCAAATCCTAATTTAAATTAAATAACTACTCTATCTTTTAGATATATTTAGGATTCCTAGACATGCAAAAACTCTAATTCAAATAACAAAACAGATTTTTGTTTTGGGTTTTCTTTATTTGAAAAGGGAAAGCAATCAAACAAATAAGGATAGCAACCACATTCAAATCAACCACGCGATCCGCCAAATTTGTTTCAAACTCGGATTAGGCACAAAAATCAAACTATCGGTCATATCTATAGGGATATAGATATCGACGGAAAGTCGATCATTCAAATTTGGAAAGCGGATAAAAATCATTATCGTATCCAAGTGGTTATGGATAGGATAATGACTTTTCGTATCGCCGCGTATCGTACCTTAGGGATAAGGTCGGATAGTCGTCCAGATACGTTGCTAAATTAGGAAATTTTCCTAATTTTGAATATTTGAAAATATTGCGGATATCACGGACATTATCCTAAGATATCTCATTATCCACATGACATTCATGAAATATTCAAAACATGCAAATTAGGAAATTAGATATTCTGAAAATCATCGGATAATGTCCATTACCTAATTTGCAAATAACTTCTGAATTTGAACCGTCTCGGGATGAGCTTGCGGATCGGGATCGGGACAATGGCGACAACGGGACGGCGACGACAACACCGGCGGAGCTGCTGAGTACTGTTCCGGCGACGGCGGCGGCGTGGGCTGCTTTGCCGGCGACGGCAGCGTCGGTATGGCTATGGCGCGGCCGGGATGACAACACCGACGGGGCTGCTCCGAACACTATCCCGGCGAAGCACACAGAGGCGGCGTCAGCTGCTTCACGGTGGACGGTGGCTGTAGACGATGGCAAGAGGCACCGGCGCAGCAAAACAGGGACAGCGGCTACAAGACCTCCGGTAGGGGGCACGGCAGCGATGGTGAGCTGGGACGTCCGGCAAGGCAGCGATGACGTGCTGTAGGCAGAGCTGGCACAGTGGAGACGGCGTCTGGTGGCTGTGGACGTCCGGCGGGAGTGGAACAGAACAGCTCCGGTCAGGCTGAACTTTGGTGCCGGCGAGAGGGACTAAAGCGGTGGCGGCGACAGCTCACGACGAGCTAAGGCGGTTCCGGGCAGCGACACGGCGGCGAGCGGCTCAGCTAAGGGGGACGCCGGCGCGGCAGGGGCTTCGCCGGCGAGGAGGCTGAGGCGGTGGAGCGACAACCGTCGAGAGGCTGATTGGTGCAGTGAGGACTGTTCCCGGGCGCGGCGTCGGCATGGAGGGCAGACTGCAGGGGAGGCGGCGGCGGAGAGGGCGGCTGCAGAGATGAGGCAGGCGCGGCGAGGACGGCGGTGTGGCGCGGCCAAGGGGCGCGGCGGTGGCCGACCCTCTCTCTCTCTTTCTCTTTTCTTCTGAAAATTCTGATCTGAATTTTTGTCGTGTGTCCTCCTCAAATTCTGACCTAAAACATGTTTATATAATACTAACCTAGGTCAATTAGATGGGCTGTAGAGTCCTAATGGGCTTAGGCTTGGGCTTAGATTCTAATTAACATTTAAATGGGCTGATTTAACTTGGGCTTCTAATTAATTAAGCACAATGGGCTGAATTAAGCTCAAATTAAAACAACCGAGCCCGTTCGTCTTGAAATTCTAGGCTCTTGGGTTCCGAGCGAGCCGAGTCTCGTTCGATGAAATTTAAACTCATTCGCCAATGCCAATCCGATGCCAAAAATATGCAATTAAACTAAATGAACCTAAATTATGTGTTATGCAATTTAAATATTTTTGTTTAGGGGTTAAAAATTTAATCCCTAATTTTCTATGCAAATTACACTAAATGGTCGCCAAAATTTAAGTGTCAACAAGTTGCATCAAAGCATTTGGGTGAGGAGTCTTGAAGTGAACCGAATACCATTTTAGAGGATCTCTAAAGGCGGGGTTAGCCTCCTGTGAACTAACTGGTTAGGAATTGATGTTGCTTTTCTAATGAGGTTTCGGTATGTCGAAACCAGTTGTTGTTCTAAAGTGATATGTGTGTTTCATTCGAAAGATTAGATGCTTGTGATTAATTGGGTATGGCACGATTCGGTGTGAGGATATAATTTGCCATACTATCCTTAGGAACAATCTATAGAAGGAAGATTGGACTAGTGTTCTCGACTCATCAGGCATTGCATTGCTAGTCCTCGGCCAGGAAACTATCGGCCCGTGACAATACCAGTGAACAAAAATTAGGTACAGAATGCAATCGCATTATGAACCTTTCATTTGTTGGAATCATAATCTAGAACTTTTTCGAAAATTCTAATTAGGTCATTTTGAAGAGCAATACTAGAAACACATGGTTGTAACAATGGAGAAGTAGCCAATGACGCAAAGTACCCGCCAAGTATCCAATTGCTTAACCGCAAGATCTGAACAAGGACACAAAATAGACTAATAAAACTCAAGGCATGAGGAACGTCGGGTCTTGTCAAAGTCATGGTAAAAAGTTGAGTAGGCGTAGGATTACCCAATTTTAAGCCAACCCTCTATCAAGAACATCTGACCTGGCAGAAATTCCAAGTAATGTTACCAAGCATCAAGGAGAATGGGCAATTTGCTTGTTTGTGGAAAATGATTTTTACGGAACTCATCAAGTGGGACGAGGCATCTTAGGTGGCACCAAGTCTGCCTTGAACAAACGGATTCAACGGAGTCGAGTCGCCAATTATCACATGATGTGATATTGATATATATATGTATATATAATCACACACATGATTAATTATATACATAAGAATTTTGACCAAGAAATACCGTATCGAAAGGGCGACATGGGGGTGCTCAAACTTCCTCATGAATAATCGAACCCGCAGACCAACATATTTGATTTTCGTGGGTCAATTACCCTCTAAGTGATTAGTTGATTTTCGGATAACTTCTAGAATTTCAGGTTTTCGACCTAAGAAATGATTGGCGGGCCGCTCCTAGAACAATTCAGGTATTCGAATCATTGTAGCTCACGTCAACCTACGAAAGGGAAGACTAGGCCATACACTTTGGGATGGATTTTTTTTTATTCAAGAACTGAATTTTTGCTTATCATCTTCATTTTTTACTTTCGAAACTGACATTCCCAGGCCGGCCCGTCGGCCGGCCAAGTAAAGCATGAAGAGAACTGTTGGTCAAAGAAGCAAGAAGATGCCAATGACCAATCGAAAATGACATCTTCATGACATCCATCTTGGTTGGAAGGGAAAAAAAAATGTTGGTCGTTGGCAAAGCGAGCAACTCTCACGATAATGTTTTTGTACATGGAGAACATAGCCAAAGCCACAAGCCACTAAATCCTTTCTTTTCATCGGTTTTCTTTTATATAATCACTAATCAATCGATAGAACTCAGATCGACCAATATGTCCAGAACAACTTCTCAGCCTCAAAAACCACAATTTAGGATGGGTTGATCACTTGTTACGCTTATAAAAATGAATTGATGAGAAAAATTCACATTATCAATGAAAATGCTCAGGCGTAGACTCTTTTTGTCGATGCAAACAATTCTATTTCACTATTTCTTTTAAGCGATACACATAATATTTTGAAAAAAACGTTTTCCAATCCAATGATCGTCCGCGAAATAAACGTACCTCAGATCCTTTTTTGTCAGACTTATTATGTTTTACATTTCTCAATGTGCATAGCACTTCATATCATCAAGAGGCACACGGAAGCATAGAGACCACTTACATCTAACACAATCACATGACCAATTTGCTTGTAAGATTATCAGTTGGGTCCTTCTGAGCTGATATATTAGAATTTCGGAACTCAGAAGAGATTGAAAAACACATCAAGAATCACAAAAAGAGCAGGTGCTATACCTTCCAAAGTCGGACATGTGTTGACTCTTGTTGGATGAAATTTCATTGCTGGAAAATGTCGTTGCGTCTTCAACTGTTTTCCTCCGATTCAGAAAGCTCACAAGAAGAATAGGAACCTTATTGCAGATGTCTATAATCAAAGCCATTGAAACAAAATTACTGCGTGCAAACAAAGCTGATGCTATGGTCAAATTTTACGAGCCGAGCTCCACCTTATTTTCTTGTCAAGGAAGTGACAACTTGATCTTGTTGAGCTTAACCATGAAAGTTTCCATTTCGATTCTTTCCTCAGGCAAGTCCTTTGAACATTCTAGTCCTAACTCTAAGATCGATAAGACTATGCTCTCGAGTTCCAAAAGTGTAAGATCTTCATGTTTCGTGCTCAAGAGTTTGCTATCCGTGATATCAAGCACTCTGTCTGGAATTGCTGCACCTACCCATCGCCTCAAGCTCATATTAGCATTGAACATTTCACCGGTTGGCTTCTTTCTAGTAATCACTTCCAACAGCAATATGCCAAAGCTGCAAACATCTCCTTTTGTCGAGACATTTCCTTCCGAACCGTACTCTACAAGCATCATAGATTGTTAAATACGAACATCAGTGATTGATCTTTTTCTTTTTGGGATATAACTAAAGAGATCAAGAAGCATAGAAGTGTTAATATATCTCTATTATGTTAATTATATTGGCAATCAAAGGCTTGAATTAGTTTAAATTCGACAAATGTACCTGGAGCAATGTAACCAATCATGCCGAGAGTTCGGGTTTGGGTTTCAAGCTTGTTCTTGGCCAAAATCTTTGCAATTCCAAAGTCGCAGACTTGAGCGACCAGGTCCTCATTTAGAAGAACATTGCTAGGCTTCAGATCGCAGTGCACAGCGGGATTTGGTTGGCCATGGTGGAGATATTCGAGCGCCATAGCGACGTCAACCATTATCTCTACTCGCTGGTGGAGATCCAAGTTGTAGTGTTTGAGTAAAGCCACTTCTCCAAGCTCCCACTGGGCACGTATTGCAGCACCAGAGCTCTTAGATCAGCGTTTGTCCAGATGCTGATCACCTTGACTAGATTCCGGTGCCGGATCTTGCGGAAAACCTCGCATTCTGCTTCAAAACTTTTCAGGGCGCCTTCAATATGCAGATTCAGTACTTTGACTGCGACGTCTGTCCCGTTGGCTAGAGTTCCTTTGTATACAGAGCTAAAGCTTCCTGCCCCGAGCAAATTGCTTTCGCTGAAGTTGTTAGTACCTGAGCAAAGCTCCTGATATTATATCATTGGGTGGTCAATTTCAGGTGGGTTCTCCATCGAAACTGGAGCTTTTTTACTAGTGTTCCCACGCTTTCTAAGCAAGCAAATGACACAGACTAAAAGCATAGCTGATGCAATTGGCACCATAACGTAAAGTACCCGGAGCCGCTTGTCCCTTGATGATTTCTTTCCGTTTACTTTGCAAGATGGGACTTGAAAAGTTGCATTTCCACAAAGTGCTTCATTTTCAATGAACGAGAGAGTCAAAAAATTTCCAAAGGGCCCGCCATTAGGAATCTCTCCTGATAGCTTATTAAAGGACAAGTTCAAATTTTGCAGATATGTAAGTCCTGCCATGGACTCGGGCATCACGCCTGTTAAATCATTATAGGAGAGATCGAGAAAATCCGATCCTTTGAGGTTGCCGATTGATTGCGGTATGGATCCTTGAAACGAGTTCCTTGACAAGTTGAGAGAAGAAAGGCTCTGCAACTCCTGGATGGAACTCGGTATAGCGCCAGTAAGTTGGTTCCAAGAAAGATCGATGCTCACTACAGCTCTCATTTTCCCCATGTCAAACGGTAATCCTCCATTAAAAGAATTGAGTGATAGATTGAGGAAGATGAGTTGTTGAAGGCTCCACAGACTAACCGGTATAGCCGATGTCATGTTATTTGAACTAACGAGAAACTTTGAAGGCTGCTCAGGTTTCCAATGCAATTCAGGATCGATCCCAATATCCTATTTTGCCGGAGCAGAAAATCTCCTAAACTTGCCAAGTTGCATATCTCATTGGTGATCGGTCCTTAGAGATGGTTGTTATGGAGATACAGCCTTTGCAGGCTTTCTAGTCCTCTGAGTGATGATGGGATGTTGCCATCTAGATCATTATCGCTCAACTGTAGGAAAGTCAAGCTCTTCAACAAACCCATTTAGTTGGGAATATGACCTCTGATTTGACAATTGGGAGTGAATAGAATTTGTAGGGAACTCGAGAAGTTTTTGATAGATTCTGGTATGGAGCCACGAAGCGGGTTTTCTTCCAGAACCAAGGTTTGCAGCGATTTGCAATTAGATAAAGCAGAGAGGAAACCAAGCTCAGAACCATAAGTCTCACCTGTTAGCTGATTTGACTGAACCGCAAAGTATCTGAGGTCTTCAAGTTTCCCAAACTTTTAGGTATCGGTCCGCTGAGTTGATTGTTTCCGGCATCGAAAAGGACTAGGTTCGAAAAATTCGATAAATACTGTGGGATGTTGCCAACAAAGCCATTGTTTCCTAGAAAGAGTTGTTCCAAATTCGGAAGGCTTAGTTCGCTACTCGGGGGAATGCTTCCGGAGAGGGAATTTTCCATCAAAGAAAGCACTTGTAGCGAAGAAATGTTAAAAACCTCTTGAGGCACTATGCCCGTTATCAGATTATCTTGAAGGCTCATTGCATTCAGATTGACCAACTTGCCAATCTCACTTGGAATGTTACCTCCTATGCTGTTAAATTCCATGTACAGCATGTGCAAGCTTGACATGTTATTGATGGTTCGAGGGATCGTGCCGGTCAAGTTGTTAGTACCAAGATAGAGCTCCTGTAGCTTTTGCAAGCTGTCTATGTCTTGAGGAATGCTTCCCTGAAAACGATTGAATGACAACAACAACACAACAAGCTCTTTGCAGTGGGTTAGCGTCTCCGGTCGCAAGCCGCTAAATTGGTTATGAGACAGTAAAAGCCTCTGAATGTTAGGCCAACGGTAGCAAAGATCGGAGGGAAGACTTCCAGAGAGATCATTGTACATCAACATGACACTCGTGAGCGATCTATTGAAAAGTGTTGGAGGAATCCAACATGTGAGTTTGTTCATGACCAAACCAATGACCTGCAATGTGGATATGTTGCCCAGGAAGCTTGGAATTTGACCCCTTAAGTCGTTGAAGCAAAGAAACAGTTGTTTCAACTCAGGGAAGGGGCCGAATTCTCTTGGTATGCCACCCGTTAACCTGTTCACTGCGAGTGACATCAATTTGAGATTTTGGCACTGAGCTAAGTTAGGAGAAATGTTTTCTTCGAACTGGTTTGATTGGAGTATGAGTTCTTTCAGGCGGCGTAAACGACCGACCTCTATTGGAATCGTGCTGTAGAAACTGTTGTTGGTAAGATCAAAAGAAACCAGGAAAGAGAGATTGCCGAGGAAAGGAGAGTCTTCCCTGGAGACCCACATAGGAGAGGTCTAAAGCCACGACTCTTTGCCTGCGGTTGCTGCAAACGACGCCGATCCATTTGCAGAAGTTTGCTTCCGCGGTCCAATTGCTGCCTTTGATCGTGTCAGTCGGGTCAACCTCGATCACCGATTTGAAGTGGAGGAGAGCATCTTGATCGGTGAAGTTGCTGGAACAAAGGGTGAGCCGAAACATCAATAGGGAAGCTACCAGAAGCTCAAGAAGTGCTAAAAAGATGAACTTCCCCATGATGAACAGTCTCTCTTTTGATTGCATCAACAGACGCTTTGCTAGTTAGGACCTGCTCTTAGTAATTCATACCAAAAACTACCAAATGGTGTCTCTACATGATCCAGAATTCAGAGATATTGCAGGTTGAAAATGAGTTTTGAGGGTCAACATTCTCACATGATATGATCGTTTTCAATATTTTAAAATAATGCTACTCGCAATACCCCGCGAATGCTGTTCGCAATTCCCCACAAACAGACAATCGCGCCTAACAAGCCATTTGAGTTGAGACCTTCCCTAGAGGTGAGCTTGGAGAACCCCTTACTAAATCATCATGCCTGGCTCCGCGGTGGCCCGTTCTTTTTGTTCACACACGCTTTTGTTTTCTCTGTGGGGGTCCCAATGGACCTTTGACTAAAGTTCCCATGCACGAATGCCAAATGGGATTGATTGCGACAACAAGGAAGAATTATTACGCAAATTTTCAACTATAATAAGCTATTTCTTTTTTAAACATATCTTAGAAATTTATGCACATAGCATGATGTACTACCCTCGTTTTGTAAAGTTTTCAAGGGGACAGAAAATGGTTGAACATCTACTATTGTTTTTTTACTTTAGCTTTAATTTTTGAGATTTGACTTTTACTTAATGTTATTCGCCTTGAATATTTTGAGTTGCACATATTGACATTGAAATCTACCTAGAGTCGTGTAAAGTCTTTTTATTAAACTTTTGAAAGAAAATATTTTTCCATTAGCCTTTCCAAAAATAATAAAAGCCATATATGTTGTTCGTAAAATTCTGCACGTGTCAACGAACGTGTTGAACAAGTAATATAATGATGAGAAGAGTATCGTCTCACAGGGATTGATGATAATAAATCAATTAAATATTAAAATGGACTAATTCTAAAATTTATCTAACTGATCAAAATATAATTAAGAATAAATAAAAATTGACAATTTTTTAAAAACGAAATTTTATAAACTAAAAGCAGATAATCAATCGGGTAAAATATGTTAGAGCATCCGATTTCACCATAACCACTGGATATGAATTTCGAATCATTACGCATACAAGAACAATATCAAACATATGATAGCGGAATTTCCTAATCTATTTACTATCCTATTTCTAGGTATAGCAAACCTACTCAGTTTATCAATTCACTATATTTCTATATGAATTTAAATAAACATAAGCGCATTAAAATCTGTGAATATTCCGGGTTTACAATAAATCTTTTGGATCACCTTATCACCGAAAGCTACACAAATAACATAGTATATTTCTATCCACATTTAATTCATGGTTATATATTATAAGGAGCAATTGCATATTATTACTTCTCAGTCTCAAACATGCATATCAGATCATTCAAGTAGTGGCCAGTCACCTAAACGCATTAAGCACAATAATATATAACTCACATGAATGAAATTACTTGCAAAGCATAAAAAACATGAAATTCATATCATCATGATTAGGCTACATCGTAGCTCTAATAAAGAAAATTAGAACATAATAGAAGAAGAAACGAAAATAGAAATTAAATCAAACATCTTGAATCAAAGAAAAAGAATTTTGTTACCACTTTTGTCTTCTCTTCAAAATACTTGAAAAACTGTCAGAACACTGAAAACAAAAACGATCTCTCTTCTTCCGACTCCATATTCCCCCAAGTTATCCTATTTATATAATAACATCTAAGACTCCTCTCACAAGGTAATTACTTTTTTTTTCGCATAAAATTAGGGAATAAATCGCAGAATTCTCAATGTGATATCCACCTTCTAACTCTTCTCTGGGTCGCATATTCCTTTCCTTCTTTTTGCCATATTTTCCTTATTTTCTCCATATCTCAATATTCTGCATAAACAAGGAAATATTAAGTAAACAAAAGGAAATCCAAATATATTCTAACAAATTTTGCATTATGTCGCGACCCTAAAAAATTTTTGTCAAATTTCCTGGGCTAATGGATTATTAAGATTGAACTTAACTCGGGCCCTCCCAAGCCCTACCAATTCGTAACTTAGGGTTTAAGTTCTTAACATGCAAATGTTTTCATGCTTGGAGTCTCCACTAATCAATTTACGGTAGGCTAATTAGAAACCTAAATAAAACATAGGGGGATATGTTTTATTCCTACGAACCAGAGATTTTAAGCCCGGGGACTTGATTACGCTAGATCTAGTCTAACGCCCTTTCGGTACCTTTCATTTCAAAAATATTTTGGCAGGCAGTTTGGATCCATTTTAGCTTAATTACTAACATGTGAGGTGTTCATGTGGATGCGCAAACCACCAATTTAACACCCAGAAAGCATTAAATAAATTGCAAAATTAGGAGAACAACTTACCTCGAGCCAACGCAAGCATCTGCATTGTTAGTAAAAAATCATACAGACAATCCTAATATGATTTTTAATTAATAAGGCAATTCACTTAATTTTTTTGATTTTCGCTTATTTAAATGAAATCTAGTCTACATGCAATGACGTGCAAATATGACATGCGAAATAATGCAACCTAGCATGCATACTATATGTCGTGCGACGACGTGACTTAATTCTAATGACGGATGCAATGACATATTTTTGGTATTTTCTGATGAAATTCGGAATAAAAAATATGCCTAAATTAACATGCAACCTAATGACTTCTTCTTTTGGTATTTTCTGTTAAAATTCGAAATTCAAAAATACCTAAATTAACATGCAATCTATGATGACTTAATCTACCCTAGAATGACTTATTTTTGGGATTTTTGTGTAAAATTCGAAATAATAAAATAACGTGAATAATCCGTTAGGATCAAAATAATACCTAATTTAAACTAGGAAACATGCCACCTTAAATCCTAATTTAAATTAAATACTTATCTCATCCTATGAGATATATTCAAAAATCCTAAACATGCAAAATTCTAATTTGAATCTAGCTAGTATTTTTGAATTTTTTTGTTTTATTTGAAAAGGAAAGACAATTCAAACAAAGAGGTAGCAATCACAGTCAAATCTACCACGCGATTCGCCAAATTCGTTTCAAACTCGGATTAGGCACAGAAATCGAACTATCGGTCATATCTATAGGGTTATAGATATCGATGGAAAGTCGATTATTCAAAATTGGAAAGCTAATGAAATTCATTATCGTATCCAATTGGTTATGGATAGGATAATAATTTCTCGTATCGCCTCGTATCGGACCTTAGGGTTAAGGTCAGACAGTCGTCCAGATACGTTGCTAAATTAGGATAGTTTCCTAATTTTGAATATTCAAAAATATTGCGGATATCCTGAACATTATCCTAAGATATCTAATTATCCACACGATATTCACGAAATATTCCAAATACTCAAATTAGGAAACTTAATATTCTGAAAAATATATCGGATGATGATCGTTACCTAATTTGCAGATAATTCCAAATTTGAACTCGGATCGGGATCGGACTCGAGCTTGCGGATTGAGACGACGGCGAATGTGACGTCGACATCGGCGGGGTCAACGACGGCGTGGACATCTCAGGACAGCAGCTCCACCAGCGGGGTGCTCGACGGTACGGGCGTTAAGGGCGGCGGCGGTGGCTGTGACTTGACGGTGAACGGCTCTCCGGCGACGTCGGGGCACGGCAAGCCGGCGGGGCTGCTCCGATGGGTTCCCAGCAACGTCAGGAACGTCGGGGGGAAGACTTCGCGGCTGGTCGTTGGTGTGGACAAGACGTCTAGCGGTGGGGGCTGTTCTCGGTGGTGACCACTCCGGCGACGGTGGACGTTGGCGCAGCTCCAGCGTGCGGCGGTGGCGGTCTGTGGCTGCTCCGGTCAGTGGCTGTACAACGACGACGCGGGAGGACCAGGCAGTGATGGCGAGAGGGCCGAGGTGGCTCCCAGGTGGCTGGTGCACATCTGGTACAAGCGGCGACACGGTGGGGAGCTGCGGCGAGCTGCAGCTGTGGACTGCGGTGCAGGGGGCTTCGCCGGAGGGTGCAGAACAGCAGCGGTTGAAGGTACGGTGGGCACCTCCGGCTTGGCTCCGAGCAGCTCCAGACGGCGACAAAAGGGGTGTGACGGCGGTGGGGCGGCGTCGTGTGGGGCGGCGGTTCCGGCGCGGTCTCTCGAGCGCCGGTCTCTCTCTCTCCTCTTCTCAAAAAATTCTCACGTGTCTCTCCCTAAATTTTCAGATCTGAAAATTGTGTTCTGTCCCCCTAAAATTCTGACCTAAACTCGTTTATATAATGCTAATTCTAGGTCAATTAGGTGGGCTCTATGTCCTAATGGGCTTAGGTTTGGGCTTAGGCTCTAATTAACATTTAAATGAGCTGAATTAACTTGGGCTGAATTAAGCTCAAAACCTAATGGGCTGAATTAAGCTCAAATTAAAACGACCGAACCCGTTCGACTTGAAATTCCCGGCCCTTGCATTCCCGAGCGAACCGGTTTTTGTTCGATGAAATTTAAGCTCATTCGCCAATGCCAATCCGATGCAAAAATATGCAATTAAACTAAAATGAACTAAACTATATGTTATGCAATTTAAATATTTTTGTTTAGAGGTTAGAAATTTAATCCCTAATTTTCTATGCAAATTAACTAAATGACGCGCCAAAATTTAGGTGTCAACACATTATTTATTGCCTAAAGTAGATAAAATAACTCTATTTTTATAGAGTTATCAACCCCAAACTCAACATTTTGCTAGTCCTCGAGCAAAAGCAAGATATCAGACATACTCAAGCTAACAACCCCCTCCATTGCTTCCTTCCATAATTGCTCAAAATCACAATTCAAAGAAAAACACAAATTTCATCCAAACATTGAAATAGATTCATAAATTAAAATCGATTCTAACTATGTAATCCAAGTGTGTGTGTGAGTCTTCATCTTTTCGAATTATATGCAATCCAAAAAAGTTCACATTGGTATGCAACCTCTCAAAAACTCTTTATAATTATAACCAAATCTCATAGGTTTGCTTTTCATTCCTCTCTCCACTAATGTAAGCTAATCATCCAACCAAAAATCAATAGGACTTTCCTCAGGTTGTAATGTAAGGCTGGGCTAACAGTGAGATAATGGTAAATTTAAGCTCAAATCACCCATGAACACATTGATTTCTAGGATCTAATTAGAGCATATGCCACAATCCACAATTTCACATCTTCAAAATAATCTTTCTGCCACTACAGATCATCATTCTTCCTCTTTTTTTTTCTTTTTTTTTTCTTCATTGCTTTATGGTGAAGTTCCTCCCTAAATCCTTCCTAACATAACGTGAACATTCCCAACCCATTGAGTATCTAAAAGGCTCACTCAATTGAAAGTTGGATAGGGAACCATAAAAGCAATATTTTCTTTTTCTCTTTTTTTCTTTCTTTTTCTTCTTCTTTTTTTTTTTTGAAGAAGATACACCCAAACAATCATAGCAATCAAAATATTTCCATGCTCCACCCTTCCTCCCAAATTGCTATTATGCTCAAATAAAATTTTATCCTAAAAAAATCAACATGTTCATGGGGGCATGGGACAATGATATAATTTGGCAAACGATAAGCTAAAAAAGTACGTGGGTGCCAATAAAAGATTGGATAATAATTAAGGCTCAACGGGGTGACTATGGATAAATAAACAGGATTGGCTTAAAAGGCTTAATCGATCCAAAAATTGCCTAAATCATTTTCTCAGTTAGATGTAGTCTAGGATTTCGCCTCAAGAGAAAATCAAACAAATTCTAAGATTTGGGTGAGATCTAAGAAAAGCACATACTTCACATGAATGTTCTCTAGATGTACACACTACTTAAAAATTAAGAACTTCTAGTGCTCAATAAGTGGATCAACATCATCAGAATCAAAATTAACTCACATATCATTCGCAAGTTTGAACAAAATTTAAATTTTCCTAAGAATCGCAAAAATTCACAACAAGGAATGCAACAAAAAAGACAAATTCGGATTTAGCAAAAAAAAATTTGAGCAAAAATTTTGTCTCCCCCCAAACTTGAATGAAGCATTGTCCTCAATGTGAAAAACAAAAGAAACAAAAGAAAAATAGGAACAAGAAAACTCCCCTTGCTATAGGATGTGTCCATAGACGGTCTTGATGACTAAACTCCAAAAAGGTGATCCTTCAAGAAAGAAAATTAACCTGGATAAAAATTATTAATTATATTTTTTTTTTGAAAAATGAACGTAAAAATTAATGAAGAAACATAATAAAAATGCTTGGGTTGCCTCCCAAGAAGCGCTTGCTTTATAGTTTTCAGCCAAACTATCACAGATGTCGCTATTCTGGAAGATCAAGTTCAATAGTGATCTTCTGTTTGTTGTAACCACCTTCGAAGTAGGGCTTCAAACTTTGACCGTTCACCTTAAATGTGCCTTCGGTATCATGTGCAACTTCAACTGCTCCGTATGGAAATACCTGTGTGATTGTATAAGGACCAGACCATCGAGAACGTAACTTTCCTGAAAAAGTTTAAGACGAGAGTTATAAAGTAAAACTTTTTGACCAATTTCGAACTCTCTTCTGAATATGTGTTTATCATGCCATATTTTGGTACGCTCCTTGTACATTTTAGCATTTTCATAAGCCTCATTGCGAAATTCCTCCAATTCATTTAGTTGCAACAATCTTCTTTCACCTGCAGGCTCTCTGTCATGACAATGATGCAGAATATTTGCCATTTCTTCATCTGGAACACATCTCTTTATGACTTGGTCTGCACATACCTTAAAAAGAAAAGGTTCTTCCCAAAAATAATTTTTAACATCAAAAAATAATTTTTTCTTCTGTTGATATGACAATTCAGGAGGAAGAATATTACTTACTAGATAATTCAACAAATCAGCATACCAAGGAATTTTTGTGAATTTGATGGAAAAAATTTTCTCATCAGGGAACTCTTCCATAATTGGACTTACCTCTTCCTTTAAATTCGAAAATCTTGACAAGTGATCTGCAACTAGATTTTCAGTCCCCTTCTTATCTTTGATTTCTAAATCAAATTCTTGCAGCAATAGAATCCACCTGATTAAACGTGGTTTTGATTCTTTCTTTTCAAGTAGATACTTAAGAGCAGAGTGGTCAGAATAAACTATAACTTTTGAGCCAATTAAATAAGAACGAAATTTATCAAAAGCAAAAACTACTGCCAAAAGTTCCTTTTCTGTTGTGGCATAATTCAATTGAGCTCCAGATAGGATGCGACTTGCATAGTATATGGTTCAAAAAATTCCATCCTTTCTTTGTCCAAGTACGGCTCCAACAGCCGAGTCACTAGCGTCACACATCAACTCGAAAGGTAAATCCCAAGTAGGCGCAGTCATGATAGGGGCCGAAATTAACTTCTTCTTCAATGTGTTGAATGCCTGCAAACAATCATCAGAGAAGTCAAATTTAGAATCTTTTTCCAACAATTTAGAAATGGGTCTAGCAATCTTAGAAAAATCTTTAATGAAACGCCTATAAAATCCTGCATGTCCCAAAAATCCTCGAACAAGCTTCACAGAGGTAGGAGGTGGCAGTTTTGAAATAACTTCAATCTTAGCTCGGTCCACCTCAATTCCTCTTATAGAGATCTTATGGCCTAGCACAATCCCTTCCTGCACCATAAAGTGACACTTCTCCCAATTCAAGACAAGGTTAGTCTCCTCACATCTTTGTAACACCAAAGCTAAATTATTCAAGCATGAATCAAAAGATGAGCCAAAAACAGAAAAATCATCCATAAATATCTCAATATATTTTTCCATCATGTCAGAAAAAATAGCCATCATGCATCTTTGAAAAGTAGCAGGCGCATTACAAAGACCAAAAGGCATCCTCCTATAGGCAAAAGTACCATAAGGACAAGTAAAAGTAGTTTTTTCTTGATCCTCAGGTGCAATAGAGATTTGATTATAACCAGAATATCCATCTAAAAAGCAGTAAAAATCATGCCCTGCAAGTCTCTCCAACAATTGATCAATAAAAGGTAAAGGAAAGTGATCTTTACGGGTGGCATCATTCAATTTTCTATAATCCATGCAAACACGCCATCCAGTAATGGTTCTAGTCGGAATTAATTCATTATCATTATTTAGTTGAACAGTCATACCTCCTTTTTTTGGAACAACTTGCACAGGACTTACCCAGGAACTATCAGAGATAGAATAGATGATCCCCACATCAAGTAACTTAATTACCTCAGTTTTCACCACTTCTTGCATTTTTGGGTTCAAACGCTTCTGAGGTTGGATAGTGGGTTTATATTGTTCCTCCATCAAAATTTTGTGCATGCAAATTGAAGGACTAATTCCCTTGATGTCAGCTATTTTCCATCCAATTGCACCTTTATGTTCTCTCAACACTCTGAGCAGTTTCTCCTCCATCAAATCTGTCAAAGAAGAAGATATAATTACTGGTAAAGAGGAAATTCCATCTAAATAAGCATATTTCAAATGAGAAGGTAAGTGTTTGAGTTCAAGAATAGGAGGCTCTTCAATTAATGGCTTCGTTGTGTGCTGTCCCAACTTCTCAAATTTTGTTGTCTTAGGCCTTGAATATGTTGGATTTGCCTCCATAAAATTTGTATACTCCATTATCTCCTCATTCTCAATTTCTCTGTCTTTTGGTTGAACCAAACATGCTTCAAGTGGATCTTTAAAAATATTTTCTTGAAAAACATTATTCACCAACTTGTCAACTGTCTCAACTCTAAAACAAGAATTATCATCATATGGATATTTCATTGCTTTAAAAACATTGAAAGAAACAAGATCATCTTGAACTCTAAGAATCAACTTCTCTTGTTGTACATCAATAAGAGCTCTTCCTGTTGTTAGGAAAGGACAACCTAAGATAAGTGGTACCTCAAAATCTTTCTCCATGTCAAGAACTATGAAATCTGCAGGAAAAATAAACTTGTCAACTTTTACCAATATGTCTTTTACAATACCTCTCGGATATTTAATTGATCGATCAGCCAGTTGAAGCGACACTGTAGTTGCTTTTACTTTACCCAATCCTAATTTCCTGAAAATAGAGAAATGCATCAAATTAATACTTGCACCTAAATCATATAATGTCTTTTCAAAGTAAGAATCTTCAATAGTGCAAGGAATTGTAAAACTCCCTGGATCTTTTAACTTCGGAGATAATTTATTTTGTAGGATGGCTGAACATTCCTCATTCAACTTCATAGTTTCGTAATCCTCTAGCTTTCTTTTTTTTGCCAAAATTTCCTTCAAAAATTTTGCATAGCTAGGCATTTGCGCTAAAGCATCTGCAAAAGGAATATTAATGTACAATTTTTTAAAAACATCAAGAAATTTAGAAAATTGCTTATCTATTTTGTGCTGCTGGAGTCGCTAAGGGAATGGAATTGACGGCATGTATGGCTTGGGATTATCTGGAAAAAGTTTGCTCTTGCCTATCTCCTTTGGCTGTTTCTTGACCTCTTCTTATTTGTCTCTGGAAATCTCTTGTTTGGTATCTTCTTCACCCACTTATTTACCATTTCTCAGGATTATAGCTTTCATATTTTCAATTGGATTTTTCTCTGTGTTGCTAGGCAAAGAACCCTGTTGTCTCCCAGACATCATGTTTGCTAACTGCCCCAATTACATCACCAGATTTCTGATTGAAGCCTCTTGATTTTGAAATCTCACATCTGTGCTCTTGATGAAGTCCTGAGTAGTGTTGGCAAGTTTTGTGACTATATCTTCTAGACTGGACTTTGTCTCTTCTGGTTGTTTGAATCTCAGTGGCAGTCTTGTCACATTTTGATTATTTCATGAAAAATTTGGATGATTGCGCCATCCCGAATTGTATGTGTTGGAGTAGGGATTATTCTGTGATCTGTTAAAATTCCCAACAAAGTTAGCATTTTCATTAAATTGAGCAAAAGTGTTACCTACCTGACATTCTGTACTAACATGTCTTCCACCACAGAAATCGCATGTCATATTCTGAATTTTCATGCCTGAAACACTCATATTATCTATCTTTTTGTTGAGTGCTTCAATTTGTGCAGTGATTGCCGTGAAAGCATCCACCTCATGAACTCCGCTACCTTTTCGCACTAATATCCTCTCAGTAGGCCACTGATAACTATTGAATGCCATCTCCTCTAATAAGTTGTAGGCTTCTTCTGGTGTTTTATTATTCAGAGTTCCCCCTGCAGCTGCATCAATCATAGAACGGAGATTTGTACTGCACCCATTATAAAAAGTTTGTACTTGCATCCATACGGGTAATCCATGATGTGGGCATCTCCTAAGAAACTCCTTGAATCTTTCCCATGCTTCATACAATGATTCATTATCCATCTGCATAAAATTAGTAATATCGTTACGCATTTTTGTAGATTTTGCTGGTGGAAAGAACTTACTAAGAAATTTTTGGGCCATATCATTCCATGTAGTGATCGATCCTGCAGGAAGAGAATAGAGCCAACCTTTAGCTTTGTCTTTAAGAGAGAATGGAAATAATCTCAATCTAATAGTATCATCTGAAACTCCATTATATTTAATTGTGTCACAAATTTCAAAAAAAGCATCGATGTGAGCATTTGGATCATCACTTGGTAGCCCACTAAATTGCACTGATTGTTGAAGCATCTGAACCAATGATGGCTTGATCTCAAAGTTGTTTGCTTGAATTGCAGATCTCCTGATACTTGATGTGGTGCCCTCAATTGTTGGTGCATCATAATCTTTCAAGAGTCTACATTGATTTCTACCAACATTAACTCCCTCCATCTTTTTAATGTGATTTCTCTGTTCTCTCAGTCGCCTTTTAAATGTGCGTTCGATTTCTGGATCAAACTCAGTAAGTTTTCCTTGTTGGCTACGTGTCATGCACCAATGTATACTCTGAAAAAACAAATAAAAGCTAGATTAAACTTAGAATTATCCGGTATCAATATTAATTGGTATTAAATAAACAATCCCCGGCAACGACGCCAAAAACTTATTCGTAAAATTCTACACGAGTCAACGAACGTGTTGAACAAGTAATATAATGATGAGAAGAGTATCGTCCCACAGAGATCGATGATAATAAACCAATTAAATATTAAAATGGACTAATTCTAAAATTTATCTAACTGATCAAAATATAATTAAGAATAAATAAAAATTGACAATTTTTTAAAAACGAAATTTTATAAACTAAAAGCAGATAATCAATCGGGTAAAATATGTTAGAGCATCCGAGTTCATCATAACCACTAAATATGAATTTCGAATCATTACGCATACAAGAACAATATCAAACATGTGATAGCGAAATTTCCTAATCTATTTACTATCCTATCTCTAGGTATAGCAAACCTACTCAGTTTATCAATTCACTATATTTCTATATGAATTTAAATAAACATAAGCGCATTAAAATCTGTGAATATTCCCAGTTTACAATAAATCTTTTGGACCACCTTATCACCGAAAGCTACACAAATAACGTGGTATATTTCTATCCATATTTAATTCATGGTTATATATTATAAGGAGCAATTGCATATTATTACTTCTCAGTCTCAAACATGCATATCAGATCATTCAAGTAGTGGCCAGTCACCTAAACGCATTAAGCACAATAATATATAACTCACATGAATGAAATTACTTGTAAAGCATAAAAAACATGAAATTTATATCATCATGATTAGGCTACATCGTAACTCTAACAAAGAAAATTAGAACATAATAGAAGAAAAAACGAAAATAGAAATTAAATCAAACATCTTGAATCAAAGAAAAAGAATTCTTTCATCACTTTTGTCTTCTCTTCAAAATACTTGAAAAACTGTCAGAACACTGAAAACAAAAACGATCTCTCTTCTTCCGACTCCATGTTCCCCCAAGTTATCCTATTTATATAACAACATCTAAGACCCCTCTCACAAGGTAATTACTTCTTTTTTAGAATAAAATTAGGGAATAAATCGCAGAATTCCTAATGTGATATCCACCTTCTAACTCTTCTCTGGGTCGCATATTCCTTTCCTTCTTTTTGCCATATTTTCCTTATTTTCTCCATATCTCAATATTCTGCATAAATAAGGAAATATTAAGTAAAAAAAAGGAAATCCAAATATATTCTAACAAATTTTGCATTATTTATTGCCTAAAGTAGATAAAATAACTCTATTTTTATAGAGTTATCATATGTCATTTGATGTTATAGTTGTTAGGTTGTGACCAATAATGAGGGGCATTGCTAACTCATGTTTTTATAGTTACATTTATCTTTCAATAATAGATACTAGTGAAAAACATGTGTGATTCAACAATTTATGCATTTGAATTCCGAATAGGGATAACATATTAATCAAGGAAAAGAACAAAAATGATAAATCAATATATTATGAAAGCCAAGTGAATATGAGATTTTTGCAAATATAAAGAAATAAAACGGTAAATAGGATAAACTAAAAAAAACCAAAAAGGAAAAAAATAACTATACGAGTGAGTCTCATGATATAGGATGGAGGAATGATGGAATTATAAAGTTAAAAGAAGGTTAATACCATGAAAAATCCTAAACTGGTACACTTGTGACAATTTTATCTTGAACTATTTTTTTGACTACAAAAAACCCCAAACTGGTACTCATGTGATAAATTTATCCCGAACTATTTTTTTGACCATCAAAAACCCCAAATTGGTATACTTGTGACAATTTTACCCCGAACTATTTTTTTTACCACCAAAAAACCTATACTGGTACACCTGTGATAATTTTACCCCAGAACTAATTTTTTGACCACTAAAAACCACAAACTAGTACATTTGTGACAAATTTACTATGTATTAGTGTCCGTTAAATTATATTAATATCACAAAAAATCACAAATTGATAAACTTGTGACAAATAGAGGGGTAAAACCCAAAACCGGTACACATGTCAATTACCACATGTCATTAAACTTCGCAATTTGACAGTAAAATTTAACAGAAACTAACGGAGGGTAAATTTGTCACAGGTGTACCAGTTTGGGGTTTTTAGTGGCCAAAAAATTAGTTCGGGGGTAAAATTGTCACAGATATATCAGTATGGGATTTTTTATAGTCAAAAAAATAGTTCCGGATAAAATTGTCACACGTTTACCAGTTTAGGATTTTTTGTGGTCAAAAAAATAGTTTGAGGTAAATTTGTCACAAGTGTACCAGTTTGGGATTTTTCATGGTATTAACCCTAAGAAATGGGAAAAGCAGAAGAAGATCATATGTGGAAAAATTAAAATTAAGGGTTAATACCACGAAAAATCCTAAACTTGTATACTTGTGACAATTTTACCCCCAAACTATTTTTTTTACCATAAAAAATCCCAAACTGGTACACTTGTAACAAATTTTATCTTAAACTATTTGTTTGACCACCAAAAAGTCCAAACTGGTATACATGTAACAATTTTATCCCGAACTAATTTTTTAATATTATTTTTTATTTTTCGAATTTTTTTTATTAATTTTTTATTTTTTCTTTACTTTTTTTTCTTTGTATTTAATCTCTGGAAGGTCGCCAATCGGCTAGAGGCGCAAGCCGGCGAGAGCCCGACCCCGCCGTTGCAGGGCGAGGTCGACCTCACCGGTGTTGGGTGAGGTCGGCCTCGCCTGGCAACGGCAAGATCGAGCCTCGCCAGATCTGGCGAGGGCTCGGCCCCACTCTGCACGTTGACCTCCCCGGATCTGGCGAGGGCCCGGCCACGCCGGCCGCTGGTGAGGCTCGACCTCGCCGGCGTTGGGCGAGGTCGAGGTCGAGCCTCGCCGGCGTTGGGCGAGGTCGAGGTCGAGCCTCGCCAGCTGCTGGCGGGGCCGGGCCCTCGCCGGCTTGCGCCTCTAGCCGGTTGCCAGTCCGGCGACCGATGACCGGCCAGAGATTAAAAACAAAGAAAAATAAGTAAAGAAAAATAAAAAATTAATTTAAAAAATTCGAAAAATAAAAAATAATATTAAAAAATTAGTTCGGGGTAAAATTGTCACATGTATACCAGTTTGGGATTCTTGGTGGTCAAAAAAATAGTTCAGGGTAAATTTGTCATAAGTGTACCAGTTTGGGGTTTTTTATGGTAAAAAAAATAGTTTGGGGTAAAATTATCACAAGTGTACCAGTTTAGGGTTTTTCGTGGTATTAACCCTAAAATTAAATGGTTAAGAGGGAAAATAGATTGAGGTCTATAAAAGAAAATATGAAAAACCATACCTTACGTTTTTTTTTCCAGTACTGTACTACTTTCCCTCCTTTATTTTGAAGATACCAATTTGTATTTTGCATTTTGCCTTTAGACATCACTTTGTACTATGGGTGAGCATGGTCCGGGTGGGTGATTCCCACCCTAGAACTAGGAATCACCTACTAAGAATCGGTTTCGAAAAATTGAAACTAAGAATCGCCCGTTGGTTCCATGGATCCACCCGGGAATCAGGCCGCCGATCCGATTTAGTCCAATTCCCGGATGGTCCATGGGATCGGTCTCACTAGTCAAGAACGGAAACGGAAAGATGGAGATAGAGACGGAGACGGATATGGAAAGTCGGAGACGGTGAGGTGAGCATCGACCGAAAAGAGTGAGATAGTGAAAGTGAGTGTGAGTGTGAGGCGAAAGCAAACGAAGGTGTTTCTTGGCTCAATGTGAGGCTATGAGCATCGAGCGAGTTAGGTTTAGTTTAGGGATTTATGATTTTTCTTTTTAAAAAATATATGAATATAAAAAATATATTTACTATTATATTACCGGTTCGGTCCTGGTGGGCCGGCAAGCGATTCCACACCTGGAACAGAGAACCTGATTGGCACCCACCGGTTTCCAAAAATTGGAATCTGGAACTGGATTGATTCCCTTAGGAGCCACCGGTTCCGGATGATCCCAAGCGATTCGTGCAGTTTTCGATTCTTTTGCACATCCTTACTTGATACATTCACATGGTTATTTTTATGGTCTTATTTGTATACAAAAAATAACGACATTTCCTTTCTGAAAATTCTCTCATCAAATCCTAAATTTCCCATACCATCTGAAACCCCTTCTCCTAAAAGCACAAATTAATGCAAATCATAACCACCCAAACCCTAAATTCAGCCACCACCATGGATCACCATTGAAAGCCTCTAGCTGTCGCACATAATATGGCTAGGTTTGTCGACTCCCATCCTCAAACCCTGATGCTACTACCCTCCATCTTTTAGGGTCACAAGGTCTCTCTCTCTCTCTCTCTCTCTCTCTCTCTCTCTCTCTCTCTCTCTCTCTCTCTCTCTCTCTCTCTCTCCTCGATTGCCTAGTGGCTCGCTAAGGTTACGTATTGCCATGGATGATCTTAATGAAGGTCATCCGCAGCCTTGTCACAACTTGATCTTGATTTGGAGATCATTAATTGCCATGGATGACCTTGGCCTCCAACCTCAATTTGAGGTTAGAGGTCACGTAGGCCATTCATGGTTTAAAAGGAGGCCAAACCCTGATTGCGATATTGGCGTGCTATGATCACATATGGCCATGGACAACCTCAATTGAGGTTATCCACAGCCTTGTTACAGCTCAATCTTGATTAGAGATTGTTAGTTACCATGAATGACCTTGGCCCACAACCTTAATTTGAGGTTAGGCTTCACGAGGTCATTCATGACATTGAGGGAAATTTTTCACACCCCTATCATTTTGGTAATTTGATCAGCATACTATCTCCGGTTCTAGTTTTCTCTACCACAAATCTCTAAGCTTTGTTCATAATAAGGGTTATTGCACGCAATGCTCCATCATGAATGAAATTGTTGAAATATAGAGGGTTTTCAATTCATCACAAAAGAAGACGAATTGTGTTATCGTTATAAATTTTAGATTGTCGATATTTTGTGATGACAATCTAGATAAAGGAAGCCAAGTCCAATCAGTTTTGTGGTGAACACATTCCCACCGTATCTGGGGCCTTTGAGTGCCCAAACAAAAGAAATGCGCCAATAGTCCAAAACAAGATTTCAACGAGTTAATTGGGCTTTCCATAAGCCCTTTCTCAGTCCATGTATGTGAAATGGATGTGCTATGAACGTATAAATCCGATGTGCTTATATTCAAATAGTCAAAACATAAGATACACATCTACAATGCATCTCACTGGAATTCAACCTTAAAAATTCTCCTAAAAATTTCATTCCCGCCCAAGCCTTCTCACTAAATATATAAATAGTAATAGTATGTTACAATATAACGGACTACATTGTAATTTAAATGTTAAATTAATTTACAAGCTAACAAAGATCTCATATTTTAATTTGAATATAATTTTTCACATTTTTTTAACAATTAAAGGGCACAGATATGGAGACCGGGCAAGCTGGCCTATAAAATACCCCACAAGCACTATGAACCGGTTAAATTTAGACACTAGCAAATCAAGCAACTCAAAATACTGTTTTTACTAGGAGAACGTAGCCACTAAATCCTTTTCTTTTATGAGTTGTCCTTTTTATACTTTCTAGTTAGTTGTTAGAACTCAATATTCTCGTTAAATATGTATCTCAAGCAATTTTCTCATCCACAAAAACTATGATTTAGGGTGGTTTACTTCGCAAAAAATTAACTATTAGGAAGTTCTTTTTTTTTAAATGATCATTTGTTTCATTTACGAAGATATTTCAACCAAAAAACATTTACATCGTTAACCAAAAGTTTAGGCATAAACTATTGTAAATAATGAAAACATTTCCATTCAATTAATTTTCCTAAACGATACAAACAATATTATTAAGAAAAATATTTTCAAGTAATTGATTTTTTGTGATATAAATGCAGCATAATTCCTTTTTTTTTTTCAAAGTTGCAACACTTTACATATCTCAATGTGCAAATTTACACTTCAAATCATCAAAGAGTCATGCTGAAGCCTCAATCACATGACTAGTATGCTTGTAGAATTATCAAGCGATAATAGCACAAATGGTACCTAAATTTTGGTGTAATGTGCAATGTGGTTCTTAAACTTTTAATAATTGTTCAATGTGATCCCCGCACTTCGGTCCAATGTGCAACAAGATCACTAAACTGTTAATTTGTTCAATATGTCCCATGAACTAATAAACTACATGAAAATGCTTATAAGTTTATGGATCATATTGAATGTTGAATCAAAATTTAGGGATCATATTAAATAAATTAAAAATCCATATTGCAAGTTAGAAACAATGTTGAAACAAAGTTCAACTACCATTCGTGTAATTTTCTAAAGGGTTAATACCACGAAAAACCCTAAACTGGTACATCTGTGACAATTTTATCCCGAACTATTTTTTTGACCACAAAAAACCCTAAACTAGTACACCTATGATAAATTTACCCCGAACTATTTTTTTGACCACCAAAAATCCTAAACCGGTACACTTATGATAATTTTACCCCAAACTATTTTTTTGACCACCAAAAACCCCACACTGGTACACATGTGACAATTTTACCCTTGAACTAATTTTTTGAGCACTAAAAACCCCAAACTGGTATATTTGTGACAAATTTACCCTCTGTTAGTGTCCGTTAAATTATATTTTTTTTTTGGTAAAGTCCGTTAAATTATATTAATATCACAAAAAATCACAAATTGGTAAACTTGTGACAAACAGAGGGGTAAAACCAAAAATCGATACATATGTCAATTATCACGCGTCATTAAACTTAGCAATTTGAAGGTAAAATTTAACAAAAACTAACGGAGGGTAAATTTGTCACAGATGTACCAGTTTGAGATTTTTTATGGCTAAAAAATTAGTTCGTGGGTAAAATTATCGCAGGTATATCAGTGTGGGGTTTTTGATGGTCAAAAAAATAGTTCGGGATAAAATTGTCATAAGTATACCAATTTAGGATTTTTGATGATCAAAAAAATAATTTATAATAAATTTATCATAGATATATCAATTTTGAGTTTTTCGTGATATTAACATTTTCCTAAATTATTTGTTGTTACCTTTCCAAGTCAGAGATTGCTCTACCACCCATGGTGGCATGGCAGCTCCATAAATCCTAATTTCATCTCTGCTCAACCATCTCACCCTGCGTCTTTTCCCTCAGTTGCCTCTCTCGCAGAGCTTGCTCCGAATGGCAGAGGATGAGGATGCCAATGCTCGCCTTCATTCGCTCTGCAAGAGATCAGGTAAGTTTTGGTCGGTGATGGATGGAGATGTTTCTGGGGATATATTAAAGGAACTCCGTCTCACTCTCTTTGGGAGACTCTTCTCAAGCCCATCCGTGAATTTCGAAGCCTTTGTGAATACGATGAAAAGAGCATGGAGAATTGAAGACATGGTTTCTGCCGACCTGGGCTCTGGCCTTCTTGCATTTACGTTCAAATCTGAAGGAGACAGAAACAGAGTTTTAGAATCTGGTCCATGGTCTTTTGCGAATCACCTCGTGTTGCTTAAATCGTGAGAACCCAATACACCTCCTCATCGTTATGAATTTGCGACTTGTGCCTTTTGGGTTCAAATTTGCGGATTACCCCTTGAATATTACTGTGTGGATGTTGTGAACAAACTTGCTCAGGGGATTGGGATGGTTTTAGATGCGAAAGTGGAAAGGAATGGATTTTTATCAGCAAGAGCGAAAGTGGAGATGAACCTGGATGCTCCTTTAAAATCTGGTATCGTTGCTAGTGGTGGAGGTACGAAGCTTTGGCTTGATTTTAAATAGGAAAGACTGCCCCATTTTTGGTGTTCATGCGGTAAGCTGGGTCATTATGCCATGTATTGCACAGAGATCCCTTATGAAGAAGGCAATTTAATTCCAGAAAGTGACATTTATTTTGGGAAATGGCTACGGCAAGAGGTTGATGAATATAGCCCTTTCTAGAAGGTCTTTTATGCAGCAAAGATCAAAGAAGATATATAGTTCTAGATTCCCCGGTTAACAACACTCAAATTGTGTTTTTTGTGGAAGGAACTTCTGGCCCTGATAACCTGCAGATAACCATTATGGAGAATAAAGCAGAAGTCTCTGAAATCAGAGGAGAAGACCTTTTGAAGTCGGACCCAAGCTAGACTGTCGTTGGGTGAAATTTCCATCCCTGCAAAATCTCGTTGCGTTTCTATTGTTTTCGTCCAATACAGAAAGCTCAAACAAAGAGTAGGAAGTTTGCTGCAGATGTCTAGACAAAAAGCCATTGAAACGAAGTTAGTATGTACAAAGCTAAGATAATGCTATGTTAAATTTCTATGAACAGCTCTCCACCTTATTTTCATGACAAGGAAGTGACAACTATATCTTGTTTCAATCTTGTTCTCAGCCAAAATCTTCGTGATTCCAAAGTCTCGGACTTGTGCAACAAGGTCCTCATTTAGAAGGGCATTGCTAGGCTTCAGATTGCAGTGCACAACGTGTTCCAGTTGGCCACGGTGGAGATATTTGAGTGCCTTTGCAACGTCGACCGTTGTATTCACTCGCTGATGGAGACCCAAGTTGTAGTCAACCCTTGGGCACGTATTGCAGCACCTGAGCTCTCAGATCAGCATTTGTGCGGCTGCTGATCATCTTGACCAGATTCTGGTGCCAATTATGCAGAAAACCTCACATTCTGTGCAAAACTTTTCAGAGAGCCTTTGATAAGGAAATTCAGTAATTTGACCGCAACGTCTGTCCCGTTGGCCTGAGTCCGTTTGTGTACAGCGCTAAAGCTTCCTGCTTCGAGCAAATTGCTTTCGCTGAAGTTGTTAGTAGCTGAGTGGAGCTCCTAATATGATATTATTAGGTGGTTTGTTGCAGGAGAGCTTTTTTACCAGTGTTCTGACGCTTTCTGAGCAGGCAAATGACAAAGACTAAAAGTATAGCTGATACAATTGGCACCATAATGTATAGTAACTGGAGCCGCTTGTCCCTTGACGATTTCTTTCTATTTACTTCGCGCAGTGGGGCTTCAAAAATTGCATTTTCACAACGAGAGAATCGAAAAATTTCCAAAGGGTCCGGCGTTAGGAATCTCTCCTGATAGCTTATTAAAGGACAAGTTCAATTTTTGCAGATACGTAAGTCCTTCCAGGGACTTGGGTATCGTGCCGGATAACTTCTTGTAGGAGAGGTCCAATTGATTGTGGTATCAATTCTGGAAACGAGTTCTTTGACAAGTTGAGAGAAGCAAGGCTCTTCAACTCCTGGATGGAACTCGGTATGGCGCTGTTAAGTCGATCCAAGAAGGATCAATGCTCTCTATAGCTGTCATTTTCCCCATCTCAAGTGGTAGTCCTCCATTGAAAGAATTGACTATTGAGGAATATGAGTTCTTGAAGGCTTTGCAGACTGACCAGTTGTTTCCAATGCAAGTTAAGATAGACACTGATGTACTATTTTGCTGGAGAAGCAACTCTCCTAAACTTGTCAAGTTGCATATCTCATGGGGGATCGGTCCCTCGAGATGGTTGTTATCACGGTACAGCCTTTGCAGGCTGTTTTAGTCCTCCAATAGATGACAGAATGTTGCTGTCTAGATCGTTATCGCTCAACTATAGAAAGTCAAGCTCTTCAAGAAACCCATTTGGTTGGGAATGTGACCTGTTATTTGACAATGGGGAGTGACTAGAATTCGTAGGGAACTTGAGAAGTTTTCGATAGATTCCAGTATGGAGCCACGAAGCCGGTTTTCTTCTAGAACCAAGGTCTGCAGGGATTGGCAATTAGACAAAGCAGAGAGAAAATTGAGCTCCGAACCATAAGTCTCTCCTGTTAGCTGATAAACTGAACTGCGAAGTATCTGAGGTTCTTCACGTTGCCCAAACTCATAGGTATCAGTCCGCTGAGTTGATTGATCCCGGCATCGGTAAAAATTAGGTTAAAAAAATTCGAAAAATACTTTAGGATGTTGCTGGCAAAGCCATTGTTTGCTAGAAAGATTTCTTCCAAATTCGAAAGGCTTAGATCGCTATATGAGGGAAGGCTTCCGGGAAATTGTCCATCAAAGAAAGCAGTTGGAGCGAAATAATGTTGAAATCCTCTTGAGGCACTTTGCCTGTTAGCAAATTATCCTGAAGGCTCATTTCATTTAGATTGACAAAAAGGCCAATCTCACTCAGAGTGTCACCTCCGATGCGGTTATATTCTACGTATAGTTGGTGCAAGCTTGACATGTTACTTATGGTTCGATAAATCATACCAGTCAAGTTGTTAGTACCGAGATGGAGCTCCTGCAGCTTTTGCAAGCTGTCTATGTCTCAAGGATTGCTTCCCTGAAACGATTGAACGACAATGACAACACAACAAGCTTTTTGCATTGGGTTAGCGTCTCTGGTAACAGGCCGCCGAATTGGTTTTCAGACAACAAAAGCTTATGAATGTTGCCAGCAGTAGCATAGATCGGAGGGAAGACTCCCCGAAAGATCATTATACGTCAACCTGACACTCGTGAGTGACCTACAGAAAAGTGTCAAAGGAATCGAACGTGTGAGATTGGCCATGAGCAAACCAATACCCTGCACTGTGGATATATTGCCCAGGAAGCTTGGAATTTGGCCTCGTAAGTTGTTGAAGCCAAGAAACAATTGTTGCAACTTTGGGAAGGCGCCAAATTCTCTCGATATGCCACCGTTAGTCTGTTCACAGCAAGTGACATCAATTTGAGATTTTGGCACAGCGCTGAGTTAGGAGGAATGTTTCCTTCGAACTGGTTCAACTGTTCAGGTGGCGTAAATTACCGTTTTTATCTGGAACCGTGCCATAGAAACTGTTGTTGCAAAGATCAAGAGAAGCCAGGAAAGAGAGTTTGCCAACGTAAGGAGAGAGTCTTCACTAGAGACCCGTAGAGGTGAGGTCTAAAGTCGTGACTCTCTGCCTGTGGTTGCTGCAGTCTATTCACAGAAGTTTGCTTCTGCAGTCCGATTGCTGCCTTTGATCATGTTGTCGGGTCGACTTCCGTCGCCGATTTGAAGTGGAGGAGAGCCTCTTGATCACTGAAGTCGCTGGAACAAATGATGGGCTAAAACGTCGATAAGGAAGCGAACAAACATCAAGAAATGCTAAAAAGATGATCTTCTCCATAATGAAGAGTCTCTTTGATTGAACTTGGAGAATCCCCTAAAGCTCCACTGCACGAATGTGATAAGGTTTTGTGATAACTAGGAAGAGTCCGCATGTTACTTCGACTATAAGAGTTGCTTCTCAATTTTTTTAACTATTAAAAGATATCTCTATAGTCTTAAATTTTATCTTAGAAATTTATATACAATGTGTTGACACCTAAATTTCACCGAGCGTTTAGTTTAAATTTGCATAGAAAATTAGGGATTAATTTTAACCCCTAAACAAAAATATTTAATTTTGCATAACATATAGTTTAGGTTTATTTTAGGTTAATTGCATTTTGCATCAAATTGGCGTCGGCGAGCGAGCTTAAATTTCTTTGAACAATACTCGGTACGCTCGGGAATGTGCGGGCTCGGAATTTCAAGACGAACGGGCTTGGTTGTTTTTAATTTGGGTTTGATTTAGTCTGTTGAATTTAATTAATTAAAGCCCACATTAAATCAGCCCATTTAAATTTTAATTAAGCCTAAGCCCTAACCTAAGCCCACTAGGATTAGAGCCCATCTAATTTGACCTAGGATTAGTCTATATATACATAACATTAGGTCAAATTAAGGGGGGGAACACAATTTTCAGATCAGAAAATTTAGAGAAAAAACGTGTGAGAGAGAGAGAGAAAGCAACGTCGCCGGCCTCCCCATGCCTCTGCAAAACTGATGCGATTTTTTGCTTCGGAGGTGGCTGTTCCACGTTGTCTGCGCTTGACGCCAACCTACCACTGCTGTTGATTCCTCTCCCCGATGATGTCTTGCTGCGTTGAGCCTTACCTAGCGTAAGCGTGGACGACTGCTGCTCTTCTGATTGGTCATCGTGGGCTGCTGCTGCTTCACGTCCAGACTCCTCCCACAGCTTGAAGAGAAGTCCACCAACGATTCTTGACCGCTGCAGCAGTGGACGTCCACGTTGAAGCCCAGCCTTGGCGCTCTCCCCATGCAGATTACGTAGAAGAAGACAGCAGCCCTGAAGAGAAGCCGACGCTGCCGTTGCTGATTCCTCTACCGAGAAGTCCACGTTGAAGAGTCCCCCATGCAGCGGGCTTGAAGTCTTCTTCGCTCAGCCGCAACTCCTAAGCAATCAACGCAGCACTCCCCGACGTCGAAGCTTAGTGACTCGTCCCCTGCCGAGTTGAAAGTTGCTCACCACAGCAGCTGTTCCGGAGCCACCGCACCACCATCGAAGCAGCCAAGTGTGCCGGAGCAGACGCCAAGTTGTCGCTCCCCCGCCTTTGCTCGCCGCCGTGAGTCCCACCGGAATTGCCGTGCTCGCCATCGTCGCCGGTGCCGTGAGTCAATCCCGTCGTCGTCTCGATCCGCAAGCCGTCGTCCCAATCCCGATCCGAATTCAAATTTGGTAATATTTCAAATTAGGTAAGTGAAGATTATCCAGTAAATTTTCTGAATATTCACTTTCCTAATTTGCATATTTGAAATATTACATGAATATCCGATAGACTCTAGATATATTTAGATAATGTTCATATCCGCAATATTTGAAATATTCAAATTAGGAATCGTTTCCTAATTTAGCAACGTATCGGGACGTCTATCCGACTTTAACCCTAAAGTCCGATACGCGGCGGTACGGAGGAAATCATTATTCTATTCATAACCACTTGAATACGATAATGATTTCGATTTGCTTTCCAAATTTGAATAATCAATTATCCGTCAATATCTATAACCCTTTAGATATGACCGATAATTTGATTTTTGTGCCTAATCCGAGTTTGAAACAAATTTGGCGGATTGCGTGGATGATTTGAGTTTGATTGTTATCCTTGTTTTAAATTGTTTTCCTTTTCAAATAAAAAGAAAACCCAAAAAATATTTTCTGTTTTGATTTAAATTAGGATTTTTGCATGTCTAGGATTTTTGAATATATCCCGAAGGATAAGATAAATATCTAATTTAAATTAGGACCTAACGTGGCAAGTTTCCTAATTTAAATTAGGTATTATTTCAAATTCTAACGGATTATTCACGTTATTTTATAATTCCGAATTTTACATAAAAAATCCCAAAAAAAGAAATCATTCTAGGGTAGATTAAGTCATCATAGATTGCATGCTAATTTAGGTATTTTTAAATTTCGAATTTTAAACAGAAAATACCACAAATAGAAGTCATTAGTTTGCATGTTAAATTAGGCATGTTTTTAATTCCGAATTTCATTTAATTCCGAATTTCATTTAATTCCGAATTTCCTTAAAGAAAAATACCAAAAATATGTCATTCATCCGTCATCAGAATTAGGTCACGTTGTCGCATGACATATAGTATGCATGCTAGGCTACATTATTTCGCATGTCATAGTTTTGCACGTCATTGCATATAGGTAGATTTCATTTAATAAAGTGAAAATCCAAAAAAAGAGAAATTGAGTGAATGCTTTGTTAATCAGAAATCATATTAGGATTGTCTGTATGATTTTTCGCTAACAATGCAGACGCTTGCTGGATCCCGGGTAAGTTGTTCTCCTAAACTAGCAATTTATTTAATGCTTTGATTTATGGGTGTTTAATTGGTGGTTTGCGCACCCGCATGAACACCTCACATGTTAGTACCTAAGCTAAAATCGATCCAAACTGCATGCCAAAAACATTTTTGAAATGAAAAGGTACCGAAAGGGCGTTAGACTAGATCTAGCGTAATCAAGTCCCCGGACTTAGAATCTCTGGTTCGTAGAAATAAAACATATCTCCCTATGTTTTGTTTAGGTTTCTAATCAGCCTACCATAAAATGATTAGTGGCGACTCCAAGCATGAAAACATTTGCATGTTAAAGACTTAAACCCTAAGTTGCGAATTGGTAGGGCTTGGGAGGGCCCGAGTTAAGTTCAATCTTAATAATCCATTAGCCCGAAAGAAATTGGACAAATTTTTTAAAGGGTCGCGACAGCTTGGCGACTCCACTGGGGACTCGAGTAAAACTCTTAGTGGACTTAGGCCAATTTTTCGTTTCAAAAATGATTTTTGTTTGGCAGCGAGGATCCCAGGTACGTCCCTAACATTTTAGGTGTTAAATGTTCTTGCAGTATGGGAGGTATAAGGGGAGGCGTGATTGTTAACCCTTGTTTTGCAGGGAGGTGGTTGAATGTATGGTTTATTTTATGCACGAAGCGCTGTTTGATATAACCTGTTGTGCATGCCTTACATTTTCACTACACCGCACTCACTACCTGCTGCCGGACCTGGGCGGCATAGGTTTAGGATGGTACTGAGACAGTGGACACCCCGACCAAAACCATTTGGTACGGGTCGCCCTCCTCGGTCCCGAAAAATTTTTTCAAGGTGTCATTGAATACCCACCACGGTTGTATTCCACTCAACCCGGGTCGGCTCTTTGACCAAGCCGGAGTCAGGGGAATCCTAGCCTAACCACCACCATGTTTGGTTTAGCTCGGTAATCCTCGCGTCTCTATTTTGCAAGCCAGAGTCTAGATAGAAATCGAACCTCACATTTCATGCGTGTGTCTCTGTGATTGCCATTTTTCCTACCCGGTGAAGTAAGATTTCTTTGACCCTTATCTCGCAATTTATTTACCTTTCGTTCTTTTCCTTTGGTCGGTCCATGACGTTAGGTCGGTCGCGAGTTTTCGGTCTATACACTATGGGAGTGTCGGACATCCGGATTCTTGATGTTCCTAAGGACGAGCTCCGGGCCTGGTGGAGTCTACTCAGTCCAACCAACCGCAAGTTAGTGGAGGGCCACGTCGGAAGGTTGCTCCCCCTACTGGAGGTCAAAGTTCGTACCGGCCTCGTTCGCGCATTAGTCCATTTCTGGTGTCCCGAGACAGCCACCTTTATATTCGGTAAGCATGAGCTTACCCCGACTTTGGAAGAATACAGTGTGCTCATTGGAAAATCTTTGGAGTCAGAGTTAATCTCACCACCTTTGGGAGTCGATTCCACTCTAATGTTGTCAGAATTTTTGAGGGTCGAAAAACATGACTTAGAAAAAGTTTTGAAAGCCAACCGTGGGTCATGCCCTTTCTCATTCCTGAGTCAATGTTTCGAAAAAGCCACACCTTTTCAAAAGGGCAGAGTCTTTTTACTAGCATTTTTCGGGTTTGTCATTTTTCCTCATTGCAAAAACGCATGTAGCCCGTCAATTGCATGGTTGGTCCAACAAGTTTGCCTTCAAAAGAATTTTGTCAACACCATTTTAGCAGAGACCTTCATTTCTCTCACTAAATTCAAGCAAAATGGTGACAAGACATTCCATGCACCCATCGAACTATTGCAAATCTGGTTTTTGTCTCACATAAAAGGGTGTGGCAATTTACTCAAAATTTCCGAGCTCAGTGATTCCAGTCATCCCATTTTGAGCTATAAAGAAAAACAAGAAAACGCACCGGATTACCATTATTCCGAGTGGATCATTTTTATGAAAAATGCTAGACCCCAAGGTTTCCAATGGCATGCTAGTTGGTTCAATGTCGAGGAAGCTCGGCTTACGTGTAATGGTGTCGGTCCGGTGCCACTCTTGGGCTTCACTGGCGCAATCGAGTACTACCCCGCCAGAGTCTCCCGACAATACCAGATTCTTCAGGGGCTCCCTCCGGCGTTACAACCCGAGCTCCTCCGTGCCGATTTCTCAGACCAGAGTGAGGAACATGAAGAGACCATAGCTCAACTCCAGAAGATGTGGAAGAAGTGTCGTGTTTTAAAAATAGCCCGACCCGAAGGAGAGCTTAAAGGGGAGCAGAAGTCCTACTTCGCGACGACCCAGTACATCCGACGACACAAGATCCCTCAGGAGATACACCCGACGATACCCAAGGTGCCTCTCAAGTCCGCCAATCGCTCAGAGAACAACCGCCTCAAAAGGAAGGTCGAGGAAGCCGAAGAGAAGGCAGCCAAGATAGCTCGGGCTTATGAACAGCTGAAGAAGGATGTCGCCTCCCATATGTCTATAGATCAAGCTTAAAAAAAGGAGTCGAAGCTTGAAGTTGTTTTTCTTCATTTCCATTTCGGTTTTTAATTTGCTTAGGAATTTCGTCGTTTCCTTTTAATTCAGTTTGCTTTCAAGTCATTAGTCGATGTAAAAACTTTCGTCATTTCAATAAAGGGGTCTCTTCAATTCAAAGCGGCTAGACTAATGTCATGGATCGGCGTATGACTTTTGCCTAATGCTTACGGATGCCCTGTTTCATTCTCAAATTAGGTAACTACGGACCGATCACGTTCACCTATTCGCACGCGGTCAAGAGCTAGAATGGCCGATCAAACCGAGTTGCAAGAGCGTGTTAATGGTATGGCAGACCAGATCAATCAACTCGCCGCCGCCATGCAACAAATGACCGCTGAGATCAAGGCTCTTCGGTCGGTCCCTGTTCCGACATCCCCTGGAGTGTCAGTCCCGAAACATATAAGCGCAAAGAATGTCGATGTCGAGGATGAAGATGAAGAAATTCCCGACCTGGAGGATGACCCTATCCAGATTATTGTCGACAAACCGAAGCCGGACGAACGGGTCCACAAGCTCGAGGAGAGAGTTAAGCAGTTAGAGGGTTCGCAGGATTCGCCCTCGATTGATCTGTCCATGTACTCCCAGATTAAGATCCCGAAGAAGTTCAAGATGCCAGACTTCGACAAATACAACGGCACCACGTGCCCGAAGGCCCACCTGCAGCTGTACCACGTACAGATGACCTCGTACGTTGACAACGAGCTTCTGATGATCCATGCATTCCAAGCGAGTTTGACCGGCCCCGCTCTGCACTGGTACCTCATGAAGAAGATCAATAGCCTCAAAAGCTGGAAGGAGGCCAGTGAAGCGTTCCTCAAACAATACCGGTTCATAACGGACATCGCTCCCACCCGTGATGATCTCGAGCGGGCTCAAATGAAGAAGACCGAGTCTTTTAAAGACTATGCCATTAGGTGGAGAAATTTATCCGCTCAGGTTGTCCCGGAACCCATTGACAGTGAGCTGAAGAGGATGTTCATCAAAACTCTCCCGTTCGAGTACCGTAATCGAATGGTTGCCATTCCAGCCGACAACTTCAACCAACTTATCCCCATAGGCGAACAGATCGAGATAGGACTGAAGGATGGGTGGTTTGTCGAGCCATCTGCGTCAACCAAGAGATACAGTGCGAGAAAGGAGAAAGAACCGGCTGCGGAAGTGAATATGGCTTATAACCAACCAAGCCGGCGGAATACTAATTCTGCCCCGGCAATTCAGGTGGCTGAAGCTCAGCAGCAAAACACGAGCCGTCAACCTTTCCAGAGGTGGAACAACAGGAGACAATTCACCCCCCTCCCCGGTTCATTGTCACAAGTGTTGGCGGTGCTCCGGAAGAAAGGTTTACTCACCAACGAGCCAAAGCGACCCAATCCTGAGCAGTATCGTAATTTCGACCCGTCGAAAAAATGCGATTATCATATGGGTGAGGTCGGACACTCGACCGACGATTGCTTAGCCCTCAAGCACCGAATCCAGAACCTCCTGGACACGAAGGCTTTCTCATTCCAGTCCGCCAAACCAAATGTTCAGAGTAACCCGCTTCCTGACCACGCGGGCAATGTGAATGCTATATTCTGCTTCGACGCTGGTCGGATCAAAAACGTCAAGGTATACACCGCTCAGGTCTACGGTGAATTGGTGAAAGCCGGGTATTACCCGGGTAATGAGGCCCTTCCCCTGGCTATTATGAAGGAAAGAGTCTCAGCGATGGTGGAAGCTAAGATGATTGTTTATGCCGACCATACCGGCATCGTGTCCACTATCTCCGAGGTCATCATTGACTGGGACGAGGAGTTCGCCACATTAAACGCCGGGAAGGATAAGCTCGATCCTTTGCCCGAGGACATGCCTCCGCTCGAAGACGCAACTGATGACGAGGAGATAGACACCCCCGCAGCTGATGAAGAGATAGTGATCGAAATTCCTCAACCTTATGAATACTCTGACGATAGGGCAGTTCCTTGGTCTTACAGCCTCGATGTTGATTTGGTCACTAGGTCCGGACGTGCTTATGGCCAAGCCAATGCTCAACCCGCAAAACCGGTCACTGATGAAGAGGCTAAAGAGTTTCTGGCTGTCATCAAAGCCAGTGAATATAGCATTGTCGAGCAACTGCGCAAGATGCCCGCACAAATTTCTCTACTTGAGCTTCTTCAGACGTCGGTCAAGCATCAGAAAGCCCTAATGAAAGTGTTAAGCGAAGTCCACGTGCCTGAGACGATTGATCATGAGAGACTGGAAGAGTTTGTGGGCTCCATACTCCTCAAAGACCTAATAGCCTTTTCGGATGAGGAATTCCCTCTAGAAGGCAGAGGACATACCAAGGCCCTGTACATTTCCGTCAAGTACAAGGCCTCGCACGTGGCACGGGTCCTGATCGATAACGGTTCGGCCCTCAACATTTGCCCTCTGGCGACTCTGCATCGCCTTAAGGTAGATCCCTCGAGAATAAATGCTGCAAAGACTTCCGTGCGAGCTTTTGACGGAACAAAGAAAGAGGTTATGGGAGAAATTCACCTGGACATACAGGTTGGGCCGACCGTGTTCAACGTCCTATTCCAGGTTATGGACATTCCCACTGCATTCAACTTTCTGCTTGGTCGTCCATGGATTCATACTGCTGGAGCTGTCCCATCCAGTCTGCATCAAAAGGTGAAGTTCGTGGTGGAAAGGAAGTTAGTAATTGTCCACGGTGAAGAGGAACACCCAATCTATCACGCAGCGGCTATCCCCTATGTCGAGCCGGACTGCAAAATTGAATCGAGCTACCAGTCGCTCGAGCTCGTATCGACCATTCACGCGTCTAGAGGATCATCGCCACCAGTCCCTGAGGTGTCGAATGCTGCTGTCATGGTCGGAAGAGTAATGGTCTCGCATGGCTTTATTCCGGGCGAAGGCCTTGGCAGGGATGGTCAAGGTATCCGCCGACCGATCGAAGTCTCTCAAAGACCCCGCACTTCTGGATTAGGGTATCAAGGGCCAACTACGCTGAACAATGAGAGACGAGGATACGGTCAAGGTCGAGGCCAAGGAGCTGAGCAGAACGGACAGCGATCCAATCAAGGGTCGAATAATGAAGAAACTGCGCGTGGTAGGATGCTTCCACATATCCGCACCACGTTTCCGGGTCCAGCGAGGATGATGCACGAAGAGACGGAAGTAATCGACATGCTGGGGCAACCGAGTGGCAAGTTTGATTTCTATGTGAAGTACTCGGCGCCCCCAAGCTTTTATTCGGATCCCCGCGACATTGTCCCTGACGGATGGGGAGGCATGGATGATCTAAAGATAGAAGACCCCGACGATGCGATAGAAGGAATCACTACCTTGTTCGACGACGTCTTCATTGGAGTTGTCGAGGAAGGACCGTTAGAGGGAATGGGCACAGGCCCACAAGAGTAACACTTTTCCTTTTCCGCACACTTCCCTGCGTGGGAATTTTTATTGCTTTCTAGGATTCGCCCCGTCTCGGGTGCTGCTTTCTGTTTCCGTTCTTAGGTTTTGATTATTGCAATTTCAATTCAATAAATGTAATTCATTTTGAAATCATCAATGAAATTACAAGTTTTAGTCTCATTTTTTGAGGGCATGTTGAGGTATATCAAACCAGCCCGGTGATGATATCCAACCGATAAAAGAAAATATAGTCCAAGGAGAATTCTGAGGCCTGGGCTTCTTCATGTTTCCTCATGATAAAACTTTTTCGAAATGAATTTCAGAAAATCAAAAACACAAAAAAATAACAAAAACAAAAAAAATTGCAAAAAAAAATGCGATGTTTACCCTGTTTGTCCTTCTGAATCCATTACTTTATGTTTCAGGGGCAATCTTGTGACATGTGAGGGTATGGGAACGGTCCAATCCGGTGAATCATATTCTGTCGAGCTTGATCCAGATGATGCCGATGAATTCGACGATTCCTCGGATATTCAACGCGACCTAGAACATCATGAAAGACCTAAAGTTCTGACGGTCGATCAAACTATCGCTGTCAACTTGAGTGATTCCGGAGAACCCAAGGAGGTGAAGATAGGGGCAACCCTTCCCGAAGGTGAAGCCAAACGCCTGATCCAATTGCTGAAAGACTACCAGGATGTCTTTGCCTGGTCGTACGCCGATATGCCAGGATTAGACCCTTCTATTGTGGAGCATGGCTTGCCTACTAACCCCGGCATGCCACCCAAGAAACAGAAGCTGCGAAGAACCAAACCTGAACTTGCAAAGAAGATAGAAGAGGAGGTCATGAAATTGTTGAAAGTGGGATTTATTGAAGTCACCCAATACCCTACTTGGGTGGCTAACATCGTGCCAGTCATGAAGAAAGATGGCCGAGTTCGGGTTTGCATCGACTATCGCGACCTGAACAAAGCTAGCCCTAAAGATGACTTTCCATTACCGCACATAGATGTCCTGATAGACAGTACTGCTGGGTTCGAGCTGTTCTCTTTCATGGATGGTTTCTCGGGCTATAATCAGATAAGAATGAAGGAGGGTGATAAGGAGAAGACGGCGTTTATTACCCCTTGGGGAACGTTTCATTATAAGGTCATGCCCTTCGGCCTTAAAAATGCCGGGGCAACATATCAGCGCGCCATGGTGACTTTGTTCCACGACATGATGCATAAGGAGATTGAGATATATGTCGACGACATGATTGCCAAGTCTCGACCCGGAGAGAGTCATGTTGATACCCTGAAGAAGTTGTTCGACCGACTCCGTGAATTTAAGCTCCGTCTCAACCCAGCCAAGTGCGTATTCGGGGCAACGTCGGGCAAACTGCTTGGGTTCGTAGTAAGCAGTAAAGGCATTGAAATCGATCCTTCCAAAGTAAAGGCTATATGTGCGCTACAACCCCCATCCACTGTGAAAGAAGTACGCAGCCTCTTGGGTAGACTGAATTATATAGCTCGGTTCATTTCCCAGCTCTCCGAAACTGCTAAACCATTCTTCAAGCTTCTAAGGAAGAACGCTCAGGTGGAATGGGATGATAATTGTCAAGAAGCGTTTAAAGAACTGAAGCAGTACTTGGTGAAACCTCCAGTGTTAGTCCCACCAGTGCCGGGCCAGCCCTTGATCCTATATCTCACTATTCATAGCGAGTCGCTGGGAGCAATGTTAGCCCAGAAAAATCTTGAAGATGGAAAAGAGCGTGCCATTTACTACTTGAGTAAGAAGTTTACTGTCTCGGAGTTGAACTATCCTGAGGCTGAGAAGACTTGCGCTGCACTGGTATGGGTGCTCCATAGGCTGAGACAATACACGTTGCATTACCAGACTTTGCTCGTAACAGAGAATGATCCCATCAAGTATTTACTTGATCGACCGGCGTTAGTAGGGAAGCTGGCCAAATGGCAAATCTTAATTTCGGAGTTTGATGTTCAAATGATGTCACAGAAATCAGTTAAAGGCCGAGTGATTGCTGATGTGTTAGCTGAGAATCCTGGAATCTCGGATGACGATGGATATTCCCCAGAGGACCGCATTTTAGTGATAAAGGAAGACGCGTGGACTATGTTCTTCGATGGAGCCGTGAACTTAACTGGTTCCGGTACTGGGGCAGTCTTAATATCCCCGGATGGGCAGCATTATCCAGTGGCAGCAAAGCTGGTATTCCCATGCACTAATAATATAGCCGAGTACGAAGCTTGTATCCTCGGACTTCAAGCCGCAGTAGAAATGGGGGTATCCAAATTGAAAGTGTTCGGTGATTCTGCTCTGATTATTCTCCAGACTGTAGGGGAATGGAAGACGAGAGATACCAAGTTAGTGCCGTACCATGAATACCTCGAAGAAATCATAAAGGAATTCGATGACATTTCCTTCGAATACTTGTCGAGATCCCACAATCAGTTCGCTGATGCGCTCGCTACGTTATCATCCATGCTGCAAGTGACTGGTGGAGTGGAGGTAGAGCCCTTGAAGATTGAAGTCTTGACAAAGCCGGCTTACTGTATGGCTGTGACTGGAGAAACTGACGAGAAGCCATGGTATTACGACATCATGAACTACATTCAGAGACAAGAATTTCCTGAGGGAAGCACTCCGGCTGACAGGAAATATATAATGAAAATGGCCTCAAAATTCTTTGTCAGTGGTGAAAAGCTATACAAGAGATCCCATGACTCGATCCTGCTGAGGTGTGTGGACGCAGTTGAAGCCACCAGAATCATGCAAGAAGTGCACGAGGGGGTATGTGGTCCACATATGAATGGTCACATGTTAGCCAAGAAGATCATGAGGCTGGGTTATTATTGGCTTAGTCTTGAGGGTGACTGTAGCCGGCATGTTCAAAGATGTCATAGCTGTCAAGTTCACGGGGATAAGATAAATGTTCCCCCCACAGAGTTGCATCAGCTGTCCGAGCCGTGGCCATTTTCAATGTGGGGCATCGATGTGATTGGTCCTATTAACCCCAAGGCATCAAATGGACACCGTTTCATCCTGGTTGCAATTGATTATTTCTCTAAATGGATTGAAGCGGCATCTTATGCGAGCGTCACTGCAAAGAATGTTGTGAGATTTATCAGGCGAGACATAATCGCTCGCTATGGTGTTCCCGAGGCTATTATCACTGATAATGGGACGAATTTGAATAACAAGTTCACGAACCAGTTGTTCGATGAGTTCAAGATTCGTCATTTGAATTCATCTCCCTATCGTCCACAGATGAATGGAGCAGTTGAAGCCGCTAACAAGAACATCAAGAAGATCTTGGCTAAAACGGCCGAGAATTATCGTGACTGGCATGAGAGATTGCCATTTGCAGTGATGGCATACCGAACTTCCATTCGAACCTCTGTCGGTGCAACCCCTTTTTCTCTGGTGTATGGCATGGAAGCTGTTCTGCCCGTTGAAGTGGAGATCCCTTCCCTGCGTGTTTTATCCCAAGTGGAGTTGTCTGAAGCGGAATGGATGCAACAGAGACACGAGCAGTTGAATCTGATTGATGAAAAGCGGCTGAGGGCCATTTGCCACGGTCAAACCTATCAGCAGAGGATAGCTAGGTCTTTCAACCAAAAGGTGCGTCCAAGACACTTCGAGGTAAATGATCTAGTCCTAAGGAAGGTGCTGCCAATCTTCCCTGTTCCCGGAGGTAAATTCGCTCCAAACTACATCGGCCCATATGTAGTTAAGAAGGTACTTCCTGGAGGTGCTTTGATTCTTGCAGAGATGGATGGTCGTGTGTTTTCCAACCCTGTTAACTCTGATGCTGTGAAGATGTATTATCCTTGATAAAACCTGCCGTTTTGCAGCAAAAGTTTTCCAATGTTTGGTTTCTTGTTCTGAATTGCAAACATTTCAATGATGAATAAATCATTTCAATCAATTTTGGTCCAAAATGTTTGTATGGGCTTTAAACTCTGCATGGTTATTTTGTCAATTTGCATTATCGATTTCAAAGGGGAAATCTCTCATGATAATTTGATAACTCATACAAAATGAATTGAGTGTGTCGAATGAGGAACATTGGGATGATGAAAGGCAAGCCCTATCCTACACATTATCCCATACATTAATCCCTAGTGAGTTGAGTAGAAAAAGTGAATAAAAATCCCCAGCGAGTGGAGTGGAAAAAATTCCATGACTGCAAGGTAAAGAGTTCTCTCGCAAAAGGTACGGTGACCGAAATGACAAGAGGCATTTCATTTCTCTATCTCAAACACTACAGGTTATCCATTGTTCAACCTCTTTGAGCCTAAACAGTTGGAGGAATTCTTTCAAATTACCCCTGTCAAGAACCACCCCACATCGGGGCAAACTGGAGGTAAATCAGCAACATAAGGTGAAAAATGTGTAGAAGTTTTCTTGCTCTCACTTGCATCAATCTTCAAGTGTTGCTTTTTCAGATAAATTCACGCGAAGTTCAAGTGCCTTAGGATGACGAAGAGCATTTCTTTCTTTATCCTACACACACTTTACCCTTTGTTGAGCCCAATTGAGCCTACAAATTCGTTTCATATAAACCCAGTTGGTGATCATCCCCCACACTGGGGCAAGGTAAAAGTCATCATTGTTCAAGCAGCATATCCAGAGCATTGATTGAAAGCAAGAAGCTTCTGAGTTCAAATGTTAGTTGCTCGATCAAAGCAGACCAAGGTGTAGTTGGCTAGTGTTTACATTGTAAGCGACACGAAGCAAGTGTCAAGAAAAAAAAAAAAGAAAAAAAAAGGAAAAAAAAAAAAGGAGGAAAAGGGGCAAGAAAAGCAGTGTGCCTGGTAAAAGCAAGGCCAATGCCCAATAGAAAATGCCAAGACACGGCATGTCAAAACCCCCAGTGGACAAGTTTTAGAGAAATCAAGCGATGAACTCTCAAAGCCGATGGAGCATTTACCGAGAGGCAATCTCTGGTGAAGAAGAAGACCGGTGACAATGCCAAGATGATCACCAACTTATTCACCCCAATCATACATTTTGAGCCTAAATGATCCATTCATTTCTCAACCCATAAACCGAGCCTACGTTACGTCCTTTACAAAGTCTCTTCAGATTAGGGCACTTGAACTAACGTAGAATTTCAGATCTTTATGAGCTTAGCTCGAAGAAATGCGAGCAAGTACATTTCTATCTCATGTTGCAGGGTTCTTGACTTGTAAACCCGGAGATAATTGCAGAGTATTTTCTTTCAATAGCTTCGACTCGAAGAGTCCCCTTTGATAAGCCGTTGACCAAGCCCATGTTACAGTCCTGGTAAAGACCTCTTGGATTGGTAAGGTCGTACCGCTTGCGAGAATACTCAGACCCTTGTCGACATGATGAAAGTGAAAATGAGCGATTCTCAAATAAATCAGCTTTTTCGGTGAGAATGAGAGAAAAGCCCTTTCGGATCGAAAGTCCCTCATTCGACATTTTCAAGATATCCGCTTGTGAGTTCGGATTGTCTTGTCATGATTTTTCCCCAACGAAGTTTATAATGCCGATTTGACAGAATCATCGTGCATGAAAAACAGTTTGGAATCATAGTGCGTGAATATGAGTGTTCTTGCTTGTCCATGAATGCATATTCTATGTTGTTTAAAGTCGTGTCTAACAGGAGACACGCTCTCAGGAGTCAGAGATATCCCCAGGTAAATATATCTCTATATCCCTAACCTGTTCGAGCAATCGTCAGGCCCCCACATTGAATCAGTTTGTTACGATCTCTAGATGCCTTTGATGATGTTCAGGTATTTATTGATCAAGCCTTTTCAGGTACCTCTGATGATATCCAGGTACTTTGTCAAGGAACCCTCGAACATTCGGGCTAGCCCGCTTGTTCACCAAAATCATTGTTTTCACACAATCTCGAGAGGATTCCCCCGTGAGACACCTATGGAGATGTATAGGTGCCGCGGCCAAACCTTTACAAATACTTATGGAGATGTATAGGTATCTTGTAAAGGTCGGAATTTTTCTCTAATCCCAAGAAGATTCCCCCGTAACTCACCTATGGCGATGTATAGGTGAAGCGGCCAAATCTTTACTAGTGTCTATGGCGATGTATAGATGTCTAGTAAAGGTCGGAATTATTCTTTAATCTCGAGTGTTCCCCCGCGGTATACCTATGGCGATGTATAGGTACGGCGGCCAAATCTCTATAAGTGCCTATGGCGATGTATAGGTATCTTATAAAGGTCGGAATACTCTCTCCCCTGGATATTCCCCCGCAACTCACCTATGGCGATGTATAGGTGGAGCGGCCAAATCTTTATGAATACCTATGGCGATGTATAGGTGGTTCATAAAGGTCGGAATATTCCCTCAACCCCCAGGTTTTCCCCCGTGTCTCACTTATGGCGATGTATAAGTGACGCGGCCAAATCCTTATGAGTACCTATGGCGATGTATAGGTATCTCATAAGGGTCGGAATATCCTTTAGTTCCCCCGTGACGCGCCTATGGCGATGTATAGGCGCAGCGGCCAAATCTTTACAAATACCTATGGCGATGTATAGGTGGTTTGTAAAGGTCGGAACGTTTTTACACTTTTTTATCTCACGAATCCAGGTGATGATCGGATACGTTGAGTTTTCTTCGTGTTTGTGTGTTTTGACTTAACTGCAGATCACCGACACTCATCAACAATTTATCAGGCAATACCTATGGGGCTGAGCCCAGACATTTGCCAAACAACAATTCAAGTTGAGCCGTACCTCGAATTGCATTATCTCATACCAGTCAGGTAAGTAATTCCAGGTATGTTTTCTTTTCATGTCAGCATGCATCATTTCTTATTGCATTCAAAATGGGACTCATAATCCCGACAAAAATAACATTCATTGCATTTCACATGGTTGAAATTTAGGTATCATTTAATCTTTGAATGCAACCTCTGCGAGCTCACCTTCAAAGAGGGGCAGCTGTTGACACCTAAATTTCACCGAGCGTTTAGTTTAAATTTGCATAGAAAATTAGGGATTAATTTTAACCCCTAAACAAAAATATTTAATTTTGCATAACATATAGTTTAGGTTTATTTTAGGTTAATTGCATTTTGCATCAAATTGGCGTCGGCGAGCGAGCTTAAATTTCTTTGAACAATACTCGGTACGCTCGGGAATGTGCGGGCTCGGAATTTCAAGACGAACGGGCTTGGTTGTTTTTAATTTGGGTTTGATTTAGTCTGTTGAATTTAATTAATTAAAGCCCACATTAAATCAGCCCATTTAAATTTTAATTAAGCCTAAGCCCTAACCTAAGCCCACTAGGATTAGAGCCCATCTAATTTGACCTAGGATTAGTCTATATATACATAACATTAGGTCAAATTAAGGGGGGGAACACAATTTTCAGATCAGAAAATTTAGAGAAAAAACGTGTGAGAGAGAGAGAGAAAGCAACGTCGCCGGCCTCCCCATGCCTCTGCAAAACTGATGCGATTTTTTGCTTCGGAGGTGGCTGTTCCACGTTGTCTGCGCTTGACGCCAACCTACCACTGCTGTTGATTCCTCTCCCCGATGATGTCTTGCTGCGTTGAGCCTTACCTAGCGTAAGCGTGGACGACTGCTGCTCTTCTGATTGGTCATCGTGGGCTGCTGCTGCTTCACGTCCAGACTCCTCCCACAGCTTGAAGAGAAGTCCACCAACGATTCTTGACCGCTGCAGCAGTGGACGTCCACGTTGAAGCCCAGCCTTGGCGCTCTCCCCATGCAGATTACGTAGAAGAAGACAGCAGCCCTGAAGAGAAGCCGACGCTGCCGTTGCTGATTCCTCTACCGAGAAGTCCACGTTGAAGAGTCCCCCATGCAGCGGGCTTGAAGTCTTCTTCGCTCAGCCGCAACTCCTAAGCAATCAACGCAGCACTCCCCGACGTCGAAGCTTAGTGACTCGTCCCCTGCCGAGTTGAAAGTTGCTCACCACAGCAGCTGTTCCGGAGCCACCGCACCACCATCGAAGCAGCCAAGTGTGCCGGAGCAGACGCCAAGTTGTCGCTCCCCCGCCTTTGCTCGCCGCCGTGAGTCCCACCGGAATTGCCGTGCTCGCCATCGTCGCCGGTGCCGTGAGTCAATCCCGTCGTCGTCTCGATCCGCAAGCCGTCGTCCCAATCCCGATCCGAATTCAAATTTGGTAATATTTCAAATTAGGTAAGTGAAGATTATCCAGTAAATTTTCTGAATATTCACTTTCCTAATTTGCATATTTGAAATATTACATGAATATCCGATAGACTCTAGATATATTTAGATAATGTTCATATCCGCAATATTTGAAATATTCAAATTAGGAATCGTTTCCTAATTTAGCAACGTATCGGGACGTCTATCCGACTTTAACCCTAAAGTCCGATACGCGGCGGTACGGAGGAAATCATTATTCTATTCATAACCACTTGAATACGATAATGATTTCGATTTGCTTTCCAAATTTGAATAATCAATTATCCGTCAATATCTATAACCCTTTAGATATGACCGATAATTTGATTTTTGTGCCTAATCCGAGTTTGAAACAAATTTGGCGGATTGCGTGGATGATTTGAGTTTGATTGTTATCCTTGTTTTAAATTGTTTTCCTTTTCAAATAAAAAGAAAACCCAAAAAATATTTTCTGTTTTGATTTAAATTAGGATTTTTGCATGTCTAGGATTTTTGAATATATCCCGAAGGATAAGATAAATATCTAATTTAAATTAGGACCTAACGTGGCAAGTTTCCTAATTTAAATTAGGTATTATTTCAAATTCTAACGGATTATTCACGTTATTTTATAATTCCGAATTTTACATAAAAAATCCCAAAAAAAGAAATCATTCTAGGGTAGATTAAGTCATCATAGATTGCATGCTAATTTAGGTATTTTTAAATTTCGAATTTTAAACAGAAAATACCACAAATAGAAGTCATTAGTTTGCATGTTAAATTAGGCATGTTTTTAATTCCGAATTTCATTTAATTCCGAATTTCATTTAATTCCGAATTTCCTTAAAGAAAAATACCAAAAATATGTCATTCATCCGTCATCAGAATTAGGTCACGTTGTCGCATGACATATAGTATGCATGCTAGGCTACATTATTTCGCATGTCATAGTTTTGCACGTCATTGCATATAGGTAGATTTCATTTAATAAAGTGAAAATCCAAAAAAAGAGAAATTGAGTGAATGCTTTGTTAATCAGAAATCATATTAGGATTGTCTGTATGATTTTTCGCTAACAATGCAGACGCTTGCTGGATCCCGGGTAAGTTGTTCTCCTAAACTAGCAATTTATTTAATGCTTTGATTTATGGGTGTTTAATTGGTGGTTTGCGCACCCGCATGAACACCTCACATGTTAGTACCTAAGCTAAAATCGATCCAAACTGCATGCCAAAAACATTTTTGAAATGAAAAGGTACCGAAAGGGCGTTAGACTAGATCTAGCGTAATCAAGTCCCCGGACTTAGAATCTCTGGTTCGTAGAAATAAAACATATCTCCCTATGTTTTGTTTAGGTTTCTAATCAGCCTACCATAAAATGATTAGTGGCGACTCCAAGCATGAAAACATTTGCATGTTAAAGACTTAAACCCTAAGTTGCGAATTGGTAGGGCTTGGGAGGGCCCGAGTTAAGTTCAATCTTAATAATCCATTAGCCCGAAAGAAATTGGACAAATTTTTTAAAGGGTCGCGACACAATGCTTGATGTGCTGCTCTCATTTGATAAAGTTTTCGATGGGATAAAAATGGTTAGACAATGTTTTCTACTTTTACTTCTACCGTAATTTTTTAGATTTGACTTTTATTTAATGTTATTCACCTTAATGATTTTGAATTACACATATTGATATTTGAAATCTATTTAGAGTCATGTGAAATCTTTTGTTAAACTTTTGAAAGAAAATAGTTTTTAAATTCGGAGACAAAGTCATGAATACTTTTCAATTAGTCCATCCAGGCATGTCCAAGCATCTCTGAGCTTTTGTTTGTCATACGTGTTATTACAAGCAATGCTCCGTGTGAATGCAACTATTGAAAAATATAGCTTATTCACTTATATCCTAAAATGACGCTTTGTATTATCATTAGAGATAAATTGTAATAATATGTTCAATATAATGGACAATATTGTAATTTAAATATTATTTACAAACTAATTGCACAAAGATCCCATTGAATTTGAATGAAAATATCTTTGTTTTTCTTTTACAATGTTGAGCCATGTGAGTGGAGACCCGGCTACCTAATCCATGGGATACTCTACAAGCCCCATGAACCATATAGGTTTAGACCTTTGATACTTGTAGTGGCTCAAACACAGAATAGTTTGCACACAGTTAGTGAGATTCGAATTCGAATGGATAATCTCTAGTTCTTGAATTAGGAATCCCTCAGGTCCCCTAGTCACATATTCACACTTAATTTAACTTTAATGTGCCCGTATTATTAATTTCTTGACGTGACATAGTAAGTTGTGCCAAAATTTTGTTCACTTATCATGTGTTACTTTGTTGTTTATCAATTTATCTGTTTAGTTCCAAACTAATGTTAATTCACCATGTGATATCTCGAAATCTTTTGAAAAATATCTTACATATTTTAATGTTTTTCTTCATAAGATTATAAAACAATATGCTCAATGCATATCCCTCATGTTACTAATAAAGAAAATAAACACGTTTTGACGAAAAATTGTTGCAAAATACCACATTTTCAAACTATAACAATAAAAATATGAATTCTTGACTTAATTATTATTTTCTAATTTTTAGATATTAACTAAACGATTATTCATGATATAACTTTATCAATCTTAGAAAATTAGGTAAAATAATTATTGGTATCCTATCGTGCCAAAGGCAAATATTCCACTAGTATACATATTAAAATAGGTAGACAATTGATAGAAAGCACTTTGTACCGGGTGCTAGTAGTATATGGCGACATGGTTGTTAGAACCGTGATTTAGATTGTACGATCAATGACCTACGATCCCAAATCTACTAAACGATCCCAACCATTCGAAAATTGGATTAGAGGTAAAACCATTTTAGATTGCCCGTCAAGATCGTAAGATTTTATTTCTAGTCGCTAATTCACAAAAGTAGCCCATAAAAAAATCAAAATTTGGCCCATATTAGTAAAGCCTAGCCTAGAATTTTTAACCCCAAATTCCAAATATCACTTAAACGACAAATTTGTTGGTAGTAGTAATAATGATTTTGTGTTCGATAATGAATTTGATGAGGGAGGTCAATGGAACAAGTTACAGTCTCAATCAAGATGTCGAGATGACAGCTTATTATTTATTCTAGATTTTCTTTACTAGTATTTTTTTTTGTGTGCCTTTTATGTCACACCGGTGAATTTTCTTCATTTGCTTTTGTGTTCCGTTTTTAACTACTTGATATGAAAATGACATTATTGAAATATAATGTAATTTAAAAATAGTGGTAGTGAATTTTTCCATTGTTGACCTATTTTTTATACCACTAAGGTCTTGTTCAGTTTATTTATGACTCATAATAAGATGGGTGATTATTTTTTAGCATTTTTTTATGGTTGGAGATTTCACTATTTAATCTTACAGGTTAGGTTGTGATTTTACTTAAAATAGGGACTTTAGAAAATATGTGCGGCAATCTAGAAGCCGATCATATCGAGTCTCTGCCATCGCAACCAAGAATTAATTGTAGGTAATCAATTTGTGCCGTGCTTTTCTTAATCTTAATATGTAAACACCCAAGACTTTAGATCGAGGTCCATATGAGGCGATGAATTGAGTGATTGTCTTCTTTAAATGTCCAATAAGAATTCAGCACATTTTTTAGTAAAATTTTTCATAAGATTATTTTTGTACAAGTATTAATGCTTGGGAGAAAACTGTCTAGTGATTTTTTGAAAGGTACAATATTGAGTGGTCTCTCTATTAAAAATGCCTTATATGTGGCAAATATTGAAACTCAAAGTTTTCAATAGTTAAGTACAACGGGCCGTTTACACGTTATAGGGAAAATGATTTTTATGCAACTCATCAAGTGGGACAGGGCATCTTAGGAGGCACCAAGTCCGCCAAATACAAACAACTTCGACGTAGTCGAGTCGTTAATTGTAACATGATGTGATGTGATAATTATACTTGGGAATGGATAATCAAGTTTTGGGTTATATATATAATTTAATCAAAGAATGTGAAATCGAAAGGAGGGCATTGACCTCGAAATGGGTACTTACCCTTACTAATGCATAATTGAACAGTTGAATATATATATATATATATATATATATATATATATATATATATTTGACTTTCACAGGCCTATTGACCTTTTAAGTAATTAGTTGATTTCCCCGTAACATCTATAATTTTAGGTTTCTAATTGACCTGAGAAATGATTGGTACGCCACTCATAGAATAATTTAGGCAGTTGGATTAATATAGCTCACCTCAACCTATGAAAAGGAAGACCCCAGGCCATAAACTATCGGACGGATTTTTTTAGAAATTGAATTTTGCTTATCATTTTCATTTTTCACTCGAAACTAAAAATCTAGATTTGCACAAGGGCGACTCACTACACGACCGACCATCATTTGATTCTTAGTGAAATAAGATTTACACAAGGCGAACGGTTCATAACTAGAAGATTGAAGTGACCTCGAGCAACCATCACTTAAGTAGATTTTTTAGGAGGAAAATGTGAAGTTCAATTTGAATTGATGTTTAGATATCCCATCTTTTTGTATTACTACTCGAATGAAAATTTTCTTGTAAACTTCATTTGAAATGAAGGACTTCGAAACATTGTACTTGTACTTCAAGGATAAAAAACAATGATAATAAGTTATTATTCGTATTCATAATGCATATCGTTTCTAAAAATGCCTTGATCTACATAGTTCAGTCAAAAAATGGGCTTTATCTCACTTTTTGATTTCCCATTTAGCCCTCAGTTACATATTACTTTAACATTTTAATATAATCTACCTTTGCAGAGAAAAAAGTAAAACGGGCCAAAGACAGAGATAATAGACAAAAGAAAATGGCCTATTATATTTCGTCGTTTCAATAGTGCAACAACTAGTTTCATCCTTCTCTCAATTTCTTCTTTTAAAATTTTGAATAAATGTTTTTTTAATCATTGAAAGAATAAGAAGACATCATTTGATGTTTGCTTTTTAGAAAAGAATTATAACGATAAAAAAGTGACTTTCAGTATTTTTTCTCCACCCGATTAAAATTATAATTTTGTTAATATCCAGTATGATATTGCATAAGAAATGAAGATGACCGTCAAGGTGTGTAATGCGGGCATGAAAACTCTTTTTTTTTTTTAATGCCAAGCTACTGTCTGCTCCATTTAGTTTGATTTCTCTTTACAATCTTAATATGGAAGAATTAAATTAAACTTTTGTTGGAATCAAACAAATTACAATTATTTTTTGTAAGAAAAAGGAAATATTTAAAACAGCAAGGGGGTCGAAAATGGCCTAAACACGTGCCAAGCCTCGGCTTGGCATGTGGGCCGGAAAGGCCTGGCCCTGCCCAGCTTGACACACAAGGCTCATGGGCTGTGCCTGGCGTGACCAGAAGGCCTAAGAAAAACCGTTGGTCAAAGGGACGAAGAAGGTGCCAATGATCAATCGAAAACGACATCTTCTTGACGTTTTATCTTGGTTTCCGAAGTCAGACACGAGTTAGGCTCTTGTTGGGTGAATTTTCATGGCTGGAAAGTCTTGTGGCGTTTCTAATTGTGTTCCTCCAACTCTAAAAGCATAAAAGAGGATAAGGAATTTTATTGCAGATAGCTATGCACGATGCCATCGAAACGAAATAACTATATACAAACTCAGATGATACTACGTGTTCCTCCAACTCAGAAAGCACAAAAGAGGATAAGGAATTTTATTGCAGATGGCTATACACAATGCCATCGAAACGAAATAACCGGGTACAAACTCAGATGATACTATGTGTTCCTCCAACTCAGAAAGCACAAATAAGGATAAGGAATTTTATTACAGATGGCTCTACACGATGCCGTCGAAACGAAATAACCGTGTACAAACTCAGATGATACTATGTGTTCCTCCAACTTAGAAAGCACAAACGAGGATAAGAAATTTTATTGCAGATGGCTATACACGATGCCATCGAAACGAATAACCGTATAGAAACTCAGATGATACTATACCCAAATTTTAGGCACTGCTCTCCACCTTATTTTTTTGTCAAGGAAGTGCCAACTTGATCTTGTTGAGCTTAACCATGACAGTTTTCATGTCCATTCTTTCCTCAGGCAAGTCCTTTGAACATTCTAGTCCTAACTCGAGGATCGATAAAACTATGCTCTCGAGTTCTGGGAGCGTCAAATCTTCTTCCTTTGTGCTAAGGATTCCGCTATCCACAATGTCAAGCACTCGGTCCGGAATCGCTGAACCTACCCATTGCCTCAAGCTCATATCCGCATTGAACATTTCATCGGTTGGCTTCTTCCTAGTAATCACTTCCAACAACAATATGCCGAAGCTGTAGAAATCTCCTTTTGTCGAGACTTTTCCTTCCGAACCGTACTCTGCAAGCATTATGGTTTGTGGAAAAAGAACATCAGCAATTGATCTGTTTTCAGTTTGGGACATAAGTAATAAGACCGAGAGGCACGAGCGTTAATATATCTCTATTATGTTATACCATTATATTGGGAATCAAAGGCTTGAATTAGCTAAAATTCAACAAATGTACCTGGAGCAATGTAACCAATCGTGCCAAGAGTTCGGGTTTGTGTTTCAAGCTTGTTCTCAGCCAAAATCTTCGCAATTCCGAAGTCGCAAACTTGTGCGACCAGGTCCTCGTTTAGAAGAACATTGCTAGGCTTTAGATCGCAGTGCACAATGGGTTCCGGTTGGCCATGGTGGAGATATTCGATCGCTGTTGCGACGTCGACCATTATCTTCACTCGTTGATGGAGACCCAAGTTATAGTTGTCGGAGTAAATCCACTTCTCCAAGCTCCCGTGGGGCACGTATTGTAGCACCAAAGCTCTCAGATCGACATTTGTGCAGGTACTGATCACCTTGACGAGATTCCGATGCCTGATCATGCGGAAAACCTCGCATTCTGCATCAAAACTTTTCAAGGCGCCTTCGATATGGAGATTCAGTACTTTGACAGCGATGTCTGTCCCAGTGACCAGAGTCCCTTTGTATACAGAGCTAAAGCTTCCTACTCCGAGCAAATTGCTTTCGCTGAAGTTGTTAGTAGCCGAGCAAAGCTCTTGATATGATATCATCGGGTGGTCAATTCTAGGCGGGTTGTCCACCGAAACTGGAGCTTTGTCGCCAGAGTTCCCACGCTTTCTAAGCAAGCAAATGACAGAGACTAAAAGTACAGCAGATACAAATGGCAACATAATGAATAGTAACCGGAGCCGCTTGTCCATTGATTTATTTCCTTTTATTTTGCAAGGTGGGACTTGAAAAGTCGCATTTCCACATAGCGCTTCATTCCCAATGAATGAGAGAGCCGAAAAATTTCCAAAGGGCCCGCCATTAGGAATCTCTCCTGATAGCCTATTAAAGGACAAGTTCAGACTTCGTAGAAATGGAAGTCCTTCCATGGACTCGGGTATCGCGCTTGATAACTCATTGTAGGAGAGATCGAGGACATCCAACCCTTTGAGTTTGCCGATCGATTGCGGTATCGATCCTTGAAACGAGTTCCTTGACAAGTTGAGAGAAGAAAGGCTCTGCAACTCTTGGATGGAACTCGGTATAGCGCCAGTAAGTTGGTTCCAGGAAAGATCGATGCTCACTATAGCTCTCATTTTCCCCATGTCAAGCGGTAATCCTCCATTAAAAGAATTGAGTGATAGATTGAGGAAGATGAGTTGTTGAAGGCTCCACAGACTAACCGGTATAGCCGATGTCATGTTATTCGAACTTACGAGAAACTTTTGAAGGCTGCTCAGGTTTCCAATGCAATTCGGGATCGATCCTGACATCCTATTTTGCCGGAGCAGCAACTCTCCTAAACTTGTTATGTTGCATATCTCATCGGGGATTGGTCCTTCGAGATGGTTGTTATCAAGATACAGCCTTTGCAGGCTTTCTAGTCCTCCAATTGATGATGGGACGTTGCCGACTAGATCGTTATCGATCAACCTTAGGAAAGTCAAGCTCTTCAAGAAACCCATTTCCTTGGGAAGGTGACCTCTTATTTGACAATTGGGAGCGGATAGAATTTGTAGGGAACTGGAGAAGTTTTTGATAGATGCTGGTATGGAGCCGCCAAGAGGGTTTTCTCCAGTAAACAAGGTTTGCAGCGATTGGCAATGAGATAAAGCAGAGAGAAAATCGAGCTCCGCACCATAAGTCCCTCCCGTTAGCTGGTTTGACCGAACCCCAAAGTATCTGAGGTTCTTCAAGTTGCCCAAACTCGTGGGTATTGGTCCGCTGAGTTGATTGTATGAGACCTCAAAGATAACTAGGTTCGAAAAATTCGAGAAATAATGTGGGATGTTGCCGCCAAAGCCATTTTTTGCTAGATAGAGTTCTTCCAAATTCGGAAGGCTCACATCATTACCTGAGGGAAGGCTTCCAGAGAGGGAATTGTCCGTCAAACCAAGCACTTGGAGCGAAGAAATATTAAAAACCTCTTGAGGTACTTCACCTGTTAGCAAATTTCTTTGAAGGCTCATAAAAGTCAAATCGACCAACTTGCCAATCTCACTCGGAATGTCCCCTCCAATGTAGTTAAATCCTAAGTAGAGCAAGTGCAAGCTCGACATGTTACCAATGTTTCGAGGAATCGTGCCGGTCAAGTTGTTAGCACCAAGATAGAGCTTCTGCAGCTTTTGCAAGCTGTCCATGTCTCGAGGAATGCTTCCCTGAAAACGATTGTATGACAACGACAACATGAGAAGCTCTTTGCATTGGGTTAGCGTCTCCGGTAGCTGGCCGCTGAATTCGTTGTCAGACAGTGAAAGCCATTGAATGTTAGGCCAGCGGGAACAAAGATCGGAAGGAAGACTCCCTGAGAGATCATTATGCATCAAGTCGACTATCGTGAGCGATCGGTTGAAAAATGTTGGAGGAATGGAACCTGTGAGACTGGCTGTGTTCAAACCAATGACCTGCAATGTGGATATGTTGCCCAGGAAGCTCGGAAATTGACCTCGTAAGTCATTGAAGCTAAGAATCAGTCGTCGCAACTTAGGGAAGGCGCTGAATTTTCTTGGTATGCCACCAGTTAACCTGTTCATTGCGAGTGACATCACTTCGAGATTTTGGCACAGTGCTAAGCTAAGAGGAATATTTCCTTCAAATTGGTTCGATTGGAGTATGAGTTTTTTCAGGCGGCGCAAACAACCGATTTCTGTAAGAATCGTGCCATAGAAACTGTTGTTGCGGACATCAAGAGAAGCCAGGAAAGAAAGGTTGCCAAGGTAGGGAGAGAGTCTTCCCCGGAGACCCATGTAGGAGAAGTCTAAAGCTGTGACTCTCTGCCTGCGGTTGCCGCAAACGACACCGATCCATTCACAGAAATCTACTTCCACGGTCCAATTGCTGCCTTTGATGGTGTTTGTCGGGTCGACTTCGATCGCTGATTTGAAGTGGAGGAGAGCATCTTGATCAGTGAAGTTGCTGGAAGAAATGATGGGCTGAAACATCAATAGGGAAGCTAACAGAACATCAAGAAGTGCTAAAAAGACGAACTTCTCCATAATGAAGAGAGCCTCTTTTGATTGCATCAATAGACAGTTCACTAATTAGGACCTGTTCCTAGTACATATACCCAAATGATGCTCCAAATGTTGTCTCCGGAAAAACAGTAGGTTGCTTGCCAATGTGAGGGACATGACAAACGACATGATCCACACAATTCAGGGATCATTACAGGTAGAAAATTTGTTTTGAGCGTCAAAGTTCTCAAATGATAATCCCAGACCATTTTCTTTTTAATATTTATAAGAATGCTATTCACAAATTCCCCACAAATTAACCCAAACCATAATCATGCGTTGAGACGATTGAGGGGAAGTTAGAGAACCCTCAATCACGTCTGATTCAGTAAATATACCGCTCTTTACGTTTACACGAATACACTTACTTTCGACTCTGTGAGGGTACAAATGGACCTTTCACAAATGCTCCAAGGCATGAATGTGAAAAGGTTTTGCGATAATTGTAGCGATCTTCCCGCAAGGACGATATGAAGTGTCTCGTGGGAAGCTGACTGATTGGAACTTGCTAGAAGAGATAATGATACTAGTAGTCTATCAACTTTTATTAATGCGTTATGTCATATTTGAAATTTCATTCAATTCGATTAAATCACTTTTGATTAATGTGAAATTTGGACCAGCATCTTTTAGTTGGTCTAATTAGATCCTTAATATATTTAATATGTTTATTGTCATCCTCTCATTAATTAATTTAAATGTAATGCGCCATGGATTTCAATTTGATAATGATGATGTTTGATGGAGAAAATTACGCGGATTTTGTGCATGTAATGGTGACTTTAAATTGCAAAACTATAATGCCCCTTCCTTTAATATGTGCACTATTCACTCTGACAACATTTTCTTTCCTCAACACGCATTACTCTCAAAAACAACGATTTTAGGCTTCCTGTCCCAAAAAGGATGAGGATAATGGCTTTGAAATCTCTACTATTAAAATGCATGGAAAACTTTACTATCTTCTTTTGGAAGCATAGTGAGAAATCCTCCCTCATTCTCCATTTGACATGATTTCGATTGAAAGCTTGATGAAGAATAAGACCACATTAATTATATAAAGTAAAGGGTTTTGTCCTGGTTTGGAAGCTTTTCTTTATCACTTGTAGAATTCCCGTTGGATGCACAGGTTCTAGCTTTTTGTTTTATTGAAAAATTGCTCTAAGTATTAATTCGAAACCTAGTGTTGATTTTGGTCCTCTCACTTTGAACTAATAATTTATCGAACTATATTTTCTTCTAATGCTTATAACTACCTTAGCGTCTTGATTTTTCCTTTCATCAATTTCCATTGAACTTGTCTCAATACTATAAGACAATAATTTGTAGTTCGACATCGGATTATGTAGCTTTTTCATATGTCAGACATGTGGGTGCATCTTTGTTCATGTTTGATGGGAACATAGGCAGCGAGATGCTAAAGGCAGCAATGACACGGTTAGCTTCGTCGGATAAACTGTGAGTGTCCAGGATGAGTTTGGCGCAGCGGCAAGGGTTGAGCTTGGTGCTGTCGCTGTGATACTGCAGTGTGGCGGTTGAGCAAGGTCTGGATGGCACTGGGAAGACTTGAAATTACTCGGAAACTAGAATCTCTGCGGCTACAGTAGTGGGTCACGGTATGGCTGAGGGGTACGCTTGGTATCACTCAACAGTGATAGAGCAGGGCTAAAGCGACGCGAAGGCAAGGCGTAGCGACGATCCTCCAGAGAAGCGCAATAGCGAATATCTGGCTAATAGTACTGGTCAACTGTGTATGAACGAATATCTTGCCCATTGTTTTCTATGTGGCCAAAAACCTTGTGATCAATAAACCAATACTTCCTAATTTAGGATAGCCGTGTGGAATTTTCGGATATAAGGAAGAGATTATAGGTTTGGCTGAACTTCATTCCTCTGCGAGCTTAGTTTATATGATTAAATTCTTAGCCTCTTTGCTTATGCCCATTAACTTCAATGCAATTATATGACCCATTATTATTAATGCAAATACTTTGAATATCTATATGTAATTTAATTAATATTTTTATATTTTGGTGTCAGGGTCGACCCCTACCTTTCTATGCAATTGATATCCAAATGGATCGTCAAAATTTAAGTATCAACATATAAATGATCATAATTTAAATATCAAGGCAGTAATTTTCTGGCTAGTAGAATATTTTGCTCATACAAATATCTAAATTTCACGGTTTTATGATTTAATTAGAATTTAAACCAGTATGCATGTATGTATGGAACTTGTACACATCCATCGGGAAGTCGAGGTCCTGGACAGTGGACGAGTGTGCAATTGAAGTGTGAAGAAGTCAAGGTCTATGGGGTTTTGTGCATTGACTTTGCGACCAGCACATCATGACTATACACCGAGAAGTCGTGGTCTTTTGGGGTTTCAAGTGTTTTGATTTTTGGACCTGCACGCGTTACAATGGTTCATAAAAAGTCATGGTCTTCATGGACTTTTATTTGTGATGGTCGGCCTAAAAATTTCAAGCTCATCAATAATACCAACGCGCAATTTGTAAATTGATGCGTTAGCATTCTCCACTTTATCTGCGACATTGACGTGCCTATTGAGATGTGCACATTATTGGTCGATCTAAAGTGTATCGCTAATCACGATATGGATTCATGATTCTAGAGTTGCATTGCTCGTTAATAAATGAATAGAAATAATGCAAGTATTTGGAGACTAAGATACGATATTTGTTTCTTAGTTTCCTTGAAGCGCCTGTCACGTTTGGTGATTGGATAAGGTTACACGGTCGTTGTCCTTGTCAAACTCATCCAGCATAACTTTCAATTTTCTCGAGCTTGTAGCTACTGACTTAGATTTTGACTAAATATATATTCTTTTCATGGAATTATGAAATTTGATGTGCACTCCAGCATAGTAAGCTTAATTCACGGAAGAAAAGGATGCGTAAACTTCCTAATAGGGTTGAATATTCATGTCCAAATGGAGGAACTTGCACGCTAAAATTAAATTTGTCTTCTGCAAATTAAAAAAAAAAAACTTTGGCCAATCCTAATCATAATGAGGTTGCAAATTAATTCCAATTTTTCAATGAGTTTGTAACACAATATTAAATTTAATCCAACGATGCATATGTTCTTATTCACATAAAGTGTCCTAATTTAATAGGTTGTTATAGCGGATCAACCTTCCCTAAAGTATAATGCAATGCTGTGGCATGCAATGTTTACTTCTTTTAAAAATCTATAGTTATGTGCTAGGGGAAATTGTTCCGAAAATCTTCATCTTATGTACGCACTATAATCAAATGTTGAACCTTTCAATTGCTGCAATGAGGTTCTATGAAAGTGGAAAAGTATAATCGAGTCTTAAATCATTGTGTGGGTGTAATCAAGTCATAAAGGGGAGACTTATCAAAACAGTTGTAAATCTATTGCAATTGTGTCAATTCAATTTTTTAATTTTTTTTGGGCCAATTGAGTCCTAAATCTTTTGCATTTTGCCCAAATTTAGTCCAACTAGCATATTTTGGCCAATCGGATGGATTAAATTGGCAAACGGCACTAACGTGAATAATTTTTAATAGTATTTTATGATTTTTATTTTATTTTATTTTTCCCTTTATTCTCTCTTTCTTTTCATTTTCTCCCTTCATCTTCGTCCTCTAGCCGATCGTCGAAACTTAGCTACCGGCTAAAGGCGTGGGCTGGCAAGTTCAACCCTGCTAGGAGCGGGCAAGGTACCTAGTGAGATAAAGATAAAGAGAATTAAAAAAAGAAAGAGAAAGAAAAAAAGGGAAAAAGAAAAGAAAATATTAAAAATTGTCTACATCAGTTCCAGCTGGGCCACATAGGATGGCTGGCATTAGACATGGCCACGGTTTGGAACCGGTCGGTTCCGGTTCAGAATCGGCGGTTTCCGTTCATGGCCATATATGAACCGAACCGGCGGTTTCGGACCAGTTTCAGTTCGTAATTTAAAAATTAAAAAAATAAATTACGAAATAAAAAATAATAAATTATAAAATTATAAAATAATGAATTTAGTTCGGTCCAGTTTCACTCGAAACCGGGAACCTAACAGGTAAGACCGGTTCCTTATTTTTATAATTGGGAATCGGATCGGCAAATCATGGAATCGGGAACCGGACCAGACCAATGGTCTGGTCCGGTTCTGGGCAATCCAATGGAACCGTTTGATCTTCATTAGCAAAAGATTAAAGAATTTCACTTGACATCCGTTTATCGTAGCCAAGTAGTCACGAAAGGCATACAACTTCACATGCTCATGGCTCGACTTGGGTTTTATTTACAACTCATTTAATGGTCTCTTCATTTCTATTCGATATGGGACTCTTGGCATTTGTATAAAGACAAGCCAAGAGGCTCACATTGAAGGCGTTCAAGGTAAGCCGAGAGTCTCACATTGAATAAGAATGAAGAGGCATTAGAAGTATTGTGCATAAAACCCAAGTCAAGCCTTATAATTTGAGTTCAATGCACTCAAGCCAAGCATTATAATTAAAGTTTAATGCACTTACAATGTGTGGCAATTACAGTTTAAATTGTTTTATAAAGAGTTATGAAGAGAGGGGTCTTGAACTTATTGAATTATCATCTAGTTTTTTTTATTAATTTTTTGGAACTGGAGCCGGGCCCATAGGGCACGGGCCGGTTCCGATTTCGAACCACAGACCCGGTCAACGAGCCAGGCTTGGGTTTGACTCGAGCCAATTTCAGGTCGAAACTGGCCCGTGGCCATATCTAGCTGGCATCCCTATCAGTGCTGATCGGTGAAAATTGATCAAATGGCTTGAATTAACATTAATGTAAAAGGTTTTGGATTCAATTAGCAAAAAAAAGGATTTGTACTGAATTGGTATAATTACAGTAGGTTTAGGACTTTTTTGATAATTTTTGGAGCCATACAATCGTAAACCTATATTAAGAAGTGAAATTAAAGGTTTCCACTTGGGCTTTGTGTACTATCTAGGCAAGTTTGGGCATTATCTATGGAAAAAGACTTGATTTTACATTTTGCAAAGGTTGATGATTTGATTGCGCTTACCAAATAATTGGAACTCAATTGCATTATGTGTTCTGAACAAAAAAAAAAAAGATTTCTAGTGCACTTCTGATGTTATTTTGGTGTGGAAGGAACTCTTCTAGGAGGTAAATTTTTTTTTAAAGTACCGCACTTCAAATGCCTTAAGATTTCTGTACAGATTGGCTCGGAAAAGAGGAGGGGTATGATTATACCAAATAGGTTAATTTTTAAGTTGAATACATTGCGGTTGAGTAATAAGGGAATTTGCTTGAAAAGTGAAAACGTATGTGGGACTTCAAAACAAGATTTTGAGGGTTATGTTGTCATTTAGCCGAATCTTTCGGGGAAATTACATGAGTCTACCTTTCAAGTTCTTTTTTTTTTAAAAAAAATATTGTAAGAGTGGGAAGAAGAAAGCCATTAAACATCTTTTCTTTCTTTTGAAGTTTCTTTTCCAAGCAACTTTTTACTTTTTTTTTTCTTTTTTCCATACGGAATGATAAAGAAGAAAGTCATTGACAGTAGTTGAACCTCAATCATCCAGACTAATTCATACGAAAGAGTCAATCTTGAAATTTATCATGCTCAATGCATTCTCACTTGAGATTTCACGAGATATCTTGATTTATCAAAAGTCTTTAAGTGATGGTACATGGGGATTTTATTGGACGTACTAGTAATTGATGGGGGTGTATGGCAAATCGAATTAGAACGATTATGCGGAGAAGAAAAAATAAATGATGGACAAGTTTATCTAGGTTCACCTCTAAATAGGGCTACGTCTTGCAAAGGGATCTCACTATTATTTAAGTTTACAATCACAGCCACTCGTTTCAATGATCTCTTATACGAGTACAATATATAGGATTTAAAATGGGTCAAAAGCCCAAACCTATTTGAATCCCTTTGATCCCACAATAAACGGGTCAACTTTAAAACACAAGCCTAAAAGAAAAAATAAAAGTCGATGTTGTTTCAGGGGCATTGCTCTCGAGCCTTTGCTTGCTCATCGGGGAGCGGGGCTGCCGTCCATTCACCGAGGAGCGGAACCCCCACTCGCCGTTCGGACAGCGAGACCCCTGTTTCAAAGGTGCTACCCCCGAATCTCCGTATTTCGTGCGCAAGGGTCACATGTCATCGGATCATATTTCGATTTTCCTAAGCTCACGTGGGCGTGCCCGGTATGAGAAACAAAAACCCCCGAAGTATTCGCTAATTCTAATAGTAATATCTCTTGTTTGGCATGGGATAGGATTTGTCCATGCAAAATGTGCAGGAGTTTTGAAATGAAATCTTGCTAATTGCCCCACTGATGACTTTAATTAATAGCCATGCTCATTGTTTTAGAAAATGATGTCTTATTCAATATGCGTGACATGGGGCAAATAATGTGCATCATGGGAAGTAATTGAAACGATAGTTCGAACACTTGAAAAAACAATTAAAAATCTCTCTCTCTCTCTCTCTCTCTCTCTCTCTCTCTACCTAAGTTGCGTAACAGCAACATTGACAGGCCTTGGCGCAGGTTGCATAACAGCAACATTGACGTTGATCTGAGGCTGCTGGCCTCCTTCAAGCCGTGAATGACCTCGGCGCCCCTAACTTCGAATGGAGTTTGTGGGCCAAGGTCGTCCATGACCTCAGATCAAGGTCAAGAGACCCTATTATGACCAGGAGAGAGAGAGAGAGAGAGAGAGAGAGAGAGAGAGAGAGAGAGAGAGAGAGAGAGAGAGAGAGAGAGAGAGAGAGAGCAATTGTTTACAGAGTGATGAGAGAGAGCCAAGCGTGAACATAGAGGCAGGGGTCGATGGTATTAGTGAGGAGGGGGGTCAACGGTGGCAGATGACGGTGGGTGGTGGAAACTGGCACTTGGAGGCTTGGAATTTCTAAAGAAGGGTAAATTTTGATCTTTGTTGTGATTAGATTTTGTCTTAGGATGGACAGCACTATTTTCAGAAAATAGGGAAATAGAGCTAAAGGTCGGAAAAGTCTCGAGTCTTTTCTTTTAACATAAATATGCATTAGTGATGGTGGTTATCCACTGCCAACATGACACAAGACATACCGTGAGTTTTCTGCCCAAATAAGCTTGTTTTCGAGTAATTTTATAGCTAGTTGTAATACTATACACCTTCTTTGTCGTCAAAAATGAGAAAATTAGTTGATATTTTCATGAGAAGAATCAACAATCAGGACTTTCCACTAAAATGTGATAATTGATATTGTGAAATTCCAGATATTTTAATAAATTATATTAAGGGAAAAAAAAATTTCACACCTTCGATATTTTTTGGTAAATTGATCAGTATATTTTCTCCCATTCTAGTTTTCCTTACTGCAAATCTCTAAGCTTTGTCCGTAATATGTGTTAATACAAGTAATGCTCCATATAAATGAAAGTATTAAGATGTATGGGGCCTTCAATATATCACAAAAAAACAAAGAATTCGTATTATTTGTATTGAATGTCTATATAAACAGTTTTGTGGAAAGCTCATTCCCACCATATCTTGGGCCTTTGAATACCACTTTTAATAAAGGTTAATTGGGCTTTCCTTAAGGCCAAGTGAAATGGATGTGCTATGAACATGTGAGTACGATGATGCACATCTATTGGAATAGTGAAACCATTAGATTCAGATCCACAATATATGAGCGAACTCATTTGGTTTCAACCTCAAAAGTTTGCCTAAAAATTTCATTCCCGCCCAAGGCTTCTGTTAAGATAAATTGTTACTTATAATGCAATATAACAGTCAATTAGATAATATATATATATTCTAGTCCTAGGAAGATCTCATATTTTAATTTGAATGTAACTTTCTTCGTTTTTATAGATCCAGGTGCATGGCGTGGAGATTCGACTTCTTGGGCTATTGAATACCTTGCAAGCCCCATATATCGCTTAAATTCAGGCCTTTGACCTATGCATGTAGCCCTAAATCAAAGCAATTTACATCCAATTTACGGATTTTCAATGGGTAGCCTTCGGTTCTTGAACTACAGCTTCCCCAATTCCCAACAAACTGCACCAACCTCGGGGTTAATTTCTCTTATGTTAAGGCTAATTCATGAAGCATTCTCTCTCTCTCTGGCCATTTAAAACCATTATGTTCTTTCTCTTTTCACGTGGATGAGCACGCGTGCTGATGCTCTTTTGTTATTGTGTGTGAGAAAGAGCTGTATGAATTCATGTGACTAAATTTGGTATGCGTGGGCATTGGCATAGACAGGAGCATGCGTGAGGGCAGAAGCATATATGGTCATGCGAAATTGCGAATCCATATCCATGAGCAGGTTAATGAACTTCTGTGATGTGTGCATAAACAAGAGTGTGAGTGTACGTGCTTCAAAATCCCCTCTTTGAAGGGATGCAGCAGTTGCTCGAGTATTTCATTTGTAATCTCGTCATTTACCTACACCATCATCGGGGAGGAATTTGGGGCCTGCTAAAGCCAAAGAAAAACTATTGGTCAAAAGGACCAAGAAGATGCCAATGATCAATCGAAAATGATGTCTTCTTCTTGGCACTGGCAAATCAAGCAACTCTTCAATAATGTTTTTTACTTGGAGAACATAGCCACTAAATCCTTTTCTTTTATCGGTTGCCCTTTTGATGATTTCTAGTTTGTTGTTAGAACTCAATTCGCTCGATAGGATGAGGCTCGATAGGTTGCACACCAAATATATGTCCGAAGCAGTCCTCTCAGCCACAAAAATTACGATTTAGGATGGTTTACTTCGCAAAAAATTAACTATTATGAAGGTTTTATTTTTTTTTAAATGATTCGCTTGTTTTGTTGGGGAAATAGATTTATCAAAAAACATTTGCATCATTAACCAACAGTTTAGGCATGATGTACTGTAAATAATGAAAGCATTTTCATTCAATTAATTTGTCTAAGCGATGCGAACAATATTTCAAGGAAATCGATTTTCCAATAATTGATTTTCCATCGTATATATGCATCATAGTTTCTTTCTTGTCAAAGTTGCGCCGCTTTACATGTCTCAATGTGCAAACTTACACTTTAAATCACCATAGTCATGCTTAAGCCTAGAGACCACTTACACGTAATACAATCACATGACCGGTATGCTTGTACAATTATTAGGCATTAGTAATACAATGTTACTTAAACTTTGATCTAATGCGTAATATAATCCATAAACTTTTGGTCCAATGTGCAATATCGTTTTTAGATTTTTAATTTATTCAATGTGATTTTTGAACTACTGATAAATATTCAATGCAGTCCATAGATAATATGAAAATATTTAAAAGTTCAAGAATCATATTACACATTGAACTAAAGTTTTGGTACTATTTATGTAACTTTCCCAATTACAACAACCCATGGTAGCAGCTCCATAAACCCTAAACCCTAATTTCATCTTCTACCCCTAATCTTCGCGGACTTATCGAATCATCTCACCCTTCTCATCTCTCTCTTTCTCTTTCTGGATGCTGGTTCCTTTCTTACCCTGCGCCTGTTCTCTTTGTTGCCTCTCTCGTAGAGCTTGCTCCAAATGGCAGAGGATGGGAATACCCATGCTCGCCTTTCTTCGCTCTGCAAGAGATCAGGTAAGTTTTGTGGAGTAGTTTCTGGCGATATATTAAAGGAATGCCTTCTCACTCTCTCGGGAGACTGTTCTCAAACCCATCCGTGAATTCCCGAGCCTTTGTGAATACGATGAAAAGAGCCTGGGGGAATTGATCATGTAGTTTGTGCCGACCTGGGTTCTGGCCTTTTTGCATTTACGTTCAATTGTGAAGGAGACAGAAACAGAGTTGTAGAATCTGGTCCATGGTGTTTCGCGAATCACCTCGTGTTGCTTAAGCCATGGGAACCCGATACACCTCCTCATCGTTATGAATTTGCTACTTGTGCTTTTTGGGTTCAAATTCGCGGATTGACCCTTGAATGGTACCGTGTGGATGTTGTGAACAAACTTGCTCAGGGGATTGGGAAGGGTTTAGATGCGAAGGTGGAAAGGGAAGGATTCTTATCACCAGGAGCGAGAGTAGAGATGAACCTGGATGCTCCTTTAAAATCTGGTACCCTCGCTAGTTGTGGAGGTACGAAGCTTTGGCTTGATTTTAAATAGCAGAGGCTGCCGCATTTTTGCTGTTCATGTGGTAAGCTGGGTCATTATACTAAGTATTGCTCAGAGATCCCTTATGAAGAAGGCAATTTTATTCCGGAAAATGACATTTATTTTGGGAAATGGCTACGGGCAGAGCTTGATGAGTCTGGCCCATTTTGGAAGGCCTTTTATGAAGCAAAGGTCGAAAAAGATACATAGTTCCATTACGACGGTCCAATTCCAAAAAAAACTCAAAACTTTACACTTTATCTCAATTATATCCTGAACTTTTTTATGTCTAAAAAAAATCATAAACTTTTATTTAAGTCCCAAATTTACTCAACCGTTACAAATCCGTCTATTTAATGTAAAAAAAAAAAAGAACCGGGAAGGAGCGGTGGCCAAGCCTTCGCCGACGGCCGCCACCATAGCCGCCGGGAAGGAGCAGCGGCCCTCGCCTGGGACTTCCCGAGGGCCGGCGACCCTCGCCGGACTCAGGCGAGGGCGTGCAGCCCCGATCTGGGGTGAGGATCGCGCCCTCCCCCAGATCAGGGGTTGCACGCCCTCGCCGACGACTCGCCTGGGGCCGGCGACCCTCGCCGGCCCTCGCTTGGGCCTTCCCGAAGGCCGGCAACCCTCGCCGGCCCCAGGCGAGTCCCCAACGAGGGGGTGCAGCCCCCGATCTGGGGGAGGGCGCGATCCTCGCCCCAGATCGGGGGTTGTACGCCCTCGCCGGCGACTCGCCCGAGTCCGGAGAGGGTCGCCAGCCCTCGGGAAGGCCCAGGCGAGGGCCGCTGCTCCTTCCCGGCGGCTGTGGCGGCGGCGGCCGCCAGCGAAGGCTTGGCTACCGCTCCTTCCCGGTTCTGTTTTTTTTTTTTTTTTCTGATGTTAAATGGACGGATTTGTAACGGTTGGGTAGATTTGAGACTTGGATAAAATTTTGTGGTTTTTCTTGAGACATAAAAAAGTTTGGGATATAATTGGGATAAAGCGTAAAATTGAGGTTTTTTGTGGAATTAGGCAGATTACCCTGTCAACGACACTCAAATTGTGGCTTTTGTGGAAGGAACTTCTGGCCCTGATAACCTGCAGTTAACCATTATGGAGAATACAGCAGAAGTCTCTGAATTTGGAGGAGAAACCTTTTGAAGTCGGACCCAAGCTAGACTATCGTGGGGTGGAATTTCCATCCCTGCAAAATCTCGTTCCGTTTTCCATTGTTTTCGTCCAGTTCAGAAAAGAAGATTAGGAACTCTGTTGCAGATGCCTAGACACAAAGCCATTGAAAGGAAATTACTGTGTACAAAACTAAGATAATCCTATGTTCAAATTCTATGAACAGCTCTCCACCTTATTTTCTTGTCAAGGAAGTGACAACTTTATCTTGTTTCAATCTTGTTCTCAGCCAAAATCTTCGCTATTCCAAAGTCTCGGACTTGTGCAACCAGGTCCTCATTTAGAAGAATATTGCTAGGCTTCAGGTCGAAGTGCACAATGGGTTCTGGTTGGCTGTGGTGGTGATATTTGAGTGCCATTGCAACGTTGACCATTATCTTCACTAACTGATGGCGACCCAAGTTGTTATTGTCGGAGTACAGCCACTTCCTCAATCCCCAGTTGGGCACGCATTGCAGCAACAGAGCTGTCAAATCAGCGTTCGTGCAGCTGCTGATCACCTTGATGAGATTCTAAGCAGAAAACCTCACATTCTGTGCAAAACTTTTCGGAGCACCTTATGATATGGAAATTCAGTAATTCGACTGCAATGTCTGTCCCGTTGGCCAGAGTTTGTTTGTATACAGAGCCAAAGCTTCATGCTTCGAGCAAATTGCTTTTGCTGAAGTTGTTAGTAGCGGAGCAAAGCTCCTGATCTGACATCATCGGGTGGTCAATTGCAGGAGAGCTTTTTTACCTGTGTTCTGTCGCTTTCTGAGCAAGCAAATGACAGACTAAAATTTTTAGCTGGTACAATTGGCTCCATAATGTTTAGTAACCTGAGTTGCTTGGCCCTTGATGATTTCTTTCCATTTACTTTGCGCGGTGGGGCTTGAAAAATTGCATTTTCACAAAGTGCTTATTCCCAATGAATGAGAGAATCAAAAAATTTCCAAAGGGTCTGCTATTAGGAATCTCTCTTGATAGCTTATTAAAGGACAAGTTCAATTCTTGCACTTATGTAAGTCTTCCAGGGACTTGGTTATTGTGCCAGATAACTCGTTGTGGGAGAGATCGAGGAAATCCAATCCTTTGAGGTCACCAATCAATTGCTGTATCAATCCTTGAAATGAATTCCTTGACAAGTTGCAAGAAGCGAGGCTTTTCAACTCCTGGATGGAACTCGATATGGCGCCATTAAGTCGATCCAAGAAAGATCAATGCTCTTTATAGCTGTCATTTCCCCATCTCAAGCTATTCTCCTCCATTGAAAGAATTGTGACAGATTGAGGAATGTGAGCTCTTGGAGGCTCCACAAACTGACCAGTTGTTTCCAATGCAATTCAAGATAGATACTGATATCATATTTTGCTGGAGCAGCAACTCTCCTAAACTTGTCAAGTTGCATATCTCATCGGGGATTGGTCCATTGAGATGGTTGTTATCAAGGGACAGCCTCTGCAGGCTTTTTTAGTCATTCAATAGATGATGGGATGTTACCATCTAGATCGTTATCGGTCAATAGAAGTTTTTGATAGATTCTGGTATGGAGCCATGAAGCCGGTTTTCTTCCAGAACCAAGGTCTGCAGGGATTGGCAATTAGACAAAGCAGGGATTGTCTATATCTCAAGGAATGCTTCCCTGAAAACGATTAGATGACAATGACAAAACGACAAGCTCTTTGCATTGGGTTAGTGTCACTGGTAACAGGCCGCTGAACTGGTTTTCAGATAGTAAAAGCCTCTGAATGTTTGGCCAGCAGTAACAAAGATCGGAGGGAATATTCCCCCAGAGATCATTAGACGTCAACCTGACACTTGTGAGCGATCTATTGAAAAGTGTCAGACGAATCGAACCTGTGAGATTGGCCATGAGCAAACCAATGCCCTGCACTGTGGATATGTTCCCCAGGAAGCTCGGAATTTGACCCCATAAGTTGTTGAAGCCAAAAAACAATTGTTGCAACTTTGGAAGGGGCCATTGTTTGCTAGAAAGATTTCTTCCAAATTCGGAAGGCTTAGATAGCCACCTGAGGGAAGGCTTCCGGAGAGCGAATTGTTCATCAAAGGAAGCAGTCGAAGTGATATAATATTGAAATCCTCTTGAGGCACTTGGCCTGTTAGCAAATGATCCTGCAGGCTCATTTCATTCAGATTGACAAAAATGCCAATCGCACTCGGAGCGTCACCTCCGATGCAGTTGTATTCTACGTACAGTTTGTGCAAGCTTGACATATTACTGATGGTTTGAGGAATCATGCCGGTCAAGTTGTTAGCACGGAGAAGGAGCTCCTGCAACTTTTCGCAAGCTGTCTATATCTCAAGGAATGCTTCCCTGAAAATAACTGAATGACAACGACCACACGACAAACTCTTTGCATTGGGTTACCGTCTCTGATAAAAGGCTGCTGAATTGGTTTTCAGACAGTAAAAGCCTCTGAATCTTAGGCCAGTGGTAGCAAAGATCGATGGGAAGACTCCCTGAGAGATCATCATACGTCAACCTGACACTTGTGAGAGATCTATCAAAAGTCAGTGGAATCAAACCTGTGAGATTGGCCATGATCAAACCAATGTCCTGCACTGTGGATATGGCCCAGGAAGCTCAGAATTTGACCCCATAAGTCATTGAAGCTAGCAAACAGATGTTGCAACTTTGGGAAGGCGCCGAATTCTCTCGATATGCTACCGTTAGATTGTTCACCACAAGTGACATCAGTTCGAGATATTGGCACAGCACTAAGTTAGGGGGAATGCTTCCTTCGAATTGGTTTGACTGGAGTACGAGTTATTTCAGGCGGCGTAAATGACCGTTTTTATTTGGAACCGTGCCATAGAAACTGTTGTTGCAAGATCAGAGAACCAGGAAAGAGAGATTGCCGAGGTAAGGAGAGAGTCTTCCCAGGAGACCCGAGGAGGAGAGGTCTAATGCCGTGACATTCTGCCAGCGGTCGCTAAAGTCCATTCACAGAAGTTTGCATCGGTGGTCCAATTGCTGCCTTTGGTCGTGTTTGTTGAGTGGACTTCGGTCACCGATTTGAAGTGAGGAGAGCCTCTTGATCAATGAAGTTGCTGGAACAAATGACGGGCTGAAACATCAATAAGGAATCGAGCAGAAATTCAAGAAATGCTAAAAAGATGAACTTCTCCATAATGAAGAGACTCTTTTGATTGAACTTGGAGAACCTTTAAACCATGTCTGATTCTGTATATGGCCCGTTCTGCACTTTTGTGAACTAGGAAGACTCTGCATGTTGATTCGACTATAAGAATAGCTTCACAAGTTTTTTAACTATTAAAAGATATTTCTATGATCTTAAATCTATCTTAGAAATTTATATACAATGTATGATGTACTGCTCTCATTTGATAAAGTTTTTGATGGGATAAACATGGTTAAACATTGATCTTTTACTTTTACTTTAATTTGTAATTTTTGAGATTTGACTTTTATTTAATGTTACTCACCTTAATGATTTTGAGTTACACATATTGATATTTGAAATCTATTAGTAAACTTTTGAAAGAATGTAGTTTTTCATTTCGGGGACAAAGTCGGGAGTACTTTCAATATGTCTATCCAAGCTTGTCCAAGCATCTCTGAGCTTTGTCTGTAATATGTGTTATTACAAGCAATGCTCCGTATGAATGAAAATATTGGAATATATAAGATATTCACTTATATCATAAAAAAACGCCTTTATATCATCATTAGAGATAAATTGTAATGGTATTTTCAATATAATGGACAATATTGTAATTTGAAAAATATTATATTAGTTAAAATAAACTTTAATATTAGTTATATTAGGGCTATATGGACATGAACCGTAGACATTCTCGGTAAAACAGATCAAACTGATTATTATCAAAATGATTCAAACTGGTTCAAAGACCCATCATGCCTTTTGTTTATGCATTGGGCTCTTTCATTAACTGTTCGGTATGTCAGTTAGCCTGCCAATAAGGAGATGGCTCCATGTGCTTTGATTCATTATTTTGGTTTGGATTCAGAAGCACTACCAAAGTGTTTCAAAGAAGGGATATCTTGACGCAGGTCTGGTTCTTGCCAAGATTAACCTAAGTTAAATGGAGTCTCTATCAGCCTTGCTTAAAGAACCAAATATGAAACTTCATACACCTTAAAGTTCATAGGGAGAAAACAGAATTTTTGGAGGTCCTTGTACTCATTATGCCTCGCATTGAATATACTAGGTATTGACCTTATCAATATCTCAAATCAAGGATGGATTCTTTTTAGTGCTTAATTGAAATGGACACCCGAATTGAATTGAGATCCTCTTGTTAGGCTACTCTTGTTTTGTTGCCTAATCCTTGCGAAGTAAGATATGGATTTCTCAATAGGAAAATATTTACGAACTACTTGCACAAAGATCCCATTTAATTTGAATGAAAATTTTCTTTGTTTTTCTTTTATAATGCTAGGGCACGGTAGTGGAGACTCAGCTTCTTAATTCATGGAATACTCTGTAAGTCTCTATCGGCCTTGCTTAAGGAACCAAATATGAAACTTCATACACCTTAAAGTTCATAGGCAGAAAAAGATTTTTTGGAGGTCCTTAAACTCATTATACCTAGCATTGAATATACTGGATATTTGCTTTATCAATATCTCAAATCAAGGATGGGTTCTATTTAGTGCTTAACTGAAATGGACACCCGAATTGAACTGAAAACCTCTTGTCAGGCTACTTTTTTTTGTTGCCTAAACCTTACAATGTAAGACATGGATTTCTCAATAAGATAATATCAATGACCTCTGATCCCAAATCTACTAAACGATTCCAAACATATGGAAATTGGATTACAGATAAAACCATTTTAGATTGCCCGTCAAGATCATAAGTTTTTATTCCTACGGGTTAATTCACAAAAGTAGCCCATAAAATAATTAAATTTGTTCCAAAATTAGTAAAGCCTAGCCTAGAATATTTAACCCCAAGCTCCAAAAAGCAATTAAGCGACAAATTAATTGGTAGTATTAATAATGATTTTGTGTTTGATAAAGAATTTGACGAGGAAGGTCGATGGGGCCAGTTACAATCTCAATCAAGATGTTAAGATGACAGCTGATTATTTTATTCTAAAGTTTCTATATTAGTAAATTTTTTGTGCCTTTGATGTCCTACTAGTGAATTTTCTTCGTTTGCTTTTGTGTTTCGTTTTTAACTATTTGATATGAAAAAATGACATTATTGAACTATAATGTAATTTAAAATCGTGGTAGTGAAGTTTTCCATAGTAGACCTATTTTTTATACCACAAAGGTCTTGTTCGATTTGAAGTGGCTCTGGTTCCGCAACCTACACTGGGGCGGAGTTCCAGCACTCACACCCTCTACCCTTGCGTCCGCCCTTTGCCCACCTCCCTATGCCAGACTCTCTCTCACCATCCGCGATTCCCACTTCCATCTACCCGTGATTGTTCAGAGGCCCTCTACTCTATCCTTCTCTGTGGGTGAGCTACTTTCCCTCCGATTTGTGTCGATCTTCCTCTGTTAGGTGCGGCGCTCATTGTGTTGTGCTTCCTTTCATTGGGGTTTTCTCTCTGCTTATCTTGTTGGCTTCGTTCCCCCCCTCCCTTCTTTCCTTGTTGTCTCCTCTCCTTCTTTTTCGCACATAAGGTGTTTGTTGTTTTTCCCGAGTGAGTTTCAGTGTGTGTTCGTGTCCTTCGTTGCTGCTCATCCTCTCCCAGCCTCTCCTTTTTGCTGTCTTCCTCCCTTTCATTGCTGTCTACTCCTTTGCTGTTGCTCTATCCCTTGCTCCCCATCTCATTTGTATCCTTTAGATTTCCTTTGCTCCCCATCTCTCACCTATCTCTCACCCATCCCTTGCTCCTCTTTTTCCCTCGCTCCCCACCACCCTCCCCTTAGTTTTCTGACCTCTTTCAGCCCTCTTCCTCTTTGTTTCCTGAGTGAAGTTCTCCATCCATTTCCTTTCTTTGAGCACATCGTCCTCCCCTCTTCCCTTGCAGCTACCTACCTTTATGATCGTGTCCCTGCCCAGCTGCTCATGGTGTGTTGACACTCATTGTCCAAGTCCTCAAGCGCCTCAATCCAACCCCTTCTGGCCGGAGGCAACGTTTCATATCGCTAGGAAAAACTTCGAAAATGGTGGTTAGAATGCGACGCGGTAGAGGAGGCTCTGGGAGAGCCTTATTGTCGAACACAACAGAACTCAAAGCTCTATCCACCGAAATAAAGAATAGTCTCTTCAGTTCTGAGAAAGAGAAAGAGGCAGCCTCTCCATGGGCTGAAACAGGATTTGAAGCGGGCTTGCCAGAAACACTTTGTGTCGGCCTCCCAAATTGTAATGATGATATTTTTGCTGAGGTTACTTGTACCGTTGGAGATGCTGGATTGGAAGATAGAAATCTAACCGATGTTGTTGATTGAGTTAGCAATTGTACTTCTAATTCTAGAACAGCGACTGAACCTAAACATGTCCAGGCACCCTTTTTGGTAAACTCTACTGCTACCACATCATGTATGTATTGGAAAAACATTGCTATGGGTAATTTTGCCCAATCTGCTAAATTAGAATTTTGCCCACCAGTCAAGAGTGGCGATAAACTTATCGTTGTTCCCCCACCCGAGGTTCTAGATGAGGGTAAATCTCACTTTCAAAACTGCCTAGTGGGATACTTCCTCACCGCAAAAATATCATTCTATCAAGTCAGAGGAGTTAAAGAAAAATTATGGGGCAAAGAGAACATTCTCGATATTACAGCCACGGAGGATGGCTTCTTCTTTTATCGCTTCTCCAATATTACGAAAATGGTGGAAGTGATGGAGGTCAAGGTATGGGACATTGCAGGAAAACCTATGTTTTTGCAGAAGTGGCACCCCCATGTAAGATTAGAGAGAGCGAAGGTCACCTCTGTGCTTATTTGGGTCTGTCTTTATAATGTACCCCATGTTCTCTGGACCAAGAAAGGTTTAAGTTATGCCTGTAGTGTTCTTGGTAGACCTTTATATATGGACTCAGCCACTGAACAAAAACGGCGGTTGTCTTATGCGAAGGTATGTATCCTAATGAATGTAGATAGCTCATTCCTAGGGAAATTCGATATCGATATGGGTAAGGGCGGCTTCTTTGAGGCCACGGTTCACTACAGCTGGTTACTTGTTAAATGCAAGACTTGCAATAGCTTTGGCCACAAAGATTGTAGAGCTACAACTAAAGAAATCTGGGTTCCTAAGACCCAAAAAAATGTTGCCCCTCCTAACTCAGTCTCAACTCATCGGGGATGACCGCTACAGAAGAAGTTGAATGGGTTACTCTGGTTCCATCGAATCCATCTCCCACCTCGAAGAATATTGCTAACCCCATGGTTACCCAGTCAAATGCCCATGCTAATGTAAGATATGATCCTTCTTCCTCACAATATACACTAGTTGGTAGAAAGGAAAGAGGATCAAACAGTAGAAACAAAGATGACAACAATATAGTGCCTTCCGACAATAGATTTGCTCCTTTGGAAGTGGAGGCTACTTCGGATTATTCCGTGGATACATTGGGGGCATTGGGGGATGTAACGGAGCCTCTTGATTTATGAATATTGTCGCATGGAATGTAAGGGGCCTTAATCATAGCCCCAAGAGAAGGGAACTGGTGGACTTTGCTCTATCCCTAGATTCCCAAATTCTTCTTTTGTTTGAGCACAAGATTAAAGAAGAGAATGCTGATTTTATAATTGACAGTAGTTTTAGAAGTTGGAGTTATACTCATAACTATATGTACAACAACTTGGGTAGAATATGGATCCTATGGAAACCGTCCACGCTTAGTCTAACCGTTTGGAGGTTTCTGCCCAAGTCATACATTGTCTCATTGAAAAACTTGGGGTAGAACCTTTTTTGCTATCTGCCATCTACGGGTACAATACCGAAGTTGACTGGAGGCTTCTTTGGAGCAATATTTCAAATTTTTCTTCCAGACAAACAAGAGACTTGCCTTGGTTGTTAATGGGGGATTGCAATGAAACAAGGGACACAAGCAAAAGGATTGGCTCGACTATTCGTTGGACTACGGGTATGGGGGAACTAAATACCATGATTGAAGAACTTGCACTTATTGAACCTCCGTCTACGGGACCTTTCTTCACATGGACAAACAAAAGCATGGGAGATAATTTCAAAGCGAGCAAAATTGACAGAGTCCTGATTAATGCAGAATGGCAGAACAAATACAACCACTATCCAGTCGAATTCTTGCTTCCAGGAGTTTCAGACCACCCCACACTTGTTGCAACTTGACACCACATATAGGAGAAGGAAACCTTCTTTCAAATTCTTTAATTTCTGGACCACTAGCGTGGGTTTCCTGCCTTTTGTGTCCACTTGCTGGCAACAGGTTATCAAAGGATCTAGAATGTTCACAGTGGTGGCAAAGCTCAAAGCACTGAAATAACAACTCAAGGGACTGAATAGATCTTAGTTTGGTGACTTACACTTAAAGGTCAAACAAGCTAAGGAGAACCTAAAACAACTTCAATAGGAGCTTGTGATTGACCCCTTTAATCCCATTACTTGGGCGGAAGAAAAGGCGTAGCTGGAGGAGTTACTTGTTCTTAGTAGACATGAAGAGGTTTTGCTTAAGCAAAAATCTAGAAATCTATGGCTAAAGGAGGGTGACAATAATAGTGAGGTTTTATTTGCCTCTATGATGCGGAGGAGTGCCCAGAACAGGATCAATCATATCAAACTCGAGGATGGCTCTACTATTACCGAGGAGGGTGCTCTCAAGAATGCAATTATAACGTATTAGCAGCATCTCCTTGGAAATCCCAGTCTTACTAGCATTCCATATGAGAGATATGTTCTTTATTTCATGAAGATATCAATACTCTTATTACCTTTCCTATAGTTCAGAGATCAGAAATCCTCAGAGTCTTAAAAGGTTTCAACGACTTTAAAGCTCTGGGTCCAGATGGCTTTAATAGTCTATTCTACAAAAGCGCTTGGCACATCATAGGGAAATATATTGAGGAAGCTATCATGGAATTCTTCTCGTCAAAAAGAATGCTAAAGTCCATAAATTCCACGTTGATTACACTCGTACCGAAGGTTCATAATACATCTTTCCTCAAGGACTTCAGACCCATTTATTGCTGCAATGTCATATACAAGATCATATCTAAGCTTCTTGCAGAATGGATTAGTTGCAAGCTTCTAAAGATTGTCGACCTCAACCAAACTGCTTTCGTCAGCGGACGACAGATCTCAGAGAATATTCTGCTATGCCAAGACCTTCTACACAATTACCACAAGGGAGGAAATGGTAAACGGGTGGCAATAAAGATTGACCTCATGAAAACCTTTGACATGGTAAAATGGGATGTAGTCCTTGGGGTTCTCAAAGCTATAAATACTCCTCACGACTGGGTTGCTCTAATAGTTGAATGCATTACTACTTCGACATTTTTAGTGAACTTCAATGATGAGCAGGTTGGCTATTTTAAGAGTACGAATGGGCTGCGACAAGGAGATCCACTTTCTCCATACCTTTTTGTAATGGTTATGGAAATCTTTAATAGAATTGTTCGTGCGAAAGTTGCTGCTTCTTCTTTCAAGTATCACTGGCATTGCAAAATGCAACGAATCATACATGTATGCTTCGCAGACGACTTGTTATTATTTTCTCATGGAGATATAGATTCCGTCCTTTGCCTTGTAGACGCCCTAAACAAATTTGCAACTCTCACAGGACTGCGTTTCAACCTGGACAAGTGTCAAATCTTTTTCTCCGAGTTGAATGAGAATGAGAAGCACCTTATATTGGATCACACGCCTTTTTCTACAGGTACCCTCCCCATCAAATACTTGGGTATCCCCTTTGTTACTAGAAGAATTACCCACATAGACTGTAAGAGTCTTACTGATAAGATTCAAGAAAATTGAAAATTGGGGCATGAAACATATTAGTTATGCAGGGCGTCTACAGTAGCCAAATCAGTCATCATCTCCATATGCACCTATTGGATGCAAATGTTCCTACTTCCAAAGCACACTATATACTAGGTTGAGAAGAGGATTAAACAATTCTTATGGGCTGGTAATTTAGCAAATCATGGCTCGCACAAGGTTGCATGGCAAGTAGTATGCTCACCTAAAAGGGAAGGAGGAGTAGGATTGCTTAATTTGAACTTATGGAACAAAGTATTGCTAGGTCGCATGCTGTGGAATCTTATCAATCTTCCATCCTCTTCCCTTTGGAGTACTTGGGTTCACAACACCAAATGCAGAGGTACCCCAATTATGCAGCTCGACATCGAGGGCAGTATAGCTTGGAGCTGGAGATGTCTCCTCAAACTGTGACCTGTTCTAACATCGATTATACCGAGCCCAAAATACTGTTGCCAAGATATATATGATGAACTCAGACATGTGAGACTAGCTATGGAGTGATATAACCTAATTTGGACCAACGGCATTAGCAAACACAATTTTATTGGTTGGCTAGTTTGCAGAGATAGACTACCTATAGCAAGAATCATCGCACAATGGATACCTTCGGTTGATATTCAGTGTAATTTCTGTATGGTTGGTATTGAAGACAGAACACATTTATTCTTCGAGTGTGAATGGACAAACAACATATGGCGTTGTATCCTAGCACAACATGGGATCAGGCGCCTTTTAGGAGGATGAAATGAAGAACTTCAATGGATGATTAGAGCAATAAAAGGCAAAGACTTGGCAGCAAGACTCCTCAAGTTGTCATTTCTAGCAACCATATATTGCATTTGGATGGAGTGCAATAGCAGACGGTTTCAAAACAAGTCAACTGACTTTTATATTCTTTTGGCTAAGGTTCGTAAAAATGTCAGAGATAGAGCTTCGCTCTACCAAAAAATTAGACCTTCCCATACAAATGTTGTATTAGCTATTATATAGAGACTTCCTATCTCCATCTTTTTGAATTATTAGCACTTTTTGTAATGCTGGGAGATGTCCCTAAGTTGTTGTACTTTATCTGGTTTAGAATACTTATATTCACACAAAAAAAAAGGTCTTGTTCGATTTATTTATGACTTATAATAAGATGGGTGATATTTTTTTGCATTTTTTTATAGTTGGAAATTTCATGATTTAATCTTACTGATTAGGTAGTGATTTTACTTAAAATAGGGACTATAGAAAATATGTATGGCAATCTAGAAGCCGATAATATCGAGTCTCTGCCGTTGCAATGAAGAATTAATTCTAAACATTCATTTTAACATTCTATTATTGCTTGGTAATCAATTTGTGCCGTGCTTTTCTTAATCTTAATATGTAAACATCCATGACTTTAGATTGAGGTCCATTTGAGGCGATGAATTTAATGATTGTCTCCTTTAAATGCCCAATAAGAATTCGGCACATTTTTTAGTAAAATTTTTCACAAGATTATTTTTGTAAAAGTAGCAATGCTTGGGTGAAAACTATCTAGCGATTTTTTGGAAAGTACAATATTAAGTGGTCTCTCTATTAAATCACTTGATATGTGGCGGATAATGAAACTCAAAGTTATCACGAGTTAAGTACTATGAGCCGTTTAAACGTTATAGGGAAATGTTTTTTTAGCAACTCATCAAGTAGGACAGGGGCATCTTAGGAGGCACCAAGTCCGCCAAATACAAATAGCTTCGACGTAGTGGAGTCGTTAATTGTAACATGATGTGTTGTGATGATTATACGTGGGGATGGATAATGAAGTTTTGGGTTATATATATAATTTAATCAAAGAATACGAAATCGAAAGGACTGCATTGACCTCGAAATGGGTACTTACCCTTACTAATGCATAAATGAACCGTTGAATATATATATATATATATATATATATTTGACTTTCACAGGTCTATTGACCTTTTAAGTAATTAGTTGATTTCTCCGTAACATCTATAATTTTAGGTTTCTAATTGACCTGAGAAATGATTGGTACGCCACTCCTAGAATAGTTTAGGTAGTTGGATTAAAATAGCTCACCTCAACCTATGAAAGGGAAGACCCCGGGCCATAAACTATGGGATGGATTTTTTTAGAAACTAAATTTTGATTATCATTTTCATTTTTCACTCGAAACTAAAAATCGAGATTTGCACAAGGGCGACTCACTACACAACCGACCATCATTTGATTCTTAGTGAAATAAGATTTACACAAGGCGAACCATTCATAACTAGAAAATTGAAGTGACCTCGAGCAACCATCACTTAAGTAGATTTTTTAGGAGGAAAATGTGAAGTTCAATTTGAATTGATGTTTAGATATCCCATCTTTTTGTAATACTACTCGAATGAAATTTTTCTTGTAAAATTCATTTGAAGTGAAGGACTTCAAAATATTCTACTTGTACTTCAAGGATAAAAAACAATAATAATAAGTTATTATTTCTTATTCATATTGCATATCGTTTCTAAAAATGCTCTTGATCTACATAGTTTAGTCAAAAAAATGGGTTTTATCTCACTTTTTTATTTTCCATTTAGCCCTCAGTTACATATTACTTTAACATTATAATACAATCTAACTTTACAGAGAACAAAGTAAAACGGGCCAAAGACAGAGATAATAGACAAAAGAAAATGGCCTATTATATTTCATTGTTTCAATAGTGCAACAACTAGTTTCATCCTTCTCTCAATTTCTTCTTTTAAAATTTTGAATAAATGTTTTTTTAATCATTGAAAGAATAAGAAGACATCATTTGATGTTTGCTTTTTAGAAAAGAATTATAACGATAAAAAAAAGTGACTTTCAGTATTTTTTTCTCCACCCGATTAAAATTATAATTTTGTTAATATCCAGTATGACATTGCATAAGAAATGAAGATGACCGTCAAGGTGTGTAATGCGGGCATGAAAACTTTTTTTTTTAATGCCAAGCTACTGTCTGCTCCATTTAGTTTGATTTCTCTTTACAATCATAATATGGAAGAATTAAATTAAACTTTTGTTGGAATCAAACAAATTACAATTATTTTTTGTAAAAAAAAGGAAATATTTAAAACAGAAAGGGGGTCGAAAATGCCCTAAACACGTGCGAATCCCTGTCTTGGCATGTGGGCCGGAAAGGCCTGGCCCTGCTGAGCTTGACACACAAGGCTCATGGGCTGTGACTGGCGTGACCAGAAGGCCTAAGAAAAACTGTTTGTCAAAGGGACGAAGAAGCTGCCAATGATCAATCGAAAACGATATCTTCTTCACGTTTTATCTTGGTTCCCGAAGTCAGACACGAGTTAAGGCTCTTGTTGGGTGAATTTTCATGGATGGAAAGTCTTGTGGCGTTTCCAATTGTGTTCCTCCAACTCAGAAAGCTCAAAGTTAAAACCAAAGCAGAAGAGAAGAATTTCTGTACATATTCGATGATTTATAAAAGAGTACATGGAGAGCCTATTCGTAAGCTTATTAGATAATTAATTAAGATAACAAGATAAACATAATATCAAATCTAAATTTATCAAGGATATGCAAATATTGAATGAGATATATGCATAATCCCAAGAGATATGTATAATCAAATAGATATCCTAATATCGCTAACACTCAAAAAAAGATCGGAAATTTTATTGCAGATGGCTATATACAATGTCATTGAAACGAAATGACCGTGTACAAACTAAGATGATACTATGCCCAAATTATTTTTTTGGGCAAATTATTCTACGTACTGCTCTCCACCTTATTTTTTTGTCAAGGAAGTGACAACTTGACTTTGTTGAGCTTAACCATGACAGTTTTCATGTCCATTCTTTCCTCAGGTAAGTCCTTTGAACATTCTAGTCCTAAGTCGAGGATCGATAAAGCTATGCTCTCAAGTTCCGGGAGCGTCAAATCTTCTGGCTTCGTGCTAAGGATTCCGCTATCCACGATGTCAAGCACTCGGTCCGGAATTGCCGCATCTACCCATCGCCTCAAGCTCATATCAGCATCGAACACTTCATCGGTTGGCTTCTTCCCAGTAATCACTTCCAACAACAATATGCCGAAGCTGTAGATATCTCCTTTTGTCGAGACTTTTCCTTCCGAACCGTACTCTGCAAGCGTAGTAGATTGGGAAATAAGAACATTAGCGTTGATCTTTTTCTTTTTGGGACATAAGCAAGAAGATTGAGAGGCATATGAGTGTTAGTATATCTCGATTATATTATACCTTTATATTGGCAATTGAAGGTTTGAATTAGCTAAAATTCAGCAAGTGTACCTGGAGCAATGTAACCAATTGTGCCCAGAGTTCGGGTCTGTGTTTCAATCTTGTTCTGCGCCAAAATCTTCGCGATTCCAAAGTCGCAGACTTGTGCGACCAAGTCCTCGTTTAGAAGAACACTGCTAGGCTTCAGATCGCAATGCACAATGGGTTCCGGTTGGCCATGGTGGAGATATTCGATCGCCGTTGCGACGTCGACCATTATCTTCACTCTCTGATAGAGACCCAAGTTAAAGTTGTTGGAGTAAATCCACTTCTCCAAGCTCCCGTGGGGCACGTATTGCAGCACCAGAGCTCTCAGATCGGCCTTTGGGCAAGTGCTGATCACCTTGACAAGATTCCGGTGCCTAATCATGCGGAAAACCTTGCATTCTGCGTCGAAACTTTTAAAGGCGCCTTCAATATGGAGATTCAGTACTTTGATCGCGACGTTTGTCCCATTGATCAGAGTCCCTTTGTATACGGAGCTAAAGCTTCCTGCTCCGAGCAAATTGCTTTCGCTGAAGTTGTTAGTAGCCGAGCAAAGCTCTTGATATGATATCATCGGGTGGTCAAGTCTAGGCGGGTTGTCCACCGAAACTGGAGCTTTGTCGCCAGAGTTCCCACGCTTTCTAAGCAAGCAAATGACAAAGACTAAAAGTACAGCTGATACAATTGGCAACATAATGAATAGTAACCGGAGCCGCTTGTCCCTTGATTTATTTCCATTTAGTTTGCAAGGTGGGACTTGAAAAGTTGCATTTCCACATAGTGCTTCATTCCCAATGAACGAGAGAGACGAAAAATTTCTAAAGGGCCCGCCATTAGGAATCTCTCCTGATAGCGTATTAAAGGACAAGTTTAGACTTTGCAGATATGGAAGTCCTTCCATGGACTCGGGTATCGCGCCTGATAACTCATTGTAGGAGAGATCAAGAAAATCCAACCCTTTGAGGTCGCCGATTGATTGAGGTATCAATCCTTGAAACGAGTTCCTTGACAAGTTGAGAGAAGCAAGGCTCTCCAACTCCCGGATAGAACTTGGTATGGCGCCGGCAAGTCGGTTCCAAGAGAGATCAATGCTCACTATAGCTCTCATTTTCCCCATGTCAAACGGTAGTCGCCCACTGAAGGAATTTAGCGATAGATTGAGGAAGATGAGTTCTTGAAGGCTCCACATACTAACCGGTAGAACCGACGTCATGTTATTCGAACTTACAAGAAACTTTTGAAGGCTGCTCAGGTTTCCAATGCAATTCGGGATCAATCCCGATATCCTATTTTGTTGGAGCAGCAACTCTCCTAAACTTGTCAAGTTGCATATCTCATCTGGCATTGGTCCTTCAAGATGGTTGTTATCAAGATGCAGCCTTTGCAGGCTTTCTAGTCCTCCGATTGATGATGGGATGTTGCCGTCTAGATCGTTTTCGCTCAACTCTAGGAAAGTCAAGCTCTTCAAGAAACCCATTTCCTTGGGAATGTGACCTCTTATTTGACAATTGGGAGCGGATAGAATTTGTAGGGAACTGGAGAAGTTTTTGATAGATTTTGGTATGGAGCCGCAAAGCGGGTTACTTTCCAGAATCAAGGTTTGCAGAGATTTGCAGTTAGATAAAGCTGAGAGGAAACCAAGCTCAGAACCATAAGTCTCACCTGTTAGCTGATTTGACCGAACTACGAAGTATCTGAGGTTCTTCAAGTTGCCCAAACTCTTAGGTATCGGTCCGCTGAGTTGATTGTTTTTGGCATCGAAATGGACTAGGTTCGAAAAATTCGAGAAATACTGCAGGATGTTGCCACCAAAGCCATTGTTTCCTAGAAAGAGCATTTCCAAATTCGGAAGGCTCATTTCACTACCCGATAGGAGGCTTCCGGAGAGGGAATTGTGCATCAAAGAAAGCACTCGGAGCAAAGAAATGTTGAAGACCTCTCGAGGCACTTCGCCTGTTAGCAAATTATGCCCAAGGATCATTGTATTCAGATTGACCAACTTGCCAATCTCACTTGGAATGTCACCTCCGATATAGTTAGCTCCTACGTTCAGCATTTGCAAGCTTGACATGTTACCGATGGTTCGAGGAATCGTGCCAGTCAAGTTGTTCATACCGAGAAAGAGATGCTGCAGCTTTTGCAAGCTGTCTATGTCTGGAGGAATACTTCCCTGAAAGTGATTTGTTGACAATGACAACAGGCAAAGCTCTTTGCATTGGCTTAGCGTCTTCGGTAGCAGGCCGCTGAATTGGTTATGAGACAGTGAAAGCTTCCAAATGTTAGGCCAACGGTAGCAAAGATCGGAGGGAAGACTTCCAGAGAGATAATTATCTGCCAAAGAGACACTCGTGAGGGATCTGTTGAAAAGTGTCAGAGGAATAGAACCTGCGAGATTGGCCTTAGCCAAACTAACGACCTGCAATGTGGATATGTTGCCCAGGACGCTCGGAATTTGACCCCGTAAGTCGTTGAAGCCAAGATTCAGTTGTTGCAACTTAGGGAAGGCGCCGAATTCTCTTGGTATGCCACCTGTTAGCTTGTTCATTGCAAGTGACATGACTTCCAGGTTCTGGCACTGGGCTAAGTTAGGAGGAATGTTTCCTTCGAACTGGTTCACTTCAAGTACGAGTTTCTTCAGGCGGTGTAAATGCCCAATTTCTATCAGAATTGTGCCGTAGAAACTGTTGTTGCGGAGATCAAGAGAAGCTAGGAAAGAAAGATTGCCGAGGTAGGGAGAGAGTCTTCCTTGAAGACCCATGTACGAGAGATCTAAAGCCATGACTCTCTGCCTGCGGTTGCTGCAAACAATACCGATCCATTCACAGAAATTTGCTTCCACGGTCCAATTGCCGCCGTTGATGGTGTTCTTTGGGTCGATTTCAATTGACGATTTGAAGTGGAGGAGAGCCTCTTGATCAGTGACGTTGCTGGAACAGATGACGGGCTGAAACATCAATAGGGAAGCCAACAGAACATCAACAAATGCTAAAAAGACGAACTTCTTCATAATGAACACAGTCTCTTTTGATTGCATCAATAGACGGTTCGCTAATTCGGACCTGTTACTTTGTATTCAATACCAAAGCCTACCAAATGATTGTCTCAATTTAAAAAAAGAAACCAATGTAAAGAAAGACTAACTATCAAATGATACCCCTCTATCTCGTCTGATTCAGTCAATGGTCCGTTCTCTACGTTCACACTCACTTTCAACTCTGTGAGGGTACAAATGGACCTTTTGACTAATGCTCCACGGTACGAATGATTCGAAATTATTCAAAAAATCATAAATTTATTGTATTTTTATCAATTCAGTCTTAAACTTTTAATTTTTTTCAATTGAATTCTAAATCTTTTTACATTTTGTCAATTAAGTCCATCTGGCCAATTTTGTCCATAAATCACTGATGTGGACGTTGGCCATTCTCCATGGCACGATCAGCGCTGAAATGGATAATTTTTAAGGTTAATACCATGAAAAATCCCCAAACTGGTACATTTGTGTCAAATTTACCCAAAACTATTTTTTTTACTATAAAAAACCCTAAATCGGTACACCTGTGACAATTTTACTCCGAACTATTTTTTTGACCATAAAAAATCCCATACCGGTATATCTGTGACAATTTTACCCCCGAGCTAATTTTTTGGCCACCAAAATCCCCAAACTGTTACACTTGTGACAAATTTACCCTCTGTTAGTTTCCGTTAAATTTTACTATCAAATTGCGAAGTTTAATGACACGTGGTAATTGACATGTGTACTGGTTTTGGGTTTTACCCCTCTATTTGTCACAAGTTTACCAATTTGTGATTTTTTGTGATATTAATATAATTTAACGGACACTAACAGATGGTAAATTTGTCACAAATGAACCAGTTTGGGGTTTTTAGTGATCAAAAAATTAGTTTGAGGGTAAAATTGTCACAGGTGTATCAGTATAGGGTTTTTGGTGGTTAAAAAAATAGTTCGGGGTAAAATTGTCACAAGTATACCAGTTTGGGGTTTTTGGTGGTCAAAAAAATAGTTTGGGGGTAAATTTGTCATAGGTGTACCAGTTTGGAGTTTTTTGTAGTAAAAAACATAGTTCGGGGTAAAATTGTCACAAGTGTACCAATTTAGGGTTTTTCGTAATATTAACCCTAATTTTTAATAATATTTTGATGTTTTTATGAATTTTTTTATCATTTTCATTATTTTTTTATTTTTCATTTTCATTTATTTTTCATTTCATTCTTTACTTTTTTTATTTTTTTATTATGAAGGATGGCAGGGGACCACCAGCCACTGGCGACCCTTGCCAACCACTGGGTGAAGGCCTGTGAGCCCTCGCCAATGGTTGGCAACGGCCCTCACTCACAACTAGGCGAGGGCTCGTGGCCCTCACTGGTTGTGTTTGAGGGTTGCAAGTCCTCACTGGTCACTAGGCGAGGGCTCGGGGCCATTGAGCAAGGGCCGCAAGCCCTTGCCCAGTGGCCGACGAGGATGGCAAACCTCGCACACGGATTTTAGATTGGGTTAATATCAATAAAAACTCCAAACTGGTACATCTATGATAAATATACTCCAAACTATTTTTTTGACTATCAAAAACTCCAAACTGGTACAGGTGTGACAAATTTATCCTAGACTATTTTTTTGATTACTAGAAATCCCAAACTGATATACATGTGATAAATTTACCAAAAACTAATTTTTTGACCACCGAAAACCCTAAACCAATACACTTGTGATAATTTTATCTTCTGTTAAATTGGATTAATACCATAAAAAATCACAAATTATTAAACTTGTGATAAATGGAGGGGTGAAACCCTAGACTGGTATACCTGTCAACTGCTATGTATCATCCAACTTAGAAATTTTACGGTAAAATTTAATAGAAATTAACAGAGGGTAAATTTATCACAAGTGTACCAATTTTGAATTTTTTTTGGTCAAAAAAATAATTTGGGGTAAATTTATCACAGGTGTACCAGTTTAAGATTTTTCGTAGTATTGATCCTTTTATATATAATTAGATCCCTAATATATTTATTGTGGTTATTGTCATCCTTTCATTAATTAATTTAAATGAAATACATCATGGACACCAATTTGATAAAGCTGATGTTTGATGGAGCAAATTACGTGGATTTTGTGCGTGTCATGTTGACGTTGAATTGCAAAATTATAACGCCCCTTCCTTTAATATGTGCAGTATTCACTCTGACAACAATTTCTTTTCTCGACACACATTATCATCCAAACAACGATATCAGGCTTCTTGTCCCAAAAAGGATAAGTATAATGGCTTTGAATTCTCCACTATTAAAATTCACGGAAATCTTTACCATTTTCTTTGGGAAGCATAATGAAAAACCCTCCCTCATTCTCCATTTGACACGATTTCGGTTAAAAGCTTGAGGAAGAATAAGACCACATTAATTGTATAAAGTAAAGTGTTTTGTCCTGGTTTGGAAGCTTTTCTTTAACACTTGAGAAATTCCCGTTTGCTGCACAGGTTCTAGCTTGTTGTTTTATTGAAAAATTTCTTTACAGTATTAATTCGAAACCTATTGTCGATTTCGGTCCTCTCACTTTGAGCTAATAATTTATGGAACTATTATTTTCATCTAATGCTTTTTAACACTTTAACGTCTTTATTTTTCCTTCAATCAATTTCTATTGAACTTGTCTTAGTACTACAATACAATATAATACAATAATTTGTAGTTTGACATTGGATTATGTAGCTTTTTCATATATCAATAAGGCATGCGTGCATCTTTGTTCACGTTTGATCGGAATAGAGGCAGCGAGGTGCTAACAGCGCCATCCAAATAGATCGTCCATTCATTAGATATTGATATCCAAATGGGTCATTAAAATTTAGGTATCAACCCATAAGCGATTGGATTTTGAATGTCATGACAGTAATTTTCTGACCAGTAGAATATTCTGCTCATGCGAATCTCTACATTTCGCGGTTTTATGATTCAATTAGAATTTAAATCAGCGTGCATGTATGAATGGAACTTGTACACATCCATCGGGAAGTCGAGGTCCTTGTCGAGTGTGCAATTCAAGTGTGAAGAAGTCAAGGTCTTTGGGGTCTTGTCCGTTGACTTTGCACCATCAGATCATGACTACACATCGAGAAGTCATGGTCTTTAGGGGTTTCCCGTGTTTTGATTTTTGGATCAGTACGCGTTACAATGGTTCATGGAAAGTCACGGTCTATATGGACTTTTTTTTTGTGATGATCAGCCCTAAAAATTTCTAGCTCATCAATAATACCAACACGCAGTCTGTAAATTGATGTGTGTTCTCCATTTTATCCGCGACATTGATGTGCCTATTGAGATGTGCACATTATTGGTTGATCCAAAGTGTATTGCTAATCACGGTATGGATCCATGATTCTGGAGTAATAAATGAATAGAAATAATGCAAGAATTTGGAGACTAAGGTACGATATTTGTTTCTTAGTTTCTTTGAAGCGCCCGTCACGTTTGGTGATTGGATAAGGTTATTGGTCGTCATCCTTGTCAACTCATCTAGCATAACTTTCAAACTACTCGAACTTGCAGCTGCTGAGTTAGATTTTGACTAAATATATATTCTTTTCATGGATTATGAAATTTGACGTGCACTCCAGCATAGTAAGCTTAATTCGGGAAGAAAGGATGCGTAAACTTGCTAATCGGGTTGAATATTCAGGTCCAAATGGAGGAACTTGCACGCTAAAATTAAATGTCTTCTGCAAATTTGAAAAAAGACTTTGGCCAATCCTAATCATAATGAGGTTGCATAAACGCAATGTTAAATTTAATCCAACCATGCGTTTGTTCTTATTCACATAAAGTGTTCTAATTTAATAGGTTGTTATAGCGGATTAACCTTCCCTAAAGTATAATGCAATGCTTCAGCATGCAATGTTTACTTTTTTTAAAACTGCCATAGTTATGTGTTGGGGGAAATTGTTCCAAAAATCTTCATCTTATGTAAACATTGCAGAAGATTTTTGTCCACGCTGAGGGAGAATTAAAAAAAAAAGATTAAAGAGAATAAAAATAAAAAATAAAAAAGGGATTTTTGTTCATCTTATGAAGATGAAGAGAATAAAAAAAAAGAGAAAGAGAAATAAAAAACAAGGGAAAAAGAAAAGAAAATAAGAAATTAATAAAAAAAATATTAAAAATTGTCCACGCTAGTTCTAGCTGCACCACGTAGGACGACTGGCGTGCACATCAGTGCTGACTGGCCAAAACTGACTGAACAGATTGAATTGACACGAATGTATAAGGTTTATGACTCAATTGATAGAAAAAAAAATATTTTGTACTGAATTGGCACGATTGCAATAGATTTAGGACTTTTTGGTAAATTTTCCAGTCATACAGTCCCAAACCTATATTAAGAAGTGATATTAAAGGTTGCCACAAAGGCTTTGAGTGCTATCTAGGCAAGTTTGGGCATTCTCCATGGAAAAGACTTGATTTTACTTTTTGCAAAGGTTGATGGTTTGATTGTGCTCACCAAATAATTGGGACTCAATTGCATTATGTGCAAATATTAAGATTTTTAGTGCACTTTTGATGTTATGTTGGTGTGGAGGGAATTCTTCTAGGTGGTATTTTTTTTTTTAAAGTATCGCACTTCAAATGCCTTAAGGTTTCTGTACAGATTGGCTCGGAAAAGAAAGGGGGATGATTTTACCAAATATGTTAATTTTTAAGTTGAATACATTGCGGTTGAGTTACAAATAAGGGAATTTGCTTGAAAAGTGAAGACGTACGTGGGACTTCGAAACAAGATTTTGAGGGTTATGTTGTCATTTATCTGAATCTTTCTGGGAAATTACACGGGTCTACCTTTCAAGTTCTTTTTTTTTTAAATTATTGTAAGAGTAGGAAGAAGAAAGCCATTAAACATCTTTTCTTTCTTTTGAAGTTTCTTTTCCAAGCAACTTTTTACTTTTTTTCTTTTTTCCATACAGACTGATAAAGAAAAAAGTCAATAACCGTAGTTGAACCTCAATCATCCGGACTAATAAATACGAACGAGTCGGTCTTGAAATTTGTCATGCTCAATGCATTCTCACTTAAGATTTCATGAGATATCTTGATTTATCAAAAGTCTTTAAGTGATGGTACATGGGGATTTTACTGGACATACTAGTAACATCTCTTGTTTGGCATGGGATGGGATTTGTCCATGCAAAATGTGCACGTGTTTTGAAAGGAAATCTTGCTAATGGCCCCACTGATGACTTTAATTGGTAGCCATGCTCATTGTTTTAGAAAATGACGTCTTATTCAATACGCATGACATGGGGCAAGTAATGTGTATCATGGGAAGTAATTGAAACGATAGTTTGAACACTTGAAAAAATTTATATATATATATATATATATATATATATATATATCTCTACCTTAGTTGTGTAACAGCAACATTGACGTTGATCTGAGGCTGCTGGCCTCCGTCAAGCCATGAATGACCTCGGCGGCCCCTAATTTCAAATGGAGGTTGTTCGCCAAGGTCGTCCGTGGCAACTGACAATCTTCAATCAAGGTTGCGAGCTACAACAAAATTATGGATGACTTGGATTGAGGTTGTCCATTACGATACGTGACCTCAGATCTAAGTCACGAGACACTAATGTGACCAGGAGAGAGAGAGAGAGAGAGAGAGAGAGAGAGAGAGAGAGAGAGAGAGGGCACAATTGTTTACAGAGGGATGAGAGAGAGCCGAGTGTGAACATAGAGGATGGGGGTCAACGTTGGCAGACGACGGTGGGTGGTGGAAAGGTGAGGGGTTATGCATGATGGAAGCATGGAGGCTTGGAATTTCTAAAGAGGCGCAATTTGGTCGTTGTCGTGATTAGATTTTGTCTTAGGAGTGAAAGCAATATCTTGAGAAATAGGGAAATAGAGTTAAAGGTGGGAAAAGTCTTGAGTCTTTTCCTTAAGCATAAATATGCGATAGTGACGGTGGTCATTCACTGCCAACATGACACATGGCATACCATGAGTGCTCTCCCCAACTAAGCTTGTTTTTGGGTAATTTTATAGTAAGTTGTAATACAATACGCCTACCTTGTGGTGAAAAATGAGAAAATTACTTGATGTTTTCATGAAAAGAATCAACAATCAGGATTTTCCACTGAGATTTGATAATTGATATAGAAAATTTCGGATATTTTAGTAAATTGCATTAAGGGAAAAAAATTTTGCGCCTTCGATATTTTTTGGTAAATTGATCAGTATATTATCTCCCGTTCCAGTTTTCCTTACTGCAAATCTCTGAGCTTTATGCGCAATATGTGTTCATACAAGTAATGCTCCATATAAATTAAAGTATTTAGATGTATAGGGTCTTCAATATATCGCAAAAAACAAGGAATTCGTATTATTTGTATTGAATGTCTACATAATCAGAGTTGTGGAAAGCACATTCCCAGCATATCTTGGGCCTTTGAAAACCACTTTTAATCAAAGGTTAATTGGGCTTTCCCTAAGCCCTATCTCAGTCCATGTATGTGAAATGGATGTGCTATGAACGTGTGAATACGATGCACATCTATTAGAATCGACAAAACTTCAGAGTCGGATCCACAATATACGAGCAAACTCATTCGAATTCAACCTTAAAAATTTGCCTAAAAAAATTTCATTCCCACCCCAGGCTTCTGTTTAGATAAATTGTAACATACGTTACAATATAATGGTCAATTAAATAATACTTATATTATAAACTAGTCTCACGAAGATCTCATATTTTAATTTGAATGTAAATTTCACAGTTTCTTTTATAATCCAGGGGCGTAGTGTGGAGACTTGACTTCCTCATTGAATACCTTGCAAGCCCCATGAATCGCTTAAATTCAAGCATTTGACCGTTGCATATAACCCTAAATCAGAGTAGTTTACACTCAATTTGTCTATTTCCAATGGATAACCTTTGGTTTCCAAACCGGAGATTCTTCAATACCCCAACCAATCGTGCCCATCTTGGGGGTTGATTTCTCTAATGTTAAGGCTAATTCATTAAATCATTCTCTCTCCGGCCATTTAAAACCATTTTCTTCCTTTTCTTTTCACGAGAATAAGTATGTGTGCTTATGCTCTTTTGTTAGTGTGCGTGAGAAAGAGTTGTATGAATTTATATGATTAAAATTGGTATGCATGTGTCAAAGCCCAGTAGTTATTTGGTCGCGGAATAACTCGTGTGACATCTGATGTGTCGTTCACACCATGCCAGCCCTTGTTCATCAACTGTTCTGAAGAATAATATGATGAATAACTTTCTCGTATTAGATCATACCACGTCTAGCATAGCTCGGGCGTTGTTGACACTTAAATTTTGGCTAATTATTTAGTGGTTAATTTGCATAAAAAATTAGGGTTTAAATTTTAATCCCTAAACAAAAATATTAAAATTGCATAGCATATAGTTTAAGTTCATATAGGTTAGTTGCATTCCGCATCGAACAAGCGGTGGCGAGAAAGCTGAAAATTCATCGCGTAAACCGAGCTCGAGCACTGGGCTCACTCAAGAGATTAGGAGCTAAAATTCACAAGTCTAAAAGGCTTTGATTATTTTAATTTGAGCTTAAATCAGCCCGAATTAATTGAGCCCATTTGAAATTAAAATAAAATTAATAAAGCCTAAGTCTAAGCCCATTAGGACTAGAAAACCCGGTTAATTAACCTAGGGTTGCGATATATATATGTCGTTATGCGTCATGATAAGAGAGACTCATAATTTTCGGAGAATACAATTTCGAAGAGCAGAGGAGGCTACACCACTTACATACACGGCCACAGTAGAGAGTCTGGCACATGGAGCAGAAGATATCGTGAGGGGCTTCACGATTCCGAGAGATAGTGCCACGTTCAGGGAAAGCACGACAAAAAATATGATATAAAGATAGAGAGGAGGGATCGAAATAGAGAAGAGGAGTCTTGGCCCCTCCCTTAGCTGAGCCTCACGACCAAGCAAACCCTCCACACCGGCGTGCCTTTTCACCGTCGCAAACAACCTTCACGGTCATTGCACCCCTGGCCGAGAACGAAGCAGCCAGGTCGCGAAGCATCTCACGCCCGACACTCCTGCTACACCAACGACGAGTTGCTGCCGTCGAGAGCCTCACTACTGCAAGCTCTTCCTTGGCAAAAGATCAACCACTACAAAAAAAAACAAGGATTTAGCCACGGAAATTAGCCACGAATAATTTTTCGTGGCTAATTTGCGACGGAATTTGCCGCAAATTTTTTTTTCGTGGCAAATTAGCGACAAAAAAATTTTTCGTCGCTAATTTGCGATGAAAAAAAAATTCGTTGCAAATTAGTCACGAAAAAAAATCCATGGCAAATTTGCGACAGAATTTGCCACGAAAAAAATTTCGTGGCTAATTTGCAACGAAATTAGCGACGAATTTTTTTCTGTTGCTAATTTGCAACGAAAAAAATTGTCGTGGCTAATTTGCCACGAAAAAAAAATTGTGGCTAATTTGCGATGGAATTTGCCACGAAAAAAATTTCGTGGCAAATTTGCGACGGAATTTGCGACGAATTATTTTTCCGTTGCTAATTTGCGACGAAATTTGCCACGAAAAAAATTTCGTGGCAAATTTGCGACGGAATTTGCGACGAATTATTTTTCCGTTGCTAATTTGCGACGAAATTTGCCATGAAAAAAATCCGTCACTAATTTGCAACGGAATTTGTGACGAAAAATTATTTGTTGCTAATTTGCCACGGATTTTTGCCACGAATTTCATAAAAAATGAATTTTTGGCATTTTATGAAATTCGTGGCAAATTTGCCACGGATTTTAGCCACGAATTATAAAAAAATGTCCATACACATGCTTACGTTTATTTTTTATGAAATTCGTGGCAAATTTGCCACAGATTTTAGCCACAAATTTCATAAAAAATGGACGTAAGCATGCGTATGGGCATTTTTTTAAAATTCGTGGCTAAAATCCGTGGCAAATTTGCCACATATTTTAGCCATGAATTTCATAAAAAAATGAATCCGTGACAAATTTGCCACGGATTTTAACCACGAATTTAATAAAAAAATGGACATAGGCATGCATATGGGCATTTTTTTTTAAATTCATGGCTAAAATCCGTGGCAAATTTGCCATGGATTTTAGCCACGGATTTCATAAAAAAATGAATTTTGGGAATTTTTATGAAATTCGTGGCTAAAATCCGTGGCAAATTTGCCACGGATTTTAGCCACGAATTTCATAAAAAAATGAATCCGTGGCAAATTTACCATGGATTTTAGCCATGGATTTCATAAAAAAATGAATTATGGGCATTTTTATGAAATTCGTGGCTAAAATCCATGGCAATTTGCCATGGATTTTAGCCACGAATTTCATAAAAAATGAATGTAGGCATGTGTATGGGTATTTTTTAAAATTTCGTGGCAATTTATGTCCGTGGCTTTGTTTAGCGACGAACTCTTATGTCCGTGGCAAAATTCCCTAATTTTGTTCCCCGCCTTCTCTCAAATTTGCCCGCCCTCACCCCAATTTCTCTCTCTCTCTCTTATTCCTCGGATCCCCCCTTCCGCCAAACACCTCTCCGTCGCTCCCTCCTCCCCTCCACAAGCCATGATGGCCACCCTTACCACCACTGCCGCCGTCGCCTCCTTCTCCGTCGCCATCTGCCCGTTCCGCTCCCACAAGCCCTCCCGGGCGCCCGCCGGGATCAGGTGCTTTGTTGCCGAGGGCCGCCGGCGGGGGACTGGTTGATTGCGTGGTGATCGGGGGCGGGATCAGCGGGCTCTACATCGCCTAGACACTCACCACGAAGCACCGCGACAGGGCCCCCGACGTGGTCTTCACCGAGGCCAGGGACCGCGTCGGCGGCAACATCACCACCGTCGAGAGGGACGGCTACCTGTGGGAGGAGGGCCTCAATAGTTTCCAGCCATTCCGAGATTAGTACGTTCCCATTCCGAGATTAGTACGTTCCGTCCGTCCCATTCCGAGATTTGTACGTTCCGTCTACTCTGATTTTGTGACCTTCTTATTGAAGTTCTCGAGTATGTTCGTGTGTCAATTGATAGATATATCGTCGGATTATTGTAATGATTGTCGTTGCTCTTGTTTCGTTAGAATTGGGTATAGTCTCGATCGAGAAATGGAGATGATGTTTGTGAGTTTATAGGGTAAATGGGTCAGGATTGGGTGCTTTGCAAGTGTTTGATGAATGACCCAGTTCTCCAATTTGAGAATAGACGTGCAATTTTGGACCTTTTTTTATGCTGTTGTGAATAGCGGGGCAAGGCTCGAATAGGCGTGAGTTCTTTCTTGGGTGTTCTTTTTTTTTTTCTGGGGAAAAGGAAGAAAATGGAGAGGACAAAGCAATCATTGGATAGATGCTCAAGAACACTCAGACTTCACTTGCAGAAGGTAGTGCTTCATGTGTTAATTTTTGTGAAGCTTTCGTTGGATAGATGCTTGCGACCTTTTTTAGCCAGGTTATGGCTGCTATTGGAGGAAATACTGTAGGTCCAGGTAGGAGGACTTTAATTTTAAGCCCTTGAGTTAATAACTATTTTAGTTCACATTTCTATTACGGTATTGATTTTCATCTTTTGTTTTTAGGTGCACAGGGGATGCTGTTGTCAATGTTTACATAAACCATGAAAAGAAGTTTGCTTTTGTGGAAATGAGATCTGTTGAGGAGGCAAGCAATGCAATGGCCTTAGATGGCATTATCTTTGAGGTAAGTTCAATTACATTTTTAACATAATTCTACATTTTTTCTTGCGGTGGATCTGCCCCCTTTTTTCAAGGACATTCATATATCTACGACATTGACAAAACGTTAACTAGTTTGAATTTTTGTGCAGGGAGCGCCTGTGAAGGTCAGGAGGTCTAGTGATTACAACCCCTCCCTTGCAACAACTCTTGGTCCTAGCCAACCTAATCCTAACTTAAAGCATCTTGGTGCGGTTGGTTTAACCCCGGGTTCTGCTGGTGGGCTTGAAGGTCCTGACCGCATTTTTGTGGGTGGATTACCATGTTACTTTACAGAAGTGCAGGTGAGGGAGCAACTGGAATCTTTTGGTCCTCTTAGGGGTTTTGATCTAGTGAAAGACAGGGAGACTGGAAATTCCAAAGGCTATGCTTTTTGCGTTTATCAAGATCTCTCAGTCACGGATATAGCTTGTGCAGCTCTCAATGGCATTAAAATGGGCGACAAGACTCTCACTGTTAGGCATGCTAACCAGGGTGCAAACCAACCAAAACCTGAACAGGAGAGTGTTTTGTTGCATGCACAGCAGCAGATAGCTCTGCAGGAGAAAGGTTTTTACATTCATCGTTGAGTGCTTTTGCATGGTCAAGTTTTTCTACAATTTCAATTTTTTGGCTAATTCTTGCAATTTCAGTTCCATGAATTATAGCAGCATTGTTGACATATTCTCAAGTATATTCATAGTAGTTTTTTTCAGCGTCATCTCCGCTTTTATTTTATTTTGCATCTGTGAGTTGGAACTTTAACTGAGATGTGGTTCATTGAATGTGTGACATTGGTTTCTTCTTTTTAATTTGTCTTGTTACGATTATGTCCTCAAGTCTAAATTACCAAGGCTTTTTAACTTTTGCAGAAGCTTATGTATCAACTTGGTGCACTTGCTACTAAAGTGGTATGTCTAACACAAGTAGTTACTGAGGATGAGCTTAAAGATGATGGGGAGTATGAAGATATATTGGAGGATATGAGACAAGAAAGCGGAAAATTTGGTAAGAACTGTCTATATAGTTCTTGTTAATTTCTGCTCTTATTTTGAGGTTTTTGACTCGCCAAAAGTATATTAATATTTTTGTTCTTTCTTTGTGCTGTATCTCTGTTTTACAGCCTTTTCTTGTTCCACATTCTGCTTAAAGAATCAGGCTTAACATTCAGAAAGAAGTTTCCAAACCCTTATATCTTCACCTAGATTTCAAAATCTAAGCTCTTTTCTTCGTTCTAATGATACTTGTTTTGCAGGTAATTTGGTGAATGTGGCCATACCTCGTCCCAGACCAGATGGAGAACCTTCCGCAGGTGTTGGAAAGGTAATTCTACCACTTGCTATGGGCAATGCTCTTATGCCTCCCTGGGTATCTGCGTTTGTCTTCATTTTTCTCCCTCTGGGTGTTGGGAAGACATGGGTGCTCATGTGTCTTTCTGCTTTTGGTTTTTTTATGACGTTTGGAGGAGGGGGTAAGGGGTGTTGGCTGCTACCATGTTACAATACTCTCCCATCATAAGTTGCAAATTATCTGTTATATTATGATTCGTTGTCTTTGATTCTTTTCTATCCTCTGTGGCCAATGTGCCTACTGTGCAAGACTTAGGAAATGATGGACTTGGGGGTTGATAATGTAGTGCTTTGTTGCCATAAAAGACCTGACCGCAAATTAATAATTGTAGTGCTTTGTGGCCAATCCTTGGTAATGGACCATCCTCTACTGAAAATTGTAGATGAGGGTCGAGATCATGTGTCCTTTGGTGCCCCGAACCAATGTAATGAAATGTATGAAGTGATATTAAATTTCCAATCCAGCATTCTTATCACTGATGCAATTGCTGGATTCCAGAAAATGCTCTGCATGGATCCTAGAAGAAGCAAGATGCTTTGCAAGAACTTCACAATCTTATTACCTTGAAGAGATCCCGAGCATGGCAAAATACCCTTGAGAGGATTATGTTCAAGTACATTGAGCTACATGTTCAAGTACATGGAAAATATAAATGAATGTATGTCATTTTCATATTATTTCATTTTCATATTATTATAATAGTTTGATCACATTGAGCTATATGTTCAAGTACATGGAAAATGTAGATGAATGTATTTCATTTTCATTTTATTATAATATTTTGATGTTATTAAGTGCTTAATTAATGTTAAATACAAATTCAAGAAATTAATTTTGCTTTAAATTACATTTAAAATCGAATAAGAAAATGAAATACATTCATTTTGGTGGGTAATTTAAATTACCCACGAATTTTGCCATGAATAAGTTCGTTGCAAAAAATTGACGAAAAAAAATTTGGTGGCAAATTAGCCACGAATTTTGCTACGAAATGTGTTCGTTGCAAATTAGCGATAAATTTTGTCACGAATAATTAGCAATGATTTTTGCCATGAAAATATTTCATTGCAATTTCATGACCAACAAAAAAAATTTTGAAAAAAATAGCGACGAATTTTGCCACGAATAAAGTTCGTGGCAAATTAGCGACGAATTTTGCCAAATTTTTTGTGGCAAAATTCGTCGCAGAATTTGTAGTGAAAATTAGCCATGAGTTTTCCCACGAATAAGTTCGTCGCAAAATTAGCCACGAATTTTGCGACGAATTTTGTTCGTGGCAAATTAGCCACGATTTTTCCCCACGAATGATTAGGCACGAATAAGTTCGTGGCAATTTAGCGAAGGATTTTGTCACGAATATTTAGCGACGGATTTTGCCACGAACTTATTCGTGGCAAATTAGCGACGGATTTTGCCACGAATATTTAGCGACGGATTTTGCCATGAACTTATTCGTGGCAAATTAGCGACGGATTTTGCCACGAATATTTTTCGTGATAAATTAGCCATGAATTTTGCGACGAATAATTAGCGACGGATTTTGCGACGAATTTTTTTTCGTCGCAAATTAGCCACGAAAATTGAAATTTTCCGTCGCAAATTTTTGCGACGACCTATTAGCCACGAATTTTTTTCCGTCGCTAATTTCGTGGCAAATTCGTTTAGCGACGGATTTTGCCAAATTTTTCGTGGCAAAATTCATGGCTAAAATCAACTTTTTTTGTAGTGAACATCAGCCTCTTCCCTATTGCTGCTAGTGGCCAAGCTGAGCTTTACCAAACAATTTGCTAGGACAATCCCAATTGCACGATGTTGTGTTGAAGATCTTTGGGTGTCGTGTCCGTTGGAGGGTTGTTACTAAAATAGAAAAACGAAAGAAATTTCCATAGTCTATAGGTGTGATCCGTGAGTGAAGTGGCGAGAAGGTTCTAAAGGGGTGCACTTTGGATCATTCACAAACGAGGAGAATGCGAGGGCAAAAACGTTCATCGTGGTCCAAGATCGACAATCATTGCCGTGAATCCTCTTTCGAGGATGAGTGTCCAATAGTTGCTACAAGTCCTCCACTGCGCCCCCGGTTGACCAGAACACCACCGCGAGAACCGCCGTCGTCACCGCCGGTCTGCCACCATCAGCCATTCCAATCTACAATCTCGATTCTGTTAAGTTCGAATTTGGAAACTATCTGCAAATTAGGTAATGATCTCATCTGATATAATTTTGAATATTTCATTACTTGATTTGGGTGATATTGTTATCTATTATTGATTTCTGTTAATATTTGGGTGAGTATTTTTTATCCGCAGAAATTTAAAAATCACCCCAAGTTAGAAAACTTTCCTAACTTAACAACATGTTGAGACAACTATCCGATCTCAATCATGAGATACGATATTCGGTGGCACGGAAGATCTCTATCTTATCCATAACCATTTGGATACGATAATAGATTTTATATTGTTCCCAAATTCAAACGAATAGACTTCCATCAATATCCATAACCACATGGATATGATCGTCAATTTATATCGTTTCCTTAATTCAAAGATAATAAACAAATCTTGCGGATGGCATGAATTGATTTTGATCGTGGTGGTTATCTGTCTGTTTGATTTATTTTCTTTAAAAAGAAAATTCCAAAAAAGATTAGTTAGGATTTGAATTGATCTTATTAGAAGATAATGATACATGTTTAGGATAGGTTTAGAATAACTTTCTTTGAATAAGTCGATAAGATAACTTTTTAATTTAAATTAGGAATTAGAGCAATTTATTTCCTAGTTTAATTTAGATATTATCCTGATCTCGATGGTTCATTTTAGGGTAATTCTTGATTTCAAATTTTCATAAAAATACCAAAACGAAGTCACTTTAGGATAGATTAAATTAACATTTTTTAAAAATAGATTGCATGTTAATTTAGGTATTTTTTAATTTCGAATTTCATTGGAAAATACCAAAAATAAATCATTTGCCCGTCATTAGAAATAGGTCATATTGTCGCATGTCATATAGTTTGCATGTTAGGCTGTATTAATCGCATGTTAATTTTTGCAAGTTATTACATATAGATTTGCTTTCTTTTAAATAAGTGAAAATCAAAAAAATATTGAGTGAACTGCTTGTTAATTAGAAATCATATTAGGATTATTGATGTGATTTTTTAGTTAACAATGCAAATGCTTACGTCGCTTTGAGGTAAGTAATTCTCTCAATCTTGCAATTTATTTAATGTTTTCATTATTGGGTGTTACTTTGGTGGTTTGCGCACCCGTATGATCACCTCACATGCTAGTGACTAAGTTAAAATAAATCCAAACTGTCTACCAAAATATTTTTTGAAAAGAAAAGGTACCGAAAGGGCGTTAGTCTAGATCTAGCATAATCAAGTCCCCGAATTTAGAATCTCTGATTCGTAGGAACAAAACATATCTCCCTATGTTTTATTTAGGTTTCTAATCGACCTACCACAAATAGATTAGTGGCGACTCCAAGCATGAAAACTTTTGCATATTAAAAACTTAAACTCTAAGTTGCGAATTGATAGGGCTTGGCAGGGCCCGAGTTAAGCTTAGTCTTAATAATCCATTAGCCTAAAAAAATTTAGGTCGCGACAAGTGTCTAGTCCATTGAGCGAGACACAGATCTTATTTAGGTACGACAACTGGTTTCGGCCTGCTATGGCTTCATTAAGAGAGCAGTATCAGCTCCTGATTAGTTTGTGCATGAGAAGTCAATCTGCCTTCAAAACTCCTAAGGTATATTCGTTCCATCCTATAACTCTTATCACCAACCGTTCTGACACCACTCCCACAACCTAGTTGCATTTCATCCTTTTTGCGTCCTCATTCTTTATCCGATAATCCTGAGCACCACTCATAGGAGTACAGGAATACAAGAGAATCATTGTCCATGGCACATGAACATTGGCATAAATAGGATCATGTGTGGGGGTAGAAGTATGTATGGTCATGTGAATCCGAATCCATGATGAATGAACTTCTATAATGTGTATAAACAAGAATGCGAGTGTATGTGCTTCAAAATCCCATCTTTGAAAGAGTGTAGCTGCTCAAATATTTATTGGGTTATCTCATTATATGCACACAAAGTCGGTATACAATGAATTAACCTACATCTTTTTTTCTCTTACATCATCGGAAGAGTTCGGGCCTTCTTTGAGCACTTACCTAATTCTCACTGGGTGTGACAATTTCCTTATTCCACACACATTGGGCAATCGCCGAAAACAATCACATCTATGCTCCTAGGTGATCTCAAAAGAATGTCACCAGCGGTGATGATTCGAACCCACACGTTCAACGAGAAGGACAAACACGTATGCCGCTTGAAAAATCTACCAACTTCTATTGAACTAAGTTGAGCATCAAATTTTGAATTCTCTAGCACCTTCCTCTATGCACCAATCGAGATGATTTACCCACAAAAATGAATCTTCTTAAGGACTCACTCAACTACCGGTAACTACTCAATTGAGAGTACGAAAGAAGCAAATTGGTCGATGTATGTGGGGGCTTTGTCCCTGATCATTGACTTCCTAAGTAGACTCTCAAACCCCCAATTGACATTATTCTCGGATTGTGGTTGTTACACTGTCGCTACGCTCATGTACCTACGTGAATGTAGAGCTCGAGCACTAACAGATTCGATAGCTTTTCCCACTAATTAAAGCCATCAGTGCTCGAAACAAGAACCGTCACGACCAACTCCGTTACGGTAATCAAGATGCCGAGGTCAAACTTTGTGATGCCAGCAGCGACGACTCTCTCTTTGGTCGTCCTTTGCAACCTAAAACACGAGAGAGACTTTTTGCGACAAGTCAACTGCTCGCATCTCGCGAAAAGTCACTCTCCAAGCATGGAAAAAAAGCATGCTTAGCCAACGCATGGCTGACAATTCTGAAGGAAATGAAGCATTTTTAATAGTTACTATGCCCTTGGAAAAAACAATTAACTTTACACACTAACTCAAATTTGATTTTTTATGCGTAATGTATTTAATATGGAAAATTGCTTCTCCTGCATGGTCAATGACGGATTAGGGGCCCGGCAAGGGTCGTTGCCCCCTCTACCTCCCGATGCTGGGTTCGTTTAAATTTAAATGCCATAGTCTCAAAAAATTTCGTGCAAACTCTGTCTGTCCCTTTGAGCTAGGGTATTGCAAAACTTCTTTTTTCTCGCTCTCTCAAACAAAGTTTCTATAAGTTAAGGTGCACATGTGAAAGTGTTAGGCAAAAGAAATCCCATATGATGATGTTATGTGGAGCATTTACTATACATAACTAGGCCATAACTTTTTTATTAAAGCTTTGAGTGAATGTGGGTTCAATAAGACATATATTGATAAGCTCAAACTTGGGCTCTTTCTTGGAGATCGACAAACCCAACAAGTAATATCAAAAGCCAATGGGTGATTAGTAGCTCACTCTTAATCTATATCGGTGTATGGTGATTATTTGAAGGAATGAAAATCTCAAATGTAACTCCCTAATCAAGGTGGTGAATGGTGTCCCCTCATTTCCCAAACTTGGCCAGACCAAGGTGGAAATTTTCTAGTTAGAGTAATGTGGGTGCAAAAAGATACCTAGATTGAGAGGGAGTTGGCGCAATGCAGATGGTTCACACGTGAGGAGTGAATTAGTTAAGGTGCGCGTGTGAGATTGTTAGGCGAAAGAAATCCTATATCTAGATCTGACGCAGAGCATTTAATATATTCTAATTGGCCAACGACTCATTTGCTTAAAATTTTAAATGAAATTGAGATCTCTTGACGATTTTTTCGAATGAAGATATCGGGTTTTTGCTACGCATCCCAACGCTCTGTCTATCACCGTATGCGGGTCCTCTCATGCATGGCCATGATCTCACTTCACATGCATGGAAGGTGGGGGATAAGGACCAAGTCAATTCTGCTGATCGCCGAATCTGATGGGTTTGTTGGGGGCGGCATTGACCTTTGTCGTGCGCGCGGGGAAGGAGAGACACTTTTCTCGAGAGTTTCCGGCTCAGCTATTCTGTCTTATCATGCAAGAATTCGAGTAGTTTATTATGATCCAATAAGTGTGCCCTTACGACAGCAACCGAGACCCACTTGGGAAACACCACTTTTCGAAGGCTGCTTATCCTCGAAGCAATCGACCCACGACGTTGAAATTCGCAAAAACACTTTTCCGAACGATCGTAGCTGCATAGGTTACTAGTGACGATGTTGGTCCGCTCTTGTGACGATGCAACGAGTCTTTTTCTTCATTAGTTTTTCCGTGCCTATTACGAAACAATTAGCACAAATCCTACGTTGGTTCTCAAGAGTCAATGCAGGTAGCTATAGGGACCACGGGAGGCCCCTAATCAAAATGTCTAGATCCCTAGTCAGCTGCCCTGTATTTAAGTTGTCACGAGTTCTTAATTCAAACGAAGATAATATTTATTTAGTAAAAAAAATGATTTAAATAATATTTTTTAAAAAATAATCATTTACATTATTTGAAATAATTAGTCAATAAAAAATATTTTTATTATTGATAATAATTTATTTATAATTCTTTTTGTGGGCGAGGAAAATATTTTTCCTTCATTTATTTCTATAAACAACACAAACGATCATTTTTAAATCAATATTTTCCAGATCATTCATTTTGCACTCAATAATTAGATAAAACTTCTTGAGACGCGAAATCATTATTCAGAATCGAATTGTAGCAACAACAAAAAAAATGCTACACACACAAAGTTTGTCTTAAGACATTGAAATTAATAGATTAATGAAATGGTAACCACACATGAGGGAGAGTAGCACTCACCATTTTTACCGATCGGTCCTGAATTCGTTGTATGGATGTCAATTCAGTAATAAACATTTCCATTTTGCCAATTTAGTGGGAAACCTTTGTAAGAAATTCCAAAATAATCCTTCAAGTCAATTTTTGCCGAAAATCACTAAAGTTATATAAATTCACACTTAATTTAACCTTTACCTATTGTGCATGTATTGTTAATTTTCTTGACGTGGTAGATTAATTGTATTTGTGCCAAAATTTTGCTTGCTAGTCCTATGCTAATTCGTTGTTCATCAAGTCGTCTATGCATTTCCAAACTTATGATGCAAACTAAGAAGGTGGTGATTTTTGTCATGAAAAGTAAGTTATTAGCAACATTCCTCGTGCAAATAAAACAACTAATATCTCAAACCATTCAAAAATTTCTTACGTATTTGAAATATTTTTGTTAACAAGATTGAGAAACAATTGTACAAAAAGTTTAGGTGAAACGATTACATGTATTAGTGCTGATAGAAAGCACTTAGGACCAGCTTTTAGAAGATGGTTGTGAGAATCATGATTTTTATTGTACGATGGACGATTTGTAAACGATGCCAATTGTTCAAACATCGGATTAGAGGTAAATCGTGGTAGGATTGCTTGTCAAGATCGTACGATTATATTCCTGAACATTAGTTCACAAAAGTAGCCCAAAATAAATTAATTTTGGTCATAAATTAGTAAAGCCCAGCCAGGAATATTTAACCCAAAACTCCAAATAGGACTTAAGCGACAAATTTCATACTTCTAATGATGATTTTTGGTTTTGATAATGAATTTTATGGGTAAGGTCGACGGGACTGGCTACAATCTCAATCAAGATGTCGAGATGACATCTGAGAATTTATTCTACATTTTCTTATTAGTAATTTTTGTGTGCTTTTAATGTTGCACTAGCGAATTTTCTTTATTTATTGCCGTGTTATCTTTTTTAATGCTTGATATGAAAACGACATTATGGAACTATGACGTAATTTAAACTAGTGGTAGCAAAGTTTTTCCACGCTAGACCGATTTGTAGTAGCATTAAGGACTTGTTTAATTTGTTCTTATGACTTACAATAAGTGGGGTGATATTTTTCAGCACTTTTCAATGGTTGGAGATTTTATGATCCGACCTTACAGGTCACAGAGTGATCTTGCTTAAAACAGTATCTTAAAAAGCCTGCACGGCAATTAAGAGACCGATAGTCTTGGGTCTCCACTGAATGTCGCAATGGAGAATTAATTCTCAACAGTCATTCCGACATTCTACTACTGCTTGCCAATACGTTTGCACCATGCTTTCCGCAATCTTCAATCGAAGAAAACTCCATTTAGTCCACCTTTGATTGATGGATTAGGTATTTAAAGAAAATCACATGTAACTCTAATCGAGTCCGCATTGGAAAGTACAATGTCCTTTCACTATAAACGACCCTATGTATTTTCACTAGCCAACCAGGAGATAAAAGGGAGTCTGCTTTGCCATGGATGAGCTCAGTAACTCCAATTTGCCCTTGCTGCTAACTCCAATTTGCCCTTGCTGCTCTTCCTCATACGCTACAAGCTAGCACTACTCTTACTAAACTCACCTTTACGATCTTCAGTCCAAACAATTTCATATTCTAATAACTTGGGAGCTATAATCTCAAAAACAGCAGCTTGAATTTCCACCATGTCATCAGACAATTCCTTCTTCATTTAGTCATGTCCAATCACACGCTTGATTGACAATATTGCACGTTGGCTGGTAAACTTAAGGCAGACTCGTATGAATATAAGTTTGGCGAAACAATATTTCCAAGGCTTTCATGATAATCATCATATTTCTTTGTTTTTCTATTTTTTTGGTTCCAGGATTAAGTTTGGAATAGAAATCCGTTTGGTAATGCAATTTTATTTTTCTATTTTTTAAATAATTTTTTAGTTCAGAAATAAGTTTAGAAAAGAAATAAGAAGTAAAAGCTTTATACTTTTCTATTTCTGGAACAAAGAGTGAAATAAGAACTCTTCTCATTGCTCGCCCTTGTCTCTTGCCATCTGCCATACGTGGCCACCGCCACCCCCCGTAGGCTACCCACTGACCGCCGGCACCCCTCACCAGTTGATCGCCGAACGTCGCCAGCCACCTCCACCCCCCACCGATCACTGCTACCCATCAATATATGGAAAAGAGCATAAGATGGAGAAATTTTTGTGTCGTTGTCAAACATATTTCTGTTTTGAAAAGAGAAATTTTGTATCGTCATCAAACGCATATCTTTGTTCAAAAATTCATCTAGGAAAGAAAATTAGAAAAATATATTTATAGGCAAAAATCTATTTATGAAATAGAATGGTTATCATGCGTATCATGGATGTCCCCCTTGAAATAGGAAAAATCTTATAATGAATCTAGTGCATGTGAGCCTAGATTATTTTATGAGACGAGCTCCACTTGAGATCCATATCAACTGACAGGGCATATGAACTTAGCTAACTTGTGTCAATGCAGGTAATACTCACCACCTACTCTTGAAATGGGAAAAGAAAAACCCTGCTATAACGAATAGCTTTATTTGACATTTTCTCATAGATTGTTTGAAGATTATAAATTTATTAGCCAACAGGGTACCCGATATTCTATTTCGATTTTTCTCTTTCTTTGGTGAGTTTCTCATTTTGATTGTTTTGGTGATTTTTTAAATGCATTTGTGATACTTTCTTAATTAATAGTTAATAAGTCAATTAGAAATTTGCTTATACTTTTCAAAATATAAAATTATTGGCCAACATAGTACCAAAATTTTTTATTTGATTTCTTTATTTCTTTTGTGAGTTCCCCTTTTTCTTTGCTTCTGTGATTTTGCAAATAGATTTTAGTCTTGTTAATTCGTTTTCTCTATACTTTGATTTTGGTTTGATTTCTTGTGGAGGCTTTTAATCGGATAAATCGCACACATGTCCCATAGCAAAACAACCATGTGTCAAGAGACCTTAGAAAATTCGAAGAAACCTTTAATTTATTCTCATGATATTATTGACATGAGAAGAGGAGATTTTTCATTGACCGTACTTTGGCTATGATTTCTAGCTCGATGTCGAATCCAAGTTCCGATATCAACCAAAATACATGGACGGTACAATGTGCATGCATTAGAACCGCGACATCAGTTAAATCAGAAGTCCGTATTTTCTATATTATAATTTGTATCGTGTGCAGAATACGACATAATCGTAACAAAGTATAGAATCAAAATGCAGACCAAAGTAGATAATTGCGATTAAAGAAAAACAAGATAGCTGAAGTTGTTCATGGCGGCTTATTCAGCTTATGAATGCCTCAGGAAGTTTCATCGCACTTACTAAGAACATATACAAGATCTTTTTCCAATGTAAACCAAGATATCTTCCTACTTTCCAAAGCGCCAATCAGCAAAAATCTGATCACAGGATACAATAACAAGAAAAATCCAACTAAACGCGTTCTGAAGCTAAATTTTTCCACCAGACCTTACGTAATCAGGTTCTTGTGACTTGGCAAGGTTTAGAACAGTTAAAGTGCTCCGAATGCAAAACCTAGGGTTTCATGTTTGAATGTAAGAATGACAGGCCAATGTTCGTGTCCAAAAGGTGACGCTAATGACACAGAAATCACAGCATTCGTTTGTTGAGATTTTTTACTGAAAATCAATAAATTATTGAGATTAATGCTAGGTCGTATTAGTTCGGTTTAGGGAAAATGACACGAACAGTCCCTGAACTTTGGCCTAATGTGCAATATGGTCCCTGAACTTTTAATTTGTTCAATGTGATCCCTGAACTTTAACCCAATGTGTAATGCGGTCCCTAAAATTTTAATTTGTTCAATGTCCTCCTTGAACTTTTGGTACATGTTCAATTTAGTCCCTGAACTATGCGAAAATGTTCATTGTAGTCCTTTCATTAATTCAAGTTCATGGACAATATTAAACATTTTCATATAGTTTAAGGACTACATTGAACATGTACCAAAAGTCTCAGACTATATTGAATATATTAAAAATTCAAGGACCACATTGAACAGTAGACTAAAATTCGGGAATTACATTGAACAAATAAAAAGTTTAGAGACCACATTACACATGAGGTCAAAGTTCAAGGATTGTTTATGTCATTATCCATTCAGTTTATAATAGTGATTACCGAGTGACACGATAAAGTGTAAATGGAGATATAAACCAAATATAGGCCTATCCCATTTCTTGTTAAACGGTTAAATTTTATAGACTGGTGTTATTATTCTCTGCTATTTTTCTTATTTAAATTCTGTACAGCACTTTTGGTAACGGAACATTTCAAAGGACGATGACGACAAATCAAAAGGATATTGGAGGGTTCTTAGCATGAAGTACCGGTGCGTTTGGCATTGCATAAAACTTGATTGACCAACGTATAAAGTAGGGCAATAAAATAATCCCACAATGAAGAAATCTGTGATCTGCTGTTTCTCTCTAGTTGCATGAAGCTTAATCACATAGCATAATTGAATTAAATAAACATGATGGGAAAGTTCAAAACCACTCCAAAAAAGGTAGAGAGAGAGAGAGAGAGGGTAGAACAAACCCTAGAAGAGAAACAGCGTTGAACAGTGAGGGAAAGTGAGAGGGTGAGGGTTCGTAGAAGACTTTTTGTCCTCAAGAACATCCCATTCAACCTTTCGTCCTTCTTATATATCTTGTTATATCTCCTCCACTTTCTTATAACAATCCAAAGAAGAAGGTTTTAATCTGTATTGATCTTCATCAACAAGTCATCCTTGTCTCCAAGAACAAATTGATCAAACAAGAAGAGACGAAGAAATCTCCGGGTGGATATGGGTCGAGCTCCGTGTTGCGACAAGGCCAACGTGAAGAGGGGACCGTGGTCTGCTGAAGAGGATGCGACACTCAAGGATTATATCGAGAAGCACGGCACAGGAGGAAACTGGATTGCTCTTCCTCAGAAAATTGGTAAAATGTTAAAGTTGGTCAGTTTAATTCGCTAGGGCATAAGGTTGTATGGAAACAAGAAGTTAAATGCAAGATCTTTTTCACGTAGGCCTTAACAGATGTGGGAAGAGTTGCAGATTGAGATGGTTGAATTACTTGAGACCCAACATCAAGCATGGTGGGTTCTCTGAGGAAGAAGACAACCTAATCTGCAGCCTTTACATTAGTATTGGAAGCAGGTCTCTCTCTCTCTCTCTCTCTCTCTCTCTCTCTCTCTCTCTCTCTCTCATGCTTGCATGTGCTTTTTGGAGTTTTGAGCCTTAACCCTTTCTCTCAGTCTTCAACTGGTTGTCCTATTTTACTGCTCCAATGATGTCACTTTAATTTGGAGTTGTTGAAATGAGATGCTTTGCTTTAGGTTTTCTGGAACAAAGTTACTAATTGATTTCTCAGCGCGATTGCCGATCTTGTTGTTTGGGATTCTAAACGCTGAGGAGCATGTTTGTTTTACCCCTCATCTCTTTGTCCCTTTTGCTCATCCTTGAGGCTATCGCCAGCTATTGATCATCAGTTCAATATATATATTGCAGGATTCTTTTACCTCTAGGTTTTGTAGGAAAAACAATATCCCTATTTCTTTTCTTTCACCTTTGAAGATGATTGTTCCGTCAGCTGAAAATTGTTTCAACTTTTCAGATGGTCCATAATTGCAGCACAATTGCCCGGAAGAACCGATAATGACATCAAGAACTACTGGAACACCAAATTGAAGAAAAAACTTCTGGGTAGGCGAAGGCAGTCTTTGAACCGTTTATCTTCCTCGAGAGATGCAGGCAGTTCCAATGATGCTACAAGTTCACAGTCCTTGAGCAATTCTGCCCTAGAGAGGCTTCAGCTCCACATGCAGCTTCAGAAACTTCAAAGCCCTTTCTCTTTCTACAACAATCCTGCACTTTGGCCCAAAGTGCCTCCTCTTTTGCATGAAAAGATGACCCAAAGCCTTCAAATCTTGAATGAAAGTCCTCATCTGCTGATGCAACCTACCCTCTCTAGTAGTTCATCGCCCAAAAATGACCAAAAGGCCGAGACATACGAGTCCTCACCAGCTGCCACTCATTCAGCTCCTAGTGATTTTGCTAATCTCAGCTTCAGTGATGCTGATTTCAATGAGTTGGTAAATTCCATGACTAATTGTGTTTCATCTTCAGACCGCTATGTCTCGTTACCCGACATTGGAGTTAATTCGATTGATCAACCAAATAGGGCACAGTTTCTCCCAGATCCCATAATCCAAACTGAGCTGGACGATTCTCTCAACTACAATAAATCTGATGGATCTATGTCGCAGCAGAATCAGGTAGATGAATTTGATTGTCTCAAGGACATGAACAGTAATTCGAGAGACACATTGCGGGCTCTGTGGTGTGATGATGAGTACAATGTGCAATCGGCATCCTCTTATTCTTGGGATTCAACTTCAGCGCTCCTATGCGGGGGCATACCCCAAGATTATGGTTTCGGCTATAACATGTAGTAGTGGGCATAAACCTGGACTTTTATGAGGTTTTATTTCTGAATCATAATAAGACATGGAAACTATGGTGCTATAGACAGCAATGCTTGTATATCATATGAATAATGTGTATTCAGGTTCTAGGCTTATTGTCGGACCTAGATTATGTGAAAACTACCTTGTATTTGATCATCTTTTTTTCCAATAATGCGCATTATACGTTCTTATGTCATTAGATTGACACCAAGGAATCGAAACTAGTAGATATTTCCTTTTCTTTCTGTGTATCAGAAAATAGTTCTTCTGTTTTCTTCTATATGATGCAACCACGTAGATAAATAAACTCCATGCCTAGGATTATAGTTGTGTCTTTATTACTAATGTAATTTTGACAAATGGATCTTCACATGTTTTGACTTTGAGATCTGCTTGCTCTTGTTATTTAGCGAACTTTGTCTTCCAATATCATTGTGTAAAACCTTGTAAATTAGTAGAATTTATCCTCAGTGTTAAGTTTCAAGATGGTCCCGAGTATGTTGGATTTAGGCCGAAGAAGACAGCTTATATATGTTATGGAGTTTAGTTAGTTTTTTTTTTCACTAATCAAGTTGTGCTAGAGAATACATTCATGAAAGGTACATCCTAGTCAAGTTGGAATCTCTAGTCTCGTATTTTTGTTTTTTGGTGTAAATATGTGAATATCTTTAATCAAATGAGGTACAGAGGCTTAGAGGAAACCCTTAGCATTTCAAATAAACTAATTATGCGAGAAGATGGAAGAAGGAAGCCTCCATACAGTAGCCAATAAAAGGTTACATTTCTAGTGGAAGTTGGAGGAAGGAAGCCTCGTATTAATTCTAGTGGAAGAGCGTTCTCTTTATTTTTACTTGCCCTCCTACAAATTGTATTCATCATCCCCATTCACACGAATTCAATCAAAGGTAACATTCTTTTAGGTACACAGTCATAAGCTTCATAGCTCTAAAACTTAATTACACATACTTTGTGTATCATCAATTACAAAATAATTATCATTGTCTAACAATGATTCGACGAAATCAACACAAGGCGTAGCTTATCAACTAAAAGAACACTGAAAGAACAAGTTCAACCTCCAACGTTTCCCCCCCTAAACTTGTCTTCCCATGACCCCAAGCATCATCATGTGGAAGTTTCTAAAAGATGTCATACCTGAGTGGCTTCACAAAGATTTTTGCAAATTGATCATTTCAATTTTTACGTACCGAAGTTGTACTTCTTTGTTGGCAATGCAACCCCATGGAAATGAAACAAAATGGAAACGAAACCTTCTGTCACTGTGGTTTCTTCGTTCATGAAACACAAGATTCTGGGCCAAAGTTAGTGCAGACTTGGTGTTTATACTTACCATTGTGGCCATCTGTTCTGGAATTATAGTTCTCTTGATAGACTCCATAACCAAAGAGCATGAAAAACACGTGATGTGGCAGCTAAATATTGAGTTTCACCCGTTGATAAGGTAATCAGGGGCACTGTCACGGCCAACTCAGTGGAGTTGATTGACCCCATTGACCGTTTTTACTTTAGTTTGTATGTTTATGTACATTAAAAAATTTTAAAAGCAACTAATTGACCGCACTGCTCAACTTACTAACTGTAAGTCTCAAAATTAAAATGCATATAGAATCACAGGTACAAAATTATTTAGTGTCGCTTTTGAGGGTGCAACAGAAATTATACTAAGATTTAAGCCGAAGGTATTACTTTACAGAGCATGTCTAAACTCCCCGATCACTTTCTTTTGTTAAACTTTAATCAAGTCACGTTAATACATCTCATATAGTTCAATGAAAGAGAATTTTCTACTTTGAATCTTATTATCTTGAGAGAGGATAATTTATAGCAAGAAGAAAGAAACACCCATGCACTTGCTGATATGTGAACCTATCAAAATTGGTCATAGACCTATTTCTCAACTCATATTTAATAGACTGAGTTGTTATATTAATTAATTATATCCAATAAACGGGTCATAAATGGGTTTAGAATTATAAAACTCAAAATAATATGGGTATTAAATGAATTTATAACTCACTTAGAGCTAATCCATTTCTATAACTCTCTCTTCACTCTCTCACTCTCACTCGATTTCACACTTGCTCACTCTACGCTCCCACCTTAGTTGAGTATTAATTTTCCTAGATTTGGTTAAATATGGAAGTATTTTAGCAATATGAATTGGGTATGAATTAGATCAGGTATTGATCACTAAATTTGTATTGAATGGAAATTGGTCAAAACGAGTCAATTAAGATCAGGCCATTTTCGATCCGATCCAAACCCGACCCTACCAACCCATTTGATGGGTCGACTAACAAGTAAAAACTCGTCGCTGTCAATCATCATTTTTACAATTGCTGATGGAATAAAATTGTATTGACATACTGTTATGTGATTTGGTTATGTACTCAGTTATTTCATGTCTTATAGGGAACTAAACAACTACATAATCACCTTTATAATGTATAAAATGCCCTCACTTTATTCCACCCACTAAAATTGTAACTTAGCTCTACCACTGAAGGTAGTGCTTCTTTCTATAATTCAAACCTTCGGCCCAACCACTCTACCTATAACCTTCCAATTTGAAACTACTGGAAGTGGTGTAATACAATTCGAAATTCAATGTAAGTTTGATGCAGCAGAGGATTCTTTTAGCCGCCTTTAAATGACTGGCTGTTGAGGTCTTCGTGTAGTGACTAATCAACCCAAACTCTGAAAAAAGACTCAATATAGTACATGTTAAATATCTCAAAATCTCAACTAAGGCTTCATTTGTTTCATGGGATATGAATGAATTGAAAAATATTTTCTTAAAAATAATTGCTTACATTGCTCAAAATAATTAGTCAATGAAATATGTTTTCATTATTGATAATAATTTATGTCTAAATATTTTCGTGGACGATGAAAATATTTTTCACTCACTCATTTTTGTAAGAATTCCAAACAACCAGTTTTAGGAAAATGTTTCTAGATCATCAATTTTCCGTGAAACAAACACACTCTAAACTTTTGAAAATAGTTGGATCCACCTGTTCTTCTTCGTTAGGGTTTGGATCATCTTGATCCATATCCGACAGGTGTGTTCACCAGTTTGCATAACGAGCAATATGTCTTTTGCTTCACTTCAATCCGAAGTTATAGAAGGAAATGAGTCCGATATCTATCATTTGGATCTCCTCGATTCTAGTTACTTTGAATTATTGGAACATGTTTGGATCAGTTTTTGTGTAGATTAAACATTTGCATAAATACAGACAAATAATTTATCATCATTTTTATGCACTCTACCATAAAGGTCACACTTGTGGCAAAAAGCTTGCGGTGAAGAAACATCATTTCGCACTTAATCCTCAGCCTTTACCCTGCTGTATATCGCAAGGTGATGGTCATCTGGGCTAATTTCCTACTACAATCTGGGCTCATCTCCTACTACAGGAATAGTACCTACACCTATTATAAAGCCTCCAGCGGTTGGAGTAGGTGGTCCGGTCCATGTCCGACGGGTGTAGATCTAGCATCGTCGGATACTTTGGATGGCTTAGGCTTAGGGCCGCCAAATGGTTAGGTCGGGTCGGGTTTGGATTGGGTAAAAAATGATCTCACCCAAATTGACTTATTTCTATGCAACAAAATTGTAATGACTCATATCCGACCCGACCCAATCCATTTACTAAAATACTTTCATATTTAATTCAACCTAAGAAAATTCGTATCAACTTAGTTAACTCACTTTAAGCTCTTCATGTGTATATATTATTTGGATAAAATCACTACTTCGACCATAAGATGCTAAAGCATTGGCTTTCAATATTGGATAAATTTCAATTTTCGTATTGATCCACAATGAAGAATAAGAGAAAGTTTTAGTACTTATTAGTGAAGTTATAAAATTATTGCAACAAATAACGTGGAGGAATTGAAATTTTAATTAAATGGAACGTAAGATGTTGAAGAAGATGATTTATGCTGATCATGGATTGCAATGACAAGAACTAAGATTAAAAAAATTATATAAAAATAACAATGTCAAATGCAACCAACGAAAGAAATACTCTAATAACTAAAAGACGAAAGTTACAAGATTAATAAAAATAAAAAATAATGGGGAAAAAAAGAAGCCGTCTAGATTTTTTTATTAAGGATGAAGTCGAGCCCATCTTGCAAACCCACCAAGCCTTATATGAACTTAGAACAATCCAAGGAGTCCATTATTTTCTCATAGAAGGTGAAGAGAGAATCACAAAGGTAGGTTGGGTTTGAGTATATTATGAACCCATTTAATACCCATATATTTTGGATTTTATTGTTCGAAATCCGTTTATAATTCATTTGTTGAATATAGTTAACTCATACAATGACTCAGCTCATCAAATATGGATTAAGAAATCAACTTATGCCCCATTTTGACAGATCTACTTAGGCTCCAAAGAAATAGGTACATCCACAAATAGATGCTCCTTCCCGATAACGAGCAAAAAAGACATGCCTTCCTTCATCCTTTCCACCACCAGCAATGTATTATTAAGTTGCTCCTTGGTACTATCAAGCTCTTCCACTAACACCTCCTCACTTAGTGTTAGGACAACTATTGACACCTAAATTTTAGCGCGTCATTTAGTGTAATTTGCATAGAAAATTAGGGATTAAATTTTTAACCCCTAAACAAAAATATTTAAATTGCATAACATGTAATTTAGGTTCATTTTAAATTTAATTGCATTTTGCATCGGACCGGCGATGGTGAACAAGTTTAAATTTCATCGAACGAAATTCGGTACGTTCGGAATGCAAGGGCCGGGAATTTCAAGTCAAACGGGCTCGGTCGTTTTAATCTGGGTATAATTCGATACGTTGAGTTTAATTAATCAAAAGCCCAAGTTAATTCAGCCCATTAAACCCAAGTCTAAGCCTAAGCCCATGAGGACATAAAGCCCATCTAAATTGACCTAGATTAGTACTATATAAGCATAACATTAGGTTAGAATTGAAGGGGGTGCTCAGAATTTTCAGAAATCAGATTTTTAGAGAGAAACTCGGACGCAAAAGCCACGAGAGAGAAGGAGAGAGGAGCTGCACCTCCCCTTGGCAGCCACGATCGAAGGAAGAAAAAAGGGAGGGGGAAGTGGCTGAATCGTGAAGAACAATTAAAGAAGTCCACGGGCAGAGAGTTTCTTCTGACGAAATTCATGCCTTCGGGCTTTCACCGTCGTGATTCCATGAATCACTTCAGATTCATGTCTCCACTTTGAGTTTCTTTATTATTTTCTCTTGATTATCCACTAACTACGAAGAATATTTTCAGGGAAGAAGCTGACAACACATGGGGGCTCCTTGGTCAGAGGCTTTTGCACGTTGAATCACAAGGGACCAAGCTTTTTCTTGAGTTTTTTCGAATGCCAATAAGTCCTATCCTTGTTGCAGCGCTCGCAAATTCTCGATGTCCGAGGAGTGCATGACACCCCAAAAACGAACACAACGACCCAGTGTCGCGACCCTAAAAATAATTTTATCAGTTTCTTTCGGGGCTAATGGATTATTAAGATTGAATTTAATTCGGACCCTCCCAAGTCCTACCAAATCGCAACTTAGGGTTTAAATTCTTAACGTGCAAATGTTTTCATGCTGGGAGTCGCCACTAATCATTTTACGGTAGGCTGATTAGAAACCTAAATAAAACATAGGGAGACATGTTTTATTCCTACAAACCAGAGATTCTAAGCCCGGGGACTTGATTACGCTAGATCTAGTCTAACGCCCTTTCGGTACCTTTTCATTTCAAAAATATTTTGGCAGGCAGTTTGGATCCATTTTAACTTAATTTCTAACATGTGAGGTGTTCATGCGGGTGCGCAAACCACCAATTTAACACCCATAAATCAAAACAGTAAATAAATTGCAAGCTTAGGAGAACAACTTACCTCGAATCCAGCAAGCATCTGCATTGTTAGCGAAAAATCATACAGACAATCCTAATATGATTTCTAATTAACAAAGCATTCACTCAATTTCTTTTTTTTGGATTTTCATTTTTATTTAAATGAAATCTAAACTATATGCAATGACGTGCAATGATGTATTTTTGGTATTTTTCTTCAAGGAAATTCGGAATTAAATTAAATTTCGGAATTAATGAAAATGCCTAAATTATCATGTAAACTAATGACTTCTATTTTTGGTATTTTCTGTTTAAAATTCGAAATTTAAAAATACCTAAGTTAACATGCAAACTATGATGACTTAATCTACCTTAGAATGATTTCTTTTTGGGATTTTTGATTAAAATTCGGAATAGTAAATTACTTAAATTAAAATGCAATCTATCCTAATAAAACATGAAACAATTCACCATTTTTTTGGGGTTTTTTTATGAAAATTCGGAATAATAAAATAACGTGAATAATCCGTTAGGATTCAAACAATATCTAATTTAAACTAGGAAACATGCCACATTAAGTCCTAATTTAAATTAGATATTTATCTTATCCTTCGGGATATATTCAAAAACCCTAGACATGCAAGAATTCTAATTTAAATAACAAAACAGAAATTTTTTTTTGGGTTTTCTTTTTATTTGAAAAGGAAAATAATCAAAACAAGGATAACAATCAAACTCAAATCAACCACGCAATCCGCCAAATTTGTTTCAAACTCGGATTAGGCACAAAAATCAAATCATTGGTCAAATCTAAAGGGTTATAGATATTAACGGATAATTGATCATTCGAATTTAGAAAGCTAATGAAATTTATCATCGCATCTAAGTGATTATAGATAGGATGATAATTTCCCGTATCGCCGCGTATCGGACTTTAGGGTTAAAGTCGGATAGACGTCCCAATACGTTGCTAAATTAGGAAACGATTCCTAATTTGAATATTTCAAATATCGCGGATATCAAACATTATCCTAAAGCTATCTAATATTCCAACGTGATAATCATGCAATATTCAAAATACTCAAATTAGGAAATTGGAACATTCAGAAAATTTATTAGATAATCATCTTACCTAATTTGGATAATTCCTAATTTGAACTCGGATCGGGATCGAGCTCGACTTCGGATCGGATTGCGACGAACGACGACGGCGGGACACGGCCGGCGATGGGACGGCACCAGCGTGGGGACGAACAGCAGCAATGGCGCGGCTGTTCCGGCGGGTTTACTCTGGATGACGTGGACGTTAGGCGTGTTGGTCCGGGCGGCTCGGGTGGAAAATTTCATGACTGCACGATTCCAGAAAAATAGGCGTAACTTCCTCAATACACGTCGGATTGACCCGATTCCAAAAGCCACAGATCAAGGACTCGTAGATCTACAACTTTCGTGTTTTGAGTTTCCACAAATAAACTCTGTGGAGTGAGCGATTCTGGGAGGAATATGCTGCTGCTTTGTAGACGCCAGGAAGGAGCCACGATCAACTTGCTGTTGGCGTTGAACTAAGAGGTCTTCATGCACGTCCTTGGCGTCTTCTGCATGAGCATGAAGAAACAGCACCAGCAGCAACAAAACATTGATTGGGAAAGCTATGACCGCTCCTTTTGTTGACCAATTTTATTCCTTCTCACGTGCTCCTCCACCTTTGCTTGTGTTTCTCACGGAGGAGGTTGATGGTTGCCCTTTGGTGTCTTCTGCATGGGCATCAAGAAGCATAACAGCAGCTACGATCTTGAGTTCATTGGTCTGGCCTTGGCGTGAGCAAGAGGCGGTGCGACGATGGCGGGAGGCCGGCGCGGGGGAGAGCGGCGTACACGGCAAAAGGGAGCGTGCGGCGAGGAACGACGGCCGTCGCGCACCTCCGCGGCTGAATCTTTCTCTCCCCTTTTCTCTCTAAAATTTTTCTGATCTGAATTGTTGTGTCCCCCTCACAATTCTGACCTAATGTTATGTTTATATAGCACTAATCTAGGTCAATTTAGATGGGCTTTATGTCCTAATGGGCTTAGGCTTGGGCTTAGGTTTAATGGGCTGAATTAACTTGAGTTTTTGATTAATTAAACTCAACGTATCAAATTAAACCCAAATTAAAACGACCGAGCCCGTTTGACTTGAAATTCCCGGCCCTTGCATTCCGAACGTGCCGAGTCTCGTTGAATGAAATTTAAGCTCATTCGCCACAACCAATTTGATGCAAAAAATGCAATTAAACTAAATGAACCTAAACTATATGTTATGTAATTTAAATATTTTTGTTTTAGGGGTTAAAAATTTAATCCCTAATTTTCTATGCAAATTACACTAAATGACGCGCCAAAATTTAGGTGTCAACAGCTGCCCCTCTTTGAGTGGAGGCTCGCAGAGGTTTTGGCTCAAAGACTGAGACCTAAATTTAAACTATGCAAAATGATGAATGATTTTTTTTTTAAATGCAATGATTTTGATTTTTTTTTAATAATTAAAAAAAATGCAATGATGCATGATATGCAAGCAATAAGGAACGTATGTTAAGGCTTCTCACTTCATGCGGAGCGGTGAAAGAGTCTTGCATACGGATCGCATAAAAAGCATCCGAGTGACGGAATACTTTATAATGCTTTCAATTCCCTCGATCTCCAAACTTCTGGTCAACTGGAAGTAAGGTTTTCGAAGTACTGAATTGCCTATCTGTTACCTGTAGTTTCCTACAGATGCGAAATAGCACATGATATGAAGAAAGAATGGGATGTATTGACTGGTGTGCTTCGTACTCCACTTAGCGACACCAATTGAGAAGTTGTGCCGTCTATCCTACTAGACGAACATGAAACGAGATGTTATGCCACCTATCCTGCTAGGTGAACAGAGGACTAGATATTAGACCGCCTATCCTGCTAGGCGATCAAAAGACTGGATATTATGCCACCTATCCTGCTAGGTGAACAGAGGACTGGATGTTACGCCGCCTATCCTGCTAGGCGAACAAAGGACTGGATGTTACGCCGTCTATCCTGCTAGACGAACATGAGACTGGATATTATGCCGTCTATCCTGCTAGACGAACAATGAGACTGGGGTGTTACGTCTTCTATCCTACTAGACGAACAAAAGACTGGGGTGTTACATCGTCTATCCTGCTAGACGAACAAAAGACTGGGGTGTTACGTCGTCTATCCTGCTAGACGAACAGAAGACTGGGATATTATGCCGCCGCGTACTCCACTTGGCGAACATAAAATGGGATGTGCTTCGTACTCCACTCAGCAACATCAATTGGGGTGTGCCGCGTACTCCACTTGGCAACACCATGCCGCCGCGTACTCCACTTGGCGAACATGAAATGGGATGTGCTTCGTACTCCACTCAGCAACATCAATTGGGGTGTGCCGCGTACTCCACTTGGCAACACCATGCCGCCGCGTACTCCACTTGGCGAACATGAAATGGGATGTGCTTCGTACTCCACTCAGCAACATCTATTGGGTGTGCCGCGTACTCCACTTGGCAACACCATGAAAAACCATGCCGCCGCGTACTCCACTTGGCGAACATGAAATGGGATGTGCTTCGTACTCCACTCAGCAACATCAATTGGGGTGTGCTTCATACTCCACTTAGCAACACCATATAGGGTATGCCGCGTACTCCACTTGGCAATACCTAATGAGAAATTATGCTGCCGCGTACTCCACTTGGCAGACATAAAAGTATGAAAATATGGTGCCTATTCTGCTAGGCGAGCAAAAGATGGGGTGTGCCGCGTACTCCACTTGGCAACACCATATAGGGTATGCCGCGTACTCCACTTGGCAATACCTAATGAGAAATTATGCTGCCGCGTACTCCACTTGGCAGACATAAAAGTATGAAAATATGGTGCCTATTCTGCTAGGCGAGCAAAAGATGGGGTGTGCCGCGTACTCCACTTGGCAACACCATGTGAGAAATTGTATTTTGAAAAGAGAAACGACGAAGAATAAGTAGCAAGAGTACCTGAATTCTTCTTATGACAGAGCCAATGGCATCGCTCCTGTTCTTACCTGAGAAAATGTCAAAATACTACATGCGCATAGGTGAAGAAAATATATTTTATGAATCTGCTCATATCACCAAGCTTCATTGGGGAATTTATCAATAAGGACAATCATTTCGTCCTTTTGACAGTTTAATCACATTAAATGAGAGACCTTTAATCAGAAAGGACTTTCTACTCACTCTCAATGAAAGGCTTTTGACCCGACCTTTGATGCGGGTATAAGAATCACTCAAACTCTCTTCATCGTGCTTGACAAGGGTTCGGATATTCTCAAAATTAGTATAACCTAGCAAATCTGAAAGGTCTTTCTAAGGACTGAAACGCGGGTTTGTTCAATGGCTTAGCAAAAGGGACTCTTCGAGTCGAGGCTATTGAAAGAATTGATATCATCAGTTGCTCCGGATTCACAATTCAGGAATGCTGCAAAAATGAGATAGAAAAATCTTGCTCGCACTTCTTCGAGCAACATTTATAAGCATTTGAAACTCTACGTTAACTCAAGTGCCCTATTCTGAAGAGACTTCGGTAATGGTTGTAACGTAGGTTCGGGTAGGCTTGAAATGAATGGCCTATTTCCATCAAAAGAGGGTATTATGAATATGGAGATTGGTGATCATCCAATTGATCTATCTCTAGCGCTTGCTCCACAAATGAACCTTCGAATGGTCTTTTCATTGAAGAATGATCTTGCATATCGACTCAGTTCTTGTCGAAGCTTTTCTTTTTTTTTTTCATTTTTCCCTCTCATTTTCTTTTTTTTTTAGAGAGATTTTTCTTCTTTTTTTTTTCGAGAGAGATTTTTCTCTTTTTCCGAGAGAACTTTGATTCATTGGAGTCCTTTTGCATCCTTTCTGATGAATTTTCTTTTGAGCTCCCATTTGCCCCAAGTCATCTTGAACTTGCTTTGAGATGATTCCATTTGTCTATCTCAAGAATGATCACCAGTCGGATTGAAATGAATTCGCCGCTCAAATTGGGTATGCAAAGGGTATAATGTGTAAGGGTATAGAAAGAAATGCTCTTCGTCATGTCTAAGGCACTCAAGCTAACACAAAATTTGCATGCAATAAATATACTTGAAGATTGATGCAAGTGAAAGCAAGAAAATTCTAGACATTTTAAACTTTCTGAGAAATTGCCCCAGTATAAGGATTGTTCATGACAGGGGTAAGAAATGAAACTTCGTTCAAATGGGTTAAGCAAATGATAACCTGTAGTGTTTAGATAGAGGAAATGAATGCCTCTCATCATTTTGATCGTCATACTTTTCGTGAGATAATCCTCTACCTTGTCAGCACGGAATTTTCACTCAACTCGCACTAGGGATTATTATTCAGGACGTGTATAGAAAAGGCTTGCCTTTCGTCATCTTGAAGTTTCTCATGCAATATGATCACTTCATTAGGACAAAAACAGATTGACAAATCAAAGGCTTTCCTCAAACAAAGCTTAGTAATATCAATTGATCCATAAAATTCAGCTTGAAACTTGATTGAAATAAAGTCAGAATGAGTACAAACCAAGTGTAATACTTTTTCATCAGAATCAGAATTAACTGAACTGGAAAAAACACGACCATCCATCTTGGCCAAAATTAAAGCACCTCCTGGAAGGACTTTCTTCACAACGTACGGACCACCATAATTTGGGGCAAATTTTCCTTCTGCAAAAAGAACTATCGACAATAACTTCCGCAGGACAAGGTCACTTACCTGGAAATGTAGAGGCTTGACTTTCTTGTTGAGAGATTTAGCAACTCGTTGTTGGTAGCACTGGCCATGGCATGAAGCTCTAAGCCTTATCTCATCAATCATGTTCAATTGGTCCAACCTCTGTTGGATCCAATCTGCTTCTGACAATTGTACCTGTGAAAGAATACGTAATGAAAGAATTTCAACCTCAACAGGTAGAACTACTTCCATACCGTACACAAGAGAATATGGAGTTGCCCCTGTAGATGTCCGGATAGAAGTCCGATATGCCATAAGTGCACAAGGTAATCTCTCATGCCAATCACGATAGTTTTCAGCTGTTTTAGCTAAAATATTCTTGTTGGCTGCTTTGATTGCTCTGTTCATATCACATATATGAGGATCCACGATTTCCGTCCCTTCGCATGCCTCGAGATTAGTACTGAAACATGAAAGGAATGGATCAAAAAGACAAAACAGGGTTTAACCATATGCAACTTTCGAAAATTGTTCTTTGTTTCTTGAAATTCATTTTGCTTTCGAAGATCTTGAAAAGAAAAATCTTGAGAAGCCCAACCCTCAGTTCTTACCGTAGATGACAAATTTTTCAATCGTTGGTTATCGTCATCGGGTTGGTTTGGAATACTTCAACAAGATTCAAAGTGATAAAAACTTCTGTAATTTTATTGATATGGAATCAACGAATTACATCTTATTGAATTGAAAACTGGGAGAATAAAGTCATAGAAATGAAAAATCCCAAAAAACAACTCCCGAGACGGGGCAAATCCTAGAAAGCAGTAAAATTTCTCACGCAGGGGGTGTGCGAAAAAGTAAAGGTTTTACTCTTGTGGGCATGTGCCCATTCCCTCTAACGGTCCTTCTTCAACAGCTCCGATGAAGACGTCGTTGAACAGGGTAGTGATCCCCTCTATTGCACCATCGGGGTCTTCTGTGCTTAGAGGCGTTGGATCATCCATACCCCCTCATCCATCAGGGACAATATCACGGGGATCAGCATGGAAGCTCAGGGGCGTTGAGTACTTCACATAATAATCAGACTTGCCACTCGGCTGCCCCAGCGTGTTGATCACTTCCTTTTTCTCGTGCATCATCCTCGCAGGACCCGGGAACGTGATCAGGATATTTGGAACTATGAGAAGATCGTCTCGGCCTTGGCAGAGCCACGAAGCACGGAATGTGAAGGCCCCAGTATCCAAGAGGTCTTGAATCTTGTGCTTTAGAACATAGCAGTCATCAGTGGAGTGACCGACTTCTCCCATGTGATAGTCACACTTTTTGGACGGATCGTAGTTGGAGAATCGTTCAGGATTAGGCCGCCTCGGCTCAATGGAAAGTAAGTCCTTTTCCCAGAGGATTGTCAATATTTGGGATAGAGACCTGGGGAGAAGAGTGAATTGTCTTCTAGCACATTGTCGTTGATTAGAGGACGGGTGTCTTGATGGGCTGTCTTGACATCCAGGGAGCAGTCGTGCTTTGCTTTGCTGAGGCCGCGATGTTGGAACGAGTGGATCCCGATCACCTTGTTCGTGCTTTACAAACTTCGGACGTAAGGTGGTCAACTCCTTAGGGTCAGGGGACTCAATGGTACTGCCAGGTATGACTGCTTTGTCACTCGAGTCGGTGCTGAAGGGCTTCGTTTGAATCATCACCCTTGGCTCTTGAGAAAAGGGACGAGTCATGGTGAGTTGTTTCAAGTAGTTCGACAGATGCACCGTTTGCCTCGAGAGTTGTTGGAGTATGACAGAGGCTTGCTCCAGGTCCTTCTCGATATCAGCGAGGCGGTTCGGCACTTAACTCTGAGCACTTTCTCTTATGGCTAGGCGAGAACGGCCGGTGGTCGACGATTCATGATCACTTAGCTTGAGTAGCAACTTCCTCATGGTGGTGGCTCACAGCTAGAGGCGTTTTGGCTTGACTGGCCGACATATAGGGCTCTGAGAAACAAAGACAAGGACGGCGCTTATGCAGAGAAGCCGCAGTCGCCGCGAGAACGGCGAGTGGTGGATGGAGCTGCGGCTTATGCTGGGCGGTAAGCTCACGGTGGCGGAGGAGCAACAACGAAGGAACTCGGCGAGGTTGCCGCTTAGCAAGGCTCGAGTGATGGATCGATAACCGTGGATGATCCGTAGTCACCTAATTTGAAAAATAGAGCACGGTAAGTATGAGTCCTTAAAACGATCGGTCCATGACTCAGTCTAATCGTCTTTGTTTACTCCCATTTTTCATGATATTTTTCATTACTCCATGTATTTGTGAAAATGATGACAAATTTCTTAGGAAATAATGAATTATGACAGACCTAGGAAAATAATAATAATCGAAAGTGATTTTTTTCAAAGCTTTATATTTTTTTTTCTTTTTCTTTCCCTTTGAAAAAAAAATTCAATAATTATTACTTTCAAAAAGTTCGATCGACCTAGACCTATCATGGACCGACCACACGTACGAAAAAGTAAGTAAATTGCCAGATAAAGGGTTTAGAACACTTACTTCACCGGGGGAAGGTAATGGCAATCACATAGACATGCGCATGAAATGTGAGGTTCGATTTCTACCTAGACTCTGGCTTGCAAAATGGAGACGAGAGGATTACCGAGCTAAACCAGTCATGGTGGTGGTTAGGCTAGGATTCCCCTGACTCCGGCTTGGTCAAAGAGCCGACCCGGGTTGAGTGGAATACAACCGTGGTGGGTACTCAATGACACCATGAAAGAAAATTCGGGACCGAGGAGGGCGACCCGTACCAAATGATTTTGGTCGGGGTATCCACTGTCTCAGTACCATCCTAAACCTATGCCGCCCAGGTCCGGCAGCAGGTAGTGTGTGCGGTGTAGTGAAAATGTAATGCATGCACAGCAGGTTATATCAAACAGCGCTTCGTGCATAAATTAAACCATACATTCAACCACCTCCCTGCAAAACAAAGGTTAACAATCACATCTCCCCTTATACCTCCCATACTGCAAGAACATTTAACACCTAAAATGTTAGGGACGTACCTGGGATCCTCGCTGCCAAACAAAAATATTTTTCAAAAGAAAAATTGGCCTAAGTCCACTAAGAGTTTTAACTCAAGTCCCCAGCGGAGTCGCCAAGCTGTCGCGACCCTAAAAATAATTTTATCAGTTTCTTTCGGGGCTAACGGATTATTAAGATTGAACTTAATTCGGACCCTCCCAAATCCTATCAAATCGCAACTTAGAGTTTAAATTCTTAACGTGCAAATGTTTTCATGCTGGGAGTCGCCACTAATCATTTTACGGTAGGCTGATTAGAAACCTAAATAAAACATAGGGAGACATGTTTTATTCCTACAAATCAGAGATTCTAAGCCTGGGGACTTGATTACGCTAGATCTAGTCTAACGCCCTTTCGGTACATTTTCATTTCAAAAATATTTTGGCAGGCAGTTTGGATCCATTTTAACTTAATTTCTAACATGTGAGGTGTTCATGCGGGTGCGCAAACCACCAATTTAACACCTATAAATCAAAACAGTAAATAAATTGCAAGCTTAGGAGAACAACTTACCTCGAATCCAGCAAGCATCTGCATTGTTAGCGAAAAATTATACAGACAATCCTAATATGATTTCTAATTAACAAAGCATTCACTCAATTTCTTTTTTTTGGATTTTCATTTTTATTTAAATGAAATCTAAACTATATGCAATGACGTGCAATGATGTATTTTTGGTATTTTTCTTTAAGGAAATTCGGAATTAAATGAAATTCGGAATTAATGAAAATGCCTAAATTATCATGTAAACTAATTACTTCTATTTTTGGTATTTTCTGTTTAAAATTCGAAATTTAAAAATACCTAAGTTAACATGCAAACTATGATGACTTAATCTACCTTAGAATGATTTCTTTTTGGGATTTTTGATTAAAATTCGGAATAGTAAATTACTTAAATTAAAATGCAATCTATCCTAATAAAACATGAAACAATTCACCATTTTTTTTGGGGGTTTTTTATGAAAATTCGGAATAATAAAATAACGTGAATAATCCGTTAGGATTCAAACAATATCTAATTTAAACTAGGAAACATGCCACATTAAGTCCTAATTTAAATTAGATATTTATCTTATCCTTCGGGATATATTCAAAAACCCTAGACATGCAAGAATTCTAATTTAAATAACAAAACAGAAATTTTTTTTTGGGTTTTCTTTTTATTTGAAAAGGAAAATAATCAAAACAAGGATAACAATCAAACTCAAATCAACCACGCAATCCGCCAAATTTGTTTCAAACTCGGATTAGGCACAAAAATCAAATCATTGGTCAAATCTAAAGGGTTATAGATATTAACGGATAATTGATCATTCGAATTTAGAAAGCTAATGAAATTTATCATCGCATCTAAGTGATTATAGATAGGATGATAATTTCCCGTATCGCCGCGTATCGGACTTTAGGGTTAAAGTCGGATAGACGTCCCAATACGTTGCTAAATTAGGAAACGATTCCTAATTTGAATATTTCAAATATCGCGGATATCAAACATTATCCTAAAGCTATCTAATATTCCAACGTGATAATCATGCAATATTCAAAATACTCAAATTAGGAAATTGGAACATTCAGAAAATTTATTAGATAATCATCTTACCTAATTTGGATAATTCCTAATTTGAACTCGGATCGGGATCGAGCTCGACTTCGGATCGGATTGCGACGAACGACGACGGCGGGACACGGCCGGCGATGGGACGGCACCAGCGTGGGGACGAACAGCAGCAATGGCGCGGCTGTTCCGGCGGGTTTACTCTGGATGACGTGGACGTTAGGCGTGTTGGTCCGGGCGGCTCGGGTGGAAAATTTCATGACTGCACGATTCCAGAAAAATAGGCGTAACTTCCTCAATACACGTCGGATTGACCCGATTCCAAAAGCCACAGATCAAGGACTCGTAGATCTACAACTTTCGTGTTTTGAGTTTCCACAAATAAACTCTGTGGAGTGAGCGATTCTGGGAGGAATATGCTGCTGCTTTGTAGACGCCAGGAAGGAGCCACGATCAACTTGCTGTTGGCGTTGAACTAAGAGGTCTTCATGCACGTCCTTGGCGTCTTCTGCATGAGCATGAAGAAACAGCACCAGCAGCAACAAAACATTGATTGGGAAAGCTATGACCGCTCCTTTTGTTGACCAATTTTATTCCTTCTCACGTGCTCCTCCACCTTTGCTTGTGTTTCTCACGGAGGAGGTTGATGGTTGCCCTTTGGTGTCTTCTGCATGGGCATCAAGAAGCATAACAGCAGCTACGATCTTGAGTTCATTGGTCTGGCCTTGGCGTGAGCAAGAGGCGGTGCGACGATGGCGGGAGGCCGGCGCGGGGGAGAGCGGCGTACACGGCAAAAGGGAGCGTGCGGCGAGGAACGACGGCCGTCGCGCACCTCCGCGGCTGAATCTTTCTCTCCCCTTTTCTCTCTAAAATTTTTCTGATCTGAATTGTTGTGTCCCCCTCACAATTCTGACCTAATGTTATGTTTATATAGCACTAATCTAGGTCAATTTAGATGGGCTTTATGTCCTAATGGGCTTAGGCTTGGGCTTAGGTTTAATGGGCTGAATTAACTTGAGTTTTTGATTAATTAAACTCAACGTATCAAATTAAACCCAAATTAAAACGACCGAGCCCGTTTGACTTGAAATTCCCGGCCCTTGCATTCCGAACGTGCCGAGTCTCGTTGAATGAAATTTAAGCTCATTCGCCACAACCAATTTGATGCAAAAAATGCAATTAAACTAAATGAACCTAAACTATATGTTATGTAATTTAAATATTTTTGTTTTAGGGGTTAAAAATTTAATCCCTAATTTTCTATGCAAATTACACTAAATGACGCGCCAAAATTTAGGTGTCAACACCCAGTATCTCAGCTACACCACCGGAGACCACCGTCGCGCCTCTTCCATCGCCTCATCGCACCACCGTACATCGCCGCCCATCGTCGGTCGCCGTTCAAGTTCGTGTCGTCACCGCGAGTCGTCGCCGTTTCCGACGCACCGCCGATCTGCAATCCCGATTGCTGCAAAATTCAAAATTAGGAAAGAAAATCGGCAAATCAGGTAATATTCTTATCTTGATTTGATTTAAATATTTGATTGCCTAATTTGTGTTCATGGATATCTAGATATGCATATTTGAACAATAGGTATATTCTAATTAGGATTTTATTTCTTTTTTTTTTTAACTTTGGATATCTACTTGCTTAATTTGGATAGATTTCAGAATTTTCAAAATATTTTGAATATATCTTATATATTTGAGATATCTAAATCTTTCAAGATGTGATCGATTAGGAAAATTTCCTAATCCGCAACCGCACACGTGAAAATAAATCTATCTATCAGGCTTTAGATAGAATTATTTCCATAGCGGGAATTTCGAATTTTAGCGTCGATCTGTCAGGCTTCAGATCGAAACTTAATTCGAAAGATTTAACGGTTTTATTTTCTACGTGATTTTAATTTCGAATTTTCATAAAAAAATACCAAAAAGATTACTCTAGAATAGTTTAATTTCTTTAATTGCATGTTTAGATAATTCGTATTTTTAATTCCGAATTTCATAAAAAAAAATAAAATAAAAAATACAAAAATACAAAAATATACCCGTCATTAGAAATAGGTCACATCGTCGCATGACATATAGTTTGCACGTTAGGTTGCATTAATCGCATGTCAATTTTTTGCACGTCATTGCATATAGGTTAGCTTGCATTTAAATAAAGGAAAACCCAAAAAGAAATTTCTGCACCTTTGACCTTTAAATAAGAATTTTTTTAAAATTGTCAAATTGAGTGTTTTTCTTGAAATTGGTACCGAAAGGGCGTTAAGGAGTTTAACGTAACCAAGTCCCGAATCCATAATTTCTTGTTCGTAGAAATAAAATAGTACTCCCGCTATTTTATTTAGGTTTCTAATCAACCTACCCTAAATGATTAGTGGCGACTTGAAAATATTTGCACGTTCACAATTGGACCTAAGTTGCGATTTGGTAGAGTTTGGGAGAACTCGAACTAGGTTAGTTAATTTAATTAATCTAGTAATCCATTAGCCTAAGATCGAAATGCCGATTTTTATTTTAGGTCGCGACAACAACTTGCACGAAACATGTACCAAAACCGCTCTAGACTTCTTCCAGGGTTTAACACTGTACCCATCTCCACATAGACAACTTTTGGACATAGACTCGGAACAACCTCCATGATCTCCTCTTCTTGAATAGGTTGTGATTAGGAGTTATCTGTTCTAAAGTGGGTAGATTCTCTAGACCAAGAAACTAGAACTTACTCTATCAAAGCTGGCTCCTAGAACATGGAATCGTGAACCGATCCGGTGCCGAACTTCTTTTTTGTTTTCATGCTTCATTTTTAGGATATGTTCACTAGAAATCTTAAAACCCGTCATGAAAGTATATTTAACTTTTAAAACTTGCAAATAGTATAATCAAGTCCTAAAAGTTGTTAAAGTGGTCTGGTCAAATCAAATCCTAAAGTCAATACCGTCCAACTTACAAATGGAAAACACTAACGTGGCTTATTTTAATATTTTCTCTCTCCTACGTGGCGGTGACGTGGATAAATTATGAAACATAAGACTAACATCATTTTGGCCCAAATTTAATTTTTACCAAATTATCGTTTTCTTTTAAATTCTATGAGTGTGGTTAGTAAAATACCAACCCTATGACGAATTTTCTTAAACATTTCAATAACTTAGTAAGTTAGCAACTTCTTTCGCACTTTACAAATGTGGTAAGTAAAAACATTACAAGGGACTTACTAACCCCACCATTGAATTAGTCCGACCTTTCTTGAAAGCTTACAAGTATGGTTAGTAATGGTAAATCCTAAATGCATCCTAGATGAATGTAATATGGCTTAAAATTATTAAATGTGCTAAAGAGGAAAAGTTTTTTGACGCGAACTTCTTATGCAGTTTATATGGTATGCACATTGTCGCACCGTACTTTTCGAGCACTAAGGAGGTACTTTCGTTCATCACGAATGAGGAAACTATCCCCAAATGGGCTACTAAGGTCCAAAACGGATATTTCACCCAAACGTCCCACAGACATCCCGTCACTAGACAAACGAGGGTCTCTCCCAGACTATACTTCACGAGATAGTGGGTATTATTTTTTAATATTTTCTATCTAGCCTAAGTTTTAATTTGGAGTCGCTACTAGTTATTATGGGTAGGTTGACCAGAAACCTAATCGAGGTACGGGAAAAATATCACGATTCTGCGAACCAGAGATTACATGAGTAAGGGGACTAGGTTACGCTAACGATCCCAAATCATGATCTCTAACGCCTTTTGGGTACCTAAAATGATACGAAGTGTCTAACGTGTCACGCGAGTTCGCAAGGCCTATCCACTAATTCTAACCATTCTAATAAGGAGAAACCAATCAATCAATAATTAAATGCACAATCAATTTCAATCAAGCACAACAATTCTTAAAATGGGCTCTAAAATGAAAATTAATCAAAACACCCAAAACCCTAGTAAAGCCCTAAAAGCTTATTCATTCAATATTGAGTTCTCAAAAATGCTACTTGGGTGCTTTAGAAAATTTAAATTTCACTCAAATTGGGTGGCTACAATTTTTTTAAGTCATTCTGTGAATTTTTGAAATTTTTGATATTTTTTTTGGGAAAAGGTTTTTTCAGAGAATTTCCTCTTTCCCGAAATTTTTTTTAACATTTTCTGATTTTTTTTCAATTTTGTAGGATTTTCTGAGTTTTTATGAATTTCCTAATTTTATGAATTTTTATGATTTTTCTAAATTTTCTAATTTTTTATGATTTTTCTAAATTTTCTATTTTTTATGATTTTTTATTATTTTTGAATTTTCTCGCCAAATATTGAACCGAACCGAACCGGTTCAGACCAGTCCGACCAAGTCAGACCGGCCTGGTCGATACTAGTCCGATGCTCCGGCGAGCGCGATGCCAAACGGTATCGTTTCTTTCTTTTCTTCTCTTTGGCATTTTGCCAAACACCTAGTGGGCATGAATTGTTTTTAATGTTTCAAGGCTGCCATTTTGGACCATGCTCCGGCGACCTTCCGGCGATTATCCGACCATCATCACAGCTCTTAGATCTTCTATTCTACACCTTCTAATCAACTAGCACAACTAGATCGCCATCGGACCACCTTCGGCTAGTGAAAACTGGACCTAAACACCCTAACTCGAGACTGACCGATTTAAGCTTTTCTAACATTCAGATTATCCCACAGATCACCCTAGCCATTTCGATCACTCAAAACAACAATTAGAACATATAACAAGATCGGAAATCACTAACTTGGGTGACCTTAGCCACAAATGACGCTTCGGTGAGGGTTTGCAGGCTCCGGCGAAAAGGAATAGGAATGGCCGACTCAGTCAAATGCAGAATACAATCCAAGATGGAACAAACAATGAAACTTGTGATCAGAAACATGTATAGGATGGTAAAAATCACAAACACGAAAAGAAAATCATCAAATCATGCACTAGGACCTTAGATGATCATTCGGGCATTATATTAAACAAACAGTGAGCGGTAAGGAAGCATGTTTACTTTCTTCAACAGAGGTCGAATCAATAATTCCGAACTGAACACCGGCTATAGAACGATGCTCTGACACTTTCTCTTTGGACTGTTGGCCTTCGCTTTGTTAAGAAACTCCTTAACTAACCGGAAGAGCCTCGGTTTTAGGCCTTCGTAGTCAACCAATTCGGCTGAAACTAGGAAGGGAGGTCACGGTCGAGCTCTAATTTGCTGGTGCTACGCCGTCTAGGGCGATGCCGGACGCTTAGACGGGGACCTCTAACCTTTCCTCTCTCACTTTTTCCTCTCTTTCTCTCTCTAACTCTTCCTCTTTTTCTCTCTGGACTTTCATCGAGCAGCTGGTCTGTTTGGATAATGATCTTCCCACTCTTTTTTTGGCCTTCATCGAAGTGATTTCTGCCTCTAATCGACTCATGAGTGGGTTATAACATATGAGGATGGATAACTGAAGAATCTCCAGCTGTCTAATCCCCTTAACATGTGTTGGATTCGCCGGAGTAAGTCGGTGAAGACGCGGGTTGAAGAAGATGTTTTCTCCCCTTTCCCATGCGTGTAAGTTGGTCGGGTAAGGAAGAAAGCTAACCCCGGTTGGGTCGGGTCAATCCAACCGATCTGGCAGACCCGAGTTGGTCAAAATTCGAAAATTAAGCCTCATTTTGACTCAATTTTTCAAATTTAATCCCAAAATTGGATTCCTCAGCACATTTTGCAACCAGATATGAGATTTGTACCTATTTTTGTTGCAATTAAACCCAAAAATTCCCAAATTTGAATTCGGATTAATAGGGTTTTTGTTCAATTCCATGTCCAAATGACCTAATTAGGAAATTTGATGCCAAAATTGAATTACCCATGACTCACTAACCCTAAGGAAGGTATGGGCCTTGTTCAAAAATTTCAAATTGAAGGAAATTCCCAATTTGGGTCTTAAAATTCCTAATTTTCAATTAATGTTTTGGGACTTTTCAATTATTTTATTAAATTGTAAAATTGGACTGACCGATGTGCAATTCAAGGTCCCAGAATCAATTGTTGCGAAGATACTATGGCCTAAAAATTACTCAATTGATTTTTTGGTTCAATTAAGGTATGAATATACCCAATTTTGGGAAAAACATATCCCCCAACTAAAATTTTCCAAAATTGACACTCCAATGATGAAATTGGAATTAAAATAAGGCCAATGGATATTTTTTTGGAATTTTCGAGTTCCATTTGATATTTTTCATGATTTTTCACTCATTTTGGCCAAAAGAAAATAAGGAAAAATTCATGAAAATTCTAAAAAAATTATTTTTGTTTAGAAATAGGGTCCTAAGCATGGCCAAGATTCCTACTCCTAATTTTGTGATTTTTAGGAAAATTTAAAAAATGAGCCAAAAATCAGGTGTCAACACACATATAACATATAAAAGACCAACTCCTCCTAAGATGACTTTAATCGAGAAATTTAACAATGGTATCATTAAGTTAAACATGAAAGTTTTTTCATGCTGACCTGTGCCGCACCTACCTGCTCGTAATGCTTTTCGATTCTTAGATTTATTGGTCAGTTTGCTTGTTATCAACGTCTCTTAAATTTGTACCTTACCAAAAAAAAAACGTCTCTTAAATTTGTAATCTTATATGCTAATTTTAAAGAGCCCGTGGCACATTAATAGAAGAGGCGCAAGGTTAGGTATCCATTAACCATCTTCATCTAAAACTAGCCCTCTAATTAGAACACATAAAAAATTTTAAAATTAGGAAATTAGCACGCAGTTTTGTTATTTTGAAAATTGTCAAAACCGAGCGTATATATTTGTTCAATCATTTTTCTGGTTATCACGTTTTAACAAAATATTTTGAGTTTCTAGCAGTTTTTCCAGAAATTTCACAATTTTTAAAATAATTTCACTCCTGTTTCATAAAAGTTAATCTTATCTCTAATATTTTGTGCTTTGTTGAACCCATTGACACATTGTCTATGTTACGAAACAAGCCACTAGGGTTTACAACTTCTTAGGTCGCATCTGAAATTGGACCATCAGCAATAATGTTATGGGTTCCAATCCCTAATATGACGTGCACAATTTCATCTTCTAAATAGAAGGCACCAGGACTTAAATAAATGTGCAACTCATCTGCTTAGGCCAGGCATATGAGAATAAATACCGTTCGGATCCAATTTTTAATTGCTCTATTACATTCAAAATGAAGGCCATTTCGGTAGATTTGGATATAGGTTTGGTCGGGATAGGTTGAATATGAGCCAATTAGGATGAAAGAGTGAACATGGATCAATCCGGTCCAAACCAATATACGATCGATCGACCTGACCTAACCCAATCCATTTGTCCCCAACCATTGGAAAGGCACAATTTCGACAGCGGCAAGTCATTTTCCGGCAAGATCTTCGCCCTAATCAACCCCCCAATGGAGGGACTATGGGCTTACCTTTGATCCGATTGTGAGAAAAATTGGAGACTAAGCACGGCTAACTGGCCTTTCCTTGCCTAATCACAGATGTGGCCTCACCAATACAATACCCGGTCCTCAATCACCTCCATCACCGGAAAAACTCACCTGATCATATGCTGCATATAGAGCCCTCCCTCTCCCCTCTTGCCATTGATGTGTGGCGGTAGGATCTGGACCGGCGCCAACCTCTTTTCCTCCTCAGGTCCGAATCTGGAACAGCAAGCTAATCCTAGTAACTTGTCATTCAAGTGATGTGAAGCCATGAAAGTATGGAGTTCTCCTCAAGAGGGAGCAACTTAAAACTCTTGGTGAAACTTGAGAATCAACATGGACATGGTGAGACGCTTTGCTACAAAAACTAAGTAGTGTGTCCAATTAATGTTAACTGGGAGGGAATGGGGCTTTGTTATAAGGCCGTTCAATGGAAAAATTCCATTCCATCTACTTTTATTTTTTTCTTCTTTGCCTTGTGTCGACCCTCTCTATGTGAAACTTGAGAGAGCAAATGGATTGCTGGGCGGGCGCACGTAGTCCTCATGCGAGGCAGCACTTAAACTTCGCACGGATTCTTCCAATGCCCTACCAACAACAACTTACATTTTCATCTATTATTGATTTTTCTTTTTGGTCGACCATCTATTATCGATTGAATGACACTAGAGTTGCCGCTAACCTTTTACCAGACCAGGTGGGAGCCTAGGAAAGCGTGGAGCTCACTTTACTTCTGCGATTTAGAGCATTGAATACGGAGACTTGGTTACGTAATAATAAACTAATGCCCAAAAATGGTACCATTTTTCTTTTAGTAAAAGCTAATTTCATGCAATCTTTTCCAATTTGTATTCCTAGACATGCAAATCCATATGGCCGGGTACAAGTGTACAAAAAATAAAAATGCGCAAAAACCAGATTGATATTGGACAATTTTAATATAAAGCCTTGTTGTTACGCTCCGGGATAGATCCCTGTGTCACGCAACATTAATACAATCCTTATTTTCATTAACCATACGATTCATCAATCTAAATCAAGCCCTCAAATGAGTCCGTTGAGGCAAAAAATTTAGGTGTTAACATACCTCTATAAATTTTGTTAATGGCACAAAAACCGGTGAGCAACCTTCTACAAGCTCAAAACATTATAGTTAAAGAAGCCACCAGTTATGACACGACTTTTTACCCATCCAATGCAATCTGCCTAGCAACAGCAGACATCTACTTATCTTCCTTGTATAGACCTTTTGATCTTTCAGATAATTAGATGAACACTTCCCTATGGATACAGATTATATTAGATTCAGCAAAACTTACTATCTCAAACTATGAAGCATTGGTATCAATAATTGGATTAAGAGAGGTAACAGAGGTCTATCTGAGAAATTTCACAGAGCAACTTGGAAGACCATGGCCATTCAACAACAATCCACATAATTTTAGATTAATGCACTCCGCATCACAAATCATAAAGGAGAGGAAACAGAAAAGTTCCTCAACCATGTCAGTAGGATGATGCGAAACCTGATAGCGGTTTGGAATGCTAATTGAAGGTGCAGACATTAGAAAACTTCTAGTAGAGACCGAAAAGGGGAAAAGCAAAAGGCATTGGAATCGAAATCACCCAGTTCACTTCCTCAGCAACTCGCGAACCAATTTAACAGGCATGCTTCGCAAGCTAACACTCGTAATAGATTGGCGCGAGTGCAACCCATAGTCCCGCCATAGATAAGAAAATCTTCTCTTCTTTTTTGAGTTGATTTGCTTTCCTCTACATCTGTTTCACTTGGACTATCTTCTTCTGTGGTGTCTATTGAGTCGTCTTCTTCTGAGTCTCTTTCCTCGGGAATCCAATTTGTTTCACTCGGCTGATGGTGTTGGAGCACAACCCTCAGATCATCCTCCTGTTGCGCGCATATTAGACGGTATCCACACTTTTTTTATGCTTGCTTTTGATGGTCTTAGGCAAACTTGGAATTGGCTCCATTCGTTTCGTAGAAGCTCATCTATGTTCCTGACATTACTCAGCACAGTGCGTGGGTAATAGAAAAGGCGCACATGATCAGATTCCAATGAATCCAAACCAATCGGTTGAAAAATCACCATTTGACTATTGACAAGTATTCGGATCTCCAATGAAGCATCGACCACTTTTCCTTCCTCTGGGCCAAGAACAAAACAGAGTGCTAGTCCAAAGAACTTGTCATATAAGTCCTCGGGAACCAAGAAAGATATGGGAGCTTCTTCACAGTGGAGAAACCATTCTGGCATCTCTCCTCCAATTAGGAGAATGTCGGCATATCTCATCTTCGGGAGTTCCTGTCATAATGATGGTATGCATATCAAGCATTCAAAGTGTTAGATATATTGTATATATTAGGTTATATTGTATATCTTAGGGTTGTGTGTATTTATGCTTATACCTTTCCTTGTATCTATATATTAGCCTTGTGCCTAATGAGAAATGCATCTATTCCAATTCTATAAACCTAACATGGTATCATAGCCGACTTTGCCAGCCGTTCGACGTCTTCATCGTGATCTAATCTCCTCCAACTTTGTCTCGATCGATTTGGTCTGTTTCATCTTTCGCCTCATTCTCGTGATCGACCTTGGGTTTTGTCTTCTTCACTCATATATCTTCTTGCTTCCACTTTGATTTATCAATCTCAAAATCATGGCTGATAGTAGTGATCGCATTGATGTTAAGTTGGATGGTTCCAATTATATTATTTGGAAACCCTCTGTGAGGGATGCTCTTGTTTATCATGATTTATATGAGCATGTTGATGGTACCCGTCCTTGTCCTACATCTTTGTCCGATACTGCTGAGCCTAGACCTAGTGCTGATCAAATTACTCAACGTAATTCTGAAATTAAGTCTTGGCATGTTGCTGATCGGAAAACATGGGCAATTTTATTTGGTTCTATTAGCCTTGATCTTCGCCCCCAATTTTCTCAAATTGTTGGTGTGAAACAGTTATGGGATCAGATTGTTGAGATATATACACAAATAGCTCCTATCCGTATTTATCAGCTTTTGCGGGAACTTCATCACGCCACCCAGGGTACACGATCTGTTCGTGATTTTTATAACTATATGTCGTATCTTTGGTCTCAACTTGATGTGTTGGCTCGTCCATCATGTCCCACGTGTGCTGGTTGCACTGCTTGTGCTGCATCTAAGCTTGAAGATCAAACCAAGTATTGTCTCTATGAATTCTTGATGCAACTCTCACTAGATTTTGAGGGAGTTTGCAGTCGAATTCTCTATCATTATCTTGCTCCATCTCTTTCTGATGCAGTCAAAGAACTTCAGGCCGAAGAACTAGATGATGAATTCTTGGTGCTCCTCCATCTCTAGATCCCTCTGCAATATTTGCCACTGCACAATTTGTTTTCCAGTCCAGTTCCTCTCAACGTAGTTCCCAGCGTCGCTCATCTTAGCGTACATCTTCTCAGGGAGGTTCACATCCTTTTTGTAACTACTATAAACAAAATGGACATTTTGAGTATTGATGTTTTTAGAAGATGCGTGATCTTTATGATGGATCCTCGTGCTCATTTGCACTTGCCCCTTCTCCATCCGTGGACCATGCCACTTCATCCTCATCTTCGGATGACCGTCTTGCTGTTATTGAGGCTCGGCTTTCTAGTTTAGCTCAGCTTCATCTTGGTTCTTGTGGTGCATCTTCCTCTATTGCTATTGCAGATGCTACCCAATCCGAAGGTGATAATTCCTCCTAGATTCTTAACTCTGGTGCTGCTCACCACATGACTGTCTTTGCACAACATCTCACTCAATAGACTGCACTTAAAAATCCAAAAAGGTTCTTTACAGCTGATGGATCCTCTCGTACTGCCACTATGCATGGCCACCTTACTATCCATGATAGTTTTTATGTGCCTAATGTGTTGTATATACCGAATTTAGCTCTTAATCTTTCATATGTTGGGCAACTTGCTGATATGGGCTATATTGTGGTATTTACTGTTGATTCTAGTGTTGTACAGGATCGTACGAGTGGCCGGATGATTTGCAGTGGTAGTAGACATAGAGGATTGTATACGATGCGACATCTTCAGCTTCCCTCACCTCAACCTGTTTTTGCCATCCTCGACCTTGACCGTTGGCACCAACGTCTGGGTCATATATTTGCATCTCATTTGTCTTTTTTGCATTAGCAAGGTGTACTTAGGCTTGCTCCATCATCTGTTATGCGTCCTTGTACTAGTTGCCCTTTAGCTAAACAATTTGCACCTCCTTTTCCTATTAGCTCTTTTGTTTCTAATGCCTATTTTGATTTAGTACATTCAGATGTTTGGGATCCTGCCCCCCACATTCTAGAAGTGGTTTTAAGTATTATGTTTCGTTTATTAATGATTATTCTCGTATACCTGAGTTTATTTTATGCGTTCTCGTGATGAATTTCTCTCTATTTATAAAAATTTTACAGCCATGATTTCTACTCAATTCTTTAAAACTATTGAAGTCTTTCGTTCTAATTCGAGTGAGGCATATCTCTCTACAGCTTTTTGTTCTTTCTTAATTTCTCAAGGAACCCTACCTTAGTTGTCTTGTCTTGGTGCTCCTACTCAAAATGGTCTTACTAAGCAAAAATACCGTCATATTCTAGATACTACTAGTGCTCTTCTATTGTTTTATTCAGTTTCCCTTGAATTTTGGGCTGAAACACTCCCTAATGCAATCTATCTCATAAATCGACTTCCTTCTCTTGTCCTCTCCAAAGCCACCCCTTACCTATATCTCTTCTCGAAACCACCCACTTATCACCACCTTCGTGTTTTTGGTTGTATGTGTTATGTGCTTCTTTCTATCCATGAGCACACCAAACTCACCGCCAAGTCAGTTTGGTGTGCTTTCTTAGGCTACAGCACAAAACATAAAGGCTACAAGTGTTATGATCCCTCTTCACGGTGTATTCGTATCTCGTAGTGTTCAGTTCTTTGAGCACCTATCGTTCTTTTCTACCTCTTCTAATTCTTCACAGTCATCTCCATTTGTTTCTATAGATTTTTCTCTTGATTCACCTCCTGATCCTCCTCTTATGTCTTATCTGTCTGATCTAGTGTCACCACATTCTCCTATTATGTCTCCTTCTTCGTCTACTTCACCTGCTACTCCAATGTCTCTTGACGATTCTCGCCCACCGTCCCCTCAACAGAATCCTCCGTGGGACTGTTGTCTTCTGACTAGGTATGTGGCGAACTTGTACAAGGGACCTTGTGCCTCTTCCACTAGGGAAGTCCTTGATATCTTGTCACTAGATCTACAAAACAAAGACTCGCTCTGATGGTAGTATTGAGTGATGTAAAGCTCGTTTCGTCGCATGTGGTTTTGATCAAGAGTATGGGATTGATTATGAGGAGACCTTTGCTCCTGCTGCCAAAATGACTTTTGTTTGCACTCTTCTTGCAGTAGCCTCTGTTCGTAATTGGTCTCTATTTCAGCTTGATGTGAAGAATGCTTTTCTTCACGGGGCCATTCAGGAGGAACTTTATATGCAGCCCCCTCCCGGTCTTGCTCATTCTCCTGTCAAGTTTGTCATCTTTATCGGGCCCTTTAGGGTCTCAAACAGGCTTCCCGAGCTTGGTTTGAGCATTTTGCAAATGTTGTTCGGTCAGCTAGTTTTATTAAGAGTGAAAATGATCATGTTATGTTTACTCACACTTCTTCTGCTAGTTGTACTATTCTGCTTATCTATGTTGATGATATAATTATTGCTAGGGATGACCCTACTCATATTGCTTATACTAAGCAACATCTTCACTGTCAGTTTGCTACGAAGGGATATGGTTTACTTATGCTATTTTCTCGGTATTGAGGTTGCTCGTAGTCGACGCTGTATTCTTCTCTCCTAGCAAAAGTACATTGCTGACATTCTCGCTCGTGCTGAGTTATCTAATAATCGTACCACGGCTACTCCCGTTGAACTTCATTTACAGTTTTGTCCGGATGATGGTGAGCCTCTGTCCACTGTCACTCGCTACCGGGCTCTTGTTGGCAATCTTGTCTATCTTATGACCACTCGTCCTAATATCGCCTATGCTATTCATCTTGTCAATTAGTTTGTAGCGACTCCTTGCATAGTATTTTATGCTGCTATGCTCTGGATTCTTCAATATCTTCACGTTACTATGACATGCTCTGTTTTTCTCCCATCGACTTCCTCACTTGCTCTTTGTGCTTACTCTAATGCTGACTGGGCGGCGAATGCTGCTGATCGCAAGTCCATCATTGGATTTTGTGTTTTTCTAGGTGATTCTCTGATTTCTTAGCGTGCCAAGAAGCAGCCTATCGTGTCTCGCTCCTCTACTGAGTCTGAGTATCGTGCTATGGCCGACACTACAGTTGAGATTATTTAGCTTCATCATCTCCTTGCTGATCTGGGTGTTGCCTCCTCTGCTCCCATTCCTCTTCACTACAACAACAAGAGTGCTATTCATATTGCTACAAATCCGGTCTTTCATAAGCGTACCAAGCACATCGATATCGATTGCCACATAATGCGTCATCAGCTTCAGACACGGGTCATTTCTCTCCCTTTTGTAGCCTCTGCAACTTAGCTTGCTGATTTCTTCACCAAATCTCTTATATCACAACGTTTTGCCGCTCTTCGTTCCAAACTCTCTTTGATTGACCCACCTTGAGTTTGATGGGGTTGTTAGATATATTGTATATATTAGGTTATACTGTATATCTTAGGGTTGTGTGTATTTACGCTTATACCTTTCCTTGTATCTATATATTGTCCTTGTGCCTAATGAGAAATGCATCCATTCTTATCTCTAATCCTAACACAAAGTGAGAGAGAGAGAGAGAGAGAGAGAGAGAGAGAGAGAGAGAGAGAGAAACCTCGAGTAATAACACATCAACCATCTTGACCCCTTTGCGGAATAATTCACAACATGAAGACAAGTCAACGCTAAGGGAGTCGGAGGAGATAATCGACAAACCTGGGAGTTTTTGCAAAGATTTGCAACCTTTTGCTATTAGTGCTGTAATTGATGGAAGCTGAGGAATTTCTTGTAGTTCCTGGCAATTGTGAACATACAATAATCTCAAATCAACATATTTGTTGATGCATGTTGGTAGAGGAGTAAACTTGTTTCCTGAAATATTTAGGAACTCCAATTTGGGAAAACTGGAAGAACTCTCAAGGAACTTTACTTCTAATAGATTGTAGAAGCAAAGATTTAGCCTATATAGAATTTGGAATCCCAAATAGCCATCGCGATCAATTGAATCCTCCAAGTTCCTTGGAAACATGAAGAAATTTGAGCAGCCATGAAGAGTACGAGACTCTAGATTATTCAATTTATAAATGTTTGATGGAAGCCTTGTGAGGTTTTCGCTATTAGCTAAACTAATCTCCCTCACAAAGACAAGATGAACAATTGATGCAGAGAGTTCTTTAACAGTCATCCCTTCCAGATGAAGTTCTACTAGATGTTCCATCTTTTCAAGAATATCAGGAAACTTCTCAAGTTTAGAGCAACCGGAGATTATAAGGGTTTCAAGAGATTTTGTCTTGAGTGTGTTGGGAAAGATACTAAGATTAGAGCAATATTCTAGCGACAAAAACCTTAACTTGTCAAGATATCCAACAAATTGATGAACCTCCACCAAGCTTTCGCACCCAAAAAGATTCAAACTCTCCAGATTTGGAACAAATGACAGGTCGAGAACACTAGCTATGGACTCGCATTTACTGAAATTAATGAACTTCAGGTTTCTAAACTTACTGCAAAAACATACCCATGCAGTCAATAAGCTCTGCAAATATTTATAGCTATAAAAAGGGAAAGTAAATCATCACAAGGGCTTACCCTAAGTTTGCCTCCTAGTTGTTTGATACGATTTTTCTGGACATCAAATCCAACAAGTTTCTTTGGACACGAGCCAAATTCTAGATTTGGGGCATTGGGCCGCTCAAGCCATCTTAGCTCGTTAGGGAGACGTATAGGACCATGTGAATAGACATGCACTTCAAGCAAAATGAGTGTTCTCAACCTTTTCATGTTTGTAAAAGCATCAAGGCTAATAGTTATCTCTTCTGGTTCGGGTGAGTCCAATACTATGGCCTTTACTGTATTTGTTCCCTATCCATGACAGAGCAAATTCAGTGATCACAAAAAATTTCCATTGAGATTTGTATTAACTGTTCAAATCATAGTACTATAAATATGAGAAGTAGCAAAATTGACATAAACGACATTTGTCGTGTCTTCACATAGAATGTCTAGAACATCTTCAAAAATCCATAATCTACTGTGTTTCCCAAGATGATCGGAGCATTCCTGATTAACAATATCCTTACCCATTGACTGAACCAAATCATGCATTTGTAGGGTCCCATTCTCATATGTTATCAAGGACCTCTCCGTCAGAATTTCTATTCCTATAGTTCTGTCAAAATCACAGCTATCAAGAATTTTCTTGATGTATTCTATAATTTCCCCCTTCAAAAAAGCAATATTGTTGATACCTATTTTTTTTAATTAATTTGCCCAAAATTATCTATGCAAAATTTAGGAAAAAAATTTGTAATTCCTAAAACAAACAAAAACATATTTTAATGTTAATTGCATTGCATATAGACATAAGGTGCATTTTGCATTATTAGAATGTATTTTTCTTCTTTTAATTATTTAAAAAAAATTTAAAAATTTTAAAAAATCGCAAAAAAAATCGGATCAGGCTGAGTCTGGGCCGGCCCGACCGGGCCCTCTCCTTTTTTCCCCTCGTGGGCCAAGCCCTTCCCCTTTTCTTTCCCTTCCTCATGAGTGATGCTGGGCCCGACCCAACCCGCTCTTTCTTTCCCCCCACAGCCTGGCCTTCCTCCGTCTATCCTCAAGTGGCCGCCACCTGGGACAACGCGGAGAAGCTGCTCCACCGCGCAAAATTGACCACCAAAGTCAATGGAGCAGAGAGGTCGGTGTAGAGCATTAAATGAAGGAGATAGGCGTAGAGGCAAGTGCTCGGCGGCCGCTATATAAGCCAAAGAAGAAGAGAGAGACGGTTGGCTTTTTGGAACAAGAATAGAGCAAAAGAGAGACCGAGAGATTTGGAGAGAAATAGAGAGAAAAGGGTAAGCTGAATGCTTGCAGGGACTGAAGAAGAAGCCAACCGGCCTCGCCATTGCCCGTATATCGACCGACGACCCCCCAGAAGTAGCCCCGACCAGTAAGCCTTCCCCGACGTCTGTTTTCCCCTGTTTTTCTGTGCAGGTTGATCGGGACTCGCCCCGATCGTTTCGCGTGAATCTCATCCCATACCGACCCCATTCCCGATTCAGAAATCGCCATCGTAGGTGAGTTGTGGTCATCGGAGCTGGCCGAGGCCCTGAAATAGATCGAAGTTCCCTCGTTTTGTTCATGCACGCCAACTGTTTGCTAAAATGCCTTAGTGAGACCGGTTTGGTTTTGGATTTCGCTAACGAGTATTTGGTCGGATGGTGACTTAATTAGCTTAGGATAGACTTGTGGCGGTCATTAGGGACTAAACGAAGCCAAAGTTTGGCCTGGGTCGGCCGGCCAAGCTCTGACCGACGTTTGGGTTCAACGAGCCCCGATCGAGGCTTGGACGGCAACCACCTTGGCAGTACTCAGGCAATCAGATGCAGGGATCTCTTCAGGTTAGAATGATGAAGAGAATGAAGCCTCTGGTAGGACGAAACAGCCGGCAAATCGCCGGAATTTTGTCCGGTCAGCAGTCCCCTGCGTCTGAGGCGTGGTGGACCCGGCCGAACCGGACCTGTTCGACCGGACCGGCTCGGCTGGACCGGCCTTTTTTGTCTGTTTCGAGGACCCTAGCTTGAGCATTGGGGAACCGGACGTAAGCACCAAGAGCCATTTTTTTATCTCATATTTAGTGGGCTGAGTCACATGTGGGTTTACTAAAATTTTAAAGACACGTAATTGTAGATTAAAGTAGCAAAGTACAATTTTTTAAACGGGTCTGCAACACACTCATTTTCAACCCATGCTACTCAAAATTCTAATATCCCATGCACGAATGTTGCTATGCCTAAACGGCTCCAATTAACCCTCCTTTCTCTCTCCGTTGTCTCGATGAAGTCCTTGTTGGTCAAAAACCCTAGCCTCAACTCCACCTCCTTGCCTCTCCGGCAAACCGCCACTTCTCCATCACCGTCGTCTCTGTGTATCGAGCCTCTTCTCCGACGTCGCGTCTGCAGGTTTTCTGTTTCCTCTAAAAATGTCCCACTAAAGGGGCTCCAGTTTCGTTTCGGTAATTGTGGAATGAGTCCGTTGAATTTAATTTTTCATAAATATTGCGCCTCTTTTGTTATTCAGTTGATAATAAAATCAGTTAAACAACTGCACTTGTTAATTAGGATTCTTTGGAATTTCTATGCATTTCATTGGACATGGTCTTGTAAGAGAAAATATTGGGTGCTACTTGAGTGCCGCATGGGGCTATGCAAATCCACTCGCCGGTTATCATGTGTGCAGACTCATACCAATTCATTTTCTTTTTTCTTAAGATGTAAATATCAAGTGGGATGCATTATGCACAAAATCATCTTACTTCATTAAAAAAATCACGAAAACATTCTAAATTTCCTGAGAAACTTAAAATAAGGACATATAGTGAATCCATTTGCTCGAACGAGTTCCTAGAGTGCACTCACATGCCACTTTCCAAAACATGGCCAGGGACATTCTCGTCTAGGGCTTTTTTCTTTTTTTCTTTTTCTCCTTTTACTTTCCCTCTTTCTTCTTTCATCTTTTTCGTAGTTCTTTTCTTTTTCCCACTTTCCAAGCCTGCGCCACCTCCAATCTTCTTCGACATCTCGCAACCAAATTTTCAAGCTCGCGGACTAATTAGAGGGATTCTTCGATTTTTACGCAGCTTTGACCATCATAGATCTTCAAAAGGTTTGAATGATATAACATAAAGCACAATGAATGAAACTAAGAGAGAGAGATCCCCTTGACTTCTTGAAAACAAAATGAATAAAACTAATCACGAATCCCCATGTGACCCGTCATTGTCAAGTCCCATAGTCTCGTTTGGCCATACTTGTCATAGGACATTGACAAAAATACGAAATAAAATTATCTAAAAAGTGTTAAACTTATTATACGATGACTAATTTAATCATAAATCTTTCAATTATACTATATCACTCTTAAATTTTTTGGTAACTAGCCAATTTAATCCTAAACATTTTGACGATTTACTAATTTAGTTCTAAATATTTTGACGAATTGTCAATGTAATTTTTCCAGTCAATTATCTAAATAATAAGTTTAAGATTGAATTGGCGAATTTTCAAAAGGTTTATGACTAAATTGACACAATTGAAAGGTTTAGGACTAAATTGGTAATTTGTCAAAAGATTTAGCACTAAATTGGTACAATGAGTACCACCCGCCTGGGTGGCGCTGCTGGCGCGGGCACTCTTCCTCTCGCAAAAGGTTGAGTGTTCGAATCCCGGGCGCCGCAGGGTGACTTAACCGGTGGCACGTGTGTGGTGGCTAGCACGTGTCGCCCCTAGGGTTTACCTCCCGGCTGTCGGCCGTGCGGGGGTTCCCTGGGTTACCAAAAAAAAATTGGTACAATGAAAAGATTTAGGATTAGATTGGTCGTCATACAATAAGTTTAAAACTTTTTGGATAATTATCCCAAAATCTGATGAGCCATGCATAATAAATAGCATCACATGCCTAATCTCGTATTGATAAATCCTCAATCAAGATTATAATTTAGAGTATCGGACCCAGAACTATCGTTTATGGCCTGTTATACTCCAACATCGACTCGCCTGCGACACAAAGGGACAACCTGCAGAGCCTCTTTGAGGCCTGAACTGCAAAAAACAAAAGTTTCTACATCCAACTTCTGGAGTGTCGCATTACCAAGTTTAAAGAAACAGCCAATGTGAAGAGAACAGTATGAGGGGACAGTTCACATAAGCCCGGCCCTTCTCCGTCCCTTATCTTAAAACTTAAACCTGAAGAATCTCAACACAATCAATAGATCAAACTAATTTTTCATCATTAAATGAAGCAATTTTCCTTAGAAATCAAGACCTTCTCACATGGCTAACAGGGTCAGATTGCAAGTTGGAATAGCCAGCAAAACCGAAGAGTGGCCTTACCCCATAACTCGCGAGAAGCACGGCCGCTCTGTTTCACGAGCAACAATGTCAAGGGTGCGTCATGGAAGCACAAGAAATGGTCATGAGAAGCATGTCAGATGATCTTACTACAAACAACTCGCAAACGACAACCCATCATGGATACGGTTGCAAACCACATCCCCCGATTGACATCTTGTCATGACTACAACTGAGACGGCTACAATTGTGATGCGGCCGATTGCATCATTTTTATCATTTTTCTTTTGGAGTTTGGATTTAGGGTTTTGAGAGAGAGAGAGAGAGAGATGTAATTGTGGATTGTGGAAAGGAAAGAGAAATTTGAAATGTTTTCACAATTTTTTTGTGAAGTCAGATGTGAGGCACATTAGTGTACTGTGTGGTAGTTTTTCGTTTGGTGCAGCCAGCTTCATGCAAAATGGATTCCACCTGGCATTTACATCTTAAATAATAAAAAAAAATGAGTAGGCCTCCGTGCACACATGGTAAATGATGAGTGGATTTGCATACGTCCCATATGTCACTCAATAAATACACAATATTTTTTTTGTCTCTTCGTATTGATGTAACCTTGGCAATACGAACCAACTTTTATTTTCTTGCTGAAGGCTTTGATCTTATAATTCACTTCGGGGCTAATTCTTCTATATTTTCGAGTTCTAAGATGGATTCTATTGAGAAAATTATTGAGCAAATTTGTACTGTATTTAGATTATTTTGTTAATTTAGTTCCACCCTGTATTATTGTTATTATCTATGACTCATACTTCGTCACTATCTCCATCTTCTTTAATTAGTGCTCATCACAACACATGCATAATTGTCTAATTTTTTTATAAGCTTTTCATTTTTTAAGTTTTCTTACCATTTTTTTATTTACTAACATCATTTTATTTTGTTAATTCTCTTTTTTAATTTGATATAAAATTCTCTCCAAATAGCCTACTCACGTGAAGAGTTTAAAATGCGTTAAATGAGTGAGTATAAGTTTTAATATATTGGATTAAATATGAATGTTTGCTAGTATTATAAATTTGGTTGAACATTAATTTGATACCGAATCGGATATAGGTCGCTAAAATCATATTACACAAAATTGGATTAATATGGGTTAAATGAATTATTTTGAATCGAATCTATTTTTGATCCACTCAAATCAAACTCAACCCACCGGTTTAACAGATCGATTCACCACCACACCAACACTACAATCTCTCAATAATCATCAACCCTTCTTCCCTGCCGATTGTCCGCTCTACTGTTCCCATCAGCATTGGCTCCACCCAGGACAAACCACCGCGCTAACACAACCTCCATCACCGCAACCAGAATCATCAAGGACTAAAGTTTTTTTCTTTTTAGCACTCCCACTTTTGGATTCAAAAGCTCTTGGATTTGACATGTTACAAAGAAGCTAAACAGTTAATAGTCTTGTTTCCTTAGGCCTGAACCAAAGTAAAAATAAGACAATAATGGTGTGTCACTGTTGCATATAACCACCAAACGGGCGGTCAAACTGATTGAAAGAAGAAACACCTTAGATGGGATGAAATTGCAAAAAGAGCAAGTCCCTACCTAGAATGTCCGAAATGTTCCATAAAACAAAAAAAAAGTTCACATAATATAGCACTTGCTACAATTCTAACATAGAACAATCGAAGAGCCGATGTATTCCGAGCCATGTGTACTTATCCATATCTTGAGCAGAATAAGCGCAGTACCGCAAGAAAAATAATCACATTACACAATCGTCAGTGCAGTTTTAGTCAGTCTCCACAGTAACCTCAAAACAGAAGAGGAAGTCAATTCTCAGTGAGAAGAAAATATAATAAATGTAAATTGTACGACCAGTACACCCCTTCTCAATTCCGTACAGCGTTTGGTAAACTTCATAGTAGCCGGATAGGTAAAATTCAAAGCTAAAACTGCTACTAGTTTCTTTCTGGGCTAATTAAAAAAAAAACGCCAATTTTACCTTTGCTAAGAATTCTGCTCCGAACTCTTTTTTCTCTCAATAAAAAGTATCAATTTTTACTCTAATCCCAAATTTAGCCCTTGTGATGTGAAATTTCAAATTATTTGAGTCAAATTTGATATTTATGTGAAAGTTTGTGATTTTATATGAGATAAAAAAAGTTCAAATTAAAATTGTCGCTCAAGGTAAAGGTAATACTTCTTTTTGGAATTAGGCAGTTTCTTTCTACTTATTCTTCTTAATCAATTTGCTGGTAGCTGGTGCCTTTAAATCAACTCCTATTGTTTAATCAGGAAACTCTTGTAACTTTAATTTAATCAAACTTATGAATCTAAAGAACCAGGGTTAACACCACGAAAAATCTCAAATTGGTACATCTGTGATAATTTTACCTCAAACTAATTTTTTTACCACAAAAAATCTCAAACTAGTACATTTGTGATAATTTTACCCTCAATTTATTTCCGTTAAATTTTACTGTCAAATTATTTTTTTAAATGACACGCGACAGTTGACTGATGTATCAGTTTTATGTTTTACCCTTCGTTTATCATAGGTTTGCCAATTTGTTATTTTTTGTGGTATTAATCCAATTCAATGGAAATTAACAAAGGGTAAATTTATCACAGATGTATCATTTTGAGATTTTTAGTGGTCAAAATATTAGTTTTGGATAAAATTATCAAAGGTATACTAATTTGGGATTTTTTGTTATCAAAAAATTAATTTGGGGATAAAATTATCACAAATATATCAGTTTAGGTTTTTCATGGTATTAACCCAAAGAATTATAAAAAAGTTTGAAGCTCGTTTGTGTTTCTGAACTTTTTCTTTCCCCTCCTTCACTCTCCTAATTATGTCCGGTTCTACCCCTTTAAAGTCTTTGGGATTCATCGAGATAGAACAGACAGGTGTCCGGTTAGTTGAGTTAGTTGGGTCGCCTCAATTAGCCAACAGAACTGTTCCAGGAAAACTGCCCACGTTCATTCTAGCTCTAAGACAACAAATTCCTAAGTGATTGGTCACCGTGAAACTCTTCCATCCTCATTTTCTTCCTCACTCATGCACTTCACATTGCTTCCTTCTGTGCTCTCCATCCTAACAGAAAGAAAGAAAGAAAGAAAGCAAGGATTATCTAAATTGAAGCACTCGGACTTCCAATACTTTGATTCTCTCTGTTCTCTCTTCAAAACTTGTTTCCATGTGGATTTATGCTCGGGGGAATCACCCTTATAGCAATCAAGATGCCATAACTATTATAGTCGCTCTCCCATGTATTTGTGGCAATCTCAAGTTTGTCACATCGTCTCCCTGATTCATTGGACTGTTTTCATTTAACTCCAATCTTATTTGCTATTTTTCTGCGGCGGGTTCTCATCTCTCTACTTGTGTGCTTTCCAAGAATTGACTCCTTTCACATAATGTAGTCAGTATGTTACATATGGCCCGTAGACATCATTCCATTATCTTTTTACACAATTCAACTGTATGGGCACTTGCCTCCTCCTCTGACAGGATAGAACTCCACTTCCTGTTTTGTTGATTGGTCTATTATGATTTTGCCATTTTGTCCTCATTACATATGGCACCATCAGTCGAACTTCACCTTACATCATATATCATGAAACGACACTGACCGAATAAATAAAGCAAAAATTCTTTAAGCTATAAAATCTTACTAAATATTGTTGCTTTTGGAAATTCAGTTCTCTAACTGAAAATGATTTACTACCTCAAATTCTTTCAAATTAATGGATGGCTCAAACATTGATGCAATTCCAGTAGTAAATGATGTTCGCTTCCTTTGTTCCAATGATTGAATTTGATGAGTCTCATTAAAGTATAACATGAGAGGAGATAGAGAAAAGTTTCCTATAGAAGAGCAAAAGAAGCCTTCATTAGTTTACGCAGATGGCGTGCTTCACGATTTAGTAGGTCATCATGTATGTCAGACTTTATGGTACCTAAAGAAAATAATCGAACTAACACACCAATTATATGAGCTCCAGTGATAAATTTGACCCGCAGCACTAGGTTTAACAAATCAAAATAGTTTTTGTCATTTTTCATATCAAGATAATGCATTGGATACATGTACCTACTGGATCATTCAGGGACCCAAAAACAACTAATCCTTCAGCGGATATAGACTATCCAGAACCCAATACAACTAATCTTGCAGCAGATATCGACTATCTTGACTGGCCTGTAAGGAATATGAGACTTCTAGATGCTGACAAATGTGCAATCAAGGATATGATTATTTTCTCACCTTTGAGACTAATTGCCCAAATCTTTTAGATCCTAATAAACAGTCAGTTACCTAATTATATTTCCTCAGTCAACACCACCTTTCCATTAGCACAACCCCAATAGTTTTCCCACCCACGCATCCTTCAAGGCCGCAGCAAACACGCCAAAGTCAGTGGAAGTAAAGGAAATTGAAAAATCCCACCACAACTGGAGATTGCAAAGAACCTTGCCACCTTCAGGCAGCTTCATACTTCGGCTACGTCTAGTCTTCCGGATTTTTAAACAGGATAGGACTGTATAGGATAAGATAAGAAATCATGGGATTTCTTCATATCCTATCCACTGTTTGGTAGACTACGGATTTAAAGTCGGATAGGATAATTTTTATTTTTATTTTTTGCTATCTACGGGTTCGGAGGAGTTAGTGAAAGAAAAAAAGTTGAGAAATTTTTTTAGTGAAAGCGCACAAGGTGTGGGGATGAAGATGACAGCGAGTGGAGCGTAGCGTTTCTGGAAAAATAGGCATTAGAAATCCTATCCGGGTTTATCCCACTCCCCTCCCCCGGATTTTTTTATCCAAGTTATATCCGGTCTATATCCGACCTTATCCTATCCTGAGCCACCACCAAACACAGGATAAGATAAAACATATCATATCCTGGCTTTTATCTGGTCGACCAAACGCAGCCTAATTTGAGTGTAACCCTAGTTAAATGCTAGTTAAAACATATAGTGGTTTGATGTGCTAGATTACTGTCTGTGATACTGTCTTTGGGTGTAACCCTAGTTAAATGCTTCTTTGGCTTAATTTCTGTTGATACTCTACTGGTCGCGACTTCCATTTTGATTGCCATGATTGTGGTTGTGGGGTACAAGATCAAACAGGTGCAAAGCTTACGAGTTGAGGGTCTGGATCAGAAAACTCAAACCAGACAACTTGGTCTAGGTCTGAAATGAAGATTCTTACAGTTAAATCGGCAAGAATAGTAACAACTTTGGGTTTTAGCCACTCGGAATTGAATGCCCAAAAAGTGCAGGTTTCTTTGCCTTGCATTGAGACATGGAACACTATTGCTGCACTTAAAGACTGTGGTCCCAATGAGAACTTTTGTTTCGTGGCATTTACCGCAGACCAAGACAAACATCTGCCAGATATCTTTGGAGGGACATCAAAAATGAGGTGAAACTGTTTGGACGACCCTCTCTGATTATAAGATATTTCTAACTCAAGTTATGGAGTAATGGAAAGAAAGGATGTTGGGAGGAAAGTAGCTCAACTGAGAGGTCTATAGGGATTGCCTTTGACATGGGACTTCTCAACTGGGGATTTGCAGGGAATACATTTACATCGACTAAGATAAGAGAGGAAAGGCAAAATCAGAGAACAGTTATCTTGTACATTTTCAGCTATGTTTGTAAGACCATTTATATATATGAATACAGACATACTTGCTCAGTTTAAATTAAGGACCTGATTTAGATATATAATCTAATAGTTCTACCATCAGTCATGACTGTAATTGCAAAAGGCACCGCATCATATCATTCGTAATCACATTACCTGTATTATTGAATGGTGTGTATGATTAAAATATACACAGCGTGGTAAACATCAACTGCAAGAAAAATATGAAACTACGAATGCATCCTTCATATTGAAGCTTCCAGGAAGAACTACATGAAAGTAATGCTCAGTTATCCATTCACAAAACACTTTCTCACGGTTCGTCCTCCTCTTTACCATCAATTCCTAGGAGCTCACTCAATTCACCACTTTCATATGCTTCGACTGTATCTGCAACGATGATCAACAATAAGCTCAAATTCGTTGTTAGACCTGATATCAACAAAAAGCAATTTAGGAGGAACATAATCAGTTTACTATCGGAACCTCTAATGTGCTGGCCATTTATAAACACCTGGGGGTTGCCTCCCTATTCTTTGACTTGAGGCATCCTGAAATTTCCATCCATCATCTGTGGACATAAAGGAGCTCCTAGCAATTACTCACAATATATATTTTGACATATTCAACCACATTTCAGATACCCCACTGCAGCATAAAGCATGATCTACAACTTTTCTGCGAAGAAAAGTATTGGAGGAATGCAAGGTTGGGCAAACCTACAATTATTTCATTTCAGTCGTAAAAGCATTAGGCCTTACATCAGACATATATCAATCCCTTTTTTCTTTTCTTTTAAAGAGCTTCGCTTCAATCCTTGTTTTAGTGACAAGAGGCCACTACTCAGTTGTCCTACCAACACTGAAGAAATCACCAACAAACTAGCAATTTGCAAACAAACCTCTCTCATCAAGCTCAACAACATGAGTTATCTGGTTTAATTCCTCGAATACAGCTTTGCCCTCCTGCAGTGCCTGCATATATCCATGAAAGGTGTTACAAATCCATGTTTGTCTACTATGTCCATTTGCTGCATTAAACATGCAAAGAAGATGACAATCCAGCAAAAGCATCGAATTAGACCCAGTCACTTGGATGAATAAGCAAGCAGCTACTTGAATCCATCATATGATAACAATTAAACTATGACATCTGGAGTTTCTCGCAAGAGGTCATTACATCTACAAAAATACACTGGATTCAATGGGAGGCTGCATATCACGAATGGAAAAGAGACATCCCATGATTTGTCCAACTTTCTTTTAATTTTATAAAAAGGAAAATATATTCTGGTTTATGGTTCATATCATCTATATGACTGAAATAGAAGAATTTACAGATTGACTGGACTCGTCAATCTCTCTATAAATACATAACAAGGGATAGCAGGCACGAAAGACAACTTTCCTGTGCGCGCAGCCATTACAACTACAGGTAGAAGAAAACAAAACAAGAATAAAAAATGCAGTTAAAGATGTTAATCTTATTTCCCTGAACTAGTGTTGCCCAAAGCAATTCACAAGTTCGAAATTTCAGAGTAATTGCAAAATAACCACATGAACCTTCTTTAAACAAGAAAGGCCACAAATTACCTCTAGCATGTTCTTTTCCCTGGGCCTTAGATTTAAAAAATAGAGGTGTTTAATCCGTAAGACTACATTAGGTAATTAGCTGTTCTTTATACCACTCTCCAGTAGAACATGCCAAATTAGACGTGACAGAAGTTCGAACAGGATAATGTAACAGGAGATGACACCCTGTTGTTCGAAGGTTTAAGCACTGCCAGATCAACCACATTTACCATCTCAGTGTCATTATTTGAATCCAAACAGCAGATGGCATTTTTCATACATGTCTCACCCTGGTTAGTGCTTGCCTATGTGGATAACCTCCATAACCGGCTGTGAAACAGGTATAGCATGGGGAAAACAACCACATAGATGGATTTCCGATAATCGAATGTATCGGCACCGAGGGTTCAGCAATTTCATCCTCAGATCCCTCCAGCTAAACCAGAATGGAATGGGAAAGGATTCATTAACCGATGGACAGACGAACCCTCTAATCTCGAAGTAGAAGGATTTAACATAGTTAATTCGAGTAGAATCAATCGGTTCCAGGACAGAGAACATGCATTCGCAGGAATCAAAGTGAAAAACACGAAGAGCGAAGCTCCCGACAAACACAAAAACAATGGCAGTCGCTGTTCCTCTGGACTCGTCGGAATCCAAACACTACAAACGAGGAAACACAGTAAAGTTAAAGCGAGAGAGAGGGAGAGAGATTATACGAGTTTTCTTCTTCTGAGTCTCTCTCCAATTTGTTTTCAATCGGCTGATGGTGTTGGAGCACGACCCTCATATCATCCTCCTGCTGCTTGCATATTAGATGGAATCCGCACTTTTTTATGCTTGCTTCCGATGGTCCGAGGCAAACTTGGAATCGGCTCCATTCGTCTCGCAGATGCTTCTCCACTCCAAACAGCCGATGCCGTGGGAAATATATAAGCCACACATTATCAGATTCCAACAAATGAAAGACACTCGATTGCCAAATCACCCTTCGGCCATTAACAAATATTTGGATCTCGCATGACGCATCAACCATTTTTCCTTCCTCCAGGCCAAGAACAACGCAGAGCGCTAGTCCCAAGAACTTGTCATACAAGTCCTGGGGGATCACGAAAGATATGGAATCCTCTTTACAGCAGAGAAACCACACTGGCATTTCTCCCCCAATTAGGCGAACGTTGACACTCCTCGTCTTCGGGAGTCCCTGTCATACAGATGGTACACATATCAAGTGTTTGCGCGCGAGTGCGAGAGAGACAGAGAGAGAGAGAATCTGACCTTGACTAATGGCACATCACCCATCTTGACCCCTTTGCGGAATAATTCACAACATGAAGACAAGTCAACTACAAGGCAGTTGGAGGAGAGACTCAACAAATTTGGGAGTTTCTGCAGAGATTTGCAACCATTTGCTCTTAGGGTATGCATATTTGATGGAAGCTGAGGAATCTCTTGTAGTTGCTGGCAGTTTGCCACACCCAACCATTCCAAATCATTGTATTTGCTGATGCATGTCGGTAGATGAGTAAACTTGTTGTTTGAAAGATCTAGGATTTTCAATTTGGGAAAACTCTCAAGGAAGTCTACTTCTGATAGATTGCAGCCATCAAGATCTAGATGGTATAGATTTGGGACTCCTAAATGGCCATCACGGTCAGTTGAATCCTCCAAGTTCTTTGGAAACATGACCAAATTTGAGCAGCCTCGAAGACCTAGAAACTCGAGATTGTGCAACTTATAAATGCTCGATGGAAGCCTTGTGAGGTTTTTGCACCATCCTAAATCTATATTTTTCACAGAGACAACATTTTCAATTGATGCAGGGAGCTCTTTAATAGCCGTCCTTTTCAGATCAAATTCTTCTACATTCTCCATCTTTCCCAGAATATCAGGGAACTTCTCGAGTTTAGAGCAATTAGAGAGACTAAGGTATCGAAGAGATTTTGTCTTGAGTTCGTTGGGAAAGATACTAAGATTAGAGCACGATGTTAGTGACAAATGCCTTAACTTGTCAAGGTATCCGACAGATTGGTGAACCTCCACCAAACTAATGCAGCGATCAAGAATCAAGCTCTCTAGATTTGGAGCCATTGAAAGGTCAGGAACACTAGCAAGGGACTCGCATCGCCAGAAATCTATAAACTTCAACCTTCTAAAATTCTGCAAAAGCATGACAGTGCAATCATTAATTTCTGCAAATGCTTATAACTATAAAAGGGAAAGCTAATCATCACGTGGGCTTACCATAAACTTGCCTCCCAACTGTTTGATACGACTTCCCTGGACGTCAATTCCAACAAGTTTCTTTGGGCCAGGGCCAAATTCTAGATCCGGCGCGTTAGGCCATTTAAGCCATCTTAGCTCGTTAGGGAGACATATAGGACCTTGTGAAGAGATACGCACTTCAGACCAAATGAGCACTCTCAGCCATTTCATGTTTGTGAAAGCATGAGGACTAATAGTTATCTCTTCTGGTTCGGGCGCGTCCAATACTATGGCCTTTACTGCATTCGTTCCCTATCCATAACAGAGCAAATTCAATGGTCACAGAAAATTTCCGTTGAGATTTACATTGACTGTTCAAATTAGATTAATATAAAAACTAAGATGTAACAACATTGACATAAAACAACTTTTACCATATCTTCACATAGAATGTCTAGAACATCTTCAAAAGTCCATAATCTACTGCGTTTCCCAGGATCATCGGGACATTCCTGACTAACAATATCCTTACCCATTGACTGAACCAAATCGTGCATTTGTAGGTACCCATTCTCATATGTTATCAAGGACCTCTCCACGAGAATTTCTATTCCTATAGTTGTGTCAAAATCACAGCTGTCAAGAATTTCCTTGATGTCTTCTATTCTTTCCCCCTTAAAGAAACAAGCGATATCAAGGAAAATTTCCCTTTCATTATCCTCCAATCCATCGAAGCTTGTCTTGAGAACTCGATTGACAGTTTGGTCAGGACTTTTGGAGATTTTATGCAGTGCACTTTCCCATGCAGGTTCCTTTCTTCCACATAAGAATGAGCCCAACACTTTGAGGGCTAATGGAAGGCCGTTAGCATAACGCAGTGCTCTATCTATGAGATCCCACCTTATTTCAACTTTCTTGCTATTTGGAAAGGCATACCGACTGAAAAGGTCTAGTGCTTCATTGTCATCTAAAGTCTTCACTTCGTACACAAAATTTATGCCATGAGAATTTAGCAAATGTTTATCTCTTGATGTAACAATAATTCTACTTCCTTTGCCAAACCAATGGCCTTCTCCAGCTAATGCATTCAGTTGATCCAACTGGTCAACATCATCAAGAACTAAGAGAACCTTTTTGCAACAAAGTCTTTCCCGTATCAAATTAATTCCTCCGTCGACACTATATACCGTTAAATGTCTATGATATAAGATCTCAGATAGAAGTTTTGCTTGCAACGCAACAAGACCATTGCCTTTGCCCGAACTTTCTCTAACTTGCGCCAAAAAGCTAGAACCTTGGAATTGTCTCTCAATAGCATTATATAAGGCTTTCGCAATCGTAGTCTTCCCTATGCCTCCAAGTCCCCATAGACCTATCATGAGAACATCATTATCACCTGACTCTTTTTGTGACAACGATATCAGTGTTTGAACTCGAGAATCTATTCCGACTGGACACTTAGCGACATGTAAGGGTGTACGCTCTAGATGCATGGATAATTCCTTCACGATGCATTGTATGAGCTCCGCTTCATCTCTAATGAGCACCCAAAAGAAAGATAAACATGTTTTAGCATGTCTGAGCAATGGTAGGAACTTGAACTCTAACGTCACAAGGAAAATCTCACCATAAGATTAGCTAAAAATGAGATGAAAAGAAACAACACATTTGGGTAAACCTGCGCCAAGATCTGCACAAGGAAAAACTATAAAGAACCTGAGCCAAAAGACAATGACGACTCGGGTACTATGAACCACACTTTTAATCTAAGACAAATTTCCCATTATCTAGACAGCAAGAATCGAATTCAAAGAATTTGCTAGCTTGCAGTTTTGGTTATTCGAATTTTTTGTCGACTGTCTAGTATATTTCCGCTTTGTATCTTCAATCGAAAGATCAATTTGACAATATCTGTCAGTTTCTAAGTGGCAGTGTATCTTTTCTATTCTTGGGTGATTGAATTAATTATATAGCATCTCTAATTAGCTTCTAAATTCAACGTTTAGGGGCATGAAAGATGTTGATGTCTCGAATTTTTGGCAAGAGCAAATATTTGCAAAGGTTTGTGAAAGGTTCGGGACCCCGGAGGATCAGCTGGACAATACAAGGCGTCGTGGCAGACTTGGGGGAGCCTGGTCTGGAGACCAGGCCAGACTGCCAAACAATGGCCTGGAATGGCTATTGGCCTTGCACACGGCCAGACAAGGCCGGGCGATCGGCCCTACGGCGCTAGCGAGCGAAGGCCGGAGACAATGGCTCAAATGAGGCGACGGTGAACGCGCCATGGTGGTTGGGCTGCAGGTCTATGCAACAGAGAGATGAGTTTTTGGTTGGATCTCTGGTGGGCACCGGGAGACAGATCCGACAATCTGTCAGATGGGGACAGTAGATGTGTCCAGGGGCGTGGGCACAGTAAGCGCACACCCTTCTAATTCACGCATGCAACTAGTAAGGGGAGGGTAAAAAACAAGATACAAACGAAGCATGAGATTGAGACCAGTTAAAAGAGATATCATAGCATTTATCAAAAGGAAAAACATGCTTACCCCTCGTGGAAATGCCACCCAGATAAGCTACCCACGTCGAAGAGAGCCTTCTCCCATTTCTTCACTTTCTCAGAATCCTTTCCGAACTTAGACTCATGCTTATCCATAGCTTCTTTGTAGCTCTCTCTTGGTGTTCTCACTTCCTTGGGTTCCACTTTGTAAAACACGGGAAAGACCTTGATGTCTCTTTGCTCCTTGCACTCCATAATTCTGGCCAACTCTTCCAAGCACCATCGCGAGGAAGCATAGTCCTTGGAGAAAACGATGATCGCGGCATGCGACTCCTCGATCGCCTTCATAAGCGCCGGCGATATCTGCTCTCCTTTCCGGAGTTCATCACTATCCCTGAAAGTGTGTATTCCTTTCTGGTCCAGAGCAGCATAAAGATGGCTGAGGAATTCGTTGCGGACGTTCGTGCCTCTGAAGCTCAGAAACACGTGGTAATTTCTTTTCAGATTAGAAGAAGAAGCAGCCATCGAAAGAGATGATGGTGGTTGACGTGCTTCCGCAGGATGTTTGCTAGGGTTGTAAACGGTTTGGTTTGGTTCGGTTCGGTTCGATTCTCTTGAAAAACCGAACCGTTAGAGGTGCACCCTTGAACCGAACTGAATCTCGCTCGAACCAAAGGTGCACCCTTGAACCAAACTGAATCTCGCTCGAATCAAATATGAACCGAACCGAAAACCCGGTTTGATTCGGTTAGGTTCGGTTCGATTTTCGGTTTCTTCTTCTTCTTCTTTTTGCTCTTTATTCACAGCTTGGTTTTCGGTTTTCCCTTCTGTTCTTTTTTTTGTTCTCAGCACAAACAAACACGACCAGACCAAACCAAACTGATATGGTTTGAGAAGGGCCAAGAAAGGAGCTGCAGCAAATCTCGAATGTTGTTCTTGTAAAGCTCACTGCAAGCAAAAGAAAGAAAAGCTCAACAAATGAACCGAATCAAGGATTAGAAATGCCCAGCGAAGCAACCGTTTCTAATAGGAATTAAATAGAGAGAGCCATCGCCCAACTTAGAAACAAATCTATTTATCCGAGGACGCTTAAGCAAGTCCACAGTACAAGAGCCACCATCAACCCGCAAACCAAGCATTACATAAACTGATCCACAATACCCAGAAGACACAACGGCTAAAGAGTCAGGAGAAATGTCCAAAATGGAACCTCTCGCAAGACCCCAGAAGAATTATCAGCTCGATCAACGGAACCATTTTCGGTATCGAACCATTTTCGTATGCTACGGAAACCCGACCACACAGAGCGAGCAGATCTAGACTCGCGCGTGCGGGAGAGAAGAGCAGCGACGGAAGCGCAGAAATGAGCGCAGCTCTGCGACGAGGCGGGGAGAGAGAGAGAGGGACAGAGAGCACTCACCGAGAATGGAGGCCTTCTTCCTCGTTGAAAGGGTTGGGATCGTGGCGGCGATTTATCGTAGCAGTAGAAAGAGAGGAAGAGGATGGGTTTCAGAGAGGAAGAGAGGATGGTCGTGAGGTGGAGAGGGTTCGTGGAGGCGTGTTTTATCTGCATGAACGCGGTCGACGGTGCATTTGCTCGGAAGGAGAAGTGCTTAGGGCCAGCCAATGGGGCTGCTCCGTACATCTTCTTTTCTTTAACCTTTTTGGTTTTGCCTTTTTCCCTGTTTCTCTCTTTCCCGGGTAGAATTGGATTTTTTTTCAGGAAATTTCGGTGAAAAGAGGCCCGTGCCCTTGATTGGGAACAGAAGGGGAGAGAGGACAAGAGGATGTGTAATTCCTTGAGCGAGACTTCACTAAAAATTATGAGGGTGAACGTTGACTGAGTTATTAGACGGAATTGAAGGTCGGAAAATACCAAAAAAGTGTTTGAGTGCTCGAATAATTATAATCTCAATTGTATCGCCTATTTTTATAATAGAATTTTATGCTGCTCTCTTCCGTGGACGTAGGTTTTGATATTTGGACCGAACTACGTTAATTCGGACTCCAATTTACTTTCCTTTCTTCTTACTATTTTATCGATCTACTTCTTGACTCTAGTCTGGAGATGTTATAAAGGATCATGTGTAGTTTGGTAAATTTGTAATTATGGTGGGGTGTGTTTAGCATCTTCTGGATACTAGAGTTTGTTTGTTGGATAAAAAGATGTGGTGAATCCTTCGTTCTTGGATAAATTATCACCTAAGTAAACCAATTCCTATAATTACGGCAACCTTATATTGACCAAATTAAGAACCATCCGCTTATTAAGGACTACAACAGCGGGTGACCCCTTTCACATGAAAAGAAGATTCCATATGATTTCTAATGGCTATTAATCAACGCTAAAAATATATGCATGATACGAACATACTTGGATCAAACATTATGATAAATTATATTGAGTTTTTCTAGCATCCTCCGGCTTATGGGTTACTGCTGCTCATGTGAAATTATTATACATGAGTGTAATATATATACTAAACTGAATTTTGGCACTGAATATGATGGGTTCAATGTGCATCTCGTTGATCATGGCCTAGCCAACGTATTAGATACCTGAAATACTTCCTCGTCCCAGGTTGACACTACATTCATTTATTTATTCATCCATCACGTGATGTTTGTACTCGTTTGTGGAATTTGCGGTTCATCTTAATCATTTCATACCCACAGGACTCCAACTTTTCCAAAACCTAATGAATATATTTGGGCCCATTCCACCACTATATGTGTACCTCTTCCAATTCCATGTGGGGCTATTGACAATTGCGGAGCAGATAACTCGCAAAATAAAAATACTTAAGGATGCAACTCAACTAATGTCAATATACTAAATGATTCGATCGATCTAATCGATACTTTGTCTTTGTCACCATCTAATCGACACTTTAAAAGCTTGACTGTTGAATGATAACGCTATTAAGAACCACATTTACTCCTTCTTCGTGCATGGAAGTCTATGAATCACATGTCTATGTCAGTGCAGCTTTTACATCACTCGTCAAGAAGAGAGCCGACCCCAAAACGCGTGAAGGACGAGGTGGACCCTCGGAAGTAAATGAACAAAAGGAGGGGGGATTCCCCAGTCATGCAAGTAATTTCCATAGCATTGCTTGACTTTAACTTGTTCACGTTGTGACCAATGGCCATTTAAACGTAAGAAAGACTCAGAAAAAACTCCTAAATATCATTAACGATATTTGATATAGTAGATATCATTAAATGGCATTGGGCCATTTAAGCCAAGCCCGGGACCGCACTACCCATGCCGCTACCCCCGGCACTCGGGGACCTTAGTGCTCGTGCTCGAGTCCCCAGTGCCCAAGCCCGAGTGCATCGAGGCATGGGCCAAGTTCATGGAGGCTAGGCCCGACACTCGTGCCTAGGTCCTCGACGCCTTGGCTTAGGTCCATCGAGGCAAGGCTCATGTCCATCAAGCTCGAGCGTACAACACTCTCGAGGTCTCGAGCTCAGCCTCAATAAACCTGCACCCGACAATCGAGAATCTAAGTTGGGACACCATGGTCATGGCCCTGGCCTCTATGGACCCTAGCCTGAGCATTAGGGAACCGAGCATAGGTACTAGGGTCCTAGCTCCGCCTCCATAGACCCGAGCCCAAACACCTAGAATCTAAGCACGAGCACCAAGGTCCCAGACCTATCCTTCATGGACCAAGGCCCATGCGCCAAGGACCTAAGCACAAGCATTAGGATCTAGGGCCTGGCCTTCATGGGCTGTGGCCCTACCTCAACAGACGTAGGTTCAAGTATCGGGTAGCTAGGCACACGCACCAAAGTCCACTTGGCCTATGTATATTCAGACCTAGCCTCAGCCTCTATGAACCAAGTCCCGAGTGATGGGGACCCAGGAACCCATGCCAAGGTCCCGAACTCAGCCCCAATGGGCCTAGGCTCAGGCGCCGGGGAATCAAGCACAAGCACCAAGCTCTCGAGCCAACTTCTATGGACCTGAGATTGGTGCCAAGTCCAAATTTATTGTGGCTAGGCTAGGTCCACAAAGTCTAAGCTCGTGACCCGGGTGCTCGTGCCCAATTGGCCATGTCCAAATCACTACTGCATGAATAGTCCATATCTCTTTAGAAAAATGAAAGTAAGTTTTCCTTACTAACTGATGGCAAATATCTTCCAATGCAATTTTATGTTTTAGTCAAACACTGAAAAATAGTCATTTTCCTGAAAATTGACTTCCTAGAAAAGGTTTTCCAAAAATGTCCCATCTTCTACAAAATTAATGGAGCCTAATCTTTGAATGTTTGGTACAGATCCAGGTTTCATTTGTGACCCAAAATATTTGCAGACAAACACCTAACTCTTCAGTTCCTTATCTGCCAAAATAATGTCCTTTTATTCTTAAAACTTTAATCTCCTCCTCTAATTTCCTCGGCTGCACAATCCTATTGTTTCCTGCCAAGAAATACAGATTCTCTATCCAAACTAGTAAATTTCAGTAAATGTTGGTGAATGTAAAAAAAAATGGATAACAAATGACTGATGACACTTTTTATCCATGTAATTTGTTAGTAACTTATAGAATCCAATTACCAATTTAATTATCATTTACAAGTTAACAATTTTTGTACTAACTTATCAATTTTTATTTACATAATAAACTAGCCCTTCAAACTTGTTAACTCTTATATGAAATTATGAATCTAGCTAAAAGTGATTTTCCAACTTTGTCAAATTAATTTGTGAACTAGTTTGGGAATACTAACTCTTATTTGAGTTAGTATTCCAAATTTAATTGATATACCAATATTTAATTGATTTTTTTAATTTATTAACTATTTTGTTGAGTTACCAAATTTTATGTCTTAGTTAGCAATCCTTATATTTACTAATGCTTTTTAGAAATTACCAATCTAATTAGTGTGACTTACAAACTTTTCTCTCTTCAAATTACCGCCTAGTGTTGGGTTTCCAACTCTCATTCGAATTATTTAACGACGTTCATTTGTTTTAATTTTTTAATCATTTACAAACTTTTATGTGCATTTCTGAGGAGCATTTTAGATATATTAACTTTTAAAAGATATTACTATACGTGGCAAAAAAAGCCAAAGACCTACTTTTTAAAGTTTTAAAAACATGTAGCTATGGTTTAAAGTAGAAAAGCCTAATTTTTGTAACAGGTCTGCAACATACTCATTTTCAACCCATACTACTCAAAATTCGGATAACCCATGCACGAATGTTGCTATGCCTAAGCAGTTCTAATGAACCCTCCTCTCTCTCTCTCTCTCTCTCTCTCTCTCTCCGTCTTGGATAGAAAATGAGTGTCTCGATGAAGTGCTCATTGCCTTTGCAGCTTTTGACGAGGAGTCAGCAAGCTCCTGAGACGAACCTTCATTGCATTTTCGTTTCGGTGATTGGGACATGAGTCCGTTGAATTTAACTTCTCATAAATATTGCGCCTATCTTGTTATCCTGTTGATAATGAATTCAGTTAAACAACCGAAACGTGTTTGACTAGGATTCTTTGGAATTTCTTTGCATTTCATTAGACATGGTCTTCTAGGAGAAAATATCGGGTGCTACTCGAGTGCCGTGTGAGGCTTTATGCAAATCCACTCACCGGTTGTCGTGTGTGCAGATTCGGACCAATTTATTTTCTTTTCATTTAAGATGTAAATGTCATGTGGGATTCAATATGCACAAAGTCATCTGGACCAAAACACGAAGCTGCTATTTAGTACGTGGATGAGCCTCGCTAGACATGGCCATGGGCCCGTTTTGGCCTGGAACTGACCCGAGAACGATTTTAATGAATTTTTCTTTTGGAGTTTGGATTTAGGGATTTGAAGAAGAGAGAGAGAGAGAGAAGATGAAATCAAAATGTAATTGTGGATTGTGGAAAGGAAAAAGAAATTTGAAATGTTTTCATGATTGTTTTATGAAGCTAGATGTGAGGCCCATTCGTGTAGTCTGTGGCAGCTTCTTCGTTCGGTTCATCCACTTTTGTGCAAACTGGATCCTCCTTATCATTTACATCTCAAATGTCAAAAAAAAAAAAAAGAGTAGGCCTACGTCTGCACACATGGCAACTGATGAGTGGATTTGCGTAAATCCCTTGTGGCACTCAAGAAATACCCAATATTTTTTCATCTAATGGTATTGATGTAACCTTGGCATTACGGACCAACTTTTTTTTTTCTTGCCGAAGGCTTTGAACTTATAATTCATTTTGGGGCTAATACTTCTGTATTTTCCAGTTTTAAGATGGATTTCATTGAGAAAATTATTGAGCGAATTTGTACAGTATTCAGATTATTTTGTTAATTTATTTCCGCCCAGTATTATTATTATCTATGACTCATACTTAATCACTGTTTGTCTTCTTTAATTAGTGCTCATCACAACACATGCATAATTGTCTAATTTTTTTTGTGACAAATGATTAAGGTACAGTCATTAATCTAGTCTGAAAATAATAGCATGTTATGAATCACAAAAAATAAATAACAAATAATTATAAATTATTGTAGTGTTCGCTCTTTCGAGAATTTGTGACTCACGACATCCTTTATTCTTACAGTGGCCCAAAAGTTGTTATACTATCAAATCCCTTTTTTATAAGCTTTTCACCTTTTAAGTTTTCTTACCAATTTTTGATGTATTTACTGACATCATTTTATTTTGTTAATTCTATTTTTTAATTTGATATAAAATTCTCTCCAAATAGCCTACTCACGAGAAGAGCTGAGAGCACATTAAATGAGTGAGTATAAATTTTAATAGATTGTATTAAATATGAATGTATTTTAGTATTATGAATTTAGTTGAATATGAATTTGACTCGGATCGAATATAGGTTGGTAAAATTATGTTTCATAAAATTGGATTAATATAAGTAAAATGAATTAACTTGAACCGAATCTATTTTCGACCAACTCAAACCAAACTCAACTCACCCATTTGACATATCTATTCACCACCACATCTACACTACAATCACTCATTAATCATCAACCCTTCTTCGATGCCGATTGTCGGCTCCACGGCTCCCACCAGCATTGCCTCCCCACCATGCTACCACAACCTGCATCACGGCCACCAGAATCATCGAGAACTAAAGTTTTCCTTCACGCTCCACTCTCGGCATTACGATTCGAAAGCTCTTGGATTTGACATGTTACAAAGAAGCTAAACAGTTAATAGACTCTGTTTTCCTTAGGCCTGAACCTAAGTAAAAGTAAGACAATGATGGTGTCACTGTTGCATAGAACCACCAAACGGCGGTCAAACTGATTGAAAGAGGAATCACCTCAGATAAATGTGATGAAATTGCAAAAAAGAGCATGTCCCTTCCCAGAAAAGTCCAAAAAGTTCCATAAAACAAAAAACAAAAAAGTTCACCTAATGTAGCACTTGCTACAATTATAACACAGAACAATCAAAGAGCCGATGTATTTCGAGCCATGTGTACTTATCCATATCCTCAGCAGAATAAGCCCAGTACTGCAAGAAAAATAATCACATTACACAATAGTCAGTGCAGTTTAGTTAATCTTCACAGTAACCTCAAAACAAATGAGGAAGTCAATGCTCAGAGAGAAGTAAATATAACAAATGCAACGAATACAAAAGTACATCCCTTCTCAATCCCGTACAGCGTTTGGTAAACTTTATAATAGCAGGACAGGTAAAAATCAAAGCTAAAATTGCTACCAGTTTCTTGCTACTTATTCTTCTTAAGCAGTTTGCAAGTAGCTGGTGCCTTTAAATCAACTCCTGCTGTTAAATCATGAAACCCCTTTAATTTTAATCTAATCAAACTTTTGGATCTAAAGAACTATATAAAAGTACGAAGCTCATCCCTGTTTCTGAAACTTTTTCTTCCCCCTCATTCACTCTCCTAACTCTGTCCGGTTCTAGCTCTTTAAAATCTTTGGGGTTTCATTGAGAGAGAACGGATAGGCCTGTCTGGTTAGTTGAGTTAGTTGAGTCGTCTCAATGAACCAACAGAACTGTTCCAGGAAAACTGCCCACATTCATTCTAACTCTAAAACAACAAATTCCTAAGTGATTTGTCACCACGAAACTCTTTCAGTTTCATCCTGATTTTCTTCCTCTCACTCATGCGCACACATTGCTTCCTTCTATGCTCTCCACCCTAACGGAAAGAAAGAAAGGAATGGTTATCTAATTTGAAGCACTCAGACTTCCAGAACTTTTATTCTCTCTCTCCACTTTCTGTGTAGATTTATGCTCTTGGGGATCACCTTTATAGCAATCAAGAAGCCATGGACATTAAGGTCGCTCTCCCATGTAATTGTGGCTAACTCAAGTTTGTCACATCCTCTCTCCCTGATTCATTGGACTGTTTTCATTATAACTCCATTCTTATTTGCTATGTTTTGCAGCGGGTTGTCATCTCTCTACTTCTCGGGTGATTTTTAAGAATCGACTGTTTTCACATTATGTAGTCAGCATTTTGCAAATGGCCCACAGACATGATTCCATTACCTTTATACACAATTCAACTGTTTGTGCGCTGACAAAATAAAAATGTTTGTGCACTTGCCTCCTCCTCTGACAGGAGAGAACTCTACTTCTTTTGTTGAGTGACTTATTATGACTATGCCATGATGTCCTCGTTACATATGGCACGATCAACCGTACTTCTCCTTACATCATATGTCATAAAACGACAATGATCGAATAAATAAAGCAAAAAGTCTTCAGACTTTTAAAATCTTATTGCCTTTGGAAATTTAGTTCTCAAAATGATAATGATTTAATACTTCTCGATTCAGATGCAACTATCATTTTGTGGTCTCCCTCCCTCCCTCCAACTCTCCCCCATAGTCATTGTAGAGCTTCTTTTCTCACCTTGGGGACTAATTCCCCAAATTTTTTAGATCCTAACCAAAAACTCAGTTACCTGATTATATTTCCTCAGTCAACACCATATTTCCACCCAATTAGCACAACACCAATAGTTTTCCCACCCACACATCCTTGAAACCCGCAGCAAACAAGCCAAAGTCAGTGGAAGGAGAGAAAATTGGAACATCCCACAACTAGAGATTGCAAAGATCCTTATCACCTTCAGGTAGCTTCATACTTAGGGAGTCAATGTGCTAGATTACTGTCAGTGATATTGCCTTTGGGTGTAACCCCAGCTAATTGCTTCTTCGGCTTAATTTCTGTTGATGCTGTAATGGTTGCCACTTTCATATTCATAGCCATGATTGTGGTTGTGGGGAATTTTCAGGATCAAGTGACAGGTCCAAAGTTTCTCAGTTAAGGGTCTGGATAAGAAAACTCAATCCAGACACGTTTTGGTCTGAAATGAAGATTCTTACTGTTAAAGCGGCAAGAATGGTAGTAACTTTGGGTTTTAGCCACTTGAAATTGATAGATGCCCAAAAAAGTGCAGGTTTCTTTGCCTTGCATGGAGACATGGAACATCACTGCTGCACTTAAAGACTCTGGGCCCGACGAGAAAACTTGGTTGTTTCGTGGCATTTATGGGCCACCAAGACATACATTTACCAGACAATTTTGTAGAGAGATCAATAATGAGATGAAAGTGTTTGGAAGAGACTCTGTGATAATAACATATATCTAACTCATGTTATGGAGTAATGGAATGAAAGGACGTTGGAGGAAAGTAGCTCAACTGAGAGGTCTATAGGGATTTTGTCTTTGAAATGGGACTTCTCGACTGGGGATTTGCAGGGAATTCATTTACATGGACTAACATAAGAGAGGAAAGGTAAAATCAGAGAACGGTTATCTTGTACATTTTCAATTATGTCCGTAAGACCATTTATATATATATATATATATATATATATATATGTGATTGTGTTTGCTCAGTTTGAAATAAAGACCTGATTTAGATATTTAAGCTAATAGTTCTACCATTAGTCAGGACTGTAATTGCAAAAGGCACTGCATCATATCATTCGTGATCACGTTACTCATATGATTGATTATACACTGCTTGGCAAACATGAATTGCAAATAAAAATATTAAACTTCAATGCATTGTTCATACGAAAGCTTACTTGAAGAATTAACTGGAAGTATTGCTCAGTTATCCATTCACAATACAATTCCTCACAGTTCCTCCTCCTGTTTTCCATCAATTCCAAGGAGCTTACTTAATTCACCGCTTTCATATGCTTCAACTGTATCTGCAATGATGACCAACAATAAGCTCAAATTCTTTGTTGGACCTGTTATCATTAAAAAGCACTTTACAAGGTACATAAGCAGTTTACCATCGGAACCTCCAATGTGCTTCCCATTTATAAACACCTGGGGTACAGTACGCCTTCCTATTCTTTGACTTAAGGCATCCTGAATTTTCGATCCATCATCTGTGGACATAAAGTGAGCTCCTATTAACTATTCACAAGACATACTTTGACAAATTCAACCACATTTCAGTTACAATGCTGCAGCATAAAGCATGATCTACGAGTTTTCTGCCAAGAAAAGCTTTGGAGGATTGCAAGGTTGGACAAACCTACAGTTGCTTTTTTTCAGTTGTAAAAACATTAGGCTTTATATATACATCAATCCCATTTTGCTTTTCTTGTAAAGAGCTTCGCATCAATCCTTGTTTTAGGGACAAAAGGCCACTACTTAGTTGTCCTACCAACACTGAAGAAATCACCAAAGAACTAGCAATTTGCAAACAAACCTCTCTCATCCAGTTCAACAACATGAGGTGTCTGGTTCAATTCCTTGAATACAGCCTTTGCCCTCCTGCAGTACCTGCATTTATCCATGAAAGGTGTTACAAATCCCATGTTTGTCTGATATGTCCATAAGACATTCCAGCAAAAGCATCGAACTAAACCCAGTCAGTATGATGGATAACTAAGCAGTTACTTGAATCTATCATATGATAACAATAATACTATGACATCTGAAGGTCCTCCCAAGAGGTCATCACATCCACCGCAATTTACTGGTTTTGATGGGAGGCTGCCTATCACAAATGGAAAAGAGACATCCCATGATTTGTCCAACCTTTTTTTTAAAGTTTATGAATAAGCAAATAAATTCTGGTTTATAGTTCATATCATCTATATGACTGAAAAAGAAGATTGAAAGATTGATTGCATTTGTCATACATAACAAGGGATAGCAGGCACGAGAGACAACTTCACTGAGAGCGCAGCAATTACAACTACAGGTAGAAGAAAAAGAAACAAGAATAAAATACAGTTAAAGATGTTAATCTTATTTCACTAAACTAGTCTCGCCCAGAGCAATTCACAAGTTCAAAGTGTCAGAATAATTGCCAATAACCACATGAAACTTCACTTTAAACAAGAGAGACCATAAACTACTACTACGGTGTTCCTTTCCCTGGGCCTTGGTCACTTAAAGATTTAAAAAGCACAGGGACAAATTTCATGTTTAATCTATAAGGCTACAGCAGGTAAGTAGCTATTCTTTATACCACTCTCCAGTAGAACATGCCAACTTAGAGGTGACAGAAATTAGAACAGGATCAGTTACATCAGCATGGTAACACAAGATGACACTCTATTCTTGGAAGGTCAAAGCACTGTCTGATCAACCATTTTCACCATCTCAGCATCATTACTTGAATCTAAACAGGAGAAGACATTTTTCATACATGTCTTGGCCTACTTAGTGCTTGCCTGGTTTCAACAGGTTCAGAAATATGTGTAGATTTAGCTTGCCAAACTGCATTCCGAGCCTTTTGGAATATCTTAATTAACGTCAAATTCCTTCTTTCAACAAACATCTGCCCAATCTCATTACATCTCTTACAAGTGATAGGCTTCCATAAGTACTCAGGTTTAACTCAAAGGATGTGCCATCCTCAAGAAAAAAAGGGGAACTGAATCAACCAACAGGGAATCAAGAGGAACCTCCACACATATTCTAGCGAAATCCGATGTCCGCATCAATCGCGTGGATTTTACCCACATACAAAGGAATACCTATTGCACTGCCGACATAGCCTAGAGCTTCACGCGTCACCCGTAAATCCAAAGTTGAATCTAAACCAGTTCTCAGCTTGAAGATTGAAACTTCCGTGGACGAAGAAACAAGGGTCGGTGACTAATGTGCCAGGTACCACCACCCAAAACCCAAAACCCAATGACAATTCACAAGTACCAGCGTCAGGGAAGCTAAAGATGAACAGAACCCATCATTCCATCTATGCCCAACAATCGAACCATGCCTTCCCCACAACATACTTGCAGTAGCTTCAAGATCCGGCACGATATGACTTCGCACATGGGGGGAGGGGGGGTGTGGGTTGGGGTTTAATCAGTCTATGCTCCTAGAACTGAAATCTCAAGCGAGAGAGAGATAGAGATAGAGATAGAGAGAGAGGGAGGGGGGAGAGAGATTTGTACGTACGGGCAGTAGGACTTGGAGAAGATGACGATCTGGTGAGAGGAGATGGTCTTCTTCACGAAAGATGATTCGGGGCTTGCGGCGGACGATCCCAGGGAAGATCCCAACACCAGCAGCGACAATGCCGCGAACAGCACGCACCTCCTCGCCGCCATGGCCATTCCTCCTCCGCCGGAAGCTTTTTCTTTCTCAGGGGTTTGACAAAGTTTGCTGAGGGGCAATTGACTCGGGCTCGGTGCTTTCTGCTGAATGAAGTTCTGGTTGTGATTTTTTTTCGTTTCTTTTGTTCTCCTCCTTTATATTCCCTTTTCTTACCCACCATTTTTTCTCGAAATCCTTGTCCATGCTATTTAAAATTAATATCACAAAAATCTCAAATAGACATATATCTATAATAAATTTACCCCAAATTAATTTTTTGACTATAAAAAACCTCAAATCGATCAACTGTGATAAATTTTACCCTTCATTAGTTTCCGTTAAATTTTACCGTCAAATGGCTGAGTTGAATGACACGTGGCAATTAATGAGTGTACCAGCTCAGGGCTTTAAACGACAAGTGTACCGGTTTATGATTTTTCATGGCGTTAATTTAATTTAACGGAAACTAACGGAGGGTAATTTTGTCACAAATGTACTAGTTTGAGATTTTTTGTGATCAAAAAATTAGTTTATAATAAAATTTATCACATATGTATCAGTTTAGGGTTTTTGTTAATCAAAAAATTAATTTTGGGTAAATTTATCGCAAATATCCTAGTTTGATATTTTTCGAGATATTAATCCTATTATTTAATCTCGAGAGTTCTTAAACAAAAAACCCGATCAATGGGCATCCAAACATAAAAGATCCCAAAGAGGTTTGGGGGACGGATTACCCATAAAGAGACGAGGGAATTCAAGTGTCCGGGTCTTAACTACCCAATCAGCTACTTGATTTGCAAAACGGCCACAATGTCAGTATGTTACCCACCATGTTCACTCAGAAAAATTATAAACGATATCTCCACCTGTCACGACCTCCCCTGATCGGCCCCGCCGACTAACGGGGTTAAGGCTAATGGATTACTAAGTTAAACCTAGCTCGAGCTCTCCCAAGCCCATACCAATTCGCGACTTAGGTTTAATCTACGAACATGCAAATCAATTTCCACTAGGAGTCGCCACTAATCGATTTTTGGTGGGTCGATTAGACACCCAAGCAAAGCACGGAAGGGATGCTTCACTTCTGCGAACCAGAGATTCAATGGGCACGGAGACTTGGTTACACTAATTAACAAACTAGTGCCCTTTCGGTACCTAACCTTGTTCAATTACCGCATAACGTGTTCACACTAATTGGAAGTCTCAAAATTCCTTTTCTAGCCAAGTTAATGGAAGTAACAATCAATACCTGAACCTAACGTGCATAATCAATCACATGCGAGATTAAATTAAACACGCAATTCAAGACGCGAGAAATCAAACATGGTGCTATTCACAATAAAAGAACAAGCAAAGGCAAATTCCAAAGTCCAAACAATATTTTTTTATTTTCCGGATTTTTGGAATTTTTCTGATTTTTTAATGTTTTTTTTTCAGACTTTTAAATTTTTTTTGAATTTTTAAGCATTTTCGGATTTTTGGAATTTTTAATATTTTTTAATATTTTGATTAACGAAATAAAAATCCCCGATCGGGTCACCTTACCGGATTCCTTTTCCATTTCCTTTCTGATTTTTTCTTGGATTTTCCTGCTTCTTTTCTTTTTCTTTTGTTTCTTCTTCTTTTTTTTCTCTCTTTTTTTTTACTGTTTTTTATTACTTTCTTCATCCCCTGCATGCCTTTTGGCCATGCACCTGAACTTCTTCAGGAACTCCTTCACCGAGAGTTCTTCATGCCATGATTGGGACTTCGCCGAACGCTTCTCAACCCTGACCGCCGTCGCGTGCCGTCGGCGCCAATGGCCGACACCGGGCTCACGCTCCCACTGCCGTACAACACAGCCTCCGGACCGTCAACTAACTTCGACCAAAAAGAGACGCCAGCAACTAAAACTCGATTTCCGGCCATCAAACTTCCGGCCCCGAGGAAACGCGCTAAGTCTAAACAACTAAACATACACGCTAAGAAGCAGAGATAGAGATCTAACGGGGGCAGCTCCAAACTGCGGGCATCACCCAACAAGGGGAATGGAGCATCCGGCGAGGGAATGCGTACACGCGGTCGACTCGAACAATGTGCGAACAGTGGCATAAGAGCAAAAGAAAAACATCGAGGCAGCCATAGAATGTCGAGCCAAGTGCAAATGAAGTATGAAACTAAGCTAACAAGAACAGATTTTAGTGATAAAAGTCTCGGCATTCATTCGGGCATTTTATCAAACAGGTGGAGGGCTAGTTCAAACCGGAGCCCAAAACTGACATTCAACGTGATTTTTTTTTAAAGATGAAGTGCAAGGACCTAAACGACCGTATTTAGTAATAACTTCATCTTAGTTCACAATAAAACACCGAAAATTATCACAACGAGATTCGATGTTTTAGACCTACGCTGTTTCATTGGGATATTCTATCAAACATGTTGTAGGCAATCGTTTTTGACGAAACTCGTGGCTTATTTTCGATATACAAAGCTCGAAGCAGCTTCTTTGAGTATAAAACGAGTGTTGTCCTCCGTTGGTGGAGCCGGGCGATCACCAAATGGACTCGGTGTGCCCAACACCTGAGAGGCAGGGGAGGGGGACCCGAAACAGAGCAAAACGATGAAGACCCACCTGGTTCGGGGCTGACTGGGATGAAGTGCGGCGATTGGAGGCTCGACGGGGGCCGATGGCAACTCAGATGGATGACCGGTGAATGATTAAGGCTCTCCTCTTTTGTCTATTCACCCTCAAATTCTCCTCTCCAAAACTCTCTCTGATGCTCCCTGTTTTTTTTTCCTCGATTACTTCCTGCTTGTTTTTTTTTTTTTAGTTTCACCTCTGTTCTTCTTTTTGAACTGTCCTCCCGTCTTTCTCCGGCTTCCCTCCCTTTCTCTCCAAATCTCTGTTCTCTCCTTTAGCTCTCTCGAGCTCTCTCTCGGAACTCTCTGTCTCGGAACTCCCTCTCTCTCTCGGAACTCTCTCCTCTTTTTTCTTCCCGTTCAAAACCAGCCCCCCTTTTGTGCTTCCTCTGACCTCCTTTTGAATGTGCAGAACATCCCCCTTTGGTGAATGGACTACACGGTCCCCTCCAAGCCAGAAGAAATGCTTCTTCTTCCGTTTCTTCTTTTATTTTTCTTTCTTGGCTTTTCCTTCTTTTTCCTAAGCGAAGGAGGCAGAGTCCCTTTTGGTGAAAGGGTTGAATGGTCAAAGAGGAAAGGCCCTTCACGTGCTTTCTTCTTTTTTTTTTTTTAAATTAAATTTATATATTTTTTTAAATATACGAACAAAGTATGTTCTAGCATGCCCTATTAATGTAAATGCACCTAATGCCTATATGCCATGGATTTTAATGAGAATGTTTTTGGTTTAGGGGTTAAAAATTAAACCCTAAAATTTTTTATGCGATAAAACCCTAAACGATCGAGTAAAATTTAGGTGTCAACACCACCCCTCTTTGAAGGGGAGCTCGAAGAGGTTCCTTTCAAAGATAAGAGACACTTAAATTTTGCTCATAGAGGGCATGAGAATATGCATGAGAGATGACTAATAGGCCTGTGACTGAATGAAAAGGAAGTCATACCGTGTAAGAACGGGTTTTTGGCTACATAAAGTCTTGCTATGTAAAGAATGAAACTCTGGGCTGCGAAAGCTCGTCAGGTCGATGGGGTATTCCGGGCTACTAAAGCTTCCTGGACAAGGGAAGAGACTCTGGGCTAGGAAAGCTCGCCAGGTCGAAGGGACGCTCCGGGCTACGAAAGCTCGCCGGGCAAAGAAAAAGGCTCTGGGCTACGAGAGCTCGCCAGGTCGAAGGGACGCTCCGGGCTACGAAAGCTCGCCGGGCAAAGAAAAAGGCTCTGGGCTACGAGAGCTCGCCAGGTCGAAGGGACGCTCCGGGCTACGAAAGCTCGCCGGGCAAAGAAAAAGACTCTAGGCTACGAGAGCTCGCCAGGTCGAAGGGACGCTCCGGGCTACGAAAGCTCGCCGGGCAAAGAAAAAGACTCTGGGCTGCGAGAGCTCGCCAGGTCGAAGGGACGCTCCGGGCTACGAAAGCTCGCCGGGCAAAGAAAAAGACTCTGGGCTGCGAGAGCTCGCCAGGTCGAAGGGACGCTCCGGGCTACGAAAGCTCGCCGGGCAAAGAAAAAGACTCTGGGCTACGAGAGCTCGCCAGGTCGAAGGGACGCTCCGGACTACGAAAGCTCGCCGGGCAAAGAAAAAGACTCTGAGCTGCGAAAGCTCGCCAGGTCGAAGGGACGCTCCGGGCTACGAAAGCTCGCCGGGCAAAGAAAAAGACTCTGGGCTGCGAAAGCTCGCCAGGTCGAAGGGACGCTCCGGGCTACGAAAGCTCGCCGGGCAAAGAAAAAGACTCTGGGCTGCGAAAGCTCGCCAGGTCGAAGGGACGCTCCGGGCTACGAAAGCTCGCCGGGCAAAGAAAAAGACTCTGGGCTGCGAAAGCTCGCCAGGTCGAAGGGACGCTCCGGGCTACGAAAGCTCGCCGGGCAAAGAAAAAGACTCTGGGCTGCGAAAGCTCGCCAGGTCGAAGGGACGCTCCAGGCTACGAAAGCTCGCCGGGCAAAGAAAAAGACTCTGTATTGACATTTAAGGACTAAAACCCTATAAATGTCGAAAATTCCACCTAGGGATTAAAACCCTATGAGCAGCTAAGATCCCGCCTAGGAACTAAAATCCTATGAACGGCAATAGGAACAAAACCTTGAATGAACACCTAGGGACTAAAACCCTACGAATGGCGAAGATTTAACTTAGGGACTAAAACCCTATGAACAGCTAAGATCCCGTCTAAGAGCTAAAACCCTATGAACGGTAATAGGAACAACAGCTTGAAGGAACAACTAGGATAGACCCGCAACCTTTTTGAAATCGGGGTTTAAGGATGACCCGGAACCTTTTTGAAATCTGGGTTTAAGGATGACCTGGAACCTTTTGAAATCGGGGTTTAAGGATGACCCGGAACCTTTTGAAATCGGTGTGTTATGCAATAAATGCGTAAACTTTTGCATTGCATGGTTTAAGGACGAACGCACAAACCTTCAGAAAAGCACGATCTTACGTAGGTAAGAGCTCTCATGTGAGGATGGCTTCGAACTGCTAGAGCTTGTTGTACATGTCGATCAAAATATTCCAAAATGGATACTGCACATTTAATGGAATGCGTTATACCAAACGCTCTGGTAATGCAGGCAGACCAGGCGAGATCAATGTCATAAGAGACAATATCAAAAGGGTATCATCAATGAGAAAATATTGATCATATGAACAATTCATGATAGATTCAATTGTTTGGAAAGCATTCAGCATTCTTCAATATCGCAAAATTGCCTTTCGGCTTGAAAGGCGTCATTAATCATCGAATTCCGTTAGGAGATAAATCTTTATCAAAAAAGACCTCGGTCCATGAAAAGCGTTAGTTAAATATGCTAAACAAGAGCTCCTTAATCGGAAAATGGCTTCTTACAAACTCTCAAGAAAGCTGTTTGATCCCATCCATTGATGTGGGAAATAGTCAGATCTCTAATGTATCTCACATTACCAATGTCGAAGGCTTCGAGAATCATTCGCAATAAATACACCTCAACCAATCTAAGAGGTCCTTTAAAGGACTGTAATGTGGGTATGATTGCGGTTTCAACAATGGATTAGTACCATCGGCCAAGAAATGAAATAATTATAGATCAACATCCTCGCCAGGTTTACAAGTCAAGAAACTTTAAGATGAGATAAAATCACCTTGCCCCCCACTTCTTCAAGCGGCAACTTCTTTGTAAAGTCCTTATTTTCACTTGAATCATCCCAATCAGAAGAGACTTCGGGAAAGGGTTGTAATGTTGGTTTGGGTAAAGGTTTGAAAGGCCCAGAAATTTTCAAAATGGGTTCAAAAGTTGGTGATCACCATGGCATTATTACCATATCATCCAATCTTGTCGAGGACACTTGACTTTTGAAATCCAATTTGTCTCGAAAGTCCATCGACTAACCACTTCAATACATGAGCTTCGCTTTTTGCTCTGATGACTTTTGCATTTGCAATGATTTTCTTTTCATGCAGACATTTTGCTTTTGACACTTTTTCCTCGCAAATGAATTCTTCTCTTGATGCTACTTTTTCTCTCTTTTTTTTTAATGGGCATTGGCCTTGCTTTTACTAGGCACACTGCTTTTTCATGCCCCCTAGTTTTCATTTGACTTTCGAATTTTTTTTTTTTAGGACTTTCGAGATGTTTTCCACATTGTCTCGCGAGTATCCATTGCCTTGATAAATCACATGCTTTGTCCCAATGTAGGGAGATAATCACCATTTGGGCTTTAGAAATGAATATTCAGGCTCAACTTGGCTAAACAAGGGTATGAGTGTTTGGGTAGAGAAATGAATGCTCTTCTTCATTTGGGGATGCTTCGAGTTTCCACAAGGATTCACCTGAAGTTACTACAAAAAGATTAACACCAGTGAGAGTAAAGAAATCTTTCTCATCTTTTCACCAAATGCTGTTAACCCAAAATCTCCAAATTTGCCCCAATTGTGGGATGGTTCTTGACAGGGGTATTTTGAGAATTCTTCACATTTAAAGGCTCAAACGGGCTTGACTATAATCACCTGTAATGTATAGGATATGAGAAGGAAATGCCTCTTTTCATTTCGATCGGTATACTATTCGCGAATGAATCTCTCGTCCTTAAACAACACGAGTTTCTCTTTTCCGCTCCTCTCAAAGTGTTTATAGGACGTGTTTGGGAATGGTTTGCCTTTCCTCATCTTAAGTGTTTCTCGCTTGGCATAATTAACATCTCCCTTTCATTTCGTTGAGATCATCTTGAATTGATCAACCTCCACAGGGAATTTTGATTCAAAATGAATGTTTCACCAAGCATCAAGGCAATTTTTGGATAAAGATAATATTCAAAATTTTCGTGAAAAGTTTGCTTTCACAATTCTACTTTTGTGCTCTTTTCTCAAATACATCAGAAACTTCCCATATTTTCGTGAAGAAAATTGTTATTTGAATTTTGGAGGAATGATACTTACCTGCGGTATGGCGACTTGGTAACCCTGTAAAGAAATAGAAAGAATGTGTTAGTTAAAGACCCTTTAGGGATTGAAAAATTGAGAACGATACAACACTACCCCTTGATTGCATTTGTCCTTCAGGTTTTTAATGCTTCCTATCAAAGGAAAAAAAGAATTATGTCAAAAATGGTATTAAAATGGACAATTGGAAACGATACCATTTGCTCTCATTTGAATTTTCCTTCCCGGGTATTTGACAACTCCCTTCATCCGCTCTCGTCCGCCTTTGACTTTTTGGCACTTCTTATTTCAACGTTTGAGGGCATTGTCCCATGGGTGCCTTCCCTTTTCATTGTAGAAAAATGGATGATTCATCTTCATCGTGCTTTCTTGGAAGAAGGTGTTGTCACCTTGATTAAACACATTGTTTTGTCTGCAAAATGAGAAATGGGGCGAGTCATTTCCATTCTCAGTTGGAATAATTCGGGAACGATATATGCCCTTTTGTTTTGGGGATAGCTCAATTCTGGACTAAGTTGTCCTCTTCGTGCAATCTCGTCGCTTGAGCTTTTCCTTTGCAACTCCTTCCTCAAAGTTGCTTGATATTCCCTCTCAAGTGTTTGGAGGTACTGCCCATAACATGATCTGCCCTACATTTATCTGTCTGGCATATGTCCCTTTTGCATCCATTCACTTGTTGGGGGAGAAGGAACTTACTTACAGGCCTGATTATACTAAAGTTACTTGCCCCAACTGGATGACACTCGCCCCAGTCAGATGCTTTCTCTTCCGGAGACTTCAATATGTTCAATACTCCTTCATGCCTTCTTACAGACACTTGTTTTATTTTTATTGTCCTTTGCTCGGGTCTTCCACCTTTGATCATCTTGACTACTTGTGCCCCCGACTATTTTTCACATGTCTCTAGTTTGATGGACAGAAGTTCTTCAAATGCGCTATTTTGCCCCATCATGACGTAACCTTTCATTTGTCATAATGGGATGGACGGTTTGGTCTCGTCATGTCTTTCTAGCATGAAGCATTATTGCTGTGGTCAAACACATTTCTTTATTTTGTGTTGAACCAGTCGACTCCATTTTATTATACTTGGTTACCCCTTGGGTGACTTGCCTCATTCGTCATCTGCAGAAATGAGATAAAACATGTTATTCTCATTCTCAATTGGACTGAATTTAGGAACGGTATACACCCTTTCATGACGAAGTTGAAAATTTTATCTCTAATGCTTCCTTGGCGGGGATGAGGGGGAGTTCATCACGCTCCACGCTGAATCAAATGTTTTCCGGTGCGTCATTAGTGGGGACATTGGCTTTTTGATCACATGCACTTCGTGTTTTAGTCAGATAATTTTAATGTATGTTGCTTCGCCATGCTCTTGTCAGGTCTTTCATTCAAATCCACCCTAGGTGAAAAATAAAAGGAAGTATCATTTCTATATTAAAGTGAATGAACTTTGAGAACAAAATACACCATTTTTCATTGAACTGGACGGTTTTGACATTCCATGCCCCCAATTTATCTCTCGATTACGCATCTCTTGGTGCTCCAATGGGTCTTTTGTGCGATCCTCCTCTTCATCCTCCGCAGATACAACGGTGCCCTTCTTGCTCTTATTTGAGAATCGGCTATTCTTGAATCATCCTTTTTGCCAAGTGGGTGATAATCTGACATCGTTATTTTGTTCCGATTTGCGTATGCCTCGTAAATCATCTTTTGTACAAGTGAGTACACAAGTGGAGACTCCCTATTTTGAGGGACTCGGTGGCACGTTTTCAACTCGTTCCCAAGCGGCCTTCACCCTTTGCCCCTTTACCTATTTTGACAAAAATGAATAAACAAGTCAGTTGTTGTACAAGAAGTTCTAATTGGAACGATTACAGATTTACCATCTCACGGTGTCGTTTTGCAAATCAACCTGCGAAATTAGTCAAGTGAGGAGATGCAATTTTATGTGAGTCTTTTTTTATACTCGTTTTCAAAATTTTTTTTAAAGGTAAAGTAAGAAAGTCCAACCCAACATGTTAGTTTGAAACACTTCAAGTACTTTTAAAGAAAGATGATTCTTATGGAATCAAACCTCATTACTAAAAAATGTGTATTACACGATTTACAAAGCGTTCGATTGGGTCCGCAAACGAAACCCCAAACACAAAACACAATTCCTAATACGAATAATAATAAGGACAAAATGCAAGAAGCTATTGTATAGAAGAGTGTGATGAACACAATTCTCATACTAGTTTTAAATTCATTTTTTTTGTGCATGATCAAGCGAGTGAATGCCAAGGAGCGGTCGTCATGTATAACCTGTAAAAGGAAGACAATGTTAGTATGCGAGTGAAAAAGCGATCTTTTATTGATGCCGTCTCTTATAACGAAAGCAAGGTGGTGATACATACCCCCATGGTCCCTATTTGTGGGCATTCGGTATTTCACCAAAATTTCATCGTAAGAGGAGGCATCATTAAAAGATCAAATTGCAGCTATCAATCGAATGCCCTTTTTATTCCAAATGTTTCGTCGCAAAATGTGGCATCAATTTTGAAAAACTGATTTGCGACTTCGGTTTTTGGAAAGACGAGACAATTCTCGTTTTAAGAGAAATACACAGAATGTGATTTGAATTCCAATTCCAAAATGCGAACAATAAAGAATTTTGTTGAAAATGTGATTTCAATTTTATGCCCTATAATATAATCTTGACTTTGAAGAATTTCTATACAAAATGTGATTTTAAGCCCATCATTGAAAATTTAGATAAGATCATCTGTTTTGTAGGGCCAAATCTGAGATGTTTGAGAATGATGCTCAAGGCTTACTGTCAAGAGTGATTGTCAAAATTTTCAATTATAAGCCTAAATCACTTAGGGCATTCAATTGATTTCCACGAATTTCAAAAATGAAAGTTTCAACAAAAAGTGAACAGGTAAAGAGAGAAATCATACTTACAGTGGATGATGAACTTTCAATCACATAAACACGCGAATGTAACGTGTGGTTGGTTCCTACTCTAGACAGTTTAACAAAGTGAAGCTAAGAGGGTGATCTGACCGTCGCAGTCTCGCGTTGGTGTCAGGTCCTCTTAACTCCGGCTCAGTCGAAAGAGATATCCTATAATCACGCGGTCTCGCGGACAAGGGTAAACACTTACGACACCAAGAAAGAATTTTCGGGGAGAAGAAAGGCAATCTCTACATCGCAGTCTCGCGTTCGAGGTTGTATCTTTCTTAACACCATCCTAAAGCGTTCTATCGCGGCCCAGGTCCGGCAGCATGGTTGTGTGTGCAAAAGTGTAGTGCTAAAACGTTTAAAGCATGCACAACAGTTTAAAAACAAACAATGCTTCGAGCGTCCGAAAAACTAAACATTCATTCCCTAAAACTCAACCCTGCAAAACAAAGGATCAACGGCAAGCATATTCACGTTAGGGATGTATTTGAACAAGATAAACGGCCTAAGTCCACTAAGAAATCCCCAGCGGAGTCGCCAAGCTGTCACGACCTCCCCTGATCGGCCCCGCCGACTAACGGGGTTAAGGCTAATGGATTACTAAGTTAAATCTAGCTCGAGCTCTCCCAAGCCCATACCAATTCGCGACTTAGGTTTAATCTACGAACATGCAAATCAATTTCCACTAGGAGTCGCCACTAATCGATTTTTGGTGGGTCGATTAGACACCCAAGCAAAGCACGGAAGGGATGCTTCACTTCTGCGAACCAGAGATTCAATGGGCACGGAGACTTGGTTACACTAATTAACAAACTAGTGCCCTTTCGGTACCTAACCTTGTTCAATTACCGCATAACGTGTTCACACTAATTGGAAGTCTCAAAATTCCTTTTCTAGCCAAGTTAATGGAAGTAACAATCAATACCTGAACCTAACGTGCATAATCAATCACATGCGAGATTAAATTAAACACGCAATTCAAGACGCGAGAAATCAAACATGGTGCTATTCACAATAAAAGAACAAGCAAAGGCAAATTCCAAAGTCCAAACAATATTTTTTTATTTTCCGGATTTTTGGAATTTTTCTGATTTTTTAATGTTTTTTTTTCAGACTTTTAAATTTTTTTTGAATTTTTAAGCATTTTCGGATTTTTGGAATTTTTAATATTTTTTAATATTTTGATTAACGAAATAAAAATCCCCGATCGGGTCACCTTACCGGATTCCTTTTCCATTTCCTTTCTGATTTTTTCTTGGATTTTCCTGCTTCTTTTCTTTTTCTTTTGTTTCTTCTTCTTTTTTTTCTCTCTTTTTTTTTACTGTTTTTTATTACTTTCTTCATCCCCTGCATGCCTTTTGGCCATGCACCTGAACTTCTTCAGGAACTCCTTCACCGAGAGTTCTTCATGCCATGATTGGGACTTCGCCGAACGCTTCTCAACCCTGACCGCTGTCGCGTGCCGTCGGCGCCAATGGCCGACACCGGGCTCACGCTCCCACTGCCGTACAACACAGCCTCCGGACCGTCAACTAACTTCGACCAAAAAGAGACGCCAGCAACTAAAACTCGATTTCCGGCCATCAAACTTCCGGCCCCGAGGAAACGCGCTAAGTCTAAACAACTAAACATACACGCTAAGAAGCAGAGATAGAGATCTAACGGGGGCAGCTCCAAACTGTGGGCATCACCCAACAAGGGGAATGGAGCATCCGGCGAGGGAATGCGTACACGCGGTCGACTCGAACAATGTGCGAACAGTGGCATAAGAGCAAAAGAAAAACATCGAGGCAGCCATAGAATGTCGAGCCAAGCGCAAATGAAGTATGAAACTAAGCTAACAAGAACAGATTTTAGTGATAAAAGTCTCGGCATTCATTCGGGCATTTTATCAAACAGGTGGAGGGCTAGTTCAAACCGGAGCCCAAAACTGACATTCAACGTGATTTTTTTTTAAAGATGAAGTGCAAGGACCTAAACGACCGTATTTAGTAATAACTTCATCTTAGTTCACAATAAAACACCGAAAATTATCACAACGAGATTCGATGTTTTAGACCTACGCTGTTTCATTGGGATATTCTATCAAACATGTTGTAGGCAATCGTTTTTGACGAAACTCGTGGCTTATTTTCGATATACAAAGCTCGAAGCAGCTTCTTTGAGTATAAAACGAGTGTTGTCCTCCGTTGGTGGAGCCGGGCGATCACCAAATGGACTCGGTGTGCCCAACACCTGAGAGGCAGGGGAGGGGGACCCGAAACAGAGCAAAACGATGAAGACCCACCTGGTTCGGGGCTGACCGGGATGAAGTGCGGCGATTGGAGGCTCGACGGGGGCCGATGGCAACTCAGATGGATGACCGGTGAATGATTAAGGCTCTCCTCTTTTGTCTATTCACCCTCAAATTCTCCTCTCCAAAACTCTCTCTGATGCTCCCTGTTTTTTTTTCCTCGATTACTTCCTGCTTGTTTTTTTTTTTTTAGTTTCACCTCTGTTCTTCTTTTTGAACTGTCCTCCCGTCTTTCTCCGGCTTCCCTCCCTTTCTCTCCAAATCTCTGTTCTCTCCTTTAGCTCTCTCGAGCTCTCTCTCGGAACTCTCTGTCTCGGAACTCCCTCTCTCTCTCGGAACTCTCTCCTCTTTTTTCTTCCCGTTCAAAACCAGCCCCCCTTTTGTGCTTCCTCTGACCTCCTTTTGAATGTGCAGAACATCCCCCTTTGGTGAATGGACTGCACGGTCCCCTCCAAGCCAGAAGAAATGCTTCTTCTTCCGTTTCTTCTTTTATTTTTCTTTCTTGGCTTTTCCTTCTTTTTCCTAAGCGAAGGAGGCAGAGTCCCTTTTGGTGAAAGGGTTGAATGGTCAAAGAGGAAAGGCCCTTCACGTGCTTTCTTCTTTTTTTTTTTTAAATTAAATTTATATATTTTTTTAAATATACGAACAAAATATGTTCTAGCATGCCCTATTAATGTAAATGCACCTAATGCCTATATGCCATGGATTTTAATGAGAATGTTTTTGGTTTAGGGGTTAAAAATTAAACCCTAAAATTTTTTATGCGATAAAACCCTAAACGATCGAGTAAAATTTAGGTGTCAACACCACCCTATCTACTCTTGTCGGAAATTCAAAATCCTCTTTCTACTTTTTTTTTCCCTTGAAATAATTCTTATACTAGCTAAAAGAGTCACCATTGTCTTTGTGTCCTTCGATGACGACGGATTTTGCGAACATGGACGTAATTTCGTAACAAGTGGTGTTCTTATTTTTTACCAGCTACCAAGTCGGGTGTTAACCGTATTTTTGTCAATTTGTGGTCGCTGAAAAACTCGATGGCTTCAATGATTGAAGTCCGATCGAAGACGATCGGTGATATCAAATTTGACTTCAAATCAAAAGAGACTTGAGTTCCAATATTCCTTGAAAAGCCTCAAAGACTTTGTGTAACTCAAATTACTAAATGATACACGAGCAAAAAATTGAAAACCGCGAGAAAATTGTTGGGAAAATGACACAAACAGTTTCAGAACTTTGACTCAATGTGCAATTTGATCCCTGAACTTTTAATTTGTTCAATATAGTTCATGAACTTTAATCTAATGTTCAATATGGTCTATGAACTTTCAATTTGTTTAATGTGATCCATGAACTTTTGATATATATTCAATATAGTCCCTGAACTTTATAAAAACGTTCAATATAGTCTTTTCATTAATTCAAGTTCAGGAACTATGTTGTATATTTGCATATAGTTTATAGACTAAATTGAACATTTACTAAAAGTTTAGAGACCAAGTTAAACAAATTGAAAGTTTAGGGATCACATTGAACATTGGATTAAAGTTTAGGGACTACATTGAACAAATTAAAAATTAAGGAATCAAATTGCACATTAACTCAAAGTTCAGGGACTGTTTTTGTCATTATCCCAAATTTGTACAATAGTTTATTGAATTTTGGCGGCCATGCTTGCTCAATAGTTGAAATTGAATGATGGAGATGACTCGGATGCAAAAAGAAAGTAAAAAAAGCTTACAATAACGAAGGGAAAGCTTCTATAATCAAAGGTAATATTGTAATTAAAAAATATAATATAATTCAAATTTCAAATTCAAACTTTATAGATAATCTATTATAAGTCAATGCATTATGAACGATCTTCCTATTTTCAAAATTTGATGTGCTTTTCATGCTATCTTGATTTCTTGATTGCTTGTGTATGTGGTGATTGATGCTTTGCGATGATTGGTCGTTGAATATCTATCCTCAATTCAATTCCTGACCTATCTTTAATGAACTATTCATGCCTTATTCCTACAAATCAAAGATTCGTGAATCTAAGAACTTGGTTACGTCAAAATTGTCTGATGCCCATAATAGGTACCGTTTTCTCTTTTACGGAAATGCTTTCAATGCAATCTTTTTCAATATTATTCCGAACATCCATCTAAGTGTCCATGCATAATTGTTCAAAGTACTAATATTAAATCAATCAATAAGTAAATGAAATAAAGTGCGAGGAAAAGAAAGAACTGGAGCTATACCAAGCAAAGATTAACAAGGCCATGTTATTGTGTTTACCCGTCAGCTATGCAAATTAAAGCCAATCGTGCTTAATTTAATGCAAAAACGTATCTAAATTCGAGGAAAACATGCTAGACGATGCAAAAACATGCGGACAAACAGCTGGATTAGATCGAGATGTATAGAAGGGGTCGAACATGATGGAAACATGCTCGATCCAATATTGACATGCCAAGGAAAACCATTAGACAACATAACTCATCCTAAGATGAATCTATGCAAAAGGGATAAAAAAACTTAGTGGACTTTAGATCCAATCAGGATGACAAAACGAACCATAAAATCGAGAAACGAGAACAGAAATTCTCAATTCATGTCGACCCTTTAGAACATCCTATGATGCACATCCGCACGGTTTTTGGATTTTGCAAACAAATCTAGAGAATCAAGCATGTAATCTGATTATAGTCAAAACCAACCCATGAACGGAACGGAAAGGGTAGGAATTTAGTGGACCTGACCTCGATGGACGCCCAAAACCAAGGTCTCCAGGAGGGTATTTATGAACCTAGAGTCTCCTTTGCGAGTGAACTTGAGGAGTGGCCCTTCGTGTCTTCAGAAAGTTTCAGATTTTTACCAGAAGTAAAAGAGAGCCTTGAGCATTTTTAATGCTTTTGGTTTGACGCTATCGTCATCAAATCCCCGACTACCCCAAATCCAAGTACAGGATGAAGTGGCTCACCTAGATTGAGTAAACCGCCCTCCTCTCCGATGACGGCTAGATGCAGTTGAGGGAGCACACCGAACGTCATCTTCATTAGAGAAAATCAAGCGCCTGGTAGTCCATGGAGCACCATAACTGTTAGATGCTCCAGAACATAATTCAGCTTCCGTTGGGGCAAATTTTACCGATCAAAATGACGAGAGTCAGTTCTTTTTTCTATCCAAATACATATATACCGTTGCCAACCCCTTTGGGCCTTTACAATTTGTGTGCTACGTGGATTCATTTCTCAGACAATCCCTGTCAAGGACCACCCCGCACTTGGGTGTTTATCTCTTTAAATCATTTGCATGGATCAGCCAGCATTCATAATAATTTCAGTGTTGGAAAAGTTGGGACAAGCGATTACCTTTGAAATGATGAATGGGCAGTTTAGTTCTGCTATCACAAACACTACAGGTAAACCTTGCGAAGCCAAACTGGACTTGTTTGTTCCATTTCTAATAACTCTTGATTGTCTCCCAATACCAGGGCAAAGCATTTGCTTACAATGTAAATCATTTTTTTTTGTAAAGTTACAATGTAGATCATTTCAATTTGAGAATCTCAAGATTAAGCAAAAATTTCTTAAGATGACGAATGGCATTTTCTTTATATATCCTAAATACAATAGGTGACCTTAGTCGAGCTTACTTGAGCCTGAGCGTGTCCTTTCTTTAGGAAAAGCCAAATATAATCAAGCATTAAAGGGACGACAAGTCACGAATTTTAATTTTGGCATGCGACCTACCAACAAGAAATACATCATGGGATTTTGGGAACCGGAACAAAAGAATTTCCAAGATTGACTTCCAGCTCTTATGCAAGGATACCAAAAACTTGTCATTTAGAACAATATTGAAAACCTATTGCAAAGAAATTTGACGTGAAATCCTTCCTTATTATAGCTTTTGTGCTTTGTGCTGTTATTACGAATGCTAGTGAATTGGGTTAAATTGAGTTTCTAACTTGCCCAAAACCCTATAATGATGTGATTGGTTTTCGGGTGTCAGATTGCAAGGCACTAAATTATTTCGGTAATATTTGATTTTTGAGTTGATATACGTATTTATCGAAAAATTTCAAAAAATGTAAATTAGAAAAATTTCCAAGCTCCCACATATTTAAGTAGGATGTGACCGAGATACCTTTTTGGAAACTCAATTGGGATTTGGGACGGTTATAGGAGAAGCTATTTTTGAGTTTGAAATAGGATCGGTCCTCCCAAATCTACCTTATCGCAATCTCTAACTAAGAGAAATTAGTAAAAGATTGCGAGCATTTTATGCCATGGGGAAATGAGTTTTTAGATTAATTCAGTAACTTAATATTTATACAAATCTATTCTTATGAGACGAGGTCAAGTCCAAGTAGCAATACGAAGAATTATTTTGAAGGGCAAGACAAAAAAATAATAATAACCATTAGTTTCAAAGATACAAAATGAGATAAATTGATTGCGTGAATTGCAATTCACGTTAGTGATTGATGATGTCACATAAATATGTTTCATTGGTGATATAAGATGAGACACATTATAGAAAATGAGCATGATTGTACTTACATATCACAAATTGTTAATTCTGATACATTGTAAGCACCTTTATTGCATCAATATGTAAGTGCAGAAAGAACCAAAAAAAATCCTAAATCTATTGCATTGGTGTCAACTCAGTTCTAAACTTTTCAATTAAGTTAATTTAATCATAAACATTTTGCATTTGTGTTAATTGAATCGATCAGATCAATTTAGATTTGAAATTGCTGATGTAGACATTAGCCATCCTACGTGGCATGGCCATTAGAACGGGCGGTGCTAAGGTGAACACTTTATATTTTATTAATTTATCTTTTATTTTTCCTCATTATTATTTTCTTTTTGGGTTTATGGCTGGCAAGGGTCGCTGAAGCTCAACGGCCCCCTCGCTGGCCACTAGGCGAGGTGGAGGAAAGCATGAGCGAGGCGAGCCTTGCCAGGGCCTAGCCAACCGTGGGCAAAGGCGACCATGGTCTCGCTCGCAACTAGTGAGGTTTAGGCCACCTTCACCAGTGGCTAGCGAGGCCCTAACGAGGCGGCCTTGCCCACACCCGCCTGGCTCGTCCTGACCATCGCCAAGTGTTTCGCAGAAGATGGTCGATGTCTACATTAATGATTTCCATTTTAAATTGGTTAAATAGACTCAATTGACACAAATGTAAAATGTTTATGACTAAATTGGCCCAATTAAAATATTTAGAACTGAATTAGCACAAATGTAATAAGTTTAAGACTTTCTTAGTACTTTTCCCTATGTAGGTATATTGGCCATCATCATTAAGTTTTTTTTTGTTTAATTAAGCATAAACTAAGACTACATTACCTTACCAAAAAAAAAACTAAGACTACGTAACCTTCCGAAAGCTATATAGTGTTTTAACAGACCCAACTCATTTGGAACTGGAAGAGCAAGTTATCCAATTCCCAAACAATAGTTACGTGATCAATAGCAAACCAACACTCTCCCGAATGTGACAAGACCGTCTTGCTCACACATCTATCTCCCGATGAGTTGGTAATCTGGGAAAGTATGGTGGGACTATTTTCTTAGTCTTATCGGCTTATTAAGAACCCAAGTGATACTTGGCCACGTCAAAATGTGAAGTGGAATTGAACCTAAGCATATTCTTAAAATGCTTCATCCAAATTCTCGAGATATATATAAAGCACAGACGTGTATTCCCTCATCCTATAAAAGACAAAAATATGGAGGGGGTTCGGTCGTTGGGACATAAAACAAAACATGTAGGAGAGAGCCCCAAAAGGGTTTTACTCTCCGCCTTTCAAGGCAAGGCAAGGATCCCTAGGGTTAACGGTAATAGAGTGATACTTGGCCGTGTCAAAATGTGAAGTGGAATGCTAGTTACTACTATGATAATCTGTCTAAAAGGAGGAGGGGAAAGAACTAGAAGTAACAAAGACCACAAGTTCAAATAAAATCTGTCTCGAAATCCCAAATGAACCAGCCAATCCAACGACTTACAAAACGAACGAAGACGGTATCCGATTATTCAATGAAAACGTCACGAGAAACTCCTAGAGCGGCACTAGATCCATCGTACTCACATGGTGAATACTCAATACTTCTTTTGGGTCAGGCTGTTGTTATGACCCTTGCCATTGCGCCCACTGCTGCCCTCGCCGTACGTGACGTTCCGGAGCCTCTCCTGGACCTGATACTCGGAGTAGCCACTCTTGTTCCCGACCCTGACGGTGGATGTCTCCTTGAACTCATCCTTGTATCCGAATCTCCCCGTGGACCTCTCCTTGAACGTGTCCCCGCTGGAGAAAGTCTGCTTGGTCGTCGCGCGCGTGTAGTCCCCAGTCTGCTTGTCCTGATGCCCGGCCCTCGAGCTCCACTCGTAGCTGCTCGCCGAATGGCCCGCGCTGACTCCCAATTGCTTTGGGGATTCGTTTCTCGGCTCCACCACTGCGAACCCGGTCATGTAATGCACCGGTGCATCGTAGCCTGATTCCCCTGAATCTGAATCCATCCTATTATTACCAAAGCTTAGAAAATTAAATTGAGGGAATGACATTTCTTTTTATCAAAATCAAATTTATAGCATGACATAAAATTCTAGCGCCCACGAATTTTACCACGTCACCTATTCATAAGTGAATAATAATCCATATTTGATTATGCAGATCAAATTTTGTATCAACTCAAAATACACCCATTCGTGTTGCAGAATTTTCGGGTTAAAAGTAAATCCGTTAAAAGGTTCGATAGAATGAATCAAGGAAGATATGAACGATCCAACCCAAACAAGTGGTCTCCGTCTACCCGAAAGTCGGAAAATAATTTCCTGAAAACAACAGGCTTAAATGGCGGGAAACAAATTCCCGCTTCTACCAAGAACAAAAACACTTTTCCTAAACCATGAAAGCTAACGGTTTTCCTTGAAAATTATTTCCATGGAACATATCTTCCTTCATCACGAAGTTCTCAAAAAGGCAAACGCAACCTAAAATTGTATCGCTGGATTAAGACAAACAAGCAAACACATCCACAGAGTGTTCATCATCCTCCTCCAAAACACACATCATTAAGTCATCTGCTCGATCAATCGCCATCAACGTATGCATAAAGAAGTGAAAAAATTGATTGCTGCTGCGCTCAAAATCTCAGAAGAGGCTTTGAGTTAATGAAACTTACCTGTTTCTATGACTTGCCTCGCAAGAGAAGAGTATTTGGCTCTAGGGTTTTGACAGGAAATAAAGCGCCGTGGCTGTGAATGGCCATTATAAAAGGTTAGACATCATGCTTTTAATATGCCAGAAAGTAGATCGATAAAGGAAAGTCATTTCGAATGAAAGAGGAGGAATATTTTCCACAGATTTAAATTTTTTAATTTTGCTAATATTTCGCAGAAAACTTTATCTAACTGAGACAAATCTGGGAAAATGAGGAAAGATTCAAAAGGGAAATAGGGTGCGATTGCGATGGTTCCATTCTCGACATGCATGCCATTTTTACGCATCCCAATTATGTTCACAGCTGTATGTATCTAGAAAAATGAACGACTATATTAAGGATTTAAGAAAACCACTAGAACCAAACACAAGGACTACCAGAACCTCATGGAAGGGAATTTTGAGTAGCTTTAATCATTCTTTTTCGAGACTATCTAATTCATGCCAGGCTAACTTATAGGTTTTCTTTATGGGAAAACCTCTTATTCGATGGTTGCACGCCATGGACTCGATTATTTACCAACTAAGATGTCCACGCAATCTTTTTTATCAAATTATGAACCCTAAGATTCTCGTATGCTCCGAGTCCGTGCAATACTTGTTTTTTTTTTTTTTTTTGAACTTGCAATACTTGTTGGAACCAACAAAAATAATGACAACTTTGAAAATTTATAATAAGTACACAAATTGAAGGAAGAAATTATTTTTAAATTACTTTTTAATGAATTTAATTCGTTTACAACGCTCACCTCAAGTTCTTATATAAAAGCAGAATAACTACGCTACATCTAATAATCAAGAAAAACATCCCACACGCTCACTTTCTGAAGGACAAAATGTCAACAACAAAACAGACACAAACGTTAAATGAGCCAGAGACCATGAAGTCTTTGCTCCTTCTGACAATGTTAGAACTTCACGCTACCGAAAACCGAACAAGGGCTCCTCTTTTCCTTATGATAGCATTTAATGGCGGAGGGTCTAGTCAAAGATAGCCCACCATAAATCATGCTGACATTCGTTTATCTTCGATCTTCTTCTGACACCCACCATAAATCAAGACTTTCAAATCTCGAATCCTGCCATATAAATCAAGACTTTCAAATCTCGAATCCTGTCATTAGCGAGCTCAAATCCAACAATCAATTTTATATTATTCAAATAATATTTTTTTACGTTGATAACGATTCTAGAGTGTAACTTAACCATCCAACTAAGATAAGCGAATCACAGCACAAAAGTAACAGAGGAATCACAACCAACACGTTAAAAATAGTAATGGAAGGCAGAAAAATGGTGAAGTACAGTAAATAACCCGATACAATGTTCGGGGAAAGGGGGATTCCCACGACCTAAATTCAATATTAAATCTAGGCCTAACTCTAAACCATAGAGTCATTGAGAGATAAACTGCTAAACGAAACTCAAAGAGACAACATGCACTGAGCTTGATCTCTAAAAGACATCTAATCAAAGCAAAGCTACTTTTTTATCATTTTCTTTTTTTCCATTTTTTATTTAAAGGCATGCAAGACTTAAATCTTAAATCTAACTGAACGAAATGCACTAAACTAATCTGACCAGCAAGCACCAATTGTAGTTTTACACTGTTGACTAAACTCGTCCCAGTCTTCTTTTTCCCCCTTCTGTGTTCTTTTCATTCCCCACTTTACTTTTACCAGCCAAAACGTTCTCCTAGTGCAATGCCAGTAGATACAGAGAGAAAAAGAAGAGAAACACCATCCAGCAGTTCAGCTTGCTTGAGAATGACAAGAAGATTATCGCAGCACAACACTTGGACGACGATAATATCATCCTCGCGACTGCAAAAATGAGACATTTGTGCACCTGAATGGGAGTAGCTAGATGGAAGAAAACCAAAGGGGGGGACGCGATGGGAGACTACTCACAATGGCAGTAACAGGAGCAGACGAGATAAACTAACACAATCAATCTAATCGAGCGCTAATGAGGAGTTGACCAAGCACTGCACAAGGTCCAAACCGAGGCACATAAAAACGCCGAAGCGAGCAACGAAGTCTAGGCCAACATCAGGTGAGGCTCGCGGCTAGAGAAAAAGAGAAGCTTGGTTCCAAAAGTGCAGGGGAAGCTAATTTTCAAAGAGAAAAACATTCGTAACTTTACAGATTGGACGCCGAACGTTGTGGCCGGGGCAAGTGAGCTCCGGCTTTGCGCTCGGTCACGCAACGAGTGGGCATCAGAACTAACAAAACGGGACCCGAGTCCTACCTTGAATTGGTGAATGAAGATTGGATGAACTCAAACAGGTTCTTCACTTTCAAGATCCCACCACCCTTTTTTTGACTCTAACCTCTTCTCTCTTTTAAGTCTCCAGCCCCTACTTTTGCTTGCCCGCGTGAAATCCACCGCTCCCCATATGTTTTTACCTCTGTCGTTTATTGAGGATTAATACCACGAAAAAATTTAAATTAATATATTTTTTAAATTATAAAATTTTTAAATTTTATATATTTATAATAAATTTATTTTATATTAATTTTTATTAAATTTTATCGTTAAATTACTAAATTAAATAATAAGTTAATTAATGGGTGTTACTAGTTTCGAGTGTTAGTCTCCTTTAGCATAGGTACGAAGATTTATTATTTTTTACTATATTAATTTAATTTAACGAAAATTAACGGAGGGTAAATTTGTTACGTCCGTTTTAATTTTAATTTGAAGTAAATTTATTATAAATATAATATTTTTATAATTAAAAATTAATTTATTATAAAAATGTTGGTTTAGGATTTTTGTATTAACCTTTTTTAATTGCAGCAGCCTGCACGACCTCTTTTTGTTTTGTCCTTTCAAAACGGCCTTGGTTAGTCAACAAAGCTAGCTGCATTTCCCCTCTATGTCTAGCTCACGACTGCTGTCAATCAGTCCACTTTGCTTTGCCCGTGTGTGCTCCTGCAGCTGTTCAGCTTCTTGGGACTCGAGTTAGTAGCTGTTCTATGCTGACATAGCAAACAGGTTCTCGCGGGTCTAGTCAACTGTAAATGCTGCCACCGAGCATTGGCGACGGTTTGGGCGCCAAGCATTTTCTCCTAGTTTGGTTCTCTTACTCTAGGTCATTTTTAACGGGATCGTATCATAAATCGAATTAAAACTATCACGAAAAAAATATAAAAAATTAAATGATGCACGAATTTATTTAGATTCATCTCCGAATAAAGTTACGTCCTGCAAAAGAATTTCATTATGATTTAAGTTTACAATCACAGCCACTCATTATAACGATCTCTTATACAAATACAATATATATAAGACTTAAAATGGGCTCAAAGTCCAAGCCTATCCGAAACTCTTTAATCTCACAACAAACGAACCAGCAAATCCGATGTTGTTTCGGGGCCACTGCCCCCGCCCTCTCACCGGGGAGTGGGGCCACCGTCCGCTCATCGGGAAACGAAACCCCCTCCCGCTGTCCAGTCAGCAGGACCTCCGTGTTGGGGGCGTTGCTCCCGAATTCCCGCATTCCATGTGCACCGATCACATGTCGTCGGATTATACTTCGATTTCTCTAAGCTCATATCGACGTCCTCGAAATATTCGCCAACTCCAACAATTTCTAGTTCTGTTTAGCTCAATTTATAGCCCAATTTGGACCAGAGGATCGCGGCTTCTATGCTGCTCAGGGTGTGCAAAAATGTGGGAGTGGGTGTTTAGTGGCGTGAGTCGGTGGTGAAGTAAAAGTGAGCACCTTGGATCAGACATGGTCTAATCATACAGTCAGGCGGAAACGGAGAGCACGCCCTCGTTGTTGTTGTTGGTCCGATTAAGCTGAAATTTTAAGGGGAGTGAGGTAACATGTGGATGTAGGTTGTGTAAATTTTTAACACCAAATAGATATCGGAAAGTCCACTTTTGGAGACAATACATCACTGTTTTTGCACAGGCGGGTCAGTCGACACCAGCTCGGAAAAAGGCAAAGCTGGAAAGTTACGCTTAGAGCAAGTGCACGGACCAAATATCATTGGAAAATACACTTGAAGATGCTTGTCGTGACACCTGGTTTGCAATTTTCCGGGTTCATTTGGGCCTTCAATCGGTCAGGGAAAGACAGCCCAAAATTCCTGGAAAGGAGGTTGAGACCAAGCGTGAATTGGGGCGGTCAAGACTCTCTGGAGTTGCCATTAATCAAAATTTTAGCCGTCGGACTCGAGAATATAATACTATGATGTCCCAAGCTTGCTAGTGTAGAAGAAACACGGTGAAAAAGATGGACTCGAGATGTTGTATTGCAAACACTTTCGATTAGGGGTGGAATTGCAAACATTTCCGATTACTAATTTTCACGACAGGAGAGAAGCCTCTTTTCACATAGATTCATGAGTTCTAATTCTTCCTTTGAAGGCTTAAGGCAATGAAAAAGAGAATAGGAGCAAGGGTATCTGACTAAGAGACATGTGAGGAATACTTATTATAGAGAAAGAGGTGCTTGCCTGTTCTCAAACAATTGTTTTTCCAGTAGCGTATTATCAGCCTAAGCCTGGATTAGATAACTTCTAAAGAGGAGGAGGAAGGGGGCTAGCAAGGCAAATTCAATATCTTATCTGATTGCTTAAGGGAAAGAGAGACTGACATAAAGGAAATAAGATTGGCATGGAGAAGGAATCCAACTATCGAGATACACTCCTACGGGGAATGCTACTCTTTCTATTGACAAGGCGAGCTCTTTAGGAATATTATCAAATGAGTCTATTTACTTAGTTTTCTCAAACAAAAGCAAACGACAATTCAAGGAGAGGGACCTTAGATCATTGAACTGACAAGATTGATGGGTCAAAAGGTATCGTCCAAAAGTAAAAGCACCTAAATGATGATTGGGCCAGTTAGCCCCAAAATCAGGCAAACGGAAGGAGCAAATCTCAAAATCTGGCAAACAGAAGCACCCAATTCTAGGAACAAGCTCGCGGTACATGTTCAGGATCGGAATTTCAGAAAACCCTTTGGCTCTTTGATTGTGTCGCCACGAACTTCAGATAGAATTTCAATGCGACGCCAAGCTATTGCAGAGAACAGAGAAACGCGCCGATGATCCATCTCTCCAAAAGGCCAGAGTAATCAACAAGAGAGATCAAATAACAAACACCTAGGTTCTCCGAGTTCATATAGGCTCGCATGGCTTGTTGTAAAGTCCCAACAAGCAAGGTCAGAAGTTTAGCAAACCAAAAGTGAAATGGGCGAGTTCACAAACTAAAGCATATGTAAGACAGATAGCACGTCTAGTTACTAACCCCCAGAAGCAGAAACAGAGTCTTCAAACATCACTAGATAAAACGGCGGATCAGATGAGGTCATTTATGATCCTCATTTCTTCTTGTTGGTCGGCCTGAGATGCTGCTGCCGCTGCAGTTGCCACTGCTTTTCCCAAACTCAACGGTCCGAAACCTCTCTTCCCGGTGATACTCAGAGTAGCCTCCCTTGCTGCCGATCGTGACGGTGGTGCTCTGCTTGTACTCATCCTTGAATCCGACTCTCCCCGTGGATCTCTCCTTTAATGTATTGCCACTGGCGAAAGTACGCTTTGTGGTCGCGCGCACATAGTCCCCAGTTCGCCTATCCTGATGCCTGGTCCTTGAACTCCATTCATAGCTAGTCACGGGATGTCGCCCTCCATCAACTCCCGATCGCTTCCCAATGCTTCCAGTCATAGTTTGTTGTGGTCCATCCTGCCCCGGATTCACAATCGCATTTCCTGGCACCCCATAGCCCCCAACTTGATGTTCCAGTTCATCATTCAATTCCTCTGACTCCGTTCCTGTCAATATGGAAGCTCAAAATATGAACAGCAACACAGGAAAAACTTCAATTCAAGCAGACATATAGCAAGCAAAAATTCAGTGCCGCTCCTGATGACCACAGTGAACATAGATTTGCACTTGCCTTCACTTTCATCATAAGACCCCTCACCATCATCCCGCTCTTCATGGTTATCTTCCCTGCCGGTCCCTTCATGGGATTCACCTACATTGTCATAATCGCTGAATTCTTGCTGCTCTGAATGATCATCTGAATAATAGCCACCATTGTCTTCCTCTCCCCAACCACCATCTAAATAATAATCACCGTCATCTGAACTATATCCAGCCATCGATGATGTCTACAAGAAAAATAGTTGCTCAGGGAGAAAGCAGTGTGTAAATCCACACCTATAGAATGCTACATGTGTAAGTAACATCATACGAGAAAATAATCGAGACCAAGGAGAGAGTCCAAAATTTCCCATTTCACATTTATATTGGACTTTACCACAAGCTACTTAGACAGATGGTGCGTCAAAACAGAACTCAAAAGGCAAAAGAACAATATGTCCTCAAAGTTCAACACTTAATTCAACCTTGGCTTCTTCCTATAGTCTAAACCGAGTAGAAGTTCTGTGTCATATACATTTCTGGAACTTCAGAGTATTTGAGCCCGAACTCAATACATCTCCATCAGCTTCTAGACCGTGAATTTGGAAGACAATCTTTTGTTTAACCACATTCCCATTCATTAATTCAAAGAATGTATTCACCCTCCAGCTAAAGTAAAAGGCTCCAAAGTTTACGCTCACGTGGCACGGACCATTGAAACATTATTTAATATACGAAACGAAGAAAATATCTAAAGATTATCGCTACACCAGCTCCATCACATTTTTCGTTACACAAAACCAAGGTAAGAGCAACAACTCCTTGTACAACAGGATCAGACCAACAGAGGCAAATGCACCTACTTAGAAACCTGGGCAAGTGAAGGGATTAAAGTGGTATCCTGTGTCGAAAGAAATTACAGTAGTACAGTATAATAGGACATAGAAATTGCACGTTTCAAATACTTTTCGAGGAACAGAAAACTGTGTCTAGTCAGTCCAACACGGTGAACGCTGGAAGTTGCGTGAATTCAGAGGACATCAAACACGATGAACGCGCAAGGCAACCTAGAAACTGATTGCGAGACTAAGTGGCTGTTCGTCAACTGGGTAGTGTGACTTCCTTCGTTACCTGAGTTTCGCGAAATCAACCAGCGAAGAAGAAGAAGGAAGTGTCTGGACTTTAGGGTTTTGAGAGGACTCCAGAACTGTGAGTTTGATAGCAACTTAGGGAATGATCATTTGTTCTCTGGGAAACTGAAAAGTAACTTGAACAGTTTATAAAGAGGAGCAATTGTTCCCATGAGAGGCTTTAGTGATACGTAAAGGAAAATGATAAAGCTAGTCCCTTAACTTTAATGCATCGTACAATATCGTTTATAATCTTTTGATTTATTTCACGTGCTCTCTTAACTATTCAATCTAATCTCTAGACTGCATTCATTTTTCCATTAATTCAAATTAACAAGATTTGCTTATGTGATTTCCAATCCGTTAAGTTTGAACTGTAGGCAAAAAAAAATTACATGTAAATTATCAATGTAAAATATTCATCTCAAATCAAGAAATAAGTGGAAGGACTATATTGAACAAATTTAAAGTTCAGGGATGATATTGCACATTGTGCCAAAGTCGAGGCATCATATGTTCTCCCTTACTACTAAAAAAAGGAAATTGATACAAACAGTTTCTGAACTTTGGCCCAATATGTAATTTGGTCCCTGAACTTTTAATTTGTTCAATATGATCCCTAAACTTTTAATTTGTTTAATGTCATCCCTAAACTTTTGATGCATGTTCAATTCAGTTTCTGAACTATATGAAAATATTCAATATAGTCCCTGAACTTGAAGAAATGGAAAGAACTGCATTGAATATTTTCATATAATTCAGAGATTGAATTGACCATGTATCAAAAGTTTAGGGACAATATTGAATAAATTAAAAGTTTAAGGATCACATTGAACATTCGCCTAAAGTTCAGGGATTACAATGAACAAATTAAGAATTCATGGACTGTTTGTGTTATTATCCCATTAAAAAACTAAAGTAGAATAGATTTACGTATATGTTTGTTTATATTGACGCATATATCATTTATCTCACTTTTATATTTTCCATTTAACCTTACCAAACTTTTTTTTCTAATTGTAAAGCAAAGAGGTGAATATATAAAATTGAACAAAGGAGGACAAAAAGGTAAAACAAAAAAAAATAAACTATTCGCTTTCTATTAAGAAAGTGTGCTTGATAAAATTATTTAACTGTGCTTATACAGCAATAAGCAACCTCATCTTTACACTCCTTTGTGAGAAAATTAAAATGCTTCTCTTATTTTATTTTATATTTTGAATTTGAACTAATTTTTGTTTTCATTTATTGAAAACATGGCAAAACATTCATTTTATGATTTATTTCTAGATTACGATTTGTATAGTGCTACACATGAAAATAATGTCAATTTGTTTTAATCTCCATGTAATTAAAATTATGGATTTTATTATTAAATTTTAATATTGCATATTGAATAAAAATTCATCGCACTCACGCAATGTGCGCATAAAAACCAGTATAAATAAAAGCCAGGATTTGAATTTATTATCCATTCCGAAAAGTCCAACATGGCCTCCATATACAATGTTTGCTCAAATAGGAAAAAAGCGAGAGAAAATTACAAAAAACAAAGTCATAGACCTATTCTATTCTAAACATTTCAATTTAATCAACTGATTATGAATCTTTGGATAATTTACGAATTTAATCATTCTGGCTAATTTTGATTGAAAATCGCTGATGTGGACACTGAGTGTACCGCGTAGGACGGCCGGTGCTAACATGGATGTTTTTTGTAATTTTTTTAAAAAGGATTATTTTTTATAATTTTTTCTATTGTATTGTTCTATTTTCTTTTCTCTCTTTCCTTTTTTTCTTCATTTTGGCCTGTGAGACCCTCGCTAGATCTAGGTGAGGGCCACGACCCTTGCCAACAAATGACGAGGGCTTGTAGGCTCTTGCTGGCCACAATGAGAAAAAACGAAAAGAAAAAAAAATCTACAAACTCAAAATATAATTTTAAAAAATTGAAAAAATTATTCATGTCAGCGTCAATCACGCTACCACGTAGGACGGCCGCTGAGTGGCCGGCGTTCATTTCAAATATTTTCGGCCAAAATTTGTCAAAATGACTACTTTGGAAAATTGTCAAAAAATTTATGACTAAATTGGTCAAATTGAAAAGTTTAAGAGTAAATTGACATCCAAATTTTTTGGTAATTATCCCGATAAAACTAGAATAAAAAACTGGATGATGGAGAATGGTTTCTACTCTACTTCAAGCGCATCGACATTTTAAGTGCCCCCTCCGATCCGATAAAAAGAATCACAATCTTTTCATGAATTAGAGTCCTAGTGGAAAAGTTCAAAGTGATGCTTGGAAACATTTTAATCGAGAATTTCCTAGGTTTCACGCCGATGCACGCAATATGAGGTTGGAAATGTCGACCGAAGCTTTTAATGAAAATGTCAGTGAAAATAAAAACATCACTAGAAAGAACAAAAGGGATCTTTTTCTATTATCGATTAAAAAGAAAGTCGATTGAAGAAGTACGTACATCTTTCCTCATGGAAGGAAATGAAATGATATTATAGAAACCGTAAACAGACGTAATTACAGCATAAAGATTTTCGAAAACCAACCGAAAAGTCCGGCTTAATTGCACGTTATCGCACAATTTTCGACTCTTATCAAATTTGAAAACAAGATTGCGCGTACCCTCCTTGAGTCCTTGTGGCTGATCACGTGAATTTAGGGGCGTAAAAAACCGAATCGAAAACCGAACCGAAAATTGCACGAATTTTCGGTTCGGTTTCGATTTGGAAAATAAGTAAAAAAATTTGGTTATTTGATAGTTCGGTTCAGTTCGGATCGGATCTCTGTTTCTTGGTATTGTTTTTTCTTTTCGCGTACATTTGTCTCTCCCCTCGCTCTCGCTATCAACAGCCGTCCTCTCTCTCGCTCTCTCTCTCTCTCTCCTACCCTTTTCTTCTTTATTCTCTCTCCTCCTCTTCCCTCACCCAACAAACCCGTTACCTTTTCTTCCCTTTTCTCTCTCTTCCTCTATCTTCGCAAAGAAGAAAAAACTAAAAACCGAATCGAACCGGTTTTATGATTCGATTCATATTCGGTTCGAACGAGATTTGATTCGATTCAACAGTGCACCCCTAACAATTTGGTTCGGTTTGGCTTTCTTGGAAAATCGAATCAAACCGAACTATTTACACGTTTATGTGAATTAGTGGCTTAACCAAGGGGAGAATTACACTTTGCCCCTCAATTTTTGCAATTTACCCTTTGACTTGCGAGAATTGTGACTATATGAACTCCTGGTGTTGACTCCAACCTAATTTTTCTCACGTATCTAACCAAGTGACTAGCGATGAAAGGCTAGCTATGAAAGGCAACTTGTGTGTGTGTGTATATATATATGAGAATAAATACAGAATGCTCAAAAATATATTTCAGAATCGTATATCGATATACACTTGCCGTTGTATCCTATCAAATTCTTGTCAGAATTTTAGTTACAAACTTTCATTGCTATATATTTCAGAGTTATTCTTCTGCCTTTTTCATGTGTATATACGTGCATGACAAATTTTCCCTCCATAATCGTACTGTCGCGTAGTCAGAGCTCCAAACAGAACTTGGTTCAATTCAAAGCCAGGGGACACATTGCAACCAAATTCTAAAATTCAGGAGGCAAATTGCAAAAATTGAAATGTTGGGAGGCAGAACGGAAAGGGCAGTATACTCGGCATCAAGAAATCAATCGCTTGTCTCGATGGATGGGTGCGTGTTTGCGTGTGAGAGAGAGAGTTCTATCTGCACTCGAGACTATGTTTCTCATGCAGAAAAATGTTACAGCAAAGCCAAACTTGCAGCCCATATAGGAGAGGACTACAAGCATTAAGTTCTGATTCAATATCGGAGGAAGAACTATAAGCGCAGCTGGCTATCCGATATACTAGGAAGGACTCCTTCGAGCACTAGAAACCACAGTGCCCACTTCTCCAGAGTTCACAGATATAAAACACTGGAAGTCTAGTATGAACATCAAGAAGAAGTCAAAAGCAAACGCAAACTGTAGGGCAGAAGAAGCAGGTCTTTGCAAAGGAAACAACTTGACATGGCAAGCATGGTTTAATCAAAAGATCAATGACCATAGCAGCAGCGAACATACCACGCACGAAAACTACATTCGCTGTCCAAGAAAAACTTCACAATAAGGAATTAAAAGAACCAACTTTTGAATCAGTCTGCATTTGCAACACCTAAAACCGACATCAAGCTACAACGACAAAAAATTATACTAAAACATACGATTAGATCAGATAGGCATGAAATTTGCAGCTATGCTATGAAGAATGATAAAGAACAAAGAACGCTGACGATCTGAAACTTTTAGCGGACAACACCCATAGCCTCCTTCCAATGAACTACTCACATCCACAGAGAACACAAACAGAAGCACCAAAACGACCTCAATAAAAGAAAAAACAGCGAAAGAATCGCGCAAGGACAAAGCCAGCAGCCTCAGATCCGACACAGATTCCACCTAGATTAAGTAAATCAACCAACAGACAAACCCATCCCAAAAAATCCAACTTTGCATTATTATTTCCTTTTCTTTTCCACCGTGAGTCCAACCGACTCTCCTTTGGTCAATGGTCGAACCTGATAACTTTGAAGCTAAAAAACGGCACAATTGGCTTCTATTGGAAAGGGAAAATGAAAGCTACTCATTGTAGTAAACTAGCAATTAACTAAGAGATTGCTACTGTGAAGATGCTAAAACATGCCAGAGGCAGAAGACCACCTCTCCAAGCAGCAAATAAAATATCAATTCTAAGAAACATACATAAAATGACATCTTTCAAACGAGAATACCAAGTACTAGGAGACATAGATTACCGACAGGCAGTGTGCACAGTTACATGCATACGGTATTATGTCGATAAGGTGTCTCGATATTGTAGATCTGGCTGTCTCAACAAAGAGTAAAAGAAATAAAAAGTAAATGCTCTCCACAAGTTTCAGATCCCAAAAGAAGCCAAAAAATCCACAACCAAAATTACAAAAGTTCATGGAACTCAATTGCATATGTCCACAGTTCTACACAGGCGACCAGCAGCACATCACATGACTTCTTGGATCTGGCAAGCCAAATCATCCCCAAAAATGTGCTTATCTACCAAGGGGCCCCTAATTGGAGGAAAGAAGTGGGACTTCTTTATCTCTAATGAACTCAGAAGCAGGAAGAGGCTTAGCTGCTTTGCTTTTGACTTTGGCTTGACTGATATAAAAGGCAAGCTCAACAACAAAATTATTAAAAAATCCATCATGTCTAAGGGCTCTTTCTTGTTTTAGTACCAATTTGGTTATTGAGCAGTGAAAATTGGAACCTGTGGCACTTCACCTATCAAAGAACATAACCACGCAAAGGTGCTCCCTAAAAGGCTTCTTTAAATTCCAAATTAATTTATAAGAGACACACAACGCTGCAATTTTTTTTGTCCAGAAATCATGGATTGGTCGATGATTATGTTCACCGCACAAGAGTTAAATGACACCATGAAATTCCACTCAAAGAATAGCTTCTTGGATTTTGCAAGTTGCAAGTCAAATTGTTCCAACCTGAAGTTTAAAAAACTCCTAAACAGATCAATCACCGTATAACGCACCTATTGCCGTCACTTGAAACTACAAGCAAAATAATAAAGCATGCTTCATATCCACCTTAATGACTGTAATCTTTGAACGATTGCTTGATTCCACAAATTGTGTCTCAATATTCTGCTTCTCGATACTTTAAAGCTTCCACACAAAAATCAAAACGAGGACATACTTTGGTCTACTGGATTTATACAATAGGGAAATAACCCAAATAGTACACCAAGTGTCGCTTCAAAGAACAATAGGAGAAAGCACAAGACCATATGAAACCTCAGTCCAGAATATGTCAACACCACATCTACATCACAACTAAAAGTTCTAATGCGCCTCATAGAATCGTTGTCAAGATATCATTCAATTGGAAGATACCAAAGCATTTATAGGCAGACACACATGAGCCCAAGAGTACAAGCCACATGCTGCAGAACATCCTTCACTGGTAATTCCAAGTCAACTGGTTTCGGACTTCTCCAAGGCTGCATCAAATCAGAAAAAGATTCATATAAATACTTACAGATATAACATCATAAGAAGCAACACATAGAAAAAATCATGCACATAACCTCTGGAATGTAGTGTGTGAGGAAGAGAGTTATGTTTGTACACATGCAAATGTGTGAGGGTGTGCATGTGCCTGAGAGAGAGAGAGAGAGAGAGAGAGAGAGAGAGAGAGAGAGAGATAGAGATATTACTATTGTAGTTCAAAAGCTTCTCAATGAGGTCAACATGAGTCATCAGCATTCGCCTACAGCAATACCGGACCAATCCCAATGCATCAAGAGCATCTCTGCATGCCAAGACACCAAACTTTCAAGACTGGAAAATCCTTCACAAAATTTATAGCTGCATTCACTACAAGCATTCGAAACTTGTATCGAAATCAAGGAACAAAACAGTCTGTACAGAAGCAAAGACAGCTACAAACCAGACATAGAGAAATCTCACCCACTCCAGACTCTGAACCACTTCTAACTGCATTTTTACCGAGTGCCAACAACAAATGGCCATTCTGACAAACTAAAGTTCCTTTCTTCGAACTCTTAACCATATCTATTACACTTCTAAAACTAGTGGCAAACACCGTGAAATCCAGACGAGCTTGTCGAAGAAACAATAATAAAAAAACTAAATCATCATGCTAATTCATAACAGATCATAGAACCTAACGAAGAAAGGTCCTAAAAGTTCTAAGCATCACCTCTGGTCCTGTTTTCACTATATATAATATATATATAGCTCTCCTATTACATACTCACAAACTGTACCATCAAAATCAAATAATCACAAAAATATGAAACTTTCTAGCTTCAATAACAAAAAAAATGTAGCAAAAGAAAACGAAATTGAATGAGAGCATCACCCTTCCGGATAATCAGCCTGGAGGAGATCGAGATACTGGTCCCACTTGTTTCCAATCACCTGAAACCAGCAGCAACCATAAGCACATAACCCACTCAAGCATATATCACAGCAGAAAACAGAACCCTTCAAGGTCTATGCAAAATAGAGTGTCAAAAACACAAACTTCATAAAACCATCCCACAAAAACAAGAAAGCACGTAACCTCACCAGCATATCACAGCACATAACAGAAACCTTAAAGGTCTATACAATATAGAGCGTCAAAAACACAAACTTTGCAAAACCATCCCACAAAAACAAGAAAGCACATAACCCACTCGAGCATATATCACGGCAGAAAACAGAACCCTTAAAGGTCTATACGATATACAGCGTAAAAAATACAAACTTTGCAAAACCATCCCACAAAAAAGAGAAAGCACACAAACTTAGTAAAACCATCCCACAAAAACAAGAAAGCACGCAACCTCACCAGCATATTACAGAACATAACAGAAACCTTAAAGGTCTATACATTATAGAGCGTCAAAAACACATACTTTGCAAAACCATCCCACAAAAACAAGAAAGCGCATAACCCACTCGAGCATATATCACAGCAGAAAACAGAACCCTTAAAGGTCTATACAAAATAGAGCGTCAAAAACACAAACTTTGCAAATCCATCCCACGAAAAACAAGAAAGCACATAACCTCTCCAGCATATCACAGCAGACAACAGAACCCTTCAAGGTCTATACAAAATAGACGGTCAAAAACACAAACTTCGCAAAAAAAATCATCCCACAAAAAACAAGAAAGGCAATAGATTTCGCGGACGAGGAACGAACGCCAAGTCCCCCGGACAGCGGCATTACCTTGCCGCAGGTGAAGCAGCGGACGGGGATAATCATCTTCGCCGGCGATACCCTTTGCCCGTCTCTCTCTCTCTCTCTCTGTGGGTTCGGCTTGCGACCGTGTGAAGCTCGAGAGAGCGAAAGCGTGCTTCCGCTGCGTGCTTGTCCGAACACCTCTCTCCCTGACGACGTTTTAAAACCTCCGAAAAGAACAGAGGACAGGAGGAAAAGGGGGTTAGGGCTCTTCTCCCTGTTTGGTTGCGTGCCAGGCCGGGCTTGTGTTTATTGTTTTTTGGGATACGTGCACTAGATGTCCTAAAACTTGTCACAAAAGTGCAATTGAATCCTAAAACTTTCAAAAAGTGCAAACAAGTCTTAAAACTTATTACGAAAGTGTACTTGAATCCTAAAACTTTCAAAAAGTGCAAATAAGTCCTAAAACTTATCATGAAAGTGTAAATAAGTCCTAAAACTTATTACAAAAGTGCAAATAAGTCCTAAAACTTTCAAAAAGTATAATCAATTAAAAGACTTGAATGAACCAATTTAATAAGTTTTAGGACTTGTTTGTACTTTTTGAAAGTTTTAGGACTAAATTACACTTTCGTGATAAGTTTTAGGATTTTGAATGCACTTATCCCTTGTTTTTTCATTCTTCGATTAAATTGATTTGTTTATTTCAGTTGGTGCAATTTCCTCTGTTGCACTTAATTTGTTTTCATGGAATTATTTTTTATAGGTTGTTCTACGAAGTGAAAACAAGCCGCAGTTTGGCCTATCAATAATTTATATGTTGAATTGCTATGTTGGACCGTTTCCTTTTCACTTTAATTTTTGGGATATGTGCACTAGAAGCCCTAAAACTTATCACAAAATTGTAATTGAGTCATAAAACTTGTTATGAAAGTGCATTTGAGTCTTAAAACTTAAAAAAATACAAACAAGTCCTAAAACTTGTCACAAAAGTGCAAACAAGTCCTAAAACTTTCAAAAAGTATCATCAATGAAATGATTTAATTGAATCAATTTGACAAGTTTTAGGACTTATTTGTATTTTCTTAAAATTTTAGGACTCAAGTGTACTTTTGTGATAAATTTTAGGACTTATTTACACTTTTTGAAAGTTTTAGGACTCAATTGCACTTTCATAATAAGTTTTAGGACTTCGAATGTACTTATGTCTTAATTTTTCAGTTGAGCTACGGGTGCGAAAGCTTTCTTTACTTTGAGAAAGAAAGGCCAATTATTGCTACGTAATATTATTTAATTAAAAAAAATCACGGCTCGCAGACGAGTGACACCAAGACACGTCGAGATTTTAGCAAGATCTCTTCCTAAGAACTCAGTTATTAGTAAGATTTTACATCCTAAAAAAAAAGAGAGAATTTTCTTTTCAAAAAAAAATCCAACCCCGGTCGTCCGATGCAGAAGCTGCGCTCATGATGCTCGAAACTTCACTCGTGGTGGTTAGAACGTCGTTCTTGGCGAATGCAGGGTCTGTCATCAGTGGAGACGAGAGACTTTAAGCGGAGAATATAAGATGTATGAAGCACAGGAGACAAATCGAAGGCACGGTGGTTTTTCTAGTTTCATAATAATTTCTAATGTCCTACTACTTCCCTTTGACATCTCCATTAGTTTTGATCACTTGAGATAGGACAGGATCGCAGATGATCTTTACCATGCGATACTTCTTCTGCATTCACTCAGAGAACTCATTAAATACTTTTAACAAGATCTTATGATCACAGAAATGAGTTCATAGATTTCGCTATTGGCTTTTGAATTATCCAACACGTATAAGATTAATATAAAAATGCATGTACATGTGACCGGTTGATCGGTCCCTTGTCAGATTACTGAAGACCCCATGCCCTGTCTTTGGTGGTTTTGCATTTTTGGGACGAGAGGAGGGATGCACCATTCACCGTATGCCTCATTAAAACTGTGTGAATCCCATCAAATTTAACCAGAATCATCAAAGCCAGATTTTTTTCTCAAATTTCATAAAAGTAGTCAAAGTATTTACCGCCTATATAATATGGGAAAATGGATATATAAAGGGTTGTGCATCATTAAAACTGGTGAATGCCATAAAATTTAACGAGAGCCATGAAAGCCAAATTTTCTCTTAGATCTCATAAAAGTAGTCAAAGCATTTACTCATATAATATGCGAAAATGGGCGTATAAAGTGTCGTGCATCATTAAAACTGGTGAATCCCATCAAATTCAACGGGAGTCATTATAGCCAGATTTTCTCTTAGATCTCATAAAAGTAATCAAAACGTTTACTGCGTATAATATGCGAAAATGGGTATAAAAAGGGTTGTGCTTGCTACAACACTTTATAGAATTTACATCTTGCTTTATTGCAAAGAAGGTCAGAAGCATGGAGACAAATAAGAAAAAACACCATTACCCACCTTGTGATGATCGCGGATGCACTACCCTCGAATGCTGTCTTCGTATGCCCCCAAAAGGCCTATGTCCCTTTTTTCATTTTTATATTTATATTTCTAGCATACAATATTGTTAATTTACATCAATGCTTTTCATAATTTGAGCCGTTAATTATTTGGATATTCGAGCATGTGAAATTTAGTAGTATGCATGGACGACAAGGCATGCAATACTAATTGAGTTTCGACGGCATAATCTGAGGTCGAGGTTGACAAAGGATTGATTGCAGTGCTTGTAGGGGGTAAAGTCAAGTGGCCTGAGTTGACGAGATAACGCAAAGAAGGCAATCGAGAAGGACAAAATCCATACGTGATGGCCATGGCGATACCAATGGGAAAAGAACCTGTGCACGATTTTTGCTGTAACCGAGTATATGTTTGGATTAATGAATTTGGCCTTGTCTGTAAGATACCAGAGGTTGGCTGAGGGGGTCTTAATGCGAACCCAGGTAAAATAGGTCATGAAGCTATTCGATATAATAAAATGAAACGAATAATCATTTGATGTGGCCCTGTTCATTTCTCAAAGATTGTGAGAGATTTTAATAATTTCCTTTGATTGTTTTGTTAACTTTTGAATTATGACTCTATCTATGATTTAAAAATGATTAATAAAAGTTGACCTCAATAACTTGACTAGGATTTCATTGAATTTTACGTGAAAAATTTGAGGTTGAACTCGTCTTTCAAATTTGCGTTATATATGGTAGAAATGGATCAGAAATGACGATTCAAACATATCACAAGCGGGCATGGGAGTGGTGTGGATCCCCCCAAAGCACAAAGGAGGTTGGCACTCTTGCTAGTACAGCAAGAGTGCAATCTTTCGGGGCTTATTCGAACTTAGAGATCAGAACAGGTGAAGAGGAAACAAGAAAGCAAATCAAGAAACAGATCATTTGGCCGTCGCTCTTCTGCACTGAGTTTCTCCATTCATCTTGTCAAGGCAAGTCCGATTCGGTGGCAGGGGCTCAAATGCCCATTACGACCATACTATCTCGACGCAGTATGTTTTGTTTGCAGATTAACCTCGGAAGAAGAGGTGATACAAAGAACAGGACACAGCCAATACAAACCAAAAAGCTAGTGCAACACTCTCTTCCATACCTAGTGACAGTTCTGGACCAAAAATATCTTCCCGTAAGAGGATCAATATACCTGAGGATAAAGACAAGAATAATTGAAGTTCAGTATCCGAAAACAAGTGTTCAACAATTTAACCCAAAAGAAAAAACAAGTGTTCAACAATGTAGCTGAATTTGAAGTGCAAAAGAGGGTGTATGAACTAGAAATCTCTTTTGGCAGATATCAATGCTTCTTCCTCTTATATCTGGGGTGAAAATCTTAAACTTGAGAGCTGATATTAAACGTTTGATACCATAAGTTGTAGGTGATGGCAAAGATTTCTTTCTATGGTTTGATTCTGGGCATCCTGTGGGGCTATCTTGCTGGATAGGTTCTCTGCTAGAGTTGTCCATACTTGGGGCTCATCTCTGCAAGTTATAGTAACAGAGGTTATTGAGGATGGAAGGTGGAATTCAGCAGCTGCTAGATTAGATGATATGTTATCGATTCAATCAGCATTTGGTGGGCTTATTTCTCCTAACGCAGAGCAAGCAGATATTTAAGGAGACATGGAAGGCAACTCCTTCAAAGCAATTTCTCAGTCAACAGAGCATGGATTTCTTCTAGAGCTGGAGCAAGCAGAGTATTCTGGCAGTATACTGATTTTTTTTGTTTTGGTCGGATCAGTATACTTATTTTGCTGGCTTGCTATTTGAACAAGCTCTCAACTAAGGATAGAATGATATTCATGTGCCGTTGCTGTCAATGATATTTATGTGAAGTGGGTTGCTGGTGTTGAATCAAAGAATCAATTGTTTATGGAATGTAAATTGCTAAGGAGGTCTGGAGCAAGATAGAGATGTGGGATATATAGAGGCCTTGCTCAACTGGGATTCTGAGTTGCAATGGGCATGTAATCCTTGGAGAAGGCAAATTTCTTCCCCGTCTCATCTTCAAGGCTTGCATGGACTGCAGTTTTCCTCTCAGCAAATAGCCATTTGTAGGAGCTGGAGGTCGATGCCATACGAGATTTGTCGCATTTTGAACATTTTCTCTAGCAGAGATCCTTTGCTTTGGTTTATGAAGTCAATAAAACTCACTACATACCCAGCCAAAAAACAAAAACAACAACAACAAATCTTTGATGCTTTTATCCGACAGATCAAGGCTCAACTCAAGATCAAACAGCATTAGCTACATCTCGTCTCTTGATGAATTTTGGCCCCCAATAAACAGATCGAAAGGTTACTAAATGTGAACACGAAACTTAACAAAATCCTAAATGTCTAGCAAAAATCTCTCGCCGGAGCCGAATATCCTATTTTTAAACACCATCAGTCCGTCAGCTCAAAGAAAAAATAAGGCTGGGTAAGATAAATCAGAGAAGATACTCTTGAAAGGGATTTGCTCAACCACAAGACTATAGAACTGCATCAGCTAATGATCATCTTATTGAGGAATTCGGCTTGCTCTGGAAAATACTCCAGCAATTCATCCTTGGTGACCCAAACAAAATCCTTGCACTTCTGAATGTTAAACTTGTTTGTTGCAATAACTTGAGACTTAAAGAAGAATCTCTGAAAAAGAAGGAAGAATCAGCAAACCGAAGGCTAAGTAATCTCTGTTTCAAGTTCTTCCAAAACAAGGACAGTATATCATTTCTACAGCAGAAACGGACTATATAACATACATACAGATATTCCTTTGTGACAAATTTTTGTGCTTGTTCGTCTGATGAACTAAAGTCATACCTTAAGAGATGGCACTTCCACTGAATCTTCTGTTCGTTGTATGACTGTATGTCCCATAGGAGCATTTCCAACAAAATAAGTATGTGACAGATCTCCTAAGACAGATTCCAGTGCTGACTCTGCACACTGGAGAAATGAGCCACTGTGAGAGAAGGGAAGATAAGTGAGGAAGAAATGTAGATGATGCAAATTTTGGTCACCACCTTGCGCAATGTCTCCTCAGTTTCATAAACCTTTTCAGGAAAATGCCAGGCGGGATCACCAGCAGGAGAACCGTACGCATTACCATAAAGAAGAAGATACAATCTCCTGTCTAGCGCTCTTTGTAAAGACCTATTATACATTTAAACAGACACGTGCCATAAGAGGGCATGCAAAATAAGTAGATTCCGAAATGCCTATTATATCATCATATAACTGATTCTAACAGTAAACATTCTTTGATCTCAGAATATAAGATCCAAACTAGTTAATGAACCTACAAACTGGAAATAAAAGGAACACCCATCGCATTGTTTGTCATATTCAGCTTATTATCAATACCAACCTCTCATCACAGAACATTAAGTACGACCAAATTGGACCACATTTTTTTACAACAGAACATATTTGCTTGTTTTTCATCACCAAAGAGTTTGCGATGTCTGAAGAAAACCAGCACATCGAGAATTCGCGCAGACAATTCCCATGCAGTTCTCAATATATAAATTCATTATCAAAGAAACAATCCCCTGTACAAGAGTATTTATCTCCATTTTACACAGCTGTAATGCAGAAAGGAGTTCACATAGGAATCCTAGTCCCGCGTGTAGGCTATCCCAAACAGGATATTAATTTAGAGGTCTATCATGATCCACAAAAGCAAAGAAGGCCCAAAAGAATTGGAGACAAATATTGAGGAACGCCAATCAAAGAAACAAAATAAAAGATATCCGAGAAAAGCAACACGGACTATTCTACTCCAACAAATACCAGTAACAGCATCAAACATGCACCGCATAGGAATCTCCATACTTTCTATCATTTGTTTTGTCAGCTTCAGTGATCCGAGGAGCTGGTACATAGTCAATCTGGTAATCACCTTTTCCCCTAGTTGAAAGAAGAGGACAAAGTTTGTGAATTGAAAATTGATTGATCGTTCAATAATATGTGAGAGAGAGAGAGAGAGCAATGATAAACAAAAGAAAAAATAAGAATGTAATCTTCCAAGCAACTACTGCGTTCGATTCAGATACCACAACCATGATTAAATCAAATGACCCAGAGAGAGAACAGGCCACTATCTGTGATCATGTGGTAAAACATTGAACGATTAGCGAACCCACATATTAATGGAAAAAAGAAAGCACATGACAATTTAGCTCCAGGCCTTACAATCGAGACTGAACAAGACAAATAATAGATAAAGAGAACTTGCCACTCAACTTTTGAAATAAATTTATGCCGATTAGCTTCAAGCCTCACGAGAGGGGTCAAAATGACATAAAATAGGCCAAGAGAGATTGGCACTCACAGAGTTCAAGATAATCACAATTTGCATCAATGACTAGTCTCTTAAGTCTTCTAAGGGGAGCATGAATAAAAAGGAGGATTTGGAAATTCTCTTAACAGTAGCATTTGATGCAATTATTACTGGACCACAGTTTCAGCTCCATGTATTCACCATAGTTCTACTTTACAGCATCTCCTCATTAGGGGGGTGTGGGCAATTCTGTAACCATAGATTGAGCTTGCTCAAACATTTAGATATTTCTTTATTTATTTAGCAAGCCTCTGCAGTAATTTTCTTTTGATAATATAATTAAACGACGTAAAAGCACCACTAAAGAAAATTATATACTTAAAAAAAGCATGAACAGTAGAAATATCAAATGAAAGTGCATCAACTGTCACCAAGACTAAATACCTCGAACTAATTCATTCAAAGTTTATGCATGTTGAGGAGGTAATGTTTTACAAGATTAACGATATCAGCATATTGGTTTGAAGCTTAAGCCCAAAGATACTGGACAAGAAGTCAGTTCACCAGACAACTAACACTATCCAAACGGATAACATAGACGAAGATGTTGATTTCACAAACCCAGATAAGACTTTAGATACCAAAAAAAAGGGGCATATAAATGACAAGCAACAAACACAATGTCAAAATAATTCACTTAGACGGGTGCACATCAGATTAAAGTCAATGGAAGTAATGAGAAACAATTGCCGATTTGCCATTACACCAGGAACTAGCAAGCCAGAACTAATTACTAACAAGACAACACTAGGTCGAAATGATTCAATCGATGTATAAAGAAATGTACCTGGCATTAGACTTGTCTAGAAACTCATCCGGGTATCTCCTCCGATACTGCTGACGCCAACGAAATCTAAGCACAAATGAAAAACAAGCAAAACCGACATATATTATTAGCAAACATTTTTCATTCCATTCACCAGCCCATCTTACTGATTCAGACCCCGGTCCCCAAACTCAAGTCTCCCAACGAATTTGTCCCAAAAGTGAAAACCCCTAATTAGCACCCACCAGGAGCCGTGTGAATCCATTTTTTTCTCAGCTTAAAGTAAGAATGAATAAGGAAATGCCGAATCTTCACTCTCTAAAAGCTATATATCACGAGAAATTGGAATGTAGCTGCAAAGTGCTAAGGTAAAATTCAATATGTTAGTCTCGAAATAAATCCCCGCCAATCTTGGAGCCGATTGAGATGACCATCAGTTCATTTGCGAGTAAAGAAGCAAGGAGCATTTAGCTAAACCAACCCTCCGCCAAAATACTTCATTTTCAGAAGAAAACGAATTCAAAAGACTACCCAGTTGACCAAATGGCTCTCCTACTGCGAGCATCATCCCTCAGCGCCGAAACAGAGCAAAGTAAGTGTAGTGACTCACGAGAACTCCTGAAATGCGTACACCACGGGGTCCATCTTCGGGACGACGACGGGCAACCTCTCGAACAGCACGGACGCGACGATCTTCTCGGACTTGGTGCAGAACCCACGCGCCGGCCGCGCCAGCGCCGACAGCGACCGCCGCATCTTCTCCCCCTTCCCTTCGCGGCTTCGCCTCTGGATCCAGCAACACAGCATAAAAACAGGCATCAGACGAAGACGCCGACAGGAACAAAGAAGGAGACGAAGAACATCCTCGCACGAACACATACATAGGAGATATCAGAGAGAGCGAGAGAGAGAGAAACCCGGCGACTTCCTCGGCGGTTGCTAAAACCCTTCGGGACGGCGGCGACCGCAAGCTTCAGCTCAGAGGAGAGGCTGGGCCGCCAAGCGTTCGCCGGTCGTCGCTGCTCTGATGGCTCTGCAGAGTCCGCCGGTTTTTGTGGCCATATTGGGCCGGGCCGGAGAGCCCAAAAGCCTGACTTAGCTCTGCCCGACCCGAGATACTATTGAAAATAACCACATATATATATAGGGCTAATTCAAAAAAACACCGATTTTACCTTGAGTGGCAATTCTGACCCGAGCTTTTTTTTTTTTATCTCAATAAAGAATACCAAATTTTACTCGAGTCCTATATCTACCCCTATATTGTGAAATTTTCAAATTTTTCGGGCCAAATTTTGAATTAAAGTGAAAATTGGTGATTTTTATGAGACAGAAGAAATTTTAAGTCAGAATTGCCACTCAAGGTAGAGTTGGTGCTATTTTTTGAATTAATGTATGTATGTATATATATACATGTACATGAAAAAAACAATATGCAATTCAAGAACTACAAAATGAATTTAGTCACACCTCCCCATGGATTTTGATAAACTAGCTTAATATTTCTGACATTACGCTCGTATACCACCTCATTTTATGTTTCCCCCATTGAACTACTCGCTTATATCTCCTTAAATCATGTAAATTGTAAGAAATTTTACAACAAGGGAAATTAGGTACATTTCATATTATATCCCGATTAAAAATCTAGACGACCAAACACAGTCTAAATGTTTTCATAGGGATATCTAGACTTGTACTTATATCAATCGAATCTTTGTTCCTAACTTTTTAAAATGATAAAATTTTTAAGGTTTTGTAATTTGTACTTTCTTAGTTAAATTTAATTAGATATGTGTTTTTTTAATTTTATAAAAATATTAAATTTTTGGATCATTAATTGTAGAGCTTGAAAACACACAGATTTAATTAAATTTAATTATGAAAACACGAAACATATCAGATAAATTAATATTGAGAACGAATCAATACGACTACCAATATGAGAGAGAGAGAGGATAGGGCGTTGGACATCATAGTAGCTAAAGAAATCTTCTTCTTCTTTTTTTGAAATTGGAGTAGTAGAATCGTCTATAAACAAATAGGGGTAAGCGGTTCCAGATTTTTTATAAATTCCACCTAAAACCTGGAACCTACCCTTAGGTATAGGTTCCTTATTTTTTGGAACCTGAAATATACTCATCGGAATCTGGAACCTAGAACCTACCCTGTTACAGATTTTATAGTTGGTTCCAAGGTTTAACATGTTCTTTCTTTTTTATTTTATTTTTAGTTAAACAAAACGAAAATGAACATAACAATATTGAACAAGTTTATTATTTACTAAAGAGAATATAAAAGACTAGTTTTCTTGGCATTATGATTCAAATAAATATAATTAAAATGAAAAGTCATTGCGTGAATCGATACTAGGGGTAAGCGATTTTATATTTTGTACAGTCCACTTAGAACTTACCAATGAGAATATGTTAATTATTTTTTGGAACCTGAAACCTATCCTATCACAGGTTCTAGATCAACCTAAATTTCACTTGTATTATTAATTGAACAATTGCAGTGAATCATCATTTTTAATAACCGCCACTTGCTACTATTATCCACTGACCATAACTTATATTTAGATATTAGCATAATATGAAATATTAACAAGTCATAAAATTAAAGCTCATATTAGTGGTTCCAGATTATACACTTATCATCTAATATCAAGAAACACCGTAGAATCACGTGAAATCGTAGACAAAAAATAAACACAATAAACTTGTTTGAGTTTTAGGTTCCAAATTCCAAATTCCAATACTTAAAACTTGGAACCTACTTATCGAAATAGGTTCCTTAATTTTTGGAACCTGGAACCTACCATGCATACTTTGGAACCTGGAACCTACTTTGTATATCTTGGAACTTGGAACCTACGGGTTCATATTTTAGAACATAGATCCTGAGAATATGATCGGTAGGAATTTGTAGGTTCCAGGTTCTAGGTTCTATCCTGGAACCATGTTCACCCTTATAAACAAGAGAAATGATGACAAATGTAGATGTGTGGCAACCGAACTTTCACGACTGTAGATTCATTCATGATTGTATAATCATATTCACTCGTATCATAATACCCACTTTTTAAAACTCTCCCACTGTCAAGTTTCATTCATGAAACTATGAATATAATCTTGGGTTGATACTATGAAAAATCCCAAGTTGGTATACCTGTGACAAATTTAATCAAAACTAATTTTTTGACTATAAAAAACCCTAAACTGGTACACATATGACAAATTTACCCTAAACTAATTTGTTGATTACCAAAAATTCCAAATTGGCACATTTGTGACAAATTTACCTTTTGTTAAATTGGAATAATACCACGAAAAATCACAAATCGGTACACCTGGTAAATCTCCAAACTGGTATATTTATTAACTGCCACGTATCATCCAACTCAAAAATTTGATGGTAAAATTTAACAGAAACTAACGGATGGTAAAATTATCACAAGTATACAAGTTTGAGATTTTTGTGATCAAAAAATTAATTTGTGGTAAATTTGCCATATGTATACCATTTTATAGTTTTTGACAGTATTAATCCTATAATCTTACCTTACCACAAAAAAAATCCTATAATCTTTGTATGATAAATGATAGCCTAACGATTAGGGAGAAGTACCATCCCTATTGTGCTTGTCCTGTACGTGGGATTTAATCCTAGAGAAAATTACCAAAAAAGTCATAAACATATAGCATATGTCTCAAGCCAGTCCTAAACTATTTAATTTGACCAATCGAATCCTAAAACTTTTGACAATTTATCAATGTAATTCATCCAACTAATTTTGGTTGGAAATTGCTCACGTGGATGCCGGCCGTCCTACAAGGCATGCCGGCGTTGACATGGACAAAATTTTTTTAATTTTTAAATATTTTTTCAATTATTTTATTTTTTATTTTATCTTTTCTTTCTTTCTCTCTTCCTTCTTTTCTTTTAGTTTTTCACTGTGACCGATAAGGGTTGCTGGAGCTCGCTAGCCACTGGGTAAGGACTAAGAAGCCCTCGCTGGCTGCTGGCGACCGTCGTCTAGCTTGGCCTAGATCTGGGGAGGCCATAGCGGTTGCGAGCGAGCTTCACCAGCTGTGGGTGAGGCTGCCTTCACCAATGGACGGTGAGGCTGGCCTTGCTTATGGCTGATTGAGGACTTCATGGCCCTCACCTAGCGGCCGACGAGCTCCGATGACCCTTGCTAGCCATGGTGAAAAACAAAAAAGAAAAGAAGGAAAAAGACAAAGAATAAACAAAAGGAAAACTAAAAAAAATATTAATAAAAAATAGAAAATTAGTAAAAAAATAAAAATTATTCACGTCAGCGTTGGTCATGCCACGTAGGATGATCAGCGTTTACGTCTACAAATTCTGGGCAAAATTGGCCAGATGAACTATATTGACAAATTGTTAAAATGTTTAGGATTCAATTGCTCAAATTAAAAAGTTTAGGGCTGAAGCGACATAAATGCAATAAGTTTACGATGTTTTTGGTAATTATCTCTTGAAATTAAAGTGAAAGTCACTTATTCCAATGCAACACATGCATTAACTGGCATAGAATATTACTACAATCTAACTTAGTATGTCCTCCTCCTCCTCCTTCCCTATCACAAAACCTTAAACCTCTCAATAATATTATTCCAATACAACACATGCATTCATGGTTTAATCTCTATTAGGAGTAGACTACTCCACGTCCATTACTTAAGTTGTTTGCAATTGTCATTTGCATAAACATTAAACTCAATTTGTTTGATCTTTCCCAAAGTTTACGGAAAGACCTTTCATCATCGCTACTCTCATCAATGATAGAAATCAGTTCTTCAACTTGAAATGCTAAATCAAGATCCAGAACACCTAAGTGAAATCGGACTTGTTCACTCCAATTAGAGAATTTCATTTCATTGAATAAAGGAAGAGACGAAGCATGTGAATGAAGATAAACATGTACAAATGCTGCAAATATGTAAGACAACACTCATACATTAGTGCTTTGAAAATATCATATAATTAGATTCAAATTAAACAATACATGTAAATTATAGTTCTCCTTTGGGTGATCCTATGATATACATTAAACCATAATGATGCTAATAACTTTTATTTGGTAACTATAAATACACCTCATTAAAATTTATTTGCTATCTTAGGATATACAAACAAATCTAACAAGATATATAATTATCAACTATTACGTTGATGAATTATAAGAAATTAATTAACCTTTGAGTGAATCCCTAAGTTCTTAGAAATAAGGGTTAATACCACGAAAAACCCTAAACTGGTACATCTGTGACAATTTTACTCCGAACTATTTTTCTGATCACAAAAAATCTCAAATTGGTACACATGTAACAAATTTACCCCAAACTATTTTTTTTACCACTAAAAACCCTAAACTAGTATACTTATGACAATTTTACCCCGAACTATTTCTTTCATTACCAAAAACCCCACACTGGTACACTTGTGACGATTTTATCCTCGAACTTATTTTTTGAGCACTAAAAACCTCAAACTGATACATTTGTGACAAATTTATCCTTTGTTAGTACCCGTTAAATTATATTAATATCACAAAAAATCACAAATTGGCAAACTTGTGACAAACAAAGGGGTAAAACCCAAAATCGGTACACATATCAATTACCACGTGTCATTAAATTTAGCAATTTGACAATAAAAATTAACAAAGGTGTACCAGTCTGGAGTTTTTGATGGCCAAAAAATTAGTTCGGGGGTAAAATTATCACAGGTATACCAATGTTGGGTTTTTTATGGTAAAAAAAATAGTTCGAGATAAAATTATCATAGGTGTACCAGTTTAAGATTTTTTGTGATCAAAAAAATAATTTGAGGTAAAATTGTCACAGGTGTACCAGTTTGGGGTTTTTCGTGGTATTAACCCTAAAAATAAATGAATTACAATATATCCATGACACCAATAAGGATATGTAATAAATCAATTTCTTTCATAGCATCAATTAATCATGAGTACATGAAACATTATATAATTTTAAAAATTCAAGAGACCTTAAGGTTCGACCATTTTGGTGACTAACAAATCATTCATAATTGAATTTTTCGATTGTAATATACAATAATTGTTTCATAATTTGATTATCTCTAAACTTTAAGATTTAATCACTTTGGTGATAAAATCATCATAAAGGTATGAGAATCAAATTATACATTATGATTCCTCAAGAATACATATGTGTGTCTGTGTTAATTCATATATAAATATATGAATACATATAGCAAAACAATTAACGTGCTGTAAAACATGAAAAAAAAATTATACACCAAGAGCATTAAATCCAAACAATAATTTACATGTGATTTCATTAAGCAAGTATTTGTATTAATTAATTTGATGTGTACATATCTTTAACGAGCATTAATGAGAGATCATTAATGAAACCATATATTTTAATAATCGGAAAAATCACGAGATCTTAAACCATGCTCTAATACCAACCGTTGGCAATAATGTAATCGATAAAGTAGAAATTCATAATCAAAGAATATTAAATCTTCATGATTTATTCACAACAAGAGGGATGAAGACACATACCTTTATCCATAGCAATAATTTTGAGAAAATGATTGTTGCAGAAATAGGAGAAACAAAGAAATCCGATTTCTTTCCCTTGACCCACTTTTTCTTGATGTATTTTATCTTATGCACGATAGAATACAACTTTCGTTACCTGTGTGGGTGGAGAGAGGACCAAGCTCCTTTTATAAGCTATCAATAATAAGTGCCTTCAATCAAAGCATATAAAATACTCTATCGTCATAAAAGTTGCAACTTCTCCTATTTTATCTTCATTAAAGTTGCAACTTCTCATATTCTATCTTCATAAAAAATTGCAACTTTTCATAGCCAATACGTTTTTTACCATTTAAATAATTATTAAACATTAATAATATCATGGGAGCCATAATTATTCTTACACCGAGTGTATTCGCTCAAAGTAGATACCATTTTGTTAGTGATTTTGGTGAAGTATATAGCCTTGAAGTTAAAAAAAAGAAAACAAAAGAGGAAAACATAGGAACTCCATGGACGTTCTTTGATCCTCGTCAAATACCAAAACATGGACATTCTCTGATACTTCATCAAACAGGAGACGTTCTCTGATTTCCTCCATCAAAATCTTGCTCTGATCTCAGATCACAATATAAATTGCTCATCCTCTCTCCATCTTCTGCGAAAAATACTCATCGTCGACATCTCTCTCGTCCTCCTTTCACTTTCTAACCTCACTCCCCTGTTCTCACACTTGACTCCTTTTCCTCATCCACTGTATCTGTCACTTGCCATTTTCTCCGCCGACTACAACGACACGCTCAGGAACTTTAGAATCTTCATCTATGGCGCCCGTAGGACCTTCAAGTTCAAATCGGAAGCTCAATTGCTCTTCCTCGCTTCCCTCCTCGTAAGCCCCTTCGTCATCGAGAACCCTAGCGAGGACCACCTCTTCTTCGTCCCCTTCGACGGCGACCTCTCTGAGCACTCCATAGCTCGCATTGTCCGGGACATTCACGCGGACCACCCCTACTAGAATTGCAAGCTCAAGACCGACCACTTCTACACTTCCTAAGCCTACTACCCGCTAGATCTCGCCTAATAGTTGTAAGCAAAGGAAACAACTGAGAATATGAACCAGGCGCAGCAGCCCTTGACGGCGACCTAAGTGGAGACCCTTGGCGCATGATTTTGGGCGAGAACCCAGAATTCTCCGATGAACAGTGGCTTAGCGAGGGCAAGATTGGAATTTGGAAAAAAAAGTGTGGGTAATTTTGAAAGGAAATAAATTCATTAACTTTGAAAGTTGTCTTTCGAAAATTCTGAAAGCCCAAGGCTCCTTGGGCTTTCAGCTTTGCCATTGATGGCATTTTTCCATAGTGGTCCAATTTTATTCTGCCAAATATCCTAACTTTTTCGCAAGCGACTTAAGGAAATCAAACCAAACGCACCCTGAATCACATATATCTCTGTAAATCAATGCTCCATGCTATGAATCAATATTTTGCTATATAATTCTATTGGAGAAAAAAAATAATTAGGCTATATCTTAGTCATTGTACTTTTTTTGTCTTGCTTTATTATTGATAAAAATGATATATCTATTGACAAAGGTAATTTTTTGGGTTAATACCACGAAAAACCTCAATCCGATATAACTGTGACAAATTTACTCAAACTAATTTTTTGACCACCAAAAACTTTAAACCGGTACATCTGTGACAATTTTACCCTCTATTAGTTGTCGTTAAATTTACTGTCAAATTGCTTTGTTAAATGATACGCGACAGTTGACGGATGTACCAATTTTGGGTTTTCACCCTCCATTTGTCATGAGTATACCAGTTTATGATTTTTTATAGTATTAATGCAGTTTAACAAGTGGTAAGTTTATCACAAATGTATCAATTTTGAGTTTTTTATGGTTAAAAAATTAGTTTGAGGTAAATTTATTACAGATATACCATTTCAGATTTTTTGTGGTCAAAAAATTAGTTTGAGGTAAATTTATCATAGGTGTACCAGTTTACCCTTTTTTAATTTATAGGAAATGAAAAAAAAGCAAAAAAGACAAAGAAAAAGAAAAAAAAAAGAACACTTATTTTCAAATAACATCATCAACTTTTTTCTCTGTTTTCTTAGTCTAACAAATTAATTTCGGATAAGGTCCATCAGACTTATTATTTCTCATCCTTCTTATCTTATAATCATATAAATTAGGAAAATAAATTCAAAGAAAAAGGGGAGGAAAATAGGGCCCGAATTTTTTTTTGGTTAATATTACAAAAAACCCAAAACTGGTACACCTATGACAATTTTACCTCGAACTAATTTTTTACCACAAAAAACCTCAAACTTATTATTTGGTCACCAAAAACCCTAAACTGATACACCCGAGACAAATTTACCCCGAACTAATTTTTTGACAACCAAAAACTCTAAACTGGTACACCTATGATAAATTTTCCACAAACTAATTTTTTTTATCACAAAAAACCCCTAAAATGGTACACTTATAACAAATTTACTCTCCATTAAATTGAATTAATATCACGAAAAATCACAAATTGCTAAATTTATGACAAACGGAGGAGTAAAACCCCAAACTAGTGTACCAATCAACTATCACATGTCATTAAACTTAGCAATTTGACAGTAAAATTTAATAGAAACTAACTGAGGGTAAATTTGGCACAAATGTATCAGTTTGGGGTTAAGTTTGGGGTAAAATTGTCATAGATGTATCAGTTTGAGGTTTTTGGTGATTAAAAAATTAGTTCGGGGTAAAATTGTCACAGATGTACTAGTTTTGGATTTTTTATGGTCAAAAAATTAGTTTAAGGTAAATTTATCACAAGCTTACCGGTTTGGAATTTTTCGTGGTATTAACCCTTTTTTTTTCAATTTCTTGTATATAGCTATGATTTATGTGGGAACATTCTGATGATAAATAAGATTTTCTTTTTATTTTTTTGAATTTGGGTAGACATAGGATTGATGAGCGGAGTGGTGGTTTGCATAAAGGACCTAAAGATAACAGATGTGCAGGTTAAGTCCTGATGGGATTGTCAACGTGTTCTCGCTCCTCAGGTAGGCGATGGCAAGGCAAATCTCCAACTGGATCGGCCGATGCTACATGATCATGTTTGCGGGGGCCATCTTCTTCACCGGGCCCCTCCTCATGGGGTTTGCTCCCAACTATGTCTCCTTCCTCTTGGGCTACTTTGCCAGTGTCGGTGTTGGCGCTATGGCTTCTTGTTCGCCGGTCTCATTCCTTGCTTCTCTCGCAACTTCTTCGCCTCCTTCCATGAGGTACTAACTCATTTTCTTTTCTTTTTTTCTTCCTAATTTTGTAGCATCTTTTTCATTTTTTTATTTGTCATTAATATTTTGTCTTTTTCATCTTGAATGTGCATTCTTCATGTTCGCGTTTCAAACTTTAATTTTTCCTGTAATAAGATCGTCATGCTTCACTTGGAAAACAAAGGAAAGCAGGTAGACTCTGAAAGTTAGTCATTCAGACAATTCTAGGGAATCTTATGTTTTGGAAATTCCTAATTTTCCAGAGATAAAAGGAATAGAGTTTTTTCTTATGATACTTTCACAATGGTTGTCATCAATTCTCATAATTTTACATTACTTTGAAATGTTTTAAATAAAAAAAATTAATACTATAAAAAACCCCAAATTAATACATCTGTGACAAATTTAATACAAACTAATTTTTGACCACAAAAAATTCCAAACAAATACATTTATGATAAATTTACTCTTCGTTGGTTTTTGTTAAATTTTACCGTCAAATTGTTGAGTTGAATGGTATGTGATAATTGACAGGTGTACCAGTTTGGGTTCTATGTTTGTCAAATGTGTACCCGTTTGTGGCTTTTCATAATATTAATCCAATTTAAAGGAAACTAACGGAGGATAAATTTGTCATAGGTATACTAGTTTTGGGTTTTTAGTGGTCACAAAATTTAGTTGGGGTAAATTTGTCATAGGTGTACTAGCTCAGGGTTTTTGGTGATAAAAAAATTAGTTTTTGGTAAATTTATCATGGGTATATTAATTTGAAATTTTTCGTGGTATTAACTCAAATAAAAAATGGACTATCAAATGTTTAAATTAGTTATTAGAATCCGACTTTATTGTGCATACTTACTAAATTTTCCAAACACAACGTCTCCAAATATCTCTTACATTTATAAGAATCCTCAATACATTGACAAGTAGTGTTATGTCTTCACATAATGCACGCCTAATTACCATAGGTTCCTAGCTCAAATTAGGGGTCCGCTCTAGAACATTTTGAACTATGAAAGGTTCACCTTTATTCCATTGACTTCAGAAACATAGAAGCTCCTCTTCATCCAAGATCGCACTTGATTCTAAACAATACAAGTAATTGTCAGCGTATCTTCTCTGGATGCAGATTTCTGTAGTATCTTATTGCCAATTTCAGAGCAATTATGCTTCTGACTGGTATGTTCAATTTTCCCAATTTCCAGCAAGTTTCTTGCTCGCAACTCAAGCTTGCTTATCCAATCTTTATCATGTATGCGCTTAAGCTCTAATTTATGATTGCCACATCCACTCATCTCACTTGGAGCGCAGTTGATGCTCCCATCAGTGTTATGTTGACACCTAAATTTCAGCGCATCATTTAGTGTTAATTGCATAGAAAATTAGGGATTAAATTTTAATCCCTAAACAAAAATATTTAAATTGCATAACAAATAGTTTAAATTTATTTAGATTAATTACATTCCGCATCGAATCGGCGGTGGCAAGCGAGTTTAAAATTCATCGAACAAGACTCGGCTCCCTCGGAAAGGCAAGGGCCGGAAAGTACAAGTTGAACGGGCTTGGTTGTCTTAATTTGAGCTTAAATCAGTCCATCAAGCTTAATTAAAGAAAAGCCCGAATTAATTCAGCCCACTTTAAATAAAATTAAAGGATAAAGCCTAATCCTAAGCCCGATAGATGAAACCCGATCCAAAATAAATTAAAGAAAAATCTGAAAGTTGAATATTTATGGATATCCACAGTGGAAATCCATATTTCCTGTTCAATGAGTGCAAAACCATATTGAAATTCTGATCGTAAAAATAGACTTCAAAAAGGAAAGTGGATATCTAGATTTCAAGTGGATGATTTATTGAGTCCAATAAAAGTTCCGATAGATTACGGAAATCAATTTCGTATAAACGTGGGTCAACAAAATAGGAAGGTGAACTTGGGTTTTCCTTCTCAGCATGCATGGGACTTGGCAAAGGGAATATATGTGTGTGTATATATATATATATATATATATATATATATATATATATATATGCATGAAGTCAGAAGTTTGGGGGGTCATCTTTTGGGGGCTTCAATTCACGAAGAAAAAAAAAAGAACAGAGAAGGGGAACGTGAGGAAGGGGACACGGCCACAAAAGCCAAAAAGAAAAGTCAAAGGGGGAGGGAGTATTGTTTTCACGAAGAAGACGCCCACAAATTGAGACGAAGACAAGCTGCCCCTGCACGTAGGCCTTGAAGTGAAGAAGTTCAGTCCACGTTGAAGCCCCCCACGACGACTTTGTTGCCGAATTTTGCACCTTGAAGATCTTCACCTGCTTCCCCGACTTCCTCACGCCCACGCTGATCCAGAGAAGCCCCTGCACAGTCAACCGAGAAACATCTTGCCGAGAAGACCACCTCAACGTGAGTCTCCACCGAACTGAAAGTCCACCACACAGCTGCTGTTCGTGATCGGCGAAGTCACCGAGCCCGCCGTTGTGCCGTTCCCGACGCCACCGCCGGAGCCACCCATCGGAACAACCGCTTCATCCGCTCGTCGTGTGCCACGCATCACGGTGCCATAGCCGAAGCCGCCCACCACCGAGGCCACTGCCGCGTGCCACCGTGCCCAACTGGAGTGCCGCTCGTGTATCGCCGCGCCGCCGTTTCCGACGCGCCGATCATTCCCGATCCGCAGTCCCGATATGCGCGATTCAAATTTGGAAAGTTATTTACACAAATCAAGTAAATATCACATTTTTATTTTATTTGAATATTTTATTTCCCGATTTGTGCTATTGATATTTAATTATGCATATTTGGGTAATTTGCATTATCACAATTAGGATTTTATTTCCTTTTTTGAAACTTTGGATATCTACTTGCTAAATTTGGATAGAGTTCAGAATTTTCAAAAATACTTTGAATATATCCGATATATTTGAGATATCTAAATTTTTCGAGATGTGATCGATTAGGAAAATTTCCTAATCCGCAACCGCACACGTGGAAATAAATCTATCTATCAGGCTTTAGATATAATTATTTCCATAGCGGGTATTTCGAATTTTAGGGTCGATTTGTCAGGCTTCAGATCGAAACTTAATTCGAAAGATTTAGCGGTTATTTTTTACTTGATTTTAATTTCGAATTTTCAAAAAAAAATACCAAAAAGATTCTCTAGAATATGTTGATTGCATGTTTAGATAATTGGCATTTTAATTTCGAATTTTGATTAAAAAAATACCAAAAATATTGCGTTAGAATAGGTTAATCTTTTTAGTTTAAATTGCATGTTTAGATAAATGGTATTTTTTTAATTCCGAATTTCATTAAAAAAATACAAAAAAAAATAATAATATGCCCGTCATTAGAAATAGGTCACGTCGCCGCATGACATATAGTTTGCATGTTAGGTTGCATTAATCGCATGTCAATTTTTGCACGTCATTACATATAGGTTAGTTTGCATTTAAATAAAAGAAAACCCAAAAAGAAATTTCTGCACCATTGAACTTCAAATCAGAATTTTTTCAAAAATTGTCAAATTGAGTGTTTTCCTTAAAATTGGTACCGAAAGGGCGTTAAGGAGTTTAACGTAACCAAGTCCCGTATCCATAATTTCTGGTTCGTAGAAATAAAATAGTACTCCCGCTTTTTTATTTAGGTTTCTAATCAACCTGCCCTAAATGATTAGTGGCGACTCCCATTGAAAATGTTTGCATGTTCACAATTGGACCTAAGTTGCGATTTGGTAGAGTTTGGGAGAACTCGAGCTAGGTTAATTAATTTAATTAATTTAGTAATCCATTAGCCTAAGATCGAAAAGCCGATTTTTATTTTAGGTCGCGACATATTAGCTTTCCATTCAATGGCCACCTGAAAGTTCACGATCGAGTGTCATAAACAAAACATTCTAGGTATGATAAAAGATGATCTTAAATGCGTAAAAAGAAAAAAGAGATATACTCGAACTATGACATATTCACCTTTAATCGAGTGACTTCGGAAGCATAGAAGTTCCTTTTCATCCAAAATTGCACTTGATGCCGGACAATACAAGTAATTGTCAACAGAGTCGATGAAGAAAATGGCCACCGCCAACACAATTGTGTAGCGGCGGATGATCCAATGAGAGGTCTGCTCCACCATCACTGACCCGAGGAGTGAGAACACGTTGAGGATCCCTTGACTTAACCTGCACATTGAGAAATAATAAATGTGATGGTCTTTATCCGAAATTAATTTGCTTGGCTAAAAAAAGAGAATAAATTTAATGATGTTTTTCAAAATGAGTATTCTTTTTGTTTCTTTTTATCATTTCCTATACATCAAATAAATGACCACTGGTGATAGATCTATCATTTTTATCAGTAATAAAGCTAGACAAAAAAAGGTGCAATGACTAAGATATAATCTAATTTATTTATTTTTTGCAACAAAATTAAGTTGCAAAGAATTGATCATTGTATGGAACATTGATTTGCAGAGATATATTTGCTTTAAATTCGAAGACTTGGTTACACTAGTTGTATAGTGCACCCTTAATACCTTAATTTGATTGATTATCAACTAAGTGTCACATGCGGTCCTTTATCCAATTATGAGTCTTGAAAGTTCTTATCCACTAGATATCCATGCAATATTTTTATGTATATTATGATCCTAGTGTGTGACCTAAGTACCCAACCAGGCGAAATGACATAATCAAATCACAATCAAGGGAAACAACATAAAAGAAACGAAACCAACAAATCAAAGGCGGTAATAAAAGGTATGTAAAATATAAAAGTGTGGAAAATAAGCTGATGCGTGTCGGATAAAGTATATTATATGAACCCCACCCCAAGACATAATCCCTATGACAAGTTAGGCAAAGAATATAGACCGCCTCATTATTAAGCCCCGGGACATGAATCCCGTGAGCTAAGTCCCTAAAATTGAAATCGATGTTTAATTTTGACTAATAGAAATCTCCCGCTAAAAAATCTTCACTAATGATATTTAAATGTTAAAGATGAACTATTCCCTAAAATTACATCTAACATAAACGCTAACGACTTTTTTTATAATTTTTTTATCACTCTATTTTCTTTGTTTTTATTATTTCTATCTTTTTGCTTTTATTTTATTTTTAACCTCAAGGGGAACTATCTAGGAGATCAAATTACCCTAAAAACCTAGAAAAAGACAACATCCTAAACTATATGAAATTCGATTAAGCCTATTACTGAAGCTCACATTATCAAGACCTTTCTATCCAATTGGCAACTCTACTTCTTCATTAATATTTATAATTTTTATTATTTTTCTTTCTGCTTCGGTACTTGTCGGTCCAATTCTTTCTTAGTGCTTTTCATTAGTCCCTTAATCCCTGTGACCCAGAACCCTTTTCACTCTCAAAGTTCAGGAAGCTCCCATCTCTTCAAACCTTCATTACACTTCCTTCCATTCTTGCTTAACTCAATCATCATTCTTCATCCATTCACTTATGTCTGCACTGCCCGAACTCATATATTCGCGTCAGAGAACCCCATGCATTCGGAAGTAAGCATCGTGCACATACAAAGAAAAGACATACACCCAGAACGCATGTATTTGCATATACTGAAAATGCATTCATTCAAATGACACATTCAGCAAAGACAATCTGGTGATGTAATATGTTAACACGAGCACATACACGGGAGATATCTCATTGACTCTTCATTCCAGTATGTACCGAATGAATTCTCCAGCAATAACCATCAAGCTTTCGTGAATCAGCACGTCGACATTATCCGATAATTCCAGAGAACCTAGCTTAACACATGCAAACATGTGAGGCATGTTAAAATCGAGATTCTTGGAAATCAACTGTAAAGTGACTGACAAACGAATTCATCTAGCCTATGCAAAATGAATCAATCAAACAGACGAGGTGATCTCGGTCGGATCTGGGGGTCTGTTCATTAGTAATGAATGCGGTTCGGACATCTCAGCGATCAATTAGTGGAAATCAAAACCAGTTCAACATGGAACTATCGCAGACGAGTAGCAGACATGTACGGTTTTCAAGCTAGCAGGAACTAGATTTCTCGGCCTCTGTTTTCCTTCTCATACATCCAAAACAGAAGATACTAAGTTCAATCTAGCAAAAGGTGAATTACCTGCAGTGACGACCGACCGATGGGCTTCGAACGAAACGTCTTGAGAATCTGCAAGGGAGTTGATCTCGGCCCGCCGTTCGAACTCTCCAGCAATGGCGCTACAAAAACAGGGACGAGCAGGAGAAATTCCTGAGCCAGTAGCGAGACCTTTCTAGGATGTGAATCGTAATCCAACCTTAGGAAACACCCCAGAAATCTCTTATATAATGAGAATCGATTCTGTCGCGTCAGTTAAGATGTTGAGAGCGGTCACCACCACCTGTACGCCGGCCTATTCGCTTGGCTTCAAAGGAGCGAGAGAGAGAGAGAGAGAGAGAGAGAGAGAGAGAGAGAGAGAGAGAGAGAGAGAGAGAGAGATGCGGAAGAAGAGTCTTATGGGGGTTAGTTAGCTGACGAGAGCTATTCTCTCGGTTCTTTTTGACTTGGCGAGCGGGGCGGGCTTTCTTATCCTCTTATCTGTAAATTTCGAAGTGTTCAACGTGTAAATAGAGGTCATCTCCGGGCGGGCTTTCTTACCCTCTCATCTGTAAATTTCGAAGTGTTCAAAGTGTAAATAGAGGTCATCTACCTCCATTTCAATCTTATCCGTGAGCATCAACTTCAACCCAATACATGCTCAATAGTTTTGTCTTCTTGAATTGTGAATAGAGGTGATCGGTTTTCGGTCCGGTCCTATAAAACCGGTCACTTTTTTGTTCTTTTCCCACTGCAACGAGAGAGAGAGTGACAAATCTCAAGATATTGACAGAAGTGATAATGAGTGAAGAATTAATGTGGTGAGACAATAAGTGGAAGTTATTGTACGTGGATTTAATTCATATTTTACAAATTTTTTTGAAGAAACAAAAGATAAAAAAAGTTTATGTAGTCGGTCCGATTTTCCTTTATAATCGAGAACCAGACTGTTTCGATACCACTTTCACTTTTAGGAACCGAGAACCGGACTGACATTCCCAGGAACCAAACCTTACTGGCCAGTTCGATCCAGTTGGAGTGGTTTTTGGTTCGGACGGTCCGTTTTGTATATCCCTAATTGTGAATATGTGCAAATTAAAATATCAGCAGTGCGATAAGATGCTACAAGCAAACTAAATAATATCATACAGAGTTTTTGCAACCGCAAATGATTAAAATGCCTAATACTAGATCATCATGCCTCACTTGGAAAACAAAAGAAAAGCATGTCCAGTCCGAAAGTCAGTCGTGCGCTCAAATCCAGCGAATCTAATATTTTGGAAATGCCGAGAGATTCCTAATTTTCCAGAAATAAAAGGAATAGAGTTTTCTCTAGTGATAATTTCACGACGCTTGTCATCAATTCTCATAATTACTTCAGAATGTTTGAAATAAAGAATGGACCATCCAACGTTTAAATTAGTTATTAGCAGCCGAACCCTTCTTTGTTTTTTTTATAGAGATTCTTCTATACAAGCCGTGGGAGCAAAGACATAAGAGAATACTACTCGACAATTTCCATAAGTCAGAGTTTCATGGAAAACATTTATCAAAGGAAATAGGCATGGCTTCACCTTCGCAGAAACAACGGTTTCTTGCCCTGGTTTTGATGATGATGGGTTTTAGTAAATAAATGGGCCGCCCATATTGGACTAAACCCAGCCCATAAATCTTAAATGAGCCCATGAAAGAAATAACCGCATATGGCAGTTATTTGTGGGAAGAAAAACTATACGTGAAGTGTGTGTTGTGTGAAGAAGAATCACTCATCAGAAACTCACTTTCACAAAAGGAGACCAAGAAGAAAAAGGATTTGTTCTACAATCGAAAGATTGTCTTCTCTCAAGTCTGCAATAGCGGCATTTAATCTGTAGTAAAGAGGTATGTTCGTTTTATGTAATATACTTCGGACGATCAGTGATTCAAGTCAAGAATGGGCACGTTTTCCGCATTTTAGTATTATGAATTAGGAATGTGTTTCCGTCAATTTTTCCGCAATTTCTAGGAATTTGTTTCCATCAATGGTATCAAAGCGTGTGTTTTTGTTTCCTGATTGTTTGATGCGTTTATAAAACGAATTGTTGGCCGGAATTCGTGAAACGGCACCGACGAACGCGCGGGTACGAAAAACCGACACCCGGCCGTACTGTTCGGGGTCATTTCTCGATTTCCGTGCGTCAAAATTCATTTTTGAAAGTGCAAGGTCGTAGTGCTCGTCGATACGAGCAAAACGAGTGGTCGCACGCCCCGGGGGGAGGCCGGACGCGCCTCCACGCGCCGCCGCAAGCGGCGGCTTCGCCGGCACGTGCGTTGCACGTGCGTAGCAGTTGCCGCGCGCACGTGCCAGCGCGGGCGTGTGTGCGTGGCTGACGTCACGCTGACGTCAGCCACACCTATTAATTAATTAATTAATTAATTATTTATTTATTTATTTTCTTTGTGGGCCGAAGGCCCGGCCCGGACCCCGACCCGTCTGACCCGTGACTCGACCCGTTTGACCCGTTGACCGTCGTTGACCACCGTTGACCTGCGTTGACCGGCGAAAAAAAAAAAAAAACAGAAGGGGTTGCAGAATGTATTTCTTGTAATATAGTATCATAATTTATAAATGTAATCATTTTTTTCTGCATTTGTTGCAGGAAAAATGGTACGGAGATATCGAACCCCTATTATCCCTAGAACGGCGTTTCAAAAGGAGAAGCTTGAAAAATTAAGAATCAAGCTGGCTCTTTACCGGTGGGATGCTAATGATGACATGATGACACACATCATCAAGGTCAACCAAATGATACAAGATATCATTTGGAACGGTTTCGCAATGCCAGGGTATGTGATGGTCGGAGCCCTCAAATGCACCATTCCTGATGAGTTGGGAAGAATGATTGATAGGGTTTAGGATACTTTAGAAGGTCTGAGTTATAAGATGATTGTGGAACAATTCATGAAAGAGTACATACGGGTTGGAGCAAGAAGAATGTCAACCCTTGCAATGAATCGGTCTCGGCGCAATACGTTGACCGAATCTAGGGGTTTTCCGGGTGCCTCCATTTGGATGCCAAAGAAGATAAAATTTCTTAAGGATTTTTATGAATCTTTCCCTGTCTATATGAAATTGATAGACGGTTGATTTTCTTTTATTTTAGTTCGTTTTTAAGATATCCTAGGTGGATAGTACTGTTTATGTTGGTGTTCATGTTTTTTTCTCTTCTATGCTGGATTTGTTCCTTATGTACATATTTTTTCATGAATAGATGTTGATGGATATTTTCTGTTATGAATAGTTTATGGTTCTATTCTATTATAATATCTGTCTTATTGGTATTATCTGGTTGAGTGGGAGTTCTAAAAGTTTTAGTAACTTTAAAGAACATAATTTTACCTTAATGATTACATTAACGGTAATTTCACATTAGGATTTTTGATGATGATTGGGAACATAGTGAACTTTCGAATCTAAAGCCTATGTGAAATAATTAGTTAATATAATCGGTTTGTGTAAAATTAATGCATAAATAAGTGGCATTAACAATTCGTGCTTGTCTGTATGATATGTTCAGATTCAATGGCTTCAGCATCAAAGAATATAGTTGCTGAACTTAACAAAGGAGAGAAGCTTAACGGTGATAACTATGAAATTTGGCATATGAAAATCCAATATGTGCTGGAAGAGCAAGAGGCTCTTGAAGCTCTTAACTTGATTATGGAAGAGCCTGAAGATGGAAACACTGCACAACATAAGAGAGATAAGGATGCATTTGCTGTATGGAAAAGGAAGAACTCCCTTGCTCGCATCACGTTGTTGAGTAGCATGGACAATGATGTCATGCGAGAGTTTAGGCGTTTTGAAAATGCTAAAGAGATGTGGGGAGCATTGGCAGCAAGGTTTGGTCATACATCTGTAACCAAGCTTAGACAGCTCACTATAAGATTTAACTCATATAAGAAGCTACATGGTCAGTCCATGAAACAACATTTAAGAAAAATGTCAAACATGATTAATGAGCTGAAAGATGCTGGCCATGTTCTGACTGATGAACAGCAAGTGCAAGCAGTGATTCGTTCTTTGCCTCAAAGTTGGGAACATATGAAGTTGCACCTAACTCATAATGAGAACATCAAAACCTTTGAGGATGCAGTGCGCCACTTAGAGCTAGAGGAGGACCGTCTCCTGGCGGATAAGCCGGTAATTGACATTTACTATGCTGGTTCTAGCTCACAAGGGCCTTCGAGCTCTAAGCGCAAGCGTCCTGATTCGTTCAGAAGGTGGAGAGGTAAGAGAGCGAGTTCTTCGGGGAAGAAACCAAGAGATGAACAACACCAAAGAGGAAAGCGTCCTCATGAGAAAAAGATGTCGAGGGTGAAATGCTACAACTGTAGCAAGAAAGGCCATTTCGCTCGCGATTGTGGCGAGCCGAAGAAGGTATACTCCCCTTACATTGTTAAGAACTTTGTCTATGTGTCAAGTTCTGTATTTTTAACCGAGTCTAATCCTTTGTGGACTGTAGATTCGGGAGCAACAGACCATGTAGCGAAGGACAGAGACGCCTTCGTGGAGTTCCGATGAGTTCCAACGGGAACTAAATGGATTTATGTAGGGAACAACTCCAGAGCTGAGGTTAAAGGAATTGGCACCTGCCAGTTAATTATGCGTGGTGGACGCACTTTGTTCCTACATGATGTATTATATGCTCCGGAAATTCGTCGGAACTTAGTGTCTGTTTTAGTGTTGATTCGACTTGGTTTTAATTTGAACTTCCATAGCAATGGTGTAGACTTGTATTTAGGTACGAGTTATTATGGTTGTGGTTATTTTCTAAATGGTTTTATTGTACTGGATGTTGATTCTGTAAATGTCAATGTTTGTTATTCCTACTTCACGTCTTTTACTTCGTGTGATAATGATGTGAACGTATGGCATGCTAGGCTTGGTCATATTGGCCAACAACGAATGCAAAGATTAGCCAAAGAGGGCTTATTAGGCAATATTAAAAAAGTTGATTTGCCTATTTGCGAGCATTGCCTGGCGGGAAAAACAACAAGGAAACCATTTGGAAAAGGCAAAAGAGCTGATTTTCCTTTGCAACTTATCCATTCTAACATCTGTGGTCCAATGAATGTAAGAGCAAGGCATGGGGCTGTGTATTTCATCACATTCATAGATGATTGTACTCGATTTGGATATGTCTATTTGATTTCTCATAAATCTGAGGCATTAAGTTGCTTCAAGAAATTTATGAATTTAGTAGAAAATCAATTAGATAAGAAAATAAAAACGTTAAGATCCGATCGAGGTCGAGAATATTTATCTGATGAGTTCAGAAATTTATGTGATGAAAAAGGAATAGAAAGACAATTGTCTATTCCATATACTCCTCAACAAAATGGTGTTGCCGAGAGGAGAAACAGAACTGTCTTGGAAATGGTTAGGTCTATGATGGCACAAGCTAATTTACCTATCACCTTTTGGGGTGATGTTTTATTAACTGCTGCCTATGTACTTAACCGTGTGCCTTCTAAATCAGTTACTTCCACTCCGTATGAGTTATGGACAGGTAGAAAACCCGAGTTAAGTTTTCTTAAACCTTGGGGTTGTGCTGCTTATACTCACGAGCCCTCTCACAAGTATGGGAAGTTGGGTCCTAGAGGCAAAAAGAGTATTTTTATTAAATACTCAGAGCACTCGAAAGGATATGTGTTTATAGGTGAGCAAGAAAGTGGGAGTATTATTGAATTTGAATCACGAGATGTCACATTCTTAGAGAATGAGTTTCCTAAGAAGGGCGAAATAGGTGAGGACTACTCACTTTTTGAAACCTTGGATCATGGTAATGAAATTGATGAAGATCGTCCAAGTGGGAGCAATGTGAGAAATGAGGAATTAAATTCGACTCAATCTCAATTGCAACCGATTGGAGAGACGATACCGTCATTATCTAATCCAAGTGGGAGCGTAATGGAGAATGATGTGCCACGTGCACAATCTCCCGTATGGCGAACAAGTCGCAAAAGTGTTCCCCGACGACGTTTTGACATTGAAGGGGAAACTTTCATAGTCGCTCCACAAGATGAAGATGAGCCAAGGAATGTAAATGAGGCTCTAAGTTGCCCTAATAAGGAAAAATGGATAGATGCAATGGAAGACGAAATGGAGTCAATGAAGTCAAACCATGTTTGGGAACTGGTTGATCTTCCAAAAGGACGCAAAGCTATTGGGAACAAATGGGTTCTCAAAATAAAGCGAAAAGCTGATGGCTCGATAGAAAGATATAAGGCTCGCCTCGTGGCGAAAGGGTATAATCAACAGGAAGGAATTGATTATGAGGAAACTTTTTCTCCTGTTGTGAGATTTACCTCAATTCGCCTTATTCTGGTAATAGTGGCAAGTATGGATCTTGAATTACATCAAATGGATGTAAAGACTGCTTTTCTAAATGGAGAACTAGACGAAGAAATTTACATGGAGCAACCCGTTAGCTTCATTATGAAAGGCCAAGAACAAAAAGTATGTCGACTTTTGAGATCGATATATGGGCTTAAGCAGTCTTCAAGACAATGGTATACACGTTTTCATAATGCCATAGTGGCATATGATTTTACAATGATTGATGAAGATCATTGCGTATATATCAAAGGATCCAAAGATCAATTTGTGATCTTATCATTGTATGTTGATGATATACTGATTGCTGGAAGCAATATGGAGTTGGTTAATACTGTTAAGAGTTGGTTATCGTCCAATTTTGAGATGAAAGATATGGGTGAAGCTGCATATATTTTTGGAGTTAAGATTTCAAGAGATCGTTCCAAGAGATTATTGTCTCTTTCGCAAGAGACTTATATCAATAAAGTTCTTGAACGATTTTGTATGCATGATTGTAAACCCATGGATACTCCTATTGCAAAAGGTGAAGGATTGAGCCGTAGGTTGTGTCCTAAGACTCCACAAGAGAAGGAACAAATGAAACGAGTTCCTTATGCCAGTGCTGTTGGGAGTTTAATGTACGCTATGATGTGTACAAGACCTGACATATGTTTTGCAGTTGGAATGGTAAGCAGATACCAATCCAATTCAGGTCAGGCACATTGGAAAGCCGTTAAAAGAATCATGAGGTATCTAAAGGGTACTGCTGATTATTCTCTGAGTTATCAAGGAAAGGATCTGCGACTTGAAGGCTACTCAGATGCTGACTGGGGAGGAGATTTAGACGAAAGAAAATCTACCTCTGGATTTGCATTCTTACTGAATAATGGCGCTATATCTTGGAGCAGTAAGAAACAAACATGTATAGCATTATCCACCATGGAAGTCGAGTTCGTGGCATTGTCAGCAGCAGTACAAGAGGGAGTTTGGCTTAAGAGATTTTTGGATCATTTAAGTGTTGTTGAACATGCTGCAAGCTCATTGTTAGTCAATTGTGATAGCCAAGCAGCAATAGCATACACGAAGGATCTGAAATATCATGGCAAGACCAAACATATAGATACCAAGTACAATTTTGTTAAAGACATGGTAGCACGAAAAGATGTGAACTTGCAGTACATATCTACGCATAGAATGATAGCAGATCCTATGACGAAACCTATTCCTAGAGATATTTTTATTGGTCATGTAAAATCTCTAGGACTGCGTAGATGATAATGTACTGAATATTGTAATTTCCCTGAATGTTCACATTTAAATGAAATTGTTAATGTCTATAAATTTTATATTTATGCATCTTAATATTTAGTGTATTATATCAAGAAAGTATGTCAGACGGATAAGATTAACCCACTCACACGGGTAATCGCCTCTATTTACTGTGTGATAAATAGATATGAGACAATTTTTAAGCTTATTATTTAGGTGATAATCGAGAGCTCAAGCTTAAAATATAAATGTCGCCTTAGCTAAGTGCTAAGATGAGGACATAACATTTACTATGTCCAAAAGTAAAATAGTCCACGTATTTTACTTTATCTGTCTTTGATGCCAGATGTGAGTTCTAATGGATTCTTAAGAAGAGTAGATACGTGAACTCAAGTTTAGACATTGAGTATGTCTAAACTATCATCTGTACGGTATTGAATGGAAAAACATACGCTCAATGGGAAATGAGTTAATACCGTAATACGTATTTCATACTACGTATGCATATGACGACCGATAAGAGTGGCAAAAGTTTTTGATCTCAACTTTGTGCCGTGTGAGACTCTTGAGGATATGAGTTCCTCATATAGTACCCTCATGACTTTAACTTATTCTCAAAGTTTCTACTCAGTGTTCGCTATCTTAGGATGTTGCCAATGGTCATGAATGATTCGATCTAATGGAGCATTTCTAGAAAAGCGAGCTGGACTGAAATAGAGAGGTTTAAGGAAAGAGGAAGATCAATTTGTTAATGATGTCACATCCTATTTTTGTATTCATAGGTCGACCAATTATGATTTTGAGTAAATCATAGTTGTGAATACAATATACGAGATTCTAAAAGAGATCGAAAGAGATATAAATGTGACTGATTGATCTAGGGTACTGCATACTATATCTACTCGAAAACGTTATGCCCAATTTGAGCTGCTATGTATTCCTAACAGATGCATAGCAACGAGCTCTCGAAGTATGCTGGTCGCACGGATTATTTGCTGGTATGGATATTGCAAAGAAGAGAGAGTTTATGTTTTAGCCCACCATGTGCGAGTGGGAGATGATGGGTTTTAGTAAATAAATGGGCCGCCCATATTGGACTAAACCCAGCCCATAAACCTTAAATGAGCCCATGAAAGAAATAACCACATATGGCAGTTATTTGTGGGAAGAAAAACTATACGTGAAGTGTGTGTTGTGTGAAGAAGAATCACTCATCAGAAACTCACTTTCACAAAAGGAGACCAAGAAGAAAAAGGATTTGTTCTACAATCGAAAGATTGTCCTCTCTCAAGTCTGCAATAGCGGCATTTAATCTGTGGCAAAGAGGTATGTTCGTTTTATGTAATATACTTCGGACGATCAGTGATTCAAGTCAAAAATGGGCACGTTTTCCGCATTTTAGTATTATGAATTAGGAATGTGTTTCCGTCAATTTTTCCGCAATTTCTAGGAATTTGTTTCCATCAGATGCACAAGTCTTGCCCTGCCAGTTAGACAATCGCAGCTTATAAAAAAATCAAATTAAGCACGACAAGAACATATTTCATCGATTCCATCAGACGATTTTGAAAAAGAAAACATTAATATTCGCAAACCAGCAGATGCCATATTAATATATGGGCAAATACATCACGTCTCTGAGCAGCTCTCAGTTGATGTCCCTCCACCGATCTCTGCAGAATAGGAGCGGTTGCCCCACGTAAAACAGTTAGTATGATGTTCACCAAACCAAAATGTAAATCCCTAACCATGGGTGTGGCTAGTGTTATGGTTCAGCTAGCCCAGACGAAGATTAAAAAATGAAAAAAAAAATATTGTAGGTTTTAGGCTCCATTTTTTTTTTTTGGTAAGATAAAGATTTTATAACTTTTCATTGAGCCAATAGGTTTTAGGCTCCATTTGTTTTGCAGAAATGTGAGAATGGCACAATTTTCTGGTGTTCGGCTGAAATTTGAAAATATTTCGGAAAATATTTTCTACCATTTGATATGAAAAATTTGATTTGATTTGTTTTTTCTCCATGTAATACTTTTTATAATTTTTAAAAAAAATAAATTCTCTTTTTCTTTTATTTTTCTTTTTTTTAGCTTCTTCTCCATCCGATCTTGCCAGATTCCGACGAGGTCGCTAGAGGTTGGCAAGGCTCTAATGACCTTGGGTGAGGCTCGAGCCTTGCCCAGCTTGGCGGATCTAGCGAGGCCCGAGCTTGCCCAAGGCTAGTCAAGTGAACTTGGCAAGGCTTGTGCTTTGCCCGAGGTCACCAAACATTGGCAAGGCTTGACCTCGTCGGAATCTGGCGAGGCTCAAGCTCGCCTATGGCCGATTGCCTGTCGCGGCGAGGAAGAAGAAAAAGGAAAAATAATAAAAAAGAAAAAAAGAAAAATTTTAAAAAAAGAAAAGTAATGAAAATGCATTTGATGAAAGAAAGTGAGGAGAAAGAAGATATGAAAAATGATTTCCTCTCTCCTTTTATCCACTTTTGAATGTGTTTTTCCCATTGAGGAAACTTTTTTTCCTTGCGCAGATTATTTTTCATGAACCGAACGTCAGAGAATCCAGAAAACATTTTCTTGGAAGCAAGCCCTGACCCAATGGTCACCGATCCAATGACCCAATTTTCGAGGCCAAGGCCCCAAAATTGATTTCGTGTTGGGCCTAGGCCACATGGGCCCAATTAGGGATTTTTCTCCAAGGCCTAATCCCTCAACAAAATTTGTCTGGCCATCAAGTGCTCCATAACCTTACTGCTCCATGTAGAATGCATGCATTCGTTTACCATCCGGAGTCCTACACAAGCTTTTCGACCGAACCGTCACGACAAAGCAATGATCTGCAGGAATTCCCCGAGCCGCGATAGGCAGTCAACATCGACAAGCAGAATCAAGGGCACACTCTATGACGCAGCCACGACATTACATCATGTGCCAAGCAAACTCAATTAGGCAACAATGTGAACTCGACAAATTCATGGCCCTAATGATCTGCACTCCCTGTCAAAATGAAATTCGCTATACCCGAGTTGCACAATTCTCATACAAATTTGCACTTTTATTTGTAGAACGGAAATCATTTAAACTATTGGGATACACGTCGCACTAGAAAAAAAGTAAAAATGACGCCATGTTTCTCTCCTTTGACACCATTCGGGGGGCGACTTCAGCCACAATTAGTTGCTATGGAAAAAATGACATAGATGTACAAGGTGCCAACGGAAGGGCTTAACTTTTGAAAACTAGGGGAAAAATTATGAGAAGATCATCTATAGTACAGCACAAGGAAGCCTTATCTTAGGACCACCTTTAAGTGGCTCTCCACTTGTTCTCTCACCTTCCACTGCAAATCATAACATTGCTCTGCTACGTTAGCAACTCGTTTCATGAGTGAGATGTTAAACAGCAAAGGGAAAAATTGAAATGCCGAACAGAAGCTAAAACTATGTAGTTCTCTTACCTGCAACTCATTGATTTCTTCATCTGTCAGTGAACGCTCCATGGAGCGATAAGCAATCCTGTAGCAATGGCTGGTCATCCCTTTCTTGTTTGTGAAATTATCGATCAAGCATACCTGAGAGAAACCGTTCAAATCAGATCATAGTATGCTTCAATGGCAGAGAAAAAAAACCAACAGAAACACTAGGCAAGCCTTTCCCAAATTAGTTGACACATTATAGGCACATTGAAGGTCATCCAGATGAAACCTCCTTAACAGAGATTTCGTTATCTTATTCTCATCTCAGTCGGCAGAAACCTTTGCCTGATATAGTGGCTTATAATTCTCATTTTGTTGATGTCTAAGCCAACAACATATTTTCATCTTGACCATAATTCCTTTATGCATTCATACTCGAGAATCGGTATTTGTATGCTTATAAGTTATAGCTACCAAGCAACAAGTCATGAAGGCTTGGGCAGAAAGAACGAGACGATTGGATAAAAAAGAAATCATTGTGGGTTAAATACTGTTCTATGCATGGTGAGTCCTATTTCCTCTGGTGATTAATGTGTTGAACCTGAAAATTAAAGGAAGACAAAATGATCTAGCAACAAGGTAAGTTTTTCTCTTTGCAGAAACTAGCGACAAATGGACCCAGGCAAACTAGCACCTTTATCATATATTTCTCCGAATATCATTACTCTTTCTTCAGTCTAGCCCTATAATAGTGGCTTTTTGCAAATTCCAGAATATTAGAAGTACTTGACCCAACAACAGCGAAGTCAAATGCAAGCAAGAAGCTTCGACAGTACAAGTACAAGCTCCAAATTCCATTTCTCACGAAAATCCATCTAAGCAGAGTCTCAGAATTTTTTCAGAGACTTGCAATGATATCTTCAAGAAGCAATGCTTAAAGAAGACATGTAGAAAAGAACAATGCTAGAATGCAAACCTCCTCAACAAGATCGCCGGCAATGCCTCTGATCACTTCACACAGGTTGTTTTCAGTAAAAGACTCGTTGATCCAGAAGCTCATGTCCTTGTAACAAGGAGGAAACTGCCACAAGAACATTATTTCCATAGATAAAATTGTAGAAGCATCTCCATACTAGGTTACTAACTAAAGTAAACGATAGCTGTTCCAACTTAATTGTGCAAAACCCGGTATTTCATAGATACTGGCAGCGAAAATTTTCTTGATGACCACTCACGCATCAAATTCTCATATGGATATTCAAAATTAAAGGAATAGCAACAAACCAAAGCTAATCCTACCTTTGAAAATGGCTTGAATTTGACACCAAGCTGGCCTTCAGAGAACTGAGCATCAAAGCACAATACAATACTCATACAATCAGATCAACAAGATCTCCCATAAAACTTGCACTGCATAAATAGTCAAAGTAATATATGACATGCAAAATCCTAAACCAGAAATTACCTGAGAAGTAAATCGCTCATCAGTTGTCCAGAAAAGCCTAATATCTGGTATGTCAAATAAAACCATAGCAAGTCGCTCTAATCCAAGTCCAAATGCCCAAGCAACATTATTTGAGTTACCACTTCTCTTCAGAATTTCTTGTTCTGTAACACCACAGCCCAAAACTTCGAGCCACTTTTCCTGACACAACAAATGATAAGCTAATGAGATTCAATTCCCTGTTATTTAAAACTCTCAATTGTCTCCAAGCAGTCCAATCGGTACATTAGCAACATAAAAAAAAATCTTAACATGGTCTTCAGTCCTAATTCCATCAACCCTACAGAAAAGCAGCAATGCTATCATAGATAGTCACTATGCAGACCCTGCTAGGAATAACAATGCAAAATCAACTAGAGGAAAAAGAGTAAATATGTTGAAGTAACAGGCTTCTCCTCGGAGGTCGTCGGGTGTTTAAATCGTCTCTGAGATCCACAACATAAAGAGCAAACAACATTTGTTGTAGCTCGCTTTCCTTGGAGAGTAAGGATAGACACTGCAAGCACACATTTGTCCTTTTGGATGTAAACTTCAACTGCATACTTTGAACATGCCTTAAAAATAAATGCCTAAACTCACCACCTAATGAGTGGAAAATTATTGTAGCTGCGCCTATTATACAGCACCAATTAACATAGCTCAGACCCCGGTCCTGCTATATATTTACAGTATATAAGACCAATTTCACTACTGTAGGAAAATAGATTGTTGTACTCTCCACTTAGACATATATCATACAAAATTTTGTCAAAACACCGGAAAATGACATGCCGTGAGATAAAAGTAGTAGACAGAAATACAGCAGGCTTCCGCCCAAAAAGGGGAAACGGGATCTTTGAAGTTGTCTTCTTTGTTCTTATACTTGTTCTCTACATTACTTTTAGTCATTGCATTAGAGAAAAGTTGTTTGCCTTTAAGAGTAAACAGTTATTTTCCCAAAATCAAGCTCATGAGAAGGCGAGAACCATACCTGAAAATATATCTCAAGCTCAAATGATGGATCAGTAAATGGGAAATATGTATCAATCCAGCGCATTTCCACAGCACCTAAGAGTTCCAATGTACTGGAATGGTGAGAACATAATTCTAAACATAGCAGACAAGTGCAGTCATCAGAAACAACAACTTTGGTTAGCTTCGTTGACAAAATCATTTCACATTTTCTTCAATGAAAGGACCATAGAAGTCAATTACTGCAGCACACTATTATATTCTCAAAATCACACGAGTTTATGGCATCATTCTGCAACCTGAACATATTATTGGAATCATTCCAAACTCCATTAAAATTACAAAAAATACATGTCTTCCTCTGTACCATAACAAGCCCCTAGTTAGGGATCTTCCATTTCTGCCAATTTCTATCGCATATGAGACATCATATCCACCTTGATGGCAAACTCTACACTACCCATTTCTGGTTTCATGGAAGCACAACACTTGCTATAATAGGTTTTCAAGCTCCCCATGTGAACTTACCAAATAAGTGGCGTGCCAAACCCTCCAAACATTTCTTTAAATCCTCTGCTGCATAAGCAGTGCCATCCTGGCCAGATGACTCCCAATCATTTGGAGAAAAAACACGGACACCTTCCATCTGTATAATGCATGGGAAATTTAAAACCAACACTAGAGAGAATAGTGCTATGTGATTCCACGATATACATCTGATGTAAAAGCAGGTGGCGCTTCATGATATAGATAAAACCTGATGAAAAACTGGGTAATGCGTCGAGTCAATAGAATCCCTCCGATAAACATCTCCAGTAACAAGGAATTGTGTGTGACCCTTGCTTAAAATCTCTGCTTGATGAGCACTTGTATGGCACCTCAAAACTGTTTGACGGTCGATATAATACGTGTCATTGTAGCTCCGGCTTACATGATCAGCAGGAACAAGGACATCATCAAAGTTCTGCACAACAGGGTTTTTTACAAAGCTAGCTCTGAGAACAATTTCATTTTCAGCCCCAAATCTCAAAAAAGCAGAGCATTGTTTAATAAAGCACCGCCTTTTAATATGGCAACCACCAAATTCTCATATAAGCATTGTCCTCAGCAGCATATCTTGGCAGATTTAACCAAAAGAGGATGCATTTCACATGTTTGTTTGTTAAACTTTACCCTAAATCTCGAAGCATCTCAAGGTTTGATAGTTTAATGTAGTTGACTGCAACACTCCATACTTCAGGGTTGCCAATACAATAACACCCATACTTGAATATGATATGATGATCACTCAATAATATAACTCATCACTGATTTTGTCCTTATCTCTTGTCCTAGTTTAACATCTAGCCACACGATCAATTGCTATCACCCAGTAAAGAATCCGCAACAAAACAATAAGGATGCTTAAGCTGCAGCCTCTTGTTTGTCTAAATAATCAACAAGCATATCATTCAGGTCATGCACTGAAAAAGACAAACAAATCCTTCCAATTAATTCAATTCCTCACCAAGAAATTGAAGATCAACAACCCATAGAAATCACCATTCTGGTCAATCAGTTAAATTGAGTAGACAAGATAGAGAAATATTAATCAACAAAGTGATTGAGCATCAACCATGGATATGGCTTATTTCCCTATCTCATAAGGAAGATTGTTATATGATGTGCATGGTATTCGGATTCACTTCAATTTGAAACTAAATAGATAGATAAGCTCACAATCAATGAAAGCTTGTCACAACCAGTGTCTTAAATACTGCACCGGACCAGCTAGTTCACTTGGTTCGATCGGATACTGGCCTGGCTTCCGGTCTGATTCATGGTCCTATGCCGGCTCTGGTCAAAACCAGTCAAGAACCAGCCAAACCGGTCCAGAATTGCCATATTGGTTGTCCCATTTCAATTCAAACCGGCTCATTTGACTGATTCTTTGACTCAATGATAAAGAATGAAGGATAGCATCAAACCCCCGAACCAGAGTGGCCAAGAATGCACGCATCCAGCTGCACTAAACATCATCACAAGACTATTTTTGGCAAATATTGCTTATTCTATAGTTACTTCCTTCACTGAAAATGGTTTGCCAGGAAATAATCCACGAGTCTCCTGCATCCTAGCAAAATAATTATGCTGCTTGAGCTGCTAGGTTGAGCAAAAAAGTTGTCATACTAATGCATTATATTACATATATTTCCACTTTATTTGAACCAGCCAGTTTTACTGGTTTCCCCCGATTGGTCGGAGCACGTACTGGTCAGCCATCCAGTATGGTCACCAGTACAGTTTTTTAAACACGGATCAAGACATTAATTTGGTGAAAATTATAATGATCACATCTGATAAATAGAACCTAAGGCCCTTTCTGATGAAGAAACCAGGAAGACCTAGCCTTGTACATAGGCAACGTCAACAGTATAAGACTCTCCATTTATACAATGGCAAAAGGGGTCATCGTCCAAGAAGAGCCTAACATCATCCTGTTGTTTCCTCATTAGGATAATAAGTTCTGCATGATGCTTTAGTGGGCTTTTAGCCTACATGATTTTTTATGCCGGACCACACAGAAAGCACATTGATCAATCTACCAAGAAATAACAGTCATTCCTTTCTATGTATCTGTTAGGCTGTCATAGCATGGAAATAAACTATTATGACAGACAAATTGAAGGGAGGACCTTTGATTGATATGAGAAATGCATAATGGAAACCTCCATACGATTATACTCTTTTGATGGAAAATCTAGTGAACCCCATGACAACATTTTCCTGATTCTTGCACTGCCTGGTGTATGTAAGAGTTGCCAATCTTAGAGGCCTACTTCTATGCAGAACCTTCTCTCAATAACTAATATTAATTTGATATACAAAGTAGATGAATAGATTCACACCTAACTCCTTCTGTTGACAGTGTCAGGATTGGCCACATCTTACTGGTAAACTTAAAATATAATAGAAATCATCTTTTGCAGTTGCGTAATTATTCTCAAGACCAAGAAAACCAAAAAAAAAGAAGCCGCAGAAAAACCATCAAATCCCCTCAGGAACAAAAATTCACAGTTGCTTTGCTACACATGAGAACATATGTTGACAGTCCCTTCAGAAGTTAAGGTGTTTGAACGTTTCGAGGCAAACAACTAAATACCCAGAAGAGACTCAATAACATCATGATTTTTCTAATCCATGAAGTATGCCATAGGAAGTACACATAAAAGCTAGATTTGAAGAACCAGATCGAAAAATCAGAAGTTAAGTTAATAATTTGTGCTTTTATTTGTTCAACGTTCATCTGATATTCAACTTCTGTAGGAAGATAGGAAGTACACATAAAAGCTAGATTTGAGATGGCCCCAGCTGAAAAAGAACTGATCAGTAGATCCTGAGCATAAACACTTGAGTTCTTGCACTAAAGAGAGGAATCAAAATGCGGTCACAAGTCATCAAACATTTTCAACTATTGCTCGGACAGGTGGCACCCTTTAGGAAGAATATCACTCGTATTCTCTTTTCATTTGGCATGAGGCCTGGACACAAAAGCCTACAACAATTACACCTCGATGTTTGGTGTGATCTAACTGCATGATTGCTTAAATCGAAACTGTGTCATTCTTCTGATCATAGAAATGATAGCATCATTTCCTAGCCATCTCAAATATAAACTGAGGAGCTTTTCCTCTCACAATGAATACTGCTGATATTCATTTGATAATTGTGTTTTAGCAGGGGTGAAATGCTAATATGCCAAAAACATATTGAAATTCATTAGAACTTCCGCCGCCGCACTTCTTCTTATAAAAATAAAAGACAGACAAAAACAATCAAATTCAAAAGAACAAGTACTAGACAGGCAGAAAGACAGAGACAAAAGATATCAACACTATACTGAGAGACCTGCCAAAGAAGACCATACATATCATAGCTTTAATGATTGATTAATTTATATCAGATCGTTTGACAAGTTTGCAGCCTGACCTGTTTTACGGTGACGATTGGACAGAGATCATCAAACTTGTCAAACTTGTTCTCGTAATTAGAATCAAAGTAATCATATATTGCATTCTTCAAAATTCCTATCGGATGTTGGTTCCTTCTGTGAAGCTGCTGTCCAAGTTTTGTAAATATAGTGTCTGGGATATTGTTTGTAGGCTCATCTCGCACGACATCTGCAACCCAACCAAATGGTCAACAAGTAGAAAATCTAACAGCATTACAAAATTTGCATCCATGATCTATAGCACCATTGCAGAAAAGCTTCCTATCCTGAAACCATGTACTTCCTCATCAAGCGGTGTAAGGGCAGCGATAGACTCACCCACCAAGCAATATTACTTATAAAGGGTAACGTTATAATTCTCTCATTATACTTAGAAAATAGTTACAGGCTACAGTACTTCCATTGAAAAACTTCAATCTGTTCAATATACTTCACAAAACTACCATGCCACACCAATTTAGGCATGTGTGAATGACCCAAGAACTACAAATGGGACAAAAGAGTAATAACAACCTGAAGGAAAACAAAAGGCACCTGCAGTCATTCCACTTTAATTATAAGCTCATGAGTACAAAGAATAGTCATAGACTTAACAGCTCATGAATACACATTATTAGATCACTAATGCGATGATGAAGGTAATGTTGGATACGCAAAACAAGGAATTCACATAATCAAGCATCCATTCACTTTGTCAGTTCATCATAACTACTGAGACAACAAAACTCGGAGCATAACTCAATTCGTCAGTTCCATACATATGCATGAGCATTGCAGATGCTCAGATTCAGACAATGAAGAGCAACACATAGCCCAGCATTCCCAACATTCTACCAGTTAGGTAGCGTTAGAGAACTAACTGGAGAAAAAGACTAAGCGGACCTCACTTTTTGCAATAGATAAAAGCAAACCAAGTGCAAACTTTACCCTTTTCTCCAAAACTTGCTAAAACAAGACTAGTATTCAACTGAAGCCAGTACAATAATTCGTCTTTCCAGGTGTTAGTCTAATTGTGCAACTGTACATAGGAAAACCAAAACCCCAGTACATATACAATTCCAATCACAGACCCTCTATCCAATAAAATCACTCAGTAACTGTGGAACAGCAAAGGCAAGTTAATTTGTAACGCACTAAGAGAATTTAGAGTGACATGAGAAGAGAATTGGGTATGAGAAGAAGAATTCAGAATGATGAGATGAGAGGCAAAGAGAGAGCAGAGAGGGTCGATAGGTGAGAAAAGACATAATTCCATTCAGCATTGTTGAATTATAATCAAAGTGAAAATGAGATTATATGACCTTACAATTCAGCCTTAGTCACATACCAGTCACATGACAATGGCATAATAGAAAATACCTAATCAACCCTAATTAGCTGATACTTCAAAACAAATAAAATAACAAAATCAACACCTATTGCTAGCACATTAAAATCATGCCATCCCCATGACAAAATCTTCTTTGTGTTCAAGGAACGCATTATGGATACATCTCTGTAGTTGTACTATTTTCTCCAAATGCACCCCTTCTTCACTCATTTAGTACTTCATGCTTCAACCAAGACCTTTAAAATTTTCTTTCCAAGACTCGTACCTTGGCTTGGCAATAGAGCCCCCTGTGTATAGCTCAATGTTCTCAAACAAAATGTGCTCTTCAAGTCCCCCTATAGGTGAGAGAGTTATAAATTGAGTATTGAAGTCTTTAGGTGGCCTAATAGTCTAAAGAGATAAGGAAGTGCACACAACTTCACAATTTCCCTCCCGATGCCATCTATGCAACTGAAGTAGCTGTTTTACAGTTGAAGAAAATTGAGGTTGTTCAGGACACTCTACTCAACCGCTACTAATGTTGATTTCAACTTCATTCAAACAACTGAAATAATGAAATAGTTGCAGCTGATAACTAGTTCCAATTTGAGAAGGAAATATGTACAAGGAGCTTGTCAATGGAAAATTTCTTGTCCCACACTTGAAGCACCTAAAGGCAATTAAGAACCACAAGGTGTCACAACAACATGTCTCATCATCGCTCTGCCCTTGATTTCTTGTAGAAGAGGAAGCAAGTTGCAATACGTCTCCCGTTTTATCACTAGGCAAGAAATATGTACAGAACCTAATTTGCTTATGCTTCCAAGTACATCCGAATAATAGGAATGCCGTTGACCCAATGTTAGATCCTCCATCGCGCGTTTTACCGCATCAACACCATAGACCAACAAGGAACTTAAGATGCAACAATACGCAATTTCATAATGTCGATGTAAACCAAGCTTAATGTATCTGACCCATCTTGGCTCCTCAATTCTGAACACAGTAGGCTGACTTTTCAAGAAGCGAAAATTCATACTCCGTCTATGGTTCAGTTGGCTAGACCCAACTGCCTAGCACCTCAAAGTCTTCAAGCAAACATTGATGCACAAGGTTGTTGTTGACGGTCCTACTCCAAAGCATATATTCATCCCCAAAATGTACAGAGTTGAACACAATCCATGCCTTCAGGAAGAGTACATTGTGAAAAAGCATGATATTACTCCAGTAGAAAAGTAGGTCAACAACTAGTGATTCCACCTCTTTGGGAACAGTATTGTGCACAGTCTGAGGAGCCTTAATTTTTCTTTTCTGTCCGGCATGGTCCATGGAGAAAGCATTATTAACCAACTTAAAATGATTGAGTCCTTTATCATGCAATCCAAGACAGAGTGCCTGTATATGTGATGACTGGTGCCTTCGCAAGATGAGCACCCATCTCATAATATCACCCTAGTAAATACCACGCAATCGCGCTACCCGCATATCTCGACAATAACCGAGTCTGCCATGCTAATCTCAATAAGCTGATCCACACCTATCAGCAGACTGATGCAAATAAGCTCCCAGTAATCTGCCTTCCCAGGAAATTCAACACAGGCCAAACAAGCTATGACTTCTGTAAAGTGGATGAGCTCCACACTAGACAACTTCACACAGAAAAGAATGCCCATTTCCTTGACTAATTGATCATCATGAGTATAGTGAGCAATGATAGAATGGGATGACAGAGTGCAAGCAAAGCTCAACAAAATGGTTTGGATACTCCTTTGCTCTTAGTCCTCCGAACTTATTAATTTCTTCTACGACCCATATGAACTATCCGCTTCAGTTACAGTGGGATAATATTTTGACTCCTTTTACCTTTGTGGATTAACAACCCTGCTCGTAAGTCAATGAGACAGCTAAAAGCATTGACGAGTCTTCCCCGTTCAGCACACATAGCATTTGGGCACAAGCCAATTCTTTTCCCAATTATCATACATTTGTCTTGTACGACCGAAAGTCGTTAAACTAGGACTGGTCAGAAGATCACTAATGACGATGATCCCGTTAGATGCCATCTCCCAATCCTCCTCCAGCATTTTATCAAACAGGTTTAGCATCATATTTGTCAATCTCGGTCTAAGTACCTAAGCACGATGGCACTACAGAGAACCATGTTTTCACATTTAATAATTCATTTAAGGTAACACTCCAGAGTGAAGTGCCTCTCATTTGCCCTGTAACAAACAACATATACCCAAGTTTTAACTCATAGACAAAAGGCTTGCTCATTATATTGCCAACCACCATTGGTATCGAATCAAGAACCAATTCCTAACCACGACGACAAGAAAGAATCAGAGGAAACCAAACAAACCCACGAAGCAAGAATGCACCACCAAGCGAATAAAAGCAGCCGTTACCGTCTCTGGCGATCTTGACGCCGCCTCGCTCAAGCGCCGAAGCAACGGGTGCCCTCCATTTCTGGCGGCGAAGGTCGTCAGCAGAGGAGAACGCCGAGGAAGAAGAGGCGGCGGTCGCGGACGAGGAGCAAGGCACCGAGAAGGCGGCGAAGCTCCTCCTGCCGCTCCTGTGGAGAAAGAGCAAGGCTCTGGAGAAGGAGGCGGTGGACTGCGCAAACGCCATGGCCACGGCCATCTTCTCTCTCTCTCCCTAACCCAGAACTTAGTGTCGAATGTCAGTAGATTTCAGTGGCCAATACGTTCTTGAAGGGATGATGTTTTCTGGACAGCAATGCAGACACAGAGGGTCGAATAGGATTCGCAAAGCCGAATGGAGGAAATAAAGTCAGCAGAAAAACAGGGAGTGATTAGCAAGCCAAACTAGGGGTGAGCGGTCCCGGTTTGGTGCGACCCAATCTAAAAATGGGGAACCGGATCGGGAGAATTGGCTTCTAGTTTTTAGGATCGGAGACTGGACTGGCTAATCTTGTCCATACCGATGGTTCGGTCCGGTCCGGTTCCGTTCCGTTCCAATAAAACTAATATTAAATATTATTTGTGAACTGAAACCGATCGTTCCGTTCTTTTCTTTGTAGTTCTGATTTGATCTCATAAGGTTATGGAAAAAATTAGAAAAATATATATAATATATATAAAAAAATTGAACAATCGGTTCTAATGGGATCAATATTAAATATTTTTCATATATATATAAAATATTATATATGTAAAAAATTAGAAAAATATATATTTATCGGTTCGGTCCGGTTCCTACCCTAAAACGGGGAATCGGACCGCCCAAAAATCGATTCCATTTTTAGGAACTGGAAACCGGATGGATATTCTTGAGAACTAGACCAAATCGATCAGGCCAGTTCGATCTCGATTTGGGCAGTCCATTTTGCTCACTCTTAAGCCAAACCAAGGCCGGTTTGAATTTCCCTTAAAATTTGTGACCCGAAAAAAATCCTGTTAAATAATAAAAAAACATAATTAAAGAGCAAAGAGCAACTTTTGGACTCTCCCCAAAAATTTAAACTATTTTTTAAAAGGATATGAAAAAAATAGTACGTGAATTTACATGTCAAAAATTCATATATTGTGAGGTCTAAGAAAAGTCAGAATGCGTTTGTTGTAAGATTTCAACCAAGCAAAAAGCAAAAAGCAACCATCTATCCGAATATTCGATATTCAAATATTTTCAATATCAATATGTATTACTATATTAATTCCTTTCATGATTCTTGAAATTCAACATATCTTCACATATTCAAATTAATTTTTTTAATGAGTGCTCATAGATACTTATTAAGCGATCAATCCATAAAACTTTGTACTTTTCTATGCATTGACTTTTTCCGTATTGTGTACAATCAATTCATTGAAAATTGACTTATTCACGGTTAAATATACTTAACAAGTGTCTCCGTAGCACTCATTGACACAATCTTATTTACATTTTGAAAGGAAATTAGTAAGGAGAAGTAATGCATTGATTTTTTTTTCCCAAATAGGTCCATATGACTTAAAAGTAGTACTCCTCTGATTACCATCGATTTCGGTAAGTTGTAGCTAAGGGAGCAAACTTTTGTTGGGCATAGAGTTATTTTTTTCGGTCCAGCCTGAACAGATTGGGCCTAACTATTCTAGGCATGATCCATAGACGCAACTTGATAAATTAAAAGGAACTGAATCGAAATTATTGACTTGGGGCCGGTTCGAGCCAAAGCCCGAGTTTTTTTTTTTAATATTCAAAAGATATTATCCACTTTTTCAAATTCCAAAATCGTAACATACTCGATATAATTAACAAAAATTACTTAATTTCATCCAAAGAAACAAAATTTCGTGCGACATCCACAAGAAATCTCCCTCTCTTCTCAAGTTAACTATCACTTACTCAAACATAACAGGTAATGAAATACCGTTTAAAAATATTTTGTTACCAATGTTATTCAACTACCAATTGTTGTCCATGGAGGTTTATCCACCAAGTAGCAAGCTGTACTAAATGCATCCATCAAGAATCTTTTGCTTTATTATTTTATAAGTTTTGAAGATATTAGCAAGAGAGAATCTGACAATCCTTTGCTTTGACCGAGAATATGGAAAATCAATGGAATAGTTTTTTTTTGGGTCAAGAGTGGAATAGTTGAAAGGCCCTTGTTTTGGAAAGCTACTTGTAAAGTGAAAATTAGGGCTACTTCCTCACTCAAATGAGTGGGGCCCACGCTCCTCCTAACAAAGGGAAATGTTATATGTCTCCATAACTTTTGTTCAAGCTTGCTTTTCGTTTGGTCCGGAGACCTCAGCATGGTTTATTCGAGTCCTTTTCATGATATATCTTGTGGATAAGCTACAAGAGAGCCTACATGCACTATCATGGGGAAAACTTCCATCGCTAGGGAAATGTAGATTATTTGAAATAATATACTCTAGAAGGTTAAGGATTTTGTCTTTTTTCTCTTGATATTGAAAATGTCAACCTAAGGTGACAAATGGAGAAGTACAGTTAAACTGCTACTTTTATATGAGAAGCTAGGACATTGCAAGTGTGGTTTATTTGGAAACAGTTCATGCCATTGTATAGTAAACAATAGGGCTCTTCAATATTTAAAATTTTGGAACTATTTCTTGATGCTTTGGTAGCTTGGTAGCATTTTATCTGGGCTCCAGTAGTTAGACTCTCGTCACACTGACAACACTAGTGTAGCCATGGCAATATTGTCACTTCTGAACAAATTGGGCCTAACTTTCTAGCATTGATTTGTAGGCCCAACTTGATAGATAAAAAAGAGCCGGATTGAAATTATTCACTTGGGGCCAGTTCGGGCAAAAAACCTGAGTTCCTTTAAAAAAAACAAAAGATATTATCCACTTTTTCAAATTCCAAAATCCTAACACACTCAATATAATTAACAAAAATTACTTAATTTCATCTAAATAAATGAAATTCCGCGTGGCATCCACCCAAAATCTCTCCCTCTTATCAACTGAACTGTCACGCACTCAAACACAACAGGCAATGCAATATTGTTTAAAAATATTTGTTACCAATGATATCCAACTACTAATCGTTGTCAATGGAGGTTTATCCATCAAGTAGCAAGCCGTTCTAAATGCAACGACTAAGAATGTTTAGCTTTATTATTTTACAAGTTTTTAAAATATTGGCCACAAAGAATGTGACAGTCCTTTGCTTTGATTGAGAATATCATACTCTAACTCTCAACTTACTCTCAAAGTTTTATCCTACCTCTTTGCAAGGCGTGGGAGTTGAAACCTACATTTGAAACTAAATATCCTCACCTTTAACCCTTCCTGACAAGGTGGGAAATTGAATTCCCCATCTACTTCTTCTTAAATAGGAAGGGTGGCCACTAAGATAAGCCCCAACGGTTAATAGAATAATTGACAGGCTTTATTTCAAAAAGCTACTTGTAAAGTGGAAGTTGGGGCTACTTCTTCTCTCCAATGAGTAAGGCCCACGCTCCTCCTAACAAGGAAAAGCCTCATTTGTCTCAACACAATTTGTTCAAGCCTACTCTTCGTTTGGTCTAGGGACCTCAACATGGTTTACTTTGATCTTTTTCATGAGATATCTTGTGGATAAGCTACAAGGGAGCCTGGATGCACTTGCATAAGGAAAAGTTCCTTCGTTGGGGACATTTGGATTATTTGAAATAATATACTTTGGAAGGGTAAGGATTTTGTCTTTTTTTCTCTTGATATTGAGAATGTCAACCTAAGGTGACAAATGGAGTAGTAAGGTTAAATTGCTACTTTTATATGAGATGCTATCACATTGCAGGTGCGGTTTATTCGGAAACAGCTCGAACCGTTGGATAGTAAACACTAGGCCTCTTTATTATTTGAAATTTTGAAATTATTATTGATGCATTGGTAGCTTAATAGCATTTTATCTCGGTTCCAATAATTAGACTCCTGTCACACTAACACCATAGTGTAGTGTTGACACCTAAATTTTGGCAATCCAGTTAGTTGTTTATTGCATATAAAAATTAGGGATCTGCCCCGACCCCTCAACAAAAAATACTCTTTAAATTGTATATAGATATTTGGAGCATTTCATTAATAGTTAAATAGGATCATATAGTTTAGTTGTATTCCGTATCGGACCGGTGATGGCGAGTAAGCTGAAAACTCATCATGTAACCCAAGCTCAAGCACTCGGCTCACTCAAGGGAATGGGGGCCAAAATTCACAAGTCTAAAAGGCTTTGGTCGTTTTAATTTGAGCTTAAATCAGCCCGAATTAATTTAGCTCATTTGGAATTAAAATAAAATTAAATGATAAAGCCTTAGTCTAAGCCCATTAGGACTAGGAAGCCCGGTCAATTAACTTAGGGTTGCAATATAAATATGTGATTGTATCCTTCAATGGGGGGCTATGATAATTTCTAGAACGCAATTCCTGAGAGCACGAGAGAGTTAGAGCGAAAAGAGAGAGAGGGAGCTTGGCTTGATCCTCCATAGCCAAGCCCCCATCCTTTCGCGGCCAAACTTGTGGCCACACCGCCAACAACGATGTTGAACCAGCCCTCTGATGACGAAGCTGCCAAGCGTCGTTTGCTGCTCGGAGTTCAGTGCCCACGACGTCATTGTTTTTCTTCTCTTGCTGACGCGAGGACCACAGCATCCAGTAATCAGCCTGATGTCCCTGCACAACTAGACCGGTTTTGCCACCGAGCTATCTTCCTCGTGGTGGACTCCAACAAGACCAGTTTTTCTTTAGGCGATTCACTTGAATTTTTGTTGCAAGCTTTCTGTTTGATACACACGGAGGCATTGGGGACAGACAAGTGGAAATTAGTTGTGTGGGCTTAAGTAGTCAAAGTTTGATAATCAGAAGGAGACCGTCACGAGACCAGCCAGATTCGGTCAAAAAGCTGAAAGGTTGAAGTTTTCTAGTTATTCGGTGCTACGTAGTGGCAACGAGTTTTTTTCAACGGGTCTAATAACTTCCATCTACACCGGCGACGACGCATCAGCTGCTCCCAAGTTGATCGAGAACCCACTGTCGAGTCATGCCCTTGCTACTGCGTCACCCTTATGGCTGACCCCGTGGTCATGAGTCAGTCCATCGCCCCGCTCGTAATTCTGTTTTGTAGGTGACAGACCAAAATTCTTGACGATCCGCGAGCAAAGTCGTCATTGCTGTCATCGCCGCCACGTTCGCCATCGATCACCCACCATCGGTCACTGCCCCGATTCGCAATCCCGGCAATTCAAATTTGGAAAGTAATCCGCAAATCAGGTAAAGATCTCTATCCAGTATATTTTCAAAATATTTAGATTCCTAGTTTGAATATTTTGAATATTCCGTGAATATTATGTGGATATTTAGATATCTTAGGATATTATTTGCTCTATCCGCAATATTCTAAAACACTCAAAATTAGGAATTATTCATAATTTGGCAACATATCTGGACTACTATTGTTGACACCTATTTTAAGGAGGTCGACTGCGACAAACTATCCAACCTTATTCATAAGGTACGATACGCGGCGATATGGAAAATCATTATTTTATCCATAATCACTTGGATACGATAATAGATTTTATTCGCTTTCTAAATTCGAATAATCAATTTTCTGTCGATATCTATAACCCTATAGATATGACTATTAATTTGATTTCTTTTCCTAATTCAAATTTGATACGAAGAATCTTGCGAAATGCGTGGATTGTTTGAATGTGGTTGTTATCTTTGTTTGATTGTTTTTTTTTAATAAAGAAAATCCAAAAATATGTTTGTTAGGATTTAAATTAGAGGTTTTGCATGTTTAGGAAATCCTAAATGTATCTAGAAGATGAGGGTAATTATTTAATTTAAATTAGAACTTAAGATAATTTATTTCCTAGTTTAAATTAGGTATTATTCTAATCTTAATAGATTATTTAGGTTATTTTAAGATTCCGAATTTCCATGAAAATCCCAAAAAGAATGAGTTGCTTTAGGATAGATTAGGATAGAATGCATTCTTAATTTGAGCAACTTTTAATTTCGAATGTTAATAAAAAATATATAAAAAAAGAAGCGGTTAGATTGCGTGTTATTTTAGACATTTTTTGAATTTCGAATTTCATTGGAAAAATACCAAAAATAAATTATTTGTTCGTCGTTAGAATTAGGTCACGTCGTCGCATGACATATAGTTCGCATGCTAAGTTGCATTAATAGCATGTCATTTTTTTGCTCGTCATTGCATATAGGTTAGTTTGCATTTTAATAAAGCGCAAACCCTAAAGAACATCTTGAGCGGCTTGCTTTGTTAATTAGAAATCATATTAGGATTGTCTGTGTGATTTTCTACTAACAATGCAGATGCTTACGTTGTTCTAAGGTACGTCATTCTCCTAATCTTGCAATTTATTTATTGTTTTCTTGAATGTTAAATTGGTGATTTGCGTACCCATATGAACACCCCACATGTTAGTGATTAGGTAATAAAATGGATTCAGATTGTTTGCATAGACTTTTTTTTGAAAAGAAAATGTACCAAAAGGGCGTTAGACTAGATTTAGCGTAACCAAATCCCCGAGTTTAGAATCTTTGATTTGTAGGAGTAAAACATATTTCCCTATGTTTTATTTAGGTTTCTAATTGACCTATCACAAATAGATTAGTGGCGACTCCAGGTATCAAAACTTTTGCATGTTAAAAACTTAAACCCTAAGTTACAAATTGGTAGGGCTTGAGAGTGCCCAAGTTAAGTTTAGACTTAATAATCCATTAGCCTGAGAAATTTAGGTCGCGATATGTAGCCAGCACGATTCTATCACTTACAAACAAATTAGGCCTAACTTTTATAGGCTAGATATGTAGTTCCGACTTGATAAATGAAAAAGAACCGAATCAAAATTATTCAATTGGGGCTGATTCGGGCTAAAGCCCGAGTTCCTTTAAAAAAAATTCAAAAGATATTATCCACTTTTCAAATTCCAAAACCCTTTTACTCAATATAATTAACAAAAATTACTTAATTTCATCCAAAGAAATGACATTTCGTGTGGCATCCACCAAGAATCTACCTCTCATATCAAGTTAACTATCACTCACTCAAATATAACGAATAACGAAATATCAATTAAAAATATTTGTTACCAATGATATTCAACTATTAATTGTTGTCCATGCAAGTTTATCCACCAAGTAGCAATCCATACTAAATGCATCAACCAAGAATCTATTGCCTTATTATTTTACAAGTTTTGAAGATATTGGCCAAAGAGAATTTGACAATCCTTTGCTTTGACTGAAATTATGAAAAGTCAATGGAATGGTTTAAAGGCCTTTGTTTTGAAAAGTTACTTGTAAAGTGAAAGTTGGGGCTACTTCCTCTTTCAAATGAATGGGGTCCAAGCTCCTCCTAACAAGGGGAAACCTTATCTATTTCAATACCTTTTGTTGAAGCATGCTTTTCGTTTGGTCCAGAGACCTTAACATGGTTTATTTCGGTCTTTTTTATGAGATATCCTATGGATAAGCTATAGGGAGCCTGGATGCACTAGCATGAGGAAAAGTTCCTTCATTGTGGACCGGTGGATTATTTGAAATAATATACTCTGGAAGGGTAAGGATTTTGTCTTTTTTTTCTTGATATTGAGAATGTCAATCTAAGGCAACAAATGGAGTAATAAAATTAAACTGCTACTTTTATATAAGAAGCTAGGATATTGTAGGTGTGGTTCATTGGAAATAGCTTGAACCATTGGATAGTAAACACTGGAGTTCTTCAATGTTTGAAAATTTGGAATTATTTATTGATGCATTGGTAGCTTGATAGCATTTTATCCTGGCTCCAATAGTTGGACCCCCATTACTCTAGCAACCATAGTGTAGCCACCACAATACAGTAAATTGGCCTAACTTTTCTAGGTTCGATCCGTAGGCCCAACTTGATGAACGAAAACGAACCGGATCGAAATTTTCACTTGGGGCCGATTCAAGCTAAAGCCCGAGTTACTTTAGAAAAATGCAAAAGATATTATCCATTTTTTCAAATTCCAAAACCATAACATACTCATATAATTAACAAAATTACTTAATTTCATCTAAAGAAACGAAATTTCGCGTGGCATCCACCAGGAATCTCCCCCTCATATCAAGTTAACCAACACTCACTCAAATATAACATCTAATGATATATCATTTAAAAATAGTTTTTACCAATGTTATTCAGCTATTGATTGTTGTTAATTGAGGTTTATCCACCAAGTAGCAAGGCGTACAAAATGTATTGAACAAGAATCTTTTACTTTATTATTATACAAGTTTTTCGACCAAAAAAAAATTAAAACTAAGCATGCAATTTAGTTAAATTGTGAAACATTCCGAAGGTTACTTGATTCGTGTATGAATTCAATTGAACATCTGCATGGTGTTGGCGATTTATTAAATGAGATTAGCCTAGATTAACATGTAGTTCTAAAATTAGGGCACCCCATCTTTCAAGATCACTCCCTAGCAATGGCATAATACCATACATAAAAATAGGGGTGATCGGTTTTAGGGTGGGTTGGGTCCGGACCTAGAACCTGAAACAGACCCTGTTATAACCGGTTCTCAATTTTTAGAACCTGAAACCAACCCTGTTTTTCCTAGACCCTATTTGGAACCAATCCTGTTTTTCCGGTCCGGTTTCAGGGTCTACCCGAGAACCTATTTTTTTTTTTGTTCCTTTTTTCGGTTTCATTTTTTTCTAGCAAAATAATATAGGTAGCAATGAAACAATTTAAAATAAAAGATGAATAACAAAAACCACTATCCGCCAAAAGTAACAATCCCCAAAATGAGCAATTGAAATTACAATCTATCAAAATCAACAATCCAAAAGCACTATGTGGTAAGACATAGTCCAATCGCATAAATCTTTAAGAGTCACATTTCCAGGGAATTTATTCAACATGTTTAGCTCTTTATTTTGTGTCATGATGAGATAACTCCTCACTTCTATTTCCGAATAAAATATCTTGAAAGAAAAATCAAGAGACTTAGCGATAAGGCAACTGCTCTCACTAAAAAAATATCTATATATCTTATCTGAATCACACAATATTTAGATGACTTTAAGGGCCGTGCTGTTTCGCTTATAGTTGTGAAACACATTCCAATATTAAATTGAAAATCTGTTCTAAAACCGGTGAAGTAGGGTAACATGATATAGGCTTTTTACTTTTTTGTACATCATCTCAAAACCGGTTCTAAAACAGGTTTGGGTTGATTTTTACTTGGAACCGGAAACCGAACCGGTTCTAACCGATTCCCAAAAAATGGAATCGGTACCCGGACCGGTTCTTGTTAGAATCGGTTCCCAAACCTGTTTTTCGGGTGGGTTGGTTCGGTTTCTGGGTAAACTCGGTCCGATTGCACACCCTTACATAAAAAGGCCTAATTTCCTAAAAAACCCCTCAACTTTAGATCAAGTCCCAAATCTGTCCCGAACTTTTTTTTTATTTCATAAAATATCTCAAACTTTAGGTCTAGTCCCAAATTTGCCATGAATTTTTTTTTGTCTTAGAAAAAACAACAAACTTTAAGTCCAGTCCCAAATCTGCTCTAAATTTTGTTTTATGTAAAAAAATCGCAAAATTCAATTTGCTTTCAAAAATATACCTTGTAATCCAGTCCCAACTTGACGTAACACTTCCACATCAATAATAAATCCACATCAACAAAGAAATGAGACTTTTTTTTAGATAAAGAAAAGTTCGGAGCAAATTTGGACTTAACCTAAAAATCAGTTTTTTTTAAATTAATTTTTTTTGGGATGGATTTGTTATCATCCCTAACTTTCATATCCTAGAATGGCTTTATTTTGGAGAATTTCAACAATTTTTATTGGGTTAGATTTGTTATCGAAGTGAAAATGCAAAGTCGGTCTCTAGCTATTGCCTCATTACTTTGCTGATATGGATTTATTATAAATGTGGAAGTGCTGCATCAAGTTGGGACTAGATCAAGGGGTATGTTTTTGAAAATAAATTGAAATTTGTTGATTTTTTTGTTACACAAAACAAAATTTGGGTAGATTTGAGACTAAACTTAAAGTTTGAGGTTTCTTTTGAAACAAAAAAAGTTCGAGATAGATTTGAGGCTAGACCTAAAATTTGGGTTTTTTTGAGACAAAAAAAAGTTCAGGACAGATTTGGGACTTGACCCAAAGTTGGGGGTTTTTTAGTGAACTCATCCTACATAAAAATAGTATTATTGGACTAGTCGAACAATGATATGAAAAAAATTAATCTTGTGGATAAACTACAAGGGAGCCTAGATGCACTTGCATAAGGAAAAGTTCCTTCGTTGGGGACATTTGGATTATTTGAAATAATATACTCTGGAAGGGTCTTTACCAAAAAAGATATTAAAAAAATTAATCGAAATATGACGAACAGGAAAGTGATGTAACAATTAATATAGAGGAATGGCGAGTAAAGAAAGTTTTGGCCACGATCAAGTTAGGCACAATCGCGAACAAGGTCGCATAATAGCAACAAACCAGGGTATATCTCGGTCGCGGATTAGGCCTCATGGTGGTCATGAATTAGACTTTATCTAGTTGTGGCTCAATTGAGTGATGATCGTGATTTGTGTTGGATATTTCAGCAGTTTTGAAATATTTGAAGTAACATCTTTGATAGAAGTTATGATCGCCATGGTAACGATTTTGCAATGGTTGTTTAAAGGCTCTATAACGTTTGATTCATTTCTTCATAAATTCTTTATTATTTTATAACAGCTATATAACGGTCATCTTTTCTTTCAATAAACGGCTCTCTTTCTTTTACCTTCAAATTGTAACTCTGATCATAATTGAAAAGTGATATTGATATATCAAAATAAGAATATTATTTTTTTCTCATTACATATTTTTCATTTCTTTATTGGGTTATACACATAACGTTATTCCTGTTCTTTCTATTATTCTGTGCAAAATAAAGAAGAATGTCTGTTCTATCTTGAGAGGATCACCGTTATAACCTAACGCTAGAGGTGGCCATGGGCCGGTTTTGGCCTGGAACCGGCCCAGAACCAGACCGGTCAAATCCGGGCCCGCGATTCGGAACCGGAACCGGCCCGTGACATACGGGCCCGGTTCCGGTTCCAAAAAAATTTGAACCGACCCAGAACTGCCTGTTTCGGGCCGGTTCTGCAAAATAAAAAATAAATAAAAATTTTAAAATAATAATAATAATGAAATTTTTTTAAAAAAAATTTCATTATTTAATTTTTTTCATAAAACAAATTGAACTCTAATTGCCATGCATTGTAAGTGTATTGATCTTTAATTGCAATGCTTGGCTTGGGTGTATTGAACTCTAATTACAAGGCTTGGCTTGAGTTTTATAAACAACCCCTTTGATGATCTCTTCATTCCCATTCGATGTGGGACTCTTGGTTTACCTTGAACGCCTTCAATATGAGCCTTTTGGCTTTGTCTTCATGCAAATGCCAAGAGTCCCACATCGAATGGGAATGAAGAGACCATCAAAGGGGTTGTTTATAAAATCTAAGCCAAGCCATGAGAATGTGAAGTTATATGCCTTTTATGGCTACAATCCTTTGCTAATTAAGAGCAAAGGGTTTCATTGGACCACCTAGAATCAGTCCTGTCCGATTCTCAGTTCTACGGTTTGCCAGTTCGGTTCTTAGTTCTAAAATTAAAAGACCGGTCTTATCGGTTCGGTTCCCGGTTCCGATCGGGAACCGATCACCTCTACAATTTTCATTTTGATTATAATTTATATTGAATAATTCATTATTTCATATTTTTATAATTATTTTATTTTTTATTTTATAATTTATTTTTTAAAATTTTAAATTACGAATCGGAATTGGCCGGTTCCGAACCGGAACCGGAACCGGTCGGTTCCGAACCTGAATCGGAACCGCTAGGGGCGGTTCCGGTTCACATGTGGCCACGAATCGGACCGCCGATTTCGAACCGGAACCGACCGGTTCCGAACCGTGGCCACCACTACCTATCACACTGAGTTTCGTACTTCGACAGACTAAATTATCCTTAAGGACAGTGCTTATACGCCTCAAACAATTAATCTTATTTTGCAATATTTTCCAACAGATTTCCATTAATTTCTTATTTTTCATATTATCTAATATTTTCCAACAATCTTAAGGATAAACACTTTACGGATCTTATTTTACCAAAAAAAAAAACACTTTACGGATTTGCAAACTAGAATCGCCACTACTACCACCGCTGTTGGAATTGAGCGAGGCCTCGGAGATGGTGAAGGACAAGTATCGCATATTCATGGGCGGTTTGTCATGGGACATTACCGAGCATTAGCACAAAAGATCTTTTGGTCATTTTAGTAAGGTTATCGAAGGTCAGGTAAAATCGTAAGGAGTATTCTTTTCACTCCTGTTCTGATGCATAAATATTTTTTATATCGTCATTGTGGAATATTTGTTATCTGATGAATGTTTGTTCTGCTCATTTATTGATTGGACGTGCACGTTGATTTTCTTTGCTAATGAATTTGTGTTATCGCTGACCAAAAAAAAAAAAAGAATTTGTGTTATCGTCAAAACTTATTATTTTATTGTACATGCCAAATTATTATTTCATTCTGTTGAGGTGCCCGTGCCGTTATATCTAGGTTAAGTACTCTACTTGTGCCTTATTGGGATTTGTTCTCCATTATTGGTATTTTCTATCGTTTCGTGTTTTGCAAGATTATGTGTTTAGCAAAAACAATTGCGTGAGTATGCTTTTTGCATCCTACCTTTTGTGGTTTTTTCTGTATATGTATTTTCCATGTTTCACGTTTTCAGTCATCTCGACGTTGTTTAAAGTTAAAGGTTAACGTCTACTTTGAGTTTTACATGAACAATGTTTTTTTTTTGTGAAACATCATAGGCCCTATATTTATGACTACCAGAGTTTTAGCCCAAACATTTTTCTTGTCAAAACTTTCGTGAGTCTATTCTTGAATTTATTAGATTCCTACTTAATTGATGTTAAAAACAGTGAGAGAGGTTTATATTTTTTAATAACTGCAAAATTCATGGGTTAAAGAGTGTAATGTTACTTTTGCGATGATTGATTTTTGACAGGTGACTTTCGGCAGAGTTATGTTCATTCCTAGAATATGTACTGTATTATTCATTTTCTAGGCACAAAAAAGATGCTTTACAAAAAAGCATAGGGGTAGCACAAAAACACCAGGTAATGCTTTACAAAAAAGCATGTGTATGTACAGTATAACTTTCGACGAGTGCGTTGTTTTTGTGCTACCCATATGCGTGTCCCATCTCCCTTTCACGTCCAACTTTAAAAACAGATGCTTTACAAAAAAGCTAGGAAGACGAGTGTGTTGTTTTGTTTCGTAAATGGCTTAGCTAAGAGTTTTTCTTATGTACCCTCTAAAGGGTTGGTAGAGTGATAAGGACTTTAGACTTATGAGTTATTGATTCCAAATTTGAATCCCTATGCAATCCACCTTATTATTTCCTTGACTTACATGAAGATTAGTCTATGGATTTGGCTAGTTCTCCTTTGGTTAGTGTCTTATCAATCAGACTCTTGTAGTGTGGCTAGTGCGAGAGTCCGGGTCATTAAAAAAGAAAAACGGTTTTTTTTATGTGAGCTACATTAATTGATATTGTAATTTAGTGTTTTACGAGATTGGTTTAATAAGGTAAGATATAAATATTTTTAATTAGTATAATATGAGACTGGCAAGTGTGGGCCGAGTAAAGCTTGTCCTGTGATGAGAGAGCCTGTGGCAAAAAATTCTATAAATAGTATTCAATTTTCTCTTCTAACCCTAATGCACAAATAACCTTACATAAGGAGTAGTTACTAAATGCTATGGTAAGGAACAATCTCATTGAGCTAGTGATACATAGGATAATAAAGGAGAAACACTTGCACCAGAGATCGTAGCTATTCCACATAAATAACGATGGATCCTAAACAGGTGCACAAATCCTTTTTCTCGATTACATTATTCTAGATTTTAGTTATGGAGATCTTGAGTGCCATTTTGACGGCTTCCATAAGGAGCATCACACACAAGAGATTTTATGGAAATAAATCAATAGATTAACGATAAGCTCTTTGGATTCTTTAAGGAACATATTTTGGGAAATAATCAAATCGCAACTCTTCAACATTTAGTAGATCGTGCATGGCAAAGTCAAGGATCCATAAGATCGTGTCAAAAAGATGAGGGCTCAATTATATTTACCTTGTTCTCCCTGCTAGGTCCAAACCGCAATCCCAAGAGTTTGGTTGCATTTTATAAGCCATGTTTTTGCTCACATCACGCTCTTTAAACTGGTGTTTGATTAAATCACATCTTTTATCCCAACCTCACTTAAATATTCGCACTACAAAGCTTTTCGACCTTCTCAGATAAATGTAATATTGGCTACTATATAGAGAATCTCTCATTCCATTTTGTCGAGATCTTAGTTCTATTTGTAATGTTGGGGAATGTCACTTAATTTCTATACGCCATCTTATAAATGATACTTAAAAAAAAGATATTTACTCACTCGAACATAATATTGATGGTCGGATATTATTAAAATGGATTTTTTGGCAATGTTATCCGAAGTCTTGGTGTTGCTGGTGAAGGTTTATCCACCAAGTAACTAGCCAAAGTACATCCATCATGAATCTCTCGAGAAAACAAACCCTAGAGAGTGTTTTATAGGCCTTGATGATCAACTTTGTAATCTAGTTCACTAGCACCAACTTTAAGAAAAACTCCTTGCGGAATTCAAACAACTCCATGCAAAATCTCAATATTACTGCCAATCCGCATATGCTCGATCTTCTTATTGGTCTGCCTTTCAGTCAAAATGCCCCATTGCCTAAATTTAATGACAACATAAACTCTATACCCCGATGCAAATCGCCAAAACAAATTTGGTATACTAATCTTAACATTTATCATTAAGATTTGTCTTCTCTTCAATATACATGGCGGTGATATAGCTCCCAAAAGGAATTGCAAGAAAAAGGTAAGGCAGAGAGATAAAGAGAATGTTATTAATCCGGCGACTACTAAAAATGGCGTTAGTATCACCATTCCATTTCATTACTTACATCCCCAACCGAAGCATAACTGCAAGAGGGAAACCCAACCAAAAGAGAGTAAAGCCAAACGAAAAAGCAGTAGAGAGAGAAACTTCAGACCCAAAAAAAGAAAAGCAAAAAAAAAGGTTGTAGAGAGAGAAAGCTTCAGACCGACGGCTACTCAATAGTAACATACGCACTTCTTCTTGGACTTGGGAACGGCTTTGGCGGTGGGTTTGGACGTGACCCTCTTGAACTCCACCGAGTACTTGTCGGTGCACCCACTCCTCCTGTCGTCCACCTTCACCGTGGACTTGTACTTCACCACCTCCTTGCAGCCCGAACGTCCCGTAGTCCTGTCCACGAACTTCTCGGTCTTGCGCTTCTTGTCGAACTGGGTGGTGAACCCACCGAACTCGTCACAGTACAAGCTCCGAGTCGTCCTCTCCACCTTGGCGCAATCGGTAATCAGACATCTCTTGTTGGAGGGCTTGGCCGGGGGCTGTCGAGGACGGACGTACTTCGCGGTGGACTTGCACTTCACCTCCTCCATGAAGCCCGAGCATCCCGCGGTCCTGTCCCCGAACTCCTCGGCCATGAAAATCTCGTCGAACTGGGTCGTGAACCCACTGAACCCGCCATAGGACGAGCTCCCAGTCGTCCATTCCACCTCGGCGCAATCCGTTATCAGATGTCTCTTGTTGGAGCGCTTGGCCGGGGGCTGTGGAGGAGGGGCGACCTCCATGATGCTGCCGAAGTAGTGGAGCTTCTGATTGGGGGCCATGGCTGTTTCGTGGGGAGAGAGACAGAGAGAGAATGGCCTCGATTCGAGCCTGAGGTGTGGATTTATACAGCATGAAAGGGTGAAAGACGGCAGGATTAAGAAACGAGAAGAGCTTACGGGGAGAAATCGAGAAAATGTTAGGTGCACATGATAACACGTCAGGTCTACACAAGTCCGTTCAACAGGCGACGACACGCGTCACATTTGGGCCCGCCTGTCGGAAACCCCGGCCAGGGGTTTCTCCCTCGTCCCTGCACACGATAGTCACAAAGATAAAGAGAAGTGCTGTGCTCAGCACGGATACAAGAAAACTTTAAATTTCGGAAAAAAGCAGATTCTTCTTACTTTTATAGGTGGTAGATACGGCATCGAACTAAAAAGTTGAACGTTTTGTCATGCTTAAGGCCAATTGTCGTATGCCTCTTTTTTAAATTATACTATATTTTACCAGGGCATACAACATTCGATAATACTTAAGACCGATCGTCATATTCCTTTTCTAATACCACATTACTTTTTTAAGTATCAGACGACGTTTGACCAAAAAGTATAATTATCAATTATACTTGAGGCCGATCGTCATATTCCTTTTCTAATGCCACGTTCTACCGAGGCATATGAAGTTTGATCATACTTAAGGCCGAAGTATTAGTACATGACTTTGAATATTATGATGTTCCGTAAAAGCGTACCACTTTTTGTCATATAGTTGTAGATTAAGAACTATTTTCAGTATGACTGCACAACATTATATCGAATTCCATGCGAAAACCGTAGTATGCCATAATAGTACAGATGCACACCTTTACAATTTGAAAGAAAAATGGTGTAAAATTTAAGTATTATAAAGCAGATGAAATACAACAACATAGGGCATTCCCAGCATTAGAAATATAGCTAGTAATTCAAAAAAAAAAAATAGAGGAAGGAAGTCTCCATACAATAACTAATATAGCATTTGTCTCGGAATGTTTGATTCGCTCTATCTCTAATATTTTTACGCACCTTGGCCAAAAAAATATGGGAGTCAGATGACTTATTTTAATTAAAACCGTCTATTTTAATGCTCCATCCAAATGCAATATATGATTATTAGGAAGGATACCTTGAGAAGTTTGGCCGCCAAGTCTTTGCCTTTTGTTGTCCTAATTATCCAATGGAGTTCTTTATTGCATCCTCTTATAGGGCACCTAATTTCGTGTTATGCAAGGATATAGCCATAATAGAACGGTTCGCAATTGCAGGAGACATCTCCGGTTCCGAGCCATATTGCCCTTATTTGTTGTACAAATTGAAAATTTTATGATACTCATGTAACAATTTGCCGTACTCAAGGTCAAAAGCAACGCATGATAGTCTTTTATTTTATGTGAGTCCCCTTAAAAGTATGAGATGTTTTGTCGTATAATTGGTCAAATGTATTATACGTATCATACAAGATATATCCTAGTCGTCTAAACTATCACAAAAAAAAAAAAAGAACAATACGTTTGCCGTTTGGTTGTAATCCTGCTTCTTCCGTTACGTACGTTCGGTGCTCCGCATCTGAATGTTCCCGACGATTCTTGGAATCAAGGAAATGGAAAATCGCTCATACCCAACAAAACCAAATGAGTTCCGATGCTTCTTCGTCAATCTCCCCCCGAAAGCTGCTCTCTGCATCACTGAATCCTCCCGAGCTCAGATCCGACGCCTCCGGCACGTCCTCCAGCACGTTGCCTCCAGGAGCCACTCTCTCTCTCTCTCTCTCTCTCTCTCTCTCTCTCTTAAAGAGTCCTTGCCGGTCGCATCCCGAGCTCAGATCCGCCGCTAATGCATCTGATGGGTCTTGTTTTTGTCCTTTTGGAATTTGGAGCACTAGTAAATTGTTCTCTTCATTATATTGCTCGAGTTTATCCTCACTTTTGTGATCTGACTTCTGAGTATTTGTTTTGGGATATCGAGAGTATAAATTCCTTCTTTCTGCAACCTTCTAAAAAATAATTTTGCTTCAAACTCCTGTGCAACTTGAAGAGTGTGGTTGGCCATTGAAGAGTGTATATCTTTATTCAAACACTTTCCCACACTTACGCCGTTACAAGTGCCATGATACATTGAATTTCCAGCACTTTTGTGGTGGTGAACGTCTTTAAAATAAAGTTATGACACTCAAGTATTCAGAAAAAATAATTATATCATTCAAATGATCGAAAAAAAATTATGGTATTCATGTGAGTGCCGTACGAAAATTGTGATAACATTTTTTCAGAAGTTAGCCTTGTATAACCAGGGGCATTACAGACCATTTACATGCTGCCGCTATACAATCACGCAAGCACCGCAAGATGCTTTTGCATGAAAACGTTACAAACTTTCACGGAAAAGAGGCCGAAAGCACTTTGGGTAAAATTGGTGGTCTCCACGCAGTACGACACGAGAAAGCATTATTGCACTTAGCGGACTCTAGTATCGTGCAACTTTATTAAAGCTGATACTTACGGAGCATGTAAAGTGACCGAGAGTGGAGTGCATTATCTGAATGGGAATCTAGAGTTATAGCTGTTGATTGCTGGAGCTGAGCATGTGTAACGATTGATAGACCATGATAGCGGGAGACAGCTGGACAGCTCTCACATTCTATAAGCAATGGGATCCGAGGGCAATTTTAGTACAAAAGAAATGGCGGAGTGAGACCATTTGTTTTTAATCAGCGGAGTACAGGATATAGGAGATATTAGAGTCTTGTGCCACCACGTTTTAACGCCTAAATGATTTCTTTCTTGCTCTAGATTTCGATATCCGCCTACTCCTGGAAGCCCTCTATTTCACCTAATATTTTGTGGCTGTTCTTTTAGTCGGAACCGTTGTGTGTGTTTGTCATATTGAATCTTTCCGCTTCTTCAGTCATTTTCGTTTCTGGGTTCCATCAGTTCCGCCTTCCTTGGCATATATATAGATTCTTAACTTTCATTTCTCCACAAAGAAGAAGGGAAGAAAACCAGAAAGATAGAAGTCAAAAGGGGGGCGAAATGGCGGATATTGCTCTCTGTGCAGCTTCCAAATTGGCAGAGTTCCTGGTATTGGTCGGTTTCAACAAAGGAGAACATGCAAATTCTTTGAAATTAGGGACTAGCTTATAGTTGATATTCAAGGCTCAAGATTGTATTATGGGCAATAAAGATTCAGATTGCTCTGTTCCTTGTGATTCAACAAGAAAATTAAATGAATCCTCTGTTAAGACCTATGAAATATCAACGAGTGAATAGGAGCAAAGCCTGCATTTGCAAAGTTTTAGATTAGATACAGCTGAAGAAGCCCGTAATACGAGAATAGAATTGGTAAGGAACACATGCCTTTCAATTGCAAAGGTTTTATGAAAATACCAAGGATGGCGAATGGAAGCATCAGAAGTGCTTCCCCCCCAGAATGCATAACGCCAATTAAACAAGAAAAGTATAGTATTGCTCTGTTTCATGGGATTGAACAAGAAAATTAAATGAATCCTCTGTTAAATACTGTGAAATATCAACGAGTGATCAATGCAATTTTATTTAACTACATCGGCAATCAAAAGGATAACAAATGCCTTCATGCCTCCGAACTATCCTCAATCGGTTCAAACTCGTGATCCTCAAACGAGACCCATCAGATGCATTAGCGGCGGATCTGAGCTCGGGATGCGACCGGCGGGGACGCTTTGAGAGAGAGAGAGAGAGAGAGAGTGGCTTCTGGGGGCCGACAGTGGAGGCGGCGGCAGGTCTGAGCTCGGGATGCGACCGCTGGGGACTTGGGAGCGAGAGAGTATTTTGCTAAACACGAGAGTGGGCTTCGTTCTTTTTCTCAGAAGACGCAGAAAAGTTTGCCACGCGTCTCTCCTCCCCATCACCCTCTCGCCCAAACTTTTCTGCCCATGACCATCTTTCACCCACCTTGCACCATCTTCTTCTTCGGCACACATCCATGCCCACGACACCTTCGTCATCAACGCACAATGGAGAAGAGGAGCTTCATTTTTCATTTTTTTTTTTGTGGCCATAACCTCTGCAATGTGCTTGATCTCCAAGCATTTGGTGACCTGATTTTTGTGCACAGGAAGAACAAATGTTGCTATGTCCACAGAGAGACCCCAACAACAACAATTCTCGATACTGCAATATTGAGAATCTAGCTTTGATTGACATAACTCTTTCTCATTTGCTCTCTAATTACAGGCTCACAAGGAAAAAAAAAAGAGCAATCTTTTTCATCAACCTCACCAACATGAAGAGAGAAAAAAAACGGCAGAAGGACACTATTGGTGCCATAACTTGTGTACGGCGATCACTTTGGTGTCATAATTTTTTTTCAAATCACTTTGGTGCTAACTTTTTTGAAAAACGATCACTTTGGTGTCAATGTTAACGTGGCTTGTTGGAAATTCTACGTGGTGCTGACATGGCTCGTCGGAGAGGTCCATGGCTCGCTGGAGAGGTCCAGTCAGCATTAAAAATAAAATTTAATGCTGACGTGTATTTTTTTAGAAAAATAAAAATTATATTATATTAAAATAATAAAAAAATAAAATAACACATAAAATTTAATTTTTTTTAATTTTTTTTCTTTCTTCTCCGGCAAGGGCCACCCTTGCTTGACGCATGCGAGGGCGGCCCTCGCCTGGGCTGGCGAGGGAAGCCCTCGCAGGACGCCGGCGAGGGCTGCTCGACGCCGGCGATGGCTGCCCAAATCCGGAGAAGAAAAAGAAATAAAAAAAGAAAAAAAATTCAAAAATTCAATAAAAAGCCACATAATTTCTATGTGTACAAGTTAAATTATTTTTTTTAAAAAAATAAATGCCACGTCAGCTTTTTGCCCGGAGTCACTAAAGTGATATATTTTTTTCGATTTTAGCACCGAAGTAATCCGAAAAAAAGTTATGCTACCAAAGTGATCGCCGTACACAAGTTATGGCACTAATAGTGTCCTTCTGCTAAAAAAAACACTAGAAAACAAGAAAAGAATAAACTCCCGAAAGAATCTCGGTAGCAACTAGAAAAAGAAGAAGAAAGACAAGGAACTCAGTCCATTGGGCTCTAGATCTTGGGATCTTTTATTTCATTGATTCTGGATCTCTCCTCCTCTTTCTCGTTCTCTTTTTATTTTTTTATTTTTTTGGATTTTCTTTACTAGCTCTCTCACTACGGCATTATACAAATCAATCAATAAGCTTCGACGAACTACGACAATCTCATGCCATGATCAAAGTTTTGGGCATAGCTCATTGAGTCGCACTGATAGGTCTATGGGAAGAAGAAGAAGAAGAAGAAGAAGAAGAAGAGAAAAGTGTAGAGCGAAAGAGAGAGAGTCTGTCAGTAACGGTAACAGTACTGGAGAAGAGAGAGTGACGGAGAGAAGACAGAGTGAGACCCATAGTGCCACGCATCACCCAACAAATGGGAGAAAATATTGGGTGCCCCTTGTGATTCCACCGTGGAGAAATAACAACCCTGAGGTGGCGACACGTGTCTGCGGGGACCCACATGTCAGGAAGGCTTCACGGTGGAATACAGGGCTAAGCCGAGCCGAGAGAAAATAGCAGCCGAGAGAAATGTTTTAAAAAACCGCCTGGCCCTCTCTCTCCATACTCTCTCTCTCTCTTTCGCGCTCCCATCAAATTCCAGATCTGGAATTCGCTCTGTGCTCCGTCTCCCTCGCGCCGACGAGCGAGGTCCATCTCCTCGCCCCGGACCTCCGCCTCCGCCTCAGCCTCCGACGCCAACGCCTCCGACGAGCGAGGTCTGTCGCGCTCCCATCTCGCGCTCCCATCGAATTCCAGATCTGGAATTTGCTCTGTGCTCCGTCTCCCTTGCGCCGACGAGCGACCTCCGCCTCCGCCTCCGACGCCAACGCCTCCGACGAGCGAGGTCTGTCGCGCTCCCATATGCGACGACCGTCGCCTCCGACGAGCGAGGTCCGCTGCCTCCGACGAGCGAGGTCCGTCTCCTCGCCCCGACGCCCTAGTCGCCTCCGACGAGCGACGCCCTAGCCTCCGCCTCCGCCCTAGCCCCCGACGCCCATGCCGAAGACGCCTCCAACGAAGCCCGACGCCGACGCCGATGACGCCTACGACCAGCGAGGTCCGTCGTTGCCCACGAGCCGTCGCCTCCCAGGAGGGAGGGTCCACTGCCTCCGACGAGCGATGTCCGTCTCCTCGCGCCAACGCCGACCCCTAGCCTTCGACGAGCGACGCCCTAGACGCCGACGCCGATGCCGATGACACCTCCGACGAAGCCCGACGCCGACGCCGCCCTAGCCTCAGACGCCAACCCACAAGAGTTCAATTTCCAAACTCATTGAGGTTTCATGAGTTCACGCCTTCTGAATGTTCTCTGAATAGTGGGCAGGCCGTGCATTCCAAGAGCTCGGCCGTCGCTCCGAGTTCAGATCCGCATCTGGCCCGTCGCGGCTGCTAGATCCCGAGCCTCTCCCCCTCCGCCTGCGCCTCCGCCTCCGTTGTCGCCTCCGGAGCCCCATCGAGCGGCTACAATTTACGATTCGTCGGCCGATTCCTCTCTCTCTTTCTCACGCACCAAATTTCTGGCTGTTTCCGACGCCGCGATCGAGCACAAGGTCTATGCTCGCGTCAGTTTGGGGAACCCTAGCGACGTCTACCTACGGCCGCACCATCTCTCTCAGCCTTGGCAACTTCTGGGCCTCCGTTCGATTGCGTCCCCCGAGACACTGCGGAAGACGTCCCTGGTCGAGCTCGGGGCTGGGTCGATGGTGAACCTGGAGCGGGCGGTGCAGCCAACAGCGGGATGGGCGGGCACTGCGTGCAGGGCCACGTGGATGGGACCGGGGAGATCGTGTCGATGGAGCCGGAGGCCGACTCGCTGTGGGTGAAGGTGAGGGCGGGGAAGGAGCTGCTGGGGTACGTGGTGCCCTAGTGGTTCATTGCCGTCAACGAGACGAGCTTGATGGTGGTGGGCGTGTTCGATGGGAAGGATTGCTTCAATTTCATGCTGGTGGCGTATACGCAGCAGAAGATGGTCATTCCCATGAAGAGAGTTGGGTAGAAGGTGAATTTGGAGGTGGACATATTGGGGAAGTATGTGGAGAGGCTTCTCAGAAGCGGGTTCGTCGGTTCGATGAAGACTTCTCGATCGTGAAGGTGATGATCACTCACTCTGTAGGTGGTAACTTGATCGTGAAGGTGCATTAATATAATCTAAAGCTGTTTGGTTCGCTGTTAATGGAATTGTCTTGGTCTGTCATTGAAGCTAGTGATTTCATTTTAAGATCTGTGGCATAAATCATTGCCGATGCCGTGCGCCACAGTTTTGTATTGGGCGAGAAAGTCGTTAGTTCTTTCATGCGAGGGCTTGAGTGATAAGATGGGAAAGGGGGTTTGTAACTCCAGTTTTGCATAGACTCCGTCAGTTCTTGAAGTGAGAATGCAGTTGTTCGGCGGATGATCACCTAGTTTAGTCGCTAGCTGCAAGACCTGGTAGAGGTGTACAAGTGTTGTAGTGACTAACTTGTCTAGAGAAAAACATAACATGAGACATAAGAATTGCATTTTGATATCATATTGCGCTTGGTGGTGCTTTTTATTGTTTCTGTGTTCACTTTATTTTCTATCCCACTCAATAGTTACGTTCAATTGTGAGTTAGGACTTGTGAATTCGCAGTTAAGGAACAGCATATGTTTTTATTTGGAAACATAAATATCATAAAAATATTTCAATGCTATTGTGAGAAAAAGTTCTTCAACCGAGAACAGCATACTTCTATACAAACTGAAAATTGCCAGTTATATATGGTGTCATGATTTCTGTATTGCCGCCATTTGCATGTTTAAGGGAATAGATATGCTGAAAATTAAGGGGGTAAACTGACTAAACTGTTCTTTTTCCTATTAACATTCTAAAGAAGCAAGGAGGTGTTATTGGAAAAAAATAGTAAGAGGCAATGAAATGCATATATTTCCTGACCCATCCTCTTTCTCCTCTGCCTGTGTCATTGTTTCCTTGCACTTCACTTCCCTCCATCACAGCAAATGTCAACTGAGATATTTTCTTCATTGTTTGCTCTTTCTAAATTGTCAGTGAAGCTATTTGTGCAGTCAATGTGTGCATCGTGTTTTAGTGGCAGTAATGAAGTCATTGATAGTTTGTGTTAAGTAGAGTGTATGCATTCGTTTATTCAACCGAAAGATTTGAGACCGAGATTAGAAGGTCGATCGCATTTTCTTTGCCGCAAGCAATGAAAAAGTCCTTATTTTTAACTGTCCATCTTGTTGCTCTAAAGATGGTTCTCTGAAAGGGAAATTATGAATATAGAAATATGTCATGTACAAATTCTTCAATGTCTGTTAGGTTATGCTGTTTACTCTATGTCCCGCTTTTGCTTTCTCTTTGCGTCAAAGATGTTGTGAGCTAGTGATGAGGTTGCTTATTGTTTACTTTTTTGTGACAGCATATGGAAAGTGTATATCTTCTTTTCTCACATTAAGTTGTATTTAATCACTGTTTTTAGATAACTGGAGTGTGAAGACAATCCGAAGGAAGACCAAAGAAACTGGTAGGATGAGGTATCTCCACAATGTCCTCGCAGGTTCAAGAGTGGTTTCAGGGAAGGTAACGAGCTTTGCTCTTACTTATTTGAATGTCTTTGGAGATAATGTTATTTTTTTCACTTGGTGATGGAATTTTTTTGGCTTATTTGCTGATTTTTGTAGCTGATGGTGATGCAGACACTGAAGCTGTGCCAACGAAGGACACAGCACCAGCTTCTCCTTAATTGCTATGATTGTTTTGGGGCATAATCATGTTATTTTGAAGGATTTAGTTATTGATATTTGCATGCAGGGAACTTTTGGCATATACAAGTTTCATCTATTGGCATTATTTGCAATTTTGAATGAGCAAAGATTAAGCCTGCTGTTGTTCTAGAAATGCCTTTTTATGCAAAAAATAGAACAATAGCAAATTTGACTTTGCTGAGATTAGGACAGAAGCCATGGAATTATGTTACCTAAACACAATCGACATTTCTAAATTATTCTAAGTGAAATAGGGTGGCGTCACTGATTGGTGGTTCAAATAAAGACATATAAATGAGAAGAGATGGACCATTTTCCTTTCCAAGAAATGCGTCTCTGTTCTCAAGTTAGGGCAAGAACAAGAAAATTGTCCAGACCTGCAATTGCGCCTCACCTTTTGCCAGTGAATTACTGTTGCATGAATTGGGATCGGAAATTTTATGGCGGGCCTTAAGATTTAATTCGGGCATTATTTATTGAAAAGTTCCGTGAAGGATCGGGAGAAAAATACACATCCGACACTTAAATTCTCATTTTTCTCCAACCAAACGGTGTCGGATTAATTCCGATCCTTCACGGAACTTTCTCGCTATAAAATATCGGTTCTAAAAACCCAACTTGCGTCCCGAGCAAATCATCACAGCCTCATGAACAGTAAATCACAGCTATTGTTATTAACTAATTTCCAATAAATAATGTCCGAATTAAATCTTACGGCCCGCCATAAAATTTCCGATCCCGATTCATGCAATTCCGCATCTAATTTTATACAGATTTCGCCCAACATCGTCCGTCGATACCCGAAGTCCTAAATTGGGTTTAGGCGGGTATTGATCGGACGATTTCGGGCGAAATCTGTATAAAATTAGGTGCGGAATTGCATGAATTGGGATCGGAAATTTTATGGCGGGCCTTAAGATTTAATTCGGGCATTATTTATAGAAAGTTCCGTGAAGGATCGGGAGAAAAATACACATCCGACACTTAAATTCTCATTTTTCTCCCACCAAACGGCGTCGGATTAATTCTGATTCTTCACGGAACTTTCTCACCATAAAATACCGGTTCTAAAAACCCAACTTGCGTCCCGAACAAATCATCACAGCCCCATGAACAGTAAATCACAGCCACTGTTATTAACTAATTTCCAATAAATAATGCCCGAATTAAATCTTACGGCCCGCCATAAAATTTCCGATCCCAATTCATGCAATTCCGCACCTAAATTTATACAGATTTCGCCCGACATCATCCGTCGATACCCGAAGTCGTAAATTGGGTTTAGGCGGTTATTGATCCCTCGAGGGGCAGAGCGTCTCTGTGGCCAAAATCATCTACCCGCCTTCGGGGATCAACCCGCCACACACACACCCGCGGTCGGCCGAGCTCCTGATCGTCCTGGAAGGCATCCTGGAGGTCGGGTTCGTCGACACGGAAAACCAGCTCTTCCTGCAGACCCTCCAGACCCACGACCTGTTCATCTTCCCAAAAGGGCTGGTCCACTTCCAGGTCAACACGAAGCGTGACTGCAAGGCCGTGGCGCTCGGGGTGTTCGGGAGCGCGAGCGCTGGGACGGTTTCGATCCCGGCTAGCGTGTTTGGGAGTGGGATCGATGTGGACATCCTCACAAAAGCCTTTCCACACGGATGATCAGATCATATCCGAGCTAGTAGAGGCCAACAAGTAACATTATGGATGAGGTTCATAATCTGCAGTCTGTTCCTTTATGAAGATCTCATTGCTACCTCAAACATAGGTGTTCAATAAGTAAAATAACATGCCGACTGGTATAAAAAGATGTAATCGTGTTGATCTAACCATTTTTATATTTGATAAGTAAATGTCTCGTATTCTCATGGCACAATCAACTTTGAATGGACAGAGCCCACGACAAGTCCTCATCCTGCAAAGAAACCAACTGTATAAAGCCCCCAAATGTTCCTTAAAAATGTCTTGAGTGGCGTCTATAATGTCCCAAATGCCCAACAAGAAGTCCCAAGAATCCCAGTACTACCTACCACAAGTCATGATCTTAAACTACCAATTATCCAGCAACAGCAAAGTCCAAAGTAGCAGCACAGCAACATCACAACAGAATGCAAACTCTCCAAATGCAGCGACACCTATCGCTATCGGCAAATTCGAAACAAGCCGCATTTCCATTTCCCGCAATTTATTTTTGGCCTCTTTGGGAGCTTGTCTCTTGCAATCCAGCACCAAAGTCCAAATGCCACTCGAGCCGAAAACCCGATGGCCGACAAATCTCTTCCAAATTCCTCGCCTCCACACAAAGGTAGACAGCTGCATTCCATGCAAGTTTTAGAAAGGTTATTTTCAAGCTCCTAACTGTGGAGCCCTAGAAAGAACAGACATGGCATTGGAAATTTAAGGCCCTCTTGCATGTAAGCACGCATGATGTCATTATTTCAATCTGCCAAAGCAAAGCAAGAGAGATAGACGTATCAGGCAACAAAGTTGTTGGTCCTGCAACTTCAAATTGACCACTAAATCACTCATGTCATGATTATACCGAAGCATGAATCCAAGGAACAGCATAAAGCAGTGTCATCACAATTTGAAAAAAATTAGAAAAGACAGAGCAAAAGAATTGATCCGTTGTTGGGGGTGTGGTAGCCAACATTTTCGGGGGATTTGAAACCGACGTGAATCGAACACGCAACCGTCATCTTTTAAAGAGAAACCGACATTTGAGAAGCTTCCAAAAAAGCTTCCAACCGTCAACTTTTCCACATTTCATGTCTTCATCTATTTTTGTTATAGTAAAAGTAACTGACCCTTCGATTTTAAAGAGAAACCGAAATTTGAGAAGCTTCCAAAAAAGAAGATGCAGCTTTTGAGAAGAATGAGGTAATCGATGCTTGAACGTATTCCAATGTATTAATTTGGCTGTCAAAGCCAAAAAAGGCAGCGACTTAATCAAGGAATGTGATTGTTTATGCCACAAACAGGAAGCTCCCAGTTCCTCATCCAAAACATAAAACGCACCGTCATCATTACTTGTGCCATTCAAGAGCCAAAGTTGGTATAACTAAACAATTTCAGAAAGAGACAATATATTATCTTCAGTTGACTCCAGCAATCCCAAAAATATAGCAGGAACTTATCCTCAAACACATCCAACCTAAACAAAGTTCATTCAAACAGAAACAATAGATGTTGAACTTGCATTTAAATTCATTTCCTTAAATAACTTCACTCATAAACTGGAATGAACAATATGATCCTAGAAATTACAACATGAGTTCATTATTATAATCGGGTGCAATCATATTTAAGTACAATTTAGACTCAGTTTCGGCTCTTAAATGAAAGCCCGTCGGAGGTCAATCTACACTTTGGCAAATAGACTGATGATTAGAAGAATTATCAGCATGGGGCATATGTCGACAGTCACCATCCACGTACAAAGCTCTCATATGGCAGAATCATTAGCTACCTCGTGCGTGAGTTGCAGAAAAGTCCATGGGGTTTCAATAATGACAATAGGTTATTGTCACTTGTAAATTCGCTTTACCCCATAAAGTCCAAATTCATCTCCTCCCTGGATATAAAAATTAATAGATGAAAGGCCGTGTGACATTAGCCTTTGGCCAAGTAGCTATCTTGAAAATTCTTGAATTTCAAGGGGGGGGAGTGTATTCATATCGCATTTAATCAGTCAATTGACTCAGAAACAAAATTGATTTATCTATTTCTTTTTTTTTGGGTAAAGGATTTATCTATTTCTTGATAGCTGGGGTAAACTAAAAAAATGAGTTGTCATCATAGTGCCAGCATATTGATTGCAAATGGATATCTCATTTCCACCACTTCTAAAGTAAAGAAAATATGGAGCCATCAGCTATTCAATATCAAACTTCATCCATAATGATTCATCATGCTAATGACACACCATACAACACCAGAGAAAAAGGTTTACTAATCTATAGGCTATAATGAAATCACAAGTTAAAGAAGGTACTGACCCATCCAACCGGAACTAACAAAATGTACCATCAATATGCATTGCAAGTGAAAAAGGAAAGAAAGATAAAAGCAGATTAAGAGCAAGAATCAAGTTTAGTTTTACTCTAACACTTTGAGTTACCCTCCATTTCTGCGAGCCACTAAACTGACAAAATACACGACGAAAACACCAAGCTACACATTCCTCTGTTTCTTTTCTTTCTTTCCATTTTTGTTCTTTTTTCGGATGAACAAACAACTTCCAGGCTTAGATAGAACGGCGTTATAAATAACATCTCAAACCCCAAAATCATCCATTTAGAGATTGGGCTAAAGAAAACAAAACATTTAAGGAAAAAAGAACTGACCCCATTGGCATGAGCTCGCTCAACGAGCTTGGAAGGAGACGACTAGCCATCGCTACACTTGCTCACAGACTTGAAGGCGAGCGCCTGCTCGACCGTCATCTTCCTCTTGCTGCCTCCAGGCTTCTTCTTCTTGGTCTTCTTCTTGACATCTCTCTCCCCCGGACCTCACTTTCCCCCGTCTCGCCGAGCACTTTCTTGGGTCAAAGGGTGCAGGGGTGGACAGAGATTCAAAACAGAACCAAAGTGATTTACGAAAGCCCAAAGGGCAGAGAGGCGTGTATCGGGAGGGAGAGAGAGCAGAGCGTGAAGAAAGCGTGAAGACAGAGAAATCGTTGGAGTGAGGCGGCGTCGGCGTCGGGGCGAGGAGACGGACCTCGCTCGTCGGAGGCAGCGGACCTCGCTCGTGGGCAGCGACAGACCTCGCTCGTCGGAGGCGTTGGCGTCGGAGGCTGAGGCGGAGGCGGAGGTCCGAGGCGATACCTCGCTCGTCGGCGCGAGGGAGACGGAGCACAGAGCAAATTCCAGATCTGGAATTCGATGGGAGCGCGAGATGGGAGCGCGACAGACCTCGCTCGTCGGAGGCGTTGGCGTCGGAGGCTGAGGCGGAGGCGGAGGTCCGGGGCGAGGAGATGGACCTCGCTCGTCGGCGCGAGGGAGACGGAGCACAGAGCGAATTCCAGATCTGGAATTTGATGGGAGCGCGAAAGAGAGAGAGAGAGAGTATGGAGAGAGAGGGCCAGGCGGTTTTTTAAAAAATTTCTCTCGGCTGCTATTTTCTCTCGGCTCGGCTTAGCCTTGTATTCCACTGTGAAGCCTTCCTGACATGTAGGTCCTCGCGGACACGTGTCGACATTTGAGACTTATTATTTCTCCACGGTGGAATCCCTAGTGGCACCCAATATTTTCTCAACAAATGGAGTGACTTATGGATGACATGGAAAATCAGTCCTAACCAATATTTTCTCGTGTCAGGACACATGCCAATAGTCTTTGCATGTGGCCACATTCGACCAAAGATCATTATCTATCCTCACACATCTATTTTTCATTGAGTTTAGAACTTAAATGAATAAAGGAGTTAATTCAAAAAAAAAACACAAATTTTAGGTTGAGGGACAATTCTGGCTCGAAATTTTTTTGTCTCATAAAAAAGCATCAACTTTAGGTTGAGTGGCAATTCTAGTCCCGTCTTTTTTTTTTGTTTCATGAAAAATCATCAATTTTCACCTTGATTCCAAATTTAGCCTCTCGTTGACTTTCTGTTTGAAGCCACCTTTTTTTGAGAAAAAAGGTTACGGTGGTGAGATTGGTGAATCTTGTCCATAGTGTCTATCAACATGCGGTGGTTTATAGCTTTAGATTACATCTGGCTAGAGAGATTCAATCTAGAGATATTTTTGATTTGTCGGTGAAATGAAAGAGATGAACAGTTTCACCGTTATTCTTCAAGCAGTAGCTCAGACAATAAGACAATGAATAGTACTTTAAGGGTCTGTTTAGTAACGTTTCTGTTTTTTTATTTTTCTATTCTTTTGTTCTTCGGAATAGAAAAAGAATAGAAATCCGTTTAGTAAAAAAAATCTATGTTTTTGTTTCTGGAACAAAAAAGTGTTCCAGAAATAGATTTAGAATAGAAATAAGAAGCAAAATAAATCTGATTCTTGTTTTTGGAACAAGAAAAAAGAAACAATTTTTTTTCTAGAATTCTCCAAAAATTAAAAACAATCCATCAGCCGCAACCCGCCCACCGCCGCCTCTCACCGTCCTTCGCCGCCACCTACCGCTCGCCTTCCACCGCTTCCGCCTGTCGGCCAATGCTCACCGGTCGCCTCCCGCCCGCTAGCCTCCTCTTGTCGTCAATCACTATTCTCTGCCGCTCGATGCTTGTCGCCACCCGCCACCGGCCCCTGTCCTCCACCGCTGGCCGCCGTGCTCCATCACTCGACGCTGGCCGCCACTCGGCGCTGGCCGCCTCCCTCCACCAACCACCCAATGCCAGCAATCACCCACCACAGGTCGCCGTCCTCTGTCGTCGCTGGTCGCCACTTGGCGCTAGCCGCCTCCCCTCGCCAACCACCTGACGCCAGTGATCACCCACCATCGATTGTCGTCCTCCGCCGCCATCGGCCACCCACCACCGGCCGCCATCCTTGACCGTCGGCCATTGTGCTCCACCGCCCAACGTCGACCACCACCCGACGCTGGTTGCCCTAGGCCATCAGCCATCTTCCGGCTTTGGCCACCGGACGCCGGCGGTCACCCACCATCGGTCGCCATCCTTTGCCATCGGCCGCCGTGCTCCATCGACCGACGATGGCCAACTTCCGTCGCCAGCCACCTCCCACCGCCGCCCCCCGCTGCTGTCACCACAGCTCGACGCCATCGTGCTTCGCCACTAACCGCCGTGCTCCATTGCCTCCCACCGCCAGCCACCAGCCGCCATCCTCTGCCGCCGCCGACCACCGTCCTCCGCCCCTCACCGCCACCCATTGTCTTCCGCCGATAGCCTAGAATGGAGAAACTCGTCCATGGAATAGAAATGGATCATTTGCGCCCTAAACGCGTTTCTATTCTTTTTATTATTGTAGGAATAGAAATTTTGTGTAGTTACTAAATGCTATTTTTTACTTAGAAACTGTTCCAAAAAATAGAAATAGAAAAAACTATTTCTGATAAAAAATTGTTTCTGGGAACAGAAACGTTGCTATGCAGAGCCTAAATCTAGTCAGTAAGCCATGTGGATTTACTATTGAGGTGGAATAGTCAAATTAGATAATCAATGGTTCTAAGTCAATGTGGGCTAAATTTGAGATTTAAGTGAAAGTTTATGCTTTTTTATGAGACAAAAAAAGTTGGGGCCAGAGTTATTACTCGATCTAAAGTTGGTACTTTTTTACGAGATAAAAAAAAGTTTGGCCCATAATTGTCTCTTGACCTAAACTTGATGTTTTTTTTTGGAATTGGGCCCGAATAAAGAGAAAAGGATCTCAAATATTTTCTCAAATGATATAGTTTGTTTTAAACATATATTAGTCAATTATACGATACTTTATTTGTATGAACCAAATCTATTCAAATCAGAAAGATGATCCTCGCAAAACGATTTACGCGTCCCATCCAAGTTGATTTTATCATAATGCTTGCATAAATATTCACCCAATTTTGCATAAGAACTATGAGAAAAATGATGACAATGGTATTTCGAGAGCCCTTCATGCACTAGCAGCAATGTGAGATAGCCCCATTTAGAGACGGTCTACAGTCGACATAAAACTGCAAGTGAAAACACGGCACTTCATGTTCCTGCAGCAAGCTGTTCCATATTTTAGCTACTTTTTTCAACTCCTTGTCGTTCACTAAGTGTGAGACTACAACAGTTATAGATCTGTATAAAAAAAACAAGAGCTTCCGAAGATCAAGTTCAACCCTTGTGTTATACAATCAATTTTACATTTGTTTCAGGCTTTTGGCAGAAGCTCCTTACGAGCGACAGCATGAGGTTCAGATGGATGATTTCATCATTCCGCTGAGTTTCGAAACTGGGATGCAATAGTTGTCCACCTTAGCTTCATGATGACAATACATCGGTCGAAATCGTGGCGATCACGCGAAATACCAAACCTCGTCGTATAAGCTGAGCGTGACATTAGAAAGGTCCAATACAATTAGTTTGCTGTATCTCGCTTCTTTCTCCCAATTGGTGCATAAGTACCAATGCTTTGCACGGTGCAACTAGAATCCCAGTCCAGAGACCCTGCAGTTCTAATTTTAAAACCAATCAAAGCAAATATCATAATAACATCATAAGTTAATGTAGAGGAATTTATCGCAGATTCACAATATAACGGCGCGGATGAGTGAGAGGACGGAAATCTGGTTTTTACCATCCCACCATGGTGACAAGCCAAAGCTAGGAATATGGCAAATGAAATGCCCGCCAAATAGTAGGAGTCCATGTCCAAAAAATTTGTTTCAGACCAAAGGAAATAAAGAAGCTTGTAGTTGTAAGATTTGGGAGATTTGATTATTTCCCGTCTTCCATTGCTAATTGTCAGGATCAGTAGTAATGGTCAAACCCAGGTGCACTAGTCAACTGCACGAGTAAGCAGAGTTTCCGTGGACCACAGAAAACGGACTGAACACCATTGAAGCAGTGGGAACACACAATCAGTACCAGCATATCTCCGACATGTTTCACGGCTTCTTCTTCTGTGCTATAGAGGTTGCCCAATGGTCTTCGACCCAAGATCATGAGAGCACCTGCGGTCAAGCCTTCGTTGGCGACCATGATTAAAGAGACACAAACAGCCAAACGGAGAGCTCGTGGTCTCCCGGCACCCTACTCATTTGAAACTCTTGTACTAGGACAAATAATGATATAAAGAGTGTGAGACAGATATTGTTATTACATGGTATCGACTGAAATAATGAAGATCAGTGCCTTAGCCTTACCTTATTAAGCCACTAGGACCAAACGGCATCTTGTAAACCAAGCTACCCGTGTTTTGGCAGAGACAAACACAAGAATTTTAGGATGAGTTCATTTAAGTAAAAAAATGATTGGTGCTTCGTGTTGAGCCTCTAACTTATATGCTTCCTGTCAACATATAAAATTGTGAAGTGCAGATTTACCCGATCGAGAGGACTGAAGTTTCAGGATTAGGAAGAAGTCCTGACAGCATCTCGAAGGACCAACTCTTGAAGCTGTTACAGCAATGAAACAACCAGAAACGTCATTTTCAATTGGTTCATCTTGTCGAAATTGGGGAAACAAAAGAAGATAATCCAAGATTCAGCAAGTGTAGTGGTTACTGTTTAGAGCCAATTAATAAGACAGTGCATTTCCTCCTATTCAAAATGTATGTCATGAACATAAACTGGATTAACACTGATAATTTGTCATTTTTTGTGCGTCAAGCTATGATTTTTATTTAAGTATTGTTATTATAGCCCACTAATGAATCTGAAGAATGATATCACTAAAATCTGTTTTCTTAAACTCTGTTAGCATCCTTTTTTGAGCAAAAGTAAACATGGAGAAGCATAAAGCTTGAGAAGTACAAGAGCATGACAGCAGAAGGAATTGCTAACTTCAGCAATCCAGGAATCCCGTGAAAGGCCTCCTTGGAGAAACCAGTCCAAGTTCCTTTGCAAGACGGTGAAATTCTGATATATATTGCCAGTAACATCCAGTACGAGATAGCATTTGCCAAAGCGGCGACTTTGTTTCCAGGTCCAGACTTGAACACCAGAAACCAACATATGAAAATGTGCAGCAACATAGTAATTGCTGAACTGATCAACATCGGAACGACATTGTTCTGCATCTGGAGGAACCTGAAGTGGCATTGAAGGAGTGCACATGCAAAAATACTAGGTATCATGAAGCAATCGTATGCCCCTGCCTCTGCTGATATTTCAGGATCTTGCTTGAAGAAGAGAAGGGTTTGGCCTGCATTGGCCGATATGATTTCTAACGGAATTCTAGCTAATAGGAGAACAATCATAGCCCTTTGCATGTGGATACCAAGCATGCAGTACTGCTTAGCTCCATAGGACTGACCGCAAAATTTATCCAATGCACTCGCCATTACTATCTGTTAGAATGATGAAATAACACATTAGGACTTATTCACAATCATCTAATCATGGTTGGAACAATTCATACATGTCGACAAATGAAATTCCAGAAGTTTGTAGATATATCCCAGAAAGCCACTTCATGGCATGCTTGAAGCAGTCAGATGGACCGAATTGCCATAGTTAACTAAAGATGTATCCAACTGTGGAAGCTCAGAAAAAAAAAATGGAATCAATTGCAATATTGGACTTGGGGGAGGGGAGGCGGGGAATTGTGCCTGTCTCTTGTCCCAAACAATCATAATGAAATGTGCATGATAGAATTCCTCATTCATGATGAACACCAACATTTACATCTAGCTAGAGGGAAAAGAATCGTACAGCAACTAAGTTTATTGAGAGATAACATGTTTAGCAGATTAATCTTTGTCAAACTGCAAGAATCTTGAAGGAACTGAGTTTACTAGCAATACGCTGCAATCTTGTTTCCTAACAGCTTTTGGGGAATAAAGAAAATGGTTTTCTATCACTAGGAAACCAATGCCAGATTATGTCAAGACCTTGGATACCGTAAGACTTGGTTTGATTCTATTTTCAACGATAAAATTCTTTGATTTCTTGGTGCGACTTGCTGCTCCCGAAATGCAGTCAGTAAAAGGAATGGCTTATTGACCTGGTTTAATTAAAACGGGGTGAAGTGTTGTCTCTTACCAACAAGCTAAAGCTGGTCACAGAAGCAAAGGAAGTGGCCATTAAAGCACCGGAGAGAGCCAGCTCTCCCAGATGACCCACAAACATCACTGAGATCAACTGCAAGCAATGTCTCATTAGGTTCACCAATACCAAAGGCCCCACCAATAGCAGTTGCTGCCTCATTTCCAAGAAAATCTCTTCTTTCTTTAACCCGTTCCATGATTCAGACACCTTTTCCTGAGAAACTGCTAAAAGGGGTGACTCTAGATGCTGTTTCTGTTCTACTTCATCCATAGCTTTCTCTATACTTCTGCCAGAATCAGCAGAGTCAAGAGATGATTGCTTATATGAACTCCTTAGCAGAGAACGAAGAGTAAGTTGATGATTTTATAAGATCAACAACCACATTTGTCAATGGCGGCAGAAAGCGAAGTTATCTAAACTCCACATGTTTGGTACAAAGAGTTATGAGTCAGATTTCTTGAGCATCATGTATTTCAATGATTTTTTTTATTTTACTTGCCAGAACTTTTGCTATATTATCAGCTAAAAAGTGAAACAAGACAACCAGAAGATCCCACCACATGAGGCAAATTTTGTCTCTTTTCGACTAGTTTGATTGGAAAGCACACACTGCTTCTTGTTTTGCTTGAATTACAATATACATTCTATGACGAGTGGAAAATATTATATAGTCCATAGTCAATCGCAATGGGATACTGATGTGTTGCTTCAAAAAATTTACCAGAGAAAATATCTTTTGTGGACTTTCCAGTTTCATCAATTAGGTGACATAATTTAGTTTTGCTTTCAATCAGGTTCATCTATCTACTGCTGGATCAGTGAATAAATCGAAAATCTAACTGGACTGCTTACATTGATGTTAAATGACTTGATAAAAGTTGAAATAAAGTTTAGTGACTAGTCGTTTGAAAATTAAGCCTAGTTATTTAATCATCAAATATAATTTTGGCATATCCTCACATGCATACAATTTAGTGGACGATTTTGCTGTTCTGTGTGTGTAACAATCGGAATTATTTTCCATGCCAGTAAATTCATGAAAGTGTTGGTAACTTTCTATGAATTGAAAATTTTTCTTTTATAATGAATTTGGCCTACAGCTTCACCTGTTAACATAAGAAGTTCTTCCATAATCAAGATGATTACAATTATAAGCAAATATTTCACAACAGTTTCGTAAGATCAGTCATTTGAACAAAAAGAAATTCAACTCTCTAAGAGTTGTAAGATCTTTATGAATTATGAGCCTCGACTTCACTCAAAACTAGTGAAATTCTTCCATAATGAAAATGAACACAATAATAAACATATTAGCCGATATAAAAGCTTTTAACTTTTGCATTATTACTCATGTGACGAACTCGGAGTTTAATTTTCATGCATTTTAAGGTTCTTTTCAGAACGTTGGAATCTCTGATTGATAACTTACAATGCTATAATGGTTCATTATTTCTGATTCACATAACATCTGCGCTGACACCAACGGCAATTCTTGTTATGTGACCCAATGGCCAAGTGATCCTTGTGGAAAGATGCAAAAAAGGTAAATCTCTTGACGGAATCAGTAACCATTGATATGATCGATGGATCATGGCGAATTCTACCTTAACCGCAAGGTTTCAATGCTTGCCGTAACTTCTTAAGATTGAACTGTGACTTGTGAGAAAGCAATTTAACGTGATCTCCTAATCTTGGCATGCACAGCCTTCCTTTGACCTGACTCAGGAGGTGGTCCTGGACCAGGGAAGTAGTCTGATGCCTAAAGATTCGCCCCGAGAGAGAGCAAACAAGGATTATTATTGCAAACACCAAAGAGAAGTTCAAACTGGTAAAGTGTCTTGATACTTCCTGGAGACTTATTTATGTCAGACTTCAGTTAAAAGGGTCAGAGACGAACTGCTCAACTTTGAGACGGTCTGATCAAGAGTAAAATAGAGAAAGTATGGTCCGCCGATGCGAGTATTTCCCACGATCTAGGAAGTCAAGAGTGAATTGTTGTAAGGAAAACACCAGCAAAGGATCGTGCACCAAACTCGTCCTAAATGCTAACACAAAGTAAGGTTGAGGCTAGGACATTAGATTTTACTAAAGAGATCTCTGAGATCAACCTTGTTGCATACTGATTGAACTATTGTTTCAGACTTTTGGTTGAAGTTCCAGATGTGACCCTACCTTACGAGGGACAGCATGAGATTCAGAGGGATGAATACGTCTTAGTTCATCAATTTCCACTAGGTTTCATTGCTAGGAACTGGAGTCTCTCTAGTCTACCATCTGATTCTACTGGTGATATTCCTTCACTGTAGCTTTATGATAACAATCCATCGGCTAGACTCACGGTGCTATGTACTCGGTCGGTGGCTTTCTTTGCCTACGACAATCCAAATGTCAAATACTAACCATATGCCAAATTATATTTTACTAGGTAGAAAGGTTTGATTCGTTGATTCGCTGAGTCTTACCTCTTTCTCCCAGTTGGTACCTCCTGTTAGGACCGCAAGTAACAGTGGCCGTGAAACGAGTGCAACTATAATCCAGGTCCAGAGACCCTGCAGCTCGATCAGAAGACTAAGCGATTATATGAATACCAGAGAAGACTCCTATTTACAGTGAAAGTAAAGGATGACGGTAGAATGGTAGGGTAACCAGGAATCACCTTCCGCCAAAGTGACAAAAAACCTAGGAATATGGCAACCGGAATACCCAACAAATAGTAGGCACCCAAATTGATGAAAGCTCCAATCTTTTGCCATCCACATCCTCTTGCAATGCCTGAAAAAATGTAACTTACAGCATCAAAATGGTCAATATACAAATTGGTTTTGACTTTGAAATATTTGTGATTCGACATATTCTCCATCTTCTGTTGCTACTTATCAGGATAAGGAGTCAAAGTTAGAACTATGTCAGGAGCACCATTGAACTGCAATAATAGGCAAAGTCACGTACCTGAAAGCACGAACTGAATGCCCTCAAAAAAGTGGGCAGTTGCGAGTAGTACCAACATATCTCCCACGTATCTCACGACTTCTTCTGTGCTATAGAAGTAGCCCCACGCCCTTCGGCCGAAGATCATAAGAGTACCTGCAAACAAGCCTTCTGTGGCGACCATCATTAAGGAAACAAAAATTGCCAAAAGAGCTGCTCGTGGTCTTCCAGCACCCAATTCATTTGAAACTCTTGTGCTGCCAAAAGTAATGCGAAGAAAGTGTGAGACTGGAATAGCTGCTTCTTTTGCGCGATCCACTTAAGTAAATAGAACTTAACCAGTTAGCCTTACCTTATTGAACTACTGAGCCCTAGAGGTATCATGTAAACCAAGCTACAGGTGTTTTGGCTGAAAAAGAACAAGATAGTTTACATTGTTTGGAAATGTTAGCAACTGGTGCTAAGAGGTTAGCCTTTTCGTTCGCTTCTTGTTTACATACAAAGGACCGATCTACCTGATTGAGAGGACCGATGTTCAAGTTTTGGGTTGGGAAGAAGTCCTGATAATAAGACCATCATTTCGAATGACCACAACTTGAAGCTGTTGCAGGCGATGAACGAAATAGAAATATTGTCATTGCTCCAAGTTACAGAGAATCAGGAAAACCAATGTCGACAATGTAAGATAATAATTTGCCCGCAAAGAATAGCATGAAAGCAAATTTATAAGAAAATGAAATCGTTCAAAGGTGTAAAAATTTGATCATGAACGTAAACTAGAATAAAAAGGTCAACAGCCCATTAAGGATTCTGAAGAAGGATCATGACCATCATTTGTCTTGTACAACCGTCCTGCGAGTTGTTGGATTTTTATAAATCATTTGGTTTGTCAATAGTGAACTAGGAGAAGCCTAAAAGCTTGAGAAGTACCAGAGCATGACAGCCGAAGGAACTGCTAATTTCAGAAATGCAAAGATCCCATGCAAGGCCTCCTTGGAGAAACCAGTTCAGGTTCTCTTACAGGACAGTGAAATTCCAAAAGAAATCGCCATCAACGAAATGTTTATCCAATGGGAGACGGAATTCGCCAAAGCAGCACCTTTGTTTCCAAGTCCAGAGTTGAACACCAGGAACCAACATATGACAATGTGCATCAATGCGGTGACTACTGAAATAACCATCAGCGGAATGACATTGTTCTGCGTCTGCAGAAACCTGAAGTGGCACTGCAGAAGCGCATACCCAAAAATGCTAGGGATCATGAACAGAGCATAGGATCCTGCCTCTGCTGATATTTGAGGATCTTGCTTGACAAAGAGAAGGATTTGGCCCACGTTAGCCCATATGATAGCGAGCGGAATGCTAGCCATTAGGAGAATGATCATGGCCCTCTGCTTGTGGATACCGAGCATGTGGTATTGCTTAGATCCATAAGACTGACCGCAAAATGTATCCAATGCACTTGCCATTCCTATCTGTTATTGACCAAGCATCTATAAGATGATGTTTGGAGCAATTCATAGATGTCCACCAATAATATAAAAAAATCTTGTCAATATATCCTAGAAACCCAAATTAGGCCTTGCTTGGAGCATCATCAGGAGTGTATTGCCATAGTTCACTCAACCGATATGCGATGGAAGAATCTCAACAAGAAAAATTGTTTATCTAATTCATTATCAGCCTAGGACCCCAACAATCTTTTTCAAGTGCAGTCAACAAATGTTCTAATTTGTGACAAACACCAAAATTAAATTTCCAATCTCAGCATTGCTACACCTAGCTAGAAGGAAAAAATCACACATTTGGCACACCGAGCTTATTGAGAGATATATGTTCAGTAGATCAATCTTTGTCAAACTGCAAGAATCTGAAAAAGAGCTAAGATTAATAGATAAGCAATCTATTTAAGGTACTTGGAAACCCTTACCCAAAAATCACGTCAAGAATAGAAGTGGGATCGTTTTTTCCAAGATGAATAACATTCTGGAATAAATCTTTCATAGAAGTGACAAAGTATGATGCAAATTCCAATGCTTAAAATCTTTCGTGTCTTAGCGATGCAGTCAGTGAGAAGAATGGTTAATCTCAAGATTAAAACAGGAAGAACTGTTCTGCCTTACCAACAAGCTAAAGTCAGTTACGGAAGCGAAGGAGGTGGCCATGGAAGCACCGGAAAGCGCCAGCTCTCCAAGATGACCCACAAACATCACCGAGATCACCTGCAAACAATATATCATCAGGTTCAACGACACCAATGGCCCTGCCAACGACAGTTGCTGCTTCATTTCCAAGAAAATCTCTTCTTTCTCAGATCCATTCCTCGGATCGGACGCCTTTTTCTCCTGGGAAACTGCTAACAGGGGTCACTCCAAATGCTGATTCTGTTCTTCCACATCAATTGATTGCTTCCTCTGTGCCTTTGGGAAGAGTGGGCGAAGCAAGCCAACCCCCCACCCAAAAAAAAGGGCAATAGCTTTAGAGATACAAGAGATCTCTCAGCAGAAAAAGAACCAGTTGTTGGCTTTGAAGAACATCAACACACGGTCTTTCTCTGACGGCTACGCTTGTCTTCTTACATGCTTGGTGAAGTAGACTTTGGCAGACTTTTTGTCGAGTCTGATTTCTTTGGAGTATCAAATACCTCGATGGTCTCCATAGCCTACGTGCGAGAGCTTTTGAGCTGCTAAATGCAAATGAAGTGAACCGAGACAACCAGAAGATCCTACCAAATAAGACAAACCTCGTGTCGTTCTGACAAATACGGTTGGAGATTTGGCATTCCTTGTTGCTTTGCTTTAATTAGGAAATAAAAATCCTCGTAGACAGAATATGATCCGCGCAGATATTATCGATTTTGATGTGTTGCCAGAGAAAATTCAGTCATATTTCGTTGCTCACTGAACTTTTCCTTTGCTTTAAACAGGTCGATGCATAACTTTAATGTTCCAGTTGTTGACTAGAGCAAATGCTGAGCTTTTAATTTCGATCTTTAACCAAGTCACTCTGTTGATTTTTCAATCAATGATACACTGAAGATCTAATATTACTGAAAGATGAATTAAGGGTTAGCGTCATATAATGAATATATTATTAAATAGTTAATTTTAATCATTGACAAAAGTTTTGGAACTGAGCTTGCTGGAAAACATCCCTTAATTGATTTTGACGGTAGCAAAACTTAATTGAGTATTTAATATCTTTTTGATTAAGTCTTTGTTTGTTTTGCGGAAAGTAAATAATTTGAAAAATATTTTCCTAAAAACAGTGATTTGTATTGCTTATAAAAATGAATGAATGATAAATATTTTTATCGTCCACAAAAAAAATTAGATATAAATTGTTGTTGATAAAGATAATATTTTGCGTTGATCAATTATTACATGTAATACAAGCGAACATTTTTTAGAAAAATATTTTCCAAATTATTCACTATGCACTAAACAAATGAAGCCTACTGTACAACTATAGTTTGTTACCGTTGATATAAAAAAGAATAAGATGTTGTATTTGTGAAGTCATGGGCTACTAGATTCAAAAGAGAGGAGTAGGCTTATCAAAACCGAACCTTATAAATCTCGCTTGCAATTTCTCTTTCCTAAACTCCTGACGATATTGCACGAAGAAGCCAAAAGGGATTGGTTCTAAATTTGCAGCTTTTATTCTTGCAAATCCAATTCAATCTCTCTTGGCTACTTATTTTGTACCTAACAAGGAGTTGATTAGAAATGACCGGAGCGATGTGATTGAAAGTGGAATGAAAGTTTTCATGACCAGATTGGCAAAATCAAGAGCTTCGTGACCTGTTTGAATGTAACAGCGTAAGTTTTTGTGATTATGACCTTAATAATCCCTCCACTAAATCTTCATAGTGTCAACGGTACAAGATTATTGCGCTTAAACTTCGCTAAGACGGGACAAACACCATGATTAATATTGACTAAGTTAATCGAAATTGTTAAACAACCTTCAGGTGATATTGGTAAGGTACTACTTATATTTCTGTATCCCTAATTAGCATAATTATAGAATTCATTGTCGGTGTAATAGAGAAACTTTCCACAAGTGACTTTATTATCAATAATAATTTATATTTAAATATTTTCCTGAACAATAATTTCTTTTTAATCCGTTCATTCTTGCAAGTGATGCAAGCAATTATTTTTAAGAAAATATTTTTCGAATCATTCGTTTTTTGTGAAGAAACACACTCTAATCGGATCAATGGTTTACCAAGAAAGAGTCATACCTCCGTGCTCTATCTGTGTATATGTCCTTCATTTTGAATGGTAATTGCATGAACTACGGTGTCTTGTTGAACTACGAAGATTTGCTCTTTCAAAAGTTAGATTTGTATTTGTTCAACCTGTTTTGATTGTCTCCATACAACTATGTTGTTAAGGAAGCTGAATTTAGCTGTGCACCACCAACTTGTAATACTTACTGAAGGAGGAATTTCTGGCATATGCTCATCACTGACCATGATATGAGATCTAGTGATCGACTGTCGATTATTTTGCTTAACATATCTGTTCTTATAGAAGAAATGAGTGCTTTACCTTGCTGGTACTCTGTTGATCCTCTTTGTTTTTTGGATTTGACTTTGATTTGTGGTATTCTAGACTTTGCTTTGCTTCGAATTTTATTTGCTATAAAAGTCTATGTATTTCTCATGTATCCTTTTGAGCAATAAATACAACTTTCTTTCAATAAAAAAAAAAATCAACTCGAGGAATATAAGCTCTATTTATACCCTCTAGATATCTCTTCTTTTAAATGATGATGAAGTCAGTTATATGTACGTTGACTTCTAGGGAACATTTGGCAAGTTGTCAAATAGTAATAATTTATGTTCTTTTGTTCTCATAATCAGTTTTGAAATATAAATCCGTTTGGTAAATTTGTACTTCCCGGGCACAAATTTGCTAACATTTGTTCCCAAAATCAATTTTGGAATAGAATCAAGAAGCAAAAAAAAGTAGTTTCTTGTTCTCAAAATCAGTTTTGGAACAAAATAAAAAATCAAGAAATTTTTTTTCTTGTTTTCTTCTTCTTCTTTCTGGCTTGTGGCCGGTCACCGGCAACTGGCCACAAGCTAGGGTCGGCGAGGGTATCGCGACCCTCGCCGAATCTGGCGTGGGCGACCTTCGCCCAAGTGACGAGGGTCTGGCCCTCGCCCTCATAGCTGCCCTCATCGAATCCATCGAGGGTGGCTAGCGACCTGAGCGAGGGCCGCCCTCGGCAGCCCTTGCCAGATCTAGTGATGGTGGCAGCGAGGGCAGCCCTTGCTTAGGCCATGAGCCGCCCTCGCCGGCCCTGGCCTGTGGCCGGTCACCGGCGCTGGCAACCGGCCATTGCCAAGGAAGGGGAAGAGGAAAAAAAAGAAAAAAAATAAAAAAGAAAGAAATATTAAAAAATTCAAAATATTATTAATAAAAAGAAATTTTGTGCAGTTACCAAATGCATTTCTGTTTTTTTTTTCTATTCCAAGAATAAAATTTTGGGCAGTTACCAAATGCCTTCAAATGCTTAGAAATTATTCTTGAGCACGGAATAAAAAAAAATATTTCTTAGTAGAATTAGCTTTCGGGAGTAGAATGGTTGCCAAACGCACTCCTAGTGTCTTCACAATATATGTCATCCCAGTCAAGGCTGAGAAGGGTTGGGTAACTTGCTAAACCATGCAATAAACCTAGGTTATAATTGATGCCCATTTTGCCCATGTAATGCTTGCTTAGTAATAAATATCACGCAAATTATAACAATATTTATATATTATGTCATAAAACTTTTCGCAAAAGTACGATTTAGTGTTAAAACTTTTAAACAATGCAATCAAGTCCTAAAACATATCAAATTAATGCAATAAGTCCTTTTGTAAAAAAAAACCTTTGTTGATTTGCGTAACGGAAAATGCTTACGTGGCATTTTTTCTATTATTTTTTTGTTAAGGGCATTTTTTCTATTATTTCATCTCTACTACATGAGATTTTTTATTATTTTCTTTCTCAAATCTTACTTAAATTAGATTAGAATATAAGAAATGATATAAACAAATTTAAAAATAAACCGAATCTTAAAAAGGATCCACAAGCAATCGTGTGAATTTTTTTTAATTTATTTTGTGGGCATCGGATGTCAATTTTGTGAATTTTTCAGCCTCCACGTCGATGCAATTTCACCTCCCATCTGTGTCAGGATGATAGAAAGCAAAAAGAATTAACACCATGCTGTAAGATTTAATTTGAATTATCGCTTGGTGAAGAATTTTAGATGGCTGCACACTTGTCCCTTCGTAGATATATCCATGGCACATTCTTCTTCTCCTCTAGCCACTCCTTACAAAAATAAGGTTAGAAGATAAAGTAATCTAGGGAAAAAAAGCTATTGAAGAATGTCATGAACAATATGTGATATGAGGAGAGTGGATGGCACATGGAAGAATTATGAACAAAAAGCAATACCAATTACCGGTGCATTTGTCTGATGAAAAATTCAGGATTTGGAAAATTTTTTCTAAAATATAATTATTAGTATTGCTTTCAAACCAAACTTAAATAAATGAAAAATATTTTTATCACCCACAAAATTAGTTAGGTCTAAATTGTTGTCAATAATACAAATTTTTTTCATTGACCATTTTTCTAACCAATATAATCGTTTGTTTCCCTCTTCCTTTTTATCCTATCCCAATGTATAAAAGAAAAATTAATAATTTCTTAACATAATTGATTCGATTGGGGCATACCGTTCTCTCCTTTGTATACTTGCACCAATGTTGTCAAAAGGAATGAACTCCAATCGAATCAGTGTTCTACCAGGGAATAATTGAAGCAAGGTTTGTTGCGAAAATAATTTTCTAATAGAGCACTGATCGAGCAGAGTTGCATCCTTAAGTCAGTTTGCTTGAAAAGAGCCAACTCTTCTTTTGAGAATGACGAACTTGGTGAACATGAGCTCTATTTATAGCCCTCTAGGATTTGAGCCACTCCTTCCATCAACAAGGTTAGAAGATCAAGCAAATTAAGATAAAAACTATCAACGAATATCATGAACAATCTGCAATATAAGGAAAGTGCAGATATGGAAGAATCATGAGCAAAACACAAAGATAAACGCAATCTTCCTTTTTATCCTATCACGATATACAAAAAAGGTAAACGATTTTCTTCACACGGATGATTTGATTAGGGGCGTACCATTCTCTCATTTGGATAGTTGGACGAAGGTGGTCGAAAAGAATGAACTCTTATCGGATCAGTGGCTTACGTACTACAGAAAAATATGGATTTTGCAATGGAAATTTGCGACGGGGAATTTTTCATCACTAATTTGTGATGAAATTTGCGACGGATTTTTTTTTCCGTCGCAAAGTAGCGACGAATTCGTCGCTAATTTATGACGGAATTTGCCACGAAATAAAAATTTCGTCGTAAATTAGCGACGGAAAATAAATCCGTCGCTAATTCTGTCGCAAATGAGCGACGGATTTATTTTTCGTTGCTAATTTGTGCAACGAAATTTACTAATTTGCGACGAAATTAGTGACGGATTTTTTTACTGTCGCTAATTTGCAACGGAGAAAAAATTCCTCGCTAATTTGCTACGGATTTTGCAATGAAAGCGAATTCGTCGTTAATTTGTAATTTATGACGGAAAATAACTTTCGTGATATCCAGTCCCACCGTCAATTTTTCTCTCTCTGTACTGATTCCTTATATCCCCCCTCGCTTTTCTCTCTCCTTCTCCCTCTTTCGTTTCTCTCGACAAACCTATCCGTGCGCGCACAAATCAATCTCGGTAAAAGCTTTCTACTGGTAAGTATCATAACTAATTTCGTGACTAATTGGCGACAAATATGGTTCGTCACAAAACTATTCATCGCTGGATTCAAATTTTTTTATTTTATTAACTATTTTTTTGTTTTTTTTTCCTAACTTCTCTGCCGGCCATGGGGGGAGGCTGAACGGCCTCACCCTATGGCCGGCGAGGCCCCTCGGCCTCCCCCCATGCCGTCGACCTCATTGTCGCCTAGATCTAGGCAACGGCGAGGTCGACCGGCGGCCATGGCGAGGTCAAACTCGCTAGCCTTAGCCGGTCGCTGATCACCGGACCGGCGATCGGAGAAAAATATAACGGAAAAAAATAGAAACAAAAAAATTTTAAAAAAATTCAAAAAAAAAAAAACTATTAAAAAATGAATCTTAAGTGATTTTTTTTTTAGGTACGTGTCCATTTGAAGGTCTTACAATCCAAGTGAACATTGAAATTCTCATCAAATTGATCACTTTCTACTACAAAGATTTTAGTCAAATATTTGGGTAAGTCTTCTTTACATGGTAATTTTTTCATTTTTTTCAATTTCAAAGTAATTATTGCGTCAAAAACAAAATTTTAATTTTTATAATTTTATGGTTTTTATTAAGAACAATAGATATGATATTTTTAATATTTTACGAGATTTTTTTATTTTTATATAGACACAATGCAAAGAGACTAGGCTTCGATGTATAATAAGAACTTACTTGGACGTCGAGAATTGACTGATGAGTTTCATACCGGGTTGGAACTATTTTTAAACTTTGCTAGTAGTAAATATGAGTTCATGGATGGAAATAAGTTAAGGTGTCAGTGTAAAAAGTACAGTAATGATAAATTTCATATGTGTGATAAAGTTAAAGAACATCTTTGTAGGATTTGGATTTACTCCGAATTATTATAATTGGACTTACCATGGTGAACCATTTATATCTGATGAAGAATATTGAAGAAGTGACCAATTTTTAATTAGGGAAGAATGTAGCTATTGTGACCAATTGAACCCATACGAGAGGATGATGAATGATGCAGTTGGTCAGAATTTTGTTTTAGAATCGAACTATGCAAGTACTAGTTGTACTCCTATAATTGAATAAGTGAGTACTAGTCATACTTCACAATTGGAAGAGATAGAAGTAACGGGTTTTGACTAGAATGTGTGTAATGGAACTTTTCCATCTAATCAGTTCTGGGAAGTATTGAAAGCAGCAGATGAACCTTTATGGGTAGGTTGTAACAACCACACTAAGTTATTAGTGACAACAAGACTATTTAATACAAGGCAGAGTATAATGTGTCTGCAGATTGCTTCAACTCTTTTGTTGAAGTAATGCGGGAAACAATGCCTCGCGATAACATCATACCAAGTGATTTTTACGATATGAAAAAGTTAGTGGATAACTTAGGTCTTTCGGTTATAATGATTGGTGTATGTAGTAGGGGTTGTATGTTAGATTGAAGAGATGATGAAAATGCAGAATTTTGTAAATTCTGTAGCCAACCTAGGTACAAGATTAACAGGAGATAGGGTTGTAATTAGAAGCGTAGACCATGCAAGCAAATATTTTATCTACCCTTAATCCCTAGATTGCAAAGGCTTTATGCGTCTCAAGCCACTGCTGAACACATGACTTGACATGCAAATCATGAAACATAAGATGGTCTAATGTGTCATCCTTCAGATGCAGAGACATGGAAACATTTTGATAGAATATACCTTGAGTTTACGATAGAGTCTCGAAACATCAGGTTAGGTCTCTGTGTTAATGAATTTGCCCAATTTGGGAAATTAGGAAAAAGTTATTTATGTTGGTCAGTTATCTTAACGCCATACAATCTTTCACCTGATATGTGCATGAAAACATCTTATATGTTTTTGACATTGATCGTGACTAGCCCGCAAAATCTGAAAAAGTTAATAGATGTTTATATGCAACCATTGATTGAAGAGTTACAACGACTATGGGATGAAGGTGTCTTTACGTATGAAATTTCTACCGACCAAACATTTATAATGAAGGCTTTTATTCTTTGGACGATAAATGTCTTTCTAGCTTACGGAATGTTATTTGGATGGAGTATAGTTAGGATTTTAGGATGTCCGATATGTTTAGAGAGATCAAAGTCATTTAGATTAAAATATGGAAAGAAGCCCAACTATTTTGACTGTCATAGATAATTTTTACCGATAAATCATACATTCAGAAGGAATAAAAAATAGTTCATCAAGAATAGGACTGAAAGAACACCTTCACTATTGAGGTTGACCGGTGATCAAATTTAGGAGATGGTGCAGGACTTTCCAACTGTTGTTCAGAACCCTCACAGCACGATTATTGCGTACGGAAGTACACATAAATGGACTAAACGTAGTATATTTTGGGATCTACCATATTAGAAGGCTCATCTTATTCATCATAATCTTGACGTCATGCACATAAAAAAGAATGTTTTCGATAATGTCATAAATACTGTGATGGATGTCATCGGAAAAACAAAAGACAACTTGAACGCAAGAAAAGATATGAGAGATATTTGTGATTGGCCAACACTAGATGTGGATGCAAGCAGTAGGGGACCAAAACCAAAAGCAATTTATACATTGGATAAGGAGCAGAGACGAGTTGTTTGTCAATTGTTGAAATTTGTGCGGTTTCCTGATGGATATGCTTCGAACCTCAGGAGATGTGTTGATTTGAATGAATGCAAGTTGACAGGTTTGAAGAGTCATGATTATCATTTATTTATGAAAAGATTAATTCCAATAGCTTTCAAGGAAGTTCTACCGAACTTTGTATGGGGCACCATTACAGAGTTAAGTAATTTCCGGCATGATATTTGCTCGACAGTGTTAAAAGCATCACACATGGAGAAACTATAGAGAGATATTTCAATTATTCTTTACAACTTAGAAAGGATATTTCCCCCATCGTTTTTTGATTCGACGGAGCATCTCTTAATTCACTTGCCTTATAAGGCCAAAATTACAGGTCCCGTCCAATTTCGATGGATGTATCCATTTGAGAGGTAAGATTTTTTTAAAAAATAAAGTTCAAATTACTTTATTATATATTATGTTTCGATAAACTTCTTTCTATTGCAACTAGATTCTTATATCATTTGAAGAAAAATGTGAAGAATAAGGCATGTGTTGAAGCTTTAATTTATAGTGCATATATTGTGGAAGAAGTGACAACATTTGTATCATACTATTTTGAGTCACACGTGCAGTGCAAGAGGTGGAGAGCAGGCAGAAATGATGAGGGCTCCATTGATCCTAATTGCAAATCATTCTCTATTTTGAATTATTTGGGTCGACCCAACGGCGCACGTAAGTTTCGTTACTTAATAGGCAAAGAATGACATACAGCCCATACATATATTTTACTGAACTGCCCAAAAGTCGAGCAATACTTCGAGTAAGTGTAAATTTGCAAATATATGTATTGTGTGCCAAATATTTGCTAATATATAAATGATATTTATTACTAGAATTTTCCAAACTTCAATGTATGGACTATCACCAAATGAGTTTGACCGTTTGTGCGATAAATAATTTGCAGCATGATTCAAAACATATGTAAGTTGCCTACAGACCAAAACCAAGTTATTAATATTTTATACATCATTTATTAAAATATATATTATTGACTTTGTGTGTGTAACCTTAGGTTTACAGTAATCATGATTAACTTAAAGAGCAAGGATTGCTATATCATCTGTCATGGGGTCCAAAGTTAAGAGTACGGAGTTGACCACCATATTTCATAAATGGATATACTTTTCACACTCAAGAATATGGAATGGGAAAAGCCACAATGAATAGTGATGTGTGTGTTCAGTCATCTAATGGTGGCAATTCAAAAGATGATTTTTATGGCTTGTTGGATGAAATAATAGAGATAGATTATCATGGACCATTAATGGGGGTTGTGTTATTTAAGTGCAAGTGGTTCGATCCCGTCAAAGGAATGAAAGTGCATACAAAGTTTAATTTGGTTTAAATAAATCACAAGAAAAGATATATGAAATATGAACCATTTCTCTTGACATAACAAGCAATTTAAGTATGTTATGCATCATATTCTAGTTTGAAATGTGATAAAGTTGATTGGTGGGTTGTATGTAAAATCAAAGCGCGGAGAAAAATCAAGAAACACCGGAAGGATAGAACTTATCAACGAGAGGAAGTTTGTAACACGGTTGAAACTGAGGAATATAACATTCTAACTTTACGAGATCCATGTGGAGCAATGATAGATGTGGATCCAATTGAAATTTGCGAATTAAATGTAGAAAATGGTACAGAATCTGATTTTAAGACAGATGATGAATATAATTCTCATGAAGAAGATGAAGATGAAGATCAAGACAAGAACGAAGATGTAGATCAAGACGAAGACAAAGATGAAGATGAAGGAGAAGACGAAGACCAACATGAAGATTAAACTTTTTGTGACAAAACACTAATGATGTGTAATTATTATTGTGATATGTGTTATTTTGGTTGTCATAATTATTATTATTGTTCTTGTTATTATCATTATTGTTGTTTTAATTATTGTTGTTGTTGATAATTCTTATTAATGTAATTGATCGTTGGAAAATTCGTCGCTAAATAACGACAAGTCAAATATTATTCGTGCGATGACATTTGCGATATTCTATTTTCTATTGGATTTGGATCATCGCTAATTTCATTGCTCATTTTGCGACAAAAACTTATTTGTGGCTATTGTTCATCGAAGAATTAGCGAAGGAAGTGAAATTCCCGGCCATTTTCGAATCCGTCACAAATTCCGTCGCAAATTTGCGACGTAATCCAAAAATGGCCGCAAATTTCGAATCCATTGCAAAATGTGCGATGGATTTGAAAATGACCAGGAATCAACATTTCCATCGCAAAATCCGTTGCAAATTTGTGACGGATTTTGTGACGGATTCCAAAAATGATCGCGTTTTTCTAATTCGTCGCAAATTTATGATGGATTTTCGACAGAAGTGAAATTTGTGGCCATTTTTTGAAGCCGTCACAAAATTTGGGATGGATTCGAAAATGTCCTTTATCAACATTTCCATCGCAAATTTGCGACGGATTTGAAAAATGGCCGCGAATTTCGAATCCGTCACAAAATTTGTTGCAAATTTGCGACGGATTTTGTCACAGAATTGAAAAATGGCTTTTATCAACATTTTTGTCGCAAAATCCGTTGTAAATTTGCAATGGATTCCAAAAAATGGCCTCGAATGTGGAATCCTTCGCAAATTTGCGACGGATTCCAAAATGGCCTTTATCCACATTTCCATCACAAATTTACGACGGAATTTGTGATGGATTCAAAAAAATGGCTGCGAATGTGGAATTCGTCGCAAAATCCATCGCAAATTTGTGATGGATTCAAAAATGGCCTTTATCCACGTTTTCTACGCAAAATCAGTTGCAAATTTGTGACAAATTCGAAAAAATGACCGTGAATGTTGAATCCATCGCAAACTTGCGATGGATTCAAAAATGGTCTTTATCCACATTTCCGTCGCAAATTTGAGACAGAATTTGCGGCAGAATCGAAAAAATGAACGCGAATGTGGAATCTGTCGTAAATTTGCGACGGAATTTGCAACGGATTCGAAAAATGTCTGCGAATCCACATTTCTGTCGCAAATTTGAGATGGATTCCAAAAAATGGCTGCGAATTTTGAATCCGTCGCAAATTTGCGACGAAAGTTGCAACGGACTAGAAAAATGGCCACGGATGTGGAATTCGTCACAAATTTGCGATGGATTCAAAAAATGTCCTCTTTCACTTGAGTGCATATTGACTTTCTTTCCCTTTCTCTCTCTCCCTCTCCCCTCCCCTCCCCTTTATCCCATGCATACTTCTTCCCTCTCTCTCTCTTCTTTTTCTTCTTTTTCTTTTTTTCTCTTCTTGTTCCTCCTTCGTTCCTCTTCGCCGCGGCTTCTGCTTCATTCTTCCTTGCTGCTCACCGCCGATTGTTGTTCGTCGTCCGCCTTGCACTGCCATTTGTCTGGCTGTTGCGTCACCCGTCCAGCAGTCCAACTCTGCCCAGTTGTGTTGCCCGTCCTCCGCCGTGCCCCCTCTGCCGATTGCCTTACCCCTCCCGTCCATGAGCAAGCAGCAGCTCGTTTGCCGTCATGTCTGCCTCGACTCGGCGCTGCCAAGCCGCCATACGTTGTCCCCACCGCCAGATTGCGAGCCCGTCGTTGCCGTCGTCGCCTGCGCGCCCGGCATCTCGTAGCCGCGAGTGTTGCCGCTCTGCCCTTAAGCTCGCTGCTCGCCTGGCCGAGCTTGCCGCCGCCCAGCTCGCCCGCATGCCTCGCCCGAGCTTGTAGCTATTGCCGTTGTAACGCCCCCACCTTGGGGTCATAAACGTAAGGTTCCGTTCATAATTATCTTTCTTTAAACACAAGTGGAAGCATATCTCGGGACAATCACATGAAAAACAACAGCACGATTAAGACAAACAACATCATGAGGAAACCTTGTATTTACAGGATATGCAAACATATTTTACAAGCCAACTCAATCGATTTTATCCATTTACGCAACAATAACAAGTGGCTTAGGTGTCCTAAGCCCACTACTTCGAATTCACGGCTCCCAGCTTTCCCCGAGCTCCAACATGGATCAAACTCCCCCTTTTGCCGTCATTTGTTCGACCATCTTATGGACCTGAGAGGGAAAAACGGGTGATGAGTCGGGAAGACTCAGCAAGTGAAAACACTAATATCAAGCGAGGGTATATCAATCGCTATTAACACAAGTCGACTTTTACCGCACCCACATCGATGGTAGATCAATAGCAAAGTTTATACAAGAGAACATCACGCATGGCTATAACACGTGTACTTTACTAACAAACTCTCGGTTATCAACCAAGGCTCAGTTCTATCTCATGTACACGTTACCAATCAAGGCTCGGTTCTATCTCATGTACACCAACAACATCAAACATGAAACACGATCAAACCGAGGAAATGAATTAACTACGATCAACCAAACGACCAAGAAACGGTCCAAGCAAACCACGTCACAACGCATCTCAATATCCTTTCCCGGTATTAGGGAATTCACTTACACAACAATTAAACAAGAACTAGAGAAAACGAGACGTGTGAAGGACACGCGAGTCTCGGCGACTCTCGGGCAATTCACAAACACTCGGGCCTTGGACGTAGCTTTCTCACTTGATCGAACAACAAGAAAAAAGATGAGTTGGTGAAGCTCTCTCTCTCTCTCTCTCCCAGCTTCTCTTTCTCTCTCTATTTCTCTCTCCCCTTGGCCGAATAGCCTTCTTTCTATTTATAGGGAGGCAAAACTTGGGGCCAAAGTTTGGATGAGGTAATCGTACGTGTCATCGGGGAGGTGAGGTAAGCGCACGTATCATCGGTTATTAATAGCATAAGCCAAAAGTCATGATGGTGGTGCCTCTAAAGTATTCGTTCATTAATTATAAGACATCATGAAGGGCCACCAAAGTTCAAGCAATCAATACAAGCCATTAATTAGGCTTTTTGAATAAGCTTTATTCTTGGCCATTCATTTCCAACTTGGGCTTCAAGTTTTGACTTTTCTAGAATCATCCAAATTCTAAGCTTGCTTCTCTTTTTCGGTTTCCCCCTGGTTTGACCTCCAATCAAAGTATAAAGTATCTCATTTGAAAGCTTAAAACGTGTACTTTAAATCACCAGAAGACACTAAGTCCAAATTCCAACGTTCTCATATAGAAAATGCTGATTCTTTGAAATCCGACAAAACCGGACAGCTTTGCACTATTCACGAGATCGGACCTGAAAACATAGTAAATGGACTTCAAAAAATTCTCAAATTTGAATATGTCATAACCAAGACCTTAAAAAACAGTTTTCATGCAGAACACAAATTCGGAATCTCTTTGTAAACACTATTTTTAGTAGCTCAAAAACAGACTAAAAACAGTTCGCTGAAACATGACTCTGGTTTCTCAAATTAAGCTTTGTCCATAATCCAAATGATCTTGAAAAATTCCCAAATTTATACACATTATAGAAAATGACATTCTCAACAACTTTTGTGAAGAAAAATTTTCCAAAATCGATCCAGAAAAGCTTGTAGAAAATAAATACAGTGTGAACATCACCGAAATACCCATTATGGGCAGTTTCATACGGTCCGAAAATCAAGCCATTGTACCACTCACATCAACTCCAAAAATTCTAAAATTAAAATATGTAAAACTTCAAGATGTTTGGAACAACTTTCAAGGAGAAAGTGTTTGAAAATTCGGATAACAAAAGTCTCCTCAAAAATATCAAAATGAAGGGGTACATAGGATCCAAAACTAGGTTTCCCAAAACAAGAGTAAAAATTAGTTCCGATTGGAAAACCACCAATGTTAAACCATAGTCATTTCGCAGGGAATGAGATTGAGGATATTACAATTTACCTGCTACTTCTTAGGCCCAAAAATTGGGATGTGACAGCCGTTGTCGCCCAACAGCCGCCCAACGTTGTCGCCACCTAGCAACCGCCTGACGCCATCACTGTCTAGCTCCATCGTCGCCGCTGAGTTCCCCTGTTTTGGTTGAGCCTCCGTCGCCTGCTCTCTCGTCACTGCCAAGCCGTCGCCTGTCGCCGTCGAGTAGTCATCGCCTGCGCGCCCAGTAGCTCGCCCATGACCTAGCCGTCGCCCGTGGCCTAGCCTCTTGCCCAGCCGCTCGCTCGTCCGTCGCCCAGCTCGCCTAGCCACTTGCCCATCCGTTGCTCAACTCGCCCACCTGTGGCCAAGTGCCGTGCCAAGCGCTTAGCCAACTAGCCGCCACTTGCGCCCGTGCCGGCGCCAAGCCCGCCATTGGCCATTTGGCCATTTTGCCTCATTGTTTGGTTTTTCTTGGCCTTAAACTAAGTAAGTGACTCCCTAAACCCTACCTAGTATAATGGATATTTAATCGAACTTGTTTAGGGTTGGTTTAGGCTGAGCATGACAATTTGCCAAACAGTATTTGATTCTGTTTTTTTGTTCCCAGAATCAGTTTGGGAACAGAAATGCGTTTGTTTAATTTTTTGATTCTGAGCACAATTTTGTCAAAAATTGTTCCTAGAATTAGTTTCGGATTAGTATCAAGAATAAAAAAAAAGTAGCTTTTTGATTCTGGGAACAATTTTGAGAATCAATTTTTTTTTCTTCTTTCTTTTCTTGGTTTTTAATGTAGCTTCTAATGTCTAGCCCGAAGATTGCCCTTGCCGAATTTGAAGAGAATAAAATATTTTAATAAAAAATATTTTACCGGTCATGGTCGGCGACCAGGCCATGGCAAAAAAAATAAAAAAATATTATTAATAAAAATATTTTAATAAAAATATTATTAATAAAAAAATATTTTACCTGCCATGGCTGGTGACCAGGCCATGACAAAAAAAGAAATATATATATTTTTAATAAAAAATTTTAATAAAAAATATTTTACCAGCCATGGCCAGTGATCAGGTCGTGGCAAAAAAATGTATATTTTTAATAAAAATTATTATTAATAATAAAAATATTTTATAGGCCATGGTCGGCAATCAGACCATGGCCAAAAAAAAGAAAAAAATATATTTAATGAAAATATTTTAATAAAAAAAATTTACCAGCCATGGCCGGCGACTAGGCCATGGCAAACAAATAAAAAAATATATTTTTAATAAAAATATTTTAATAAAAAATATTATTAATAAAAAAAATATTTTACCGGTCATGGTCGACGAGTAGGCCATGGCCAAGGAGGAAAAGAAAAAAAGAAAAGAAAAAAAGAAAAAAAGAAAAAATATTTAAAAATATAATTAATAAAAAGAAATTTTGTGGCGCTACCAAACACATTTCTGTTCTTCTTCTATTTTAGGGATGGAATTTGGGGCCGTTAACAAACGCCTTAAAATGCTCAAAATCAATTCCGGGTATAGAATAAAAAAGATTCATTTCTGAACAGAATCTGTTCCCGGGCACAGAATCGTTGTCATGCGCAGCCTTAGTGTTGGATTGGTTGGCTAAGTTAGGGGTTAATTTCAGGATTGTATGTGGCTTTGATCGATGTTCGCCTGGTTAATTTGTCGATCATGTGGCCGATTAAACATTCAATGACGATCGTGTGGTTGATTAGGGTGCGCATAGAATGCATTCCTGAATAGAATGACGTTTGTTAAAAATTGCCGAAATGTCTTCTGGAGCGATTTTTGCATTTTGGAATAAAAATGCGTTTGTTAAAAATATTTGATTCTATAATGAGTTTTTGGTAAGAAAAAGAGAAGCTGCTTTTTGTAGCTTCTTGAATCTGGAATGCATTCTCCCTGTTTTCTCACAAATTTATTTTTTTAGAAAATGCATAAAAATTGAAAAATTCATAAAAATTTCTAGAAAATAAAAAAAGGTCAGATTTCGGGAAAATATGAAATTTGGTGATTTTTTTTAAAATAAAAAAATTAAAAATTTCAAAACTCAACATAATGGCTTAGAACACATGTGGCCACTCACTTTAAGTGAAATTTAAATTTTTTGAGGTGCAAAAAAAATAAAAAATTTCAAAATTTCACAAAATGGCTTAAAATATCTGTGGCCACCCACTTTGAGTGAAATTTAAATTTTTTGAAGTGCACAAAAAAATAATAAAAAATAAAATTTCTAAAACTTCACAAAATGGCATAAAATATATGTGGCTACCCACTTTGAGTGAAATTTAAATTTTTTGAGGTGCCTAAAAAATAAAAATAAAATAAAAAATTTCAAAACTTCACAAAATTGCTTAGAATACCCGTAGCCACCCACTTAGAGTAAAATTTAAATTTTTTGAAGGGCCCAAAAAAATTTAAAAAAATTCAAAACTTCACAAAATAGCTTAGAATACCTGTGGCCACCCACTTTAAGTGAAATTTAAAATTTTTTAGGAGCCCAAAAAAATTTAAAAAAATAAAAAAAATTTCAAAACTTCACAGAATGGCTTATAATACCTGTGGCCACCCACTTTGAGTAAAATTTAAGTTTTTTTAGGTGCAAAAAAATCAACAAATCAAATCAGAATTAGACATGTTTTACTAAACAGATTTCTTCTTCATAAATCAATTTCTGGCAAGAATTTCAGAAATCAATTGCTAGCAAGAATTTGATTTCTAGAGCAGAATGGTTATTGTTCGCACCTTTAATTATTTGATGCCAATCGCATGGTTAATTAGTTTAATCGTATGGTTGATTTGCTTAATTGTGGCTGATTGGTTAACTATGGCCCGATCGTGTGGGTTGATTGATGATTGTGTGGCCGAGAACGAAGATCATGTGACTAAAATTGATATTTCATGGTTGATCTTGTACTTAATGAATGATCGTGTGGTTTGAAAGTGGATCGTGTGGGTAATTATGGTTGTTGTTGGCTTAGCATGATATATCGTGATCATATATTGATGTCTGATATCAAAATGAGTGCGATTCATAGTATATTTGTTCGTAGGAAATTGCATGTCATAAATACTTGGCATTGGCTAATTAAGAGGATACATTTTCTGCTTCAGAAAAGCCTCAACTTTATCTCTTGCTTTAAAAAATAAAATGGTAAGTTTCATCATGTACATCATTATGTGTCCCTAATACGTGTTCGTATTTTTTTTTACATATTTGTCTAACCTTCCTACTTGTCAGCATAGAAGACCAACCCCTTCCTCGTCCTCGTCCTCGTCTCCGTCCCTTCCTCTTCCCATGCCCTTTCATCTAACCCTTAATCACTATATGCTGATGGACAACGTGGACACATTGGCCCTTCCTCCAACCCTCAAGAACATGTTAGGTGACTTGGACACATGCAAACTAAATCTCTTTCAGCTCCATCTTCTTCCATTCCACCTTATTATTCAGCGCAACAATCAAATAATGAGGGAAACATAGGTGAAGAAAATAACTGAATCATGATATGCCCATGTGGAGATTCATAAGTACTTCATTTTTTTAAGTATATGTAATATTTATGGTTTTAGATATGGATGTCAACTGAATTGTTGATGTTACACAATATCCATATATTTGTAGATTCACGGATGCTACGTTTGTTGTGAGGAAATTGAATAAAATAGTCAAAAACTATTGGATGGAGCAGTATATTAATTACAGCAGTGCTTCACAAGAAGTGAAAGATTTGTGGTGGAATGAGTTTAAGGTAAGTTTTAGATATTCTATTTTCTCACTAACCAAGTTCGGTGTAGTATATTGATGGTCAAGACTGATGTAAAAGGACTATAACAACTCTTTAGTTTTTGGTACTAAAGGGACCAGATATTTTCCCTAAGACGAAATTTACAAAATCTATCGCTGAATTGTCTGGTGCATGGTAATGGATATGTGACCATCATAATAACTTTCAGTTGTTTTTGTATTGATTGCAGCGGAAGTTCAGGTGGGATGAAGAGGAAGAGAATGAAGTGAGAAGAATTTTTAAGAAGAAAGTCAGTGATCACATACGAAATGTGATGAATAGAGCGAAGATCAAGCAAGTGAAGCCGTCTTTCATTACAGCTGACAATTGGACGGAAATTAACAGGATTTGGGAACCTAAAAAGAACAAGCAAATCAGTGAGCAGAATAAAAAGAATCGATCTTCTAGTTCTAGTGAAGGGTCTGCCAGATATGCTGGGGGCTTTATTAACATTGGGGAGCATCGAAAATGAAATGGTAAGTCTGTTAAATAAGTTATAAGCTAATTTAATTCAATTACTCATGTTTACATTTTGTAGGCACATGAATTGGGGACGGAACCGACATTTGCAACTACATTTGAATGCACATTTAAAAAAAAAGATAAGACATTGACTAGCGATCGAGTAAAAGCTATTAATGTATGTAAGGTTATACTTCGAACTTTATGAAAACTAGAATGAAAACCGTGAATGCTTTTAATATTTATGGTAGTTATATATATGAAGTTATTTTATTTTCATCTATTGTTAATGTAGGAAAAATATGATGAACTTTTAATGAGTAATGCTAGTGGTGGTGATGGTGTTACTGCGTCTGAGCCATCAGTTGACAGTATGGCATTATGGGTGGAGGCAACAAGTGGGATGAAAAAAGAAAAAATATTTGGGATGGGATCCTTGTCAAGGGTATACACGACGAATCATGCTGCAACTTCATTCTCCAATGTGGCTATTCCAAGGAGGACACAACTTGAGGAGTAAATGACCCAAGAATTGAACCAACTGAAAAATATACTTGTAGAGAAGGATGAAGAAATAAATGACTTAAAACAACAAATGCAAATTGTTATGTGACACCTCAACCTCGAGCACGATGAGGTTCCTCCTGTACTTCCTGCCAATCCAATAGCTGATGAGCACAATGATGAGCGACACAATGATGCTGAGATTGCTGTTGCTAATGATGATTTTCTCAATCCTTTCTAGTTAAAATTCCCAAAGTAAGGGGTAAGCTTGCTTCACAATTGTTTGTGCCATAAGTGAAGTTTGCCCAATATGATCCTGCCCTACAATTACTTTCTGTGCACAACTTTCTTACAACTAGGTTCTTTGCTTGCGAAAAACTGAAAATTTAGAGATCCCAGGATGACATGCTTGTTACAAAAAATCATGATATTTGAACATTGTAGAAATACATGCCTTAATTGACTTTGAATCCTCTCTTCCCGGGAATTGGTGTTGCTAATTCACCTCTCTAAGTCATTAAATTGTTGAGTGCTGTTTGGAGAAGGATCTAATTTTTCGTAGGTGATAGAAATACGGCTTATAAGGGTGAAAAAACTACAGTGGATATTAAAATTGACTCATATTCATATGCAAGAACATTGATGTTTGTCTTGAAACGTTTTTTTGTTAACCCTCTTACTTGTTTTTTTATACCTAGTTCCATATCCATGCATAAACACTTATTTTATATTCTGGACTGATTGAATATCTTTATTTATGTATTCACATTTCATCGGGTGTCGACAAAAGTAACTGCTTCTAGTGTCCTGCTGAGTACCAAAGCTACCCAATCTTGTGTCTGATTTGTTGATTTTTCGTTTTTGAAGTAGAATCTATGGTTGTCCCGCCTCCTTTGAATGTTTTGAATGTATTATAAGATTGAATATCAAATAACATCATGTCAGACTTTGCAACTTTGCATATATCATTATTTTTTGCGGATTAGCATCTTTCCTTCAATTATATTTTTCAATTATATGGCATTGTGTCTAATTTGTTCGTTTTCTATTTCTGAAGCGGAATCTATGGTTATCTCGTGTCCTTTGATTGTTTTGAATATATTACATGATGTTCATTAATGTATAGCTATTGCTATGGACAAGATTTGATGGCCCAAATGGTGTATAATTTGCGATGAATATTTAGCGACGAATTTTGCGATCAATACAGTTTGTGGGTAATCTGCGATGAATTTTGCGACGAATACAATTCGTGGCTAATTTGCGATGAATAAGTAGATATGAATTTTGCGACTAATTTTCCGACGAATGAAGTTCGTGGCTAATTTGTGATAAATTTTGTGATGAATAAAGGTCGTGGCTAATTTGCGACGAATAAAGTTTGTAGCTAATTTGCGAGGAATTTTGCGATGAATAAAGTTCGTGGCTAATTTGCGATGCATGTTGCGACGAATTTTACGACGGATAAAGTTCGTGACTAATTTGCAACAAATAAAATTTGTGGCTAATTTGCGACGAATTTTGCGAAAGATAAAGTTTATGGCTAATTTGCGACGAAATTTGCGACAAATAAAGTTCATGACTAATTTGCGACGAATTATTTGCGATGAATTTTGAGACGGATAAAGTTTTTTTTTTTGGTTAATTGAGACGGATAAAGTTCGTGGCTAATTTGCGAAAAAAATTTTTTCCATCACAATTTAGCGATGGAAATTGAAATTTTCCGTCGCAAAACTTTACGACGCCGAATTAGCACGGAATTTGTTCCGTCGCTAATTTTGTACATCTAATCTCTTCGCAGTATATGTCATCTTTTTTAATGGCTGAAACTGATCGATTTACTTGCTAAACTAGGAGATTACCTCACTATAGTGGTTATAATTAAATGCCAATTTCTCTCATGTAGATTCTAAGTTTTAGATATCCTACAGATGTTTTTCCAATTCATTTAGCACATATTCAGTCTCCCCCTTTTTCACAAAATTGCAATATAACTCTTCCGGTCAATTTTCGCCGAAAATCATTGATATGGCGTTATGCTACGTAGGTCGGCTGACAATAACTAAATTGCCACATCAACGATTTCCGGCAAAAATTAATCGGAATGATTACATTGAAATTTTGCGCAAAGATTTAGAACTGAATTGACATTCGTACAACATATTTATGACTAATTGAGTATTCATAGGATACTTTCTTCTGTTGGCGATACCATTACTGATAAATAAACTTGCCAATATACATATAACAACCCCTTCAAATTTAGGGAGATCCTACCCTTCCGTTATTGAAGCACTCAATTACTTCGCTCAACTATTGGATCGAGCCTATTACATCACACTCAATCATTTCATCCGTTAACGGTATTATAGAGATTCCTTTCAAAAAATAGCCCCGACGGCAACAGCTCTTTGCGAATTGGGATGCCAACTTTGTATATCGTTCGATCTGACATCAATGCAAGACACCTTCCTAAAACTTAGAATTTGCCGGATTTTACTCCATGTATTGATGAAGAATGTCAAAAAAATATATGACAGATTCTTCTCCTCAGGCCTGGTTAGAATGTCATGTAATCTTAGGAAAAAGAAAAAATCAAAGAATGTCATGAAAAAAAAACATGTAAAACAAGTGGATGGGATATGGAAGACCTATGAGCCAATTTAATGAAAGCTCCTCGAGCAGTGCCTGAAATGAATGTAATGTACAGATTCATAACCCAGTCGGGGTCCATGTACAAGGATTTTGTTTCAGACAAAGGAAATAAAGAAGCTTGTTATTGTAAGATTTGGGAGATTTGATTAGTGCCCATAGTCCATTGCTAATTATCCGGATCAGTAGTAACGATCAGACCCAGGTGCGCTATTCAACTGCGAGAGTGAGAAGAGTTTCTGCATACCGCAGAGAACGGACTGAACACCATTGCAGCAGTGGCAACACGCAATTAGCACCAGCATATCTCCGACATATTTCACGACTTCTTTGCTATAGAGGTAGCCCCATGCTCTTCGACCAGAGATCATGAGAGGACCTGTGGTCAAGCCTTCGGTAGTGATCATGATTAACGCGACACAATTAGCCAAATGGACAGCTCGTGGTCTCCCAGCACCCAGTTCATTTGGAACTCTTGTGCTAGGACAAATAATGATATAAAGAGCGTGAGACAAATAATGTCATTACATGATATCTACTGAAATAATGAAGATTAGTGCCTTAGCCTTACCTTGTTGAGGCACTGAGACCCAAAGGCATCATGTAAACCAAGCAACCGATGTTTAGGCTGAGACAAACACAAAAAAATATTAGGATGAATTCAATTGGGAAAATTGATAATTGGTGCTAAGTGTCGAGTCTCTAACTTGTCTGCTTCCTGTCAACATATGAAATTGTGAAGTGCAGATGTAACAGATTGAGAGGACCGAAGTTTCAAGTTTCGGATTAGGAAGAAGTCCTGACAATAGGACCATCATCTCAAAAGACCAACTCTTGAATCTGTTGCAGGCAATGATACAACCAGAAACGTCATTTTTAATTGGTTCGTCTTATAGAGAAATCGTGAGAACAAAAGAAGATTATCCAAGATACAGCAAGAGTAGTGGTTACTGTTTAGAGCCAATTAATAAGAGAATCAATTGCCTTCTGTTCTAAAAGAATGTCATGAACATAAACTGGATTAACAATAATAGTATGTCAGTTTTGGTGTGAAAGCTATTATTTTTATTTAACCATTGTATGTATATACCGCTAATGAATCGGAAGAATGATATCACTATAATCAATTCTGTTGAACTCCCTTGGCGTCCTTTGTTAAGCAAAAGTAAACTAGGAGAAGCATAAAGCTTGAGAAGTACCAGAGCATGACAGCAGAAGGAATTGCTAACTTCAGAAATCCGGGAATCCTATGAAAGGCCTTCTTAAAGAAACAGGTCCAAGTTCTTTTACAAGATGGTGAAATTCTGACATATATTGCCACTAACAGCACATTTATCCAGAATGAGATAGCATTCACCAAAGCAGCGCCTTTGTTTCCGTGTCCAGACTTGAACACCAGAAACCAACATGCGAAAATGTGCAGCAATGTAGTACTTGCTGAACTGATGATCATTGGGATGACATTGTCCTGCATCTGCGGGAACCTGACATGGCATTGAAGGAGTGCACAAGCAAAAATGCTAGGGATCATGAAGCGAGCATATTTCCCTGCCTCCGCCGATATTTCCGGATCTTGCTTGAAGAGAAGAATTTGGCCCGCATTGGCCGAAATGATCACTAACGGAATGCTAGCTTATAGGAGAACAATTATAGCCCTTTGCATGTGGATACCAAGCTTGCAGTACTGCTTAACTCCATAGGACTGACCGCAAAATATATCCAAGACACTCCATTCCTATCTGTTAGAATGATGAAGTAATACATAAGCACTTATTCACAATCATCTATGAAATCATGTTTGGATCAATTCATACATGTTGAAAAATGAAATTCCAGAAGTTGATAGATATATCCTAGAAAGCCACTTCATGGCATGCTCGAAGCAGTCAGATGGCCTGAATTGCCATAGTTAACTAAACATGTATCCAACTGTGCAAGCTCAGAAAAAGAAAATGGAATCAATTGCAATATCAGACTTGGGGGAGGGGAACTATCTGTGTCTCTTGTCCCTAACAATCACATTGAAATGCACATAATAAATTTCCTATTTCATGATGAACACCAACATTTACATCTAGCTAGAGGGAAAAGAATCACACCGCAACTAAGCTTATCAAGAGATGACATGTTTAGCAGATTAATCTTTGTCAAACTGTAAGAATCTTGAAGCAGCTAAGGTTACTAGCAATGCATTGTTATACTGTTTCCTAACAGCTTTTGGGGAATAAAAAAAATGATATTCTTTCACCTGGAAACTATAGCCAAATTATATCGAGACCTTGGATATGGCAAGACTTGGTATGATCCTACTTTCAACGCTAAAATTCTTCGATTTATTGGCATGTCTTACTGTTCCCAGAAATGCAGTCAGTGAAAGGAATGGCTTATCCACCCGGTTTAATTAAATACAAGATGAAGTATTGTATCTGACCAACGAGCCAAAGCTGGTCACAGAAGCAAAGGAAGTGGCCGGAAGCACCCGCGAGTGCCAGATGACCTCCAAATATCACTGAGATCACTTGCAAACAATGTATCATTAGGTTCATTAATACCAAAGATGACTTGCTGTTATTTGTCAAAACCACTAAGCATTGACACTTGTTGCTCGTGGACAGGTTAAAGCTTGAATCATCAGAAGTCATCGGTTTCTTCTCTGAAAACACTTCTATGGGCAATAAAAAATTCTGGATGGACGAACTCCACGTGAAAAAGAAAGATCCAAATGCACTGCACCTTGGTAATCCCTTGTTCAAGCAAGGAAAGGGAAAGACAAACTACCAATTCCTTGAACAGAAGGTTGATAACAAACTTAACCCTTGGAAAAGGAGGGCACTGTTCTTGGCTGGTAGAGCAATGAACATTCGATCTGTTGCTCAATGCATACCTGTAACACCCCGGGTCCATATTGTATAATATTGTTCGCTTTTGGTCCATTGACTCTTATGGACAAGAGACGTACCCCACTTCCCTGGGCACGTTCGGGGTAGTGGCGCGGACACACCACCATCTCTCCTCCCCGTGCTCTGCCGCTTGGCTTGGGTTGTCACACTCTCCACCCCTTATGGGCACAGCACCCTCGCTGTGGGTCCACACGCAGTCAAGAGTCAGCTCTGATACCACCTAAAATGACCTGGGTCCTACTCGCAAGATATTATTCGCTTTAGGTCCACTGACCCTCATGACTTTAAAACGCGTTACACAAGATAGGCTAACCAGGCATTATAAGCAAGCCCAAGGCTCCCTCCCTATGCGATGTGGGACAAGAGAGGTATCTCACTTCCCTATGCACGTCTGGGGTAGTGGTGCGGATGCACCGCCATCCCTCCTCCCTGTGCTCCGCCGCTTGGCTTGGGTTGTCACAATACCGATATATGCTATGCAATCTAATCGTCTACCAAAAAGCACGTGTGACAAACTCGACTCATCTACCAGAAAATTCTGGAGGGGTATTCCGCCAGAGTAAAACAGATACCACACACCTAAATGCTGGGAATCTCTATATATAAGCAAGAGAAGTGGTGGAATGGGATTTCGACAATTCAAGGATTCTAACAATGCTTTGCTTCTTGAGCTCAGTTGGGGATGATCCACCATAGAGACAAATTATGGGTTCGTGTCCTTGAAGGGAAATACTTAAGGCCAAATTTTGGAACCATGAGGTTAAGGCATCGGCATGTTCATTGTGGAAGGCAATTATGCATATCAGAGAAATACTTAAGCTGAGCACTTTGTATCAATAGGGGATGGAAAGTTAATTGAGGTCAGAAATCACCTTTGGTTCCATAACGTGTCAAATCATATGCCTTCTTTTATTGATATTGATCCTCTTCTAAAGAAAAGAAAGACAGAGAGCTTTTTCATTCCTAGGACAAAAACGTGGGATATAAATAGTCTAGCTCAGATATTTTTCCCAATCTCAATCCAAGCTATTCTTTAAATTCATTGTTCCGAACTCCACTTGGGTTGACAAACTGATTTGGCAGCCAATTAATGATGGAAAATTCACAGTTAAATCTGTCTTTAAGCTTATCAAGTCACGTGCATGGGAACAACTAGGAGATTTGGAACGAACTCCGGAAAGATGGAGTCCATGAGCAGCTTAAATGTGTGTAGGACATCAGCTAATGTCTTACCTCGTCGAGCTAAACTGGTTCGATCGTTTCATATTTCAGACCTTTCTTGCCCATTGTGTGGGTACTCGGAGGAAAATTCAGTCCATTTGTTTACAACATTCCCCTTAGCCCAGATTTTGTAAAGGAGTTAATGGGGTATCATATTGTCTGCTTGGAATTTCAGGGCACCGAAGGAGATGGTGCACTATTTTCTTCATCCAGGACAAATACCATAGAGAATGGGATTAGACTGCAAACTATTCACACTTTATGCAGCAATTTTTTGTACTAGAACGTGGCGTCATAGGAATTCAACCTTACAAGATCAGATTCTTCCAAATTCTTCCCAGGCGATTAAGCTAATCACACAAGATTTTATGGAATTTTCGAACATGCACAGAAAAGGGAATTGAGTCATGATAAGTGACGAAGCTAGTCATTGTAAGGAAAGGATAGAGTCCTAGCTTCCCTCGACAGATCAAGAGCTTAAGTTTAATGTAGATGGTGCTTGAAAGAATAATAAAGGGACCATTGGTATTATTGCACAATCAACTAGAGGCTTAGTTGTACAGGCATGGACAAATGCGAAAGATGGTATGCGCTGGTCGAAGTGGAAGGGGAAAATTGTTTAAGAAGTCCCGGAACTATTATACAATGGTTAATTCAGTTCTAAACTTTTCAATTAGGTCAATTTAGTCCTAAATCTTTCGACAATTTGCTAATTTAATCCTTTTGGCCAATTTTGACGGGAAAATGGTTAATGTAGATGCTGGTTGGCCTACATGGCACTGCCCAAGTTGACATGGATGATTTTTGGAATTTTTAAAAAGATTTTCTGAATTTTTCTTTTTGTTTCCTTTCCTTTTTTTTTTTCTTTTTCTTTTCGCCAGTGGCCGGTCTTGGGCAATGGCCAACGAGGGCTGGCCTTGACTAAGCGAGGGTCATTGATTATTGCTTGAGAACGGCCATTGGTGAAAAGAAAAGAGAAAAGATAAAGAATGAAAAATAGAAAGGGGAAAAATGAAATAAAAGAAAATTTCGAAAATTTTTTAAAAAATATTTCAAAATTCATTTATATTAGCGCTAATCATGCCACATAGGCTAGTCAATGTCCACATTAGTGATTTTCGATCAAAATTGATCGAAAGGACGAAATTAGCAAATCATCAAAATATTTGTAATTAAATTAGTACAATGGAAATGTTTAAGATTGAATAGCCATCGTATAATAGATTTATGACTTTTTGGACAATTATCCCAAATGGAAGCTGTAACCCTTCTCCTTTCTTGCAAATTTGCTCAGTCTCTCAATAACCACAATGCGATTTGTGAAAATAATTGCAAGGTTTTAATTGATGCCATTCAACAAAAGAATATTTGCCATTAGAATATTCATCCAACCACTAGAGTTTGTCCCAGTGGCCATCCTTCTTACTTTGGAAGGGGAAGATGAAGAGTTCCCCACCTTCTCAAGAGGAATTAAGGATGTGGACGCGTAATTTCGAATGTGGGTTTCAACTCTTATATCCTGCAAGAGACATAGCAAAAGTCTGATAGTAAGTTGAGAGTCAGAGTAGGATAATAAAAAAAAAGTATTCATCCTTTCTTCTTAGACACTTGCTCCCTACATAGCAAAAGGTTTTTCATCCTACTTGTTTGTCATGGACCCATCACAGACCTCAAAATAGCGCTACTCACGAGCTTGCAAATAGATACTTCATCAGTTAGGAATTATTTCTTCTTTTCATTTTAATAATTTCTCATCTAGAGTAAAAAATATAGTGCTAGTAGAGTCTTCCGTGCTTTATTATCTTCATGCGGGTGCGGACTCTTCTTCGTAATATTTTCATTACTTCGTTGGAATTGGAAGGGTTCCTTTAGAAACAAGAAAAAACCAACAAAAGGCCCCGCCAATGGCAGTTGCCGCCTCGTTTCCAAGAAAATCTCTTCTTTTTTATAAGATCAACGACCGCATTTGTCCGTGGCGGCCAAGCCATCGAATTTCCACATGTTTGGTCAAGTGGAACTCGGCAGATTTTTCCATAAGAACATGAGACTACAAAGAGTTGTGAGTCAGATTTCTTGAGCCCCAAGTATTTTAATGGTTTTTTATTCTACTAGTCAGAACTTTTGCTGTAGTAACTGCTAATAAAGTGAAACAAGACAACCAGAAGATCCCCCCACATGAAGAAAATCTTGTCTCTTTTCGACTAGTATGATTGGAACGTACACTATGCATCTGGTTTTGCTTGAATTATGAAAAACCTTTCTTTGTCAAGTGGAAAGTAAGAAAATATAATATATTCCATGGTTAATGGCAATGGGATACTGATGTGTAGCTTAAAAATTCACCAGATTAAATTAATGTTGAATTAAAGTTTAGTGACTTATCGTTTGAAAATTAAACCAAGTTATTTAATCATCAAATATAATTTCGGCACACCCTCACTTGCATGCAATTTAGTTGATGATTCTGTTGCTTTGCATGTGTAAAATCGAAATCATTTTCCGTGCTCGTAAATTCATGAAAGTGTTGGTAACATTTAAAAATTTTGAAATTTCTTTCTTCTAAAATGAATTTTGGCCCGCAGCTTCACCTCTAAACATATGAAGTTCTTCCATAATCAAGATGATCACAATCATAAACAAGCTAGATTATTTCAATACTCTAAGTTGAAATCAACTAAACAATTAGAGATTCAACTCTCTTAGAGTTGAAAGTTCTTTATGAATTATGACCCTCATCTTCACTTCCAAAACTAGTGAAATTCTTCCATAATGAAAATGAACCCGAAGATAAACAAATTATCTAAAAGTTTAACTTTTGCAATATCACTCATGTGAAGAATTTGGAGCTTTAGTTTTCTTGCATTTTAAAGTTCTTTTCAGAACATTGGAATCTCTGATTGATAAGTTACTATGCTATTATTGTACATCATTTCTGATTCATATAACAAGCACGCTGACATCAACGGCAATTCTTGTTATGTGAACCAATGGCCAAGCGATCCTCATGGAAAGATGTGAAAAACGTAACATCTCTTGGTGGAATCGGTATCAATTTATATGATGGATGGAACATCGAGAATTCTGTCTTAAGCGTAGGGTTTCGATGCTTGTTGTAACTTCTCGAGATTCGATTGTGACTTGTGAGAGAAAGCAATTATGCGTGATCTCCTAATCTCGGCATGTATAGCGGACCTTTGACTGGCTTCTGGAGGTGGTCCTGGACAAGGGAAGTAGTCTAATGCCAGAGAGAGAGAGAGAGAGAGAGAGAGAAGAGAGAAAAGGATGCAAACCCCAAAGAGGAGAAGTTCAAATTGGTATCGTTGTCTTGATACTTCTTGGAGACTTATTTATGTCAGACTTTAGTTAAATAGGTAAGAGAAGAACAGCTCCACTTTAAGATGTGTCGCGACCGGCCTCCGGCTTTTTGAACATAAAAGAGGGGTCAACCGATATGCGCTAAGTCTAGGCCTGAAACTTAACTCGGACTCTCTCAAGCTCATACCATATCGTGACTTAAGGTTTAAGTTTTTAACCTGCAAGTGATTTTTATCAAGGAGTTGCCACTAATCAATTTGTCGTGGTTCGATTAGAAACCTAAGTAAGGTGATGGAAGAATCACCCTACTCCTACGAACTAGACATTAAATGAGTCCAAGGACTTGGTTACACTAGTTGAATAACTAGTGCTCTTTCGATACCTTTTTACCCTATTCATTTTTGAAAATATTTGTCAGACAATTTAGATTGATTTTAGGACCTTTCTCCTAACATGTGAGGTAATCAAGCGAGTGCATAATCATAAACGATTAGCAGTTAAGATAGATATACAGCTTAGGGTTCTAAATCTAACTAAGGTGACAACATTCAAAACATAACAATTTATGCAATTATATTCTAATTAAAAACAACATGCATAATAACACTACAACAACAATTTAAAACATTCAGATATATCACAAAATTTAGAAAAAATATTAGACAATACTATATCTAAATTATATCCTAATTTTAAAAAAATGAAAAAAAATTCAAAATTTTTTTATAAAAAAACATTTTGTTAATAAAATAATAAATAAAATATACAAAACGGGTTGGGTTAGCAGATTTGGGTTGGTCAAAACCGACCTGGGTTGGTCAGAACAGACTTGGGTTAACGGATCCGACCCAAGGCGTTGACCTAGGTCGAGTCGGTTGATTCGGGTCGATCAGAATCGACCCAGGTCAACGGTTTTGACCCAAGGTGCTGACTTAGGTCGGGTCGGTTGATCCGGGTTGGGTTGATTCCCGCGTAGATAGGCATGCGGGGACGCTGATGGAGCCAAAATTAGCCTTTCGCCGACCGGTGCCGGCCTAAATCCGGCTTCTGAAGACCACCACCGGGCCTCCTCGTCCACTTAGATCGCCGTCCGACCACTCACTTGCCGCCTGGCAACTAAAATAAATTCGGCCTCAGTGAGGTATTTCGTCGAACACTAGGCGTGCACAACCAAAAAGGGGAACTTTCGACCTGTTTCGGGGCCCCATCGTCCTCCGGCGACCTATCTTTACCTTTGACGACGACATACGGGCTGCAGGGAACGACGGTATGGGCCAAAATTCGCATGAAACGACCATTGTGAGTCCCGGCCAAACCACCCACAAAAACAAGGCAAAACAAGGGTAGTTGGGAGCAAGAGAAGCTCACCGGTCGGTGGCGCGTCTGGGGGGTCTCTAGCTAATCTTGGGGCGATGATAAGGCTACTGGCTCCCTTCTTGTGACCTGTGAACCCTCGGTATACTCCCTCTCTCTCTCTCTCTCTCTCTCTCTCAAACCCTCTCTCTTCTTCTCTTTCTCTATTTTTTTGTTCAAAGGGGACCATCCCGTCTCTCTCTCTCTCTCTCTCTCTCTCTCTCTCTAGCTTATAAAGCCAATGTCGTGCCACTCTCCCTGCTCTCATCTTCTCCATTAATGGCCTGCACCGGCCTAAGCCTGCTCAAGACTTTTGTGGCCGTTTAGGCCGGTGCAGGGGGCTCTTCTAGTGCCAAAGAAGAAGAGAGGAAAAAGAGGGAGAGGAGGCCGGGAAATCAGGGAGGACGGGATTGACCTTCAATGCCAGTCCCGTTGGCGTGCTTCCCTATCCATATTTTGCTAGAATGGACAAGGAGCAGCCGTTCCATCGTCTGTTGTTTGGATGGTGGAAACAGGGGAAAGCAAAGGAGAGAAGGAGAAGGGCCGTGCAGGGGGGGGAGAGGAAGAAGAGGGAACTGGGTCGGGCCGGGGCCAGCTCATGCGGAGGAAAAGAAGAAAGAGAAGGGCAAGTTGGACCCGTGCGGGGAAAAGAAGAAAGGGCTGGGTCGACCAGGCCCAATCCATTTTTTTGTATTATCATTTTTTTTAAAAAAAAATTATTTAAAAACTCTAATTAGTGTAATTACCCTTATCATGCACAATGTGTAGACGCAATGTAATTGGATGAAAATATTTTTTGTTTCAAAAACTAAAAATTTAATTCCTAATTTTTGCATAATTAATTTAATTTAGCAATTAAAAATATGTGTCAATAGTTGTCCCTCTTTAAAGGTGAGCTCGCAGAGGTTGACCTCGCAGAGATTGCGTTCAAAGATAAAATGACACATAAATTTGGCTCGTGCATGTTCAATGAACACTATTTTTTGTGGGACCATGGGTCTCATTTTTTATGATGCGATAATATGATGTATGCTAAAACAAATAAAAACAAACCTAGGGCTACTTACCTTGCCAAAGGGTAAAGTAATTTCAGATAGTTAATATCGTGTGTCGAGGATCCAAACCTATCTTCGATCGCCTCGATTGGATTTTATTTGTCTAGGATCCGAACCTATTTTCGATTGCCTTGATAGGATTTCGTTTGTCTAGGACCTGAACCTATTTTCGATCGCCTTGATGGGGTTTTGTTTTGTCGAAGTACCTTTATCTTGTTAGAGGTACCTAAAAAGGATTTATGTGAACAGAAGGTGGCAATCCTATATTTGGTGATTGCTTAATAGAGCACCTGCCTCCTACTTGAGGTACTTGAAAAGACTTGACCAATAAATGTCTGGTCTGGTCCAGAGCGTCTAATGGCTTGGTGAACAAAGGGAATTGGCCCGAATGTTCGATTTTGCCTGCTCAATACCCGAACCTTTCTTCGGCACACCATAGGGCGATTAAAGTGCCTATTTAGTACCAAACTTTTCTTTGGACGCATCACAGAGCGATAAAAGTGCCTACTTAGTACCTAAAGCTTTTTATTCGGGTGCACCGCAAGGTGATTGAAGGTGCCTGTTTAGTATCCGAACTTTTATTTGGACGCACCACGGGGCAATTGAAATGCCTATTTAATATTCGAACTTTTCTTTGGACGCATCACAAGGTGATTGAAGTGCCTGCTTAGTACCTAAATCTTTTTATTCAGGTGCACCGTAGGGCGATTGAAAGTGCTTGTTTAATATTCAAACTTTTATACGGACACACCATAGGGCAATTGAAATGCCTATTTAGTATCCGAACTTTTCTTCGGACACATCACATTGTGATTGAAGTGCTTACTAAGTACCTAAATCTTTTTGTTCAAGTGCACCGCAGGGCGATTGAAAGTGCTTGTTTAGTATCCGAACTTTTATTCTGACGCACTATAGGGCGATTGAAATGCCTATTTAGTATCCGAACTTTTCTTTGGATGCACCACAAGGTGCTTGAAATGCCTGCTTAGTACCTGAATCTTTTTGTTCGGGTGCACCGCAGGGTGATTGAAGTGCCTACTAAGTACCTGAATCTATTTGTTCGGATTCACCGCACCGCAATTGAAGTGCTTGCTTAGTCCTTGAAACTATTCTTCGAGGGCACCACAGGGCAATGAGTACCTATTGGGTCCTTGCCAATAGGTCTTGAAAAGGACTCCAGTATGCAAAAGTGTACCGTGTTAGCTCCACTTAGGAGAATATTCGAGAGTTTTTGGGACGTTTTTGGAGACAATCCAGACGTCTAGTGATCTTTGAGTCTTTAAGGATATTTTATCTATTAGAGATGATTAGAGCAAATATGCATGTATTCATCAAGGATATAGACAAGCTAGGCTATTCTAGAATGCGCATTTCAGAGCTCACTGGAGCCGTAGATAACTCAATTAAAGCTCATGCATAATGGTTTTTCCATGTTTGCATCACCAAATATCCACTAGGGGTAATTATCAATTAAGACAACTTTCGCTCACGGGGTGGATTTCTCAAGATGTTGAATGAGGGACCTTCAGTTAGAAAGGACTTTTTACTCGCTCTCATTGAAAGGGGTTGTTTTGTCCCAACCATTAATGTAGGAATATTGAAAACACTCATCTAACCATCGTCCCATCAACAAGGGTTTGAGTTTTCTCGCAAGCGGTATGATCTTACCAATCTAAGAGATTTTTGCCAAGATCATAATGCAAGCTTGATCAATGGCTTAACAAAAGAGACTTTTCGAGTCAAGGCTATGGAAGAAAATACTCCGTAATCATATCCGAGTTTACAAGTCAAGAACCCTGCAAAATGAGATAGAAGTAGTCTTGCTCGCACTTCCTCGAGTGATGTTTATAAACATTTGAAATCCCACGTTAATTCAAGTGCCCTAGTAAGAAGAGACTTCATGAGGGAAGTAACATAGGCTTGGTTCACAGGTTGAGAAACGAAAGGATTGTTAGGCTAAAAAATATGTGTAAGGGTAAGAGTTGGTGATCATCTTGGCATTGTCACCAGTCTTCTTCTCCACCATTAGGATCCTCTTGGAAAACTCTTTGGGGGTAGTGTCACGCTTTGGCTTCTTGGACTTATGTTCGATAGTTGCAAATTCACTTGGGGATACAAATTCCTTTACAATCGAAATTCACTTGTTGATCTCTTTTTGCCTATGGCATTGGCCTTGCTTTTACCAGACACAATGCTTTTTTATGCCCTTAGTTCTCAGCATTTTTTTATTTCAATTATGGGCGTTGGCATTGCTTTTACTAGGCACATTGCTTTTTTTGTCATTAATTTTCAATAATTCATTTTTTTGTTGTTGTTTTGACGTTGTCAGGAACTAACCTAGATATGTTTGAACAAAACAATGTTATTAGGCTCTTGGGGTCTTCAACTTCAGTTGGCACTCCGGACCATGATGTTTGAACTATGATGATCTTCGCCTTGCCCCAGCGCGGGGATCATCACCAACTGAGTTCGTACACAATAAAATAGCTGGCTCAATTAGGCTAGCAAGGGATATAAGTATGTGGGATAAAAGAAGAATTGCTCTTCATCACCCTAACGCACTTAAATAATTGTGAGAGTTCCTCTGCAATAATAACACTCAAAGATTGATGCAAGTGAGAATAAGAAGATTTTTAATTTTTTGACCTTACGATGCCAACTTACTCCCAGTTGCCTTAGCGTGGGGTGATTCTTGATAGGGGTAATTTGAAAGGAATCTCCAAGTGTATGGGCTCAAAATGGCTAAGTAAAGGATCAACAGTAATGTAGGGGGACAGAGAAATGAACTGCCTCTCATCATTTTGGCTATCGTACCTTATGCGAGAAATCCCTTTTACCTTGCAGACATAGAATCTTTTCACTTGTCTCGCCAGGGATCAGTACATAGGGATGTGAATGGACTAAGAATCACCTTTCGTCATCTCAATATATCTTGTTCAGCATACCCGAGCAGTTCAACACCATTTGTCGAATTGTCAAAATTTTCACATGGAATTAGTGAATTAAATAGGTAAAATTACCATGCAAAATTCCTTTTCAAAAGACATGTGATGCACTTGGGGGAGGATTAAACGTCCATTTGCTTTAAATGTTTTCTCTTTCTTTGTTTCTTTCTACTCTCATGAAAAGAGTTTTAGAAAAAAAGATAATTAGATGGCTGCAGTGGCGAGGCAAATCTGCAAGGTAATAAGAAAGATCGTGTTAATAAACGGCTCTTTGAGGGATAGGAATTGAGAATGATACAACATTGCCCTTTGTGACTCCTTTCATTTGAGATTAAGCTAATGAGTCCTTGAGCTTTTCTCGGATGTCGATAATTCATGTTGTCAATAACATGAGCTTATGTTAGGAGTAAAATGATCGAGGGTAAATTGAGAACGATACCAAACTACCCCTCGTGTCTCCCTTTTGTCTTCAAAGTTAGCAGAGTCTTTTCTCATTTCATGGTTGGTCTTGAAGATCGAATGAAATCCTCTATAATTAAGAGTGCTCCCAAATAAGTGGTCCTATCCTCGACGCATGCCATGTAAATGCGGTCCTAACATGTTGAGGAGCTTCTCAGAAATCCTCTGATTCCTGACTACACAGGGCATGCATAATTGCTTGCATGGGAATCTTCACGGCAATGCTAATTTCTACTTTAAATGTCTTTGACATATATGGGTGTGACTACCGTCTAGGCTCGTATGGTTGTCAGGATCAACATCGATGCCATTTTGTCATATGCAAAGTCCTTTCTAGTTAAACTTATCACAAGGGGTATCCTCATAAATAACTTTTCTGTCAATTCCTTTGTTATCAATAGGAATATAGAAGTTATTTCAAAGGTAGTACTTCTTCACATCATTAGAGTTGACCAGGTTAGAGAATTGACGTCTATCCATCTCGGTCAAAATGAAAGCCCCTCCAGGGAGTGCTTTTTTCACGACATAGGGTCCTTTGTAGTTTGGAGCGAACTGACCTCCAAGCTTGAGGGGTAATGGTAGTACCTTCCTCAGGACAAGATCGCCTACTTCAAAGCGTCTTGGGCGTACCTTTCGATTGAATGACCTGGTTACCCTCTGTTGATAGCATTGACTATGACAAAGAACCTTTAGCCGCATTTTATCGATCATATTCAACTGCTCCAGTCTTTACTGCTTCTACTCTGCATCAGATAGTTTTACTTGGGATAATACCCGCAGCGAGGCGATTTCTACCTCAACAGGTAGGACCGCTTTCATGTCGAACACCAAGGAAAAAGGGGTTATCTCGATAGATGTTCGAATTGATGTTCGATATGTCATTAATGCAAAAGGTAATCTTTCATGCTAATTTCCGTAGTTCTCGACAGTTTTAGCTAAGGTCTTCTTAATGTTTTTGTTGGCTGCCTCGACAGCTCCATTCATTTTGGGACAGTAAGGAGACGAATTCAGATGACGGATTTTGAATTCACTGAATAAATCATCAACAAGCTTGTTATTTATATTCGTCCCATTATTTGTAATAATGGCTTCAGGTACACCGTAACGGGCGATTATATCTCGTTTGGTGAATTTTGCTATGTTTCTGGTAGTGACACTAGTATATGATGTGACTTCGATCCACTTGGAGAAATAATCATTCGCGACCATGATGGAGCGATGTCTATTTGATGTCTTCAGATTGATTGGGTCGATCATATCGATGCCTCACATTGAAAACGGTCATGACTCAGACAACTAATGTAATTCAGTTGGAGGGGCATTTATCTTGTCTCTGTAAATTTGACAGCGGTGACAATTTTGAACATGTCGAATGCAATTGATTTTTAGGGGAAGTTAATAATAACCTAATCTTGTTATTTTCCTGGCCAACATGTGTCCATTCATGTGTGAATCGCATACTCCTTCATGCAATTCTTGCATAATTTGCATTGCTTCAGTTGCATCCATGCATCTCAGCAAAATAGAATCATAAGACCTATTGTACAAGTTCTCACCACTGACAAAGAACTTCGTTGCCATCTTCATTAGGTACCTTCTGTCTGCAGGGGTAAACCCTTCAGGGAACTACTGCTCTTTGATGTAGTTCATTATATCATAATACCATGGTTTACCATCGGGTTCCTCGGTCACGACCATGCAATGAACCGATCTAGTCAGGACTTCAATCTTCAGAGGTTCTATTTCCAAACCATTAGTGACCTGCAATATGGATGATAGTGTAGCCAGTGCATCGGCGAATTTGTTATGTGATCTAGATAGGTAGTTAAATGAGATCTCGTTGAATTTTGTCGTTAATTCTTCTAGATAGTCATGATAGGGTACTAGCTTAGCATTCCTAGTCTTCCATTCACCCATAGTCTGGAGGATGATTAAGGCAAAATCACCAAACATTTTTAGTTTGATTATTTTCATATCAATTGCTACTTGTAGATCGAGAATACACTCTTTATACTTGGCTATATTGTTGGTGCGAGGAAACACCAATTTTGCGGCTACAGAATAATGCTGCCCATATGGGGATATCAAGATTGCCTTAGTGCTAGAGCTAGACATTTTTACTGCTCCATTGAAGAACATAGTCCACGTATGCTCTTCAATTGATAAAATGCGATCATCTGGGAGATCATCTTCTTGTGTATCCCCAGGCATTCAACTAGCATATCATTGATAACTCAACCTTTCGCTGCTTTGTGCAATGATGTTTGCATGTCGAATTCCGAAATTAGAATATGCCATTTGGCTAATTTTCCCATCAATGTTGACCGGTTAAGCAAATACCAGATGGGATCGTTTTCAGTTACGAGAAACGTCTGGTGGTGCAAAGTATATTGCCGGAGCCTATGCAACACCCACACCAATGCAACACACGTCTTTTCTAATTTGAAATAATTCTGTTTCGAAATGGTGAATTTCTTACTCAAATAATAGATGGCATGTTCTTTTCCATCGCAGAGGTTGCTCTGAGCCAACGGTGCTCCTAACGATTCACTGTGGATCGTGAGATAGAGAGTGTCGCGACCTCCCTGAACCGAGCCCGCCACCTAAGGTGGTTTGGCTAATGGATTGCTAAGTTAAACCTAGCTCGAGCTCTCCTAAGCTCGTACCAATTTGAGACTAAAGTTTAAATTGTTAACATACAAATCAATTTCATTTAAGAGTCGCCACTAATCAATTTTTAGTGGGCCGATTAGACACCCAAGTAAAGCACGGGATAGATGCTTCACTTCTGCGAACCAAAGACTTAATGGATACGGGGACTTGATTATACTAATTGACCAACTAGTGCCCTTTCGGTACCTAGCATTGTTCAATTTACTGCCTAACATGTTCACACTAATTGAGAGTCTCAAAATTCCAAGCTAAGGGAAGCAACAACTAACATGCGAGTTTAACATATCTAATCAACCACATGCAAAGGTAAATTAAACACTCAATTCAAGACACGAGAAGTCAAACACGGCATTAATCACACAAAAAGCGCAAGCAAAGGCAAATTCCAAAGCCCAAACAATATTTTTTTATTTTTCGATTTTTTTGAAATTTTTTAATTAATTTTGGATTTTTAAAAAAATTTCTGAATTTTTAATTTTTTTAGACTTTTAATTTTTTTGGATTTTTAAACATTTTCGATTTTTTTGGAATTTTTTTATTTTTATTAATAAAATAAAATTTTGGACTGGGTCCCTTGACCCGATCCGCCCGACACCTGACTCGACTCTCTCTGACCTGCCTGAGATCTTTTTCCTATTTCTTTTCTGATTTTTTTTATTTCCCTTTCTTTCTTTTGTTTCTTTTTTCTTTTTCTCTCTATTTTTTTTTACTTTTCTCCCCCACTTGCTTTTCTACCATGCACTTCTGCCATGCACGTTCTTTTCCCTTTTTTTTTTACTCCCCTTTTCCCTTTATTCTTTTTTCTTTCTTTTGGTCTTCTTTTCCCCCGTGTCTTCTTCACGTACGTCCTCTCCCGAGGGTTCTCACTGAGAACGTCTCCTATTCAGTGATTCACCGGCGACCATCACACAGAACCAAGACCTGCCTTCTTGACTGGTGCCGACATCGAATATGCTTCGGCTAGAATCATGACACCACCATCACCGAAACACCATCCTTAACCAGTGCTACCAGCCACCAAAACGCCAACATCGACGACCGTTCTTCATTTTTCGATCACCATCCTTCCCACGGCAATGATTCGCACTAAAACGGAAACAAATAGACACGCATATGAAACAGAGACAATGAGCTAACGATGGCGGCCTCAAACAGCGATCCTCTCGGATGGGGAAGGAGCCCTCTGGCGAGGATACATGTACGCATGGCTGACTCGGACAAGGTGCGAACCAGGGCACAAACACAAGAAAAACACGAAGGTAGTATTGATTCGACGAACAAGAGTACCATGCAAACACAAAGACCGAGTCCCAAGCACCGATTCCATAGAAAATCATCCAGACTTCCATGCAAACATTTCATCGAACATGTTGTATGCAAGTTGAGATGTACGCTCTTTAGAGAGATCCAATGTGATTTCTAGCTTTAGACATGATACATACAACTCTAAACGTCCACATATCATGCAAAATTCATCTTGGTTTACCCAGGAACGTTCGGAACTTTCATACCCGAACTCAGCATCCTAAGCCTACACTGTCTCATTGAGGCACTTCATCAAACACGTGAGGGGCGACCAAGAAAAGGGGTTACAGAGCTGGTTCTAAGGAGATTTATGGCTTGTTTTCGACACATAATGTTTAAAAAAGGTTCTTTGAGCGTAAAAAACGAGTTATCCTCCGTTAACAGGGCCAGGAGATTACCGAATGGACTCGGAGTGCCCGTCACCCAAGAGGCATGGGAGAGGGACGGCAAGAACAGGGAAAGGGGATGAAGACCTACCTAGTTCACGGCTGACCGGGGAGAGGCACGACAGCTGGGGGTTTGAATGCGATTCGAGCGACCTTCCAGGGAGCAAGCGAGGCTCTCAACTCTCCGACTCTCCTCAAGTTCTCTCTCGGTCTCTCCTCTCACTTTTTGCTCTTTTTTTTTCTTGGTCTCCCGCCTTTCTCCGGCTTCCCTCTTTTTCTCCTCTACCCAGGACATCTCATTCCCGAGAGCTTCCCCTCGCGCATGCCTTCTTCTACTTCCATCGAGAGCACGCCGTGGGCTCCTTGTCGTCGCTCCAACCAACTCTCATCACCCTCAGTCCTCGCCAGCCACCGTTGACGACTACCTCTCATCGGTCGTCATGCCACCGTCGACGACTACCTCTCATCGGTCGTCATGCCACCGTCGATGGCCATTGCGACTGCCAATCTTCCAACATTTGCGTCCACAACCAAAACATGATCGAAACAAGCAAATAGCAGGGGACCAGTAACAAACCAATGGAAGAGATTAATGTTCACATCACAGGTTTAGGGTCACCACCTCACAGACGAACGCAACCGGATGAAATCAAGGCAAAAAATAAAAATGAACAACAGGAATATAGACAGACTTAATCGCTATGGTAGAGGAGTCCAACTACTGAGAAATCAAAGGGATCCCTTTAACATACCACCCTCGTTTGTATACACTCAGAATAGTGCGAAACCGGAGACAAATTTGTATGAACTCAGTTCAGAACTTTTGTCGAACACACAATGAGCATCGATTGAGGTGAATCACAACGGACATTTGGGGCATTTGCCCAGGCCAAAATTCTCCCATAATCATCAAATGGCACTCAACATCAACAATAGAAAGCACGAGAAGCTCAGCGTACGCAAAAAAACGAAAGGCAGGGAGGGTCCGTAGATAAAGCATAATAGAGACGTTGGAACCATGCCCGCGGGATCCCTACCCGGCTCGGAGACGGCGGCTCAAGGATGCGCTCAACATGAGTAGTGCCATGGCCGACCGCCTTGATGCCTCCGAGTCGAGATCCTCGGGTAGTCGACCAGACCCGAGAGAGAACAAAATGGAAAATCGAGACCTACCGTAGGTTTTGGGCGGCACAGAGAGAGGGGAACGTGGCGGACGTCGTTGGCCAGGGCTCAAACGTGGCCGAGTTACCCGAACGCACCTCCTCACTTGCGACCTTACTCTTGTTATTGCCTCTTACTCTTTGTTCCCTCTCAGCCTCTCTTTTTGTTTTTTCGGAACTCTCTCTCTCTCTCAGCCGATCCTCTCCCTATGACCAAATCAGGTCTATTTTTGGCTAAAACGGCTGCAAATCTTCTCGATGCAGGTCAAAAGCACTACGCCGTCCTCGATGCACCCCCCTTTCTTCTGCTTTGTCGCTTCCTGTTGTCCGCTCGCTCCTTGTCGCTTCTGCACCTGCTGCTGTGTTTTGCTTCGTTCTGGCCTATGTTTCATTTCTGCTCTTCCACTCTGCTTCTGTTCTCTCGCTTGTGAAGGACATTGGGAGGTGAAAGTGAAAGCGCAGGCCGTATCAAAGAGGAAAAGGGGCAGTGGGCCAGCGTTGAAAAACGCTGGTCCCTTTCTTTTTTCTTTTTTTAAATTAAATTAAATTAAATTAATTTAATGATAGTGGCGCTGCGCTGCCAACATTGAGTAATGCTGGTCCCCCTTTTTTCAAAAATTTTTTTAAATAATTTTTTTTAAAAAAATTAATTTTTAAATTTTTTGTTTTTTGATATTAAACAATGAAAGCATGCTCTAATATGCCTTACCTAAGGTCGATATGCCAATTAATTTAATGAAAATATTTTTGTTTATGGGTTAAAAACTAAATCCTAATTTTCTATGTAATTAAACCCTAAATGACTAGGTAAAATTTAGGTGTCAACAGAGAGTTAGAGGATGTCCTAGGACTGGCGAAACTAGTACCAGGGAATTCATTAAATACTGTTTTAGTTTTTCAAATGCTTCCCGACAGTCCTCACCCCAACTGATCTAAACGCCTTTCCTGATAAGTGTGAAGAAAGGCCGTGCAGTTTCAGAGAGTTGAGAGATGAGCCGTGCGATGTAGTTCAACCTTCCCAACAAGCTTCTGACCTCCCTCACTGTGGATGGGGGCTACAGTTCACATATTGCTTTGCCTTTCGAGAGGTCGACCTCAATCTCTTTGCTACTTACGATGAATCCGAGTAACTTACCAGAGGTCGCCTCGAACACGCACTTTGTAGGGTTTAGGCGTAATTTGAACTCGCGTAGCCTGCTAAATAGCTTCTTCAGGGCTTCAACATGGTCCTCTCGCATTTGGTCTTGGCAATCATGTCATCGACATAGACTTCAATTTCTTTGTGCATCATGTCATGGAAAAGAGTGATCATAGCACGTTGGTACGTTGCCCCGGTATTCTTCAAACCAAAAGGCATAACCTTGTAATGAAAGGTCCCCCATGGAGTGATGAATGCCATCTTCTTCTTGTCTTCATTGTTCATCCTTATCTGGTTGTATCCGAAGAACCCATCTATAAAGGAAAATAATTCGAATCCAGCAGTGCTATTCACAAGGACATCTATATGGGGGAGCGGAAAGTCGTCCTTTGAACTGGCCTTATTCAAGTCGCGATAATCAACACAAACTCGAATTCAATCATCTTTCTTCTTCACTGGCATGATGTTGCTACCCAATCAAGGTATTGCGAAACCTCGATGAACCATACTTTCAGGAGCTTCATCAATTCTTCTTCAATTTTTTTTTCAACCGCTCTGGTTTGGTCTTTCATAACCTTTGCTTCTTAGGAGGCATGTCGGGATTGGTAGGCAAACTGTGCTTGACAATCCGAAGGTCTAGACCTAGCATATCAGAATAAGACCATGTGAAGACATCTTGATATTCTTTGAGGAGAGCGATCATACATGTAGCCTTCTCTTTGGGAAGGTTAGCCCCAATCTTTACTTCTTTTGGATCTTCAGTATCACCTAAATTGATGGTAACAGTGTCTTCAATTATAAGGGATTTGATCTGTTCATATTGCTCCCGATTTCTTTGGATTTTAGTGGGGTCATAACTTGAATCATCAGAATCGCTGCTGTCGGTATCTACGGCATCTGGCTAGACCATACTAACTCCTTCGCAAGTCACGAGATTATGCTTGGAACATAAGGTAGATTGATTAGAAAAACAAATGTGGTTATGAGCATGTAGATTTTTTTATTGTTCTTTCTCTTAAAACATTTTTAGAAGAAATGGTGAAATGACTTTGATTTTTTTGGTAAAAAGCTTAGAAACAAGGAAGCATGAGGTAGCCTGGGCCTCAAAATACTTTCCTTTCCGTCGCTGGATATAATCAACGGGCTAGTTTGGGATACTACCTCAAGCCTTCAAAACATTATTTATTTACAACACATGGATTTACAACCTCAGGAGATGGAGAGTTCAAAAAGACATTTTTTCCAACAGAAATGATGACAAAAATAAAATGCAAGGATAGCTCATTTTCCAGGGATTCATGCAAAAAGGTGAGAGGAATTCTACTCAAGTGGGCTTGTGCCCATTCCCTCTACCGGTCTTTCATCTATCGCGCCGACAAATTTTTTTTGGAAAGTATCGTTCTAGGAGTCCAGCTCATCGTCTTCTCTCTTCACTACTATTAGCCAATCCACACTAGCCCATCCATCCGCAATGCTATTTTGCTATTCCTCATAAAAGCTTGAGGGCATCTGGTAGTCGATGTAATAATCAAACCTACCACTGGGCTCGCCCAAGGTATCCATGATCACCTTCCCCTTTTGTGCCCTATCAGAAAGTTTAGGGATAGTGGTACGAATGCTAGGTATTATTAGGAGGTCATTCCTGCCATGACACAGTCATGGGGCACGAAAAGTGAATGTCCTAGGGTTTAGTAGGTCTTGCATTCTATTTTTCAGGACATCGCAATCATCCAGCGAGTGCCCAATTTCTCCTGAGTGATAGTCACAAGATAGGGTGGGATCATAATTGATGAAGTACTCGGGAGTACCATGTCTTGGCTTCCTTGTGATCGGCCTCTTTTGCAAAAGGAAAGGGAAATTCACATTCATGGATTTGAGGAGCGGTGAGTATTGTCATACGTCGCCTTGCCCTTGTAAGAGTTGGATATACTGCCATGTCATGTCGGGAAAGACTCTCGATGGTGGGCTCTCTTCGAGATCATTCACCTAGGTCACCTCTTCTTGATTGGGAAGTGGCAGCGATATGTTAGGGATTTAGGCAATGATATCTATCAAGGATATGATCAAATTTCGCAGTTCGTCTATCTGATGGTGCAGACCTGCAAACTAATCAATTAGGTATCTACTCATCTCTAGGGTCGAGTCTTCGTGAATGACACCTACAAAGATATCGTCAAATAGGATAATCACGCCATCTAGGACGTCCTCCTGCCCACCTTCTTTCATAATTACTAGCTCCTCTAGTTTTTCACGTCGATTGATGGCCCAGGGTTTAGTAGGTCTTGCATTCTATTTTTCAGGACATCGCAATCATCCAGCGAGTGCCCAATTTCTCCTGAGTGATAGTCACAAGATAGGGTGGGATCATAATTGATGAAGTACTCGGGAGTACCATGTCTTGGCTTCCTTGTGATCGGCCTCTTTTGCAAAAGGAAAGGGAAATTCACATTCATGGATTTGAGGAGCGGTGAGTATTGTCATACGTCGCCTTGCCCTTGTAAGAGTTGGATATACTGCCATGTCATGTCAGGAAAGACTCTCGATGGTGGGCTCTCTTCGAGATCATTCACCTAGGTCACCTCTTCTTGATTGGGAAGTGGCAGCGATATGTTAGGGATTTAGGCAATGATATCTATCAAGGATATGATCAAATTTCGCAGTTCGTCTATCTGATGGTGCAGACCTGCAAACTAATCAATTAGGTATCTACTCATCTCTAGGGTCGAGTCTTCGTGAATGACACCTACAAAGATATCGTCAAATAGGATAATCACGCCATCTAGGACGTCTTCCTGCCCACCTTCTTTCATAATTACTAGCTCCTCTAGTTTTTCACGTCGATTGATGGCAACATTTCCAGGAAGCGTCGAGGAGCTTGGGCGACTTGAGCATTCAGCAAGATGTTTGAACCTGCGGTGAGTATTGTCGTACGTCGCCTTGCCCTTGTAAGAGTTGGATATACTGCCATGTCATGTCGGGAAAGACTCTCGATGGTGGGCTCTCTTCGAGATCATTCACCTAGGTCACCTCTTCTTGATTAGGAAGTGGCAGCGATATGTTAGGGATTTAGGCAATGATATCTATCAAGGATATGATCAAATTTCGCAGTTCGTCTATCTGATGGTGCAGACCTGCAAACTAATCAATTAGGTATCTACTCATCTCTAGGGTCGAGTCTTCGTGAATGACACCTACAAAGATATCGTCAAATAGGGTAATCACGCCATCTAGGACGTCCTCCTGCCCACCTTCTTTCATAATTACTAGCTCCTCTAGTTTTTCACATCGATCGATGGTAACATTTCCAGGAAGCATCGAGGAGCTTGGGCGACTTGAGCATTCGGCAAGATGTTTGAACCTATCGTTTGATTGTCCTGAGAAGTTGAGACAAATTTCTTCATCTTGCAATAATTTGGCAGGCAGTGGGAATGTTTCTCGAATATGGGGAACCCCGCAAGTTAGCTTGGCCCATTCCGTGCCCCTTCTTGACTTGTGGGTTTCTTCCATAATATCCTCGACCAAAGGTATGGTGATTCCTAGCAGCCCGGATAGGCTCTTTGATGCACTGGCCTTCTCTACTGAGTCCTCACCTAGGGTGAAGCTAATCCCTACCATGATTGTGGTTTTTGACATATCGGGGACAGGAGGAGAAGTTCCTCGATATCCATGCATGGTTGACACGAGCTTGATAGACTAATAACTTGATTCCACCTTGCCATTTGGCTTGACACACTAGATGGTAGTTTCCTGATAGATTCTGTAGTCTTCTTCACTGAGGACTGTTGACACCTAATTTTTAGTCGACGGGTCATTAAAAATAGAAAATTCAAGATTATGGTTTCCGATCGCGACGGAACCCATTTCTTGAATAAAAAGTGTCGTTTTTTTAATTCTGTCTGTTGGCCTAGCTTTTGTAAGTGATTTTCTATTCATTTCATGCAAAAACCCGAAAAGTCAAACAGTTGACTTAGAGTTGACTTTTTGGTCAACCCTTTGACCAAAAGTCAACCCCGGGTCAAATTGGGGCTTTTCACATAAAAAGATTCCTTTCAAGTTTAATTTCACTTTAGAAGTGGAAAATTCATAAAAATTTAAAGATTTGTTCATAAAATCAAACTCCTAGTGAAAAGTCAACTAGGGTTTGACTTTTGGTCAAACCTTTGACCAAAAAAATTGAAAAATACAAAAATCCAAAAATCATCTTATTTTACATTCAATTTACCTTTGGCATTTGAAATTTTACAAAAATCGATTTAGAATCAACTTTTTCCCAATTTGCGGAATTTGATTCAAATCGGCCAAAAATGAAATTACTTCATTTCTAGTCATTTTTTAGGTTAATTTTCTTCACGACATTTGATCTAGAGGTCATCTCATATTCAATTTTGGAACCAATTTTGTAATTCCAAGCCAAACACAAAAACCCCCAATTTTGGCCCTAATCAGTGATTTGAATCGATTCTTCATGATTTGCGCAATTGAGGCACGAATGAGCTTAATTTCTTATATGAAATCCAAATTCAAATTCAATTTTGGAAGATTCACATGAATTTGAGTTAATTTGATCAATTTAGTGATCCAATGATTAAGAAGTCTAAGAGTAATTGGTCCAATTAGTGCAATTCAACTTGACCCACTCTAGACTAATATTCAAATTCATGAATTGAGACTCAATTTGGCTAATTGGACTTCAATTAAATTTGTTGGTCTAGCTTACCCATGCAATTACCCAAATTCAAGAACAATTGAGTTGATCAAGTTAAATTGAATCAATTTGTGCATGAATTTCAAATCGGTTCAATCCAATTTGATTGAATTCGATATTAATGGGGTCAATTAATCATGATAGAAATCAAATCGTACAAAATTGGAACAAATGGAAGCAAGAATTGAACTGGTTCAATCAGGCCAAATTCGGGGCTAACCGGCTCAACCCGGTTTGATTTAAATTGAACCGGCCCGATCAAACTAGCTATTTTCCGATCGAAAATCCGGCAATCGATGGTCCATTCCGAACAATCAAGGTCGACCACATCCTTTTGAGCCCAAAAAGGACAAAAATGCCCATAATTGAAAATTACGAAAATGCCCCTAAGTGAAAATTACCAAAATACCCTTCATTAAGGATTAAGCAAATTAATTAGGGGATAAGTAAATCAATCATGGCCATTCATTTAGAATTGATCATGTCCACCCATGATGCCATGTCACTAATCCTTAGCATTTAATGAATATTTTTAATCATTAAGGATATATTTTGGGCCATTGGATTAATTTGGGGGTTAAAATACAAAATTGAGGGAAATATATAGTGTTTTTTCCCTCCAAAATAGGGGGCTCTCATTTTTCAGATCTGATTTCTCTCTCCTCTTTCTCTCTCTCTCTTTCTCTCCCTCTCCCTAAACTCACGAGCTCTCTCTCTTTCTCTTCTCTTTCAAAACAACTCACGATCTCTCTCTCTCATTCTCTCTCTCGGTCGCCGGCCATCTCACCTAATCGCCGGCTATTTTCCGACGGATCACCGCCACACCGTCGTCCCCCACGGTGTCACGAAGCCCGTCGCAAGGCCAGCCGAGCTTGCTGGTGGCCGAAGCTCCACATTCCGGCGAGCTTTCCTCCATAGCAGCATCACCGGCGTTGCTGCCGGTGATTCAATTAGCCGGTTCAAGCGGCTGAACCGGCTAACCGGCGTCCCCTTCCACAATCCAGAACTTCCAGAGACGTTTTCCGGCGTCTTCACGTCGCTGTGGTGGCTGGCTCGTCGTTGAACAGCCGCCGGATCGCACCTCTCGACTTGATTTTCTGTTGATTAGTCCATTAGTGCGAAAACGAATCTATTCTCACCATACTTTGTACAATCTCCTCTCATAGGTTGGCTGAGCATTCCGAGACTTCTCCGTGCTGTTCTTGATCTGAATACGGAGGCCGGATCGCTCGATCATGCGTCGGAGCATCGTTAAACAAGGTAAGTGCGCTTAGTTGTGATTCTGTGAATTCGTATCCAGGAATACCTGCATGTTTGAGATGCCTATTTGAGCTCGTTAGTGTCAGAATCTTACGAAGTGATGAACTAGAGAATCGTAAAACACGTCTTGAGCTTCGATTTGATATATTACACGCCTTAATCGGACTTGATTTGCTATGTCAAAACTACTTCGAAACTTAGGATCAGAATCTGGAAAATAATGTTCAAGTCAGTTCTGATGATGTTCTGATTGACGATGTGCTGTTGTGTGATTTTTCCGATTTTCTATGATCATTTTTTGAAAATACTTTCTTCACGGAAGTTGTAAAACACATTCCAATCTGTTCATTATAAAATTTTCATAAAATTTCAAGCATGTTAGCATGGTACGATCTGCATCGTCATCTATGCATGAATCGGGTGACAGACTGGTTTCTGACTGACCTTCGTGTGTTCTTCGATTTTCATAAATTCGTGTGTTCAAAATATGAAAAAGTTTTCTTCACGAAAGTTCACACTGAGATCTAGATCTTTCCATTGATACTAATTTCATCAAAATCGGAGTTCATTTGAATTTTGAAAAGGAATTTTCATTATCGAATCAGTATCTGTGTTCAGATCTGATTTTTATTCCTTTTGAATCCAAAAGATGTTTTTCCGAATTTGATAAAGTTAGAGTCCTTTTTTGCAAAAAATAAAAATTAAAAAGTTGTTCATTGGGGTCTCATTATGTTGACTGAAAATTTTGAGGGCCTAATAGCAATTTTTGGAGGGTCAATTTGCTTAAAATTTCATATAAGACATTCTCGGGTTAAAATTTGATTTGCAATTGAGTCCTTCACGAAACTTGAATTTTATAAAAATTTGAAGGGCTTTTTAGCAAAACCTCAAAACATAAAATTTGTTGCACACGGAGAATCCCAACTGCTCAAAAATTTTCGCGCGGTTTTGAAAAGGTTTGTTATTTTTCCCGCCATTATTTTGAAATTCATAACTGAACCGGGTCCAGCCTGTCACCGAGGGTGAATTTGTCATTTTCGTCAAAATCGGTGAGGATTTAGGAAAAATGGTCTGCTTGACTTTTGTTCCTCATGTCATAAGCTTTCTAATGACACCTGAATCACTTCATTTGGACATCATTAGGATAGTTAATCACATCTGAACAGAAGCAATCCGAATTAGATAAAACTGAATAAGTGGTCTCCTTATGAAGCCCACTTCTTATTGTTTGATGGGCTTCGAAATAAGGCCCATGGGCCTGCATGCATGTTTATTCCATTGCTATGCATGTGTTTGTTAGATGAATGTTAGGCCCGGTGCATGTTCGGCGGGTAGCCCATTGTGATCACTTAAAACCCGACTTTAGGGGTTAATTGATATGAGTTGCTGTTTTGTGAATACAAATGGTAGCCCATTATCATTAACCATTAATCAATTAATGTTAGATGATTAGGTGGGTGGTGAATTGAAACGCATGAGAAACAAAGGCCGATCCCGAGGCCCGTGTTTGATTAGTGAATTGTTTGCACCATTGTTCTTCTTTGGTTGTTCCTTTATGCATTGTTGGTCATGAATGCATATTATGAATGTAAATGCCGACATTCAAGAGGCGGTCCATGGGGAGATAATCCAAAATGGTAAAAGTCCAAGACGATTGACCGATGTCCAATCCGGTCCCATTTTGTATTCATTGGATGATGACAATAAACTGATGTCCGATCCGGTTTCAATTTGTATTCAATTCATTCATCCCCGATCATGTCTCGGGTTTTCAATTGGTGTTGTTATAAGCACCCGACGAGTTGCGGGTTTTTACTTTCTCGCACTTAGAATTAGCTCGTCTTTTTAATACTTTGAGTGTTTACTTTACGAATTGTCTTTCAATACAATTGATCGTTTCTTTCTTTTTCTAGACTAAGATAGGATTAGTTTAGGATCTTAAATGAAAATACAAAACAAGATGCATGATCACCTAATGGACTAAGACTTCAAACATGAAAATGGTAAAAAACAAGTGCATGACAACTTAGATGACAACCATGTTAAGTTTAGCGGTACCGAAAGGGCGTTAATAGAAATATTAACGTAAGCTAATCCCCGAACCTTTGATCTTTGGTTTTCGTAGAAACCGAAACGAAATTCTCACGTTTCGGTTGGGTATTCTAGCCGACCCCCGACCTAGGCTAGTGGCGACTCCTAAAAAAGATAAAATCAATCCGCTGTCACGCGAGATATGGATTTAGGGAAAATCCACGTTCATGATCAATGGGCCATATGGATAACCAAAAGATTTATGCTTCATTAAAATCACTTTTATGATGTGCCATATGAACCATTTCATGAACACTTATCTCTAAACCCGCCTTATTGAGTTCGGCCCTCGAGGGGTAGGTCGCGACAAGGACTATGACTAGTTTCCCTTTGACTATAAACTTCACGCTTTGGTGAAGGCGTGAAGGCATGGCTTCAGCAGAGTGAATCTAAGGACGACCCAACAGAAAGCTAAACGTAGTAGGGATGTCCATTGCCTGGAATAGGATGCTGAATATGGTTAGGCCAATATGGACATCAAGGTCAATCTCATCTACGGTGACTTTCTACATCTCTTCAAATGCTCTGACGGATGTTTTGGAGGCACGGAGCTTAGACGGGTCGATATTGAGACGGCGCAAGGTTGCCAACAAGCAAATAATCGAAGCAGACCCATTATCGATCAGGACTCAAGCCACATGGGAATTCCTACATTTAACATAGATTTAGAAACCCTTGGTCATGCTCAATCGTTTCAGGGACGTTTACTTCACTAAGCACTTTCATAAGATATTTCTAATCCTTCGCAGATGTTTGAAGTAATTCTAGCAATGAAATCTGGGTGGGCAACTTGCGTAGTTAATCCACCACGTTGTATTCACTGGCTTTGATGATGGCTAGGAATTCTTTGGCTTCTTTGTCGGTGACAAGCTTTGAAGGCTGTGCATCAGCTTGGGCATACGTTCGTCCTGACCTCATAACTAGGTCAACATCCAGTTCGTAGGACTATGAGACTGACTTGTCATTCTCGTATTGATAGGACTGAGGTATCTCGATCACTATGTACTCCTCGGTTAGGGGTACTTTAATCATCAGTTCCTCATCATTTGGGTTGTCAGTCAAAGGCTCGTTCAAAAGTGTGGGGATGGATTCACTTGTTACGGCATTCAATGCTGAGAGTTCTTCATCCCAGTCAATGATCACCTAGGAAATGGTAGCCACTGTACCGGTATGGTCGACATACACAATCAGACCTGCTTGCACCATCTTGGCAACTCTTTCCTTCATCAAGGCCAGGGATAGTACCTCATATACGGGATAGTATCCTATTTTCACCAGACCGTTATAAACGTCAGTGGTCTATACCCTTATGTTCTCGATTCGACCAGCGTCAAAACTGAATATGGCATTAATTTTGTTCTCATGCTCTGGTAGCGGGTTATTCTGGACATTTGGCTTGGACGTTTGAAATGAGAAAGCCTTAGTATCCAGCAAGTTTTGTACTCGATGCTTGAGGGTATATCAGTCATCCGTCGAATGTCTTATCTCGTCCATGTGATAGTCGCATTTTTTAGACGGATTGTAGCTCGAGAAGCTCTCTAAGTTAGGCCATTTAGGCTCAGTGGACAGCAAATTTTTTTTACGAAATATGGCCAGGACCTGAGAAAGGGATCCAGATGGTGGAGTGAACTACCTTTTCTTATATCTCTTTAGGGGCTGGCGGCTTATGGCCGATTGCTATTCACCGCTCAGCTGAACTGTCGGGGGAGGACGAATGGTTGTGTGTATGCAATGTTCCCGTCTATTAGGGGTTCTTTCTCTTTCCTCGTGCTAAGTCTCTTACTTGTGGAGGTGGGATCCATGAACTACCTATCGTGCAATCCCATCTCAATTCGTTTGCCTACTGGAACAAGTCGATTAAGGGATTCAGTAGTGGCACCAACTAGACGGTGTCTGTATTCATATGGGAGAGATTTAATGAGCAACTTCATTTGTTCATGATCGATAAGTTCTGGGGTGACCTAGGCGGTTAAGTTCCTCCATTTGGTGGCATATTCTTTGAATGATTCACTTTTCTTCTTCTTAGTGCGTTTGAGGTCGTCACGAGAAACTATGACATTTAGGTTGAATTGATATTGTTTGAGGAATGTGTTCGCGATATCATCCCAAGATTTGAAGGCATCTACATCTTTTAACATATAACATGTCAAAGCTAGCCCTGTCAAGCTTGTTTGAGAGGTTTGGATCATAAGAAGCTCATTATCGACATACTGGGTCATCCGCACATGATAGATGTGCAAGTGGTGCTTGAGGCATGAAGTGCCATTATATTTTTCGAATTTTGGCATTTTGAATTTTTTTGGCACCTTGACCCTTTTGTACATGGATAGGTCAAGTGAGACAGCATGTTGTTGGCCTCGTAATTGTTTCAACATCTCCTCGACCTTCGCAAGGCGCTTGTCATGCTCTGTCATAGGCGCGCTTACAAGTTTAGTTTCTTGATGGCAAGTGGAAGCGTATCGTCCTTTAGCAGGGGCATTTTGCTGTCATTGGCAGAGGCTTTCTCTTTTCCAGTAGGCGGTAGCGGTAACATCACCTTAATTGATGCAAGGGTGGGCGTGAGCTTGCCATTGATAGATTCTACCTGTTTGGTGAGATTTTCAAGTGCATTGAAAACCATTTTCATTTCGTTTTCCTTGTTATCGAGACGGATCGGCATGTTTTCCTCGGCCATTTAATTTGTAACTACCTGTGAAGACGTTGAAATAAATGAGTATAAGACCTCATAAAGAATCAGTTCATGACTTAGTCTAGTTTTGTACGTATTTTCTTTATTTGCAAAAAATAAGATAAGAGCAAAAAGTTGTTATTTACATATTCATTACAACGGCAACCCTAGGGTTCAAACCCCGGTCGCCTCGGACTAGTCATTCCCCGGATACCACTAGGCTAAGGCCATGATAGTATCTTTAGAGTGTAATTTCTTTTATTTATATATCAAAAAGCGATCTGACTTATATTAACATCAGTACAACCCCTAAACATTTAAAACTAGAAAGCATAAGCTCCTAAACATAAATACTAGGAAATTGTAAAAGGCATGGGCTTTTAACAAAAAGGGAGCCCTTCTCGGACACTCATTCTATATATGATAGGGAAGCCACAATCTCTTGAAGTCACTTTTCACGGACAAGCTACGCAATAAGCGTATCCCTTGTCCCTATAGTCTTTTCAAGATGATTGATCTGTGCTTGGCGATTGGGCTTGTCAACCATATCTGGGATCTTTGGCTGTAAAGCTGCTGGGATTTGATGATGGAGAATGTAGAATAGAAAGACATGATGGACTTTTTCTTGCCCTTTCAGTCTCCTGGGTACAAGTACATTCTCAAGTTGACACTCGACCCATGCACCCCAGATGGCATGAATCTCGCTGATGTAGTTGTAGTTCGAGCGAGTGAATCGGACTTGAAACAGGTTTGTCTTGAGAGGTGGTGAGATCTCCTGAAGGGCCTTGTACTAGCGGGCTACCCGGTAGGGGTAGTAAGAAGTGGTACCAGATAAACCGAGCAGTGGAATAGGGTTGTGAAATCTATGAGCATAACGAGCCTAACCCTCATGGAACCATTTAGCATGCCATAAGAATGCTTTGGGATCGGGGTTTTTTAAAAAGTTTGTCCAACAAGAGTAATCCTTATTAGGGGAATTATTTTTTAAGACCTCAAATCTTTGTATCGGATGTATAAGGTCATCAATTTCAAAAAGCTGCATAAGGTGCCCGAATCCTCTCAAGTGAGATAAAAACCAAATTTGCAAAATTTCCGAGGCGGCCCACATGACCTTCTCCTCATTTTGTTTAAAACGGTTAAGGGACAATAATGTTTCTGCCAAAACCGAATTAATATAACCCATGCCAGTGCAAATTTGTTTAGCAACATATGCAATTGAGGGGTTTATAGAATTTTTGCGATGAGGAAAAATGATAAACCCGATAAAAGCTAGGAGAAAGATCGTATTTTTTTTATTAATGGGTTGATTTCAAAGCATTCATTTAAGAAAAATAAGGGGCATGAATTACAGTGAGCTTTAACGACCCTTTTTATGACATTGATCTTGACTCATAAAAATTGGGACAATTCAGGTATAGGAGAAATGCCCAAAAGTGGTTTGATGAGATCCAATGGCAACACTATATTCTTCTAAAATCGAGGTCATTTCAAATTTACTAAATACGAAAGTGGATGTTTGAGGGCACTAGAAATGTGCCAATGCCTGCATCATGCTAGAATGGACATTGATCTTGAGCAGTGGAAGTAGGCAAGCAATTCTTTCTTTGACATATTGTTGGTCGTTTTAATCTAGCCGGTCCTACCACGCCAGAAGCTCTCTCTTAGAAGTGGGGACGAATTGGACATCAGCTCTTCCCATCGTATATAGAATGAAATCAATAGGTAACCTAATAGTCACAAATTAAAGGAATAAGTGCGTTGCATAATAAAATAAGAAGGGATAGAATATATACCTTCATTGAACCATGGCAATCACAATAATATGCACATGAGGAGTGAGGTTCGATTTCTATTTGGACTGGTTCTACAAAGTGAAGCTAAAAGGGTGCCTGACCGTTGCAGTCTCACATTGGTGTCAAGTCCTTTTAACCTTTGCCAAGTCAAAAAGAATATCTTATAGTCACACGAATAACGGCTAAAGAGAGATCTTTACGACATTCAGATATAAATTTCGGGGAAAAGAAAGGCAACCTCTATATCGCGGGCTCGCGTTCGAGATCGTATCTTTCTTAACACCATCCTAAAGTATCCTATCGCGGCCCAGGTCTGGCGACATGGTTATGTGTGCAATAGTGTAGTCCTGAATCATTAAAGCATACACAATAATTCATAAACAATCAATTCAAAATTGCAAGAACATTTAATACCTTATTGTCAGGGTCATACCTGGAATCCTCGCTGCAAAACAAAAAGTGTTTTTGAACAGGATAAATTTTTTTGGCTTAAGTCCACTCAAGAAAAATCAGTCCCCAGCGAAATCGCCAAGCTGTCGCGACCGACCTCTGGCTTTTTTAAGATAAAAGAAGGGTCGCCTGGTACGCGCTAAGCCTAGGTCTAGGACTTAACTCGGACTCTCCCAAGCCCATACTATATCACGACTCAAGGTTTAGGTTTTTAACTTGCAAGTGGTTTTTATCAAGGAGTCGCCATTAATTAGTTTGGGATGAGTTGATTGGAAACCCAAGTAAGGTGATGGGAAAATCACTCTACTCCTACGAACCAGAGATTAAATGAGTTCGGGGACTTGATTACACTAGTTGAATAACTAGTGCCTTTTTGATACCTTTTTACCCTATTCATTTCTAAACATATTTTTCAGACAATTTGGATCGATTTTAGGATTTTTCTCATAAAATATGAGGTGATCAAGTGAGTGTATAATCATAAACGATTATTAGTCAAGATAGATATGCAGCTTAGAGTTCTAAACCTAACTAAGGTGATAACATTCAAAACATAACAATTTAGGCAATTATATTCTAATTAAAAACAACATGCATAATAACAATACAACAACAATTTAAAACATTTAGATATATCACATAATTTAGAAAACTATTAGACAATACTATATCTAAATTATATCCTGATTTTAAAAAGAAAATGAAAAAAATTCAAAAATTTTTTAAATATTTTTTTATTTTAATTTTTTATTAAAAATATTTTTTTAATAAAAATAATAATATATAATATTAAAACCAGATTGGGTCAGTGGATCCAGATCGATCGGGACTGACTCGAGTCAATGGATCCTACCCAAGGCATTGACTTGGGTCGGGTCGATCAGAATCGACCCGGGTCAATGGATCCTACCTAAGACTCTGACCTGGGTCGAGTCGGTTAATTCAGGTCGGGTCGATTCCCACGTGCATAGGCATGCAGGGACGCCAGTGGAGCCAAAATTGGCCTTTCGCCGGTCAATGCCAGCCTAAATCCAGCCTCTGGGGACCACCACCAGGCCTCCTTATCCACCTAGATAGCCATCCGACCACTCACTCGCCGGCCAGCGACCAAAATAAATTTGGCCTCAGTGAGGCATTTCGTCGAACACCTGGCATGCACAACCAAAAAGGGGAACTTTCGACCTGTTTCGGGGCCCCGCCTTACCTTCAACGACGATGTGCAGGTTATAGGGAACGATTGTATGGGCAGGGATTCGTGAGAAACGGCTGGCGCGAGTCCCGGCCAAAACATACACAAAAATAGGGCAAAACAAGGGTAGCTGGGGGTTAGGGAGGCTCACCGGTCGGTGGCGTGTCTAGGGGGTCTCCGGCTGATTTGGGGGCGATGGTAAGGCTACTGGCACCTTTCTTGCCACCTATGAGCCCTCGGTATACTCTCTCTCTCTCTCTCTCTCTCTCTCTCTCTCTCTCTATTTTCTCTCAAATCCTCTCTCTTCTTCTCTTTCTCTCTCTCTCTCTCTCTCTCTATTTTTTTGTTCAAAGGGGACCGACCCCCCCCCTCTCTCTCTCTCTCTCTCTCTCTCTCTCTCTCGTTGGCTTATAAAGCCGATGCTGTGCCACTCTCCCTGCTCTCATCTTCTCCATTATTGGCCTGCACCGGCCTAGGCCTGCTCAAGACTTTTGTGGCCATTTAGGCCGGTGCAGGGGGTTGTTCTGGTGCCAGAGAAGAAGAGAGGAAGAAGAGGGAGAGGAGGCATAGAAATCGAGAAGGACGGGACCGGCCATCAATGCCAGTCCTGTTGGTGTGGTTCACTATCCATTCTAGCATAATATGGATAGGGAGCAGCCACTCCATCGTCGGTTGTTTGGACATTGTAAAACAAGGGAAAGCAGAGGAGAGAAGGAAGAAGAGGGAACTGGGACAGGCTGAGCCCAGCTTGCACGGAGGAAAAGAAGAAAGAGAAGGGCAGGCTAGGCTTGTGCGGGGGAAAAGAAGAAAGGGCCGGGTCGACCCGGCCTCGACCCAGCCCGATCTGTTGTTTTTTTGTATTATTATTGTTATTTTTTAAAAAATTTTGTTTAAAAACTCTAATTAGTGCAATTACCATTATCATGCCCAATGTCTAGATGCAATGCAATTGGATGAAAATATTTTTTGTTTTAGGAACTAAAAATTTAATTCCTAATTTTTGCATAATTAATTTAATTTGGTAATTAAAAATATGTGTCAACAAGATGGTCTCTAGTAGCTGTTGCAGGGGACTTATTCATGTCCTACTAATTGAACAAGGACGACACAAGCGGTGGACAGTGCACCAAACTCTTCCTAGATCCTCATAAAGAGATTTCTGAGATCAACCTGGCTGGATACCGACTTCCCATTTGCTTCAAACTTTTGGCAGGAGTTCCACATGTGGCTCTTTCTCATGTGTGGCAGCATGAGATCCAGAGGGATAAGTACGTCTTATTTCATCAATTTGCACTAGGTTTCAACGCCAGGAACTGGAGTTTCTGTAGTCTACCATCCGATTCCAACGGCGATATTTCTTCACTGTAGCTTTATGATAACAATCCAGCGGAAGGAATCACAGCGCTATATACTCTGTCAGTGGCTTTCTTTGCCTGCAATAATACCAGATGTCAAGTACCAACCATAGATCAAATAATACTTGACACGGTAAAAACGTTCGATTTATCGATGCATCGTAAATTACCTCTTTCTCCCAGTTGGTACATCCTGTTAGGACCGCAAGTAACAATGCTTGTGCAAAGAGTGCAACTATAATCCCGGTCCAGAGGCCCTGCAGCTCGATAGGAAGAACGGGCAATCATATAAATATCGGACTGACTTACAATGAAAGCAAAGGACGAATTGCAGTAGAATGGTAGGGTAACTGCGATTTACCTTTCCGCCAATGTGACAGACAAAAGCTAGGAATATGCTGATCGGAATACCCAACAAATAGTAGGCACCCAAATTGATGAAAGCTCCAATCTTTTGCCATCCACATCCTCTTGCAGTGCCTGAAAAAAATGTAACTTATAGCATCAAAACAGTCGAAGTACAAATAGGTTTTAACTTGAACATATTTGAGATTTGACACAATCTCCATCTTCCCTCCCTATTAACAGGATAAGCAGTCAAAGTTAAACCAGGTCAGGTGCGCCATTAAATTACAATAATAAGTAAAGTTCGCGCATACCTGAAAGCACGGACTGAATGCCATCGATAATATTGGAAGTTGCGATTAGTACCAACATATCTCCCACATAGTTCACGATTTCTTGTTCTGTGCTATAGAGGTAGCCCCACACCGTTCGACCAAAGATCATGAGAGTACCTGCAAGCAAACCTTCCGTGGTGACCATCATTAAGGAAACATAAATTGCCAAACGAGCTGCTTGTGGTCTTCCAGCGCCCAATTCATTTGAAACTCTCGTGCTGCCAAACATAAGGCCAAGAAAGTGTGAGGCTGTGGAATAGCTGCTTCTTTTGCAGGATCTACTGAAGTAAATAAAGCTTAACCAGTTAGAATTACCTTACTGAACCACTGAGTCCTAGAGGTATCATGTAAATCAAGGAGCAGGTGTTCAGGCTGAAACAAGCGCAAGATAACTAAGTTTACATTATTTAAAAATGATAGCAACTAGTGCCAAGAGGTTAGCAATTTTGTTCGCTTCTTGTTGATACAAAGTACTGATGCACCTGATTGAGAGGACCGACGTTTCAAGTTTTGGATTGGGAAGTAGTCCTGATAATAAGACCATCATTTCAAATGACCAAATCTCGAAGCTGTTGAGCAATGAACCAAACAGAAACATCATAATTGCTTCTAGCTACAGAATCATGAAGACCCATGTCAACATTGCACAATGAATAGCATCAAGGCCAATTAACAAGAAAATGTAATCACTTCAAAGTCGTAAAAATCACATCATGAACATAAACCAGAATAAAAAGGTTGATAGCCCTTTAATGATTCTGAAGAAGGATAATGACCATCACTTGTCTCGTACACTGTCCCACAAGTTTTTGATCCTTTATGGATCTCTTTTTCTTTCTCTTTTTGTTGCCAAAAGTGAACTAGGAGCATAAAAGCTTGAGAATTACCAGATCATGACAGCAGAAGGAATTGCTAATTTCAGAAATCCGGGAATCCCATGAAAGGCCTCCTTGGAGAAACCGGTCCAAGTTCTTTTACAAGACGGTGAAATTCTGACATATATTGCCAGTAACAGCACATTTATCCAATACGAGATAGCATTTGCCAAAGCAGCGCCTTTGTTTCCAAGTCCAGACTTGAACACCAGAAACCAACATATAAAAATATGCAGCAATGTGGTGATTCCTGAACTGACCATCATTGGAACGACATTGTTCTGTGTCTGCAGAAACCTGATGTGGCACTGCAGGAGTGCATATGCGAAAATACTAGGGATCATGAACCGAGCGTAGGATCCTGCCTCCTCCGATATCTGAGGATCTTGCTTGAAGAAGAGAAGGATTTGGCCAGTGTTGGCCCAAATGATAGCGAGTGGAATGCTAGCTAATAGGAGAACGATCATGGCCCTCTGCTTGTAGATACCAAGCATGTGGTATTGCTTAGCTCCATAAGACTGACCGCAAAATGTGTCCAATGCACTTGCCATTCCTGTCTGTTATGGACCAAGCATCTATAAGATGGTGTTTGGAGCAATTGATAGTTGTCCCAAAATGAAATTAAAGAAGTTTGTCACTATATCCTAGGAACCCAAATGAGGCCTTGCTTGGAGCATCAGGAGGGCATTGCCACAGTTCACTCAACCTATATCCATTGGAAGAATCTGAACAGGAAAATTCTTTCATCTATTTGATTTTCGGACTAGGTTCCCCAACAATCTTTTTTAAGTGCAGTTAACAAATGTCCTAATTTGTGACAAACACCAACATTAAGTTTCCAATCTCGCCATTGTTAGATCTAGCTAGAGAGAGAAAATCACACATTTAGCGCGCTGAGGTTATTGAGAGATAACATATCCAGTAGATCAATCTTTGTCAAACTGCAATATTCTGAAAAGGAGCTAAGGTTAATAGACAAGCAATCTATTCATGGTACTTGGAGAGCAGGAGTGCCACGCAGTCTTAATTGATCCGACAATCGCTAGACTCTGTTTATTCAACAAGAAAGAGAATTCCTATAATCATGTCAGCAATAGAAGTGGCACTATACATCTTTCAAGATAAATAATATCCTGGAAGAAAACTTTCATAGAAGTGACATGGTATGATGCTACTTTCCGATTCTTAAAATCTTTTATCTCTTAGTTGGTTTATCTCAAGATAAAACGGGAAGAATTGTTGTGCCTTACCAACATGCTAAAGCCAGTCACAGAAGCGAAGGACGTGGCCATGGAAGCACCGGAAAGTGCCAGCTCTCCAAGATGACCCACAAACATCACCGAGATCACCTGCAAACAATATATCATGAGGTTCACCGATACCAATGGCCCGGCCAACGACAGTTGCCGCTTCATTTCCGAGAAAATCTCGTCTTTCTTGAATCCATTCCCCGAAGTGGACAACTTCTTCTCCTGGGAAACTGCTAACAGGGGTGACTCCACATGCTGTTTCTGTTCTTCCACATCCATTGATTGCTTCCTCTGTGCTTTGGGAACACTGAGCGAAGCAGAGGGAAAAAACAGGACAGCAGCTTTAGAGATCCTAGAGATTCTCTCCGCAGAAAATGACATAGTTGATGCCTTTAAAGACAACAGCATACGTTTCTTTCTCTGACGGCTATGTTTTACTCACATGCTTGGTGAAGTAGACTTTGGCAGATTTTTGTCGGGTTGGATTTCTTTTGAGTATTAAATTTGGCGGAATCTTCTGGTTGTCTCGGCACACTTTATTTGCATTAAAGAGACGATTGAGATATTTTTTTTTTCCTTACCAAAAAAAAATATCTCAATCGTCTCTTTAATGCAAATAAAGTGTGCCGAGACAACCAGAAGATTCCGCCAAATTAGGCAATTCTGGTGTCCTTTTCACCAATATAATTGAAAAATTAGCATTTCTTTTATTAAATTATGACTCTAGTTTGAATTGTTTACAAAACGTGTTTCGCTTGGATAAACATATCTTTTCTATTGGAGATAACATTGAAGATTGCTTACGAAAGGAAATCCTCTCCTGTTACGTACCGTGGATGTCTTCAGCAAAAAAGGCATATTGGATACTAAAGAACGAAATAGGGGCACATTTAATAAATATATTAAAGGTTTATTTTATGGAAAGAAACAACAAAAGGGAAGTTCTGTTCACGTTATGCGAAGTTTTGCTTATTTGTATTAGAAGGACTTTCTTATCTTTTTGATTTTGACGAAACGGGTTTGTTCTGGAGAGGAATAAAAGGGAACATGTGTTCTTCAATGAAGGTGAGCCGCCGTATAGAGAAGTCGTCTACTGAGCTGCGAGAACAAAAGAAAACTGAATGCACAAACGTTCTAAAGGCTCGGCCTCACAAAGAGATCCAAATTTGTTCCATGAGTTTATTTTGTCCATTTAAATTGTTTATTCGTAAACACTTTGGGTTTGAGCTTAAATCTAAGCGTGGAAAACACTTAAGCGTATGAGCAAATTATAACTTTGATTCTCTGATTACAGTAGATTATTTGTTGCTAGCTCTTCTTGTGGATGTAGGTACTGATATTCAGACTGAGCCACATAAATCTCTAGTATCCTATATCATTCATCGTTTATTTCTCTGGTATTTTCGCATTGACTTAATTTGCAAGATCGTGTCGTTTCCTTATTATATTTCAACACTTTTTGTGTTGCCTGAACTAGAAAATCAACATCCTTGTAGATCGAATATCAATCTTTGCTTGAAAGTGGTTGATGCATAATTCGAACTTCCCGGTTTCCAGTTACTTCGCTGAGAACAAATATTGAGCTTTTATTTTCAATCTTCAATCAAGTCACTCTCTTGATTTTCCAATCAATCATCTACACTGACTGTAAACATTGGTGTTTTAAAACAGAAAAAAGAAGAAGAAAAAGACAAGTTGACTTATCGAAAAGGGTGGGCTTAAGAAAAAAGATATATAAGGAGGGGACGATTACAAAGAAGAAAGAAGAAAGAGGGAAAGGGGAAAAGAAAGGAAGGAGAAAAAAGAAGGGAGTTTCGTGCCTTCACGTTTAGGAGATTTCGACGAGGAGGATTAACTCCATTTCGTAGTGCTCGGAAAGGATTTGTACTTTTTGTTCATTTAATTAGAAGAGTTTTCAGAGTTGAGCCCTACATTTGGATCCATGTGAATTCTGAGTTTCTAGGTTCACTCAGGGGGTTGTTAAGTCGTGACATTATGTGGAAATGATAGCTTAGGTTGTTGTGGAATTGTGCGATTTTACAGAAGTCCATTCTGAATTACAGTTTGGTCGTAATAATTTTTTAAAGTTTTGCGCTTGTTTTTGCCCGGTTCCAAATTTCAATTTTTGGCTATGGTTTTTGCCGTCTTTTGAGTCGGCAGAGTTTAGGAACTTTTAGTACTTTAAAATGACAATAAGCCCACTTGAATAAGAGTTCGGTAGAGAGAGATAAGGCATGAGAAAATTTGTCACCCAAGTGGCCTTTCGTCACACGAGTGGGTTTTTTTCAGGTTAGTGGTTATTTGTCATGATTGGCACTTCTTGAGGTCTTTTGTTGAGCCGTAAGGAATGTTTCGACTCCGAAATATGTTGCCTAGCCAAATCTTAGTTAAGATGGTTATTTATTTGAGTTTGAATATTGCTTCTCATTTACTTGATATGATTTCGAATCCGCTTGAGATAACTTTTAATGTTTAATTTAAACTTTTCTAGGTGAATGGTGCTTATCCCTCCTTTAAATTTGTAAACTCATATTTTAAAAGTGGTGAGGATTGAGGAGCACATTCGTTGCATAAATACCGATCAGGCATTAGCAACCCTTTATGGTATTTCACATAGTTTGAGTTGATTTTGATCATTTGAAATAGATTGATTTGAATACTTGTGTTTGGTTTGAGGAATGGTTTATAAAATGAATTTTGAAAGGTTATACAAACTGATATTATGAACCTAAATTTTGAAATGTATTCTAGTTTATGAGATGTATTCTCGATTTGATTTGTGAGTTACTGTAGGATAGGTTTGTTTTTTATGCTCATTGTCATTGTGCTCAAAACCTATTGAGGGTTAGTGGTATGCATATCATTCTAAAGATATCATTGTGGGCCAAACCACCAACAATATAGGTAGAGATTTAGCTAAGGAGGAATCTTGGTCCCCTTTGTCCAAGGGGTTAAGTTTGACCATGGTTAGATATTGAACACTAGAGTGATTAATGGAATATACTGCTGATGTGTGATTTAGTAAATATTGACAAATGGAATTGAACATTAATATTATTTTGATATTGTTGATTGATATGATACATATAAACCATTATTGAGATGATATAACTTGTTTTTGGTATTATGTCTATATTATATACTTGATTTGGGATATTGAGTTATGGTATTAATTTTATACGTGTATAGTGAATGCTCAATCTGCTTAAAAGAATTTGTTCTACTCACCCGGCTGTGGTTGAATGTTTTTCAGGTTCTTCCGCTAGAGACAAGTAGAATGAGGGCACTATAAGTGGGGAATTTTTAGTAGTGGGATTTTTTGGTATGAGCTGAGCTAGTTGTATATATGGGGGAAGAACAGCAATGGTGCCAAAACTTGTGTACGGAGGCTACTTTGATGCCAAAACTTTCATTTGGATCACTTAAGTGCCAAAAGTTTACGCTGGCGATCACTTAAGTGCCAAATCAGAGAAAAAACGATCACTTAAGTGCCAACGGCGAGAAATTCCGATCAAATTTAATACGTGGCTTTTATATTTAAAATTTAATGACACGTGGCATTTCCACGTGTATAATTCAATTTTTTAAATATTTTTTTCTAATTTTTTTCTTTTTTCTTTTTTCTTTTTTTTCTTTTCTTTTTTTTTTCTTTCTTCTTATTCCGGTGGCCGGCGTCCGGCCACCGGCCATGCCCGGCTTCGCCGGGCGTCGCCTTCCTCCGGGCGAGGCCCGGCGAGGCCGCCGTGGCCTCGGTGGGGTCCGGCCTCGCCGGATCTAGCGAGGCGAGCCCTCGCCAGGGCTCATCGGATCTGGCGAGGCAAGCCCTCGCCAGGGCTCGCCGAATCTGGCGAGGCGAGCCCTCGCCGGGGCTCGCCGTGCCCAGGCGACGGTCGAGGTCGCCTGGGTAGGGCAAGCCCCGGCGAGGGCTCGCCTCGCCAGATCCGGCGAGGCTGGCCCCCGCCGAGGCCACAGCAGCCTCGCTCGGCGAAGCCGGCCATGGCCGGTGGCAGGACGCCGACCACCGAAAATAAGAAAAGAGAAAAGAAAAGAAAGGAAAAAAAGAAAGAAAAGGAAAAAAAAAGAAAAGAAAGGAAAAAAGAAAGAAAAGAAATGCCAAGTCAGCCTCCGGCGAGCCACATCAGCTTGAAAAATTAATAAAAAAACGCCACATCGGATTTCCGGCGAAGTGGCATTTAAGTGATCGTTTTTCACAACTTTTGGCACTTAAGTGATCCAAATGGAAGTTTTGGCATCAAAGTGGCCTCCGTACACAAGTTTTGACACCATTGCTATTCTTCCCCCTGTATATATCTGAGTTGATACTTGTTGGGTTAGCTGAGTTCGATATATATATATACGTTTTTTTTGTGCATTGTTGACACTATGAACAAGTTTATCATACACACAATATATATATATATGTATGTATGTATGGAGGTATATTTTTTTATAACAGGTTGAATATTACTTTGTATTTAAGGCTACGCCCTTCCATCCGAAGGACGGCTGTATCATTTTCCCTTATACTTGTAGAAGCAGGGGTGTGACATTGAAAATCTAATATTGTTGAAAGATGAATTAAGGGCTAGTGACCTCTTATGGGAATAATTACAATATAGTAAATTAAAACATAACAAAAATTTTGGACTTGCGTCGATTGAGCTTGTTTGAAACATCCCTTAGCTCTTTTTGATGACAACAAAACTTAACTGAGTACTTAATATCTTTGATAAAGTGTGCAACTATATTTTATTAATGTTAATATGAAAAAGAAGCAGAGGTTATATTTATGAAGAATTCATGGACTACCATAGCCAGAATAAATGAGGAAGCATATCCAAGCCGAACCATATGAATCTTGATTGTAATTTTTCTTTCCTATACTTTTTGTTAATATTGTTAACTCACTTGCAAAACCAATTCTTCCCTGTTGATTGTTTATTTGGACTTAATAGGACAGTTGATTAGAAAATGAATGAAGCGACGTGATTGAAAGTGGAAGGAAAACTTAAGGGTGCGAATGGTAACCATTCTGTTCCACAAATCAAATTCTTGCTAGAAATTGATTTCTGGAATTCTTGCCAGAAATTGATTTATGAAGGAGAAATCTATTTGGTAAAACATAACTAATTCTGCTCCAGAAATTGATTTCTAGAACAGTAATCTGTTTTGATTTGTTGATTTTTTTTGCACATAAAAAATTTAACTTTTACTCAAAGTGGGTAGCCACAGGTATTATAAGTCATTCTGTAAAGTTTTGAAATTTTTGATTTTTTTAATTTTTTTGGCACCTAAAAAAATTTAAATTTCATTCAAAGTGGGTGGCCACAAGTATTCTAAGCCATTTTATGAAGTGTTTTATTTTTTTATTTTTTTGGGCGCCTCAAAAAATTTAAATTTTACTCAAAGTGGGTGACTATAGGCATTCTAAGCCATTTTGTGAAGTTTTGAAATTTTTTTTATTTTTTTTGGGCACCACAAGAAATTTAAATTTCACTCAAAATGGGTGGCCACAGGTATTTATACCATTTTGTGAAGTTTTGAAATTTATTATTTATTATTTATTATTTATTTTTTTGGGCACCTCAAAAAATTTAAATTTCACTCAAAGTAGGTGACCACATGTATTTTAAGCCATTTTGTGAAGTTTTTAAATTTTTGATTTTTTTTGGGCACCTCAAAAAAATTTAAATTTCACTCAAAGTGGGTGGCCACATGTATTTTAAGCTATTTTGTGAAGTTTTGAAATTTTTAATTTTTTTATTTAAAAAAAATCACCAAATTTCATATTTTCCCAAAATCTAACTCTTTTAAAGCCATTTTCTAGAAATTTTTATAAATTTTTCTAGAATTTTTCAATTTTTATGCATTTTCTGAAAAAAAAAATTGTGAGAAAATAGGGAGAATGCATTCCGGAATCAAGAAGCTACAAAAAGTAGCTCTCTTTTTCTTGCCAAAAACTGATTCTGGAATCAAGAATGCATTCTGGAATCAAGCATTTTTAACAAACGCATTTTTATTCCAAAATGTAAAAATCTCTCCGGAATGCATTTCGGAAATTTTTTAACAAACGCCGTTCTGTTCCAGAATACATTTCATGTGCACCCTAAGTGACCAAATTCAAAGTAATAGTGTGAGTTTCTGGGATTGTGAGCTTAATAATTTGTCCACCAAATCTTCTAGTGTCGACTGTAAAAGATTATTGCGCTTAAACTTCGCTAAGATGGGATAAACACAATGGTTAATATTTGACTAAGTTAATTGAAATTGTTGAACAAGCTTAAGCTAGTATTGCTAAGGTACTTATTCTATCTTTGTATCTAATACTAATTAGAACAGCTACAGCTTTAAATATTATGTTGTCAAATTAATGCGGAAATTGATATCATCTTATAATTTAAATCAATGCAAAATCATTATAAAAGTAAATGAGGAACAATAAAGATACTGAAAATTTATGTGGTTTGATCTGAATATATATATATATTTTTGGTTAAGATTTGATCTGAATATTAATACCTACTCCACGGAAAAAAGCCAGCAACATATAATTGGAGAATCATAATTACAATCACTCATACTTTCGAGCGTTTCTCACATTTAGATTAAGCTTAAACTCATTATGATTGTAAATAAACAACTCAATTTGATATAATACTCAAAACATAAATCACCATCTACAGCTAAACACGAATCAATTTGATAGTATTGCTAACGTACTTCTATCTTTGTATCGATTTCGTCGTGGCTTTCATTAGAGAGCTTGATTTCTCTTGTGCGGCTCCTGCTCCTTACTGAAGGAAACCTGAAAGTCCTTCACTATGCGGCTATCATACTGAAAAGAAAAAGCGAAAAAGTACGAAACCTTTCTTTTACTTTCTTTTTCTCTCACTTCGCTTGGCCCTACACACACACACACACACACACACACACACACATAAGTATCCTAGAATTGGGGATTATAAATTTGAAATAAGCAGATAGAAAGTTTTAATAATATCTTCCACTTAGAAAGATCAATCTATAATAATTATAACATTCTAGTAATTCAGTAAAGGATACTATAAAATAAAACAATAATTCTCACATATAGGATTCTATATATATATATATATATTCAGAGAATATATGTGAGCCCCTTCTCTTGTCTGGCAGCAGCAAGAGCCTTTTATTTATTTTTCTCTCTTGTGTGGATATACAGAGGTATCAAACAACCACACATCCAAGTCCTTTCAACGATCTTTATGAGCCAATAATCCTGAGCCCCTTCATCCAAAACCAGTTGAGGAGATTGCTTCATCAGATGAATTTTAATCCAAATAGGAAAGTGGATTTCTTGAGATTATTCATATAGACTCAAACTCAAGATATAATTTAACAGATTACAACTTAGGGCTCATGAAAGAAACTTTTCACAAGCTGTTTTATCCACCATTGATATGAAGATTATAACTTGCCATTCTCTCACAGACCCCCAAATCAATAGTGGATAAGACTACTTGGTGAAAGTTTTATTTTCTTTTTACAGACTGTATATGCTCTTATTTTCCTACCCTGATTGAAATTTTTTTACCTTTTTGTGTGTGGGAGTGTGACGATACCAACTCGAGCCGTGACGTCCCAGGCCATCATAAAAACTATTCGGCTTATTTATCAACTTTGATTAAAAACGTAAGCGAAAGACATCAATACAAATAGAGATATCAGAAGAACATAATGGACAATTTTTTATTTATCTTTTTCTTTAGATGATAAGCATAATTACAACGCAAAGGAAATGACAATTGGGAACGAGGTTCAGTCCACTGCTTCCACCAGCTACAAAAAGTCACATTCACGCTTGACTTGAAGCTGTCACACTAAAAGTCCTAGGAGACTACCAGCTAGCGACCATGATGCACCTTAAACAAAAAGGGATTGCGGCACCAACACCTAGCTTGATCAAACACCAACTACGAACCTCTTCATACTCTTGCATGGGAAGGGTATAGGTCCAAACAGGCGACCAGCCAAGTGAAAGTAGTCTGCTACAAAGCGATACGACAAACGACCCAAAGGAGTAAAGCAATTGATCCAAACAGTGGTCGAATAGCGCTCCCACACCACACCGGGAACAACGGGATCGGGACACTCAACAAACGATACCTCTATATCTAAAACTAAACCATAAGTGGCGATAGGTCTAGTCGGTGGAAAGAAAGCCATGCTAACGATCTGAAAAAACATGGAAAGCAACAACAGTGAGATAAACTCAGCAAGTAAATCAAGCCATGACTATTCTATTCAAACAGTTATATCATGATTAAAGAGTCTACTACAAGATCATCGATTTCCATAATTATATGAATAATGATAATATGCATATGATATGCCCATGAATTCCTCGCGAATGCCACTTCCTTAGTAACCATCAGTTTTAAGAACCGATCTTCTGCAGACCACACAGCAGCAGGCATCTCGCTTCTACTCCAAGGTTATGCGACTTACTTGCGTATCTGTCACAGAGATAACGAAGCACGGCCTCAAGGTATACAACCTTGAGCATCCCGATTTCCCTCACTGGCTCCCAAGGGGCATCATCGGTTATCCGTCCGATGGTTCTTATTATAATCCTCACCATGTAATGTTTATGTATGAAATGATGGAAATGTAAAATGCCAATTTCAATGCTCGACTCTAGTCGAAATAACCATCAATCAGAACATCTACGGCTATACTACTAACCGTACCATCTCAATTCCAACATCATTGATAAATTCTAATATTACTCACATCATTGTGATCATCACAACTAGCTCACAATACATATAGAATGTTGTAGAAACATGTAAACAATGAAAGCTAACCATGCAAGCAATTCGCGTTCGCCTTTCATGCACATGACCACTAAATGATCTCATCGTGCCAATTTAACCATGAATGGAGTATTTTCTCTTCCTCAAAATAAACACCAGCGCAACATCGATATGGTCGGCTACCAACGGAATTTCCGAATTGACCAAAAAACACATCTATCCATCATTTCTAAAGCAAACCATCTCATTATCACGAACCACTTCATTTTGAAGCTTCCACCATCAATCGCGAGTTCCGCACAACTACCGGTCGGTTCCACACATATCACACAACCCAAGTTCCACCTCTAACCATAACATAAAAGGTTGAAAAGAAGAGAAATGGCGAGAATACTTGTCACACCCCGAACCCCTCGAAGCACCATCATCCTACGTACCGGTCGAATTTGCTGCGACGTCCCAGGACGCATCGCCGACCCAACTCCCAACACATAGCATAAGGTACATGCGGAAGCAATAATTAAAACACCGGTACAAAACAATACATGACCAAGGGTAATAGAAACATCACTCAACGGATAATCCAACAGCACTATTAACCGCCATTAAAACACTTACAATATTCATTTTTACACATCATATACAAACAGCTTATCAAAAACAGATCAGCGACCTTTAAGGTCAAAAGGTTACTGGCCCTACCACTCCACGACTAAGGCTGATCCTAGGAACATCAATCCGGATCAAATTCTGATGACTCGGACTCAGCCTCGATTATTTCATCCTCCGAATCCATCTATTCGACCTTGCCATCTTGTTCGAAATCCTACTCTATGGGATCCGAATCCTCATACTGATCGGGTACACCAGGTATCCTCTAATATTAGGGATATGAAAAACGAGATTTAAACAACTATGAGACGAATCTCAGTGAGTAGGCCTCCTAAACCGAAACTAGGCTAACATGCACCTCCCAACAAGCAAATCAACATAACAACGGACAATAATGTCAATCAAATGACCTAGGCCCTTGAGCCCGGATCGCTTATCTTGCTAACCCTGCAGGTTAATCATTTTAATAGAATAATCAAATCCACACACGAACACTTCATTCACATGTACGTCACGCGTATGCTCATACTCATTAGTGTTTGTACCACATGCTTTTCATCGAGTCTCATATACTCGCACTCTTGCTCATGCATTTTTATGCATACAAATGCCACTGCCATGCTATGCTCACAATTCAACTCAAATGGCATTCAAGCACAAGATTTCGCACGTGTTTCGATTATAAAATAGAATCCGCTTAGATACATCCCATACCATACCCAGTAGATTCCATCGTATAATTAGACACTACACATTACGCTTAATCATTTATCCATTAACTCAACCCGAAGGCCCGGCCCGGTTCGAAGACCCGATCTGAAGACCATGACTCGAAGGCCCAACCCGAAGGCCAATCACAACACTTCGTGGCCATCATAAAAACGCCCCCGGCTCGGCGTCTCTAGCCTGCTACAAAGTGCATGAGGCACAACACTAATCTCCTTACGAACCAAAGCCTGCTTTAACGTGCATGAGGCCGGTAGTCTTCTGGACGTACCGGGCATCGTCTTGCTATAAAGTGCATGAGGACGGCACGACCCGAAGGCCTTAAGTGATCACACGATACATTGCCAATTTTTATCTGAATCCAGCGTAAAACGAATCGGGCAATTAGGTGATCACATGCTCATGTCAAGCACGCATTCCCGCACAATCTCATCTCATACCCCATTCTCGACATACACAATGCGTGACCATGCAATATCGTACAATACAACATGAGCATTCAATTTCAACACGGCATTTCAACAAATATGCCAAATCAATGTGCTCAAACAACCAATCAATTGCCCATACTTATTCGCATAACATGTACACTTGGCCAACTAGTACCATGTGGCCTAAAACATAATTGACGCACTTGGGCGATAACATTCACATCAATGATTGGCCAATCACACACCACATTGCTTGAACACGCAATCAGGTAGCGTGGCATTAAACAATTGAGCACGACAATCAATAAGCCAGTTAATCCGGGCATACCCGGCAATTTAGCCAATAAATCTCCAATTTAATGACACCAATCCAAATATCCATTATTGGGGACAGCCACTATTCACCCTATTATCGACCTCCAAGTCACCACTAGATTGCCACAATAATCCATCAACTTAATCGCGATCTCACCTCAGCCTCGAACTATCAATATCAATTCTCCTCAAATCGTATCACTAATAAACTAAACTGAGTCCATCTAAAAATGTACACTGTCCTAGATCGGGTTTAAAAGGTTATACTGACATTGTCGATTTTAAATCCAGTCACGCCTCAATGTGGACAGCCACCAATCAGTCCGAGAGAGATAAAAATCGAGAGTGAACAAAATTGGGTCCAAATTGGGCAGTTACACAGTAGCCGAAATCCATTTGAAATAAATAGTAAATAAATTCCAAAAATTCTAAAATTTGGATATGTTGTACAAAACATCTCGACGAACATTTTCCATGTGAGAACTCAAAACCCAGTTCTAACCGTAAACACCTCGTTTTGACACTCAAAGTCAGACGAAATCCGGTTCGCTCGGACTGCCCCTCAGGCCATCAAAATACAGCTCATTTGGTACACAAATCAAATTGGAAAACCTTGAAATTTTTGTATGTTATAGCCACAAATGTCCCCAACAATTTTTATAAGGAAGTATTTCGAAAATAGGCCTAGAAAAATTTATAAAAATTCGAACAGATCTGAAGGTCGGGTGAACAGTAAATCGGATAGTTTTATTTCGGTCCAAAGATGGATTTCCGAATGGCATCAAATGATTTTCAAAAATTCCCAGATTAAAATATGTTATACTTAAAGATATTGGAAACAACTTTCATGAGGAACACTTCTTCAAATTCTGCCCACACAGGTCATGTCATGCCCTGCACTCTATGAGCACGCGATCATCCCTCGATGGTCGATCATTGAATGCGACGTCCCAGGCACGTCGCTGACCTTACCCAAACATAAGAGATTAAGCATGCATGGAAACAAATAGAAACAACCCGGACAATTAATAATGACAAGGGGCAGCAATAGCACGAAATAAATAATTGTAATTCCTATACTTGATAGATACATACGACGTCTACAAAAAAAAAATAATCCCCAAACTAAGCCACAGAAACAGAACCACATTCCTCGAAAGGGGCATTGGTTCGCAAACTTACTCATCTACAAAAAGGGGAACTCAAAATATCGGGTACTTAACCCATCCTCGATTTCTGAGATACCCTTACAGTGTCTCCAGTCACTCATGGTCACGGATCTGAAATAGTTATATAATAATCGTGAAAACGAGTCTCAATAAGCAACCCCCCATACCCCACGTAGGCCAATGCGTACCCAGACAAGTCGTACATGCAATCTACCCCGTAAGATATAAAATTTACTTTATTGTACTTACCTCGTCATTAAGCCCATGCCAACTCTGCACGTTAGTCACAATGTGATAATGCAGTAATGGTAATTAAATAACACTTCACAATCGCTCAAATACCAACCACACTTACACTCAATCAATCCAACTAATTCAACCAGCCAATTCAATCACACGCTCAATCAGCCAATTCAATCACACTCAATTCGCATGCGTGACCGAACATCTTTCTTATGACCCGCGCCACTGCGCCTCAGGTCCATTTGGCACACCGGCCATTCATGCTTTCACACGGACCGCCGTCAACACGTCCCAACTCCGGTCTCACAGGCACACAAGCTACACAATTCGATAAATTCCAATGGCCGCCGTCAATACGTCCCAAGCCATACCATTCAATCAATTCCAGTGGTCGCCGTCAGCACGTCCCAAGCCATACCATTCAATTAATTCCAGTGGTCGCCGTCAACACGTCCCAAGCCACACTGTTCAAGCAATTCCAATGACTGACGTAAACACGTCCCCGTCCAACACAACTTTAACGGGCCACTGTCAACACGTCTTAGGCCCGCATCCAATTAGCACATCGGCCATTCATGCTTTCACATGGACTGCCGTCAACACATCCCAAGTCTGTAGCCCTCCGATCAATCCGGGCTTAAAATCGACAGGCAAGCACATGCCACTCAATTAAATTAATTTCACGCCAATTGCATCAAACGACCAATATTCACAACTCAGCCCAATTCACAATTCGTCGCCCCAATCCACACATCGACATTTAATCGGCCACATACGAACATCCAATCCACCCATGAATGCCACAACAAGCCAATAATTGACCCACCAACATTAGCCACTAATATGCACCCAAAACCATCCAAGTCGGCTACAATCAAACGTCAATTTCTCCCACACACGCCACGACAATATGATCATTTAGTCCACCACAATTAGCCACTAAGTAAGCCCCACAAATATCACAATCTAATATAACAATTACGCACATATAAATATTGACCCTACTCCACGTTAGCCCCTAAACCAATACTAATTAATCACTAGACAAGTCTAATAATACCAAAAGTACTAAGTAGGTATTAGGAAGTCACTTACTAGGTTTTGGCCCGGGAAATGTCGCCTTGGGCCTAAAATGGCCCGGGTGAACAGTGCTGAACTAGGCACGGGCACAGGCCAACGGGCGTGCTGGCCGACCAACGCGGGCACAATGGATGATCGGCGTGCTTGGCGCGCGGGCGCGGTGGCCGAACGGCATGCTCGGGACGCACGGCCGAGCGGAATGGGCACAGGCAAAGGCACAAGGCTCGGCCACGATTGGGCGAGCGATCAAGCGCGCAGGCAAGCACACGGGCACGGGTTAGGTGGAGACGGGCAGCGGCTGGGATGGCTCGGGCATGGCTAGGTAGAGGGCTAGGCGAGCTCGGTCACGGCCCGGGATGCTCGGGCAACGGGCTCGCCCGTGGCCTGGGCGACTTGGCCGCGATTGAGCTGGCTGCCGGCGGCTAGCTGGCTGGCTAGCTGGTCGGCTGGCCGACGAGCTAGCTGGCCGACGACGGCGATGCAGCGGTGACGGCGACGGTGCGGAGGAGAGAGGAAAGGTGAGCTGGGGCGAAGAGAGTGAGAGGGAGAGGGAGATGGGGTTGAGGAGGGGAGGCGACGACGGCGGCACAGTGGCTGGCGATGCAGGGCCGACCGGCGGGCGGTAAGCTGGCGAGCCATGATGGCTGGGTGCGGCGAGCTTGAGCAATGAGCTGGGCTCGCTCTCGGCAGTGACGGCAACGAAGCGGCTTGGCGCAACAACGGCGACGGCAACGAGCAACTGCAATGGCGACGCGACGGCGATAAGCTGAAGGATAGGTAGAGGTCAGCCGGGGTGACGAGGCGAGAGGGAGAGGGAGATGGAGGTGGAGGTTGAAGGGGCGCGAGCCGGCGGCAGTCGGGGCGACACGGTGGACGGCGAGAGGCTGAGCTCCCATGGCGGCGGGCTGGATGGTGGAGCGGAGCAAGGCGGCCAACTGGGCAGGGGCGAGCTAGGGACTAAAGGAAACAGGGGAAGGAGAAGGAGAGTAGGGGGTTTCGTGGCGGCGACGGCGAGGCCGAACGAACGGCACTGCAGTTGGCGGGGAGGCGGCGCCAGGCGGACGGCGGTGGCTAGGCTGGAGGCGAGCTCAAGTGACGTCGGCTGGGTGAACAGAAGTGGAGACGAAGCAGAACCAGACACAGCGGAGAAGGAAGAGGAAGAAGAAGATAAGAGAAAAAGGGACAGAGAAGGGAGGAGAGAGAAAAGAGAGAGAGAAGTTTGCATGAGGGGTGGGGTCTGACATGCAGGAGGAGGGGACGTGAGGAAAGAGAGGGAGGGAGGGAGGGAGGGGACAAGCACGAGAGGGGGAAAACGTGCGCGGCAAAGAGAGGAGAGGGAGAGAACCAAAAGTCAAAAATCGCACTCAAGTGCGATCCAACGGGTACGGTTCAAACCCAAAAACGATCCCACGACCCACAAAAATCCTAATTAATAATTTAGAAAAAGGGCCCAAAGAAAATAACTCAAAACACGCTACGAGGGAGGTCTACTAGTCCAAATTCACACCGATCCAAAATTTCACTTTTCACATATTCTTGGCAGTACCGACGCTGGCCACAGTAATATCGACACCGTCCAATTTATTTCGTCCCGAAACTTCCGAAAATCGACTGCTAAGTTCGGAGTCTAAATAATGGTCAAATTCGATCGAGTGCGATTCTAGCAAAATCTCTATTTTAAAAACAAGGACCCGAGAGTGATCAGTTCTCGGGCGAGATTCTATTATAAGCACACTAACGAATTATACGTTTTATAAATCCCAAAAATAGGCTAAAATTCGGAATGTCACATGTCACATCAAAAATAACAAAATCCAGCGACGCAATAGTAATCGTAGCGAAAATCAACAAATATGCATCATCAAGCAAACCAAGCTCAACAAACCACTCCAATTATCCACAGCCTTTAAACCATCCCTAAGTCATCACCTTAGGCCATTAAAGTCACCACAACTTCAACCCCAAATCAGTCCACACTAATTAATCCCTAAAATACCATAATAACCCCTAAACTTATCCAAAGTGCACACAAGCCTAATTAAGGGTTAGGGTTTCTACTCACTTGGATTCCTAAGCTCCTTACAAGGCTAAACAAGTGGGGGAAAACTGGATGGGCTGAGCCGATTCCATGGCGGTGCAAGCGGCGGCGGCTTGTAGACGGCGATCCATGGTGGGGGCACTCACACAGCTGAGGAAAGGGAAGAAAGAGAGATGAGACTGCTGGTGGTGGCGAGGTGGTGCGGCGGCGACAGCACGGTGGCGCAACAAAGCTCCTCCGGCGAGGGCCTCTCATAGCCAAACAAAGTAGAAAATGAAGGAGAAGAAGGAAAGGAAAATAAAGGAGAAGTGGCGTGGGAGAGAGAGCGCACGGCTGATGGGAGAGGAAAATGGGAGGAGTGAGAGAGGTCAAAGGGGTCTTATGGGTCAAAAAGGTGTGCCATGTGTCGCAATCCTAGCCCTCAGACCATTTTTCCCTTGATCTAACGGTCCATAATTAGCCCAATCCAATAATTGAGGAGCGAATGGGTAATTCAATAATTTCAATTTCTTATTCACTTATTTTAATCCTCAATTATTATCCAAAATTATCCAAAATTCGGAATACCCAGTACACGGTCCAGGGGCAAAACGGTAATTTTCCGGTCCTGAGTCGAAATTCCATTTTTCGATTGTACCAACTCCAAATGTATGTGGCCACTCAAAAATGACGTCGACCTCGCAAAATAGTCGCAAACACCTATAGAATTTCGACATCGAAGTTCAGATCCAATTTGGCAATCAAAATTGCTCAATACAGAATTTTAGAGCCTCTCACTGACGGGTGGCTGTTTAGGGGTTATGCATATTGACCTAGGGTCACTGGAGTCGTGACGGTCTTGATTACCGGGAGAACGCAAGGAATTATTAGTTATTTCAGGGGTCACGATCGTTCGGTTCAAGTTCGGGATTTGTTCACCACTCGTACTTTCGGTCGAGCGAAATCACCCGCGATCCGATCGTACGTCGTTGGCCAAATCAAATCCGTTACCTTCCTAGGATCGGCCCACACTGGCCCAAAATACTTCCCTGCCGTTTCTCGGAATCTGCACTCGATTCGCGATCGAATCCCCGGTCCACGTACCGTTTTCTCAATTAACCTTTCCCATTGGTCAGTATCCCATGAGGGGCTAGCTCCGGGCGAGACGTACTAAAATCAGGTGAGAAATAATATCCACTTCGTTGGATTCCGAAAATGGGTCGAAATTCAGGATGTTATAATACTTGCCTTAGACACAAACGCAACTACGACCTCCATCTTCCTTGTGGTGCATCGGAATCCAAGCTTTGACGTAGAGGAAACGGATGAGATCGCAAGAAGCAAAAATGATTAGGAATGAGGGCAAGGGGAGAGCACGGCTGAGTGAGGGGGCTGGTGTTCGGTGTTGAAGTAAAGAAATGAAGAAGCAAGAGAGAGAAGAAGAAGGATAAGAAGAAGAGAGTCCCCAAAGTCAATTCTCATCATCAAATTTTCAATCAATGCAATATATCAATTGATAGAAGACAAGAACATTGAAGGGGAAGGGATGGTTCTGCCGAAGAAAGGAGAGAAGAGAGAGAGGGTGACTTTCTTGACAATTTCATCATCACTTCTCAATTAATTAGATAAGAAGACTTTCTTGGCAAATTCATCATTACAATCCAAATAATTGAAGTCTAATAATATCCAAGGAAGATTATAAAGTGATGAAGAGAGAGAGAGGGGGATAATAGCTGGTTGGACTTAGCATGAGAAGAGAGAGAAGCAAAATGCTTTTGGCTTTGTCTTTCTTTAATTGAAATAATGGGGAAGATTTGAATAAAGAAGTCATCATCAAAGACAAGAAGAAGAATGGCGGTGGCAGAATCAACGTGAAGAAGGGGGTCAATGAATTCCAAAAGAAAATCAAATTTCACTTATAAATGGCCTCTTTCCCGAAATACCCCTAAAGTTTTCGAAAATTACGATATTGCCATTTTGTCGATTTTTTTTCTTTTTTTTTACAAGCTAATAGACAACATGAGCTAAAAATGTAAGGCGCCACCATCACTAGGCCCTTTAGATCACACGCCACATCAACAGAAATTATTTAAAGCTCATACACCTCAAAATCACAATTATCGCAAAACCGATAATTCACGGAAAAAACGTAAATAAATCAAGAATTAATCACTCGATGATTATTCTTTAATAGCTAAAGCGAAATAACATAACCAAATGTTATTTTTTGCACATTAAAATAGACGAGCTAGAATCAGGATGTCACAGGGAGCAATCCATGTTCTCATGTCATATCATCTTATTTCAATAGCACGAATTTACACCCATCAGACTCACAAAAAGTCAAGTTTTACTGCACAAAGATTTATTTTCTTTATTACCAAACAAGATTAACATAAACTAAAACTCTCAAACTCCTCTTTTGTACAAGTTGTTTTTCCGTGCTGTGTTGTTGATGTTTTGTCCTGGTTCAGACAAGATTCAGTGCACAAAGATTTATTTTCTTTATTACCAAACATGATTACATAAACTCAAATTCTGAATCTCCTATTTTGTACAAGTTGTTTTTCCGTGCCGTGTCGTTTGATGTTTTGTCCTGGTTCAGACAAGATTCAGTGCACGAAGATTTATTTTCTTTATTACCAAACAAGATTAACATAAACTCAATTTCTCAATCTCCTATTGTTTTTCCGTGCTGTGTCGTTTGATGTTTTGTCCCGATATGGACCTCGTCAAAGTCGACTTTGGATTGGGAAATATTAATTGGTAGTAGCATGCCCATGCTATGCATGGGCTTTCGGTTCATATCTATTCTATTTTGAAAAAAAATAATTAATAATGGATATTAATGATCTATGGTTGAATTTCTTAACAATTTAATGTACTTTTCCTATCTATTTTAACAGTTTTTGGGTTTAAGTTTTACACAAATTGGGTTGCCTTTAGCTTTAGTTAATGCATGTTCTTGATATCTTAATTGTTTCAGTCATCCTATCCTTCTGTTTATATTTTCATTCTATACAAGTTTTGTACAAACATTAGCTAAGTTTAGTTTACAAGAAAGATGTGTTATGCTTTTCGATCATAAGAAAGATGTCTTATCTAATGAATAAAGCATTTCATAAAGAATATTTCACTAGGATTATTAAATATTATTTTATTTTTTTAGCCCTCCATATACAGCAACTATCAGCTCAATCAATCAAAGATAAGTTCCTTCAAAACAATGCAGAATCTCTAACCTAGTCCATGGTGAATACAGTTCCTAATGAACCCACATGGAATGGTAGTAGGGTTTTCAGAACAGGGATGATCCACTCTTGTCTGAAATGGCTAATTGGTGACACTGAACTCAGAAGACCATGACATGATGGTGATTAAGGAAAGAGCGATCAGTCTACCGATGGTCCAATGGAACTTGTTCTTTTTGGGGAGAAGAACAGCAATGGTGCCAAAACTTGTGTACGGAGGCCACTTTGGTGCCAAAACTTCCATTTGGATCACTTAAGTGCCAAAAGTTGTGAAAAACGATCATTTAAGTGCTACTTCGCCGGAAATCCGACGTGGCGTTTTTTTATTAATTTTTCAAGCTGATGTGACTCGCCAGAGGCTTATGTGGCTCGCCGGAGGCTGACGTGGCATTTTTTTTCTTTTTTTTTCCTTTCTTGTCTTTTTTATTTTTTATTTTTTTCTTATGTCCGGTGGCCGGTGTCCGGCCACCGACCATGGCCGGCCCCCGCCGAGGCCACGGCGGCCTCGCCCGGAGGAAGGCAAGGCCCGACGAGGCCGCCGTGGCCTCGGCAAGGGCCGGCCTCGCCTTTCTCCGGGCGAGGCCACCGTGGCCTCGGCGGGGGCCGGCCTCGCCGGATCTGGCGAGGCGAGCCCCGGCGAGGGCTCGCCTCGCCAGATCAGCCGAGGCCGGCCCCCGCCGAGGCCACGACGGCCTCGCCCTGTGGAAGGCGAGGCCCGGCGAGGCCAGCCCCCGCCAGATTCGGCGAGGCCGGCCCCTGCCAAGGCCACGGCGGCCTCGCCGAGCCTCGCCCGGCGAAGCCGGCCACCGGACATAAGAAGAAAGAAAAAAAAAAGAAAAGAAAGAAAAAAATCAGAAAAAAATATTTAAAAAATTGAATTATACACATGGAAATGCCACGTGTCATTAAATTTTAAATATAAATGCCACGTATTAAATTTGGTCGGAATTTCTCGCCGTTGGCACTTAAGTGATCGTTTTTTCTCCGATTTGGCACTTAAGTGATCGCCGGCGTAAACTTTTAGCACTTAAGTGATCCAAATGAAAGTTTTGGCACCAAAGTGGCCTCCGTACAAAAGTTTTGGCACCATTGCTGTTCTTCCCCCTTCTTTTTGCCCATATGCCAAAAGTATAGACCGCGTAAAACCGGGACGCTCCCGATGGTCCCATTGGTCCTGAGCCGCACATATCGGATTGTTAAAATATGTCTCGAGTTTGAGCCCAAAGCGAAAATATGAATATTCCAAATTGATATTTAGCGGATGTCCGAAATCGAGCAAAAGGAAATATTGGAAATCATCTTTCCCACTGTGTGTTAAAGAGTTGGACTGAGTTTGGAAAGTCAATCGTCGATGTGTGGCTAATTGCATCAGAGAAAAAAAAAAGGAAAGTGGATATTTGGATTTCAAGTTGCTGATTTGTTGAGTCCAACAAAAGTTCCAGTAGATTACGGAAATCAATTTCCGTATAAACGTTGGTCATCAAAATAGGAAAGTGGAATTGGTTTTCCTTCTCTAACTCAGCATGTGTCAATGAAGGAAATAACAGAAGTCCAACTTTCCGTGGGACTTGGCAAAGGGCAGCATATATTGACTAATATACATATGCACATAATACAAGTCGGGGGAGGCTTCTTCACGTAAACTTGAAGTGCCGAAGTCTTGATGTGCTATTGTTGATGAAGAAGACTTCTTGAAGCGCCGCTGGCTTGCGAGTGCTTGGTATGTGAAGACGTGCAGAGGGAATTCGTGAATTACATCCATGAAGTTAGTGTCGAAGTCGATTAAATCTTGTGATAAGATTTGTGTATAATTCCTTTACGAAATTGAGAGATTATTTCGTGAGGAATAGTGGAGCTAAATACTGCGTGAGTTATTGAATGTAATTGGGGTTTGGGAAACACTAAGAGTGTTTGAGTGACTCAAGTGTGGTCGTAATCTCCGTTGTATCGCTTGATTTATAGTGAAATTTTGTGTTGCTCTCCCCGTAGACATAGGTCACTACGACCGAACCACGTAAATCTGGTGTTCGATTTATTTTCTTATTCTGTCAATTTTATTATTCAATCGCTTGGCTTCCGCAACAAATGGTATCAGAGCTAGACTTGGCTGAGTTGAAGCGAATTGATGGAGACAGAGGAAGGAAAAGTGAGAATCGATAGATTTGATGAGAAAGATTTTGGTTTCTAGAAGATGCGGATTGAGGATCATCTATATCAGATGAAACTGCACTTACCCTTGTTTGGGGAGAAGCCAGAGACAATGACGAAAGTTGATTGGGAATTGCTGGATAGACAAGCTTTGGGTGTTATTCGGCTGACGTTAGCTTGTAACATCGCGTTTAACATCGTAAATGAGAAGACCACTGCGGGTTTGATGAAAGCCTTGTCGGACATGTACGAGAAGCCCTTTGCGATCAACAAAGTCTACTTGATGCGACCTTTGTTTAATTTGAAGATGAACGAAGGTGCGTCAGTTGCTGATCATATTAATGAATTTAATATGATTGTTAGTCAATTGAGTTTAGTTGACATTGACTTTAAAGATGAGGTACATGCTTTGATTTTATTATCCTCATTGCCTGATAGTTGGAATACTACTGTTACTGCTGTTAGTAATTCCTCTGGGTCGACAAGTTTGACATTTGATGGTGTTCGAGGTTTAATTTTGAGTGAAGACATTCATAGAAGAGAATCTGGCGAACATGTATCTGCTTCTTTAGTTGGAGAAAATAGAGGAAGAACTGGTACACGTGTTAGCAGAAGTACTATGAACTGGAATAGACGAAGTCATTCTAGGACTGGTGGTATTGTCTATTGGAGCTGTGGCAAGAGGGGGCATTTTAGAAGGGATTGCCTTAAGCTGAAAAATGACAAGAGTAAGGGAATTAGAGTTGAGTCTGCGGATGATGTTGCAACTATAGCAAACAGTAATTCGGATAGTGCTGATTATGTCTTATCTGTCACTGATGATTCATCATTTGATGGATGGATTATGAATTCTGGTTATTCTTTTCACGCTACACCAAATAGGAATTGGTTTACTACTTATCAGTGCACGGATAGTAGTAAAGTGTAGTTGGGGAATAAGGCTGAATGTGGTGTTCTTGGTGTTGGTGATGTTAGAATTAGAATGCATGATGGTATCGTGTGGACATTGACTGGAGTGAGGCATGTTCCAGAGTTGAAGAAAAATCTGATTTCCTTGAGTGCCTTGGATTCAGCTAGGTGTCGGTATTCTTCAGAAGGTGGAGTTCTGAAAGTTCTTCAAGGTGCCATGGTGATAATGAAAGGAATCAAGCATAGTTGCCTGTATGAGCTTCAAGGTGAGAGAGTGACGGAAATCACTGCGAAGACGTCGGCTGCATATGTTCGAGAGTCTAAATTGTGGCATATGAGTTTGAGGCACATTAGCGAGAGAAGCTTGAAGGTTCTAAGTGAAAGAAATTTGCTATGTGGTTATGTGGCTAACGAACTAAATGTATGCGAGTGCTGTGATTTAGATCAACGGTGAAAAGTGCAGTTTAGTACGATTGTCAAAGAAACCACGAAAATTGCAGAATTGATTCACTTGGATGTTCGCAGGTTGTTGTGGTTTCCCTCGATGAAGAGTGCCAAATTTATGCTAACAGTTATTGATGACTACTCGAGGAAGATGTGGGTGTTTGTGCTAAGGCACAAGTGTGATGTTGTTATCAGGATCAGACAATTAAAAGCTTTGATCGAAAAGGAGACTAGTAAAATGATCAAGCAGGTGCAGACTGACAATAGTATGGAGTTTTGCTCGAAGCTGTTAAATGAATTCTGCATGAAGAAAGGCATAGTGAGACACCGCACTAGTGTCAATGAACCACAACAGGTTGCAAAGTTGATGAGCAAAACATTACTAGAGACGGCTCATAAAATGCTCTCTAGTGTTGGTATAGCTAGAAGATTCCTAGCGGATACGCTTAGTATGACGAGCTACCTGAAGAATAGATCCACATCGACTGCGATTGAATGTCAGACTCCTAAAGAAGTGTGGTTAGATAACGTTGCTGATTATTCTGTTCTTAGAATGTTTGGTTGTCCATGTTATGTTTGAGTTAGTGATGGTAAACTCGATGGAAGGACAAAAAAGTGCATGTTCCTAGGTTATGCACAAGGTGAGCGGGGCTATAAGTTGTGGTGCCCGGAATTAAATTCACCTATTATCAGTAGAGAAGTTACATTTGACGAGTCTCCAGTACTTCTGGCTAGGAGTGTTAATAGCAGTGTTTATACGGATCTGGACGGTATTCAGCTTGAGGTGGAGTTGCAGCCAGAAACTCCTGAGGTAGCGGGTACTAGCGAAGTAATCGACATGGATGGTGCTTGCAGCGAGGTGGAGCCTATTGAGCCAACAATTGCTGTAACTGTTGATATTGACAAGGTGCGCATTCAATCTCCTTGTAGATACGAATGCAACGATGGTTTTGCTTTATCTGCGATTGAGGAGATTGTGTCGAAAAATCCTTGTGGAGCAGTTAAAGGTGCATGTGGAGTTGGTGTTTTGATGAGGTCCACGGCTATGACGAAGTTCAAGCGAGGCTTGGACTTGGAAGACGTTTGCGGCGGTAGAGCCCATCGGGAGCTATGGGAGAGTAGCAGCGAAATTCAAATTCTATCAAAACGATTGTGACTTGGCTCAAACGTCGAGCTAATGTGGAGATTGTTAAAATATGTCTCGAGTTTGAGCGCAAAACGAAAATTTGAATATTCCAAATTGATATTTTGCGGATGTCTGAAATCGAGCAAAAGGAAATATTGGAAATCATCTTTCCTACCGTGCGTTGAAGAGTTGGACTGAGTTTGGAAAGTCAATCATCGACGTGTGGCTAATTGCATCAGAGAAATAAAAAAAGGAAAGGGGATATTTGGATTTCGAGTTGCTGATTCGTTGAGTCCAACAAAAGTTCCAGTAGATTACGGAAATCAATTTTCATATAAACGTTGGTCAACATAATAGGAAAGTGGACTTGGTTTCCTTCTCTAACTTAGCATGTGTCAATGAAGGAAATAACAGAAGTCCAACTTTCCGTGAGACTTGGCAAAGGGCAGTATATATTGACTAATATACATATGCACATAATACAAGTCAGGGGAGGCTTCTTCACGTAGACTTGAAGTGCCGAAGTCTTGAGGCGCTATTGTTGATGAAGAAGACTTCTTGAAGCGCCGCTGGCTTGCGAGTGCTTGTTATACGAAGACGTGCAGAGGGAATTCGTGAATTACATCCATGAAGTTAATGTTGAAGCCGATTAAATAGTGTGATAAGATTTGTGTATAATTCCTTTGCGAGATTGAGAGATTATTTCGTGAGAAATTGTGGAGCTAAACACTGCGTGAGTTATTGAGTGTAATTGAGACTTGGGAAACACTGAGTGTGTTTGAGTGACTCGAGTGTGGTTGTAATCCCCGTTGTATCGCTTGATCTATAGTGGAATTTCGTACTGCTCTCCCCGTGGATGTAAGTCACTAAGACCGAACCACGTAAATCTGGTGTCCAATTTATTTTCTTATCCTGTCAATTTTATTATTCAATCGCTTGACTTCCGCAACAACTGGGTAATGCATTTTATGTGCAATAGATGGTGTGGAAAGGAATCAAAGTACACGAGCAATGCGAAACATTGAGCTTGAGGCAGCAGAAAGTGGCAACGAGACGTGCAGGACCTGCATATAGAAATGAATTGAAGAATCATTTGATGGTGGAGTTACAAAGAAATCAAATTCTAGCTGCAAAAGTTATAAAAAAAAAAAAAGATTACAAGCTACAAAAGCTTCAGAATTAAAGTGGACAGTGCATTTGTTTTACGAAAAATCATTGAGCTGGGAAATATCTTCCTAAGATGATTGCTTGTATTGTTTATACGAATAAATGAACTAAAAGTATTTCCATCATCAACACAAATATATAGGCATGAATGGTTGTTAATAGTGAAAACATTTTAAATTGATTAATTTTTCTAAGTGATACACGATCATTTGTAAAATGCAAACGGACTTTAAAAGATTCTTCTTTTCCACGCAAAAACGAAGAATCAAAATAGAGGTGGATTGGAAGAAGGAAGAAAGTAAATAGAAGGAGAAAGATTAAGCATCAAAAACTAAAATAATCGACACTTAATAAAGCATTTGTGGAGGACAGCTTGTTTGATGATCATTTTTTTTTTGGTAAAGGAAAGAAATTGTATTACTTTTCAAAATCACCATATACAACCTAAAGCTAGAGTCACCCAACGATCCAAAACAAGCAAAAGATGTCCATATGGGGTCAAGGGTGGCTAAACAACCTATACAAAAGGTACAAGAGAGCCAACAAGCTCAAAACAAAGAGGATCAACAGACTAGGATGGTGCTGAGCCGACTTCAAAGATTGCTGGAGGTAGTCCCCATCTCCTTTGTATCTTCCAGTTTGCAGGAGTGTCAGCAATTGTCCCCATGGATAATGCTTTGTCCTTTACCACCTTGATAAGGTGTTGGCGCATACCCGGAATGTAGATATTTTTGTTTCTGAAGATATGGTTATTCCTTTCACTCCATATAATATGATATAAGGCGCCAAAAGCAAATCTGGATAGGCTATGGGCAAAGGATGTGCTGCCACAAACTTTCATAGTCCAGGTGATATGATCGTGCCAAGGTCTATTGCACCAGGGGAGGTTGCATTTCATAACCCAGTAGGAAGCCAAACTACTAGTGGATGGGCAAGTAAAGAAGAGATGGTTGATTGAATCCGGAACAGAACCACAGAATGTACATAATCCTGTATCAATTCGTCGATTTTGTAGGAGTAAAGCCTGAGAAGGTAGACGGTTGAGAGAGATTATCCATAGGAGAAAGCCATGCCAAGGAGTGATATGCTTATCCCATACAAAGAAGTGCCAGGGGGCCGACTCTGCTGTTGTTCTGATATGATTCCAGGCGAGTGCCACAGAAAAAGATGCAGTCGGAGAGGGAGCCCATATAAGTTCATTCGGGGTCTCATCTACAAACAACGGAGCCGGATCCAGCCAACTTAGGATGGACTGAAGAGTGGTTGAAGGTTGCCATGTACCATCATAGAACTCTTGCAGTGTGGTCTCTCGAGGTATTCTGGATTGATATATGTGGGTATTGGTGAATAACCGAAATAGGGGCCCATTATTGCAAACATTATGCATTCAAATTCATTTTGTTAAGTGGTATGCTATAAGTATTTTGATAATACGTTTCCTCATAGTTTAAGTCTTAAGGGAAACGGTTTGTCTAAAATGATGTTAGAGCACACGTCAATGGTTTAAATTCTCGCACTCTTGTTTTCGGTTTATCCCCATGGTGAGGTTAAGTTTTCCTTAACTAACTCCTTTTTCTAGCATTAACTAACTACTTAATAAGTGCCGTGAAGACACAAAATTTTTTTATTTATAATAATTCATGTTATGGATACATTTTTGGCATATTTATTAAACATTTAAACTTTTGAAAACCATTGGTCCCTGCTTTGCCCAAAAGAAGTATGAGCGGCCGTGTGACAAATTAGTGTGGTTGGAGAGTACGAAATCATAGGAAAAATTCATGCACGAAATCATATCAATCAGTGTAATCAAGGTGAAAAGACGTGGCAATCATTATCGAACATGCGTGCCACCTCCGTTGAAAACCTATACCTTACGAAATCCAACTACTCCGAAGTTTAGTTTATTTATTACGACGCAATAAATTCCCATTCTTCTCCCTTGAACCAGCCTGAGGAAAAATGGACTCCCATCAGGGGACTGCCCTGATTCTAACGCTCCTCCTCCTGGTCTCAACATGCCATGCCCTCCCCAAAAAGCCCCCCGGCCTGAGCAAAGCCGACCAGTTCCTGGCACCCCAGAACACAGCCCGTGCCGCCATCCGGATGCCACCGCTTGTGTGGGACGCGCGCCTCGCGAGCTACGCGGATTGGTGGGCCAGGCAGAGGCAGCGGGATTGCGCCCTGATGCACTCGAATGGGCCCTATGGGGAGAACATATTCTGGGGCAGCGGCACAGGGTGGAACCTAGGGCAGGCGGTGGCGGCATGGGTCTCGGAGCGGCGGTGGTACGACTACCAGAGCAACGGGTGCGCAAGGGGCCAGATGTGCGGGCACTACACCCAGATAGTGTGGAGAAGCACGAGGAGGGTCGGGTGCGCCGTGGAGGTGTGCCTCAACGGTGGCGGCACGTTCGTGGTTTGTGAGTATGATCCGCCTGGGAATTACATCGGAGAGAGGCCTTATTGAGCAAATTTATGGTGAGGTAATTTTTCGATGTGCCCAAAGTGAATCGAGGGAAAATTTGTTTCGACTTGTTGGGCAGCTTTGTTTGGCTCTTGGTGATGGTTGTTCAATTCAGTCTGCAATTAATTCGTGTTGCTACTCTTTGGAGTGATGCGCACACGTACATTTATGTATGATTCATATTATAATACAAAAATATTCAAACCACCAAGCCCGATTAATCATTGCGGATGTATGAGAAAACGTGCCATCCTATTCTTTTTATTTTAATTTTCTTTGATAAGCTAATATTATATTTATCAAACTGGCGACAGCTATCTTCACTTTTATGTTAGATTACGTTCCCAAAAGATGGTACTTCGCTTGAGAAGTGTGCATTTATCTTCATTTGCATGTAATTCACTAATATTTTAACACGGAATTTGGGGAGGCTGAGACGAAAAAAAAATTCCTCAAAGTCTATATTCTGTGCCGATAAATAAAGTTGCTAATAGACACATAACAACTCGTTCAAGTTAAAAAGAATTTCAGATGTGTGTCCCTCTGTACAGATATTAAAAGGCGGCGGATTCTTCTTCTCCTTGATCTGCTCCTCACGATAAAAAAAGGTTAAAGAAACAACTAATATGAGAAAAAAAGGGATAATGATATAAATGATTTATGAACTTTAGTCTAATGTGTAATATGATCCATGAACTTTTAATTTGATTAATATGGTTCTTAAATTTTAGCTCAATATACAATGTGGTCCTTGAACCTTTAATTTATTCAGTGTGGTCCATGAACTTTTTGTATATGTTCAAACTAGTTGTTGGACTATATTAAAATATTTAATATTGTTCCTGAATTTAAATTAATGGAATGATAATATTAAATATTTTCATGCAGTTTAAGGACTAATTTGAACATGTATAAAAAATCATAGACCATAATGAACGATAAAAGTTCATAAACCACACTGAATATTTTTATATAATCCAGAGACTATTATGAATATATATAAAAAATTTAAAAATTATATTGAATAAATTAAAATTTTAAAGATTATATTGTATATTAATCTAAAATTAAGGGACTAACTATGTCATTTTCTCAAGAAAAAAGTAGGACATAATACAGTGTTAAAGAAAAGCTTCCAAACCAGAACAAAACCTTTTTACTTTATTTAAATTAATGTGGCCCGACTTTTCTTGAAAGTGTCAATCGAAATCGTGTCAAATGGAGACTGAGGGAGGATTTTTCAATATGCTTCAAAAGAAAATAGTATAGTTTTCCATGCGTTTTGAGAATAGAGATTTCAATGTCATTATCCTTATCCTTTTTGGGAAAACACAGTGTTGTCAGAGTGAATAGTGCACATATTAAAGAAGGGGGTATTATAATTTTGCAATTTAAAGTCAACATTACACGCACAAAAGTCACGTAATTTGCTCCATCAAACATCAGCTTTATCAATTTGATGTCCTGGATGTATTTCATTTAAATTAATTAGTGAAAGGATGTTGACTATATTAAAGATCTAATTAGATCAATTGAAAGTTACGGAATGACATTTCACATTTATCAAAAGTGATTTGATTGAATCGATTGAAATTTTAAATATAACATGACGCATGGATAAAAATTGATAGACTACCAGTATTATTATCTTTTTAAGCAGTAAAAACTTCCAATCAGTCAACTCCCCACAAGAAAAAGCTACAGTTTCATCGGACAACCCGCCTAGAATTGACCACCCAGTGATATCATATCAAGAGCTTTGCTTGGCTGCTACAAATTTTAGCGAGCAATTTGCTCGGAGTAGGAAGCTTTAACTTTGTATACAATGGGACTCCGGCCAATGGGATAGATGTCGCGCTCAAAGTACTGAATCTCCACATCGAAGGCGCCCTCAAAAGTTTCGATGTAGAATGCGAGGTTTTCCACATGATTAGGCACCGGAATCTCGTCAAGGTGATCAGTACGTGCACAAATGCCGATCTAAGATCTCTAGTACTGCAATAAGTGCCCCATGAAGAGCTTGGAGAAGTGGATTTACTCCAACAACTATAACTTGGGTCTCCATTAACGTGTGAAGATAATGGTCGATGTTGCAACAACGATCAAATGTCTCCACCATGGCCAACCAGAACCCGTTGTGCACTGTGATATGAAGCATAGCAATGTTCTTCTAAACAAGGACCTAGTCGCACAAGTCTATGACTTTGGGATTGCGAAGATTTTGGCTAAGAACAAACTTGAAACACTAACCCGAACTCTTGGCACGATTGGTTACATTGCTCCAGGTACATTTGTCAAATTTTAGCTAATTCAAGCCTTTGATTCTCAATATAATGGTATAATATAATGGAGATATATTTGATGTAGCTAGCAAGGATCAACTAGAGGGGGGTGTATAGGTAATCTTACATAATTTTTATCAATTTAAGCGAAAATGAATGATCATAGTTAAATCTGAATAAAATTCAGATTCAAAACAATTTATATAGACAGTACTTTTGATGTGTAGTATGTAAAGTAAGAGATAATGGATAGAAAATCTGCACATAAGTTTATAGTAGTTCAGCTTATAACAAGCCTACATCCACTCTCCCATGCTGACAACCTTCTGGCTGGATTTTATTATGTAATCAAGAGGAATTACAAATTCTGAGTGACAATACTCTTGTGTATGATATGACTCTCTATCTCACATAATCACTTTTACAAAGTGTCCATCAAGATCTTAATGTTTGGCTCAAGAAAGACAAGAAAAAGGATTGGCGTATGCTCAGACTTTGGACCTGTTGATTATTGATTTTGTACTACTTTTGCTCCTCGTAGATCTCCTTTTATACTCCTCTTCTATCAAACTAGCTGTTGGACAGTCTTTAGAGGATCATCTTCCAATCTTCATCTTGGACAGATTTGTATAAAATGGATTGAGTAGCCATTAATTGACAAAATCTGAATCCTGCTGATTCTGGTTGCCCATACAATTAGAATCTTGATTTTCATAAGTAGAGCTTTGTCTGTTATAATGTATACTTGTCATAATGTTTGATTGTCAATCAATTACACTGAGATTGAGTCAATCAAAATCTTTCTTTTATGAAATCCATGCCAAATCACTAGCTGCTGTGATTCCTTATGAATGAGTTTTGCTTCTGTGTCTGAAAAACTTCAGTGTCTAAGAAATTTTAGCATCTACATTTGAAGATTTTCTAACTCAGAAATTGAGTCGGCGTAGGTTTTTAGTAAAATCTAAATATGTCATAATAAGAGTCTAAATGACTTTTATGGTAAAGTGTGAATATCTTATGTCTGAGTCTGAACTTTTGATTCTGAGTATGAACTTTTAAAGTTTAATATTTCCTTCTGAACTTCCAGAATATATTAACCTGGAATGGAATGCATGTCAGATTCACAAGATAAACATAGAGTTTTGTCAGTTTCAAAATCCATTAGAAGTTTTCCTCAATAATATTAATGCTCATGCCTCTCAATCTTATTACTTATGTCACAAAAGAAATAGATCAATTCCTGATGTTCTTATTCCACAAACCATGATGCTTGCAGAGTACGGTTTGGAAGGAAAAGTCTCGACAAAAGGAGATGTCTACAGCTTCAGTGTATTGTTGTTGGAAGTGATTACTAGGAAGAAGCCAACCAGTGAAATGTTCGATGTGGATATGAGCTTGAGGCGATGGGTAGGTGCAACGATTCCGGACTGAGTACTTGACATTGTGGATAGCGGAATCCTTAGCACAAAGCAAGAAGATTTGATGCTTCCGGAACTCGAGAGCATAGTTTTATCAATCCTCGAGTTGGGACTAGAATGCTCAAAGGACTTGCCTAAGGAAAGAATGGACATAAAAACCGTGGGGGAAGAATATTATAAGTGTTGAAACTTGTGTACGACACTTACTTTAACGCTAAAAGTTTTTTTTGGATCACTTAAGTATAACTTTTTTAGAAAAAACGATTTCTTAAGTATCAACTCCGATTTGAGTCGTCGAAAATCTATTGGGGCTATATTTTATTAATTTATCAATCCTACATGGCATGTTGGCTCTGACGGGGACAATATTTAATAATTTTTTGATTTTTTAATTTTTTTAATTTTGCTCTTTTTTTCTTCTTTTCATTTTTTTTTCTTTTCTTTTTTTTCTTCTACCTTTCGCAAGTGATTGGACACCGGCCACCAACCATGGTCGGCCGCCTAGCCTCACCCAGACAAGGCCGTCGTTGCCTGTCACAGGCAAGGTCCAGCCTAGTGAGGGCGAGCAAGCCTCGGTGAGGGTCGGCCTTGCCTCACCTGGGCAACGATGAGCCTCGGTAAGGGCTCCCCTCGCCAAATCCGGCAAGGCAGCCATGGCCTGGGTGAGGGTTGGCTTTGCCAGGGCTCGCCCTTGCCTAGGCGAGGCAAGGCTGACCCTTGCCAAATTTGGCGAGGCTAGGGGGCCAGCCATAGTCAGTGGCTGGAGTTCGATGACCAGCTAAAGGTAGAAGAAGAAAGAAAAAAAGAAAAAAAGAAAAGAAGGAAAAAAAGAAAAAATCATAAAAATATTTAAAAAATTGAAATATACACATGAAAATGTCACGTAGACTATTTAAAAAAAAATCCAAAGCAGATTAAAATTTTAATTATAAAAGCCATGTATTAATTTAGTTGGAATTTTTCGCCATTAGCACTTAAACGATTGTGTTTTCTCCGAATTGTCACTTAAGTGAGCCGGCGAATACTTTTGGCATTAAAGTGAGTGCTGCATACAAGTTTTGGTACTTCTAGTATTCTTCTTCCTAAAAACTGTTACGGTTAAGCTCAACAAGATCAAGTTGTCACTTCCTTGACGAAAAAATAAGGTGGAGCAAAGTACGTAGAATTTGGGTATAGTATCATCTTAGTTTGTACATGGTCATTTTGTTTTGATGGCATTGCATATAGCGATCTGCAATAAAGTTCCTGATCTTCTTTTATGCTTTCCAAGTCGGAGGAAAGCAATTGAAAAGGCGACAACATTTTCCGACAATGAAATATGACCCAACAAGAGTCTTAACTTATGTCTAACTTCGTAAGGTGTAACACATGCTATGATCTCCAAGTAGAAACATTGTCTAGCCAGTGATGAACAACGTTTCATTTGGTAGGACATGCCAGGTACGACCCATGAGCCTTGTGTCACGGGTCAGCAATTCCTTGGCCACGGAATAGTTCGTGCGGCATCTGACACATTGTTTACACCAGGCCAGCCCTCATTCATTAGCTGTTCCAGAGAATAATATGGCAAATAATTTTCTCGTACCGGATCGTGCCACGCCCGAGCCCAACATGACTCGGGCATTTAGTCCATCGAATGAGACTCACATAATACTTTAGGTACAACAACTGATTTTAGCCTGTCATGATCTCATCAGCAGAGGAGCATAAGCTCCCGACCAGTTTGTACATAGGAGGCTAACCCCGTCTTCAGAGCTCCTAATGTATATTCGTTTCATTTTAGAACTCCTAGCACCCACCGTCCTGACATTACTCCCATAACCCAGTTGCATCTCAACCCTTATGCGTCCTCACTCTTCACCTGATATTCCCAAGCACCACTCATGAGGGTACAAGAGCAAGAGAGAATCACGGTCCATGATATTCTCCCCCACTCAATTCCGCTATGCCATCATTATGGGCCATTCTCACTTTCTTGCATCAATTCTCACCATCAATGCCGCTTCTTTTCCGAGACTTACATGAGTGGTGGATGCTCGCCCAACAAAACAACTTTTCTCCACTAGTGGCTTTCTCGATCAAAGCCATTTGGCACCCTCAATCACTTGTGCTTTCTTTGACAAGTCTGGCATTTTTTCGCCAATTGCACCACTTTGGCAACCCCATTCTTCGCCTACTTTGGAATTCTCATGATCTTGGCAGACCAACGGAGGTTTTTCTCCTTTTTGATAACACGGTAGCAGACCCATCTTGAGACTTGCCACATTAATTCGAGAATGATTTCCCTATTCAATGAGGAATCAATTCTTTCTTTGTGCCCCCAATGTCATCCTAGATGCAAGTCAAGAGCCGCACTTTCTCTGAGAATCTTTTTGCTTCGGTGATTCACTCCCTGCCCTTGTAGGACCAGGTAGACCACATCTTTTCTTTGATTCACTCACCTACTAGAGGGATCCTGCTCTAATACTATTTGTCACAGGTTGGCAGTTCCTTGGTTGCGGAATAACCCGTGCAACGTTTGGCGTATCATTCACACCAGGCTAGCCCTTGTTCATTAGTTGTTCCAAAGAACAATACGGCATATAGCTTCCTCGCATCGGATCGTACCATGCCCAGCATAACTTAGGCATCTAGTCTATCGAGCGAGACACAAAAAATACTTTAGGTATAATAATTGGATTCGGCTTGCCATGGCCTCATTAGGAGAGCAACATCAGTTCTCGACTAGTTTGTGCATGAGAGGCCCATCCCACCTTTAGAGCTCCTAAGGTATATTCGTTCCATCCTAAAACTCCTAGCACCAACCGTCTTGACACTACTCACATAACCCAATTGCACCTTATCCCTTTTGCGTCCTCACTCTTCACCCGATAACCCCGAGCACTACTTACAAGAGTATAGGAGCATGAGAGAATCACAGTTCGTAACACTTGCGTGTAATTTGGGTAGGGCTAGGCCTTTTCGGCCCACGTGCCAAGCCAAGGCCAAGCACGTGTTTGGGCCAATTTTGACCCCTTTTTTGTTTTAAGTATTTCTATTTGTTTTACAAAAAATACTTGTAATTTTTTTTGATTTAACAAAAGTTTAATTAATTTTTCCATATTAAGATTGTGAAGCGAAATCAAACTAAATGGAACAAACAGTAACTTGGCCTTCAATAAAAAAAAAAGTTCTGGCATTAAACATCTCTACGGTCATCTTCGTTCCTTATGCAATATCATACTACATATTAACAAGACTATAATTTTAATTGGATGGAGAAAAAAATATCGAAAGTAATTTTTTATCGTTATAATTATTTTCCAAAGAGCAAACATCAAATGATATCTTCTTATTCTTTCAATCAGTAAGAAAAACATTTATTCAAATTTTAAAAGAAGAAATTAAGAGAAGGATGAAACTAGTTGTTGCGCTATTGAAAGGATGAAATATAATAGGCCATTTTCTTTTGTCTATTATCTCTGTCTTTGGCCTGTTTTACTTTGTTCTCTGTAAAGTTAGATTACATTAAAATGTTAAAGTAATATGTAACTGAGGGCTAAATGGGAAATCAAAAAGAGAGATAAAACCCATTTTTTGACTTAACTATGTAGATTAAGGGAATTTTTAGTTTTGGTCGGCAAAAAAAATGATATACAATATGAATATGAGTATGAATAATAACTTATTATCATTGTTTTTATTATCCTTGAAGTACAAGTAGAATGATTTGAAGTCTTCACTTCAAATGAATTTTAAAAGAAAAATTTAATTCGAGTAGTATTACAAAAAGATTGGATATCTAGACATTAATTCAAATTGAACTTCACATTTTCCTCCTCAAAAATCTACTTTAGTAATGGTTGCTTGAGGTCACTTTAATCTTCTAATTGTGTCAATCTTATTTCACTAAGAATGAAAGGATGGTCGGTCGTGTAGTGACTCACCCTTGCGCAAATCTAGATTTTTAATTTTGAGAGTAAAAAATAAAAATGATAAGCAAAATTCAGTTTCTAAAAAAAATCTGCCCCATAGTTTGTGGTGCACCAATCATTTCTTAGATCGATTAGAAACCTAAAATTCTAGATGTTACGAGGAAATCAACGAATCACCTATAGGTTAGCTGGCTTGTGAAAGTCAGATATATAGATTCATCGGTTCAATTATGCATGAGTAAGGGTGAGCACCCTATTTCGAGGTTGATGTCGTCCTTTCGATTTCACATTCTTTTATTAAATCATATATATAACCCAAAATTTGATTATCCATCTCCGAGTGTAATCATCACATCACATCATGTTACAATTAACGACTCGACTATGTCGAAGCTGTTTAAATTTGGCGGACTTGGTGCCTCCTCAGATGTCCCATCCCAATTTGATGAGTTGCGTGAAAATCATTTCCCCTAAACCCTTGATAACTTTGCGTTTATCCAAATTATATTCTCGCGACTTATGTTCGAATTAATGTTGTAATTACTCAATAATCGACGCATTTCGTATCCAGAGAAAAGGCTGCGTGAGCTTGTTGTCGTGACAATGGACGTAGTTGCATTGAATTTATGAAAAATAATTTCTATTATCAATGGAAATGTTCAGACTTATGCTATTATTCATAATGAAAGTGTTTTCTTATCGATTAATTCTTTCGAGTGATAAAAATAATCATTTTAACAGAAAATGTTTTTTAAATTATAGATTTTTTTGCAAAATAACTGAACCGATTGAACTTGTTCTATGGTGAAAAATAAAAGAGTTTGAGAAGTAGTTACTGATGATTATCTTAAACTTTCCTTAATTTCCTCGAAATTGGGCTTCAGATGATTATCTTAAACTTTGAGATGCTGATGTGGCAAGCTTTTGGCATGTAACGGTCTAGAGCATTTGCACTACAAAAAAACAAGGGATTAGCGACGAAAAATTAGGAAAAATCCATCGCAAATCAATTTTCCAACGAAATTAACGACATAATTTTTTCCATCGCTAATTGGGCGTCGCAAATTTTTGCAATGGAAAATTTAAATTTCCATCGCAAAATTCATCGCAAATTAGCTACAAACTTTATTTGTCATAAATTTGCCACGAACTTTATCCATCGCAAATTATCCGTCGCAAAATTCATCGCAAATTAGCCACAAACTTAATCCGTCGCAATGAATTCGTTGCAAAATTCATCTCAAATTAGCCATGAACTTTATTAGTCACAAAATTTATTCATCGCAAAATTCGTCGTAAATTAGGCACAAACTTTATCCGTCGGAAAATTCATTGCAAATTAGGCATGAACTGTATTAGTCACAAAATTTGTCCCAAATTATACACCATGCGGGCTATCAAATATTGTCAATATCAATAGCTACACATTAATGAACATCATGTAATACATTGAAAACAATCAAAGGACACGAGACAACCATAGATTCCGGTTTAGAAAAAGAAAACGAACAAAATAGACACAATGCCATATAATTGAAAAATATAATTGAAGGAAAGATGCTAGTTCGCAAAAAATAATAATATATGCAAATTTGCAAAGTCCGAGATGATGCTAATTGATATCCAATCTTATAACACATTCAAATCATTCAAATGAGATGGGACAACCATAGATTATACTTTAAAAACGAAAAATCGACAAGCCAGACACAAGATTGGGCAGCTTTGGTATTCAGCAGGACACCAGAAGCAGTAACTTTTGTTGACACCTGATGAAATATGGAAACATAAATAAAGATATTCAATCAGTCCAGAATATAAAAGAAGCGTTCATGCATGGATGTGGACGTACTTATAAAAAAAAAACATGTAAGAGGGTTAACAAAAAAAAAACGTTTCATGACGAACATCAATGTTCTTATATATGAATATGAGTCAACTTTGACATCCACTGTATTTTTGCACCCTTGTAAACTATATTTCTGTAATGTATGAAAAATTAGAACCTTCTCCATACAGCATTCAACAGTTGAATGACTTAGAAAGAAGAACTACCAACACCAATTCCCAGGAAGAGAGGACTCAAAGTCAATTAAGGCATGTTTTTCTATAATGTTCAAATATCATGATTTTTTGTAACAAGCATGTCATCCTAGGATCTCTAAATTTTCAGTTTTTCGCAAGCAAATAACCTAGTTGTAAGAGAGTTTTGCATAGAAAGTAATTGTAGTGCAGGAATGTATTGGGCAAACTGCACTTATGGCACAAAAGATTGTTAAGCAAGCTTATCACCGATTTTGAGAATTTCAACTAGAAAGGATCGAGAAAATCATCTTCATCATCAACAATCTCAGCATCATTGTGTCGCTTATCATGGTGCCCATCACCTATTGGATTGGCGGGGCTGTATGGAGGAACCTCATTGCGATGGAGGTTGAGGTGTCGCAAGAAAACCTAAAATAAATCATCAACTGTCATCTCGACATCTTGATTGAGACTGTAACTGGTCCCATCGACCTTCGTAATCAAATTCATTATCAAACACAAAATCAGTATTAATACTACCAACAAATTTGTCGCTTAAGTGCTATATGGAGTTTGGGGTTAAATATTTTAGGCTAGGCTTTACTAATTTTGGCCCAAATTTAACATTTGTATGGGCTACCTTTGTGAATCAACGTGCAGGAATAAAACTTTATGATCTTCACGGCAATCTAAAATGGTTTTATCTGTAATTTAATTTTAGTATGGTTGAGATCGTTTAGTACATTTGGCATTGTAGGTCATCAATCGTATGATCTAAATCACGATTCTAATAACCATGTTACCATATGCTACTAGAACCCTGTCCGAAGTGCTTTCTATGAATTGGAGTGCTCTACCTGTTTGAACATATGTACTAGTGGTAAATCTGTTCCTTCGGCACAATAGGAATATTGATAATTATTTTACCTAATTTCTAAGATCAATAAAGTTATATCATGAATAATCTTTTAGTTCATATTTAAAAAGTAGAAAATAATAAATAAGTAAAGAATTCATATTTTTATTGTTTTTGTTTGAAAATGTGGTATTTTGCAACAATTTATCGTCAAAACGTGCTTACTTTCTTTATTAGTAACATGAGGGATATGCATTAAGCATACAGTTTTATAATCTTATGAAGAAAAACATTCAAATATGTAAGACATTTTTCAAAAGAGTTTGAGACATCACGTGGTGAATTTACATTAGTTTGGAAATACATAGATAACTTGATAAATAACAATTACTATGTCATGTGAAGAAATTTTCAATACATGAACATTAGGTAAAAGTTAAATTAAGTGTGAATATGTGACTGGGGCATTGAGGGATTCCCAATTTAAAAACTAGAGATTATTCATTCGAATCCTACCAACTGTGTGCGAATTACTCCGTGCCAGGGGCACTGCACATATTAAAAATCTACACCTAAATGGTTCATGGGACTTGTAGAATATTTCATGGATCAAGAAATCGGGTCTCCACCCTCGTGACCCAACATTATAAAGAAAATAAAAATTTCATTCAAATTAAATGTGGGATCTTTGTGTAGTTAGTTCGTAAATAATATTTACATTACAATATTGTCACGCCCTGAATCCTAACGAGCTCGCGACACTCCTTGATGGTCGATCATTGAATGCGATGTCCCAGGCACGTCGCCAACCCAACCCAAACATCAGAGATTAAGCATGCGCGGAAACAAATAAAAATAATCCCAGACAATTAATAATGACAAGGGGCAGCAATAGCAATAAACAAATAACGGTAATTTCTACACTTGACGAATACATACAACGTCCACAAAAGACAATTCCCTAAGCTAGGCCACAACAACAGAACCACGTTCCTCAAAGGGCAATGGTTCACAAACTTAACTCATTTACAAAAAGGGGGACTCAAAATACCGAGTACTTGACTCGTCTTCGATCTCCGAGATACCCTTGAAGCGTCTCCAATCCCTCATGATTGCGAATCTGAAATGGTTATATAATAACCGTGAGAACGAGTCTCAATAAGCAACCCCCTATACCCCACGTAGGCCAATGCGTACCCAGACAAGTCGTACATGCAATCTACCCCATAAGATATATAATTCGCATTATTGAACTTACCTCGTCATCAAGCCCATGCCAACACTACACGTTAGTCAAAACATGGTAATGCAATAATAGTAACTAAATAACACATCGCAATTGATCAAACGCCAACCACACTTGCATGCAATTCACCCTACTAATTAGACCACACATTCAATCAGCCACTTCAAGCACACGCTCAACCAGCCAATTCAATCACACGCTCAACCAGCCAATCCAATCACACGCTCAACCAGCCAATTCAGTCACACTCAACCGCCGTTTCAATCATACTCAAGTCGCATGCACGCGTCCAACCAACTTTCCTCTCATGGGCTCACCAGCCGCACAATCAATCAAACCAATGGCCGCCGTCAACACGTCCCAAGCCATACCAATCATTCCGTACCAGTGGCCGCCGTCAACACGTCCCAAGCCACACAATCAATCGTTCTAATGACCGACGTAAACACGTCCCGGTCTATCACACCTTTAACAGGCCACCGTCCGCACGTCTCAAGCCTGCATCCAATTGGCCCATCGGCCATTCATGCCTTCACACGGACCGCCGTCAACACGTCCCAAGTCCGTAGCCCTCCGATCGATCCGGGCTTCAAATCGACAGGCAAGCACACGTCATTCAATTCAGTCAATTTCACGCCAGTTACACCAAGCAATCCATGATCACAATTCAATCCAATTCACGACAAGCCACACCAACCCACGACTCGACAATTAATCCGCCACATACGAACATCAAATTCACCCACGAATGCCACAACAAGCCAATCACTGATCCACCAATCTTAGCCACTACTATGCACTCAAAACCATCTAAGTTGGCCACACACCATCATCCAATTCAAACATATTATCTAACCCAATTCAAATAACGTAACTATAACATAATATAATTAAATTAAAACCCGCCCCAGCCGTTCTAACCCACGACAATACGGTCATTTAGTCCCCTTAATTAGCTACTAAATTAAGCTCCACAAATATCATAATTTAATATAATAATCACACACATACGAGTATTAACCCTAATCCATGTTTAATCCCTAAACCGGTACTAATCAAACTCTAGACAAGTCTAATAATACCCAAAGTACTAGGTAGGGTTTAGGAAGTCACTTACCAAGTTTTGGCCTGGGAAAAGTTGACTCGGGCCTAAAATGGCCCGGGTGAACAGTACCGGACTAGGCGTGGGTGCGGGCCACATGGGCAAAATTCTCGGTCACGGCTGGGCACGGGCACAGGCACGGGCGCAGGCGCGGGCGCGGGTACGGGCGTGGGCGCGGACGGGCGACGCGCCGGGTTGGACGGGCAAGGCTCCTAGGCGACGGGCACGGCGATGGGCCATAACGAGTGAGCGAGCGCATGGCCTAGTCGCGTGGCCAATGGGCCGGCCACGGCCTGGGCAAGCCCCAGCACGGCGACGGACACTCCCCGAGCAGCGGCTGGTCAGGTCGGCTGGCCGGCGGCTGGTGCATGCGGCAACAGGCCGGCCACGGCTGGACGAGCGGCCTGAGCTGTTGGCCGGCTGGAGTTGGCTGGCCGGCAAGCTACGGCAGGCGGCTACGATGGGAGAACAGTGGGCGGCGGCGAGCTGGTCCCGACGACTAGCTTAGAGGGGAGGGGGAGACGACCGGGGGGGTGAGGGCGAAAGGGAGAGGGGGCTGTTGGCTGAGGGGGAACGGCGGGGCGACGGGGCCGGCAAGCGGCAAGCTGGCTGGACTGCTAGGCGGCGTCGGGCCGTGACAGGTGCAGCGGCGGCCGGACGGGTGGCGTCGGCGCACGACGGTGACGGACTGGAGGGGAGGGGAGGGGAGGAAAGCTGGCCGAGTGGGGTGGCGCGGCTGGGGCGTTTCGCGGCGGCGATAGCGATGCCTAGATGTTGAGGAAGTGCTGGGGAGCCGACTGGACGGCTGGGCAGCGGCGGGGACCCGCCGAGTGCGGCGGCGAGCTCAGGTCCGCCAGGAGTGAGGGAAACGATAACTGACCGAGGCGGTGGCTGAACAACACGACGGCGCGAGGGGGCGGTAAGACGGTGACCCAGGTGGCCAAGCGAAGCTGGGCGGCTGGCAAGACGAGCGGCGATGCTCGGCGGTCAGGTGGGCTCGAGACAACAGCTGGAGGAGCTGCGGAGGAGGAGGAGAGTGAGGGGGGGAGCCTCTGTGGGGGCGGCGACAGGGGGAAAAAGGTGGCCTGGCAACGGGGCGGCTGACGAGGCGGCCGCAGCTGGTCGGGCGGCGGCGCGAGGCGATCGACGGGGCGGCCAGCGGCTGCATGCAGCTGGCAAGTAGTACTAGGAGCCAGACCGTCGGCCAAGGGAAGAGAGAGGAGAAGAAAAGAAGGAGAGGGAGAGAGAGGGAAAGAGAAGAGAAAAGGAGGAGAGAGAAGGGGGAGGGTGCATGGGGCAGAGGGGGGGGGGAAACGTGCGGGCGTGAGTGTGTCTGCATGGGGAAAAAGGAAAAGGGGGAGGGGATGTGCGCGGATAGGGGGGAAACGCGGCGCAGAGGAGAGAGAGAGAGGGGGGGACAGTGGGTCTGTTGCATGGCAGAGAGGGAATGTGCGCATGGGGGCGCGCGGCAAGGGACGTGACCGGAGAGAGAGAGAGGAAGAATTAGAATAAAAATAATTTGAACATTCAAATATTAAACGCGATCCAATTATCCAAATTCAAAATCGAAAACGATCTACCGGTCCAAAATAAACCTCGCATATAAAAAGGGACAAAGGCCAAATTAATTAAACCAAATTATAACGAGGGAGGTCTACTAGTCCAAATTCGCACTCGGTCTAAAATTTCACTTTCTCACTATTCTTGGTAATCTCGATGCTAGCCACAATAATATCAACACCGTCCAATTAATTTCAACCCGGAACTCCCGAAAATTGACTGCCAAGTTTGGGGTTTAAATAACGGCCAAATTCGAACGAGTGCAATTCTAGCAAAATCTCTATTTTAAAAACAAGAACCCGAGAGTGATCAGTTCCCGAGCAAGATTTTATTATAAGCGCACTGACGAATTACACGTTTTATAAATCCCAAAAATAGGTCGAAATTCGGAACGTCACAAATATTGCCCATTATATTGAACATACCATTACAATTTATTTCTAACGATAATACACGTGCCGTTTTTCATGATATAAGTAAATATCATATATATTTCAATATTTTCATTCATACGGAGCATTGCATGCAATAACACATTACAAACAAAGCCCAGAGATGCTTGGACATGCTTGGATGGACTTATTGAAAGTATTCATGACATTGTCTCCGAATTTAAAAACTATTCTCTTTCAAAATTTTAAGAAAAGATTTTACACAACTCTAAATAGATTTCAAATATCAATATGTTTAACTCAAAATCATTAAGGTGAATAACATTATTTAAAAGTCAAATCTCAAAAATTACAGGTAAAAAGTAAACGTACAAAACAATGTTTAACCATGTTTATACCATTGAAAATTTTATCAAATAAGCAGCACAACATGCATTTTTTTTTATAAATTTTTAAGATAAGATTTAAGATTATAGAAATATCTTTTAATAGATAAAAAAATTGTGAAGTAACTCTTATAGTCGAAGTAACAAGCGGACTCTTCCTCGTTATCACAAAACCTTATCACATTCGTGCAGTCGAGCTTTAGGGGGTTCTCCAACTTCAATCAAAGAGACTCTTCATTATGGAGAAGTTCATCTTTTTAGCATTTCTTGATGTTCTGTTCACTTCCTTATTGATGTTTCAGCCCATCATTTGTTCCAGCAACTTCACTGATCAAGAGGCTCTCCTCCACTTCAAATCGGCGACCGAAGTCGACCCAACAACACAACCAAAGGGGGCAATTGGACCGCGGAAGCTAACTTCTGTGAATGGACTGCAGCAACCGCAGGCAGAGAGTCACGACTTTAGACCTCTCCTCCACGGGTCTCCAGTGAAGACTCTCTCCTTACCTTGGCAATCTCTCATTCTTGGCTTCTCTTGATCTTTGCAACAACACTTTCTATGCCACGGTTCCACATAAAAACAGTAATTTACGCCGCCTGAAAGAACTGGTACTCCAGTTAAACCAGTTCAAGGGAAACATTCCTCCTCGCTTAGCGCTGTGCCAAAATCTTGAATCGATGTCACTTGCTGTGAACAGGCTAACGGTGGCATATCGAGAGAATTTGGCACCTTCCCAAAGTTGCAACAACAGTTTCTTGGCTTCAACAAATTACAGGGTCAAATTTTGAGCTTCCTGGGCAACATATCCACAGTGCAGGGTATTGGTTTGCTCATGGCCAATCTCACAGGTTCGATTCCTTATGACACTTTACAGTAGGTCGCTCATAAGTGTCAGGTCGACGTATAATGATCTTTCGGGGAGTCTTCCCTCCAATCTATGCTACCGCTGGCCTAACATTCAGAAGCTTTTGCTGTCTGAAAACCAATTCAGTGGCCTGTTACCATAGACACTAACCCAATGCAAAGAGCTTGTGTTGTCATTGTCATTCAATCGTTTCAGGGAAGTAATCCTTGAGACAGACAGCTTGCAAAAGCTGCAGGAGCTCCATCTCGGTACTAACAACATGACAGGTATGATTCATCGAACCATCAGTAACATGTCAAGCTTGGACCAACTGTACATAGAATATAACCGCATCGGAGGTGACACTCAAAGTGAGATTGGCATTTTTGTCAATCTGAATGAAATGAGCCTTCAGGATAGTTTGCTAACAGGCAAAGTGCCTCAAGAGGATTTCAATATTATTTTGCTCTAACTGCTTTCTTTGATGGACAATTCCCTCTCCGGAAGCCTTTCCTCAGGTAGCAATCTAAGCCTTCTGAATTTGGAAGAAATCTTTCTAGCAAACAATGGTTTTGCCAGCAACATCCTGAAGTATTTTTCGAATTTTTCGAACCTAATTTTTATTGATGCCGGGATCAATCAACTTAGTGGACTGATATCTGCGAGTTTGGGCAACTTGAAGAACCTCAGATGCTTCGCAGTTCAGTCTATTAGCCAATAGGAGAGACTTATGGTTCGGAGCTCAGTCTTCTCTCTGCTTTTTCTAATTGCCAGTCCCTGCAGACCTTGGTTCTGGATGAAAACCGGCTTCATAGCTCCACACTGGAATCTATCAAAAAATTCTCAACTTCCCTACGAATTCTGGTCAATCCCCATTGTCAAATAACAGGTCGCATTCCCAATTAAATGGGTTTCTTGAAGAGCTTGACTTTCTACAGTTGAGCGATAACAATCTAGACGGCAACATCCTGTCATCTATTGGAGGATTAAAACAGCTTGCAAAGACTGTACCGTGATAACAACCATCTCGAGGGACCGATCCCCAATGAGATATGCAACTTGACAAGTTTAGGATAGTTGCAGCTCCAGCAAAATAGTACATCAGTGTCCATCTTAAATTGCATTGGAAACAACTGGTCAGCCTGGGGAGCCTTCAAGAACTCATATTCCTCGATAGTCACAATTCTTTCAATGGACAACTACCACTTGAGATCGGGAAAATGACAGCTATAGAGAGCATTGATCCTTCTTGGATCGACTTAACAGCGCCATACCAAGTTCCATCCAGGAGCTGAAGAGCCTTGCTTCTCTCAACTTGTCAAAGAACTCGTTTCCAGAATTGATACCACAATCGATTGTACCTCTCCTACAACAAGTTATCCAGCACGATACTCAAGTCCCTGGAAGGACTAAAATATCTGCAAAAATTGAACTTGTCCTTTAATAAGCGATCAGGAGAGATTCCTAATGGCGGAGCCTTTGGAAATTTTTCTATTCTCTCATTCATTGGGAATGAAGCACTCTGTGAAAATGCAATTTTTCAAGCCCTATTGCACAAATTAAATGGAAAGAAATCATCAAGGGACAAGTGGCTCCGGTTACTATACATTATGGTGCCAATTGTATCAGCTATACTTTTAGTCTTTGTCATTTGCTTGCTCAGAAAGCGACTAAACACTGGTAAAAAACGTCTCCTGCAATTAACCACCTGGTAATATCATATCAGGAGCTCTACTCGGCTACTAACAACTTCAGTGAAAGCAATTTGCTCGAAGCAGGAAGCTTTAGCTCTATACACAAATGGACTCAGGCCAACGGGACAGACGTTGCAGTCAAATTACTGAATTTCCATATCAAAGGCGGTCTAAAAGTTTTGCACAGAATGTGAGGTTTTCTGCATAATTGGCACCCGAATCTCGTCAAGATGATCAATAGCCACACAAACACTGATCTGGGAGCTCGGGTGCCGCAATACGTGACCAATGGTCCACTATTTCTTGGGTCTCCATCAGCGAGTGAATATAACGGTCGACGTTGCAAAGACACTCAAATATCTCCACCATGGCCGACTGGAACATGTGCACTGCGATCTGAAGCCTAGCAATGTCCTTCTAAATGGGGACCTTGTTGCACAAGTCTGAGACTTTGGAATCACGAAGATTTTGGCTGAGAACAAGATTGAAACAAGATAGAGTTGTCACTTCCTTGACAAGAAAATAAGGTGGAGAGCTGTTCATAGAAATTGAACATAGCATTATCTTAGTTTTGTACATAGCAACTTCATTTTAATGGCTTTGTGTCTAGACATCTGCAGCAAAGTTCCTACTCTTCTTTTGAGACAAACCTTGTTTCGCTTTCACAATTATGATTGGAAATTAGCATTCCTTTTTGTTTCGCTTGAACTAGAAAATCAACATCCTCGTAGATTGAATATCACTCACACGGTAATTGTCGATGTTGACGTGCTGCCCGAGAAAGTTCGCCGTCTTTTGTTGCTCGCTGCACTTTGCCTTTACTTGAAAGAGGTCAATGCATAAGTTGAACTTTCCAGTGATATCACTAAAAAAAATATTAAGCTTTTAAAGTTCGATCTGCAATCAAGTAACTCCCTTGATTTTCTTTTTAGTTTCACCCGTTTGCGCCGCCCAGCCCCACCATGTAGTTGGGCTACGCTCTCTTTTCCTTGCCCTCCACTAAATTTCCTCGTGACGGACATGTGGCGCAAGTGTGTCGTGCATTGCCGTGCGCATTTTCTGTTTTTTCTTTGAAAATTCAATTATTGTAATTCTTTTTTGTTCAATTTCATATCAAGTATAATTACTCTAAATACTCTCGCAAAGTCAACTGTTCTTTACAACATACCCCAACCTTATAATCTTTACCTGATTGCCTCTTGTCGTTGTCTACGTCACGTCGCCGTCTACTTCATTAATCCTTTGTATCTCCATCTCTCTCGCCACAGAACTACACTTGGTCTATTTACTGAAAAACTGTTCCATCTCCTCCAGCGTCTGCCCCTGTATCTACCACATCATCGTGTAGAAAAACTCCCCCGTGATGCTCGTGATTGCCACAAAAAAGAAGAGGGCCCCATTGATGGTGATTGCCTTGTATAGCAATAAGAACATCATTAATAATACTCCACTCACCATCCTGTTCACCGCCATGTCGACTACGCAGTGCTGCGTATGTAGCCTCTGCGGGAAGATCTCCGAGTTGTACGCCGATCAGTCCCATCTTAATGGAGAAGAATGCTATGTAGTACAACACTGAGGCAATACATATGGCCACCGCCCATAACAGTTTCATGTGGCTATCGTTGCTGATGTTGAGGCACATTTTGAGGGAGGTGAGTGAGAAGATCATCCTGTCGACACTATTTAGCAGCAATAGCTACTGCCCGACCTATGTCGAGAAAGGTGGCAATGAGGAAGAGCACTGTCTTTTTGAAGCCAATTGCAACGGTGTAATGAGCTTTTTGTCGTAGGAGGTCATGTTGGTCTTCTCGAAAATGCAAGCGCTGTAGGGAATGACAGCATCGATACCAAGGGTCTACGAAAAGAAGTGGATTCTAACGACATAAATATGGATGTGGCGGACAGACAAGGTCAAGTGGAGGATGAGATCCCACCACAGGCAGTCCCCAGTGCTTCACTTGGTGACATTGACAATGTTGTCATTGCACTCCTCAGGGATTTTGTTAATGTGTCATTTATGCAAACTCCTCATTCCATCTTTCTAGAGTTCGTAGAAATGTCCCTTTATTAAAGACCTGACAAGTGCAATGATGATGTCATCAAGGTCACCAAACAAAGCACTGAGGAGAATGTATGGCGGAAGCTCCTCCTCCACCTACCCCATCCATCCACCATGTCCTCGTCTACCTCATTGGTATCCAATTCTTCGAAAATGCCAATGGCATAGATGCCGTCGTCGACCACCTGCCTGGGTGGCGCTGCTGGCGCGGGCACTCTTCCTCTCGCAAAAGGTTGAGTATTCGAATCCCGGGCGCCGTAGGGTGACTTAACCGGTGGCACGTGTGTGGTGGCTAGCACGTGTCGCCCCGAGGGTTTACCTTCTGGCTGTCGGCCGTGCGGGGGTTCCTGGATTATCAAAAAAAAAATAGATGCCGTCGTCGTGCTCGTATTTTCGAGAAGGCCAGCATTACCTCCTTCGACAAAAAACTCCTCACAATAAAATCATTATAGTAGGCTTCGTAAAGACAATGATTATCCTCATCACAATCTTCTACCTCGGCCAGGTGGGGGCCCTACTGTTGCTGAGAAGTAGCGTCTGTGCAACAATCTTCTTGCTCGCCTCTCTTGGAATATGCCTCACCATAATCAACCATAGCCACACGAAGCTTATGTGAGCAGTGGCCATTTGCATCGCCTTAGTGTTGTCCTGTGCGATCTTCTTCTCAATCGGGATGAGGCCAATCATATTGGTGTGTAATTCGGAGATCTTCTCACTGAGATTGCATGCACAGGGATACGATTGCCTTGAATTGGGTTGTGAGTAGAGTGTTATTGAACACGTTATTATTGATTTATAAGGTGATTGCCATAGACGGGGCCTTCTTCTTGTTCGCAGTGATTGCGAGCATCTCGTAGGTGTTCTTCTACATGATAATGTCAGAAATGTAGCGGCGGATGTGGGAGAAGATGGGTCAGTTTTTTGGTAAATACACCAAGTGGAGGTCTGCAGGGAGGGAGATAGAGCTGTAAAGGAACAATGGGGTCCACGATGATGGGATGGAGGGAGTTGCGAGTGACAGTTAGGAAAACAATTACAAGACAGTGGATATCTGGTAAAAATGGATTGCTTTGTTAGGTATTTAGAGTATTTATACATAATATGAATTTAGTAATCTTTGCTAATGTGGATGAGGACAAAAAAGAATTATAATGATGAATTTTCAATGTGAAAAAGGAGACAAAAATCTCTTAGGAAATTCAATTTCTTTCCGAATAAGAAGTTTCTAATAAAAAGGACCTTGTGACATTTTTGTTTCACCCATTTAAGCTCGGCCCCACTATGCATTTCGGCCACACTCCTTTCCTTGGCCTTGCCAAAATTTCTATTGTGCATGTGCCATAAGTGTGCTGTGCATTACCATTCATTAGCCTATTGAGGTTAGCTAGAAACCAAGTGAGCTATGAGAGAATACCTCACTTCTTACGCAACCAAAATTTTTTTACTTGGGGGACTTGATTATGCTAATTATTCAACTAATGTCCTTTTACTACCTAACTTGATTAATTGTTAATAAGTGTGTCATGCGGTCTTTGTCCAATTAGGAGTCCTAAATTTTTTGTCCCGCTAAATGTCCATGCAATTTTTTTTGTGTGTGTTTATTATGGTCTTAGACTGTAATCTAACCATTTGACTTAGAAAATGAATCACACTACAAAAAATATATAAAAGCAATCACAACAAATAGATCAACAATAATAAGGAAGAGCGAATAAAAAGTAAGGTACAATAAAGTAACCCGATGCAATATCGATTAAAGAACAATACAAGGCCTCATTCTTAAGTGCCGGGAGAGCAACCTTGTGAGCTAAAATCGAACGGAATCCAAAGCCTAATTCTAATTCTAATCTCTAAAAAGGAATCTATTACTAATGAAATCCAAAAAAAGGAAAAACATGTATATGAACTAATCCTTTAATGCAAATCTAATATTAATGCAATCAGATTTTTATCTTTTCAATTTTATTTATTTTTTCTACATTTTTATTTATTTATTTTATCTGAAAAAAAGACTATCAAAATTTCGGATTTGTTTAAAAAATTCAAAGAAAATATCTCCCTAAACAAATGAGCCCAAGCTAAAAGGAAATTGAATTAACCCCACAACCTAAGATGCAACAACCTAACTAAGGCTTGCACTTATTTATATACATGTATATATTGTTTTTATTGTTTATTTTCTTTTTCCCCTTTTATTCCTATTTTATGATTTATTAGTTTCATTTTTTTAATATTTTTTACTTTTTTATTATTTTCTCTCATTCAATCTCTTTCTTGGGACAGCACCCTCAGAACATGAACTCTTACTTCGCTTGGTTTCCCTTTGCCTCTTTCATTTATTCTTTCTTTCCAACATCCAACAGAGACATGATCAAATCTTTGCTTTGTTCATCATTCACCTAGCTCTGTTTATCGTTGTTCTAGCTTCAAAATCTTCACATCATAAAAAATCTTCATCAACCAAGGAACTCATTAAGTTGCATTCATCACATATGTAATGAAACATGTTCAAATCACAAACAGGAACTCAATGGCAGATGATCTTCAAGGAACGAATAGTTAAGACTTCTCATCTTTGTTTCTCCAAGAAAAGAGTACAGAGAGGTACTTATCTTGGAGAAGCAGATTTTGATTTCAAAGGATGATCGGACTAAGTAGCTGATGTCTTGGAGGCATCGTTGCTGGTGATCGGCGTTGGCAAAGAACAAACAAGCAGGAGCTGAGCTCTTCAAAGTCTCTGACAAGAAAACAAAGTAAAACAGAGGCACAATCAGTGAGGCTCCAGATCAGCGAACGGTGTCAATCAGCCGTGGCTTTAAGTGTTAGGGGGGTGATAAAGAAGGAAGATCGGTGAAGAAACCCCTGGGAGTTTAGGAAAGGACCGAGGACCAATGCCATTGACTGAATCGAAAAATGAGAGTCATAGAATGAGAGACAACTAAGCTGTAATCATGTTGCAGTAATCCGGTTGTTCGATGGAGAAGCTTGGACTGAATGGAGCCAAAATTAAGATTGATCGAAAGCTGAAATCGCGGAGCGAAAAGGCATGATATAGAGAGAGCTTTGCCATGGCAGGAACTGGAGATCTTTGTCTGAAAGAAGGACCAAGACATTACACAACGGACATGGCAGAAAGACGAATCAGCAGGAATGAAGCTCTGGCTAGAGGCCCAACAGATTGGGTCTCTTCACTACATATGTTGACTTCCCCGTGACACTGGTCTCTCTTATCATCTCGGTTGGTTCAATCTTGTTCTAGCTTGCAGCCAGTACTTTGTCCTATCGAAACAAATTGGTTCAAGTTCTTTAGATCTCAGTAGGTAGTGCAGATTTGAATATGGTCATCACTCAGCAATCTATCTCGATACTGACGATGAATGGCATTCGAATAAGTGCGAGATTAATACTAAGATGATTGACCTATATAACCACTTTAACAAGCAGACAACATCATATCATATTAATGCCTATGCAAGATTATCTGGTCACAGTGTTTATTAAAGAGCATGATATATGGCAGCGTGACGTCTTTTTGGATGCTACAGCAATCTCGTTCATGGTCGGTGCTTAGGGGATTACAGTCCTTTCTTGGTGCAAGTTGGTTGACGTTGAGTGCATGACTATCTTTCAACCCGCATAACCAAGCTGATAATCATCCCAAATCTAATATTACCATCTACAAAAAATATAAAGCTCTAACCAAGACCTCCAAATCGTAAAAATCAAGTGAGAACAATGACCTACCTCTTGGATAGCTTGTTTGGCACACCATCGATGACCTTGGTGACGTGGAGGAGGTCGAGCTCGGCCTTGAGCTCACCCAAAAACTCACCTTCACAGCAACAGTGATAGTGGTGACAAGCTTGGTGATGGTCCCATCCCAATCCTATTCATAAACATAAAAGCAGTGATGACAGCGGAGAGAAGCATATTGCCAGAGAGCAATTACAAAGAATCACCTGGTCATGATGCGGAAGATGAATTCGAACATCATCGACAATTCGATTGCCTTAATTCTGACAAAACAGAGGAAATTGGTGAACCAATCGGAAGCTGGTCGCAAACGATCGAACGCCGGGCCAAGGCGCCTTCGTACTCTTGTCCAAATCTTGAATCGACGAGGAAAGAATGCACGCTCGCCCATCTCTTGAAGTGGCGCGGTCAAGACCCTGGCCGTGTGCACTTCTCCTAAAAGCGTGAACTCTCAAAGACCCATCTCGCCAAATTTCTTCCTCTTCTCAAGAACCACGGGGCTAAGGATCCGAGTGAAATTTGAAAAGAAAATTGCGATCTTCAAGAATCACACTATAACAAATAAAGGTGGCTGTGGAGATGAGTTCATGCTTCAAAATTGAAAGCCCAACGAATTCTATCTTCTTGCAACAACATACGAGCCAACACGCAAGATTTCCCAGGTTCCTTAATCCGAAGTCCACTCACCTTTGGTAACCGATTTCTTTCAAAAGAGAAGTTCCGATCCAAAAATCTCTTTTGCGTTATTTTCAAATGTCAAACCCGCGATCGGTTCTTTGCCTGGATCAATCTTGTTTTATTTTGATTCAAATCAAACTCACTTGAGATAACCACTTGGATTCTTGAGCGACTGTTCCCCATCAGATTTGCTCTATCCCTTTTGTTCTCACCACACCAAGATTTATGGCCACAAGTGTTATCTTCATCTTTTGAATTCATGAGCATGCGATGGCCGGCTATCTATAGGAGGTGATCCCATGTGGGATAGTCTGTGGTAACGTCATGGAGAGGCCAAGAGATTGGCATGTGCAATGCATGGTCTGAATGAGATGAGAATGTGATCTATGCAAATGGTATTTTTGTTTAGGGATCGATCTCTAATTTTCTCATGCAATAAATGACTAAATGAACTAGCCAGAATTGAGGTATCAACACATATGACCGATGATCATTAGCTTATCTATTGTATTATGCTTAAACATCTATCTTTTATTAAGGGTGCGTTTGTTTTGCGGAAAATTTCATAATAAAGGAAAATACTTTTCGGAAAATCATTTTTCAAGAAAAAAATTAGGTTTTCTTTGTTTGGTGATATTTGACCGAAAATGTTTTCTAGTGTTTGGATCTCATTTATAAAATGATTTCAATCTCATGACTTTATCTCAAGCAAAAAAAAATCAATTTTTTTAAAAAAATATTTTTTATTTTTTTATTTAATCTTTTTTTCTTTTCTTTTCGTTTTTCTTATCCTTCTTGCTCCTCCGCCGGTCACAGGCCTTGGCAACAGCCATAGTAGGCCACTGGGTCGGCCGACCTGGTTGGCCTTGGGAGACCTCAACCTCGTCACGGTGAGGTCGGCTTGCACCTGTGGCCAGTCATTGACCGTTGTTGAGGCCTAGCAACCGGCGGAGGAGGAAGTAGGAAAAGAAAAAAAAGAAAAGAAAAAGGAAAAAAAGGAAAAGAAAGAAAGACGAGGCGATGCAATTGGATCGGAAAGATTTTCACCTTCTTAAATTTAGGAATTCACTTCCGTTCTTGACGGGAAAGTGTTTTGGTTGATTAATCATTTTCGGCGAACCAAATAGATGAAAAGTTTTTTAAACTAATTCTGAGAAATCATTTTACCTCAAACAAATGCACTGTGAGTTCATAATTTCCGAAAAAATGAATAAAAGGAAAGTCTCTTAAATATGTTCTTATATAGTGAGTTTCTAACAGATCTTTCTTCAATCATATAATATTTTATTTAAATGAACCAAATTTACTTAACTAAGAATGATAAATACTCGTGAATCAATCTTACATTGTTATGCGTCATATCCAAGTTCATTTTATCGTAATTCCTGTATAATTTTTCAACGCATTTCACGTAAGAATTATGAGAAAAGTTACGACAAGCTTCGATATAGATTGGTATTTCGAGATTCTTGCATTGACGGCAGTTGTTTTTAGGATCCGCATCTATTATATATTCAATGGAAGCTATTGATGGATATTTTCCAAATAAAAGTCAGAATATGGTTCTTATGGGAGGTTTAAAAAAGCATGTACCAATTACACAATCGGCTTTGTTTTGTAGGTACACTTTCTCTTGTGGTATTCTTCCCCACCCCCCCCCCCCCATCCCCGTGCTTGTTTTTGTCCAAAGATGAAATTCTTAATGATAGTTAGTTGTATTAACCTATTTTCGTAATAATTTTTGTTCTACAGCAAGATTAATTGCATTTTATATGATTCAGATCTATTTACTTACTTTTGAGGGACATTTCAATGTTCATTTTCAAAATTACAGTGCTCAAAATTGTAGTTCCTACTGTTCAAAATCTTTACCGGGAAAAAAGCTACCAAGACAATAAATTTTTTTTCGTCTATTAAGTTCATTAACAATGAATAACAATGAAAGGACTTCTTTTTTGTTTTTTTTTGGAATAAGACATCCAATTGGTGGTAATGGAAAAAACAGGATGCACCCTTTCATTATTATCACTCATTCTGGAACTAAAAATACTTTGTCTTATCCTCATGAATTAGACAATACTATGCTATTTTTCATAGTTGTATTAGTGCTATTTACTTCGTTTGCTAGAGTTATAGAAATTCCCTTTCCTTTTAATCAAGAAAGAATTCATTTGGATATTATGCAAATTGTTAAGTCTGTCTATAAACCTTTTACATAAGAATTCAAATAATTATGTGGATTAGTATGAATATGTGACGAATGCAAGTTTTTCGTTAGTATAGGTTTTTCCAAAATATTTATAGTGTCTTTTTTATATAAGCCTATTTATTCATCTTTACAAAATTTGAGCTTACTCAATTTGTTTTCTAAAAGAGGTCCTAATAGAATTTTAGGGGACAAAATTATAAATGTGATATATGATTGAGATAATTGTGGTTACGTTGATGCTTTTTATACAATATCCTTAACTTAGGGTACAAGAGGACTGGCTAAACTATTCATTTTTTTTATAGGCGAGTAATTGATGGAATTGCGAATAGTTTCAGTCTCACAAGTTGCCTTTTCAGGGAAGGTATCAAATGTATAGGGGCCGGTCGCATGTCTTCTTATCTCTAATTATATTTATTGATTGTATTAATATTTTTATTAATTTATTATTTTTGTATTTTTTAAATTTGAATTTTTTATAAGTTCCATTTTTTTAACAAAATTAAAAAAATTAAATTCTTATTCTATTTAATAATTAATAGATATCTTTATCTTTTTTAAGTTTTTCAAACCATAACAAAAATGGATCTTCTTTAAAAATTTCTAACTTCAAATTCTCTTTAGTTTTATTCCCATCCATATAAGAAGTTTTATAAATATGGCTATCTTTATAGAATGTCTCTTGAAAGTTGAATTCATCCCTAGTTTTTTCCTTTCCATTCACTCAGATCTCTTCCCTTTCTTCGATTTTGTCCAGCCTTTTCTTCCGAAAGAAGGGAAGGAGAAGGATCTTCATCGGTGAATCCCTCTTGTTCCTGTTCAGTCCACTTCATTTTGAAAATTGTTTCTATTTCTACATCCAATTCTTTTTCGCTTTCCCTCCATCTCTTCCATTTTTGAGGTTTATTTAAATTTTTTAGTAACAATGGGTGACGGTATTCCGCCTAAATAGTAAACACAAGTAATACATAAGAGATTTTAGCCCAAAGAAAAAGTAATACATAAGAGAATAGAATACTAATGATTCGAGCCATAGAATTTCAAAGAAAGGTTCCCAAGATCAAGTTAAAAGAAAGTAAGGAGCATAATCTAGCTTAACAATGATACCTTTTCATGTTTTGTGTCAAGCTAATGTTTTTATTTAACTATCATAAATATAGCCCACTGATGAATCAGAAGAATGATATCACTAAAATCAATTTTCGTGAATTCCTTAGCGTCCTTTGTTAAGCAAAACTGAACTAGGAGAAGCATAAAGCTTGACAAGGCTGGGAATCCCATGAAAGGCCTCCTTCGAGAAACCAGTCCAAGTTACGAGATGATGAAATCCTGACATATAATGCCAGTAACAGCCCATTTATCCAGTACAAGATAGTATTCGCCAAAGCAGTGCCTTCATTTCGGAGTCCGGACTTGAACACCAGAAACCACCGGCATCAGAAAATGTACATCAATGTAGGCTTCCTTTATTTTTCAGAAAATAAATTATTTGGAAAATATATTCAAAAAAATTATTTCTTATATCGCTTGAAATAATTAACCAATGAGATATGTTTTCACAACGACAAAACTTTAACCAAGTTACGAGATGGTGAAATCCTGACATATAATGCCAGTAACAACCCATTTATCTAGTACGAGATGGTATTCGCCAAAGTAGTGCCTTCGTTTCTGAGTCCAAACTTGAACACCAAAAACCATTGGCATATGAAAATATGAAGTAATGTTGGCTCCCTTTGTTTTGCAAAAAATAAATGATTTAGAAAATATTTTTCTAAAAATGATTTCTTATATCGCTTGAAATAATTAGCTAACGAGATATGTTTTCACGTCGACAAAAATTTAACATTTTCATGGATGTTGAAAATATTTTTTGTTCATTCAGTTTTGTAAGCGATATAAGTAATTATTTTTTGAAAAATATTTTCTAAATCATTTATTTTCATGAAAGAAATGGAGCCATACTAATTGCTGAACTAAACATCATTGGAACGACATTGTTCAGTGTCTGCGGGAACCTGACATGGCATTGAAGGAGCGCATATGCACAAATGCTAGGGATCATGAAGCGGGCATCTGTCCCTGCCTCCATCGGTAAATTAGGATCTTGCTTGAAGAAGATAAGAATTTTGCCTGCGTTGGCTGACATGATCACTAACAGAATGCTAGCGAATAGGAGAACAATTATAGCCCTCTACATGTGGATAATGACCATGCGGTAATGCTTAACTCCATAGGACTGACCGCATAATGTATCCAATGCACTCGCCATTCCTATCTGTTAGAATGATGAAGTAATACATAAGGACTACATCACAATCATCTGTGAAGTCATGTTTGGAACAATTTCTACACATCGTAAGATGAAATTTTAGAAATTTGTAGATATATCCTAGGAATCCACTTCACGCCATGCTTGAAAAGAAAATGGCACCAATTGCAATATCGGATTTGGGCCGGGGGAACTATCCCTGTCTCCTGTCCCAAACAATCATATTGAAGTGAGCATGACAAATTTACTATTTCTTGACGAACACCCCCTCTACATCTAGCTATTAAGAGATGACATGTTTAGCAGATCAATATTGTCAAACCGCAAGAATCCTGAAGGAGCTAAGGTTGCTAGCAATACATTGTTATCCCGTTTTCTAACAGCTTTTTGGGAATAAAAAAATGGTATTCTCTCACCTGGAAGTCAGAGCCAGATAATGTCAAGAGCTTGGATACTTGGGGCCCGTTTGACAATTTACCAAATAGTGAAAATTTCTGTTCTTTTGTTACTAAAATCAGTTTGGGAACATAAATCCGTTTGTTAAAACTTTTGTGTCCGGGCACAAATTTGAAAAAAAATTGTTCCTAGAATCAATTTTGAAACAGAATCAAGAAGCAAAAAAAAGTAGCTTATTGATTCTAGGAACAATTTTTCCATTTCTGATTCATCTTGATTTTCTTCTTCCACTTGGTTTGTTGTTCTTCGCCTGCTATCGGCCACCGGCCATAGGCTAGAGCCAGCGAGGGTGTCATGGCCCTCACCGATGGCCGGAGAGGGTCCCCCTCAATGCCTGGGCGAGGGCAGCTCGAGACCGCGACAGCGAGGCCTCGCCCAACCGTGATGAGGCCGACCTCGTCGTAGCAACCCAGGCAAGGGAGATGGGTCGCGACGGCGAGGTCTACCTCGCTAGATTTGGGTGAGGTCGAACCTCGCCCAGCCAAGGCGAGGCCAACATCGCCGTCGTGATCAGTGTGGCGGGCGGCGAGGACCGCGACACCTTCATCGGCCCTGGCCTGTGGCCGTTCGCCGGTGTGGGCAACCGGCCATGGCCAAGGAAGGGAAAGGAAAGAAAGAAAAAAAAGAAAAAAAGGTAAACAAAAGAAGGAAATATTAAAAAATTCGAAATACTTTTAAAATATTTTTAATTAAAAGAAATTTGTATAGTTACCAAGCGCATTTCTGTTCCTTTTCTATTTTAAGAATAGAAATTTTGGACAGTTACCAAATGCCTTCAAATGCTTAGAAATTGTTCCCGGGTATGGAATAAAAAAGAATCATTTCTGAGCAGAATTGATTTTCGGGTACAAAATTGTTGCCATGCACACCCTTAAAGACTTGGTGTGTTCCGACTTTCAATGCTAAATTATTTGATTGCTGTGACTCAGTCAGTGAAAGGAATGGCTTATCCTTCTTTTTCAACTAGTTTGATTGGAAAGTACACACTGCTTCTTGTTTCGTTTGAATTATGAAATAAACATTCTTTGACGAGTGGAAATAAATTGAATATTATCCATTCCACAGTCAATGGCCATCGGATACTGATGTGTAGCTTAAAAATTAACCAGAGAAAGTATCTTTTGTGATAACTTGACTTTTGCCTTTGTTTTAAAACGTGTCACTTGAATTTCCAGTTTTATCAATTAGGTCACATAATTTTAATTTTGGTTTCAATCTAGTTGATCACTCTATTTCTAGATTTTAGATCTCTCTTCTCCTTCGAAAGAGCTTCCCTCTACCCAATGGGGTAGCTTAGCAAATGGAAACCCTAACTACCAAACTTCACCCTTCACCTTTCAGAGTTAGTCACCATTAATCACCAACAGCTCCCCCGTAAGAGCCTCTCTGTAGTTAAGCAGATGGAACCCTTTACTATCCCATGTTTTCCTTCCCATTTTAGACTCAGCCACCTTGAATCACAAACAGCCCCCCCATAACCTAATGCTTGGTTCACTAACCACCCACTCAGAACCCATTTACTCGTTACGGATCTATAGCTTTGAACGCTTCAGCAAAACTCTCGAATCACTCTTTGGAGTGGGAACTCTCCTATGAAGGTAAGGTTTTCTTGCGTCATTTGGTGCAGGAAACTACAGAAGCACCGGTGTCAAACCACCTCCATGGAGTCGGAAGAAGATGCAGACCAGAGGCTAGCCATGCTCTGTAAAAGATTAGAAAGATTGTAGTCAGATAAAGTCACAAAGAACATCCAAAGTACTCTAGCATCAGCGAAAGGAAAGGAAGGTAATTTAACGTTGATAGGATAACTCCTCAAGAACCCAAGAATCAACTTTCAAGCTCTCCAAAACACTTTAAGGAAAGCATGGCGAGTGGAAAATGTAGACTTTACTCCGTTAGAACAGGGTATTTTCGCTATAACCTTTGATTCTCCGGTTGTGAAGAAAAGAGTAATGGACCAAGGTCCATGGTCTTTCATGAATAACCTGTTGATTTTGAAATAATGGACACCAAATACCACAGCTTTATGTTATAACTTCGACTCGTGTGACTTCTGGGTGCATGTTTTGGGGCTTCCTTTTGAGTGGCTTTCTATGGAGGTAGTTCGTGAAGTAGCTAGTACCATAGGACAAGTGCAAGAAGTAAAGATTTAGACATGAGGAATGGTGTCTTATGGAAGGGCACGAGTAAATTTGGACCTCAAATTACCCCTGCAGTCAGGTATGCTTGCTGATAATGAAGGAAAGAAAATCTGGCTGGACTTTAAATATGAGAAGCTCCCATACTTTTGCTTCTTATGTGGAAAAATAGGACATTATGCATCTAACTGCGAGGAGGTGCCATTTAGGGTAGAGGATGTGAACAAGGATGAGGATAGACTTTTCGGCTCATGGCTAAAGGCTAAGGTCAGTAACAGCAACCCTTTCTGGAAGCTATTCCATGGTAAAGACTTACTTGATAATATGGAAGAGGAAAGCATTCCGAAGGCACCAATCCACCCTAAACAATTAGTTATTTACGAGGAGAGCAGCTCCAGCCCCATCCAGCAATTCCGGATGAATAAGGAGGACAACACAAAGAACATACTTACTGATAAGAGGAATTCAACAAGTCAAAGTAAGCAACTGGGAAATTCCATGTTAATTTGGCTAGAGATTAGGCACTCCCCATGGGACCGGTTTTAACTATGGTACCACTTAGTGCTAACAAAAATAAACAAAGTGGGTAGAAAACTCCAGTGCGTAAGAAGATTAGAAGGTTTAGCTCATATGACACTCAAAGAGATAAATCATTACTAATAGATGAAGACCAATTGCTTGAAACACCAATCCGGTCAGTGGAAGGCACAAGAAAATGGGCTATGGTGGCTAGCCCTAATAAGCCACTAGGGTTAAAATGAAGATTATAAGTTGGAACTATCAGGAGTTGGGGCACACCCTTGACAGTCCAAGCTTTGGGAGCCATTGTGGCTCAAGAAAGGCTCGACATACTATTTCTAATGGAAACAAAAAAACGAGAGGAAACGATCAACTGGGTGAGGAGGTAGTTGAAGTTTGATGAGTGTTTTGTGGTCAACCCAACTAGAAGAAGGGGTGGCCTAGCAATTTTGTGGAATGCTCCAGTTGCTTTATCAATCTTAAATTCTTCAAATGTAGTAATAGATACTGAATGCAAAGAAGAGAATTGTAAAACAAGAATGAGAGTCACATTTGTTAATGCTCCATCAATACACCGGGATAAAATCAAGGTGTGGGATGAGATATATAGAATCAACCAGAGAAACAGGCAGCCTTGGGTGTGCTTGGGGGACTTCAATGAAGTTCTGTATCATTAGGAAAAGGTAGGCAAAAGATTGGCTGAGCATTACAGACTACACGCTTTTAGAGAGTTCTTGCACAGCTGCGAACTAATGGACCTTGAAAACAAGGGCTGCGCATTCACCTGGTCCAACAGTCGTGAAGGAGAAGAGCTAGTGAAAGAAAGATTGGATAAAGCAGTAAGCAATCTAAGATGGAGACTACAATTCCCTGAGGCAGAAGTATACGCTTTACTGGCTATTGGGTCTGACCATAGTCTGATTCTATTGTCTATTAGTCAAGCACAAAAGAGAAGAAAGAACTTCACCTTCGAAGCATTTTGGCTAGGAGATGAGGAATGCAAAGGAGTTATTAATAAGGCATGGAATTCTTCGACGTCAGCAACTGAGGGCCTCTCGAGCAGTATGACCAATACTGCTGCTGCCGCCTTACAAAGCTGAAGCAAGAAGTTCTCAAATGGGCAGTCAAGAATAAAGCTTTTAACGAAACAAATCCAATACATAACAAATAGGCAAACTGCTAAGGAGGAAAAAGAACAACTACAAAAGTTGAGGAATGATGTTCAACGGTTATGGAGTCAGGAGAAAATGTACTGGGCAATGCGTTCGAGGATAAATTGGCTCAAGTGGGGGGGATCAAAATGCAAAGTTCTTTCACGCTTCCACTATTCAGCGGAGACAACAAAACAAAATTTCTATGTTGAAAGATATCACAGGGAATTAGACCCGAGATCAAGAACAACTAAAGAAGATGACTGATAATTTCTTTAGAGAACTATATACCTCAGTTGGACATCGACAATTTGACCCAATTCTTTAGCATTGCTCTTGTAGTGTGAAGGAGGAAACTAACCTTAGGCTGATTGAAGAAGTAACGATGGATGAGGTTAAACAAGCAACTTTATAGCTTGGAATCTCCAAGGCCTCGGGTCTGGATGGATTGAATGGCCAGTTCTTTCAACACTACTGGGAAGATATAAAATAGGCAGTATTTTCAGAGGTCAGAAACTTCTTCCAAACTGGACTGTTGAATCCCCAATTAAATAGAACGCTTATATCCTTGGTGTCAAAAGTTAAAACCCCAGAGAAGCTGGAAGAGTTTAGGCCTATAAGCTTGTGCAATTTCGCTTATAAGATCATCTCAAAAGTGCTAGCAAATAGGTTGAAACCATGGCTCCCCGAGTTAATTGAAGTTGAACAGAGTGCCTTTGTAGGAGGGCGGCAAGTACAAGATAACATCCTTGTAGTCCAGGAAGTTTTGCACCAGCCAAGGGTTCGAAGGAGAAAACAAAAATATTAGGCGGTCTTAAAGCTGGACATGCAAAAGGCATACGATCGGATCGAATGGGACTTTTCTGAAGGCCTGTATGCTAAAAATAGGGTTCAATGAAAGATGGGTAAACCTGATAATACAATGTGTTACAACAACCTCACTGAGTATGAAGGTGAATGGGGAACCATTGAATTACTTCCAGCCTACTAGAGGAATAAGGCAGGGGGACCATTTATCCCCGTACCTATTCATATTGGTTGCAAACTTCCTATCAATGTTGATGAAAAAGGCTATGCAAGATGGCACTATAAAGGGGATCAAAGTGAACAGACATTGTCCTGTACTATCTCATTTACTATTTGCAGATGATTCAATTTTATTCCTAGATGGGACGTTTCATGAATGCCAGAACCTTGCTGGCATAATTCACCAGTATTGCTACGCTTCAGGACAAGTAGTGAACTTGAACAAGTCAGGTATATTCTTCAGCAAAAACAGCCCTAGTGAATTAAGAAGGAACATGGCTAGAGAACTAAGAGTCCTGGAGATTGATAAGACAGGGAAGTACCTGAGTATTCCCTTTGATTGTGGAACATCCAAAAGGCAAATGTTTGCTTAGATTCTGGCAAGGGTAAATATGAAGCTTGAAGGGTGGAAAGAGAACACGATGTCTAAACTAGGGAAAGAAATTCTTTTAAAAACTGTTGTCCAAGCATTACCTCAATATGCCATGTCAATTTTCAAGATCCCACTTTCAATTTGTCAGGCTATTGAGCAAAAAATAACAGCTTTCTGGTGGAAGAACCAAATAGCAACAAAAGGACTATACTGGAGGAAGGCCGCAGTGCTAAAACAGAGAAAAAACAAGGGAGGCCTAGGGTTTAGGGACTTAATAGCTTTCAACAAAGCCATCCTTGGAAAACAGACTTGGCTATTAGCTAAAAACCAGACATCTCTGTCCAGTCAGGTCCTAAAAGGCTTATATTACCCAACTAAGTGCTTTTGGAAGGCAGAGAAGGGATCCAGACCATCTTGGGGATGGCAGAACATACTTATGGGGAGAACGGCAATTGAAGACTCGGTCATGTGGTTAGTTGGCAATGGTCAAAAAATTAACATCAAGGAAGATAAGTGGCTCAAAAAGGGGAACTATAAGGGGACTGGCAAGTGAAGGAGACCCAACTATGGTTTATGAACTTGTGAATCAAGAGTCAAGCACTTGGAAGGAACCGGTCCTATGAAGAATATTCGAAGAACAGGTGGTGCGTGAGATCCTCACTATACATATTGGATCACAGATAAATTAAGATAAACTGATCCGGATAGGTACGAGGGAAGGAGAGTACACGGTTAAGAGCGGATACAACACTCTCCGCAAAAACAAAACAACAGAAGCTCAAAGTGCCTCTTCCTCTCGTCAATCCCCAACTCAGCTATGGAACAGAATCTGGAAAATGAAAGCCCCCCACAAAATCAAACACTTCATTTGGTCTGTATGTCAAAACGCATTGCCGACGAAGGAATATTTGTACAAAAGGAAAATGGTACCTGACCCATTATGCCCAATATGTCGAGCGCATGTGGAGACCCCAGAACATTTACTTCTTCTCTGTAAATGGACGAGGGAAGTCTGGGATGCTCCTATACTAAACATCTAGATTTCTAAATTCCAAATTTCAAGAATAGATGAATGGTTGATGCACTATATTCACGGAAGCAATAGCTCACCTGGTGTAGAGATAGTCTCAGTAGTCCTCTAGGAAATCTAGAAAGCAAGAAACAGTTTTGTCTTTAGAAGGCATCTCTCGGACCCAAAGTTGTTGGCTGAAAGAGGATATCAATTGCTCAGAAATTTTAGCAGGTGGAACAACCTTGACAATGAAAGCGCAGCCAAGAACAGTGAAGGCGACGATGCTTGGACTCCTTCAGAAAGGGGCGAAAAGAAAATCAATATAGATGCAGCTCACCAACCTGGATCACTTGAAGGATCAATTGCCTACGTGTGCCGCGACTCAACTGGAACTCTGATCGACGGATTTGCAAAGGGCGTTCCTGCCTCCTCAACCGAGCAAGCCGAATGCCTAGCAATGGTAGAAACCCTCAAATTTCTCTCCTCACGTGCGGATGAAAGACTAACTGTCCAGTCAGATTGTCTGAATATGGTCAACACCTTGAAGTCTTCACAAGCACTGCCGTGGGAATAGCGGGTAGTCATTACTGAAGCACGTGGGTTGACATCTCTCTTTACAAATTTAAAACTGCAATATTGTAATAGAAATACAAACAGTGTTGCGGACTGGGTAGCGAAGACCCACAGGAACAAAACACTCACTGATCACTGGTTGATTTGTCCTCCGTAGGCCCTTAGAGACTTGCTCTGTTTTGAGACTCCGAAAAGGAGTTATGGTTTTACTAGATATCAATGAAAAGTATTTGATTCTGGCCAAAAAAAAAATCTAATTCTGGATCAGTGATCCATTGAAAATCTAACTGGACAGAAACTTGAATCGTTGTTAAGTGACTTGATGAACTAAAATTTAGTGACTTGTCGTTAATGCAATTTCGGCACATCCTCACTTGCATTCAAATTAATAGACAATTCTGCTGCTCCGCGTGTGTAAAATCAAAATCATTGTCCGCGCTCATAAGCTCATAAAAGTGTTGGTAACATATAAAAATTTTGAAATTTTTTTCTTTTAAATAAAATCTTGGCCTACAGCTTCACCTCTAAACATGCGAAGTTCTTCCTTAATCAAGATGACCACAATTATAAACGAACTAGATCATTTAAAAACTCTAAGTTGCATGAGATCAATCCTTTGAACAATTAGAGATTCAACTCTCTTAGAGTTGAAAGATTTTTTTGAGTTATGACCTCACTTTACCTCCAAACCTAGTGAAATTCTTCTGTAATGAAAAGGAACACAATAATCAAAAAATTACCTGATTTAAAAATTTTAACTTTTGCAATATTACTCATGAAGAATTGAAGCTTAACATTTCTTTCATTTTAAAGTTCTTTTCAGAATGTTGGAGTCTCTGATTGATAAGTTAAAATGCTATAATGGTACATTATTTCTGAGAACAAGTACGCCAACATCAACAGCGATTCTTGTTATGTGACCCAATGGCCCAGTGATCCTTGTGGAAATTAGAAAAAGGTAACATCTCTTGATAGAATCAGCAACAATTGATCTGATGGATTGATCATGGAGAATTCTGCCTTAAGCATAAGGTTTCGATGCTTCTTGTAACTTCTTGAGATTCGATTGTGACTCGTGTGAAAGCAACCTTTTGTCATCTCCTAATCTGGGCATGTATAGCAGACCTTTGACCGGACTCAGGAGGTGGTCCTGGACGAGGGAAGTAGTCTGATGCCTAAAAGTTCGCCACGAAAGAGTGGGAGAGGATGATTCTCGCAAACACCAACGAGGAGAAGTTCAAACTGATAAGACTGTCTTGATACTTCCTGGAGACTTATTTATGTCAGACTTCAGTTTAGAAGGTCGGAGAAGAACAGCTATACTTCGAGATGGTCTCTAGTAACTATTACAGGGGACTTATTCATGTCCTACTAATTGATAAAGAATGAAGAAGACAAAGTATGATCTGCCGACACGGGTACTCCCCACAAGTCTAGGATGTCAAGAACAAAATTATGCTAAAGAAAACACAAGTGGTAGACTGTGCACCAAACTCTTCCTAAATCCTAAAGACAAGTAAGGTTGAGACTGCGACATTAGATCCTTATAAAGAGATTTCTGAGATCTTGCTGTATACCCATTTTGCATTTGTTTCAGACTTTTGGCGGAAGTTCCACATGTGGCTTTCCTCATGGGTGGCGGCATGAGGTCCAGAGGGATAAGTACATCTTCTTTCATCAATTCGCACTAGGTTTCAACACAAGGAACCGAAGGGTCTGTAGTCTAACATCCGATTCCAATGGCAATATTTCTTCACCGTAGCTTTTTGACAACAATCCAGCGGCAAGACTCCCAGCGCTATGTACTCTGTCAGTGGCTTTCTTTGCCTAGAACGATGCCAAACGTCAAGTACCAACCATAGATCGAATAATAAATTACACAGTGAAAACATTCGATTTATCGATTCACTATAAATTACCTCTTTCTTCCGGTCAGTACATCCTGTTAGGACTGCAAGTAACAATGCTTGCGCAAAGAGTGCAACTATAATCCTGGCCCATAGGCCCTGCAGCTCAATAAGAAGAACAAGAACATTGGACTGACTCCTAGTTACGATGAAAGCAAAGGACGAATTGCAGTAGAATGGTAGGGTAACTGTGATTTACCTTTCCACCAATGTGACAGAGAAAAGCTACGAATATGGCAACCGGAATGCCCAACAGATAGTAGGCACCCAAATTGATGAAGGCTCTAATCTTTTGCCATCCACGTCCTCTTGCAGTGCCCGAAAAAACTGTATCTTGTAGCAGCAAAACAGTTGAAGTACAGGTCGGTTTTGACTTTAACATATATGAGATTTGACTCATTCTCCATCTTCCCTCCCTAATTATCAGGAAGAGTAGTCAATGTTAAACTAGGTCAGGTGCACCATTAAACTGCAATAATAAGCAAAGTATACCTGAAAACACGGACTGAATGCCACAAAGAAAATGGGAAGTTGCGATTAGTACCAGCATATCTCCCACATAGTTCACGACTTCTTCTGAGCTATAGAGGTAGCCTCATGCCCTTCGACTGAAGATCATGAGAGTACCAGCAAGCAAGCCTTCCATGGCAACCATTATTAAGGAAACATAAATTGCCAAACGAGCTGTTCGTGGACTTCCAGCACCCAATTCATTTGAAACTCTCGTGCTACCAAAATAAGGCCAAGAAAGTGTGAGACTGTACTATAGCTGCTGCTTTGCAAGATCTACTGAAGTAAATAAAGCTTAACCAGTTAGGATTACATTATTGAACCACTGAGTCCTAGAGGTATCATGCAAACCAAGTAGCTGGTGTTGAGGCTGAAACAAGCAGAAGATACTAATTTTACATTGTTTAAAAATGATAGCAACTGGTGCCAAGAGGTTAGCAATTTTGTTCGCTTCGAGTTGATACAAACTACAGATGCACCTGATTGAGAGGACCGACGTTTCAAGTTTTGGGTTGGGAAGAAGTCCTGATAATAAGACCATCATTTCGAAAGACCAAATCTAATAGGAGAACGATCATGGCGCTCTGTTTGTGGATACCAAGCATGTGGTATTGCTTAGCTCCATAAGACTGACCGCAAAATGTATCCAATGCACTTGCCATTCCTGTCTGTTATGGACCAAGCATCTATAAGATGGTGCAATTCTTAGATGTCATAAAATGAAACTGAAGAAGTTTGTCACTATATCCTAGGAACCCAAATGAGGCCTTGCTTGGAGCATCATGAGTGTTTTGCCATAGTTCACTCAACTATATCCAGTGGAAGGATCTGAACAAAATAATTGTTTTATCTATTTCATTTTCGGACTGGGGTCCCCAATAATCTTCTTTAAGTGCAGTTAACAAATATCCTAATATGTGACAAACACCAGCATTGAGTTTCCAATCTCAGCATTGCTAAACCTAGCTAGAGGGGAAAGTGACACATTTGGCGCACTGAGCTTATTGAGAGATAACCTGTCCAGTAGATCAATCTTTGTCAAACTGCAATAATCTGATGAGGAGCTAAGGTTTAGACAAGCGATCTATTCATGGTAATTGGAAAACCAGAGCGCACGGAGTCTTAATTGATCCAACAATTGCTAGACTCTGTTTATTCAACAGGAAAAAGAACTCCTATAATCATGTCAATAATAGAAGTGGCACAAGACATCTTTCAAGATAAATAACATCCTGGAAGAAAACTTTCATAGAAGTGACATAGTATGGTGCTACTTTCAGATTCTTAAAATCTTTTGTCTCTTTGTTGGTTTATCTCAAGATGAAAACAGGAAGAATTGTGGTATCTTACCAACATGCTAAAGCCAGTCACAGAAGCGAAGGATGTGGCCACGGAAGCACCGGAAAGTGCCAGCTCTCCAAAATGACCCACAAACGTCACCGAGATCACCTGCAAACAATATATCATCAGATTCACCAATACCAACGGCCTGGCCAATGATAGTTGTTGCTTCATTTCCAAGAAAATCTCGCCTTTCTTGAATCCATTCCCTGATGTGGACGCCTTCTTCTCCTGAGAAACTGCCAACAGGGGTGACTCCAAATGCTGTTTCTGTTCTTCCACGTCCATTTGATTGGTTCTTCTGTGCTTTTGGGCAGAGCGAGCGAAGCAGAGGGAAAAAACAGGGCAATAGCATTAGATATCCAAGAGATTCTCTCAGCAGAAATGACCAAGTTGACAACACCCATTTCTTTCTCTGACGGTTAAGTTTTTCTGCTCACATGCTTTGTGAAGTACAATTAGGCAGAGTTTTGTCGAGTTAGATTTCTTTTGGGGGTCTCTTTATCTGCTTGAGAGCTTCTGAGGTGTTAAATGCAAATAAAGGGAACAGACACAACCAGAAGATCCCACCAAATTAGCATTCCTTTTTGTTTTGCTTGAACTAGAAAAATCAACATCCTCGTAGATAGAATATCGCTCACAGTAATTGTCGATGTCGACTCACCATATTTGGTTGCTCACTGAACTTTGCCTTTACTTGAAAGAGGTTGATGCATAAGTCGAACTTTCTAGTTATATCACTAAAAACCAATATTAAGCTTTTATTTTCGATCTTCAATTAAGTAACGCTCCCTTTTCCTTGGCCTCGCCAAAATTTCCTTGTGTAGTAGATGTGACACAAGTGTGTCGCGCATGTTCCATACACATTTTCTTTTTTTCTTTGAAAATTCAATTATAGTAATTCTGCTTTGTTCAATTTCATGTCAAGTATAATTACTCTAAATACTCTCACAAAGTCAACTATTTTTTACTACATACCCCCAACCTTATAATCATTTACCTAACCGCCCCTCGTTGCTATCTATATCATGTCACCGTCTCTACTCCGTTAATCCTTTGCATCTCTATCTCCATCGCCACAGACCTACACTTGGTGTATTTAGTGAAAAACTATCCCATCTCCTCCACCATTTGCCCCTCTGTTTCTGACATCATTGCGTAGAAAAAGTCCCCGCGACGCTTATGATCTATGCAAACAAGTAGAAGGCCCCATGGTGGTCGTGTTGTAGATAAGACATCATATATAATACTCCACTCACCATCCCGTTCACCGCCACTCCGATTACACACCCCTCCGCACGTAGCCTTTGCGGGAAGATCCCTAGCTGTGCACCCATGTGATCAGCCTCATCCTGATAGAGAGGAATGCTACGTAGTACAACACCGAGGCAATACCCCACCCATATGAGTTTCATGTGGTTATGGTCGTTGATGTGAGGCACATTATGAGGGAGGTGAGTAAGAAGATCATCCCGTCGACACTGTTCAGCAGCAACGGCTACCGCCCAACCTGTGTTGAGGAAGGTGGTGATGAGGAAGAGCACTCCCTTTTCGAAGCCGACTGCAATGGCGCAAGGAGCTTTTTGTTGTAGGAGGTCATGTTGGCCTTCTTGAAAATGCAAGCACTGTAGAGGATGATAGCATCGATACAAGGGACCTACTTAAAGAAGTGGATTCAAACGATGTAAATAAGGATGCGGTGGACAGACAAGGCCATATGGAGGATGAGATCCTGCCACATACCGTCCCCAATGGTAGACTTTGACAATGTCGTCATTGCACTCCGTAGGAATTTTGTTAATGCGTCATCTATACAAACTCCTCAATCCATCTTTCTAGAGTTTGGAGAAATGTCCCTTTATTAAAACACCCGATGAGTGCAACGACGACGTTGTCAAGGTCACCAAACAGAGCATCAAGGAGAGTGTATGGCGGGAGCTCCTCCTCCACCCAACCCTGTCCATTCGCCACATCCTTGTCTATATCATTGGGATCCAATTCTTCTAAAATGCCTCTAGCATCGATGCCATCGTCCTCTATAGCCCTCGCATTTCGAGAAAGCCAGCATTACTTCCTTCAACAAAAAGCTCCTCACGTTAAAATCATTGTAGTCGGCTTCATAAAGACAATGATCATCCTCATTGCAATCTTCAACCTCGACCAGGTGGGGTTCCGACTATTGTTGAGAAGAAGCGCCGGTGGGAGGATCTTCTTGCTGGCCTCTCTCGGAATGTAAGCTCATGTGAGCATGGCCATGTGCATTGTCTCAGTGTTGTCCTACACGATCTTCTTCTCAATTGGGATGGGGCCAATCATATTTGTGTATAGCTCAAAGATCTTCTTGCTAAGTCTGCGTCGCAGGGTACGCAATCGACGTTGCCTTGAACCGAGTGGTGAGTGGAGTGTTATCAATGACGTCCTTATCAATTTATAAGGTGATTGCCATTGACCAAGCCTTCTCTTGTTCGCGGTAATTGCGAGCATCTTGTAGGTGTTCTTCTACATGATAATGTCGGAAACGGCAGGGGTAGACACGGTAGGAGATGGGTCAGTTTTTTGGTAAATACACCAAGTGGAGGTTTGTGGCGCGTGAGATAGAGCTGCGAAGGAACAATGGGGTCCACGGTGATGGATGGAGGTAGTTGCGAGTGACAATTAGGGAAATAATTCTAAGGTAATGGTTATCTAGTAAAAATGGATGGCTTTGTAAGGTATTTAGAGTATTTATACACAATAAGAATATAGTAATCTATGCTAATGTGGATGAGGACAAAAAAGAAATATAATGATGAATTTTCAATGAGTATAAGTAGACAAAAATTTATTAGGAAATTCAATTTCTTTTTGAATAAGAAGTTTCTCGGTAAAGCAGCTCAGACCATGAACTCATACTTCGCTTGATTTCCCTTTGCCTCTTTCATTTATTCTTTCTTTCCAACATCCAACAGAGACATGATCGTATCTTTGCATTGTTCATCATTCACCTAGCTTCAAAATCATAACATCATACCAAATCTTCATCAACCAGGGAACTCATTAAAGCCATAATCCATATTGTATTCGTCACATATGTAATGAAACATGTTCAAATCACAAACAGGAACTCAATGGCAGATAATCTGGAGGGAACCAATAGTTAAGACTTCTCGTCTTTGTTTATCCAAGAAAAGAGTATAGAGAGGTACTTATCTTGGAGATGCAGATGTTGATTTCAAAGGATGATCAAACTAAGTAGCTGATGTCTTGGAGGTGTCATTTCTGGTGATCGACGTTGGCGAAGAAGAAACGAGCAGGAGCCAAGCTCTTCGTAGTCTCTGACAAGAAAAAACAGTAAAACAGAGGAACAATCAGTGGGACTCTGGAGCGGCGAATGGTGACAATCAGCGGTGGCTTTCGGTGTTAGGGGGGTGAAAGAGAAGGAAGATTGGTGAAGAAGCTTCTGGTAGTTCAGGAAAAGACCGAGGATCAATGCTATTGAGTGAATAGAAAAATGAGAGTCAGAGAATGAGAGAGAACTTAGCTTTAATCATGTTGCCGTAATCCAATTGTTCGATGGAGAAGTTTCGACTGAATGTAACCAAAATCAAGCTTGATCGAAGCTGAAATCGCAGAGCTAAAGGCATGATATAGAGAGAGCTTTGCTGTGGCGGGAACTGGAGATCTTCGTCCGAAAGCAGGACGAAGACATTATAGGACAGAGACGGCAGAAGGCACAAATCAGCGGGAATGAAGCTCTGGCTAGAGGCCAACAGGATAGGGTCGTCCTCACTAGATATTTTGACTTTCCCTGTGACACTGGTCTCTCTCTTATCACTTAATACCAATCGATTGCAATTAAGTATCATTTCATTCCGGTGGGTTCAATGTTGTTGTAGCTTCTATCCAGTACTTTGTCCCATTGAAACAAACTGGTTCGAGTCCTTTAGATATCAGTAGGTAGTGCAGATTTTAATATGGTCATCGCGTAGGAAACTATCTCGCTACTGACGATGAATGGCACTCGAATAAGTGCGAGACTCATGCTAAGATGATTGACCTATACAACCGCTTTAACAAGCAGACAACATATTAATGCCTATGTAACGTTTTCTGGTCATATTGTTTATTAAAGAGCTTGATATGGCATGGTGACCTCTTTTTGGAAGCTCTAGCAATCTTGTTCATGGTCAGTGCTTATGGGATTACAGTCATTAATAAGTTGGTTGACGTTGAGTGCATGACTCTTTCAACCAGCATAACCAAAGCTGATAATCATCCCAAATTTAACATTACCATCTACCAAAAATATAAAGCGCTGACCAAGACCTCCAAATCGTAAAAATCGGGTGAAAACAGTGGCATACCTCTTGGATAGCTTGTTTGGCGCACCAGCGATGACCTTGGCCACCCAGAGGAGGGCGAGCTCGGCCATGAGCTCCCTCAAAAACTCACGTTCACGGCAACAGTGATAGTGCTGACAAGCTTGGTGATGATCCCATCCCAATCCTATTCATAAACATAAGAGCAGCTATGATAGCGGAGAGAAGCAATTTACCAGAAAGCGATTCACAAGAATCACCTGGTCATGATGCGGAAGATGAATACGGACGTCAATCGACAATTCGATTGCCTTAATTCTGACAAAACTGAGGAAATTGGTGAACCAATCTCAAGCTGGTCACAAACGGTGGAACGCCGGGCCAAGGCGCCTTCATACTCTTGTCCAAATCTCGAATCCCACGAGGAGCCTGGCCATGTGAGCTTCTCTTAAAATCGTGAACTCTCAAAAACCCATCTCGCCAATAATGTCTTTCTCTTCTCAAGAACTATGGGGCTAAGGATTCGAGTGAAATTTGAAAAGAAAATTGTGATCTTCAAGAATGCCATTATAACAAAGAAAGGTGGCTGTAGAGATGCGTTTATGCTTCAAAAATTAAAAGCCCAAATAATTCATCTTCTTGCAACAAATTACCAGCCAACATGCAAGATTTCCCAAGATCCACAATCCAAAGTCCACTCACCTTTGCTAACCGATTTTTTTTAAAAGAGAAGTTCCCATCCAAAAAGGCAAGTAAGGACTTGGCCGCACACAAAGCAGTTAAGGACGCCGTGCTCCTCGCTGGACCTTCTGTGCGTGAAGGCGGGGGCTCGTCAGGATCAGCCTGGGTGATGTCTCGCTACAGGGACACCAGGAGGGAGCAACGTCGGCAAAAGATCGCAGGAGATGTCGGGAAAGCTTCCGAGTTCATCAGACGGTTGCTGGAACTCGCAGCGGGAGGCATTGCAGGAATCTCATCGTGGCAGGGCTCGCTGAACATGGTGTGAGCGTCGGCTTAGCGCGATGGCTGGCTGTGGCAGCGGGACTGCTCATTAGAGTTGAACACGATTGAGAACAGTTGCAAACCATCGAAGAAAACGGATAAAGATTCGGTTGAAAGAAAATCTGAGCGGCTTCATCCGTTCGTTTTGTGTTATTTTCAAATGTCAAACCCACGATCGGTGCTTGGCCTGGATTAATCTTGGTTTCTGTTGAATTCAAATCAAAGTCTCTTGAGATAACCACTTGGACTCTTCAGCGAATGTTCCCCCATCAGATTTGCTCTATCCCTTCTGTTCTCACCTCACCAAGATTTACGGCCACGAGTGTTATCGCTTCATCTTTTGAATTCATGAGCTTGCGATGGCCGGCTATCTATAGGAGGTGATCCTATGTGCGATCGTCCGTGGTAACGTCATGGAGCGGCCATGAGATTTGCATGTTCTAGATGAGATGCGAATTGTCAACTATGTAAATGATATTTTTGTTTAGGGGTCGGGTTAGATCCCTAATTTTCTTATGCAATAAATGACTAAATAAATTATCCAAAATTTAGGTATCAACATATTTGACCAATGATCATTAGCTTATTTATTGTACTATCCTTAAACATCTTTTTTTTTTGGGTAAAGATACTATCCTTAAACATCTATCTTTTATAAAGTTCAGAATTTCTAAAAAAAATGAAAAGGAAACTATCTCAAAAATGTTCTTGAATCATATGGTTAGTTTCTAACAGATCTTTCTTCAATCATATTATATTTTATTTTAACGTTACAAAGGTGATCGCTTCTGGCGCTTCTTGCGACACTCCCGAAGCGATCCGCCATCCGAGGAGACAAGTTTAGAGGTAAAGCCAAGCTGGGGACCCATCGGTCTTTAATCGGCACGTGTTCTCCCAAACTCTTTTCACTCGTGACATTGGAATTTCATTTCAATTGATTAATCATATGAGAATTCTAAATGACAAGGAGTTACCACAAGCCTATTGATGTTAGTTGGAAACCAAGTGAAATATGGGAGAATACCTCACTTCCCACACAACCAAAATTTTAGACCGGGGGACTTGATTGTGCTAATTATTCAACTAATGCCCTTTTACTACCTAACTTGATTGATTGTTAACTAAGTATGTCATGCGGTCTTTGTCCAATTATGAGTCCTAAAGTTTTCATCCCGCTAAATGTCCATGCAATTTTTTGGGTGTTTATTATGGTCTTAGATTGTAATCTAACCATTCGACTAGGAAAATGAATCACGCTACCAAAAATATATAAAAGCAATCACAAAAAACACATCAACAATAGTAAGGAAGAGCGAATAAAAGGTAAGGTACGATAAAGTAACCCGACGCAATATTCAGGTAAAGAACATTACAAGGCCTCATTCTTAAGTGCCAGGAGAGCGACCCTCTGAGCTAAAATTGAATGGAATCCAAAGTTAAATTCTAATTCTAATATCTAAAAAGGAATCTTTTATTAATGAAATCTACAAAAGAGGAAAAACATGTATTTGAACTAATCCTTAAATGCAAATCTAATATTAATGCAACCAGATTTCTATCTTTTCAATTTTATTTATTTTTTCTACATTTTTTTCTTTTTATTTATTTTATCTGAAAAAAAGACTATCTAAATTTCGGATTTGTTTAAAAACTCCAAAGAAAATATCTCCCTAAACAAATGAGCCTAAGCTAAAAGGAAATGGAATTAACACTATAACCTAAAATGCAACCACCTAACTAAGGCTTGCACTTATTTATATACATATACACACGAACATATATATATTATTGTTTATTTTCTTTTTCCCCTTTTATTTCTTTATTCCAATTTTATGATTTATTATTTTTCATTTTTTAATATTTTTAGTTTTTTATTATTTTCTGTCTTTCAATCTCTTTCTCGGTACAACACCCTCAGAACATGAACTCACACTTCGCTTGGTTTCCGTTTGCCTGTTTCATTTATTCTTTCTTTCCAACATCCAACAGAGACATGATCAAATCTTTGCTTTGTTCATCACTCACCTAGCTCTGTGCATCGTTGTTCTAGCTTCAAAATCTTAACATCGTCAAAAATCTTCATCAACCGGGGAACTCATTAAAGCCATAATCCATATTTTAATCGTCGCATATGTAATGAAACATGTTCAAATCACAAACCGAAACTCAATGACAGACGATCTTCAGGGAACCAGTAGTTAAGATTTCTCGTCTTTGTTTCTCCAAGAACAGAGTGTAGAGAGGTACTTACCTTGGAGATCAACATGTTGATTTCAGAGGATGATCAAACTAAGTAGCTGATGTCTTCAAGGCGTCATTGCGGTGATCGGTGTTGGCGAAGAAGAAACAAGCAGGAGCCGAGCTCTTCAAAGTCTCTGATAAGAAAACACAGTAAAACAGAGGCACAATCAGTGAGGCTCCGGAGAGGCGAACCGTGTTGATTATCACCGCTTTTGGTGTTTGGGGGGGGGGGGGTGATAAAAAAGGAAAATCGATGAAGGAGCCTCTGGTAGTTCAGGAAAAGACTGGAGAACAATGCCATTGACTGAATTGAAAAATGAAAGTTAGAGAATAAGAGAAAACTTAGCTTTTGTTGCAGTAATTTGGCTGTTCAACGGAGAAGCGTCAACCGAATGTAACCAAAATCAACACTGATCGAAGCTGAAATCACGAAGCTAAAGGGCGCGATATGGAGAGAGCTTTGCCGTGGCAGGAACTGGAGATCTTTGTCTGAAAGCAGGAGGAAGACATTACATGACGGAGATGGATTTCGCACGAATCAGCACTGATTGACACCGTGACACTGTTCTCTAAATATGTTGACTTCCCCTTGACACTGTTCTCTCTCTTATCACTTAATACCAATCGACAGCAATTGGGTAATATTTCATTTTGGTGGGTTCAATCTTGTTCTAGCTTTTAGCTAGTACTTTGTCCCATTGAAACAAACTGGTTCACGTTCTTTAGATCTCAGTAGGTAGTGCAGATTTTAATATGGTCATCACTTAACAATCTGTATCGATACTGATTACTGACAATGAATGGCATTCGAATAAGTGCGAGATTCATGCTAAGATGATTGACCTATATAAATACTTTAACAAGCAGGCAACATCATATGACTGTTGATGCCTAAGTAACGTTATCCGGTCACAGCGTTTATTAAAGAGCAGGATATGGCATCGTGGCCTCTTTTGGGAAGCTATAGCGATCTTGTTTGTTCATGGTCAGTGCTTATGGGATTGTTCAGATAAAATTAAATGTATCTATGCTAATCAACATGCATTTAAAAAATAAACTATATACTAAAAATAGACTACCACATGAGTTAACACAAACTTTGGCTTTACCATGAATTGGGGTCTTGGGGACACCAGGAGGCGAAACAAAATAAGGTTGTGGCCATAGAGTTGAAGGAGTGCCAGCGAAGGGATCTGGCCAAGAGCAATGACAGTGGCGAATTTACAAACAGCGCGAGGGGGTGCGCCATGACTAGGCGAAACAACAGCAAGGCTTCGCGGGCGTAATGAACTGGAACACCGGAGAAACCTGCAAGGAAAAATCATGGTGGTAACTTTCTTTATCGTCGATTGTCGATCACGCCTGAATCTCGCTGGACTGAGGTAGCGAAGGGACGTGGAAGCACACACCCCGGGGGGGCGTCAGTATCGCCAGTTACAGGAGTGGATCTCGAGGCGCGTCACAGGTACAAGAGGTGGCCAAAGACCAAGGCAGGAAAGGACGCGGTGCTCCTCGCTGGACCTGCTGCTGCACGTGAAGGTGGGGGGCTCGTCAGGATCAGCTTGGATGATGCTTCGCCACAGGGACACCAGGAGGTATCAACGTCGGCAACAGACCGCAGGAGAAGCCGGGAAAGCCTCTAAATTCGTCAGACGGTTGCTGGAACTCGCTTGCAGAACACGACGTGAGCGTCGGTGGAGGGCGATGGCCGGCTGCGGCGGCGGGACTGATCATGAGAGTCGAACACAAGGAGAACAAGGGATAAAGCTGAAGGATCGTGCCCCCCTTGCCATGAAGTGATGATGACCTTTGTTTTTAGCCACCTTCCTTCTCCAAATACCCGAACGATCTTCATCCGTTCCTTGGTTTTAGCCACCTTCTTTCTTATTTCAAAAAATAAATCCCTATCACTATCAGATGTTTCAATGTCCAGATATCCGTTTTCCTTTCCAAAGATCCGCCGTTTTCTGAGGAGCCAACATGCGACTTTTCCTAGAGCATCAATTAGAGCGAGTATGGCGCTACGGATTAGAGTTTGCATTTTTTTAGGATAATATGTCTAATATTGGCGTACAACGGAGCCAAAGTTTATGAAAACTGAAACATATCAATAAGGAAATTCGACCAAAAACAAATAGGGAAATTAAATATTTTCGTAGCACGAAACAAGTAGAGTTTAGAATTCCTTCAACTTAAGACTGTTCGTTTCACGGAAAATAGCTTCCAAAAACATATTTTTCATATTTTCCGATGTGCAGTTCACGGAAAATAAACTACTTAAGGAAAATGTTTTCCGCTTTTTGAAGGTGTTTTCTACGTTGGAGGAAAATTTTTCAAAAGTGGAAGCTATTTTCAATGTAGAAAACACCTTCAAGAGTGAAAAATACTTTTCATATCCTCTTTCACCTCAATTTCTTTCACCAAACACATTTTGCTTTTATTTTTATATTTTATTTAATTTTATTCAAATTTTTTAATTTTTTTAAAAAACGAATTTTACGTTTTTAAAATTTTTTTCTTTTCTTTTCTTTCTTTTTCATTTTCTTCTTCCTTGGCTGGCAATTGGCCACAAGCAAGGCTCGAGGTCACTGGCCTTGGGCAAGCAAGGCTGAGCCTCACTTGTGATCGGTTGCCAGCGACCTATAGAGGAAGAAAGAAAAGAAAAAAGAAAAATTATTAAAAAAATTCAAAAATAATTATAAATTCAATTTTTAAAAAATAAAATAAAAGATAAAAAATTAAAAAAAATATTGAAAGGAGTACAAGGAGGATTTTCTATATAAAACGATAAAAAATATTTTTTAGTTCATTTTTAAGTCTCAGCCGAGCATTAGAAAATATTGACATTTTCTTGAAAAATTACTTTCCAGAAAATATTTTCCAAAATCGTCACATGTTTTTCACAAAATGAAGGGAGCTTAAATCTTGAATGGCGGGCAGTGGGCACAAAAAACACGTGGAATGTCCTTATCACATTTAAATGATTTCGGCTTTGTGTTTCTTCGTTGAAGACTTTGACGGATTGACCAAGAGCAAACAAGCCAACTGGCCAATGCCAGGGGGAATGCGAGAATACAAGGGACGACAGCAAAGTCTCTGTAGCAATAATTCAACATAGAAGAATTTGATATGAACAGGAAATGACTTCCAAATTGAATGGATCAAACGTATATTGAACTCCAAAGTGTAACCTTGACCCCAAATTTCGATTTTCAGGTGGCTGTTAACCACTAATGATTAAAGTTCACTATTGAGTTCTCTATGATACATTGACAGCGATGTCGATGGCGAAAGCCGCCAGATGCACATCACCTGGTTGGCAGGGGGCGGCAGAGCTGTGAGACGGGAGAGATGTGTTTTGTGGTTTTTCTCGTTTTGGTAATAGGTGTATTAGTGTATTTCGTTTTTCTTGTTCAAGTTTTCTGTTCATGTTATGTCGACACATTGCTAATTAAAAGTTTCATCAATGATTGAATGCGGTCGAGCAGCTGCATTAATGCGCATCCCTAGAGAGGCGGGCTGGCTCTCCATAGTTCATTAGCGAGGGTTCTCCAGCAAAGGCGGGTGGCGGATGCCCCCCCTCCAAAATAAGAAAATCAACTTTGTTTTGCTATTTCCCTACACTCGGTTGGGAGAAGATATCAACACATCATATTGTTATGTAGTATGGAGCAACATAAAAAAATGTCTTTCGGAGATTATGTTAGATCGTGAATACAAGTTACAGAGAAGAGAGAAGCTAATAAATTACTTGAATAGCTTGATGTACATCATGCCAGATGAAGTAATATTTGCAATCCTAAAGTATTTTCTTTAAGAAATTGACTCTTCAGAGCAAACTGCATATATAAAAAATATTAATCTGTTTGTGTGCCTTGCAGGGTCTTCCATGGATTTTTAGATAACGAATCCATGAGTCTATACCCTCAAATTATAAAAATAAGCAAGATATCCATTCTATTTTTGACCTTTCCACGACATATTCTCCAGTTAGATTTTTTTATGAACTTACGTGGAGTTTGGACTTTTTAAAAGTGTTATCTGATCTTAACAGCAGCTCGCGTCGTCTTACTTCCAAATTCAGCTTTGATCCTTTGGTAATAATATTATCTAGGGTGTGGATCCGTCATGGAAGCTTCATTTATTGATGTTGGTGATGAGCGATGAACATATGAAGTCGACATTTCTCTACCACTGGCATCTGTCAAATATGCAGGCTGTGTCGGCATTGGGAGGGTTGTACTCTGGCTCCCGAGCATTAAAACCACCGAAGCCATGGTAGGCCGTCTTTTTACGTTCTCTTGACCACATAACAACGCAATGTGAATACATCTTAACATTTCGCTTCTCGAACTGCCATGCAACATTGGGTCTATAAGGCAAAAAGGTGTTCCATCTTTCCAATTTTTCCATGCCTGCAGTGCACAATCACAAAAGCAAGTAACCGGGTTTTGTACTTTCACATGTGCAAGGAGAAGTATTAAAACTTTCACTAACTAAATTGTTGGATGAAATCCACAATTTCGAACTCACGTTGCCCAGTAGGTGCTCCAAATTCCCAAACTGCTGAAGTGTGAATTCTTCTTGCGGCTCATGATCTCTAATACCACTACGCCGAAACTATACTGTCGCGACCTAAAATAAAAATTTGCGTTTCGATCTTAGGCTAATGGATTACTAGATTAATTAAATTAACTAACCTAGCTCGAGTTCTCCCAAACTCTACCAAATCGCAACTTAGGTCCAATTGTAAATGTGCAAATATTTTCAATAGGAGTCGCCACTAATCATTTATGGTAGGTTGATTAGAAACCTAAATAAAATAGCGGAAGTACTATTTTATTTCTACGAACCAGAAATTATGGATTCGGGACTTGGTTATGTTAAACTCCTTAACGCCCTTTCGGTACCAATTTCAAGAAAAACACTCAATTTTATAATTTTAAAAAATTCTTATTTAAAGTTCAAAAGTGCAGAAATTTCTTTTTGGGTTTTCTTTTATTTAAATGCAAGCTAACCTATATGCAATGACGTGCAAAAATTGACATGCGATTAATGCAACCTAACATGCAAACTATATGTCATGCGACGACGTGACATATTTCTAATGACGGGCATATTTTTGTATTTTTTTAAAGGAAATTCGGAATTAAAAATACGAATTATCTAAACATGCAATTTTAAACTAAACTATTCTAACGCAATTTTTTTTTGTATTTTTTTTTATGGAAATTCGAAATTAAAAAAAACACATAAAAAATAAAACCGCTAAATCTTTCGAATTAAGTTTCGATATGAAGCCTGACAGATCGACGCTAAAATTCGAAATTCCCGCTATGAAAATAATTCTATCTAAAGCCTGATAGATAGATTTATTTCCACGTGCGCGGTTGCGGATTAGGAAATTTTCCTAATCGATCACATCTTGAAAGATTTAGATATCTCAAATATATCAGATATATTCAAAATATTTTTGAAAGTTCTGAAATCTATCCAAATTAAGCAAGTAGATATCCAAAGTTTCAAAAAAGGAAATAAAATCCTAATTGGAATAATGCTTGTTATCTAACCATGCAAAATTAGATATCAATAGCACAAATCAGGAAACAAAATATTCAAATTAAATCAAGATGTGATATTTACCTGATTTGCGTAAATAACTTTCCAAATTTGAATCGCGCGTATCGGGACTGCGGATCGGGAATGACCGGCGCGTCGGAAACGGCGACGTCGGTGACAAACGACGATAACACGGCACCGACGGAATCGACTCACGACACCGGCGGGCGTTGAGATGGCGAGACACACAGCGACACCGAGGCTCAAATCGGCGCTTGACGGGACTCCGGCACAGCTGTCTGGACAGGAAAAACGTGGACTTGGGCAGAAGAAGAAGCAGCAGTCCGGGTCGTCACTTGTATACAGGGGGGGCTCTTCGGGCTGGACGACGTAGATGGACTAGCTGGCGTCAACGTCCACTGAGGAAGGAAGACCGTGGACTCCTCTTCAAGGCTGAGGCATCGTTTGGACGTGCATGGGCTGCGGAAGGACAATTGATGAAGAACGTGGCATGAAGAAGCAGCCACGGCAGGGACAACTCTTCTCGGTTCAATGCAGGAGCGACTTGTCAACGTGGAGCAATTTCTTTTGACCGATTCTCCCTTCTTCTCCGTTTGATTGTCTCTCTTTCTATTGCTCAAATCTTCGTTCTTCCGTGCGCAGAGATCTCTTCATACGGCTTTTGGGAAATTCTTCACTGTGCGGCGGCTCCCTTTACTGAACGAACCAACCTTAGCCTTTCTTTTGTTTCTTTAGGGGTACACTTTGTTGTGCGGCGCGAATTGTGAAGACCACCCCCACCTCTGACTTCTCTTCCTCACTTTTTATATTTCGCACAGAGACCACCAAAACTTCACACTTGACCGTGTCTAGTGTGACTGAATTTTATTGCTTCTTTCCCCTTTTATTTATTTTCTTTCTTATTCTAGCCCCCCCTCTCTCCGAAATTCCGTTTTCCGAAATTCTCCGAGTCTCTCTCTAAAAATTCTAATTTTTCAGATTATGAGAGCCCCTAGGTTATGAGGTATAACAATATATTTATAATGTTAACCTAGGTCAATTAGTCGGGCTTTCTAGTCCTAATAGGCTTAGGTTTGGGCTTAGTTTTAATTAACATCTAAATGGACTGAATTAACTTGGCCTTTTGATTAATTAAACTCAACGTATTGAATTAAACCCAAATTAAAACGACCGAGCCCGTTTGACTTGAAATTCCCGGCCTTTGCATTCCGGACGTGCCTAGTCTCGTTGAATGAAATTTAAGCTCATTCGCCACAATCAATTTGATGCAAAAAATGCAATTAAACTAAATGAACTTAAACTATATGTTATGCAATTTAAATATTTTTGTTTTAGGGGTTAAAAATTTAATCCATAATTTTCTATGCAAATTACACTAAATGACGCGCCAATATTTAGGTGTCAATATATACACATCAGTTTTCCTAGAGATCTCTCCATGCTTTACACATTCAGGAGCCATATAGCCACTGCAACACATAAAACAAAACGAATGGATCCAAAAATCATCAATCAGGAAATAGAAACTGGTGTATGTTTTCACTGTGTACTTTTATTGAAAGGTTGAAACAGTCTACGGACAATTAGACAAGTCTATTTAAATCTCACAAAGTTCCCTCGATATGTGAAGTATTTTCTCTACTTTGATCCAAAACGAATAGCCTTGCTGTGCCAAAGTTGGATATCTTAGGATTCATTTTCTCATCCAGCAAAACATTGCAAGGCTTCAAATCATGATGTATGATCCGAAGGCGTGACTCCTCATGTAGATAAAGAAGTCCTCAAGCAATTCCTCTTATTATACTCAAACGCCTCTCCCAACTTAACAACGTGCGTTTGATTGAATCTGCAAAATAGTGATCATTTAGGCTCTTAACTGTTATGTGTATAATACAAAGTATCACTAACGAATTTCAGGCACAAATCTCTCCAATTGATACACTGCTAGCAAACAACTATCATGGAATTGGAAGCGACAATTTGAATGTCCAAGTTCGTACCAGAAATGAATCCTTCAAGGCTTGCATTGCATGCAAACTCGAGTATGATAAGTCTTTCCCCTTCTTCCAAGCAATACCCAAGGAGCTTAATCAGATTTTTATGCTGAAGCCTGGCCATTAGAGTGACCTCATTCTTGAACTGTTGTTGACCATGATTAGAACACCCTTGAAGTCTCTTGACAGCAATGTATTGTCCATTTTCAAGCTTGCCCTACAGTCAAATTTTTGTTCACAAGAAACAATGTTTATCTCCATGTAATGATGTAATTCCCATACAACCATTGAATAAATTTTCCAGCTGCCCGATACACTCTTCCGAATGCTCCCTCTCCAAGCTTATTGGCTTCTGAAAAGAAATTTGTGGCAGTCCTGATCTTGCTTATTTTGAATCGTAAGCTTTCGGTGGTTTCAGCCTTGTCTTTTGCTGAAGAAAATGCAGAGCAATCAACATGAGATCTCAAGAATCCAATCAGAAAAAAAGTCAGATTTTTCTAGTTCTTAACATGCCATTTGGGCTTTCTCAATCATTTTAACAAACATTTAGGATTGGCTTTAGTTCTGTGCCGTCTCTCAGTAAAGGAATATAAACCAAAATCACGCTGTTGTCCCTCCCTCACTAATTAATTCTTATGCTAAGCTTGCTAAGAAGTCATTCAATAACAACTCAAACGCAGAACACTAAACAACCAATAAATCCACTAACCAGATGAGACCTTCCATGGATTACTTCTTCTCCTTCTAATAAAGCAACACACACAGACCATAACCATCATGAAGAGACCTGTCGAAGCTCCCACAGCAATGACGATGTGTAATGACTTCGACATATTACCTGACAACATCAAGCAATGCCTTTAATCCAATTGGACATTGAAACTCATCATTGCCAACATTTCAGATTCAAATGATTCTTTTTATAGCATGGACATCCTAACGTTTGGCTCGACTACATGCAAATGGACAATTTCTTGTGTATCGGTTAAGGCTTTATTCCGCGTAGCAGGCCCGGACTCTGGATGAGAATTGTAATTCATGATTTTTAAATCACTAGTAACTGTAAAATTGAACCAATTACTGGTGACTTCGGCATTTGCAGGCGGAGGAGCAGGAGGTGTCTCGGTGGCTGCAGTTGGCGGCGGCGAAGAAGATGGCAGCGGATTGCCGGGATTGGACTCTAGAAACGGGCACAAGTCCCATCGGAAAATGCAGCTTGGCTTGTAAATAGACCCGCCTAGCCTTCCATGGCAACATTCTTGATAATCATTAATGCATTCCCCCAGGCAACTCTGGCAATCAACCTGAGACAAATCAGGGCTGCACTGCAACAGCGCATACATGGTCTGGAAGTTTGGCAACACCGTGCTCCCTGATGCAAACTTGAGCAACAACGTCCCCATCGAAGCCCATGCTGCCAGCGCCTCGGTCAAGTTCCTCCATATCCGATCGAACTGATCCTGATCCATCGGGATGTCACCAATGCGATAAAATTTTAGTGTCGGAAATGTCTCCTTTACGCCGTACATTGGACTATCGGAGTAACGGATGAAGCATGGAGGATAAAATGTCCCCTTTGAGTACGCAGCTTTCTGGTTCGGACACTTGATCATCAAGTCTTCAGCAGTAGCGCTTATGCACTTGATGCAAGTGTCGTTTGAAGAGTCGCCTCTGCAGAAACTGAGCACGAAAACGGCGTCTGAGCCATTCCCGACATTCCCGGAGTAGAAACTGTCGTTCGAAGCCATGTCGCTAGGAAGAGAAGAGAGGATGGGCTCGCAGTTCTTGGCGTAGTTCCCGGTGGCCGTGAAGTTGCCCGTGTTATTCTTTCAAAAATTGGGATTTTTAAGCACATCTACTCGCACTTTTGTTTATGCACATTATGGAAATTCATTAATCTATTCATGGACCATATGTACTTCTGCCTCACATATTATAATGTCTATGCCAATGTCCATGCATACCTAATCTAATCACATGAATTCCTACAACTCTTTCTCACGCACACTAACAGAAGAGCATAAGCACACATACTTATGCGTGTGAAAATAAAAAGGAAAAACGGTTATAAATGGCCGGAGAAAGAATGCTTAATGATTGGTTTTAGCATTAGAGAAATTGATCCTCAGAGTTGACACAATTGATTGGAGCTTTGATAATTTTCAATTCACGAACTGAAAATTATCCGCTCGAATCCTACTAAGTGCAAACTACCCTTCACTGGTAGATGTCCGAATCTTAACTAGTTCATGGAACTTGTAAGATATTTTGTAGGCTAGGATACCAGGTTTCCATGCCCATGTCCTCGAGTTGTTGAAAAAACAAAGAAATTTGCATCAAATAAAAATATGAGATCTTTCTGGGACTAGTTTTTAAATTAATTTAACATTTAAATTACAATTTTGTCCACTATATTGTAACATCCTATTACGATATATATTTTAGTGAGAAAGCTTGGGCAGGAATGATATTTTTAGGAGAATTTTTAAGGTTGAAATCCAATGAGATGTATTGTAAATATGTATCGTACGTTTTGACTATTTGAACATATGTAATTCGGATTTATATGTTCAGAGCACATGCATTTCACATGCATCGACTGAGAAAAGCTTATGGAAAGCCCAATTAAACTTGATGAAATCTGGTTTTGGATTATTGGCGCATTCTTTTTTCTGTGATATATTGAATACCCTGTATATTTCAACATTTTCATTCATGTGGAGCATTGCGTGTAATAACCCATATTATGAACAAAGCTTAGAGATTTGCAGACTGAAACAGGAGATAGTATGCTAATCCAATCACCAAAAATTATACAGGCATGACAAATTTCCTTCAATGTCCGTTATGCAGTGCCACTGTTGACCCACTTCCTCACCATAACCATCGACCCCCTCCCCCTTCGTTAACACCCGGCTCTCCCTCATTCTCTCTTTGAGATGACTTTGACCTAAGTTGCGTCACAACTACATTGACCTTGATCCCAAGTTGCTAGCCTCCTTTTAAGCCATGAATGACCTGTGTTTATTATGATCACAGAATGTAACCTAACCATTCATATGATTTATAATTAATCTAAATACCCCAACGAAGTCATGCAATTTTACCACTTATCCCCTACCTTATAATCATTTCCCTAACTGCCCCTCGCTACTATGTCTCCATCACGCAGCCATTAACCCCATTGCATCTTTTCTTCTCTATCTCCCTCACTGCACACCTTCACTTGATGTATCTATCAAAAAAACTGCCCAATCTCCTCCAACGTTCGTCCCTGCGTCTCCGACATCATTGAGTAGAGGAACTCCCAAACAACGCTCACAATCGCCGCGAACAAGAAGAAGGCCCTACGAATGGTGATCAAGTTGTACAACGACACTTACATCATCGATAACTCTGTACTCATGACCTAGTTCACAATGTCGATTGCCCACCCGTTGCACACAGCCTCTATGGAAAGATCTTCGAGCTTTACACCCATGTGATCAGCCCCATCTTGAAGGAGAAGAAGGCCACATAGGAAAACAAGGTGATGCACATGGCTATCACCCATAAGAGTTCCATGTTGCTGTGGTAAAAAATGGTGAGGCACATTCCGCGAGAGGCGAGCAAGAAGATCATCTCATTGACACCATTCAGCAACAACAATTGTCGCCCAATTGTTGTTATGAGTAATGTCGGCAGGATGATCTTCTTGCTTGGCTCTCTCAAAATGTGTCTCACTATCATCGACCACAGCCACACGAAGCTCATGTGGATGATGACCATGCGTATTGCCTCGGTGTTGTCCTAAGTGGCCTTCTTCTCCATTAGGAAGGGGCCAATCACATCGATGTACAGCTCAGAGATCTTCTCACTGAGGCTGCGAGAGCAAGGGTGTACAAACGGCATCATCTTGAACCGAATGGTGAGTGAAGTGTTAACGATGATGTTCAAATCGCTATATAAGGCAATTACCATCGACGTGAGCCTTCTTGTTTGCGGCAATCACGACCATCGCATGGGTGTTTTTCTACACAATGATGGCCGAAAATGCAAGGGCAAACATTTGGAGGAGATGGGGCAGCTTTTCGGTAAATACACCAAGTGGAGGTCTGCAAGGAGATAGAGATGCAAAAAGTAAAAAAAAACAACGGGGTCGATGGTGACACGATGGAGGCAGGAACAAGGGGCAATAGGGGAAATGATTATAAGGTAAAGGATATTTGGTAAAAATGGATGCCTTTGTTAGGGTATTAGAGTAATTGTACAAGATATGAATTGGGTGATGTTTATTGATGTGGATGAGGACAAAAAAGAATTATTATCATAAATTTTCAAAGAAAAAAACAGCCGACAAAAATTTCTTAGGAAATTCAACTCCCTTGAGAATAAGAAGTTTATGATAACTGGATGGAACTTTTTTGGTTTGCCCATTTGAGCCCGGCCTCACTATGTAGTTCTGCCACACTCTCTTTTCCTTGACCTCTCCAAAATTTCCTTGCGTCGTGCTTGTGTCATAAGCGTGTCGTGCATTGCCCTGCACACCAAGCACATGCAGTGCATGCGCAGTCCACGTTGAATACACATTTTCTCGAGGACTTCTAGCCATGGATTAAGGAGAGTTTTTCATCTGGAACTTTGATTTACTCATGGTTAGAGAGTTTGTTGGTTTTCTACTGTTTCTTGATAAAGTGGGAAGGACTTTTGGGAAGGACTTATTCTTCTTTTACGCTCGAACACATGTTGCACAGCTAAACTTTCTCTTCATCTTTTCTTATTTCTTATTTTTTTAATATTTTTTGTTGTTTTCTTTCTTTTATTTTCTTTCTTTCAGTTTCTTTCTCATTCCATCACCTTCACAACATGAACTCATACTTCCCTTGGTTTCCCTTTGCCTTTATCATTTATTCTTTCTTTCCAATATTCTACAGAGACATGATCAGTTCTTTGCTTTGTTCATCATTCACCTGGCTCTGTTCATCGTTTTTCTAGCTTCAAAAAATTGACATCATAAAACATCTTCATCAACCGGGGAACTCATTAAAGCAATAATCCATATTCTAATCATCACTTATGTAATGAAACATGTTCAAGTCACAAACAAGAACTCAATGGCAAACAATCTTCAGGGATCCAGTAGTTAAGATTTCTTTTTTTTTTTTTTTGGTAAGACAGTAGTTAAGATTTCTCGTCTTTGTTTCTCCAAGAACAGAGTATAGAGGTACCTACCTTGGAGATCCAGATATTGAGTGAACATGTTCAAATCACAAACAGGAACGTACGATGCAGATGTTGATGCTACTTGCATCAATGGCTTGACATCTGAACAGCATGTAATGATCGCAGATGTCATTACTAGCTGACCGATGTAAGATGCTTTGACCTCTCTAATAGTTAATGGCCGTCTCACTGAACAAAAAAATTCAAGAGGAAGTCACAACTAGTGAAGAAACAAACAAACAAACAAAATATTTTGCTTGGAAGCTGACAATATGGCACGCAATGCTCAGCTACTGGCTAACTAGCAGAAAGCCAATGCATTGCACAACATACTAGAGATTAGAGGAGAAAACTTATCTCACTGCATGCTGAATTCTGTGGTTTTGTGGATAAATACTGGTGCAAGAAAATCAAATTTCAGCTATGAATGCATTGTTATAACTGGACAGTTTGATATCAGAAGGCATCTTCTGAAGTGGATCCACACCGCCCACATTATCTCTCTTATCTTCAGACCATTGTTTTAAAAGTATGCCGAGATCATCATCCGGAAAGGACTCTATTTGAAACAAACACGGAAAAATAAATACAGAACACAAGGATTTACGTGGTTCAATCACAAGGTGATCTATATCCACGGGCGAGGCAAAATAAAATTTCACTATAATAAAAGAGAGTACAGTTTTCAAAAGTCGAAAAAAAGACTTAACAAAACCTCACCGCTCACAAATCTCTCCCAAAACAAAAATCTCTCTTAATCAATGAAAAAACCTAGCCACAGTCACGAACTAAATCTCAATTTTTTCTCCACTTTTAGGTCGCACAAAAAATATGTCGGGTCGAGTGATGAACCAAACCGTGTACATAAAATTCAAGACATATTTAATAGGCTCCGTGGGTTCTAGCATGAGCTCATCAATAGCCTCGGTGAAAATTCCAATATATCACTAAGTATTTTAAGTGACCCGTCCAAGAAATTCTTCATCTAAGTCCTTGTACCGCACACGTTAGCACAGCGTCAGAAGTAATTACAGAGCATAAGAAACCGTAGCATGTGAGGTGCAGAAACTTACATCGACTAAGTCCTCGAGCTCGATCTGAACAGCACGAATTTTTCAATTTGCTATACTTCTTGCTAAAATGGGTAAAGGCGGCGCTCGTGTGAGTCATTTAAATTGGAAAGAAAAAATTAACTACGATTGATTCAATTGTAAATCTAGGGTTAATCTATTTTTAAGTACCAGAACACAATTGCACACGAAAGAGATTTCTCAGCTTTAGTTCACAGACATCAGATAAAGGATCGGCGTGATATGAGATCAAGCACATATCGTTTTCATTGATTTCACCAAACACGAATGATGTACATCTTACAACGCTTCAAAGGACATCCGTATATAAATACTAGTGAAGAGGATGAAGTTACGAGGACGTTCATGTACTTGGCTTCTCCATTTGCATCAGCAAAGTTCGAGAGGAAATCCTTCGTGATCGATGTCAGCGTCACAACATCAAGCTCGATCCTGGTTTCACGAAACGCCACCGATTAATTCCACTAACAAACACAAAAACATAGCGACAGAGATGAGAGAGGAACCTTTATCTGCCTTGAAGTCGAGGTCCTTCATGGCTTCACCGAGTGTCAGCCTCTCCCTTAGACTCAGCATAAACATGTCTTGGATGCATCGTTGCTAATGATTGGCGCCAGCAAAGAAGAGACGGCAAAAGACAGCAGGAGATTCCGGGAAAGCTTCTGAGTTCTTCGAACGGTTGCTGGAACTCGCTGTTGTGGGGCTCGCTGAACACGGTGCGATCGTTGGTGGAGCACGATGGCCGGCTGCGGCTGCGGGACTGATCATGACAGTCGAACACAAGGAGAAAAAGGGATAAAGATGAAGGATCGTACCCCCTTACCATGAAGGGACGATGACCTTGCTTTTAGCCACCTTCTTTATCCAATACCTAAACCATCTTCATCCGTTCCTTGTTTTTAGCCACCTTCTTTCTTATTTCAACAACAAATCCCTATCACTATCAGATTTTTCAATCTCCAGATATCCATTTTCGTTTCCAAAGATCCGCCGTTTTCGCTTCGGTTTGAGAGAGTTTGTTGAGCGAGTCATAAGAGAGAGATTGAGAGATTTTTTTTTTACGAAATCATTATTCTTTCGATGAGCATACGGTTATAGAAATTGAAACTTCAACTGAGAAGAGGAAATGAAAAGCACACGCTTGCAACACTGATCATAAGACCCATATTGGCAATTTTATTTCCCATATCCGGCAAATTTCAGAGTAAAGAAAATTTGGCCTTTTGCATCATGGGACGAAAATTTTGTGGATCATAAAACATCGAAGGACATGCTTAAATGATAGAAAAACCATCTTCGTCCATCGTAAATATCTCTTGATTCATAGTGAATATGTCGCGTTTTGGGGTAGTTACAAAAATGTTCCGAAGGGGAAACAAGGTGTTGCGCAACCTGGTTAGCGCATCTGTTTTGGGTATAGAAGGCCATAGGTTCGAATCTTGTCACCTTGATGTGATGAGCTGAAGTGCCAGCCCAGCCCGTCACCGGTCGGCGGGCGAAAAGCATACCGAAGATGGGTAGAGGCCTTGGTATAAGTAAGCCTGGAAGGTTGTCAAGACAATGATGATCCACTAATTTAATATTAGGAATTTCCTTTGTAAGGCAAATGAATGGGTTGGCACCGGCTTACCTAAACAAAAATATCCAAAAATGGAGAATAGTAAGAGAGTTTGGGAATTAAGAATAAATGACGATGTGGCACACAATTGAAACTTGATCCAGATATGAATGAATTAAACAAGAGATCCCAAAGCAAGACATTTTGTTGGTTTATAAATCATAAAACAACGTGACCGGGGTTAGGACCAGTCAAGAATGGCGTCATTATTTAAACGGTGGATATTTTTGTCTGCCAAGTAAAAGTTTATACATCTTCTTGTGGCATTTGAAAAGTCATCATCGGACCAAGCCTAGGCATCATACTCATTTATTCTTTGATTTAAAAGTAAAGACAATGGATTGATGACGGTATCATAGATACTCCCTTCAAATTTGAAAGTAGCACCGCGAGAAACCATTTTTTTGAATCGGGATGCCAACTTTGTGTATTCTTCAATCTCGATATCAATGCCAGATACCTTCCTGTAACAGGGGTTTAGAAAGGAACACATCATGAGAATAAATATATCCTTCTCTTCCTAGAGCCAGGTTAGAATGTCCAGTATTCGAATTCTCTAGAAAAAAAATATATCGTAGGATATCATGAAAAAATGTAAAAGAACTGGAAGAGATATGGAAAAACTACGAGTGAAAAGCTAGACCAATGTTGCGTGATCTTCATTTCGTCCTATCAGGATGTCCTACAAATAAAAGGATTTTCTTGACATAAGCCATTTGAGCAGGGGTACACTATTTTCTCCCTTTGCATATTTATACCCATGGCCAAAAGGAATGAACTCTAGTCAAAGAGTGATCCGTCGGGAAATTACCGGAGCAAGAGTTTCATACGGGAAAAAAAAATTTCGGATGAACGATGAACGCATTGAATATGAGCTTTATCTATTGCCTCTAGATAGCTCCTTTTTTAGACAGGATGGCGTCAGTTACATATGCGCTTACGTATATTCCTTTGTTATATACGTCATGTTATTCATGGCTGAAACTAGTTGAATTACTTGATAAACCATATGTCCATGACCTACCTGTAGCGGTTATATTTGCATGCCTATTTCTCCCGTCTTAATAACTACTAAGTTACAAATATCCTGCAAATGATTTCCAAATTCATCTAGAAAATATTCTCATATGTGATTTGGTCGTAAGTGATGCAAGCATGGACCAACCCTCTGATTTAATTTCTCCTTTTCCGAATTATTTAATTTATTTAATGACATGTTTCGGTTTTCATAAATTTTGACTCCGTCTTACGCCAATAATAGCTCCTAAGAAATACAAACTCTAATCTGCAGCACCGTACTCGCACTAATTCATGGTCTATGAAGGGAATAAAGCTTAGCTAAGAAAATTTGCAATGTGAAAATGCTGTGAATTATGGTAGAAGCTACTCACTAACTCCAAACTCTAAAAATCAAGGTTTGCTTGGATATTATGTGCTTTCTGTGAATACTTTCCAAGAACGAATCGAACCAAAAAGTATACCTTTTAGAAATACCAACAAATTAAGGATCAGTCCCGTAAAAAGGCATCAATTTTACTGCTTGACCTGAACTTTTAAATGGGTCAAGAAATTGCATGATGTTTGGGTTGGGGACAAGTCTAGCCAATGTCCTTTAACACCCTTAAAAACCGTGAGTATTCCATTAAATACCTTCAAAATTTCCAGTTTTGCTTTTTTCTTATATTTTTTGTGTGTACTTATGGTTTCTTTTTATCTTTTTTAGGAACGGTTTTCCTCTACCCGTGGTCTAATTATATCAAATGAAGTATCTCAATCCAAATTTAAGGAAAGAAGAAGATACTTAATTTCATGAGATACTTGACACTATAATTGTCTAAACGGCCAAAGTTGGAGCCTTTATTTGTCCCTCTTGAAAGTTGGGGTTAAAATTGTCCCGGAAGATACGGTGGGTGCCTTTTATAGGAAAAAAAACACCCAATAAATCAAGGGCACTGTTTGGCATTTGAATCAGTATCACATGGCCTTGCTCCACTATTCACATAAATCGAACATTGAAATAATGACGAAGAAATATTTTGTTTCTTCAACGGTGTTTGCTATATAAGTTCGCATTCGATTCATAGCTAGGAATCAAATTTGGTTTAGAACAAAGTAAATACATTTTAGTTCTCTTCTCACAAATGTCTCTGTCTGTATTAATCCCATCTCATTTTTTTGAACCTAACGGCTTTCTTAACATTTCCATATATTTTATGTCTCAACATAGTGAACCTCCGACTTGATTTATAAAGTCAAGTTCACATTATTTTTCCAAGCTACTTAAACTAACTAAATGAGATTTTGTGACATTCTGAATTTCGAGCCACTTTCGAAATTTATGAAATGGTATTATCATCAATGCACTTTCTGTTAGATCTTATTCGGAATTGGCCATTCTTAAGAATACTAATTGTTAGAGAATGGCTAGTTAGGATTTCGGTATGCACGACCCAAGAACTCGAACATGGATCAACACTTCGACTATAAGGATTGACGAGGGGATATTTTGGATCATTATAGGCCGATCCAAGAATGATTATGAAACAATTTAATAATGTTATACAATTGAGTCACGGGTGATTCCATTTAATCGTTGTATGCATTCCGAACGTTCCAAAATCAATTTCTAACGATCGTATCATTCGGAACTAGTAATTGACCATTGTAATTACATGACAACCGAAGTCACCAGGGCTCGAGTTAACTTAAACATGGATTGATATCAAATCAACCACGAGTCGACACGCGTAAACCCTAAAAGCCGCCCGTTAGTTTGAGATACACGAAAGTCGTGTTTGATCGATTTTGGCCACGAATTGAAATCCGAACTTGGGTATTGAACTTTCAAGGATATAAAAATTATTATATTGGATGACGCCGCGTTAAGCTCGCTTTATTATCGGTTTGCTCAGAAATTCTAGAAAAAGTGGAAATTGGCTCGGAAATTGGAAAAGACGATTTTACCCCTGTATGTTCTATAGTTTATTTGTTGAGTGGAAAGACATAATGGTCTTTTTCCCCTAATGGCCGAAAATCCTCTTGGACAACTTTTCCCTTGCCCTTTTTGGTTAATTACGAAATGTCCTTCTAGAAACCTTTTTGCAAGATTTAATCTTGGCCTTTGGATGGAACTTGGAGAGCAAGGCTTGATCCTAGCCTTTAGATCTTTGCTTGGGCATCAAGAACACATCTCAACCCTTGATCTTGATTGAAGTTTCAGCCCTCTTTCTGTCTCTCCTCACTTTCTCTCTTGTTCTCTCTCTTTATTTTCTCTCTCATTCTCTCCCCCTCTTGGCCGTAAGCCTCACCACCACCCACCAGCACCTTAGCCCACATCCCTTGGTCACTGTGGACCACTGTGAGCCGCCCCCAAGCCGCCGATCACGCCTAGATCAGCTATCGTTCACCGGATCGCCGTTCGCCGAAAATTCCAGATTTGGTCGTGGCCTGTTGCTGCCGTTTGGGCTTAGTTTTTAGCTTAAATTAGCGGTAAGTAACTCCCTAAATCTTGATTAGGTTAGTAGGTTACCAATGGATAGCGTTTAGGGGTTGTTAGGGTAATTTAGGGGTTAATTTAGGAGTTAGTTTAGGGGTTATGGTGGGTGCTGAATTGAGGATTTGTTGGTGATTGGATTTGATGATTATATGACTGATTTGAATGTTAAGATAGATAGATTATGTGACTTGAGCTTGAGCATATATTTAATGTTGCTAATTGTGCTTAATTTGGCTAATTACGATTGTTTAGTGGTTGTTTTAATTAAATTCGTGGGTTAGTCTTGAGGCTGCAATAATCATGTGGTAGTGGCTGAATTGGATGATTTGGACATTGATCATATGGCCCCCATTGATTCTAGATTGGTTAAAATTAATTTTAGGGCTTAATTATCATGATTATGTGTTAATTTTGATCATACAGTTTAGATTAAATTAGGATGTGATAAAATGAAATCATATGGCTTAGTAGAGATTTGAAGTTGATCGTGAGGCTTTGATTGACAATCGCATGGCTAATTAGTCGATTATGTGCCGATTAAAGGTTTAATGACGATCGTGTGGTGGATTAGTTGTTTAATGCCGATCGCATGGTTAAATGGTTTAATTGTATGGTTAATTTATTTAATCATGACTGAATAGTTGATTGTGGCTTGATCGTGTGGTTGGAATGATGATTTCTTGGCCTAGAACGAAGATCGTATGGTTGAAATTGATGTTACCCAACTTGTCCGGGGGGGAGGGATTCGATCCCAGATATTACCGATCGTAGTGGAGGCCGGATCGATGCTCCTAAATGGAATGTCATTCGGTACCCGACTTGTCGGGGGGATTCGATCCCGGACGTTGCCATGCCTAAAGTAGTGGGGTGATGCCTGGCTATGCCGGAAGACCGGTTGGAGTTCGGTGTAACGGTCTAAATTTTCGATCCTTTTCTCGGGATTTAGAAAATGAATATTTTGACCAATGCACATATAGTGAGATCTCGCTCGGAACAGCGCATTTTCGGGATGCTAACCTTAGGGGTAAGGCTAATATGGGATTGAATTCGCACGACCAAATAACTCAACCTTGGTTTGATTTTCGATCATATTGATTGACGAGGGAATGTTTTGAGCCAATAGAGATCGGTCTATTTGATTGATCGTGTACAAAAAGAACTAGTGACAGACTCTCGCAATTATATGACAATCGAGGTCGTCCTAGGTAGAGCAAACTTAAACGTGATTTGACTTAGTGTCAGTCACGGGTCGAGAGCGTGTAATCCCAACGAGCCACCCGTTAGTAAGAGATAAGCTAAAGTCAAGATTGTCCAATTTTAGTCATTTCTTGGAATTCGGGCTCGGGAATCGAGAATTTTGAAAGTGATAATTTTGGACAGTCGATGACGTTTTTAGAGCGGCCAACCTTGGGACCACCCATTTCTGCAAAAACATGAATTTCGACCCGAAAGTGAAAATTTACGATTTTGCCCTCCAAACTTCGAAGTTGATTTTTGAGGGCTTAAGAGACTATTTTTGAGAATCCGACGCCATATTATGTTGGCCACACACATTTGGGGTCGGTACGGGCGAAAAATGAAATTTCAACCTAGGACCGGAAAAATGACCATTTTGCCCCTGGGCCATTTTCAGTTCCGAAATTTTGAAGATATTTTATGGAAAACCATCAGCCCAATAATTCAGATTAAGTTGGACAAAATTACCCCTCAATTATTTGTCTAGATTTAATCTAAGCCATTGAAGAGAAGGGTAATTTGGTCATTAAAGGAAAATTTGACCATTTGACTAAGTCAAATCTTGCCTTTCTCTCTCCTCACTCTCTCTCTCACCTCACCTCCGGCCATCCCCTCTCCCCCACGATCAGCCCCTCCTCTCCCGTTTTCTCCCTCTCTCTCCCGAAATTCTCTCTCTCTCTCTTTCCTTGCCATGATCATCGCCGCCGGAGGAGCACTACCGGCTGTCGTTCGCCGCCGCCGCTGCTGTTTCGTCCATTCCAGCCACCCATCCAGCTAATTTGTCCCGCTTTTGTAGGGTAAGTGACTTTCCCAATCGTCACCTAGGCCTTCGGATATTGTTAGACTAGTTTAGGGCTCAATTTAGGTGATTATTGTGACTGTTTTGGAGTGTAGAACAAGGCTAGATATTCGGGTTGTTGTGGACTGATTTGGGATTGATTAGTTGAGGTTTGGAAGGCTTGGATATGGCTGTGATGTGGCGAATCGATTGTGGTTTAATATGGAACGATTACGGTTTGAATTCGTGAGATTTTGTGTGATTTTCGAATTTGTGACTACTGTACCTATCCGGATTGCTATTTTTGTAAAGAATTTTGTGGGCTGAATTTGAAGAAGCTTTCTTCATGAAAGTTGTTTCCAACATCTTGATGTATAACATATTTTAAATTTGGAATTTTTGGAGACCACTTGGGTTGTACGAAAACCCATTTTCAGACCGTATAGAAACTGCCTAGAACACTGTTCATCCCGACCTCTGGGTCTATTCTAATTTTTATAAATTTTTCCAGACCCATTTTCAAAATACTTCCTTCACAAAACTTGTTGGGGGACATTTGTGACTATGACATATAAAAATTTCAAAACTTTTCAAGGTAATTTGTGTGTTGAAATAAATGTATTTTGAGGACAAAATAGTCTGTTAGAGCGAACTGATTTTGGTCTGATTTCGAGGGACAAAAAGGCATGTTGTAGATTGAACCGGATTTCGTGTTCTTCATAAGAAATGTTTATCAAGATGTGTTTTGTGATGTATCCAAAATTTAGAATTTTTGGAGTTCGTTTATTATTTATTTTGATGGGATTTCGATCACTGTGTAGACTGCCCAAATTTACCTTGATTCTATGGATGTTCATTTTTATGAACCAGAAATTGTGTGTGATCGCGTGCCAAGTATGAGTGGCCGTGTGGTGTGATTGTGTGATGGTAATGTGTGTTGGCGTAAGGCATGTGTGGCGTAGGATTGTGTATGGCCATATGTATGTGTAGCCATATGTAAGTGTGATTTGAGTGAAACGAAGGTACGAGAATGTAGGATTGGTTGGAAAGGATCTGTCCCGAGGCATGTTCGTTTAAGCGGGACGATGCCGTCCCTGACGAGGTGTCGATGCCTGACGAGGTCAGAAGACCGTTCGCCTGGTGCATTTTACGCCAGCATAGTAAAAGGAAAATGTGTGTAGGATTCCATCCCGAGGCGTGTTCGTTTACGCTGGACGATGCTGTTCTTGACGAGGTGACGATGCCCGGCCCGACAGGGTGACAATGCTTGACGAGGTCAGAAGACCGTTGGTCTGGTGCGTTTTACGCAGGCGCGGTAGTGGTGGAAGAATTGAGAATGAGCAGGAATTGGCTTGAGGTGCGAGACTTGAGAAAGTGACAAATGGTGTGAGTTAGTACGCGAATGTGTTTGTATCGCGTGATATGATGCTTAATTATGGGGTAGAAAATGTTAGGCACGGTATGGGACGTGCCCAAATGGTTTCTGTCTTATAATTAAGGCACGCGCACGTCTGTGATGTATTACTATGAAGTTCTAGATGTATTATGATCAAACGTGCAGGAACGTGCATAATGGGTTCCAGGTAGGTTCGTGTATGATTGTTAAATTGATTGATCGTGGTGTGAGATGCGTGTTCTGTCTGGCGGTACGTGAGTGCCTACATGGGGTTTGGGGTTGTACATTTATTGAGATTCGTCTTATAGTTGCATAATCCACAATTTCAGACCCCCAGTAATAAACCCGGGTAGTTCACCTCCTCTTTTTAGAAGTCCGGGAAGCTGCCTTTGGTGCCCAGTGGAGCTACAAGTGATCCTCCGGAGCAGAAGCCCAAAGAATCAAGAGCAAAAAGGAAGGCGACCAGTAGGCATTCCCTAGACTATTTTAGGGGTTGTTTGGCTTGGGTTATCCGATAGTGAAGTTAAGATAACCAAACCTCTGATATTTTCTTATGACGGTGATTTCGAATGCTAGTTTGCTAATTATGTCTGTAATATGTTGTTTGAATATTGGTATAGTAATATTGTATGAAATGCTGTTATTGTTGTTTGTCTGTTCTGTTGTTCTACCCCGTTGTCGTCATCTTTTTGTCCGGGATTTTTATATTCGCTTCCGCATATAGCTCTGATGTTTGGGATTGGGTTGGCGATGTTCCTGGGACGTTGCAATTATTCAACCGGAATGGGATGTCGCGAGCTCGATGGGGTTCGAGGCATGACATTCGGTGTGACCTATGGTGGGTCATTAATAATCTGGACAACTTTGAGTGTTATGTGCATATGACATGCTTTGTGCTTGATTATGAGATAAAATCGTGAGGCACGGTATGTGACGGGTTGAAGTGATTTCATCTTATAATCAAGACTCGTGTGAATGATTGAGTATGTTTGGATTATTATTATTGTTGTTATGTATTTTGATAGTATGTCATGGTTGTGATGCAATTCGAAACTTTGCATAGTATGTGGTACCATTGTTTCTTTGATAGGAACTTACTTTATTGGTTAGAATTGCATGATTAAGTTGCCGGAGGTACGCATTGCCCTAGTCGAGACTTAGGTAGTTTACTTATTGAGATTTTATCTCATTTTCCGTTGTTAAACATTTCAGTCCCTTGACCTTGATTATGATTGAGCCTCCGCTACGTTTCGGGGTACGAACAAAAACAGAGCATTGGATGACCTGAGTACCCAGTTGGTGAGGATGGAGCACCGCTAGGATGCTGTAGAGGTTTTGATAGGGTTAGAGATCCCTATCTTTTTGGAGCTCCTCTTTTGATTAGAGTAGTGGAGCAAATCGGCCACCCTATCCCTTTTTGACCATGCGTGGTCTGAGTTTGTGGCATTTAGAAAGGCTTGTATATGTTATCACTATATGTGACGTTAAATTTATAAAATGGTTTGTTGATTTGTTTAAATTGTCTCTCTCTATTATTCAGTTTAAATGTTTGTTGAATGGAGTATTCGTTGGGCTTCACGTTTATTCTCCTATTCGATGGTAATGAGTCGGCGACAAATCTTGGAAGTCGCATTCTTAACGACCGCGGCAGGATGTTACATGTTCGTAGGGTACGGGGTGTGACAGATTCTCATTAGGTTAAATTGATAATGATGATTCGGTTATCTTATGTAAATTAAATTAATAAATTGATCTTATGCATAACTGACAACAAATCAAATATGTAAATATTTGCTAAATGAATTTGGAAATCATTTGCAAGATATTTAGTAAAAAATTATATGGGAGAAATTGGCATGATAATATAACCCCTATAGGGTGGTCATAGACTCGTACATATGGTTTAGGAAGTAATTAAACCAGCTTCAGCCATAAATAAATGGCTTGTATTGCAAACATATATGATGTAAGCGCATACGTAATTGAGACTATCACCGTCTAGAAAAGCAACTGTCTAGGGGTTATGAATAACTCATATTCAACAAGTTCGTCATTCACCAACGAATAATGATTTAGTAACACTAAATTTGTATAATTATCGTCAATTAAGTTCTGCTTTGAGAATATATATCCTTACAATATGAATTAAGCCTATGCAATTAAGAACTTATATAGCATTAAAGGCAACAATGATCCTCCATCATAATAACAAGGAGAGATTGGTATGCGCCTGTCACATCCCGAACCCTATCGAGAGCGTGACACCCTTTACTGGTCAATTTAAGCGATATCCCAAGGTATCGCCGACCCAAATGAAACTTATCAGAGATTAATATCAACAGCGGAAAACCACCAATACCCGGACGATAATAATTGGGGTAATCAGGGAGAATGCATATATTCATTTCTCATTCAAACTTATATAATATCCACAATTTACAAAACCACATATATAAGCACACCGCACCGCCACACTACATACCACCGATATAAAAAAAGGATCAATAACCTGGGTACCCTATCACCAAAAATAGTACGCTTCAAAAGCCTATTCTACAATCCCTACATTTGCCCCTACGCTTTCTACTTGGCGTCCACTCTGAGTCTGATCCTTCGTCCTCTGAATCTGAATTCTCCTGAGTCTCCTGCTCGTCTGTCGGGTACTCTTCCACGTTAATGTTGGTGTGCAACGGTATTGCAAAACGTTGTGGGGGCGGCGGAAGGTTCATTGCTCAGACCGGGGTTCTAAAAGTGTTGGTTGAAACAACCATGAGATCACATCTCAATAAGTACACACCCTAAACCTCACCTAGGCTATCACGTACCTCCAGACAACACATACCCAACACAAACAACCAATCATACTAACAATCACACGCGAACCTACATGGGATTCTTCATACACTTCCCTGCACGTTAGATAATAATGCAGCAAACATGCCACAAAGATGCATCATTCATGTCGCAAAACCAAAGCATGTAATATGAATTCACATGCATCAATACATCACAATAGTCCGTGCCTCGATTATAAGGCAAAACCTACTTGGGCACGTCTCATACCATGCCTAGCAGTTTTTACCTCATAATCAAACACTACATTGCACTATATAACCACACTCGCATACTAACTCACACCATGCATTAACTTTCGAAATCCTCACACGTCTTGCCAAGTCCAACTCATTCTCAACCTTTTTACCACTACCGCACCCACGTAAAATGCATCAGGCCAACGATCTTCTGACCTCGTCAGGCATCGTCACCCTATCGGGCCGGGCATTGTCACCTCGTCAGGGACGGTATCATCCCACGTAAACGAACACGCCTCAGGACGGAATCCTACACTCAACTTTCCTTCTACCGCGCCCGCGTAAAATGCATCAGGCCAACGGTCTTCTGACCTTGTCAGGCATCGTCACCCCATCGGGCCGAGTATTGTCACCTCGTCAGGGATGACATTGTCCCACGTAAACAAACATGCCTCAGGACGGACTCACCCCAAGTAAACGAACACACCTCAGGGTATCACTTTTCCAACCAATCCTACATTCTCATACCTTCGTTCCACACATTCCACACGTACCACACGGCCACACATACACACAGCCATGCACAATCCCATGCCACACATGCCTTACGCCAACATACATTACCATCATACAATCACACCACACGGCCACACATACTTGGCACGTGGTCACACACAATTTCTCGCTCATAAAAATGAACATCCATAGAATTAGGGTAAATCTGGGTAGTTTACACAGTGACCGAAATCCGATCAAAATAAATAGTAAACGAACTCCAAAAATTCTAAATTTTGGATATATAATAAAAAAACATCTTGACAAACATTTCTTATGAGAACATGAAATCCGGTTCAATATACAACCATGCCTTTGTGTCCCTTGAAATCAGACCCAAATCAGTTCGCTCTAACAGACTATTTTGTCCTAAAAATACATTTCTTTCAATACCCAAATCACCTTGGAAAGATTTGAAATTTTTATATGTTATAGAAAAGAAAGTTGCCAACAACTTTTGTGAAGGAATTTTCTTGAAAATAGATCCGGAAAATTTTATAAAAATTCGGCAAGACAAGAAGATAGGGATGAACAGTGTTCCGGGCAGTTTTAATACGATCTGAAAATGGGCTTTCGTGTGACCCAAATGGCCTCCGAAAATTCCAAATTTAAAATATGTTATACTTCAAGATATTGGGAACAACTTTCATGAAGAAAACGTCCTCAAATTCGGCCCACAAAATTCTCTACAAAAATAGCAAACCAAACGGGTACAGTAGTCACGAATCCGAGAATCACCCCAAACAACCAAGATTCAAGTTCTAGCTCAAACTCATGGATCTCCAATCCACAAAACTCATTCCCAAATGTCTAATCCAACATGCAACGGCCACTGACAACCATGATCAGCCACCAACAACCACGATCAACACCCTAATCAACCCTTAAACTATCCTAAACCGTGTCTAAACGAGTCCGTTAATACCCGATATCCTAAATAGAGTTTAGGGCGTGACTTACCCGAACTCTAGGCTAACTCGGCTAGAGTGGAAAAAGGGGGATCGGCTTATCGGTGGCTCACAGCAGCGACTAAATGGCGGCTACGGTGGTGGACGAACAGCTACCTTAAGCGGACGACGAATGAACGACGATCGGCGTGGCAAACTAGCCACTCTCACGGCCAAGGAAAGGAGGAGGGGGAACCGGCCAAGAGGAGAGTAAGAGAGGGGGAGACGTGAGAAATGGAGGGAGAGAGAGAAAATTGGTCTTAAATTGGGGGGGTTTGACCACTTTTTCCAAATTCCCATTTCACCCCTAAAACACTTGGTCCACATCAACTTAAGTCAAAATATCCAAGAGCATTTTCGTCCAATATTTTGGGGCTGATATTTATCCACAATTAATCCCCAAATTCAATTTTCAAAATCCCCAAAATTCGGAATACCCAAAAATAGGCCTAGGGGCAAAATCGTAATTTTCCAGTCCCAGGCTGAATTTTCATTTTTCGACCATACCGACCTCAAATATCATTGGCTACACTAAAATGACTTCGTCCTTGTAAAAATAGTTATGCACGTCCCCGAAATCGACATCCAAATTTGAATCAACTTTTGCGATTAAAATCGCTAAATTTCAATATTAGGGTCTCTCACTAACGAGCGGTTATTTAAGGGTTACGCGTATCGAACTCAGATTACTCGAGTCATGATGGTTTCGATTACCGGGAGAACGCGAGAATTTATCGCTAGTTCCAGAGGTAGCGATCGTTCGGGTAGAGTTCGGGATTTGTTTGCCTCGCGTACTCTCGGTCGTGCGGAATTATCCGCAATCCGATCGTACGTCATTGGCCAAACTAAATCCATCACCTCCCTAGGATTGGCCCGCATTGGTCCAAAATATTTCCTCGTCGTTTCTCGGAATCGGTGCCCAATTTGCGATCGGGTCTCTAGTTCACGTATCGTTTTCCTAATTAGCCATTCCCTTCCGGTTAGTATCCCGAGAGCACTCAATTCCAGGCGAGACTTACTAAAATTAAATTAGAATAATATAAATCTCATCGATCCTGAAAATGGGTCGAAATTCAGGATATTACAACGCTTGATCAAATTATGTATGTGAAGAAAATTGTATAGTTATTTAATACATCGTGATATGATAAAAAGGAAGATCGCGCAATATGTAATTGGCCTTGCTTTTTGCTCATATTTCTTCCAAATCTCATCCACTCTCCTTATATTACATATCGTTAATATATTCTTCTATAATATTTTCTGTACATTACTTGATCATCTATCGTGGACCCATCTAAAATTCTTCATTAGTCTATACATTAGATTAAAACTTGTCATTACATAATGGTGTCGTTCTTTTTTTCTTTCTATCGTCATAGTATCGATAGGAGGTGTACTTACATTGACATCAAGATTGAAAAATTCACAAAATTAACATCCAATGCCAACAAGATAAACAAGGTATTACATGATAAATAATCACAATCGCTCGATGTTGATGCCAATCGACTTGTGGGTCATGGAGAAGAAGTACAACACATACATGACCAACACATACAAGGAAGGCAATGAGGCGGATCGGGCACACCCATGTGGTTTGTGACATCGGAGACGTATTCATGATGTTCAATTATTACCTAGTCAGATACTACATCAGTCAACACCCATTTTGGATGGCTCTTCTTCTTTTTTATGTATTAGTGGATGTGTTGTGACCTTCCTAGACGCGAAACATCATAAGGAAAGCTAATGGATCACTAAGCCCACAAACTTAGCGTAGACACTCCCATTTCCATACCAACCATAACTTTCAGATTTTGTTTTGAAAAATTTAAACATGTAATTTGATTTATCCAGAAGTTGCCACTAATATGTTATTGGCAGGTTAATTACACACCTAAGTAAAGTGTGGGATAGAACTTTATTTCTACAAACAAGAGATTCATAGATGCAGGGACTTGGTCACGCTAAATAAATCTAACATCATTTCGGTACATTTTTTCTTTATTGTAGTCTTGGTTGATTTTAAGCCTAAAGCCTCAAACATGCAATGAGCAATCATGCGGGTGCACAAGCAAGAATGTAGCACTCAATAATTAAAGCATGTAAATAAATTACTTAATGGAAGGAAAGAACCTCGTTGCACTAAATAACAAGGTTTTGCAGCATGTCAACCTAAAAGCAAGATAACAATGTGATGCATGCATGAACTAAATATGATTTCTAAATGCAATGTCTATTTGTTCTTTTTGGGTTTTTCTTGTTTTGAAGATTAAACTATGTGCAATTCATGAAATGTGACTATTAATCTACATGATGTGATTTTAATAAAACATTAACATTAAATTATGACTCACTAAATGATATGCATTATGTGACATGAACATTCTGAAGCTAATAAATCCTATATGCAATCTATATGACATTTTATTTGATTTTGATATTTTCAATGAAAACTATTGATCATCTTAAATCTATACATCATATTATGTGTCGTTATCCTAAACATGAATTATGAACACACCTAAGTTCTTAATATGACAATGACACATAATATGCCATGTAAACGTAACAATTAATTAATCAAATGATGCATCAAAATATATGTCCCATCGATAACTCACCAAAACACTTCAATGACATATTACCTTAAATGCAATCACAATTTATTTAATCAATTACGCATAGTAATCATAAGTCACGAACAATACATGAGATAGTCGAAGGTGTTGAACTCTGGCGATGTCGCAGGGGTTTGCTAGCGTGTATGATGAAGCCTCCCCCATTGGCTAAGCGAAGGTGTGTTGTCTGATGGGAAATCAATTCCCCTTAGCCCCCAAGATGATAGAGCGTCATACCTTTTTTAATTTTTTTCCCCATCTCTCTAAAAATCATCCATTTTTTTAATGTTCTGTGTAGGCCCCCCCAGGGAATAAGTTCTGTTATTTCTTTTATAAACTTGACTTTTTATCTTTCTTGCAATCCTTTCTTTCCTGTTTTAGATTAAATTTATTTAGATTCCTGCATGACCAACTTTCTTCCCTTTCCCTCGAATATATCTTTGTTATTTAGCCTCTCGATATTTTTTCTTTACTTGACCAAAGATGTCTTTCTTTTTTCATGTTTCCTTGTGTTGAAAAAATCCCTTATGTTATTTTGAAGATGACAAAATAGTTAAAGACTACTGATATGTGTATTGATTGAACAGTACCGGACGATTCCAATATGAAGAGTCTCTATCACTGTCAAGAATGCTCTGAAAATATCAAGGGACCGATGCTGATATTAGGGGTGACTAAGATATTGGGCGTTGAGATGTTTGCAAGCTAAAAGGATCTTCAAATAAGATAAACAATTGGAAAGACCTGGATCAAGAGTGAATAAGCCAAGAAGAACGGGGATGTTTATGATAGCTTGGAAAAATCATGTGACATTCTGAATTTCGACCCACTTTCGGGATTTATGAAGTGATATTATCATCAATGCACTTTCTATTATATCTCGTTCGGAATTGGCCATTCTTGAGAATACTAACCATTAGAGAATGGCTAATTAGGATTTCGATACGCACGACCTAAGAACTCGAACCAGGATTGATATTTTGACCATGAGGATTTATGAGGGGATATTTTGGGCCATTATAGGCCGATCCAAGAATGATTATTGAACAATTTAACAATGTTATACAATTGAGTCACGGGTGATTCCGTTTAATCGTTGTATACATTCCAAACGTTCCAAAGTCAATTTCTAACGATAGTGTCGTTTGGAACTAGTAATTGACCCTCGTGACCATATGACAACAGAAGTCGCCATGGCCCAAGTAAACTTAAACGTGGATTGATATCTAATCAACCACGGGTCGACACATATAAACCCTAAAAGCCGCCCATTAGTTTGAGATACATGAAAATCGCGTTTGATCGATTTAGGGGTTATTTTAGGGGTTATGGTGGAGGCTGATTTGAGGATATTTTAGTGGCTGGATTTGATGATTATAGGACTGATTTAAATGTTAAGATAGGTAGGTTGTGTAATTTGGGCTTAAGCATATGATTAATGGGGTTAATTATGCTTAATTTGGCTAATTATGGGTGTTTTAACTAAAATTTGTGGGTTAATCTTGTGACTACAGAAATTATATGTTAGGGGCTGAATTGGGTGACTTGGATATTGATTATAAGGCCCCCATTGATTTTGGATTGATTAATGGTAATTTAATGGCTCAATTACCTTGATTATGCTCTAGATTTTAATCGTACAGTTTAGATTAAATTAGGATGTGATAAAACCTTGATCATGTGGCTGATTTGGGACTTGAGGTTGATCGTATGATTTTGATTGACAACCGCATGGCTAATTAGTCGACTATGTGCCGATTAAAGGTTTAATGACGATCGTGCGGTGAATTGACTGTTTAATGACGATCGCATGGTTAAATTGTGTGATCGAGTGGTTAATTTATTTAATCATGGCTGAGTTTATGGATTATGGTTTGATCGTGTGGTTGGATTGGTGATTTCGCGGACTAGAGAGAAGATCGTATGTTAAAATTGGCGTTTTATATGAAAAACGAGTGCGATTCATGGCATATTTAATTATAGTAAATTGCACGTCATACACACTTGCATTGGCTAATTAAAGAAGATTAAAATTGGCAATGCGTGGTTGTTTACGTGTGTGGCCATGATGAGTTCCGTTTGAGATGAGTTCTAGATGATGTCCGGCTAAGGCTTAGATGATGTCTGGTAACCGATTTGTGGGGGGAAGGGGGGGTTTGATCCCAGACATTGCCGATCGCGGTAGAGGCCGGATCGATGCTCCTAAATGGAATGCCGTTCGGTACCCGACTTGTCGGGAGGGTTCGATCCCGGATGTTGCCACACCCAAAGTAGTGGGGTAATACCTAGCTATGCCAGAAGACCGGCGGGAGTTCGGTGTGACCTATGGTGGATCGTTAATAATCTTGACAATTTCGTGTGTTTGTGCATACAGCATGTTTGTGCTTGATTATGGGATAAAATTGTGAGGCACGGTATGGGACGGGTCGAAGTGATTTCATCTTATAATCAAGACTCGTGTGAATGATTAAGTATGTTTGGATTGTTTGGGTTATTATTATTACTGTTACGCATTTGATAGTGTGCCATGCTTGTTATGCGATTCGAGACCCTACATAGTAGGTGATACCATTATTCGTTGTTATGGACTTACCCTATTGGTTAGAATTACATGATTAGGGTGCCGGAGGTACGTATTGCCCTAGTCGAGGTATAGGTAGTTTACTTATTGAGATTATATTTCATTCCCCATTGTTAAACATTTCAGTTCCTCGACCTTGACCATGACTAAGCCTCTACTGCGTTTCGGGGTACCGACGTAGATGAAGCATTAGGTGACTGAGTACCCTACTGATGAGGATAGAGTATATGAGAAATATGAGTGTACTGTTTAGGTTGATGATGGGGAGGAGTACTTGACGGCTCATAAATATATGGCGTGGTTCGTGCGAGATGGAGCTCAGAAGTTTGGTCCTCTCTAGGGATTTGATCTTCCCCCGAATGATGGATTAGGAGAGTGGGATCTCATGGAGATTGATCCCCTTGACGGAGTAGTGGTTGATCCCGAGCCAGCAACGATGGTGATCGATGATTTAGTATCGGAGTTGGCGCCTTTACCGCCTGGCTCTTATAGCAATGTATCTAACCCGACTTCACCTGGAGCACCACCATGATGTCGTGGAGGTTTTTGATAGGACTAGGGATTCCCATATTTTTGGAGTTGTTTGTGGATAGAATAGCGGAGTAGATCAACCACCCTATCCCTTTTTGAGTATGTGTGGTATGGTTTGTGGCCTTTGGAAGGGTTTGTACTTGTTACTATTGTAAGTAACGTTGATATTATAAAATGGTTTGTTAGTTTGTTTAATTTCTCTCTCTACTGTCTCATTTAAACATTTGTTGATTGGAGTGTTCATTTGGCTTTCGTATTTATTCTCTGTTTTTTAGGGTTTTGGGTCGGCGACAATTTCTGGGAGTCGCATTCTTATCGACCATGGTGGGATGTTACATGTTTGTGGGGTACGGGGCGTGACAAACCAAGACAAGGTGAACAATTAGATGGAATTCAGTGATGGTGAACAAGTCTAGAGCGACGGTATTCAATAAAGCTTAGAAAAACCATGGAGGAGAATAGCTTGGTAGAGTCATAATCGTCAATATGCAAGGAATGACCAGAATATAAATCTGTAGGATTGTTATCGAGAGAAGCAGATTGATGGCGGAAGTAGCTACTAATATCTAAGAGGTAGAAGACACGTGACGTCTTCAGGGCTTTTAATTCAAAAAAATAGCATTAGAGTTGATCAAGAGCAGTTCTACCATTAATGAGTAGGAGAGAGACTCTAACAAAAGTACACTGACACTATTTTGGAAAACTGCCATTGTTGAAGAGACGTTATGAATGTCAAAGAGTCCTATTAACAAACTTAGCGACATTTTGCTGCTAGCAACTGTAGAACCAATGGCTACTTGAGGATTTCAATGAGTAAAGGTCATCAGAGGATGAATGACTATATATCGAGTTCCAGAGAAGTAGTTGAGTTGGGTGGAAACGAACAATATGAGTCATGTGCTTTGAGCGTTCTTCTTTGCTTTGTTTATGTGACATCCTGAAAATTAGTCCATTTGGGATTTATAAAATACTGAGTTTTATGAAATGTGCTCGTAGTAAATTCTCGCCTGGAACTGATCATTCCTGGGATACTAACCATTAGGGAAAGACTAATAGAGGAATTAAATTCGCGCGACAAAAGAAAATTCGATCGTGAATTGATTTTCGATTATGAAATTGCTGAAGTGATATTTTGAACCACTGTTGACCGATCCGAGGATAGTCAGGGGTTAGTTCACCACCGTCATAATAGTGGATCGTGGGTGATTTCGCTGGACCACGAAATGACTTGACGAATCATCCTGAACCTATACTAAACAATCGTACCCCTCGGGTCTAGTGATTGATCTTCGTGATTTTAATGTCAACCGAGGTCGTTGCATACCGAACAAACTTGCACGTGACTTGATTTATTGTCAGTCACGGGTCGAATATGCGAATTTTCCCAACAAGCCGCCCGTTAGCTTGAGAAACACTCGAGTTGCGTTTAATAAAATTTAATTATTGAATTTAGCTCATTTTGGACATCGAAAAATTAGGAAGTCACCATGGGACATTAGGACGACATTGCTGAGGACATGTGCGATTTTTGGGTGCACCCGAATCCTTCAGAAAAATTCAATTTGTTCAAGAAACGGAGAAAGTGATCAAAATACCCTTGGGAATTATAAAAGGGTATGCTTTATGGAAGATGGGCATTTTGGTAATTTTGCCCTAACTTTTTGGTTGGACTTTTTACCCTTGGATTTTTGAGAAATTACAAGATTACCCTTAGATATTTTTGGGTAAGAATCGATTTGGACCGTCAATTTCAAGATAAGATCGAATCTGGACCGTTGATTGAAAAGATTAGACAAGGGCATGATGGTCATTTGCCATTTTGGTCTAAAGATCATTGTTTGAGTCAAGACCCATTTATTTTCTCTCTTCTCACTCTTTCTCCCTCTCCCGATCTCTCCCCCTCCCCTTCGGCCACCTCTCTCCATGCCGAATCGCCGATCGCCGGCCACCGCCGCCTTGCCACGTCGTCCACGCCGCCGTCCGATCACCGCCACCACCATCCCAAGCCGTCTGTCTCTCTCTCTCTTTCTCTCTCTCTCTCTCCCTCCCCGTGTGGCCGTGAGTCAAGGCAAGGAAGCCGCACCGCCGATTGCTACTGCCAAGCCGCACCGCTGCTCGCCGCCATCCCCGCCGTTCCCGATTAAGTGCCGCCGCTTTCCATTCTAGCCGATTTAGTCTAGAACTCCGTAAGTTGCGCTCTAAACCCGATTTAGGACATTGGGTATCGACGGATGATTATTTTAGGGTGAAATCGAGTTTATGTGGGTGCGAAATTGTATGATTTAAGATTGGAATTATGTGGTGGGCCTTAGGATTTAATTTTTGGAATTTTTGGTGGAATTTTTGGGGCCGACAGTGGGCTGTGAGTTACTGTTCATAGGGCTGTGATGGGCCGATCGGGACGCGAGTTGGATTTTTAGAATTGGTAATTAATGGTGAGAAAGTGTCGTGAAGGACCGGAATTGATCCGATACCATTTGGTTGGAGAAAAATGGCAATATGTGTGTTTAAGGCGTGTTTGAATTATTACTGAGTTGTGGTAATGAATGTGAGTGCATGGTTGTGTAATTGTATGATTGAAATATGCTTATCGGGTGCACGCTTGAGTCAAACTGAATTAATTACTCATTTGGCCATATCGAATGCTTTGTGAGCATGATTTGCGTGTGAATTGTTGCGTGCACGGGCCACGTGTGACTGGTTAATTGAGTGTGGCAAGTGATTGCTGAGCATGTGAATAAGCGAGAAATTGTGCGTGGCATGGCATGTGTGACCGTGGGAATTATGCCGTCCTGAGGCGTGTATGTTTACGCGGGACGATGGCCGGTATTACCAGAAGACTGCTAGCTTGAGGCGTGTACTTCAACACGGGTTGCGTAGTAGGTGGTACGTGTTGAGCTTGAGGCGTGTACTTCAATGCGGGTTGCGTAGTAGGTGGTAGGTGTTGAGCTTGAGGCGTGTACGTTACACGGGCAAGATACATGGCCTGAGGCGTGTACGTTAACTCGGGCCCTAAAGTGTTGTGATAAGTGGTCGCAGTGTACCTGAGACGTGTACTGCAACGTGGATCACTGGCGAGGAATGTAAAAAAGAGACAATGAGAACGGAATGAGTGCACGACATGAGATTTGCATATGCTTGTGATCGTGTGTAAAATACCTGCTATGTGATGGTCTGGCGTGTATGTGTTTTTGTGTTTTGGGATCGTCTGGAGGTACGTGATAGCCTAAATGGGGTTTAGGGGTATACTTACTGAGATGTAGTCTCATGGTTATTTCAACCAACATTTTCAGAACTCTGACCTGAGCCATGAACCCTCTGCCATCGCCACCAGAGTGTTTTGGGGTACCAGTGCACACCGAGTATAACACTACAGAGTTTCCTATGGGTGGTGGTATGACCTGGATTAAGCACACTACGACCGTTTTTGTAGAGGTAGGACTACCTTTATGGGAGACCCATGTTTATACTGCTTGGTATTTTCGGAATGCAGCTAGGGATGAGTTTGGGCTCATTAGGGGTTTCGATGTTCCGTTTGATTTGGTTAGAGATTGGGACCCGTCTGCCATACCCACGATAGACGGAGAGTTGACCAGTGCAGAAGTTAGTTTAGCTCAGTCTGGACTACATCTAGAACCTGCAACACAGGAGTCATCAGAGGCTGAGCACAAACCCGAGCCCGAAGCGTTGCAAGCTGAAGTTGATCCAATGGACGTAGACTTAGAACCAATCCCCGAGGAAGAACCAGAGGATGTGGAGCCCGAAGTAGAACCCGAGCATGAACCTAATGAGTCTGAGGAGTCTGAGGGAGAACCGGAGTATATACTCCCATTTGAGCAGTATATGGATCCCAATTTTGTGCCTGAATTCAATTTCTTTGATGTACTCACTGAGGAAGATCAGGACGAAGTTCTAGTGGAGTCGGGTGACATCAATCACCCGATTGAGATCGAGGCAGAGTCGGAGTCCTCAGAGGAGCAGACGGTTCGAGAGAGTTCGGAATCGGAGGACAAGGAGTCAGACTCGAAATGGACGCCGAGTGTTGGTAGTAGGGGCTAGTGTTGAGGAGAAAAATCAAGCTTTTGATGAGTACCATTTTTTGAGGAAAGAATGCCAAGTCATCAATTCTTTTTGATATCGATGGTTTATAGTATGGTGTGCGCTTGTATATTAAGGTTTGTAACATTGTGAATATGGTGGAATAAGTTTGAATGAGAAATGAAAATGTATATTCTCCCTATTCTCCCCCAATTTTAATAGTCCGAGTGTTTTGTGGTTTCCGCTGTTGAATTAAATCTCTGATGATTGTAAATGAGGTCGGCGATAACCTGGGACATCGCACTATTTCGACTTGAGCGGGATGACTCGATGGGATTTGGGGCGTGACAGTTTAGCTTGTTAGTTGCTGTGTATTACTCTTGTCAATGTTTGTGTGGTGTTACTATTTGTAATTAGTGATAAGGGGAAGTGCACAAGAGTGATAGCAGTACATGAGTGATATTGTGATCTATTGGAAAGGCGATAATTGCTAATCGTAACTTCTCTTGTTAATAGCGGATTACGGCCTTGTTATGACTATTAACATTAAAAGTAGATGTAGGTTTGGGAATGAAGCCGAACAGCTATATATCTGCTTGTCATAACTTCTATCTCTTCATTATCAGCCTCAGCTATTCATTATCATCAGTATTTATTCATCAGCAACACGCGCACCTTATTTCCATATTTTGTATATGCTACTATTTGAAGTTTAACTCGTTGTATTCCACAAAAGTTCTTCATAGTTCCAAAACAACCTATTCAAACCCCACCCCCTCTCTAGGATTTATTGTTCGCTCTAACAATTGGTATTTGATCCTCATTACTTGTTATTTGAAGTTTTAAACTCCAAAGCATAAAGATCTTGTTTTGACAAACCCTACAAGAGGTGATTTTACAAATTTCTGTTTGTTAACAATCCATTCTCTATACTCAAGATTTCTCAAATTACTTCGTTGCTATTGCGACCTTTCTTTTCCAGGGAAAAGATGAAGTTGTAGATGTAATGCCTAAAGGTGTGCCAACAGCCCTCAATTATTCGCTAGCTATCCAAGCCCTTCTCTCATGCGACATTGGATTTAGTTTTAAATTTGAGATTAATCCTAAAGGGATTCTACATGAGACAGTAGCCGCCACTAGCTTTTTCGAGGTTGGCTCGAAAGTAAGCGAGACATGGGAGTTTGTCTCACTTCCTATGGAATCAAAGTTTCCTAAGTTCGGGGACTTGATAGCTAATAGTCCAATTAGCGTCATTTCGGTACCTCTAACTTCATTTGGTTATTCATCCAAGTGATCAAATTGTCTTTTTCAATTATGAGTCCTAAATGCCATTTGATGTTGCTAAGTGTTCATGCATTGGTTTTTCTATGAGTTTATTATGATCCCAAGACTTATTCTAACTATACTAAAAAGGAAAGGAACAACCAATGTATTGATAGTGCGAGAATTAAACACCCAAGTATTTTATAAACTCAAAGCAAAAGTGCGGAAATAAAAACCTGATACTTTTCGGGCAAAAAATATATATGGCCATGTTATATGCCCTAGGACATGATCCCCATGAGCTTGACCCAATACCAATCCGGTAAAGAATACACAAGACTTTGTTATTAAGCCCAAGGACAATAACCCTTGCGAGCTAAATTCCTGAAATCAAGTATGAATCTAACTCTAAACTTGAACGACGAACTCGGTAAGAGTTAACCACCAATCGACATGTAAAGATAAGGCATGCAACAAATGTGAAATGATTTGATCACATAAAAGAACCAACCCGGGGTCATGGCCAACTATTAACACTATCCCGGGGACACGTTCTTTGACTGAAAAGAACAACAATGCTTGCTGCCCCTGAGTTGGACATTAGCATATGGCCTTGTCTTTGTCCAGAAACGAGACCAAACAATGTTAGAAAAGATAAAAAAATCAATAGCAGGTCAACGTGTCGTCATGAACAACCAAAGCAACTCCCGAACGACTTCGAAATCCACCAAAGTCACCCTCAACGAATGTCGACCAGCAGCATTACGACACATATTCCATGCATGAGATGGTTATCCATAGTAAAGCGACGAGGAACATGATCGCCAACTCAAACCGACTCACATCTGAGCATGGACAACACACCACTTAGTCCCACTTAATCAATATAAGACATGTACATGCATGGGTTAGGCGAGGAGTTTGCATGTATCCCACACAGTTCGAAATGGCATGCGAGTCCAGTCGAAAAACACTCATCAAGACCAATGACTAATCTGGACAGCAAGTAATCATTGAATACAATCGTCGTCTTTCATCGGTCATAGTGACCAGAACATGAGACAAACGATTGTGCTTGCAAAGATTTTATGTACCAGCCAAATCAAGCCTAAACAAACTTGAGACTCTCCGTTTCTCATGGAATTAAGCAACTCTTTAATCTGGACAGCAATCGCCTACTCTCGATTTCATGCAGTTATGTGAAGCGAAGTCCCTCAAAGCACACGAACCCGTCCCCACTTGTCCACCTCCGCGATCATGCGCCTGCACTCCTCTATCATACACCGCTCGTCCCCGATCGCCCCGAATGAATGAAAATGTTGGACTTAGCTTATCCATGACTGCAATACGACAAGAAGGAAAAGGACGCATGCTCCAAGTATATGACTTAAAATCAGAAAGTCAATATATTCCCAAGCTTCAATTAATCAAGTTTATACCTACCCAAATGATGTGTTGGTGATGAAGACCAGAAAGACTGGAGGGTGGTGCAACTCCATTGAAAGGCGGCAGCATGTGAGTAAGCTATTCTTAACGCCAATATCTCTGCGAATCAACAAAAGTGGAACGACACGATTCAACTAAACCAGCTACAGAAAACCAAAGGAATGAAAATGTTGGACTTAGCTTATTTACTGAAAACTGCACCATCTTCTCCAATATTCGCCCGTGTCTCCGGCATCATCGTGCAAGAGAACTCCCAAGCGACACTCACAATCACCGCGAACAAGAAGAAGGGCCTTTGGAAAATGATCGCATTGTACAACGACAATACATCATCGATAAAACTGCTCATATCACCTGATTAACGCCAACGGCGATTGCGCACTCCAGCGCATGCAACCTCTGCGGAAAGATCTTCGAGATGTACACCCGTATGATCGGCCCCATCCCGATGGAGAAGACGGCCACCTAGGACAACGAGGTGATTCACATGACCCCCGCCAATATGGGTTTCATGTTGCTGTGGGCGATGATGGTGAGGCACATTCCAAGAGAGGTGAGCGACAAGATCATCTCGCCAACACTATTCAGCAACAATGATTGCCGCCCAATCATTGCTGCAAGTAGCATTGGTGGGATGATCATGTCACTCGACTCTTTCAATAGGTGCCTCATTGTCATTGACCATAGCCACATGAAGCTCATGTGGGTGGTGACCATGTGCATCTACTCGGTGTTGTCCTACGCGGCCTTCTTCTCCATTAGAATGGGACCAATCATATGGTGTACAGCTCGGAGATCTTCCCACTAAGGTTGCGTGCACTGGGGTATGCAATCGGTGTTGCCCTGGAACAAGTGGGGAGTGGAGTATTAATGATGACATTCTTGTCACTATATATGGCGATCACCATCGATAGGGACTTATTCTTGTTCGTGGCCATATGAATTGAGGGATGTTTGCTGATGTGGATGAGGACAAAAAAGAATTGCTATGATGAATTTTCAAAGAAAAAAAGCCAACAAAAATTTCTTAGGAAATTCAATTCCCTTGAGAACAGGAAGTCTTTGATAAGTGGTTTTGAATTTTCTGTTTCGTCAATTTGAGTCCGGCCCCACTATGTAGTTTAGCCACACTCTTTTACTTGGCCTTGCCTAAATTTTTTGTGTCGTGCATGTTGAATACACATTTTGGAGGACTTCTAGCTAAGAATTAGGCAGTGCTTTTCATCTAGAATTTTGATTTACTCGTGACTAGAGAATTCATTGGTTTTCCACGTGGGAAGGACTTTTGGGGAAGTAGGACAACATTCAACTCTGGAGAGACGAATTGAGGAGGTTTGCAGATATGACCTATTATCAAAATCCAAGACGTGGACGAAGTGCTCAAATTTGCGAAAGACTTATGAGGATTTAGATAGGGAGTAATTTTTGTGTCGATTATTGCTTCAAGAATAATTTGCCAAATTTGTGGACCATTTAATGGAAATTTGGAAGGCAGAGGCATTTCTCAACGTGCATTTCTTTTTGTTGCAGGAAAATTAACATTACAAATGTGATCTCTTCTTTATACATCCGTCGCAACCTTCTCGAAGCGGGTTTGCCAACTAGGGAGATAGGTTTATAGGTCATGTCGAGTTGAGGACCAACAGTCCTCAATCGACGCCCATTCTCCCAAACCCTTAGCTCGACGTTGGAATTTCATTTTAATTGATTAATCCTATAAGAATTCTATATGATAAGGAGTCACCGCTAGCCTATTAAATTTGGCTAGAAACCAAATGAGATATGGGAGAATACCTCCCTTCCTACGCAACCAAAGTTCTAGATTGGAGGACTTATTACACTAGTTATTCAACTAATACCCTTTCATTACCTAACTTGGTTCATTGTTAACTAAGTGTCCCATGCAGTCTTTGTCCAATTATTAGTTCTAATGTTTTCGTCTGCTAAGTGTACATGTAATCTTTTTTATGTTTATTGTGTTCCTAGAATGTAACTTAACCATTCACAATGAATTACAACACAAAAAATGATATAAGAGCAATCACAACAAACCCATCAAGAATAGTGATGAAGAACAAATAAAAGGTAAGGTACCGTAAAATAACCCAATGTAGTGTCGGGTAAAGAACATCACAAGGCCTCATCTTAACTGATAGGAGAGCAACCCTATGAGCTAAAATCAAATAAAATCCGAAGTGTAATTCTAATTCTAATATCTAAAAGGAATCTATTGTTAATGAAAACTACAAAAGAGGAAAAACATGTATATGAACTAATCCTTAAATGCAAATCTAAAATTAATGCAATGAGATTTTGATCTTTTCAATTTTATACAAGTTTGACATTTTCTACATTTTTTCGTTTCATTTATTTCATTCGAAAAAAAAGGACTATCTAAAGTTTGGATTTGTTTCCAAAATTCAAAGAAAATATCTCCCTAAACAAATCAACCCAAACTAAATTCAAATTCAACTAACACTACAAACTAAGATGCAACCACCTAACTGAGGCTTGCACTTATTTCTCCTTTTTTTATGTATTTTTAATTTCTATCAGTTTTTTTTTATTATTTTATGATTTTTTTATTCCCTTTAATTTCTTCTTCCCCTTATTATTCTTCTTATACGCCCAAACACGTTGCACAGCTAAACTTCCTCTTCCTCTTTAAATATTTTTTTTAGTTTTTTATTGCTTTCTTTCTTTTAGTTTCTTTCTTTCGGTCTCTTTCTCAGTCCATCATCTTAAAAACATGAACTCATACTTCGCTTGGTTTCCCTTTGCCTCTTTTATTTATTATTTCTTTCCAACGTCCTACAGAGAAATGATCAACTCTTTGCTTTGTTCATCATTCACCTAAGCTCTGTTCATCATTTTTCTAGCTTCAAAAACTTAACATCATAAAAAATCTTCATCAACCAGGGAACTGATTGTTACCACAATCCATATTCTAATCATCACTTATGTAATGAAACATGTTCAAATCACAAACAGGAACTCAATGGCACACGATCTTCAGGGAATTAGTTAAGATTTCTCATCTTTTTTTCTCCAAGAACAGAGTATAGAGGTACTTACCTTGGAGATGCAGATGTTAATTTCAAAGGATGATCAAACTAAGAAGCTGAGTGAACATGTTCAAATCACAATCAGGAACGCACGATGCAGATGTTCACACTTATAAACAGCTACTTGCATCAACGGTTTGACATCAGAACAGCGTGTAATGATCGCAGATGCCCTTACTGCTGACCGATATAAGATGCTTTGACCTCTCTAATAGTTAATGGCCGTCCTTTCGAAGATGCTCTATTGTAAACTTCACTGAACAAAAAAATTCAAGAGGAAGTCACTACTACTGAAGAAACAAACAAACAAACAATATGGCACGCAATGCTCAGTTGCTGGCCAACAAGCAGAAAGCCAAAGCATTGCACAACACACTAGAGAAAGAGGAGAAAACTTTACTCAGTGCATGCTGAATTCTGAGATTTTGCCGATGAATACTGGTGCAAGAAAATCAAATTTCTTTGGGGAACCCTCAAATTTCAGCTATGAATGCATTGTTATAACTGGACTAGTAGTCAATAGTAAATAAATTAGATGTTTAATGTATCAAAGGACAAGGCCTCTAATGAAGCTTACAAGTATAGTTTGATTTCAGAAGGCATCTTCTGAAGTGAATCCACACCGTCCACATTTTCTCTCTTAGCTTCTGACCCCTGGGTTAAAAGTATGTCATGATCATCATCCAGAAAGGGCTCCGTGGGTTCTGGCAAGAGCTCATCGATGGCCTTGGCAAAAATTCCAATATATCGCCGAATATTTTCAGTGACCCGTCTAAGAAATTCTTCATGTAAGTCCTTGTACTGCACACATGTTACCACAGCGTCAGAAGTAATTACAGAACATAAGAAACCTTACCATGTGAGGCGCAGAAACTTACATCGACTGGGTCCTCGAGCTCAATCTCAACAGCACGAATTTTTCTATTTGATACTTCTTGCTGAAATCGGGAAAGGCGACCCTTGTGTGAGTCATTTAAATTAGAAATAAAAAATTAACTACGCTTGATTCAGTTGTAAATCTAGGGTTAATCCCTCTTTTATTACACATGAAAGAGATTCCGCAGCTATAGTTCACAGACATCAGATAAAGGATCAGCGTGATGTGAGATCAAGCACAGATCGTTTTCATTGATTTCACCACAAGAATGATTTACATCTTACAACGCTTAGAAGGACATCCGTATATAAATACTAGTCAAGAGGAGGAACTTACGAGGACGTTTATGTACTTGGCTTCTCCATTTGCATCGGCAAAGTTCGAGAGGAAATCCTCCGCGATCCTGTTAGCGTCACACGTGAAACCCGTTTCACGTAACGCCACCGATTAATTCCACGGACACACACAAAAACATTGGGAGAGAGAGAGGAACCTTTTTCTGCCTTTAAGTCGAGGTCCTTCATGGATTCACTTCACCGAGTTCAGCCTCTTCCTTGGACTCAGCATAAACATGTCTTGGAGGCGTCAGCCTCGGCAAAGAAGGAATGAGCAGGAGCCGAGTTCTTCAAAGTCTCCGATAAGAAAACACGGTAAAACAGGTTGTATCATCGCCCACGCAAATGAATGAGTCCTGTATCTTGGCACTCATTCATTTGGGATCATGATATAGCTCCTCGCCATTCCTTTTGTTTATGGCTGATTTCTCTTTACAAGTTGCCTACTCAAATGTTTCTCCTACATAATCAAAGGATTGACAATGCTCGTTGTGCTTTTTGTGGATCTACACCGGATTCTATTAACCACCTTTTCTTTGAGTGTTCTTCTACTGCTAGGCTGGCTTCTATGTGGGCCACCAAGTGCAGTCTACCCTGGCTTCTATGTGGGCCACCAAGTGCAGTCTACCCTGGCGAAATAGGAATTGGCTTGACCATATTGCGTGGGCGATGAACGTCTACGGTGGAGCATCCTTTGCACATCGTCTCTCCAGGTTTTCCTTCGGTGCGTTATGCCATATCATTTGGACCGAAAGGAACAAGGCTATTTTCAGAAACAAGAGTATACACATCCCGGGTATGCGTAAACATCTTGTCAAAGTCGTGAGAGATAAAGCCATTTCAATGGGGGAAATGCAGGACACCTACAGGAACCGTCTCCTGCAAAGAAACTGGGATCTTCCTCCTGTGATTTTTGCAAGCAATAGGAATAGCACTTAGCTCTCGGCCGCGTCTGTTTATTGGGCGGCCTTTTTTTGCTGTTTGTTTCTTGTAAACCTCTGGGTTTTGTGGGTGTACCTCCTTGTAGGGTCGTTTGTTTTCTTATCTGTTGTATAGCCTGTGGCTTCTAGTTGTTTGCCTGCCGAACCCCTCCAGACCCCGTCCCTCCTGACCCCGTCTAGACATCTTGCTGTCTTATCTGGGTCAGTTGTAGGTTTGTGCTATAGTTTGTATTGGTGTTATGTTTAGTTATATACATTCATACCTTACAAAAAAAAAACACGGTAAAACAGTGGCGCAATCAGTGATGCTCTGGAGCGGCACAGACCAGGCGCAAGACGTGGCCACACACCAAGGCAGGTAAGGACGCGGTGCTCCTCGCTGGACCTGCTGCTGCGCATGAAGGTGGGGGTCATCAGGATCAGCTTGGCTGTTGCTTCGCCGTAGGGACACCAGGAGGGAGCAACGTTGGCAAAAGACCGCAAGAGATGCTTGGAAAGCTCCTGAGTTCGTCGGACAGTGGCTGGAACTCGCGGCGGCGAGGTTCACTGAACACGGTGTGAGCGTTGGATGGCCAGCTGCGGCAGCGGGAGTGATCATGAGAGTTAATCACAAGGAGAAAAGCTGAAGGATCGTCACCCCCTTACCATGAAGGTGATGATGACCTTGTTTTTAGGCATCTTCTTTCTCCAATACCTGAACGATCTTCATCCGTTCCTTGTTTTTAGCCACCTTCTTTCTTAGATTTTTCAATCCCTATCTCTATCAGATTTTTCAATCTACAGAGATCCACAAAATTTCCGCCGCTTTATGAGGGATTGAGCGAGTCATGGGGTGTCACAAAAACCGTCCTCATCCATCGTAACTATCTCTAGATTCATAGTGAATTTGTCACGTTTTCCTAAACAAGAAAAATCCAAAAATGCAGAATGGTGAGAGAGTTCGATCCAGACATGAATGAATCAAACAAAAGATCTCAAAGCAAGACATATTATTGGTTTATAAGTCATAAAATCACTTTGACCGAGGTTAAGACGAGTGACGAACGGAATCGTCATTTAATCGTGAGCAACAGTGTCATTTCGTCTTGGATGTGTTTATTATGCACTTCCACCCACTATTTGCCACATTGAAAGCTATATCGATATGTATTCGTTTCAAACGGTGGATGTTTTTGTCCGCCAAGTAAAAGTTTATACATCTTTTTGTGGCATTTGAATAGTCGCCTATGGTGTCATACTCATTTATTTCGTCTCTAATTTAACCTTTAAGATAACGGCTTGATGATATCAATGACGGTATAATAGGAACTCCCTTAAATTTTGAAAATAGCACCGGGAGAAACCGCTCTTTGCGAATCGAGATGCCAATTTTGCGTATTCTTCATTGTCGCTATCGATGAAAGACACGTTCCTGTAACAGGGATTTAGAAAGGAACACATCATGAGAAAAAATATATCCTTCTCTTCCTCGAGCGAGTTTAGAATGTCCAGTAATCTTTGTATACTCGTGCTTTCTTTTCATCTTTCTTAGGGACGGCTTCTCGTGGTCTAATTATATCAAATGAATTAGATCAATCCGAATTTAAGGAAAGAAGAATATTTTTTTTAATTTCTTCAACGGTGTTTGCTATATAAGATCACATTCGATTTATAGGTACGAACCATATTTGGTTTAGACCAAAGTACATGTATTTTGGTTATCTTCTCACCAACGTCCCGGTCTATTTTAATCCCATCTCATTTTATGAAACTATCGTCTTTCTTAACATGTCCATGTCTTTTTTTATGACATAACTTCTTGCGCCTTAACATAGTGAACCTCCACCATGATTTATAAAGTAAATTTAGCTACTTAATCTAAATGAGATTTGGTTTTATTATATACATTAAATTGATCTTACGCATAATACTTTAGCAATCATAACTGACCGCCTACAAGAATCCACATAATCTGAAGTTATAACAAAATTGAAGTTGAAAAAAAGTTAATAGTGTTTAAACTCTTCTATCCCGAATCTCTTTTCGACTAGAATTTAAGTTAGTACTTTCATAGAACTTCCGTATGTCCAACAGACAAATTATTTTTTGTATTTTCCGCTCTCAATCAACAAATAATTCCAAATAATATACGTCTATTATAAAACTTGATACTAATATAAAGAGAATAAACGCGTCAAAATGGATTCTGCCTACTTATCTATTTAATTATGGCTGCACTTTTTATACTCCCTTTTTGGCTAAAACACTCCTCCATACAGTAATTTGACTATATTGCCCTTTAAGGTCCCACTTTTTAGCATCCCTCTTCCGTCAATGCTCTATGAAAGTGTTCCATTTTTTCTTGTCATGTCCCCTTTTTTTAATTTTCTATTTCTTTTCTTTTAGGTCCCACGTTCTCTCATGTAACCACACAAAACAATAGAGAGATAGAGAAATGGAGACTTTCACGCTTATGTAGGCGGAGGCGGCTGAGATAGTTCTCATGATCCAAGATCGCACCTTCTCGAGCCACTGAGTGAAGGCTCTGCGCCACATATATTATGGCAAAAAGGGCATCGTGTTCACAAAGACTGGCGCATACTAACAGGGCATGAGGAGGATATACACTCTACATCTCATGAGCCCAGCGAAGGTGGAGTCATTCGCGTTGTTAGGAGGAGGAGGAGCTAGTGAGGGTGATGGGGAGACTGAGAGCAACCGCCTTGAGGCATACTTTCTACAATTTAAGACAATTCATAAAAAAAAACCCTTCTCTGCACAAATAATCGATGAGATTGGTAAAAGCAGCGTTGCTCACAAGCAAGTCCTCTTAGCATTTCAGTACCTCCTAGAGCTTGAGAATCATTTTTTTCGCCTTCTCCCCATCTAGCTATCGAAAAAATCCACTGACCAATGTGCTACATATCCAACAATTGAGCCTTATACCATCTTCAACCATTTCATCAAGTAGCTTTTGTGCAACCCTCACCGTGCCCGCCTTACGTTACCCATTGATCAAAGTAGTGTAAGAAACGCAACTCGGGCTATGCCCGTGCTCCTCATATCTAGAAACACCCTATGCCCAAAAGCCAGTCTCGAAATATAGCACTACTGATCAATTAGCTAGTTAAAATTAGTCAATGAACACGTGTACCCGAGCTTGATATCAGCCAAACACCTAATGACCCGCAACATGCCATGTGGGCTGCGAGAATCGAGCAATCTATCAGCAATCAAGTTCATCCGTGACGACATAAACAGACCAAACAAAGGAGACGAACCAACGATGTGCCTCCTTGAACCGTTTCACATCGCAAAGAGCGTGAAAAACATTACTAAGGGCTTCGTCGATGTCCCGATGGTGGGTCCCTGACTAGGATATGCGAGCATAAGGGCATGACCTTTCTGATTCTCCATTTCTCTACCTCTTGAGAAAAAATGGAGAGAACGAAGAATATTAAAAGAAAGTGAACGTGGGATCCACAAGAAAAAAAAGTAGAAAATAAAAAAAAGGGACATGGCTAGAAAAGGGGGACACTTTCTTAAAACAGTGGCCGAGAGATGATAAAAAAGTGAGACACACAAAGGGTAATATTGTCAGAACACTGTGTTGAGAAGTATTTTAGCCAAAAGGAAGGGAAAAAGAGTTAATAGTGGCCATCAGATTTTAGCGATTTTATAACCGACGGCCTACTATATCTTTTGTTCAACAAAAATTAGACTATTTGGGCTGAGGCCAACTCAAAATGTTTTGCTAGCCCATTAAATTAAAAACATTTCAAAAATAGAAAAATGAGATAGAATTTGGAAAATGGGATTAATGTGGAACAAGGAAAAAATCGATCATTAAAGCAGATGGAAAACAGTTGAACGAAACACAAAAGGCTTGCTTTATGCGGTGTAACATGTATATATTATAAATGACTTTCATTTACATATGTAGTTAGTTTAAATCATAATGACGATGCTTGTATATCATCATCTCGAGAGTGCTAGTATAAAGAAAAAATTATATTGATAATATTTTTCATGTACATAGATTCAATGTTCTTTACTCGATATATATGAATGGGGAGGTTGCCAAGTAGAAGGTTCGAATATGTTATGTTAAAGAAAAAAAACTTGTAAATTATATATGTCCTTTTAGTCGATGTTGCGAGCAATCATATGCTAGTCTCCAGCCAAATCCATGTGGCTCTATCACATATTGGTACAGTATATTTACTATCTGTCTTACGACTAACCTGTGTATATCACATAATCAATCATTTTTGAGACCCCCAAATAGATATTCCAAAACACACACTAGCATTGCAAGACCTAAAGTTCTACGTGTTGTCTCCACATCATCTAAGCCATTGACACAGAAATACATTCAATTACGTGCATCAACGATTAAGAGGTGGTTGACATTGGGACATCAATGAGAGTGTCGTATGAAGTAGAGTATATTCGTCCATTTATAAGCACTCCAGAATAAGAGACATTCAATAGGGCTGTTGCCCGACGCAGTTCCCCACTAGGTCATAGTTGCAAGTCATGAACATGTCCCCGCCATTGCAGACCACACGGGCGCACCCGATTCACCTCCTCGTCTCCCAGACGATATGCATGTAGTGGACGCACACTAGGCCTTCCTTGCATGTGTTGTGTTGGTCGCGTACGTGTAATACTTCTCCTCAGCGGCTCACGCGGCCACTGGGTTGCTTGGCGTCCCCGACGTATGATCTGCCTTCCGGGAACGAATGCTCCGCTTTGCAGTCCGACTTCCGCTGGCCGGCCCACCACGTCGCGTACCCCCGGCGAATCAACAAAAGAGGAACGACATGATTCAACTAAACCAGCGACAGAAAACTGAACGAACGAAAATGTTGGACTTAGCTTATTCGTGATTTTTGCTCATTTTCCTCGCCAATGATCGCCACAAACAGGACAACAGGGCATCACCGAAAGTACCGCACGTAAAAACGTAAGGAAATCAACCGGAATCAGATATACTTAACAAATCAACTGATGACAAGCGATTTATGCCATCACGCTTTCAGATCTGAGGATATCATTGTCTATTTCTCAGCCGTGCCTGTAAGGCATTTTATCAAAGCTGCTACAAGCGCTCGAGCCTACAATTGAAGCTTTCACGAACGTCTATGACCGTAATCGGGACTAGGGAAGGGCTCGTCGAGTGAAACCCAGCAACTTTGCAGCTTTCGGTCGCGAAACAGAGTACTACTTTCGGTGCTCCTTCAAAGATGAATCCGACAAACGGTGACGGACAGCGACTAATAGCGTCAGCAGCTACTGGATTTAGGGTCTACAAGTAATCTTCAACCGAGATCTAAGCATTTGAAAACTTTTGGTCACGGAATAAAGGAAGACTGAGCTTGGCAAACCGCAACTATGGACGCGAATGAGAACGACAATGACTGCCATTTCGTAGCGATTAATATCGACGACGACGACTGAAGACCGAGATTTTATTTCATCTGGTTTTTCTCTCATGTGCCATGAACTCGCTGCGGGAGGGTCACATTGTACAACAACACGTACATAATCGATAACACTGCACTCACCACCTGGTTCACAACGTCGATTGCGCAGTCCAGCACACGCAGCCTCTGCGGAAGGATCTTTGAGCTATACACCCATATGATCGGCCCCATTGCGATGCAGATGTATGCCATGTAAGACAACGCAGTGATGCACATGGTCACCGCCCACGTGAGCTTCGTGTTGCTGTGATCAATGATGGTTAGCCACGTTCCGAAGGAGGCGAGCAAGAAGATCATCTCACCAACGCTATTCAGCAACAACGGTTGCCGCCCAATCGTTGCTGCGAGTAGTATCGGTGGGATTGTATTCATACTCGGCTCTCTTGAAACTTGCCTCACCATCATTGACCACAGTAACACGAAGCTCACGTGGGCGGTGACCATGTACATCGCCTCGGTGTTGTCCTACATGGCCTTCTTCTTCATCGGAATGGGACCAATCATATCAGTGTATAGCTCAGAGATCTTCCCACTGAAGCTGCGTGCACAGGGATACGCAATCGGCATCATCTTTTAATTGAGTGGTGAGCGGAGTATTAACAATGATGTTCTTATCGTTGCATAAGGCGATCACCATCGATAGGGCCTTCTTCTTGTTCACGGGGATCGGGAGCATCCCGTTAAGCGTCCTTTTACACGATGATCCCAGAAGGGGCAAACACCGGATGAGATGGTGCAGTTCTCCGGTAAATACACAAAGTGGAGGCTTACAACGAGGGTGATAGAACTGCAACAAAAAAAAAAAAACAACAACGGGTCGATGGTGACGCGATGGAAGCAACAGCGAGGGACAGATTGGGAAATGATCATAAGGTAGGGGGATATATGGTAAAAATGGATGGCTTTGTTGAAGTATTAGAGTAATTGTGCAGGATAAGAATTGGGTGATGTTTGCTGATGTGGATGAGGACAAAACGAATTACAATGATGAATTTCAAAGAAAAAAAGCCGACAAAAGTTTCTTAGGAAATTCAATTCCTTTGAGAATAAGAAGCCTTGGATAAGTGGTTGGGACTTTTTGGTTAGTACGGCTCGACTATGTACTTCTGCCACACTCTCTTTTCCTCGGCCTTGCTGAAATTTACTTGTGTCGTGCATGTGCCATATGCATGTCATGCATTGCCGTGCACGCTGTTCACGTGCAGTGCATGCATCGTGCACGTTGAATACACATTTTCTAGAGGACTTCTAGCTAAGGATTAAGGAGAGTTTTCCATCTAGAATTTTGATGTACTCATAATTAGAGAATTCATTGGTTTTCCACTGTTTCTTGATAAAGTGGGAAGGTCTTTTGGGAAGAAGGACCACGTTCACCTCTTGAGAGACGAATCGAGGAGTTTGCAAAGATCACCCATTATCAAAATCCAAGACATGGATGAAGTCCTCGAATTTCCAAAAATCTATTATGAGGATTTAGATGGGGAGTAATTTTTGTGCTTTTTGTGTGGAGTATTGTTTCACAAAAGGTTTGACATATCTGTGGATCATTTGATGGAAATTTGGAAGACAGAGGGATTTCTCAACATGCACTCTTCCTGTTACAAGAGAAATTAACATTACAAAGGTGATTGCTTTTTTATACACCAGTGGCAACCCTCTCAAAGTGGTCTGCCGTCCGAGGAGACACTTTTATAGGTTATGTTGAGTTGAAGACCAACGGCCCTTAATCAGCACGCGTTCTCCCAAACCCTTAGCTCGATGTTGGAATTTCATTTTAATTGATTAATCTTGTGAGAATTCTATATGATAATGAGTCACCACTAACCTATTGAGGTTAGCTAAAAACCAAAAGAGGTATGCCTATGCAACCAGAGTTCTAGATTGAAGGCCTTGATTACACTAGTTATTCAACTCACACCCTTTTCACTATCTAACTTGATTGATTGTTAACTGTCTCATGTGTTCTCTGTCCAATTATGTGTTCTAAAGATTTTGTCCGCTAAGTGTCCATGCAATTTTTTTGTGTTTATTATGGTCCTAGGATTGAACCTAACCATTCAACTAAGAAAATGAATCACAACACAAAAAATGATATAAAAGCAATTACAACAAACACATCAAGAATAGTTATGACGAACAAATAAAAGGTAAGATACGGTAAAATAACCCGATGTGGTGTTGGGAAAATAACATCACAAGGCCTCATCTTAAGTGCCTAGAGAGCAACCCTGTGTGCTAAAATCAATGAGAATCCAAAGTGTAATTCTAATTCTAATCTCTAAATAAGAATCTATTGTTAATGAAATCTAAAGAGGAAAGACATTTATATGAACTAATCCTTAAATGAAAATATAATATTAATGTAATGAGATTTTTGATCTTTTCAATTTTATATAATTTTGACATTTTCTATATTTTTTTCTTTTCATTTATTTCATCTGAATAAAAGAACTAGCTAAAGTTTGGAATTATTTCAAAAAATTCAAAGAAAATGTCTCCCTAAACAAATGAGCCCGAACTAAAATGAAATTCAACTAACACTACAACCTAAGACGCAACCACCTAACTGAGGCTTGCACTTATTTCTCCCTTTTCATGTATTTTTAATTTTTATCAGTTTTTTTATTATTTTATGATTTTTTTTCATTCCCTTTAATTTCTTTTTCCCCTCTTTATTCTTTTACGCCCAAACGCATGTTGCACAGCTAAACTTTCTCTTCCTCTATTCTTATTTCTTATTTATTAATATTTCTTTCTTTCGCTCTCTTTCTCGGTCCATCAACTTCTGAACATGAACTCATACTTCGCTTGGTTTCCCTTTGCCTCTTTCATTTATTCTTTCTTTCCGACGTCCTACTTGTTCATCATTCACCTAGCACTGTTCATCGTTTTTCTAGCTTCAAAAACTTAACATCATAAAAGATCTTCATCAACCAGGGAACTCATTAAAGCCATAATCCATATTGTAATCATCACATATGCAATGAAACATGTTCAAATCACAAACATGAACTCAATGGCACACGATCTTCAGGAACCAGTAGTTAAAGATTTCTCGTCTTTGTTTCTCCAAGGACAGAGTATAGATGTACTTACCTTGTAGATGCAGATGTCGATTTCAAAGGATGATCAAACTAAGAAGCTGAGTGAACACGTTCAAATCACAAATAGGAACATACGATGCAGATGTTCACACGTATAAACAGCTACTTGCATCAATGGCTTGACATCTGAACAGCCTGTAATGATCACAGATGTCTTTGCTAGCTGAGCGGTATGAGATGCTTTGACCTCTCTTATAGTTAATGGCCGTCCTTTTGAAGATGCTCTAATATAAACTTCACTGAACAAAAAAATTCAAGAGGAAGTCACAACTACTGAAGAAACAAACAAACAAACATGATATTTTGCTCGGAAACTGACAATATGGCACGCAATGATCAGGTGCTGGCCAACTAGCAGAAACCCAAAGCATTGCACAACATACTAGAGAAAGTGGAAAAAACTTTTTTTTTTTTTTGGTAAAGTAAGGAGATGTATAACTAATCACAAACACCAGTACAAGCTAAAGCTATCGGAACCCTCGACCCAAAGAGGGCAAAAAGCCTACATGGGGTCAAGGGACCAAAGCAGGAACTATATACAAGAATAAACACAAGCCGATGACAAGGCAACGGAACAACGACCGAATAAGGACAAGAAACACCTGAAAGGCACAAAGGACCAAAGGAGGACCTAAACAAAGCCACAGGCAATACAACAGACCAAAGAGAAAAACAACCTAAGAAGATCCAGAGTTGAATTCAAAGATTGCTGAAGAGATGCCCCACTTCCTTTGGATCTTCCGATTCAAAAGAGTATCAGCTATAGTCCCCATGGACATAGCTTTATCCTTCACCACTTTGAGGAGGTGCTTTCGCATGCCCGGGATGAAGACACTTTTATTCCTGAATATGGCATTATTCCTTTCCGTCCATATGATATGGCATAGAGCCGCAAATGCAAATCTAGCCAACCGATGACCAAAGGAAGAACCACCACATACTTTCATGGCCCACTCAATATGGCCGGCCCATGGGCGGTTGCGCCAGGGGAGATTGCTTTTAGTAGCCCAAAAAGAGGCTAACCTGTTCGTAGAAGGACACGCGAAGAAGAGGTGGTTGACTGAATCCGGAACCAGCCCACAGAAGACACATAATGCATTTTCAATTCTTTGATTTTGCAAGAGTAGCATCTGAGATGGCAATCGGTTGAGGGTAATAATCCATAAAAGGAATCCATGCCGGGGCGTAATATGTTTGTCCCAAACGAATGAATACCACGAGACTAGCTGACCAGATGATCTAAGGTGGCTCCAGGCACGAGCAACCGAAAAAGGAGCAGATGGAAGAGGAGCCCATGTAAGAGCATCCGGGGACTCATCCGCAAAATCAGGAGGCAATTCCGGCCAGCTAAGAATGATGTTGAGAGTAGCAGAAGTTCGCCAAGTCCCTTCATAAAACTCACGAACCGAGGTGGCCCGAGGGATCCTGGACCGGTAAATATCCGAATTACTGAAAATCCGGTATAAGGGGCCTTTGTTGTGCCACCAGTCAAACCAGAAGGACACAGACCGACCATCACCAATTTTCCATCTAAACAAGTCTTGACCAGAAGAGCGTAAGTCCAAAACTTTCTTCCATGTCCATGAGCAAAAAGTGGGTTTGGAAGCTATCCAAAAATTTTATTTGTATAAGAAGTTCGAATGAATCCATTTACACCACATGGACTCTTTATCTGAGAAGAGGATCCATATATGTTTTAGCATTAAAGCCTTGTTATATTCACATAAGTTGCGAATCCCTAGGCCACCTTCCTTTTTGGGCAAACAGACAAAGTTCCAAGCTACTTTAGCTCCGCCTGTGCCAAGATCAGGGCCCTTCCATAAGAATTGCCTCAATACAGCTTCGATGCTATGCAGAACACTTTTGGGCAAAGAGAAGATCGAGGCCCAATAAACTTGTATAGAATGCAAGACAGATTTGATGAGTTGTAATCGCCCCGCAAAAGATAAGAATCTTTGAGACCAAGACCGGGCTCTAGCAGTTATGGCATCCACAAGTATTTTACAATCCTCTTTCCGAAGCCTTGATGATATAATAGGAACGCCTAGGTATCGGAAAGGGAGAGTACCTAGGGTAAAGCCAAGGCAATGCAACAGTTGGCTATGCAACTCTGGAGACCCACCCGATAAGAATATACTACTCTTTGAGGGATTCGGGTTAAGCCCAGACCAAAGTGAGAACTGGAGGAGGCCTTCCTTAATCAGCGCAGCTGAAGTCATATGACCTTCAAGAAAGATCAGCACGTCATCCGCAAAAAAGAGGTGAGAAATACGAGGTTTTTTACACCTCCAAAACCAATGAAAATCTCTCGAACTAGTTTTGGTCTTGATGATACCAGAGAGAATTTCCATAACAAGAATGAAGAGATAAGGAGAAATAGGGTCTCCTTGCCGAATCCCACGCCTGCTTGAGAAGAACCCATGAAGTTCACCATTGATTGAGATAGAATATTTGGGTGTAGTGACGCACACCATAATGAGTTTAATGAAGAAACTTGGGAATTTGAACGCCTTAAGGGTTTCTTCAATGAAATTCCACTCCACTGTATCATAAGCTTTTTGGAAATCCACCTTAATGGCACACTTTGGCAAGTAGGCCTCATGGTGGAAATCCGCAAAGAGTTCCTGGGCAATCAAAATATTGTCACTAATTCTTCGGCCTTTGACAAACGCAGTTTGTGAGGGATCAATTAACGTTGGGAGAACTTGTGCAATGCGCTTTGCCAAAATCTTGGAAATGCATTTGTATAATGTGTTACAACAAGCTATTGGCCTGAAATCATTCATAGCCGATGCGTTCGGACATTTTGGCACCAAGGTTATGATGGTAGTATTCACTTCCTTGAGTAAGTGGCCAGTTTGAAAGAAATCCCTAATAGCTTTAAGAATGGATGTGCCAGTGATCTCCCAGGTAGCCTTGAAAAAGTCGACGTTATACCCGTCCGGCCCTGGCGCTTTACCTGTGGCAAGAGAGAATAGGGTCGCCTTAATTTCCGCATCTGAGACTGAGAGAGAGAGCAAGTCTCTTTGGTTTTCATCAAGGGTTCTTTCTATGAAGCCGCCTATCGCATCAGAGGAAGGCCGACTAGCCTCACAGCTGCCGTTGAGAAGTTGGTGGAAATGGCCCACAATGTGGTTCCTAACTGTAGAAGGTTCGGTTATAAGCTCACCCTCCTCAGTTGAAACCGATAGAATACGATTATGAATTCTTCTCTTGTTTACAAAGTGGTGGAAGAACTTTGTATTTGAGTCGCCTTCCTGAAGCCAACGAATCCTGGACTTTTGCCTGAAGAAGGATTCTTCTTGCAGCTTAAGATTTGTAAAGGTTCTAGTTTGCTCAAGTTCTCTAGCTAAAAGATTTGGATCAAAGGGATGCAGGTCCAAATCAGCTTGTATAGAGTTTAGCGCCACTCTTGCTTGCTCTGTTCTTACTGAAATGTCTGAGAAAGAGTTACGGTTAAGTTGCTTCAGTTTAAACTTTAAAAGCCTCAGTTTGTTATAGACCACAAACATAGAGGTACCACCAATATGGTTGTTCCAAGTTTGTGCCACTATCTCCACAAAGTTGGGATGGGAGATCCAAAAGTTGAAGAACTTAAAAGGAGTATTGTGGAATTGAGGAGATAAAACTCTTATCAACATAGGTGAATGATCGGAAATTCCAGGAGCCAAGAAATTTGCTTCAGAGTATGAAAACCGCTGATTCCAAACATCATTGGTGAGAACACGATCAATCTTCCGGAGCTTGCGATTAGCACCTGAAGAGAAGGACCAAGTATATCTGCGTCCAACAAAACGGAGATCATCCAAGCCTGCTTGGGTAAGGCAATCATCAAGTTCATCGAAAGCTGGAATCCATGGAGTATTGCTACCCAACCTGTCATCATGATATCTGATGGCGTTAAAGTCACCAGCCACAAGCCAGGGAATATCCATAGGGGACAAATTGATCAAGTCAGCCCACAGCAATCGCCTCTTAACAAAAGTATGTTCACCATATATAATGGTGAGAGAGCAAGAATTGCCAGAGTTCAAAAATCTGAGCTCAGTGTGTATCATTTGGTCAGAAGAGGAGATGAGGTTCAATTCAATCTCATTTGGGTCCCAGCCTACCCAAATTCTGCCCAGGGGAGAGTGCTCATAATTGGCAAGCCAATTCCATCTAGTAGATATGCTACGGGAAATGCCATCAAAAAAACCAACTTTCACCTTAGTTTCAATAATACCCAAGCATGACAAACGATTGTGCCTGATGAAGTCTCTTATTTCAGCTTGCCTAAGAGGGTTTACTAGCCCCCTTATGTTCCAAATACCAAAAAACATGACAACTAACGAGGAAGTTAGCGCTGAGTCTTCCTAGCCTGTTTCCTCTTGGATTTCTTGGAGGAGGACACACTAGTAGTCTTGGAATTAGGAACCAAGTTAGGCTCCTTTCCATGAGAAGGAGAGGAGATCCCATCAGTAATCGAAGCCAAAGTGCGTGATCTGGTGAGGGGGAGGGATATCGATGCTGGTTCCTCATCCAATAAGTCCTCAGAATCAGCCTCTTGATGACAGCCAGACGAGTCCCCCATAGAGGATTGAGAGGTATGGGTTGGAACTCCACCATGTTGGTCAGAGGCCATCTTGTTGTGAGAAGCAGGGGAAAGGCCCTGTACAAGCGGAAGTGAGCCAGACTTAAGAGGTTTCTCAGCTGAGTAAGCTGCAGACAAAGGGGTGTTAGAATCCCCTTTATGGAGAGTCATTGGAGGTCCCAATTCATGCTCGGCCTGAGGAACAAAAGCCAGAGAACGTGAGCAGGTGGTGGGCAGGGAAGCCGAGCCTGGTTCCTCCCCCATCAAGTCCTCAGAGTGGCCAGAGGATTCCCCCATGAAGGATTGTGAAGTGTGGGAATGCCCTTCAATAATCTGCTCCGAAGAAGTTCTAGTGCAGGCTGTCGTGGATAAGCCTTGAACAAGCACAACAGGCCCAGCTTGAATGGACTCCTCAGCTGGAACAGTCACATGTGAAGGATAGTTCAATGCCCTTCTATCGGGATCCAGTTGGTGTGCCAATGCAGGTTGAGTCTGGCGCATACCAGGAACACCTGATTTTTCCAGAGCCACAGCGTGGCCTTCTGTGGGAGAAGGGACTACAGCCTGCTGGGTGACATTCTCTATGTGAACCCCAGAAGGTTCTTGATTCAGAATTACCTCATTGAGTCTGCTTTGCTGGCCATTCTGTCGCTTGGAGTTGCTAACCGGGAGGAGAGTTTGCCCTGTTTCTGTATCAACAGGCAGCTGAGAGGAAAGTGCTATCTGATTGAGATTTCTATCTGAGTTCAAAGTTGGGTTAGGAGTCACTTTGACAGGAGTTTTGCCCTTGTTTCTGGAAACTTGAACCCAATCTCCAGCTTGTTGGGGACGCACAGAAGGTTCAGATCGTGGAACAATACGGGGGGGTGCACAACCAAACCCAAGAGTACCCTGTTTATGACCGTAAATTCCACAAACTGAGCAAGCAAGTGGCTTCCACTCATATTCTACCTTGATCATATTAATCTCGCCATCCCATCTTACCTTGATTTCTTCCACCCTGGGATCATTAGCCTTGAGCTCAACGCACACTCGGGCAAAGGTGGAAAAAACTTTTCTTATTGCATAAATTGTAAAAATCTCATCATCAATCAGATTGTCAGCAGCCTGAATTCTGTGGTTTTGTTGATGAATACTCGTGCAAGAAAATCAAATTTCTTTGGGGAACCCTCAAATTTCAGCTATGAATGCATTGTTATAACTGGACTAGTAGTCAATAGTAAATAATGTTGATGTTTAAAGTATGAAAGGACAAGGCCTCTAATGAAGCTTACAGGTATCATTTGATTTCAGAATGCATCTTCTGAAGTGGATCCACCCTGTCCACATTATCTCTCCTATCTTCAGACCTCTGGGTTAAAAGTATGTCGTGATCATCATCTGGAAAGGGCTCCATGGGTTCTGGCGTGAGCTCATCGATGGCCTCGGGGAAAATTCCAATATATCATCGAGTATTTTAAGTGACCCGTCTAAGAAATTCTTCATCTAAGTCCTTGTACTGCACATACAGGACCACAGCGTCAGAAGTAATTACAGAGCATAAGAAAACTTAGCATGTATGGCAGCACTGAGAGAGGTGGAGAAACTTACATCGACTTAAGTCCTCGAGCTCAATCTCATCAGCACGAATTTTTCTATTTGCTACTTCTTGCTGAAATCGGGAAAGGCGATCCTCATGTGAGTCATTTAAATTGGATATAAAAAATTAACTACGCTTGATTCAAGTACTAGAACATAATTGCACACGAAAGAGATTCCGCAGCTATAGTTCACAGACATTAGATAAAGGATCGGCTTGATGTGAGATCAAGCACATATCGTTTTCATTGATTCCACCAAACACGAATGATTTCCATCTTACAACGCTTGGAAGGACATCCGTATATAAATACTAGTCACGAGGAGGAACTTACGAGGACGTTCGTGTACTTGGCTTCTCCATTTGCATCGGCAAAGTTCGAGAGGAAATCCTTCGCGATCCCTGTCAGCGTCACAACGTCAAACTCGATCCTGGTTTCACGAAACGCCACTGATTAATTCCACTAACACACACAAAAACATAGCGAGAGAGATGAGAAAGAGGAACCTTTACCTGCCTTGAAGTCGATGTCCTTCGTGGCTTCACTTCCCCGCGCCTCAGCCTCTCCCTTAGACTCAGCATAAACATGTCTTGGACGCGTCGGCCTCGGCAAAGAAGAAACGAGCAGGAGCCAAGTTCTTCGAAGTCTCTGATAAGAAAACACGGTTAAGCAGTGGCACAATCAGTGAGGCTCCAGAGGGGCACGGACCAGGCGCAAGACGTGGCCGCACATCAAGGCAGGTAAGGACGCGGTGCTCCTTGCTGGACCTGCTGCGCGTGAAGGTGGGGGCCATCAGGACCAGCTTGGCTGATGCTTCGCTGCAGGGACACCAGGAGGGAGCAACGGTGGCAAAAGACCGCAAGAGATGCCCCGAAAGCTTCTGAGTTTGTCAGACGGTGGCTACTCGGGGTGCGCTGAACACGGTGTGAGCGTTGGATGGCTGGCTGCGGCAGCGGGACTGATCATGAGAGTTGAACACAAGGAGAAAAAGGGATAAAGCTGAAGGATCGTCCCCCCTTGCCATGAAGTGATGATGACCTTGTTTTTAGCCACCTTCTTTCTCCTATACCTGCACGATCTTCATCCGTTCCTTGTTTTTAGCCACCTACTTTCTCCAAGTACCTGAACGATCTTCATCCGCTCCTTGTTTTTAGCCGCCTTCTTTCTTATTTCAAAAAACAAATCCCTATCTCTATCAGATTTTTCAATCTCCAGATATCCACGAAATTTCCTCCGTTTTCTGAGGGTTTGAGCGAGTCATGAGGTGTTACAAAAACCGTCTTCATCCATCGTAACTCTCTCTAGATTCGTAGCGAATTTGTCACGTTTTCCTTAACAAGAAAAATCCAAAACTGGAGAATGGTGAGAGAGTTCGATCCAGATATGAATCAATTAAACAAAAGATCTCAAAGCAAGACATTATATTGGTTTATAAATCATAAAATCGCCGTGACCAGGGTTAATACGAGTCAAGAACGGCATCGTCATTTAATCGTGAGGAACAATGTCAATTCGTCTTCCTGATGTGTTTATTATACACACCCGTGCGCTATTTGCCACATTAAATGCTATATCAGTATGTATGTTCAGTGAATTTAACGGCAGATATTTTTGTTCACCAAGTAAAAGTTTATACATCTTTTTGTGGCATTTGAAAAGTCATCACCGGACCAAGCCTATGACGTCATACTCATTTATCTCATCTCTGATTTAACCATAAAGATAACAGCTTGACGATATCATCGAAACTCTCTTTAAATTTGAAAATAGTGCCGGGAGAAACCGCTCTTTGCGAATCGGGATGCCAACTTTGTGTATTGTTCAATCTCGATATCTAAGCAAGAGTTTGCTACGGAATGAACTCTGGTTGGACAGTGATCTATCAAGAAATTATCGGAGCAAGAGTTTGCTATGAAAAAAAATATTTCCTGGTGAACACTAACTGAGCAGAGTGGCATCTCTAATGCACTTTAACTATGAAGAGCCGACTTCTTTGGTGAATGATGAACGCGTTGAATATGAGCTTTATTTATAGCCTCTATATAGCTCCTTTTTCAGACGGTGATAGCATCATTTGCATATTCGCTTATGTCATATCTCTTTGCTGTATATGTCATGTTATTCATGGCCTAAACTGGTTGAATTACTTGCCAAACCATATATCCGTGACCTGCCTATAGTGGTTATATTCGCATGCCAATTTCTCCGATGTAAATGCCTACTAAGTTATAAATATCCTGCAAGTGATTTTCAAATTCATTTAGCAAATATTAGCATATGTGATTGGTCGCAAGTGATGCAAGCATGGACCAACCCTCTGATTTAATTTCTCCTTCTTCGAATTATTTAATTCTTTTATTGACATGTTTCAGTTTTCATAAACTTCGACTCCGTCTTGTGCCAGTATTAGCTCCTAAGAAAATGGTTTTAAATGGTTGGAGAGAGAATGCTAAATGAATTAGCTTTAATACTAGAGAAATTAATGTTGGTTTTCTACGGAACATGCATAGTTAAATAAATATAAACGCAGCGGAAAGATATAACTATACATGTATCTCCAAAGGCGTTGTTCGTGCGTTTCAATCAAAAATCGGAAAACCATAGGAGGTTAAACGGATTACCTTTCGCAGCGCGCCCAGAAAGATTTCGGTTCGGATGTTCTTCAGTTCGAGCCCCACAAACGTCGGACCTCTAGTTCAGACACACCACCAATTGCACGACGAACGGAAGGAAGAACTTGCGTAGAATCACCAATAGAATTGTGCTAGCAATCCTGTGGCGACAATTTTTCGCATTCTCGATATTTCAGTCACGCCGTCGGAAGAGAGAAAACGTATTTTTCTTTTCTTCTTTCTTGCACCGTTTCTTTTCGTATCCTTCTTCAACTGTTGCCGATTTCCTTCTTTTTTTTTTTTTTTCGATTAGCAACAGTTACCGAAAGTATTGATATACACCACACTTTCAGCAACCGTTGCCGATCGTGTGAATATTGCACATGACCAGCAACGGTTGCTGGTCGTGGATAATGCCCACGGTCAGCAACAATTGCTGACCGTGGGTGATGCACACGGTCAACTGCTGACCGTGTGCATGCAACCACCATTATCACCTTTTTTTTTTTTAATATTAAACACACACGATCAGCAAGGAGCTGATCGTGTGAAGTACACGGTCAACAATGTTGACCGTGTATACTTTTTATTAATATAATACTATAAAATAAAGGGTGCAAGATTATCAGGCACATTAATATGTGTCCACTTTAGGTTTGCGTGTGCATCATATGCACGCACGCTCGTGACTGAAATAAATTAAATCACATTTAATTTAATTGCAATCTCACTAATCGATTGCTATAATTGCAAACATATTTGTAATACTGCATCCTCCGTACAACGTCATTCTAAATTGGTTATGGTGTGTGACATCCCTAGGTTCATCACTGATCTAGTAGTAGGACTTGCACTAACACGTTAGTACTCCCAAGAGAATTGATTGTCCCGATCAACCTCTAGGTCCTACAAGCCATGATTGACATCTAGCAATATGTCATAGCTACCCAGACAGTGTGAATGTTTTAAGAACATAATGAACCTGTCAGCTTTGGTTACAGTGTAATTCAATCCCTCTGCCTTACTATGTCCCGATCGAACAAAGACCATGGAATATTTGTCAAGCCACCAATTCGATCATATGCACAAATCTAATTGACATGCTTTTTATATGAGACATGAACAGTTCATTCTTGGTTACAACCCCGGCCGAGGATTTTAATGCCGTGTCAAGATTATATTGCATAGGACATCATTATTGTACCTTGCGTATAACAAGGAGACAGATTCCGTTTTGCGCACACGTGTAACTTCGTATGTGAACGAACTATGACCATCAAGTACAGAGACGGATCAACGAACCAGCAATATGTGCACCTGTGAACCATAGCCATCCAACATACAAGTCAACACTGTACCTCAGGTCTAAGGATTATTTACACAAGACCAGAGCATGAACGATTAGGCATTGACCACGCTAAAAGCTTCCATGTTGCTAATCGTTAAATGCGTGTCACGTTCAGTGAACTTGTCTGGTACAAGCACCTGTGTTCTAACTCGAGCATCACAATACCCAATGACTCGTGACTCGTCATTCTCTTAAATATCCAATACTTAATGGTAAAGTTATGAACACACCAGTCTCAACAGGATTATTGATATCCACTCAATGATCCATCGACCGGGAACAATTTAAAGATTCAGTCTAACTGTGAACCCGTCACATATATTCTTAACGTCTTAAGAATAGGTCCAGTCACAACTGATCTTATGGAATCATTCATATATTTAAACAATTGGACAAATGAATGAATACGTCCTTGCCATTAAATAAATAATGTAATTGAAAATACAACTTAAATCCCTAACATGTAACTATTACATGATGACTTTAGGGCATACATCTAACAATTAACCCCCAAGGTTGGCGCAGTTTGTTGGGGTAGTGGGGAATCTCCATTTCAGGAACCGAAGGTTATCTGTTGGAAATCAACAAATTAAGTGTAAACTACTCTAGTTTAGGGCTATATGCATAAGCCAAATGCCTGAATTTAAGCAATTCATGGGGCTTGCAGGGTATTCAATAGCCCAAGCAATCATGTCTCCAAACCATGCCCCTGGATTATAAGAAAACAGTGAAATTACATTCGAACCAATAAATGAGATCTTCGTGGGAAAAGTTTATAATATAAGTATTATTTAATTGACCTTTATATTGTGACAAATGTTAGAATTTATCTTAACAGAAGCCTTGGACAGAAAAGAAATTTTTTAAGGTTGAATTCGAATAAGTTTGCTCATATATTGTGGATCTGAATTTAAAGTTTTGACTGTTTGAATAGATGCGCATCGTATTCACACGTTCATAGCGCATCCATTTCACATACATGGACTGAGATTGGGCAGGACACTCAGAGTATGCCATGTGTCATGTTGGCAGTGGATAACCACCATCACTAATGCATATCTATGTTAAAGGAAAAGACTCGAGAATTTTTCCCACCTTTAACTCTATTTCCCTATTTCTTAAAATATTGCTTTCCATCCTGAGACAAAATCTAATCACAACAAAGGTCAAATTGCCCCTCTTTAGAAATTCCAAGCCTCCAAGTGCCAGCTCCCATCATGCACAACCCCTCACCTTTCCACCGCCCACCGTTGTCCGCCGCCGTTGACCCCCTCCTCACCAAGGCCATCGACCCCCTGCCCCTATGTTTTTTTTTTTTGGTCGGAACCTCCTGCCCCTATGTTCACGCTTGGCGCTCTCTCATCCGTCTGTAAACAATTGTGCCCTCTCTCTCTCTCTCTCTCTCTCTTTCTCTCTTTCTCTCTCTCTCTCTCTCTCTCTCTCTCTCTCTCTCTCACACACACAATTGTGCTATCCGATTTCTCAATCTCCAGATATCCACGAAATGTCTGCCGTTTTCTGAGGGTTTGAGCGAGTCATGAGGAGTTACAAAAACCATCTTCATCCATCGTAACTGTCTCTAGATTCATAGTGAATTTGTCACGTTCTCCTAAACAAGAAAAATTCAAAAATGGAGAATGGCGAGAGAGTTCGATCCAAATACGAATGAATTAAACCAAAGATCTCAAAGCAAGACATTATATTGGTTTATAAACCATAAAATCGTTATGACCAGGGTTAATACGAGTCAAGAACGGTGTCGTCATTTAATCATGAGGAACAATGTCATTTCATCTTCCTGATGTGTTTATTATACACACCCGTGCGCTATTTGCCACACTAAATGCTATATGGGTATGCATGTTCAGTGAACTTAATGGTGGATACTTTTGTCCACCAAGTAAAAGTTTTTACATCTTTTTGTGGCATTTGGAAAGTCGTCACCGGACCAAGCTTATGGCATCATACTCATTTATTTCATCTTTGCATTTACCATAACAATAATGGATTGATGGTACCATCGAAACTTCCTTTAAATTTGAAAATAGTGCCGGGAGAAACCGTTCTTTTCGAATCGGCATGCCAACTTTGTGTATTCTTCAATCTCGATATCTAAGCAGCAGTATCTCATGACCCCGATTTGAGGTCATGTGTTGCAACGAACGACCTCAATTCAGGTCATAACCTTGATTGATGATTGTCAGTTGCCATGGACGACCTTGGCCCACGACATCCATTTGAAATTAGGGGCCACCGAGTTCATTCAGGGCTTGAAGGAGGCCAGAAGCCTCGGATCAATGTCAATGTTGTAGTTTTGCAGCTTGGGTCAAGGCCGAGAGAGAGAGGGAAGCCTACTTGGTAGTTGATTGATTTCTAAAACAGTTAACGTTTTGACTCCTTGTACTTTCTATTCAACGATTTCACACATGATACATGGACCCCGTCCTCACTAATACCATCAACCCCCTACCCCTATGTTCACACTTGGCTCTCTCTCATCCCTCGGTAAACAACTGTGCCCTTTCTCTCTCTCCCTCTTGATCACAATAGTGTCTGGCGACCCAGATCTAAGGTCACGTATCACGATGGACAACCTCAATCTAGGCCATCCATGGTTTTATTGTAGCTCGCAACCTTGATTGAAGATTGTCAGTTGCCATGGACGACCTTGGCCCACGACCTCCATTTGAAATTAGGGGCTGCCGAGGTCATTTATGGCTTGAAGGAGTCTAGCAGCCTTGGATCAATGTCAATGTTGCTGTAGTTGATTGATTTCTAAAATAGTTAACTTTTTGACTATTTGTAATTTCTATTCAACAATTTCACACACGATATATCTGTAGGACAATTTTTTAACTTTTTCTTTAAGTGTTCGAACTGTAGTTTCAATTACCTCCCACGAGGCACGTTACTTGCCCCGTGTCATGCGTATTGAATAAGACATCATCTTTCTAAACAACAAGCATGGCTCCAAATCAAAGTCATCAATGGGGCAATTAGCAAGATTTCATTTCAAAACTCTTGTACAATTTGCATGGACAAATCCCATCCCATGCAAAACAATATATATATATATATATATATATATATATATATAACTAGTATGTCCAATAAAATCTCCATTTAGCATCACTTAAAGATTTTTGATAGATTACAATATCTCGTGAAATCTCAAGTGAGACTGCATTGAGCATGATAAATTTCAAGATTCATTGTCTCGTATGAATTAGTTGGGATGATTGAGGTTCAACCACGGTCAATGACTTTCTTCTTTATCAGTCTATGTGGAAAAAAGAAAAAAAATAAAAAAGTTGCTTGGAAATGAAATTCCAAAAGAAAGAAAAGATGGTTAATGGCTTTCTTCTTCTTACTCTTACAATATTATTAAAAAAAATTGAAAGGTAGATTGGTGTAGTTTCCTAGAAAGATTCAGCTAAATGACAGTATAACCCTCAAAATCGACAAAAGGACACCAGAAGTGCCACAAGTTGTGTACCAAGATCACTTTGGTGCCATAACTTTTTTTCGGAACACTTTGGTGCCAACTTTTTTGAAAAACGATCATTTTAGTGCCAATGCTAATGTGGCTCACCGGAAATCCGATGTGACGCTGACATGGCTCGTCGGAGAGGTCCAATCAGCATTAAAAATAAAAAACGACGTCGTTTAGCTTGTTAATGTGTACTTTTTTAGAAAAAAAATTTAAAATTATATAGAAAAAAAAACGTTGCAGCAGCGACGAGGGAGCCATCACCGCTATTGCCGCCAACCCACCACTGCTTGGAAGGGCTAGCGGTGGTGGGCGGAGTGGTCGGCGAGGGCCGGATCTGGCGAGGCGAGACCTCGCCATCGCGACCTAGGCGACGGCCTTTTTTACTGGGCGAGGCAAGACCTCACCGTTGCTTGGGTCGCGATGGCGAGGTCTTACCTCACCGGATTCGACCCTCGTCGATCACTCCGCCTACCACCGCCGGCCCTTCCCGACGGTGGTAGGTTGGCGGCAACAGCGGCGAGGGAGCCCTCACCACTGCTGCAACGTTTTTTTTAATCAAAAAATTCAAAAATTCAAAAAAAGTCACCTAATTTCCATGTGTACAAGTCAGACCATTTTTTTTAATATCAATGCCAGGTCAGCTTTTTGGCCGGAGTCACTAAAGTGATATATTTTCCTCCGACTTAGCACCAAAGTGATCTGAAAAAAAGTTATGGCACCAAAGTGATCTCCGTACACAAGTTATGACACTTCTCGTGTCATTTTACCCCTCAAAATCTATTTTTGGAGTCCCATGTACGTCTTCAATTTTCAAGCAAAGTCCATTACTTATTTATAACTTGACCGCAATGACCTATATTCAACTTAAAGATTAACCTATTTGGTAAAATCCTCCTCCTCCTCTTTTCTGAGCCAATTTGTACAGAAATCTTAAGGCATTTCATGTGTGGTACTTTAAAAATAAATCACCACCTAGAAGAAATCTCTCCATGCTAACTGTTGAGGAAAATCCCCAATTAAGTTTTGAAGAAAGATAAAACAATCCTTTTCTGACCATAATTACACTTAAGTTATTTGATGCAGGTAAATATTGAGTCATTAGACTTAGTCCATGAAGGGACTTTGTCATCAGACTCAAAATTACTCGTCAGATTCAATAAGTGTTATTTTTGGCAAGTTTATACAGGACAATCAAATTGACATTGTGAGATGTTCTAATTGGCAATCACAAGATCGTTCCTTAAACATAAAGAATTACACTTATGGAAACCTTGATTTGATTGTATGGGCGATTAAATCACTAGGAGATAATGGTTCTTCTTCTTACGTCTATGCATATTCTTTTGGAAAGTTTCTACAACGGGTTGATTTGAAGATCAATCCTCTAAAGACTGTCCAACGGATAAATTGGAAGTAGATGAGTATAAAAGAAGTGCAAACGTCGTACAAGATAGAAAACTAGAAGTGTGAATTTCAAAATCTGAATAGAGCTTTGACTTTACACACTTGTGATTACTGTATTTCACGTTGTGATCTTAGAAAGAAAATTACTTGAGTGAAGAGTGTATGTGATAGTGCAGTCTATCATATGAGAGGCACTGCTCTTGTAATTTCTCAGTGATTCAATAGTGAAACACAGCTCACAGGTTGTCGGTGTGAAAAGTGGACATAGTGTCACGCCCTAAATCTCATCGAGCTCGTGACACCCTTCTTTGGTTGAATTAACGCGACATCCCAAGACTTGTCGCCGACCCAAAACAACGGATTAGAGAATACACACAAGTGGAAACGATCTCACTTTCATACATAATTAGACATGACCAAGGTAGCTACAGAAGACATAAATAACAATCGTGACAATATGTTTCATAAACACATAACTATATAAATCAAAAGGAAATTTACAACATCCACCAATGACAGGAACATATATAGGCCAAAAAGGGGTCAACCAGCCACCATCATAAAAAATGGACTCCTAGCTCGGTTGAGTTAGATCTAACCATCAATAGGGCTCATCCCAAAAAGTGCCGACCCTAGCGTTAAGTAAACCCTAAGCTAACCCCTAGGTGGAATCCAATCCAAATCTAATCCAGAAGACTCAGACTCAGAATCCATCGACTCGGGCTCAGACTCGACCTCCAGCGGCTCCTCCTCTCTTCGGGCTCCGATACCACCTCAGGATCCTCCTTCGGCTTTGACTCAAGCTCCATCGATTCCGGATCAGAATCGGACTCCCACTCCATAGCCTCCTCGTCTGACTCTATGATGATGGGCTGCGGATCAGAATCCGTCTCAGACACCGGGTCGAGGCTCGCTACCTCTCCGTCAGCTATCTGTGGGTCCCACTGACCTAACACATCAATCGGGACATCAAATGTCCTAAGGGGCCCATAATAGCCGGATTGGTCCCGAAAGCACCAACCTAGGTAAAGATGGGCCTTAAGTTGTGGCCCGCCCTCGTCGATCCATACGATGGTGTAATGCCTAATATAGGCCTCCCCATTCCCAAGGGGGTACTCGATCACTAAACGTTCTATATGGTCCGTGATCCCAAAACGTAGTGGTACGCTGGCTATCTTCAGGGCCAGGGGTCTGAAAATGGTTATATAATAACCGTGAGAACGAGTCTCAATAAGTAACATCCTAAACCCTACGTAGGCCAATGTGTACCTAGATGAGTTTTACCATGCAATCTAACCGATAACATATATAATTCACATCAATGCCATCTAGTCACATGCCCACACTGCACATTAGTCAAATCATGATAATGAAATAATATCTCGAGAATACAACACAATTGTTCGAGCGCCATCCACACTCACACCCAACCAACCCAACCAAACATCCACACATACCATCAATCAATCCAATCAAACATCCACACGTACTTTAAGCCAATCCAACCAATCACATTTCGCACATGTGCCCAACTAGCTATCTCACGACTCGCGTCACTGCGCCTCAAGTCCATTCTCAAAGTCCATACCAATGCACATCTCGCACTTTCTCACGACTCGTGTAAACAGATCTTAGTTCTGACTTTCCTTTCACGGACCACCGTCAACACGTCTCAAGTCCGTTTTCACATGCATACAAGTCACACAATTCAATCAATTTCCAATGACTGCCGTCAACACGTTCCAGGTCTATCTTACCTTTCACGGACCATTGTCAACACGTCTCAAGTCCGTTCTCACATGCAAACATGCCACACAATTCAATCAATTTCCAATGACCGCCGTCAACACGTCCCAAGTCTAACTTGCCTTTCATGGACCACCGTCAACACGTCTCAAGTCCGCTCTCACATGCACACATGTCACACAATTCAATCAATTTCCAATGACCGCCGTCAACATGTCCCAAGTCTAACTTGCCTTTCATGGACCACTGTCAACACGTCTCAAATTCATTCTCACATGCACACATGCCACGCAATACAAGTCGCGAGCTCATCACACTAGCCCATCAATCCACATTCAAGTCAGCCGCATTCAAATATTCCATTTCACCCACAAATGCCACGATAATCCGGTTATCGCACCCACATAAATTAGTCACTAAACATGTCACATAATCATCGCAATTTGATCTAACAATTACTCACATTCAAATATTAACCCTAATCCACGTTTAGCCCCTAAATCGGTATTAATCACATCCTAAACAAGTCTAAAAATACCCATTATACTAAATAGGATTTAGGAAGTCACTTACCTAAGTTTGGCCTGGGAAAAACCCACACGGGCTCAAAATGGCCGGGGTGAACAATGCTGGGCTCGGCACGGGCGAAGGCGCGATAGGCACGGCTCGGCACACTGCCCGGCCCAGCAACTCGGCGCAGCGCACGATTATGGCCTAGGACCTCGGCCACTACAAGGGCAGTGGCTGGGCATGCTCAGGCATGGCCCAAGGTGACTCGGCCACGGCCTGGGCAGCAGATGGGCACGCTCAGGCAGCAAGCAGGCCAGCCGACCGGCTGGTTTGTTGGCCGGCTGGCTGACGGTACGTCGGCGGTAGAGACGATGATGGCGACGATGCGAGGGGGGAGGGAAGTCAGCGGGGGTGGTGGTGGCAAGAGAGAGAGGGAGCTGTGGGCAGTGGGGGCTCGGCCGGAGCAAGGACAGCCGCGTCATCGCCAGACTAGTAAAGTAACGGCAACAAGATGAGCGGCTGCTGGCGAGCTGTTGAACGGCTGAGGCAGAACGGCAGCGATAGGTTGACGGGCCGGTGAGCTGGCGGTGACTAGCTCGGCCAAGGCGGTGGCAACGTCGATGGCGACGAGCTCCTGACAGGCTGAGCTCACGGTGGCAACGAGTGTAACGCCTCAACCTTGGGGTCATAAACGTGACGTCTCGTTCATTATTATCTTTCATTATACACAAGCGGAAGCATATCTCGAGACAATCACATTCAAAACAACAGCGGAAATAAAACAAAGAGCATCATAAGCAAACCTTATGTTTACAGGGCATGTAAACATGTTTTAACAAGCCCTTCGGGCCATGGCAAATAATACATATTTCACATGCACTATGGATAGCAAATTCAGCCTGGGTTGTCCTATACCCACTACGGCTTCTCGCTCCTCGCTTCTTCACCTCCACCCCGATCCTGTCCCCCTGGCCATCTCATATCCCACCCGTGGCTTTATCCTAGAGCCGGCCCGCCCGCACCACCAAAGCATCGTTGAACCTTCATAGGGATCCAACTCATTCTCTGTTTGCGTAGCGATACCACGCCGTGTACGAGTGAGGCACCAAGTTCGTTAGGTCCTCATCGAATATCACAAGTCTCATGATTCGGCGGTAGGCTCGGCCTTCTCTGGCATCCATCACGGTGAGCACTTCGGCTCTCATCTCCACGAGATTGGCAACGCGGGCTGGGGGAGATGCCATCATACGGACTTGAAAAAGGGAAACAACGGGAGATGAGTTGGGAAGACTCAGCAAGTGAAAATACTAATATCAAGCGAGGACGAGACAATCGTCGTTCACATAAGTCGATTCTTACCGTATCGGCATCAATGGCAATTCAAATAGCAAAGTCATGTTACGAAACCAACAAAACAAACATCAAACGTGAGTATCAGACATGAACATCATTAGATGAGAAAGAACGAACAATCATGAAACTAAGAAACGGGCCAACCAACCCATGTTACAAGGTATCGTAATTTCCTTTCCCAATATTAGGAAATTCACTTACCCAATGACAAACAAAACTAGAGAACGAGTTAGAGACGGGTGAGCTCGGGTGATCTTCGAGCTTTTTCCTTGCTTGGCCGACTAATACGAGGCACACAAAGGCTAAACCGTGGGCTCTTGGGAGGAAACGAGGAGAAACATGGGCCCGTTAGGGATTTCTAGGGCGTGAAAATATTTGTGAGAATGAAGAGGAAATGGCAAGAGAGCTTGAGAGAGGAAGTGGCGTGAGGGAGGAGGACTTCACGTGAGGCTCCCTTTCTCTCTCTCTCTCTCTCTGCCTATTTATAGACATTCTTACTTGGTCACCACTCCAAGCTATCAATGCATGTCATCATGAAGGGCCATTAAAGTCAAAACTCATGATGGCATGCATTAAATGCCATTAATGGACTAAGGCCAAAGAAAATGATGAAGGCCAAGCTTATCCTAATCTCATTGGCCCTCTCTCTCTTCCTCTCCCTCATGGCTACTCTTTCTCTCGGTTTCCCCTTGGGCCGACCTCCAATCAAAGCATAACATATCTCATTTGAAAGCTCAGAATGTGTAATTTAAATCACCAGAAGACATCAAGTCGAGATTCCAACGTTTTCGAATAGAAAATGCTGAATCTTTGAAATCTGACAAAACCGAACAGCTTTGCACTGTTCACTAAATCGGACTTGAAAACATAGTAAATGGACTCCAAAAATTCTCAAATTTGAATATGTCATAAACAAGGCCTTAACAAACATTTCTTATGCAGAACACAAAATCCGAATCTCTCTGTAAACACAATTTTTAGTAGCTCAAATACAGACTAAAAATAGTTCGCTGAAACAGGATTCTTGTTTCTAAAATTAAGCTCTGTCCAGAATCCAAATCATCTCAAAAAATTCTCGAATTTATATACATTATAGAGAAGGACGTTCTCAACAACTTTTGTGAAGGAAACTTTTCCAAAATCGGCTCAGAAAAGTTTATAGAAAATAAAGAAAGGGTGAACATCACCAAAAAACCCATTCTGGGCAGTTTTGCACGGCCCGAAAATCAGGCTATTGTACCACTCAAATCAACTCCAAAAATTCTCAAATTAAAGTATGTAAAACTTCAAGATGTTTGGAGAAACTTTTAAGAAGAAAGTGTTTGGAAATTTGGACCACAAAAGTTTCCCCAAAAATAACAAAATAAAGGGTACAAAGGATCTAAAATTGGGTTTTCCAAAACAAGAGTAAAAAATTTACTTCCAATTGGAAAACCACCAAACTTAAGCCATAGCCATTTCCTAGGACTAAAATTGAGGATGTTACAATGAGCTCCTGGCTAGCTGAGTGTCACGCCCCGAACTCCACAGCACATAACATCCCGCACGAAGGTCGGTATAGTACGACGTCCCAGGACACATCGTCGTCGACCCATTTCTCATAACAAAACATAAGGCACATGCGGAAACGATAATTAAAACACCCGTACAAAACAAATACGAGAACCAGGGAAGCAACATAAGGAAAATCTAAACAACGTGCACAACCATAGAAATGTCAACATGGTCAAGAGGCTAAGAGACTAGGAAATCCATTGCGACAAAAGGTAGAGGGCCTAAAAAAAAATGTCTACCCTCACAAAAAGGCTAAGTCTAGCCTAAGGTGCCCAATCGGGATCGGAACCGTCAGACTCCGATGGACTTTCTAGTAACTCTAGGTCTTCGCTAGGATCCTCCTCCTCAGACTCTTCGGTGTCCATCAGCTCGGCTTCGTCGACCTCCATTGGCTCCTCCACCGAGTCCTCCACCACTGGCTCATGGTCTACGCCTCCTAGCTCCTCGTCCTCGGCAGGTTTATACCAAGCAAAAGGTCCTATAATTTCCTCCGAATCCATCTCAAAATCTACGATCTCACCACTCGGGCACTGCGGGTCGAGCTGGCCCTCCATGGTGAACGGAACGTCCATCGTACGGAGGGGTCCATACTCCTCTCCAAAACGGTCACGGAAGATCCAAGCTACGTACTCGTGGGTCTCTGGATGTGTCGTGCCTACATCTACGCTAATCAGGGAATAATGCCTCAGGTACACCTCCCCGTTCCCAACAGGATGTGCGGTCATAGTATGCTCATACTCTACGGGGATTCCAAAGCGTACTGGGACAGGTGGTCTCGTCATGGACGCGGGTCTAAAAGGTTGGGTTATATAAACCGTGAGACACTTCTCAGTAAGTGAAAACCTCTAAACCTAAACTAGGCTAACATGCATCTCCTGACGGGAAAACAAACTACACATACGCACTAATGACTTAGGCCCGTAGGCCCAAATCGGTATTTCAATGACCCTGCAGGTTAGATAATCCCATGATATCACATCACACGAGCGGCACTTTCAATCACGCGTACGTAACACACATGCTCAAAATCCTTAGTGACAATTTCCAGGAAAGATCACCGAGTTGCACAATCTCGCACACTGACTCACGCATTTATATGCATGCAAATGCTATTAACTTGCCGCACCCACAATATGATTCATATGGCATTCTGGCATAAAATTCCATTCGTGATCCGATTATAGGATAGAATCCTCTTAGACACGTCCCATACCATGCCCAGTGGATTCTACTATATAATCAGACACTATGCATCACACATTAGCCATTTATTCAGTTAACTCGACCCGAAGGCCCAATCCGAAGATCCATTCGTGTTCCGATTATATAATAGAATCTACGTAGACACGTCCCATACCATGCCCAGCGGATTCCATTACATAATCAGGCACTATACATCACACGTTAACCATTTATTTCGTTAACTCGACTAGAAGGCCCCGACCCGAAGGCCCGATGCGAAGATCCGATCCGAAGACCAATCACAACACTCCGTGGCCAGCGTAGAGACGCCCCAGCCCCAGTGTCTCTAGCCCGCATCCTTACGCATCAGGCGCAACACTGATCTCCTTACGAACCAAAGCCCCCGTAAACGCATCAGGATGATCGTCTTCCGGACGAACCGGGCATCGTCCTGCTCCAAAGTGCATGAGGACGGCACACCCCGCGTAAACGCATCAGGGCGAAGAGTGATCACACATTCACACAACCGGTTTTATCTGAACCTCGCGTAAACGCATCAGGGTATGATTAGGTGATCACATGTCCATGGCAAACACGCACTCCCGCACAATTTCCACAAGCCTCATACTCGGCATACATAATGCGTGGCCATGCAATTTCGCACACGAATGTTGGTGCAATGTACCACGAGCATAATGTCCCACAATGTGCAACACAATTCAATGCCACGAATTCATGCTCAACGATCCACGTCATATGCTTAAATAATCCAACCAACACCATGGGGCATCACATGCGTATTTGGCACTTATGACGTATTCGGGCATTATGACGTATTCGCACTCCACAACAGTCGGCCACACAAGCTTGCAACATGGCATTGCATAATCAAGTATAATTCACACCCAAATCAGCCACTACACGGTCCAACCAATCACACATGGTAGTTCACGAATAAATCATATATTAGCCATATAAGGCCCAATTAAATCCGCAATGGACAGCCACTAATCAGTCCGAGAGAAAAAAACCGAGAATATACAAAATCGGGTCCAAACTGGGAAGTTACACAGCGACGGAAATCCATTTGAAATAAATAGCAAATCAATTCCAAAAATTATGAAATTTGGATATGTTGTACCAAACATCTTGATAAACATTTTCTATGCAGAACTCGAAACCCAGTTCCAACCGTAAACACCTCGTTTTGACACTCAAAGATGGACAGAATCCAGTTCGCTCGAACAGCCCCTTAGACCATCAAAATACAACTCATTCAGTACCCAAATCACTTTGGAAAGTCCTGAAATTTTTATATGTCATAGAAACAAGTGTTTTTAACAATTTTTGTGAAGAACGTTTGTTGAAATAAGGTCTGGAAAATTTTATAAAAATTTGGAAAGGCAAAAAGGTCGGGGTGAACAGTAAATCGGCAGTTTTGTGACGGTCTGAAAACTGACCTCCGAATGACCCCAAAAAAATTCCAAAAATTATGAATTTAAAGTATGTTATACTTAAAGATGTTGGGAACAATTTCCATGAAGAACAATTTCTCAGATTCGGCCCACAATGATCACAAAAAAATTAATAAAGTACAGAGGTACAGTAACAATCAGAAATCCGAGAATCATAATTCCTGCACCATTAAGCAATTCAAGCCTATACAACCTCAAAACCAACCATGCACAGCCCCTAATCCATCTAGAGCGCATAATCGTCCTAATTAGGGCTTAGAGGAATACACTCACTTAATCCGAGCTCGGGATGACGAGGAACGGCGGCCGATCACCGGTAAACGGTTTAACCGGCGGCACGATTCCAAAGGGCGGCGGTGAGCGGCGACCGGCGGTGCGGCTCTGGCAGCGGTCGGCAGAGGCGTCACGGTGGCGTGGCGGGATCGGCTGTGGACAGCGTTTCTCGGCTCTCACTTGGCCGAGAATGAGAGGGAGAGTCGGAGATAGGGAGAGAGAGAGAGAGTGAGTGAGGGAAAGAGTGAATGAGAGAAGATGAAGTGAAAGGTGATGATGAGGGTTATGGGGAAAATGAAGGGTCTAGGGAAGGTCAAGAGGTGGAGTAACATAATAGATCAATTGATGGTTTGCATGGGAGAGAGTTAGAGGTCTTGAAACTCCAAAATTCGGAATATGAAGGGGCTCGAGGGTAAAAATGACATTAAGTTCTGGTACCGGGTCGATTCGCCAAATTTCGACCATATAAGTTCTATACCTAAGTGGCCAGCATATTTTTGATGTCGTCCTCACAAAAATCATCCCGCAGTCCTCGAAAGTCGGCCTCGAACTCCGGACTAAATTTCACGATTGAATTCGTCAAATTCAAATTCCCAAATCTCTCACTAATGGACGGCCGTTTAGGGATTACGCGTATCAACCTCGGGTTGTCCGATTCGCGACGAGCTCGATTGTCGAGAGAGAGCGAGAGGAATTACCACTAGTTCCGAGGACACGATCGTCCGACTCAAGTTCCGAAGATCGGCCCATACTGGTCCAAAATACTTCCTCGTCGTCCTTCTAAATCGGGCTTAATTCGCGACCGGGTCCACGGTCCACGTACCTATTCCTAGTTGGCCATTCCCATTTGGTCAGTATCCCGAGAGTGATCAGCTCCGGGCGAGACGTATGAAATTGAAATATCGAATAAGACTCGTTTTATTCATTCCAGAGATTGAGTCAGGTTTTGGGATGTTACACTGAGCTCACAACAGCGACGAGCAGGCACACAGCGGTGAGCTGCCGCTCGTGTGTGAAGAAGAGGGAGAGAGGGAGGAGAGAGCAACTGGGCTTGGGGCGAGCGGAGGGACGGACGGCGCGGCGGCTGGCAGGACGGCGGCACCAGACAAGCGGCCGGCGGTGGGGAGCTACGGGCGATGGTCGGGCGAAGGAAGAAGCAGAAGCAGCAATGTCGAGGGAGGAAGGAGGGAGAGGAAGAGAAGAAGGAAGAAAGAGAGGAGGAAGAAGAGAAGAAAGAAGAAAGAGGAGAGAGAGTCTGATCGAAGGGGGGGAATGTCACGCCCCGCACCCTACGAAGCGTTAACATCCCGCGTACAGGTCGAAATGTGGTGTGACGCTCCCAGGTTACGACACCAACCCAAAAATCAACATCAGAGAAAACACGCCTCATGCGGAAACGATGTATATATAATAGATATATATATACACCCAGACAATTTAAAAGCAACCATGAATAGCAAGAGATAACAAATTATGAACTATTAAAACAATATATACATTCACTATAAGACTTACATACAATTTCCATCTATAAACAGGAGATACAACAAAAAGGCCACTAAAACAAAAAGGGATCGATGGCCTAGGGGATCGGGCTAACAACCGGAGGGCTACAGTCAAAAGGTATCGGCCCTTGCTCCTAAAAACTGAGGTCTGCCCTAGGATATCCAGTCGGGGTCAAATCCAGACGTCTCGAACTGCTCTGGCTCCTCCTCTAAACTCATAGCTTCATATTCTGTCTCGGGTTTGGGGTCCTGCTCCTCGGCCCCAAAATTCATGGTCGGAGATCTGAAATATCGGTTTTACCACAACCGTGAGAAATCTCAGCAAGTACAAACCACTAATCCTAAACTAGGCTAATGTGCACCTCCAGAAGGGTAAATAAAACGCATCAAACAATGAACCAGTAAAACAAATTAATTCACCCGAGCTCACAGCCCAATATATTGTCTCATAGCCCTGCAGGTTAGGCATTTGATATCACTTAACTCATGTGCAATTATATCGACCCGAAGGCCACAATTGGATATGCCGACCCATAGGCCCGACCCGAAGGCCACAGTTTGAATATATCGACTCGTAGGCCCGACCCGAAGGCCACAATTTGATAAATCGACCCGTAGGCCCGACCCGAAGGTCACAAGTGATTATAACGACCCGTAGGCCCGACCCAAAGGCCACAAGTGATTATAACGACCCGTAGGCCCGACCCGAAGGCCAACATTTGAACAAAGTTCAGGCATGCACATCATTGCACTTAATTTCAACTCAATCACAGCCTGGCATACAAATGATACACTCGGAAATTCATGCCAATACTCAAGCCTACGTGCCGAACACAGTTATTTACCAAGCCCATGAATCTAACGCACCCTCGGCATCATCAAATCATTACCCTTCTAGCTCAATAAACCAAACATTCATTCCGAGGTAGCTCAATGTGTTAAAGGCCCACCTTGGGCAATTAAATCTCGATAATAGTTCTCACTACTTCAGGGTCATTCAATAGTATTTATACATGCCCTAATCAACCCCTAAAAATGTCTAAATTCTCGTCATTAAACCATTATTCTTAGAATATTCAATTTGGGCACAAATTAGGCATTTTCGGTACTGAATGAACAGTACCAGGTTTTAACACCAAACAAGCCTTAAACCATGTTTAAACCAATCCATAAGTCCCTAATCACAACTACTAATCACCCAACAACCAAATATACTTGATTAGGCCTCAAATAAGCCAAATTAGCCCCTAAAAAGTCCAATTCCAAGTCATTAGCACTTGAACTTAATTAGTGCCACACTTAGACAAAATTACACAAATTCGGTACTCAATGAACAGTACCAGGGCAGATTAACATTTAGGCACTAAACCACCTTTAAACCATCTCATTAGGGCCTAATCACTTACCCTAACCATCCAACCACTAAATACACATAATTAAGCTTCAATTAAGCCTAATTAGCCCATAAAAATATCCAATTCTAAGTCATTAACCCTTGAATTCACTTAGTACAAAACTTAGACAAAATTGCACATTTTCGGTACTTAGTGAACAGTACCAGAACAGAGGGTTGTTTAGGCTTTAATCCACCATTAAACCATCTCATTAGGTCCTAATGACCTATACAAAACATCCCACACACAATTAAGCCTAATTAAACCCCAATTAGGCCTAATTAACCCCTAAAAATGCACAATCAAACTAATTAGGGGTTTAGGGGTTTATACTCGCCTATTAGCGACTCGGGACGACGGGAACGGGCGGTCGATCACCGACGCGCGGTAAGGATCGACGGCGGCGTTCCGGGTGCAAGCCGGCGGTCACGGCGACGACGGAAACGAGGATTTGTTGCTGTTCTTCACTGTTTTAAGCTGGAAAATGGGGCTGTGGGTGGCTGTGGTGGTACCAGGCGGTGGCTGGTGGCTAGCAGCTCCGGCGGTGGGTACTGTTCCGGCGTGAACAGTACCAGACCCAGTAGAAAGCCCACGGTAGAAGGAAAAAAAACAAAGAAGAAGAAGAGGAAGAGGAGAAATCGGGAGAAATGAGGGGGAGAGGAGAGAGAGAGAAGGTCAAAACTGGTCCAAGGTCTGGTGAGTGGAGTCCAAGTGTCAAAATCTTAGCCAAAATGACCATTTTGCCCCTCATCCAAGGGCTAGAAATGCTTCTTATCCAATAATGCATGGGCAAAAGGGTCAAAAGCCCTTAACCAAGGGCTAACCAGACCTGAGTTAGCCCTAATCAGCCTTAGTTAACTTCCCCCAATGGCCAAAATTCGGAATTATCAAAAACGGGCCCAAGGGCAATTTGGTAATTTTCCGGTCCCGGGTCAAAATTCCAATTTTTGCACCTACGCGTTCTGTATATGCGTGGCCAACCTAATGTGGCGTCGAAATCGCGAAATTCACTTTTTAAGGCCCCGAAAATCAACTGCAAAGTTTCGACAATAAAATAATATTATTTTTCAATTTTTGTCGAAATTCCTATTTTTGTCCAAAATGACTCCTGGCATGCGTGGCCACTCCAAAATGACGTCCGTCTCGAGAAATAACCCCATACGGCTCCCGAATCCAATTCTGCTTCCCGAGGGCAAAACTGTAATTTTCTGACCCCGGACCAAAAATCTGATTTTTAACCATATTCGCTCAAAATGCGCGTGGCCAGCGTAGAATGATGTCAGAATTCCAAAATCAATCTCTTAAGCCATCGAAAATCGATATCCCAATCCGGGCCCAATCTCGTGCTCAAAATTCGCTCGGTTTTCAATTTTAGGATCTCTCACTAACGGGTGGCTGTTTAGAGTGTACGCGTATCGACCTAGGGTTATCCGAATCACGACGATTCCGTCCTTTGAGAGAATGAGAATCTATCGCTAGTCCCGAGAATCACGATCATACAGTTCAGGCTTAGAATTGACTAACCACGAGTACTTTCGGTCTTGCAGAATCATCTGCGATCCGATTGCACATCGTTGGCCTTGCTTAAATCCAACCCGTTGCCTTTCCTAAGATCGATTCATATTGGTTCAAAATATTTTCTCATTACTTCTCAAGACCGGTATTCGATTCGAGATTGAGTTCCTGATCCACGTACCACTTTCTAGTTAGCTATACCCTATTGGTTAGTATCCTGAGAGTGATCAGCTCTGGGCGAGACTTACTAAAATGAAACGAGAGTTAATATAAACATTATTGGTCCCGGTAACGGGTCAAAATTCGGGATGTTACAGGGAAAACGTGCATGGAGGGGATGTGTGCATGGGGGGAACGTACGCGGCAGAGGGAAGAGAGAGAGAGGACAAAAGTTAATTTTTGTCATCGAGTGCAATCCAACAGTCACGATTCAAATCCGAAAACGATCCAATGGTCCTCGAAAATCCTAATTAATAATTAGAAAAATGGGCCAAATGAAAATAACTAAAACACACTATAAGGGAGGTCTACTAGTCTAAATTTGCATCCGGTTAAAAATTTACTCTTCACATATCCCGGGCATTATCGAGGCAGGCCACAATAATATCAACATCGTCCAATTAATTTCAGTCCAGAACTCCGAGAAATTTGATACCAAAATTTGGGCTCTAAATAACGGCCAAATTCGATCGAATGCGAATCTAGCGAAATCTCAATTTTAAAAATAATAACCAAGAGTGATCAGTTCCCGGGCAAGATTTTACTATAAGCACACTGACGAATTACACGTTTTATAAATCTTAAAAATGAGTCGAAATTCGGAATGTCACACGTAGGCTTGATAAAGCCGAACCACTATAAAAATCTATGTGCAGTATTCTCTATCCCTGAACTTTTATTTATTGTTATTGACACTATACTTGATACATATCTGTCAAACAAGTTCGTTATAACATCATCATAGTCATCAGACGCAATCATCTGACGACAATTTATATATAAGTTTGCTATACGCTTCTATATGATATTGATCATACGAGCTGTTGACCTCGACTACATTCATTCCGCACATTTAAATCATTCAATTTGGTAAAATCACCTATTCACCCCCTCTAGGTGATAGCATTAGCTGTAACAATTGGTATCGAAGCCTAGTGTTCATTTTTCTTTGAAGTGTTATTTTACCTCTGAGTTAACGATTCTTGATGGTTAGTAATACTGAGTCAAGTCATAACAACAGACCACCTTATTTCAATGGAACTGAGTATAGTGTTTGGGAAAACAAGATGAAGACATTCATCTTGGGAATAGATCAAGGCATATGGGACATCGTTGAACATGGAATCATTCCAAATGTTTCAACTAAAACAAAATCCCGAGAAACTTTAAAAAGGCAAAATGAGACACCTTCTTCTGAAGGAATTAGAGAGCAAATCAAACCTTAAGCTCTACCTCTCTCGGCCAAGGAAATTTCCAAAAGGATTCATCTAGATGCAAAGATCAGAACGGCCATATACAATAGTCTAGCAAGTGTTGAATATAAACGAATTGTGAATCTCAAAACTGCAAAAGAAATTTGGGATCGTCTCAAGCTTGTTCACGAAGGAACAGAGAGAGTCAAGGAGACAAATCTCAACATTCTCCTTGGGCAGTACAAGTCTTTCACTCAGAAACCAAGTGAAACAATTTCAGAGATGCAGAGAAGATTCACTGAGATTGTAAATGGGCTTGAATTTCAAAACAATCCCATCTTAGAACTGATGAAAGTGAACAAATTGCTGAGAGCTCTCCCAAAAGAGTGGAACAACATCAAAGTTTCTATTCGAGAAACTCAGGAGATCAGATCACTCACGGTAGACGAATTCATAGGAACTCTTCAATCCTACGAAATGGAAATTTTTTTAGAAACTGAAGAACCCAAAGATAAAAAGTCCATTACTTTAAAAACTAACATTGATTTTGATGACACAGATACAAATTCAGATGAAGACGAAGATGAAGAGCTAGCTCTAATGGTCAAGAAACTGAGAAAGATGGCAAAGAAAGTGAAGATGAATAAGTCAAAGAAGCAATTCAAGAATTTCGAGTCATCAAAGGCCAAGAAGCTAAACTTTCAGAAGAAATCAAGTGTCGAAGATGAGGAAAACATGAACGTAATATGTTTCCACTGCAAAAAGAACGAACACATAAAGCCTAAATGTCCTCTCCTTAAAAAGAACAAAGGAAAATATGAATGTTATAAGAATGCTTTCAAAGCTGAAACATGGAGTGATTCAGAAGATGATGAAAGCGAACAAGAGTTTGCCAATATTTGTTTGATGGAAAATTCAGACTCAAGTTCTGATGAAGAAGAAGAAGTAAGTAATTTTAATATTCCTGAAGTAGCTGCAAATTATAATGATGAGTTAGTCTTTGTCAATAAAACTACCTTTAAAAAGATTTATGTGTTGAAGGAGATTTTAATTTTAAAAAGTGCGATTCAAAACAAGGAAATTGATGAGTCAATTGAATATGAAAATGATTGCTTAAAAAAGGAAAACAATATTTTAAAACAGCAAGATATTTGCAAAATGATAAGATTGATTTTTTTACAAAAAGAGTTTAATCTTATAAAAAAGAATAAAGATTTTCTTGAAAAGGAAAATGATTTACTGAAAAAGGAAATTTCTAATCTGAAAAATATTTCTAAGGAAAGTTTTGATCGCATCTCTAATGAAAAAGAATTTTCTAAAACATGAAATTTCTAATTTAACCAAGAAACTTTCAATGGGTTCGAAAAATCTTCAACATTTTTTATCAATTCAAATTCCTTACTATAATAAATCAAGTTTGGGTTTTGAGAAAAATACTGAATTGAAAAATACCGTTCATTCGTATAAATATTTCATTCATATAAATATTTCTAAAGTATTATGGATAGTTTTGTCATCATTAAAAATGGGGAGAATGTTGAGGAAAATCCCTAATTAAGTTTTGAAGAAAGACAAAACAATCCTTTTCTGACCACAATTATACTTGAGTTATTTGATGCAGGTAAATATTGAGTTATCAGACTTAGTCGATAAAAGGACTTTGTCATCAGACTCAAAATTACTCATCAAATTCAATAAGTGTTATTTTTGGCAACTTTATGCAGGACAATCAAATTGATATTGTGAGATATTCTAATTGGCAATCATAAGATCGTTCCTTAAACACGAAGAACTACACTTATGGAAACCTTGATTTGATTGTATGGATGATCAAATCACTCGGAGATAATAGTTCTCCTTCTTATAGCTATGCATCTTCTTTTGGGAAGTTTATCCAACGGGTTGATTTGGAGATCAATCATCTGAAGACTGTCCAATAGATAGATTGAAAGTAAAGGAGTATAAAAGGAGTGCAAACGTCGTATAAGATAGAAAACTAGAATTGTGAATTCCAAAGTCTGAATAGAGTTTTGATCTTATACACTCGTGATTACTATATTCTACGTTGTGATCTTAAAAAGAAAATTACTTGAGTGAAGAGTGTATGTGATAGTGCAGTCTATCATCTAAGAGGCATTGCTCTTGTAATTGCTCTTGTAATTTCTCGGTGATTCAATAGTAAAACACAGTCCACAGGCTGCCAGCGTGGAAAATGGACGTAGACTTGATAAAGCCGAACTACTATAAAGATCTGTGTGCAGTATTCTCTATCCCTGAACTTTTATTTATTATTATTGACACTATACTGCATACATATCTTTCAAACAAGTTTGTTATAACATCATCATAGTCATCAAGCGCAATCATCTGATGACAATTTATATACAAGTTTGTTATACGCATCCATCTGATATTGATCATATGAGTTGTTAACCTCGACTGCATTCATTCCGCACATTTAAATCATTCAATTTGGTAAAATCGCCTATTCACCTCCCTTTAGGTGATAGCATTACTGTAACATCCTGATTTTCAACCTAATTCCAGAATCAATGGAATAGATATTATTTCTCGTTTCATTTTAGTGAGTCTCACCTGGAACTGATCATTCTCGGGATACTAACCAAATGAGAATGGCCAACTAGGAAAATGGTACGTGGACCAGGGACTCGATCGCGAAACGAGCACCGATTCAGAGAAATAATGAGGAAATATTTTGAGTCAATGTAGGCCGATCCTAGAAAGGTGACGGATTTGATTTGGTTAAGATCATACAATCGGATCGCGGGTGATTCCGCACAACCGAGAGTACGCGTGACAAACAAATCCCAAACTTAAACCGAATGATCACGACCTCTGGATCTAGCGATAAATTCTCCCATTCTCTTGGTAATCGAGATCGTCGTGACTCGAATAACCCTAGGTCAATACGCGTAACCCCTAAACAGCCGCCCGTTAGTGAGAGACCTCGTCGGTTTTCGTGGACGTATGCGACTATTTTGCGAGGACGACGTCATTTTAGTGTGGCCAAATATATATGGGGTTGGTACGGTTGAAAAATAGAATTTCAGCCCGAAATCGGAAAATAACCATTTTGCCCCTAGGCCTATTATTAGTATTCCAATTTTTTGGAGAATATTTGGATAAGATCAAGGCCAATAATTCATATAAGTAAAGGACTAAAATGCCTTTGAATATTTTTGTAAGGTTTAATCCTAACCTTTAAAAGGAAGGGCAAGATGGGCATTTCCAAAAATTGGTCAAACCTCATCATTACCCCCCAATATATATATTCTCTCTCCCCTCTCTCTCTCCTCATTTCTTGCTCCCCAAGTTTCTCTCTCTCATTTCTCTCTCCCTCTCGCTGGTTCTCTCTTTGGCCATGCACCGCCGGAGCGCCGCCGCCATCCAATCACCACCGTCCTGCCACCGAACCGCGACCCCCACCCTCGCACCGTCCTTCTCTCTCTCTTTTCTCTCTATTGGCCGTGAGGAGCCGGCCAAGGAAGCCACACCACCGCCGCTAAGCCGTCGCCGTTGCCATCCGCCCAAGCCGCCCACCCGCACGCCGCCGTTCACCGCCGATCGCTGCCCCCTTTCCGCTCTAGCCGAGTTAGTCTAGAGTAGGGTAAGTCACCCCCTAAACCCTATTTAGGATGTCGGGTATCGATTGATGCGATTAGGAGTGAAATTGGATTTAATTAGACACAATTTTGGCTAAATTAGGGGCTGTTTTGGAATTAATTTAGTGGATCGGTTTGAGGATTGATATTGGCTGAATCAAGGTTGAAATAGTGAGGTTTCAAGACTGATTTGAGGTAGAGTAAAGTGCTGGTCATTGTGGATTGAATCGACGAGCATTTGGCTCGGTTTAAGGGCATGTGGTGTCGATTTGACGTGTTATGAAGTGGCTGGAATGTGATGTTCGTTATGGCTTGAATTGAGTGAGGAAATGCTGAAATTTTGCTCATTATGTGGCTGTGATTGTAGGCCCGTTCGTGGCCTTGTGTGTTTGTTGGATCGTGTTTTGGTTGATTGAAATGTGAGCCATCGTGTGCACGCTTGGGTGAATTGGTTTTACTTGTCAATTGGCCGTGATGGATGAATATTGATTATGTGAAATGAGTGTGATTTGGTGCATGCATGAGCCAAGTGTGATTGGCCAGTTTATTGGGATGTGGGTGTCGATTAAATGAGCGAGTGAGAAATCGTGTGTGGTGTGGCGTGTGGCTATGGAAATCCCTGAGGCGGTACCATTACACAGGGAATTGATCCTTCCTGAGGCGGTACGACTACGCGGGATGATGCTCGGTATTACCGGAAGACTGCCAACCTAAGGCGGTACCATTATGCGGGTTGTGCAGTAGGTGGTAGGTGTTAAGCCTAAGGCGGTACTATTACGCCAGCAAGATACATGGCCTGAGGCTGTATCATTACGTGGGCCGAGAAGTGTTGTGAACATGACCAACCTGAGGCGGTACCATTACGCGGATTATGCATTAGGTGACGGATGTTGAGTCTAAGGCAGTACCACTACGCGGGCAATATACATGGCCTGAGGCGGTACCATTTCACGGGCCTAGGAATGCTGTGTATATGAGTTGGTCGCAGTGAACCTGAGGCGGTACCATTACACGGGTTACTGGCGAGTTTAGTGGAAAATACGAGATGGTCGCAGTGAACCTGAGACGGTACCATTATGCGGGTCACTGGCGAGTCGGATGAAAATAATGTGATGAGGCAGAAACGAATGTGTGAATTGTGATTAGAATGTGCAAGTGAGTGAAAATTGTACTGTTGTGGCTAACGTGCAGGTTGCACGCAAGAAAGGCCCAAGTAAGTATAAATTGTGTGCCTGCTATGTGATGGCTGAGTGTGATTGTGTTTGTGATTGTCTGGAGATACGTGATAGCCTAGGTGGGGTTTAGAGTGTGTACTTATTGAGATGTGATCTCATGGTTATTTCAACCAAACCATTTCAGAGCCTCTGCTTAAGCCATGAGCCTACTGCCACCACCTTCGCAGCGTTTTGGGATCGCGATGCACGCTGATCATGATGTCGTAGAATATCCGATAGTTGAGCAGATACTTGACGAGGATGAGGATGAGGATGATGAGGAGAGTGAGTCGGGGTAGACGCCGTCCAGAGGGCGTAGGGATTAGTTTTTGGGATTGGTTATGACTTGTATTTGGTGTAGTGCTGACCTAGTAGGCTGCTAATCCTTTTTGATATCGGTGGTATATAGTTTAGAATTCAGCGTGCATGAAAAGTATATTTTGTGGTTTTAATGGTGGATATTGTAAATGTTATTGGAAGTGTAATATTATGTCTGGTGGCTGAGTAAATTGTTTCTCCCTGGGTCTCCAATATTTATTGTCCGGGATTATATAATTGTTTCTGCTGCAAATCAACTCTAATGAGATCATTGGGTCGGCGACGTTTCCTGGGACGTCGCACTCATCCGATCGAGCTAAAGGGATGTCGCGTGCTCGATGGGGTTTGGGACGTGACAACTAGCCGTAACACTAACATAACTGCAAAAGTGCACTAGAAATCTTAAATCTTTGCACATAATGCAATTGAGTCCCAATTTTTTTATGAGCGCAATCAAATCATCAACTTTTGCAAAAAGTAAAATCAAGTCTTTTCCATGGAGAATGCCAAAACTTGCCTAGATAGCACTCAAAGCCTATGTGGCAACCTTTAATTTCACTTCTTAACATAAGTTTAGGACTGTATGGCTGGAAAAATTACCAAAATAGTCTTAAATCTATTGCAATTATACCAATTTAGTCCTTAACTTCTTTTTTTGCCAACTGAGTCCTAAACCTTTTGCATTTATATCAATTCAGTTCATCTGGCCAATTTTAGCTAGTCGATGTTGATGCGGATGCCAACTGTCCTAAGTGGCATGGCTGGAGCTAACATGGACAAATTTTAATTTTTTTTTAATTTTTTTTAATTTTTAATTTTCTTTTATTTTTCTCTTTTTCTTTTCTCTTTCTTTTTTTTTCTTCCCTTCATCTTCATCCTCTAGCCGATCACCGAGCTAGAGGCGAGGGCTAATGAGGTTCGCCCCATCGGTCTTTGGCGAGGGCAAGCCTTGCCCGCCCCTAGCAAGCCAACCTCATCGGCCGTTGCCTTTGGCCGATCGCCGAACTAGAGGATGAAGATGAAAGGAAGAAAACAAAAAGAAAGAGAGAAAAAAAAAGGAAAAAAGAAAAAAAGAAAATAAATTAATAAAAATCGAAAAAGTATTAAAAATATTAAAAATTATACACGTTAGCACCGCTTGCCCCACGTAGAATGGCCGGCATCTATGTCAACGCCAGTTAGCCAAAATTTGTTGGATGGACTAAATTAACACAAAATACAAAAATTTATGACTTAATTGGCAAAAAAAAATTTAAAACTGAATTGGCAGAATTACAATAAATTTATGACTGTTTTGGTAATTCTCCCTTTTATGACTTGATTACACCCACATAATGGCGGGTGACGCTAACATGGACAATTTTTACAACTTTTTTAGAGTATATTTTATAATTTTTTTAAATATTTCTTCTTTTTTCTTGTCCTTATCTTTTCTTTTCTTTTTTTCTTATACTATTCTTCTTCTTCGAAGGCTGGCATGGCCTTGATGATGGTTGGCGACCCTCACCAACTGTGGGTGTGCTCGCCTCACTAGATTTGTGTAGTGATTGGCGAGGACTGAGATGCCGTTGCCTTGTCAGATCTATGTGAGGCATGCCCATGGCTAGCGGGGAACATCGATCACTGGCGAGGGCTTTACAGTCAGCAAGGGCGTCACGACCCTTGTCTATAGCCTATGACCCTAAGGTCCCGCCGGTCCTTTGAGGAAGAAGAACAGTAAAAGAAAATGAAAATAAATAAAAAAATTATAAAAAAATATATCATTTTTAAAAAAAAATTGCAAAAATTGTTCATTTCACTGGCAGCCCTGTCACGTAGGACGATTAATGTCCACATCATTGATGTGCAGCCAAAATCGACCCGAAGGACTATATTATCAAATTGTCAGAAGTTTTATGATTGAATAGTTATATTGAAATATTTAGAACTAAATTGACATGAGTACAAGAAATTTATATCCATGTGTACAATAATCTTACATGTCATCGCCGTATAAGATTACTTTGCCTTTAGGATTCTCGTTAAGAGTGACAATTCCGCTAGTTCATCTACTAGTGTTTATCGTGTCATATCCATGGACATGACGTTTGATTGGTTAGTGTTCGAGGTTGTGTTCTTTGAGCGGAAGGATGGTCGTGTCATCCTTTGCTCCTTTTAGAATCATGGTGTGAAAGAGAGCGATTATAATAAATTCGCCTCTTCTTGTCGCTACTCTCATCGCAACTTAGCCAAATCTTACCTCAAAGACTCGCTTCTATGGTGAATTTGTTATTTTATTTGTCTCATAAAAGAAAGAATTATTGAGCCTTTTTATTTTCTATATTAAAAGTTTTGATGTATTGATGAGAAACGCTCACATAGAGCATGTAAGTAGTTATGGGAGTATCTAACACTAAAAACAATGATGCAAAAGATTTAGTGCACATTGGGGCACCTTGAATTTTTTTTTTATTTCGAACACTCCAACATGATATTAACTATAATCAATCCAGAACAAATGAAATTTAACTGTCATTTCAAATTACTCTTATTCTTTAAAAAAATTATTTAACAAATATCAAGTCTAAATTTTCACATTGGTTGGTAATAAAAACCTACCTATAGAAGAACCCAAGACGAGTTTCGCCTTTGGTTTTTGTCATATTTTTCTCCAGAACTCAAGACTCCTGTTGTTTGTCTTCCAATTTGGAACGCTATGAAAGAGCATTCACCTCCGAAATATTAACAACAATTACTAGTTTGCAAGTAGAAAATGGCACGCTAGTACTGAGAATTGCCTTTTCTATTGAGAAGCATTTCTCTATACGTAAATAAATAAACGCAGTTGATGATTAACGTATACTTACAATTGCAAGTATTGGTTAATGGTTGACCGGCTAAGAAGAAGGTTCAAACATTTGATCTAAATGGAAATTTTACGCCGATCGTGATCATGAATCAATGGCTTGAAAGGTTCCTAAATTTATGTAACGTAACCTTTGTCGGAGGTTTCTCTGGTTGTCTTTCAAAGATAAAGATGGTTTTCTTGGAATCCTCCTCCACAAAATTTTAGGGCGGTCAATACGCAATCAAGGAGAATAGTTGTACTTGAACTTTCTGATAATCAGTTCACAGATGATTCGGAGGTGCGGAGCTCAATCATGGTAGCTTATCTTATGTGTTTATCACTTTTAGTCTAATTTCTCATTGATTTTGCGCCTGATAGTTTTCCATTTGAAATTTAATTAAGTCTTTCGATGGCAACCAAATTAAAGGTTTTAGCTCTCAAAAAGTGCATCACCATTACAAGGACTCCAGACTTCTCTAAGTGCTTGACATTGGAGAGGTTGACTCTTGAAAGTTGTGACAATTTAGCAGAATTGACTGTTCAATTGGAAAACTGAAGTGCCTGATTGACTTGAAACAGCTTTCGTCTTGAAGAATTGCCCAAAGAAATGGGAGAGCTAGTGGAAACTTTACCGCCTAATTTTGGAAATTAGCATCCTTGACGGAGTTTTGTCAATCAAACATTAGAATCACAAGCTAACCTGATTCAATCTGCAGACTAAAATGCTTTCAACTCTCAACATATCGAGAACGTCAATCAGCGAACTTCCTGACTCTATTGAAAGCGCCAGTGAAACTGGGAGTCTCCCTCTAATTAGCACTGGGATCAGAGAGCTTCCTACCTCCATCAGAAAGCTGAAAATCACTGCGTGTATTGGATTTTTTGTGAAAGATGATACCTATATCAACCGAAAGAGGGTGGAAGTTACCTATTGCTATTGGAATGTCGGAGAATTTGAAGAGACATGCTCAGCGCTGTGAAGAGTTAGAAGGAAAAATTCCTAATTAAGTTGGAAACTAGCTCTTGTTGAGAATCCTAAACTTATCAGGTACACAAATAGACACCATGCCAAGCACAATCAGCATGCTTCCTCGCCTCCAAAAATGGACTTAAGTAGATTTCAAGATTCAAGTGTTGCCGGAGCTTCCCACAAGCTTGATCTGTTTATATGTTTAATCTTGCTTGCCACTGTTTGTCCCCAGTCTCTCGAACTTGAGCAATTTGGAGGAGTTGCTCCTTTCTGGTGGCTCTAGATACACAGATGGATCAGATCTAATGCAGACTTCTGACTTATCATTGATTGGGACTTTATCCAAATTGAACAAGTTGGAACTGTACTGCCGGACCAACCCTGCGCTGCCTACAGGGTTAAGCTCCCTTGCTCCTGGAACAACTTACTTTGTCTAGTCTGGACCTGCAACCTCTTGTGCAGCTTCCGTCTCCCTTGTTGGAGTTGCGACTTGACAACTTCAACTCAACCGGAGCACTATTGCCCAACTTGAGATGTTTGTTGTTGTTAGTGTTGTATGGCTCTCGAGTGAAAGAATTACAACTCCATGGGCTTCCACAGTTGACAAACTTACCGTGGAGTTGTGTGAGCTCCTAGAGACATTGTCCATTCTATCAAGTTTAAAGAACGTGATTCAAGTTCGGGAGTGCAAATGCTCAAAGCTGGTTGACATTCAATTCCTTGGTGGGATGGAATCACTGCAGTACTTATCAATCGAGGATTGCCAGTCTGCTGAAAAATTAGGTGCTCTAGTCCCCAATAAATCGGAGTCTTCGAGTGAGTTTGCCTTCTGTAGGAAGAGAGTGTCCATTCTATCAACCTCCCTAAGATTTGAACCCTATAAGTATCTCTTCGCCATGTTTCAATCTATTGTTATCATGTCATACAGACTGAAAAAGTACATATTGCACTTAATCTCAACCTATTTTTGCAGGTGTGGATGAACTTGCTCCACCAAGAACAGTTTCTCATAGCTTCAAGCCATGCTTAGTGAGCATATGTATCTGCAACTGCAAGCTTCCGTAGCTTTTAAGCTGAAATTCTTTGACGTTTGAAACAGGAGGGTAATTCAGGATTCAGGGAGATGGAAAGACCAAGTCAAGTCTCGTCATTTTGGTTGATGGAAGAGCTAAGTGATGCTTCATAAGATTACTTTCAGACTCCTCTTGATCATACTTGTTGCGACTGACCTTTGGTTTTTACAGAGAAAAAGGGCCTTGTCTGTTACGTGTTCAGTCTAGGTTTGGGACTTAACTTGGGCTCCCCCAAGCCCATATCATATCGCGACTTGTGGTTTAGATTTTTAACCTACAAATGATTTTTATCTAGGAGTTGACACAAATCAATTTGGGGTAGGTCGATTAAAAACCCAAGTAAGGTAATGGGAGAATCATCCTACTCATACGAACTAGAGATTAAATAAGTTTGGGGACTTGGTTATGCTAGTTGAATAACTAGAAGTACCCTTTTGGTACATTTTTATCCTGTTCATTTGAGAAAATATTTATCAAACAGTTTGGATTGATTTGAGGACCTTTCTTCTAACATATAAGGTGATCAAGCAAGTGCACAATCATTAATGATTAACAGTCAGACTAGATATGCAGCTTAAGGTTGTAGCCCAAACTAAGGCAACAATATTCAAAACATGACAATTTATGCAATTATACTATAATTAGGAACAACACTTATGATAATAATACAATAGTAGTAAAAATAAAACACAAAATCCTACTGTATAGTTGTCACGCCCCGAACCCTACGGCACACGACAACCCCTCATCGGTCGAGTTCACACGACGCTCCCTGAACGCGTCGCCGACCCAAAACCCAAACAGAGGATCAATGCATATGCAGAAGCAACATAAAACGCCCGTACAAATAAACACTGTGACCAAGGATAGCACAACAATAGATAGCAGGATAAACAAATATACACTTGCATTAAACAAGGAGAATATATACAATATCCATTTACAACAAAACACACACGGAGCTAAAAAATGGGTCAGCGGCCACTAACGGCAAAAAGGGGTAGGTGGCCTGGGCGGTCAAACTACAACTAAGGAAGGGCTCAGGTCAAAAAAGTATCGGCCCAACCTAACTAGGGCTACAGCTAAACCCTAAGGTACCTAGTATGGGTCAAATCCCGAAGAGTTGGAAGAGCTATTAGACAACTCATCCTCAAAGTCCATGGAATCCAACTCGGATTCGGCCTCTGCCGACTCCTCCTTTAGCTCGCACTCCGGCTCAGGGTCCTGCTCCATTGGCTCCGGCTCATCATCCGACTCCATAGGCTCCGAATCAGAGTCCCAATCCACCGGCTCCTTGGCCATCGGATCTGGCTCGTCAGCCTCCCAGATCACCAGTCCATCATCGGAATCCTCCCTGAAAGAAGCTTTGGGGCACGCTAAGTCTCCGTTGGCACACTGGGGGTCTACGTCACCTAGCCTATTGAACGGGACATCAAAAGTCCTAAGGGGACCGTAAGTACCGGAGTAGTCCATGAAACACCATCTTGTATACTTGTGGGCTTGGAAATGCTGCTCGCCCACATCAACCCAAACTGTAGTAAAGTGTCTAACATACGTAGCCCCGTTCCTTACGGGGTACTCGGTCACATTCCGGTCTATCCGGGACGGAATCCCAAAACGAATAGGCACCTCGAACATCTTCAAGGCTGAGGGTCTGAAAAGTTAGGTTTTAACAACCATGAGACGAATCTCAGCGAGTAACACCCCCTAAACTTAAACTAGGCTAACATACACCTCCTGACAGACAAACAACCGAATGTAACCAATACAACAACCAACAATCAATTGACCTAGGTCCTCGGGCTCAAATCGAACATACCATTGACCCTGCAGGTTAGGCATATAATTTCACAACAAGAGCACATATACGAACACGCATAGTCACATGTATGCCATACACATGCTCATGCTCTTTGATGTCTGCATCACACACTGTTCACCGATACGCACATGCTTGCACACTTGCCAATGCACTCTTGCACACATATGCCATTAATATGTCCATGCTCATGATCCGGCTTGATAATACACACTTGCACACTGCCATTTTCTCACTAAAAATCGACCCGCGTAAAGCGCATCAAGTCTGACCTGCGTAAAACACATCGGATCTGTCAATATCTAACACTTCCTGGCCCGCGTAAAACGCATCAAGCCCAGTGTCTCTAGCCCGCATAAAACGCATCAGGCGCAACACCGATCTCCATATACAGCCCACACCCGCGTAAAACGCATCAGGTTGGCCGTCTTCCAGCAATCTGGGCATCATCCCGCGTAAAACGTATTAGGATGGGTTCAATACCCCGCGTAACATGCATTAGGGCTTACAGTGATCACATGTACACAAACACCGATTTTTATCTGAACCCCGCGTAAAACGCATCAGGGCGATTAGGTGATCACATGCTCATGTCAAGCACGCATACTCGCACAATTTTCTTATCAAGCCAATGCTCAACGTGCGAAATACGTGGCCATGCAGTCCGGCACTCAGACAACAACACAATGCACAATGAGAAGTCCATTTCACCTGTGCACATAATTCAATTAATGCCACAACATGCTCGACAAATGCCATGACGTGCTCAATAACCATTCGACATGCCCAAATTCAATCACAAAGTGCTCAAGCAACATACTAGCATGTTCAATTAAGTAATTCAATTCAATCTTGCATGGCACATAGTTCGCATACATAATTCACGCAATTAGAACAACGTAATTTCGCACACTCGAGGCCTGTCAAATTTCCCACTACAAAAAAACATGTAATTTGTGACGGAAATTTTTCGTCGCAAAATTGCGACGAAATTTGCGATGGATTCTATTTTTTGTCGCAAATTAGAGACGGTTTGCGACGAAAAAAAAAACCGTCGCTAATTCCGTCTCGCATTTGTGACGAAAAGAAGTTCGTCACAAATTTCAGACGGAAAAAAAGAACCATCGCCAAATCCGTCGCAAATTGGCGACGGATTTTGCGACGAAACGAATTCGTCGCAAATTTGTAGTTTATCAGCCCGTGATATTCTGACCCAATCGTTAAATTTTTCTCTCTCTCTCTCGCTCTCTCTCGTTTTTCTCCCTCTTTCATGTGTCTGAAATCAGCAAAATCCGTGCACGCACATATTAATCTCGGTGAAGCTTTTTTACCGGTAAGTATCATAGCTAATTCGTAACTATTCATCGTTGGATTGTAATTTCTTTTTTTTATATATATTTATGTTTGTTTTTTTTTCGTATCTTCGTCACTGGTTTAACGACCGGCGATCGGCGATACCTCGCCGGCCTTTGAATGAGCCCGAATGGCCATGCCGGTTTGCGACGGAATTAACGTTCCGTCGCAAATTTGCAACAGAATAAAGGTTCCATTGCAAATTTGCGACGGAATTAGTTTTCCGTCGCAAATTGGCGATGGATGAATTTAGTATCCGTCGTAAAATTGCGACGGAATAACGTTTTCGTTGCAAATTTACGAGGGATGAATTCCATTTCCGTTGCACATTAAAAATTATTAAAAAATGATTCTTAAGTGATTATTTTTTTTTGTATGTGTCCAATTGAAGGTCTCACAATTCAAGTGAACGTTGCAATTCTCATTAAATTGACCACTTTCTCCTATCAAGATTTCAGTCGAATAGTTGGGTAAGTCTTATTTACATGGTAATTTTTTCTATTTTTTGCAATTTCATATTAATTGTTGTGTGAATAACAAAATTATAATTTTCAAAATTTTATGGTTTTAATTAAGAACAATAGATATGATATTTTAAATATTTTACAAGAATTTTTTATTTTAATATAGACACAATGCAAAGAGAAAGGGCTTGGATGTATAATAAGAACTTACTTGGACGTCGAGGATTGATTGATGAGTTTCGTACTGGGTTGGAACTATTTTTAGACTTTGCTAGTAGTAAATATGAGTTCATGGATGGAAATAAGTTAAGGTGTCCGTGTAAAAAGTGTGGTAATGGTAAAATTCTTGTGTGTGATAAAGTTAGAGAATACCTTAGTAGATTTGGGTTTACTCCAAACTATTATAATTAGACTTTCCATGGTGAACCATTTATATCTGATGAAGGATATGGAAGAAGTGACCAATTTTCAGTTAGGGAAGAATGTAGCTATTATGAGCAATTGAACTCATATAAGAGGATGGTGATTGATGCAACTAGTCAGAACTTTGTCACAGAATCGAATTATGCAAGTTCTAGTTTTACTCCTACACGTGAACAAGTGGGTACTAGTCATGCTTCACAATTAGAAGATATAGGAGTAACGAGTTTTGATGAGAATATCTACAATGAAACTTTTTAATCTAATCAGTTTTGGAATGTGTTGAAAACAACATATGAACCTTCATGGGCAGGTTGTGAGGACCACACTAAGTTATTGGTGACAGTCAAACTGTTAAATATTAAGGCAGAGCATAATGTGTCTGCGGATTGCTTCAACTCTTTTGTTGAAGTAATGCGGGAATTATTGCCTCGTGATAACATCATGCCAAGTGATTTTTATGATATGAAAAAGCTAGTAGATAATTTAGGTCTTCTGGTTGTAAGGATTGATATATGTAGTAGGGGTTGTATGTTATATTGGAGAGATGATGAAAATGCAGAATCTTGCAAATTCTGTAGTTAACCTAGGTACAAGATTAACAGGAGGCCAGGTCGTAATCAGAAGCGTAGACCATGCAAGCAAATGTTTTATCTGCCCTTAATCCCCATATTGCAAAGGCTTTATACGTCTAAAGCCACTGCTGAACACATGACTTGGCATGCAAATCATGAAACAGAAGAGGGTCTAATGTGTCATCCTTCAGATGCCGAGGCATGACAATATTTTGATAGAACATACCCTAAGTTTGCAATGGAGCTTCACAACATCAGGTTAGGTCTCTGTGCTGATGGATTTGCTCCATTTGGGAAAACAGGAAAAAGTTATTTATGTTGGCAAGTTATCTTAACGCCGTAGAATCTTCACCTGGTATGTGCATGAAGACACCTTATATGTTTTTGACATTGATCGTGACAGGGCCGTAAAATCCGAAAAAGTTGATAGATGTTTATATGCAGCCATTGATTGAGAAGTTACAATGGCTATGGGTTGAAGGTGTCCATACGTATAACGTTTCTACCAATCAAACATTTGTAATGGAGGCTGCCCTTCTTTGGACGATAAATGACTTTCCAGCTTACGGAATGTTATCTGGATGGAGTATAGATGGGATCTTAGGATGTCCGATATATTTGGAGAGGTCAAAGTCATTTAGATTAAAACATAGAAAGAAGCCCAGCTATTTTGACTGTCATAAATAATTTTTACCGCCAAGTCATCCTTTCAGAAGGAATAAAAAAGAGTTCATCAAGAATAGGACTGAAAGAACACGTCCACCATTGAGGTTGACTGGCAATCAAATTTGGGAGCGTGTGCAGGACTTTCCAACTGTTGTTGAGAACCCACACGGCACGACTTTTGCATACGGAAATATACATAAATGGACAAAACGTAGTATATTTTGGGATCTACCATATTTGAAGGCTCATCTTATTCATCATAATCTTGACGTCATGCACATAGAAAAGAATGTTTTCGACAATATTATAAATACTGTGATAGATGTCGCCAGAAAAACAAAAAATAACTTGAACGCAAGAAAAGATATGAGAGATATTTGTGATCGGCCAATACTAGCTGTGGATGCAAGCAGTGGGAGACCAAAATCGAAAGCAGTTTATACATTGGATAAGGAGTAGAAGCGAGTTGTTTGTCAATAGTTGAAATCTGTGCAGTTTCCTAATGGATATGCTTCGAACCTCGGGAGATGTGTTGATTTGAATGAATGTAAGTTTACAGGTTTGAAGAGTCATGATTGTCATATCTTGATGAAAAGACAAATTCCAATAGCTTTCAAGGAAGTTCTACTGAACTTTGTATGGGGCGCCATTACAGAGTTAAGCAATTTTCCGCATGATATTTGCTCTACAGTGTTAAAAGCATTGCACATGGAAAAACTAGAGAGAGATATTCCAATTATTCTTTGCAACTTAAAAAGGATATTTCCTCCAGCGTTTTTTTATTCGATGGAGTATCTCTTAGTTCACTTACCTTAAAAGGCCAAAGTTGCAGATCCCATCCAATTTCGATGGATGTATCCATTTAAGAGGTAATGTTTTTTTAAATACAGTTCAAATTACTTTATCATATAATATGTTCCGATAAGCTTCTTTCTATTGCAACTAGATTTTTATATCATTTGAAGAAAAAAGTGAAGAATAAGACATGTGTTGAAGCTTCAATTTGTAACACATATATTGTGGAAGAAGTAACAACATTTGCATCATACTACTTGAGCCGCGCGTTCAGTGCAAGAAGCGGAGAGCAGGCAGAAATGATGAGGGCCCCATTGATCTCAATTGCACAGCATTCTTTATTTTCAATTATCTGGATCGACCAAGCGGCGCATGTTAGTTTCGTTACTTATCGGGCGAAGAATTTCATGCAGCCTATACTTATATTTTACTGAATTGCCCAGAAGTCGAGCCATACTTCAAGTAAGTGTAAATTTGTAAATATATGTTTTATGTGTCAAATATTTGCTAATATTTAAATGGTTTTTAATATTAGGATTTTCCAAACTTCAATGTTTGGACTATAACAAACCCACACCATCTCGCGGTACTGTTGACATGAGCTGGAAATGCTCTCTGCTGCACTCCTCGCGGGTATTGTTCACCCGATGGGTTTTTGCTGATTTTGGCGAATTTCGGTGGTGGTTGGAGCTGATTTTTGGAGACAAGGTCCCTTGGACTCTCATCCCTTTCCCCTCCAAAGGGCTCCTTTTCTTTCTTGCTGTAGAGATTGGACCATCATATCTAAATCGCACACCTGGTGCATGCGAAATTTCTAAGAAATCCGGCCTTGCTGGTTGATCCTTCGGTTGGGTTGTTCTCTTGGAGGTCGCCATCCCCTCCTGAAGGTACTCTCTCTTCGATACCCCCTCTTTTATGGTTGGGCTGGATTCTATGGTTCTGGTGGACGCATTTATGTTGGGTTGAAGAAGTCCTACCGTTGATTTTCCCTGAGCTGGTTATGTTGCTATTCTGGCTTGACTGGTTGGTGGAACTGGTTTGATAGTTTGCTTTTTAGACCCTATGGAGGAGGTTATAAGGAACCCCTCAATTGGCATCTCCCCTGTTTCTGAGTCCCAACCGGTGGTAGATGGTGTTGATATAACCACTAAAGCAATAGAGCTCAAAGGAAAATCTACCTCCCTTACTGAGATTGAATTTCCTTCTGGCCCTAAGATGTTCCTTAAAGGTGACTCTAGTCGTAGCCAAAGTAGGGTCCGCAAGAAGAATAGGAGCCGTTCTCTTAGACGTGCCCTCAATGCAGCACCTCTAATAGGGTCTGTTTCCAGGCCAATTGCAGATGGGAAAACAAATGGGGCGGGGCAAAACTCTACCTGTCCCCAAGGTAAACCCGTATTGTCTAAAGGATACAACCTAGCATATGTTCCACCGTTGGTGGAGGATGGTGAAGTGATTGTGGACATTATACCAGAGGTAGTTGCTGATGAGAATCCACTTTGGCTATAACGTATTGTTGGCCACTATATCGAGAAGAAAATTCCCCTCAAGATAACTGAAGAAGCCATTAAGAAATCACGGGGGGATTAAGTTACTGATGCTAGACTACATGAAAATGGGTTCTACTTCTTCCGAGTTCCGAATGCTGAGTTCCGCAAGAAGATTATTGATATGGGACCAGTTTCCATCTTTAGTAGCACAATGATGCTCCAGCAGTGGCACTCGAAATTGAAGCTTAAAAAAGGTACTCTAGATATTCTCCCGGTTTGGGTTAGGTTAAGAGATATTCCATTCTCCTTATGGTCTCCAGCTAGTATTGGAAGAATAGCCAGCGCCATTGTCAAACCACTATATGTGGATGTGCAAACAGAACAAATGATCAGGATCTCTTATGCACGTGTCTGTATGGAAATTAAGGCCACAAAATCCCAAGTGGAAGCTGTGAAGTTTCGTTGGGATGGTGAAGTGAACTTGATCAATGTTGAATATGAATGGAAGCCGTTGGCATGCTCTTCTTGTGGCATATTGGCCATAAACTCGGCTCCAGTGGATTTGAATGTGCCTTTACCCATACTGAATATAGAGCTTAGACTTATGTCCGACCTCAAGGAGTAGATGAGTGGACTCAAGTCATCCGGAAAAAAAGGCAAATCTCCTTCTGGCAAGCCAATTAACCAAACTGATCCTGCACCAGATTCATAACTGGCACTGAACCTGGGGGAGGAAGAACCACTGCCTCCTGTTCTGATCTCCTCTGTGGAACCCATCCTGGTACATTCGGATTTGAATCAGACCAAGAACCTTAAGGCAGGTTCGAGCCATTCCTCAGCAACGTGTCCATCAGGACTGATTGATCAGCAGGCTGAGGAACCTTCTCATAACTCACAGTCTTCCACAGAAGACTATTCTGATTCCCGGATAGTATTGGAAAAGACTAGTACCTCAGAAGATTTGGTGGAGGAGAAACCAAATTATGTATCCCCCCCAACACTCGTTCACGAACAATGGTGTCCACTGCCACGGATGAGAATTCTAAGCCCTTTCCAGGCTTTACTCCTGGCTCGATATGTCCTGTGAAGGCACCTAGCCCGTCCTCCTTGAAGAAATCAAAGAAGAGGAGGCCAAAGAAATCTCAGAGGTAAACTTCCTCGTCTTCATATATGTTTTTTGGAATATGGAATATCAGAGGGCTAGTAGGACCCCTTAGACAAGCAAAAATTCGGGCCTTTATTAGGATACACCGGCTTTCCTGTATTGGTATTGTTGAAATAAAAGTCAAAGCCTCACTTTTTGCTGATATATCTAAAGGCCTTTGTGCTAATTGGCGGTGGACTTCCAACTATGAATTTTCCCCCTAGGTAGAATATGGTTCGGTTGGGACCCGAATGAGATGGAGATGAGTCTTATCTTCTCTTCTTCCCAAATAATTCATGCTTAGCTAAGGCTTTTGAATATGCAAAAATCTTGTATTCTCACAATTGTATATGGAGAGCATACCTTTGTGAATCGGCGGTCGCTATGGAATGACCTTATTCGGCTTTCTTCATGTGATATTCCATGGGTTGTTGCTAGAGATTTCAATGCCATCAGAGACCCGGATGATAGAGTGGGTAGCTCAACTCCATGGATTCCAGCCTTTGATGAATTTGGGGAATGCCTAAATCGGGCTGGACTAGAGGATCTTCGATATGTGGGTTGTAGATACACATGGTCTCACTCTTTAGGGGATAATCGGAAACTTCGCAAGATTGACAAGGTGCTTGTTAATGACCTTTGGTCTCAGCATTTCTCCTTCTCCAAAGCTTCCTTCCTTGCGCCAGGTATCTCTAATCACTCACCCATGGTGATTAAAATTTTACCGCCACGTATTTCCAAGAAACCCTTCAAGTTTTTTAACTTTTGGACTTCCCATCCAAATTTCTTAAACCTAGTAGCCCAAGCTTAGGATACACATATAGTGGGTACACCTATGTATATGATTTGCTGTAAACTTAGGGTGCTTAAAACCAAGTTGAAACACTTGAATAGAAGATCCTTTTCAGCTATTTCCACAAGGACTGAACAGGCCAGATCAGATCTCTATGCTGTTCAAACAGCCTTGGAACTTCAGCCTTTTGATCAGAGCCTGCTTGCAAGCGAATTGGAGCATTTACGTTCCTTCTCTGAATTGAGATTACAAGAAGAATCCTTCTTCATACAGAAATCTAGAATTTGTTGGCTTAAGGAGGGGGACATGAACACTAAATACTTTCACCATTTTGTCAACAAAAGGCAGGTACAAAATCGAATCCTTTCGATGTCTACATATGATGGTGTCTTACTATCTGACCCCTAAGCGGTCAGGAACCACATTATTGGTCACTTTCAAGAGCTACTTAACGGTAATTCTGCTTCAATTCAGCCCTCTGTCCGGGAGATTGGTGATTTCATTGGACAGGTGTTAGATGAGAATCAGAGGAACCTCCTTGCTCAACCAGTTTTGGATGAGGAAATTCAGTCCACCCTTTTCTCTCTTGCCAAAGGCAAAGCCCTTGGGCCGGATAGGTATAACGACAATTTCTTCAAAGCCTCTTGGGAGATCATTGGACCCTCCATTCTCATGGTAGTAAGAGATTTTTTTGAATCCGGTTGCATGCTAAAAAAGTTAAATAATACCATCTTAACTCTAGTGCCGAAGTCCCCTAATGCTTCAACCATGAATGATTTCTGTCCGATTGCATGTTGCAATACTCTATACAAATGCATTTCTAAAATTTTAGCTAGGCGTATTGCACATGTCTTACCAAGTTTGATTAGCCCTTCTCAAACGGCTTTTGTTAAAGGGCGCATGATTAGTGACAACATTGTGATTGATCAAGAGTTGTTTGTGGACTTCCATCATGAGGCTTACCTTCCTAAGTGCGCCATCAAGGTGGATTTTCAGAAAGCCTATGACACTGTTAATTGGAACTTCATTGAACAGGCTTTAAAGGCCTTCCAATTTTTGGAATTCTTCATAAAGTTGGTTATGGCTTGTGTTTCAACAGCCAAATTCTCGATTTTGATCAATGGGGAACTATATGGTTTTTTGCTAGTTGCCGAGGTATACGACAAGGTTACCCGCTATTGCCATACCTTTTCATATTGGTTATGGAAGTCCTCTCTAGAATTCTAAAGACCAAAACAGACATTCTGAATTTCCATTGGTTTTGGAGATGCAAAAAAACCCGTATATCTCACTTATTCTTTGTGGATGATGTGCTCCTTTTTTCAGAAGCTCACTTGAGGTCGGTTGAACTAATCAAGGAATCTCTTGATCTTTTTTCTGACTGGTCTAGCTTAAAATCGAATTTTAGGAAAAGCAACATATTCCTCTCGGGAGGGACTCCGGTTCTTCATGGCCAATTACTCCAATGCCTTGGCTTTCAACAAGGTACACTTCCTTTTCATTATTTAGGTATGCCTATCATTTCGTCTAGATTATGCAAAGAGGACTGTAAAATCTTGATTGATTCTATAACTGTCCGAGCCCGTTCCTGGACTCAACAATTCTTGTCATTTGCCGGTCGCTTACAACTTATTAAATCAGTCCCGCATTCCATTCAAGTGTATTGGGCCGCTATCTTCTCTCTCCCGAAATCAGTATTGTATAGAATTGAGGCTATTCTACGGCAATTTCTATGGAAAGGTCCAGATCTAGGCATGAGTGGAGCTAGGGTAACGTGGAAAGCTGTATGCTTACCCAAAGAAGAAGGTGGCCTTAGGATACGCCAACTTGATGAATACAATAGAGCAATGACCCTTAAACACATTTGGATTCTCTTCACTAACAAGGAATCCATGTGGTGCAAATGGATACACTAGACCTTTTTAAAAAAATCTAACTTTTGGGTTGTATCCAAACCTACTTTCTGTTCTTGGACCTGGAAGAAAATATTGCATATGCGAGACTCCGCTCAAGCATTATTTCGGTGGAAGATTGGAAATGGACATTCGGTATCCTTCTAGTTTGATTGGTGGCATAACAAAGGCCCTCTCTAGCTTATTTTCAGTAACATGGACATTTACCAATCGCGGATCCCTCGGGACACTTCGGTTCGGGATTTCTATGATTGTACATAGCAACATTCAGCCACGCTGGACACTATTCTGAGCTGGACGGATTCACCACCTATATTTATGGATAATACTCCGGACAAACTGATATGGACATCTCATCCATCTATCTCTTTCTCGATTGCACTTGTAACAGCCCGAATTTCGATGTAATTCCGGGATCAATAAAATTGACATTATTCTGCATTTCATTTTAGCAAGTCTCGTCCAGAGTTGATCACTCTCGAGATACTAACCAATAGGGTATGACTAACTAGAAAATGGTACGTGGACCAGGGATTCGATCATTGATTTGGACACCGATCACGAGAAACGATGAGAAAATATTTTGAACTGGGGTGAATCGATCTTAAGAACAGTGATGGATTGGGTTTGGCCAAGGCCAATGATGTACGATTGGATCGCAGGTGATTTTGCAAGACCAAAAGTGCACGTGGCCGACCAGTCCTGAACTTGAACCGAACGATCGTGACTTCTGGGACTAGTGATAATTTCTTATTCTCTCAATGATCGAGACCATTACGATATAGATAGCCCTAGGTCGATACGCGTTACCTCTAAACAGCCACCCGTTAGTGAAAGACCCTGAAATTGAAAGTTCAACGAGTTTTGTTCACAGAATTGGGCCCGGATTTCGATATCGATCTTTGAAGGCTTAAGAGATCATTTTTGGAAATCTGACATCATATTACGCTGGCCACGCACATTTTGAGTAAGTACGGTTAAAAATTGGAATTTTGGTCCGAGGGTAAAAAATTGCGATTTTGCCCCTCGGGACCCCGGCTTTGATTTGGAGGCCGTTTGAGATTATTTCTCGAGGCAGATGCCATTTTTGGGTGGCCACGCATACCAGGAGTGGTTTTGGACAAAAACTGAAATTTCGACAAAAATTGAAAAATAATATTATTTTATTCCCGAAACTTTGCAGTCGATTTTCAGGGGCTTAAAAAGTGAATTCCGTGATTCCGATGCCATATTATGTTGGCCACGCACATATGGAACGCGTATGTGCGAAAATTGAAATTTCGGCCCGGGACCGGAAAAAGGACAGTTTTGCCGCTAGGCCGTTTCGGGTCCGAATTTTTGGGAAATTATTTGGGATAGTTATGGATGATTATCAGCTTAATTATTGGCCCTTTTGACCTTTTTGCCCTTGATTCTTGGATAGGGATGAATTAGGACCGTTAGATTAGGGGCGTTTTGGTCATTTTTCGCGGATTGGCGACACGTGGCACTTTGGGCTGACTTATTTGACCAGATTAGATCTGTTTCTCTCTCCTCTCCCCCTCACTTTGGCCAGCCCCCACAGAACAGCCCTCTCCTCCTCCATTTTCTCTCTTTCTCTCCCTTTTTCCCCTTGGCCCGAGCTTGCCGGAGCGCCGCCGCCGGCCGCCGTGCCTCCCCATCGACCACCACAGCCCCTAGTCGCAACCTAGCCCCTGTCCGACCCGTTTCTCTCTCCCTTTCCCTCTCTTTTTCTCTCCCGTTTTCTCACCGCCGCCACGTCAAAGCCTCACCGGAGCTTCGCCGAAGCTCGGATCGCTGTTCCGTTACCACCCAGCTGTTCCACCGTGCTGTACGACGCCAACCATCACCGTTCGTACAGTGTCCGTACGGTCGGTACTATAGCGTCCGTATTGGTCGCCGTCCGTACAGCCGTGCGCTCGTCGTTGCCTCCTTGCCGGCCACCGTCCCCCCTGTCCGTACAGTCCCTATACCGTCCGTGAATAGTGTCGCCGTGAACAATACCCCTCGCAAACAGTACCGTGAACAGTACGCCGTCGCCGGGAACTCCACTGCCGATTTCACTGTTCACCAGTGATCGGACGCCATTCCCCGTCGTCGTGACGTTGGATTAAGTGAGTATATTTCCTAAATCCGGATTAGGACTGATAGTGCGCTTTTCTGGACTGGATTAGGAATGCTAGTACTGGTAGAGGAAAAATTAGTGTACTGATTTATAGAAATTATTATTGAGAAAAATTTAGTGGGCCAATGAGAATTTATTGAGGAGAGTAATTGGATTGATTGGCCAATTTAGGTGCCCATTGGTGAAATTACCGGATATGTCCGGGTTGACTGATTGTGTGTAATTCGTGCTTAATTGTGATTGATTGCGTACTGTCATGTCGCATGTGGTGTGACTGATTTTTGTGGAGTGCGATTGGCCACTGTTTGGCTTGCAATTAATTATTGAATTGTGAATCGCACGTTGGGTCACACGGTATTAACTGGGCCAATTGAGCACGTGTTGGGTTATTGAGTGTATGAATTTCCTTGGTGCTCGTGGTGCATTGCATTGCATAACATGGACACGCGTTGCGTATGCCAAGAGTGAGGCATGTGATGAAATTGTGCGAGAATGTGTGTCTGCCATGAGCATGTGATCACCTAAAATACCTTGAAGCGTTATACGCTGGGTTCAGATAATAATGAGTTGTGTGATCACCTAAGGACCTTGGGGTCGATACCGTCCTCATGCACTTTGAAGCAGGACGATGCCCGGTACGTCCGGAAGGCGACCATCCTCATGCACTTTGAAGTAGGCTCTGGTTCGCAAGGAGAACAGTGTTGCGCCTCATGCACTTTGAAGCAGGCTAGAGACACTGGGCCAGATTGGTTGCTGCGCCTCATGCACTTTGAAGCAGGCTAGACTTACCGGGCCGTGAAAAATTGATGACTCGAGTCGTAATAATAATAATAAATTGGGCAAGTGTGTCAGTGTGGGCCAGTGGGCCGAAGAAATGTGCATGACATGTCGATGACATCTGCATACATAAACACCTATTGATTAGCATATGAGTATGTAAGACTCGGCAAAGGAGCATGTGTTTGGCGTACGTGTGACTATGTGTACCACGTATGTACCATGATTATTATATATTGATCTGTCTAACCTGCAGGGTCAAAGAATTGTATGATTACGGTTGTGTTGTGATTTTTTTTTAATATTCGCTTTTGATCAGGAGAATGCATGTTAGCCTAGCCTAGGTTTAGGGGTTATACTCGATGAGATTCGTCTCACAGTTGTAATAACCCACATTTTCAGATCCCCAGCTTTGAGGAGGGCAGGTGTGCCGATTCGTTTTGGGAGGAGCCCCGGCTAGAGATGGTGTTTGACCGCCGTACCTTGTACCCTCTTTTGATTGGTGGTGGTTGACCCGTTTTGGTTATTATAAATGTATCTAGGGTAGACATGAAATGTATATGCTTTTAATCATGCTAGGTTTTGATGTTGTGCTATCCTTGGTTATCTTGTATATTTGTACAGGTGTATATATTTATATACGTTGCTTTCGCATGTGTATTATTCTCTGTGGTTGTTGGGTCGGCGACGCATCCTGAGAACGTTGCACCATAATCAACCAAGGTAGGGATGTTGCGTACCAAGGGGTTCGGGGCGTGACAGCACTAGCATGGAACCATATCAGGAGGAAAGGACAGTCAGCCCCTTGGCACTCATTCAATTGGGATCATCATATTTCCCCCCGTCATGGCTTTTTATTATGGTTAGTTTCTCTTAACTGACTGCCTACTCAGGTATTCCTCTTACAAAACCGTAGAATTGACTCCGCCATGTACGCTTTTTGTGGTACTACACCGGATTCGATCAACCACCTCTTCTTTGAATGCACTTCTACTTGTAGGCTGGCTTCATTTTGGGCAACAAAATGTAACCTACCATGGTGCAACCGACCTTGGCAAGAGCATATTAGGTGGGCAATGAAAGTCTATGGTGGATTATCCTTTGCTCACCGCCTCTCTAGATTTGCCTTTGGTGTACTATGTCATATCATTTGGATTGAAAGTAACAACTCCATCTTCAGGAATAAGAGTATCTATATCCCAGGTATGCGCAATCATCTTATCAAATTGGTGAAGGATAAAGCCATATCCTTTGGAGGAATTGCGGACACACCTACGAATCGGGCTTTACAAAGAAAGTGGAGACTCCCATCGTCAATCTTCACAGCAATTCGGACGGCCTCTTAATTCGGTGAACTTGTTTCTCTGTTTTTTGGGTGGCCTCTATTGGCTTTTTGTACAGTCCTTGTTGAGCCACCATTGACCCCATTCGGACATTTCTATGTCTTTATTGGGTCGAGGGTTGTCTTTGGCGTTCTTTTGTATATGGTGTTTTGAAAAGTAATACATATTCTTACCTTTACCAAAAAGAAATATTTGGACTATAACCAAATGAGTTTGACCGTTTATGCGAAGATCAATTTGCAGCATGGTTCAAGACATATGGAAGTTGCCTATGGACCAAAATCAAGTTATTAAAATTTTATACATCATTTAGTAAAATATATATTATTGACTTTGCATGTGTAACCTTAGGCTTACAGTAATCATGATGAACTTGGAGGGCAAGGATTGCTATTTTATCTGTCATAGGGTCCACAGTTAAGAGTTCGAAGTTGGCCAACATATTTTATAAATGGATATAATTCTCACACTCAAGAATATGGAATGGGAAAATCCACAATGAACAGTGGTGTGTCTGTTCGGTCATCCAATGGTGGTAGTTGAGAAGATGATTTTTATGGCTTGTTGGATGAAATCATAGAGATAGAGTACCCTGGACCATTAATGATGCAGGTTGTGTTATTTAAGTGCACATAATTCGACCCCGTCAAAGGAATGAAGGTGCATACGAAGTTCAATTTGGTTGAAATAAATCACAAGAAAAGGTATATGAAATATGAACCATTTGTCTTGGCAAAACATGCATTTCAAGTATGTTATGCATTATATCCTAGTTTGAAACGTGACAAAGCTAATTGGTGGGCTATATGTAAAATCAAAGCACGTAGGAAAATCGAGGAACATTGGAAGGATAGAGCCTACCAACAAGAGGAAGTGTCTAACACGGTTGAAATTGAGGAATATAACATTCCAACTTTACGAGATCCATGTGGAGCAATGATAGATGTGGATTCAATTGAAATTTGCGAATTAAATGTATAAGAATGTTCAGAATCTGATTTTTTGACAGATGATGAAGATGAAGACGAGGACGAAGACGAAGACGAAGATTAAAATTTTTGTCACAAAACACTACTGATGTGTAATTATTAATGCGACAAGTGCTATTTTGGTTGTTATCATTATTGTTCTTGTTAATATTGTTATTGTGCTTTTTATTATTGTTATTGTCGATTATTCTTATTAATTTAATTGATCGTCCGAAATTTTGTCGCTACATGACGACAAGTCAAATATTATTCGTGCGATGACATTTCCGATATTCTATTTTCCATTGCAAAATTTGAGATGCCAAAATTTTGGATTGAAAAAAAGATGTCGCAAATTTAGGACCCAAATAAATGAGATGCAAAATTTTTGACCGAAAAAAAGACGTCCCAAATTTAAAACGGTCATTTAGTATGTGCATATTTGCGACGGACGTTCTATTGTCTGTCGCAAATTTGCAATGGACAACACAAGGTTCGTCGCAAATTTGTGAAGGAATTTTTTCCGTTTGAAATTTGCAAAAGACTATTCAATCCGTTCGAAATTTGCGAGGAAATTTTTTCCGTTTGAAATTTGCGACAGACTATTCAATCCGTTGCAAATTGGCGACGGACCGTTATAGTCCGTCGCAAATTTGCGAGGGAATTTCTTCCGTTCGAAATTTACGATGGACTATTCAATCCGTTGCAAATTTACGACGGATTTTTGTTTCCGTCAGAAATTTTTTGTCGGTTGAAAATTTGCAACGGAACACGAAGGTCCATCGTAAATTTGCGAACGACCTAGAAAGTCCGTCGCAAATTTACGATAGACAGACGCTAGTCCGTCGCAAAGTTTGCGTCGGACAATGGTGTTCCGTCCCAAATTTGCGACGGAACATAAAGTGTCAATTGCAAATTTGCTCATTTTGTCCTTCTTCCTCCTCCTCCTCCTTCCCTGATGTCGTGGCCGTGCCGTGTACCAGATCTGCGCAGCTCGCTCGCCGCCATTGCCGGTCGCCCTGCAGGCCCCTCCGTCCGTCGCCACTCGCAGGCTAGCCGCCCCACAACCTTCCCACTGGCCAGACGCCGGTCACCTCGCAGCCTCCCCGGCCGTCGGCGGTCGCCTCGCACCCCCCCCACCCGTCGCACCATCACCCGAGCTCCTCCCCGCCCCGCCTCGCCGCGTTCGAGTAGCGGGTTGAAGCCTCGCTGCCCTCGCCCGCCCGTTAGCAGCCGCCCGAGGCCGTCGCCCTGCAGCCGCCCCCCAACCGTTGCCGCCCACCACCAGCCGGCCCAGGCTCTCGCCGGAGCATCCCTCCCTCCCCGCCCGTTGCCGCCCTCGCCGGAGCACTGCCACTCAGCCGCCGGCCAGCCGCAGCAGACACCGTCATCATCGTCGCCGCCGCTCGGCCGCCGGGTACGCCACTGTCTGATTGGCCGGTTTTTGTTATCCTTGAATCAAGTAAGCAACTCTCTAAACCCTACTTAGTATAATTAGGTAATTAGTCGGATTCGTTAGCTAAGTTACGGGTCGATTACATGATTGCATGTGGCTTTGATTGATGTTCGACCGGTTAATTTGTCTATTATGTGGATAATTAAGCGTTAAATGACGATCCGGTGATTGATTAAGCGTTTTCACATAAAATGCTTGAAAATTAAACAATTATATAAAAATTCATGAAAAATTAGGGAAAATTTAAAAAACGTTATATTTTGTGTCAAATATGAAATTTGGTGCTAAATTTTTTTTAAAATTTTTAAAAAACCAAAATTTCATAATATCACAAAATGGAAAAAAAATTAATTGTGACCACCCATTTTGAGTGAAATTTAGATTTTTTTACGGTCCTAAAAAAATATTAAAAAATTAAAAATTTTCATAATTTTATAAAATGGCTTAAAATACATGTGACTACCCATTGTGAGGGAAATTTTTATTTTTTTTGGTGAAAATTTTTTTAAAAAAATTAGAAAAATTAAAAAAATATAAAATTTCAAAACTTCACAGAATTGCCTAGAAAACATGTGGCCATCAACTTTCAGTGAAATTTAAATTCTTTTAGATGGCCAAAAAAATTACAATTTAAAAAATTTCGAAACTTCACTGAATGGCTTATAATACCTGTGGCCACCCAATTTTAGTGAATTAAAATTTTTTTATTTCCCTGGAAAAATTTTATATAAAAAAACAATAATTTAAAATTTTAAAAATTTAAAATTTTAAAAATTTAAAAACTTTATAGAATGTCTTAGAATATCGGTGGCCACCAACTTTTAATGAAATTTTATTTTTTGTAGGTCCCCAAAAAAATTTAATAATAATAGTAATTTTTCTCTTATAAAACTTTACAGAATGACTTAAAATACCTGTGGCCACCCACTTTCAGTGAAATATTAATTTTTGTACATGGTCAAAAAAAATTCCTTGGGCAAAAAAAATCAACAAGTCAAACAGATTTCTTCTTCACAAGTCAATTTTTGGCAAGAATGCGAAAAATTAATTTTTGGCAACATTTTGATTTCTTGTACTTGATGAATTATCGTGTGGAGCAACAAGTGGAACATGTGGTTAATTTTGGCTATTGTCGGCTTAGCATGGCATATCGTGCTCATATATTGATGTTTGATATCAAAATGAGTGCGATTCATAGTATATTTGTTCGTAGGAAATTACACGTCATAAACACTCAACATTGGCTCATTTCAAGGAAACATTTTCTCGGTCTTTCCATCAAAATGGTAAGTTTCGTCATGTACATCATTACGTGTCCGTAATACGTGTCAATATTTTTTAACATATTTGCCTAACCTTCCTACTTGTCAGTATAAACGTGAAGATCACATGCATAGAAGACCGGTCTCTTCCTCGTCCTCGTCCTCGTCCCCGTCCCTTTCCTCTTCCCCTGTCCCGTCATCTAACCCTCAACCACAATATGATCCGTCACAATATGGACACGTTGGCCCTTCCTCCAACACTCAAGAATATGTTATGGGACTTAGCCACATGCAAACTGAAGATAATGACGGAACAATCGAATAATCGAATATTGACGGAAACACAGGTCAAGAAGATAACCGATTCTTCATATGCTCATTTGGAGATTCTTAAGTACTTCATTTTTATTTTAGTATATGTAATATTTAGGGCTTTAGATATTGATATCAACTGAATTGTCGATGTTGCACAATATCTGTATGATTGTAGATTCACGGATGCTCCATTTGTTGTGAGAGAACTGAACAAAATAGTAAAAAACTTTTGGATGAGAGAGTATATTACTTACAGAAGTGTTCTACAAGAAGTGAAAGAAATGTGGTAGAATGAGTTGAAGGTAAGTTTTACATATTTTATTTTCTCACCAACTAAGTTTGTTGTAGTATATTGATGGTCAAGAATGATGTAAATGGACCAAAACAGCTCTGTAGTTTTCGATACCTAAAGGACCAGATATTTTCCCCGAGATGAACTTTACAAAATCTGTCTATATTTGTTTGGTGCATGGTTATGGAAATGTGATCATCATAATAACTTTCAATTTTTGTTTTTATTCATTACAGCGAAAGTTCAGCTGGGAGAAAGCGGAAGACAATGAAGTCAGAAGAATTTTCCATAAGAAAATCGGTGATTTTATGCGAAATGTGATGAATAGAGCGAAGATCAAACAACTGAAGCCGTCTTTTATTACAGCTGACAATTGGGCGGCAATTAATAGATTTTGGGCATCTGAATAGAGTCGGCAACTCTATGAGCAGAATAAGAAGAATCGATCTTCTAGTTCTAGTGATGGGTTAGCCACATATGCTAAGGGCTCTATCAACAATGCGGAGCATCGCAAACGACTGGTAAGCCTGTTAAATAAGTTATAAGTTAATTTAATTCAATTACTCATGTTTACATTTTGTAGGCACAAGAATTGGGGACGGAACCGACATTTGTAGCTACATTTGAACGCACATTTCAAAAGAAAGATAAGACCTGTACTGGCGATCGAGCAAAAGCTATTAAGGTATGTAAGGTTATACTTTGGTTATATGAAAACTATAATGAAAACCGTGAATGCTTTCAATATTTATGGTAGATATATATATAGTGATTTTATTTTCATCTACATTGTTAATGTAGGAAAAATATGATGAACTTTTAATGAGCAACGCTAGTGGTAGTGATGATTGTGCTGCGTCTGAGCCATCAGTTGACAATATGGCATTATGGATGGAAGCAATGGGTGGGGTGAAAAAAGGAAAAATATTTAGGATGGGATCATTGTCAAGGATGTACATGCCGAATCATCCTGGAAGTTCATCATCCATTGCGACTGGTAGAGGGAGGTCACGACATGACGAGCAATTGACCCAAGAAGTGAATCATCTGAAAAATGTAATTGTTCATAAAGACAAACAAATAAATGACTTGCAACAACAAATGGAAATCGTTATGCGACACCTTAACCTCAATCGCTATGAGGTTCCTCCTATACCTCCAGCCAATCCAATAGGTGATGGCCACAATGATGACCAATACAATGATGCTGAGAATGATGATGATGATGATGATGATGATTTTCTCCATACTTTCTAGTTAAAATTCTCAAAATCGGGGGTAAGCTTGCTTCATAATCTTGATTTTTCATAAGTTTAGTTATATTCATACGTAAGAACATTGATGTTCGTCCTGAAACATTTTTTTGTTAACCCTCTTGTTATTTTATACCTTATTTTTGTTAACCCTCTTGTTATACGTTTTTCATAAGTTTAGTCATAATCTTGGTTTTTCATAAGTTTGTTGACATTCAATTTTAGCGAAGCCGAAGAAACTATATCATTTTCCGTCCTCGCGGACTCTCTGAATGTACTTCTCATTGAAGGCCTTGACAATGATACCCTAGCTTGGAATTATGCCCTTCGAAATATCCTACTTTGGGGGTCCTCTTACCAATCACTTGCATTTCCTTGGAGTTGATATACAGCCAGGGTCACTTTCTCCTCATTAGTGTACCCGAATACCTCAAAAGCCTTTTTCTAAGTCCTCTATCCAAAGTAATGTAGCCTCAGGGTCACCTCTTCCTATCGAACCTTGCAGGTTTAAATTTCAAAAATTTTCCAACCAACTAATGCATCTGTCTAACTGCATTAACTTGCCCTTGACCTTGATTCCCAGCATTTTCATTATACCCATAATTCTCATTATTTTCATTGGCGGCAGCAACAGTGGCCTCAGCATCAGTAGCAACAGTAGCATTTCGCTCCTTAGTCTGCCTTCCCATTAAAATTCCAACTTTCTCGAGTGCTATCAAAATCTCATCCTATCTGGGATCCCCCACAACTCCAACTTGTGGACCTACACGATCTCGACCTCTTCCTCGGCTACTCATACTCACAGGATTCTCAAACTCGCCTACCTGCTATAATTCCACTCAGGAATTAAATACCTAGGCTAACTATACAAGTCTAAAGCCCTAGGCAGTGAATCGCAACAATAATTCACTAAGCAGGCAGCCAATCACAAACAACACCCAATCACAACTAGTAGGGTTCGTGCACTTAGCTTAAGCCCTAACGCACCTGCATCTCATATGTTATTGCATACGTCACTCAGCAATCACAATCAAACAGTCTGAATAACGTATGGCCTACAAGTCTCCCTAATTGGCTACCTCAAATTCATTGCTCCTTATCACTCCAAGTTTCAACCATCTTGGTTCCAGCCGACCTTGCTCTGATACCAAACCTTGCTCTGATACCAAATCAATGGGGATGTCACGCCCCAAACCCCATGAGCGTGCGATCATCCCTTCGTGGTCATAATGTACGCGACATCCCAAGACTTGTCGCCGACTCAATCAAAATACTAATGAGTAACGCATGTGGAAGGAACCTCGAACTCTCCGTACAACATATAATAATGGGATAGTAGAGAAACAAAAAATACACATCAACAAGACACTTTTATAAACATAACATCGATTACAACACATACATTTGCAAGCCTTCTACGAGGCCACTATCTACGAACCACACACAACAAAAAGGATCGGGTGATTGGTAAGCTTAACTTCTCTACAAAAGGGGCACTCAAAAGATGGGATAACTCGACCTTCCTCAATCCCCGTAGTATCTTGGCAGCGTCTCCGGATCAATCACGGTCGTGGGTCTAAAATGGTTTGGTTATACAACCATGAGAACACTTCTCAATAAGCAACTACCTAAGCCTCGCTTAGGCCAAAGCATACTTCCGAACAATTCTAAACATGCAACACTGACATCCAACATGTCATAACAATCACAGACGCCTTTACCTCGCCTCGGCACATACGCAAGCCCTGCACGTTAGAATCACGCCATAACATGGCCAATTGCCCATCAAGCATACGCAAAGCAATTCATGGCATGATCAAGCATAACAAGGTTGATAATCTAGACGTGCTCAGCAATTAACTTAGGCAAAACATTCCCCAATGCAAATTGCACTCATTAAGTTCAGATTGTTAACGACCCATCGGGCCACCGAACTCCTGTCGGTCTTCTGGCGTAACCAAGCATTGTCCCATTACTTCGGCAACGGCAACGTCCGGAACCCCCGCCCAGACGGCATTCCATAAAGGAGCATTGATCCGGCCTCCACCGCGATCGGCAACGTATAGAACCCCCGCCTAGACGGCATCCGAACCCCCGTAAGGCATCGTCTAGAACCCCCACCCAAATGGCATCCGAACTCCGTCGGGCATCGTCTAGAACCCCCGCCCAAACGGCATCCGAACTCCCGTCGGGCATCGTCTAGAACCCCTACCTAGACGGAACGTGTCGTGACCATGCACACATCTCAGCAATCATTACCAATTCTTATCTTTGTAAATTAGCCCAATGTCAACTAAATCTATCAAAACGCCACGATAATACCGAATAATTCTCGAGAGAGAGAAAAATCGAGAATATACAAAATCGGGTCCAAACTGGGCAGTTGTGCAGTGACAGAAATCCATTTGAAATAAATAGTAAATCAATCCCAAAAATTCTGAAATTTGGATATGTTGCATAAAACATCTTGATAAACATTTTCCATGCAGAACTAGAAACCCAGTTCCAATCGTAAACATCTCGTTTTGACACGCAAAGCCGGATAGAACCTGATTCGCTCGGACAGCCCCTCAGACCATAAAAAATACAACTCATTCAGTATCCAAATCACTTTGGAAAGCTCTGAAATTTTTATATGTCATAGAAAAAAGTGTCTTTAACAATTTTTATGAAGGAAGTTTGTTGAAATAAGGTCTGGAAAATTTTATAAAAATCAGGAAATACAAGAAGGTCGGGTGAACAGTAAATCGGACAGTTTTGTGACGGTCTGAAAACCGACTTCCGAATGACCCCAAACAACTTCCAAAAATTATGAACGTTATACTTAAAGATGTTGGGAACAAATTCCATGAAGAACACTTTCTCATATTCATCCCACAATGATCACCAAAAAAATAACAAAGCGCAGAGGTACAGTAACAACTAGAATTCGAGAATCATTAAACTTACACCATTAAGCAAATCAAGCTTATATGACCACTAAACCAACTATCCGCAGCCCTAATCCACCCCTAAACATGTCTATTAGTCACTCCTTAGCTTAGTCAAGAGTTAGGAAGCCATTTACAAGAGAGCCTATGTCACGCCCCGAACCCCGCGAGCGTGTAACATCCCGCAATGGTCATTATGATACGACGTCCCAAGACGCGCCGCCGACCCAACCTTTTTTTCTTTTGATTACGCATGCGGAAGCTAAACAAAGATTCACCTAGACAATAACAACAAATAAGGATAGTTAGGAAAACGGTTTACAACATTGAAATCAAAACACCATTTTAACATTTACTTGATTAACCCCTGGGAACATTTTTCTACAAGCCCACTTCAGGCATTTCCATAAAAGTTTACAAAAAGATGTCAGATTGGGGTCAATCTACTTCACCAAAAGTCAGCCTTCAGGCACCTCAAACCATATTGGGTGCATCGCATGCTAAGGGCCTGAAAAATGTTTAACAACCACAAATGAGATAAAAATCTCAATAAGTTAACGCCTAAGCCCCGTTTAGAAACGCAACTCACCTCGGGGGTCCCTAAGCACGCGACCATGCACAAATCATTAACCAACCACTAACCAACCATAGGCATCCTTACCTTGCCTTGGCACACATATTATGCATAGCATAAATAGTCATATGTCACAACGATGCATCAAACATATCACATACCCATAATGTGTAATGAGATTTCTCATGCATTAATGCATCACAGTCGCGCGTGTCTCGATTATAAGGCAGAATCCACTTGGGCACGTCCCATACCATGCCTAGCAGTTTCTACTCCATAATCAAGCACTATGCATCACACGTATTCCATTTATTACGACCCCTCGGGGCCACCACACATCAAGCGATACACAACAAGATGGCAGTCTACGGGTAAAAACCGGGCTCCGTCCCGCCCTGTCGGGCACGGCTACGTCAAACGATACATAGGATGACGGCATTCCAATACGGCAACATCAAACGATACACAGTAAGATGGTATCCCGTAAGGAGTATCAAGTCCGACCTCGGGCAGTGACAAGGCATCCGGGGTATCGGCATTCCAGATTATCCCCAGGCATCCGATAAATCGGGCAACATCAAGCGATACACAGCAAGACGGCTCCAACGTGTGACCACACGAGCACACAAGCATTCCGGCCAATTATTATCTTCTCAATTAGCCAATGCATACATGAATCGTGCTCACATTCATGCCACATAACAATAACAAGTGGTCACACATGCGAACGGTCAATCGACTTTGTGAACCTCATTTTAAAACATGAATTTACAAAAGTTGTCACGCCCCGACCTTCATGGCATGCGACACCCCGCACGGTGGTCGGAATAGTACGACGTCCCAGGACGTGTCGTCGTCGACCCATTTCCCATAACAAATCATAAGGCACATGCGAAAGCAAAAATTAAAAACACCCGTACAAGTAATTATGAGAACCAGGGAAGCAAAACAAGGAATACTTAGGCAACGTACACATCCATAACAAAAACCGTCAGAAACATCCTTACAACCTTCCATGAAAACAGAAATAGAAAAGAGGGTGCAACAAAAAGTACTGTCACATGAGTCAAGAGGGCTAAGAGACAAAGGGGCCAACTGCTATAAAGGAGAGGGTCTGAAATCCAAAAAGTGTCTACCCTCATAAAAAGACTAAGCCTAGCCTAGGGCGCCCAATCAGGATCAGAGCCGTTGGACTCTGATGAACTCTCGGGTATCTCTGAATTTTCACTGGGAATCTCCTCCTCGGACTCCTCGGTATCCATTGGCTCGGCTTCGTCGACCTCCATTGGCTCCACCACCGGGTCCTCCACTACTGGCTCGTGGTCTACGCCTCCTAGCTCCTCGTCCTTGGTAGCTTCGTACAAACCGTAAGAACCCATACCCTCCTCCAAATCCATCTCAGAATCCACGATCTCACTACTCGGACACTGCAGATCTAGCTGGCCTTCTACGGTGAACGGAACATCCATAGTACGGAGGGGTCCATATTCGTCTCCAAAACGGTCACGGAAGCACCATGCTACATATTCATGAGTCTCAGGATGTGTCGTACCTACGTCTACTCCTATAAGAGAATAATGCCTCAAGTACACCTTCCTGTTTCCTACAGGATGTGCAGTCATAATATGTTCAAACTCTACGGGGATCCCAAAACGTACAAGAACAGGTGGCTTCGTCATGGACGTGGGTCTAAAAGGTTGGGTTATAAAAACCGTGAGACACATCTCAGTGAGTGAAAAACTCCTAAACCTAAATTAGGCTAACATGCATCTCCTGACGGGAAAATAAAATTACACACAAGATGACTTAGGCCCTTAGGCCTAAATCGGTATTCTCAATGACCCTGCAGGTTAGGTAAACCAATAATATCATGTCACATACGCGGCATCCCCAGTCACACGTGCGTCATATGCATGCTAAAAACCTTTAGTTGTCGGTTTAAAATATGGATCACCGAATCGCACATTCTCACACGCTAACTCATGCATCCATATACATGCAAATGCCACTACCTTGCCATGCTCACTATTTAATTCATACGGCATTCCGGCATAAGATTCCGTTCATGTTCCAATTATAAAATAGAATCCACTTGGACACGTCCCATACCATGCCTAGCAGATTCCATTGCATAACCAGACACTATACATCACACATGATTGTTTATTGTGTTAATTCGACCGGAAGGCTCAACCCGAAGGCTCGATCCGAAGACCATGATCCGAAGACCATGACCCGAAGGCCCGACCCGAAGGCCCGATGCAAAGACCAATCACAACACTTTATGGCCAGCGTAAAGACGCCCCAGGCTCAGTGTCTCTAGCCCGCGTAAACTCATCAGGCGCAACACCGATCTCCTTACGAACCAGAGCCTGCGTAAACGCGTCAGGATGGTCGTCTTCCAGACGTACCGGGCATCGTCCTGCTCCAAAGTGCATGAGGACGGCACACCCCGCGTAAATGCATCAGAGCGAAGAGTGATCACACATTCACACAACCGGTTTTATCTGAACCCCGCGTAAACGCGTCAGGGTATAATTAGGTGATCACATGTCCATGGCATACATGCATTCTCGCACAATTTCCACAAGCTTCATACTCGGCATGCATAATGCGTGGCCATGCAATTTCGCACAAGAATGTTGGTGCAATGTACAACAGCATAATGTCCCACACAATTTAATGCCATAATTTCATCTTCAATGATTCACGTCATATGCTTAATTAGCCTCAAATCAACACCACGGGCATCACACGCGAAATTGGCACTTATGACGTATTCGGCATTATGATGTACATTGACAAATCACCAATCACATTCCACAACGGTCGGTCACATGAGCATGCGACATGGTAGACCCAATCCATCACGATTGCCAAACCGACACACAATTCAATCACTCCGGCAATCCCGGCACTCCAATCAATTCAATCCTCAAACTACCGTGAAATTAGCCATCAAAACCCAATGTGAACAGCAGCTAATCCTCATTATTTCGACCTTTAATCCACATCTAATTTATGTTTTGTCACCTACCAGTAGTTTCCCGATGCCCACTAATAACATACAAATCCATATAAGCACTAATTAACACTATTTGACTAGTAATCACGCCCTAAGCCCGTTAAAACGCATAATCGTCCTAATTAGGGTTTAGAGGTTCACACCCACCTAAATCCAAGCTCGGGCGACGGGGAACGGCGGCCGATCACCGGTGAACGGTGGAACCGGTGGCACACTTCCCATGGGAGCGACGGCGAGCGGCGGCCGGTTGTCCACAATAACTACGGCGGCGGCTCACGGTCGGCACGAGGCTGATCACGGCAAAAGGGAGGCGGACGAACGGCGTGAATGGCGATGAACAGCAGCCACTGCGGCGGCGCATGGCGGACGGCGTGGACGGCGCGGTTGTTCCGGCGAGGGGATGAACGGTCGCTGACCTTTAGAGGTCCGGCGTTCAGCTCTGCATGCAACCGAGCGAGAGAGAGATAGAGGAGAGAAGGCAGCAGCGGCGGCCACAGTAAGCAGCGGCGGCAGTGCTTCTCGGCGGCGGGCGGCGTTGGTCTCTACCACCGTGGCGGTCCGGCACCCCCTACTGCATGCAGCCGAGAGGGAGAGGAGACGGAGGGAAATGGAGAGAGACGGTGAGGGAGGCGGCAATGGACGGCCACAGCGACGGCGGCCGGCGGCGTTCCTCGGCGGGAGGCGGACGCTCAGCCTCCTACTTCTTGGCTGACCGGTGCCTTGCCCCTCTGCATGCAGTCGGAGAAGAGAGGAAATGAAAGGAAAACGGAGAGGAAAGGAGAGGGTCGGCAAGGGGCGACGGCGGTGGATGGCGGCGGCCTTGGTGGAGCGGCGACGAGCCCGGTGGAGGCGCGGCTGAGCTAGGCTCGGCGTGAGGCCTTGGCCGGTCGGGAACAACGAGAGAGAGAAGGAGAGGGATGGTCGGTTGGTGGTGGTGAGGCGAGAGGGAGTGGTGCACGGCAGTGGCTCCGGCGGGCGGTGGTTCCGACGGGCGGCGGCGTGAGGCCGAGAGAGAGAGAGAGCTCACGGGAGAGGAGAGGGAGAGGGAGTGGCCGGCGCGAGGGAGAGAGGGCGAGTGAGAGAGAGAGAAGGGAGAGAGAGAAGTGAGAAGTGAAAGGTGATGATGATGTACATGGGGAAAGCCAAGGGGTAGGATGAAAATTTGGATAAAATGATGGCTTGCATGGGGAAGGGCTAGAGTGACAAGTGTCACACCCTAGAGCTAGGTCTAGAAACTCCAAAATTCAGAACTCAAAAAGTTATAGGGGCAAAACCGACATTAAGTTCCGGTACTGGGTCGAATCGCCAATTTTTCGACCGTACAAGTCCTATATATAAGTGGCAAGCATAATTTGACGTCGTCCTTATAAAAATCGTCCCGTGATTCACGAAAATCGGTCCCGAAGTCCGGATTAAATTTCACGATCGAATTTGCCGAATTTTCAATTTCCAAATCTCTCACTAACGGGCGGCCGTTTAGGATTTACGCGTATCGACCTCGGGTTGTCTGAATCGCGGCGAGCTCAATCATCGAGAGAACGAGAGGAATTATCGCTAGTTCCGATGACACGATCGTCCGGTTCAAGTTCGGGGCTAGTTGGCCACGTGTACCCTCGGTCCCGCAGAATCACCTGCTATCCGATCATACATCGCTGGCCCTGGCCAATCTGAGTCTGTCACCTTTTGAAGATCGGTTTATACTGGCCCAAAATACTTCCTCGTCATTCTTCTAAATCAGGCTTAATTCGCGACCGGGTCCATGGTCCACGTACCTATTCCTAGTTGGCCATTCCCATTTGGTCAGTATCCCGAGAGTGATCAGGTCCAGACGAGACTTACGAAAATGAAATATCAAATAAGACTTGTTTTATTCATTCCAGAGATTGAGTCGAATTTCGAGATGTTACAAAAGCATTCGACATCGGATCAATGCCAAATAAACATCATTAAAAGGCTAGATAAGTGTGGTTATAGTTTCCAGTAAGTCAGAAATCAAAAACCAATGCTTTCAAGTAAGAACCAGCAGATCATGGAAATTTAGTAAAACTGGACAGATTTGCATGATTTGGGAAATCAATCTCAAAGGCATAGCAAATGGTTTCCAAAAATTATAAAATTTGAATATGTTATAAACAAGACCTTCACAAATATTTTCCATGAGAACACAATCTCAAAATCCTTATACAAATATCACTTTTGATGGCTCGGAAACCACCCAGAACTGGTCCGCTGGAACAGGGGAACTCAACCACAAGAAATACTCGTTTTACAAACCAAATATTTTCAAAACACTTTGAAATTTTTATACGTTGTAGACATGGATTTCGTTTACAAATCTTGTGAAGGAAGTATTTTCGAAATCGAACTGGAAATTTTTATAAAAATCTGAGAAAGCACGAAGGTCACGGAATCCATAGTAGAAAACAGTTCTGACTCGGCAAGAAATGGGACCTTCGTGTAACCCAATTGAGCTCAGAAAAATCTGAAATTTAAATATGTTATAAATCAAGATCTTGCGAACAACTTTCATGAGGAACACTTTTCAAGATTCTAACCACAAAATGCTCTATAAAAATGGAAAGCCAGGGACATACAGTAAAATCAGTTCTGGAATCAAGATAAAAACTCCAAGAAATGCCTTCAACTTTGAGATCCACCACTTCTCAGCCATGAAGATACCACACCAAGAGTTCAAATCAACATTCAACATCTATTTCAACTTTGTCTAGCAATCAAGACTCGTTAACGCTCATTTTAGAAGTCCAAACACCTTAAAACAATACCTAGCTAAACTACCCAATGCGAGTTAAACATCCTAAACAAGAGATTAGATGTTAACTTACTCGTCTAAAAAAAACGACGACAACGTGAGAACGATGGCGACGACACGAGTTGTCCAGGGCGGCCTTGGCTTGACACGGCAAGCGGCAACCGGCGGTGAACGGCACACGGCGATCTACGGGGCTCAAGGATGGTGGCGTGAGGGTGCTGGTGGGTGAACGGCGGTGATGGGGTGATTCGGCCAAGAGAGAGGGAGAGAGAGAGAGAGTAAGAGAGAGAGGGAGGGCTTCCTATTTATAGAAGCTCTTTCTTGGTCACCACTCCAAGCCTTTAATGTCGGTCATGATGACAGTGCCTCAAAGTCAAGAGTCATCATGGCTTGTCATCATGACGGGGGCCTCAAAGTCTTCATTCATCAAGGTCAAGAGTCATCATGACGGGGGCCTCAAAGTCTTCATTCATAAAGGTCAAGAGTCATCATGACGGGGGCCTCAAAGTCTTCATTCATCAAGGTCAAGAGTCATCATGGCTTGTCATCATGACGGGGGCCTCAAAGTCTTCATTCATTTATTGCAAGTCAAGATGAAGGCCACCAAAGTCCAACGTTACTAAATGCAAGCCATCATGAACGGCCACCAAAGTCTAACTTAATTAATACAAGCCATTATGAGGGTGGCCTCCAAAGTCTAAGGTTATTAATGCTTGTCATCATGAAATAAGGCTTCTAAGTCAAGGGCCATTTAATGGCATTAATGAAACTTAATGATGGAAGCTTGAAGGAGAAGCTTTGATCATGTCAAAGCCTTATCTTCTAGTTTCTTCCAACAAAACAAACACAGAGCCTATTTTGGTCTTCTAGAAATGTCGATTCGGCTCACAATGACTCAATACCATTGGTTTGTACAATAACAACTAATCGACACTTAAGTCGTAAACCCACATAATAATCAATTCCATGATTTCCAAGGGTTTTCCTCGACAAAACACGTATAATAATTCTATCCAACGGCTAAAATAAACAAAAATGTTCTAAAAGGGCAAGTTAGCAAATAATTTTCGATAGCCGATTCGTAAAAATTATGAGGCAACGTCCTATAGTTCTGGTGTAATATCCTTAAGCATTCGACACATAAAATTGGATCATAATTCATGGCTGAAATCGATCAATCACAACTATAGTTTATCTGGAACTAATGGGCGGCTGCTCGACATAAATTCTACGATAGCCTTTCCCCTTTGGTTAGTATCCCCTAGGTGATCAGGCCAGAGCGAGAATGAACTAATAGAGCGTCGATGAAATCACCATTTCATAAATCACCAAATTTGGTCAAATTTTCAGGATATCACAGCCTAAGCAAGACAACCTAGCAAGGGAGCGAACAAGAGCCTTGGCACGGCAACGGCTACTCCAGCGAAGCAATGGCGAGGGTGGACAGCGGATGGCAACACAGGTGGTCGGTGATGGTGTAAGGGTGATCGTGGGTGGTGGTGATGGCCGAGTGGTGGTGATGGCGACAGGGAAAAAGGGGAGCAAGCGTCTCGTTGGGGTGTTCGGCGCGAGGAGCAGCAGCTGCGGTCTACAGCTCCAGCATGTCTTCGGCAGCTAGGAAGGTGAGGCTATGGTGGTTGACGAGAAGTTGGTATGGTCGGTTGGAATAGGAAGCAGAAAATGCCATAGGAAGTAGAAGCCGAAGAAGCAAGCAGCAGTAGCAACAAAACAGCAAAGAAAAGAAGAGAAGGAAGAAGAAGTCAGCAGAAGGAAGCAGCAGCCACGTGAAGCATCATGGGCAGCAGCAGTAGAGGCATGGGCAGCAGCAGCATGGTCAGTGGTCATCAAAGCAAAAGCAGAAATCACGTGAGAAAGCAGAGAAAGTCAGCGGAAAAAGGAGTCAACAACGTGGGGTGTTCGGTAGGGAAAGAGGAGGAAGTAAGCAGCATGGGGGCAGCAGCGACATGGGGGAGGAGAGAGAGAGAAGAGAGAGAAAGTCAAACGCACTTGAGTGCCATCCGCCGATCCTCGTTCAAATTTGAAAACAATCCAAGGGCCCATGAAGAACCCTAATTATAAATTAGGAAAAAGGGCCAAAAGAAATCAAATAAAACACACTACGAGAGAGGTCTATTAGTCCAAATCTGCACCTGAGCAAAATTTCACTTTTCGTATATCCCGAGCAATATCGAGGCTGGCCATAATAATATCGATACCGTCCAATTAAATTCGTCCTAGAACTCCGAGAAATTTGACACCAAAGTCCGAGCTCTAAATAACGGCTAAATTTGATCGAGTGCGATTCTAGTGAAATCTCAATTTTAAAAATAATAATCGAGAGTGATCAGTTCCCAGGCGAGATTTTACTATAAGCACACTGACGAATTACACGTTTTATAAATCTTAAAAATGAGCCGAAATTCGAAATGTCACACTAGGCACATGACATGGCATCACCAAAATTAACATCCAACGAGCATAAATCAGCCACCAAATCCACTAAACAAAACATGCTCGGGATATACGCGGTTAAGCCTAATTTAGCTAAACTTAATCCAATTAATGTCTGATAAATCCAGCAACTAAACAGCCCGCTCTAGGGCACCAAACCAAATTGAAATCAGCCTAATAGACTCCCAAGTCACCACATAATTAGCCTCCAAAGTCAGCCCACTAATTAACCCCTAAACACCCTAAATTAACCTAATCCTATCTAGAAGTGCTAATTAGCATAATTAGGGTTTTGGGTTAATACTCACTTAGTCTCCTAAGCTCCTAGAGTGGCTGAACAGGTGGGGAAAACGGGCAGCTCAGGCTGGAGTAATGGCGGCAGGCGGTGGCTCCCACGGCGGTGCTAGCGACGATGGCACTTCGGTGGCTGATTGGTTCGAGTGGCGGCGAAGGTTGAGGTGATGGTGATGGTGGTGGACGGGATGAGAGGGAGAGAATGGCGGTCGGGTGGCGCAAGGTGGGGCTGAGTGGCACGGCAGCAGCGTTCCTCCGGTGTACAGTGGCGATCACGGTCAAGAGAGGGAGAGAGAGAGGATGGCGAGACGGAGTGGTAATGGTGAAACAAGGTGGCACACGGACGGGTTGTGGCGCGGCTTCGGCGAGCGGCGGCGCTCCTCCGGTGTGCAGTGGCGATCATGGCCGAGAGAGGGAGAGAAAGAGTCGGCAAGGGAGAGAGAGAGGGAGAAGTGGCCGGTGGTGATGGTAAGGCTGAAATGAGAAGAGAGAGAGTGAGAGTGGGTTTATGAATTATTGGGCTTAGTGGAGTGGGTGAACAACTATCCAATTTTTACCATCTTGTCCTTCAATCAAGGGGCAAGATTCAATCTTGCAAAATATCCATGGGGCATTTTAGTCCTTAATTTTTTGTAATGGAGGGGCTGATTAAGTCCTCAATTAACCCCAAAATGCCCTCCAATTAATCTTCAAATTTGGAATACAAGGGTGAGGCCTAGGGGCAAAATCGTAATATTTCAATTCCGGGCTAAATTTCCATTTTTTGACCGTACCAATCCCAAATATGGTTGGCCACCATAATATGACGTCGTCCTCGCAAAATAGTCGCGTACGTCCAAGAAATTCGACGTCCAAGTCCGGATCCATTTTCACGATCAAAATTGCTCAATTACAATTTTAGGATCTCTCACTAATGTGTGGCTGTTTAGGGGTTATATGTATCGACCTAGGATTACTCGAGTCGTGATGATCTCGATTACCAAGAGAACGTGAGGATTTATCACTAGTTCCGAGGGTCGCAATTAGTCGGATTAAGTTCGGGACTATTCGCCACGAGTACTCTCGGTCGTGCGGAATCACCCGCGATCCGAACGTACGTCGTTGGCCAAACCAAATCCGTCACTTTCCTAGGATTGGCCCACATTGGCCCAAAATATTTCGTCGTCATTTTTCAGAATCAAAGCTCGATTTGCGGTCGAGTTCTTGGTCCACGTATCATTTTCCTAGTTAGCCATTCTCCAACCGTTAGTATTTCAAGAGTAATCAATTCCGGGCAAGACTCGCTAAAATTAAATGAGAAATAACATCAATTTCATTGATCCCGAAAGTGAGTCGAATTTAGGATGTTACAACTCTTCCCTCCTTACCAAAAATTTTCGTCCTCGAAATTTGCAGTCCAAACCTATCTACTTAAACAAATGGGGATGTTGACGTCACATAGCCTCTTCACTTTCCCAGGTGGCACCTTCAGTTCCATGGTGCTCCTAAACTACTTTGACCATCGGGATCATCTTGTTTCGAAGCACTCGATACTTTTTGTCCTCGATCCTTATAGGTCTTTCCACGTACGGCACCTTGTCGTCCACGTCTGTTTCCTCAAACCTCAAAACGTGGGTCGGATCTGGTTCATACTTTCTCAACATCGACACTGGAATACATTGTGCACTTGGAATAGGTTGGATGGTAAGGCTAGTTGGTAGGCTAGATCTCCAATCTTTTCCAAAATCTCGAACGGACCAACATACCTGGAGCTTAGCTTTCCTTTTTTGCCAAATCGAGATAGTCCCTTCATTGGCGACACTTTGAGAAACACATGATCGCCCACTTGAAACTCTAATGGTCGTCGTCTTCGATCTGCATAGCTTTTCTGGTGACTCTGCGCTGTCCTTAGCCTTTCCCAAATAATCTCGACGGCTTCGACCGTCTGTTGTACCAATTCTGGGCCTGTGATACTTCGTTCACCCACTTCGTCCCAACATACAGGTGTCCTACATGCTTTGCCATACAAGGCCTTGAACGACGCCATCTGAATGCTCTGCTGATAGCTGTTGTTGTAGGCGAACTTTACCGTGTGTAGCTGCTCTTCCCATTTGCCTTAGAAATCTAATACACAAGCACGCAATGTGTCCTCCAAAGTCTGGATCGTCCTTTCTGATTGGCCATCCGTCTATGGGTGATAGGCTGTACTAAACTGCAACTTCGTTCCTAAGGCCGTTTGTACACTTTTCCAAAATTTGGCTGTAAACCGAGGATCACGGTTCAAAGTGATCGTTACTGGTACTCCATGAAGTCGAACAATCTATCGCACATACATATCTTCATACTTCTCCAGCTCGAAATCCTTTCGCACTGCCAGGAAGTACACTGACTTAGTCAATCTGTCTACTATTACCCAAATAGAGTCGTACCCTCTCTGGCTCCTTGGTAATCCTGTGACGAAATCTATGGTAATATGCTCCCATTTCCATTCAGGAATTTCTAATGGTCACAATAACCCTCCAGGCTTACAGTGTTATGCCTTAACTTGCTGACAGGTCAGGCATTTCGCCACATGCTTGGCCACATCCCTTTTCATTCCATTCCACCAGTAGTGCTGCCGCGGATTCTGGTACATCTTTGTACTGCCTGGGTGGATACTATAATTGCTGCGATGTGCCTCCCTTAAAATCTCCACCTTAAGCTCCGCATCATCGGGCATGCACAATCGTCCTCGGAACTTCAAAATTTCGTTCTCGCTCACTTGGAAATCCGTTTTTCTTGTAGTGGCGTCCATTTCCACAATCTTTTGGATTTCTTGGTCCATAGACTGCAATGCCTTGATCTTTGCCTAGATCTCCTATTCGATCCTCAACATGGCAAGTAAGTTCAACATCTGGCTCACCTCGAACTTGAATTATGAATCTTTTATCTTTTCCAGTAGGGTCCACTCCCTGACCATCATGTGCTCCATACTTGACTTCCGACTTAGCGTATATGCTACCCGATTCGCCTTTCCGAGATGATACAAGATGTCGCAGTCGTAATCCTTAAGAAGTTCCATCCATCGACGCTGCCTCATATTTAATTCCTTCTGCGAAAATAAGTACTTGAGGCTCTGGTGGTTCATGTAAATTTGGAACTTGTCCCCGCACAAATAGTGCCTCCAAATCTTGAGGGCGAAGATGATTGCTGCTAGTTCCAAGTCATGCGTTAGATAATTCATCTCGTGCGGCCTCAACTGGCGCGACACATATGCAACTACTTTTTCATGCTGCATCAATACACAATCAAGCCCTCTTAATGAAGCGTCACTGTAGACCTCAAATCCTCCTGGTCCGGATAGAATGGTTAATACCGGGGCGGTCGTCAGTCTATGCTTCAACTCCTGAAAGCTCCTCTCGCACTTATCATTCCACTTGAACTTGGTTTCCTTCTTGAGCAACCGTGTCAGCGGCATGGCTATCGACTAGAATCCTTCTACAAAACGTCGATAATAACCAACCAAACCTAAGAAACTCCGAATCTCTGTCACTGAAGTCGGTTTTGGCCACCTAGTCACGGCCTCAATCTTGGTCAGGTCCACCGAGATTCCATCTTTGGAAATGATATGCCCAAGGAACGCTTCTTTGTTGAGCCAAAACTCACACTTACTAAATTTGGCATAGAGTGCGTGTTCTCTTAAAGTCCGTGGCACTTCTGTCAAATGCACTTCATGCTCCTCGGGGTTCCTCAAGTACACTAATATGTCGTCAATGAAAACGATGACGAATAGGTCTAGGAATTCTTTGAATACCCTATTCATCAGGTCCATGAAGGCAGCAGGGGCATTGGTTAGACCAAAGGGCATCACTGTGAACTCATAGTGCCCGTACCTTATTCTAAAGGCGGTCTTGGGTATATCCTCCTTCTAAATCCTTAGTTGATGACACCTTATCTATAGATCAAACTTAGAAAACACTAAGGTTCCTTGCAATTGATCAAACAGGTCGTCAATCCTTAGCAGTGGGTACTTGTTCTTAACTGTCACTTGGTTCAATTGCCGGTAGTCTATGCACAATCTTAAGGTTCCATCTTTCTTCCTTACAAACAGGATTGACGCTCCCCATGGAGATGCACTAGGGTGGATAAAACCCTTGTCCAGTAGTTCTTGCATCTGGACCTTCAATTCCTTCAACTCAGACAAGGACATTCGATACGGTGCCTTTGAGATCGGCTCAGTACCTAAGGCCAATTCTATTACGAACTCTACTTCTCGCTCTGGTGGCAAACCCGACAATTCCTGAGGAAAGACCTCGGAAAAATTGCACACTACGCATATCTCTTCCAATCTTGGTTCCACCACTTTGGAATCGACCGTATTCACTAGATATCCTTCACAACCTTTGTCCAACAACTTGGTCACTTCGAGCGAGGAAATCCAAGGGATCAAGGTTCTTCCTCGGTTTCCCTGAAATTCAAATCTAGGATGTCCAATTAGGTTAAATTGGATCACCTTATTACCGCAATCCATTACGGCTTTCTGCTTTACTAGCTAATCCATTCCAATGATCACATCAAAATCAAACATGGCCAATACTACCAAGTCAATCCTTTCATCTCTACCCCCAATCACTATCTTACAATTAGGACACTCCAACGAAACTAACACCTTATCATGCAGTGGGGTCGTCACACAAAGTATAGTCTTAAGCAACACCGGTTCAATTCCAACTAATCTAACAAACTGATCTGAAATGAACGAGTGGGTCGCCCCTGGATCAAATAAGGCATACGCAACATGATCATAGAGAGAAACTGTACATGTGACCATACCCGGCGTGTCCTCAACCTCTCTGCGTGCCATTGCATAAACTCGTCCTTGCGCTGGCGGTCTTCCTTGAATGGCCAGTGGGGGATTTCCGGCTTGATTTCCTGTATGGGGTTGTCGCGATTGCATCGGAGATCCTGAGGGACGCTGCTGGGGGTAATTCCTGATTTGGTGCTCTAAACTTCGACACTTGAAGCATGCCCCAAACGTATTCGGCTGATGGTTTGGCTTCCCGATGTTCTTTCTAGCCGGTGGGATGAATTGCCTATTTCCCACGATCGGCTTCTTTTCGAAGCGGCAGTTGTCCCTATTCTGGGCGAACCGCAATCCAGAAGCAGCTGCCCTATCCGACTAATCTCACTATATGGCTTGAGACTGTTCATACATCTCCCCATAATCCCGAATGTTCAAGGAAATCATCTGACTTCGAAGGTTCGGCTTCAGTCCGTCCTGAAACCTTATGACCTTATTTGTTGGGTCCTCCACCATCCTGGGTGGGAACTTCGATAATCTAGCGATCTCTACTTCGTACTGGTCTATGGTCATCTATCCTTGGCGGAGCCTCATGAACTCCGCTAACTTCCTTTCTTTGGCACTCTCAAAGAAGTACTTGCCATAAAAGGCCTCAGTAAATGCGATCCAAGTCCTGGCAGTGCCTATGGGGAACACTCTTCCTCTGGTGACCTTCCACCAATCACTGGCATTTTCTTGCAACTAATACACTACCAGAGTTACTCTTTCCTCCTCGGTGCATCCCAAAATCTCGAAGGCTTTCTCTAATTCTTCTACCCAGCACGGTGCAGCCTTGTGGTCACCTTTTCCATTGAACTTAAGAGGTTTCAGCTTCAAGAATTGTTTAGCCAACTTAGACATCGGCTTGATCACGATTGCCGGTCCCGGGGTTAGATTCTCATTATTTTCCTGGTTCCTGTTATTTCCATTATTCCCATTGGCCCCATTGATAGCAACAATAGCGGCCTCAGCAGCAGCGGTAACAGTGGCATTCCTTTCCTGGGTCTGCCTACCCATTAGTATTCCCACTTCTTCAAGTGCTCTTAAAATTCCGTCCACCCTGGGATCCTCTGCAACCCTCACTTGTGGGTTCCCGTGATCTCGACCACGGCCTCGACCTCTACTACGACCTCGACCTCTACCTCTTCCTTGGTTACTCATCTTGACCACTCAAACACTTGCCTACCTGATATAATTCCGTCCAGGAATTAGAGACCTAAATTGAACTAAACCGGTCTAAGGTCCTAGGCAGGGAATTACAACAGCAGTCATATAGCAGGCAATCAATCACAAACACCACGAGGTCACATGAAGAGAAGTGTACTCACCTCGGGTCCTACCGCACCTGTACTTCACGGGACAGTTCAGACAACCAGTCAATCAAGACACAGACAGTCAGGAGGTATATGTAGCAGGGTCTCCCTATTGGCTATCCAAAGTCATTGCTCCTTATCACTCCAGGCTTCGACCGAATTGGACCAAGCTAACCTTGCTCTGATACCAAATCAACGGGGGATGTCACGCCTCGAACCCTATGGCGCGCGATAACCCCTCATCGGTCAAGTTCACGCGACGTTCCTAGGACGTGTCGCCGACCCAAAACCCAAACAGAGGATCAATGCACATGCAGAACCAACATAAAACACCTATACAAATAAACATTGTGACCAAGGATAGCATGACAATAGAAAAGCAGGATAAACAAATATATACTTACATTAAATAGGGAGAACATATACAATATCCAATTACAACAAAACACACACGGAACTCAAAAACGGGTCAATGGCCACTAACAGCAAAAAGGGGTAGGTGGCCCGGGCGGTCATACTACAACTAAGGAAGGGCTCAAGTCAAAAAGGTATCGGCCCAACCTAACTAGGGCTACAGCTAAACCCTAAGGTATCCGGTCCGAGTCAGATCCCGAAGACTCGAAAGAGCTATCAGACAACTCGTCCTCAAAGTCCATGAAATCTAGCTCGGACTCGGCCTCTACTGGCTCCTCCTCTGGCTTGCCCTCCGACTAAGGGTCCTGCTTCATCGGCTCCTGCTCATCGTCCGACTCCATAGGCTCTGGGTCGGAGACCCAATCCACCGGCTCCTCGTCTATCGGATCTGGCTCGTTAGCCTCCCAAATCACCGTTCCGTCATCGGAATCCTCCCGAAAGAAGCTTCGGGGCTCGCCAAGTCTCCATTGGCACACTGGGTGTCTTCGTCACCTAGCCCATAGAACGGGACATCAAAAGTCCTAAGGGGACCGTAAGTATCGGAGTAGTCCTTGAAACACCACCCTATATACTCATGGGTCTGGAAATGCTGCTCGCCCACATCAACCCAAACTGTAGTAAAGTGTCTAACATACGTATCCCTATTCCCTATAGGGTACTAGGTCACATCCTGGTCTATTCGGGACGGAATCCCAAAATGAATAGGTACTTCGAACATCTTCAAGGCCAGGGGTCTGAAAAGTTGGGTTTTAACAACCATTAGACGAATCTCAGCAAGTAAAACCCCTTAAACCTAAACTAGGCTAACATGCATCTTCTGACAGGCAAACAACCAAACGCAACCAATATAACAACCAACAATCAATTGACCAAGGCCCTCGGGCCCAGATCGAACATACCATTGACCTTGCAAGTTAGGCATATAATTTCACAACAAGGGCACATACGCGAACACGCATAGTCACATGTACGCTATACACATGCTCATGCTCCTTGATGTCTGCGTCACACACTGTTCATCGATACGCACATGCTTGCACACTTGCCAATGTGCTCTTGCACACATATGCCATCAATATGTCCATGCTCATGATCCGGCTCGATAATGCACACTTGCACACTGCCATTTTCTCACTAAAGACTCAATCCGCATAAAACGCATCACATTTGACCAGCGTAACAAGCATCAGGTCAGTCAATATCCAACATTTCCTGGCCCGCATAAAACGCATCAGACCCAGTGTCTCTAGCCTGTGTAAAACGCATCAGGCGCAACATCGATCTCCATATATGGACCACACCCGCATAAAACGCATCAGGTTAGCCGTCTTCCGGCAATCTAGGCATCATCCTACGTAAAACGCATCAGGATGGATTCAATACCCCGCGTAACACCCATCAGGGCTTACAGTGATCACACGTACACAAACACCGATTTTTATCTGAACCCCGTGTAAAACACATCAGGGCGATTAGGTGATCACATGCTCATGTCAGGCATGCATACTCGCACAATTTTCTTATCAAGCCGATGCTCAGCATGCGAAATGCGTGACCATGCAGTCCGGCACTCGGGCAACAACACAATGCACAATGAGCAGTCCATTTTACCTATGCACATAATTCAATTAATGCCATGACATGCTCGACAAATGCCACAGCGTGCTCAATAACCATTCGACATGCCCAAATTCAATCACAAAGTGCTCAAGCAACATACTAACATGTCCAATTAAGTAATTCAATTCAATTCTCAGTAACGCTAAGCACACGACATGGCATCACCAAAATTAACATCCAACGAGCATAAATCGGCCACCAAATCTACTAAACAAAGCATGCTCGGGATATATGCGGTTAAGCCCAATTTAGCTAAACTTCATCCAATTAATGTCCGATAAATCCAGCCACTAAATAGCCCACTCTAGGGCAACAAACTATATTGAGATCAGCCTAATAGACTCCCAAGTCACCACATAATTAGCCTCCAAAGTCAGCCCACTAATTAACCCCTAAACACCCTAAATTAACCTAATCCTATCTAGAAGTGCTAATTAGCCTAATTAGGGTTTTGGGTTAATACTCACTTAGTCTCCTAAGCTTTTAGAGTGGCTGAACAGGTGGGGAAAACGGGCGGCTCGGGCTGGAGTCACGGCAGCGGGCGGCAGTGCTAGCGACGGTGGCGCTCCGGCGGTCGACTGGCTCGAGCGGCGACAAAGGTTGAGGTGATGGTGATGGTGGTGGACGGGATGAGAGGGAGAAAGTGGCGATTGGGTGGCGCAAGACGGGGCTGAGCGGCACGGTGGCAGCATTCCTCCGGCAAGCGGTGGCGATCATGGTCGAGAGAGGGAGAGAGAGAGGATGGCGAGACGGGGTGGTGATGGTGGATTCGGCGACCGGCGGCGCTCCTCTAGCATGCGGTGGCGATCACGGCCGAGAAAGGGAGAGAGAGAGTCGGCAAGGGAGAGAGAGAGGGAGAAGTGGGCGGTGGTGATGGTGAGGGTGAAATGAGAAGAGAGAGAGTCAGAGTGAGTTTATGAATTATTGGGCTTAGTGGAGTGGGTGAGCAACTATCCAATTTTTACCATCTTGCCTTCGATCAAGGGGCAAGATTCAATCTTGCAAAATATCTAAGTGGCATTTTAGTCCTTAATTTTTGGTAATGAAGGTGCTGATTAAGTCCTCAATTAACCCCAAAATGCCCTCCAATTAATCTTCAAAATTCGGAATACAAGGGTGAGACCTAGGGGCAAAATCATAATTTTCCAATTCCGGGCCGAACTTCTGTTGTTTGACCATACCAATCCCAAATATGGTTGGCCACCATAATATGACGTCGTACTTGCAAAATAGTCGCGTATGTCCAAGAAATTCGACATCTAAGTCCGGATCTAATTTCACGATCAAAATTACTCAATTACAATTTTAAGGTCTCTCACTAATGGGCGGTTGTTTAGGGGTTACGTGTATCGGTCTAGGGCTACTCAAGTTGTGACGGTCTTGATTACCAAGAGAATGCGAGGATTTATCACTAGTTCCGGGGGTTGCAATTGGTCGGATTAAGTTCGGGACTGTTCGCCACGCGTACTCTCGATCGTGCGAAATCACCCGTGATCCGATTGTATGTCGTTGGCCAAACTAAGTCCGTCACTTTCTTAGGATTGGCCCACATTGGCCCAAAATATTTCCTCGTCATTTGTCGGAATCGGAGCTCGATTCGCGGTCGAGTTCCTAGTCCACGTACCATTTTTCTAATTAGCCATTCCCCATCGGTTAGTATCCAGAGAGTGATCAATTCTGCGCGAGACTCGCTAAAATGAAATGAGAAATAACATCAATTTCGTTGATCCCGGAAGTAGGTCGAATTCAAAATGTTACAATAGTCCTATAGGCTTATCTGATTTAAAGATGATTATTAATCAAAATAATTCACATAATTTAAAAAAATTCAAAAATACTAATTTCTAAACTATTTTCTAATTTTAAAACAAATAAAAAGATTTTTTTAGAAATAATAATAATAATAATAATAATAATGGTAACAATAAAATAATAATTTTTTAAAAAAATAATAAAATATTTAGTCGGGTCAGGTCAGTGGACCACCCAGGTTAACGGATCTAACCCAAAATCGGTGACATGGGCTGGATCTTCGGATTTGAACTAGGTCGGGAGGTTAACCCGAGTCGTTGACTCAGGTTGTGAATCATGTTGAGTTGGTTTCCGTATCCACAGGCATGCAAGGATGTCAGCCGAGCGAGATTCGACATCTCGCCGGCCAACCTAAACCAATCCCGACCTGGTTTCCACCTATAGGGACCACTACAAAGCCTCTTTAGCCCTTTCGCTCACATTTCGACCACTTGCTCGCTGGCTGGCGACCAAAATCAACTCGGCCTCACTGAGGCATTTCATTGAACACCAGGTGTGCACAGCTAAAAATGGGAGTTTTTCACTTACTTAAGGGCTCCTGTGTCTTCCAACGACCTGGGCTTTCCTTTGGTGATGGCATATGGGCTATGAGGAGTAATGGTATGGGCAGGGATTCACGTGAAATGGCCTACGCGAGTCCCGGTTAAATCATGCACAAGAACAGGGGAAAATAGGGCAGTAATGAGATCAGGAAGAGTCACCAATCAGCATTGCTTCTGGGGGGGTCGTCGGTCGTCCTACTAGTAATAGCAAGGTTAGATGCTTCCCCTACGTAACCTACAAATACCCCAAGCCTTGTCTCTTGCTCTCTATTTCTCTCAAATTTTGTCTGAATCTCTATCTCTCTATGCTCTGTTTTTCTGACTGCCCCTCTCTCTTTCTTCTCCGTCGCTTATATAGTGGCCGCTGGCCACCTGCCTCGCTCAGAATGTCGTCGCATTTAAGGTCCTACATTTGCCTAGTCTGATCAAGACTTTGGTGGCCAAGCTTGCATGGTGGAATAGGTAATTTGCATTTCTCCAATGGCGATCGGCTATAGGGGAGAAGGAACGAGGAAGAAAGGGGGGGACAGTCGGCTGAAGAGGAGAAGAGGAGGCAGGCCGGGCTGGGCCCAACTCACGCAAAATGGAAAGGAGAAAAAGAAAGCGGGCTGAGCTCATGCAGGGGGAAAAAGAAAGGGCCAAGTCGACCCAAAGTTTATATGCCATGCAATTTTATGAAAAATATTTTTGTTTTAGGAAAAAAACTAATTCCCAAATTTTTGTCTAATTAATTTTAAACAAAATCAGAAAATATGTGTCAATAGCTGCTCCTCTTTGAGGGCTAGCTTACAGAGGTTGCATTCAAAGATAAAATGACACCTAATTTTGGCCCGTGCATGTGCAATGATTACTATTTTTTGCGGGACTATGAGTCCTATTTTTTTATGATGTGATATAAGATGATGCATACTAAAGCAAATAAAAACTTGCCTGAGGTTACTTACTTTGACATGAAGGTAAAGTAATTGTGACATCCCGAATTTCGATCCATTTTTGGGATTTATAAAGCGTGTATTTCGTCAATGTGCTTATAGTAGAATCATGCCAAGAACTGATGACTCTTGAGTTATTTTTAAATTAAAGATTTTGCTATAATCGCACTCGATTGAATTTGACCGTTATTTAGAGCTCGAACTTTGATGTCGAATTTCTCGGAGTTTCGTGACAAATTTAATTAGGCGGTGTCAATATTATTGTGGTCAGCCACGATATTGCCTGGGATAAGTGAAAAGTGAAATTTGGATCGGTTGCGGATTTGGACTAATAGACCTTCCTCGTAGTATGTTTTAGTTATTATCTTTTGGCCTTTTTCCTAATTTATAATTAGGGTTTTTCGTGGGTCGTTGGATCATTTGTAGATTTGAACAAGGATCGTCAGATCGCACTTGAGTGCATTGACTTTTATCCCCCCTCTCTCTCTCTCTCTTTCCCTGGTCACCTCCCCCCTACGCACGTCCCCTCTCTCTCTTCCTTTTATTTCTTTTCTTTTCTTCTTCTTCCTCTCTTCTGCCCCGACTGCTCTTGCTTCCTTTTTGCTACTCGCCGCCCGAGCTCATTGCCACCCAACCGCCACCTACCGTCGCTGTTACCAGCCAGCCTAGCCGTGTGCCAGCTCGCCCGACCGCCGCACTGCTCGCCCAGCCGCCGCACCGCCCATTTGGCCGTTCCCCTCGGCTTAGCTATCTTTCTCCCTCCTTCGCACGTAGCAGCAGATCACCGTCATGTTTGTCACGGCCCGGCTCTGCCAAACCACCGGCCAGCTTGTCCGGCCTCGCCCCACTGCCTACGATGCCGCCGTGCAGCCCCAACCGCCGTAGGCTCGCCCCCTCAGCCCTAGCTCCCCTTTCTCACCACCACCGCCCCAGCTTTCCCCCTTCCCCAAGCCACCTTTGCCGCTACTTTGGCCGAGCCAGTCGCCGTTGCTCGTCGCCACTACGAGCCCAGCTCGCCTGCTATTGACACCTAAATTTTACCGAACATTTAGTGTAATTTGCATAGAAAGTTAGGGATTAATTTTTAACCCCTAAACAAAAATATTTAAATTGCATAACATATAGTTTAGGTCCATTTAATTTAATTGCATTTGCATCGGATTGGCAATGGCGAATGAGCTTAAATTTCTTTGAACAAAACTCGGGAATGCAAGGGTCGGGAATTTTAAGTCGAACGGGCTCGGTTGTTTTAATTTGAGCTTAATTCAGCCTATTACATTTAATTAATTAGAAGCCCAAATTAAATCAGCCCATTTAATGTTAATTAGACATAAGCCCAAGCCTAAGCCCATTAGGACATTAAGCCCATATAATCTGACCTAGATTAATACTATATAAACATAATTAGGTCAGAATTTTGAGGGGGAGGCAGCACAATTCATATCAGAAATTTTTTAGAGAAAGAGAGACCAGCCACGCCATCGCCGCTCCGTCACGGCGCATGTCCCTTGCCGGCGAGGCCACCCAATTAGCGACGCCACAGCAGCCCCGACCCTTTTGTTTTGCCGAGCTGCTAATCTTCTCTAAGGAGGCTGAGCCCGCTTTCCCTTCGTTCGAGAGCCACGAGATCGTGCCGAGCCAACCCCACAACTTCGCCTGGTCGCTGCACAAAAACACCAAAACAGAAGGCTTGCTTGGGATCCGTGGCTGCTGGTTGTTGTTTCTTCATGCACAGCCACGTTTTTCCTCAACCGGATGAGTCCGCAACCTTGAAGTGAAGTCTTGAAGGGAAGCAGCCGAAGTCCACGTCTTCCACAGCACTTCTAGAGAAGTCCACGCACCAGCCACGTCTTCTCCAGTCAACCAAGAAGTTTGTCAACGCCACTGCTCCTTCCTGGTGTCCTTGAAGCAGAAGCTACAGCCTTGAAGATCCCTCATGCAGTGTGCATGGATTTCTCCGCTCACCTCCTTCCTCAACGTCAACCCCAAGCCTCTGCTGAACTGATGTGCCTGACGTTGCTGCTGCCCCTCTGCGTGGAATACAGCACCGACGTCCACTGCTGCACCTGAGTCCATAATGAGAGTGACGACCTCTGCTTCTTGCTGTGGTTGTTGTTGTTTCCCGGTCCAACACAACGAGTTGCAGTCCCATAAAGCGGCGCCTATCACGTTGAGCTATTCTTAACTGTGAGCCCCTTGACTACCGAACCAGCAGCCTTGGATTGTTTGTTTTGCAGGTTAATCCACGACAAACCAACTCAATCGAGAACTAAGTCCATTACCATAAGCACCATAGCCAAAGTCTATCGTGGTCCACCAAGCACGCCGACGCTAGCCCTTGCCGTTCCCGATGCCGTGTTGCCCGTTGACCCCACCGGTCCCGTCGTCGTCGTCCCATCGGTCGTTGCGATCCCGATCCAAAAGCTCGATCCCGATCGATTCAATTTTGGAAATATTTCAAATTAGGTGAGTGAATATTATCCGGTAAAGTTTCAGAATATTTAATTTCCTAATTTGATTATTTTGAATATTGCATGAATATTTGGTGGATAACTAGAGGATAATGTTCGATATATCCGCAATATTTCTGAATATTCAAATTAGGAAAATTTCTTAATCTAGCAACGTATTTGGACGTCTATTCGACCTTATCCCTAAGGTACGATACGCGGCAATACGGGAAATTATTATCCGATCCATAACTATTTGGATACGATAATGAATTTCATTAGCTTTCCAAATTTGAATAATCGACTATCCGTTAATATCTATAACCCTATAGATATGACCGATAGTTCGAATTTTGTGCCTAATTCGAGTTTGAAACAAATTTGGCGGATCGCGTGGTTGATTTGAATGTGGTTGTTGTCCTTATATGTTTAAATTGCTTTCTTTCCTTTTCAAATAAAACAGAAAAATTCAAAAATATTAGCTAGATTTAAATTAGAGTTTTGCATGTCTAGGAATTTTAAATGTGTCTAGGAGATAGAGTAATTATTTAATTTAAATTAGGACCTGAGACGATCTGTTTCCTAATTTAAATTAAATGTTATTCTAATCTTAATAGATTATTTAAGTCATTTTATTATTCCGAATTCTTATAAAAAAATCCCAAAAAAAGAAATCATGTTAGGTTAGATGAAGTCATCATAAGTTGCATGTTAACTTAGGCAATTTTTAAATTTCGAATTTCAATAGAAAATACCAAAAAGAGAAGTCGTTAGATTGCATGTTAATTTAGGCATATTTTTAATTCCAAATTTCATCAGAAAATACCAAAAATATATCATTGCATCCGTTATTAGAATTAAGTCATGACGTCGCATGATATATAGTTTGCATGCTAGGTTACATTAATTCGCATGTCATATTTTTACACGTCATTGCATGTAGACTAGATTTCATTTAAATAAGTGGAAAATCAAAAAAAGAGAAACTGAGTAATTATTTGTTAACTAGAAATCATATTAGGGTATTTGATGTGATTTTCTAGCTAACAATGCAGATGCTTGCGTTGGTTCGAGGTAAGTTGTTCTCCTAAGCTTGCAATTTATTTAATGCTTTCATGGGTATTAAATTGGTGGTTTACGCACCCGTATGAACACCTCACATGTTAGTAAATAAGCTAAAATGGATCCAAACTGCCTGCCAAAACATTTTTGAAATGAAAAGGTACCGAAAGGGCGTTAGACTAGATCTAGCGTAATCAAGTCCCCGGGCTTAGAATCTCTGGTTTGTAGGAATAAAACATATCTCCCTATGTTTTATTTAGGTTTCTAATCAGCCTACCGTAAATTGATTAGTGACAACTCTAAATATGAAAACATTTGCATGTTAAGAACTTAAACCCTAAGTTGCGAATTGGTAAGGCTTGGGAGGGTCCGAGTTAAGTTCAACCTTAATAATCCATTAGCCCGAGAAATCGATAAAATTTTTTAGGGTCGCGACAGCTTGGCGACTCCGCTGGGGACTTGAGTAAAACTCTTAGTGGACTTAGGTCAATTTTTTATTTCAAAAAAATTTTGTTTGGCAGCGAGGATCCGAGGTACGTCCCTAACATTTAAGGTGTTAAATGTTCTTGCAATATGGGAGGTATAAGGGGAGGCGTGATTGTTAACCCTTGTTTTGCAGGGAGGTGGTTGAATGTATGGTTTAATTTATGCACGAAGCGCTGTTTGATATAATCTGCTGTTCATGCCTTATATTTACACTACACCGCACACACTACCCGCTGCCGGACCTGGGTGGCATAGGTTTAAGATGGTACTGAGATATTGGATACCCCGACCAAAACTATGTGGTACGGGTCGCCCTCCTCGGTCCCGAAATTTTCTTTCAAGGTGTCATTGAGTACCCACCATGGTTGTATCCCACTCAACCCGGGTCGGCTCTTTGACTAAGCCGGAGTCAGGGGAATCCTAGCCTAACCACCACTATGACTGGTTTAGCTCGGTAATCCTCGCGTCTCCACTTTGCAAGCCAGAGTCTAGATAGAAATCGAACCTCACATTTCATGCACATGTCTATTATCTTACTCGGTGAAGTAAGTCTTCTGAACCTTTACCTCGCAATTTATTCATGTTCCATACATTTGGTCAGTCCATGATAGGTCTAAGTCGATCGTAATTTTTGAAAGTAAAAATCATTGAATTTTTTTTTCAAAGGGAAAGAAAAAGGAAAAAAAAAGCTTTGAAAAGAAATTACTTTCAATTCTTATTATTATGTTCCTAGGTTTGTCATAATTCATTATTTCCTAAGAAATTTGTCATCATTTTCACAAATACATGGAGTAATGAAAAATGTCATGAAAAATAGGAATAAAAAGGACGATTAGACTGAGTCATGGACCGATCATTTTAAGGACGCATACTTACCATGCTCTATCTTTTGAAATTAGGTAACTACGGACCGATCACGATCGCCTATTCGCACACGGTCAAGAGCTAGAATGGCCGATCAAACCGAGTTGCAAGAGCGTGTTGTCGGTATAGAAGACCAGATCAAGCAACTTGCTGTTGCAATGCAACAAATGACTGCTGAGATCAAAACCCTTCGGTCGATCCCTGTTCCGGCACCCCCTAAAGCATCAGTCCCGAAGCATAAAAGTGGAAAAGGTGTTGATTTGGAGGAAGATGACGATATGCCTGACTTGGAAGATGACCCCGTCTAGATCATCGTCAACAAACCCAAGCCTGATGAACGTGTCAACAAACTCGAGGAGAGAGTGAAGCAGCTAGAGGGTTCACAGGATTCACCCTCGATCGATCTGTCCCTGTACTCACAGATCAAAATTCCAAAGAAGTTCAAGATGCCGGACTTTGACAAGTACAATGGCACTACGTGCCCAAAAGCCCACCTGCAGTTAGACCACGTACAAATGACCTCGTACGTCAACAACGAGCTCCTAATGATCCATGCATTCCAAGCCAGTTTAACGGGTCCTGCTTTGAACTGGTATCTTATGAAGAAGATAAATAGCCTCAAAACCTGGAAGGAGGCTTGCGAGGCATTCCTGAAGCAATACCGATTCATAAGAGATATCACTCCTACCCGTGATAATCTTGAGTGTGCTCAAATGAAGAAGACCGAGTCTTTCAAAGACTATGCCATCAGATGGAGGAATCTAGCTGCTTAGGTCGTCCTGGAACCTATTGACAGTGAGCTAAAGAGGATGTTCATGAAAACTCTCCCGTTCGAGTACTGTAATCGAATGGTGGCCATTCCGGCTGACAACTTCAACCAACTCATTCCCATAGGCGAACAGATCGAAATAGGGCTGAAGGATGGGTGGTTTGCGGAGCCGTCTTTGTCAACCAAAAGATTTAGTGCAAGGAAGGAGAAAGAACCGGCAGCTGAAGTGAATGTGACATATAACCAACCGAGCCAGCGGAACACTAACCCAGCCCCGGCAATTCAAGTCGCAGAAGCTTAACAACAAAACACGGGTCGTCAACCTTTTCAGAGGAGGAACGTCAGGAGGCAATTCACCCCCTCCCCGATTTGTTGTCTCAAGTATTGGTAGTGCTCCGGAAGAAAGGCTTGCTTACTACCGAGCCAAATCGGACCAATCCTAAGCAGTTCTATAGTTTTGACCCATCGAAGAAATGCGATTATCACACCGGCGAGGTCGGACACTCAACCGACGATTGCTCTATCCTCAAGTATCGAATCTAAAACCTCCTTGACACGAAGACGTTCTCATTCCAACCTGCCAAGCCAAACGTTCAAGGTAACTCGCTCCCTGATCACGCGGGCAATGTGAATGCCGTTTACAGTTTCAATGCCGATTGAATTAGGAATGTCAAAGTGTACACCGCCGATGTCTATGGTGAGTTGGTGAAAGCCGGATATTACCCGAGTAATGAAGTCCTTCCCCTGGCTATCATGAAAGAAAGAATCTCGAAGATGGTAGAAGCTGGGATGATTGTTTATGCTTACCACATGGGCATCGTTTCCACTATCTCTGAGGTCGTCATTAACTGGGACGAGGAGTTCGCTACATTAAATGCCGGGGAAGACAAGCTCGGTTCCTTACCTGAAGACATGTCTCCGCTCGAAGACGTGACTGATGATGAAGGGATCATGATAAACACGCCCGCAGCTGATGAAGGGATAGTGATCGAGATACCTCAACCGTACGAATACTCTGATGATAAGGCTGTCCCTTGGTCGTACAGTCTCGATGTCGACTTAGTCACCAAATCCGGACGTGCCTATGGCCAAGCTATGCTTAACCTGCAAAGCCTGTCACCGATGAAGAAGCTAAGGAATTCCTGGCCATGATCAAGGCTAGTGAATACAACATCGTTGAGCAACTGCGCAAGATGCCCGCGCAAATCTCTCTGCTTGAACTCCTCCAAATGTTCGTCAAGCATCAAAAGGCCCTAATGAATGTGTTAAGTGAAGTTCACGTGCCTGAGACGATCGATCATGAGAGACTGGAAGAGTTTGTGGGTTCCAAACTCCTCAAGGACCTCATAGCCTTTTCGGATAAGGAATTCCCTATAGAAGGCAGAGGACATACCAAGGCCCTGTACATTTCTATCAAATACAAGGCCTCGCACGTAGCTCGGGTACTCATTGACAACGGTTTAGCCTTGAATATCTGTCCTCTGGTGACGTTACACCGCCTTAAGATAGACCCTTCGAGGATAAATGCTACGAAGACCTCCGTGCGAGCTTTTGACGGGACAAAGAAGGAAGTAATGGGAGAAATTCACCTTGCCATACAGATTGGCTCGACTGTGTTCAACGTCCTATTCCAGGTTATGGACATTCCCACTGCATTCAACTTTCTGCTTGGTCGTCCATGGATTCATATTGCTGGAGCTGTACCTTCCGGTTTACATCAGAAGGTGAAGTTCGTTGTGGAAAGAAAGTTAGTCACTGTACATGGCGAAGAAGAGCACCCGATTTATCATGCCACAGCTATCCCCTATGTCGAGCCGGATTGCAAGATCGAATCGAGTTACCAATCGCTCGAGCTCGTATCGACCATACACGCGACTAGAGGGTTAGCACCACCTGTCCCTGAGGTGTCAAATACCGCTGTCATGGTTGGAAGAGTAATGGTGGCCCATGGCTTTATTCCGGGCGAAGGCCTTGGTAGGGATGGTCAAGGTATCTGCCATCTAGTCGAAGTCTCTCAAAGACCCCGCACTTCTGGATTGGGGTATCAAGGGTCAACTATGTCGAACGATGAGAGACGTGGTCGAGGTTGAGGTTGAGAAGTTGAGCAGAATAGACACCAATCCAATGAAGGTTCGAACAATGAAGAACTTGAGTGTGGTAGGTTGCTTCCACACATCCGCACCACTTTCCCAGGTCCTGTCAGGATGATGCACGAAGAGAAAGAAGTGATTGACACTCTGGGGCAACCGAGCGGCAAGTTTGACTATTATGTGAAGTACTCAGCGCCCTCGAGCTTCTATGTTGATCCCTGTGACGTTGTCCCCGACGGATGGAGAGGTATGGATGATCCAACGCCTTTAAAGACAGAAGACCCCGATGATGCAATAGAGGGAATCACTGTCCTATTCGATGACGTCTTTATCGGAGCTATCAAGGAAGGACCGTTAGAGGGAATAGGCACGGGCCCACAAGAGTAAAATTTTTACTTTTCTGCACACTCCCCTGCGTGGGAATTTTTATTGCTTTCTAGGACTTGCCCCGTCTCGGGTGCTGCTTTTCATTTCCGTTTCTAGGTTTTGATTGTTGCAATTTCCATTCAATAAATGTAATTCATTTCGAAAAAATCAATGAAATTACAAGTTATTTTCAAATTTTTGAGGGCATGTTGAGGTACATCAAACCAGCCCGGTGATGATATCCAATCGATAAAAGAAATATAGTCCAAGGAGAATTCTGAGGCCTGGGCTTCTTCATGCTTCCTCATGTTAAAACCTTTTCGAAATGAATTTAAAAAAAAACAAAAACACAAAAAAATTAAACATAAAAAAATTTACCGAAAAAAATGCAATGTTTAGCCCTGTTTGTCCTTCTGAATCCATTACTTTATGTTTCAGGGGCAATCTTGTGACACATGAGGGTATAGGAACAGTCCAATCCGATGAATTATACACCGCCGAGCCTGACCCCAATGATGCCGGTGAACTCAATGATTCCTCAGATATTCAGCGCGATCTAGAACGACATGAAAAGCCTAAAGCCCTGATGGTAGATCAAACAATCACCGTTAATCTGAGTGACTCTAGAGAGCCCAAAGAGGTGAAGATAGGGGTAACCCTTCCCAAAGGTGAAGCGAGACGCCTGGTCCAGCTGCTGAGAGATTACCAGGATATCTTTGCCTGGTCATACGCCGATATGCCGGGTTTAGACCTCTCTATTGTGGAGCATAGCCTGCCTACTAATCCCAGCATGCCGCCCAAGAAACAGAAGCTACGAAGAACCAAACCTGAGCTTTCAAAGAAGATAGAAAAGGAGGTCATGAAGCTTTTGAAAGTGGGATTCATCGAAGTCACCCAATACCCTACTTGAGTGGCCAACATCGTTCCGGTCATGAAGAAGGATGGCCGAGTTCGGGTTTGCATCGACTATCGCGACCTGAATAAGGCTAGCCCTAAAGACGATTTTCCACTGCCACACATAGACGTTCTAGTAGACAGTACTACTGGGTTCGAGCTGTTTTCCTTCATGGATGGTTTCTCGGGCTATAATCAAATAAGAATGAAGGACATCGATAAGGAGAAGACAGCGTTCATTACTCCTTGGGGAACATTCCACTATAAGGTTATGCCTTTTGGTCTTAAAAATGCCGGGGCAACATATCAACGGGCGATGGTGACCCTCTTCCATGACATAATGCATAAGGAGATTAAGATTTATGTCAATGACATGATTACCAAGTCTCGACCCAGAGAGAGTCATGTTGATACCCTGAAGAAGTTGTTCGACTGACTCCGTGAGTTTAAACTCCGTCTCAATCCAGCGAAGTACATATTCGGAGCAACGTCGGGCAAATTACTTGGGTTCGTGGTAAGTAGTAAGGGCATTGAAGTTGATCCCTCCAAAGTGAAGGCCATATGTGAGCTGCAACCCCCAACGACCGTAAAAGAAGTACGGAGCCTCCTAGACAGATTGAATTACATAGCCCGTTTCATTTCCCAGCTCTCCGAAACTGCTAAGCCGTTCTTCAAACTTCTAAAGAAGAATGCTCAAGTGGAGTGGGACGATAATTGCCAGGAAGAGTTTAATGAATTGAAGCAGTACTTGATGAAACCCCCAGTGTTGGTCCCGCCAATGCCGGGGCAGCCTTTGATCCTCTATCTCACGATTCATAGCGAGTCCCTGTGAGCGATGCTAGCCCAGAAAAGTCCAGAAGATGGAAAAGAGCGAGCCATTTATTATTTGAGTAAGAAATTCACCATCTCGGAGTTGAATTATCCTGAAGCTAAGAAGACTTACGCTGCATTAGTATGGGTGCTTCATAGGCTGCGGCAATATACATTGCATCACCAGACTCTCCTGGTTACTGAGAATGATCCCATCAAGTACTTACTTGATCAACCGGCTTTGGTAGGGAAGCTAGCCAAATGGCAGATTCTAATTTCGAAATTTGATGTCCAGATGATACCACAGAAGTCAGTTAAATGCCGAGTAATTGCCGATGTGTTAGCCAAGAATCCTGGAATCTCGGGTGATGATGGATATTCCCCAGAAGATCGCATTTTTGTAATAAAGGAAGATACGTGGACCATGTTCTTCGATGGAGCCGTGAATTTAGCTGGTTCCGGCACTGGGGCAGTCTTAATATCCCCAGATGGGCAACATTATCCAGTAGTAGCAAAGTTGGTGTTCCCGTGTACCAACAACATAGCCGAGTACGAAGCTTGTATCCTCGGACTCCAAGCCGCAGTAGAAATGGGGATATTCAAGTTGAAAGTGTTTGGTGATTCCGCTCTAATTATTCTCCAAATTGTAAGGGAATAGAAGACGAGAGACACCAAACTAGTGCCGTATCATGAATACATCGAAGAAATCATAAAGGAATTCGAAGACATTTCCTTTGAATACTTGTCAAGATCCCACAATCAATTCGCTGATGCGCTAGCTATGTTATCTTCCATGCTGCAAGTGACTGGTGGAGTAGAGATAGAACCCTTGAAGATCGAAGTCCTAACAAAACCGACCTATTGTATGGTTATGATCGGAGAATCTGAGGAAAAGCCATGGTATTACAATATCATGAGTTGCATCCAGAGACAAGAATTTCCTGAGGGAAGCACTCTAACCGATAGGAAGTACATAATGAAAATGGCTGCAAAATTCTTTGTTAGTGGTGAAAGGCTGTACAAAAGATCCTATGATTCGATCCTGCTAAGGTGTGTAGATGCAGTTGAAACTACCAGAATCATGCAGGAAATTCATGAGGGGGTATGTGGTCCAAACATGAACGGCCACATGTTGGCTAAGAAGATCATGAGATTGAGCTATTATTGGCTCAATCTTGAAAGTGACTGCATCCAACATGTTCGAAGATGTCACCGTTGTCAAGTTCATAAGGATAAGTTAAATGTTCCCCCCATAGAGTTACATTAGTTATCCGAGCCATAGCCTTTTTCGATGTGGGACATCGATGTGATTGGCCCAATCAATCCCAAGGCGTCGAATGGACACCGATTCATCTTGGTTGCAATTGACTATTTCTCCAAGTGGATTGAAGCCGCGTCTTATGCCAACGTTACTGCGAAGAATGTTGTAAGGTTCATCAGGCGGGATATAATTACTCGTTATGGTGTCCCCGAAGCTATTATCACCGATAATGGGACGAATTTGAACAACAAGTTCATGGATCAGTTGTTCAATGAGTTCAAGATCCGACATCTAAATTCGTCTCCCTATCGTCCACAGATGAATAAAGCAGTCGAAGCCGCTAACAAAAACATCAAGAAGATCCTGGCCAAAACTGCCGAAAACTATCGTGATTGGCACGAAAGATTTCCGTTTGCACTAATGGCATACCGGACTTCCATCTGAACTTCTGTCGGTGCAACCCCTTTTTCTCTAGTATACGGCATGGAAGCAGTCCTGCCCGTTGAAGTAGAGATCCCTTTCCTGCATGTTTTATCCCAAGTGGAGTTGTCTGAAGCGGAATGGATGCGACAGAGACACGAGCAGCCGAGCCTGATTGATGAAAAGCGGTTGAGAGCCATTTGTCACGGTCAAACCTATCAGCAGAGGATAGCTAGATCCTTCAACCAAAAGGTGCGTCCAAGACACTTCAAGGTAAATGATCTAGTCCTAAGGAAGGTGCTGCCAATCTTCTCAGTTCCCGGAGGAAAATTTACCCCAAACTACATCGGCTCGTATGTGGTTATGAAGGTACTTCCCGGAGGTGCCCTGATTCTTGCAGAGATGGATGGTCGTGAGTTCTCCAATCCTGTTAATTCTGATGCTGTGAAGATGTATTATCCTTGATAAAAACTGTCATTTTACAGCAAAAGTTTTCCAATGTTTGGTTCTATACCTTTAAATTGCAAACATTTCAATGATGAATGAATGATTTCAATCAATTTTGAGATGAAATGTATGCATTCGCTTTAATTTCTGCATGGTTATTTTGTTAATCAGTATTGTCCATTTCAAAGGGGGAAGTCTATTTAGACAATCTGACAACCTATGTGAAATGAATTAGATGTGTCGAATGAGGTACATCGAGACGATGAAAGGCAAGCCCTATCCTATACATAGTCCCAAGCATTAATCCCCAGTGAGTCGAGTGGAAAAATTCCATGTCTGCAAGGTAAAGAGTTCTCTCGCAAAAGGTACGGCGATCAAAATGACAAGAGGCATTTCATTTCTCTACCTTAAAAACTACAAGTTATCCCTTGTCTTGCCTCTTTGAGCCTAAACGTTTGGAGAAATTCATTCAAATTTCCCCTATCAAGAACTACCCCACATCGGGGCAAACCGAAGGTAAATCAGTATCATAAGGTGAAAAATGACTAGAAATCTTCTTGCTTTCACTTGCATCAATCTTTGAGTGTTGCTTTTTCAGATGAATTCATGCGAAGTTCAAGTGCCTTAGGATGACGAAGAGCATTTCTTTCTCTATCCTATACACATTTTATCATTTGCTAAGCCCAATTGAGCCTGTAAATTCGTTTCATACAAACCCAGTTGGTGATCATCCCCCACACTGGGGCAAGGCAAAAGTTGTCATTGTTCAAGCAGCATATCCAGAATGCCGATAAGAGATGAAGATCCTTGAAAGTTCTAATGACAAGTCATTCAACATGATATAGTTGGCCAATGTTTACAATGTAAGAGACATGTGTCGAGCAAAAAAAAAAAGGAAAGAAGAAAAAGGGGCAAGAAAAAGCAGTATGCCTGGTAAAAGTAAGGTCAATGCCCAATAGAAAATGTCAGGATATGACATATCAGAATCCCCAGTCGAGAAGTCTCAAAGGAATCAAGTGATGAACTCCTGAAGTCGATGGAACATTTACCGAGAAAAATATCACTGGTGAAGAAGAAAAGCGGTGACAATGCCAAGATGATCACCAACCTATTCACCCCAATTATATACATTTTGAGCCTAATGATCCATTCATTTCTCAACCCATGAGCCTAGCCTACGTTACATCCCTTGCAAAGTCTCTTCAAATTAGGGCACTTGAATTAACGTAGAGTTTCAGATGTTTATAAGCTTAGCTCGAAGAAGTGCGAGCAAGTCCATTTCTATCTCATTTTGCAGAGTTCTTGACTTGTAAACCCGGAGACAGTCGCAGAGTATTTTCTTTCAATAGCCTCGACTCGAAGAGTCCCCTTTGCTAAGCCATTGGCCAAGCTTATATTACAGTCCTGGTAAAGACCTCTTAGATTGGTAAGGTCGTACCACTTGCGAGAATACTCGGACCCTTGTAGATATGATGATGGTGAGATAGAGTGATTCTCAATAAATCAGCCTTTTTTCAATGAGAATGAGTGAAAAGCCCTTTTGGATCGGAAGTCTCTCATTCGACATTTTCAAGACACCCATTTGTGAGTTAGGATTGTCTTGTCATGATTTTTTCCCAACGGAGTTTGTAATGCCGATTTGACAAAACCATCGTGCATAAAAACCAATTGAATTCATAGTGCATGTGTTCTTGATAGTGCGAATGCATATTACATGTTGCTTCAAACCGTGTCTAGCAGGAGACACACCCTCAAGAGTTAGAGATATCGCCAGGTAAATATATCTCTATATTCCTAACCTGTTTGAGCGATCGTCAGGTCCCAAATTTGATCATTTTGTTGCGATCTCTAGACACCTTTGATGATATTTAGGTGTCTATTGATCAAGCCTTTTCGAGTACCCCTGATGATGCCCAGGTATTCTATCAAGGAACCCTCAAACATTCGGGATAGCCCCTTTGTCCACCAAAATAATTGTTTTCATACAATTTCGAGAAGATTCCCCCGTGAGACACCTATGGAGATGTATAGGTACCGCGGCCAAATCTTTATGAATACCTATAGAGATATATAGGTATCTTAAAGGTCGGAATTTTTCTCTAATCTTAGGTATTCCCCCTCTACTCACCTATGAGTCAAGGATATAGGTGAAGCGGCCAAATCTTTACGAGTATCTATGGAGATATATAGATATCTTGTAAAGGTCGGAATACTTCTTTAATCTCGAGATATTCCCCCGCGACGTGCCTATGAGTCAAGGATATAGGCGTAGCGGCCAAATCTTTATAAATACTTATAGAGATGTATAAGTGTCTATAAAGGTCGGAATATTCTCTCCATCCCAGATGTTCCCCCGCTACTCACCTATGAGTCAAGGATATAGGTGAAGCGACTAAATCTTTATGAATACCTATGGAGATGTATAGGTATCTTAAATGTCGGAATATTCTTCAACCCCAGGTGTTCCCCCGCTACTTACCTATGAGTCAAGGATATAGGTGAAGTGGCCAAATCCTTATGAATACCTATGGAGATGTATAGGTATCTTATAAGGATCGGAATATCCTCTTGAGTTCCCCCGTGACGCACCTATGAGTCAAGGATATAGGCACAGCGGCCAAATCTTTACAAATACCTATGGAGATGTATAGGTAGTTTGTAAAGGTCGAAACGTTTTTACATTTTTACGTCGAGCTTTCTTCGTGTGTTTTGACTTAATTGCAGATCACCGAAGTTCGTCAACAGTTCATCAGGCAATACTTATGGGAATGAGCCCAGACATTTGCCAAACAACATACAAAGTCAGAGTTGTGCCTCGAATTGCATTATCTCACACCAGTCAGGTAAGTAATTCCAGGTATATTTTCCTTTCATGTCAGCATACATCATTTCTTAATGCATTCAAAAATGGGACTCATAATCCCGACAAAAACAACATTCATTGCATTTGCATGGTTGAAATTTAGGTATCATTTAGTCTTTGAATGCAACCTCTGTGAGCTCACCTTCAAAGAGGGGCAGCTGTTGACACCTAAATTTTACCGAACATTTAGTGTAATTTACATAGAAAATTAGGGATTAATTTTTAACCCCTAAACAAAAATATTTAAATTGCATAACATATAGTTTAGGTCCATTTAATTTAATTGCATTTGCATCGAATTGGCAATAGCGAATGAGCTTAAATTTCTTTGAACAAAACTCGGTTCGCTCGAGAATGCAAGGGCCGGGAATTTTAAGTCGAACGGACTCGGTTGTTTTAATTTGAGCTTAATTCAGCCTATTACGTTTAATTAATTAGAGGCCCAAATTAAATCAACCCATTTAATGTTAATTAGACCTAAGCCCAAGCCTAAGCCCATTAGGACATTATGCACATCTAATCTGACCTAGATTAATACTATATAAACAAAATTAGGTTAGAATTTTGAGGGGGAGGCGGCCCAATTCATATCAGAAATTTTTGAGAGAAAGAGAGACCAGCTGCGCCGTCGCCGCTCCGTCGCGGCGCACGTCCCTTGCCGGCGAGGCCACCCAATTAGCGACACCACAATAGCCCCGACCCTTCTATTTTGCCGAGCTGCTGATCTTCTCTAAGGAGGCTGAGCTCGCTTTCCCTTCGTTCAAGAGCCACGAGATCGTGCCGAGCCAACCCCACAACTTCGCCTGGTCGCTGCACAAAAATGCCAAAACAGAAGGCTTGCTTGGGATCTGTGGCTGCTGGTTGTTGTTTCTTCATGCACAGCCACGTTTTTCCTCAACCGGACGAGTCTGCAGCCTTGAAGTGAAGTCTTGAAGGGAAGCAGCTAAAGTCCACGTCTTCCACAGCACTTCCAGAGAAGTCCACGCACCAGCCACGTCTTCTCTAGTCAACCAAGAAGTTTGTCAACGCCACTGCTCCTTCCTGGCGTCCCCGAAACAGAAGCTACAGCCTTGAAGATCCCCCATGTAGTGTGCATGGATTTCTCCGCTCACCTCCTTCCCCGACGTCAACCTCAAGCCTCTGCTGAACTGATGTGCCTGACGTTGTTGCTGCCCCTCTGCGTGGAATACAACATCGACGTCCACTGCTGCACCTGAGTCCATAATGAGAGTGACGACCTCTGCTTCTTGTTGTGGTTGTTGTTGTTTCCCGGTCCAACACAACGAGTTGCAGTCCCACAAAGCGGCACCCATCACGTTGAGCTATTCTTAACCGTGAGCCCCTTAACTACCGAACCAGCAGCCTTGGATTATTCTGTTTTGCAGGTTAATCCGCAACAAACCAACTCGATCGAGAACTAAGTCCATTACCATAAGCACCATAGTCGAAGTCTATCGTGGTCCACCAAGCACGCCGACGCTAGCCCTTGCCGTTCCCGATGCCGTGCTGCCCGTTGACCCCACCGGTCCCGTCGTCATCGTCCCGTCGGTCGTTGCGATCCCGATCCGAAAGCTCAATCCCGATCGATTCAATTTTGGAAATATTTCAAATTAGATGAGTGAATATTATCCGGTAAAGTTTCAGAATATTTAATTTCCTAATTTGATTATTTTGAATATTGCATGAATATTTTGTGGATAATTAGAGGATAATGTTCGATATATCCGCAATATTTCTGAATATTCAAATTAGGAAAATTTCCTATTCTAGCAACGTATTTGGACGTCTATTCAACCTTATCCCTAAGGTATGATACGCGGCGATACGAGAAATTATTATCCTATCCATAACTATTTGGATACGATAATGAATTTCATTAGCTTTCCAAATTTGAATAATCGACTATCCGTTAATATCTATAACCCTATAGATATGACCGATAGTTCGAATTTTGTGCCTAATTCGAGTTTGAAACAAATTTGGCGGATCGCGTGGTTGATTTGAATGTGGTTGTTGTCCTTATATGTTTAAATTGCCTTCTTTCCTTTTCAAATAAAACAGAAAAATTCAAAAATATTAGCTAGATTTAAATTAGAGTTTTGCATGTCTAGGAATTTTAAATGTGTCGAGGAGATAGAGTAATTATTTAATTTCAATTAGGACCTGAGACGATCTGTTTCCTAATTTAAATTAAATGTTATTCTAATCTTAATAGATTATTTAAGTCATTTTATTATTCCTAATTTTTATAAAAAAATCCCAAAAAAAGAAATCATGTTAGGTTAGATTAAGTCATCATAAGTTGCATGTTAACTTAGGCAATTTTTAAATTTCGAATTTCAATAGAAAATACCAAAAAGAGAAGTCGTTAGGTTGCATGTTAATTTAGCCATATTTTTAATTCTGAATTTCATCAGAAAATACCAAAAATATATCATTGCATCCGTCATTAGAATTAAGTCACGACGTCGCATGACATATAGTTTGCATGCTAGGTTGCATTAATTCGTTTGTCATATTTTTGCGCGTCATTGCATGTAGACTAGATTTCATTTAAATAAGTGGAAAATCAAAAAAAGAGAAACTGGGTAATTGTTTGTTAACTAGAAATCATATTAGGGTGTTTGATGTGATTTTCTAGCTAACAATGCAGATACTTGCGTTGGTTCGAGGTAAGTTGTTCTCCTAAGCTTGTAATTTATTTAATGCTTTCCTGGGTGTTAAATTGGTGGTTTGCGCACCCGCATGAACACCTCACATGTTAGTAAATAAGCTAAAATGGATCCAAACTGCCTGCCAAAATATTTTTGAAATGAAAAGGTACCGAAAGGGCGTTAGACTAGATCTAGCGTAATCAAGTCCCTGGGCTTAGAATCTCTGGTTCGTAGGAATAAAACATATCTCCCTATGTTTTATTTAGGTTTCTAATCAGCCTACCGTAAATTGATTAGTGGCGACTCCAAGCATGAAAACATTTGCATGTTAAGAACTTAAACCCTAAATTACAAATTGGTAGGGCTTGGGAGGGTCCGAGTTAAATTCAACCTTAATATTCCATTAGCCCGAGAAATCGATAAAATTTTTTAGGGTCACGACACCTGCCCACCAGTAGCTCCACCACTATAGATCATTGCCGCCGCCGTATCGCCCAGCCAACTGGCTAGCTAGCCAGGCAAGTCCGCCCAGCCACTCGCTCAGCTGTGGCCGGACTACCCAAGCCATGGCCAAGTTGCCTAGCCACTCGCCCATGGTCCAGCCGCTCGCTCGGCCGTAGTTGAGCCCGTTGCCCACTTGTCCCAGCCGCTTGCCTGCTACCCTTGCCTTTGGCTGAGTTGCCCAGGCCGTTGCCCATCCGTGGCCAAGTCACCCAGGCCGTTACTCGCTCGTGGCCGAGAGCCCCGGTCGTGGCCGAGCGTCTTGCCAGCCATTGTGCCCGTTGCGCCTTCACCCGTGTCGAGCCGCTACTGTTCACTCGAGCCATCTTGAACCCTAATTAGTATTTTTGGTATTTTTAGACTTGTTTAGGGATTAATTAGTAGTGGTTTAGTGGCTAAGCTTGGAATGGGATCGTTACGTGAATGTGATTAATTGGTAGATTAAATTATGGTGATAGTGTGGCTTATTTAGTGGCTAATTTATGTGGGTGCGATGACCTGATTGTCGTGGTGTTTGTGGGTGAAATTGACGTTTGATTGAGCCGACTTGAGTGTTGGATTAGTGGGCTAGTGTGGTAAATTTGTGATTTGAATTTGAATTGTACTGCAACATCCTCAATTTTAGTCCCTAGAAAATGTGGTTTAAGTTTGGTAGTTTTTGTTTAATTAGAACCAATTTTTACTCTTGTTTTGGAAAACCCAGTTTCGGATCCTTTATACCCCTTCATTTTATTATTTTTGTGGAGACTTTTGTGATCCGAATTTCCAAACATTTCATTTTAAAAGTTTCTCCAAACATCTTGACGTTTTACATACTTTAATTTGAGGATTTTTGGACTTGATATAAGTAGTATGACAGCCTAATTTCTGGACCATGTAAAACTGCCAAGAATGGGTATTTCGATGATGTTCACAATTTCTTTATTTTATACAAGCTTTTCGAGGCCAATTTTGGAAAAGTTTCCTTCACAAAAATTGTTGAGAACTTCTTTTATTATAACATAGATAAATTTGGAAATTTTTCGAGATGATTTGGATTCTAGAAAGAGCTTACTTTGAGAAATAAGAATTTTGTTCTAGCGAATTGTTTTTAGTCTGTCTTTGAGCTACTAAAACTTGTGCTTATAGAAAGATTCAAATTTTGTGTTCTGCATGAAAAATATTTGTTAAGGACTTGTTTATGACATATTAAAATTTGAGAATTTTCGGAGTCTATTTACTATATTTTCAAGTCCGATTTTTTGAACAGTGCAAAGCTGTCCGATTTCGTCAGATTTCAAATATTCATCATTTTCTATATGAGAACATTGGAATTTCGAATTTATATCTTCTAGTAATTTAATGTGCACATTATGACTTAGTCCCCCTTCTTCTCACGCCAAAACACCACTGCCATCTCCTTCTCTCCTTCGCTTTCTTGCTTTCTTGTTTTGTTGTTTCTCGGCCAAGAAGCCTCACGCCCAAAGAAGCCACCAACTCTCCCATTTTTCTTGTCTCGTGGCCAAACAAGGAGTCCTACGCCCACATGCACACACAATCGGCCCTTGCTTCTCCTCGTTCAAGCCTAAGAAGCCATGGTTTGGCCTTGGGATGCCTTGTAGAGTTCGGCCAAGCAAGGAGAGAAGCCCAAAAAATTTCACGAGACATCGGAGTCCACCCATCTCCAACTCATTCTCTAGTTCTTGTTTTAGTTGTTGGGTAAGTAAACTTCCTAACATCGGGAAAGGAAGCTATGATACGTTGTGACACGGTTTGCTTGGACCGTTTCTCGGTCGTTTGGTTGGTTGTAGTTGGTTCATTTCTTGATTTAATCATGTTTCGTGTTTGACGTTTGTTTTAAAGATAGAACGAAGACTTGAATGGCAAGCTGCACATGTTATAGCCATGCTTGATGTTCTATTATATGAACTTTGCTATTGATCTGTCATTGATAGATGGCGATCCCCTCGTCCTCGCTTGATATTAGTAGGTTTACTTTCTGAGTCTCCCCGACTTATCCCCCCTATTATTTCCTTTTCAGGTCCGAAGAATGGCGTCTTCCTTAACCCAATTCAGCAACCCCATGGAAATGAGAGCCCAAGTGCTCACCGTGATAGATGCTCGAGAAGGCTGAGCCTACCATCGAATCATGACATATGTGACGGTTGATGAGGGCCTAACGGATTTGGTGCCTCACTCGTACGTAGCATGGCATGGCTACATTGACGGAGAATGGGTTGGACCCCTACATGGGTTCATTGGACCTTTTTAGTGATGTAGGTGGGCCGGCTCCGGGGCATGCCATTCGTGGGGTGTGGATCGGCCATGAGGACGGGAAGCAAGGAGGAGATGTGGATGGAGTTAGAAGTGAGAAGACAAAGTAGAGGGGATAGGATCACCCAAGCCGAGTTTTTCTATTCATAGTCAGCTAGGAACGGATGAGCCTCTAGAATATGCATGTGAAATGTGTGTTATTTGCCATGGTCCAAAAGGCTTGTTAAAATATGTTTGCATGCACTGTAAACATAAAGTTTGTTTTATGATGCTGTTTGTCTAAATTCCCGCTGTTATTCTGAATATGATTGTCCCGAGTTTACGTTTCCACTTATGCTTATTAGAAAGATAACAATGAACGGGACGTCACGTTAATGACCCTGAGGTGGGGGCGTTACATGCACGACGTGTAGAATGGCAAATTGTGTTGTAGTGCACGTGCATGAGGAATGTCCTAAGGCGTGGTTACGCAGGACTAAGCCCAGATTGATCGGAAGGCTGCCAACCTGAGGCGTAGCTACGCGGGTGTGGCTAAAAAGGTAAGAAATGACTTGAGGCATGGTTACGTAGGTCGAGAGAAATGTCCTGATGCGTAGTTATGCGAGACTGAGCCCGGATTGATTGAAGGTCTGCCAACTTGAGGCATGGTTACGTGGGTGTGGCTAGAAAGGCAAGATATGACCTGAGACGTAGTTACGCGAGTCGAGGAAAGTGTCATGAGGCGTGGTTACATGGGACTGAGCCCGGATTGATCAGAGGGCTGAACTTGAGGCGTGTTGACGGGGGTTGTGAAAAGTTGCTCGGCCACGCATGTGAATTGTGTTTGATTGAATTGGGTGAATGTAAATGATTATGGTGCTTGAGTGTTTATATTACGTTCTTGAGTAATTATCGCATTATGGTGATTTAGCTATTATGCAGGGTTGGCACTTGATTTAAGGCAAGGTAAGTATGTTTGTGTGGAATTGAATGTGTAGATCGTTAGATCGCATGTTAGACTAGTCTGGGTGCGCATTGGCCTAAGCGGGGTATAGGTTGTCTACTTATTGAGATTTATTCTCATTGCTATAGTGTAAACCTTTTCAGATCCCCGACCTTGAGTTTGCCGCCAGCTAGGCATTTTGGGGTCCCCATGCACACGATGCATGAGGAGACCGAATATCTAATAAGCCTGGATCAGTTTTACATTAGACACATTATCACAATTTGAGTAGATGAGGGTTTAAAGGACATGTAGCCCCATTTTTATTTGGCTTGGTATCACCATATCGGGTTGGAGACTACCAGGCCAATCCGTGACTTTGAGGGGCTTCAGCATGATAATGAAGATGTGGTGACTTGGGAGCCCTGGAACAAGTATACTCTCAATGGCGAGGTGACAGATCCAAACGATCCATCGGAGAACCATGGCCCAGGACCTCAGCTCATACCAAAACCCGAACCCGAGCCCGAGCCCGAAGAGGAGCCTATAGAGCCGGAACTTGAGGAGGAGCCTATGGTGTCTAAGCATGAGGACAAACTGATTGAGATCATCTCCGATACTGAGTCGGAGTCTTCAGGGTCCGATTCGGATTGGCCCCGTAGGAGGATTTGGGTGCTGGGGGTCTAGAAGCCTTTTTGGTAGAGCCATTTTTGTGTAATCAGTAGTCTACTTTGTCACCTATCCCTTTTTGATGATGATGATGGATGTAACCCTAGGGGCCTATTGTCTAACTGATTTTCCTTTGTTATGAAATTATTATTTTGTGTTATCCCTCTGTCATTATTAATAGTCTAGATTGTTTGGTTTTTGCTTCTGCTTGCGTTTGTTTTCGCATGTTTCATTTGGGTCAATGACGCGTTCTGGGACGTCCTGTTCATTACGACTATTGAAGGGGTGTCACGAGTCCGTCGGGGTTTGGGGCGTGACAATAATTCTAGATAGTTGATATTGTATGTCAAGGACCCGAACCTGTCTTCGATCACCTCAACTAGATTTCATTTATCTAGGATCTGAACCTATCTTCGGTCGCCTTGACGGGTGAAATCATTTATCTAGGACCCAAATCTATCTTCAATGGCCTTAACTGAGGTTTGCTTGTCGAAGTACTTGAATCTTGTCAGAGGTACCTGAAAAAGCTTGATGTGAATAGAGGGGGTCGATCCCATGTTCAAGGGTACCATAACAATTGTAGGTACCTGGTGAATAGATGGGTCAATCTAACGTTCGGAGGGTACCATAACAATCGTAAGTGCTTGGTGAATAAAGGGTTTGGTCCAATGTTCGGTTGGTCATAAGAGGGGTCTGTCCAATGTTTGGGAGTACCATAATAATAGTAGGTACTTGGTGAATAGAGGGGTCAGTCCAATATTCGGGAAAGAGGGGTATCATAACAATCGTAGGTACCTGAATTTTTGGTAATGGGCATGGGTAGAAAATATTTATCTGAGCACGTTCCTGCCTCTTAAGGGCATGTTTCCTGTCAGACATGTTTTTTTTGTGCAAAAAGCATATGCATCGATTGAAGAAATAAACAATCAAGGCTATTTTAGAATACATATATTTTTTTGAGACATTTGAGTTGCATCTTGTACAATGAGAAATGCTTTTCTTTTTCAAAAGAACACCTAGTTTACCATTTGAGTGGTTTGAAAAGGGTTCTGATGAAATACCCGGGGTTTCTTACCTAAAGGTTTGATGCATCATCTATTAAATAAACAACATTTCTTGGGGAATACCGTCCTTTCTCGAGACACATCACTAGGGATGGTAAAGAAGGCTTTTCGAGTGCCCAAATTTTCGTGGCGTGCCGCTAGGAAGTAAGAAAAACTCCGGGTCACAAAAGCATGTCGTGTCGGTCCCATTTGGGGAACAGGAGTGCTAGTTTGGTAGTTGAATTTCTTCTAGGATACACTACTGGAGATTAAGAAGGGACCTTGAGTCACAAAAGGACGTCAAGTCAATGAGGGGACTTTGGCTACGTAAATTTGCCACGTAAATCCTATTAAGGAGACTTTAAGCTGCGGAAGCAGTGTCCATGTAAAGGGAGACTCCATGCTATCGGGTCACGCCGTGTCCATTCTGCTGGGAGAGAACATTTGAGAGTTTTTGGGACAGCTTTGGAGATACTCCAAAGGTTAGGCGCTCTTTGAGTCTTTGAGGACATTTTACCTGTCAAAAATGATTAGTGCAAATGCACATGCAATGATCAAGGGTATAGACAAACTAAGCTATCCCAGAATGCGCATTTGAAAGCTCACACATGATGATTTTGCCATGTTTGCATCACCAAATATCCACCGAGGGTAATTATCAATTGAGACAATTTTCGCTCGCAATGTGAACTTCTCAAGATGATGAACGAGGGGCCTTCAGTTAGAAATAACTTTCCACTCGCTCTCATTGAAAAGAGTTGTTTTATCCCGACCATTAATACGGGAATGTTGAAAACATTCAATCTGACCATCATCACATCAACAATGGTCTAAGTTTTCTTGTAAATAGTACAATCTTACCAACCTAATAGGTCTTTATTAGGATCGTAATGTAGGCTAGGTCAATGGTTTAACAAAGGAGACTGTCCAAGCCAAGGCCATGAAAGAAAATATTTCGCAATCACCTCCGGATTTACAAGTCAAGAACCCTGCAAAATGATATAGAAGTAGTCTTGCTCGTACTTCCTCAAGCGATGTTTATAAACATTTGAAATTCCACGTTAACAAGTGCCTTAGTCAGAAGAGATTTTATGAAGGACATAAAGTAACCTTGGTTCACAGGTTGAAAAACGAAATGATCGTTAGGCTAAAAAATGTGTGTAAAAAGGGTGCGAGTTGGTAATCATCTTGGTGTTGTCACCAGCCTTCTTCTTCACCGTCATGACCCTCTTTGAAAATCCCCCTGGGTAATTTGGCGCTTTGGCTTCCTGGACTTTTGTCTAACCATTGCAAATTTGCTTGATGATACAAATTCCTTTGTAGTCCGAATTCATTTTTTGATCTCTTTTTGTCTATGGGCATTGGCCTTTCTTTTAAATGCATCAACCTTTTAAGATATTTAATAGAAGCCGATAGTTCTATAATCTTTGTATATGTCAAGCTTAAATTGAGCAATGACTCTAGTCCTCCGATGGAGTTTAGTAGCTCTCTTATCTAAGTGCGGCCCAGGTCCATTACCTCCAACTTTTTGAGATCTCCAATAGAATTAGGTAATTCTCTTATTTTACTGGAATAAATAAATAAGTGCTGCAGTCTTTTAAGATATCCAATAAAAGTCGGTAGTGATGTAATCTCTGAACACCGCAAGTCTAAGTCGAGCAATGATTCAAGTCCTCCAACGGAGTTTGGTAGTTCCCTTATATGAGTGTATCTCAAGTTCATTTTCTCCAACCTCTTGAGATCTGTAATAGAATCAGGTAACTCTTTGATTCTTGTGTTGAACAAATTCAATTTGAGCAATGATCTCAATTTCCCAATGGAGTCTGGAAGCTTTCTAAGTAGACAACAATCTAGTAAAGAGAAGCATGTCAAGCTTGCCATCTCTCCAATAGATGGATGAAGCTCTCGTATACTCTGCCCCTCTAGCTTTAGACGTGACAAGTACTTTAGATGGCATATTGCAGAAGGCAATGCGCACAAGTCAAAATGGGGGCTTCTAGACAACTTTGACAATTGAACTCCGATTGCAGTTATTTCCAAGCGCTTTAGGTGCTCTAGCTTACCGATAGAGCTACCGATTTGTGGTGACTCTAGACAATGTTTAGCAAAAATCAGTATCCTCAAATTCAAGCATGTTGAGAAGTCAGGAGTTGTCAAAAGATGGCATCTCAGGAGATGTAGGACTTTCAAATCATGATTTGCCTCCGAAAGAAATTAGAAATAGAAAAATAAGGAAAGGCAAATGGCAACAAATGTATGTATGTGATAGAAAACCATACCAAGCATGGGCAATTAATTCTCTGGAAGTTCGCTATCCAAAAGCTTGAGCACAACTAAGTTCCCTAAACATAGATTGACCGCCTGAACGTCTGAAGGGCCACGAAACCAAGTTCCCCCCTCTAATTTCAACAACCTTAAGCTAGGCAGCCATGAAAACTCTTCACTTGTAAAGTCGTGCTCTTTTGGAAAGTCCAATTAGTTTTAGTGTTGTAATGAGCTCAGTTCCCTGACAACAAGGAAAAGGCATAAGTGAACTTTCTATGGTGACGAAAAAGAGCGAATTATTCCGAGAGTAATTATTGCGGAGACTTGTTCTATAAGAAAACCATTCTGTTTGCTTCTTATACTTTCGGATTGTAAATGGAAGCTGTTATTATCTTTTGCTAGATATAAACTATGATATTACCCTCACTTTACTCAAAATTAACAAGTTATATTTTCTGTGATGTGCAACACAGACAAAAGAACACATCCAAGTATATACACTAAACCTTTAGCTGGTGTTCCCTCGACTGACAAAACAGTAACTATGGATAAAATTTACCTTTCTAGTCTGCACTACTTCGAGCGCAACCTTGGGACGCCATAGTCTACTACACTTTCCAGGAACTTTGAGGTTTGCTTCTCAAACAATTTTTCTTCCGAGGTCTCTAAGCAGGTCATGCATCAATAATCTATCATCCTTATCAATCTTTATCAAAGATATACAGGTAAGGAAATTGATCTCAAGTCTTAGGAAAAAGCCCATTGCTTTCCACATATAATATGGATGGATGCTTTCTTCACCAATAAAGTAACATGCACTATCAAGAAAAATTTCTCTTTGTGCATACTCTAGCATATTGAAACTAATTTTTAAATTCTGAAAGACATCTCCATCGGGAATAAAATCTAATTTCTTCAATGTGTCTTTCCAAAGTGATTTACTTTTGTCACAAAGAGAGGAACCAATAATCTTGAGAGCCAAAGGAAGTCCACCGGCTTTGCGAACAATATTGCGAGAAATATGATCATAATCATGTGGAGGAGAATCCATTCTGATTGCATGCTTACTAAAGAGCTTAAAAGCATGGCGATGGCACAGTTCTCTCATTTGATAGATTTTAAACTCTTCGAAATGAGTTTGGACATTATTTTCTCGATTCTTCTTTTTGATCGGCAAAAAGTTGGTATCTCTCGTCATAATAATAATTTTGCTCCCTAGACCAAACCAATCATGCTGTCCAGCAAGTTTTGAGAGCTGGTCCCATTTATCTAGGTCATCAAGAACATTGAGGACTTTATTGTTGCGGAATCTCCTTTTGATTTGGTTAATCCTTTCGTCAGTGTCAAAAATTTTCGGGCGTTTGAAGTTGAGAATTTCTGACAATAATTGCTTTTGCAATTAAACATCTTTGCCGCCCTTTGAAGCTTCTAGAACATCCGAAAGAAAGCTACAACCTTCAATTGACTAGAAATTTGGTTAAAGACAACCTTGGCAAGAGTCGTCTTACCAATGCCTCTCATGCCATGAATTACTAGATAATGCATATCGGGAGAACCTTCATCTAATAGACGCAAGACTTCTTTAACACCATCTTGAATTCCAACTAAATGATCAGGCAGATTTTTGTGTCTTTTATTCAGCTTGATCAAACTTCAGCGACAATTAATCTAATGAGTTCACCTTGGCTGTTATACGTGATACAAAGGGTCCAGTTAGAAAGATCGTAAATCGAATATTAACCTATCAAGTCCAAGAGTATCGTAAATCAAACACAAAGCAGCCATGGAGGGAGGAGAGGTAAGTAGGGCCGACCGTCCCCCACCCAGAAGATTTTGTATATGTACTTCGCAGATGTATAGGAAAAAAATCAATTCATTTATCTTTTCAAGCTCTTAATTTTTTTACAAAAGAATTGACTGAAAATCCATGTCAATTTATTTAAAACGAGTTGCAGTTATATGTTGTATTCAATGGTGATAGACGTTGATTGTTAAGATAAGTATGTAATCTCACTTTATAAAAGATGCTCCCTCATGCGTAAATTTTAAAAATCGAAAACTTATATCTTGCATTAAATATATGTAAAGCATTCGTTTATTGCTTTTATTGCTCACATATACTGTGTCCTCTGTTCTATGTTTGAACTGGATTAAATTAGTAATAGCTAGAACCATTGTTTTCTTTATCAAACCCACAATAATCGATCTAGAAGTTTTAAAAAAAGTTTAAAAAATATATTTTATTGTATCTAAAAGATGCAAATCGAATAATGAAATTATTGGGTTTGTTATGTTATCTTAGATCTTAGCGTATATGTAATAATAATTCTTTGGTATCCCTTATTTCTTTGTATTATTTTTCTTGTAAGAGAATGTGCTTTCTCATTGACATTATTGATGTGACAGTCCGAATTTCGACCTATTTTTGGGATTTATAAAACGCGTAATTTGTCAGTGTGCTTATAGTAAAATCTCGCCCGGGAACTGATCACTCCCGGTAATCTTTTTAAATTAGAGATTTCGCTAGAATCGCACTCGATCGAATTTGGCCGTTATTTAGACCCCAAACTTGGCAGTCGATTTCCGGGAGTTTCGAGACAAATTAAATTGGACGGTGTCGATATTATTGTGGCCAGCGTCGAAATTATCAGGAATAGTGAGAAAGTGAAATTTTGGACCGGGTGCGGATTTGGACTGGTAGACCTCCCTCGTAGAGTGTTTTCGAGTTATTTTATTTATGGTTTACGTTGGCCTTGCCCTTATTATTTTTCTAGGATTTATTTCGGACCATAGATTTTATTTCCGAGTTTAAAAAGGGCCGTTAGATCGTACTCGAGGGTTATTATTTCTTTTCCTCTCTTCTCTCTCTCCCCTCTGCCGCGCATCTCTCTCTTCCCCCTGGACGCGCGCGACGTCCAGGTGCACGCTCGCCGCTTCCCCTTCCCCTCTTCCTTCTCTCTCTCTCTTTCTCTTCTCTCTCTCTCTCCTCCTTTCTCTCTTTCCCGAGCACGCAAAGGCCATGCAGACGCCCCACGTCTGACTCCCTCTGCCCCATGCATGTCCCTTCCCCATGCAGAACACCCCCCCTCTCCCTCTCTCCTCTCTCCTCCCTTCTCTTCTTTTCCCCGCTCCCTCCCTATTCTTCGTCTGCTTCTTCCCCCACTCGCCCGAACGGACGCCGGCCTGCTCAGATCCTCCTGGCTGCAGACGACGACCGCGAGCCCCGCCGTCCGCCTTGCGCCGCCGTAGCCCGACGGTGCTGCACCGCCGCCCGCCAGCCGCGGGCAGCCGTCGGCTACTCCCCCCCTTCTTCCTCCTTCCTCCCCCGACCACCTCCACAGCAGCCCCTGCGCCACTGCAGCAACCGCCTCCGCCTCCGCCCGACGACCATCCAGCCTCCACCCGACGCCACTTCGCCAACCACCGTCGCCGTCGTCCTCCCTCACGCCGCTGCGGCGCCGCCTCGACGCCGGGAAGCTCTGGACGACGCTGCCCTTCCCTTCCTCCCGAGCGCGCGAGCTCAGCTCGCCGCCGCCCGCCGCCGCATCCGGCGAGCCTCGGCCGCCGTCCAGCCTCCTGGCCAGCTCCCCAGCTCCTCGCCGTCCGCCGTGCTGCTTGACTGCCGCCAGTTCGCGCCCATCAGCCCCCACCAGCTCTCTCTTTCTCTCTCTCTCTCTCCTTCCCTTCCTCTTCTTCGCGCCAGCTTGAAGCCCCTGTTCGCCGCCGTGCGCCGCTGCCGTCGCCGTCGCCACCTTCGTCGAGCCAGCCGGGGACCAGCCCCGCCCAACTCAGCCGACCAGCCGGCCAACCGACCTGCCAGCCAGCCGCCCCAGGCCACGTCGGAGCCGTCCTAGCCGCTGTGCTGCCCTCCCCGGAGCTCCCCAGCCGCTGTGCCGCCACGCCGGAGTCCCCCAACCGCTGTGCCACCACGCCGGAGCCCCCCAGCCGCTGTGCCGCCGCCCCCGAGCCGTCCCAGCCGCTGTCCCGCCGTGCCGGAGTCATTCCGGCCTCTGTCCCGCCGTGGCCGAGCCCCGCGCCCGTCGCCGCGCCCGTGGCCGAGCCCCGCGCCCGTCGCCGCGCCCGTTGCCGAGCCCCGCGCCCTTTCCGCTCGGCCGTGCGCCCCGGGCACGTCGCACGTTCGCCGCGCCCGTGCACTAGGCACGCTGACCGGCCGCCGTGCCCGCGCTGTCCGGCCATTGTGCCCGTGTGGCCAACTCCCGCGCCCGTCCGGTACTGTTCACCCGGGCCATTTTAGGCCCAAGCCGATTTTCCCCGGGCCAAACTTATGTAAGTGACTTCCTAAACCCTACCTAGTACATTGGGTATTATTAGACTTATCTAGAGTTTGATTAGTATCGGTTTAGGGATTAAACGTAGATTCGGGTCAATATTCGTAAGTGTGTGATTGTTATATTAAATTGCGATATTTGTGGGGCTTAATTTAGTAGCTAATTAAGGGGGCTAAATGACCGTATTGTCATGGGTTAGAACGGCTGGGGCGGGTTTTAATATAGTTATATTACGTTATAGTTATGTTATTTGAATTGGGTTAGATAATATGTTTGAATTGGATGATGGTGTGTGGCCGACTTAGATGGTTTTGAGTGCATAGTAGTGGCTAATATTGGTGGATCAGTGATTGGCTTGTTGTGGCATTCGTGGGTGAATTTGATGTTCGTAAGTGGCGGATTAATTGTCGAATCGTGGGTTGGTGTGGCTTGTCGTGAATTGGATTGAATTGTGATCATGGATTGCTTGGTGTGACTGGCGTGAAATTGACTGAATTGAATGGCGTGTGCTTGCCTGTCGATTTGAAGCCCGGATCGATCGGAGGGCTACGGACTTGGGACGTGTTGACGGCGGTCCGTGTGAAGGCATGACTGGCCGAGGTGCCAAATGGATGCGGGCTTGAGACGTGCTGACGGTGGCCCGTTAAAGGTGTGATAGACCGGGACGTGTTTACGTCGGTCATTGGAACGATTGATTGTGTGGCTTGGGACGTGTTGACGGCGGCCACTGGTACGGAATGATTGGTATGGCTTGGGACGTGTTGACGGCGGCCATTGGTTTGATTGATTGTGCGGCTGGTGAGCCCGTGAGAGGAAAGTTGGTTGGACGCGTGCATGCGACTTGAGTGTGATTGAAATGGCTGTAGCGTGTGGTTGGATTGGCTGGTTGAGCGTGTGATTGGTTTGGCTGGTTGAGCGTGTGATTGGATTTGGCTGGTTGAGCGTGTGATTGGATTTGGCTAGTTGAGCGTGTGATTGAATTGGCTGGTTGAATTAGTTAGATTGATTGAGTGTGAGTGTGGTTGGTATTTGAGTGACTATGATGTGTTATTTAATTACCATTATTGCATTTATCACATGACGACTAATGTGCAGAGTTTACATGGACCTGATGGCGAGGTGAGTACAATAATGTGAATCTTTTTATATCTTATGGGGTAGATTGCATGTAAAACTTGTCTGGGTACGCATTGGCCTACGTGGGGTATAGGGGGTTGCTTTTTGAGACTCGTTCTCACGGTTATTATATAACCATTTCAGATCCGCAGCCATGAGTGACTGGAGATGCCTCAAGTGTACCCCGGAGATCGAAGACGGGTCAAGTACCCGGTATTTTGAGTTTTCCCCTTTAGTAGAGAAGTTAAGTTTATGAACAATTGTCCCTTTTGAGGAATGTGGTCCCGATGTTGTGGCCTAGCTTAGGGAATTGTCTTTCTGTGAAAGTCGTATGTATCTGCTAAGTGTAGGAATTTCAGTCATTTGTTTCGTGCTATTGCTATCCCTTGTCATTATTAATTGTCCGGGTTATTTCTATTTGCTTCCGCGCGTGTTAAATCTCTTACGTTTGGGTTGGGTCGGCGACGTGCCTGGGAAGTCGCATTCAATGATCGACCATCGAGGGGTGTCGCGAGCTCGTTAGGGTTCGGGGCGTGACATCCCCGTTGATTTGGTATCAGAGCAAGGCTAGCTCGAACCAAGATGGTCGAAGCTTGGAGTGATAAGGAGCGATGACTTTGGGGTAGTCAGTTAGGAAGACTTGTTGGCCATGCGTTACCCAGAGTGTTTGATTGTGATTGCTGAGTGACGTATGCAATATCATGTGAAATGCAGGTGCGTCAGGACTTGAGGTTAGTGCACGTTCCCTGTTTCTTTGTGATTGAGCGATGTTGTGATTGATTGCCTGCTTAGTGAATTGTTGTGATTCACTGCCTAGGGCTTTAGACTGGTATAGTTGGCCTAGGTCTTTAATTCTCGTGGGGAATTATAGCAGGTAAGTGGGTAGGGTGGACCCTGTGAGTATGAGTAGTCGAGGATGAGGTCGAGGTCGTATAGGTCCGCAAGTTGAAGTTGTAGGGGATTCCAGATGAGACGAGATTCTGAGGGTACTCAAGAAAGTTGGAATTTTAATGGGAAGGTAAATCGAGGAGCGAAATGCTACTGTTGCTACTAAGGCTGAGACCACTGTTGTTGTCATCAATGGAAATAACAAAAATCATAGGTGTAATGGAAATGTTGGGAATCAAGGTCAAGGGTAAGCTAATGCAGTCAGACAAATGCGTCAGTTGGTTGGAAAATTTTTTTAAAGTTAAACTTGCAAGGTTCAATGGGAAAAGGTGAACCTAAGGCTACATTACTTTGGACAGAGGACCTAAAAACAAAAGGGCTTTTGAGGTATTCGGGTGCACTGGTGAGGAGAAAGTGATCCTAGCTATATATAAACCCTAAGGGAATGCAAAGGATTGGTAAGAGGGCCCCGAAGTGGGATATTTCAAAGGGCATATTTCTAAGCCGGGATGTCGTTGTCGAGGCCTTTAATGAGAAGTTCAATCAGAGAGTGTGCAAGGACAGAAAATAACATAGTTCCTTCGACTTCGCTAAAATCGGATGTCAGTCAATCAGTACGAGGTCAAGTTTGTAGGGACCGTGAGGATAGGACGAGGATGGTTGAGGACTGTGAGGGTAGGACAAGGAGGTTTCGGGATGGATTGGAACAGGAATTCCGCAATCAATTAGTACTCTTGGGGCTTAAGGGATTACGATGAGTTGTATGAGAGAGCTCGATAGTTGACATGGATATGAGTGAAAGGACTGCCGCTTCTGGATTGCAGTACGAGCCGACTAGGGACAATAGGAACTTTGGAAAGAAGCCTATGACAGTGAATCAGAGATTTGTCCCTCTAGTAAGAAAGGACTTTGGGAAGCCGAACTAATACTCCAACGCTACATGTCGGTCTTATGGAAAGAGGCATAGGTATGGCCATTGCCAAGGTGGAAGTGGAGCATGTTGTGGATGTGGACAGTAAGGTCACAAATTGAGAATTGTGGAACCAGCAGGTTAGGTCACTAATGCAATCGCTGCAATCGCATGTAGGACATTAAGCGAGAATTGCCCCGCAGATTAATCAGAATCGACTAAGGACGTAAGGAAAAGTGTAGTGGCTAAGAAGGAAGTGAAGGATGTGCCTTGAAAGTCTAGGTGCGTTATGAGATAGTATTGGGTACAGTAGGAGATGATTTTGAAGTTATAGTCCGAGTGGTCAGGCAAGACTTAAAATCAATTTTTATAAGGAATCGACGCAATCGGTTTAAGGATTTATGGACTACTGATGACATTCGTGGACGAGTTGGGAAGGATGAGTGTTGCTTAGGAATTACAGATTTTGTAAAGAACCGATGTGAGTTGTTTTAGGAGACTATTGGATTGAAATTGGATGGATTGAACTTTGTCTTCGAGGTGTAAAAAGATAATTAAATTGTGCCGATTAGTTGGTTGAGGAATCAAGGCTAAAAGACATAGCCGAGGTGTGTAATCTTCCCGATGTCTTTCCTCAGGAATTACCGGGATTGCCACCTGTTAGGAGAGTCAAGGTTGTAGTTGAATTGGCTCTTGGGACAAAACCGACCTTGGGAACGCTCTACAAGATGTCACTGTCGGAATTGAAGGAATCGCAGGTCCAAGTGCGGAAGTTATTGGATGAAGGTTTTATTCGTCTGAGTGGGTCTTCATGGGGAGCGCTAGATTTATTCGTAAGGAAAAAGGGTGGATCATCGAGATTGTGCATTGACTACAGACAGCTGAATCAGGTGACTATTAAGGTTAAACGCCAGTTGCCAAGGGTAAATGACCGGTTCGATCAGTTACAAGGGGCATCAATATTTTGTAAGAGCGACTTAAGGACTGGTTATCACCAATTGAGGATTAAGAAGGAAGACGTGCCGAAGTCGGCATTTAGGACGAGGTATGGACACTATGAGTTTACGGTGATGCCGTTTGGACTGACGAACGCCCCTGCAACCTTTATGGATTTAAATGAATCGGGTAAGCAAGGAAATTTGGGCTTGATTTTAAGCTTTTCCATCTACCCATATTCTTAGCATTCCCTTGTGTTTGTGCATGTGTGTTTCTGCAAGTTTTATGGCTGGTACATGAATGGAAGTTGCTGTTTGAGCTTGCATGGAGAGAATCGAGCATGGTAGTGCTGATGCATGTATGATTCTAGAGCCCAAAGGGTGTGTTAACCATAGATCTAGGCTCGGTGAACCTTGCATGTGAGTTTCGAGTCTCTTGAACCGAATAGATGCAAAATGGCGATGAGCATAGGACGCCTATATGCTTGTTAGTCGGCTGTTGGGTTACTGTAGAAGAGAAGACAGATTCGTGAGCCTTGTGGATGCAAAAAGGAGTGAAAAGTGCATGAGGAGTTAGGAAGGGCAGATCTGGTCGCTTGGGGCATTGATCTTCTTCATTTTTGTTCCATTTTAAAAAGTCGAAATCTTAAGTTGAGTCCTTCACAAAAGTTGTTTGAAATCCTCCCCTTTATAACATATCTTAATTTCAGATTTTTATAAGGTGATTTGGATAGGACGATAGTCCATTTCCCTCACCGTGCTCAAGCTGTTTTCTATACGATTTCAGTGACCTTTCTATCTTCTCGATTTTCTACCCAAATTTGTAGAACGATTCTGAGGAAACTTTCTTCATAAAAGTTCTTGGAGACATCCTTCTCTACAACATATCTTAAATCCAAAATTTTTAGAGGTGTTTTGAGTCTTGGGAAGAGCTATCTTTTTGGAGACAATAATCCTGTTTCGGTGAACAATTTTTGTCCTGTCCTGAGCCACCGGAAAGAAATACTTACCAAGGCTTTTAATCTTCGAGTTCTTCATGAAAGTTGTTCATTTTGATCTCTCCTAATACATATTTAAATATCAGAATTTTTGAAAGTCGTTTACTGTACCCGGTGTCTTAAATTCATCAGGAGTGCAAAACTGGTCGATTCTGTACAGTTGTGAAAATCCCTCTTTTTCTACTTGAGAACGTGTAAATTGTGGTTCGATGCCTTCCGAGAATATGATGTGCATATCATGAGCTTCCAAATGAGGCATGGTTGGTCGTACTTAGATGAGAAATGGTTGAGGAAATGGGATGACCTTGTGGATGCAATTATGGTGATATTCATGAGTGGTTGAATTGCGCCGATTTGTATGTGTGACATATAATCCGTCTCCATGGAGTACCAGTGACGATCACTTTAGACCATGATCCTAAATTTATTGCCGCCTTTTTGGAAAAGTTTTTCATGTGGCATTAGGAACGAAGTTACAGTTTAGCACGGCCTATCATCCTCAGACGGATGGTTGATTTGAAAGGACAATTCCGCCTTTGGAGGATATGTTACGGGCCTGTGTAATGGATTTCAAAGGAAGTTGGGAGGAACAATTGCATTTGATCGGATTTGCCTACAATAGTAGCTATCAGTAGAGTATCAGAACGGCACCGTTCGAAGTATTGTACAGCAGAGCCTGCAGAACACCGATTTACTGGGATGAAGTTGGTGAGAGGAGCATCACGGGCCTCGAGTTGGTTCAGCAATCAGTCGAAACAGTCAAGGTGATTCGGGATAGGCTTAAGACCGCTTAGAATCGTCAAAAGAATTATGCAGACCAGAGACGTAGGCCTTTGAAATTTTAAGTGGGAGACCACGTTTTCCTCAAGGTATCGCCTATGAGAGGATTATCTCGGTTTGGTAAGAAAGTGAAGTTGAGCTCGAGGTACGTAGGTCCAGTCGAGGTCTTAGAGAGAATCGGCACATTGGCTTATAGTCTCGTGTTATCGCCCATTTGTCTTAAGTGCACAACGTGTTCCACATGTCTATGCCAAGGAAGTATGAAACGGACTCGACCCACGTGTTGAGCTATGAAGAAATAGATAGGGACGACAGGGTGTCGTACGTAGAAAAAATTAGTTCAAACCGAGGAAAGAAATGAAAGAGAATTGCGAAACAAGAAAATTCCGGTGATCAAGGTATTTTGGAAGCATCATGGGACCGAAGGTGCGACATGGGAAAGCGAAGAGTTGATGTGACACCGATACCCTCCCATTTGTTTGGATGGTGGGATTGGATTGTAAATTTCGAGGACGAAATTTTTATAAGGGAGGAAGAGTTGTGACATTCCGAATTTCGACCTATTTTTGGGATTTATAAAACGCGTAATTTGTCAGTGTGCTTATAGTAAAATCTCGCCCGGGAACTGATCACTCCCGGTAATCTTTTTAAATTAGAGATTTCGCTAGAATCGCACTCGATCGAATTTGGCCGTTATTTAGACCCCAAACTTGGCAGTCGATTTCCGGGAGTTTCGAGACAAATTAAATTGGACGGTGTCGATATTATTGTGGCCAGCGTCGAAATTATCAGGAATAGTGAGAAAGTGAAATTTTGGACCGGGTGCGGATTTGGACTGGTAGACCTCCCTCGTAGAGTGTTTTCGAGTTATTTTATTTATGGTTTACGTTGGTCTTGCCCTTATTATTTTTCTAGGATTTATTTCGGACCATAGATTTTATTTTCGAGTTTAAAAAGGGCCGTTAGATCGTACTCGAGGGTTATTATTTCTTTTCCTCTCTTCTCTCTCTCCCCTCTGCCGCGCATCTCTCTCTTCCCCCTGGACGCGCGCGACGTCCAGGTGCACGCTCGCCGCTTCCCCTTCCCCTCTTCCTTCTCTCTCTCTCTTTCTCTTCTCTCTCTCTCTCCTCCTTTCTCTCTTTCCCGAGCACGCAAAGGCCATGCAAACGCCCCACGTCTGACTCCCTCTGCCCTATGCATGTCCCTTCCCCATGCAGAACACCCCCCCTCTCTCTCTCTCCTCTCTCCTCCCTTCTCTTCTTTTCCCCGCTCCCTCACTATTCTTCGTCTGCTTCTTCCCCCGCTCGCCCGAACGGACGCCGGCCTGCTCAGCTCCTCCTGGCTGCAGACGACGACCGCGAGCCCCGCCGTCCGCCTTGCGCCGCCGTAGCCCGACGGTGCTGCACCGCCGCCCGCCAGCCGGGGGCAGCCGTCGGCTACTCCCCCCCTTCTTCCTCCTTCCTCCCCCGACCACCTCCACAGCAGCCCCTGCGCCACTGCAGCAACCGCCTCCGCCTCCGCCCGACGACCATCCAGCCACAACCCGACGCCACTTCGCCAACCACCGTCGCCGTCGTCCTCCCTCACGCCGCTGCGGCGCCGCCTCGACGCCGGGAAGCTCTGGACGACGCTGCCCTTCCCTTTCTCCCGAGCGCGCGAGCTCAGCTCGCCGCCGCCCACCGCCGCGTCCGGCGAGCCTCGGCCGCCGTCCAGCCTCCTGGCCAGCTCCCCAGCTCCTCGCCGTCCGCCGTGCTGCTTGACTGCCGCCGGTTCGCGCCCATCAGCCCCCACCAGCTCTCTCTCTCTCTCTCTCTCTCTCTCTCTCTCTCTCTCTCTCCTTCCCTTCCTCTTCTTCGTGCCAGCTTGAAGCCCCTGTTCGCCGCCGTGCGCCGCTGCCGTCGCCGTCGCCACCTTCGTCGAGCCAGCCGGGGACCAGCCCCGCCCAGCTCAGCCGGCCAACCGACCTGCCAGCCAGCCGCCCCAGGCCACGCCAGAGCCGTCCTAGCCGCTGTGCTGCCCTCCCCGGAGCTCCCCAGCCGCTGTGCCGCCACGCCGGAGTCCTCCAGCCGCTGTGCCGCCACGCCGGAGCCCCCCAGCCGCTGTGCCGCCGCCCCCGAGCCGTCCCAGCCGCTGTCCCGCCGTGCCGGAGTCATTCCGGCCTCTGTCCCGCCGTGGCCGAGCCCCGCGCCCGTCGCCGCGCCCGTGGCCGAGCCCCGCGCCCGTCGCCGCGCCCGTTGCCGAGCCCCGCGCCCTTTCCGCTCGGCCGTGCGCCCCGGGCACGTCGCACGTTCGCCGCGCCCGTGCACTAGGCACGCTGACCGGCCGCCGTGCCCGCGCTGTCCGGCCATTGTGCCCGTGTGGCCAACTCCCGCGCCCGTCCGGTACTGTTCACCCGGGCCATTTTAGGCCCGAGCCGATTTTCCCCGGGCCAAACTTATGTAAGTGACTTCCTAAACCCTACCTAGTACATTGGGTATTATTAGACTTATCTAGAGTTTGATTAGTATCGGTTTAGGGATTAAACGTAGATTCGGGTCAATATTCGTAAGTGTGTGATTGTTATATTAAATTGCGATATTTGTGGGGCTTAATTTAGTAGCTAATTAAGGGGGCTAAATGACCGTATTGTCATGGGTTAGAACGGCTGGGGCGGGTTTTAATATAGTTATATTACGTTATAGTTATGTTATTTGAATTGGGTTAGATAATATGTTTGAATTGGATGATGGTGTGTGGCCGACTTAGATGGTTTTGAGTGCATAGTAGTGGCTAATATTGGTGGATCAGTGATTGGCTTGTTGTGGCATTCGTGGGTGAATTTGATGTTCATAAGTGGCGGATTAATTGTCGAATCGTGGGTTGGTGTGGCTTGTCGTGAATTGGATTGAATTGTGATCATGGATTGCTTGGTGTGACTGGCGTGAAATTGACTGAATTGAATGGCGTGTGCTTGCCTGTCGATTTGAAGCCCGGATCGATCGGAGGGCTACGGACTTGGGACGTGTTGACGGCGGTCCGTGTGAAGGCATGACTGGCCGAGGTGCCAAATGGATGCGGGCTTGAGACGTGCTGACGGTGGCCCGTTAAAGGTGTGATAGACCGGGACGTGTTTACGTCGGTCATTGGAACGATTGATTGTGTGGCTTGGGACGTGTTGACGGCGGCCACTGGTACGGAATGATTGGTATGGCTTGGGACGTGTTGACGGCAGCCATTGGTTTGATTGATTGTGCGGCTAATGAGCCCGTGAGAGGAAAGTTGGTTGGACGCGTGCATGCGACTTGAGTGTGATTGAAATGGCTGTAGCGTGTGATTGGATTGGCTGGTTGAGCGTGTGATTGGTTTGGCTGGTTGAGCGTGTGATTGGATTTGGCTGGTTGAGCGTGTGATTGGATTTGGCTAGTTGAGCGTGTGATTGAATTGGCTGGTTGAATTAGTTAGATTGATTAAGTGTGAGTGTGGTTGGTATTTGAGTGACTATGATGTGTTATTTAATTACCATTATTGCATTTATCACATGACGACTAATGTGCAGAGTTTACATGGACCTGATGGCGAGGTGAGTACAATAATGTGAATCTTTTTATATCTTATGGGGTAGATTGCATGTAAGGCTTGTCTGGGTACGCATTGGCCTACGTGGGGTATAGGGGGTTGCTTATTGAGACTCGTTCTCACGGTTATTATATAACCATTTCAGATCCGCAGCCATGAGTGACTGGAGATGCCTCAAGTGTACCCCGGAGATCGAAGACGGGTCAAGTACCAGGTATTTTGAGTTTTCCCCTTTAGTAGAGAAGTTAAGTTTATGAACAATTGTCCCTTTTGAGGAATGTGGTCCCGATGTTGTGGCCTAGCTTAGGGAATTGTCTTTCTGTGAAAGTCGTATGTATCTGCTAAGTGTAGGAATTTCAGTCATTTGTTTCGTGCTATTGCTATCCCTTGTCATTATTAATTGTCCGGGTTATTTCTATTTGCTTCCGCGCGTGTTAAATCTCTTACGTTTGGGTTGGGTCGGCGACGTGCCTGGGAAGTCGCATTCAATGATCGACCATCGAGGGGTGTCGCGAGCTCGTTAGGGTTCGGGGCGTGACAATTGATATCCCTCGTATAATAATCTATGTTGGTTAGGTAAATTTTTATTTTATACAACATATTACTTAAATTACAATGAAGCCAACATTATTTGAATATTTTGGTGCAGAAGTTATTGCTAAAAAGTAACTTTTAAAATTTCTTATGATCAAATAAAGAATCATCAAGAAAAAAATATTTTTCTTGTCCAAATACATATTTATGTTCACTTAACGTGCGATAAGTTTATTCACCACTCTCGTGTAAGAGGAATTTTTTTATTCTATATTTCAGCAATGACTTTGGCCTCCTCTCAACTTAAATCTTGGCTCTGTCACTAGTATAAACTAATAGAGCCTCTCTTTAACAGAATAAAAGAATGTTTTTCTTGTGATTTCTAATGTGTTCCATTTAGCACGCCGGAATGGAAAAATGATTCCAACATTTTTTTGTTTGGTGAATTCTGGAAATGGAATGGATTTGATTTTTAATTGTAAGAAAAAATATTGTACGAATAGTATTGAATGTGGGTATTGAAACAAATAGTAATAAAATTATGGGTTAATATCACCAAAAACCCCAAACTGGTAAACATGTGACAATTTTACCCCGAACTTTTTTTTGCCCACCAAAAATCCCAAACTGGTACACATGTGATAATTTTACCCCGAACTTTTTTTTTGCCCACCAAAAATCCCAAACTGGTACACATGTGACAATTTTACCCCGAACATAGCCTAAAAAACCTCAAACTGGTACACTTGTGACAATTTTACCTTGAACATACCACAAAAAACCCAAAACTGGTACACATGTGATAATTTTACCCTAAGCTAAAATGTTAATATTATTTTTTTCGAATTTTTATTAATTTTTTTGTTTTTTCTTTTCTGTTTTTTCATCTTCAACCTTTGGCCGGTCACCGGACCGGCGACCAGCTAGAGGCGAAAGCCGGCGAGGTTGGCCCCGCCGGCTGCTGGCGAGGGCTGCCCTCACCTGACTCGGGCTGCCCTCGCCTGACTCGGGCGAGGGTCGCCTGACTCGGGCGAGGGTCGCCCGACACCGGTGAGGATAGCCCTCGCCCGACCCCAGCGAGGGCCGCCCGAGCTGGATATGGCGAGGCCGGACCTCACCGGCGTCGGGCGAGGGGTATCCTCGCCCAACTCAGGCAAGGATGGACCTCGCTTGAGTCGGGCAAAGGCGGTCCTCACTTGAGTCGAGTGAGGGGGCGAGGGCCGCCCTTGCCTGATCTGGCGAGGGCCGACCTCGCCTGGGCGGGCGAGGGCAACCCTCGTCTGAGTTAGGCCACGGCAGCCCTCGCCCGCACCGGCGGGGCCAACCTCGCCGGCTTTTGCCTGCGATTGGCTAGAAGTTGAAGATGAAGAAAATAAAAAGAAAAGAAAAAATAATAAAAATCCGAAAAAATAAAAATATATTATTAAAAAATATTAGTTCGGGGTAAAATTGTCACATGTGTACCAATTTGAGGTTTTTCATAATTAAAAAAAATAGTTTATGGTAAATTTGTCACGGATTTACCAGTTTAGAGTAAAATTATCACAGGTGTTCTAGTTTGGGGTTTTTGGCAGTAAAAAAGAAGTTTGGGGTAAAATTGTCACTAGTGTACCAGTTTGGAATTTTTTGTGATTAAAAAAAATAGTTCAGGATAAAATTGTCACTCATGTACCAATTTTAGATTTTTGCTGGTATTAACCCTAAATTTATTCAATATTGTACTTACTTTAATTTATTATAATATCATTCTATTTAAATTATATTAATATATTTTGTAATTATAATTGACTAGTACATTGATTAATATTTCTTAAATATGATTTAGAATTATTATGTATTTAATATTGACCATATAATTCATTTTTATTAACTATAAATAACAATTATTAATCATCATTCATAATTGATCCTTAAACGTAATTGATATTTATTTAATAATAATTATATTATTCATTTGATATAACTGACTACAAAAAATTCAGCCATTATTTATTATTGGTGTTGAAACACGCTCTCTGCGCCTACCTAGTCGTGTGAATTAGGCATGAAAAGAAAGGAATTAAGTGACCAATTAATTGAGTGGATGTGTAGTGAGTAGTTTTTAATTATGTGTGAATTGGGCGACAAGTTGATGAAAGACAGTTTTAACTTTTAAGGCAAGGATAAAAGTTTTTGTACTATTTTCATTTAAATCAATTAAATACAATAAAAAAGGCTAAAAGATTACCCTCCATCTATGAGATCCCATCCTTTGATATGAGCGACCTCCTTCAGAGTCTCCTTCCATCGCTGCACTAAATCGCAACCAAACTTCTCCTCATGCTTCTGCAGAGCATCTTGGTACAGCCCAGTTTTGAGCTTGACATCTTCGGGATCCACATCGAAGAAAATCAGCATGATCAGCACTTTGTCGTCTCTATTTCTCAAGCAATCCACCATGTATTCCAGCTCGCGAAGACACCAAGCACTGGACGCGTAGTTTCCGGAGAAAATGGGCATAAAGATTGTGGAGCTCTTGCTTGCGCGCTCCATTTCGCCTCTAATCACTTTGCCTTTGCTGATCTTTTCATTGTCTATGAAAACACGAATCCCAGCTAAATCCATGGAGTGATAGAGGCAGTCGGCAAAATTAAAGCGAGCATCGAGCCCTCTGAAGTTCAAGAACACCTCATATTCAGCCCCCAACAATGACGACTCTACATCTCCTCTATCGCTCGTAAATGCCATTGTTCCATTGCATGAGTCCCTCCTCTCCATCTTCAACAGCTAAACTGTAGTGATTGAGTTTAATAATGAGGAGCGATGCAAGTGCAGTGTATAATAGATGTGATTTTAGAGGATTTATGGACGAACCAGACTCTCGGGAAGTCTCCATGGTTGCTTTGTGGTTTTTCTTGAAAGGGCAGGCAATAAAAGATCATTTTCATGAACTATTATAATGGATAGTATGAGTTTCATTGTCCTCCAAAAAGAAAATATATATGGATCGATTCCACTTGACGTTCAAATATATTAATCAGTATGAACGTCAATGACAAAAGATAGAAATCATAACCCTTGATATGATGTTGTACACGCCGGATTCGTGGAATGCTAATTCGTATTAAGAAAGTCAGCGTGACGTGTATTCGTTGCAACTTACAACAAGCAACCAATCACAAGTGGCAAACACAAAATTCAAAAATTGATCGATCGTGTCGAGATTAGATAACATCAATCTGCCAAGACAAAATACATCAAACATGAAAATGGAAGGTGGGAGGTGGCCATCAAACTTGGGACTCGGTTACCTAACGTCTTTTCTTCTCCGGACCAAAACCCAACATCAAACATGAAATGGAAGGTGGGAGGTGTGCGTTGCGTTACCTGACAGCACCATAATTCGTGTGGGTATCTTTTGGTTGGTAACATCTCAATAGGCCTGTCGTGTCGACCTCGCCAATCTGACTTGATGATTGGGATGATCTTAAACTGGACTAAGGCTGAGTCGGCCATGCTAAGTTCGGGAGAAGAATACTAGAGTGTCAAAATTTGTGTATGGCGCTCACTTTAGTGTCAAAAGTTTTCGTCGGCTCACTTATGTGCCAAATCGGAGGAAAAACGATCACTTAAGTGCTAACACCGAGAAATTCCGATCAAATTAATATATAGCTTTTATAATTAAAATTTTAATCTTAGTTGGATTTTTTAAAAAAAAAATAAGTCTATGTGGCATTTTCATGTGTACATTTAGATTTTTTAAATATGTTTTTTGATTTTTTTCCCATCTTTCTTCTCTTTCTTTTTCTTCGTCTACCACCAGTTACCGTCGGTGACTGGAGGCCGGCCACCAGCCACGCCCAGTCACCTGGCGTCGCTCGGACGAGGCCGCCATCTCCCGCCACAGGCAAGGCCCGGCCGACCCTCGCCTAAACGAGGGTGGGCGATCCTCGGCGAGGTCGAGCCCTGACGAGGCCACAGCAGCCTCGCCGGATATGGCAAGGGCGAGCCCCGGCGAGGTCGCTCGTCGCCCGGGCCATGACGGCCTCGCTGGGCATCGCTTGAGGGAAGGTGACGCCTAGAGAGGCCATCGTGGCTTGGGCGACGGGCGAACTCACCGACCCTCACAGGGGCTCGCCCGCCTTCGCCCAAGCAAAGGTCAACTAGGCCTCGCCTGTGGCGAGCAACAGTGGCCTCGTCCGGGCAAGGCCAGGCGATAGGTCATGGCCGATGGCTAGCTTCCGATCATTGACAATGACTAGAGGTAGAAGAAGAAGAAGAAAGAGAAGAAAGAAAAAAAATTCAGAAAAAAATATTTGAAAAATCCAAATGTACATGCTAAACTACGTCGTTTTGATGTGTACATGCTGACTAAATCCTTCAGTGAGCCACATCAGCTTCAGAAATTAATAAAATAAAAATACCATGTCGAATTTCCGACCAAACTGACTGAGTTGACACTTAGGTGATCGTTTTTCAAAAATTTTGGCACTAAAATGATCCAAAACAAACTTTTGACACTAAAGTGAGCGCCACACATAAGTTTTGATATTTCTGCTGTTCTTCACCCTGCTAAGTTTACTTTGCTTCTAGCATGACAGTGATTGATTGGATTTCGTTTGGTGCAAGAAACAGTATTGTCAATGGTCGATCCGATCGCGTTTTTGGAAACTTGACATTACAATCTTCTCTTGCATATCACGATAATCCGATGATTGGCATTATGTACATTTTATTGGATAAAGACAGCAGATTCAACCTCATTTTCGTTTCTTCTAGATTCTACTTGTATACTGTGTTGGTTACGATAAAATGACATCCAAGATCTCGATAACTAGAATCTAAAACACAGTAATAGAGTAAAAGGAATTTGTGCACCTATTTTAGAATCTATCATTCTTGATACGGAGTAGCGACGATCCTCAGCGCAAGTCTTCTCCTCTATTACCCTATGTATCACCGGCTCAATGAGACTGCCTCTCACAATTGGTGTTTGCCCCTTATGTGAGATAATTTGTGAATTAAAGTTAGAGAAGGGACTTGAGTACTATTTATAGAATTTTAAACTAGGCCCTCTCATCACAGGTCGAGCCTTACTCGACCCACACTAGCTAATTCCATATTGGACTAATTTAGAAACTTTATACCTAACCTTATTAGACCAACCCCGTAAAACGGTAAATTACAATATCAATTAATGTAGCTCACATCAGAAAACTCTTGCATTCTCCTACTTCGGCTATATTAATTTAAATTGTACTGTATGTGCACAACTTTATATTGGTCTAGGGATAATTCTTAATAGTCAATCTCATTCCATAAAGTCTCGAACACCGAATCATGGCGGTAACTGCATGTATACATATAGAGCCTTTCATGATCACAAATGCTTTTAACTTTACTGATATGTATTCAATATGGTAGTGTGACAACTGGATAACACCTCAAAAAGAGTAATACCTCATGTGTCATCCCTTTTGTCAGTCGATATTCTCTCTCCTTAAGTGTCACAAAACTGGATGTGTCACTAAAGAATATCCTTATGGTTCATATGAACCTATATGTCTTATCCTTATATTTGATTTTACGTTATGTGTAACAAAACATATCCTTAAGGCTAATAACTGGATGCCTCTAGCCTTTACTCAAGATTTACACAATACCGTGAGATTTCCACCGGATTTATGTATTCAACATAATAATAATGCGCTCATAAACAGCTTATTAAATGCCAAGGAATTGATACATATAAAAAAAATGTTACTAAATGTAATAAAACACGGATATAAACTTTATTAGAGTAAAGACAAAAGCAGCTCCTACTAAACAACAACATAAGGATGCTCCTATGTCACGCCCCGAACCTCATCGAGCACGCGACATCCCTCTAGCTCGGTCGGAAGAGTGTGACGTCCCAGGAAACGTCGCCGACCCAACGATTACATCAGAGTTAATCGCGCTGGAAACCAATATGAATCCCAGACAATAAAATTGGAGAGTACCAAGAAGAATTAGATCGCCAAACCACCAATAGTTTACTATACCTCGATATGCATATAAGATATCCATTTAGCAAACTAACTTATACTATACTGCCTTTTTCTAAACCATAAAAACATACATGCACACACACTACTATCTACAACCATCGACATACAAAAAGGATCGATGACCTGAGTTCCCTATTCATAAAAAATGGTACTCTTCAAAAGATCTACTCCTAACCTCCCTCACTAGCCCTGACGTCCACGAGACGGCGTCCACTTTGAGTTCGACTCGTCAGTACTCGAATTCGACTCCTCCTGAATCGTTGCTTCCACTAAGGACTCTGACTCGGCTCTGATCTCGATCAAGTGGTCTATGTCACCCGACTCCGCTGGGACCTCATCCCGCTCCTCTTCGACTGGCTCCTCGTCTGGCTCGTCCTCGGGCACATAGTAAGGATTGTACTTGTACACGGGTACCTCCTCCTGTTCATCCTCAGGCTCTACTTCTGGGGCTTCCTCGAGTTCTACTTCAGGATTGTCTTCTCCTCCTTCTTGCTCTTCCTTTGGGATCACCTCGAGATCTACGTCCATCGGATTGTATCCCGCCTGGGATTCTTCTAGTTTTGGCTCATGCTCGACTCCCGAGGGCTCAGGTGCTGCAGACGCAGGGTGAAGTCCGGACTAAGCTAGACTAGTCTCCAAGCTAGTCAGTTCGCCATCGGGAGAGGGGTATGTCTGATGGATCCCAATCCCTAACTCCATCAGAGGGGACGTCAAAAGCCGCGAACAGGACCGAACTCATCTGACCGTCTTTGAACATCCAGGCCGTGTAAATGTGGGCCTGCCAGTGGCGTAGTCCTATATCTACCCAAATTACAGTCGTATGCTTAACCCGGGTAAAATTATCGCCTATCGGGTATTCCATAACGTCGTGGTCGGTGTGCATGGGGATTCCGAAACGCTGTGGCGACGGCAGATTCATGGCTCGGACGGTGGTTTTGAAATGGTTTGGTTGATACAATCATAAGACACTTCTCAATAAGTTGCAACCTGAACCCTGCCAAGGCTACCACATATTCCAGACAAGTTCAACACATGCAACAACCAATGCACACAACAATATCCATACAATCACACATACCTGGACTTTGGCAACCCAGCCTGCGCATTAGTCTGCAATCACATCATTCAAAACACACACACACATCGATCACCCACATTTCTAGTCTACATTCTACGCTCGATCATTTTCTCAGCCAGCGTAAACACGCCTCAGGCTCACACGTTCTCATTGCGACCGGCATAAACACGCCTCAGGCCCGATTTCACTTACACTTTCCATACCACACGTCCCTTTCTCAATCACTTTCCTCACCTAGCGTAAACACACCTCAAGCTAACACAATCGTGTCCCAAGCATCGCACGCCTCGATCCGATCCCATTTTCTCTTTCTTTCCTCAGCCCGCACCAAATGCGACAGACCTATGTGATCGCGACCCGAGCTTGAAATGCCTCGGCCCGATCCCGGTCTCACTCGAGCTTAGCATGCCTCGAACCGATCTCATTTTCACACTTTCCTCAGCCCTCGCCACATGTGAAAAGCCTACATGATCGCGACCCGAGCTTGAAATGCCTCGGCCCGATCCCATCCTCACACGTGCACACACTCGGCATTAAATATGCGCACTCGGACGCACCCAAATCAATCAATTCAATTCAGCCACATCACAAATATACAACCAACACACAATTTTCCCCTTTTTCACAATCAAAACTACGACATCTCAATCCCGGCCTTTCACGGCACTTTCCCAAAATTATAAGCCGGATCTAATGGCGTAAACCACACACCAAACAGCATATCACAGCACTCAAAACAGCAATTTCCAGCCATCGATCGGCCACTTAAAATTCATCCAAACCTTCTAATTCTAATCCTAAGGCCCGCTAACCAAATCGGCCCCTAATTCCCACCAAATTGCATCTAAATGGATCCGAAATTACCCAATACACTAGGCGAGGTTTATATTAAACTTACTCGACTCTAGACTAACTCAACTAGAATGGAAAAAGGGCGGTGACAACCGGCAGTCACGCGGCGGTGAGTGGCGATTGCGAGCGGCGGAACGGCGAGCGGCGGAACGGCGAGCGACGGCAGCTTGGGCCGGCTTGGCTTACCCATAACCAAGAGAGAGAGAGAGTGGGTGACCCGAGAGGTGAGAGAGAGGGGGACGGTGGTGGTGGTGTGAGGCGGTGGGGGCTTGGCTCGGTGGCAGAACGGCGTAGCGCGATGGGCAGTGGCCGGCGGCGGCACGGTAAGAGGGAGGAGAAATGATAGGTGAGGAAGAGGGGGAGGGTGTGGCCAAGAATGGAGAGAGAAAATGAGGAGAGAGAGAGAGTAGTCTTAGTCTTATAGTTCAAGTTTTGACTTCTTTTTGGCAAATTACCATCTTGACCTTTACTCTAAAATCCAACCGACGGCGGAGATTCGATCTTATCTTGGGATCGACAGTCGAGATCGAATCTTTTCTGAAAATATCCAAGGGCAATTTGGGAATTTCATATTCCAAGGGTAAAATTGTCCATCCAAAAAGTTAAGGCAAAATGACCAAAATGTCCTTCCCCTTTAACACTTGCCCTTTATAAACCTTTAGGGGTAAAATGGTTGCTTTCCAATTTTCTTGCTAAAATTGAATTTTTCTGAAGGATTCGATAAAATCCAAAGATGTACGTTCCAAGCACAACCTCATCCTAACGTCCTGTCGTGACTTCCTAATTTTTCCGATGCCCAATTTGATCTCTAATTAATAATTGAATTATATATAACGTAACTCAAGTGTTTCTTAAACTAACGGGCGGCTTTTGAGGAAATTCGTACATTCGACCCGTGACTGATAATAAATCGGGTCACGTGTAAGTTCATTTGGTTCGTAACGACTTCGGTTGTCATATAATCACGAGGATCGATCGCTAGTTCCGTCGAGTACGATCGTTCGGTATAGGTTCTGAATCATTCGTCAATTCATTTCGTGGTCAAACGGAATCACCCTCGATCCGCTGGTATGACAGTGACAAATCGGCCTATAACTATCCTAAGATCGGCCTACATTGACTCAAAATGTCACCTCGACGATTTTATGGTCGAAAGTCAGTTCATGATCAAATTTTTTTTAGTCGCGCGAATTTAAGTCCCTAATTAGCATTTCCCTAATCGTTAGTATCTCAGGACTGATCAGTTCCGAGCAAGACTAACTACGAGTACATTCATAAAAGCAAGCATTTCATAAATCCCAAATGGGCAATTTTTAGGATATCACATCCTAAGCCCATGTTAATGACTTGTCTTTCAAATACACAAGCGTGAATGCCTTTAGTTAGTGGATCTATAACCATATCATCTGTAAGAATATGCTCTGTTGTAATATCATCATTCTGAACTATTTCCTTTATAGTAAAAAACTTAACTGTATTATGCTTAGAACCCTTGAGATTTCTATTGTTGTTAGTAAACAATACTGCAATTATTGTCACAATATAATTGTATGGGTCTATCCATAAAATCAAATATGGTCAACTCCCTAATGATGTTTCGGAGTCAAAGTGCCTAAATAGATACTGAAAAGCATGATATAAACTCCGCTTGCGTGGTAGAGGATAATATAGATTTCTATTTGTCACTTTTCCATGATACTGCACCTCTTGCTAACTTAAAGATGTATTATGTTGTCCATTCCAGTAAAGTCTTAATTCCAATACCTTACTAGCTGCAGATCCTGAACATATTTGTAAATTAGCATATAGTCTCTTGTTACTCTTTAAGTACCACAAAACCTTCTTGGCAGTAACCCAATTATTGTGTCCTCGATTTAACTGATATCTGTCTAGATGTCATGTTACAAAAGCAATATCTACCCTAGTGCAAATTTTAGCATACATAATAATTCTGTAAAATTCTCAATTTTAGTCCTTGGGAAATGGATATAGTTCAAGTTTGGTATTTTTCAATTGGAACCAAATTTTTTACTATTGTTCTTCAAAGCACAATTTCGGATCCCTTGTACCCCATTCGTTTTGTTATTTTTGTGGAGACTTGTGTGATCCAAATTTCTAGACACTTCCTTCTTAAAAGTTTCTCCAAATATCTTGAAATTTTACATACTTTAATTTCAGAATTTTTGGACTTGATATGAGTAGTACGATAGCCCAAGCTTTTCTACTCTTCCAAACATCTCGAAACCGCTTGTACCCCCTTTTTTTTTTATTTTCCACAAGCTTTTCTGGGACGATTTTAGAAACGTTTCCTTCACAGAAGTTATTGAGAACTTCTCTTTCTATAACGTATATAAATTTGGGAATTTTGTGAGATGATTTGAATTCTAGACAGAGCTTACTTTGAGAAACAAGAATTCAGTTCCAATGAACTGTTTTTAGTCTGTCTTTGAGCTATTAAAAATGGTGTTTACAGAAAGATTCCGATTTTATGTTCTTCATGAGAAATGTTTGTTAAGGCCTTGTTTATGACATATTCAAATTTGAGAATTTTCCAAGTCCATTTACTATATTTTCAAGTCCGATTTCTTGAACTGTACAAAGCTGTCCGATTTTGTCAGATCTCAAATATTCATCAATTTCTATATGAGAACGTTGGAATCTCGACTTGATGTCTTTTAGTGATATTTATGGACATTCCCGCACCGAACCTCGGGTTGAACGATATTATTATACATGTTTTGTCGTGGAAAACCCTCAGAAATTATGGAATTGATTATGATGCAAGTTTGCGACTTAAATGTTGATTAGTTGTTATTGTGCAACCCGATGGTGCTGAGTTATTGTGAGCCGAACCAACATTTCTAGAGGCCAAAATAGGCTCCACATTTGTTTAATTGGGAAGAAACTATAAGATAAGCTTTGATCTAGTCAAATCTTCCTCAAGAAGCCTCTATTATTGGCCATAAGACTTTAGGAAACCCTTTCATCATGACTAGCATTAAATGGGCTTGGACTTTAGAGGCCTCTTCATCATGACATGTCATTAATTAAGATAAGCTGAGTTGTCCATTGCATTTAATGCCTTGGACACCAATTATTGCTAGAACCAAGAGGAGAGTTGGCCAAGGAAAATGGTAGCCGAGAGAGAGAGCCCGCTCAAGAGATTAGCCGAGAGAGAGAGAGAGAGAGAGAGAGAGAGAGATCTAGAAGCCAATTGTGGTTAGATTTTCTAGGTCACTCTCATCATGACAAGCCTTAATGGAAATTGGACTTTGAAACCCTCGTCATCATGAATATCATTAATTAGCTTGGACTTTGAGGTACCATCATCATGACTAATATTAATGGTCTCGAGTGAGGAGCAAGTTTGGAGTCTTATAAATAGGAGAAGGCCCCCCCTTTTTACACACACACGACCACCTTTCTCTCACGCCATTCTCACGCCACTCTCTCTCCTCACACACTCGGCCACCCTTCTCTCTTGCTTCATTACTTCTTGTTCATATCGAGAAAGAGAAAAAGAGAGAGAAAGAGCTCACCGACTAGCCCGTGTCTCTCCTTGTTGTTCGGTCAATAGGAAGCCACATCCAAGGCCCATGTGTTCGTGTTCAAACTTGAGATTCGCCAAGACTCCCGTGTTCCTTTTTTGTTCTAGTTCTATTTCATAGAGTAAATAAACTTCCAAATATCGGCAAAGGAAGTTGTGATAAGTTATGACACGGTTTGCTTGGACCGTTTCTCGGTAGTTTCGTTGGTTGTAGTTCTTCAATTCTCGATTTAATCATGTTTCGTGTTTGACGTTTGTTTTAGAGACAGAATTGAGACTTGAATGGCAAGGTGCGCATGTTATAGCCATGCTTGATGTTCTCTTTTATGAACTTTGCTATTGATCTGCCATCGATGCGAGTACGGTAAGGGCTAAATTGTGCTAACGGCGATCCCCTTGTCCTCACTTGATATTAGTAGGTTTACTTGCCGAGTCTTCTCGACTCATCCCCGTTATTTCCTTTTTAGGTCCGAAGAAAAGGGCAAGATAAGATCGAATCTGAGCTGTTGATTTGAATTGTGAGTAAAGGGCAAGATGGTCATTTGCCACTTTGGTCCAAATTTCACTATTTAATTCAAGACTTTCACTCTCCTCTCACTTCCTCTCTCCCCTCACGGCAACACCCCCCATCGTGGATTCTCTTTCTCTCTCTCCTTGCCGATCGCCGTCGAGCCATCATCACCGGTCGCCGCCGCCCACCGCAGCAAGCCGCCACTACCCCATGCCATCCCTCACGATTTTCTCTCTCCCCCTCTCTTCCCCGTGTGGCCGTGGGTCTCGGCCGAGCAAGTCACTACCGTCGCCGTGAGCCGATTGCCACCGCCAAGCCGTGCCGCCGCTTGCTGCCGTCCCCACAGTTCCCGATTAAGTGTCGCCGCTTTCCGTTCTAACCGATTTAGTCTAGAACTCGGTAAGTCGCGCTCTAAACCCGATTGAGGACATTAGGTATCGACGAATGATTATAACGGGGTGAAATTGGGTTTATTTTGGTTCGGGTTTATACGATTTATGAGCGGAAAGGTTTAGCGGGCCTAGGATTGAAATTTGGAAAATTTTATTGAAAATTTTGAGGACGACCGTGGGCTGTGGATGACTATTCATTAGGCTGTGATGAGCCGATCGGGACGCGAGTTGGATTTTTAGAACCGGCAATTAATGGTGAGAAAGTATCGTGAAGGACCGGAATTGATCCGACGCCATTTGGTTAGAGAAAAATGGCAATATGTGTGTTTAAGACGTGTTTGAACTATTATTGAATTGTTGTAATAAAATTTAGTGTGTGGTTGTGTAATTGATCGATTGAAATATGCCTGTCTGGTGCACGGTTGGGACAGATTGATTTAATTATTGAAATTAGCCATGTCAAATGATGAGTGAACATGTTTTACATGTGAATTGATGCGTGCACGGGCCACATGTAATGGGCCAGTGGAATGTGGTAAATGTGTGTTGAGCATGTGCGTGAGTAAGAAAGTGATTGTGTATGGCATGGCATGTGAGATTGTGGAAATCGTGCCATCTTGAGGCGTGTTACGCGGGACAATGCCCGGTACTATCGGAAGACTGCCAGCCTGAGGCGTGTACTTCAACGCGGGTTGCGCAGTAGGTGGTAGATGTTGAGCCTGAGGCGTGTACGTTTACGCGGGCAAGATACATGGCTTGAGGCGTGTACATTAATGCGAGGCCTGAAGTGTTGTGATAAGTGGTCGTAGTGTACCTGAGGCGTGTACTTCAATGCGAGTCACTGGTGAGGAATGTGGAAAAGAGATAATGAGAACGGAATGAGTGTACGACATGAGATTTGCATATGTTTGTGATCGTGTATGAAATACCTGCTATGTGACAATTTGATGTGCGTGAACGTGTGTGTTTTGTGATTGTCTGGAGGTACATGATAGCCTAGGTGGGGTTTAGGGGTGTACTTACTGAGATGTAGTCTCATGTTTGTTTCCACCAACATTTTCAGAACCCCAAACTGAGCCATGAATCCTCCGCCACCGCCACCTAAGCGTTTTGAAGTACCAATACACACTGAGTTTAATATTGCAGAGTTTCCTATGGGTGATGGTATGACCTGGATTAAGCACACTACAACCATTTTTATAGAGGTAGGACTACCTTTATTTGAGACCCATGTCTATACTGCTTGGTATTTTCGGGACGCAGCCGGGGATGAGTTTGGGCCCGTTAGGGGTTTCGATGTTTCATTTGATTTGGTTGGAGATTGGGACCCATCTGCCATACCCCTGATAGACGGTGAGTTGACTAGTGCAGAAGTTAGTCTGGCTTAGTCCGATTTACATCTAGAACCCGCAGCACAAGCATCGTCAGATGCTAAGTACGAACCCAAGCCCGAAGCGTCGCAAGTTGAAGTTGATCCAATGGATATAGACTTAGAACTTATCCCCGAGGAAGAACCAGGTGAGGTGGAGCCCGAAGTGGAACCTGAGAATAATCCCGACAAGTCTGAGGAGCCTGAGGGAGAACCGGAGTACATACTCACATTTGAGCAGTATATGGATCCCAATTTTGTGCCTGAGATCAATTTCTTTGATGTATTCGCTAAGAAATATCAAAACAAAGTTCCAATGGAGTTGGGTGACATTAATCACTCGATTGAGATCGAGGCAGAGTCGGAATCCTTGGAGGATCAGACGGTTCAAGAGAGTTCGGAATCAGAGGACGAGGAGTCAGACTCGGGATAGACGCCGAGTAAAGAGATGTAGGGGCTAGCCTTGAGGTTTAGAATAGTAGGTTTTTAGAAAGTACCATTTTTGAGTTTAGAATGCCAGGTCACCGGTTCTTTTTTATATCGATGATTTTTAGTACGGTGTGCACATGTATATTATGGGTTGTAAAATTGTAAATGGTATGGTATAAGTTTGAATGAGAAAAGCATATGTATATTCTCCCTGACTTTCCTAAGTTTTTCATTGTCCAAGTTAATTATGCTTTTCGCTGTGGATTTAAATCTTTGATGATTGTAAGTGAGGTCGGCGATAATCTGGGACATCGCATTAATTGACCAGCTATGGGATGTCACGAGCTCGACGGGGGTTCAGTGCATGACAACTAGTATGGTACATCCTTCATTTGGGCTTTCTTAATATCCAAATGAGGACAATGTGACAGATTCAGTTCAGCACCCTTAATGTTAGGAGCAATTCCTGGCTTGCAATACTATAAACTGAATCTTTCTCAAATACGATCAATATATGCCCTCTAAGACAAATCCTATATATTGCGAGAATGATCCCTAAGAATCTAAATACCAAGGACCAAAGATGCCTTACCAAGGTCATTCATATCAAAAGAATAAATTTCCTCCTACTGACCTTGCAACACATACACTAATTTACTTTGTTCTCAATAAAACCGAAAGAAGTGATGACACTATGAAACTTTAAGTACCATTATCTAGAAGATTGGTTGAAGTCATAAATCGACCTTTTCAATCTATATATAAGCTTACCTGAATTATCCGCTGCAAACCCTTCGGGTTGCTCCATATAAACCTCCTTATCAAAGATCTCCATTCACAAAAGTAGTTTAAACATTCATTCGATATAAACCCATATCGAAATAAGCTACTCATGTCATGACCACTCTAAAAGAATCTTTAAAAGAGATCGGAGAAAAAATTGCTTTAAAGTCTACTTCTTCTCTCTAAGTGAAACCCTTGACTATTAGTTTGGCTTTAAATTTCTCAATCCTTCCTATGGAGTCCTTTTTTTAGTCTTATACACCCACTTACAGCTGATGAGCTTGTGACTTTCAAGCAATTCAACAAGCTCCTAAACACCATTATGTTTCATAAATTGTATCTCGTTTTTCATTGCATCCAACTACAAATCTAACTGAGGACAAGAAGTAGCATCTGTATAAATCACTAGATCAATTACACAACCGATATCGTAGTCAGACTCCCCTAGATAGACTATATGGTTTGGTGGTAAGCTAATCATCTATACCTATTTAATCTCCTAAATGGAGCTACTGCAACCTTATGCTACACCTGAGGGGTTTGAAGAACTTCATTAGGAATTGTCTCAATAACAGGATCCTAAATCTCAATAAGTTCATTCTATAGTGTGGAAGGCTCCGGAATCATTTGTATAGGTAGAGAGAAAAAAACACAGCGGTTCCCACCATATTATTATCCTTAATAGTCTATGAGCAGCTACACTTTTCAGCTACGTCAAACTTCAAAAACTTCGCTGTCTGTGATTCCATAATTCTTGTGCCTCTATCAATATTATAAAATTGATATCCCTTCAATTGATCTAGATATGATATGAAGTAACATTGAGTGATTATGGACTTACTTGATGTTTGATTAGATAACCCTACCTCTGCAGGACATCCTAAGACCTTAAGATGGTCCAAACTTGATTTACATCCAATCCATAAAACTCAAAATGAGTCAATGGAACAACTGCCACAAAAAATCATGCAAATTAATCCTACTAATCATACTGCTCATCATATTCATAAAGGTGCGATTGTGCCTTTCGGCCATACCATTTTATTCAAAACTCCTAGGCATAGAAAGTTGAGTTACTATCCATAATCCTCCAAGTATTTGACTAATGACCCTTTAAGCTGTCCAGTATTGCCATGTTTGCCTAAATACTCTCCACCATAGTCAGATTTGACAACTATTATGATTTTTTTCCCAATTGTATCTCAACTTTTGTCCAAAAAATCTTGAACTTATCAATAGACTTAGACTTTTTCTTAATCAAGTACAGATAACTATATTGAGAATAGTCATCAATAAATGTGATGAAACAAAAATTTCTACACAATGTTGACATATAAGGTCCACTAATATTAGTATGAATGACCTCCATCAGGTCCGAATTTTGGACCGCAATTTTCCTCTTTATCTTAGTCATTTTAACTTTACAACAGTCTATCTAAGTCTCTCGGTCACTTTTAAAAGCAAGCAGAATGTCGGCCCTTATGAGTCTTTCCACTCTTTCACTAGAGATGTGACCAAGCCATTGTGCCACAATGCATAAGATTGTTCCTTAGATAGGGATCTTTGAAAACAATCTTTTCAGCTGTATAAGCGATGTATATATCATTGGGAGTTAACCACAATCTATACAATACATTAGACATATTGTAGCACTCAACCTTATTTGAATTAAAGAACGTAGAAATAATATTATTTTTATTTTTATTTCAAAAGAATAGCCATCTAAAGGAAAATACGTAAAATTTGTTTCTTGACATCATATTAAAACCAGTATCTAGAATTAAAATGATAACTCCCACGAACTCAACGTTAACTTTATTGTTATTTCCCATAGTGAGCTTTGATTCATCCTAATTTGGCTTCCTTTAGTTTATGGATCCCTATATGGTAAATGCAACATGATTTATTGCACCACTATCTCGCCACCATGAACTAGACGGGGCTTTCGAAAGATTAAACTCACAAATAAATGCCAAAGAATCATTACCTGTATGCTCTCGCTTGAATAACCAAGTTTTATATTTGTTGTAGTTTTTCTTTATGTGACCTCTCTTCTTACAAAAGAAAGGGCGGTCACCATCCTTCTTGAATGATACTTTCTTAGGACCTAGATAGTCAGAATGACTGGTGTGACATTCTGGAATTTCCGCCAATTGGAATTTATTGAATAATTGAGTTTTATGAGATGTGCTCGCAGTAAATTCTCGTCCAGAACTGATCATTCCTGGGAATGCTAACCATTAGGGAAAGGCTATTAGGGGAAATTAAATTCGCGCGACTAAAGAAAATTCGATCGTAAATGGATTTCGACCATTAAATCGCAGAAGTAATATTTTGAGCCACTGTTGGCCGATCCAAGGATAGTTAGGGGTCAGTTCGCTACTATCATAGTAGTGGATCACGGGTGATTCCGTTGAACCATGAAACGACTTGACGAATGATCATGAAATTATACCGAACAATCGTACCCCTCGGATCAAGTGATTGATCTTTGCGATTTTAATGACAATCGAGATCGTTACGTACCGAACGGACTTGCACGTGAATCGATTTAGTATCAGTCACGAGTCGATTCTGCGAATTTCCCTAGCAAGCCGCCCGTTAGCTCGAGAAATGCTCGAGTTGCATTTAATAGAATTTAATTATTGAATTTTCGCTCAAATTGGACACCGGAAAATTAGGAATTCACAACGAAACACTAGGACGACGTTGCACGTGACACGTGTCAATTTTTGGTGCACCTAAATTCTTTGGAAAAATTCGATTTGGGCAAGAAACGAAGAAAGTGACCAAAATACCCCTAGGATTCATTAAAGGGCATGTTTCATGGGCAAAGGGCATTTTGGTCATTTTGTCCTCAAATTTTGGATTGGACAATTTTGCCCTTGAACTTTTTGAGAAATTACAAGTATATCCTTGGATATTTTTGGTAAGATTCGATCTGGGCTGTCAATTTCAAGATAAGATCGAATCTGGACCATTGATTGAAAAGATTAGACGGGGGCGAGATCGTCATTTTCCACCTTTGGTCAATTAGTCAATCTTATCATCTTTTTTTCTCTTCTTTTTCTCCTACGTGAGCAAACCCCCCCTTCCAATTTCTCTCCCCCTCTCCCTCTGAAACCCTCCTCCACCGTGGGTTTTCTTGGCCATCTCTCCTCCATGCCGGCGCCACCGCTTCGCCGCCGCATGCCGGACCGCCCTCAAGCCGTCGTCCACGTCGCCCTCAAGCCATCACCATCCTCAAACCTCACCATCTCTTTCTCTTTTTCTCTCTCTCACCATGGGTCTCGGCCAAGTGAGACCCACACCGCCGCTGCAAGCCAATCGCCGTTGCCGAGCTTCGCCGCCGCTCATCGGAGGCCGTACGCCGTCCCCGTCGTGTCTGTTTATGTGCCGCCGCTCTCCGTTCTAGCCGATTAAGTCTAGAACTAGGTAAGTCTCGCCTAAACCCAATTTAGGACTTCGGGTATCGACGGACGATTTTGGGCGAAATCTATATAAAATTAGGTGCGGAATTGCATGAATTGGGAGCAGAAATTTTATGGCGGGCCTTACGATTTAATTCGGGCATTATTTATTGGAAATTAGTTAATAACAGTGGCTGTGATTTACTGTTGACGGGGCTATGATGATTTGTTTGGGATGCAAGTTGGGTTTTTAGAATCGATATTTTATGGCGAGAAAGTTTCGTGAAGGATCGGAATTAATCCGACGCCGTTTGGTGGGAGAAAAATGAGAATTTAAGTGTCGGATGTGTATTTACATTATAAATAAATTGTGGTGATTAAATTTAGTATGTTGTTGGGCAATTGGTTGATGTATTTATGCCTATTGAGTGCACGTGGGGGCCAAATGATTTTAATCATTATATTGGCCAGGTCAAATGCCGAGTGTGCATGGATTTTATGTAATTGGTGCGTGCACGGGCTATGTGTGATGGGCCAGTTGTATGTGGTAAATGCGTGTTGGGCGTGTGCATAAGTGAGAAAGTGATTGCGTGTGGCATGTCATGTAAGATTGTGGAAATTGTGCCGTCCTGAGGCGTGTTACGCGGGACGATGCCCGGTACTACCGGAGGACTACCAGCCTGAGGCGTGAACTTCTACGTGGGTTACGCAGTAGGTTGTAGGTGTTGAGCCTGAGGCGTGTTACGCGGGCAAGATAGATGCCCTGAGGCGTGTACGTGAACGCAGGCCTGAAGTGTTGTGTTGAGATAGTCGCAGTGTACCTGAGGCGTGTACGTTTACACGGGTCACTGGCGAGCGATGTGGGAAAGATAAGATGAGACTGCAACGAATGCGCGAGAATGTGAGTTAATTATGCATGTGATTGCATTTGATGCGATTTTGACTAATGTGCATGGAGTGAGTAGTATAGGCTCAGGTAAATAATGGACATGTTTGATATGTGGTGATTTGGTATTTGCGTGCGATTGTGTTTCTTTGAAATTGTCTGGAGGTACGTGATAGCCTAAGTGGGGTTTAGGGGTGAACTTACTGAGAAGTGTTCTCACGGTTGTTTCAATCGAAATTTTAGAACCCCGATAGGAACCATGAATCCCCCACCACCACCACCAGCACGTTTTGGAGTCCCGATGCACACCGATAATGGAGTAGCAGAGTTTCCCATGCCTGACGACACGACCTGGATTAGGCAGACCACCACCATTTTTGTAGAGGTAGGATTACCGCTGTAGGAGATCCAAGTGTATACAGCCTGGTTCTTTAGAGACGCGGATGGGGATGTATTTGGGCCGATCAGGGGGTTTGATGTCCCATACAATTTGGTCGGGGATTGGAATCCATTAGCAGTACCCCTAATAGACGGTGAGTTGACCAGTGTGGAAACCAGTGTATCCCAATCAGTTGTGCATCCAGCGTCGGGCGCGCAGGCATCGCCAGAGGCCGAACATGAACCCGTGCCCGAAGAATCTCAGGCCGAGGACGACCCGATGGATATAGATTTGGAACCGATTCTTGAGGAAGAGTCGGTGGGAGTAGAGCCCGAGGTCGAACCTGAGTACGTACTCGAGAGCCAGAGGAGTCGGAAGAGTCTTGGGGAGAACCAGAGTACAATCTCCCTTTTCAGCAGTACTTGGACCCTAACTATGTACCCAAGATAATTTCTTCGACTTTCTGGCTGAGGAGTACAAAAAATATGTTCCAGCTGAGTCGGGCGACATTAACCACCCGATCGTGATTGAGGCGGAGCTGAAGTCCTCAGATGATCAGACCGTTGAGGGGAGTTCAGAGAGTTCAGATTTGGGTGAAGAGGAATCAGATTCTGAGTGGACGCCATGCAAGGATCGTCGAGGCTAGTTTAGTGGTTCGGAGTAAGTTTTGAGTAGGTACTATTTTGGGGTAGAAAGCCAGGTCACCGATCTTTTTGGATGTCGATGGTGTGTGCTGTGGTGTGCAAGTGTATGTGGTGTTAGTAATATGGACTGGTTGTAAATCATGGATATTGTATAAGTTTGAATGAAAAGAAAAATGTATATTCTCCCTGATTGATTTCTCCAGTTTCATTTTGTCCGGGATTAATGGTTATATCCGCTGTGGTCGTAAATCTCTGATGACGATTTGAGGTTGGCGATAACCTGGGACATCGCCCTAATTGACCAGGCGGGACGTTGCGGGCTCGGCGGGAGTCTGGGGCATGACAACCGGTGGTTTCATGAGTTTGTTTATGAGTATGATTTTGGACCTCTTACTCTTCTTGTCCCTAACCTAAGCAGAACCACTATACTTCGTGTTGAAGAGTCCTTGCAGATGTGTTCTAATCTCAGCATTGGACAAGACATGATTCCAAACCATCAAAGCTTTCCATCATTTTTTTAGCAATGCAGTCAGCTAGCATAACACTCTTCAAGTGTTCCTGAATGGATTGCTTCATTGATAACAAACAAATCCAATTGTTTTTTTTTACCAAGCAGTACAGTGTGCTTTCTCGGGATCCATACTAGTGGCAGTGAGATCTATCAGCTTTTCCTTAATAAGAGCAATATTAACATCCACCAGCTCCATCTCAAACAGAAAATCTTCTTACCATTTCTTAAAGTCTGAACCAGAAAGAGCCTCAATCCTAATAGAGTTATCTTTTTTAGAGAAGGTGACTAATTTGTAAGCAATGTATACAATTAGCATTATATGTGAGTACCATGTAACTTAAAACCGCATAAATACACATCCTGAGAGTTACATACATCATTATATAAACACCTGTAGGCAAAATATATGACATGCAATTATAGACTCTCCACATGACAGCAGCCATAAGAATATATTCCAACCTTCGTGAATTCACCACCTTTGGGTGTATGAACCACTAGGATCGGTTACTCCTTAAGCATATGCTATCCATGTATCCTTACATAAACGAATACACAATCACCTCCTTTGGGAGTATGACCAATCATTAGAATAGGAGACAACCCACCACAATATGAGACCGACATTTCTCAAACCCAATCAAGTTTTCCACTTTGGCGGTCACAACCCAATTGAATCCTTGAAACATCTCTCATGCTAGGTTAATAAACTTAATGTCTCACAAATACCATATACATGTGATTTTCTTGAAGACATGGGCAATTTGTCACTAAAATCACATGTTTTGCTAATTACATTACTCCATTCATTGATAGACAATGAATTATACTCTACACATTCCTTATGTGGTGAAATACATGTGAGCTACCATATGTATTTTCGAAACTAAAGAGGAATACAAGAAAATATGAAAAAATACCATAAAAATACACGTATATAGGGTTTTAAACATATTTTCACATCCTTAAAAGCATCAAACATGTAAAATAAATACACTACAGTGTAAAGCATCTTAATACGAGTGTGTCGATACCAAGAACGTCCCAAACGGACGTCGGACGCACCCACACATGCCACCGTAGTGCGTAATACGTACGCACTTGTTCAACCAGTTAAACAGGTCTGAACCGCCAATCCGACCGATTGACCAGTGGTCAATCGGGTTGGGTCAAGTCGAAATCGGGTCAAGTCACCCAGTTGAGTCATGGATCTGGCTAGCTTCTGAGTCGAGTAACCTAGTGACCCTCTTCGCCCTTAGTTGGCGTCAGCATGGCGCGTGTAAAGCATGCACTGGCCACGCCGGCATGTGGGAGCGTGTGGGTGCATGCGTGAATGCGTAGGCGGGCATGCGAGCGCGTGCTTTGCCCATGCCACCACCCGCTGGTGCGTTGCCGTGCGTAGGGGCACATGCGATCTCCTTCGGTGGTGCACCGCCTATGGTTTTCCTCATCTCGTCAAGTACATTTTGAATATATGATCAAAATCAAATTTTGCCAAACAAAAAATCACAAAAACTAGCCAAATCTGTATGTTCTACATCTAGTCTATGGTTGCACTGATACCACATGTTGGTCACGATAAAACAACAGCTAAGATCTCCATTGCTAGAATCTAGAACATAGTAATATAGTAAAAGGAATTTGTGCACCTAATTTGGAATCTGTCGTTCTTGATGCAGGATAGCAACGATCCTCAACGCAAGTCTTCTTCTCTATTACCCTCTATATCATTAGCTCAATACAGTTAGCATTTGCCTTTTATGTGAGATAATTTGTGAATTAGGGTTAGAGGAGGGACCTGAGCACTATTTATAGAGTTTTACGCCAGACCCTCTTATCACGGGTCGGGCCTTACTCGGCCCATACTAGCCAGTCCTATATTAGACTAATTAAGAAACTTTATATTTGAGCTTATTAGACCAACCCTGTAAAACGATAAATTACAATATCAATTAATGTAACCTACGTTAGAAAAACTCTTACATACCGACATCTCTCTTTGCATTACCATACACAGCTCATCGGATTCAAGTAAGTAGGGTCCTCTTACTATGGTATCTGGCCTCTTTTAATGTGTTTTAATGTTTGCATAGGCATACATCGGGTCCGTTTATAAGAAATAATGTAGAGCTCATCCTATAAGCATCAAACTAACCAACTTGATGTGAAATGAATTCGTTATTCTTAGTTTGCTCATTTATTGCGTGCCCACATTTGCCCATGATTGAACATAATTTGATAGAAATGTCTCCAAAGGAGGAGAAATTGATAATTTTAAACCAAATTGATCGATTTTAGTGCGCAAAAGGAGAGAAAAGAAAAGGCAACGATGCTTTCATGCTTCGTGGTATACTTAGTAGATGCCACTAGTATGGAAATCTAAAACAATAGAAAATGTGCTAAATGTAGCTACACTATAACTAAAGTTTCACGAATGTGCGAAATCATTGATTGATGGAGGACGCCGAGCTTCTTAGGGATACTATCCTTTTATGATACAACAGCCTTTAAAGTAGGGAGTGCTATCCTTATTTCCATATATGTGGGATCTAATCCAACCTAGAGGGTTTTGCTGACATATCGCATTCACAACCCATGAGCAAGAGATTCTCAAGAAACATGCACTGTACGCAAACTCGTACCTAAATGTTTGAACAACAAGCTTAATCTAATAATAGTCAAGTCCTTTCGTAAGAGCATGACCAGAATTAAGATATGTTAAGTGCATCTTTTGAGCAACTATCGTAGTGGCATGGATAAATTGTCATCGAACGACACGACTTCCATAGTGCCGCTTTAACAAAATGTGTAATGTGTCATAATGGTGAAAAATGCTAGAGACAACACAAAAATTTGAACTTCCAAAAAGTTTACAAGCATATTTTCTTCTCTATATAGATAAGCATCAACTCAACAAGTGCAAATCATTTCAATGATTGGTAACCTACCGTCGGTTTATTTCAAGAAGAGACTGACCACAAGTGAGAGAACTCAAGATCAGCTGGATCTGATAGAAATATCATCTCAAGCATAATCGGACATCACTTTTTTCAGGATTGTGATCGGGTCGGAATAAACAAAAAAATCAAATCATACGGTTTACGAGCAAAACGACAGCTGAAAGCTTAACAGCATTCATGTATCTGTCATACAGAGGGTTCTTGCAAGGCTGTGTTAGTTCTTGATGAGGCTCAGATATAAATGGAGAGACATGAAAGTCTACCCCAGCCTTGGTTACTTCTTCCGAACTTGGAGCATCCCACTGCAAAACCCACAATAAATTTCTGTCATAAAAGTTAAGAAAATGTGTAAGGTTGGAAAAATCGGGACTGACTTTTACCTTCTGAACGAAGTCCTTTTCCACTGGCCGTGCCCGACCCTACAGAAGGCAAAAAAAATTATTAATAAATAATGAAAGTAACTTGCAGGACATCATGCCATTAATTTTAGGAACAGAATCTTGCTTGACATGGAAGTAACTATCCACATAAGATGACTACTTTAAACCAACTGCAGTAAATGTCACTCGCTTTAGATTTGACTCAAGCAACTAACACACAAGATCCAAATGATTTGATTGTTCGTGTTTTAACTAAAGGTGGAGTAATGAGAGTACAAGAGCTAAACACCAAGAGGACTTACTCCTGCTCCAACAAGAATAATTTTATTGGTCATGCCACCAAAGCGGAGGTACCTCATGTATTTAAGATTCATCTGTAACAAAGTATGTCCACCATGGTGACGTAGACCACCTATGCTACCGAAAACGGTGCCATGGAGTAGATTGAAACTCAGAATCTTAGGAATCTAGGATTGAAGTTCTGTCTCATCCAGCCAGGAGATATCATACCTTACTCTATGATGTCTAGCTAATAACTTATTGTATCAAGTTGTCATCACACAAATTGAGAGAAACTCATAGGGAAATCCTAGCCCTGAAATTGTCAATTACGCAGTAGACTGACTCTATATCTCGAAAGAGCTAAAAAGATTATAAACATTAAGAGAAGGTTCTCACATGTGGTCTCAAATAAGTCCCTTGCAGGTAAACGAACTTATATATCGTATCAAGAAAAGTTCTGTGCTCCTCAACGTCCCCTGCAAATATATTGACAATTTGATCAGAAACAACATTTAGGGAAAAAACAGTGAAAGAACCAAAAGATCATAGTCGAGGGAAGCAGATTGATACTGATAGCAAAGTTGCACGTTCTTGAAGTGCACTTGAGGGACATTGTTTCACACCTTCCACATTAGTTTATCTATCACATCCCACCTGATTCAATATCTGGGTCCACTCAAATACACTCATTCCAAATCCGACCCTTCCATTGCTGCAGCCACAAATCGACCATTGCATACCATCTCAGTTAAAAAAAAAGGTTACCTTCAGAAGTTGATATTTAAACCAGCACCCCACCCCACCCCACCCCCCCCCCCCCACACACACACACACACCCCGTTTTTTTCTTAGGAAAGGACCAATATGAACAAAATGGTATATAGTTCATGAACACAATTGACCAACAAAACTAGTTCAGAGCGCCAATTAAATTTTTTACAAAAGTTCAGGCTCTATTCATGCCTTTGACACTCTTCTTGTACCCGACTTCAATTTCAATACAATATTTACTTATAAAGTCACTTTTTGTTTGTTAGGTAATTTGAGTTTAACCTCTTTTAACTTCAAAGCCGAGTTTGTTTTGACTACGCTATGATAGTTATGAAAGTGCTCTGCTTTAGTTCAATCTGCTCTTATCATCGAATTGGTTAATCACATATACTCTAGTGATATTTTTGGTGTAGCTTTCTTTTGTTACGATTTTCCTCTAATTTTGTCACCTGGTGGAGACAAGTTTTTGTCTACTCATTTGACACACTACTATGATGAAGCTTGATATGATTTTCTTTGAAAAAAAAATCAGGGCATTTCTTTATTTGTTAATCATAATTGCGTTTACCTAAGAAAAGAAAAGACTAGAAGAAAAACTGCCATGTGTTAGTTGAAGAAATCGTGGATTTCAACTTCTCATAAAGCACTATGCACCGCCACGCATTTATTTAGTCGAACTCGATAAGATTAGACTAAGTTATTTCGTAATGTGAGAACGTGGTTATAAACCTTTAGAGTGAACAGGAAGAACTAAAAAGATAGTTCGCTGACTGCTTGGAAGGAGACAACGAAATGAAGAAATGGGAAGGGAAAAGAAAAGCGAACAAAATTAGGCGAAGTCCGATTGAAATGGGAAAGAGTACCGAGTGTCAACAAATCCAGATATATTTGCCGGGGTCGGGTCTCTCACACCATACGCAAAATCCAAAGTCCTCGCCTAGCAATGGGCATGCGTGAACAATGGGATGACAAGTGCTTGGTAGATTAGGCAAACCTTGCAGTGACTCACAGTGAAAGAGGTCCAATCTCCACAATTTATGTAGCTTTGATAGATCAGATAACCTTTCTATAGAGCTCCTCCCAATTGTTAATTCCTCCAGAGAGTTTGGTAATTCAGACAAACCCTGCAGTGATTCACAGTTTATGATCAAACTCCGCAACTTTTGTAGTTTTGATAAATCAGGTAACCTTTCTATGGAGTTGCAATCTTGAATGGATAATTCCTCCAATGATTCCAGTTCTCCCAAATTTTGAATCTGGATTAGTTGCGAGCACCAGTAGATATCTAGCTTTTTGAGCTTCCCTAAGCTTGATAGACCTGATAGCCTTACCAGCAATTGACTTGAATGCACCCTTAAATTATGGAGATTTTCTAGCTGTTCAAACTTGATCTCTCTCAACCAACATTTACGGAGACATAATTCGGACAAATATGTCAAGTTGGAAAAGAGTGACCATTCTATCGGTGACTTGACACCATCTAAAGTGAAATCACGAAGACCTAAAGGAAGCCTTGGGAGAGATCGAGGATCATCACAAAATACAGCAAGTTCCGAAAGCTGAGGAGGCCATATGAGAGGTTGATGGTCATCAACAGATATGACAAATTTTGAAAGCTGAGGAGGCCATGTGGTATCTATATTTCTACAAATGTTGTATCCCAACATTTTAAGATTCTCCAACATTTCTATGGCCTTTGGTAGCTCTCTTATCTTAGTCTCACAAATATCTAAGTGCTTCAATCTTTTAAGATATCCAATAGAAGCAGGCAATTCGGTCACATTTGTTCCACACAAGTCCAAATAGAGCAATGATTCTATTCCTTCAATGGATTTTGGTAGCTCCATTATCTGACTGCTTCTCAAGTCCATTTTCTCCAGCCTTTTAAGATCTCCAATAGAAGTAGGCAGTTTTGTAATATTTGTATTCCACAAAGCTAAGTCGAGCAATGATTCCAATCTTCCGATTGAGTTTGGTAGCTCCCTTATCTGAGTTCCTCCTAGGTGCATTTCCTTCAAATCTTTGAGATCTCCAATAGAATAAGGCAATTCTCTTATCTTAGTGCACTTCATATATAAGCATTGCAATCTTTTAAGATATCCAATAGAAGTAGGTAGTGATGTAATCTCAGTCTCCTGCAAGTCTAAGTCAAGCAATGATTCTAGTCCTCCAATGGAGTCTGGTAGCTCCCTTATCCGAGTGTTTCCCAAGTAAAATTTCTCCAACCTTTTGAGATCTCCAATAGAATCAGGTAACTCTCTGATTCTTGTTTTGTGCATATCCAATGAAAGCAACGATCTCAATTTTCCAATGGAGTCTGGAAGCTCTCTAAGCCGATAACAATCCACTAAAGACAAGCACATCAAGCCCGCTAGCTCTCCAATGGAAGGATGAAGCTCTCGTATACTCTGTCCCTCTAGCTTCAGATTTGACAGGTTCTTTAGATGGCATGTTACAGAAGGCACTACGCACAAGTCAAAATGGGGGCTTCCAGACAACTTGGACGGCTGAAATCCGGCTGCAGTTAATTCGAAGCGCTTTAGGTGCTCTAACTTACCAATGGAGCTACCGATTTGAGGCGACTTTGGACAATGTTTAGCAAAAACCAATATCCTCAAATTCAAGCACATTGAAAAGTCAGGAGTTGTCAATAGATGGCATCTCATGAGATGTATGACTTTCAAGTCATGATTCGCCTGCAAAACAATATAGAATGAGAAAAGTAAGGCAAGGCAAATGGCAACAACCGTGGATATGGGGTACAAAACCATACCAAGCATGGGCCCCATCCATTCCAGTTTTCTGGAATTTTGCTGTCCGAAAGCTTGAGCACGACTAAGTTCCCTAAACATAGATTGACTGCCTGCAAGTTTGAAGGGCAACGACACCAAGAGAGCCATTTTAAACTCGAGAGAAGATTCTTAAAGTTTCCTGCCATGTTCCCCCCCTCTAATTTCAACAACCTTAGCCTCGGCAAATATGAAAATTCTTCACTTGTAAACTCGTGCTCTTTTGGAAGTCCAGTTAGTTTGAGTGCTGTTATGTTCTCTGTCCCCTGACAACATGAGAAGGCATAAGTGAACTTTCTACAGTGAAGAAAAAGAGCACATTCTGCTTGTTATATAAATATACCATTTTGCTTGTTTCGACTTTCATATTGTGAACGTAAGCTATTAATTTCTTTTGCAAGATATTGTTAAAATAAGTGACCCATTTTTAAGAAGTATATAGACCTTTCCTCTGCAAAGGCAACAAAATATCTTGTACATAGTCAAAGAGTCTATAGATTACTTAAGTCCACGTTATGCTTGTGTCTACAAAAATCTAAAAGGAAAAAAAAATATCTCAGCACAACTCGGCAGAGATATTCCCTATCAAAGTCGGTGGAACTGCTCTATAAATAGTGCTTACGATCATTCATGTAATTGTGTGCGGAGCAATAAGACTACTTTGTTGCCATAATAAATTATATTTTTCCATATCCCATTGCCTACATCCTTGAAGTTCTCTTACCTATTATCTGCCAAATATATCCCACACACATACACACTTGCACATGAAACCACAAACTAAACACTGATATCGAAACACCATTCCACAATACAACATTGTTATCAGACCAAAAACTGACCAGTGATATCATACCAAAAACCAACAGATATAAATTATGATATTACCTTCATTTCATTCAAAATTGACAAAAATAGTTTTCTGTGGAGTACAACACAGACAAAAGAACACATCCAGGAATATACTTTAAATTAATGTTTCCTTGACCTGGAAGGAAACTAGCTGTGAACAAAATGTACCTTTCTATTCAGCATAACGTTTAGTGCATCCTTGGGAGACCATAGTCTACTACGCTTCTCAAGAGCTTTGTCTTCTTGTCGAACTATTTCCCTTCCTATGTCTCTTATCAGGTCATGCATCAACAGTCTATCATTATTATCAACTTTTATCAAAGACATACGGGAAAGGACAAGGATCTCAATTTTTGGTAAAAGATCCGACGCTTTCCACATATAATGTGGATGGACTTTTTCTTCACCAATAAAGTAACACGCAATATCAAGAAAAATTTCTTTCTGTGCATGCTCTAGCATTTCAAAACTAATTATTAATTTGTGATGGACATCCTGATTGGGAACTGAACCTAATTTCTTCAACGTGGCTTTCCAAAGTGGTTTACTTTTGCCACAAAGAGAGGAACCAATGACCTCAACAGCCAAAGGAAGTCCACCGGTTTTGCCAATAATATTGCAAGAAATTTGATGATAATCATGTGGAGGAGAATCCATTCTGAAAGCATGCTTACTGAAAAGCTGAAGAGCATGATGATTTGACAATTCTCTCATTTGATAGATTTTAAACTCTGCGAAATGAGTTTGGATACCATCTTCTTGATTCTCCTCTTTGATTGGCAAAAAGTTGGTGTCCCTCGTTGTAATCATAATTCTACTTCCTAAACCAAACCAATCGCGCTTTTCTGCAAGTTTTGAGAATTGGTCCCACTTATCTAGGTCATCAAGAACGATAAGGACTTTCTTGTGACGGAATCTCCTTTTAATCTGGTTGATCCCTACATCAGAGTCAAAAATCTCCATTGATTTGGAGTTGAGAATTTCTGACAATAATTGCCTTTGCAATTGAATGACTTTTCCCTCCTTGAAAGCTTCTCGAACATTAGAAAGGAAGCTACATCCATGAAACCGACTATAAATTTTGTTAAAGACAACTTTGGCAAGAGTCGTCTTACCGATGCCCCCCATACCATGAATTACTAGATAGCGCACATCAGGAGAACCTTCATCTAACAAGTGCATGACCTCTTCAACACAATCCTGAATTCCAACCAAATGATTGGGTAGAATTTTGTCTCTTTTATTCAGCTTGTTCAAAACCTCGGCAACGATTAATCTAATGAGTTCACCGTGGTACCTATCAAGCTCAAAAAGAACCCAGCAATATTAGAAAATAAATAGCCAGCAACGGGAGAGGGGGAGGAGGGGCAACCAGCCCCCTCCCAAAAAATATTGTATATACTCTGCGGATATATACGAAACGTTCAACTATAAGTAAATCATTATATATATATATATATATATATATATATATATATATCTAGTCTCATATATCTTTCAAGCTCTAACTCTCTCTTTTTTCAACAAAACAAAAAGTTAATCAAAATCCATCTTAATTTACTTAAAATGTATTGCAATTATATGTTGTATTCACTGGTCAAAGACGTAATTGTTAAGATAAAAATGAAATTTTAAACTTTGTAAAAGATGCTCCCCCATCCATAAATTGTAAAAGTCGAAACCTTCGGATTTTCTTCTTTTAAATATGCACAAAAAATATCTACTCTGTTTTAATTAATCACATGTAGTGTGTGCTTTGTTTCTGGCTTTGGATGGATTAATAAAGTCATAGCTAGAACAATTGTTTTCTATATCAAACCTACATAAAAGTGATTTAGAAGTTAAGAAAAAGTATTTTTACTCTATCTAAAGATGCAAATCAAATAATTGATTCAAATTGGATTTGTCATGTCTTTGTAGAGAAATCATTTTCTAGTTTTGAAAGGAATTAATTGATTATCTAATTGAGTGCATGTGTAGTGGGGTACTTATTAACTATGTGGGAATTGAGTGACAACTTGATAGAACAGAGAGCAGTTGATAGTTTTAACTTTTGATGCAAGGACAAGAGTATTTGTTGTTCTTAATGGGCATGCAGCCCTCCTAGTAAAGAGATTGAGGGTTGGGGACGCTAGTATTATAGATACAAGGTTCGACTCCTACACTCTACAAGAAGCAAAGCAAAAGTCAAAGAGTGAGGAGAGTTAGAGATAGGACAAATTCAAAAAAATCTATATTGATATTTTAAAAGAAAAGAAAAGCTCAAAACCCCTACCCTCTATCTTTGAGATCCCATCCTTTCATCCGAGCGACCTTCCCTAGAGCCTCCTTCCATTGCTGCACTACAACGTCACCGAACTTCTCCTCGTGCTTCTGCATATCGTCGTGATACAACTCGGTTTTGAGCTTGACATCGTCAGGACTCACGTCAAAGAAAATCGGCAGGATCATCGCTTTGCAATCCACCATGATTGCAAGCTCGCGAAGACACCACGCACTTGACGCGTAGTTTCTAGACAAGATGGGGATACAAATTGAGGAGCTCTTGATCGCCCGCTCCAGTTCACCTCCGATTGTTTTGCCTTTTCTGATCTCTTCATCATCTTTGAAAACACGAATCCCAGCTACGTCCATGGAGTGATAGAGACAGTCAGCAAAATTATGGCGGGTGTCGGGTCCTCTGAAATTCAAAAACACCTCGAATTCAGCCCCCAACAGCGACTCGACATCACCTCTATCGGTCATCAACATTGTTGTTCCATTCGATGAGTCCCTCATTTCCATCTTTAGGAGCTGAAGTATACTGATCAAGTTTAATAATGAGGAGAGAGATGTGAGAGTAGTGTCTAATCGATGTGATCTTGGAGGATTTATGGATGAGCTAGAGAGTCGTGGAAAATACGCTAGTAGACTATAAGTCACCAATTAAGACCAAGGGACGGCACTTCCAGGTCCCATTTTCCTCTTTCCCTAATAGAGAATTATGGAAATGGTGGGGACGTCATTATAAGCATACATATATAATTCGCGTTAATAAAGAACAAGGAGTCAGCATGATGTGGATTCCATGAAAATAACTTGCAACAAGCACCCAATCACAAATGACAAATGCAAAAAGGAAAACTCAACAAATCATGTCGGGATAAGAAATTTATCAATCTACGATAAAACACATCAAACATTAGGGACCAATTGTGTTATATAGGTCTAGGTCGAATAAAACTAAAAAGGAAAAGTACTAACTACTCCTTTTTCAAGATTTTCTCGTTGAACAAAGAGTTCAAACCGAACATTTTGTAATGGTGTGTGGGTCACTTTCTTATGGTAACGTCCCATAAGGGATGACCAAAAAATTTCCTTTTTTTTTCCTTCTTTCAAACTATTATCTTTCACACCGACGACAGTTCATTCCCTCTAAATAACAAATACATGCTATTAACTTGCCTAAGATCATTTGCTAAATTATCCCAATATATTCCTTACTTAAAAGATATGTTGATCTATTATGTAATTGATAGCTTAACTTTTTTTTTATCCGAAAGTGTCAACTAAATAATAAATGTTCTCAATTCCAATATACGTGCTATAGAAGCCCTAAGCGTTATTGTTGTTTGTTGGTTGAGTCTTAAACATTTTATTTAGTCACCTCACTCCTACGCCTTTTTAGAAAGTGTGCAATTGAGTTCTAATCTCCTGCTGGTGGCTTTTTCTCATAAAAAAAATTTATGTCCTTTTAGTTTTTCACAAAACTTAACATTATCTTGACAACGAATAAAACAGCGAAAGTTTCATTGAAAATTGAGTGAGAAACTTGATTATGACATTTTTATGAAGAAAATGGAATTAAAATTTGTTCATAACTTTATGAGACTCAAGAAAAAATCGAAAAAATATATATTGGGTTTTTCCTATCTGTTTTGGTAAAATTTAGGCTTCATTTTCTATTAGCTTCCTTTATTAAGTTCTCTACTCAACGATCGATAAGATTCATATGTTTTATTTCTGATGGTGCTTGCACTACAAAAAAATTGGATTTTTGCCACGAAATTTGCGACGAAAATTTTTTCGTTGGAAAATTTGTGACAAATTTTCCAACGAAAAGTAAAATTCGTTGGAAATTTCCAACGAACAATTTTTCATCGCAAAATTCGTTGGAAATTTCCAACAAAAACATTTTCGTCACCAAATTCGTTGGAAATTTCCAACGAAAACTTTTTCATTGGAAAATTCGTTGAAAATTTCCAACGAATTTTTTTTTGTTGGAAATTTCCAACGAATTAAAAAAAACCCGGTATTGTTCGGCATTTTTTATATTCGTTGGAAATTTCCAACGAATTTCAATTTTCCGGACAATTATTTTAGTGTGTACAATTTTCGTTGGAAATTTCCAACGAATTTCAATTTTCCTGGCAATTATTTTAGTGTGTACAATTTTCGTTGGAAAATTCGTTGGAAATTTCCAACGAATTTTTTTTCGTTGGAATTTTCCAACGAATTTTCCAATGAAAAAGTTTTCGTTGGAAATTTCCAACGAATTTTCCAACGAATTAAAAAAAACCCGGTATTGTTCGGCATTTTTTTATATTCGTTGGCAAATTCGTTGGAAATTTCCAACAAATTTTTCAACGAATTTCAATTTTCTGGGCAATGATTTTAGTGTGTACAATTTTTGTTGGAAAATTCGTTGGAAATTTCCAACGAATTTTCCAACTAATTCAAAAAAACTCGGTATTGTTCGGCATTTTTTATATTCGTTGGAAAATTCGTTGGAAATTTCCAACGAATTTTCCAACGAATTAAAAAAAAACCTATATTGTTCAACGAATTCAAAAAAAAACTCTCAATTTCCACATTCTCTCTCTCTCATCCCCCTTCACCCTCCACCCGCACGCCCTTTTTCCCTTTCTTCTTCTTTCTTTCTTTTTTCTTCTTCTTATTTTCTTCGGTTGTTGGGCAAGGTCACCTCGACGATGCAGCCGCCCGCCGCCGCCGTCCTCCTCCTCTTCCTCCTCGCCGCTGCCGTCGCCGCCTCTTTCCCTGACTGCTTCCGGAAGCGGCCCTCTCTCTCTGGCCGCTCCCCGCAGCAGTACATCGAGCTCACCCGTCCCCTCCGCTCCTCCCTCCCCCCTGCCGCCTGCGCCTACCACATCGTCGCCTACTCCTTCGCCCACACCATCGGCTCCCCTCCCTTCTCCGCCGCCTACTCCTCGCCCCCACCGCCCTGTCCCTCCTCGCCGTGGTCCACCATCGCCCTCGAGCTCTCCGCCTCCTCCCGCGGTGACCAGTACGATCGCATCGCCGCCGTCTGGCTCGGCGACGCCGAGCTCCTCCGCACCAGCACCGCCGAGCCCAGCGTTCTGGGCGAGCTCAAGGTCACCCAGATCTGGGCGACCTCGAGCCCTCGCCGGCGACGAGCTCGAGCTTGCCCAGATCTGGGCGAGCTCGGCCCTCAACGGCGACGAGGCTGGCCCTCGCCGGCCATGGCGAGGGCCGAGCTCGCCTAGATCTGGGCGAGCTCGGCCCTCGTCGGCAGCGAGGGCGATTTTTCGACCAACAAAAAAAAATTTCGATGGAAAAAAATTTCCACGATTTTTCCACCAAAAAAAAATTTGTAGTTTCCAACGAAAAAAAAATTCGTCGGAAAAAAAATTCGTTTCCAACGAATTTAGCCACAAGTTTTCCAACGAATTTTCCAACGAAAAAAAATTCGTCGCAAATTTCCAACGAAAATTGAAATTTTTCGTTGGAAAAATTTGCAACGACTTATTACTAACGAATTTTTTTCGTTGGAAAATTCGTTGGAAATTCGTTTTCCAACGAATTTTTCTAAATTTTTATTTGGAAATTTTGTCGGAAAAAACATGTTTTTTTGTAGTGTTGATATGATGCTTCAATTCTTTATAGTCTAAAAGAGTATACTATAAAGGTCACCAGCAATGTATTAATACTTGACTGCATTAATGCCAAAACATTAGGACTCAATTAACTGAAATTAAACGTTTAGGACTTAATTAATCAATCATCAAAATAGTAGGACTTCTATTACATTTATTCTCACACAACTAGTGTGATTAACTAGAAGAAGAAGAGTAACTCTCCACATGTACTATAAGTCACCAATTAAGTTCAAGGGATGGCACTTCCAGGTTCCATTTTCCTCTTTCCTTAATAGAGAATTATGGAAATGGTGGGGACGTCATCATAAGGATAGACATATGATTCATGTGAAGAAAGAATAAGGAGTCTGCATGACGTGGATTCCATGAAAATAACTTGCAACAAGCACCCAATCTGTCACATCCCGTACCCCACGTACCTCACGAACACGTAACATCCCGCCACAGTCGATAAGAATGTGACTTCCAGGATTTGTTGCCGACCCGAAACCCCCGAAATAAGAGAATAAACACGGAAGCCAAACAAATACTCCATTCAACAAACATTCAAACGGGATAGTAAAGAGAGAAATTAAACAACCAATGAACCATTTTATAACTTCAACATCACTTACAGCAGTAACATATACAAGCCTTTCTAAAGGCCACAAACTCAAACCACGAATACTCAAAAAGGAATAGGTTGGTCGACCTACTCCATTACTCTATTCACAAACGACTCCAAAAAGATAGGAATCCCTAGTCTTATCAAAACCTCCACGGCATCCTGGCGGTGCTCCTGGCGAAGCTGGGTCAAATACCTCGCTATAAGAGCCAGGCGGTAAGGACACCAACTCCGGATTTGAATCATCGTGCCATACCTGGGGTTCCGTCACCATCGGTTCAGGCTTAGGATCAACTATCGCTCCGTCAAGGGGATTAATCTCCATAAGGTCCCACAATCCTAAACCATCATCCGGGTGAATATCAAATCCCCAGAGAAGACCAAACTTTTGGGTTCCATCTCGCACATACCACACCATATACTTATGAGCCGTCAAGTACTGCTCCCCGTCATCAACCCAAACGGTACACTTATACTTCTGATATACTCTATCCTTACCAGCAGGGTGTTCAGTCACCCGATGCTCCATCTCCGTTGATACCCCAAAACGTAATGGAGGCTCAGTCATGGTCAAGATCGAGGAACTAAAATGTTTAACAATGGGGAATGAGATGAAATCTCAATAAGTAAACTACCTAAACCTCGACTAGGGCAATACCTCCAGCATCCTAATCATTTAATTCTAACCAATAGGGTAAGTCCAAAACAGCGAACAATAGTATCACCTACTATGCAGGGTCTCGAATCGCATCACAACCACGGCACACTATCAAATGCATAATAGCAATAGTAATAATCCAGACAATCCAAACATACTCAACCATTCACACGAGTCTTGATTATAAGATGAAATCACTTCGGTCCGTCTCATACCATGCCTTATGATTTTATCCCATAATCAAGCACAAACATGCCGTATGCACATAACACTCGAAGTTGTCCAGATTATTAACGACCCACCAAAGGTCACACCGAACTCCCGCCGGTCTTCTGGCATAGCCAGGCATCACCCCACTACTTTGGGTGTGGCAACGTCCGGGATCGAACCCCCCCGACAAGTCGAGTACCGAATGACAGTCCATTTAGGAGCTTCGATCCGACCTCTACTACAATTGGCAATGTCTGAGATCGAACCCCCCCCCCCCCCGACAAGTCGAGTACCAAACAGCATCCGAGCCTTAGCCGGGCATCGTCTAGAACTCATCTTAGATGGAACTCATCATGGCCACACACGTAAACAACCACGTATTGCCAATTTTAATCTTCTTTAATTAGCCAATGCAAGTGTGTATGACATGCAATTTACTATAATTAAATATGCCATGAATCGCAATCGTTTTTCGTATCAAACGTCAATTTCAACATACGATCTTCTCTCTAAACCGCGAAATCACTATTCCAACCACACGATCGAGCCATAGTCCATTACTCAGCCATGATTACATAAATTAACCACTCAATCACACAATTTAACCATGTGATCAGCATTAAACAATTAATCCACCACACGATCGTCATTAAGCCTCTAATCGGCACATAATTGACTAATCAACCATGTGATTGTCGATCAAAACTATACTATCAACTTACAATCTCAAATCAGCCATACGATTAAGGTTTTATCACCTCCTAATTTAATCTAAACCGTACGATTAAAACTAGTGCATAATCAAGGTAATTAAGCCCCTAAATTACCATTAATCAATCTAAAATCAATGGGGACCATATGATCAATATCCAAGTCACCTAATTCAGCCCCTAACATATGATTTCTACAGCCACAAGATTAGCCCACGAATTTAATTAAAACAACCATAATTAGTCAAATTAAGCATAATTAACAACATTAAACATATGCTCAAGCCAAATTACATAGCCTACCTATCTTAACATTCAAATCAGTCCTATAATCATCAAATTTAGCCACTAATAATTCCTCAAATCAGCCTCCACCATAACTCATAAATTACCCTAATAACCCCTAAACACTATCCATTGGTAACCTACTAACCTAATCAAGATTTAGGGAGTTACTTACCACTAATTTAAGCTAAACAATAGGCCTAATCAGCAGCAGCAAGTCCCGGCCAAGTTCAGAATTTCCGGCGAGCGATAGCGGCAGCGGCCAAATGGCGATCCGATGGGCGGTGGTTGTTCCGGCATGTACGGTGGCTCATGATGGCCCAAGGGTGGCGGCCTGAGGTGTCACGGTGGTGGATGGTGGTGGTGATGATTCTCGGCCAAGGGGGAGAGAGAGAGAGAGAGAGAGAAAGTGAAGAGAGAGAGAGTAAGAGAGAAAGTGAGGATAGAGAGAGTGTGGGCTGATCAAAACACTCCAAATGAAGGGCCAAGATTAATCCTTGATGCCCAAGTATTGATCCAAGGGCCATAAATGCTTCTTTGACCAAAGACTTCTAGAAGGGTGTTCTTGAAATTGACTAAAAAGGGCAAGGGCAAAATGGTCCAAGTGATTTTCGGCCAAAGGGGAAAAAGACCATCATGTCCTTCCACTCAACAATTAAACTCTAGAACGTACAGTGGTAAAATCGTCTTTTCCAATTTCCGAGCCAATTTCCATTTTTTTTGTAAATTTCTGAACAAATCGATAAATAAGCGAATTTAACGCGGCGTCATCCAAAATAATAATTTTGATATCCTTGAAGTTTGATATCCAAGTTCAGATTTCAATTCATGGACAAAATCGATCAAACGCGACTTTCGTGTATCTCAAACTAACAGGTGGCTTTTAGGGTTTACTTGTGTCGACCCGTGGTTGATTTGATATCAATTCACGTTTAAGCTTACTCGGGCCATGGCGACTTCGATTGTCATGTGGTCATGAGGGTCAATTACTAGTTCCAAACAACACGATCGTTAGAAATTGATTTTGGAACATTCGGAATACATACAACGATTAAACGGAATCACCCATGACTCAATTGTATAACATTGTTAAATTGTTCCATAATCATTCTTGGATTGGCCTATAATGGCCCAAAATATCCCCTCGTCAGTCCTCATGGTCGAAATGTCAATCCAGGTTCGAGTTCTTGGGTCGTGCGTACCGAAATCCTAACTAGTCATTCTCTAACGGTTAGTATTCTCAAGAATGGCCAATTCTGAGCGAGATATAACAGAAAGTGCATTGATGATAATATCACTTCATAAATCCCGAAAGTAGGTCGAAATTCAGAATGTCACAACTCTTCCCCCTTTATAGAAATTTCGTCCTCGAAATTTGCAACCATACCCAAACTATTCAAACAAATGGGGGTGCTGATGCCTCATGATTTCTTCATTTTCCCACATGGTTCCTTCTATTCCATGATGTTGCCATACTACTTTAACCAACGGGGATTGTCTTATTTCGTAGAACTTGTTCTTTTTTGTCTTCTATTTGAACAGGCTTTTCCACGTACGACACCTTGTCGTCCACGTCTGTTTCTTCGTGATTCATCACGTAGGTCGGATCTGGTTCATACTTCCTTAGCATGAACACATGGAATACATTATGAATCTAAGATAAATTCAGTGGCAAAGCAAGTCGATAGGCTAAAATTCCAATTCTTTCCAATATCTCAAATGGGCCTACGTACCACGGGCTTAGCTTCCCTTTCTTACCAAACCTAAATGTTCCTCGCATTGGTGATACCTTGATGAAAACATGATCTCCTTCTTGAAATTTCAAAGGTCTGCGTCATTTATTTGCATAACTTTTCTAGCGACTTTGAGTAGTTTTCAGTCTTTCTCGAATGACCTTAACTGCCTCGATTGACTATTCTACCAATTTTGGACCCGTAATACTCCTCTTACCAACTTCATCCCAACAAACTGGTGTCCTGCACGCTCTGCCATATAACGCTTCAAATGGTGACATTTTGATGCTTTGCTGATAACTATTATTGTAGGTGAACTCAACTAAATGTAGCTGTTCTTCTCATCCACCCTTAAAGTCTATCACACAAGCTCGTAACATGTCCTCGAGTGTCTGAATTGTCCTTTCAGACTGACCATCTGTCTATAGATGATAGGCCATACTGTATTGTAACTTCGTTCCCATAGCCATCTGAAGACTTTTCCAAAAGGTTACGGTAAACTTAGGGTCTCTGTCCGACGTGATAGTTACTGGTACTCCATGAAGACGGACTATCTATCACATATACAGTTCAGCGTACTTATCCATTGCAAAATCCTTTCATACTGCCAAAAAATGTGTTGATTTAGTCAGCCTGTTAACTATAACTCAAATTGAATCATGGCCTCTCTGGCTTCTTGGTAGACCCATAACGAAGTCCATGATAACATGCTCCCACTTTCACTCTGGAATTTCCAAAGGTCTTAGCAATCCACCAAGCTTACAATGTTGTGCCTTCACTTGCTAGCACGTCAAGCACTTTGCCACATGTTTAGCTACATCTACTTTCATTCTGTTCCACCAGTAATGCTGACGTAAGTTCTGATACATTTTTGTGCTACCCGGATGAATACTGTAATTACTACAATGAACTTCTACCAAGATTTCCTCCTTAAGCTCTGCGTCATTAGGCACACACAAACGTCCGCAAAACTTCAAGATTCTGTCCTCGGATACTTGAAAGTCAGCATTTCTCTTAGTTTCATCCATTTGCATAATCTTTTGAATCTCAAAATCCGCAGATTGTAACGCCTTAATTTTGGCTTGAATCTCTGGTTCAATCCTTAAAGTGGCTAACAAGCTTGAGAGGTTACTTACTTCAAGCTTAAATTCAGAATCTCATACTCCTTCGAGTAAAGTCCACTCTTTAATCATCAATTGCGCAATGCTCGATTTCTAGCTAAGTGCATTCACTACTTTGTTAGCCAAGATGTCGCAGTCGTAATCATTTAGAAGTTTCATCCATCGGCGTTGTCTCATATTCAATTCTTTATGAGAAAATAAATATTTCAAACTCTGATGATCCATGTAGATTTGAAACTTTTCTCCACATAAATAATGCCTCCAAATTTTAAGTGCAAAGATGATGACCGCAAGTTCCAAAATCATGTGTTGGGTAGTTCAACTCGTGAGGTCTCAACTGTCGCAATGCGTATGTAATAACTCTTCCATGTTGCATTAAAACACATCCTAATCCCTTCAACAATGCATCACTGTACACCTCATATCCTCCAGGACCTGAGGGTATTGTCAATACTAGTGCGGTAGTCAGCTTATGCTTAAGCTCTTGGAAACTTCTCTCACAGTTATTCGTCCATTCGAACTTTGTTTCCTTCTTCAGTAAGTGAGTCAAAGGGGTGACTATCACAGAGAACTTTTCCACGAATCTTCTATAATAGCCAGCTAGTCCTAGGAAACTCCGAACTTTTGTCACTGTCGTAGGTCTTGGCCAATTCGTAACCATTTCAATCTTAGTTGGATCCACTGAGATTCCTTCCCCAGATATCACATGTCTAAGGAATGCTACTCGATTTAGCCAGAACTCGCACTTATTAAACTTGGCGTAGAGTGCGTGCTCTCTCAAGGTCCGTAGAACCATTCCTAAATGTTGGTCATGCTCCTAGAGACTTTTTGAGTATATCAATATATTGTCAATGAATACTATGATGAATAAATCCAAAAATTCCTTTAATACCCGATTCATCAAATCCATAAAAGCGGCTGGGGTATTAGTCAATCCAAACGGCATAACCGTAAACTCGTAATGTCCATATCTTGTACGAAATGACGTCTTCGGTATATCCTTCTTTTTAATCCTTAACTAATGGTAGCCTGTTCTTAAGTCTATCTTGGAGAATACTGAAGCCCCTTGCAATTGATCGAACAAGTCATTTATTCTTGGTAATGGATACTTGTTCTTGATGGTCACTCGGTTCAACTGCCGATAGTCGATGCACAAACGTAACAAACCATCTTTCTTTTTGGCGAACAACACTGGTGCTCCCCACGGTGACGTACTTGGATGAATGAATCTCTTGTCTAATAGCTCTTGCATCTGAACTTTCAACTCCTTCAATTCCAATAAAGCCATTCTGTAGGGCGCTCTAGAGATTGGCTCCTTACCAGGGGCCAACTCAATTGCAAACTCCACTTCCCTTTCAGCTGGTAATCTCGGCAATTCTTTGGGAAAGACATCAGAAAAGTTACACACCTTGGCTAGGTCTTCTAGCATTGGCTCCTCAGCCAATAAGTCAAACATAGTCGCTAGATAACCTTGACATCCTTCATCCAATAGCTTAGTCACCTCAAGTGACGAAATCCAAGGGATCGAGGTTCCTCCTCAGTTTCCCACAAACTCATATCAAGGATGACCAACAGGATTAAATTGGATCACCCTACTACTACTGTCACGCCCCGAAACCCCATCAAGCTCGCGACATCCCCTGCTCCGGGTCGAATTATTGCGACGTCCCAGGAACGATGCCGACCCCAACCCAAACATTAGAGCCACATGCGGAAGCGAAATATATATAAAACAAAACCCCGGACAAAAGATGACGACAACGGGGTAGAACACCATATATATAAACATTATAATGCAAACATAAATATCAAACGAACATTCATAGCCACCAATATAACAAAAGGATCGGATGGTCTGGTTAACCTAACTTCGCTACAGGTCGACTTATCTCACACAATCCCTAAAATACCCTAGGGAAGCTACTGGTCGTCGACTTTCACCCTGCTCATGATTCTTCTGGCTTCTGCTCCGAAGGGTCACCTGCAGCTCCACTAGGCACTAAAGGCATCTTCCCGGACTTCCAAAAAGAGGAGGCAAACTTCCCGGGTTTAAGGCTGGGGGTTTGAAAGTGGCGGTTATACAACCGTGAGATGAATTTCAATAAGTGTACAACCCTAAACCCCACGTAGGCACTCACGTATCTCCAGACAAAAACACACATAACACACGACAATTAACCAAACTAACAACCACACACGATCCTACCTGGAATCCATCACGCATGTCCCTGCACGTTAGACCATGACACAGCCAGCACAAAACAGCAAGGAATCACAGACACGCACGTGCCTCAATTATAAGACAGAGACCACTTGGGCATGTCCCATACCGTGCCTAGCAGTTTCTACCCCATAATTAAGCATCACATCACGCAATACAAATACACTCGCACACTAACTCACACCATGCGTCACTTTCTCAAACCTATTCCTGCTCATTCTCAACTCTTCCACCACTACCGCGCCCGCGTAAAACGCACTAGGCCAACGATCTTCTGACCTCGTCAGGCATTGTCATCCCGTCGAGCCAGGCATCGTCGCCTCGTCAGGGGCGGCATCATCCAGCGTACACGAACATGCCTTGGGACGGAATCCTACACACACTTTCCTTCTACCGTGCCCACGTAAAACGCACCAGGCCAACGGTCTTCTGACCTCGTCAGGCATCGACACCTCGTCAGGCCGGGCATCGTCACCTCATCAGGGAAGGCATCGTCCAGCGTACACGTACACGCCTCGGGACGGATCCTTTCCAACCCATTCTACCTTTCCGTACCCTCGTTCCACTCAAATCATACTTACACACGACTAGCAATTGCACGGCCAAACATTCACACCTCACACACACATTTCACAATTTCACATTCTCGTCACACGAACACGCCACCCAATCACACATTCTTGGCACGCGAATTCAACGCATATTCGCACGACCACGCCCCTACACCTCACGGCCACACACACATGGCGTAGTACCACATCACATTCGGTCCAAGCACAATCCAAATCAGCCCACAATCACAAATCACACAACCATGTACACAATTCAATTCGTAGCACCAGGGTAAATCTGGGCAGTTTACACAGTGGCTTAAATCCATTTGAAATAAATAGTAAATCAATTCCAAAAATTCTGAAATTTGGATACGTTGTACAAAACATCTCGATGAACATTTTCCATGAGAACTCGAAACCCAGTTCTAACAGTAAACATCTCGTTTTGACACTCAAAATCAAACAAAATCCGGTTCGCTCGGACAGCCCCTCAGGCCATAAAAATACAACTCATTCAGTACCCAAATCATTTTGTAAAACCTTGAAATTTTTATATGTTATAGCCACAAATGTCCCCAACAATTTTGGTGAAGGAAGTATTTTGAAAATAGGTCTGAAAAAATTTATAAAAATTCGAACATACCCGAAGGTCGGGTGAACGGTAAATCGGGCAGACTGAATTCGGTCCAAAAATGGATTTACGAATGGTACTAAATGATCTCCAAAAATTCCAGATTTAATATATGTTAAATTTCAAGATGTTATGAACAAATTTTATGGAGAACACTTCCTCAAATTTGGGCCACACAAATCACAGTAAAAATAGTAAAATCCAGCGACGAAGCAACCTTACCGGAAATCAACAAACCAAGCACAACCCGCCACTAAATTCAGTCTAAAACAGCCACGAAAATCACCTAAACCGAACCCTAAACGAGCCTAGCAATACCCGAGATCCTAAGTGGTATTTGGAGAAGACACTTACCTAAGAAAAACAGAGCAACCGGCTGGGCAAGGGGCCGGAACAGGAGCAGCAGCCAAGCAGCAACAGCAGCGGTGCCGACGACTAGACAGACGTGCGGTTGCTCCTCCTTGGACGAGTGGCTGGCGGATGGTGATGGGGCGGTTGAAGGTAGCGATTTGGTCGTACAGATCAGGGGAGGATGGCCAGGGGTGGCTCGGTGGTAACGGGACTGATCGGAACAGTAAAACAGGGGGAGAGAGGGAGACAGGCGGTGATGATACACAGCCGGAGAAGAGGAAGAAGCAGCGGCAGCGAGTGGCTGGGCTGGGCGGCGACCGGCGGCGGTGAGCTGGTGGCTGGCCAGGGGGACCTCATGCATGGGGAGGGAGAGAGAGGGAACCGATCGGGAGGGGAGGGGTGAGGGGAGAGAGAGAGAGAGAGAAAAAGAAAGATTTAAATAATCTAACCCAAATAATTGCACCCGAAAATTACTAAAACACCCTTCTAACTATCCTCCGATCCAACGGCCACGGTTGATTTTATCCAAAATCCAACGATCCACAATTGATCTTGCCAAAAAAGTCAAAAGGGCATTTTTGCCAATATCCAGAAAGGTGAGGGGCATTCTTGTCCTCCATAATCTGAATTATTGGGCTGATGGTTATCCATAAAATATCCCCAAATATTTTCCAAAATTCGGAACCCAAAAATAGCCCAGGGGCAAAACGGTCAATTTTCTGGTCCCGGGTCAAAACTCCATTTTTCACTCGTACCAACCCCAAATATGTGTGGCCAGTATAATATGGCGTCAGAATAGTGAAAATAGCTTGTTAAGCCCTCGAAAATCAACTGCAAAGTCCTAGGAATAAAATATTATTATTTTTCATTTCCGAGCCAAAATTCTAATTTTTTACCGAAACAACTCTAAATGCGAGTGACCACCCCAAAATGACACTAGCCTCAAAAAATAACCTCAAACGACCTCAAAATCAACGTTGGTGTCCAGAGGGGCAAAATTGTAAATTTTCGCTTCCAGGTCGAAATTCATTTTTTTGCAGAAATGGGTGGCCCCAAGGTTGGCCACGCCAAAAACGCCATCGGCTGTCCAAAATTGTCACTTTCAAAATTCTCGATTCCCGGGCTCGAATTCCAAGAAATGACTAAAATTGGACAATCGCGACTTTAGCTTATCTTTGGCTAACGGGTGGCTCATTGGGATTACGCGCTCTTGACCCGTGACCGACACTAAGTCAAATCACGTTTAAGTTTACTCGAACCGAGGCGACCTCGATTGTCATATAATTGCAAGGTTCTATCGCTAGTTCCCTTCGGACACGATCAATCAGTTAGATCGGTCTTTGTTGGCTCAAAACATTCCCTCGTCAATCCATATGGTCGAAGATCGAACCCAGGTCAAGTTCTTTGGTCGTGCGAACTCAATCCCGTAATAGCCCTACCCCTAAGGTTAGCATCCCGAGAATGCGCGGGTCTCGGGTGAGATCTTACTACAGTGCATTGGTCAATATTCATTTCCTAAATCCCAGGAAAAGGATCGAAAATTCAGATCGTTACAACTACAGTCCATTACAGCCCTTTGGTTTACTAGCCAATCCATACCAATAATGACGTCAAAATCAAACATAGTCAATACAACCAAATCAATTAATTCATTTCTACCACCAATGATTATCTCACAGTTTGGGCATCCTACCAAGATTAGCACTTTATCCTGTAGAGGGGTAGTAAAATGCAACATTACTTCTAATGGTTTCGGTTCAATTCCAGTCAGTCTAACAAATTGCTCCGACACGAATGAATGCGATGCTCCTGGATCAAATAAGGCATAAGCGGCATGATCACATAAAGGAACCGTACCTGTGACCACGCCAGGCGCATCCTCCGCCTCTTTGCGCACCATAGCATAGATTCTTCCTTGTGCTGGGGGTTAGTTCTAATTATTCTGCAAAGTAGTTCCAGCCTGATTTCCCACCCGAGATTGTTGCGGCTGAACTGATGACCTAACTTGTCGATTCGGGCAATCCTTCACTTGGTGACCGTGCTGGCCACAACCAAACCAAGTTTCGTTCCTACCAGGGCAAGGGCCATTCCCATGCCTTCTCCCGCAAAATCGACATGGAGTTCCAGAGTAGTAGTTCGACTTTACGATATTCTTTTTGACCAAAGGGACAAATCATCTATTCCTGTTCATAGGTTTCTTTCCAAAGTTACGATTATCCCTAGTCGGTATAAACTGCGATCTAGATGCGGCATTCCTCTCGGTCATATCTCTCTCGACCATCTGAGCTCGCTCATATAGCTCGTTGTAATCCCTAAGGTTCAAGGGTATTATTCGGCTACGAAGTTCTGGTTTTAGACCATCTCGGAACCTTCTTGCCTTTTCCAAAGGATTCTCAACCATCCTCGGTGCGAACTTTGATAACCTAGCAAATTCCACCTCATATTGATCTACAGTCAATTGATTCTGGCGGAGCCGTAAGAATTCTGCCATCTTCTATTCTTGAGCACTTTCAAAGAAGTACTTTCCATTAAAACTATCGACAAAGCCGGTCCAGTTCGGCACCGTGCCTATCGGAAAAATCCTTTCTCAAGTGACCTTCCACCAATCATTGGCATTATCTTGCAGTTGATACACAACCAAAGTCGCCTTTTCCTCCTCCGTGCACCCTAGAAGTGCAAAGGCCTTTTCTAATTCCTCAATCCATCGAGTGGCAGCCTCAGGATTGCCTTTCCCATCATACTTTGATGGCTTAAGTTTTAGAAACTGTTCTACCAGCCTGTGCATCCGGTGATTTTCATTTCCATTTCCATTCCCCAGATTATTATGAGTGGCGGCGGCAACAGCCTCAGCAGTAGCAGTAGCAGTAGCAACTCGTTCTTGAGTCTACAAGCCTATCAAATGTCCAATTGCCTCTAGAGCTCTTAAAACTCCATCAACTCTAGGATCCTTTGCCGTTCTGGCTCGCGAAGTCGATGCACCCCTAGTTCCTCTACCCCGGGTGTTCATCCTCCCAAAAATCACCCTAAACACCTAAGCCTGCTATAAATTCACCATGGAATTAAAGACTTATACCAACTACTCAGCTTAAACAATTCTAGGCAACGAATCGCAGCAAGCAATTGTAAACAAGCAATTACCCCAAACATACATCATAAGTACACACTTAGTAAGGTTCTAGATCTTACCTTGGAGCGCCTGCAACGTTAGTAATAGCACTAAATCACTCAGCACTCACAAGCAGATAACCGTATGATGTAATTTCAAGCCTACTAATCACAAGCACATACTCTCGCAGTATGCACAAAGCGTTACAAACTTGTGATCAAGGCAAGTCTCTCAACTAGCTACCCCAAAGTCATCGCTCCTTATCACTCCAGTTCTCGACCAAACATGGATCAAGCTGACCTTGCTATTATACCATTTAAACGGGGATGTCACGCGTCGCACCCCATGAACATGTAACATCCCGCCACGATCGATAAGAATGCAACTCCCAGGATTTGTCGCCGACCCGAGACCCCCGAAATAAGAGAATAAATGTGAAAGCCAAACGAACACTCTATTCAACAAACATTCAAACGGGATAGTAGAGAGAGAAATTAAACAACCAACAAACCATTTTACAACTTCAACATCACTTACAGCAATAACACATACAAGCATTTCTAAAGGCCACAAACTCAGACCACGCATACTCAAAAAGAGATAGGGTGGTAGATCTACTCCATTACTCTATTCACAAACGACTCCAAAAAGATAGGAATCCCTAGTCCTATCAAAAACCTCCACGGCATCCTAGCGGTGCTCCTGACGAAGCTGGGTCAAATACCTCGCTATAAGAGCCAGGCGGTAAAGACACCGACTCCGGTTCTGAATCATCGTGCCATACCGGGAGTTTCATCACCATCGGTGTGGGCTCAGGATCAACTACCGCTCCGTCAAAGGGATCAATCTTCATAAGGTTCCACAATCCTCAACCATCATCCAAGGGAATATCAAATCCCCGGAGAGGACTAAACTTTTGGGCTCCATCTCGCACATACCACGCCATATACTTGTGAGCCGTCAAGTACTGCTCCCCATCATCAATCCAAACGGTACACTCATACTTCTGATATACTCTATCCTCACCAGCAGGGTACTCAATCACCCAATGCTCCATCTCCATCGGTACCTCGAAACGTAGTGGAGGCTCAGTCATGGTCAAGGTCGAGGAACTGAAATGTTTAATAATAGGAAATGAGATCAAATCTCAATAAGTAAACTACCTAAACCTCTACTAGGGCAATACGTATCTCCGGCACCCTAATCATGCGATTCTAACCAATAGGTTAAGTCCAAAACAACGAACAATAGTATCACCTACTATGTAGGGTCTCGAATCACATCACAACCATGGCACACTATCAAATGCGTAACAGCAATAGTAATAATCCAAACAATTCAAGCATACTCAACCATTCACACAAGTTTTGATTATAAGATGAAATCACTTCGACCCATCCCATACCGCGCCTCACGATTTTATCCCATAATCAAGCACAAACATGCCGTATGCACATAACACTCAAAGTTGTTCAAATTATTAACGACCCACCATAGGTCACACCGAACTCCCGCCGGTCTTCTGGCATAGCCAGGTATCACCCCACTATTTTGGGTGTGACAACGTCTAGGATCGAACCCCCCCAACAAGTCGGGTACAGGACGGCATTCCATTTAGGAGCATCAATCCGGCCTCTACTGGATTCGGCAATGTCTAGGATCAAACCCCCCCAACAAGTCAGGTACCAGACAGCATCCGAGCCTTAGCCGGGCATCGTCTAGAACTCGTCTTAGACGGAACTCATTATGGCCACACACGTAAACAACCATGCATTGCCAATTTTAATCTTCTTTAATTAGCCAATGCAAGTGTGTATGATGTTCAATTTACTATAAATAAATATGCCATGAATCGCAATCATTTTTTGTATCAAACGTCAATTTCAACATACGATCTTCTCTCTAGACCGCGAAATCACTATTCCAACCACACGATCGAGCCATAGTTCATTAGTCAGCCATGATTAGATAAATTAACCACTTAATCACACAATTTAACCATGCGATCGGCATTAAACAATTAATCCACCACACGATCGTCATTAAGCCTCTAATCGGCACATAGTCGACTAATTAGCCATGAGATTGTCGATCAAAACCACACTATCAACTTACAATCTCAAATCAACCATACAATTAAGGTTTTATCACCTCCTAATTTACTCTAAACCGTACGATTAAAACTAGCGCATAATCAAGGTAATTAAGCCCCTAAATTACCATTAATCAATCTAAAATCAATGGGGGCCATATGATCAGTATCCAAGTCACCTAATTTAGCCCCTAACATATGATTTCTTCAACCGCATGATTAGTCCACGAATTTAATTAAAACAACCATAATTAGCCAAATTAAGCATAATTAACCACATTAAACATATGCTCAAGCCTAAATTACATAACCTACCTATCTTAACATTCAAATCAGTCTTATAATCATCAAATTTAGCCATTAATAATTCCTCAAACAGCCTCCACCATAACCCCTAAATTACCCTAATAACCCCTAAACACTATCCATTGGTAACCTACTAACCTAATCAAGATTTAGGAAGTTACTTACCGCTAATTTAAGCTAAACAATAGGCCTAATCAGTAGCAGCAAGTCCCGGTCAAGTCCAGAATTTCCGATGAATAGTGGCGGCCAAACGGCGATCCGGTGGGCGGCGGCTGTTCCGGCATGTACGGTGGCTCACGGTGGCCCAAGGGCGGCGGCCTGAGGTGTCGCGGTGGTGGTGATGATTCTCGATCAAGGGAGAGAGAGAGAGAGAGAGAGAGAGAGAGAGAGAGAGAGAGAGAGAGCAAGAGAGAAAGTGAGGAGAGAGAGAGTGTGGGCTGATCAAAACACTCCAAATGAAGGGCCAAGATTAATCCTTGATGCCCAAGTATTGATCCAAGGGCCATAAATGCTTCTTTGACCAAAGACTTCTAGAAGGGTGTTCTTGAAATTGACCAAAAAGGGCAAGGGCAAAATGGTCCAAGTGATTTTTGGCCAAGGGGAAAAGACCATTGTGTTCTTCCACTCAACAATTAAACTCTAGAACGTCCAGGGGTAAAATCGCCTTTTCCAATTTCTGGGCCAATTTCCTTTTTTTTTTGTAAATTTCTAAACAAACCAATAAATAAGCAAATTTAACGTGGCGTCATCCAAAATAATAATTTTGATATCCTTGAAGTTCGATATCCAAGTTCGAATTCCAATTCATGGTCAAAATCGATCAAACGCGACTTTCGTGTATCTCAAACTAACGGGCGGCTTTTAGGGTTTACTCGTGTCGATCCGTGGTTGATTAGATATCGATCCACGTTTAAGCTTACTCGGGCCATGGCGACTTCAGTTGTCATGTGGTCATGAGGGTCAATTGCTAGTTCCAAATGACACGATCGTTAGAAATTGATTTTGGAACGTTCGGAATGCATACAACGATTAAACGGAATTACTCGTGACTCAATTGTATAACATTGTTAAATTGTTCCATAATCATTCTTGGATCGGCCTATAATGGCCCAAAATATCCCCTCGTCAATCCTCATGGTCAAAATGTCAATCCAAGTTCGAGTTCTTCGGTCGTGCGTACCAAAATCCTAACTAGCCATTTCCTAACGGTTAGTATTCTAAAAAATGGCCAATTCCGAACGAGATATAACAGAAAGTGCATTGATGATAATATCAATTCATAAATCTCGAAAGTAGGTCGAAATTCAGAATGTAACACAATCACAAGTGACAAATACAAAAAGGAAAATTAATAAATCATGTCAGGATGAGAAATATATCAATCTACAAAAAAAAACATCATTTTATTGTACTCCATATGTCCCATCTAAAATTGGCTGTGGTGTATGTGAATGTATTCCACGATCGATGTGTGTAATCATCTTTTCAAATTTAAGATAAAGAAATCATTTCATTCATATATTACATTCTATTTAATTAAGTAAATTATGTTATATTTAGATTAGTTCCAATAAAACTAGAAGGGGAAAGTACTAAATACTCCTTTTTCAAGATTTTCTCTTTGTACAAAAAGTTCAAATCGAACATTCTGTAAAAAGTGTGGATTGCTTATGGTAACACCCCCAGAGTGATTAACCTAAAAATTTCCTTTTTTTCTTCTTTTCAAAGTATTATCTTTCTCTCCGATGACAATTCATTTCCCTCTAAAAAATAAATAGATGCTATTAACTTGGCTAAGATCATTGTCACGCCCCGGACTCCCGCCGAGCCCGCGACATCCTTCCTGGTCGTTTAGGGCGACGTCCCAGGTTATCGCCGACCTCAAATCCCATCAAAGATTTACGACCTCAGCGGATACAAACAATTTTCCCGGACAAATAAAAACTGGGGAAACAATCAGGGAGAACATACATTTTTCTTTTCATTGCCAAACTTACACCATAATATTTACAACATCCATCATTCTTACAAGCACACTGAACCAGTAACTATTAACTTCCAAAATACAAAAAAGGATTAGCATCATCCAAAAATGGGGCACTCTCAATTTATTGCCTCGCTCCCAAAACTAGTCCCTACGCCCTCTCGGAGGCGTCTACTCTGGCTCACTGTCATCGGCATCACCACATGAATCCTCCTCAGCTGTGTGTTCACCCGACGGTCCCGAATCGGTCTCAATATGATCATGGCTCAGGTGGAGGCTCTGAAATGGTTTGGTTGAAACAACCATGAGAACACTTCTCAGTAAGTTCACCCCTAAACCCTACTTAGGCTACTACGTACCCTCCAGATAATTCACAAACACAATCACATGCGCCAAATTTCACATAACATGCATAATACTCGCAATCACACACATATACAATTTTATTTCCACGTCGTGCATTCCTTTCGTTCTCATCCTCACTTTCCACATTCCTCGCCAGTGTCCCGCGTTAACGTACATGCCCCAGGCACACTGTGATCATTCACCACATCCGGCCTGCGTACCCGTTCACGCCTCCGGGCCCAATCTCGACCTGAGCATCACACGCTCCAGGCCCGATCTCAACTCAGCCTGGGCCAAATGCGACAGGCCTACATGATTAAAACCCAAGCTTATAATACCTCGGTTCAATCCCGGTCTCACCCGAGCAATCGTGCCTCGGACCGATTCTCATGCTTGCTTTTTTTCCAAGCCTCAGCCTGTGCTAAATGCAGCAGACCTACGTGATTGCGACCTGAGTTTAGAATACTCAGTCCGATCCCAAACTTGCACTTTCGCACTTTCACACACTTTCCACCTTCACTTACCACACCACAATCACAATCAAGCACATGCCCAACATACATTTGCTATACATTACTGGCCAATCACACGTGGCCCACACACGCATTCAATCACGCGTAACTTGTGCACATTCAGCACAAGGCATGGCAAAACCATCAATTACTTTAATCAAACTCACGTGTACATCCAACTATCATATTAAATCAGCAAATTTGCTCAACAACATACTTAATTAACCACCACAATTTAATTATAGATTAAAAATACGTCCGACACCCAATTTCTTATTTTTCTCCCACTAAACGGCGTCGGATTGATTCCGACCCTTCACGAAACTTTCTCGCCATGCACTATCGCTTCCAAAAACTCAACTTGCATCTCGAACAAACCACCACAGCCCCGTGAACAGTGCTTCGCAGCTTCAATTTCACCTCAAATTGCCCTCCAAAAATTCCCAAACTAATCCTCAAGGCCCACCACACTATCCCGACCTAAAACCCCAACATTCCTCGCCCGAACAACTCCGATTTCAACCCAAAAATCCAATTTTTCCAGCGATACCCAATATCCTAAATCGGGATTAGAGGACGACTTACCTAGTTCTAGACTAAATCGGCTAAAACGGGGAGCGGCGGCACAATCTCGGACACGACGGGAACTCACGGCGGCGTCCGGCTTGAGTGGCGGCGGTCCAGTGGCGGCGTGGGTCTTGCACGGCCGAGAATGGGTCTCGGTGAGAAAGAGGAAAAGAGAGAGAGAGAAAGGAATGGCTGGTGGTTTGAGGGTGGCATGGACGTCGGCTTGGGGCGGTCCGGCATGCGGCGGCAACGGCGGAGGGAGAGTAAGAGTGATCGGTGGAGGGGGAGGGGTCTCACGGTGGGGGGGGGATTTTACGATGGGGAAGAGAGAAGAAATGAGGGGAGAGAAGAGAGAAAGAGAGAGAAGAGTGGTCTAGACATGAATAGTAGCTTTGACCCAAAATATCTAGGGCACAAATGACCAAAATGCCCCTTGCCCCTAAAACTAATCCTTTATAAATCCTTAAGGGCAAAATCGTCACTTTCTCCATTTCTCGCCCAAATCGAATTTTTCCAAAGAATTTAGACGCACCAAAAATTGACACGTGCCACGTGCAACGTGATCCTAGCGTTTCGTCGTGAATTCCTAATTTTCCGGTGTCCAATTTGAGCGAAAACTCAATCATTGAATTCTATTAAACGCAACTCGAGCATTTCTCGAGCTAACGGGTGGCTTGCTAGGGAAATTCGCAGAATTGACTTGTGACTGATACTAAATCGAATCACGTGCAAGTCCGTTCGGTACGTAACGATCTCGATTGTCATTAAAATTGCAAAGATCAATCGCTTGATCCAAGGGGTACGATCGTTCGGTATAATTTCAGGATCGTTCGTCAAGTCGTTTCGTGGTCCAACGGAATCACCCACAATCCACTACTATGACAGTGGCGAACTGACCCCTAACTATCCTTGGATCGGCCAACAGTGGCTCAAAATATCACTTCTGCGATTTAATGGTCGAAATCCATTTACGATCGAATTTTTCTTTAGTCGTGCGAATTTAAGTTCCCCTAATAGCATTTCCCTAATGGTTAGCATTCCCAGGAATGATCAGTTCCGGGCGAGAATTTACTACGAGCACATCTCATAAAACTCAATTATTCAATAAATTCCAATTGGCGAAAATTCCAGAATGTCACAATCTTCCCCTCTTATAAAATTTCGTCCTCGAAATTTACAACCTTACCACTACTAAGAATTTACAATTCCTACTACTGTTCAAAGAACTGAGGGTACTGACGTTGCATCGTTTCTTCACTTTCCCAAGTTGCGCCTTTAGTCCCGTGGTGCTCCCAGATAACCTTGACCAATGGGATTGTCTTGTTCCTCAAAACTCGTTCTTTGCGATCTTCGATTCTTACCGGTCTTTCCACATATGACACTTTGTCATCCACCTCAATCTCCTCATAATTCAGTATATGCATCGGGTCCGATTCATATTTCCTCAACATCGATACGTGGAACACGTTATGCACTTGCGATAGATTTGGCTGTAACGCAAGGCGATATGCCAAATCTCCAATTCTTTCCAGTACTTTAAATGGTCCCACATACCTCGGACTCAACTTTCCCTTTTTACCAAATCTAGATAGTCCCCTCATAGGCGATACCTTAAGAAAAACATAATCCCCGACTTGAAACTCCAAAGGTCTTCGCCTTCGGTCTGCATAACTCTTTTTACGGCTCTGCGCTGTTCTTAGCCTTTCACGAATAATCTTAACTGCTTCAACCGATTGCTCAACAAGCTCTGGCCCAGTTATAGTCCTTTCTCCCACTTCGTCCCAACATATGGGCGTTCTACAAGCCTTGCCATACAGCGCTTCAAAAGGCGCCATTCCAATGCTCTGCTGGAAACTATTGTTGTACGCAAATTCTACTAAGGGTAATTGTTCTTCCCACTTACCCTGAAAATCCAGCACACACGCTCTGAGCATATCCTCTAATGTCTGAATCGTTCTCTCAGACTAGCCATCTGTCTGAGGATGGTAAGCCGTACTGAACTGTAACTTGGATCCTAAAGCCATCTGCAGACTTTTCCAAAAATTGGCGATAAATCGAGGATCACGATCTGAGGTTATCGACACTGGTACCCCATGAAGATGAACAATCTGTTGTACGTATAACTCCGCATATCTTTCTAGCGCGAAATCTTTTCGCACCGCCAAAAAGTGTGCCGACTTAGTCAATCTGTCGACAATCACCCAAATAGTGTCATGACTTCTTTGACTTCTTGGCAACCCCGTCACAAAGTCCATAGTTACATGTTCTCATTTCCACTATGGGATTTCCAACGGTCGTAACAATCCTCCGGGTTTGCAATGTTGTGCTTTCACCTGCTGGCACGTCAGACACTTAGTCACGTGCTTAGCTATATCCGACTTCCTCTTAGTAACGTCCATCTTGATAACTTTCTGTATCTCTGGGTCCGTAGACTGCAAAGCTTTAACTTTAGCTTGGATCTCCGGCTCAATCCTTAACTTCGCTAACAGGCTCGAGACATGACTTACTTCCAATTTGAACTCGGAATCTCGCACATTCTCCAACAGGATCCACTCCTTGACCATTAAATGCGTAATGCTCGACTTCCGACTCAAAGCATCGGCTACCCGGTTAGCTTTTCCAGGATGATATAGAATTTTGCAGTCGTAATCCTTCAATAACTCCATCCACCGACGCTGCCTCATGTTTATCTCTTTCTGCGAAAATAAATACTTGAGACTCTGATGGTCAGTATATATCTGAAATCTTTCTTCGCATAAATAATGTCGCCAAATCTTCAGGGCGAACACTATTGCGGCTAACTCCAAGTCATGCGTCGGATAATTCAATTCATGTGGCCTCAACTGCCTGGATGCATAGGCTACCACTCGCCTATGTTGCATCAACACACATCCTAATCCCTTCAACGACGCATCACTATAAATCTCGTATCCTCCCGGTCCTAATGGAATCGTCAACACTGGTGCCATTGTCAACATGTGCTTCAACTCCTAAAAACTTCTTTCACATTTATCAGTCCATTCAAACCTCGTTTCCTTTTTCAACAAATGCGTCAACGGCATTGCTATCGCCGAAAATCCTTCCACGAATCGACGATAATATCCAGCCAAACCTAGAAAACTCCGAACCTCTGTTACCGTTGTCGGTCTAGGCCATTTCATCACAGCCTCAACTTTCGACGGATCCACTGAAATTCCTTCTCCAGAGATCACATGATCGAGAAATGCAACTCGACTAAGCCAAAATTCGCATTTGCTAAATTTAGCATATAATGCATTCTCTCTTAAAGTCTGCAACACTCGACGCAAATGAAATTCATGCTCCTCCAGGCTCCTTGAGTATACCAATATATCGTCTATAAACACGATCACGAACTGGTCTAAAAATTCCTTAAACACCCGATTCATCAGATCCATAAAGGCAGTAGGGGCGTTCGTCAACCCAAACGGCATTACTGTAAATTCGTAATGTCCATACCTCGTCCTAAATGCCGTTTTCGGTATATCCTCCTTTCTAATTCGCAATTGATGATATCCTGTTCTCAGATCAATTTTAGAGAACACCGAAGCCCCTTGCAACTGGTCAAACAAATCATCAATCCTCGGCAAAGGATATTTATTTTTAACTGTCACTTGATTCAGCTGCCTGTACTCTATACACAACCTCAATGATCCATCTTTCTTTCTAACAAATAACACCGATGCTCCCCACGGAGACGTACTGGGACGAATAAATCCCTTATCTAACAACTCTTGCATCTGCACCTTTAATTCCTTTAACTCTGACAACGACATTCTATAAGGTGCTTTCGAGATTGGCTCAGTTTCCGGTGCCAATTCGATCACAAATTCTACCTCCTTAGCTGGTGTCACGCCCCGCAACCCTATGCGAAGCACGAGCATCCCACTAATCGGTCTAATATTTTGCGACGTCCCAGGAAGCGTCGCCGACTCACCGCTCTAATCGACGAGTACAACATGAGCGAAAGCTACGTATATATAAATGTATATATATACACCCGTACAAATATTTTAAGATGACCACGAATAGCAAGGCAGGAAAGAAAAATTTAATACAAACATACACGCATTACTATTAACAGTGGGTAGATACAATATCCATTTACAGGGGTGCATAAAACCCAAACCCAAAAAGGTAAGTCACGGCCACGAGGATCAAAAAGGGGTCAGTGGCCAGGGTAACTTGGTTAAGGCGGGCTACAGTCAAAAATTTACAGCCCGACCTAGTCATAACTGAGTCGTCCTAGGGGACCCAGTCTGGGTCAGAGTCAGAAGATTCAGATGAGGAAGAACTATCAGGAAGTTCCTCATCGGAATCTAATGAGTCCAACTCGGACTCAGCCTCCTTGGGCTCGTCCTCTATATCCATCGCTTCGGGATCGGGGTCCTCCTCCAGGGGTTGTTCCATCTCCTTATCGTCCACGTCCACGTCCATCGATCCGCTTTCGTCCGACTCGTACACTATTGGTATCTCCTCTGAGCTCGCTCTCTCCTCATCATACGGACTGGGGTCTACTACCTGCCCATCAGGGCACCGAGGGTCTACTCCAAGCAGTCCATGGAATGGAACATCAAAAGTCCTAAGAGGTCCGATCTCTTCCCCATTGTGCGTCCTATAACACCAAGCTACGTGCTCATGGGTTGCAGACTCTAACTCCCCGACATCTACCCAGACTAACGTAAGATATCTGATATACGAATTCCCCTCCCCTACCGGGTGTACAGAAAAAGTCTTTTGGATAAAATGGGGAATCCCAAAACGCACGAGCGGCTCTGCCATGGTCACGGACGGGGGTCTGAAATGTCGGTTTCAACAATCGTGAGATAAAACTCAGCAAGTAAGTAATCCCTAAATCTAAGCTAGGCTAACATGCACTTCCTGACAGGTAAATCAAACATATCAAGCGGATATTAATAATCTCAACAATTTCATAAATTTAAGCATAAATAATTCTCAGAACAATCCTGCAAGTTAGGCATTCAGCGATGATGCTCACATTTGAATATCAAGAGTACTCAATTAAGCCGACTCAAGAGCCAATAGATTTTTCCGACCCGAAGGCCACGACCCGTAGGCCACTTTTAGTAATAAATCGACCCGTAGGCCCGACCCAAAGGCCAATAGATACTCTGGCTTGAAAGCCCGACCCGAAGGCCACAGTTTATTTCGACCCGAAGGCCCGACCCGAAGGCCACGATCTAAAACGACCCGTAGGCCAACAAATCTCACTATTTTATACACGTGCATCATTTAGCACTTGCAATCTATATTAACTAATATAGATCACGAGAAATGGAATTCGAGCCAATAGTCGATGCCAACGCGCTATGTACTTTTAAATATAAATTCAATGAATTCCACGCATTATCGGCACCCACAACTCCTTTCATTTTAGTCCTTCCAACCCGACACTCAAACCGCACAATTCTTCCCATGTGATTCAAGACGTTTAAGGCCCGTCACACCTAATCGAACCTAGCCAATAAACTCTTAAATATGGCAATACCCATAGGGTTCCAACAATTCCCAATTTGCCCTTTATAATGTTTAATTCCATGTTTTTCCTTAATAGCCATTTAATACACAACTTAGGCAAATTGCACAAATTCGGTTCTGTGTGAACAGTACCAGGACACACACTTTAGGGCCATTAAATCACCTCTAAATCACCCCATTAAGCCCTAATGAAGTCCCCTAAACATCCTACACAAAATCTCAAATCATTAAGCCTTATTTAAGCTTAATTAAGCCTAATTTCACCCCTAAAATGCACAATTTCGGTTCTGTATGAACAGTACGAGGGCAGACCATACTTAAGCCACTAAACCACCATTAAATCACTTCATTAGGCTCTAATGAGCATCCCTAATCAGTCCACACATAAACACACCTACATAATCCATATTTAGGCTTAATTAACCCCTAATTCACCATTAAAAATGCATAATTGGTCTAGTTCGGATTTAGGGAAAATATACTTGCCTAGGTTGCCTCAAGACGACGGAAACGAGCGGCCAATCACCGACGAGCGGTGGAATCGGCGGCGGCGTTCCGGCGAGCAAGCCGGCGGTTCACGGCGGCTCCGGCGACGGTCTCTCGAACTCGGCTTGAACGGCGGCTGTGGGCGGTGAAACAAGGGAGGGAGTGGTCGAGGGGGCTGAGGGTGATGGCTGGGGATGGCGGTGGCTAGCGATGGCGCACGGCGGCGCCGGCGAGGTCCCGGTGGAGCTTCGGCGAGAGTGAGACCGAGAGAGGAAATTCACGGGGGAGAGGGAAATGGAAGCTGTTCTGGCTGAAGATGGCTGGAAGAGAGAGAGAGAGAGTCAATATTGGTCAAAGATGGGTGAGTGGAATCCAAGTGTCAAAGATCTAAGGGTTTTGGACAAAAATGCCCTTAATCCAAGGGCTAAACTTGCTCTTATCCAATAATTTAGGGGTAAAATGGTCTTAAGCCCCTAACCAAAGGCTGACCAGCCTTAGTGTGACGCCCCGGACCCCACCGGGCTCGCGACACCCTTTCGATGGCCGTATTGAAAATGCGACATCCCAGGATTTGTCGCCGACCCATCTCCCATAACAAATCATAAGGCACATGCGGAAGCATTAATTAAAACACCCGTACAAAAATAATACATGACCAAGGGTAGTAGAACACTTGAACAATTGAACCACATACTTCATTCAACAGCACAGACTTACAAAATCCAACATTACATACAAAGGTCACAAGGGTTAAAACAACCATCATCAAAAGGGGCAAGTGGTCGAGTAGGTTAGCCTAGCTACACAAAAAGGGTCCACCAACTCCATGGGCTCCTCTTCAGGATCTTGCTCCATCGGCTCTTCCTCGGGATTCTAGAACGCGGTGACGGACCATTCATGGTCGGAGTCGGGGGTCTGAAATGGTTATATAATAACCATGAGAACAAGTCTCAATAAGTAACACCCTAAGCCCTACCTAGGCCAATGCGTACCCAGACAAGTCATACCCAAACACATAATAGAACAACCACACGACTTAGGCCCTCGGGCCCAAATCAAACATATGTTAACCCTGCAGGTTAGGCACATAATAATATCACGTCACATACGCAGCATCCTCGGTCACACGTACGTCACACGCATGTTCAAAACCTTTAGTGTCAGTTCAAAATGTGGATCACCGAGTCATACAAATTCACACACTGACCCATGCATTCATATGCATGCAAATGCCACTACCTTGCCATGCACGCGATTTAACTCATATGGCATTCCGGCATAAGATTCCATTCGTGTCCCGATTATAAAATAGAATCCGCTTAGGCACGTCCCATACCATACCCAGCAGATTCCATTACATAATTAGGCACTATGCATCACACGTAATAATTCGCGCGTGTTCCGATTATAGAATAGAATCCACTTAGATACGTCCCATACCATACCCAGCAGATTCCATCGTATAATCAGGCACTATGCATCACATGTAATCATTTATTCATTAATCCGACCCGAAGGCCCCGACCCGAAGGCCCGATCCGAAGATCCGGTCCGAAGACCACGACCCGAAGGTCAATCACAACACTCCGTGGCCAGCGTAAAGACGCCCTAGGCCCAGTGTCTCTAGCCCGCGTCCTTACGCATCAGGCGCAACACCGATCTCCTTACGAACCAGAGCCCGCGTAAACGCATCAGGATGGTTGTCTTCCGGACGTACCGGGCATCGTCCTGCTCCAAAGTGCATGAGGACGGCACACCCCGCGTAAACGCATCAGGGCGAAAATGATCACACATTCACACAACCGGTTTTATCTGAACCCCGCGTAAACGCATCAGGGCATAATTAGGTGATCACATGTCCATGGCATACATGCATTCTTGCACAATTTCCACAAGCCTCATACTCGGTATGCACAATGCGTGGCCATGCAATTCGCACACGAATGTTGGTGCAATGTACCACAGCATAATGCCCCACACAGTTCCATGCCACAATTTCATGTTCAATGATTCACGTCATATGCTTAATTAGCCCAATCAACACCACGGGCCATCACATGCGTATTTGGCACTTATGACGTATTCGGGCATTACGATGTACATTGACAAATCACCAATCACATTCCACAACGGTCGGTCATATGAGCATGCGACATGGTAGACCCAAGCCATCACGATTGCCAAACCGACACACAACTCAATCACCCTGGCAATCCCGGCACTCCAATCAATTCAACCCTCAAACTACCGTGGAATTGGCCATCAAAATCCCATGTGAACAGCAGCTAATCCTCTTTATTTCGGCCTCTAATCCACTTCTAATTTCGGTTTTGTCACCTACCAATAGTTTCCCGATACCCACTAGTAACATACAAATTCATATGAGTCCTAATCGACACTAATCGACAAATCGACACACCCTAGGCCCGTTTAAAATGCATAATCATCCTAATTAGGGTTTAGAGGTTTACACCCACATATTAGTCGTACAAGGCCCAATGAAATTCGCAATGGACAGCCACTAATCAGTCCGAGAGAGAAAAACCAAGAATATACAAAATCGGGTCCAAACTGGGCAGTTACACAGTGATAGAAATCCATTTGAAATAAATAGCACATCAATTCCAAAAATTATGAAATTTGGATATGTTATACAAAACATCTTGATAAACATTTTCTGTGAAGAACTCGAAATCCAATTCCAACCGTAAGCACCTCGTTTTGACACTCAAAGCCGGACAGAACCCAGTCCGCTCAAACAGCCCCTCATACCATCAAAAATACAACTCATTCAGTACCCAAATCATTTTGGAAAGCCCTGAAATTTTTATATGTCATAGAAACAAGTGTCTTTAACAATTTTTGTGAGGAAGTTTGTTGAAATAAGGTCTGGAAAATTTTATAAAAATTCGGAAAGACAGAAAGGTCGGGTGAACAGTAAATCGAGCAGTTTTGTGACGGTCTGAAGACTGACCTCCGAATGGCCCTCAACAAACTCCAAAAATTCTGAATTTAAAGTATGTTATACTTAAAGATGTTGGGAACAAATTTCATGAAGAACACTTCTTCAGATTCGGCCCACAATGATCACTAAAAAAATAACAAAGCACAGAGGTACAGTAACAACCAGAAATCCGAGAGTCATAAATCTTGCACCATTAAGCAAATCAAGCTTATCTAATCACAAACCAACCATGCACAGCCCCTAATCCATCCCTAGACATGCCATTAGTAACCCACTAGCCTAACCAAGGATTAGGATGTCACTTACTCTTAGCCTAAGCAAGAAAACCGAGTAAGAGGGCAAACGAGAGCCTTGGCACGGCAACGACTACTCCGGCGAAGCAACGGCGAGGGTGGACAGCGGATGGTAGCTCAGGTGGTCGGCTAATCCGGCACTTTCCCTACTGCATGCAGCCGAGAGGGAGAGGAAACGGAGGGAAACGGAGAGGGACGGCGGCTCACGGCGGCGGCGCCGGTGGGCGGTGGCTCCGGCGGGCGGCGAACGGCGGCGTGAGGCCGAGAGGAGGAAGCTCACGGGAGAGAGAGGGGAGAGGAGTGGTGGCCGGTTGAGTTGAGAGGAAATGAAGAGGGGAGAGAGAAGAGAGAAAGAGGGAAAGAAGTGAGTGGGAGAGAGAGAAAGAAAGGTGATGATGGCTTGCATGGGGAAGACCAAGAGGTAGGGTGCAAGGTTGGACAACAATGATGGCAAGCATGGGGAAGGGTTTGGGTGACAAGTGTCACCACCCTAGGGCTGTCATATCACTACAAAAACCAATAAACAAAACCCCATAAAAACCCCAAAATTCGGAATACTAGAGGGCCCAAGGGTAAATCCGTCATTTTCCTCCGATACCGGGCCGAATCGCCATTTTCCGACTGTGTAAGTCCTATAACTAAGTGGCCAACATAATTCGACGTCGTCCTTATGAAAACCATCCCGTAACCCACGAAAATCGGTCTCGAAGTCCGGACTAAATTTCACGATCAAGATTGCCAAATTTCTAATTTTCAAATCTCTCACTAATGGGCGGCTATTTAGGAGTTACGCGTATCGACCTCGAGTTGTTCGAATCGCGACGATCTCGATTGTCGAGAGAACGAGAGGAATTATCGCTAGTTCCGGAGACACGATCGTTTGGTTTAAGTTCGGGACTGGTTGGCCACGTGTATTCTCGGTCTTGCAGAATCACCTGCTATCCGACCATACATCGTTGGCCTCGGCCAAACAGAGTCCGTTACCTACCGAAGATCGATCCATACTAGCCCAAAACTTCCTCGTCTTTTCTCGAAATCAGGCTTAATTTGCGATCGGGTCCTTGGTCCACGTACCTATTCCTAGTTAGCCATTCCCACTTGGTCAGTATCCCAAGAGTGATCAGCTCCGGGCGAGACTTACGAAAATGAAATATTGAATAAGACTCGTTCTATTCATTCCGGAGATTGAGTCGAATTTCGGGATGTTACACTTAGTTAACCCTAATCAACCTTAGTTAACCCCCAAAAAATGAAAGAAATTCGGAATTACCAAAAACGGGCCTAAGGGCAATTTGGTAATTTTCCGATCTCGGGTCAAAATTCCAATTTTTGCACATATGCGTTCCATATGTGCGTGGCCAACATAATATGGCGTCGGAATCGCGAAATTCACTTTTTAAGCCCCCGAAAATCGACTGCAAAGTTTCGGAAATAAAATAATATTATTTTTCAATTTTTGTCGAAATTCCAGTTTTTGTCCAAAACCACTTCTGGTATGCGTGGCCACCCCAAAATGACACCGGCCTCGAAAAATAATGTCATTGGCCTCGAAAATGGTCATCAGGGTCCTCAGGGGCAAAATTGTAAATTTTCCAATTTTTATCGAAACTCCCGTTTTCAACCGTACTAGCCCCAAACGTATGTGGCCACGCTAAAATGACGTCGATCCTTCAACATAGTCGCTAACGCCCTCGAATTTTCGACGTCGAAGTCCGGGTCCAATTTCACGATCAAATTTGCTCATTTTGAAGTTTTAGGGTCTCTCACTAATGAGCGGCTGTTTAGGGTTTACGCATATCGACCTAGGGTTGTCCGAGTCATGATGGCCTCGACTTTCATAAAACGCGAGGAATTATCACTAGTGCCGAGGGTTGCGATTATTAGGATTAAATCCGGAATTCAATCGTCAGCGTACTTTCAGTTATGCGGAATCACCCGCGACCCAAGCGTACGCCACTGATTACATTGAATCCGTTATTTTCCTAAAATCGGCCCATATTGGCCCAAAATATTCCCTCGACATTTCTCGAAATCATTACTCAACTCGTGATCGGGTCCCTAGTCCACGTACCGTCCCCTATTTAGCCTTTCTCGTTTGGTTAGTATCCCGTGATTGATCAAGTCCGGGTGAGACTTACTAAAATCAAACGAGAATTAATATACACTTTATTGGTCCCGGTAACGGGTCAGAATTCGGGATGTTACAGCTGGTGGCAGTCCCAGCAATTCCTGAGGAAACACATCGGGATACTCGCACACCACTGCTATGTCCTCAAGCCTCGGCTCTTCAGCCGTTGAATCAACTACTACCGCTAGGAATCCTTGACACCCTTCACTTAACAATTTCGTCATTTCCACTGACGAGATCCATGGAATTGAGGATCTTCCTCGACTTCCCACAAATTTAAATTCCGGGTGTCCAACTGGACTAAATTGGATCACCCTATTATTGCAATCCATTATGGCCCTCTGCTTAGATAGCCAATCCATACCCACTATCACATCAAAGTCGTACATGTCTAGAACCGCTAAATCAATCTTTTCCTCCCTATTCCCAATTACAATCTTATAGTCTGAACACCCCCATCGAGACTGACATCTTTTTATTCAAAGGAGTTGTCACACATAGTACAACATCAAGCAATTGCATCGCATTCTTTTATATCGAAACAGTTCTAATCCAAACAACTCAACAAACTGTTTCGATATAAAAGAATGCGATGCTCCAGGGTCAAATAAAGCATACGCAGCATGGTTGCACAGAGAAATTGTACCTGTGACAACCCCTGGTGCGTTCTCAGCTTCTCGTCTAGCCATGGCATACACTCGTCCTTGTGCCGGTGGCCTATTCTGATTTACTGTTTGGGCCGCTCCAGCTTGATTCCCGTTTCGAGGTGGCGGCAACGCAGGCGGTCTATTCTGCTTGGGATTGGGGCAATTCTTTATGTGGTGACCAAAACCTCCACATCCAAAACACGCTCCGCCTCGAGTTGGACAAGGTCCATTCCTGTGTCTACCTCCACAAATCCTACACGGACCATTCTGATTCCGGGCCGGCTTTCCAATATTTCTTCTAACAGAGGGAGTAAAATGTCTATTATCTATCATCGGCCTCTTCCCAGGGTTACGATTATCCCTACCCTGAACAAACCTCGATCCAAACGCGGCGGCTCTATCCATCTGATCCCGTTCTAGGATCTGAGCTCTATCAAATATTTCCTCATAAGTTCCCAGATTTACCGGTAGTAACTGGCTACGGATATCAGCCCTCAATCCGTCCCAAAATCTTCGCGCCTTATCCTCGGGATACTCAACCATTCTCGGCGCAAACTTAGACAACCTTGCAAATTCCGCCTCATATTGATCCACCGTCATCTGACCTTGGCGGAGTCTCATAAATTCAGCGAGTTTCCTCTCCCTTGCACTTGCCGAGAAATACTTTTCATAAAATTTCTCAGTAAAAACAATCCAAGTTCGAGCTGTACCTTCTGGAAACATCCTGTCTTTGGTGGCTTTCCACCAATCGTTTGCATTATCCTACAACTGATATACTGCCAGGGTTACCCTCTCATTGTCATTACACTCCAGCACCTCAAAAGCTTTCTCAAGCTCCTCTATCTATCGAGGTGTAGCCTCAGGGTCACCCTTCCCAGCAAACTTAAGCGGTTTAAGCTTCATAAACTGTTCTACCAGCTGATGCATTGGTCTATTAACAACCATTTGTCCCTGCCCTTGATTCTCATTCTCATTGACAACAGTAGCGGCCTCAGCAGCTTGGGCAATCGGAACAACTCTTTCCTGAGCCTGCTGTTCTAACAGATTTCCAATCCGTTCCAACGTTCTCATAACAACTTTCATTCGAGGATCCTCAGCAGGCCTGACTTCCCCTCTAGGGTCCACTGCAGCTCCAACACCTACCCCAGGGTTCTCTACTGCTCTAGCACCCACTCCGAGATCCTCGATAGCCCTAGCTCGAGCACAACCTCGACCTCTCGTTCCTCTTCCCGTGCCCCTCCTTGGGACTCTTCCTATGCCTCTTCCTTCACTGCTCATCGTCACAATTCTACCACTCTCTTACCTATTATAATTCCACTCAGAAATTAGCAATCTAAGCCAACTAGATTAGTCTAGTTCTAGGCAGTGAATTAACACAATAATTCACTTAGCAGACAAACAATCATCACAACAAACAATTCAATCAATCAATCACAACAAACAAACTGGAGGTACGTGTAGCTCACTCTGCTCTATGGCTCACTAAAATCTCCCTAATTTCTACCCCTGAACCTCTACTCCTTATCACTCCAACCTTCGACCAGTCTAGATCGAGCTGACCTTGCTCTGATACCAATTCAAACGGGAATGTCACGCCCCGGACTCCCGCCGAGCCCGCGACATCCCGCCTGGTCGTTTAGGGCGACGTCCCAGGTTATCGCCGACCTCAAATCCCATCAGAGATTTACGACCTCAGCGGATACAAACAATTTTCCCGGACAAATAAAAACTGGGGAAACAATCAGGGAGAACATACATTTTTCTTTTCATTGCCAAACTTATACCATAATATTTACAATATCCATTATTCTTACAAGCACACTGAACCAGTAACTATTAACTTCCAAAATACAAAAAAGGATTAGCATCATCCAAAAATGGGGCACTCTCAATTTATTGCCTCGCTCCCAAAACTAGCCCCTACGCCCTCTCGGAGGCGTCCACTCTGACTCACTGTCATCGGCATCACCACATGAATCCTCCTTAGCTGTCTGTTCACCCGACGGTCCCGAATCGGTCTCAATATGATCATGGCTCAGGCGGAGGCTCTGAAATGGTTTGGTTGAAACAACCATAAGAACACTTCTTAGTAAGTTCACCCCTAAACCCCACTTAGGCTACTACGTACCCTCCAGATAATTCACAAACACAATCACATGCGCCAAATTTCACATAACATGCATAATACTCGCAATCACACACATATACAATTTTATTTCCACGTCGTGCATTCCTTTCGTTCTCATCCTCACTTTCCACATTCCTCGCCAGTGTCCCGCATTAACGTACACGCCCCAAGCACACTGTGATCATTCACCACATCCGCCCTGCGTACCCGTTCACGCCTCCAGGCCCAATCTCGACCTGAGCATCACACGCTCCAGGCCCGATCTCAACTCAGCCCGCGCCAAATGCGACAGGCCTACATGATTAAAACCGAAGCTTATAATGCCTCGGTTCAATCCCGGTCTCACCCGAGCAATCGTGCCTCGGACCGATTCTCATGCTTGCTTTTTTCAAGCCTCAGCTTGTGCCAAATGCAACAGACCTACGTGATCGCGACCCGAGTTTAGAATACTCAGTCCGATCCCAAACTTGCACTTTCGCACTTTCACACACTTTCCACCTTCACTTACCACACCACAATCACAATCAAGCACATGCCCAACATACATTTGCTATACATTACTGGCCAATCACATGTGGCCCACACACGCATTCAATCACGCGTAACTCGTGCATATTCGGCACATGGCATGGCAAAACCATCAATTACTTTAATCAAACTCACGTGTACATCCAACTAGCATATTAAATCAGTAAATTTGCTCAACAACATACTTAATTAACCACCACAATTTAATTATAGATTAAAAATACGTCCGACACCCAATTTCTTATTTTTCTCCTGCTAAACGGCGTCGGATTGATTCCGACCCTTCACAAAACTTTCTCGCCATGCACTATCACTTCCAAAAACTCAACTTGCATCTCGAACAAACCACCACAGCCCTGTGAACAGTGATTCACAGCTCGTGAACAGTGCTTCGCAGCTTCAATTTCACCTCAAATTGCCCTCCAAAAATTCCCAAACTAATCCTCAAGGCCCGCCACACAATCCCGACCTAAAACCCCAACATTCCTCGCCCGAACAACTCCGATTTCAACCCAAAAATCCAATTTTTCCGGCGATACCCAATATCCTAAATCGGGATTAGAGGACGACTTACCTAGTTCTAGACTAAATCGGCTAAAACAGGAAGCGGTGGCACAATCTCGGACACGACGGGAACTCACGGCGGCGTCCGGCTTGAGCAGCGGCGGTCCGGTGGCGGCGTGGGTCTTGCACGGCCGAGAATGGGTCTCGGTGAGAAAGAGGAAAATAGAGAGAGAAAGGGACAGCTGGTGGTTTGAGGGTGGCGTGGACGTCGGCTTGGGGCGGTCCGGCATGCGGCGGCAACGGCGGAGGGAGAGTAAGAGTGATCGGTGGAGGGGGAGGGGTCTCACGGTGGGGGGGGGATTTTACGATGGGGAAGAGAGAAGAAATGAGGGGAGAGAAGAGAGAAAGAGAGAGAAGAGTGGTCTAGACATGAATAGTAGCTTTGACCCAAAATATCTAGGGCACAAATGACCAAAATGCCCCTTGCCCCTAAAACTAATCCTTTATAAATCCTTAAGGGCAAAATCGTCACTTTCTCCATTTCTCGCCCAAATCGAATTTTTCCAAAGAATTTAGACGCACCAAAAATTGACACGTGTCACGTGCAACGTGATCTTAGCGTTTCATCGTGAATTCCTAATTTTCCGGTGTCCAATTTGAGCGAAAACTCAATCATTGAATTCTATTAAACGCAACTCGAGCGTTTCTCAAGCTAACGGGTGGCTTGCTAGGGAAATTCGCATAATCGACTTGTGACTGATACTAAATCGAATCACGTGCAAGTCCGTTCGGTACGTAACGATCTCGATTGTTATTAAAATCGCAAAGATCAATCGCTTGATCCGAGGGGTACGATCGTTCGGTATAATTTCAGGATCATTCGTCAAGTCGTTTCGTGGTCCAACGGAATCACCCACGATCCACTACTATGACAGTGGCGAACTGACCCCTAACTATCCTTGGATCGGCCAACAGTGGCTCAAAATATCACTTCTGCGATTTAATGGTCGAAATCCATTTACGATCGAATTTTTCTTTAGTCGTGCGAATTTAAGTTCCCCTAATAGCCTTTCCCTAATTGTTAGCATTCCCAGGAATGATCAGTTCCGGGCGAGAATTTACTACGAGCACATCTCATAAAACTCAATTATTCAATAAATTCCAATTGGCGAAAATTCCGGAATGTCATAATCATTTGCAAAATTATCCCAATATGTTCCTCACTTAGAAGATATGTTGATCCATTGTATTATTGATAACTTAATATTTTTTTATTAGAAAGCGTCAACTAAATAATAAATGTTCTCAATTACAATATATGTGCTAAGAAGCCCAAAGCGTTTTTGTTGTTTGTCGACCGAGTCTTAAACATTCTATTTAGTCAATTGACTAATGTGCCTTTCTAGAAACGGTTCAATTGAGTTCTAATATCCTGCTGGTGGCATTTTCTCATCGCAAATCATGTCCTTTTAGTTTTTCAAGATAAGGATACTAGAAGTGCCAAAGGTTGTGTACGGCACTCACTTTAATGCTAAAAGTTTGTTTTGGATCATTTAAGTGTCACTTTAAAAAAAAAACGATCACTTAAGTGCCAAATCTAATCTAGATCGTTGGAAATCCGACGTAAAAATATTTTATTAATTTCTTAGTCCTATGTGGCTCGCCAGTGTGCCTAGTCAGCATATAACTCATAAATGACTTCGTCTAAAAGTTGTAAATAACGATCGTTTGAGTGCCAAATTTTGTTTAAAGTGATCACTTCAGTGTTAGTCTTTGTTAAAAATGATCACTTCAGTGCTAGTTGGGTTGTGTGAGATTGTTTTAGATGCCCATGTGGACTGAATTTTTTTAAAAATTATGTCAAGTCATATTAAAATTTTTAATTATAAATGTCACGTAATCAATTTAACCGGAATTGGCACTTAAGTGATCGTTGTTTCTCCGATTTGGCACTTAAGCAATCAAAAAATAAAAAACTTTTAGCACTAAAGTGAGCACCGTATACAACTTTTGGCACTTCTAGTATACTTCTCCCTAGTTTTTCACAAAACTAAACATTATCTTGACAACATTTAAGGAATAAAACACGAAAGTTTCATTGAACTTTGAGTGAGAAACTTGATTATGACATTTTTATTTAAAAAAATAGAATTAAATTTTGTTCATAACTTTATGTGACTTGAGAAAAAATCAAAATCATATATTTTGGCTTTTTCCTATCTATTTAGGTAAAATTTAGGCTTTCTTTTTAATTAGCTTCCTTAATCAAGTTCTCTACTCAATGATCGATAAGGTTCATATGTTTTAGTTCTGATTGTGATTAAAGTAATCCTTCATTTCAATTTAGTCTAAATGAACATACTATGAAGGTCACCAGCAAAGATATTAGTAATTGACTGCATCTATGTCAAAACATTAGGATTCAATTAACTAAAAATACAGCAATTAGGACTTAATTAATCAACCATCAAAACATTAGGACCTCTATTACCCTTATTCTCACACGAATAGTGTGATTAACTAAACGGAGGAGCGTAACTCTCCACAGCACTTTGTGTAATCCATTCTATTGCATTTCCCTTATTTGTTTTGTTTTACTCTATTAGATTACGTTAAAAGATATATATATATATATATATATATATATATAAAGGTTTACTCTATATATATATAAAGGTTAATACCACGAAAAATCCAAAACTGGTACATCTATAACAAATTTATCTCAAACTAATTTTTGGACAAACAAAAACCCCGAACTAGTATATCCGTGATAAATTTACATCAAACTAATTTTTTGACAATCGAAAATCCCAAACTGGTACACTAATAACAAATTTACCTTTCATTAATTTCTGTTAAATTAAATTAATACCACGAAAAATTACAAACTGGTATACCTGTAACAAATGGAGGGTAACAACCCATACTAATACACTCATCAACTGCCACGTGTCATATAATTTAACAATTTGACAGTAACATTTAATGAAAATTAATGAAGGGTAAATTTGTCATAGGTATACTAGTTCGGGATTTTTTGTGATCAGAAAATTAGTTTTTGATAAATTTGTCACTGGTGTACCAGTTTAGGTATTTTCGTGGTATTAACCTTATAAATTAAGCTAATAAATCTATAGTTTTAATTTCAATTTCACTGTAGTAGCAAGTTTGAGTTAGCTATAAATGGCATGTCTTATTCTAGTGTCATACACTTGTCATTATTTTTACGGTATTTCATTATATAGTTTTCAAAAGGAGAAAAAAATATAGCCAATGCATTGAGTTATAGTTATCACGCAGTTTTTTTTTTTTTAGATTCAGGCAGAGTTGAAAGGGTTAAAATATGCGTACATGGAATATACATGCTTGGACAATGAGTCATTAACTTATGACACAATTCCATGCAATTCACATTTTGTATATTCGACCAAAAAAAAAGTATACAGATATCACGAGGGAGATGTAAGAGTTAGCGTCCAGTGGACGTGATTTTGGAGGATTAGGGACGACCCAGAGAGTCATGGAAAGTCTAGTTCGTTTCATCGCATTGCGCTTTTTCTTGGAAGGGCCGGAGAAATTTCCCCCAATAAAAAATTATTCTATCAATAATTCTAATTGATTGCCCACCAAAAAGGAAAATACATAATTGCATTGATTCCACTTCCCATTTGAAGCTGTGGGAAGTCTCCATTGTCGCATTATGTTTTTTCTTAGAAAGGTCCGAGAAATTAAAAATTATTCTATCATGTCAAAAAGAAAATATATAACTTGAGTCGATCCCACGTCACGTTCCAATTGATTGATTACTATCAACATCAATGACAAGAGATAAAATCATAACCCTTTATTTGATGTTGTCTGGGCCAGATTCGCGGAAATTAGGGTACTGGACTACCAGGTCCCCTTTTCCTGGTGATGGTGGGGACGTCATCGTAAGCATAGATATATAATTCGTATTAAGAAAGAATAAGGAGTCTTCTTTGAAATTAACTTACACAAGCACCCAAACATGTCGGGACAAAAAAGTATAAATCTATGGAAGAAAACGAGAAACATGAGGGGCCAATTAAGTTGAAGGGACGGCACTTCCATTAACATGTTGTTCCATTCAATGACTGAGGACTCCATCTATCCATGCATGGTTTCCCCTCGTGTACGTCAATGTATGATTCCACGAAAGTCTCCTTTATTTGATGTTGTCTGGGCCAAATTCGTGGAAATTAGGGCACTAGACCCTGCATGACGTGGATTCCGTGAAGATAACTTGCAACAAGCCGCCAATCACAAGTGACAAATGCAAAAAGGACAAACAATAAATCATGTCGGGATAAGATATCAATCTACTGAAAAAAAAAGAACATTAAACATATAAGTGACCAATTAAGTTCGAGGGGCGGCACTTCCCTTCACATTTCGTTCAATTCAATGAGTGAGGACTCCATCTATCCATATAAAACTGCCCGTGGCGTACGTGAATGTATTTTCTATGAAGGTCCGATGTGTGTAATCATCTTTTCAAATTTAAGATAAAGAAAAGATTTCATTGATGTATTACATCGTTTTTAATTAAGTAAATTATGTTATATATAGGATAGTTCGAATAAAACTTTAAGAGAAAAATATTAAAGAGTCCTTTTTCAAGATTTTCTCGTTGGACAAAGAGTTCAAACTGAGTGTTCCTAATGGGTGTGGGGCACTTATGGTAACACCTAGAGAGGTTGACGTAAAAATTTTCTTTTTTTCCCTCCAATTAAAGTGTTATCTTTCTCGTTGATGACAATTCATTTCCCTTTGAACAAAAATTACATGCTATTAAGTTGCATTAGATCATTTGCTAAATTATCCCAATGTATTCCTTAGCTATGATGTAATTGATAACTTCACGTTTTTTTATTGTAAAGTATTGACTTAATTGAGTCTTAAACATTCTATTTAGTTAATTGACTCCTAAGTCTTTTTGGAAAATATGCTAATGAGATCTAATCTCCTGCTGGTGACATTTTCTCATCACAAATCATGTCCTTTGAGTTTTTCACAAAATTAAGCATCATGTTGACAATAATTAAGGAATAAAACCCATAAGTTTAGTTGAAAGTTGAGTGAGAAACTTGATTATGACAAAATTACAATTTAAATTTTTTCACGACTTTATTTGACTCAAGAAAAAAATCAGAATCATATACTTTGGGTTTTTTCCTATCTGTATAGTTAAAATTTTAGGCTTTGTTGTTTATTTCCCATAAGCAAGTTCTCTACTGAATGATCGATAAGATTCATATGCTTTATTTCTGATTGTGGTTAAAATAATGCATAATTTTAGAATACTCTCAAAAGACAGGCAACAATATTAGTACTTGATTGCATCTAAAACATTTAGGACTCAATTGACTAAACTAAAACATTTAGGACTTAATTAATCAATCATCAAAACATTAGCACTTCTGTTACACTATTCTCACACTGCTAATGTGATTTAACTAAAAGAAGAAGAGTAACTCTCCACATGTACCATGTGTAATCGGTTCTATTGCAATTTCCCTGTTTCTTTTGTTATTACTCAATTAAATAATGTTAAAAAATACACATAAATTGACTTAACAAAAACTATATTTTCAATTTCTATTTCTCTATAGGAGCACATTGGACCTGGCTATAAATGATATGAGGCTTAGTCCAGTGTCATGCACTTGTAATTAATTTCTACATTATTTCATTATATAGCTTTCAAAAGGAGAAAAAAGCAAGAGAATGCATTGATCTTTAGTTTGTCAAGCGGAGATTTTTTTCCAGAGTCGGGCAGAGTTGAATGAGTTTAATTATGAGTTTGTGGAATATGCATGCACGGATCATCAGTCATTGACTTATGACATCATTCCATGCAAATAACATTATATCAAGATATATGGACGAGCCAGAGAGCCGTGGGAAGTCTCCTTCATCGCGCTGCGTTTTTTTCTTGGAAGGGCTGGAGAAATTTCCCACAATAAAAAATCATTCTATCACCAATTCTAATTGAATACCCTCCAAAAGACATAATATATAATTTTAATTGATTCCACTTTACATTCGAAGCTGTGGTAAGTCTCCTTCGTCGCGTTTCAATTGATTGATTAATATAAACATCAATGACGAGATAAAATCATAACCCTTTATTTGATGTTGTCTGGGCCAGATTCGTGGAAATTAGGGTACTAGACTACCAGGTCCCCTTTTCCTGGTGATGGTGGGGACGTCATCGTAAGCATAGATATATAATTCGTATTAAGAAAGAATAAGGAGTCTTCTTTGAAATTAACTTACACAAGCACCCAAACATGTCGGGACAAAAAAGTATAGATCTATGGAAGAAAACGAGAAACATGAGGGGCCAATTAAGTTGAAGGGACGGCACTTCCATTCACATGTTGTTCCATTCAATGACTGAGGACTCCATCTATCCATGTATGGTTTCCCCTCGTGTACGTCAATGTATGATTCCACGAAAGTCCGTTGCTTTTAATGATCTTTTAAAATTTAATATAAAAAAAGCATTTCATTCATGTATTACATTCTTTTTAATGAAGTAAATTACGTTATATATAGGTCAGATTTCCAGTTAAAAGGGAAAAATGCCAAATACTTTTTTTTCAAAAAAAAATTGTAAGATGAAAATTTCTCGTTGAACAAAGAGTTCGAGCAAAATATTTTGCATCAGGCATGGGACTCTTATGGTGATGCCTAGAAGGGGTAGCAAAAAATTTCTTTCTTCTTCCTCTTTTTGAAGTATTATCTTTCTGGCCGATGACATTTCTATTCCCTCAATATAAAAATTATATGCTACTAACTTTTATAAAAGAATTTGTTAAATTATCCAAATATATTCCTTAATTCGATGATACGTTAATCTATTATGTAATTGATAGCTCAATACTTTTTTATTCTAAAGTGTCAACTAGATAATAAAGGTTCTCAAAATGCAATATATGTGGTATAGGAGAACTAAGCATTTTGGTTGTTTCTTGATAGAGTCTTATTTGTATTTAATCAATCGACTGCCTTTTTCGAAAATGTGTAATTGAGTCCTAGTCTCCCTGCAGGTGATATTTACTCATCGCAAAATCAGAATTTCAGAGGCAACAACTGAGTTGGAAGCGGGTGCATTTAATTGGAATACTTGCTTTTCATTTCGCTGTCATGTGTGGTTAATACAATTGCGTTGTAAATGGAGAGCGAAATCCATCTATCCATAAAAATGGGTCAACGAAACAATAATGGTTCTCAAAATTCAATACATGCGCTACAGGAATCCTAATTGATTTGGTTGTTTGTTGATTGAGTTTTAAACATTCTAATTGGTCAATTGACCCCTTAGCCTTTTTGGAAGGTGTGCAATTGAGCCGTGATCCCATCCGATGACATTTACTCACCGCAAAATAATGTCCTTTTAGCTTTTCACAAAATTAAACATTACTTTAATAATAATCAAGGAATAAAACACATATTATATTAGTCACGATAAAAACGACACCCAGGATCTCCATGGTTAAAATCTAGAACACAATAATAGAATAAAAGGAATTTGTGCACCTGATTTGAAATTCATCATTCTTGATGCGAAATAGTAATGATCCCAGCACAAGTCTTTTCTTCTATTACCTTCTATATCACTAGTTCGATGAGACTACCACTCATAGTTAGTGTTTGCCCCTTATACGAGATAATTTGTGCATTAGGTTTAGGGACGAACTTGAGCACTATTTATAGAGTTTAAAACCAGGCACTTTGTGATATTATGAAATTCGACCCTTTTTCGAGATATATGAAATGATTATTTCATCGATGCATTGTTAATTAAATCTTGCTTTGAATTGATCACTCGTGAGAATACTAACTAATAGGAAAAGGCTATTAAGGAATTGATCACCCCTAGCTGCTGTTTTGCTGCCATGAAACCACCCGCCACCACCAGCCACACACCGTGACCGCCCGTCGTCATGTGAAGTCCGTCCGAACCGTTTCCTCGCTGGTTCGCCTTCACCGCGAGCCAAACCAGCTCCACAAAAGCCGCTGAGCTGCTGTCCATGCCATCGTTGCCATCTCGTGTCGTTTCCAGATCGAGCTACGCATAGCCCTCGTCACCGCCATCATGCTCGTGTCATCTGAATCGTTAACATGTGAGTTAATGCTCTAATCCTTTTATTAGTATGTTAAACTTTATTAGGATTAGTTTATATAAAGTTAATTAGGTGATTAGTGATTAATTAGTGGATAGGTTATCAACTAGCGATAGGTTATCGAAAAGTTAAACGATAAACTATTGCCAAATAGACGACACGCTATCGAAGTTTTAGTGATAAGCTATCGTTAGGCAATAGGCTATCGAGGAAATGATAATAAGCTATCGTCAAAAGAACGACAAGCTATCGTCAAAAGGACGATAGACTATCGTTATTTAAGTGATAAGTTATCACCAATTAAGTAATAAGCTATCGATATTTGAATGATAAGCTATCACCAAGAGGCAATAAGCTATCATTATTTGGATGATAAGCTTTCGCAATTAGGGTGATAAGTGGATTTTATATGGGTGTTTACTACTTGAGTTAAGTGTTGAATTATGCTTGTTTTATGCTGTTTAATGCCTCATTTGCCTTGAAAAATAATTGCCTTATGTGAAACCTTATTATTTAATTTTTAAAAGGGTTTTTGTGGATATATAAATAGTAAACCCTGATGTGTCAGGTTTATATGTCAAGTTTTATATGTTAAATAAGGCAAGAATGTTTAAAAAGAGAAGCATGCAAAGTTTGAAGGTTCAATTGTGGGTGTGTGATCACACGTGAATTTATTACTGCATTTTAGGCAAGAAAGTTGCAGTATTTTGATGTGTAATGTGACATCTTGAAATTTTGTCCATTTGAAATTTATAAAACGAATGGTTTTATGAACGCACTTGTAGTTAGTTCTCGCCCGGAACTGATCATTCCTGGAATACCAACTATTAGGGAAAGGTTAATTAGGGATTTAAATTCGTGCAACTAGAGAAATTCGATTGCGAATCGACTTTCAATCATAGAATTGCCGATGTGACATTTTGAGCCAATGTAGGCAGATCTTAGAATAGTTATGGGTCGATTCTCACTATCATACGAGTGGATCACGGGTGATTCCGTTTGACCACGAAATGAGTTGACGAACAATCCAGAACCTATACTGAACGATCGTGCCCGTTGGAACTAGCGATCGGTCCTCGCGATTACATGACAACCGAGGTCATCATGATTTGAACGAACTTGCACATGACTTAATTTAGTATCAGTCACAGGTCGAATATGCGAATTTCCACAAAAACCACCCGTTAGTTTGAGACTTGTTCAAGTTACGTTATTTAAAATTCAATCATTAATTAGATGTCAAATTGGGCATCGGAAATTTAGGAAGTCAAGACATGACATTAGGACAACGTTGTTATTCGAATGTTCAGCCTTGGATTTTCCCGGATCCTTCAGAAAAATTTAATTTTGACGAGAAAATGGAAAGTGACAATTTTACCCTTGGAAGTTTATTAAGGACAAGTGTTAAAGGGGAAGGGCATATTGGTCATTTTACCCTAATTTTTGGAAATGACAACTTTGCCCTTGGAATTTTATGAAATTCTCAAATTGCCCTTGGATATTTTTGGAAAAAATTCGATCTCGACCGTCGATCTTAGGATAAGAACGAATCTCGGCCGTCGGTTGGATTTTAGAGGTAAAGGCAAGATGGTAATTTTGCAAAAAGGGGTCAATTATTGGGTTTATTAAGACCAAATTCTCTCTCTCTCTCCTCATTCTACCACTCTCATGGCAACTCTCTCTCTCCTCCTCCCCCTTACCGACCGTCTCTCTCTCCCTCTTGGCCGCCGCCCGCCGAGCGGCCGCCTCTTCGACCGCTGTTCCCCTCTCCCTCTCGGTTCACTCTCTCTCCCTCCCCTTGGCCGTGAAGAACCGGCCCAAACCAAGCCGCCGTCGCCGTCGCCGATCGCCACCGATAAACCTGACCGCCGTCACCGCTGCGTTCCAGCTACCTAATCAACTTCGGATAAGTTGATTTTGCTTAGCATTCCAAGTAAGTCGCAATCTAATCCTCGCCTAGTATATCGGGTATTAGCGGACCCGTTTAGACGCAGTTTGGTCTAGTTTAGGGGCAGATCGGATTGGCGGGCCTTAGGAATGAAATTGGGAGGTTTTAGTGGAAATTTAGAGGCCAAATATGGGCTGTGATTGGCTGGTTTAGGTGCTGGAAAATTTTGTTTGGACTGGCGAGAGGATAATTTGATGCGGTTCCTAATTGCATGAAATTGTTGTGTGGTGCCATGAATGGTTGTGCTATGATTTGTGGTGAAAGTTGCATGATTGGTGATGGTTATATGTGCGTATGTGGGCTGAATTAAATTGGTGAGATTGAGTGTATTTGCGTGCATTTGATTGATGCCGGAGTGTGTGCACGTGTGAGAATTGAGGCGTGTGATGTGCGTGTGATCACTAAAAGGCCCTGAGACGTGTTTACGCGGGGTACAGATAAAATATGATGCGTTGGTATGTTCGCATGTTGACACCTAATTTTTAGCCGACGCATTATTAAAATTAGAAAATTCAAGATTATGTTTTCCGATTGCGACGGAACTCGTTTCTTGAACAAAAAGTGTCGCTTTTTAATTCTGTCTATTGGCCTAGCTTCTGTAGACAATTTCCTATTCATTTCATACAAAAATCCGAAAAGTCAAATGGTTGACTTTCGAGTTGACTTTTTCATCAACTTTTTGACCAAAAGTCAATCTCGGGTCAAATTGGGGCTTTTCGCATAAAAAGATTCCTTTCAAGTTTAATTTCACTTTAGAAGTAGCAATTTCATAAAAATTAAAAGATTTGATCATAAAATCAAGCTCCTAGTGAAAAGTTAACTAGGGTTTGACTTTTGGTCAAACTTTTAACTAAAAAAACTGAAAAATCCCAAAATTATCTTATTTTACATTTAATTTACCTTTGGCATTTGAAATTTTACAAAAATCTATTTAAAATCAACTTTTTCCCAATTTGCGGAATTTAGTTCAAATCGGCCAAAATTGAAATTACTTCATTTCTAGTCATTTTTTTAGATTACTTTTCTTCACGAAATTTGATCTAGATGTCATCTTATATTCAATTTTGGAACAAATTTATAATTCCAAGGCAAACGCAAAAATCCCCACTTTTGGCCCTAATCAGTGATTTTGATTGATTCTTCATAATTTGCCCAATTAAGGCACGAATAAGTCTAATTTCTTATATAAAATCCAAATTCAAAATCAATTTTGAAATATTCACATGAATTTGAGTCAATTTGATCAATTTAGCGATCCAATGATTAAGAAGTCCAAGAATAATTGGTCCAATTAGTGCAATTCAACTTGACCTACTCTAGACTAACATTCAATTAGATTAATTGAGACTCAACTTGGTTAATTGGACTTCAATTAAATTTGTTAGTCTAGCTTGGCCATGCAATTACCCAAATTTAAGAACAATTGAGCTAAACAAGTTAATTGGATCAATTTATGCATGAAATTCAAATCGGTTCAATTCAATTTGATTGAAATCGATATTAATGGGGTGAATTAATCATGATAGAGATCGAATTGTACCAAATTGGAACAAAAGGAATCAAGGATTGAATCAGTTCAATCAAGCCAAATTCAGGACTAACCGGCTTAACCTGGTTTGATTCAAATTGAACCGGTCCGATTAGACTGGCCATTTTCCGGTTGAAAATCCGGCCATCGACGGTCCATTCCGACTAGCCAAGGCCGGCCACATTCTTTTGAGCCCAAAAATGACGAAAATGCCCTTAATTGAAAATTACAAAAATGCCCTAAGTGAAAATTACCAAAATACCCTTCATTAAGGATTAAGCAAATTAATTAGGGGATAAGCAAATCAATCATGGCCATTCATTTAGAATTGATCGTGTCCATCCATAATGCCATGTCACCAATCCTTAGCTTTTAAAGAATATTCTTAATCATTAAGGATACATTTTGGGCCATTGATTAACCTAAGGGCTAGGATACAAAGTTGAGGGAAGTATATAGTGTTTTTTCCCTCCAAAATTGAGGGGGACTCTCATTTTTCAAATCTGGATTCTCTCTCCTCTCTCTCTCTAAACTCACATTCTCTCTCTCTCTTAAAGCTCACGTCACTCTCTCTCTCCCGCCCTCTCTCGGTCGCCGGTCACCTCGCCTATTCGCCGGATATTTTCCGGTGGACTATCGCCTCACTGACGTCCCCCACGGTGTCACAAAGCCAGTCGCAAGGCCAGCCGAGCTTGCTGGTGGCCAGAGCTCCTTCTTCCAGCGAGATTCCTCCAACGGCAAAATCACTGATGTTGCTGTCGGTGATTCAATCAGCCGGTTCAAGCGGCTGAACCGATCAACTGGCGCTCCCTTCGGCGATCCAGAACCTCCAGCAGCATTCCTCAGCGTCTTCATGTCACTGTGGTGGCCAACTTCTCGTTGAACGGCCACCGGATCGCGTCTTTTGACTTGATTTTCTGTTGTTAGTTCACTAGTGCGAAAACGAATCGATTCTCACTATAGTTTGTGCAATCTATTATCATAGGTTGGCCGAGCTTTCTGAGACTTCTCCGTGCTGTTCTTGATCTGAATACGGAGGCCGGATCACTCGATCGTACGTCGGAGCATCGTTAAACAAGGTAAGTGCTCTTGGATGCGTTTCTGTGAATTCGTATCCAGGAAAACCTACATTTTTGAGATGCCAATTTGAGCTCATTAGTGTCGAAATCTTACGAAGTGATGAACTAGAGAATCATAAAACACATCTTAAGCTTCAATTTGATATATTGCATGCTTCAATCGGACTTGATTTACTATGTCAAAACTATTTCGAAAGTTAGGATCAAAATCTGGAAAGTGATGTTCAAGTCTGTTCTGATGATGTCCTGATTGACGTTGTGCTGTTCTGTGATTTTTCTGATTTTCTATGATCATTTTTTGAAAAACCTTTCTACACAGAAGTTGTAAATCACATCCTAATCTATTCATCATAAAAGTTTCATAAAATTCCAAGCATGTTAGCATGGTACGATCTGCAACGTCATCTATGCATGAATTGTGTGACAGACTGGTTTTTGATTGACCTTCGTGTGTTCTTCGATTTTCATAAATTCGTGTGTTCAAAATAAGAAAAAATTTTCCGCATAAAAGTTCCCACTGAGATCGAGATCTTTCCATTGATACTAATTTCATCAGAATCGAAGTTCATTTGAATTTTTAAAAAGAATTTTTATTATCGAATCGATATCTGTGTTCAGATCTGATTTTCATTCCTTTTGAATCCAAAAGATGTTTTTCCGAATTTGATAAAGTTAGAGTCCTTTTTTGCAAAAAATAAAAATTACAAAGTTGTTCATTGGGGTCTCATTATGTTGACTGAAAATTGTGAGGGTCTAATAGCAATTTTTGGAGGGTCAATTTGCTTAAAATTTCATATAAGTCATTCTCGGGTTAAAATTTGATTTGCAATTGAGTCCTTTTTGAAAACCAAATTTTATATAAATTTGGAGGACTATTTAGCAAAAACTCCAAACATGAAATTTGTTACACATGGAGAATCCTAACTGCCTAAAAATTTTCACACAGTTTTGATAAGGTTTGTTATTTTTCCCGCCATTATTTTGAAATCCATAATAGAATCGGGTCTAGCCTATCACCGAGGGTAAATTTGTCATTTTCGTGACAATTGGTGAGGATTCACAAAACATGGTCTTCTTGAATTTTGATCCTCATGTCATAAGCTTTCCAATGACACCTGAATCACTTCATTTGGACATCATTAGGATAGTTTATCACATCTGAACAGAAACAATCCGAATTAGATAAAAACTGAATAAGTGGTCTCCTTATGAAGCCCACTTCTCATTGTTTGATTGGCTTCGAAATATGGCCCATGGGCCTGAATGCATGCTTATTCTATTGCTATGCAAGTGTTTGTTTGACGAATGTTAGGCCTGGTGCATGTTCGGCGGGTAGCCCGTTATGGTCATTTAGAACCCGACTTTAGGGTTTAATTGATATGAGTTGCCGTTTTGTGAATGCAAATAGTAGCCTATTATCGTTAACCATTAATCAAATAATGTTAGATGATTAGGTGGGTGGTGAATCGAAATGCATGAAAACAAAGGCCGATCTCAAGGCCCGTGTTTGATTAGTGAATTGTTTGCACCATTTTTTTCTTTGGTTGTTCCTTTGTGCATTGTTTGTCATGAATGTATGTTATGAATGTAAATGCCGACACCCGAGAGGTGGTCCAAGGGGAGATAATCCAAAATGGTAAAAGGCCAAGATGATTGACCGATGTCCAATCTGATTGCATTTTGTATTCATTGGATGATGGCGATAAACCGATGTCCGATCCAGTTTCAATTTGTATTCAATTCATTCATCCCCGATCATGTCTCGGGTTTTCAATTTGTGTTGTCATAAACACCTGACGAGTTCCGGATTTTTACTTTCTCGCACTTAGAATTAGCTTGTCTTTTCAATATTTTGAGTGTTTACTTTACGAAATGTCTTTCAATAAAATTTATCGTTTCTTTCTTTTTCTAGACTAAGATAGGATTAGTTTAGAATCTTAAATGAAAATACAAAAACAAGATGCATGATCACTTAGTGGACTAAGACTTTAAACATGAAAATGGTAAAGAACAAATGCATGACAACTTAGATAACAATCATGATAAATTTAGCGGTACCGAAAGGGCGTTTATAGAAATATTAACATAAGCTAGTCCCCGAACCCATGATCTCTGGTTTTCGTAAAAACCGAAACGAAACTCCCGCGTTTTAGTTGGGCATTCTAGCCGACCCCCCCACCTAGGCTAGTGGCGACTCCTAAAATAAGATAAAATCGATCCGCTGTCACGCGAGATATGGATTTAGGGAAAATCCACGTTCATGATCAATGGGCCATATGGATAACCAAAAGATATTATGCTTCACTAAAGTCATTTTTATGGTGTGTCATATGAACCGTTTCATGAACACTTATCTCTAAACCCGCCTTATCGAGTTCGGCCCTCGAGGGGTAGGTCACGACAGGCTTGGCGACTCCATTGGGGACTAGGTGACAAACCTAAGTGGATTAAAGCCGTAATAAACTTGTTGGTTGTTATCTCACATTGTCTACATTTTGTAGCATCGACTGCATGTCAAAGTCGTGTGGAAAATAAGGTTAGTCCACTAACCATGTGTTAAATGATTTTGTAGGTGGGAGACACGAGGGGTGGAGTGAATGCAAACCCTTTGTTTTATAGGTGGCGTTCGGATGAATGTCGAATGTGTGAGATTATATTGAAGTGTTGTTTGCTTTAGATTTAAATGCATGTTTACTTGCTTTAGCATGACACAATGCACCCACGTCCCGCGGTCTAAAACCCCGGGTCGCTTTTAGGACACCTTTAGGAGGTATTAAGAGTGGAATTCGCATGTGAATGCATGTGGTAATCCATTCTTTAATACTACTCATCTTGATTAGTAGGAAGTGTACCGACCGACGTTAGTAGCGGTGGGTAAACTCTTCTTATCTAACTAAGGTGGGGACCTTAAACCTTTAGAATCCTACCCTTAGATGTCAAACCTCACATGTCCCCATGCGATGTGTCGATGTGTTTGCCATTTTCTTTTTGTGGTAAGGTTGATTGTATTGTTCTGCAATTTCAATTACATCATTTCAATTCCACGTTATATTTCTTTCTATAATGCGTGGTGATTAATCTCGATGCCCCAAATTAGGGTTAGTCAAAATGGATATGTCGGAGATTCAAATGATCCCCGTACCTAGAGCTCTCGTGGTCATGTGGGAAAGTCTTGAGCCAAAGCACAAGGATTACGTGGAAAAGAGGATCGGATATCTTCCCGCACTTTTATACATTGAGCCTCGTATCGCCATGATCAAAGCATTGTCTCATTTTTGGAACTCAAAGACATCCACTTTTGTGTTTGGTCGAAATGAGTTGACCCCTACAATTGAGGAGTACGATATTGCTATTGGAAGAGTCGGGTCTTTTGGTCTAGTTAGTCCTCCGATAGATATAGATCCAATAACCCTTTTGAGCCAATTCTTAGGAGTTGACATTCTACAAATCAAAGGCGTTCTTAGAGGAAATTCCAATGCACTCTCCTTCGCATTTTTAGAACGACATTTTTCTAACTTACCAAAAGAAGCGGGTAATCAAATTCCTCGAGTTTTTCTCTTAGCATTCTTTGGTTTTGTGGTTTTTCCATTCACCAAAAAGACCATGGATCCTTTGGTAATTCATATTGTCAATCAAGTGTGTATGCTAAAAAAATTTTCCAATATGATCCTAGGTGAGACCTCGTATCACTCAATAAGTTCAAACAAAACAAAAATGGTCTCTTTAGAGCCCCAATAGGTTTACTCCAAATTTGGTTGGTCTCTCACCTCAAAGATTTCGGTATGAGCTTGAAAATTATAGATGTGTCCAAAGATTGTCATCCTATCTCACTCTTCCAAGAAAAGGAAGAAATCTTTCCTTATTGGTCATTCTCAGCTTGGTTTAATTTTTTTAAGAACCTTGTTCCAAATCAAATCCAATGGCATGTTCGTTGGCTTGGAAATCCCGAGGTGCACCTTAATAACGGATCCGACAACCCAATCCCACTTTTGGGTCTCAAGGGGTCCACATCATATTACCCTTTTAGGGTGATCCGTCAATATCGCGCGCTTCAAAAGATTCCACCATTCCTCAAGCTGGGGTTATATCATTTTGACTATCGCAAAGATGTCATCCAAAAGGACCAAATGGCGGATTTGAAAGAAATGATCAAGTCCATCATCGATATGTGGTACAAATGCCACCCGAAGCCGATTCTCATTACTGACGAGTCAGAGTTGGAAGGAGAAATGAAGATACATCATGCATTGCTGGAGTACATACACCGTCGTCTCGAGCCCGAGCTTAAAGTAGATCTCCCTAATGTCTCCGAGAAGTCAACTCAACAACAAGCTATAGCCGCAAGAGCTCTTAGGGAAAAGGATGAGGCTTTAGCTGAGGTTGAACGTTTGACCCAAGAAAATAAACGAATTTGCCTCACATCTAAAGAAGATCCATTACAATTTTTGCTATATTCCATGAGGAAATCTCCTTTCATGTAATTTTCGTTTTATAGATTTGATGTATAGGGTCTCCTTCTTACTCATTTTAGTAATGATGTAATAGGATTCTCTTTTTGTTTTTAGATTGATCTATAGAGATTGTATTTCACGAATTTTGTTGTTAATAGTGAAATTTCCCTTATGTGTACTTTCTTTTTCGAGATTCCAATGGAATATAGATAGGGCATCTTGATTAATCATCGTGTGTTACCCTTTAATTGTATAATTTCTTGTGAAAAATTGTGATAAGAGATTATTCACATGATATTGGGATCATGAAAATATTTCTTATCTCTATTTCAGCCAAAGAAAATATAAAATTGAAGGGTTTTATATTTTCGTTTCAATTCATTTTCCGTATACTAACTTGATTTCTGTTTTTTTTAAAACAAGGTACTAAAATACGGCTGACACACGTCCTATTATACGCGCTCGTCGCTAAGCAAGGATGGAAAACGAGGATACTCATAGCCGTGTTATTACCATTGAGAATCAAATGGCGTAAATGATGGCACTCTTAACTGATCTTGCAAATCAAGTAAAGAACTTCACGCCTGTAGCTCCTGCTGCTGCAGCTCCTACTCCTAATGCGTATGCTAATGCACCGATGATAGATCCTGTTGACAAAGGACTAGCTGAAGAGGTCCCCGTTAATGCTATTCCTGCTGTCATTGATTTGGAAGCTCCACCTAAAGAGTTGCCTGTTGTTCATATGGATGAAGAGAGTGCGAGACGTCTCGCAAAATTGGAAGAACGCATGTGCATGTTGCAAGGTTATCAATTCCAAGGTTTTGATAAGCTGTTGCCTTTTACAAAGGTGAAAGTCCCTGATTTTTACAAGGAGCCCGAATTTTTAAGGAAGTACGATGGAACTGGGTGCCCTAAGACCCACTTGAAATATTATTTGAATAAGATGGCTAATTACTCCGATAATACTCCGCTGTTGATCAACAATTTTCAAGATAGCTTAGCTGATTCCGCCTTAACATGGTTTATCGAGTTGGATTTGGAGAAAATTTACACCTAGGAAGACCTCGCAAATGAATTCCTTCAACAATACAAGTTTAATATTGAAATTGCTCCAACCCGTGAAGAGCCGGTTCGAGTCGATAAAAGGAGAAATGAAACTTTTAGAGCGTATGCCCAAAGGTGGAGAACTACGACGTTCCAAGTTAAACCTCAGTTATCCGAGAAAGAGACCATGCAACTATTTCTTCGAGCTCTGCCTCGAGAATACTTCGATAAGATGTTTAATAACACTTGCATCAATTTCCCCTCAATGGTTAAATTGGGAGAACGTATCGAAGGAATCATACGAGAGGCTCGATTATCCGAGATGACGGCTCGCGGATTTATCCCAAAGTAGGATAAGGAGCCAATAGTAGAGGTTGCTTATATTCAAAATCCTAATACTCAAAAGCTGTTAAACACACCAGTTCAAAGGTCCACTATGGAAGCAGGGGGCTCTTCGCGAAATTTTGATCGAAAAGGGAAAACTCCACAAAGACAATTCACTCCATTGCCAAGACCTATGTCTCAGTTGTTGCCGATGTTGATTGAACAAAGACTCGTAGCAAAAGAAATCCTGAGAGACTACCCACCAAAGTTTGCTGGGTTTGATTTAGCAAAATCTTGTGTGTACCATATGGGCGAGAAGGGTCATGATGTGGACAACTGTTATACTCTCAAGATCAAGATTTAGAACCTGTTGGATAAGAAGATTTTGTCGTTTAAAGATGCTACACCAAATGTTCAACAAAATCCGCTCCCCAATCATACTGAAGCCGTTAATGTGATATTCGGAGACGAGAATGAGAAACCTTTCTTGCTCGACATGGTGAAGTTGGAAGAGCTATTGACTATAGCTAGAGATCAACCGAAAGAAGGAAATGTATCCCGAGAGGAGAAAATGTATTGCCTAGCCAAGATGGCTGCTTTAGGCATAATTCAGCCTCTTCAAGGAAAGAAACCCGAAGGGTCCATCGAGACCGTTGTAATTGATTTGTTGTCCAAAAAATTCTCTTGCAAGTTTGCAGGTGAAGTCTCATGCTCTAAGCCAAAAGATGATGGATACGAGCTAGATGTTGATGAACTATGGAGTGACATATATTCTGATGGTGATTTGGAATGTGACAACAAGAAAGCCTATATTTATGAAGAAGGCCCACGAGAAAGATACTGTTCTAACTGAATGGAACGATGAAGATAATAAAGAGATTCTTTCCGACGCTGATTCGGAATTTGAGCGCCATACTTCCCACTGGGATCGAGAGTTCATTAGGAAGGCAATTGAAAAAGGCGAAATTGTTGATACTCTTGGGCAGCCGAGTGGTAAATACGACTTCATGGTAAAATACTCTCCTCCTCCAAGCACTTTTATCGACCCTAAGACTATCATCCCAAGTGGATGGGGGTCCGAATTTGAAGATGATGGCATGGTAGCTGTGATTAATCCTGTTATGATTGAATTAAATACTACTTGTGAAATCCAAACGCATGTTGTGGAACCTATGGTCATAGATTTAATGGCTGATGGCTTCGGAGATATAAAGATCTCCAATGAGGACTTTGAGCCTGTTGTGATAGAGCTGCCACCGAAGAAAGATGAGAATTTGAAGGCAAGAATACCCCCTGTTTATGACTCCAAGGCAGTTCCTTGGAATTATGAGTTTAATGAGATAAATGCTGTTACTCAGTTAGGCCGATGTTTTCCATCTCGTGAAGGTGTCGGGAAAAAAGCTGTAACCGAAGAGGAGGTAAAGCAACTCCTCAAAACTCTCAAAACGAGTGAAGCTGAAGTGATCAAGCAGTTAAGAAAAATGCCCGCTCAAATCTTGTTACTTGAACTATTCAAGTCTTCCGAGAAACATAGGAATGCTCTCTTAAAAATTCTTAATGAAGTAAATGTACTCGAGACAATCGGAGAGGTACAATTGGAAGAGTTTATAGGTGCTATTCTACTTAAGGATCAAATTTCTTTTTCCGAAAAGGATTTGCCGCCGGAAGGGCGAGCGCACTCTAAAGCATTATACATCTCTGTTCAACACTTCGATACAAGGATATCGAGAGTACTCATTGATAACGGTTCAGCTCTCAATATCTGTCCGTTATCAACCTTGCACTGTCTACGTTTAGGTATGGATAATGTTCATCCTTCTAAAACTCCAGTCAGAGCCTTTGATGGCATGAAGAAGGAAGCTCTAGGAGAAATTGACTTGCAGCTGATGATTGGTCCAGTCATGTTCACTCAGAAATTTCAAGTGCTTGATATCCCAAGTAACTTCAGCTTGTTGCTGGGACAACCTTGGATTCACGCTGCGGGTGTTATACCCTCAAGTCTACATCAGATGATCTGCTTTGTCGTGTGTGGCAAGATTATAACTGTCTATTGCAAGAAAGATACCGAAACTTTCAACAACACTGCAATCCCCTATGCGGAGCTAGAAGTAAAAGGAGAATCAAGCTACCATTCATTCGAGTTAGTGTCAGCATCTCATGTGCCCGTAGGCACTGATATGAGAAGCCTCACTATTCAAAGGCGGCCCTTATGTCTAGCAAAGTGTTGATCGAGCATGGATTTACTATTGGCAAAGGATTGGGAAAGCTGTCCCAAGGTATTCTCACACCCATTAAGGTGACTAAGAGAAAGAAACGAGAAGGCTTAGGTTACCAAGGCGATCAACAAGATCAAGGTAATCAGAAAAGCCCGAGCATTAAAGAAAAGAGTTATCGACGTTTGCTCCCTCCTCCGTTGAAAGATTTTTGCCCTGGACCGCCAAAGTTTCTCCAAGATGAAGAAATAGATATATATGATATTGTCGACCTATTTGAAGAGAATTTTGTGGGTGCCATTTCCGGAAGCTTTTAGGATGATCTACCTACCAATCCCGCTGTGTAAGGGATGTTTCCGTGTTCTACTTTGTTTTCAGTTGTAATCCATCTAATTCTTCCCTACGAGGGACTTCCATTTGTTCATGTCATTTGTTCATTTCATTTGTTTCGTTCATTTCATATGTTGTAATAATTTGGATCACGAACTTTGGATCCAAAACACTATATGACATTTACTGCATATCAATAAAAGCATTCTCATGTTTTGTTAATAGACGTGCGAAAGTATACCAAACCAGCCCTATGATGATACTTTGAGGCCTGGGCTTTTGCACGATCTATAGTTTTCAAAGTAATCCTTTGGAACAAGGATGTCCAATGATATGAGGACGAGTTCTCCTTGAAATTTTCGAAAATTTGGAATTCGAAAAGTTTTTTCATCACATCTTCATGGATTGCATTTATTATCTTCATATATTAACCATTTTCTGTTGCATCTCAGGCATGACACTTTGCATAATCACGATAGTCATATGCATGGCTTGGATTCATGTCGAAAAAACTCATACGAACCCAATTATTATCATCCCGAAAATGAAGAAGATTCCCAGATCATTAAAAAAGAATGGATCCGACATGAAGAATCCAAACCTCCCACGGAAGAGCAAACTGTTGTTATAAATTTGGGCGATTCTGAAAATCCCAAAGAGACAAAAATTGGGGCAAGTCTCTCTCAAACAGATGCTGATCGACTGATCGAACTCTTGAAGGAGTACCGGGATGTCTTTGCTTGGTCTTATGCTGATATACCGGGTTTGGACCCCAACATTGTAGAGCACACATTACCGCTCGACCTTGCCGTTCCTCCTAAAAAACAGAAGCTTAGGAGGACGAAGCCAGAATTTTCTAAGAAGATCGAGGAAGAAGTCATGAAACTATTAAAAGTTGATTTCATCGAAGTCACTTATTATGCTGACTGGATTGCTAATATTTTTCTAGTTATGAAGAAGGATGGGCGAGTTCGGGTATGTGTCGATTACTGCGACTTGAATAAAGCAAGTCCCAAAGATGATTTTCCACTACCACATATTGACGTCTTGGTCGATAGCACAGCAGGATTCGAATTATTTTCTTTCATGGATGGTTTCTCTGGCTATAACCAAATCCGAATGAAAGAAGAAGACAAGACAAAAACATCTTTCATCACTTCATGGGGAACATTCTGTTACAAGGTTATGCCCTTCGGCTTGAAGAACGTAGAGGCAACCTACCAAAGAGCTGTGGTGACACTATTCTATGACATGATGCATAAAGAGATTGAAGTGTATGTCGATGACATGATCGCTAAATCACGACAAGGAGAAGACCACATTGAGGTCTTGAGGAAATTGTTTGAACGACTTAGAAGGTTCAAGCCAAGGCTTAACCCCGCTAAATGCGTGTTTGGGGCAAAGTCTGGAAAGCTCCTTGGATTTATGGTTAGTAACAAGGGCATCGAGATTGATCCCTCGAAGGTGAAGGCCATTTGCGATTTGAAACCCCCTTCTACTGTCAATGAGGTCCGAAGCTTATTGGGAAGACTGAATTATGTTGCAAGATTTATTTCCCAGTTATCTGAAACAGCCAAGCCATTCTTCAAGCTATTGAAAAAGAATGCCAAAGTTGAATGGAATGAAGATTGTCAGAAATCCTTTGAACAATTGAAGCAGTATCTTTCACAACCACCGGTTTTAGTACCGCCTACTTCAGGTATACCTTTGATTTTGTATCTCATCATTCACGATGAGTCTTTGAGAGCGATATTAGCGCAGAAGAGACCGGAGGATGGAATGGAACTCGCTATTTACTACCTCAGCAAGAAGTTTACCTCTGGTGAAGCTTGATACCTTGAAGTTGAGAAAACATGTGTAGCCTTAATTTGGGTATTACACAGATTACGACAATAAACTCTTCACCATCATATCCTGCTTGTGAATGAAAATGATCCTATCAAGTATCTTTTGGAAAAGCCTGCACTAGTTGGAAGGCTTGCTAAATGGCAAATATTGCTCTCTGAATTTGATATCCAGAGCATATCTCAAGAGTCCGTCAAAGGGAAAGCCATAGCTGACATGTTGGCTGAAAGTCCCTTAAAGTTAGACGACTGGGATGAAATTGATGAAAGAATCCATTTGGTGTCACATGACAAGTGGACCATGTATTTTGATGGAGCTATTAACCTTTCTGGTTCTGGCACTGGAGCAGTCCTGATATCCCCAGTGGGTCAACATTATCCAGTAGCTGCAAAGTTGGTATTTCCTTGTATCAATAACATTTCGGAATATGAAGCTTGCATCCTTGGTCTCCAATTAGCCATCGATATGAAGGTTAAGAGATTACAAGTTTATAGTGATTTCGCGCTTATCATTCTCCAAACAGGAGGTGAATGGCGAACTCGTGATTCAAAATTGATTCCTTACCATGAATATCTTAAAGATTTGGTGGAAGAATTCAAAGAGATCTCATTTAATTACTTGCCAAGATCTCAAAATCAATTTGCTGATGCTTTGGCAACATTGTCCTTAATGTTACAAGTAACCGATGGTTTGAATATTGATCCTTTGCAAATCGATGTTTTAAAAGAGCCTGCGTATTGTATGGTTATAGAAGAAGAACTCGATGGTCAACCATGGTACTATGATATTATGAATTACCTTCGAGAAGGAAAATTTCCCCAAGGAAGTCGAGCTACTGATCAGAAATACTTGACTAAGTTAGCTTCCAAATTCTTTCTCTGTAGAGGCGCTTTATATAAAAGATCTTTTGATTCGGTCCTGTTGAAGTGCGTAGACACCAAAGAGGCCAGTTTATTAATGAAAAAGATACATGAAGGAGAATGTGGTCCTCATATAAATGGCCATCTTCTAGCAAGGAAGATTATGAGGCTAGGTTACTACTGGTTAACCATGGAAGCCGATTGCATTCAACATGTTAGATGTTGCCATCAATGTCAAATTTATGGAGATAAAATCAATGCTCCTCCAAATGAATTACATCAAATGTCTAAGGCATGACCTTTCTCAATGTGGGGCATTGACATTATCGGACCAATTAATCCTAAGGCATCAAATGGACATCGTTTCATTCTAGTGGCTATCGATTACTTCATCAAATGGATTGAAGCCAATTCTTATGCCCACGTCATTGCAAAAAGTGTGGTAAAATTCATTTGTCATGACATTATCGCTCGATATGGGGTTCCAGAAGCAATTATCACTGATAATGGGTCAAACTTGAATAACAAAGTAGTGGATGAGCTACTCAATAAGTTTTACATTCGCCGCTTGAATTCTTCTCCTTATCGTCCACAAATGAATGGAGTTGTGGAGGCGGCAAACAAGAACATAAAGAAGATTTTGTCCAAGGCGGCAGAGAATTACCGAGATTGGCATGATCGGTTGCCATACGCGTTAATGGCTTACCGAACTTCTATTCGCACTTCAACTGGGGCAACACCATTCTCATTAATGTATGGAATGGAAGCAGTTTTACCTGTGGAAGTGGAAATTCCTTCATTAAGGGTACTTTTGCAAGTAAAGCTTGCTGAAGTAGAATGGATTCAACAAAGATTTGAACAGCTTAACATGATTGATGAAAAAAGGATAAAAGCTCTGTGCCATGGACAAAACTACCAAAAGCGAGTGGCTAAGTCATTCAACCGTAAGATTTGACCCAGGCATTTTGAGGTCAATGACCTGGTTTTAAGGAAAGTCCTACACATCATTCCAGATCGTGAGAAGTTCACCCCCAATTATGAAGGACCGTATGTCATCAAGAAAGTGTTACCCGGCTAAGTATTGATTCTTGTAGAAATGGACGGCCGAGCGTTGCCAAAACCTGTAAATGCTTATGCTGTCAAGAAATATTTTCCCTGAATAAAAAGTTTGAGCTGTTTTTGGATTGAATCCAAGTCACTTTGGGACATTTGCATCATGCATCGCATGCATACATGGCATTTTTGCATATTTGTTCATTTTGTAGGTACTAAATTGTTCCCCAGGGAAGCTATTCCAAACCTCAAGGAGTCAAGCTCGAGGAAGTAGTCAAAAAAAAAAATCTTCTCCCTAGAGCTTAGGAAGTAGATCCTATTTGTAAGGACCTTTTTTGTCCAAAATGTTTTTCAAGTTTGAAATTTTATTAAAAAACATCCCCAGAGGAGTAAAAAAAAAATTCAAATATTTTGATTTATCAAAATTCTCCACAGATAGGAGATTTAACCAAATGATCCTTTGAAAAAAAAAAGGATTTCTCAAAAATGCCGAATGGAAATGCTTAGGATGATAAAAGGCGAACCTTTGATCAAACACGTACCTTTGATCAAACACGTCCCTATATGCATTTTGAGAAAATTGAGCGAAAAAACCATGTCCTAGGATGTAGGGTTCGTTCGCGTTGAATACTTGGATTGAAGTGATAAAAGGCATTTAATTTCTCTATCCTAAACTCTCATTTTATCCTTTGCTAGCCACCTTGAGCTAAATAGGGAGAATTTTCAAAATACCTCTATCAAGAACCACCCCAAATTGGGGCAAGATAAGAAGTTGTGGTTGTTCATTTTTGGAGCAAAAATATTAAGAAAGATTTTATTGCTTTCACTTGCATAAATCTTCTTGTGGTAATTTCAGGTGGGTCTTTATGGAAGCTTGAAGCATCCCAAAGTGAAGAAGAGCATTCTTTTCCTCTACCCAAACACAGTTATCCTTGTTTAGCCAAATTGAGCCTTAAGCATGTTCATTTCAAAGCAAAAAATGTTAATTATCTCCCTACATTAGGGCAATGCATATGATTTACCAAGAAAGTTTAAAAAAATTAGTGAATATGTATAGAGTGTCTCGAGAGTCCAAAGAGCTCAAAAGATAAATATTAAGGGGCATGAAAAAGTAGTGTACCTGGTAAAAGCAAGGCCGATGCTCATAAAAAAGAATATGTATCAAAAGCAAAAGCAAAAAGCGACATGCTTATGATGAAAACGAAATTCCCATTGCAAAAAATGCTTAGAAAGAGCAAAGCTCTTATGTTGCAAGAAAAATGGACTTTCGAGGCAATTTGGTTTTCAAGAGTCAAATGATATCAAATTTGGATGATTTGGTAATGATGCCAAGATATTCATCATTTCTCTTTCAAACCCCTGCTACAAAATTTCAAGCCTTTTGAGCCTAACCCGAACCGACATTACAACCTTCTTCGAAGTCTCTTCCAATTGGGATGATTTGAGTTGACGTAAAGATTTCATAAAGAAGCTACCGCTAGAAGGAGTGGAAGTAATCATATCTTGTCTTATCTTCAAGGTTCTTGACTTGTAAACCCGCTGAAGATGTTGATGGTATATTTCTTTTCTTGGCCTCAAAGCAAATACCCTTTGTGTAAGCCCATGACCAAGCCTATATTACGGTCCTTTTGAAAGACCTTTCTGATCAATCAATTTGTATTCAATGTGAACATTTCCGAAAACCTTTTATATAGGTTCGTGAGGCATCGCCAGTGAGAATTGAATAACTTTCCCACATCAATGGATGGCAATCAAAGCTTTTTATGAGAGCCGGTGTGAAAGACCTTTTTGATTAGGTTATTTCCAATTTGGCATATTTTATCCAACCTCTTTAAATGGTTATTCAAAGATCATTTTGTTAAAATTTCCTCTTAAGGAAATCAGTGTTCTTTACTAAAATGTGAATAATTCCGCTTGATTTGTTATTAAACAATCTCGAAACTCCCTCTTTTTCAAAATATCTTTCCCCAATGGATTGGTTTTTGGTCAGCCTAAATCATAAACCTTATTTTAGGTTCTAGGTCATCCTTAAACCTTGTCCTTACGTTCTAGGTCATCCTTAAATCTTGTCCTTAGGTTCTAGGTCATCCTTAAACCTTGTCCTTAGGTTCTAGGTCATCCTTAAACCTTGTCCTTAGGTTTCTGGTCATCCTTAAACCTTACTTTAGGTTCTAGGTCATCCTTAAACCTTGTCCTTAGAGTCTAGGTCATCCTTAAACCTTGTCCTTAGAATTTCTGGTCATCCTTAAACCTTACTTTAGGTTCTAAGTCATCCTTAAACCTTATCCTTCGATTCTAGGTCATCCTTAAACCTTATCCTTAGGTTCTAGGTCCTCCTTAAACCTTATCCTTAGGTTCTAGGTCATCCTTAAACTTTGTCCTTCGGTTCTAGGTCACCCTTAAACCTTGTCCTTAGGCTTTTTGGTTATCCTTAAACCATAGATTTCTTGCAAAACTCTTTCTTTCTTTTCTCCCTTCATTCCACCTCATGAGAGAGAGAAGAACACATGAATGAGCTAACAATCCAATGGTAAGTGTTTCAGGTAAGACTCTGATCAAATGTCTTTGTCTCTATTTTCTTTCATTTTCCAAGTGGAGTCGACTAAAAATTTGTAGGTTCCAATTAGTCTTTGAGCGGAACCTCTTCGAACTCCCACTCAAAGAGAGGTAGCTGTTGACATATAATTTTTAGCCGATGCATTATTAAAAATAGCAAAATTCGAGATTACGGTTTCTGATCGCGACGGAACTCGTTTCTTGAACAAAAAGTGTTGTTTTTTAATTCTGCTTGTTGGCCTAGCTTCTGCAGACAATTTCCTATTCATTTCATACAAAAATCTAAAAAGTCAAACGGTTGACTTTTGAGTTGACTTTTTTGTCAACCTTTTAACCAAGAGTCAACCTCGGGTCAAATTGAGGCTTTTCGCATAAAAAGATTCCTTTCAAGTTTAATTTCACTTTAGAAGTGGAAATTTCATAAAAATTCAAAGATTTGATCATAAAATCAAGCTCCTAGTAAAAAGTCAACTAGGGTTTGACTTTTGGTCAAACTTTTGACCAAAAAAATTGAAAAATACAAAAATCCCAAAATCATCTTATTTTACATTCAATTTACCTTTGGCATTTGAAATTTTACAAAAATCGATTTAGAATCAACTTTTTCCCAATTTGCGAAATTTGGTTCAAATCGGCCAAAAATGAAATTGCTTCATTTCTAGTTATTTTTTTAGGTTAGTTTTCTTCACGACATTTGATCTAGAGGTCATCTTATATTCAATTTTGGAACAAATTTTATAATTCCAAGGCAAACACAAAAACCCCCAATTTTGGCCCTAATCAATGATTTAGATTGATTTTTCATGATTTGCGCAATTAAGATACGAATGAGCCTAATTTCTTATATAAAATCCAAATTCAAAATCAATTTTGGAAGATTCACATGAATTTGAGTCAATTTGATAAATTTAGTGATCCAATGATTAAGAAGTCTAAGAGTAATTGGTCTAATTAGTGCAATTCAACTTGACCCACTCTAGACTAATATTCAATTTAATGAATTGAGACTGAACTTGGTTAATTGAACTTCAATTAAATTTGTTAGTCTAGCTTGGCCATGCAATTACCCAAATTTAAGAACAATTGAGCTAAACAAGTTAAATTGGATCAATTTGTGCATGAATTTCAAATCGGTTCAATCCAATTTGATTGAATTCGATATTAATGGGGTGAATTAATCATGATAGAGATCGAATTGTACCAAATTGGAACAAAAGGAATCAAGGATTGAACCAATTCAATCAAGCCAAATTCGGGACTAACCGGCTTAACCCGGTTTTATTCAAATTGAACTGGTCTGATCAGATTGGCCATTTTCCGGTTGAAAATCCGGTGATCGACGGTCCATTCCGACTAGCCAAGGCCGGCCACATCCTTTTGAGCCCAAAAATGACGAAAATGCCCTTAATTGAATATTACAAAAATGCCCTAAGTGAAAATTACCAAAATACCCTTCATTAAGGATTAAGCAAATTAATTAGGGGATAAGCAAATCAATCATGGCCATTCATTTAGAATTGATCGTATCCATCCATGATGCCATGTCACCAATCCTTAGCCTTTAAAGAATATTCTTAATCATTAAGGATACATTTTGGGCCATTGGATTAATCTAAGGGCTAGGATACAAAGTTGAGGGAAGTATATAGTGTTTTTTCCCTCCAAAATTGAGGGGGACTCTCATTTTTCAGATCTGGATTTTCTCTCCTCTCTCTCTCTAAACTCACATTCTCTCTCTCTCTCAAAGCTTACGTAACTCTCTCTCTCCCGCCCTCTCTCGGTCGCCAGTCACCTCACCTATTCGCCGGCCATTTTCTGGCAGACCAACGCCTCACTGACGTCCCCCATGGTGTCACGAAGCCAGTCGCAAGGCTAGCCGAGCTTGCTGGTGGCCGGAGCTCCTTATTCCGGCGAGATTCCTCCCACGGCAAAATCACCAATGTTGTTGCTGGTGATTCAATCAGCCGGTTCAAGCGGCTGAACCGATCAACCGGCGATCCCTCCGGCGATCCAGAACCTCCAGCAGCATTCCTCGGCGTCTTCATGTCACTGTGGTGGCCAACTTCTCGTTGAATAGCCACCGGATCACGTCTTTTGACTTGATTTTCTGTTGTTAGTTCACTAGTGTGAAAATGAATCGATTCTCACTATAGTTTGTGCAATCTATTATCATAGGTTGGCGGAGCTTTCCGAGACTTCTTCATGCTGTTCTTAATCTGAATTTGGAGACTGGATCGCTCGATCGTATGTTGGAGCATCGTTAAACAAGGTAAGTGCTCTTGGATGTGTTTCTGTGAATTCGTATCCAGGAAAACCTACATGTTTAAGATGCCGATTTGAGCTTGTTAGTGTCAAAATCTTACGAAGTAATGAACGAGAGAATCATAAAACGCATCTTAAGCTTCGATTTGATATATCGTATGCTTCAATCGGACTTGATTTGCTATGTCAAAACTATTTCGAAAGTTAGGATCAGAATCTGGAAAGTGATGTTCAAGTCTGTTCTGATGATGTCCCGATTGACGTTGTGTTGTTCTGTGGTTTTTCTGATTTTCTATGATCATTTTTTGAAAAAATTTTCTTCACAGAAGTTGTAAAGCACATCCTAATCTGTTCATCATAAAATTTTCATAAAATTCCAAGTATGTTAGCATGGTACGATCTGCAACGTTATCTATGCATGAATCGGGTGACAGACTGGTTTCTGATTGACCTTCGTGTGTTCTTCGATTTTCATAAATTCGTGTGTTCAAAATATGAAAAAATTTTCTTCATAAAAGTTCACACTGAGATCGAGAACTTTCCATTGATACTAATTTCATCAAAATCTGAGTTCATTTGAATTTTCAAAAAGAATTTTTATTATCGAATCAGTATTTGTGTTCAGATCTGATTTTCATTCCTTTTGAATCCAAAAGATGTTTTTTCCGAAATTTGATAAAGATAGAGTCTTTTTTTGCGAAAAAGCAAAATTACAAAGTTATTCATTGGGGTCTCATTATGTTGACTGAAAATTGTGAGGGTGTAATAGCAATTTGTGGAGGGTCAATTTGCTTAAAATTTCATATAAGTCATTCTCGGGTTAAAATTTGATTTGCAATTGAGTCCTTTTTGAAAACTGAATTTTATAAAAATTTGGAGGACTTTTTAGCAAAAACTCCAAACATAAAATTTGTTGCACACGAAGAATCCTAACTGCATAAAAATTTTCATGTGGTTTTGATAAGGTTTGTTATTTTTCCCGCCATTATTTTGAAATCCATAACAGAATCGGGTCCAGCCTGTCACCGAGGGTAAATTTGTCATTTTCGAGGAAATCGGTGAGGATTCAGAAAAAATGGTCTTCTTGACTTTTGATCCTCATGCCATAAGCTTTCTAATGACACCTGAATCACTTTATTTGGACATCATTAGGGTAGTTAATCACATCTGAACAGAAGCAATCCAAATTAGATAAAAACTGAATAAGTAGTCTCCTTATGAAGCCCACTTCTCATTGTTTGGGGGTAAGTACAGTGCAAGTGACATAACTTTTGTACGGAGGACACTTAAATGCCATATCCTTTTTTTGGCTCACTTGAGTGTCATAACTTCTAAAAAAAAGATCACTTAAGTGGCACTTACAAGTTGGTCATAAGGGCTCAAAACCGCAGCTTTTCCGGATGAATGATGACCTTCCTGGCGAGGTGAGCACCACCAGCTTGAAGAGGGGGTGTCGATGAATCATTCCATAGCCTCTGTTCATCTCGAAATTTTCGTTTTAGCCTCTATTGAAGAAGGTAAAAATGCTTCGTAGTCACACAATTTATCGTACCAATTTGTGCGACTACGAAACATTTTTACCTTCGTCAACAGAGGCTAAAACGGAAATTTCTTGTCACGCCCCGACCTCCGCGGCACGCGACACCCCACTCAGTGGTCGGTTTAGTAGTACGACGTCCCAGGACGCGTCGTCATTGACCCATTTCCCAATACAGAACATAAGGCGCAAGCGGAAGCAAAAATTTAAAACACCCTGACGGAATAAACATGAGAACCAGGATAGTAACACAAAGAGATCTAAGGCAACGTACACATCCATAATCAAAAACCACCAGAAACATTCTTACATCGTTTTCAAGGAGAGCAACATTGGAAAGGAGATGCAATCGAGAGAGGGACAACAGTCAACGGTAGAGGGTCCTAAATCCAAAAAGTGCCTACCCTCACAAAAAGAAAACCAAACCTAGCCTAGGGTGCCCAATCTGGATCTGAACCATCGGACTCGGACGAACTGTCGGGTATCTCTGAATCCTCGCTAGGGGTCTCCTCCTCGGACTCCTCGGTGTCCATCGGCTCGGCCTCGTCGACCTCCATGGGCTCCACCACTGGGTCCTCCACGACTGGCTCGTGATCTATACCTCCTAATTCCTCGTCTTCGGCAGGCTCGTACCAGGCAAAAGGACCTATAGTCTCCTCCTCGTCCATCTCGAAATCCACGATCTCACCATCCGGGCACTACGGGTCAAGCTGGCCCTCTATGGTGAACGGGACATCCATCATGCGAAGGGGTCCAAACTCGTCTCCAAAACAGTCCCGGAAACACCAAGCTACATACTCGTGAATCTGAGGATGTGTCGTGCCCACGTCTACACTAATTGCAGAATAATGTCTCAAATACACCTCTCCGTTCCCCACCGGATGTGTAGTCATGATGTGCTCATAATCTAGGGGAATTCCAAACCGTACTGGGACCGGCGGCTGCTCCATAGACGCGGGTCTGAAAGGTTGGGTTATAAAAACCATGAGACACATCTCAGTGAGTGTAAAACTCCTAAACCTAAATTAGGCTAACATGCATCTCCTGACGGGAAAGATAAACCACACGCATACAAGTATGACTTAGGCCCGTAGGCCCAACTCGACATTCCAGTGACCCTGCAGGTTAGCCAATCCATAATATCACAATTTCACAAGCGGCAACCTCGATCACGCGTACGTCACACGCATGCTCAAAACCTTTAGTGACGATTCCGAGTATAGTTCACCGAGTCACACAATTCAGTACACTAACTCATGCATTCGTATGCATGCAAATGCCACTATCTTACCATGCTCACAATCAAATTCCCATGGCATCCCGGCACAAACTACCATTCGTGTTCAGATTATAGAATGAAATCTACTTAGACACGTCCCATACCATGCCCAGCGGATTCCATTACATAATCCAACACTATGCATCACACGTTAACCATTTATTCAATTACTCGACCCGAAGGCTCGACCCGAAGGTCCGATCCGAAGATCCGGTCCGAAGACCAATCATAACACTCCGTGGCCAGCGTAAAGACGCCCCAGGTCCAGTGTCTCTAGCCCGCGTCCTTATGCATCAGGCGCAACACCGATCTCCTTTACAAACCAGAGCCCGCGTAAACGCATCAGGATGGTTGTCTTCCAGACGTACCGGGCATCGTCCTGCTCCAAAGTGCATGAGGACGGCACACCCCGCGTAAACGCATCAGGGCGATAGTGATCACACATTCACACAACCGGTTTTTATCTGAACCCCGCGTAAACGCATCAGGGCATAATTAGGTGATCACATGTCCATGGCACACACGCATTCTCGCATAACTTCCACAAGCCACATACTCGGCATGCATCATGTGTAGCCATACGATTTCGCACCCGGGCAATGATGCAATGTACAGTGAACATCCAATTTACAAAGGTGCATCAACAATTCATGCCAAGGTCAGCGTGTATTTCAACATGTTTAATGCCACCAAGAACTCGCCCGATTATAGTGCCACATGCTCAGTTTAAATCGTGATGTGTCCACTCAACATGCTAACGAGTCCAAATAACCGTTACAATACAATCTTGCATGGCATGGCTTTAGTACTCGTCAATCACACATTTAGGCAATATAATGCACGACAATTATTGGCCAATCACACGTCACACTAATCGGTCCCATGAACACGCGACATGGCAATGTACATACAATTGAGCATACTCAATTACAACTCAGCCCACGATAGTTTGATCTAGGCACTCCCGGCACTTAAGCAATTTAATCCCCAATTTATCCAACTTAATTCAATTAATTTCCCAAGTGGATAGCCAATGCTCAGCATGCTCCCGGCCTATAATTCGTCTCTAATTTAGCTTAATAGTCCGCCAAAATCGTCACTAATTGACTATCAACCACACCCTAGGCCCGCTAAAACGCATAATCATCCTAATTAGGGTTTAGAGGTTTTCACCCACCTAAGTCCAAGCTCGGTCGACGGGGAATGGAGGCCGATCACCGGTGAATGGTGGAACCGGCGGCACAAGTCCCAAGGGCGACGGCGAGCGGCGGTCCGACGGTCTACAGCAACTCCGGCGGTGTCCCACAGCCGGCGCGGTTGCTGATCACGAAGAGGGGACGACGGACAAGCTGCTGAACGGCCTCCGGACGGCTGCTGCTCACGGTGGTGCACGGCGAACGGCGGCCTAGACGGCGGACGGCGATGAACAGTAACCGCACGGCGGTGCACAGTGCACGGCGTGGACGGCGCGGCTGTTCCGGCGAGAGGATGGACGGAACAGTGAGAGGTGAAGGAAAACAGAGAGGGACGGCGGGGGAGGCGACGGTGGACGGCCACAGCGGCGGCGGTCGGCGACGGCGTGCAGCGGCGAACAGCTCCGGCGGTGGCTCAGCCGTGCATGCAGCCGCGACGGAGAGGAATGAGAGAGGGACGGTGGCGATTGGCGGCGTGGCTGGTTCGGCAGCTACTCAGCTACATGCAACCGGGAGAGAGAGAGGGAGCGACGATGGAGGAAGAGCAGCGGCGGTGGCCACGGCGAGTGACGGCCGGCGGTGCTCCTCGGCGGAAGGTGAACGGTCAGTGTGCTTCCCCTTGGCTGACCGGCGCCGAACTCCTCTGCATGCAACCGGAGATGAGAGGAATGAAGGGGAAACGGTGAGGGGGCGACGACGGCGCACGGCGGCGGCCTTGGCGGAGCCGCGTTGGGCTCGGCGGAGGCGCGGCCGAGCTGGCCCCGGCGTGAGACCTTGGCCGGTCGCGAACAGTAAGGGAGAAGGGGGGAGAGGGCCGGCCGGCTGGCGGTGAGGCGAGGATGGGGGGTGGCTTCACGGCGGCGGTGTCGGCTGGTGGCGGTTCAGCGGGCGGCGAGCGGCAGCGTGAGGCCAAGAGAGGGAGAGAACTCGCCGGAGAGGAGAGGGAGAGAGAGGGCGTGAGAGAGAGTAAGGCCGGATGAGAGGGGGAGAGAGAGTGAGTGAGAGCGAAAGTGTGAAGTGATATGTGATGATGGTGATCATGGGGAATGCTAAGAGGTGGAGTGTGGGTTTGAAGGAGATGATGGCATGCAAGGGGAAGAGTGAATGTGACAAGTGTCACACTCCATAAGAAAGCCAAATTTCGGAATTCCAAAGGGTACGAGGGCAAAGTCGACATAATTTTCCGGTACCGGGTCGAATCGCTAATTTTTCGACCGTACAAGTCCCATACACATATGGCCAGCTTAATTTGACGTCGTCTTCATAAAAACTATCCCGGGATTCACGAAAATCGTTCTCGAAGTCCGGATTAAATTTCACGATCGAATTGCCGAATTTCCAATTTCTAAATCTCTTACTGACGAGCGGCCGTTTAGGACTCAAACGTACCGACCTCGGGTTGTCCGAACCGCGGCGAGCTCGAGAGAGGGAACGAGAGGAATTATCGCTAGTTCCGATGACACAATCGTCCGTCTCGGATGATCGGTTCACACTGGCCCAAAATACCTCCTCGTCATTCTCCTAAGTCAGGCTTGACTCGCGACCGAGTCCTTGGTCCACGTATCTATTCCTAGTTGGCCATCCCCATCTGGTTAGTATCCCGTGAGTGATCAGCTCCGGGCGAGACTTACGAAAATGAAATATCGAATAATACTCGTTTTACTTATTCCAGAGATTGAGTCGAATTTCGGGATGTTACATTTCTAGACGAACAAAGGCCATGGAATGATTCACCGACACTCCCTCTTCAAGCTGGTAGTGCTCGCCTCGCTGGGAAGGTCACCGTTCGACCAGAAAAGCCATGAATTCTCGCCCTCGTGACTAGCTTGCTAGAAGAGTTGGTCGTGAAGGCCCAAAACCGCCGCTTTTCCGGCCGAACGGTGACCTTCCTGGTGAGGTGAGCACCATCAGCTTGAAGAGGGAGTGTCGGTGAATCATTCCATGGCCTCCGTTCATCTCGAAATTTCCGTTTTAGCCTCCGTTGATGAAGGTAAAAATGCTTTGTAGTCACACAAATAGGCTCGATAAATGTGACTACGAAGCATTTTTACCTTCGTCAACGGAGGCTAAAACGGAAATTTCAAGACGAACGGAGGCCATGGAATGATTTATCAACACCCCCTCTTCAAGCTGGTGGTGCTCGCCTCACCAGGAAGGTCATTGTTCAGCCGGAAAACAAGTTATGGCATTTAAGTGTCCTCTGTACAAAAGTTATGTCACTTGCGCTGTACTTACTCTCATTGTTTGATTGGCTTCGAAATAAGGCCCACGGGCCTGAATGCATGCTCATTCTATTGCTATGCATGTGTTTGTTAGACGAATGTTAGGCCCGGTGCATGTTCGGCGGGTAGCCCGTTATGGTCATTTAGAACCGACTTTAGGGGTTAATTGATATGAGTTGCCGCTTTGTGAATGCAAATGGTAGCCTATTATCATTAACCATTAATCAAACAATGTTAGATGATTAGGTGGGTGGTGAATTGAAATGCACGAAAAACAAAGGCCGATCTCGCGGCCCGTGTTTGATTAGTGAATTGTTTGCACCATTTTTTTCTTTGGTTGTTCCTTTGTGCATTGTTTGTCATGAATGTATGTTATGAATGTAAATGCTGACACCCGAGAGGCGGTCCATAGGGAGATAATCCAAAATGGTAAAAGGCCAAGATGATTGACCGATGTCCAATCCGGTTTCATTTTGTATTCATTGGATGATAGCGATAGACTGATGTCCGATCCGGTTTCAATTTGTATTCAATTCATTCATCCCTGATCATGTCTCGGGTTTTCAATTTGTGTTGTCATAAACACCCGATGAGTTGCGGGTTTTTACTTTCTCGCACTTAGAATTAGCTCGTCTTTTCAATATTTTGAGTGTTTACTTTACGAAATGTCTTTCAATAAAATTGGTTGTTTCTTTCTTTTTCTAAACTAAGATAGGATTAGTTTAGAATCATAAATGAAAATACAAAAACAAGATGCATGATCACCCAGTGGACTAAGACTTTAAACATGCAAATGGTAAAGAACAAATGCATGACAACTTGGATAACAACCACGATAAGTTTAGCGGTACCGAAAAAGCGTTAATAGAAATATTAACGTAAGCTAGTCTCCAAACCCATGATCTCTAATTTTCGTAGAAACCAAAACGAAACTCCCGCGTTTTGGTTAGGTATTCTAGCCGACCCCCGACCTAGGCTAGTGGCGACTCCTAAAATAAGATAAAATCGATCCGCTGTCACGCGAGATATGGATTTAGGAAAAATCCATGTTCATGATCAATGGGCCATATGGATAACCAAAAGATATTATGCTTCACTACAGTCATTTTTATGATGTGCCATATGAACCGTTTCATGAACACTTATCTCTAAGCCCACCTTATCGAGTTTGGCCCTCGAGGGGTAGGTCGCCACATTGCATGGTCACTAAAATCCTTGAGGCGTGTTTACGCGGGGAGTTGAACCGGCCTAAGGCGTGTTTATGGGGGTCGTTGTACGATTATGGGATCTGACCGAGGCGTGTTATGCTCGGGGCGCGATCATATAGGCCTGAGGCGTGTTTACGCGGGCTGAGGAAAGAAAGTGAGAATGGGATCGGACCTGATGCATGTTTACACAGGTCGCCATCATGCAGGCTTGATGCGTGTTTACGTGGGCTGAGAAAAGTGATTGAGCATGAGATGGTACAATGTGGCAAGTGAAAGTGAGATCGGACCTGAGGCGTGTTTACGCTGGTCACGATGGCAAGTTTAATGAAAAAGATGTGATGGTGCATGATTGAGTGTGAAATGTGGAGTTGGAAATGTAGTGTGATCGACGTATGTTTTGGCATGGGAAATTAGTGTGGAAAGTACCTGTGGTTTGAAATGCGTGTGAGGTTTGACTATTGTGATTGTAAACTAACGTGTAGGCTGGGTATGCCAAGAGTCCAGGTAAGTGTGATTGCGTGGATGAAGTTTGTGTGTATTGCTCGTTTGCGTGTCTGAATTTGTCTGGAATACGTGGTAGCCTAGGTGGGGCTTAGGTTGTGAACTTATTAAGAAGTGTCTCATGATTGTATCAACCTAACCATTTTAGAGCACCCGCCTGAGCCATGAACCTTCCACCGCTACCGCCGCAGCATTTTGGGATTCCTATGCACACCAACCATGAGGTTATAGAGTACCCTGTAGACAATAATTACACTTGGGTTAAGCATACTTCAGTAGTATGGGTAGATATAGGGCTACCCCTCTGGCAAGCTCATACATATACCGCCTGGATATTTAGGGATGTGATGGACGAGTTTGGTCCTATTCGTGGTTTTGATATACCTTTTGACTGAGTTGGCGATTGGGATCCGTCGGCCATACGCCCTCCCGACGAGGAGATGACTAGTTTGGAGACTAGTCTAGCTCAGTCAGGGTACCAGCATGTCCCTGCAGTGCCTGAGCCGATAGTAGCAGTACCGAATCCAGAGTTGGGGGAGTCATAGACCGAGTAAGACCCAATGGACGTGGACCCGAGTGTAGAGCCGGAGGAGGAGTATGAGGAGAATCCCAGAGATGAGCTACCCGAGGATGAGCCAGTAGAGGTCGAGCTAGAGCAGGAGCTGGAGGAGGAGTTTGAGGATGAGGAGAGGATTGAGGTTCAGATAAAGTCAGGAGATGAGGATCACCTTATTGAGATTGAGGCCGATTCGTAGTCATCGGATGAGCATGTACCTGATGAGGATTCGGATGAGGATTCTGAGGAGAGCGAGTCAAAGTGGACGCCATTAAAAGGGGGTAGGGGTTAGTTTGTGAGGATAGGGAGGAGTTTTGGAGGGTCCCATTTTTGGTGTAGGGCTTACCTAGGCTGCTGATCTTTTTGTATGTGGTGGTTTGCAGTTTAGTAGTTCGTTGTGCATATATATTTTGATGTGTGGTTTGTAAATGGCGGTTGTGGTAGAAGTTGATCTGTAAATGAATATTGTATATATATCGAGGTATATTTTTATGTTGGTGGTTTGGCGATATATTTCTTCCTGGTTCTCCAAAATTTTATTGTCCGGGATTATATAATTGTCTCTGCTGCGATTAACTTTGATGGGACTGTTTGGGTCGACGATGTTTCCTGAGACGTCGCACTGATTTGACTGAAGAAAGGAATATCGCGGGCTTGATGGGTGCGGGGCGTGACATCCAAGTTGAATTGGTATCAGAGCAAGGATAGCTCAATCTAAGTCGATCGAAGCCTAGAGTGATAAGGAGTGAAAACCACAGGGTAGCTGTAGTTGGCTAGGGAGACCTTAGTGAGCCATAGGTGTGCCTAGTGCTATGTGTATTTCCAAACTATTTATTGTGATTGTTGAGTAAATTTGGGTGTTTTAATGGTTAAAGTGCAGGTGCGTCTAGACTTGAGGTATGTACATAAAACTTATTGATTGTGATTTGTGTTGTGATGGTGGATTGCTTGCTAAGTGAATTATTGTAGCAATTCATTGCCAATGACTAGACTGGTTTAGTTGGCCTAGGTCTCTAATTCCTGGAATTATAGCAAGTAGGAGAGTGATAGAAATTGTGAAAATGAGCAGCCAAGGAAAAGGAATAGGAAGAGGTACAAGAAGGGGTGCAGGAAAAGGAGTAAGGAGTCGAGGTGGTGCTTAAGTTAGAGCTGTGGAGGACCCCAGAGTTGATGTTAGAGCTGTGGAGGATCCCAGAGTTGATGTTGGAGCTATTGAGGACCTCGGGGTTAACGCTAGAGTTGCAGCAGACCCCAGAGTTGATGGAATTTTAATGGTCCTCGAGGGAGTTGGGACTTTGATGGGCAGGCAGACTCAGGAGCGAGATGCCACTATTGCCCAAGCGGTTGAGACCGCCGTAGCCGTTGCCATCAATGGCAACAATGGAAATCAGGGGCAAGTGAATGTGAATAGACTAATGCATAAGCTAGTCGAGCAGTTTTTGAAATTAAAGCCCCCTAAGTTTGATGGTAGAGGTGATTTGGAGGCCGTATCGCTTTAGGTAGAGGAGTTGGAAAAAACTTTCGAGTTGTTGGGGTGTACAGATGAGGAGAAGGTGACATTAGCGGTGTATCAATTGCAAGGAAATACGAGTGATTGGTGGAAAGCCACCAGAGGAAGAGTGTTCCCGGTGGGTACCGTCCAGACTTGGGCGATGTTTGTGGAAGTATTTAATGGCAAATATTTCTCTGAGAGTGCCTGGGAATAGAAGTTGACGGAGTTCATGAGACTTCGTCAAGGGCAGAGGACAGTGGATCAGTATGAGGCTAAATTCTCTAGGTTAGCTAAGTTTGCCTTGAGGATGGTAGAGGACCCATTGGATAGGGCTCGGAGGTTCCGAGATGGTTTGAAGCCGGACCTTCATAGCTAGATGATTTCTTTGAATCTGAGGGATTATAATGAGATCTACAAGTAGGCTCAAGCCATTGAGCGTGACTTAGCGGATAGGACTGCTGCTTTTGGGTTGAGATTTGCCCAAAGTAGGGATGACCATCACTTAGGGAAGAGGCCAATGACGGGTAATCGACATTTCATCCCTCTTGCTAGAAGGAATATAGGGAAACCGGCCCTTTTTCAGAATGGTCCATGTCAGATATGTAGAGAAAGACATAGGATTGGACCTTGTCCAGGTAGGAGCATTATATGCTATAAATGTGGCAAAGTGGGCCATCAATCGAGGAACTGTCCCAATAACAGACAAGCTAGGCCGTCTATGATGCTACCACTGCCCCAAGTTGGAAATCAAGTTGGGCCACCCTTAGCCACGAACCAGAATAGGCCGCCGGCTCAAGGACGAGTATATGCAATGGCTAGAAGGGAAGCTGAGAATGTGCCAGGCATGGTCACAGGTACGGTTTCTCTCTGTGATCATGCTGCATATGCTTTATTCGATCCAGGGGCGTCGCATTCGTTCGTGTCTGAACAGTTTGTTAGATTGACTGGTATGGAGCCGCGATTGCTTGATGTGATATTATGTGTTACCACCCCATTGAATGATACGATTCTAGTCTTGTTGCGGTGCCTAAACTGTAAGATTGTAATTGATGATAGGGAAGAGAGAATTGATTTAGCGGTCTTAGCGATGTATGATTTCGATATGATAGTAGGCATGGATTGGTTAGTTAAGCAGAGGGCCGTTATGGATTGTAGTAGCGGGGTGATCCAATTTAATCCGATTGGACATCCAAAATTTGACTTTATGGGAAATCGAGGGGGAACCTCAATCCTTTGGATTTCGTCGCTAGAAATGACTAAGTTGTAACATCCCGAATTCTGACCCGTTACCGGGACCAATAAAGTGTATATTAATTCTCGTTTGATTTTAGTAAGTTTCGCCCGGACTTGATCAATCACGGGATACTAACCAAATGAGAAAGGCTAAATAAGTGACGGTACGTGGACCAGGGGGCCTGATCACGAGTTGAGTACTGATTTCGAGAAATGTCGAGGGAATATTTTGGGCCAATATGGGCCGATTTTAGGAAAATAACGGATTCAATGTAATCAGTAGCGTACGCTTGGGTCGCGGGTGATTCCGCATAACTGAAAGTACGCTGATGATTGAATTCCGGATTTAATCCTAATAATCGCGACCCTCGGCACTAGTGATAATTCCTCGCGTTTTATGAAAGTTGAGGCCATCATGACTCGGACAACCTTAGGTCGATATGCATAAACCCTAAACAGCCGCTCGTTAGTGAGAGACCCTAAAACTTCAAAATGAGCAAATTTGATCGTGAAATTGGACCCGGACTTCGACGTCGAAAATTCGAGGGCATTAGCGACTATGTTGAAGGATCGACGTCATTTTAGTGTGGCCACATACGTTGGGGCTAGTACGGCTGAAAACGGGAGTTTCGATAAAAATTGGAAATTTTACAATTTTGCCCCTGAGGACCCCGATGACCATTTTCGAGGCCAATGACATTATTTTTCGAGGCCGGTGCCATTTTTGGGTGGCCACGCATACCAGAAGTGGTTTTGGACAAAAACTGGAATTTTGACAAAAATTGAAAAATAATATTATTTTATTCCCGAAACTTTGCAGTCGATTTTCGGGGGCTTAAAAAGTGAATTTCGCGATTCCGACGCCATATTATGTTGGCCACGCACATATGGAACGCGTATGTGCAAAAATTGGAATTTTGACCCGGGACCGGAAAATTACCAAATTGCCTTTGGGCCCGTTTTTGATAATTCCGAATTTTGGCCATTGGGGGAAGTTAACTAAGGCTGGTTAGGGCTAACTCAGGTCTGGTTAGCCCTTGGTTGAGGGCTTTTGACCTTTTTGCCCATGCATTATTGGATAAGAAGCATTTCTAGCCCTTGGATGAGGGGCAAAATGGTCATTTTGGCTAAGATTTTGACACTTGGACTCCACTCACCAGACCTTGGACCAGTTTTGACCTTCTCTCTCTCTCCTCTCCCGCTCATTTTTCCCGTTTCCCCTCTTCCTCTTCTTCCTCATTGCTTTCTCTCCACCGTGGACACTTTTCTGCTGGGTCTGGTACTGTTCACGCCGGAACAGTACCCACCGCCGGAGCTGCTGGCCACCAGCCACCACACGCCACCGCCTGGTACCACCACAGCCACCCACAGCCCCGTTTCCAGCTTAAATCAGTGAAGAAACAGCAACAAATCGTCGTTTCCGTCGTCGCCGTGACCGCCGGCTTGCACCCGGAACGCCGCCGTCGATCCTTACCGCTTGTCGGTGATCGACCGCCCGTTCTCGTCGTCCCGAGTCGCAAATAGGCGAGTATAAACCCCTAAACCCCTAATTAGTTTAATTGTGCATTTTTAGGGGTTAATTAGGCCTAATTGGGGTTTAATTAGGCTTAATTGTGTGCGGGATGTTTTGTATAGGTCATTAGGACCTAATGAGATGGTTTAATGGTGGATTAAAGCCTAAACAACCCTCTGTTCTGGTACTGTTCACTAAGTACCGAAAATGTGCAATTTTGTCTAAGTTTTGTACTAAGTGAATTCAATGGTTAATGACTTAGAATTGGATATTTTTAGGGGCTAATTAGGCTTAATTGAAGCTTAATTATGTGTATTTAGTGGTTGGATGGTTAGGGTAAGTGATTAGGCCCCAATGAGATGGTTTAAAGGTGGTTTAGTGCCTAAATGTTAGTCTGCCCTGGTACTGTTCATTGAGTACCGAATTTGTGTAATTTTGTCTAAGTGTGGCACTAATTAAGTTCAAGTGCTAATGACTTGGAATTGGACTTTTTAGGGGCTAATGTGGCTTATTTGAGGCCTAATCAAGTATATTTGGTTGTTGGGTGATTAGTAGTTGTGATTGGGGATTTATGGAATGGTTTAAACATGGTTTAAGGCTTATTGGTGTTTAAACCTGGTACTGTTCATTCAGTACCGAAAATGCCTAAATTGTGCCCAAATTGAATATTCTAAGAATAATGGATTAATGACGAGAATTTAGGCATTTTTAGGGGTTGATTAGGGCATGTATAAATCCTATTGAATGACCCCGAAGTAGTGAGAACTTTTATCGAGATTTAATTGCCCAAGGTGGGCCTTTAGCACATTGAGCTACCTCGGAATGAATGTTGAGTTTATTGAGCTAGAAGGGTAATGATTTGATGATGCCGAGGGTGCGTTAGATTCATGGGCTTGGTAAATAACTGTGTTCGGCACGTAGGCTTGAGTATTGACATGAATTTCCGAGTGTATCATTTGTATGCCAGGCTGTGATTGAATTGAGATTAAGTGCAATGATGTGCATGCTTGAACTTTGTTCAAATGTTGGCCTTCGAGTCGGGCCTACGGGTCGATTTATCAAACTGTTGGCCTTTGGGTCGGGCCTACGGGTCGGTATATCCAATTGTGACCTTCGGGTCGGGCCTACGGGTCGATATATTCAAACTGTGGCCTTCGGGTCGGGCCTACGGGTCGGCATATCCAATTGTGGCCTTCGGGTCGGTATAATTGCACATGAGTTAAGTGATATCAAATGCCTAACCTGCAGGGCTATGAGACAATATATTGGGCTGTAAGCTCGGGTGAATTAATTTGTTTTACTGGTTCATTGTTTGATGCGTTTTATTTACCCTTCTGGAGGTGCACATTAGCTTAGTTTAGGATTAGTGGTTTGTACTTGCTGAGATTTCTCACGGTTGTGGTAAAACCGACATTTCAGATCCCCGGCCATGAATTTTGGGGCCGAGGAGCAGGACCCCAAACCCGAGACAGAGTCTGAGGCTATGAGTTCAGAGGAGGAGCCAGAGCAGTCCGAGACGTCTGGATCTGACCCCGACTGGATACCCTAGGGCAGACCTCAGTTTTTAGGAGCAAGGGCCGATACCTTTTGACTGTAGTCCTCCGGATGTTAGCCGGATCCCCTAGGCCATCGATCCCTTTTTGTTTTAGTGGCCTTTTTGTTGTATCTCCTGTTTATAGATGGGTATTGTATGTAAGTCTTATAATGAATGTATATATTGTTTTAATAGTTCGTAATTTGTTATCTCTTGCTATTCATGGTTGCTTTTAAATTGTCTGGGTGTATATATATATATATCTATTATATATACGTCGTTTCCGCATGAGGCGTGTTTTCTCTGATGTTGGTTTTTGGGTCGGTGTCGTAACCTGGGAGCGTCACACCACATTTCGACCTGTACGCGGGATGTTAACGCTTCGTGGGGTGCGGGGCGTGACATAAGTTGTTGAACGAAGGGTGTCAAGTATTTTCTAGCGGCTATGATTGATTCAATGGTTGAGGAGCTGAGTCTAGAGGACATAGCTGTGGTGCGCAATTATTCCGATGTTTTTCCTCAGGAATTGCTGGGATTGCCACCAGAAAGAGGAGTAGAGTTTGTAATAGAGTTGGCCCCTGGGACTGAGCCAATCTCGAGGGCACCTTATAGAATGTCGTTGTCCGAGTTAAAGGAGTTAAAGGTGCAAATGCAAGAATTATTGGACAGAGGATTCATTCGTCCAAGTGTGTCTCCATGGGGAGCGCCAGTATTATTTGTAAGGAAGAAAGATGAGTCGTTGAGGTTGTATATTGATTATCGGCAATTGAATCAGGGGATGATTAAGAATAAGTATCCCTTGCCGAGGATAGATGACTTGTTTGACTAGCTGCAAGGGGCTTCGGTATTTTCTAAGATTGATCTGAGAATGGGATACCATCAATTGAGGATTAGAAATGAGTATATATCGAAAACGGCATTCAGGACGAGATATGAGCATTATGAGTTTACAGTAATGCCGTTCAGGTTGACGAATGCCCCTACTGCGTTTATGGACTTAATGAACCGAGTGGTCAAAGAGTTTTTAGACCAATTTGTGATAGTTTTCATAGACGATAAGTTGGTGTACTCGAAGAGCTCGGAAGAGCATGAGTTCCATTTGAGTAAAGTTCTGCAAACCTTGAGGGAACATGCATTATATGCCAAGTTTAGTAAGTGTGAGTTCTGGCTCAATCGAGTAGTATTTCTTGGATCTGTGATCTCGGGAGATGGAATTTCACTAGATCCGACAAAGATTGAAGCTGTGATAAAGTGGCCGAGACCGATGACGGTGACCGAGGTTCTGAGTTTTCTAGGTTTGGCAGAATACCATAGACGTTTTGTGGAAGGATTTTCAACTATAGCGATGCCGTTAACACGTCTGCTAAAGAAAGAAACAAAGTTTGAGTGGACTGACAAATTGAAAGGAGTTTCCAGGAATTTAAGCATAGATTAACGATGACACTAGTATTGACTATTCCGTTAGGATCTGGAGGTTTCGAAATCTATAGTGATGTGTCGTTGAAAGGACTAGGGTGTGTACTCATGCAAAATAGACAAGTAGTAGCCTATGCATCAAGATAGTTAAGACCGCATGAGTTGAACTACCAGACGCATGATTTGGAGTTAGCCGCAATAGTATTCGCCCTTAAGATTTGGCGACATTATTTTTATGGAGAGAAATTTCATATATATATATATATATATATAGATCATCAGAGCCTCAAGTATCTATTTTCTCAAAAGGAGTTAGATATAAAGCATCGGCGTTGGATGGAATTGCTGAAAGATTGCGATTGTGATATTTTATATCACCCCCGAAAGGCCAACCGGGTAGCAGATGCATTAAGTCGGAAGTCAAGTATTGAACACTTGATGGTTGAGGAATGGACTTTATTGGAAAGAGTACGAGACTCGAAATTTAAGTCTGAAGTAAGTCAAGTCTCGAGTTTGTTTGCCACTTTAAGAATAGAACCAGAAATCCATACTAAGATTAAGGCTTTATAGTCTGCAGACGCCATTAGAATCAAAGCTGCAGTTTAGTACAGCTTACCATCCACAAATGGATGGCCAGTCTGAGAGGACGATTTAGACTTTAAAGGATATGCTTCGGGCATGTATGTTGGATTTTCAGGACAAGTGGGAAGAGCAATTGCCATTAGTAGAATTTGCGTATGATAATAGTTTTCAGCAGAGTATCGGAATGGCACCATTTGAAGCGCTATATGGCAAAACATGTAGAACGCCCGTGTGTTGGGATGAAGTTGGAGAAAGGAGTATGAACCGGACCTAATTCATGTGTTAAACTATGAAGAGATAGAAATTGACAACAGGGTGTCGTATGTCGAAAGACCAGTAAGGATCGAAGGTTGAAAAGAACGAGTTCTAAGGAACAAGATGATCCCGATGGTCAAAGTTGTTTGGGAACATCACGGGATAGAAGGCGCAACTTGAGAAAGTGAAGAGTTAATACAACGTCAATACCCCCATTTGTTTGAGTAGTAGGTTGGATTGTAAATTTTGAAGACGAAATTTTTATAAAGGGGGAAGAGTTGTGACTTCCTGAAATTTTGCCAATTTGGGATTTATAAAACGAACGGTTTTATGAACGCACTTGTAACGCCCCAACCTCAGGGTCATAAACGTGACGTCCCGTTCATTATTATCTTTCATTACACACAAGCGGAAACATATCTTGAGATAATCACAATAAGAACAACAGCGAAATTAAGACAAACAACATCATGAGCAAAACTTATGTTTACAGGGCATGCAAACATGTTTTAACAAGCCCTTCAGGCCATGGCAAACAACACATATTGTCACGCCCCGCACCCTACGAGCGCGCAATCATCCCTCGATGGTCGATCATTGAATGCGACGTCCCAGGCACGTCGCTGACCCAACCCAAACATCAGAGATTAAGTATGCGCGGAAACAAATAGAAACAACCCGGACAATTAACAATGACAAAGGGGCAATAGCACGAAACAATAACTGTAGTTCCTACACTTAGCCAATACATACGATGATCACAAAAAGACAATCCCCAAGCTAGGCCACAATAACAGAACCACATTCCTTGAAAAGGACAATGGTTCGTAAACTTAACTCCTCTACAAAAAGGGGAACTCAAAATACCGGGTACTTGACCCGTCTTCGATCTCCGAGATACCCTTAAAGCATCTCCAGTCACTCATGATCACGGATCTGAAATGGTTATATAATAACCGTGAGAACGAGTCTCAATAAGCAACCCCCTATACTCCACGTAGGCCAATGCGTACCCAGACAAGTCGTACATGCAATCTACCCCATAACATATAAAATTTGCATCATTATACTTACCTTGCCATCAAACCCATGCAAACACTGTACGTTAGTCACAACGTGATAATGCAATAATAGTAATTCGATAACATATCACAATCGCTCAAACACCAACCATACTTACACTCAATCAATCCAATTAAATCAACCACACATCCAACCAGCCAATTCAATCATACGCTCAACCAGTCAATTCAATCAGTCACATCGCGTACATGTGTCCAACCAACTTTCCTCTCACGGACCACCATCAACACGTCTCAAGTCCGGTCTCACAAGCACACAAGCCACACAATTCGATCACTTCCAATGGCCACCGTCAGCACGTCCCAAGCCATACCATTCAATCAATTCCAGTGGCCGCCGTTAACACGTCCCAAGTCACACTATTCAATCAATTCTAATGACCGACGTAAACACGTCCCGGTCCAACACACCTTTAACGGGCCATCGTCAACACGTCTCAAGCCCGCATCTAACTGGCACATCGGCCATTCATGCCTTCACACGAACCGCCGTCAACACATCCTAAGTCCGTAGCCCTCCAATCAATCCGGGCTTAAAATCGTCAAGCAAGCACATGCCATTTAATTCAATCAATTTCACGCCAATTACACCAAACGATCCATAATCACAATTCAATCCAATTCACGACAAGCCACACCGACCCACAAACTCGACATTTAATCGGCCACATACGAAAATCAAATCCACCCACGAATGCCACAACAAGCCAATCATTGACCCACCAATATTAGCCATTAATATGCACCAAAAACCATCCAAGTCGGCCACAATCAAACGTCAATTTCCCCCACACACGCCACGACAATACGGTCATTTAGCCCACCATAATTAACCACTAAGTAAGCCCTACAAATATCACAATTTAATATAACAATCACGCACATACAAATATTGACCCTACTCTACGTTTATCCACTAAACCGGTATTAATTAATCCCTAGACAAGTTTAATAATACCCAAAGTACTAAGTAGACATTAGGAAGTCACTTACTAGGTTTTGGCCCGGGAAAAGTCGGCTCGGGCCTAAAATGGCCAGGGTGAACAGTGTCGAACTAGGCGCGGGCGCAAGCTACAAGGGCGCGATGGCTGGCCAACGCGGGCACAATGGCTGATCAGCGTGCTTGGAGCACGGGCGCAGGTGGCCGTGCGATGTGCCCGGGGACGCACGGGTGAGTCGGACGGGCGACGCGCCTAGGCGATGGGCCGGCTGGACGGGCACAGGGCTGGGATGGCGACGGGCATGACGACGGGCAAGGCCCGAGACGCTTGACTACGGCCACGGCCACGGCCAGGCGAGTGGCTGGGCCACGGGTGAATGGTTGGGCAGCTCGGCCACGGCCTGGGCAGCGGCCAAGCAAGGGCGACGGTGGCTGGATGGTGGAGGCTTGGCTATAGCCGAGTCAGTCCGGCCAAGGCTGAGCTGGAGCGGCGTTAGGCGGACGAGCGGGGCAACGGGCGAGCTGGTTGAGCTAATAGGCGGCGAGCTAGCGAGCTAGGCTGGCCCCTGGCGAGCAAGCGACTAGGTGGCTCCCCGGCAACTGGCGTAGAAGGAGAGAGAAGGGAGTTGGTTGGTGGTGGTGAGAGGGGAAGAGGAGGCCGGGGCGGCGAGGGCTCGGGCAGGTGGTACCCGGGTGGCACGGCGATGGTCGGTGACAGAGAGGACGCCGGGTGGTGGTGGACGGGGTAGCGACGGCGGTCGGAACGGCGATGCATGGTGCTGGGTGAAGTAGAGCCGAACGGGGGACGGGGAGTTCAGCTCGATGAGCTACGACTACGAGTTGGCTCGCAGTGGCGATGGGGACGTTGGGTGACGGTGACGGTGGCGGAGGCTGAAAGGGGCTGCGGGGGAGGAGAGTTCGGGCTTCAATGGTGGCGACGGCGCGGCGGTAGGTCGGAGGTGGCGGCCGGATGGCGCACAGTGGCGACGAGCGACGGAGGTTAGTTCATTGGGTGGCGTCGGGCGAACAGGGCTGACACAAGGGAAACAGAAGCCAGAAGCATACTCGTCGGGGAGGGAAGAGATGCCAACGAAGAAGAAGAGAAGAAGAGAGAGAGAGAGGGAGGAAAAGAAAAGAAAAAGAAAGGGGAGAGAGAGAGAGAGGTTTGCATGGATATGGGGGAGATAGAACGTATGCATGCGGGGGGGTTGGTGATTGCGCGGCAAAGGGAAGGAGAGAGAGAGAGAAAGAGAGAGAGAGAGAGAGAGAGAAGATAGACGGGGCAGGGGGACGCGAGCAGGCAAAAAAAGGAGCAGAGAGAGAAAAGAGACCCCAAAAATCAAACTTTTCACTCGAGTGCAATCTAACGGACACGGTTCAAACTAAAAATCGATCTAACGGTCCACAATAATCCTAGATAATATTATAAGAAAAATGGCCAAAATAAAATAACTCAAAACACACTACGAGGGAGGTCTACTAGTTTAAATTCGCATTCGGTCCAAAATTTCACTTTCTCACTATTCCTGGTAATATCGATGATGGCCACAATAATATCGACACCATCTAATTTATTTCATCCCGAAACTCCCGAAAATCGACTGCCAAGTTCGAGGTCTAAATAACGATCAAATTCAATCGAATACAATTCTAGCAAAATCTCTATTTTAAAAACAAGGACCCAAGAGTGATCAGTTCCCGGGCGAGATTCTATTATAAGCGCACTGACAGATTACACGTTTTATAAATCCCAAAATGGGTCGAAATTCGGAATGTCACACATATTTCATAGCCGACTATAAGTAGCAAATCTTGATTTGGGTTATCTTATACCTATTATGGCTTCTCGCTCCTCGCTTCTTCACCTCCACCCTGGTCCCGTCCGCCTGGCCATCTCATATCCCACCCGTGGCTTTATCCCGGAGCCGGCCCGCCTGCACCACCAAAGCACCGTTGGACCCACATAGGGATCCAACCCATTCTACGTCTGCATAGCAATACCACGCTACATACGAATGAGGCACCAAGTCCATTAGGCCCTCATCGAACATCACAAGCGTCGTGATTCAGCGATAAGCGCGATCTTCGACATCTATCACAGTGAGCACTTCAGCTCTCTGCTCCACGGGATTGCCAACATGGGCTGGGAGAGATGCCATCCTACGGACCTGAAAAAAAAAGGGAAATAATGAGGGATGAGTCGGGGAAACTCAGCAAGTGAAAACACTAATATCAAGCGAGGATATCGATCGCCGTTAACATAAGTCGGCCCTTACCGCACCGGCATCGATGGCAGATCAATAGCAAAGTTCAAACAAAAGAACATCACGCATAGCTACATCATGTACACTTTACCAATCAAGGCTCGGTTCTATATCAAAACAATATCAAACATGAAACATGATCAAATCAAGGCAATGAACTAGCTACGATCAACCAAACGACCGAGAAACGGTCCAAGCAAATCACGTCACAACGCATCTCAACATCCTTTCCCGATATTAGGGAATTCACTTACTCAACAATTCAACAAGAACTAGAGAATGAGTTTCGAGACTGCTGAGCTTGGGAAATTTTGGGCTTGAACACGAACACTTGAGCCTTGGATGTGGCTTCGTCACTCCATCAAACCACAAGAGAGACACGGGCTAGCCGGTGAGCTTTTTCTCTCTTTCTCGGTCATGAATACGAAACAAGAAATGAGAAAGAAGGTTGGTTGGAGCTCTCGGGGCATGAACTAGGAGAGAGAGACGTGAGAGAGAAAGAAGGGAGGCGTGAGAGGGGAGAGAGAGTGGCGTGAGAGAGAGGGAGACCTTCACTTGAGGCTTCTTTCTCTCTCTTTACCTCTTCCTATTTATATATAGAAGCCTTACTTGGTCACCACTCAAGACATTTAATGTTGGTCATGATGACGGTGCCTCCAAAGTCCAACTTCCATTAATGCGAGTCATGATGAAGGGCCCTAAAGTCTTGATTAATTAATGTAAGACATCATGAAGGGCCACCAAAGTCCAAGTAATTAATACAAGCCATAATGAGGGTGGCCTCCAAAGTCAAGAACAATAATGGCCATTTAATGAAGCTTGGAGGATAAGCTTTGACTCGGTCAAGGCCTTATCCTCTAGATTCTTCTACCAATTTCCCGAACCATGTACTCCCTAGAACCTTCTGGATTTACTGAATTCTTACGCAAATGACTCGGGTCAATCGGGTCACACGAAATAGATTAATTGGCACAAAAATCACAACCCGCGCCATACTTAATCACAAGATTTTCTGAGGGTTTTCCATGATAAACATGCATAATAATTCCATCCAACCCGAGTTTTGGCATAAGAATGTCCTCAAATATCACCAAAAGACATCAAGTTGAGATTCCAACGTTCTCATATAGAAATTGATAAATCTTTAAAATCTGACAAAACCGGACAGCTTTGCACTGTTCACGAAATCGGACTTGAAAATATAGTAAATGGACTCAGAAAATTCTTAAATTTGGATGTCATAAACAAGGCCTTAACAAAAATTTTTCATGAAGAACATGAAATCTGAATCTCTCTGTAAACACCATTTTTAGTAGCTCAAATACAGACTAAAAACAGTTTGCTTGAACAGAATTCTTGTTTCTCAAAGTAAGCTCTATCCAAAATCCAAATCATCTCGAACAATTCCCAAATTTATATATTTTATAGAAAAGGAAGTTCTCAACAACTTTTGTGAAGGAAACTTTTCCAAAATCGGTCCAGAAAAGCTTGTAGAAAATCGATAAAGTGTGAACATACCAAAATACCCATTCTGGGCAGTTTTACACTGTCCGAAAATCAGGCCATTGTACCACTCATATCAATTTCAAAAATTCTGAAATTAAAGTATGTAAACTTCAAGATGTTTGGAGAAACTTTCAAGAAGAAAGTGTTTAGAAATTCGGATCACAAAAGTCTCCTCAAAAATAACAAAATGAAAGGGTACAAAGGATCCGAAATAGAGTTTTCCAAAACAAGAGTAAAAATTGGCTCTGATTGGAAAACCGCCAAACTTAACCCATAGCCATTTCCCAGGGTCTGAAATTGAGGATGTAACAGTTCTCACCCGGAACTGATCATTTTTTGGATACTAACCATTAGGGAAAGGCTAATTAGGGATTTAAATTCGTGCGACTAGAGAAATTCGATCGTGAATTGACTTTCGACCATAGAATTTATCGAGGTGACATTTTCAATCAACGTAGGCCGATCTTAGTATAGTTATGGGTCGATTCGTCACTGTCATATGAGTGGATCACGGTGATTCCATTTGACCACAAAATGAATTGACAAACGATCCGGAACCTATACCGAAAGATCGTACCCGTCAGAACTAGCGATCGATCCTCGCGATTACATGACAACCGAGGTCGTCACGATCCGAACGAACTTGCACGTTACTTGATTTAGTATCAGTCACGAGTCGAATATGCGAATTTTCCCAAAAGCCACCCGTTAGTTTGAGACTCACTCAAGTTACGTTATTTAGAATTCAGTCATTAATTAGAGGCCAATTTGGGTATCAGAAATTTAGGAAGTCACTACAGGACATTAGGACGACATTATTATTGGAATGTTCAGCTTGGATTTTCCCAAATCCTTTAGAAAAATTTAATTTCGACGAGAAAATGGAAAGTGACCATTTTCCCCTTGGGAGTTTATTAAGGATAAGTGTTAAAGGGGAAGGGCATTTTCGTCATTTTACCCTAATTTTTGGAAATGACAATTTTGCCCTTGGAATTTTATGAAATTCATAAATTTCCCTCAGATATTTTTAGAAAATATTCGATCTCGGCTGTCAATCTTAGGATAAGAACGAATCTCGGCCATCAAAATTTTAGAGAAAAGGGCAAGATGGTAATTTTGTAAAAAGGGGTCAACTATTGGGTTTATTAAGACAAAATTCTCTCTCTCCTCATTCTACCCCCCCCTCACAGCAACTCTCTCTCTCCCTATCCCTCTCACCGACCGTCTCTCTCTTCGCTCTGACCGCCATCCGCCATGCCGCCGCCACTCTGACCGTCGTCCGCCGCGCCACCGCCATCCACGCCCTCATGCCGCCACTACCATTCCCCTCTCCCTCTCGATTCACTCTCTCTCCCTCCCCTTGGCCGTGAGGAACTGGCCTAAACCGAGCCACTGCCGCCATCGCCGATTGCCGCCGATCAACCGGACCGCCATCACCGCCGCGTTCCAGCCACCTAATCACCTTCGGATAAGTTCATTTTGCTTAGGATTCCAAGTATGTCGCAATCTAATCCTCGTCTAGTATATCGGGTATTATCATACCTGTTTAGACGCGGTTTGGTGTAGTTTAAGGGCAGATCGGATTGGCGGGCCTTAGGAATGAAATTGGGAGGTTTTGGTGGAAATTTAGAGGCCAAATATGGGCTGTGATTGGCTGGTTTAGGTGCTGGAAAATTCTGTTTGGGCTGGGGAGAGGATAATTTGATGCTGTTCGTAATTGCATGAAATTGTCATGTGGTGCCGTGAATGGTTGTGCTATGATTTGTGGTGAAAGTTGCGTGATTGGTGATGGTTATATGTGCGCATGTGGGCTGAATTAAATTGGTGAGATTGATTGTATTTGCATGCATTTAATTGATGCCCGAGTGTGTGCACGTGTGAGAATTGAGGTGTGCGATGTGCGTGTGATCACTAAAAGGCCTTGAGGCGTGTTTATAGGAGGTACAGATAAAATATGGTGCGTTGGTATGTTCGCGTGGTCTCTAAAATCCCTGAGGCGTATTTACGCGGGGAATTGAATCGGCCTGAGGCGTGTTTACGCGAGTTGTGATACAATTGTGGGATCGGACCGAGGAGTGTAATGCTCGGGGTGCGATCATGTAGGCCTGAGGTGTGTTTACGCGAGCTGAGGAAAGAAAGTGAGAATGGGATCGAACCTAAGGCGTGTTTACGCGGGTCGAGATCATGTAAGCCTTATGCGTGTTTACGTGGGCTGAGGAAAGTGATTGAGCATGAGATGGTACGATGTGGTAAGTGAAAGTGAGATCGGGCCCGAGGCGTGTTTACGCAAGTCGCGATGGCAAATTTAATGAAAAAGATGTGATGGTGCAAGATTGAGTGTGAAATGTGGAGTTGGAAATGTAGTGTGATCGACATGTGTTTTGGCATGGGAGATGAGCGTGGAAAGTGTGTGTGGCTTGAAATGTGTGTGAGGTTTAACTGTTGTGATTGCAAACTAACGTGTAGGCTGGGTATGTCAAGAGTCTAGGTAAGTGTGATTGTGTTGATGAAGTTTGTGTGTATTGCTCGTTTGCGTGCCTGAATTTGTCTGGAATATGTGATAGCCTAGGTGGGGCTTAGGTTGTGAACTTATTGAGAAGTGTCTCATTGTTGTATCAACCAAACTATTTTAGAGCACCCGCCTGAGCCATGAACCTTCCGCCGCTACTGCCGTAGCATTTTGGGATTCCTATGCACACCGACCATGAGGTTGTAGAGTACCCCGTAGAGAATAATTACACCTGGGTTAAGCATACTTCAGTAGTATGGGAAGATATAAGGCTACCCTTCTGGCAAGCTCATACATATACCGCTTGGATATTTAGAGATAGGATGGACTAGTTTGGTCCCATCCATGGCTTTGATGTACCTTTTGATGGAGTCGGCGATTGGGATCCGTCGACCATACGCCTTGCCGATGGGGAGATGACTAGTTTGGAGACTAGTCTAGCTCAATCAAGGTACCAGCACATCCCTGTAGCGTCCGAGCCGACAGTAGCAGTGTTGAATCCAAAGCTGGAGAAGTCACAAGCCGGGTATGACCCGATGGACATGGACCCGAGTGTAGAGCCAGAGGAGTATGAGGAGGATCCTGGAGATGAGCCAGTCGAGGATGAGCCAGCAAAGGTCGAGCTAAAGGAGGAGCCAGTAGAGGAGCCAGAGTAGGAACCGGAGGAGGAGTTTGAGGACGAGGAGAAGATTGAGGTTTAGATAGAGTCGGGAGATGAGGATTACCCGATTGAGATTGAGGCCGATTCGGAGTCGTCAGATGAGCACGTACCTGACGAGGATTCGGATTCGGATTCTGAGGAGAGCGAGTCAGAGCGGAAGCCATTAAAAGGGGATAGGGGCTCGTTTGTGAGGATGGAGAGGAGTTTTGGAGGGTCCCATTTTTGGTGTAAGGCTTACCCAGGCTGCTGATCTTTTTGTATGTCGATGGTTTGCAGTTTAGTAGTTCGGTGTGCATATATATTTTAAGTTGTGGTTTGTAAATGGCGGTTGTGGTAAAAGTTGATCCGTAAATGAATATTGTTTATATATCGAGGTATAGTTTTGTGTTGGTGGTTTGGTGATATATTTCTTCTTGGTTCTCCAAAATTTTATTGTTCGGGATTATATAATTGTCTCTGCTACGATTAACTCTGATGGGATTGTTTAGGTTGGCGACATTTCCTGAGACGTCGCACTGATTCCACCGAAGAGAGGGATGTCGCGGGCTCGATGGTTGTAGGGCGTGACATGTAAGCACAATCACGTTTGCATTGATTAAATGGGGAGAAATGAAATTGGCTTGATTGGTTGATGTGCTTGCGTGATCATATAATGAAAATCCATTAACCCTATTTGAGTGTGGGTGTGCCTTAAATGGCCGTGATGAGACCCCTGATGGATTTTGGGCGTGCCCCAAGTAGCCGTGATCAATACCCTATTAAACCAGAAGACCCCCGTGCGAGAACGGGCATGCCTTGAGTAGCCGCGATAAATGTCGGTCTTGTTGGAAGATCGCCAAACCGTAGGGTTATGCATGGCCCTAAATGGTCTTAATAATTGGAACACAAATGGATGCATCGTGCATGCAAAAGTTGTTATGTGTTCTTATTATGTTATATGCTTATTGCATTATTTAGCACATGATGATTTATAACGTGCAGGGCATGTGCCAAGGCAATGTAAGGATGCTTGTGATTGTGTGATGACATGTTTATGTATACTGTGCTGAGTTGCCTAACATTGTGTATAACTAAGGCAAAGCAAGGGGTTTCATTGCTATTGATCTGCTATCATTATATCGTTACATGTTTTAGGTACATCTGAGATGAGTTGACTTCCTAAACGAGACTTAGTTCATTAACTTGCTGAGATTTATATCTCACTTATTGTTGTTAACTGTTTTCCATAACCTTAGCATGACGTATGGATAGTATTATTACTGCCCATCGTTTTTCCAGCAAGCCGCATCTTTTTTAGCACCACCTGTCTACTATGTGGGTGGATGAAGGCCTAGCTATATGGGTCCCTCATTAGTTCCAGGCATGGTTCATCCATTAGGGCGAGAGCCTATATGGTCCTTTGTGGGGCTTCAATAGTCCTCTAGATGGGGGCCCTAGGTAGGAGGTTTGAGACCCTTTAGACATTAACCCATTTGACGGGTCAGCAAAGAATCCCAAGACCAAACTTGATCCTATGTACCCGTCGAATTACGAACCGTCGGAGCATGATCCTAACTCGCCCTATTTCGACTCGCCGAATCACTATGTTGATAGTCCTTGAAGGACATACCTGGGATGGATTCTTTTTGGATGACCCACTTTTGAAAGGAATAGATTGACCCCCAACCCAGTATCTTCTTAGTAGGCTTGTAAGGAAAGGTGCTCTTGAAGGGCTTGTAAATATATTTCCTTGGGGTTAATCTAGTAATTAAATAAAATGGCATTTTAGCATGACTGTTGTTGATTGTTATTACTATCCTTGCTGTTTACTGTTATGACTGGGCGATTATTGTCACTTCTGCATGCGTAATTGAAAGATAAAATGAAAGGTCGGCGATAAGTCCTAAGACGTCGCATTCAAATGACCTAAGTGAATAGGGGTCGTCACATACTCAAAGGTCGGGACGTGACACCCTCTCATCACGAGCTGGGCCTTACTCGGCTTATTCTAGCCAGCCCAATATTAGACTAATTAAGAAATTTTATATCTGACCTTATTAGACCAATCCTGTAAAACAATAAATTACAATCACAATTAATGTAGCTCACATTAGAAAATCTCTTACATTCTCCTACTTTGGCTATATTAATTAAAATTGTACCGTTTGTATGCACCTTATGTTGGTCTAGTGATAATTCTTAATAGTCAACTCGATCCCATAAAGTCTCAAACACCCAATCATAACGGCAACTGCAAGTATACACACAGAGTCTTCTATGTTTACAAATGTTTTCAACTCTACTAATATGGATTCAATATGATAGTGTGGCAATTGGATAACACCTCAAAAAGAGTAATACATTATATGTTATCCCCTTGTCAGTTCATATTCTCTTTCCTTAAATGTCACAAAACCGAATGTGTCACTAGAGAACATCCTTATGGTTCCGAAGAACCTATATATATATATATATATATCTTATCCTTATAGTTAACTTTACTTTATGTGTAACAAGATATATCCTTAAGGCTAATAATCGGATGCCTCTAGCCTTTAGTCAAGGTTTACATAATATCTTGAGATTTTCACCAGATATATGTATTCAACATGATAACAATGCATTCATAAACACCTTATTGAATGCAAAGGAGTTTATACATACCAAAACATGTTACTAAATGTAACAAAACACAGATGTAAACTTTATTAGAGTAAAAACAAAAGCAACTTCCACTAAACGACAATATCCCATGATGCTCCTAAGCCCATGTTAATAACATATCGTTCAAATAGACAAAAGCGAAGGTCTTTTAGTTAGTGGATATGATACCATATCATCTGTGAAATATACTTTACTGTAATGTCGTCATTCTGAATTGTTTCCTTTATGGTCAAAAAACTTGGCCGCCATATGTTTAGACCCCTTGAGACCTCTGTTGTTATTCATAAACAATATTGTAGAGTTATTGTCACAATACAACTGTATGGACCTATCTATAAAATCAAATACGGCTAACTCCTTAATGAGGTTCCGAAGCCAAATTGCTACTGAAAAGCATGCTATAAACTCCGCTTGCATGGTAAAGGATAATATAGATTTCTGTTTGTCACTTTTTCATGATACTACACATTCTGCTAACATAAAGATGTATTATGTTATCCACTTAATGTCATCCTGACAGCTAACAAAGTCAAGATCCGAATACCTTACTAGTTGCAGATCTTGAAGATGTTTGTAAATCAGCATATAGTCTCTTGTCCTCTTTAAGTACCTCAAAACTTTCTTGACAGCAACCCATTGATCGTGTCCTAGATTTGACTGATATTTACTTAGAAGTCCTATTGCAAAAACAATGTTTGGTCTAGTGCAAACTAGAGCACTCATAACACTTCCAAGTGCATTAGCATAAGGTACATCATTCATTTGGGCTTTCTCAATATTTGAATAGGGACAATGTGACAGATTTAGTTCATCACCCTTAATGACATGAGCAATTCCTAGCTTGCAATACTGCATTCTGAATCTTTCTAAAATATGATCAACATATGTCCTCTAAGATAAACCCAATATATGGTAAGAATGATCTCTATGGATCTCAATGCCAAGGGCAAAAGATGCCTCACCAAGGTCAATCATGTCAAAAATCTTCGACAACATCCACTTTGTTTCTTGCAATAAACCAAGATCACTACACGTAGCAAGATATTGTCTACATAGAGGATGAGAAGAGTAAATTTCCTCTCACTAACCTTGCAGTATATATACTAATCCACTTTATTCTCAACAAAGCCAAATGAAGCGACAACATTATGAAATTTTAAGTACCATTGTCTAAAAGCTTGCTTGAGGCCATAAATGGACCTTTTCAATCTACACATAAGCTTACCTGAATCATCTGCTGCAAAGCCTTCGGGTTGCTCTATGTAAACCTCCTCATCAAAGATCTCCATTTAGAAAGGTTTTTTTTTTAACATCCATATGCAGCCGATGAGCTTGTGACCTTCAAGCAATTCAACAAGCTTCCAAACACCATTATGCTTTATAGATTGCATCTCATCTTTCATCGTATCTAACTACAGATCTGACTAAGGACAAGAAACAACACATGTATAAGTCACTGGATCAATTACACAACTGATACCGTAGTCATGCTCTCCTATATAGACTATATAGTCTGGTGGTATAGTTGATCATCTCTACCTAATTGATCTCCTAAGTTGAGCTACTACAACCTCATGTTGCACCTTAGAGGTCTAAAGAACTTCATTGGGAGCTGTCTCAATAACAAGATTCTAAACCTCAACAGGTTCAATTTAAGGTGTAGAAGGCTCCATAACTATCTGTATAGGTAGAGAAATAAGTACAACAATCCACACTGTACTATTATCCTTAATAGTCTATGAGCAGCTATCCTCTTTGGCCACGTCAAATTCCAAAAACTTCACTGTCTGTGGTTCTAGAATTCTTGTACCTCTATTGGGATTATAAGATTGATATCCCTTTAATTGATCTAAGTAAGATACGAAGTAACACTGAGTGATTCTAGAGTCCAACTTTATGTTGGATTTATATAACCTCACCTCTGCAGGACATCCTCAGATCTTAAGATGGTCTAAACTTGATTTACGTCTAGCCCATAACTCAAAAAGAGTCAATGGAACCACTTTGGTAGGAGCACAGTTTAGTACATAAAGAGCTATTGTCAAAGCTTCACCCCACAAAAATCATGTAAAATGGTCCTACTAATCATACTCCTTGTCATATCCATAAAGCTACATAAAACCAGATGAAAGAAAATGTTGGACTTAGCTTATTTACTAAAACTGCCCCATCTTCTCCAATATTCGCCCGTGTATCCAGCGTCGTCATGCAAACGAACTTCCAAGTGACACTCACAATCACCGCGAACAAGAAGAAGAGCCTTTGGAAAATGATTGCATTGTACAACAACACATACATCATCGATAAATCTGATCTCATCACCTGATTTATAGCAACGGCAATTAAGTATTCCAGCGCACGCAACCTCTACGGAAAGATCTTCGAGATGTACACCCATGTGATCAGCCCCATCCTGATGGAGAAGACAGCCACATAGGACAACAAGGTGATTCACATGACCCCCACCAATATGGGTTTCATGTTGCTTTGGGCAATGATGGTGAGGTGCATTCCGAGAGAGGCAAGCGACAAGATCATCTCGCCAACACTATTCAGCAACAACAGTTGCCGCCCAATCGTTGCTGCAAGTAGCATTGGCGGGATGATCATGTAACTCGACTCTCTTAGTAGGTGCCTCATTGCCATTGACCACAGCCACAGGAAGCTCATGTGGGCGATGACCATGTGCATGTCCTTAGTGTTGTTCTACGCAGCCTTCTTCTCCATTAGGATGGGACCAGTCATATGGTGTACAGCTCGAAGATCTTCCCACTGAGGTTGCGGGCACTGGGGTACGCAATCGGCATTGCCCTGAAACAAGTGGAGAATGGAGTATTAATGATGATATTCTTATCGCTATATAACGCGATCACCATCGACAGGGCCTAATTCTTATTCGTGCCTATATGAATTGAGGGATGTTTGCTGATGTGGATGAGGACAAAAAAGAATTGCTATGATGAATTTTCAAAGAACAAAAGCCAACAAAAATTTCTTAGGAAATTCAATTCCCTTAAGAATAGGAAGTCCTTGGTAAGTGGTTGAGAATTTTCTGTTTCGCCCATTTGAGTCCGGCCCCACTATGTAGTTTAGCCACACTCTTTTTCTTGGCTTTACCTAAATTTTTTTGTGTCGTGCATGTTGAACACACATTTTTTGGAGGACTTATAGCTAAGAATTAGGCAGAGCTTTTCATCTAGAATTTTGATTCACTCGTGATTAGAGAATTTGTTGGTTTTCCACGTGGGAAGGACTCTTGGGAAGTAGGACAACATTCAACTCTGGAAAGACGAATTGAGGAGGTGTGCAAATATGACCTATTATCAAAATTCAAGACATTGATAAAGTGCTTGAGTTTGCGAAAGTCTGTTATGAGGATTTCGATAGGGAGAAATTTTTGTGTGGATTATTGTTTCACGAATAACTTGCCATATTTGTGGATCATTTAATGGAAATTTGGAAGGCAGAGGGATTTCTCAACGTTCATTCTTCTTGTTATAGGAAAAATTAACATTACAAATGCGATATCTTCTTTATATATTGTCACGCCCCGAATCCTAGCGAGCACACGACACACTTCTCTGGTCGAAAAATGTGACGTCCCAAGGTATTGCCGACCCAATTCAACTTGTCAGAAATTTAAAACAATCAGCGAAAGCCACAAATACCTGGACAAGAAATAACTAGGGAAAAAGGGAGAATGGACTTATCCATTACTTAACCAACTTTATACAACATCCATCATATACAATCTATCTCCCATACATGCACACTGTAGTATCAACTACACACCACCGATATAAAAAAGAACGATAGCATGGGTACTCTATCATTCAAAAATGGAACACCTCAAAAGACCTACTCCTAACCTCTACACTAGCCCATACGCCCACGAGACGGCGTCCACTCTGAGTCCAACTCCTTGGTACTCGAGTCTGAATCCCCCTGAACTGTCTGTTTCTCTAAGGACTCCGGCTCGGCCTCGATCTCAATTGGGTGGTCTGTATCGTCCGACTCCGCTGGAGCCTCAACTCGCTCCTCTTCAACTAGCTCCTTGTCCGACTCGTCCTCTGGCACATATTCGAGATTGTACTCTGGCTCGTACACTGGTGCGTCCTCTGGTTCTTCTTATGGCTCATCATTAGGCTCTACTTCTAGGGCCTCTTCAAGTTCTGCTTCAGGGTCTTCTTCTTCTTCTGGTTCTTCCTCTGGTATCCCCTCGAGATCCTCATCCATCGGATCATACCCTGCCTGGGATTCTTCTGGCTGCAATTCATGCTTGGCTCCTAAGGGCTCAAGTGCTGCAAGTGCAGGCTGAAGTCCGAACTGCGCTAGATTAGTCTCCAAACTAGTCATTTCGTTATCATGAGGAGGTATGGCTGATGGATCTCAATCCCCAACTCCATCAAAGGAGACATCGAAGCCTCGGACAGGGCCAAACTTATCTACCCCGTCTCTGAACATCCAGGCAGTGTACGTATGGGCCTGCCAGAGGGGTAGTCCTATATCTACCCATACTACTGTAGTATGCTTAACCCAGGTGTAATTATCGCCTACAGGATATTCTATAACATCATGGTCGGTGTGCATAGGAATCTCGAAACGCTGCGGCGGTAGCAGCAAAAGGTTCATGACTCAGGCAGGTGCTCTAAAATTTTTGGTTGAAACAACCATGAGATCACATCTCAATAAGTACACACCCTAAATCCAACCTAGGCTATCACGTACCTCCAGACAATCACAAACACAACCACACTCGGCCATCACATCGCAGGCACACAACTTATACTTACGTGGGTCTTTCCTGCGTGCCACCTTCACGGTAGCCATAATAGTACAATTTCCAACCACATGCACATTCTAATTACATTTCACACACTTGTTCTTGCCTCATCACATTATTTTCATCTGACTCGCCAGTGACCCGCATAATGGTACTGCCTCAGGTTCACTACGGCCATTTCGTATTTTCCACTCAACTCGCTAGTGACCCGCGTAGAAGTACCGCCTCAGGTTCACTGCGATCTATTTATATCAACACTTTCTGGCCCGCGTAATGGTACCGCCTCAAGTCATGTATCTTACCCGCGTAATGGTACCGCCTCAGGCTCAACACCCACCACCTACAACACAACCTGCATAATAGTACCGCCTCAGGTTGGCCATCCTCCGGTAATACCGGGCATCATCCCACATAATCGTACCGCCTTAGGACGGATCAATTCCCCGTGTAATGGTACCGTCTCAGGGATTTTCACAACCATACATACCACACCACATACGATTTCTCACTCATTCATATGCTCGACACTCACATGTCAATATACTGGCCAGTCACACTTGGCCCGTGCACTCACCACATCACACATATTTCTCATGCTTAATAAGCACCCAACACAGCCAATTGACAATCAAGTTCAATTCAGCCCAAGTGTGTACATAACGACTCACATTTCAATCAACCAAAACACGATTCAACAAACATACAAGGCCACTATCGGGCCCACAAACACAGCCACAATCAAGGCATAAAATTCAACATATCCAAGTTCATTTCCAGCCCTAATTACCACCACAATTCAGCCACAACACAACCCGCCAACTCGACACCATTTAGTCCTCAATTCAAGTCATATGCTCATCATTACAAGTCCCAATTTCCAGCATTCAATTTGGCATCAAATCAGCCCCGACACATCACTATTTCACCCACAAATCAGCCAACTCAAATTCCTAATTTAGTCTACATAATCCCTAAACGGCCCCGAATAACCCCTAAACCGACACTAATTAACCCGATTTAACCCCTAATCGCATCTATCGATATCCGACATCGTAAATAGGGTTTAGGGAGCGACTTACACAAACTGTAGCCTAGCTCGGCTAGAGTGGAATGGGGCGGCAGGCCGTTGGCCTCACGGCGGCATGCGGCGGCGTTGAATGGCTTGACGGCGGCGATGGCGAGCGGCAGTGGCTGGCGGCGGCTTAACGGAACAAGACAGGACGAGGGTGATGGTGACTCGGTGAGGCAAAATAGGGAAGAGAGAATCGGTGGGGTGGGTGATTGGGCTTGGCGAGCGGCTGTTCCGGCGTGCGACAGATCCAGCTGGTCAGGCGGGCGGTGGTGACGGTCGGCCTTGGCGGCTGGGCTAGTGACTGGTGGGAGGTTGAGGGAGTTTGGTCGGGAGGGAGAGAGGGAGAATGAGCCGAGAGAGGTGAGAGAGTGAGGAGAGAGAGAGATATTAGGACTAAATAGTCTAAAGCCAATAATTGAGGTGCCAAAAGACCGTCATGCCCTTCTCTCACAATCTAAATCAACAACCTAGATTCGATCTTATCTTGAGATCAACGGTCCGAATCGAATCTTTTCCAAAATATCCGAGGGCAATTTGGGGATTTCTCAAAAAGTCCAAGGGCAAAATTGTCCAAAAATCTCTATTTCTAAGGCTAGGGTGAAATGACCAAAATGCCCTTCTCCAATTACATTGGCTTTAACAAACTTCTACGGGTAAAATGGTCATTTTCCATTTCTCGCCAAAATTAAATTTTTCTAAAGGATCCGGGAAAATCCAAAGCTGAACGTTCCAATAACAACGTCGTCCAAATATCCTGTCGTGACTTCCTAAATTTCTGATGTCCAAATTGGCCTCTAATTGATGACTGAATTTTAAATAACGTAACTTAAGCATGTCTTAGACTAACAGGCGACTTTTGGGAAAATTCGCATATTCAACCCGCGACTGATACTAAATCAAGTCACGTACAAGTTTGTTTGGATCGTGACGACCTCGGTTGTCATGTGATCACTAGGATTGATCACTAGTTCCGACGAATACGATCGTTCGGTATAGGTTCTCGATCGTTCGTTAACTCACCTTGTGGTCAAACAGAATCACCCGTGATCCACTCGTATGACAGTGATGAATCAGCCCATAACCATGGCCTACATTGGCTCAAAATGTCACTTCAACAATTCTATGGTCGAAAGTCAGTTCACGATCGAATTTTTTTAGTCGTACCAATTTAAATCCCTAATTAGCCTTTCCCTAATGGTTAGTATTATAAGAATGATCAGTTTCGGGCAAGATCTAACTACAAGTACGTTCATAAAATCATTCATTTCATAAATCCCAAATAGGTAAATTTCATAATGTCATATATATCAGTCGCAACCTTCCCGAAGTGGGTTTGCCAACCAAGGAGATAGGTTTATAGATCATGTCAAGTTGAGGACCAACAGTCCTCATTCGGCGCCCAATCTCCCAAACCCTTAGCTCAACGTTGGAATTTCATTTTAATATATTAATTCTATAAGAATTCTATATAATAAGGAGTCACCGCTAGCTTATTAAATTTGGCAAGAAACCAAATGAGATATGGGAGAATACCTCCTTTCCTACTCAACCAGAGTTCTAGATTGGAGGACTTAATTACTCTAGTTATTCAACTAATACCCTTTCACTACCTAACTTGGTTCATTGTTAACTAAGTTTCCCGTGCGGTCTTTGTCCAATTATTAGTTCTACTATTTTCGTATGCTAAGTGTACATGTAATCTTTTTTATGTTTATTATGGTCCTAGAATGTAACTGAACCATTCAATTAAAACAATGAATCTCAACACAAAAAATGATATAAAAGCAATCACAACAAACGCATCAAGAATAGTGAAGAAGAACAAATAAAAGGTAAGGTACGGTAAAATAACCCAAAGCAGTGTCGGGTAAAGAACATCACAAGGCCTCATCTTAAGGGACAAGAGAGCAACCTTTGAGCTAAAATCAAATAGAATCCAAAGTCTAATTAATTCTAATATGTAAAAGGAATTTATTGTTAATGAAATCTACAAAAGAGGATAAACATGTATGTGAAGTAATCATTAAATGCAAATCTAAAATTAATGTAACGAGATTTTGATCTTTTAAATTTTATACAAGTTTGACATTTTCTGTATTTTTTCTTTTCATTTATTTCATCTGAAAAAAAGGACTATCTAAAGTTTGGATTTATTTCCGAAATTCAATGAAAATATCTCCCTAAACAAATCAGTCCAAACTAAATTGAAATTCAACTAACACTACAACCTAAGATGCAACCACCTAACTGAGGCTTGACCTTATTTCTCCTTCTTTTTATGTATTTTTAATTTTTATCAGTTTTTTTATTATTTTGTGATTTTTTTATTCCCTTTAATTTCTTTTTCCCCTCATTATTCTTCTTATATGCCCAAACACGTCGCACGGCTAAACTTTCTCTTCCTCTTTAAATATTTTTTTTAGTTTTTTATTGCTTTCTTTCTTTTATTTCTTTCTTTCAGTCGCTTTCTCAGTTCATCACCTTAAGAACATGAACTCATACTTCGCTTGGTTTCCCTTTGCCTCTTTCATTTATTATTTCTTTCCAACGTCCTACAGAGAAATGATCAACTCTTTGCTTTTTTCATCATTCACCTAAGCTCTGTTCACCATTTTTCTAGCTTCGAAAACTTGCCATCATAAAACATCTTCCTCAACCAGGGAACTGATTGATGCCACAATCCATATTATAATCATCACATATGCAATGAAACATGTTCAAATCACAAACAGGAACTCAATGGCACACGATCTTTAGGGAACCAGTAGTTAAGATTCTCGTCTTTGTTTCTCCAAGAACAGAGTATAGAGGTACTTACCTTGGAGATGCAGATGTTGATTTTGAAGTATGATCAAACTAAGAAGCTGAGTGAACATGTTCAAATCACAAACAGGAACGCACGATGCAGATGTTCACGCTTATAAACAGCTACTTGCATCAACAGTTTGACATCAGAATAGCGTGTAATGATCGCAGATGTCCTGACTGCTGACCCATATAAGATGCTTTGACCTCTCTAATAGTTAATGGCCGTCCTTTCGAAGATGCTCTATTGTAAACTTCACTGAACACAAAATTCAAGAGGAAGTCACAACTAGTGAAGGAACAAACAAACAACAATATGGCACGCAAGGCTCAGGTGCTGGCCAACAAGCAGAAAGCCAAAGCACTGCACAACATACTAGAGAAAGAGGAGAAAACTTTTCTCACTGCATGCTGAATTCTGCGATTTTGTCGATGAATACTGGCGCAAGAAAATCAAATTTCTTTGGGGAACCGTCAAATTTCAGCTTTGAATGCATTGTTATAACTGGACTAGTAGTCAATATTAAACAAAGTAGATGTTTAAAGTATCAAAGGACAAGGCCTCTAATGAAGCTTACAAGTATAGTTTGATTTCAGAAGGCATCCTCTGAAGTGGATCCACACCGTCCACATTCACCCTTATCTTCAGACCTCTGGGTTAAAAGTATGTAATGATCATCATCTGGAAAGGGCTCCGTGGGTTCTGGCATGAGCTCATCGATGGCCTTGGCGAAAATTTCAATATATTGCCAAGTATTTTCTGTGACCCATCTAAGAAATTCTTCATCTAAGTCCTTGTACTGCACCTATGTTACCACAGCGTCAGAAGTAATTACAGAGAATAAGAAACCTTAGCATGTGAGGTGCAGAAACTTACATCGACTGAGTCCTCGAGCTCGATCTCAACAGCATGAATTTTTCTATTTGATACTTCTTTCTGAAATCGGGAAAGACGGCCATTGTGTGAGTCATTTAAATTTGAAATAAAAAATTAACTACGCTTGATTCAATTGTAAATCTAGGGTTTATCCATTTTTAAGTACAAGAACATAATTGCACACAAAAGATATTCCGCGGCTTTAGTTCATAAACATCAGATAAAGGAAAAGTGTGATGTGGGATTGTTGACACCTAAATTTTGCTCAATTATTTAGAGTTTTAATTGCATAGAAAATCAGGGATTGATTTTTAACCCCTAAACAAAAATATTTTCGTTAAATTACATAGCATATAGATGTTAGGCGCATTGGCATTAGTAGAATTTAGTGAAACATGTTTTCCCTTTATTTTATTTCATTTTTATAAAAATTATAAAAATTATTTTAAATAAAAGGAAGAAAGAAAAGAGAGAAAGACAAACATGTGATCTCTTCCTCTCGGCACTCTACCCACACTTTCACAAAAGAAGCAAAAAGGAAGAAAGGACACAGAAGAAAGGGCTCGGCGTGTTTTCATGAAGAAAAAAAAAGGTAAAGTTGACCAAAGGAGACAAAATAGGAAAAAGCTGTGCTTCTTCCTCGGGGTGAACAGAGGTCAGGGCGGGGGGTGAAGAGAAAAGGGAGAGGGAGCTGGAGAAAAAAGAAAAAGGGGGGAAAGAACAGAGAGCAAAAAAAAAAAGAGGGAGATAGAGAGAAAGAGGAGGTTTTTGGGGGGCCTGGAATAAAGAGGTTTTCTGGGGGAGTCGGAAAAAAGATAACAGAGAGAGATTCAACAGGGAGAGAGTTTGAGAAGAGAACAAGGTGCAAAAAAAGAGTTCTTGAGGGCGAGAAGAGAAACCGATAGCCTCACCCACTCGCCGGAGGGTCGTCCGGTGAGTCGCCGTCGACCCCCGGTGAGTCGCCGTCGGCCTTGCTTCATCCCGGTCAACCCCGAACCAGGTGGGTTTTCTTTCTTGTCCTCCCCTATTTTGACCCCCATTCCCCTACCTCTCGGGTGCCGGGCACACCGAGCCCATTCGGTGGTTGCCCGGCACCACAAGATGAGGACAACGTTTTTCTAATCTCCCATGAGCGTTCTTGAACGTTTTTTATTTTAAAGAGAAAAAAATCTTTGAATCCCACAAAAATCAACTTAGTAGCCGTTAGTTCTAGGTGCATCCAACCTATTCGTTGAAATGTCCCAACGATTCTCTTTGAGTTTAGGACCCCGAGTCTGTTCTTGCATTTTTTGGTCATTCTTGTGCAAACCGAGACCTTATTGTTGCAAATAATGATGTATGGATCTTCTCGCTTCACGTTTGAGTTAAAAACCGCAGCAAATCTCACGTCAGAACGTCATTATGAGCTCGCACATCACCTGTTCGACGAAATGTCTAAATGGGGGTCCGAGTTGCTTTTTGTGTAATCAGTGCTTGGAACCCGATTTTTGTGTTCAATTAGTGTTTCATTTGTCAAATGGTGTCTGCATCTTTGTTTTTTCTGACATACCTCTTGCCGATCGAGCTGGCCATGGATGGAACCTTCGCCGAACACCTACTCCCCGCGTCGGCGTCGCCCACGGTTCGAGGCCTTTACCGTAGGCTTGCTATTTGTATCTTGAATGGGTGTATGTCCGTTTGTCTGTGTTGTTGAAAAATGAAGTGATCATTGAGATTGATGTTTTGGTGGCTGTTGGTGCTGGACCGAGGATGGTGATTCGGTGATGGTTGTGTCACGGTTTTGGCCGGAGCAAATTCGACGTCGGTGCCGGACGAAGAGGCTAATTTCGGTTTAGTGCGGTGGTCGTCGGTGTCGCCGGTGTGGGCCGAGCCGTCGGGCGGTGATGGCGCGCCTCCGGCGACGGAGCGATGAGAAGCTTTCGGTGAAGAATAGGGGAAGGTGTTCTGGGCAAGGGGCACACGAAGAAGAAACAAAAAAAATAGCAAAAGAAAAAGAAACAAAGAAAAAAGAGAAAAGAAAAGAAAAAGAAAAAAATTGAATAAAAAATCAAATTTTGAAAGTCGGGCGGGTCGGAAACCCGGTTCGGGTAGTCGGGCGGATCGGGTCAGGGGACCCGGTCCGGAGTCTGTATTTTATTAATAAAAATTTTAAAAAAATTTAAAAATTCAAAAAAATATTAAAATATTAAAAAATTTAAAAATTCCAAAAAATTCGGAAATGTTTAAAAATCCCAAAATTTTTAATTAAATAAAAAAATATTTAAAAAAATTCAGAAAATTCAAAAAATATAAAAAAATTCAGAAAATTTTAAAAAAAAATTTAAAAAAAAATAGAAAAACTTCGAAAATCAAAAATTGGAAATTGGGTTTTAGAATTGCTTTTCTCTCCCTTTTTTCGGGATTAGCGTATGTTTGATTGCTCATCGCTTGATTCGCACGCTTTGAATTGCACGTTTAATTTATTCTCACATGTGGTTGATTAGATACGTTAGACTTGCACGTTGATTGTCGCCTCCGCTAGCTTGGTTAGGAACAGGATTTTGAGACTCCCGATTAGTTTGAACATGGTTAGGCTGTAATTGAACAAGGTTAGGTACCGAAAGGGCACTAATTGATCAATTAGTGTAATCAAATCCCCGTACTCGTTGAATCTCTGGTTCGTAGAAGTGAAGCATTCTCCCGTGCTTTACTTAGGTGTCTAATCAACATATCAAAAATTGATTAGTGGCGACTCATAATTGAAATTGATTTGCATGTTAACAACTTAAACTTAAGTCGCGAATTGGTATGGGCTTGGGAGAGCTCGAATTAAGTTTAACTTAGTAATCCATTAGCCTAAACCCGTTAGTCGGCGAGGCCGGTTCGGGGAAGTTGCGACAGGGATCAAGCACATATCGTTTTCATTGATTTCACCAATTTACATCTTACAACGCTTAGAAGGACATCCGTATATAAATACTAGTCAAGAGAAGAAACTTACGAGGACGTTCGTGTACTTGGCTTCTCCATTTGCATTGGCAAAGTTCCAAAGGAAATCCTTCGCGATTGCTGTCAGCGTCACAATTAATTCCACAAACACACACTAAAACATAGCGAGAGAGAGAGAGAGAAAATTTATCTGCCTTGAAGTCGAGGTCCTTCCTGGCTTCACTTCACCGAGTGTCAGCCTCTCCCTTAGACTCAGCATAAACATGTCTTGGAGGCGTCGGCAATGGCAAAGAAGAAACGAGCAGGAGCCTAGTTCTTCAAAGTCTGATAAGAAAACACGGTAAAACAGTGGTGCAATCAGTGAGGCTCCGGAGTGGCATGGACCAGGCGCAAGACGTGGCCACGCACCAAGGCAGGTAAGGACGCAGTGCTCATCGCTGGACCCGCTGCTGCGCATGAAGGTGGGGGTCATCAGGATCAGCTTGGCTGACGCTTTGCTACAGGGACACCAGGAGGGAGCAACGTCGGCCAAAAGACTACAAGAGATGCCTGGAAAGCTTCTGAGTTCGTCGGATGGTGGCTGGAACTCGTAGTGGCATGGTTCGCTGAACACAGTGTGAGAGTTGGCGGAGCGCGATGGCCGGCTCTGGAAGCAGGACTGATAATGTGAGTTGAACACTAGGAGAAAAAGGGATAAAGCTGAAGGATCGTTCCCCCCTTCCAACGAAGTGATGATGACCTTGTTTTTAGCCACCTTCTTTCTCCTATACCTGAACGATCTTCATCCGTTCCTTGTTTTTAGCCACCTTCTTTCTCCAAATACCTGAACGATCTTCATCTGTTCCTTGTTTTTAGCCACCTTCTTTCTTATTTCAAAAAAAAAATCCGTATCACTCTCAGCATTTTCAATCTACAGATATCCACGAAAATTTCTGCCGTTTTCTGAGGGTTTGAGTGAGTCATGAGGTGTTACAAAAACCATCTTCATCCATCGTAACTGTCTCTAGATTCATAGTGAATTTGTCACGTTTTCCTAAACAAGAAAAATCCAAGAATGGAGAATGGTGAGAGAGTTCGATCCAGATACGAATAATTAAACAAAAGATCTGAAAGCAAGACATTATATTGGTTTATAAACCATAAAATCAATGTGACCGGGGTTAGTACGTGAAGCCACAAACTCCTCGTTAATACACTAGGGAAATAATGCGATCTCACATTAAATACTCGACCAACCACAGTCTTTCAAAATGGGATTTTCAAGCACATTTGCTCGCACTCTTGTTTATGCACATTATAGAAATTCAGTAATCTGCTCATGGAAACGGATTCGCATGACCATATGTACTTCTGCCTCACACATAATAATGTCTATGCCAGTGTCCATGCACACCTAATCTAATCACATGAATTCCTACAAACTCTTTCTCACGCACACTAACAGGAGCATAAGCACACCTACTTATGCGTGTGAAAATAAAAAGGAAAAATGGTTTTAAATGGTCGGAGAGAGAATGCTTATTGAATTGGTTTTAGCATTAGAGAAATTGATCCTCAGAGTCGACACAATTGATTGGAGCTTTAAAAATTTTCAATTCATGAACCGCTCGAAACCTACTAAGTACAAACTACCCTTCACTAGTAGATATCTAAATCTTAACTAGTTCATGGGGCTTTTAAGGTATTTCGTAGGCCGGGATACCAGGTTTCCATACCCATGCCCTTGAGTTGAAAAAACATAGAAATTTGCATCAAATTAAAATATGAGATCTTTGTGGGACTAGTTTGTAAATTAATTCAACATTTAAATTGCAATGTTTTCCACTATATTGTAACATACTATTACGATTTATATTTTAGTGAGAAGGCTTGGGCGGGAATGATACTTTTAGGAGAATTTTTAAGCTTGAAATCCAATGAGATGCATTGTAAATATGTATCGTATGTTTTGACTATTTGAACATATGTAATTCGGATTTATATGTTCAGAGCACATCCATTTCACATGCATCGACTGAGATAAGCTTATGGAAAGCCCAATTAACCTCGATGAAATCTGGTTTAGGACTATTGGCGCATTCTTTTTCCTGTGACATATTGAATACCCTGTATATTTCAACATTTTGATTCATGTGGAGCATTGCGTGTAATAACCCATATTATGAACAAAGCTTAGAGATTTGCAGACTGAAACAGGAGATAGTATGCTAATCAAATCACCAAAAATTACATAGGCATGACAAATTTCCTTCAATGTCCGTTATACAGTACCGATCGCTATCTGCCACTGTTGACCCACTTCCTCACCACAACCATCGACCCCCTCCCCCTTCGTTAACACCCGGCTCTCCCTCATTCTCTCTTTGAGATGACTTTGACCTAAGTTGCGTCACAACTGCATTGACCTTGATCCCAAGTTGCTAGCCTTCTTTTAAGCCATGAATGACCTGTGTTTATTATTATCACAAAATGTAACCTAACCATTCATATGATTTATAATTAATCTAAATACCCTCACAAAGTCGTGCAATTTTTACCACATACCCCCTACCTTATAATCATTTCCCTAATTGCCCCTCGCAGCTGTTTCTGTCACGCAATCATTAACCTCATTGTATCTTTTCTTCTGTCTCCCTCGCTGCACACCTCCACTTGATTTATTTATCAAAAAACTGCCCAATCTCCTCCAACGTTCATCCCTGCATCTCCGACATCATTGAGTAGAGGAACTCCCAAGCGACGCTCACAATCGCTGCAAACAAGAAGAAGGCCCTACGAATGGTGATCGAGTTGTACAACGACATGTACATCATCGATAACTCGGTACTCATGACCTGGTTGACAACATCTGTTGCACACCCAATGCACACAGCCTCTATGGAAAGATCCTCGAGCTTTACACCCATGTGATCGGCCCCATCCCGAAGGAGAAGAAGGCCACATTGGAAAAGGTGATGCACATGGCTATCACCCATATGAGTTCCATGTTGCTATGGTCAATAATGGTGAGGCACATTCTACGGGAGGCGAGCAAGAAGATCATCTCATTGACACCATTGAGCAACAACGGATGTTGCTCGATTGTTGTTACGAGTAATGTTGGCGGGATGATCTTCTCGTTTGGCTCTCTCAAAATGTGTACCACTATCATCGACCATAGCCACACGAAGCTCATGTGGATGATGACCATGCATATTGCCTCTGTGTCGTCCTATCTGGCCTTCTTCTCCATTAGGAATGGGCCAATCACATCGATATACAACTCAGAGATCTTCTCTCTGAGGCTGTGGGAGTAGGGGTATACAAACGGCGTCGTCTTGAACCGAGTGATGAGTGGAGTGTTAACAATGATGTTCAAATCATTGTATAAGGCAATTACCATTGACATGAGCCTTCTTGTTTGCAGCGATCACGACCATCGCATAGGTGTTTTTCTACACAATGATGCCGGAAATGCAAGGGCAAACAATGGAGGAGATGGGGCAGCTTTTTGGTAAATACACCAAGTGGAGGTCTGCAAGGAGATGGAGACGCAAAAAGGAAAAAAACACAACGGGGTCGATGGTGACACGATGGAGGCAGCAACAAGGGACAGTAATTAGAGTAGGGGAAATGATTATAAGGTATAGGATATTTGGTAAAAATGGATGCCTTTGTTAGGGTATTAGAGTAATTGTACAAGATATGAATTGGGTGATGTTTATTGATGTGGATGAGGACAAAAAAGAATTATTATGATAAATTTTCAAAGAAAAAAAGAAGTCGACAAAAATTTCTTAGGAAATTCAACTCGCTTGAGAACAAGAAGTTTAAGATAACTGGTTGGAACTTTTTTGGCTTGCCCATTTGAGCCCGGCCTCACCATGTAGTTCTGCCACACTCTCTTTTCCTTGACCTCGCCAAAATTTCCTTGTGTCGTGCTTGTGTCATAAGCGTGTCATACATTGCCCTGCACGCCAAGCACGTGCAGTGCATGCGCAGTGCACATTGAATACATATTTTCTGGAGGACTTCTAGCTATGGATTAAGGATAGCTTTCCATCTAGAACTTTGATTCACTCATGGTTACAGAGTTCGTTGGTTTTCTACTGTTTCTTGATAAAGTGGGAAGGACTTCTGGGAAGGACTTTTTATTCTTCTTTTACGCCCAAACACATGTTGCACAACTAAACTTTCTCTTCCTCTTTTCTTATTTCTTATTTTTTTAATATATTTTTTTTGTTTTCTTTCTTTTATTTTCTTTCTTTCAGTCTCTTTCTCATTGCATCACCTTCACAACATGAACTCATGCTTCCCTTGGTTTCTCTTTGCCTCTTTCATTTATTCTTTCTTTCCAACATTCTACAGAGACATGATCAGTTCTTTGCTTTGTTCATCATTCACCTAGCTCTGTTCATCATTTTTCTAGCTTCAAAAAATTAACATCATAAAAAATCTTCATCAACCGGGGAACTCATTAAAGCAATAATCCATATTCTAATCATCACTTATGTAATGAAACATGTTCAAATCACAAACAAGAACTCAATGGCAAACAATCTTCAGGGAACTAGTAGTTAAGATTTCTCGTCTTTGTTTCTCCAAGAACAGAGTATAGAGGTACTTACCTTGGAGATCCAGATATTGAGTGAACATGTTCAAATCACAAACAGGAACGTACGATGCAGATGTTGATGCTACTTGCATCAATGGCTTGACATCTGAACAGCATGTAATGATCGCAGATGTTATTACTAGCTGACCGATGTAAGATGCTTTGACCTCTCTAATAGTTAATGGCCGTCTAACTGAACAAAAAAATTCAAGAGGAAGTCACAACTATTGAAGAAGCAAACAAACAAACAAAATATTTTGCTTGGAAGCTGACAATAGGGCACGCAATGCTCAGCTACTGGCTAACTAGCAGAAAGCCAATGCATCGCACAACATTCTAGAGATTAGAGGAGAAAACTTTTCTCACTGCATGCTGAATTCTGTGGTTTTGTGGATGAATACTGGTGCAAGAAAATCAATTTTCAGCTATGAATGCATTGTTATAACTGGACAGTTTTATTTCAGAAGGCATCTTCTGAAGTGGATCCACACCGCCCACATTATCTCTCTTGTCTTCATACCACTGGTTTAAAAGTACGTCAAGATCATCATCTGGAAAGGGCTCTGTTTGAAACAAGCGCATAAATACAAATACAGAACACAAGGATTTACGTGGTTCGATCACAAGGTGATCTGCATCCACGGGCGAGGCAAAAAAAAATTTCACTATAATCAAAGAGAGTACAGTTTTCATAAGTCGAAAAAATGACTTAACAAAACCTCACGAATCACAAATCTCTCCCAAAACGAAAATATCTCTTAATCAATGAAAAAACCTAGCCACAGTCGCGAACTAAATCTCAATTTTTTCTCCACTTTTGGGTCGCACAAAAAATATGTCGGATCTAGTGATGAACTGGACCGAGTACATAAAATTCAAGACATATTTAACTAGCTCCATGGGTTCTGGCATGAGCTCATCAATAGCCTCGGTGAAAATTCCAATATATCACTGAGTATTTTAAGTGACCTGTCTAAGAAATTCTTCATCTAAGTCCTTGTACCGCACGCGTTACCACAGCGTCAGAAGTAATTACAGAGCATAAGAGACCGTAGCATGTGAGGTGCAGAAACTTATATCGACTAAGTCCTCGAGCTCGATCTCAACAGCACGAATTTTTCAATTTGCTACTTCTTGCTAAAATCGGTAAAGGCGGCCCTCGTGTGAGTCATTTAAATTGGAAAGAAAAAATTAACTACGATTGATTCAATTGTAAATCTAGGGTTAATCTATTTTTAAGTACCAGAACACAATTGCACACGAAAGAGATTTCTCAGCTTTAGTTCACAGACATCAGATAAAGGATCGGCGTGATGTGAGATCAAGCACATATCGTTTTCGTTGATTTCACCAAACACGAATGTACATCTTACAACGCTTAAAAGGACATCCGTATATAAATACTAGTGAAGAGGATGAAGTTACGAGGACGTTCATGTACTTGGCTTCTCCATTTGCATCAGCAAAGTTCGAGAGGAAATCCTTCGTGATCGATGTCAGCGTCACAACATCAAACTCGATCCTGGTTTCACGAAACGCCACCGATTAATTCCACTAACAAACACAAAAACATAGCGAGAGAGATGAGAGAGAGGAACCTTTATCTGCCTTGAAGTCGAGGTCCTTCATGGCTTCACCGAGTGTCAGCCTCTCCCTTAGACTCAGCATAAACATGTCTTGGATGCATCGTTGCTGATGATTGGCGCCAGCAAAGAAGAGACGGCAAAAGACAGCAGGAGATGCCGGGAAAGCTTCTGAGTTCTTCGGACGGTTGCTGGAACTCGCTGTTGTGGGGCTCGCTGAACACGGTGCGAGCGTTGGTGGAGCACGATGGCCGGCTGCGGCAGCGGGACTGATCATGACAGTCGAACACGAGGAGAAAAAGGGGTAAAGATGAAGGATCGTACTCCCTTACCATGAAGGGACGATGACCTTGCCTTTAGCCACCTTCTTTATCCAATACCTGAACCATCTTCATCCGTTCATTGTTTTTAACCACCTTCTTTCTTATTTCAAACAACAAATCCCTATCACTGTCAGATTTTTCAATCTCCAGATATCCATTTTCGTTTCCAAAGATCCGCCGTTTTCGCTTCGGTTTGAGATAGGTTGTTGAGCGAGTCATAAGCGAGAGATTGAGAGATTTTGTTTTTATGAAATCATTATTCTTTCGATGAGCATACGGTTATAGAAATTGAAACTTCAACTGAGGAAATGAAAAGCACACGCTTGCAACACTGATCATAAGACCCATATTGGCAATTTTATTTCCCATATCCGGCAAATTTCAGAGTAAAGAAAATTTGGCCTTTTGCATCATGGGACGAAAATTTTGTGGATCATAAAACATCGAAGGACATGCTTAAATGATAGAAAAACCATCTTCGTTCATCATAAATATCTCTTGATTCATAGTGAATATGTCGCGTTTTGTGGTAGTTACAAAAATGTTCCGAAGGGGAAACAAGGTGTTGTGCAGTCGGTTAGCGCATCTGTTTTGGGTATAGAAGGCCATAGGTTCGAATCTTGTCACCTTGATGTGATGGGCTGAAGTGCCAGCCCAGGCCATCACCGGTCGGCGGGTGAAAAGCATACCGACGATGGGTAGAGGCCTTAGTATAAGGGTCTGTTTGGCAACTGGCCAAATAGTAAAAATTTCTATTTTTTTGTTTCTAGAATCAGTTTTGAAACAGAAATCCGTTTGTTAAATTTTTTGATTCTGGGCACAATTTCTTGCAAATTTGTGCCCAAAATCAGTTTTGGAGCAGAATCAAGAATAAAAAAAAAGTAGCTTCTTAATTCTGGAAACAAAAATGAGAATTAATTTTTTTTTCTTCTTCTTTTTCTTGATTTTTAATGTAACTTCTAATGTCCGGCGCAAAGCCCACCCTCGGCGTATTTGGAGAGATTAAAATATTTTAATAAAAAAATATTTATAATAAAAAATATTGTTAATAATAAAATATTTTACTGGCCATAAACAAAAAAAATTATTTTACTAGCCATGGCCAGCGACTAGGCCATGAAAAGAAAGATATTATTAATAAAAAAAATATTTTATCGGCCATGGCCGGCGATATGGCAAGAAAAAGGAAAATAATATTTTTTAAAAAAATATTATTTAGAAAAAAATGTTTAAAAAAATATTTTACCGGTCATGGCCAGTGACTAGGCCATGGCAAAAAAAAGGAAAAAAATATTATTAATAAAAATATTTTACCGGCCATGGCCAGCGACCAAGCCATGGCAAAAAAAAGGAAAAAAAATATTTTAATAAAAAATATTATTAATAAAAAAAATTAAAAAAATATTTTATCAGCCATGGCCTGCGACCAAGTCATGGAAAAAAAGGAAAAACTATTTTAATAAAAAATATTATTACTAAAAAATGTTAATAAAAAATATATTTTACCGGCCATGGCCGGCAACCAGGCCATGGGAAAAAAAGGAAAATAATATTTTAATAAAACATATTATTAATAAAAAAAAATATTTTACCGGCCATGGCCGACAACCAGGTCATGGAGAAAAAATAAAAAAAATATTTTCAATAAAAATATTTTTTATTAAAATATTTTAATAAAAAATATTTATAAAAAAATATTATTAAGAAAAAAATATTTTACAGGCCACGGCCAAAAAAAAGAAAAAAATTTATTAATACCAAAAATTTTACCGGCCATGGCCAAAAATAATAAAAAAAAATTATTTTTTAAGTAAAATTATTATTAATAAAGAAATTTTTTACCGGCCATGGCCCAAAAAAAAATTAAAAAATTATTTTTAATAAAATTATTATTAATTAAAAAATATTTTACCGGCCATGGCTAAGAAGGAGGAGAAGAAAAAAAGAAAAGAAAGAAATATTTAAATATTTAAAATATTATTAATAAAAAGAAATTTTATGCCGTTACCAAACACATTTCTATTCTTTTACTATTTCAGGAATAGAAATTTTTGGCCGTTACCAAACGCCTTCAAATGCTCAGAATCAGTTCCCGGACATTGAATAAAAAAGAATCATTTATAACCAGAATTTGTTTCCGGGTACAGAATGGTTGCCATACACAGCCTAAGTAAGCCTGGAAAGCTGCCAAGACAATGGTGATCCACTAATTTAATATTAGGAATTTCCTTTGTAAGGCAAATGAATGGGTTGGCACCGGCTTACCTAAACAAAAATATCCAAAAATGGAGAATAGTAAGAGAGTTTGGGAATTAAGAATAAATGATGATGTGGCACACAATGGAAACTTGATCCAGATATGAATGAATTAAACAAGAGATCCCAAAGCAAGACATTTTGTTGGTTTATAAATCATAAAACAACGTGACCGGGGTTAGGACGAGTCCAGAATGGCGTCATTATTTAAACGGTGGATATTTTTGTCTGCCAAGTAAAAGTTTATACATGTTCTTGTGGCATTTGAAAAGTCATCATCGGACCAAGCCTAAGCATCATACTCATTTATTCTTTGATTTAAAAGTAAAGATAATGGATTGATGACGGTATCATAGATACTCCCTTCAAATTTGAAGGTAGCACCGTGAGAAACTATTTTTTTGAATCGGGATGCCAACTTTGTGTATTCTTCAATCTCAATATCAATGCAAGATACCTTCCTGTAACAGGGGTTTAAAAAGGAACACATCATGAGAACAAATATATCCTTCTCTTCCTAGAGCCAGGTTAGAATGTCCAGTATTCTCTAGAAAAAAAAATATCATAGGATATCATGAAAAAATGTAAAAGAAGTGGAAGAGATATGGAAAAACTACGAGTGAAAAGCTAGACCAATGTTGCGTGATCTTCATTTCATCCAATAAGGATGTCCTACAAATAAAAGGATTTTCTTGACAAAAGCCATTTGAGTAGGGGTACACTATTTTCTCCCTTTGCATATTTATACCCATGGCCAAAAGGAATGAACTCTAGTCAAACAGTGATCCGTCGGGAAATTACCGGAGCAAGAGTTTCATACGGGAAAAAAAATTTCGGGTGAACGATGAACGCATTGAATATGAGCTTTATCTATTGCCTCTAGATAGCTCCTTTTTTAGACAGGATGGCGTCAGTTACATATGCGCTTACGTATATTCCTTTGTTATATACGTCATGTTATTCATGGCTGAAACTAGTTGAATTACTTGATAAACCATATGTCCATGACCTACCTGTAGCGGTTATATTTGCATGCCTATTTCTCCCGTGTTAATAACTACTAAGTTACAAATATCCTGCAAATGATTTCCAAATTCATCTAGAAAATATTCTCATATGTGATTTGGTCGGAAGTGATGCAAGCATGGACCAACCCTCTGATTTAATTTCTCCTTTTCCGAATTATTTAATTTATTTAATGACATGTTTCGGTTTTCATAAATTTTGACTCCGTCTTACGCCAATAATAGCTCCGAAGAAATACAAACTCTAATCTGCATAACCGTACTCGCACTAATTCATGGTCTATGAAGGGAATAAAGCTTAGCCAAGAAAATTTGCAATGTGAAAATGCTGTGAATTATGGTAGAAGCTACTCATTAACTCCAAACTCTAAAAATCAAGGTTGCTTGGATATTATGTGCTTTCTGTGAATACTTTCCAAGAACGAATCGAACCAAAAAGTATACCTTTTAGAAATACCAACAAATTAAGGATCAGTCCCGTAAAAAGGCATCAATTTTACTGCTTGACCTGAACTTTTAAATGGGTCAAGAAATTGCATGATGTTTGGGTTGGGGACAAGTCTAGCCAATGTCCTTTAACACCCTTAAAAACCGTGAGTATTCCATTAAATACCTTCAAAATTTCCAGTTTTGCTTTTTTCTTATATTTTTTGTGTGTACTTATGGTTTCTTTTTATCTTTTTTAGGGACGGTTTTCCTCTACCCGTGGTCTAATTATATCAAATGAAGTATCTCAATCCAAATTTAAGGAAAGAAGAAGATACTTAATTTCATGAGATACTTGACACTACAATTGTCTAAACGGCCAAAGTTGGAGCCTTTATTTGTCCCTCTTGAAAGTTGGGGTTAAAATTGTCCCGGAAGATACGGTGGGTGCCTTTTATAGGAAAAAAAACACCCAATAAATCAAGGGCACTGTTTGGCATTTGAATCAGTATCACATGGCCTTGCTCCACTATTCACATAAATCGAACATTGAAATAATGACGAAGAAATATTTTGTTTCTTCAACGGTGTTTGCTATATAAGTTTGCATTCAATTCATAGCTAGGAATCAAATTTGGTTTAGAACAAAGTAAATACATTTTAGTTCTCTTCTCACAAATGTCTGTATGTATTAATCCCATCTCATTTTTTTGAACCTAACGGCTTTCTTAACATTTCCATATATTTTATGTCTCAACATAGTGAACCTCCGACTTGATTTATAAAGTCAAGTTCACATTATTTTTCCAAGCTACTTAAACTAACTAAATGAGATTTTGTGACATTTTGAATTTCGAGCCACTTTCGAAATTTATAAAATGGTATTATCATCATTGCACTATCTGTTAGATCTTATTCGGAATTGGCCATTCTTAAGAATACTAACTGTTAGAGAATGGCTAGTTAGGATTTCGGTGTGCACGACCCAAGAACTCGAACCTGGATCAACACTTCGACCATAAGGATTGACGAGGGGATATTTTGGACCATTATAGGCCAATCCAAGAATGATTATGGAACAATTTAATAATGTTATACAATTGAGTCACGGGTGATTCCATTTAATCGTTGTATGCATTCCGAACGTTCCAAAATCAATTTCTAACGATCGTATCATTCGGAACTAGTAATTGACCATTGTAATTACATGACAACCGAAGTCACCAGGGCTCAAGTTAACTTAAACATGGATTGATATCAAATCAACCATGGGTCGACACGCGTAAACCCTAAAAGCCGCCCGTTAGTTTGAGATACACGAAAGTCGTGTTTGATCGATTTTGGCCACGAATTGAAATCCGAACTTGGGTATTGAACTTTCAAGGATATAAAAATTATTATATTGGATGACGCCGCGTTAAGCTCGCTTTATTATCGGTTTGCTCAGAAATTCTAGAAAAAGTGGAAATTGGCTCGGAAATTGGAAAAGACGATTTTACCCCTGTATGTTCTATAGTTTATTTGTTGAGTGGAAGGACATAATGGTCTTTTTCCCCTAATGGCCGAAAATCCTCTTGGACAACTTTTCCCTTGCCCTTTTTGGTTAATTACGAAAATGTCCTTCTAGAAACCTTTTTGCAAGATTTAATCTTGGCCTTTGGATGGAACTTGGACAAGCAAGGCTTGATCCTAGCCTTTAGATCTTTGCTTGGGCATCAAGAACACATCTCAACCCTTAATCTTGATTGAAGTTTCAGCCCTCTTTCTGTCTCTCCTCACTTTCTCTCTTGTTCTCTCTCTTTATTTTCTCTCTCATTCTCTCCCCCTCTTGGCCGTGAGCCTCACCACCACCCACCAGCACCTTAGCCCACATCCCTTGGTCACTGTGGATCACCGTGAGCCACTCCCAAGCCGTCGATCACGCCTGGATCAGCTACCGTTCACCGGATCGCCGTTCGCCGAAAATTCCAGATTTAGTTGTGGTTGCTGCTGCCGTTTGGGCTTAGTTTTTAGCTTAAATTAGCGGTAAGTAACTCCCTAAATCTTGATTAGGTTAGTAGGTTACCAATGGATAGCGTTTAGGGGTTGTTAGGGTAATTTAGGGGTTAATTTAGGAGTTAGTTTAGGGGTTATGGTGGGTGCTGAATTGAGGATTTGTTGGTGATTGGATTTGATGATTATATGACTGATTTGAATGTTAAGATAGATAGATTATGTGACTTGAGCTTGAGCATATGTTTAATGTTGCTAATTGTGCTTAATTTGGCTAATTACGATTGTTTAGTGGTTGTTTTAATTAAATTCGTGGGTTAGTCTTGAGGCTGCAATAATCATGTGGTAGTGGCTGAATTGGATGATTTGGACATTGATCATATGGCCCCCATTGATTCTAGATTGGTTAAGGTTAATTTTAGGGCTTAATTATCATGATTATGTGCTAATTTTGATCATACGGTTTAGATTAAATTAGGATGTGATAAAATGAAATCATATGGCTTAGTAGAGATTTGAAGTTGATCGTGAGGCTTTGATTGACAATCGCATGGCTAATTAGTTGATTATGTGCCGATTAAAGGTTTAATGACGATCGTGTGGTGGATTAGTTGTTTAATGCTGATCGCATGGTTAAATGGTTTAATTGTATGGTTAATTTATTTAATCATGACTGAATAGTTGATTGTGGCTTGATCGTGTGGTTGGAATGATGATTTCTTAGCCTAGAACGAAGATCGTATGGTTGAAATTGATGTTACCCAACTTGTCCGGGGGGGAGGGATTCGATCCCAGATATTGCCGATCATAGTGGAGGCCGAATCGATGCTCCTAAATGGAATGTCATTCGGTACCCGACTTGTCGGGGGGATTTGATCCCGGACGTTGTAGTGGGGTGATGCCTGGCTATGTCGGAAGACCGGTGGGAGTTCGGTGTAACGGTCTGAATTTTCGATCATTTTCTCGGGATTTAGAAAATGAATATTTTGACTAATGCACATATAGTGAGATCTCGTTCGGAACAACGCATTTTTGGGATGCTAACCTTAGGGGTAAGGCTAGTATGGGATTGAGTTCGCACGACCAAATAACTCAACCTTGGTTTGATTTTCGATCATATTGATTGACGAGGGAATGTTTTGAGCCAATAGAGATTGACCTATTTGATTGATCGTGTACAAAGGAACTAGTGACAGACTCTCGCAATTATATGACAATCGAGGTCGTCCTAGGTAGAGCAAATTTAAACGTGATTTGACTTAGTGTCAGTCACGGGTCGAGAGCGTGTAATCCCAATGAGCCACCCATTAGTAAAAGATAAGCTAAAGTCGAGATTGTCCAATTTTAGTCATTTCTTGAAATTCGGGTCCGGGAATCGAGAATTTTGAAAGTGACAATTTTGGACAGTCGATGACGTTTTTAGAGCGGCCAACCTTAGGGCCACCCATTTCTGCAAAAACATGAATTTCGACCCGAAAGTGAAAATTTACGATTTTGCCCTCCGAACTTCGAAGTTAATTTTCGAGGGCTTAAGAGACTATTTTTGAGAATCCGACACCATATTATGTTGGCCACACACATTTGGGGTCGGTACGGGCGAAAAATGAAATTTCAACCTAGGACCGGAAAAATGACCATTTTGCCCCTGGGCCATTTTCAGTTCCGAAATTTTGGAGATATTTTATGGATAACCATCAGCCCAATAATTCAGATTAAGTTGGACAAAATTGCCCCTCAATTATTTGTCTAGATTTAATCCAAGCCATTGAAGAGAAGGGCAATTTGGTCATTAAAGGAAAATTTGACCATTTAGTCAAATCTTGCCTTTCTCTCTCCTCACTCTCTCTCTCACCTCACCTCCGGCCATCCCCTCCCCCCCACTATCAGCCCCTCCTCTCCCGTTTTCTCCCTCTCTCTCCCGAAATTCTCTCTCTCTCTCTTTCCTTGCCATGATCATCGCCGCCGGAGGAGCACTGCCGGCTGTCATTCGCCGCTGCTACTGCTGTTCCGCCCGTTCCAGCCACCCATCCAGCTAATTTGTCCCGCTTTTGTAGGATAAGTGACTTTCCCAATCGTCACCTAGGCCTTCGGATATTGTTAGACTAGTTTAGGGCTCAGTTTAGGTGATTATTGTGACTGTTTTGGAGTGTAGAACGAGGCTGGATATTCGGGTTGTTGTGGACTGATTCGGGATTGATTAGGTGAGGTTTGGAAGGCTTGGATATGGCTGTGATGTGGCGAATCGATTGTGGTTTGATATGGAACGATTACGATTTGAATTCGTAAGATTTTGTGTGATTTTCGGATTTGTGACTACTGTACCCATCCGGATTGCTATTTTTGTAAAGAATTTTGTGGGCTGAATTTGAAGAAATTTTCTTCATGAAAGTTATTCCCAACATCTTGAAGTATAACATATTTTAAATTTGGAATTTTTGGAGACCACTTGGGTTGTACGAAAACCCATTTTCAGACCGTATGGAAACTGCCTAGAACACTGTTCATCCCCGACCTCCGGGTCTATTCGAATTTTTATAAATTTTTCTAGACCCATTTTCAAAATACTTCCTTCACAAAACTTGTTGGGGACATTTGTGACTATGACATATAAAAATTTCAAAACTTTTCAAGGTAATTTGTGTGTTGAAATAAATGTATTTTGAGGACAAAATAGTCTGTTAGAGCGAACTGATTTTGGTCTGATTTCGAGGGACAAAAAGGTATGTTGTAGATTGAACCGGATTTCGTGTTCTTCATAAGAAATGTTTATCGGGATGTGTTTTGTGATGTATCCAAAATTTAGAATTTTTGGAGTTCGTTTACTATTTATTTTGATGGGATTTCGATCACTGTGTAGACTGCCTAGATTTACCCTGATTCTATGGATGTTCATTTTTATGAACCAGAAATTGTGTGTGATCGCGTGCCAAGTATGAGTGGCCGTGTGGCGTGATTGTGTGATGGTAATGTATGTTGGCGTAAGGCATGTGTGGCGTGGGATTGTGTATGGCCGTGTGTATGTGTAGCCATATGTAAGTGTGGTTTGAGTGGAACGAAGGTACGAGAATGTAGGATTGGTTGGAAAGGATCCGTCCCGAGGCATGTTCGTTTAAGCGGGACGATGCTGTCCCTGACGAGGTGTCGATGCCTGATGAGGTCAGAAGACCGTTGGCCTGGTGCATTTTACGCGAGCATGGTAAAAGGAAAATGTGTGTAGGATTCCATCCCGAGGCGTGTTCGTTTATGCTGGACGATGCTGTTCTTGATGAAGTGACGATGCCCAGCCCGACAAGGTGACGATGCTTAACGAGGTTAGAAGACCGTTGGCTTAGTGCGTTTTACGCAGGCGCAGTAGTGGTGGAAGAATTGAGAATAAGTGGGAATTGGCTTGAGGTGTGAGACTTGAGAAAGTGACAAATGGTGTGAGTTAGTGCACGAGTGTGTTTGTATCGCGTGATATGATGCTTAATTATGGGGTAGAAAATGCTAGGCACGGTATGGGACGTGCCTAAGTGGTTTCTGTCTTATAATTAAGGTATGCGCGAGTCTATAATGTATTACTATGAAGTTCTGGATGTATTATGGTCAAACGTGCAGGAACGTGCATAATGGGTTCCAGGTAGGTTCATGTGTGATTGTTAGATTGATTGATCATGGTGTGAGATGCGTGTTCTGTTTGGCGGTATGTGAGTGCCTACGTGGGGTTTGGGGTTGTACACTTATTGAGATTCGTCTCATAGTTATATAATCCACAATTTCAGACCCCCAGTCATAAACCCGGGTAGTTCACCTCCTCTTTTTGGAAGTCCGGGAAGCTGCCTTTGGTGCCCAGTGGAGCTACAAGTGATCCTCCGGAGCAGAAGCCCAAAGAATCAAGAGCAAAAAGGAAGGCGACCAGTAGGCATTCCCTAGACTATTTTAGCGGTTGTTTGGCTTAGGTTATCCGATAGTTAAGTTAAGATAACCAAACCTCTGATATTTTCTTATGACGGTGATTTCGAATGCTAGTTTGCTAATTATGTCTATAATATGTTATTTGTATATTGGTATAGTAATATTGTATGAAATGCTGTTATTGTTGTTTGTCTGTTCTATTGTTCTACCCCGTTGTCGTCATCTTTTTGTCTAGGGTTTTTATATTCGCTTCCGCATATGGCTCTGATGTTTGGGATTGGGTCGGCAATGTTCCTGGGACGTTGCAATTATTCGACCGGAATGGGATGTCACGAGCTCGATGGGGTTCGAGGCATGACATTCGGTGTGACCTATGGTGGGTCATTAATAATCTGGACAACTTTGAGTGTTATGTGCATATGACATGCTTTGCGCTTGATTATGAGATAAAATCGTGAGGCACGGTATGGGACGGGTTGAAGTGATTTCATCTTATAATCAAGACTCGTGTGAATGATTGAGTATGTTTGGATTATTATTATTGTTGTTATGCATTTTGATAGTATGTCATGGTTGTGATGCAATTCGAGACTTTGCATAGTATGTGGTACCATTGTTCCTTTGATAGGAACTTACTTTATTGGTTAGAATTGCATGATTAAGTTGCCGGAGGTACGTATTGCCCTAGTCGAGACTTAGGTAGTTTACTTATTGAGATTTTATCTCATTCTCCCTTGTTAAACATTTCAGTCCCTTAACCTTGATTATGATTGAGCCTCCGCTACGTTTCAGGGTACGAACAAAAACGGAGCATTGGATGACCTGAGTACCCAGTTGGTGAGGATGGAGCACCGCCAGGATGTTGTAGAGGTTTTGATAGGGTTAGAGATCCCTATCTTTTTGGAGCTCCTCTTTTTGATTAGAGTGGTGGAGCAAATCGGCCACCCTATCTCTTTTTGACCATGCGTGGTCTGAGTTTGTGGCATTTAGAAAGGCTTGTATATGTTATCACTATATGTGACATTAAATTTATAAAAGGGTTTGTTGATTTGTTTAAATTGTCTCTCTCTATTATTTAGTTTAAATGTTTGTTGAATGGAGTATTCGTTGGGCTTCACGTTTATTCTCCTATTCGATGGTAATGAGTCGACGACAAATCTTGGAAGTCGCATTCTTAACGACCGTGGCAGGATGTTACATGTTCGTAGCGTACGGGGCGTGACAGATTCTCATTAGGTTAAATTGATAATGACGATTCGGTTACCTTATGTAAATGAAATTAATAAATTGATCTTATGCATAACCGACAACAAATCAAATATGTAAATATTTGCTAAATGAATTTGGAAATCATTTGCAAGATATTTAGTAAAAAATTATATGGGAGAAATTGGCATGATAATATAACCCCTATAGGGTGGTCATAGACTCGTACATATGGTTTAGAAAGTAATTAAACCAGCTTCAGCCATAAATAAATGGCTTGTATTGCAAACATATATGATGTAAGCGCATACGTAATTGAGACTATCACCGTCTAGAAAAGCAACTATCTAGGGGTTATGAATAACTCATATTCAACAAGTTCGTCATTCACCAACGAATAATGATTTAGTAACACTAAATTTGTATAATTATCGTCAATTAAGTTCTGCTTTGAGAATATATATCCTTACAATATGAATTAAGCCTATGCAATTAAGAACTTATATAGCATTAAAGGCAACAATGATCCTCCATCATAATAACAAGGAGAGATTGGTATGCGCTTGTCACATCCCGAACCCCATCGAGAGCGTGACACCCTCTACTCGTCAATTTAAGCGATATCCCGAGGTATCGCCGACCCAAATGAAACTTATCAGAGATTAATATCAACAGCGGAAAACCACCAATACCCGGATGATAATAACTGGGGTAATCAGGGAGAATGCATATATTCATTTCTCATTCAAACTTATATAATATCCACAATTTACAAAACCACATATATATAAGCACATTGCACCGCCACACTACATACCACCAATATAAAAAAAGATCGATAACCTAGGTACCCTATCACCAAAAATAGTACGCTTCAAAAGCCTATTCCACAATCCCTACATTTGCTCCTACGCTTTCTACTTGGCGTCCACTCCGAGTCTAATCCTTCGTGCTCTGAATCTGAATTCTCCTGAGTCTCCTGCTCGTCTGTCGGGTACTCTTCCACGTTAATGTCGGTGTGCAACAATATTGCAAAACATTGCGGGGGCGGCGGAAGGTTCATTGCTCAGACCAGGGTTCTAAAAGTGTTGGTTGAAACAACCATGAGATCACATCTCAATAAGTACACACCCTAAACCCCACCTAGGCTATCATGTACCTCCAGACAACACATACCCAACACAAACAACCAATCATGCTAACAATCACACGCGAACCTACATGGGATTCTTCATACACTTTCCTACATGTTAGATAATAATGCAGTAAACATGCCACAAAGATGCATCATTCATGTCACAAAACCAAAGCATGTAATATGAATTCACATGCATCAATGCATCACAATCGTCCGTGCCTCAATTATAAGGCAAAACATACTTGGGCACGTCTCATACCATGCCTAGCAGTTTTTACCTCATAATCGAACACTACATTGCACTATATAACCACACTCGCATACTAACTCACACCATATGTTAACTTTCGAAATCCTCACACGTCTTGCCAAGTCCGACTTATTCTCAACCTTTTTACCACTACCGCACCCACGTAAAATGCATTAGGCCAACGATCTTCTGACCTCGTCAGGCATCGTCACCCTGTCGGGCCGGGCATCGTCACCTCGTCAGGGACGGTATCATCCCACGTAAACGAACACGCCTTAGGACGGAATCCTACACTCAACTTTCCTTCTACCGCGCCCGCGTAAAATGCATCAAGCCAATGGTCTTCTGACCTTGTCGGGCATCGTCACCCCATCGGGCCGAGTATCGTCACCTCGTTAGGGACGGCATTGTCCCACGTAAACAAACATGCCTCAGGACGGACTCACCCTAAGTAAACGAACACACCTCAGGGTATCACTTTTCCAACCAATGCTACATTCTCATACCTTCGTTCCGCACATTCCACACGTACCACACGGCCACACATACACACAACCATGCACAATCCCATGCCACACATGCCTTACGCCAACATACATTACCATCGTACAATCACACCACACGGCCACACATACTTGGCACGTGGTCACACACAATTTCTTGCTCATAAAAATGAACATCCATAGAATTAGGGTAAATCTGGGTAGTTTACACAGTGACCGAAATCCCATCAAAATAAATAGTAAACGAACTCTAAAAATTCTAAATTTTGGATATATAATAAAAAAAACATCTTGACAAACATTTCTTATGAAGAACATGAAATCCGTTTCAATATACAACCATGCCTTTTTGTCCCTTGAAATCAGACCAAAATCAGTTCGCTCTAACAGACTATTTTGTCCTAAAAATACATTTCTTTCAATACCCAAATCACCTTGGAAAGATTTGAAATTTTTATATGTTATAGAAAAGAAAGTTGCCAACAAATTTTGTGAAGGAATTTTCTTGAAAATAGATCCGGAAAATTTTATAAAAATTCGGCAAGACAAGAAGATCGGGATGAACAGTGTTCCAGGCAGTTTTAATACGATCTAAAAATGGGCTTTCGTGTGACCCAAATGGCGTCCGAAAATTCCAAATTTAAAATATGTTATACTTCAAGATATTGGGAACAACTTTCATGAAGAAAACGTCCTCAAATTCGGCCCACAAAATTCTCTAAAAAAATAGCAAACCAAACGGGTACAGTAGTCACGAATCCGAGAATCACCCCAAACAACCAAGATTCAAGTTCTAGCTCGAACTCATGGATCTCCAATCCACAAAACTCATTCCCAAATGTCTAATCCAACATGCAACGGCCACTGACAACCATGATCAGCCACCAACAACCACGATCAACACCCTAATCAACCCTTAAACTATCCTAAACCGCGTCTAAACGAGTCCGTTAATACCCGATATCCTAAATAGAGTTTAGGGCGTGACTTACCCGAACTCTAGGCTAACTCGGCTAGAGTGGAAAGAGGGGGATCGGCTGATCAGTGGCTCATGGCAGCGACTAAATGGCGGCTACGGCGGTGGACGAACAGCTACCTTAAGCGGACGACGGATGAACGACGATCGGCGTGGCAAACTAGCCACTCTCACAGCCAAGGAAAGGAGGAGGGGGAACCGGCCAAGAGGAGAGGAAGAGAGGGGGAGACGTGAGAAATGGAGGGAGAGAGAGAAAATTGGTCTTAAATTGGGGGGGTTTGACCACTTTTTCCAAATTCCCATTTTGCCCCTAAAACACTTGGTCCACATCAACTTAAGTCAAAATATCCAAGAGCATTTTGGTCCAATATTTTGAGGCTGATATTTATCCACAATTAATCCCCAAATTCAATTTTCAAAATCCCCAAAATTCGGAATACCCAAAAATAGGCCTAGGGGCAAAATCGTAATTTTCCAGTCCCGGGCCAAATTTTCATTTTTCGACCATACCGACCTCAAATATCATTGGCCACACTAAAATGACTTCGTCCTCGTAAAAATAGTTATGCACGGCCCCAAAATCGACATCCAAATTCGAATCAGCTTTTGCGATTAAAATCGCTAAATTTCAATATTAGGGTCTCTCACTAACGAGCGGTTGTTTAAGGGTTAAGCGTATCGAACTCGAATTACTCAAGTCATGTTGGTTTCGATTACCGGGAGAACACGAGAATTTATCGCTAGTTCCGGAGGTAGCGATTGTTCGGGATTTGTTCGCCTCGCGTACTCTCGGTCGTGCGGAATCACCCGCAATCCGATCGTACGTCATTGGCCAAACTAAATCCGTCACCTCCCTAGGATCGGCCCGCATTGGTCCAAAATATTTCCTCGTCGTTTCTCGAAATCGGTGCCCAATTTGCGATCGGGTCTCTAGTCCACATATCGTTTTCCTAATTAGCCATTCTCTTCCGGTTAGTATCCCGAGTGCACTCAATTCCGGGCGAGACTTACTAAAATTAAATTAGAATAATATAAATCTCATCGATCTTGAAAATGGGTCGAAATTCAGGATATTACAACGCCTGATCAAATTATGTATGTGAAGAAAATTGTATAGTTATTTAATACATGGTGATATGATAAAAAGGAAGATCGCGCAATATGTAATTGGCCTTGCTTTTTGCTCATATTTCTTCCAAATCTCATCCACTCTCCTTATATTACATATCGTTAACATATTCTTCTATAATATTTTCTGTACATTACTTGATCATCTATCGTGGACCCATCTAAAATTCTTCATTAGTTTATACATTAGATTAAAACTTGTCATTACATAATGGTGTCGTTCTTTTTTTCTTTCTATCGTCATAGTATCGATAGGAGGTGTACTTACATTGACATCAAGATTGAAAAATTCACAAAATTAACATCCAATGCCAACAAGATAAACAAGGTATTACATGATAAATAATCACAATCGCTCGATGTTGATGCCAATCGACTTGTGGGTCATGGAGAAGAAGTACAACACATACATGACCAACACATACAAGGAAGGCAGTGAGGCGGATCGGGCACACCCATGTGGTTTGTGACATCGGAGATGTATTCATGATGTTCAATTATTACCTAGTCAGATACTACATCGGTCAACACCCATTTTGGATGGCTCCTCTTCTTTTTTATGTATTAGTGGATGTGTTGTGACCTTCCTAGACGCGAAACATCAAAAGGAAAGCTAATGGATCACTAAGCCCACAAACTTAGCGTAGACACTCCCATTTCCATACCAACCATAACTTTCAGATTTTGTTTTGAAAAATTTAAACATGTAATTCGATTTATCCAGAAGTTGCCACTAATATGTTATTGGCAGGTTAATTACACACCTAAGTAAAGTGTGGGATAGAACTTTATTTCTACAAACAAGAGATTCATAGATGCAGGGACTTGGTCACGCTAAATAAATCTAACATCATTTCGGTACCTTTTTTCTTTATTGTAGTCTTGGTTGATTTTATGCCTAAAGCCTCAAACATGCAATGAGCAATCATGCGGGTGCACAAGCAAGAATGTAGCACTCAATAATTAAAGCATGTAAATAAATTACTTAATGGAAGGAAAGAACCTCGTTGCACTAAATAACAAGGTTTTGCAGCATGTCAACCTAAAAGCAAGATAACAATGTGATGCATGCATGAACTAAATATGATTTCTAAATGCAATGTCTATTTGTTCTTTTTGGGTTTTTCTTGTTTTGAAGATTAAACTATGTGCAATTCATGAAATGTGACTATTAATCTACATGATGTGATTTTAATAAAACATTAACATTAAATTATGACTCACTAAATGATATGCATTATGTGACATGAATATTCTGAAGCTAATAAATCCTATATGCAATCTATACGACATTTTATTTGATTTTGATATTTTCAATGAAAACTATTGATCATCTTAAATCTATACATCATATTATGTGTTGTTATCCTAAACATGAATTATGAACACACCTAAGTTCTTAATATGACAATGACACATAATATGCCATGTAAATGTAACAATTAATTAATCAAATGATGCATCAAAATATATGTCCCATCGATAACTCACCAAAACAATTCAATGACATATTACCTTAAATGCAATCACAATTTATTTAATCAATTACACATAGTAATCATAAGTCACGAACAATACATGAGATAGTTGAAGGTGTTGAACTCTGGCGATGTCGCAGGGGTTTGCTAGCATGTATGATGAAGCCTCCCCCATTGGCTAAGCGAAGGTGTGTTGTCTGATGTAATCATCTGATGGGAAATCAATTCCCCTTAGCCCCCAAGATGATAGAGCGTCATACCTTTTTTAATTTTTTTCTCCATCTCTCTAAAAATCATCCATTTTTTTAATGTTCTGTGTAAGCACCCCCAAGGAATAAGTCATGTTCTTTCTTTTATAAACTTGACTTTTTATCTTTCTTGCAATCCTTTCTTTCCTGTTTTAGATTAAATTTATTTTGCTTCCTGCATGACCAACTTTCTTCCCTTTCCCTCGAATATATCTTTGTTATTTAGCCTCTCGATATTTTTTCTTTACTTGACCAAAGATGTCTTTCTTTTTTCATGTTTCCTTGTGTTGAAAAAATCCCTTATGTTATTTTGAAGATGACAAAATAGTTAAAGACTACTAATATGTGTATTGATTGAACAGTACCGGACGATTCCAATATGAGGAGTCTCTACCACTGTCAAGAATGCTCTGAAAATATCAAGGGACCGATGCTGATATTAGGGGTGACTAAGATATTGGGCGTTGAGATGTTTGCAAGCTAAAAGGATCTTCAAATAAGATAAACAATTGGAAAGACCTGGATCAAGAGTGAATAAGCCAAGAAGAATGGGGATGTTTATGAAAGCTTGGAAGAACCATGTGACATTCTGAATTTCGACCCACTTTCGGGATTTATGAAGTGATATTATCATCAATGCACTTTCTATTATATCTCGTTCGGAATTGGCCATTCTTGAGAATACTAACCGTTAGGGAATGGCTAATTAGGATTTCGGTACGCACGACCTAAGAACTTGAACCAGGATTGATATTTCGACCATGAGGATTTATGAGGGGATATTTTGGGCCATTATAGGCCGATCCAAGAATGATTATTGAACAATTTAACAATGTTATACAATTGAGTCATGGGTGATTCGGTTTAATCGTTGTATACATTCCAAACGTTCCAAAGTCAATTTCTAACGATAGTGTCGTTTGGAACTAGTAATTGACCCTCGTGACCATATGACAACAGAAGTCGCCATGGCCCAAGTAAACTTAAACGTGGATTGATATCTAATCAACCACGGGTCGACACATATAAACCCTAAAAGCCGCCCATTAGTTTGAGATACATGAAAATCGCGTTTGATCGATTTAGGGGTTATTTTAGGGGTTATGGTGGAGGCTGATTTGAGGATATTTTAGTGGCTGGATTTGATGATTATAGGACTGATTTGAATGTTAAGATAGGTAGGTTGTGTAATTTGGGCTTAAGCATATGATTAATGGGGTTAATTATGCTTAATTTGGCTAATTATGGGTGTTTTAACTAAAATTCGTGGGTTAATCTTGTGACTGCAGAAATTATATGTTAGGGGCTGAATTGGGTGACTTGGATATTGATTATAAGGCCCCCATTGATTTTGGATTGATTAATGGTAATTTAATGGCTCAATTACCTTGATTATGCTCTAGATTTTAATCGTACAGTTTAGATTAAATTAGGATGTGATAAAACCTTGATCATGTGGCTGATTTGGGATTTGAGGTTGATCGTATGATTTTGATTGACAACCGCATGGCTAATTAGTCGATTATGTGCCGATTAAAGGCTTAACGACGATCGTGCGGTGAATTGACTGTTTAATGACGATCGCATGGTTAAATTGTGTGATCGAGTGGTTAATTTATTTAATCATGGCTGAGTTTATGGACTATGGCTTGATCGTGTGGTTGGATTGGTGATTTCGCGGACTAGAGAGAAGATTGTATGTTAAAATTGGCGTTTATATGAAAAACGAGTGCGATTCATGGCATATTTAATTATAGTAAATTGCATGTCATACACACTTGCATTGGCTAACTAAAGAAGATTAAAATTGGCCATGCGTGGTTGTTTACGTGTGTGACCATGATGAGTTCCGTTTGAGACGAGTTCTAGATGATGTCCGACTAAGGCTCAGATGCTGTCTAGTAACCGATTTGTGGGGGGGAGGGGGGGTTCGATCCCAGACATTGCCGATCACGGTAGAGGCGGGATCGATGCTCCTAAATGGAATGCCGTTCGGTACCCGACTTGTCGGGAGGGTTCGATCTCGGATGTTGCCACACCCAAAGTAGTGGGGTGATACCTAACTATGCCAGAAGACCGGCGGGAGTTCGGTGTGACCTATGGTGGGTCGTTAATAATCTTGACAATTTCGTGTGTTTGTGTATACGGCATGTTTGTGCTTGATTATGGGATAAAATCGTGAGGCACGGTATGGAACGGGTCGAAGTTATTTCATCTTATAATCAAAACTCGTGTGAATGATTAAGTATGTTTGGATTGTTTGGGTTATTATTATTACTGTTACGCATTTGATAGTGTGACATGCTTGTTATGCGATTCGAGACCCTACATAGTGGGTGATACCATTATTCGTTGTTATGGACTTACCCTATTGGTTAGAATTGCATGATTAGGGTGCCGGAGGTACGTATTGCCCTAATCGAGGTATAGGTAGTTTACTTATTGAGATTATATCTCATTCCCCATTGTTAAACATTTCAGTTCCTCGACCTTGACCATGACTGAGCCTCTACTGCATTTCGGGGTACCAACGTAGATGAAGCATTAGGTGACTGAGTACCCTACTGATGAGGATAGAGTATATGAGAAATATGAGTGTACTGTTTAGGTTGATGATGGGGAGGAGTACTTGACGGCTCATAAATATATGGCGTGGTTCGTGCGAGATGGAGCTCAGAAGTTTGGTCCTCTCTAGGGATTTGATCTTCCCCCGAATGATGGATTAGGAGAGTGGGATCTCATGGAGATTGATCCCCCTGACGGAGTAGTGGTTGATCCCGAGCTAGCACCGATGGTGACCGATGATTTAGTACCGGAGTTGGCGCCTTTACCGCCTGGCTCTTATAACGATGTATCTGACCCGACTTCACCTGGAGCACCACCATGATGTCGTGGAGGTTTTTGATAGGACTAGGGATTCCCATATTTTTGGAGTTGTTTGTGGATAGAATAGCGGAGTAGATCAACCACCCTATCCCTTTTTGAGTATGTGTGGTCTGGTTTGTGGCCTTTGGAAGGGTTTGTACTTGCTACTGCTGTAAGTAACGTTGATATTATAAAATGGTTTGTTAGTTTGTTTAATTTCTCTCTCTACTGTCTCATTTGAACGTATGTTGATTGGAGTGTTCATTTGGCTTCTGTGTTTATTCTCTGTTTTTTAGGGTTTTGGGTCGGCGACAATTTCTGGGACTCGCATTCTTATTGACCATGGTGGGATGTTACATGTTTGTGGGGTACGGGGCATGACAAACCAAGACAAGGTGAACAATTAGATGGAATTCAGTGATGGTGAACAAGTCTAGAGCGAGGGTATTCAATAAAGCTTAGAAAAACCATGAAGGAGAATAGCTTGGTAGAGTCATAATCGTCAATATGCAAGGAATGACCAGAAGATAAATCTGTAGGACTGTTATCGAGAGAAGCAGATTGATGGCGGAAGTAGCTACTAATATCTAAGAGGTAGAAGACACGTGACGTCTTCAGGGCTTTTAATTCAAAAAAATAGCATTAGAGTTTATCAAGAGCAGTTCTACCATTAATGAGTAGGAGAGAGACTCTAACAAAAGTACACTGACACTATTTTGGAAACTACCATTGTCGGAGAGACATTATGAATGTCAAAGAGTCCTATTAACAAACTTAGCGACATTTTGCTGCTAGCAACTGTAGAACCAATGGCTACTTGAGGATTTCAATGAGTAAAGGTCATCAGAGGATGAATGACTACATATCGAGTTCCAGAGAAGTAGTTGAGTTGGGTGGAAACGAACAATATGAGTCATGTGCTTTGAGCGTTCTTCTTTGCTTTGTTTATGTGACATCCTGAAAATTAGTCCATTTGGAATTTATAAAATACTGAGTTTTATGAAATGTGGTCGTAGTAAATTCTAGCCCGGAACTGATCATTCCTGGGATACTAACCATTAGAGAAAGGCTAATAGAGGAATTAAATTCGCGCGACTAAAGAAAATTCGATCGTGAATTGATTTTCGACTATGAAATTGCTGAAGTGATATTTTGAACCACTGTTGACCGATCCGAAGATAGTTAGGGGTCAATTCACCACCGTCATAATAGTGGATTGCGGGTGATTTCGCTGGACCACGAAATGACTTGACGAATTATCCTGAACCTATACCAAACGATCGTACCCCTCGGATCTAGTGATTGATCTTCACAATTTTAATGTCAACCAAGGTCGTTACATACCGAACAAACTTACACGTGACTCGATTTATTGTCAGTCACGGGTCGAATATGCGAGTTTTCCCAACAAGCCGCCCGTTAGCTTGAGAAACGCTCGAGTTGCGTTTAATAAAATTTAATTATTGAATTTAGCTCATTTTGGACATCGGAAAATCAGGAAGTCACCACGTGACGTTAGGACGACGTTGCTGAGGACACGTGCGATTTTTGGGTGCGCCCGAATCCTTCAGAAAAATTCAATTTGTTCAAGAAACGGAGAAAGTGATCAAAATATCCTTGGGAATTATAAAAGGGTATGCTTTATGGAAGATGGGCATTTTGGTAATTTTGCCCTAACTTTTTGGTTGGACATTTTTACCCTTGGATTTTTGAGAAATTACAAGATTACCCTTAGATATTTTTGGGTAAGAATCGATTTGGACCGTCGATTTCAAGATAAGATCGAATCTGGACCGTTGATTGAAAAGATTAGACAAGGGCATGATGGTCATTTGCCATTTTGGTCTAAAGATCACTATTTGAGTCAAGACCCATTTATTCTCTCTCTTCTCACTCTCTCTCCCTCTCCCGATCTCTCCCCCTCCCCTTCGGCCGCCTCTCCCCATGCCGAATCGCCGATCGCTGGCCATCGCCTCCTTGCCACATAGTCTACGCTGCCGTCCGATCACCGCCACCACCGTCCCAAGCCGTCTATTTGTCTCTCTCTCTTTCTCTCTCTCCCTCCCCGTGTGGCCGTGAGTCACGGCAAGGAAGCCGCACCGCCGATTGCTACTGCCAAGCCACACTGCTACTCGCCGCCATCCCCGCCGCTCCCGATTAAGTGCCGCCGCTTTCAATTCTAGCCGATTTAGTCTAGAACTCGGTAAGTCGCGCTCTAAACCCGATTTAGGAGATTGGGTATCGACGGATGATTATTTTAGGGTGAAATCGAGTTTATGTGGGTGCGAAATTGTATGATTTAAGATTGGAATTATGTGGTGGGCCTTAGGATTTAATTTTTGGAATTTTTGGTGGAATTTTTGGGGCCGACAGTGGGCTGTGAGTGACTGTTCATAGGGCTGTGATGGACCGATCGGGACGTGAGTTGGATTTTTAGAACTAGTAATTAATGGTGAGAAAGTGTCGTGAAGGACCGGAATTGATCCGATGCCATTTGGTTGGAGAAAAATGGCAATATGTGTGTTTAAGGCGTGTTGAATTATTACTAAGTTGTGGTAATGAATGTGAGTGCATGGTTGTGTAATTGTATGATTGAAATATGCTTATTGGGTGCACGCTTGAGTCAGACTGAATTAATTACTCATTTGGCCATATCGAATGCTTTGTGAGCATGATTTGCGTGTGAATTGTTGCGTGCACGGGCCACGTGTGACTGGTTAATTGAGTGTGGCAAGTGATTGCTGAGCATGTGAATAAGCGAGAAATTGTGCGTGGCATGGCATGTGTGACCGTGGGAATTATGCCGTCCTGAGGCGTGTATGTTTACGTGGGACGATGGCCGGTATTACTAGAAGACTGCTAGCCTGATGCGTGTACTTTAACACGGATTGCGTAGTAGGTGGTACATGTTGAGCTTGAGGCGTGTACTTCAATGTGGGTTGCGTAGTAGGTGGTAGGTGTTGAGCTTGAGGCGTGTACGTTACGCGGGCAAGATACATGGCCTGAGGTGTGTACGTTAACGCGGGCCTTGAAGTGTTGTGATAAGTGGTCGCAGTGTACCTGAGGTGTGTACTTCAACATGGGTCACTGGCGAGGAATGTAAAAAAGAGACAATGAGAACGGAATGAGTGCACGACATGAGATTTGCATATGCTTGTGATTGTGTGTGAAATACCTACTATGTGATGGTTTGGCGTGTGTCGCGACCCGACCTCTCCTCGGGAGAGGTCTCGACCGGTACGTGCTAAGTCTAGGTTCAGGACTTAACTCGGGCTCTCCCAAGCCCATACCATATCACGACTTAGGGTTTAAGTTTTTAACATGTTGGTAGTTTACATGCAGGAGTCGCCACTAATCGATTTGGGGTAGGCCGATTAGAAACCCAAATAGGGTGATGGGAGAATCACCCTATTCCTACGAACCAGAGATTAACTAGATTCGGGGACTTGGTTACACTAGTTAAATAACTAATGCCCTTTCGGTACCTTTCTACCCTGTTCAAATTTTTTGAAAACATTTGTCAGGCAATTTGGATTGATTTTAGGACCTTTCTCCTATTATGTGAGGTGATCGAGCGAGTGCATAATCAGAAGCGATTAGCAGTCAAATGCAGGCATGCAACCTAAGATTCTAACTAAGTCAGATGACATTCGAAAACACGACAACTCATGCAATTGTATTAAAACATGCATAATAATAACGCAACAGCAGGCTTATCTAATTAAACATGCAACTTACGCGATTAAATAAAACACGCATAATACAATAAAAGCACACAAACATGCCATAAGGAAAAAAAAGAAAATTTTTTTAAAATTTTTTTTTAAAAAAAAAATAAAATAAAAACGAAAATCTGAAAAACCCTTTTTTTAAAAAATTTTTTTTAATGAAAACGAAAATCTGAAAACAAAATTTTTTTTTAAATTTTTTTTTAAATTTTTAAATTTTTTTTAAAAAAATAAAATAAAATAAAATAAAATACTAAAAAAAAGAAACGGGTCGGCGGATCCGGGTCGGACCCGACCCGGGTCAACGGGTTCGACCCGGGCGTTGACCGGGTCGGATCGATCGACCCGGACCGGGTCGGAACCGACCCGGGTCAACAGATCCGACCCGGGCGTTGACCCGGGTCGGATCTGTCGATCCGGGTCGGTCGGAACCGACCCGAGTCAACGGATCCGACCCGGGCGTTGACCCGGGTCGGATCTGTTGATCCGGGTCGCATCCGACCCGAACCCCACAGACCCGCGAAGGGGGAAGGACGCCGGCGGCGCCGAAATTGGCCGTCCGCCGGCTGACCCAAGGCGGCGCCGCCTCCCTTTTGGCTTCAGGGAACACCGACGAGTCTTGCCGACCACCTGGGGTCGCCGTCCGGCCACTTCCTCGCCGGCCGGCGACCAAAACAAAACCGGCCTCACTGAGGCAAATCGTCGAACAGGTGGCGGGCGTGACGAAAATGAGCAGTTTTCGACATACCTCGGGGATCCGGCGCACTCCGACGACCTACCTTGGCTTCGACGGCGACGTATGAACGGCGGGGGACGACGGCATGGGCCGGGAATCACGCGACACGACTGGCGCAAGTCCCGGCCCGAGCATGTCAAGAAACAGAGGAAAACAGGGGCGCTTCTCGGCTGGGGGGCTCACCGGTCGACGGTACGGCTGGGGGACCTTCCGGCGGCTGCGCGAGGGACGGCGAGGCTGCTGGGTGCTCCTCCGACTCCGGCAAATTCTCGGCTGGGTCTCTCTCTCTCTCTCTCTGTCTCTGTTTCTCACTCTCTCACTCTCTCCGTTTCTCTCTCTACCTCGCCGACCCGGGCTCTCTCTCTCCATTTGGCTTTTATAGACGACGACGGCGATCCTGTGCTCCCCCACGTCGGCTGACGACGGCCTGCAGCAGCCTATGCCCCGCGAATTCCGCGGCCATAGGCTGTCGCAGGAGGTAAAAAAACAAAAGAAACAGGGAGAGGTGAGGGGGGAGAGGATAAGGGGAGAGCCGGGAAACGGGGAAGACGGGACTGGCCATTAATGGCCAGTCCCTGTGGCGTGCTGCCCCGGGCTGGATGACGACGATGGTGAGCGGCGCCACCGTGCGTCGGCGTGACGCGCGAACAGGGGAGAGCAGGGGCGGTCTCAACCGGGGAAGGTGAAAGAGGAAGGAGGCTGGGCTGGGCGGAGGAGAAGGAAGGCGCTGGGCGAGCCGGGCCTGGGCCCGCGCGAGGGAGAAGGAAGGCGAGGCAAGGCTGGGCCTGGGCCGCGCAGAAAAGAAAAAGAAAAAGAGAAGCTGGGCCGGGCCTGCGCAAAGGGGAAAAGAAGGGAAGAAGAAAAAGAAAATGGGCCGGGTCGGCCCGGCTCCGACCCGGCCCGACGCGATTTTTTTCTTTTTTCTTTTCTTTTTTTTAATTAAAATTAATAAACCCTATTTGTACAAATGCCTAATGTCTATATGCAATGCATGTAAAATTGAAAATTTTTTTGTTTTAGGAATTAAATAAATTAACTCCTAAATTTTGCGTAATTAATTTTGGGCAAATTAAAAATAGGTGTCAACAGCGTGTATGTGTTTTTGTGTTTTGGGATCGTCTGGAGGTACGTGATAGCCTAAATAGGGTTTAGGGGTATACTGAGATGTAGTCTCATGGTTATTTCAACCAACATTTTCAGAACTCTGACCTGAGCCATGAACCCTCTGCCATCGCCACCAGAGCGTTTTGGGATACCAATGCACACCGAGTATAACACTACAGAGTTTCCTATGGGTGGTGGTATGACCTGGATTAAGCACACTACGACCGTTTTTGTAGAGGTAGGACTACCTTTATGGGAGACCCATGTTTATACTGCTTGGTATTTTCGGGACGCAGCTAGGGATGAGTTTGGGCTCCTTAGGGGTTTCGATGTTCCGTTTGATTTGGTTGGAGATTGGGACCCGTCTGCCATACCTACGATAGACGGAGAGTTGACCAGTGCAGAAGTTAGTTTAGCTTAGTCTGGACTACATCTAGAACCTGCAGCACAGGAGTCGTCAGAGGCTGAGCACAAACCTGAGCCCGAAGCGTCGCAAGCTGAAGTTGATCCAATGGACGTAGACTTAGAACCAATCCCCGAGGAAGAACCAGAGGATGTGGAGCCCGAAGTAGAACCCGAGCATGAACCTAATGAGTCTGAGGAGCCTGAGGAGAACTGGAGTATATACTCCCATTTGAACAGTATATGGATCTCAATTTTGTGCCTGAATTCAATTTCTTTGATGTACTCGCTGAGGAAGATCAGGACGAAGTTCTAGTGGAGTCGGGTGACATCAATCACCCGATTGAGATCGAGGCAGAGCCGGAGTCCTCAAAGGAGCAGATGGTTCGAGAGTTCGGAATCGGAGGACGAGGAGTCAGACTCGAAATGGACGCCAAGTGTTGGTCGTAGGGGCTAGTGTTGAGGAGAAAAATCAGGCTTTTGATGAGTACCATTTTTTGAGGAAAGAATGCCAAGTCATCAATTCTTTTTGATATCGATAGTTTATAGTATGGTGTGCGCTTGTATATTAAGGTTTGTAACATTGTGAATATGGTGGCATAAGTTTGAATGAGAAATGAAAATGTATATTCTCCCTATTCTCCCCCAATTTTAATAGTCCTGGTGTTTTGTGGTTTCCGCTGTTGAATTAAATCTCTGATGATTGTAAATGAGGTCGGCTATAACCTGGGACATCGCACTATTTCGACTTGAGCGGGATGACGCGGGCTCGATGGGATTTGGGGCGTGACAGTTTAGTTTGTTAGTTGCTGTGTATTACTCTTGTCAATGTTTGTGTGGTGTTACTATTTGTAATTAGTGATAAGGGGAAGTGCACAAGAGTGATAGCAGTACATGAGTGATATTGTGATCTATTGGAAAGGCGATAATTGCTAATCGTAACTTCTCTTGTTAATAGCGGATTACGGCCTTGTTATGACTATTAACATTAAAAGTAGATGTAGGTTTGGGAATGAAGCCGAACAGCTATATATCTGCTTGTCATAACTTCTATCTCTTCATTATGAGCCTCAGCTATTCATTATCATCAGTATTTATTCATCAGCAACACGCGCACCTTATTTCCATATTTTGTATATGCTACTATTTGAAGTTTAACTCGTTGTATTCCGCAAAAGTTCTTCATAGTTCCAAAACAACCTATTCAAACCCCGCCCCCTCTCTAGGATTTATTGTTCGCTCTAACAATTGGTATTTGATTCTCATTACTTGTTAATTGAAGTTTTAAACTCCAAAGCATAAAGATCTTGTTTTGACAAACCTTACAAGAGGTGATTTTACAAATTTTTGTTTGTTAACAATCCATTCTCTATACTCAAGATTTCTCAAATTACTTCGTTGCTATTGCAACCTTTCTTTTCCAGGGAAAAGATGAAGTTGTAGATGTAATGCCTAAAGGTGTGCCAACAGCCCTCAATTATTCGCTAGCTATCCAAGCCCTTCTCTCATGCGACATTGGATTTAGTTTTAAATTTGAGATTAATCCTAAAGGGATTCTACATGAGACAGTAGCCGCCACTAGCTTTTTCGAGGTTGGCTCGAAAGTAAGCGAGATACGGGAGTTTGTCTCACTTTCTATGGCATCAAAGTTTCCTAAGTTCGGGGACTTGATAGCTAATAGTCCAATTAGCGTCATTTCGGTACCTCTAACTTCATTTGGTTATTCATCCAAGTGATCAAATTGTCTTTTTCAATTATGAGTCCTAAATGCCATTTGATGTTGCTAAGTGTTCATGCATTGGTTTTTCTATGAGTTTATTATGATCCCAAGGCTTATTCTAACTATACTAAAAAGGAAAGGAACAACCAATGTATTGATAGTGCGAGAATTAAACACCCAAGTATAAACTCAAAGCAAAAGTGCGGAAATAAAAACCTGATACTTTTCGGGCAAAAAATATATATGGCCATGTTATATGCCCTAGGACATGATCCCCATGAGCTTGACCCAATACCAATCCGGTAAAGAATACACAAGACTTTGTTATTAAGCCCAAGGACAATAACCCTTGCGAGCTAAATTCCTGAAATCAAGTATGAATCTAACTCTAAACTTGAACGACGAACTCGGTAAGAGTTAACCACCAATCGACATGTAAAGATAAGGCATGCAACAAATGTGAAATGATTTGATCACATAAAAGAACCAACCCGGGGTCATGGCCAACTATTAACACCATCCCGGGGACACGTTCTTTGACTGAAAAGAACAACAATGCTTGCTGCCCCTGAGTTGGACATTAGCATATGGCCTTGTCTGTGTCCAGAAACGAGACCAAACAATGTTAGAAAAGATAAAAAATCAATAACAGGTCAACGTGTCGTCATGAACAACCAAAGCAACTCCCGAACGACTTCGAAATCCACCAAAGTCACCCTCAACGAATGTCGACCAGCAGCATTACGACACATATTCCATGCATGAGATGGTTATCCATAGTAAAGTGACGAGGAACATGATCGCCAACTCAAACCGACTCACATCTGAGCATGGAGAACACACCACTTAGTCCCACTTAATAAATATAAGACATGTACATGCATGGGTTAGGCGAGGAGTTTGCATGTATCCCACACAGTTCGAAATGGCATGCGAGTCCAGTCGAAAAACACTCATCAAGACCAAAGATTAATCTGGACAGCAAGTAATCATTGAATACAATCGTCGTCTTTCATCGGTCATAGTGACCAGAACATGAGACAAACGATTGTGCTTGCAAAGATTTTATGTTACAGCCAAATCAAGCCTAAACAAACTTGAGACTCTCCGTTTCTCATGGAATTAAGCAACTCTTTAATCTGGGCAGCAATCGCCTACTCTCGATTTCATGCAGTTATGTGAAGCGAAGTCCCTCAAAGCACACAAACCAGTCCCCACTTGTCCACCTCCGCGATCATGCGCCTGCACTCCTCTATCATACACCGCTCGTCCCCGATCGCCCCGAATGAATGAAAATGTTGGACTTAGCTTATCCGTGACTGCAATACAACAAGAAGGAAAAGGACGCATGCTCCAAGTATATGACTTAAAATCAGAAAGTCAATATATTCCCAAGCTTCAATTAATCAAGTTTATACCTACCCAACTGATGTGTTGGTGATGAAGACCAGAAAGACTGGTGGTGCAACTCCATTGAAAGGCGGCAGCATGTGAGTAAGCTATTCTCAACGCCAATATCTCTGCGAATCAACAAAAGTGGAACGACACGATTCAACTAAACCAGCTACAGAAAACCGAAGGAATGAAAATGTTGGACTTAGCTTATTTACTGACAACTGCCCCATCTTCTCCAATATTCGCCCATGTCTCCGGCATCATCGTGCAAGAGAACTCCCAAGCGACACTCACAATCACTGCGAACAAGAAGAAGGGCCTTTGGAAAATGATCTCATTGTACAACGACAATACATCATCGATAAAACTGCTCACATCACCTGATTAACACCAACGGCGATTGCACACTCCAGCGCATGCAACCTCTGCGGAAAGATCTTCGAGATGTACACCCATATGATCGGCCCCATCCCGATGGAGAAGACGGCCACCTAGGACAACGAGGTGATTCACATGACCCCCGCCAATATGGGTTTCATGTTGCTGTGGGCGATGATGGTGAGGCACATTCCAAGAGAGGTGAGCGACAAGATCATCTCGCCAACACTATTCAGCAACAATGGTTGCCGCCCAATCATTGCTGCGAGTAGCATTGGTGGGATGATCATGTCACTCGACTCTTTCAATAGGTGCCTCATTGTCATTGACCATAGCCACACGAAGCTCATGTGGGTGGTGACCATGTGCATCTCCTCGGTGTTGTCCTACGCGGCCTTCTTCTCCATTAGAATGGGACCAATCATATGGTGTACAGCTCGGAGATCTTCCCACTGAGGTTGCGTGCGCTGGGGTATGCAATCGGCGTTGCCCTGAAACAAGTGGGGAGTGGAGTATTAATGATGACATTCTTGTCACTATATATGGCGATCACCATCGATAGGGACTTATTCTTGTTCGTGGCCATATGAATTGAGGGATGTTTGCTGATGTGGATGAGGACAAAAAAGAATTGCTATGATGAATTTTCAAAGAAAAAAAGCCAACAAAAATTTCTTAGGAAATTCAATTCCCTTGAGAACAGGAAGTCTTTGATAAGTGGTTTTGAATTTTCTGTTTCGTCAATTTGAGTCCGGCCCCACTATGTAGTTTAGCCACTCTTTTACTTGGCCTTGCCTATATTTTTTGTGTCGTGCATGTTGAATACACATTTTGGAGGACTTCTAGCTAAGAATTAGGCAGTGCTTTTCATCTAGAATTTTGATTTACTCGTGATTAGAGAATTCATTGGTTTTCCACGTGGGAAGGGACTTTTGGGGAAGTAGGACAACATTCAACTCTGGAGAGACGAATTGAGGAGCTTTGCAGATATCTATTATCAAAATCCAAGACGTGGACGAAGTGCTCGAATTTGCGAAAGACTGTTATGAGGATTTAGATAGGGAGTAATTTTTGTGTTGATTATTGCTTCACAAATAATTTGCCAAATTTGTAGACCATTTAATGGAAATTTGGAAGGCAGAGGGATTTCTCAACGTGCATTCTTTTTGTTACAGGAAAATTAACATTACAAATGTGATCTCTTCTTTATACATCCGTCGCAACCTTCCCGAAGCGGGTTTGCCAACTAGGGAGATAGGTTTATAGGTCATGTCGAGTTGAGGACCAACAGTCCTCAATCGACGCCCATTCTCCCAAACCCTTAGCTCGACGTTGGAATTTCATTTTAATTGATTAATCCTATAAGAATTCTATATGATAAGGAGTCACCGCTAGCCTATTAAATTTGGCTAGAAACCAAATGAGATATGGGAGAATTCCTACACAACCATAGCTCTAGATTGGAGGACTTAATTACACTAGTTATTCAACTGATACCCTTTCGTTTCCTAACTTGGTTCATTGTTAACTAAGTGTCCCATGCGGTTTTTGTCCAATTATTAGTTCTAATGTTTTCGTCTGCTAAGTGTACATGCAATCTTTTTTATGTTTATTGTGGTCCTAGAATGTAACTTAACCAATCAATTAAAACAATGAATCACAATACAAAAAATGATATAAGAGCAATCACAACAAACCCATCAAGAATAGTGATGAAGAACAAATAAAAGGTAAGGTACGGTAAAATAACCCAATGTAGTGTCGGGTAAAGAACATCACAAGGCCTCATCTTAACTGACAGGAGAGCAACCCTATGAGCTAAAATCAAATAAAATCCAAAGTGTAATTCTAATTCTAATATCTAAAAGGAATCTATTGTTAATGAAAACTACAAAAGAGGAAAAACATGTATATGAACTAATCCTTAAATGCAAATCTAAAATTAATGCAATGAGATTTTGATCTTTTCAATTTTATACAAGTTTGACATTTTCTACATTTTTTCGTTTCATTTATTGCATTCGAAAAAAAAGGACTATCTAAAGTTTGGATTTGTTTCCAAAATTTAAAGAAAATATCTCCCTAAACAAATCAACCCAAACTAAATTCAAATTCAACTAACACTACAAACTAAGATGCAACCACCTAACTGAGGCATGCATTTATTTCTCCTTTTTTAATCTATTTTTAATTCCTATCAGTTTTTTTTATTATTTTATGATTTTTTTATTCCCTTTAATTTCTTCTTCCCCTTAATATTCTTCTTATACGCCCAAACACGTTGCACAACTCTTTACCGAAAAAAAAAAACACGTTGCACAGCTAAACTTCCTCTTCCTCTTCCTCTTTAAATATCTTTTTTTTTAGTTTTTTATTGCTTTCTTTCTTTTAGTTTCTTTCTTTCGGTCTCTTCCTCAGTCCATCACCTTAAGAACATGAACTCACACTTCGCTTGGTTTCCCTTTGCCTCTTTCATTTATTATTTCTTTCCAACGTCCTACAGAGAAATGATCAACTCTTTGCTTTGTTCATCATTCACCTAAGCTCTGTTCATCATTTTTCTAGCTTCAAAAACTTAACATCATAAAAAATCTTCATCTACCAGGGAACTGATTGTTACCACAATCCATATTCTAATCATCACTTATGTAATGAAACATGTTCAAATCACAAACAGGAACTCAATGGCACACGATCTTCAGGGAACCAGTAGTTAAGATTTCTCATCTTTGTTTCTCCAAGAACAGAGTATAGAGGTACTTACCTTGGAGATGCAGATGTTAATTTCAAAGGATGATCAAACTAAGAAGCTGAGTGAACATGTTCAAATCACAATCAGGAACGCACGATGCAGATGTTCACACTTATAAACAGCTACTTGCATCAACGGTTTGACATCAGAACAGCGTGTAATGATCGCAGATGTCCTTACTGCTGACCGATATAAGATGCTTTGACCTCTCTAATAGTCAATGGCCGTCCTTTCGAAGATGCTCTATTGTAAACTTCACTGAACAAAAAAATTCAAGAGGAAGTCACTACTACTGAAGAAACAAACAAACAAACAAACAAACAATATGGCACGCAATGCTCAGTTGCTGGCCAACAAGCAGAAAGCCAAAGCATTGCACAACACACTAGAGAAAGACGAGAAAACTTTTCTCACTGCATGCTGAATTCCGCGATTTTGTCAATGAATACTGGTGGAAGAAAATCAAATTTCTTTGGGGACCCCTCAAATTTCAGCAATGAATGCATTGTTATAACTGGACTAGTAGTCAATAGTAAATAAATTAGATGTTTAATGTATCAAAGGACAAGGCCTCTAATGAAGCTTACAAGTAAAGTTTGATTTCAGAAGGCATCTTCTGAAGTGGATCCACACCGTCCACATTTTCTCTCTTAGCTTCTGACCTCTGGGTTAAAAGTATGTCATGATCATCATCCGGAAAGGGCTCCGTGGGTTCTGGCATGAGCTCATCGATGGCCTTGGCAAAAATTCCAATATATGGCCGAGTATTTTCAGTGACCCATCTAAGAAATTCTTCATGTAAGTCCTTGTACTGCACACACGTTACCACAGCGTCAGAAGTAATTACAGAATATAAGAAACCTTACCATGTGAGGCGCAGAAACTTACATCGACTGGGTCCTCTAGCTCGATCTCAACAGCACGAATTTTTCTATTTGATACTTCTTGCTGAAATCGGGAAAGGCGACCCTTGTGTGAGTCATTTCAATTGGAAATAAAAAATTAACTACGCTTGATTCAATTGTAAATCTAGGGTTAATCCCTCTTTTATTACACACGAAAGAGATTCCGCAGCCATAGTTCACAGACATCAGATAAAGGACCGGCGTGATGTGAGATCAAGCACAGATCGTTTTCATTGATTTCACCACAAGAATGATTTACATCTTACAACGCTTAGAAGGACATCCGTATATAAACACTAGTCAAGAGGAGGAACTTGCGAGGACGTTCATGTACTTGGCTTCTCCATTTGCATCGGCAAAGTTCGAGAGGAAATCCTTCGCGATCCTGTTAGCGTCACACGTGAAACCCGTTTCACGTAACGCCACCGATTAATTCCACGGACACACACAAAAACATTGGGAGAGAGAGAGAGAGGAACCTTTTTCTGCCTTTCAGTCGAGGTCCTTCATGGATTCACTTCACCAAGTTCAGCCCCTCCCTTGGACTCAGCATAAACATGTCTTGGAGGCGTCAGCGTCGGCAAAGAAGGAATAAGCAGGAGCCGAGTTCTTCGAAGTCTCCGATAAGAAAACACGGTAAAACAGTGGCGCAATCAGTGATGCTCCGGAGCGGCACGGACCAGGCGCAAGATGTGGCCGCACACCAAGGCAGGTAAGGATGCGGTGCTCCTCGCTGGACCTGCTGCTGCGCATGAAGGTGGGGGTCATCAGGATCAGCTTGGCTGATGCTTCGGTGCAGGGACACCAGGAGGGAGCAACGTTGGCAAAAGACCGCAAGAGATGCCCAGAAAGCTCCTGAGTTCGTCGGACGGTGGCTGGAACTCGCGGTGGCGGGGTTCGCTGAACACGGTGTGAGCGCTGGATGGCCGGCTGCGGCAGCGGGAGTGATCATGAGAGTTAATCAAAAGGAGAAAAGCTGAAGGATCGTCACACCCTTACCATCACGGTGATGATGACCTTGTTTTTAGCCACCTTCTTTCTTAGATTTTTCAATCCCTCTCTCTATCAGATTTTTCAATCTACAGAGATCCACGAAATTTCCGCCGCTTTATGAGGGATTGAGCGAGTCATGAGGTGTCACAAAAACCATTTTCATCCATCGTAACTATCTCTAGATTCATAGTGAATTTGTCACGTTTTCCTAAACAAGAAAAATCCAAAAATGGAGAAAGGTGAGAGAGTTCGATCCAGATATGAATGAATCAAACAAAAGGTCTCAACGCAGGACATATTATTGGTTTATAAGTCATAAAATCACTTTGACCGAGGTTAAGAAGAGTGACGAACGGAATCGTCATTTAATCGTGAGGAACAGTGTCATTTCGTCTTGGATGTGTTTATTATGCACTTCCACCCACTATTTGCCGCATTGAAAGCTATATCGATATGTATTCGTTTCAAACGGTGGATGTTTTTGTCCGCCAAGTAAAAGTTTATACATCTTTTTGTGGCATTTGAATACTCGCCTATGGTGTCATACTCATTTATTTCGTCTCTAATTTAACCTTAAAGATAACGGCTTGATGATATCAATGACGGTATAATAGGAACTCCCTTAAATTTTGAAAATAGCACCGGGAGAAACCGCTCTTTGCGAATCGAGATGCCAATTTTGCGTATTCTTCATTGTCGCTATTGATGCAAGACACCTTCCTGTAACAGGGATTTAGAAAGGAACACATCATGAGAAAAAATATATCCTTCTCTTCCTCGAGCGAGGTTAGAATGTCCAGTAATCTTTGTATACTCGTGCTTTCTTTTCATCTTTCTTAGGGACGGCTTCTCGTGGTCTAATTATATCAAATGAATTATATCAATCCGAATTTAAGGAAAGAAGAATATATTTTTTTTATTTCTTCAACGGTGTTTGCTATATAAGATCTCATTCGAACCACCTGCCTGGGTGGCGCTGCTGGAGCGGACGCTCTTCCTTTCGCGAAAAGTTTAGCGTTCGAATCCCGGGCGCCGCAGGGTGACTTAACCGGTGGCACGTGTAAGGTGGCTAGCACGTGTCACCCCCAGGGTTTACCTCCCAGCTGTCGGCCGTGCGGGGGTTCTCTGGGTTACAAAAAAAAAAAAAAAAGATCGCATTCGATTTATAGGTAGGAACCAAATTTGGTTTAGACCAAAGTACATGTATTTTGGTTATCTTCTCACCAACGTCCCGGTCTATTTTAATCCCATCTCGTTTTATGAAATTATCATCTTTCTTAAAATGTCCATATCTTTTTTTTTATGACATAACTTTTTATGCCTTAATATAGTGAACCTCCACCATGATTTATAAAGTAAATTTAGCTACTTAATCTAAATGAGATTTGGTTTTATTATATACATTAAATTGATGTTACGCATAATACTTTAGCAATCATGACTGACCGCCTACAAGAATCCACATAATCTGAAGTTATAACAAAATTGAAGTTGAAAAAAAGTTAATAGTGTTTAAACTCTTCTCTCCCGAATCTCTTTTCGACTAGAATTTAAGTTAGTACTTTCATAGACCTTCCGTATGTCCAACAGACAAATTATTTTTTGTATTTTCCGCTCTCACTCAACAAATAATTCCAAATAATATGCATCTAATATAAAACTTGGCACTAATATAAAGAGAATAAACGCGTGGAAACGGATTCTGCCTACTTATCTATTTAATTAAGGCTGCACTTTTTATACTTTTTATACTCCTTTTTTGGCTAAAACACTCCTCAATACAGTAATTTGACTATATGGCCCTTTAAGGTCTCACTTTTTAGCATCCCTCTTCCGTCAATGTTCTATGAAAGTGTTCCATTTTTTCTGGTCATGTCCCCTTTTTTTTAATTTTCTATTTCTTTTCTTGTGGGTCCCACATTCTCTCATGTAACCACACAAAGCAATAGAGAGATAGAGAAATGGAGACTTTCACGCTTATGTAGGCGGAGGCGGCTGAGATGATTCTCATGACCCAAGATCGCACCTTCTCAAGCCACTGAATGAAGGCTCTACGCCACATATATTATGGCAAAAAGGGCATCGTGTTCACGAAGAGTGGCACATACTAGTAGGGCATGAGGAGGATATACACTCTACATCTCATGAGCCTAGCGAAGGTGGAGTCGTTCGCGTTGTGAGGAGGAGGAGCTAGTAAGGGTGATGGGAAGGCTGAGGGCGACGGCCTTGAGGCATACTTTATGCAATTTAAGACACTTCATAAAAAAAAATTCTTCTCTGCACAAATAATCGATGAGATTGGCAGAAGCAGCGTTGCTCACAAGCAAGTCCTCTTGGCATTTCATTACCTCCCAGAGCTTGAGAATAATTTTTTTCGCCTTCTCCCCATCTAGCTATCGAAGAAATCCACTGACCAATATGCTATATATCCAACAATTGAGCCTTATACCATCTTCAACCATTTCATCAAGTAGCTTTTGTGCAGCCCTCACCGTGCCCGCCTTACATTACCCATTGATCAAAGTAGTGTGAGAAATGCAACTGAGGCTATGCCCCGTGCTCCTCATATCTAGAAACACCCTATGCCCAAAAGGTAGTCTCGAAATATAGCACTACTGATCAATTAGCAAGTTCAAATTAGTCAATGAACACATGTACCCGAGCTTCACATCAGCCAAACACCTAATGACCTGCAACATGCCATGTGGGCTGCAAGAATCGAGCAATCTAGCAACGATCAAGTTCATCTGTGATGACATATACAGACCAAACAAAGGAGACGAACCGATGATGTACCTCCTCGAACCGTTTCACATCGCAAAGAGCATGAAGAACATTACTGAGGGCTTCGTCGACGTCTCGATGGTGGGTCCCTGACTAGGATATGCGAGCACAGGGGCATGACCTTTTTGATTCTCCATTTCTCTACCTCTTGAGAAAAAACGAAGAGAATGAAGAATATTAAAGAAAGTGAACATGGGACCCACAAGAAAAAAAAGTAGAAAATCAATAAAAAAAAAAATAAAAAAGGGACACGGCTAGAAAAGGGGGAAACTTTCTTAAAACAGTGGCCGAGAGATGCTAAAAAAGTGAGACACACAAAGGGTAATATTGTCAGAACATTGTGTTGAGAAGTATTTTAGCCAAAAGGAAGGGAAAAAGAGTTAATCGTGGGCATCAGATTTTAGCGATTATATAACCGACGGCCTACTATATCTTTTGTTCAACAAAAATTAGACTATGTGGGCTGAGGCCAACTCAAATGTTTTGCTAGCTCATTAAATTAAAAACATTTCAACAATAGAAAAATGAGATAGAATTTGGAAAAATGGGATTAATGTGGAACAAGGAAAAAATCGATCATTAAAGCAGATGGAAAACAGTTGAACGAAACACAAAAGGCTTGCTTTATGCGGTTTAACATGTATATATTATAAATGACTTTTATTTACATATGTAGTTAGTTTAAATCATAATGACGATGCTTGTATATCATCATCTCGAGAGTGCTAGTAGAAAGAAAAAATTATATTGATAATATTTTCATGTACATAGATTCAATGTTCTTTACTCGATATATATGAATGGGGCGGTTGCAAAGTAGAAGGTTCGAATATGTTATGTTAAAGAAAAAAACCTTGTAAATTATATATGTCCTTTTAGTCGATGTTGCGAGCAATCATATGCAAGTCTCCAGCCAAATCCATATGGCTCTATCACATATTGGTATAGTACATTTACTATCTGTCCCACGACTAACCTATGTGTATATCACATAATCAATCATTTTCGAGACCCCCAAATAGATATGCCAAAACACACGCTAACATTACAAGACCTAAAGTGGAAACAAATGCTTCCACGTGTTGTCTCCACATCATCTAAGCCATTGACACAGAAATATATTCAATGACATGCATCAACGATTAAGAGGTGGTTGACATTGGGACATCAATGAGAGTGTCGTATGCAGTAGAGTATATTCGTCCATTTATAAGCACTCCAGAATAAGAGACATTCAATAAGGCTGTTGCCCCACGCAGTTCCCCACTAGGTCATAGTTGCAAGTCATGAACATGTCCCCGCCATTGCAGACCACACGGGCGCACCCGATTCACCTCGTCGTCTTCCAGACGATATGCATGTAGTGGACGCACACTAGGCCTTCCTCGCATGTGTTGTGTTGGTCGCGTACGTGTAATACTTCTCCTCAGCGGCTCACGCGGCCACTGGGTTGCTTGGCGTCCCCGACGTATGACCTGCCTTCCGGGAACGAATGCTCCGCTCTGCAGTCCGACTTCCGCTGGCCGGCCCACCACCTCGCGTACCCCCGGCGAATCAACAAAAGAGGAACGAAATGATTCAACTAAACCAGCTACAGAAAACTGAACGAACGAAAATGTTGGACTTAGCTTATTCGTGATTTTTGCTTATTTTCCTCGCCGATGAACGCCACAAACAGGACAACAGGGCATCACCGAAAGTACCGCACGTAAAAACGTAAGGAAATCAACTGGAATCAGATATACTTAACAAATCAACTGACAACAAGCGATTTATGCCATCACGCTTTCAGATCTGAGGATATCATTGTCTATTTCTAAGCCGTGCCTGTAAGGCATTTTATCAAAGCTGCTACAAGCGCTCGAGCCTACAACTGAAGCTTTCACGAACGTCTATGACCGTAATCGGGACTAGGAAAGGGCTCTTCGAGTGAAACCCAGCAACTTTGCGGCTTTTGATCGCGAAACATAGTACTACTTTCGGTGCTTCTTCAAACATGAATCCGACAAATGGTGACGGACAGCGACTAATAGCGTCAGCAGCTACTGGAATTAGGGTCTACAAGTAATCTTCAACCGAGATCTAATCGTTTGAAAACTTTTGGTCACGGAATAAAGGAAGACTGTGTTATATTGTGATCCCACGTTTAGGAACCCACGTTTTCTCTCTTTAAGTGACGGTTATCCACATTCAGTTTTTTCCACTCTTCGTACCCCTTCGGTGATAACCGCCCTCTTCAGTAACCGCCTTGATGGGAAGCGGTTTTATAAGGACGAACGTTCATTCTACAAGGGCAGACACAAGGTCTAACGCAAACCCTCTCATTTGGAAATACACCATTAGTACGCGAGAGGATTGGGTTAGTAGAGTGCGCCCGTAATCGCCCTCGAATTGACGTTGAACTACCGTGAATTTCCGACGAACGTAAAATTAAACAATGGCTGGAGGTTAGTTTATATTTCGATCCTGTTTTCCGCGTTTGATTTTAATTGTGCTTGAATTTGTTCTTCTATGCATGATTAGAATCCTTTCAGTTTTAATTCTTACATTTGGTATCAGAGCAAGTTTTAGTGCCTCTGCCTTGTTTTTGTCGGATTTTAGGTGCGTTTATTGGGGCTTTTGAGATGAACAGTAATTCGGGTTTTTGGGGCTAAGAGGAAAATCGCCGATTCCGGCCAAATTCTGGCGACCCACCGCTCGACTTCGGACCGGCACGGTCGCATCGCCATGGAGAAGAATAGCCCTCAGTTAATCTAGCATATCGGTGATCGCCGGAGGCTATTTGAGCGGTGGAAGTTACGGGTTCGGGTTTGTGCGTTTTGACAGAATTTTACTTGATTCGAGCCAATTTCTTGGTTGTTTTCGCCGATTTTTGGGTTCATGTGCTCGCGCCGACGTGGTCTCCGAAACCCATATATTATTTTGGTGTGATATGGGCTACAGGAGGAGACCCATTCGGTCGAAGGCGCGGCGGAACGGCGAAGCGGCGAAGAACGAACAAAAAAAAAAAAGGGTTCTGATCGCACAAAGGAAGAAGGCGCGTGGGCCCACGCGCGCGCAACCGCTGGCGCGTGCGGGCCACGCGCGCGGCAGTTGCAGGCGCGTGCGCCGCACGCGCCCGCGTGTTAGACGAGGCGGGTGCGCGGCACACGCCAGCGCCCACACGCCTGCGAACCGGCCCCTCACTTTTTTCTTTTTACGTTTTTGCTCCACTTTTTTCCCGTTATTACTATTCTGCCCCTTGCCCAATTAATTTATTATTTTGCCCTTCATGCATTATTTGTGTTGTGAATATTTTATGCATGAAAATAAATGTCCAGTGATCCATGTATTTTAATTAATTAAAGAATAGCCACAGCATCTTTAATTAATTAAATTATATATTAAGAGCCTACGGATCGCATTTGGAAATGGATATTTATTGTAATTAATCTTATTAATGTGATGAATTTTATCCCACAGGAATTTTCATTATATTAATTTGATTAATTAGGTTGAAATATCGTATTATTTTCTTAATTTACCCATAGGGATTAAAGAAAAGAATATAATATGATAGTTTCTTCATGAAGTATTTATGAATCTATTTAAATTAAAAACTTAGCCCACAGGCAGTTTTTATGTTATGTGATTCATATTTGTGACATGTTGTACATTGGTAGAACATGATATATGTTAATTTTTGCCTCAAATTTTGTGACATAAGCATGATTATTTGATATGCAGTTTTGCAACCTGTGAATTTCTCTGAATTTAAAAGTGATGTTCCCATACTGAATGGTGAAAACTATAAAGTTTGGAAGGAGTTAATTCTTCTTCAATTGGGGTGCATGGACATTGACTATGCTATAAGGAAAGACGAACCACCTGCTCCTACTGACACGAGCACTGCAGCTGAGATAGCCCTTTATGAACAATGGGAGCGGTCTAACCGCCTTAGTGCAATGTTCATAAGGACTAAAATATCTCCTAGTATCCGTGGTTCGGTCGCTCAGTATAGCAATGCTAAGGCTTTATTGGAGGCCATTGATGCGCAGTTCGAGACTTCAGAAAAGGCACATGCCATGACCCTGATAATGAAGTTTTCATCTATGAAGCTCACAAGTGTTAGAGGTGTGCGTGAGCACATTATGAAGATGAGGGACATTGCAGCTCAGCTGAAAAACCTTAAGGTTGAGATATCTGAATCATTTCTTGTGTACTACATTCTAAACACTCTCCCACAACAGTATGCACCTTTCAAAATCTCCTACAACACACATAAGAATAAATGGTCTATTAATGAACTTATGACCATGTGTGTTCAAGAGGAAGAGAGGCTGACTATGGAATTGGGAGAAAGTGCTCATCTGGCAACACAAGAAAGGAATAAGGGTCACGGCAAACAGAAGGGGAAAGGTAAAATACCTCCCCAAGCTGACATTAAGAAGGAATCCAAATGTTTCTTCTGTAGAAAGAAGGGGCATATGAAGAAGGATTGCGTCAGATTTAAGGCCTGGCTCGAGAAGAAAGGTAATCCAACCTCTTATGTTTGTTATGAATCTAATATGGCTGATGTGAGTCACAACACTTGGTGGATTGATTCTGGTTCTACAATCCATATTTCGAATTCCTTACAGGGTTTTCAAAACCACAGGAAGCCAGTGAGAAGTGAACAAAGCATCTATTCAGGAAACAAGATGTGTTCGCATGTAGAAGCTATTGGGACATGCAGATTAGTCCCCAATAGTGGCTTTGTTTTGAATTTGAAAAGGACCTTTTATGTTCCAAGTTTCTCAAGAAACTTAATTTCAGTTTCAAGACTTGTACCTTTGGGTTACTCTTTTAACTTTTCAGATTCAAACTTCAGTTTATTGTTTAAATCTGAAATTGTTGGGAGTGGTATTTTGTCTGATGGTCTTTTTCGAATTAATTTACAAGACAATGCATATTATAATGCGATGCATGTTCATAATAATGCTGGTATAAAACGATGTGTTGTGAATGAAGATTCCTCTATGTTATGGCACCGGAGATTGGGACATATCTCCATAGATAGAATTAAGCGGTTAGTAAATGATGGAGTACTCGGTACTCTGGATTTTACTGATTATGATGTTTGTGTGGACTGCATAAAGGGAAAGCAGACCAACAAGACAAAGAAAGGTGCCAAGAGGAGTATAGACATATTAGAAATCATACATAAGGACATTTGTAGTCCTGATATGGACTCGCATGGTCAGAAATACTTCATCTCCTTCATTGATGATTACTCACGTTACATGTATCTCTACTTGCTTCATAATAAGCATGAAGCGTTAGATGCCTTTAAGGTCTTTAAGGCAGAAATAGAGAAACAATGCGGCAAGCAAATAAAGATTGTGAGATCAGATAGAGGTGAAGAATTTTATGGTAGATACACTGAAGATGGACAAGCACCTGGTCCGTTTTCAAAGTTTCTTCAAGAGAATGGGATAGTTGCCCAATACACTATGCCAGGTTCTCCGGACCAAAACGGCGTAGCAGAAAGAAGAAACCGAACTTTATTGGACATGGTGCGAAGTATGCTTAGTAGCTCCAAATTTCCTAAGTCCTTGTGGACTGAAGCTCTTAAGACGGCAGTGTACATATTAAATCGAGTTCCAACCAAGGCTGTCCCAAAGACGCCTTTTGAGTTATTCAAAGGTTGGAAGCCAAGTTTGCGACATGTACGCGCTTGGGGATGCCCGTCTAAAGTAAGAGTCTATAATCCACAGGAAAAGAAGTTGGTCCCAAGGACTATAAGTGGGTATTTCATTGGATATGCCGAAAAGTTTAAGGGATACAGGTTTTATTGTCCATCTCACACTACTAGGATTGTGGAATCAAGAAATGCTAAGTTTCTTGAAAATGACTTGAATAGTGGGAGTAATCGATTGAAGGATATTGTTCCTGAGAAAGATCATTCAGATACTCAACCTACCACTTCAAGTATTAGGTTGGTTGTTGTTCATAACGCCCCTTCAGTTCAACCAGCTATTGAACAACCAACTATTGAAGTTCCACAACTTGTTGATAATGATTCGGTAGATCCAGTTGTTCAACAATTACCAGAAGCTGTTGAACAACCAGTTGAACAACATGCTCCTCCAGAGAATGTTGATACAACATTAAGAAGATCTGCTAGAATGAGGAAATCAGCAATTCCTAGTGATTATATTGTGTATCTACAAGAGTATGACTATAATATTGGAGCTGAGAATGATCCTAAAACGTTTTCACAAGCCATGAGTAGTGATGAATCCAATTTGTGGTACAATGCCATGAAGGATGAGATGAGTTCTATGGCATCAAATGAAGTCTGGGATTTGGTTGAGTTGCCTAGTGGTGCAAAAGCCATTGGTTGTAAATGGGTCTTCAAAACTAAGAAGGACTCATTGGGCAACATTGAGAGATACAAAGCTAGACTCGTTGCCAAAGGATTCACTCAAAAGGAAGGAATCGATTACACGGAGACCTTTTCTCCTGTATCTAAGAAAGATTCTCTTCGTATAGTTTTGGCCTTGGTTGCCCATTTTGATATGGAATTACATCAAATGGATGTGAAAACGGCGTTCCTCAATGGGGAACTGGAGGAGGAGGTATACATGAAACAACCTGAAGGATTCTCCTCTAGTAAAGGTGAGCAATTGGTATGCAAGCTTAAGAAATCTATATATGGCTTGAAACAAGCATCCCGTCAATGGTACTTAAGGTTCCATGATGTCATCTCTTCATTCGGTTTTGTAGAGAATATCATGGATCAATGCATATACCAGAAAGTCAGTGGGAGTAAAATTTGTTTTCTTGTGCTATATGTGGATGATATTGTACTTGCAACCAATGATAAGGGGTTATTGCACGAGGTGAAACAATTTCTCTCTAAGAGTTTTGACATGAAGGATATGGGTGAGGCATCTTATGTCATTGGCATTAAGATCCATAGAAATAGAACTCAAGGAGTTTTAGGACTATCTCAAGAAACCTATATCAATAAAGTCTTGGAGAGATTTCGGATGAAAGATTGTTCACCAAGTATAGCACCCATTGTGAAGGGTGATAGGTTCAATTTGAACCAATGCCCGAAAAATGATCTAGAAAGGGAACAAATGAAGAACATCCCATATGCTTCTGCTGTCGGAAGCTTGATGTATGCTCAAGTTTGCACTCGACCTGACATCGCTTTTGCTGTGGGAATGTTAGGAAGATATCAGAGTAATCCAGGGATAGACCACTGGAAAGCTGCAAAGAAAGTGATGAGATACCTTCAAGGTACTAAAGGCTACATGCTTATGTATAGACGGGCCGACAACTTGGAAGTAGTTGGTTATTCGGATGCGGATTACGCTGGTTGCGTTGATTTTCTAAAATCAACATCATGATACATTTTTATGTTAGCTGGCGGAGCCGTGTCATGGAGGAGTGCAAAGCAGACTTTGACTGCTACTTCCACTATGGAGGCTAAGTTCGTTTCTTGTTTTGAGGCTACCTCGCATGGTGTATGGTTGAAGAGTTTCATTTCAGGGCTTAGAATTATTGATTCTATTTCTAGGCCATTAAGAATATATTGTGATAATTCAGCTGCGGTTTTTATGGCTAAAAATGCTAGAAGTGGCGGTCGAAGTAAGCACATCGACATTAAGTATTTAGCCATAAAGGAACGTGTTAAGGAAAATAAAGTGGTCATTGAACACGTTCGCACTGAATTGATGATAGCCGATCCTTTAACTAAAGGCATGCCACCAATGAAGTATAAGGATCATGTGGCTAGTATGGGAATAGTTCCCATAATGTGATTTATTGTCGTATGGACGACTTTGTTGTTTGAAACTCTTATTCAGTTGTAATGTTATTCTCAATTTATGGTGTACACATTCATTTGTTTATGAGAATAATAATTATCCTTGGTTCTGGAATAAACATAGGGTTTATTCATTAAGATGTGTTATCACATATGGGCCAACATTAAAGGAATAAGATGCATTGTGATACATGGAAGATATTACTCACTCTTAGAGGACATGTCGCCATGATTCATGTGTTTTATTTCTTTTCTTAAGTATAAGGTTTTCGTGGATTTAGTTGGATAATCTATATGATGAAAATGTTGGAATCAAGTGGGAGAATGTTATATTGTGATCCCACATTTAGGAACCCACGTTTTTTCTCTTTAAGTGACGGTTATCCACATTCAGTTTTTTCCACTCTTCATACCCCTTCGGTGATAACCGCCCTCTTCAGTAACCGCCTTGATGGGAAGCGGTTTTATAAGGACGAACGTTCATTCTACAAGGGCAGACATAAGGTCTAACGCAAACCCTCTCATTTGGAAATACACCATCAGTACGCGAGGGGATTAGGTTAGTAGAGTGCGCCCGTAATCGCCCTCGAATTGACGTTGAACTACCGTGAATTGCCGACGAACGTAAAATTAAACAATGGCTGGAGGTTAGTTTATATTTCGATCCTGTTTTCCGCGTTTGATTTTAATTGTGCTTGAATTTGTTCTTTTATGCATGATTAGAATCCTTTTAGTTTTAATTCTTACAGACTGAGCTTGGCAAACCGCAACTATGGACGCGAATGAGAACGACAATGACTGCCATTTCGTAGCGATTAATATCGATGACGAGTGACGACGACTGAAGACCGAGATTTTATTTCATCTGGTTTTTCTCTCGTGTGCCTTGAACTCGCTGCGGGAGGGTCACATTGTACAACAACACGTACATAATCGATAACACTACACTCACCACCTGGTTCACAACGTCGATTGCACACTCCAGCACTCGCAGCCTCTGCGGAAGGATCTTTGAGCTATACACCCATATGATTGGCCCCATCGCGATAGAGATGTATGCCATGTAAGACAACGCTGTGATGCACATGGCCACTGCCCATATGAGTCTCATGTTGTTGTGGTCAGATGGTTAGCCACGTTCCGAAGTAGGCGAGCGAGAGGATCATCTCGCCAACACTATTCAGCAACAACGGTTGCCACCCAATCGTTGCTGCGAGAAGTATCGGTGGGATGATATTCGCACTCGGCTCTCTCGGAACATGCCTCACCATCATCGACCACAGCCACACGAAGCTCACGTGGGTGGTGACCATGTACATCGCCTCGGTGTTGTCCTACATGGCCTTCTTCTCCATAGGAATGGGACCGGTCATATCAGTGTATAGCTCAGAGATCTTCCCGCTAAGGCTGCGTGCGCTGGGGTACTCAATCGGCGTCGTCTTTTAATTGAGTGGTGAGTGGAGTATTAACAATGATGTTCTTATCGTTGCATAAGGCGATCACCATCGATAGGGCCTTATTCTTGTTCACGGGGATCGCGAGCATCCCGCTAAGCGTCCTTTTACACGATGATGCCGGAAGGGACAAACACCGGATGAGATGGTGCAGTTTTCCGGTAAATACACAAAGTGGAGGCTTACAACGAGGGTGATAGAGCTGCAAAAAAAAAAAAAAACAACGGGTCGATGGTGACGCGATGGAGGCAACAGCGAGGGACAGATTGGGAAATGATCATAAGGTAGGGGGATATATGGTAAAAATGGATGCCTTTGTTGAAGTATTAGAGTAATTGTACAGGATAAGAATTGGGTGATGTTTGCTGATGTTTGCTGTTCACGTGCAGTGCATGCATCGTGCACGTTGAATACACATTTTCTAGAGGACTTGCAGCTAAGGATTAATGAGAGTTTTCCATCTAGAATTTTGATGTACTCATAATTAGAGAATTCATTGGTTTTCCACTGTTTCTTGATAAAGTGGGAAGGTCTTTTGGAAAGAAGGACCACATTCACCTCTTGAGAGACGAATGGAGGAGTTTGCAAAGATCACCCATTATCAAAATCCAAGACATTGATGAAGTCCTCGAATTTCCAAAAGTCTATTATGAGGATTTAGATGGGGAGTAATTTTTGTGCTTTTTGTGTGGAGTATTGTTTCACAAAAGGTTTGACATATCTGTGGATCATTTGATGGAAATTTGGAAGACAAGGTGATTTCTCAACATGCATTCTTCTTGTTACAAGAGAAATTAACATTACAAAGGTGATCACTTTTTTATACATCAGTGGTGACCATCTCAAAGTGGTCTGCCGTCTGGGGAGACACTTTTATAGGTTATGTTGAGTTGAAGGCCAGCGGCCCTTAATCAGCACGTGTTCTCCCAAACCCTTAGCTCGATGTTGGAATTTCATTTTAATTGATTAATCTTATGAGAATTCTATATGATAATGAGTCACCACTAGCCTATTGAGGTTAGCTAAAAACCAAAAGAGGTATGCCTATGCAACCAGAGTTCTAGATTGAAGGACTTGATTACACTAGTTATTCAACTCATACCCTTTTCACTATCTAACTTGATTGATTGTTAACCGTCTCATGTGTTCTTTGTCCAATTATGTGTTCTAAAGTTTTTGTTTGCTAAGTGTCCATGCAATTTTTTTGTGTTTGTTATGGTCCTAGGATTGAACCTAACCATTCAACAAAGAAAATGAATCACAACACAAAAAATGATATAAAAGCAATTACAACAAACACATCAAGAATAGTTATGGCGAACAAATAAAAGGTAAGATACGGTAAAATAACCCGATGTGGTGTTGGGAAAATAACATCACAAGGCCTCATCTTAAGTGCCTGGAGAGCAACCCTGTGTGCTAAAATCAATGAGAATCCAAAGTGTAATTCTAATTCTAATCTCTAGAAAAGAATCTATTGTTAATGAAATCTAAAAAGGAAAGACATTTATATGAACTAATCCTTAAATGAAAATATAATATTAATGCAATGAGATTTTGATCTTTTCAATTTTATATAATTTTGACATTTTCCACATTTTTTCTTTTCATTTATTTCATCTGGAAAAAAGGACTATCTAAAGTTTGGAATTATTTCAAAAAACTCAAAGAAAATATCTCCCTAAACAAATGAGCCCGAACTAAAATGAAATTCAACTAACACTACAACCTAAGATGCAACCACCTAACTGAGGCTTGCACTTATTTCTCCTTCTTCATGTAATTTTAATTTTTATCAGTTTTTTATTATTTTATGATTTTTTTCATTCCCTTTAATTTCTTTTTCCCCTCTTTATTCTTTTACGCCCAAACGCATGTTGCACAGCTAAACTTTCTCTTCCTCTATTCTTATTTCTTATTTATTAATATTTCTTTCTTTCGCTCTCTTTCTCGGTCCATCAACTTCTGAACATGAACTCATACTTCGCTTGGTTTCCCTTTGCCTCTTTCATTTGTTCTTTCTTTCCAAAGTCCTACTTGTTCATCATTCACCTAGCACTGTTCATCGTTTTTCTAGCTTCAAAAACTTAACATCATAAAAAATCTTCATCAACCAGGGAACTCATTAAAGCCATAATCCATATTGTAATCATCACATATGCAATGAAACATGTTCAAATCACAAACATGAACTCAGTGGCACACGATCTTCAGGAACCAGTAGTTAAAGATTCCTCGTCTTTGTTTCTCCATGGACAGAGTATAGAGGTACTTACCTTGTAGATGCAGATGTTGATTTGCAGATGTTGATTTCAAAGGATGATCAAACTAAGAAGCTGAGTGAATGCGTTCAAATCACAAATAGGAACATACGATGCAGATGTTCACACGTATAAACAGCTACTTGCATCAATGGCTTGACATCTGAACAGCCTGTAATGATCACGGATGTCTTTGCTAGCTGAGCGGTATGAGATGCTTTGACCTCTGTTATAGCTAATGGCCGTCCTTTCGAAGATGCTCTAATATAAACTTCACTGAACAAAAAAATTCAAGAGGAAGTCACAACTACTGAAGAAACAAACAAACATGATATTTTGCTCGGAAACTGACAATATGGCACGCAATGATCAGGTACTGGCCAACTAGCAGAAAGCCAAAGCATTGCACAACATACTAGAGAGTGGAAAAAACTTTCTTTTTTTTTTTTTTTGGTAATGAGTGGAAAAAACTTTTCTCATTGCATAAATTGTAAAAATCTCATCATCAATCAGATTGTCAGCAGCCTGAATTGTGTGGTTTTGTTGATGAATACTGGTGCAAGAAAATCAAATTTCTTTGGGGAACCCTCAAATTTCAGCTATGAATGCATTGTTATAACTGGACTAGTAGTCAATAGTAAATAATGTTGATGTTTAAAGTATGAAAGGACAAGGCCTCTAATGAAGCTTACAGGTATCATTTGATTTCAGAATGCATCTTCTGAAGTGGATCCACCCCGTCCACATTATCTCTCCTATCTTCAGACCTCTGGGTAAAAAGTATGTCGTGATCATCATCTGGAAAGGACTCCATGGGTTCTGGCATGAACTCATCGGTGGCTTCAGGGAAAATTCCAATATATCGTCGAGTATTTTAAGTGACCCGTCTAAGAAATTCTTCATCTAAGTCCTTGTACTGCACACATGGGACTACAGCGTCAGAAGTAATTGCAAAGCATAAGAAAACTTAGCATGTATGACAGCACTGAGCGAGGTGGAGAAACTTAAATCGACTTAAGTGCTCAAGCTCAATCTCATCAGCACGAATTTTTCTATTTGCTACTTCTTGCTGAAATCGGGAAAGGCGATCCTCATGTGAGTCATTTAAATTGGATATAAAAAATTAACTACGCTTGATTCAAGTACTAGAACATAATTGCACACGAAAGAGATTCCGCAGCTATAGTTCACAGACATTAGATAAAGGATCGGCTTGATGTGAGATCAAGCACATATCGTTTTCATTGATTCCACCAAACACGAATGATTCCATCTTACAACGCTTAGAAAGACATCCGTATATAAATACTAGTCAAGAGGAGGAACTTACGAGGACATTCGTGTACTTGGCTTCTCCATTTGCATCGGCAAAGTTCGAGAGGAAGTCCTTCGTGAACCCTGTCAGCGTCACAACGTCAAACTCGGTCCTGGTTTCACGAAACGCCACTGATTAATTCCACTAACACACACAAAAACATAGCGAGAGAGATGAGAAAGAGGAACCTTTACCTGCCTTGAAGTCGAGGTCTTTCATGGCTTCACTTCACCGCGTCTCAGCCTCTCCCTTACACTCAGCATAAACATGTCTTGGACGCGTCGTTACTGGTGATCGGCGTCAGCAAAGAAGAGACAAGCAGGAGCCGAGTACTTCGAAGTCTCTGATAAGAAAACACAGTAAAACAGAGGCGCAATCCGGAGCAGGCGCAAGATGTGGCCGCACACCAATCGCTGGACATGCTGTCCGTGAAGGTGGGGGCTCGTCAGGATCAGCTTGGGTGATGCTTCGCTACAGGGACTCCAGAAGGGAGCAACGTCGGCCAAAAGACCGCAGGAGATGCCGGGAAAGCTTCTGAGTTCGTCGGACGGTCACTGGAACTCGCCGTGGGAGGGCTTGCTGAACACGGCCTGAGCCATGGCCGGCTGTGGCAGCGGGACTGATCATGAGAGTTGAACACAAGGAGAACAAGGGATAAAGCTGAAGGATCGTGCCCCCCTTGCCATGAAGTGACGATCACCTTGTTTTTAGCCAACTTCTTTCTCCAATACCTGCACGATCTTCATCCGTTCCTTGTTTTTAGCCACCTTCTTTCGTAGATTTTTCAATCCCTATCACCATCAGATTTTTCAATCTCCAGATATCCACGAAATTTTCGCCGTTTTCTGAGGGTTTGAGCGAGTCATGAGGTCAAGAGAGAAGAGATTCAGTTAGAGAACAGAAAGAGAGATAAATTGAAGAATTGCGAGCAAAATTGCAAGACTCATTTCGTGGTAATTTCATATGAAAACACACATATGGCTATTTTATTTCCCTTATCCGACTTAAATTAATGACGTTGATTCGGTTCTGTTATATCCATCAAATTGATAAATTGATCTCGCGCATAAGATTTTAGCTATCATAACTGACCGCCCGCAAGAATTCACGTTAGCTGAAGTTAAAACAAATTTGAAGTTGAAAAGAAGCGATTAGTGTTTAAATTCTTGTGTTCCGGATCTCTTTCCAGCTAGATTTTAAGTTAGTACTTTCATTCACCTTTCGTATGTCCAATAGACGATTTCCTTTTTGTAGTTTCCGCTCTTAATCGACAAAGAATTCCAAATAGCATACATCTAATGAAAAACTACTGGCACCATGCAATATAAAAAAAAAGAGAATAAATGCGTACAAAAATACATCTAATGTCATGTAACTAGTTAATATATAAAGCCGTTTTCATATAATTTTTCACAGCTTCTTAACCAATTAATGTTCACGTTAGGTATAGCGTGTTAATAGGAAAATGAAAGAGAGAGAAAGAAAGATGAACAAAGGTTTTAAGTGGTTCGGTCAGCCAAGAAAAAATTCCTTGGAAGCCTACAACCATGGTAATAATCCCCATATTTCTTAGCTTCTTGGGGGAGATTCGTTCTCCTTAAGTAAAGAAGAGTACATCATGGTTACTAAACACTGGCTATGATTTTTATGGTAAATAGAACTATTACACATTGGACCTTGGATCTCAATCTTATAATGATTTGGCAAGTTTATCTCGCCAACATTAGGCTTAACTCTGTATTTAATTAATAAGTTGATCGGGCGCAACATATTTTTAGCGATTATATAACCGGACGGCCTACTAGATCTTTTGTTCGATAAAATTATACTTTGTGGGCTGAGGCCAGGCCAAATGTTCTGTTAGCCCATTAAATTAAAAAAAAATCTCAAAAATGAAAAAGTAAGATAGAATTTGGAAAAATGGGATTCATTTGGAACAAGTAAAAAATCGACCATTAAATCAGAGGGAAAACAATCGATTCGTTTGGTGAAACCGAAAACGATATACAAAGGCTTGCTTTTTGTGGTGTAACTTGTAAATATTATATATGGCTTTTATTTACATACGTAGTTACTTGAAATTATAAAGAAAATCGGTTTGTATATCATCATGTCAAGAACGCTTGTACAAAAAAAAGTTATATAGATAATATTTCTCATACAAATAGATCCGATATTCTTTATCTGGTATATATGAATGGGCTGGTTGCCAAATTGAAGGTTCGAATATGCTATGTTAAAGATAAAAAAGATGTAAATTATACATGTCCTTTTTGTCGATGTTGAGAGCAATCATATGCAACTCACAACCAAATCCATATTGCTCTATCACATATTGGTATAGTACATTTACTATCTGTCCCACGACTAACCTATGTGTATATCACATAATCAATAATTTTCGAGACCCCCAAATAGATATTCCAAAACTTACACTAACATTACAAGACATATAGTGGAAACAAATGCTTCTACGTGTTGTCTCCACATCATCTAAGCCATTGACACATAATATATTCAATTACATGCATCAACGATTATGAAGTAGAGTATATTCATCCACTTATAAGCAATCCAGAATAGAGACATTCAATATGGCCGTTGGCCGACGTAGTTCCCCACCGGGTCATAGTTGCAAGTCATAAACACGTCCCCGTCGTCGCAGACCACGCGGGCACACCTGATCCGCCTCGTCGTCTTCCAGACAATCTGCGTGTAGTGGCCGCACACTTGGCCTTCATCGCATGTGTTGGTCGCGTACGTGTAATACTTCTCCTCCGCGGCCCAGATGCCCACTGCGTCGCTCGGCGTCCATGACGACCCGCTCCCCCAGAATATGTTCTCTCCTAGCTTGAACCCGTCTTCCGGGAAGGAATGCTCCACTTTGCAGTCCGACTGCCTCTGGCCGGCCCACCACCTCGCGTACCTTTCTTACTAGCAATTCACATTAGTCGTAGGAATCCATGGGAAATATATCAGAGTAGCTTGAACTACATCTAAATGAGATTTTCCTTATTTGTTTCCTATTGGAGATTCTAATCGTTTCTCTGAAGTTTCTACCAATTTGAGCGTGTATGAACTTGACGTAATTGGCTTAGTGTTTAAGAAATGGACATGTACGTGCGTAGACTATGTACACCGCACAAATTTAGTTGCCCACGTCACCAAGTGCAAACAATTTCCTATTTAGACTAGCCATCCTATTTTTTGCTCGTGTTCCATGTAGTCCATAAAGTCAATAGTACATGTGCCCGTGATAATGTAATGCTCCCTCGTCAATCAAAAAAAAAATTATGTATATATGTATGTAAAAGTTCCCGGCAAGGTATACCAAAATCGGTTTAAAAAATTGAATTATCAAGCAGCGCAACAAACAGCAAATGTCCCTTTGAGGTAAGTGGGCAATATCGAATTTGGGGTGAGATATAGGGAATCCACATAAAATTTATAAAGTATAGTATATATTCGGTTAAAAATTACACCAAGAATCAAGTGCCTAAGGAATGAATAGAACGAGATCAGAAAATGTAATATCCTTGCCAAAGGCTAAGGAATGAACAGAACGAGTGGCCAAGCTTTAGATAGGGGCAAAGTATTCAAGTTATCACCATTTGAAGCCGATCTTTACTTATGCATAACTTCACGTTCACGATCCTGAATCTAATGTGAGATGGGAGACGCCACAGCCTTTACAGATTCAATAGAATTGAGTGAAATCAAAGTTAACATACCGCTCGAGCTCGAAGTCCCACATCAATGGGAGCTCCCACTTGGAGGCTCGCACGAGGTTGTGAGTGAACAAGAACTGGAGGGACTCGCCGATGCAGTTCCAACAGAGCTGCTTGGAGACCCTGTATATCGTCTCGTTGTCTGGCTTTGAAGAGAGCAGCTTGGCTTGGAGCTGTGGAGAGAGATAGGGAGCGGCCGAGACAACATAGATTCTGCTGATGCTGCTGTGTGTGAGGAGTACAAGGAATAGAAAGAGGGAGTGGTGATTGCCCATGGTTTGTTCTTTGGGATGGGTACGAATGTGGGTGTTGCAGAGCTCCAAAATAATGGCTTTATATGGATCCTAAGAAGGGGTCTTGGGAGCATAATTCCACTATCAATTATTTCTCAATAATTTCCAAAGCCATTGTTGCAAATTTTCCACAATAATGATACTTATCTTTGGGATGGAGTGGTTTTGGATTTTATACTACGAGAAAACTCATCTAAGATAAGTAAACCGCTGACTAGTGACATATTTCATTGACCCCATAAATGAGATAAGATGAGTGAGCCGGCCCAAACCTCCAAACCTTAATGGCGGGCTCAAATGTGGGATCGTTCGCATTGGATGTCAAGGGAAGTGAACATGTACCATATTTCGCGCATGGAATGTTTGTTCTGTGAAGGCCAACCCGTGTTCTTAACGAGTGTTTTGATTTCTGAGGTATAACCCCAATGGTTGCACCATTTCTAATCGATCGTCATGAAACTGCGTCACCTAGTTCGAAAAAAATTGTAACACTAAATAACACGTGTTTTTAAGGGTTTATGCAACAATATGTCACAGCATAACAACAATAGAATAAAATTGCAACTCCGCCCACAAGGTCCTTCCTATAGATTGATAATCATACACAAATGTGTGCGACATCTATTCCTTTGTGATATTGTGAGGTTTTGTATTATATCTTAAGCAGTCTCGTGATCATGATTCGGAATGAAATCATTTTCTGAACGGTAGATATGTATCGACCACAAGCTGGTACGTGGACATAAAATGTTTTACAATGTAAAAGAAGGTCCTATGATTGATTGGTGACCTCAAAATATTATTTCCTTGCCAAAGGATTTGGTTCCCCTGACTGAATGGAGAGTGGAATCTGCAGCAGTTGAATGGTGGGAAGTTGGATGAATCTGGGCCAAGTAAATTGGCAAGTTTCAAGCACGCGCTTTGGGCGTTTCTCCGGCATGAAATTATAGACATAAAGTAAAGACATGATTTAAGGACCTTCTCGTGAAATCAGAGCAGGGTGGCTTCTGTTATTGTTGAGCACCCGTGAACTCTTGTCTTGTTCGCATTATAGGACAAGATCGTCCCCCGTAGGCCATTCTAGAACTCCACAAATGTTCAATGTTCACATGTCGCTAGAACGTTATGTCTGGATTTATGATGTTGATGAGAAGATTCGATGCATCAAAACACGCGCCAATTCTCGAGGCAAACCCTATCAAAGAGTTATGGATTTATGATTCTTCAATCGCTCAAGCTTCTTTAAGCATGGCGACTAAGAAACAAGTGAGATTAGTCGGGTGCTTTATAAGTCCAGGTTTATACACCCTAATGTTGGCCAAAATACGTATAATCATGTCCGCCAGACAAATGAAAGCCACGAAATGTGAATGCATTCTCGAATTCAACCTCACCTCCCCTACTCAAAGAAGTCTTTTGGTAGCTACGTCCCATGGATGAAGCTTTCTCCAAAATGCGTCTGTCACAGTTTGCATGCATTTGCGAGGATCAATCGAGCAGGTCGTATGCAGTCCCAAGATATAAATGGTACCCGCATAAAAGATTGTAAATCTTAAGTGTGCAATTCACTTAAATGATAAGATTTATATTGATTGTTCAACAATCTGGTAGCTACATAATAGTGTCGTATCGATGGTATTCATTATTCTTAATTCTCTAAACCAGTTTGTTTGCAGGAAATTGAGTTTTTAAGAAAGTTTGAAAAATATTGTAGACCACAAACTCATTTTTACTTTGATTAGTCTAATAACTATTGTGGAATATTAATCCATTTGCAACGTGTCGTTTCCGATGCCTAAACTCCACCCACGGCGAACTCAAGATCTAATTTTGATTGTTTTTAACCTTGAGATATCAATGGACCAAAATAAATTCTTAGTCCTCAATTCAACCGGCGGCTAAAACTGTAAAACTTGTTTGTGCATTATTTATCCCCAAATTGGACCATTGCAAACACTCGGAGCCTTGATGATCAATACTGATGGACATCAGGACTATCAAGGAAGAACAGCACTGCAAAGGGTTTTTTTTTTTTTTGGTTGGTAAAAAACTTATTTCGGAACTCATTAGGAAATTCACCAAAGCAATGTCCCATGTCTTCACATAACAAAGAAAAAAGACAATGAGGAATAGTAGACAGCTAGTTCATAGGCAAAGATTCATTCCAGTGGGCCTTCACAACCAAATCCATGGCCCGGTTCTCTTCTCTCTGGACAAAATGCAACTGACACACCCTCTAAGCAGCCCAAGAGATTGGTACAATCCCTGACTGACGTTTGGACGGCCCATGGAGCTTCCGCCCGGCCCATGATGTACCTTTCCAACAAAGTACAGTGTGACTCGATCTAAGCTGATGTACATCCGTCGTTCAGTATGCTCGGCAAGGCTTCTCTTTGACTTTGCACGAACAGCACTTGCAACGGGTTTAATAGGAGTGAACTTGAAAGGGGCAAATGTTGGATATTTCAACGATTTCGAAATATTCAAAGCCATCATTTTGTAACAGCTCTAGTAGAAATGTAACGTCTAATTTGATTTGTTTCTTTAAGGATAAATGCATCATAAATCCTAACTTGCCATGAAAGTGCATTGAGTGTTAAAACTTTCAAAAAGTGCTATCAAATTCTAAAATTTATCAAATTGGTGCAATCAAGTCATCCGTTAACTTTGCCCAACTTGACAAATAGAAAATACTAATATAGCATTTTTTTTATTACTTTTTCTCTACTACATGACATTTATATTATTTTCTTTTTCATATTTTACTTAAATTATATTAAATAAATTTAAAAAATAATTTTAAAAAAAAGCCAAATATAAGGCGGAACAAGCCCTCGCTGATGGCCACTATCACCGCCCATCGTCGAAAATGGCCGATGGAAGTATCTTGGGCCTTATCGAAGCCTAGCAACCCTTGTTAGCCCCCAATGAGAGCCTGTTGGCCCAGATCTGGGGGAGGACGCAACCCTCCCCAAGATCTAAGCAAGGGTCAGTGGCCCTCGACAAGGGTCACCGACCATCAGCAATGACCAGGCAACCTCCACTAGGCCTTTCTAGTGATGGATGGCGGCGGCGACCACTAACAAGGGCCTTTGATTCAATTTGTGTTTCTTTTTGTAGTTTGTGTTTTTTTTTAGCTTTTTATATTTTTAATCTAATTTAGTTTGTATTTCTTTAATTTTTTTAATATTTCTCTAATGTGGTGCTTAGTGGGCACTACATCGTCACCACATGTCTTAAGTAATAAAATAAGACATGTCGACATTTTCTGTTAACTTAGTTGGATGGAGTTATGGAAGAGCTTGATTGAGCCAATTTAACAAGTTTTTAATACTTGATTGTATTTTTAAAAGTTTTAGACTCAATTACACTTTAGTGATAAGTTTTAGGATTTTCAATGCACTTATATCGTTCTTTATTAACGCTTTTCCTTCATTTACCATTAAAGAGAATCTCCAAATCACAATAAAAAGGGAAAAATATACCAAAAACCCTAAACTATGTACACTTGAACATATTTACCTTAAACTTTTTTCTGTGATGCAAAAAATCTCAAATTTATATTAGTGTGACATCTGTAGCCTTCGTTAAAGTTTTGTCAATGAGATCAATTCAAAATCTACCTATATGGATGCCATAAAGCAAACAATATTAATATGGTGCCTACGTGGCTTATATGAAATAAAAATGAAGTTTTGGCTTACACAACATTGACGGAAGATAAATGTATTACATAGGTACAAGTTTGAGATTTTTTATATCATAAAAAAAATTTGCGGTAAATGTGTCACAATAGGCAAAAAAATTTAAGGTAAATGTGTCACAATAGGCATAGTTTGGGGTTTTTGCTGTCATAAAAAAAAATTTAGGATAAATAAGCTACATTGAGCATAGTTTGGGATTTTTTTGTGAATTTTGCCCAAAAAAAAATCCAAAAACAAGAAAGTCTCTATTTTCTTTCCACTTATTTGCTTGGCTTCACACATAACAATGTTGTTCATGTTCCCTTTATTTATTCTATGCGGAGAAAAAAAGAAGATATGTTGTAAACTTGGAGGATAGTCGCTACAACCTATCGCACCGAGGTTCATACTTCGAGAAGTGGTATTATCCATAAAGATAGTGCTTGCATGCCATACATTTGTTCTTATTTCACATCTTTTCCAACAGTTAAATGCAACAATCTTAAGGATAAGTCCTATGGGTCTCCAAGTTGAAATTGTTGCCATTATCACAACCGCTGCCACCATTAATGTCTCTATCTCTGCTGCTCCAATTGTGTTACCACCACTTCTACATATGTCCTATGCTAAACCATTTCATAACATATCAAAGATTGAAATTTTTAATGGCAACAACTTCAAAAGGAGGTTAGAAAGGGTTTTCTCTATCCTAGATGTACATGGAGTAGCTTTCGCACTTATGGAGGCCAAGCCAACTGATAATAAGCTACTAGAACAATAGATACATGCTAATAAGATATGAGCAGACAAAATGTTAAATATGTCTTGAATTTTATGTACTCGGTCCAGTTCATGATCCGACCTGACGTATTTTTTGTGCGACCTGAAGGTGAAGAGAAAATTAAGATTTGGTTTGCGACGCGGAGGATTGGGCCGATAGGCCCAACCCATAGCAAGCGAATAAATCTTCATAGCGGGCCACCCAAGCTAGAGTAAACGAACCAATGTCTCGGGAGGATCAGGGGCGTAGCCCCCGAGGAAAATTTTTTGGGAAGCCTTATTTATACTGCGGCTAGGTTTTTTCATTGTCGTTGAGAGAATTTTGTTTTCGAAGAGTTTTGTGAGCCGTGAGGTTTTGTTAAGTCGTTGTTTCGACTTCTGAAAACTGTACTCTCTTTCATTATAGTGGAATCTTGATTTGCCTCGCCCGTGGACGTAAATCACCTTGTCATCGAATCACGTAAATATCTGTGTTTCGTGTTTTGCTCTTCCGCATACGTTTGCAACACAAAAGTTTGTGATTGGAAATTATTATTGGTAAGAAATGTATGATGATAAGGATATGAAGACACGTGTCAATGAATATCACAAGCTAGTGGAGGACTTGAAGACAAAAAACATCAATTTACAAGAACTTATCGTAGGGTTGCTAATTGAAGAGCAGCTAGATTATTGGAATGACTACAAGCATAACTCAAGCACAAAGACAAGCAATTGTTACTAGCCGATCGGGTCAAGCATATCATCATGAGGACACCCTCGCAAGGAGATGAAGGCTGCCGAAGCTACGAAGATTGTTACCAGGGCAAATTTGGTGTAAGGCAAACCTCAATATTGCTAAAACAGGTATAATAACAAAAAAAAAAACCCTTATTACAAACACAAAATTGCCCACCCCGTCTTTTAAAAGAAAGACTCTCACTTTGTTTATGGTAAACTAGGTTATCATGCAGTGCAATGCAAAAAGAGAATAACGGGAAATTAAATGACAACCTACTAAACCAAAAGTCAGCCTGGTTGAAGCAAACGACTCTAATGACATAAATGTTGTCGTCATTTTCCAAATGGGTGATAGATTCTAGTGCTACCAAGCATATATGTGCAAATAAAAATGCTTTTTCCTCCTATACTGCAGTAAGGAAAGGAGAAGAGATTATTTATCTTAATGATTTGAGAGTTGCTCAAGTTCTTGGGAAAAAGAAAGTTCTTCTCAAACTCACATCTAACAAGACTTCGGCTCTAAATGATGTACTGTACATCCCTAATATAAGGGCGAACCTAGTTTCCATAGCTCTTTTGGGAAAGGTTGGGGCGAAGGTGTCATTGTCAGATTTGAATGACAAAGAATAATGTCTTTATGGGAAAGGGTTACCGCAATCAGGGAATTTTTGTTCTTAACGTTTCCAATTCTATCAATGAAATTACTTCTTCTTCTAGTTACTTGGTTGAATCTATTGATTTATGGCATGGTAGATTAGGATATGTTAATATTTCTTATATTAAGAAAATGCAAAAACAAGGTTTAATCTTTGGGATTAAAAACACATGTTTTAAAAAATGTATAATATGCGCCGAAACAAAATTAACTAAAAAGCCTTGTATTTTTGTAAAAAGAGAATATGAATTGTTGAGTTTAATTTATTCTGATTTAGGTGATGTAAAATAAACTATCACTAGAGGGGGTAAACCATATTATATGACTTTTATTGATGATTATTCTAGATTTACCAAATTTTATTTATTTAGGCATAAAGATGAAGCTTTTGATATGTTTTTTTTAATAAAGTTGAGGTAGAAAATCATTTGAATAACAAGATAAAAAAGTGGTAGATCATACAGAGGTGGTGAATATGTATTGCTTAATGAATTTTGTGAAAAGGAAGGAATAATTCATGAAAATTACCCTCCTTATTCCCCGAAATCAAATGAAGTAGTTGAAAGAAAAAATATGACATTAAAAGAAATGATGAAATATATTCTTCTTAGTTCTAAAGCTCCTAATAATTTATGGAAATAAGTTATATGTCACATCCAAAATAGAATACATTTTAAGAAAACTGGTAAGACACCTTATGAATTATGGAAGAATTATTGTCCTAGCTTAAAATATTTGAAAATGTGGGGATGCCTAGTTAAGGTTATTCTTCCTAGTTCTAAGAGAGGCAAAATAGGACCTAAGACATCTTATTGCATGTTTATTGATTTTACCAAACATAGTGCTACATATAGATATTTTGTATTAAAAAGAGGTGTGCTTAATAATAATACAACATGTGAGACAAAGAATGTCGAACTTTTTTAGCATATTTTTCGTAAAGATCTAATACTATTTTCACATGCACCTTGTCATAAAAATGATATTAAAAAATCAAATGATTAATTGAGGAGTAAAAGACCAAGGAAAGAAACTTCTTTTGGAAATGATTTTAATATTCATCTTGTTGATAATGATCCTTTTAACTTACTTCAAAGCAATTTCTTCTAGAGAAAGTATTTTTTGGAAAGAAGCCATAAAAATTGAGATTGATTATATTTAATAAAATCAAAGTTGGGAATTGGTTGATTTACCAATAGGTGCAAAACCGATTTGTTGTAAATGGGTTTTTAAAATGAAATTTAATCCTTATGTTCAATTGATAAATATAAAGCAATGTTGGTTGCAAAAGGTTTTACTCAAAAACAAAATGTTGATCATTTGATAAATTTGCAACAATAACTAGAATTTCATCTATTCGTCATTTAATTGCCTTAGCTTCCATTTCCAAACTTGTCATTCACCAATTAGATGTTAAAATGGCTTTTCTAAATGGTGATGTAGAAGAAGAAATTTACACGATGCAACGTAGGGCTTTATTCTTCCTAGCCAAGAAAACAAAGTTTGTAAGCTTGTTAAATCCTTATATGGCTTAAAACAAGTACCAAAGCAATGACATGAGAAATTCGATCAAGTTCCAATTAATAATGGATTTTCCTCTATTGGAATAGATAAATGCGTGTGCACAAATATCATTTATGGTGCATATATAATTATTAGCAAATATGTTGACGACATACTTATTTTTGGTATAGGCATTGATGTTGTAAATGAAGAAAAATGTTGTTTGACTTCTAAATCTGATATGGACTTGGGAAAAGCTAATGTTATTTTGGGTGTTAAAATCATAAGTGATGGTGGCCGAATGCTTACTCAAGAGCATTATGTAAATATGCTACTTAAAAAATATGGATACTTTGATGTCACATATATAAGTACTTCTTACGATGCTAATACCCAATAAGTGAAAAAATATGGGTAGTATGTTCACTCTTGGTGGAGATGCTATAACTTGTAAATCAGCTAAACAAACAATATTTGCTAAATCTATCATGGAGTCAGAGTTCGTAGCTCTAGAACTGGTTCACACAACGAGGCTGAGTGGATAAGAAACTTCTTAGTAGACATTCCTTTGGGAATGAAACCAACACCTTTTGTGTCTAAAGAACCTTCAAATCTAATACTAGCACATGAAACTCGGCTTTTTCCACAATCAGTCCGCTTAATCTCTACATAGCTAACAGAGTTGAACACAAAACCAAGCCCATCAGAATACAAAAGAACTTTGCGGCTTTGAGGATGCGAGATTCATGAAAGTTTCCGCAAAATGAACAGCGAGAAAGCCGCAGAGATAAAAATCATAGACAGAGTAGAAGTAAAATCATCGAAAGCCAGGACACTGCAGATCATCCCTGCCCTGTCCCCACTAATCTGGGTTCCAGCAAAATGAGAATGTTGGAATTCTGTATGCTAACAAGATCCCTGACACTTTGTCTAAACTCAAGATTTCACACCCCACGACAATTCCAGGTGATCATCTTGAGAGATCCATTAGAGTGAGGGACTTCCTCCAAATGAAGACCACGAAAAGCATTAACTAACCGACTATCAGCTTTCATGGGGAAACTATAACCAGAATAGGGTACCACCCTAGTTACTATGAGCATGAAATTCACTCTAATAAGCTCCATTTCTAATACTAGCATATGAAACTTCGCTTTCTCCGCAATCACTCCACCTAATCTCTACAAAGGTCACAAAATTGAACACAAAACCAAGCCCATCAAAATACAAAAGATCAATGTGGCTTTGAAGACGTGAGATTCTTGAAATTTTCTGCGAAATGTAAAGCAATAAATAAAGTCATCAACAGCTTAGGAACTGTTCTGATTGACAAAACAAAATGAAAATAACTTTGAAAGCAATGGAGGGGAAAACGAAAAGAGGAAAAATGTGGCAACTTGTTCGAGGCCATAATCAAAACCAAAAGATATTTGATAGGCATGGAGAATCGCTGATTAATCACCAACCTTCAATGCAATTTGCGCCATCGATTTTAAATCGATGCCTTTGCTCTGCTAATTGGCTTCTCCATCACAATTTTGAGGAATCAAAAAAGCTCACTAGAAAAAAGAGTTAAGAAGAAACATAGTTGAAGATGATCAGATGGACACAATGGATTCGCAAAAAAAAGAGTTAAGAAGAGCCATTTGTGAACACTAAACAGAGGCAAGTACTACAGATCCGAACATCTAACTTAGAGAGAGAGAGAGACTCTTACCTCTGCAAACGACTTGATGATTGAAGCTGGATTCGCGAAGCAGACAACGTTCTTTGGCGATGTAAAGATGCAACAAACGACAAAGTTGATAAAAACAATTTAACAATAAGTCCAAAAAAAAAAAAAACCATTCACATTTCACCATCCATGTATAACAAGGAGTCATTCATCTACAATATCTACTCCTGAAAAAACAACAGACTCCATCTCCGGCTCATCAAGTGAAAGACTCACAACTTCAAGTACCCCAACATCTTCAAACGTGTCAAATGCATTTCCGCCAATATCCCACATTTTGTTCTCTCCTTCTGCGTATTGTGGGTTTTTTCTTGATAGAAGACGAAGGTTGCTGTGAATGAAAACCAAATCTTCTGCACGCTTTGGGGTCATCTTATTTCTTTTCATTGAGTGCACAAAAAAGTAAGTGCTCCAATTCCTCTTAGCACATGATGAAGAAGAAGGTTGTGCAAGAAGTTTTAAGGCTATGTTTTGAAGCATAGGTGCATATGCACCATGATTAACCCACCAAGCCTTAGGATCCCAAGAATACCGATCTTGAATGGAATCAAATTCTTTAAAATCCCTATTTTTGCTCGCAAAATCTACATACTCCAAATTTACCTTGTGGTGCTCATCAAAGTTAGGAAAGTATTTCCTAAGGCATTTAAGTCTTTCTTGGTTGATCTCCTTATCCTTGCGTGGAGAAACTCAAGTAGCATTTTCATTAAGCCATTGATCACTATAGTACTTTATTCAATAAAATAAAATCAAAATAGAAAACCATAATAAGTAAAATGAATATTATATTATCATGTCAAAGAAAGAATAACTAATAAAGTAATAATCTCAAACAATTTTAGAACTTACCTAGGATTCAGGGCATGTGCCAAGCAATGAAGTGGAGTGTTCATAGTCCAACGATCCATAAGAATTGTATAAATCACCTCATAAAATGTAGATTTCTCATCTAGCCTTTTCACTTCATGTGCATATATAGCTCTCTTCACTTTTTCAATCATTGAATCCCACATGTCGTAGACTAAGTGAAGACAAGGCTTGTCGGTATCACAAATTCTAAGCATGTCATAAATAGGAGCCGTGAAGGAAAGTATATAATCAATTGAATCCCACCAAAAATCATCCAACACCTTCTCCTTGACAAATTTAGCCCTCCCATGATTATCATCTCGATAGATATTCCATTTGTCACAAATAACCGTACTTTGAAGACCACCTTTTATTAGTTTAAACCTTCTAAGCATCACAATCATCGAAGCAAAAAGTGTATCCGCTGCGGAAAGCAACTTCAAGTTAACAAACTCATTGTATATTGCTAATCTCATGGAATCGTTCATGATGAAATGTTTGACTTGCAAAACATCCCCAACAATCTCTGAAATCCAACTACATTCCTCATAAACTACTTGATTGATCTCCACATTCTTTGCCGCACAAATGTTCTTCAAAGCTAGATTAAGGGTGTGCACCACACAAGGCATCCAAACAATGGATGGAAATTCTTGCTCGATGAGTTGTCCCGCGCCCTTACAATTTGAAGTATTATCCGTAATTACTTGAACCACATTCTCATGCCCAATTTCATTGATTACTTCTTTCAACGAGTTAAAAATAAAATGCATATCCTTTGTTTCTCCCGAACAATCAACCGATTTTATAAACATAGGTTCTCCATCCTATACCGCCATAATACTAATAAGTGGTCTCCTTTGTGGGTCACTTCATCCATTACTCACAATACTTACACCCCCATTCCCTCCACATGTTTCTAATGGGAGCATACAACCTACCAATATTTGCCTTTTCTTTTTGCAACAAAGTAGTCCTCAACAAATTATATTTTGGTAGTACATATCCCGCAATATTATGATTAGCGGCATAAGTGAAAGCGGATTGAAAGTAAGGGTTCCTTGCTAGGTTAAATGACAAGCCCGCCGAATAGAACATCTTAGCAATTTCATAATCTAAACGTTCCCATTCAGTCATGTTGAGTGCCTTCTCAATTGATCCTCCACTCCCACTTCCAATCTTCCTTTTTTTGGAGTCAAAGGATGAATCCATCCCCCCACCACCACCACCAATTGAAAAACTAGAAGGGGGTAAAGGTACATTTTTAGGCGCAATACTCATTAATCTAGTATTGACCTCTTCATCTAATCTTTCCATCTCGAAAAGATCCCTCTTTTCTACTTTTCCGCATTTTCCAATTCCTTTTCCACTTATCATCAACAAATGGGCCCTAATTCTCGTGTATGAACTCTTAAAATCTTTTTTACAAAAATTGCATTTCCAAGACACATTTCCTCCTGCATCGCTATGAGTAGCTAACTTAGTAATATACCTCCATAGTGGTTTATTGAAATCTTCATTGCCAAATGTAGGTGGTTGAGTACTAGAAGCGCTACTATCCATGATTGAAGTCAATCTACAAAAAATACAATTACAAGAACTATAAATTTAACATATACTAGTAAATATGATGGCAAAAAAGCAAAAACAAACATATATAATAATAAGCACATCCATTGTTACCTCATATCATTGGTGTATTGCAATAGAATGAAAAATATAACTGCAAAATCAAATCATCCAAATTGCCTAAATATTTAAATTACCATTGTAATGCAGTTAATAGTTAATAGGGGTAAGCATGGTCCAGGTGAGCAGTTCCAGGAACGGTTCCAAAAAATTGGAACCAGAAACTACCCATTGGTTCCATGGACCCACCCGGGACAAGATGGGTGGGTCCATGGAACCGATCGACCATTACTACAAAATTGCATTCACCTGCTCGAATCAAGCAACACGTCATCAAATCGGACAAAATCTTGAACTACTTCTTATGCATATTCTCAGAGGCATTCTATCAAACATGTTCTATGCAACCGATTGAGGAACAGACTACAAACATTGCAAACTCAGATTCCAAACCAGAATACAAACATTGCAAACCGACAAATCCCGAACTAAACTTCAACAGCTAGGTCGAAAATCGAATTCGCTAGAAGTAGGTCGGATATTGAGCAAATCGAGCAAGCGTGACTGGTGTTACCAGAATAAAACCAAGCAAAGCGATCGGTGTTACCTAGTTAATCTAAGCCAACACGCTTCTCTCACTCCTAGTCTCAAGAAAATTGGAATGCAACGTCTGATCAGTTTACTTCAAGAAATCATAAAGCACTCGTTCAACGGAAACTGAAGCTCTACACTAATCGACGAACTTCCAATATCCAACAGACTACCCACGAAATTAGCTTCAAATAATCGGGTAATCAACAATAATTAAGGAGATTCTTGTAATGAATGGCATTAACAAGGAATGCAGAAGTCATCATATTTTACCGTCACGTGCAAAGGGGGCAATCTCATAATGATCTTGAACTAAACCAAAAACCCAGTTTAATTAACCATACATAATGCACAAGAAGTTGAAAAGCAAAGATCCAAATTTCTTGATGATAAGTCTGCAGTTAACAGAAACAAGAACTACTGCAGTGAGGTTGCAGAGACCTACCTTCAATGGCTCTATCACAAGCATAAAGTAGATCTCAGTTGAGCAAGTAGCAAGTTCTAAGTTCGAAGGGCTTTTATACGTAGCTAAAATCTTTGTCGATTGCATCGCCAAATAGCTATATTAAATGACTAAAAATTCCATATAGAAACTTTTACTTACTTGAAAAATTCTCCATCAACTCTGCATTAGCCCACAGTCTCCAAACCCAATTGGAAGCAAATAGATTGGTACATGAGCTGATTTAGAAGTCAACTAAGAACAAGGACGACCCCTGCAATGCAGATAGGACGAACACGGTTAAGCTGCATCAAACCATTTCCCCACCTCTTTATCACACCCAGCCGCCAAAAAGAATCACGGAAACAGTGCAAACATTACAGATTATGCTCAGACAAGGTAAAGCATTTGCACAAAAAGATAGCCTTGATAAAATCTACATATAAAGCACGAAAAATAAGCCATCTGAAAAGAGTATCACCACGACCATAAGCACTTTTGCTCACATAATGAATACACAGCAACAAATGCAAGATGGGCACCGGACAACATGTGTCAAAACTGTACTACCAGAGGAATGAATCAACAAACGAGGATCACGTCTGAAGCAGCAAAAAATCCACCCGGTGAGTCTCCCGTCGTGCAAATTTGAACTAAGTGAGAGGCAAAAGAGTGGCCGGACACGGAGAGAGAAGGAGCAATCGCACCGGCGAACCCCGGCGACCGTGAGTTCGACAAATTTCGGGATCGACATTGTGATTACAGAGGCGGAGACAAGACAGAGAGAGCGCGAACTCACCGAGGGAAGCTAGCGATCGAAGCCCTCGCCGGCTGCAGGCGGCGGCGCCGGACGCGAGCTTCCGGCGGCGGTTCCCGGCGGTCGTGAGCGAGCGAACGGTGGAGAGAGCGCGACGACGGGGAGATGAAGGGGAGATCGATGGATACAGAAAGAGAGAGGGAGGTGGGGATGGAGAGACCTGGGCCGTCGGATGGAAAAGCCCAGCTATCAAGGTTGCACGCGCATCGCACGTGATCATGCTCTTATGCAAGGACAAAGATTTTAGAATGGAGACTTGTTTTAGAATATAGGGAAGAAGAGGAATGAAAGGTTTAAGCTGCGTGAGAGCTCGGGAAAACTGTTGCTCATTTCCAAAGACAACATTCTCCTGAAATTTGAAAAGGTGAAAGCAACGGTCTTTCAAAAAAAATGCTTTTATCATGATTTTTGTCTCTTGATTAGTTAAACAGCACATCGTTTGATGAAGTGATAACGATATTGGAGGTATATTGACTTTTTTTGTCTTTTTACAATTTTAAGTCTTCGTCGTGACCTCTTGATATGATGCCGTGTTACCTGTTGACATATTGGATGATTAAGATCATCTGAGTCGCACACATACAGTCTCTCTTGTCATCAAGCAGCACCTAAATGGAAATAATCATGTCGACAATAATGCTTAACTTTTGCTGAGTGAGCAAGTCAAATCAGTAAAACCATATCGCTTTCGAGGCCTCATAGTGAGTCAAGTAAGGCGAGAAGAGGAGCTGGATGACTGTCCACACCACAGATACCACGGATCAAGCGAACATCCGCACTATCTCCTTATTCCTCCACATTCATAAATTAGGGGCAATTTTTTTTTTTACTAGAAATAGCCTTCCTACACGAAAAATTAACTTAGGCAAGATTGTCCATTTTTTGTGAACGAATGCTAACCCGACCCGACCCGACCCGAGTTTTTTTTTTTCCTTTTTATTTATGAACAAAATAAAAAAAAATAAATTTTTAGAGGTTGATGGTGGACTATGCTCGGGGGTACGGGTTAATATGGTGTTAACTGAGACCTTGATTTTTAGGCCACATGACCTTTTATGTAGCCCGGGCTTACACTCTCCCTCGTAAAAGAAGACTTGGGCTACGACTCCATCTCTTCACTGGAAACAGCATGAAATCCAACCATTCCTTGGCAAGATTCCTTGACCAAGCTTATCCCAAGTAACGCAAAGATGCGAAGACAATCTCAGCTTCTAAGGGGAAAGCAAATGCTTGCCGAGATTGAGACAGAACAAAAAAACGGAGGGAAAGAGTAGAGAAATCGGCTCTCGCATTGCAAAGTAGAGGAGAAAGCGAGGTGTCACGGAACGACATTGTCGGATAAAAGATCGAAGATGAACAAGCAAAGTGATATCTTGCCGCCGTGGGAAGTCATGGGTCTTGATTTTGTCGTGGCGATTCATTTACCCTCTTTCAATGTTTTCAGCAACCAAGGACAACAACAGGAAAGAACTTGGACCACGTTGGCCAAACGGGTCAAACCGGCACCGCCACCGCCGCCGCCGCCTCTTAGAGACAGACTCGAACGAGGAGACTCCGATCACCACCCCTTCAACTCGCGCGTTTCTCACGTGGTAAAAAGAACTACCGAGGAACCCGACAACATTCGTAAGTGAAAATTTGGCTCGTTTGTACGGGAGAGGACCCCATTTCCTTAATGAGGAAGAACGACACCGAACTTTGCTTTTGACTGCGGCCGCGTCGCCGTAACCACTCGCTCCCGCACCTTCCCCCCATAGGGGGCGAAGAAGATGAAAAAGGAAGGATTTTGAGGCAAACCCATGAATGGTCCAGGCTCCCTCTCCGACTCTGCCCCACATGTTGGCGTCTAACATCCCGGTCCGAACCTCGACCCCGCCGCGTTGTCTCGCTCGTCGGCCGCCGCAGCAGCAGCAGCAGGGCCGCCTGAGCGAGCGTCCCCGCTTCGATCGCGATCACGGGTCCAAGCTCGTCGGGAGGCTACGCCTCGGGTGCAGGAGGCTCGCGGCCTCGGTGGATTGGGGCAAGGTCGACCTGGTGGCGAGGATGGGCGCCGGGTGCTTCAAGGTCGCGAGGGAGAGCGACAGGGGAGTGAGGGTGGAGTTCGACAGCGGCGGGCAGGACTTCTTCGACGCCGTCGCCGTGGAGGCCGGCGGCGGCGGCGGCGCTACGGAGCATCTTGTCATCATGGTTAACGGGATGGTCGGAAGGTACGGGGTGATTGGTTTGGTTTGGTTTTGATCTGGGTGAGGGGTGAATTGAGCACATTGTGGTCGTTTTCGTGTCCTCCGTATTACTTGGGGCCTCCAACACTTTTTTTTTTTTTTGGTAAGGTTTGGGGCCTCCAACACTTAGTTTGTTAAGAATCTAAAAATGTGATTTTTGGAGTTAATTGGGCCTTAGATCATCTTAGAATCGTTGTTACGGTGTTAGTTATCGTGGAATTCTCGGTATGTCGTGCTTTCACGAGCGTGCATATTACATGTTGGGGGCTTGAGTTATGAGTTTGGATTTGTTGTTTGCTTGAAGGATTCATGTCGCCAAAAGCATAGTTGTAGTAGTTGTTGCTTTCCGTCAGAGTGATAGTTTGGAAGCATGCTAAGTTGTTAACATTCTATGTTAGATATTCAATGCAACAGTTTTATAGTTGTCAGGAGAGCTTCTACGCCTTGTGGAATAAATAGATGCTGTCAATAGGTGTTGTTCCCCTGTACACCAATGATCTTTTTAAATAATCATTTTCTCTATTGCTTGGTGTGATAATTATAATCATAATTACTGCTGCCTTCCTGAAAAAATTATTGTCCGAGGTGATGAATCATGAGCCGAAAACTCATACACGGTTATTCACATCGTTCAGTGCTGAAGATTGGAGGTATGCTGCTGAGCAGTTCGTGAAGAAGCTTCCAGATAAAGTGATAGTCCATCGTGAGTACTCCTTGGCACAGACAGTTTTGTCTCTTCACCCCCCCTGCCCCCGACATCAAGTACTGTCTATTACTTGTGTGATATACGTTCCTATCTGTGTTTTCTCCATGATAAGCATTAACATAATGGGTACATGGGTATCGATCATTAGTGATAACTTTGTTAAGGATAACATGAATGGGCCTTCTTGGTTGTCCTATGGACATATGCATGCTGGGACGAGGCAGGTACACGCATGACACCCTAGGTGTGATGGAAAAACACACGAGAGAAGTTCCTCCAATTCTTTTTCTGAACTAGGGTCATAATACATTGCCCCAAGAGAGGCAGTTTCTCTTTCTGCAAATTTGCTGCAATTTTTAAGCTATTATTTTTAGCTTTTTTTTTCCTTTAATCTCATCTTTGTTGGTTGTATCTCATGCGTTAACTGTTCGGCTTTCAATACCCCTATAGCATCAGTACCGGGGAAAGTGTATTAGAGTGGGATAACGCATCAATCTGTGTCCTCCTTGAATCATTTTATTTGTGTATGAGGTTCTACTTGTTCAATCGTACTACATTTCTTTGGGATGTTTTCTGTTGGCTGCGATAGTTTAACTGCCAAGCATTAGTAAATAGGTAAATGTTACTGTTTTGATTGTATACCCAAAAAGGTTACTGCTTTAAGAGTCCTGTAATTTTTCAATTTGTTGTATTGTCACTTCTGAGTATCTGTGAGTTCTGTCAATATTCGGAGCTTCTTTCTGCCAAAATAGCATTGTTTCGTCGTTTCTTATCTTGTAATCTATTTTGGTGTTTTGAGTCATAATATTGAAAGCTTGGTAACTTTGATTTCTACTGAGTCATTTTCTGTACAAAAAGTTTATGCAAAATGGCCTGAATGCTGGTTTTGTTACTTCTTCCAAAATCCTCATATTTTTTGTAGTATACTCATCAACCTCATGTGCACATGTTATTTTATTCATGCTTATGAAGTGCTTTAATGTGGCCAACAAGAAGTGGACAACTAAGCCTCCTTATTCTCTTCAGGTAGTGAATGCAACTCCTCGAAGTTGACATTTGATGGTGTTGACATGATGGGTGAACGATTGGCAGAAGAGGTATTATTTTTTTTTTTACTCAAGTTAGTTATCTGTTTGTTTCATTGTATTTGGAATGGGGAATGTGATTGTCTGCTTAATCGTGTGATATTGAGCGGATGTTCAGAGAATTATAGATATTTTGAGCTTGATTCTTTTTGATGCAGGTTTTGGATTTTGCTTTGTCTTGTTTTTTGACCATTAATGCAGGTATTGGGTGTTATCAGGCACAGACCTGGGGTTCGTAAGATTTCCTTTATTGCACACTCCTTGGGAGGCCTTGTTGCAAGGTATGCTATTGGGAGACTTTATGAAGAACCTTCACAATCAGAACTCTGTACTGCTATTAGGGACCGCCCAAGTGAAGAGCAATCAAATCATCAGATGGAAGTTCTGGAGCCTCATGAAGCCAAAGTTGCAGGTTTGGAGCCAATGAATTTCATAACAGTTGCTACACCACATCTTGGGTCAATAGGGCATAAACAGGTAACACTGGTCATTATCCTGGCCTATACTTAATCTGAAGATGCAGCTGCATAGAACACGAACTCCAGTTCCTCTGTTACTGTTTGAGTGGATGTCCGTTACACCTGCTTTGCCTCCTTCAATCTTTCCCTTTGCTAATTGTGTGAGGTGTTCTCATTCTTTGTATTTGTTGATTGTATGGAAAATTTAACTTCTAGTCCATTAATGATAATATTTTGCATGCAAGTCATAGGTAGAACATCTCCGATGCCCATCTATTGAAATTCTTCTGGTGTTGTTTCTGTGCAAACTTATACTTTATCTTTTCCCATTGGTATTGGCATTTGGATAGGATGTAATGATAGTACAAGCGGTCCTGAAATCGTTTATTACCCTGCAAAATTTTTATTTCTATCTATGTCTTTGTTATTCCTGTAGCTGCCTTTCCTTTGCGGTCTTCCCTTTTTGGAGAGAAAAGCACCTCAAGCAGCGCATTTGATTGTCGGGAGGTCTGGAAAGCATCTCTTTCTTACTGACGGTGATGATGGGAAACCTCCTCTTCTTGTTCAAATGGTCAATGATTCTAATGATCTGAAATTCTTGTAAGTGTATTGACTACCCTCTTCTCATCAGAAGTCCAAAGTTTTGGCTTTTTTTCCTCCTCATTTATTGTAGAATAACAGCTTGGATCATGTGTAGGTCAGCTTTACGCGCTTTCAAACGGCGTGTAGCATATGCAAATGTCAATTACGACCGTATCCTTTTTTGCTCCTACTTTTTTATGGGGTTTATATTTGAAGATGATCTTTGAACCTGCCTTTTTTTCTTTGTGTGGATCTTAACTATATTTATAAAGAAGTAGTTGGGTGGGGAACATCGTCAATCCGGCGTCAACATGAACTTCCTAAGGTAGTGTGTCCCTTCATTTTTTTATTTGTCATGCCTTCAAAAGATAAATTAACATCTATGCCTTCAAAAGATAAATTAACATCTGGGAAGTACATTCAGAACTTGCTTTAGTGATAAATTTTCTGCCTTTTCATTTCCAGTCCAGTCTTCTGGTAAAAGATGAGAGATACCCTCACATTGTTTATGTGGAGAAAGAAACTTCTGAGAAGTTTCAAAGGAGAGCGTCTTCTCTGGTGACTGACAAAAGGATTGATTTGGAAGGTTTGTTATACCCTTTAATTCCTTTGACTACTTGATTACCATTATCTGTTTGCTTGTTTCTTGATTAACTGTGAAGTCTAAGGGCGAGTTGTTGACTTTGGTCTTTGTAGTTGATAAAACAGTTCTGCAAATATTGCGACGGAAGAAGCCGATTATTCTAGATGATACATATTCTTTTCTCTGTTTCCCTAAGAATTGTTAAGCCTGTACCTATATGGATGAACAGTCAGGGAAAGAATAAAATAGATTTGGTAATAAAAAAAAACAGTTTTGTGCTTTTGGATTCTAAAGCTTCTTAAAAGTTATTTTATCTGGCTGGATCGATCCCTGGCCTCTGTGAAAAAAAAGGTGACTGCTTTTCTGTTGTCTACTTCGGGTGACGTTATCTTGTTTCTGTTAGCATGGTCAATAACTCCATAGTACATCACAGGGTTACCACAGATTGCCCATTACCCCGTGATTGGCCATCACAGGGTAAATGTGTCATAATGGGCAAAGTTTGAGGTTTTTTGTGGCTTTTTCCCTAAAAAAAAATCTCAGTAAATGTCTCCTTGTAGCAGTAATAAGGGCCAATCAGCTGCTATGGCAGTAATATTATGGAAAATAAATATACTTCACTGTGCTAGTGGCAATAAGGTCTGTCATGAGTGATATTGGAGTTATGAAATGAAGCTGACACTTCATTATGCTATGTTTATCTCATCTAATCTTCAAGTCAAAATGAAATCTAGCTTTTTTGACAGTTATTTAGGAAATGCTCTATCTCAAAGCAGACCTTTAATGAAAATCATGTAATAGGTGATGGTATTCTTGTTAATCAGAGAAAGAATTGTAAAGATATTACAATATTTACAATATTATGAGATCAATGCTTATGTATGAGAAATCCTCTTCTCCTACTATGAAAAGAAAAACAGTGTGAAAGAGACAGGGAGGATAAAGGAAAGTTTCTGAGGAACTGTGCCCCTCGTTTTCCTCTTTGAGATCTTTAGATTAAATTCAGAATGTTTTCAGTTGATTTAACTCTTGAATATAATTGTAAAATAAGATCTGGAAATTAAATCAAAGTATTATATTTCTGGGAGTCTTCTGGTTATTTATGGGAGTCTTCTGGTTATGTTCTTTATAAATAATCTGATCTCCGATTTCTCAAAATTTAAACTGGCCATTTGATTTTTGTTTCTGCGCCTAATCTTGATGCGGGAACTTTTAATTGTCTCCTCTCGTAGCAGACATAGCTTTGACTGTTCTGCCCCTTCTTCCGTTGATGTCCTGTTAATTTATGGACCTGAATATTACATTTTATGTCATTTTCATTCTCCGACTGACATTTGTGACCCCTTTCCATCTTCTGTGTAGAGGAGATGATCAGAGGCCTCACGCAGGTGCCTTGGGAGCGTGTAGATGTCAGCTTTAGCAAAAGCATGCAGCGGTATTCTGCACATAATACAATCTTGGCAAGTTTCAAACTTCATCTTATTCGACTTAACTTTTTTGCTATCCATCTAGTGATCACTCACAGTCTCACATTCATATTTTGATTGAAAGACTGTTGTGTTGTTTGCTCTCTCATAAGTGGATTTCCCATTTTGAATGTCATTTGAGAGGTAGATGTCACTTGCAAAAGATAGAATCCTGTAAGTACAGATAATATTTGCGTGTTTGAGAGCTAGAAGTTGGAGTATATTGAACATATCCTATTAAATGATTAAACCACACTCAAAAGTTTCCACCGCCATTCTTACTTTAGAAGATTATTTCACCCCCAATTTTTATCATAAGCTTTTTGCATGAAGGATATGATAAATATTCCGACCATGTCTGAGCCAAGAAAAATTAAGCGATTAAAATCGAACTTTTGGTTCCTTCCATAATCCAGAATGGCTGTAGAATGCAAGTTGAAAATATTTGACCCAGTTTCCCTTTCCCTTCATTTTGATCCTGTCCTACTGATTCTTTGTTAAAATGTTTAGGCTTCTGATGTGTGCATATGTGATGTTTGTTGAATGTTTCATTTGCAAAGAAAGTTTACTTATTGAGTAACCAAAAGGATAAAAAAAAAAGTGAAAAGTTCTATTGCAAACTGATGTCTAATTGCACGATGCTTTGGTTTTCAGGTGAGGAGTTACAGGCTAAATTCTGATGGTGCCGATGTTGTATTCCATATGATTGACAACTTTCTTCTATAGCTTTTAATGGTCAATCAATTGTGCTTCTGGAAAGGGGTTAGGTTTATTCTCGGAGACAAGATGTTCATTGTTATTATGAGCTACTCTTCACTTTGGCTTGCTTGCTTCTCTGTTTTTTGTGTATATGGTTATGCCATCTGTAATTGTACTTTAATTCATTGTTAATCTTTAGAAAAATGTATTCTTTTATGAGCTTGTGGTTTCTAATCTTCCAAAGCACTGAGTTTCGCCTTAAAGCATGCCTCTGTGTGTGTGTCGCGCACAGGCTTGTGTGCACATGCGTGTGCATGTCCTATAGGAGGACTCAAGTCATTGTATTGAGACTATTATAAACAAGCTGGAGGACTAAATCCTGCTACAAGCCCAAACCATAAAGGTGTCAAAGTACTACTACTCTCCTGTCATCACACAAAGATCTGCGCAAAGAATTGGCATTCCTAAGACTTTGATCAGGTAAAGCCAATAATGTAAGCCTCAAATCAAGTCTAACACTGGGAAAAGTAATATGTGCCGATAATTTGATATTGACGTCCTATCATATTTCCCTTTTATGATATTTCCTGACGTTAAAGTTTTTTTTTTTTTTGGTAAAGTTTCCTGACGTTAAAGTTCAATGGAGCTCCTTACCAAAAAAAAAAAAAGTTCAATGGAGCTATAATGAGTTTGACTTTTTCAAGCACAGCACATAAGTTCCTCATGTGAATGCCTCGAGCAACCGCTGCGCGTTCTGCCAAAAGTATGGTCTATGTGTGTCCCACAAGCAAATCCATAGTCACATGCTGATAATGTAGTTGTAGCATTGGCGGATTGTTGATGAGATGGCAATATGGTATCGAACATGTGATCAGTATTTTTGTAGAGGTATGTGTCTACCTTTAGGCTTTGACCATTTGTTCCGTATGAAGTTCATGCTTTAGAGCATTTCTTCACTTTTTGATATTTTGCAATGCCATGTGGGGTTAACTGATGCTTCTTCTATCTAATATCTCCCCATGAAATACCTAGTTATGATCCAATATCAGATATCACTGCTTAATGGTTCCCTTCAGAAAATTCGTTTAGTTCACACATAAGGTAATAATCCATATGCTTGTACTTGATTCCGTGAAAACTCGGACCTCTCATTGCTCAGGATCATGAGGCTTTAGATAATGCTGCTGTTAGCAGGTCTTCACTTTGAAGATAACTAATTTAGTAATAGCTGCAGGGATTGAGCTTCTATTTGTTTGCCTGGATGCCTATTCTCACTTTCATTGCATATGTTTTGTCCATATGCTTTAAATTCAGTTTTCATAGGTGTTACGGATCAGAAGCCCAGTGTTGCATCCATAATCAGTAATTTTTCATATTAGCCATTATGCTATCTCTGCCTCTAGAGCTTGATGACTCGGTAGCCAGGGATGAAAAGCTTCATCATTGACTTTACAGTTATACATGTCGGCATATGAGGCATCTTTTTGTTCTCAACATAATTCTTCATCTTTATCTACAAATCAAGGGTTAGGTTCATTGAGATGTTAGATACTTATTACTGCAACTAGCTGGGCTATGCTACCATGGGAGTCCCCCTACATCATTGCGCCATCAAGTTTCACAGTTCATGTTAAGTCTTTCCTACTGCTTGACTTGTTCTCCAACCATAAAATCACATCTGCCTCTCATGGCGTTCTGAAGTGATCGCTCAGAAGGTCAAACTATCTAAAAGGGTTTTCTCTCTTCTTATCTTTTAGTAGACTGCTCCGTTATTTTGCAGGCATATTTCTCTCTAATCATGTTATGGATGAATGTCTAAACATCCAATTAATTCTCCTCTACCGAAATTATGTTCACTGCGGTACTTGATCTTACTGCATACTTCCCTTCTAAGCTGGAGCAGACTATAACCGTGATACGATGCACTTTATTGACCCTGCTAGTTCCCTGCTAGTGGTTTGCACAAATGCCTCCATTTTCCTTTCTGGAGAAAGGAACCAATGTATTGGAGGTGTTTGCGTTGGTACGCTTCAGTCAGATCATGTCTGGCACTATGTAAATGAAGTGTCAATGGAGCCAGGATTGCTAATAGTTGTAGAACATCTGGGGAGTAGGGTTATCTACAAGAGAATGTTTTCACTCCTTTATGTCACATTAATCTTTGTTAATCTCCATTCGTGGGATTTTTATCGAACATTGTTTAAAGTAGATCGCATCCACTTGAACTGTTCATGCACATTGATTATATACAATATATTTTTAATTTGGAAGAGCATCTCTTAGGTGAGATAAGAGTCAGCGGAGCTGAATGCCTGGAGTGTTTCGCATTTATGCGAGGAAAAGTGGAAAATGCTGCTCATCAATTAGATTATGTCCGGTTGTATCCCACTCATCATTTATATTATGTCTTGTTGGATGATGCAATGGAAAAATATATGACTTCCCTTCCTAACCTTATAATGTCCTGCTGGTTTTTGAAATTCGAAATTTCTACTGGTGGGAAAAGGTGGTAGTAGGAACTCTCTGAGATCTTGTCAATTGTGTCTTATGTTAACCAATTCTTGCCAAAAAAAAAAAAGCAATTCTGCATGCATTTAAGTACCCTCTTTTGATCATATCTAATTCAGAATAGATAAAAGATAAATGTCTCCTGATAATATTTTGTTGTTGATCTCATCGATTTTGCTCTGGATGGTCAAGAAACTGAAATTCCAGATTCATGTGACTTCTACTTCAGAATTATTCAGACTCCCTTTCCTCTAAATTATTCTATTACCATGTAAATGTTGTGTTCTTAATTTATTTTGATTTTATATTAGGCTTTAGTTTTACTAATCTTATGGTTCTCTGAAGTAGAACCATCTAGAGAACTGTCTCAGATAGAGCTTCTTGTTCTGGCTCCACATGCCTAGTGTAAAAAATAAACTCATGCAGAGACTCCTTCCATTGTTTACCCGATAGAAGGAGCTAAGTTTGGGTGGGTTGAATACATCTTGTACGGAGGTAAAGAAAGGATAATGTTAACCCTATCTCTACAGAGAACAACTTTACTTTTTTAGGGATCGTAGTCCTGGGTAATTTATTCTTGCTGATTGAGACAGAGTCATCATGCTGACATGATCGAAGATATTGGCTGAAGTAAGCAAAGCTCTCTCGCTGATCAACAGATATCATTTTAGTAGATTTAGAATTAGCTTAAGAATTGAGGTCTTTACAGTTGTGAAGTTAATTTAGGGCTCCAGTTCGAATTTGAGAAACTCGTCATCTAAGAAAGAACAGTCATGATAGCAATTTCGGAGAATGTCCTTTTTAATTGAGGCAGCATGAGATTTTTTTGGTATATTAGTTGTGGCTTATTTTAAGATTCAGATGCTGTTTCCTTCCTCACCAGCCTTGCTATATTTTCTGAACTTGATTTTGGACTTTATTCAATAATCAATACTATATATATACCTTCGTGATTCTAGGTCTCTGAGCCTACTAGTCTGAAAATAAGTTTGCACGAATCATAATATAGAAAGTCAGATTACTTTATCTTTATGGCCCTATTCTTGTCTTGTTACCTATTAGTTTAGGTTTGTCTTGTTAAATACTGTAGTTTGATATAAATGGGATCAGAATTTCTTGTCAATGCTGGTGTGATAATGCATAATGACTTAACCTTGTGGTAGCTGTAAATTGACAAAATCATACTGAAATGTGTCATCTTGTTTAGTTCTCTAACACTTTTAAATCTAGTTAGTGACATCCTGTAATAGGCATGGTGGTACTTGATTTTGTTGAAAATCAAAGGTTTGTGTGCACGTATGTCATCCTTGAAGCACCCTGTATATTTCTTATCATTCTTCTACTAAATAAGAAGGTGGAGATCTAATGCTATACATCATTCGAGAAGATCCTTGGGTTTTAAGAAAGAGAAATTACAGTTAGTGGATTTTTGTTAGCCATTAAGTCCATTGAACTTGGTGTAGAAGCTTTCCTTATATTTCTCAATGTACAGTCCAAATAGGCTTTACATTCTTCCATCGGCGGACTGGAGATGGGCGCGCTTGGCATGCTGGACTTCTTGCTTGTGCCCTGAGGGCCATCCGGGTGCTTGTATGTCAAAGAGAGGATTGTGTATCCAAGATGGCTCTATAGAGAACAGCAAGTACAGTTCGGCCCAGGAAAAAAAATACTTCAATAGAATGGTTGTATGAGCAACTTCTGTTCAGCCATGGAATGCAGTTCTTTATTTGAGTTATGGCATGATCCTGAGTCCTGAAAGGTGGCCAGCTTGATCATAAGGAGGATGAGTAACTTTTGAGGACCTCATTATGATCAATTTCCTCTTCAGAGCTGCAAAACAGATGGTACAAGTGAGTTGGCTATGGAATATATCAAAGATTTAGCCCTTTTCAGAAGCTTTAGATTACCATGCTGCTCCGACTATGTCTTTGCAGATTAAGCTTTCTTGAGACTTTTGACTTTCTAATGAATTGCTTGATTTCTCTGTCAGTAGGCTTGATAAACTTTGGCAGAACTGATCACAAGAGAAGTACTGTGAAGTAACATGAAGAGAAATAATCAAAATATACAGAAGATGCTGCTATTTACCTCTTTATACATTCCTAGCTCTCCTGCTGATTTTGAGATCTCTACTACGCAGTGCTCAGGAGCAACTTCAATTACCTGAGACAAAACATTGACATAGGTGGGCCTCATTTGACTCATTCAATTGGTACTTCCAAGCATGTCATAACTTACTGCATTTTTAACAAGCTTAATTACCTCCGCTGAAAAATCAAAATAGGATCTAGCACATCTAGTCATCTTTTGCCTTGGATGCATCTTCATCTGACATTGTCAAGCAAATCAGCATTTGTATAGGTTTGAACTTATAGTAAACGCTTATGAATGTTTGATACCTTATTATTTAACCTTTTAATTGAAAGACTCATATCTGTTGCAGCAGCTTCTATTTTTCTGAAGGTATCGCTAATTGTATTTTTGGATCCAAGCCTCATCTTTTGTTTCTTCTCTTCCTGTGGTTACAAAACAAACACTGTGACTAAACAAAACTTGTACAGGACCAACGTGTTCAATGTGTTGTGCTCATCTTGTCTTGCCTGTTCTTCAAAAAGTCCTGATAAATCGAGGTCGCGTGACATCGCAATCAATTGAAAAGCATTTATAAAATTGGAGGACTTTGGCATTGTCTTCTCTGCATTGCTATCCTGTTCAGAAGGACACATAATTTAGTTGAATCACTATGCACTGATCTTTGATTATCTGTGATTAATACCTCTAATGCGTCAAAAGCAGCATTAACATCATCCAGGTTCTTTGCATCACATTCGCATCCGCAAGCAGGTATGTAGTTTTCCTGGAACCAAGCATCCTCTACAATCTCCGCGATCGTTATTCGCTGCATTGTGATATAGGACTGTGATTAAATTATTGACAAGAAAAGAGGCATTCTGAAACATTTGGAACACTCTTACCCTTATAGGATTTGGATCGAGTATTCTGTAAAGGAACTTCTTTTGGCTGGCTGTGAACCATGGTGGACATGTGTATTCTGCTCTTGCGATCTTTAGAGGTATGATGATCAGTCAAGGGAATTGTTTCTAAGGGAAACCGTGTCAGCATCTGGTTATAAAGAAGCATACCTTCCTGTACAAATTCATGAGGCTACGGTCATCAAATGGCAAATACCCTGCCAGTAATTCGAAGAGGATCACCCCACAAGACCAAATGTCTGCAGCTGATCCGTCATACCCTTTATCCGCAAATAGCTGTTTAGAAGGCCACAGCATCATTGATAATAGGATTGGGAGAAAATTCATTTATTAGCTATGATTGTGCAATGTAGAGTACACTCTGTTCCAATTCCTGTTCGTGTTATGGAGAATGATGAAATGTTGATGCAAGGAATTAAATATTGGGTCCTCACCTCAGGTGCAACGTAGCATGGAGAGCCACATGCTGTCGATAGCATGTCTCCGGGCTGTTGAATTTAGCCAAGCATACTTGAAATGGTTCGACATCATATTTACATGGGCTAATCAAATTGAGAAGAAGATTGTCTTAACCTTTTGCAAAGCACTAAGTCCGAAATCCGACACCTTCAGATTCCCCTTGCTATCCAACAGCAAGTTTTCTGGCTGTGCACAGAGGATGATAGCCCCATCAATTTGCCTGACTCTCTTCCCTTCAAAATGGATAAATTGAGCGAAAGAGAATCATCCACTGCTCACCTTTAGATCCCTGTGATATACCCCTCTGTGATGGCAATAGTCCACGGCATCGATCAACTGTTGGAACAGCTTTCTTGCCTCGCCTTCACTGAATTTCCTCACATAGGACTGAGAAAAGCAAAGAAGTTAAAGAGTAAGTATAGCAGAAAAACCTGTAATTGCACTTCCATTAGGAGCTTTGATTGTATTGTCTCACCAGTTTGTCTGATAGTTGTCCTCCAGATACATATTCCATTACTATGTATATTTTTGTCTTGGTTCCGATAACCTGTTCATGAGAGCCATCATGTAAGAAACTAATGATATTCAAATTATTTGCTGTGGAAAGAAGTGGCGACCCAGAATACTGCAGAGCAGCTGCTACTGGATGAACATACCTCTTGTATCCTTACAATGTTCGGGTGATGTAGAAGCTTCATCGTTCTAATCTCTCTCTGTACCTGAAAGTGTAGTTTTAACAGTTTCAGGAGGATGAAACTCTGCATCTCTGCATCTCTGTTTTCACTTGCAGGGAGGATCAAACGAAGGAAAAGGAGCTTCAAATGGAAAAACAGGAACAGAGAGACTCGCCTGGCACTTGAGATTGCTGTCCATCACCATCTGCTTATCAATGACCTTGACGGCCACGTTATGGCCGCCCGTGTTGTCGACGGCCAGTTTGACCTTGGCGAAGGTGCCTTCTCCGATCGTCTGCCGGAGCTGGTACTTCCCTATGTTGCTGACAGGGGCCATTTCCTCCCACAGCAAACTGTATGATCTCTCCCCTTTCTTCTTCGGTCTCCCAACTTCTCGTGGCCGTGCTGGTCGTCTTTGGTCGTCGATATCCTCCTCCTCCTTCCTGCCGAGACGTGCAACCAAAAAAAAAACAAGAAAATGCAGAATCCGGGTATTCCCCTACACTCCCTGCAAGTGTTCCTTATAAGCCGGGCGTCGCGAATCTTTGCTGAAATGGGAAGTGATCGGATTTATCTTGCCCATCGTCTTCCTGGCGACTGCCATGCTCATGGCTCTCATGTTCTGTGGGAAAATCCAGCGATGAATAGTCACATTTTTTTTTCTTGTAGACAAGGTCAGATTTCTGTGCATCTTTTATTATTTTCGGAGGCTTGGAAGTCCACTTGTTCCATCCTCTGTGCATGGACGGGGCACGACCGGTTGGTCAGCTGATAAGAGCAAAGACCTCCCCTTTGAATGGATGGTAAAACCTCTTTCCATGCTCCCCATCTGTCACAGCTGACTAGAGACTGCGCACTGCCTTCGCACCGAAGCGACGTGTCCCGACCGTGGCGTCTCGGCCCGTTGGCAACTTTCGGTTAACAAGGTCGGTCCGGGTAATCGGATAAGGCGGTCAAATTTGATTGTGTTGTGGATAAATACGTACTTTAGCTTTATTTACAGAGCTTGATGAGGGGTGTTATGAAATGGGAAGCAAGTTTTGCATCTTCTTGCCTGGTTGGTACCGTAATTTCTCGATGGAAACGTGAGCTCGGAGGATCAAGAAAAAGTCTTTCTCCCACATGGGGCTCGAAAATTCAAATTCACGCCCGCTGTTGCAACATCTCTCTGGCTGCCGCATAGAAATTGGTTTTTCTTGGTCAAATGCCAATCAAATTCACTTGTATTCTTGCGATGATCATCTTGACCAATATTTAAGTTTCATTCGTTTCGCGAAAACTAAATAATTCGAAAAATGTTTTCCTGAAAATCGATCACTTGCATCGCTTGTAAAAAAAATGGATGGAAAATATTTCCATCATCTACGAAAATCTCTCAAATATAAGCCGATGCTGATTTGTGCTGACTAATTAGTTTAAACAATATAAGTGATTATTTTAAAAAAATTCTTTTTCAAATCATTCATTTTAATCTTGTTTTATTTTTCACTTTTGTCAATTGGCTAACGCTACATTTTCTTGATGCAACCAACCACGGTGAGTACCCTTTTGAGCAAATCTACCAATTAGAGCTCTTCTTTCACTTAATTGGAAGTCTACCAATTAGAGCTCTTCTTTCACTTAATTGGAAGTCGGTGGGAACAAAAATTAGGTTGAAAATAGAAAATGCATAGAGAGAGAGAGAGAGAGCGAGAGAGAGAGAGAAGAAATTGGAGAGGGTGTTTTGAGGACACGAGACTTCCAATCGGCCTCTTTCTTGTTCCTATATTATTGGAAAATTCTAAAACGTCTAAAGCTTAGCAATGAAGGAAATCCACCGTCCTGACAGCTGAATCATAAATGCGTCCCAGCAGATTTGCACCATCATTTGTCTTTTGTCTTCCAATGTCAACGCAAAGGTCGTGCCAGCTTGTGCTCTTCATACTGAAATGAGAAAATAATGCTAAGCATTTTACGATCTGTAAAGATGAATGCCTTTAAATTTTATAAAAAGTCCGACGAGCATGGCAAACAACCCGTCGAAATATTTAATTGCCATTATGGATGGAAGTCTGACGGAATGTACCTTGTCAATCATCAGTACAAAATTAGGGTATTGGCAAGAAGATAAAAAAATATGGCTATGAACGTTCCACGTAGAAAAATTTAGGATTTTATGTGGCATTATCCCTTCAATGATGTACTTGCTATGCACTATTAAACGAGCTATTATCTGTACATCCATCTTCGACTTTGATCACTATAGGAATTTATTTATGAGCAACTTAACTAAGTTGAAAATGCAAAAGCGTATGCCGCTAATCTTTTCTTTTTCTGGGACAATGAATTTCAACTAAATTCAAATTTACATGCTCCAATTACGCGCCTCTAATGTGTCCCACTGATATTTTTTAATTAGTGACATTATCTGTACTTTGCGTGGAAAAACAGGGTGACATTTTTGTCATACTATATAACAAGTTGCGCTTATTATAATACTCCTTAGAGAGGTGATCTTCGATTGCTCACGAGTAAAGTGTGGACCGAGCATTAGGCGATATAAGGGCTTGGACCAGAACGTTGGATGCACTTATCATTAGCAAATTTTTACCATAAAACATTTTATTTTGGCTCTGTCGGATTATGCGGTGACCTAACTTTCTGTAACTACAAACTTGTCAAACAAATCATCATAATGGAGATTATAATAATGACCATGATTGATGTTCTCAGCCTCAAAAGGAAGCTGTGAAGATCATTGGCAGTTCGTCCAAGGGCCAAGGAGTGGTAGCTAGGACGAAAGTCTACTTACCCAAAAGTGGAAAATAAGGTGAAACCCGACCCCGGGGTCTTGGAATGGAACATTTGTTGGAAGAGCGTGCAATAGGGTTTGTAACCAAACACCTCTAGAATTGAGCCCAGTAGGTACAATGTTTAGTGAACAACTAGTGTCAATAGTGTCTTCTTGTGAAAAGTGCCAAAAAAAAGTTCTAAACCTTTTACATTGATATCAATTTAGTCCTAAACTTTTTTTTATGCCAATTCAGTCCTAAACCTTTTGTATTTGCGCAAATTTAGTCATAAACTTTTTCTGGTGCAAATTTAGTCCTAAACTATTTGTATTTATGTCAATTCAGTCATAAACATTTTGTCTTTATGCTAATTCAGTCCTTTCGGTCAATTTTGGCCGGATTTTGCTGACGTGGACGTCGACCGACTGGCAGCCAATCACCAGCGCTGACATGGACAACTTTAATAATATTTTAATATTTTTATTTATTTATTTATTTTTCCTTCCCCTCCCTCCTTCCTTCAGCCGATCACTGAACTGGCGATCAGCCAGAGGCTAGAGGCCCACGAGAATGGACCTCGCTAGATATGGTGAGGCTAGGTCTCGCCCAGCCGTTAGCGAGGCTCGAGCCCTCGCCAGAGGCCTTCGACCTCGCGGCCTCCGGCGAGGGCTCGAGCCTCACCTAGCCATAGGTGAGGCTTGAGCCCTCGTCGGAGGCCGCGAGGTCGAAGGCCTCTAGCGACGGCTCGAGCCTCGCCATGGCTGCGTGAGGCACGACCTCGTCAAATCTTGCGAGGTCTAGCGTTGCCCAGCCATGGCGAGGCTCGCCTTCGCCGTCGCCGATGAAGGCAATCCTCGCCTGTCCGGCGGCCAACTGGAGGAAGGAGGTAGGGGAGGGAAAAAAAAGAAAAAAGAAAAATAAATAAAATATTCAAAAAAAATTATTAAAAGTTGTCCATGTCAGTGCCGGTGACCCGCCATCGGCCGGCCGCCATCCATGTCAGTAAAATCCGACCAAAATTAGTCAGATAGACTAAATTGACATAAAGACAAAAGGTTTTTGACTGAATTGGCACAAATGCAAAATGTTTAAGACTTAATTATCACCAATGAAAAAGGTTTAGAATTGAATTGGCACCAAAACAAGGTTTAGAACTAAATTGCCATCAATACCAAAGGTTGAGGACTTTTTTTACAAGGTTTAGGACTAAATTGCCATCAATACCAAAGGTTTAGGACTTTTTTTGCACTTTTCCCGTGTCTTCTTCGTCCTAGAAACGATTCGCTCGAAATGCATTTGGTTAGTCGGCACCATAGAAAGAATCGCTTCGGGTGTTCGTTTATGATTTCATTCCAACTCAAGTCACATTTGAAGCAGAATACGCTTCGGACTTTATGCTTTGGTACGATGAAAGTCGAGTGATGAAGCGATGAGATTCTTAATGTTCATAGGCAGTTAGATACTAATTATAGAAATTCACTCTTTTTGTTCCGTGGGCGTAGCATGATGCTTTGCGTTGCAACTGTGTTTCTCCAAAAGGAACCGAGAATGGGGGCAAGGGCATCCTAGGAAGTTTGCTTGTGGAGTCTTTCTCAAGCGTTCGACCCTTATTCTAGGAAGTTGAAGAATGTTGAATTAGGACATTTTTTTTTTCGAGAATCCAGACATATAATCGTGGAGATCGGGTCAACCAGTTAAGTTCAAACTTTTAGCCAGTGGAAATGGCTCTGATTTAGCGGAACTTGCATGCAGTTATTATTTATTAAAAACTACAACCTAAAATCAAAGTGTTTTAGATCCCTTTACTAGATATATAGGCTGCGTTTTGGGAGAGTTTTGGGGAAATGCATTTCCCCAAAAATCTTTGGCTTAGAGTGTATTTGCTCAGCGAATACTATTTGATTAGTGACTTTTGGTGTAATTTTTTTGCAAAGTGACTTTGAAATTAAAAAAAGAAAAAACAGAAAACAAAGGTGATTCTGTTCATTATCTCCATCGTGGAAGCAATAGGCCGCCATGAGCCCTCGAGGTCTCGAAGGTCGCTTACCTCAGGCAACATAGATCTAGAGACAAAAGGCTCGGATAACCCGTGACCTAGCAGCCTTGACCTTAGCATCACTCTACACGGCGACCATCAACCTCGGTGGCCCTTAACTTGCCAGATCTCGCCTGAGCCGTGACCCTCCAATTCTCACTTAACAAACCCACGACCGTCAATGAGGACCCTCCCACCCTCCCTCAGCGACCATCGACAACAGTTCTATAAAAGCTTTGCCGACAAGCCAAATTCGCAAAGTCAGAGAAGATAAATAGTTTTTTAAGAGGGCAAGGGTGGAATATGAAAACACTAGTGACGAAAATCTTGGAAGAAAAAGTTCATTAACCAAGGACCCACCTTCCGATAATGCTGAAAGCCCAACGCAAGTGGGCACTTAAGACAAGTGAGGACCTGCTTTGGGCTTTTAACTTTGCCAATACTAGCATTCACTCCGTGCTCTCCAAAAAAATTTACCGTACTGTCCAGCTTTCACTTAAGAGACTTTAGAGACCCAAATTTTCTTGGGAAAGTTGAACGTGTTTCATTTTGTTGTATTAACTATAGTATTCATTATTTTATTTATTGGTTTACTTTGTGGGGGTAATGATCCGCTATTAGATTTGTCTACCATTGAGAAGAGGGATCTTCCATTATCTGCTAATAGTTTATTATTCCTAAATCAAGTGTCTGATAAGTGAAGGACAAGGTTTGATAACGGTTATTATCACTCGTGAGGTAGCTCCACCTACATCATCAGGTCTTAGCACCACGTTTTCCATTTTAAGAGTTTAATTAGTAAAATAAGCCAAGTCAAATTGATTAAGTGCTTCGCATATGAAGAAGCATGAGCCTTAATTCCGGTTCGACCTCAGCATTCTCTCTCTTGAAGCTAATTCACAATACAGTAATTTCTCGCGAATCTTCTAACGCGAGCATTACACAATGATCTCGGAGAATCTTTGGACCGTTGCCAACTGATTTAAAAGCTTATTGTAATTAGTTGAGGTTGGGGTTTGATCTCAAATGCCCCAAACAAATTGAATGGCCCGTAAAGATGGAGGTCGATTTGTTTATATGACATAGGAGAGGGTGTTATGTGGGTGCGTGTGAACAATTTGCGTAATTCATTTAATTGTCCATGAGGGTGCATGGAAAAATAAATTTCTACCCCTATCCCCACATTTTCCTTCCTCTCTATCCTCACAAACAAAGCATAAATATCATGGGACCACAATAATAGGTCGTACTCAATTTGTAACTCCAACATATATTTCTGCTAACGGATGAAAAATGAAATAGTAGTCAGATTTTAGATCTCAAGTTCAGATCTTCTTCGGATATGTTTTTTTTTATCCTATGAAAAAAGGGTGAGAAGAGACGATCAGCGTGACTGCGTCCTTTAGAATTGGAGTTCAATCTTGTAGTATAGGAACGTTTGACCTCCTAAAGTAAAAAGCACACGGGAAGTAAGGATGCGAATGGTAACCATTCTGCTCCAGAAATCAAATTCTTGCCAGAAATTGATTTCTGGAATTCTTGCCAGAAATTGATTTCTAGAGGAGAAATCTGTTTGGTAAAACATGACTAATTCTGCTCTAGAAATTGATTTCTGGAACAGAAATCTTTTTTTATTTTTTTGAGCACCTCAAAAATATTAAATTTCACTCAAAGTGGATGCTCAAAGGTATTTTAAGTCATTTTGTGAAGTTTTGAAATTTTTGATTTTTTGGGCATCTCAAAAAAATTAAATTTCACTCAAAGTGGGTGGCCAAATATATTCTAAGCCATTTTGTGAAATTTTGAAATTTTTAATTTTTTTTATTTTTTTGGGCACCTCAAAAAAATTAAATTTCACTCAAAGTGGGTGACCAAAGGTATTCTAAGCCATTTTGTGAAGTTTTGAAATTTTTGATTTTTTTTTATTTTTTGGGCACCTCAAAAAAATTAAATTTCACTGAAAGTGGGTGGCCAAATGTATTCTAAGCCATTTTGTGAAATTTTGAAATTTCTGATTTTTTTTAATTTTTTGGGCACCTCAAAAAACTCAAAAAAATTAAATTTCACTCGAAGTGGGTGGCCAAAGGTATTCTAAGCCATTTTGTGAAGTTTTGAAATTTTTTATTTTTTTATTTTTTTGGGCACCTCAAAAAAATTAAATTTCACTCAAAGTGGGTGGCCAAATGTATTCTAAGCCATTTTGTGAAATTTTGAAATTTTTAATTTTTTTTTATTTTTTTAGGCTCCTCAAAAATATTAAATTTCACTCAAAGTGGGTAGCCAAAGGTATTCTAAGCTATTTTGTGAAGTTTTGAAATTTTTGATTTTTTGATTTTTTTGGGAAACTCAAAAAAATTAAATTTCACTCAAAGTAGGTGCCCAAAGGTTTTCTAAGTCATTTTGTGAAATTTTGAAATTTTTTATTTTTTATATTTTTTTAAAAAAAATTCACCAAATTTCCTATTTTCCCGAAATCTTGACTTTAATTTGTAGCAAAAAATGGCCAGAATGAGTTCCGGGAAGAGAGAAGCTACTTTTTGTAGCTTCTCTTTTTTTGTGGAAAACTCATTCTGGAAGCAAAATTTGATTTTGGAAGTAAAAAAAGAATGTGTTTTTACCAAACGTCTTTTTTCATCCATAATGCAAAAATTACTTTAGATTGTATTCCGGAAATTTTTTAATAAACACATTTCTTTCCGGAATGCATTTTGGAGTAGAAATTTTGCTCTAGAATTGATTTCATGCGCACCCAAAGCCCTCTGGCCGGCCGAGTTACCACCTACGATGTTGTTTGACAACATTGGGAGAGATGCAAAAATGGAGAACTAAATTAGTGCAAACTATTCTGCCAATTATGTACGGTAATGCAGAGTCTTGTTGGAGTCTTTGAGAAAATGGTCAAACATAGAGGGCTAAGTATGTTTAATCGTAGCGTCTCCCATTTGCGGTAACCTAGAGAATTGGACCATGCCCGGAGCCCGCCACTCTATGAGCCTTCTACGATGCGCGTGAACAACTACAATTCACGTGCGTCATTGGGATTTCACAAAGCCAAAAATTCAAATATTGAGAGGTGACACTCACACACGCACACACACATATATATGGGGTTAATTCCAAAAAAAAGCATCAACTTTAGGTCGAGGGACAATTCTGGCCCGAACTTTTTTTTGTTCCATAAAAAAGCATCAATTTTAGGTCAATGGACAATTCTGGCCCGAACTTTTTTTTGTCCCATAAAAAAGCACCAACTTTAGGTAGAGGGACAATTTTGGCCCGAATTTTTTTTTGTCTAGTAAAAAAGCACAAACTTTCATTTAAATCCCAAATTTAGCCCTCCATTGACTTTCTATATGAAGTTACCCTTGTTTGAGAAAAAAAGTTATTGTGGTGAGCCTGGCGAATCTCTTCCATGGCGTCTATCGACAGCCAGTGGTCTACAGCTTCAAATTACGACAAAATGACGAAGTTTGGCCAGAAAGATTCAATCTAGAGATATTTTTGACTTGCCAGTAAAGTGAATGAGACGAACAGTTTTACTGTTATTCTTTAAGCTGTGATTCATTAAATCCAGTCAGCAAGTCACGTGGATTTATTACTAAGGTGGAATAGTCAAGTTGGAAAATTAATGGTTTTAAGTCAATAAGGGCCAGCTTTGAGATTTACACAAAAGTTGGTGCTTTTTTACGAGACAAAAAAAAAATTCGGGCCAGAATTGTCCCTCGACCTAAAGTTGGTGCTTTTTTATGGGACAAAAAAAAGTTCGGGCCAAAATTGTCCCTGGACCTAAAGTTAGTGCTTTTTTATGGAACAAAAAAAAGTTCGGGCCAGAATTGTCCCTCGACCTAAAGTTGGTGCTTTTTTTTGGAATTAACCCCACATATATGTGAGTGTGTACTATATGTATTAAAAATTAATTTTCTTTTCCGATCTTGTGAAATCTATGTGAGACTTGCATGGAATTTAACGAATCTACTATCCAATTGGGCATCTTAGGATGTATAACACATTGAGAGAGAGAGAGAGAGAGAGAGAGAGAGAGAGAGAGAGAGAGAGAGAGAGAGAGAGAGAGAGAGAGAGAGAGAGAGAGAGAGAGAGAGAGAGAGTTAGATAGTAGGATAATGATTGGTACACTTGTGATAAATTCTTCAAAACTAATTTTTTAATCACAAAAATTCCCAATCTGGTATTTCTGTGACAAATTTACCCAAAACTAATTTTGTGACAATAAAAAATCTCAAGCTGGTACATTAGTAGCAAATTTACTCTCCGTTAGTTTTCGTTAAATTGGATCAATATGACGAAAAATCACAAATTAGTAAACCTGTAACAAACGAAGGGTAAAATCCTAAATTGGTACAACTGTCAACTATCACGTATCATCCAACTCGGCAATTTGACTGTGAAATTTAACAGAAATAATGGAGGGTAAATTTGTCAAAGACATACCAATTTAGAGTTTTTTTATGATCAAAAAATTAGTTTGGGGTAAATTTATCACATGCGTACTAGTTTTGAGATTTTTCGTGGTATTAATCCTAAAAACAACCACCCATGTCTCCATTATAATTAAGATATCGATTGTTATTCCATGCACATGCGGTATAGAAAAGTAACTAGTAATTAGTGATTGGAGAACGGCCCACATGCAGATTGAAGCTTTAGCAAATAAATTTATGGCATAAGTAGATTGATATGTCCATCTCGAGACTGCTTAAACATAAAGTTTGCACACTCTTACGATATACGTAATATAATAGCCATTTCGATATCGAGAACGGGCTATTGAAAGAACAAGATGCAAGCCATCCGATACCATCCTCGACGCATTACTCATTTGATACAAAAGATTAGCATTTGAAACCAATGCAATTTGGGTTAATTAGATAGGACCCTAAATCCCGTCATTTAAGAAAAATAATTACGTGACATTCACGCAAACAATAATTGAAGATCGCACAGAAACTTTGAAGGTATATTTGGGTCGACGAGCTCGAGATAAATTCTTTCCGTGCGCTGGATGAGATTAATTAGCACATGGTGCTTCGTATTATATTAAGTTGCTTGCATTAGTACGAGACATAACTTCGCTTTGCACGTCATTCTTTTCATGTGGGCTTCCCACGTACTTTCACCTTGGAGGAAGAAAATGCTCTGATGAGGGTCCAGCAAATAAAGTCATAGAAATTGTCGGTGTGTTTCACGAAAAATTAATATTTTAAAAAATATTTCGTACTAGGGATTCAATATATCGCTCAGAAAATAAGTTCATAGAATAATTTCTCTTTGTGATTTCTCAGTGATGCTCTGAGAATCATATGCTTTGAGTTTGGGGCTAGGGTTTTGAGAGGGTAATCTTTTCTTTTCTGTAGTCTAAATTTATTCTATTGAGTTTTTCTGTTCCTCGTTATACCCGTGGATGCTGTAAAGTTCAAAATTGATTCACCATCAGATTGTGTGGTTGCATGAGATGAGATGTTTGTTGGAAATATGGGATAAATTGATGGGTGAATGAATGAGAAATTGATACTCAAAGAACACCCTTGAGTTGGAAGTGGGAAGTGGAAAAAACACTAATCCCACATTGGAAAAGAAGAAGGCAATGGAGTGCTTTATATACTGTTACACTTATTTGAAGTGGTAACTATCATAGCACAGACTCTCTGCCTCGCGCGCAGGCGCAGGGGGGTGCAAATCCGACGCCCGACAAGCTGAAACTTGGGCGCGAGCGCACATCCTGCGTACGCGATTGCCGGACCGAAAAGTGGGCCTCGCGACGAGCCCAATTTTGCCTTCTGATTTAATTTTTCCAACTCAAACGGTTTACGAATTTCATAACGTGCGGCGGATTTAATCGGTCGTTATGAGTATTGATTTTGTAACGGCGGAACAGATTTAATCGACCGTTACGCGTCATTGATTCTGTAACGACAGAGTTAATCGACCGTTGCGCGTCATTGATTCTGTAACGACAGATTTAATCGACCATTACGCGTCATTGATTCTGTAACGACAGATTTAATCGACCGTTATTCTCGACGCGTATTGATTTCGTAAGCCGTTATGATTCCCGAAAGACTCTCCCCTCTGCTCTATTTATAAAGATCACTCTTCCTCTGTTTAAAAAAAAAGATTTTCTCTGCATTTTGCATTGTTTTCGATAGTGTTCGTTCTCGAAATTTGTTCAAGTTCGCCGAAGCTTTGAAGTGCTGATTACTTCTTAGCCGTCTGCCGTTGTATCCTGGGAGACAGAAGTTCACGAAATCCTCAGCCGTGTGCTAGAGGGAACGAATCTGTTTTAAGGAAACTGTGTCGAACACAGGCCTCGGTATTCTTTTTATTGTTAATATAATCTTGAAGTTCAGATCTGAAGATTTTCCAGACTCTGCAGATTTTCCAGACTCTGCAGATTTTCCAGACTCTGCAGATTTTCCAGACGGAGAAATTTTCCCCTCGGGTCAACAATCTTAAAACAGATTCGACCTTTATACATTCAAATGGCTACTGGAAAAGAAGTTGTCGATGTCGTTGCTGGATACGATGGTGTCGATGTGGCTGCTCACGACATCACCAAAAACTCTGCCTATGCCTCGGCTGTCCAACTGCCAGGCTCATCCTCTGTCCATCCTGCTGTTTCTGTCCACCATGGTGAGAAACCTGAAAAGTTCGACGGACTGAACTTTAAAAGGTGGCAGCAAAAGATGTTTTATTTAACAACTTTGAATCTTGCGAGATTCTTGACTGAGAAAGCTCCTAAGCTATCCGAAGGAGAAACGGATAAGCAAGCCTTCAACGCTGTTGAAGCCTGGAAGCACTCTGACTTCCTGTGCAGGAACTATGTCATGAATGGTTTACATGACTCGTTGTACAATGTCTATTGTGCAAAAATGACGGCAAAGGAGTTATGGGAAGCCTTGGACCGAAAATATAAAACAGAGGATGCCGGAGCAAAGAAATTTGTTGTCGGTCGATTCCTTGATTATAAAATGGTGGATTTTAAGACTGTGATCAGTCAAGTGCAAGAAATTCAAGTGATCTTGCATGAAATCCTAGCTGAAGGCATGAACTTGAGTGAAACCTTCCAAGTGGCTGCTATTATTGAAAAGCTACCTCCTGGGTGGAAGGATTTCAAAAACTATCTCAAGCACAAGCGAAAGGAAATGAACCTGGAAGAGCTAATTGTTAGACTTCGAATTGAAGAAGACAACAGAAGATCTGAGCGCAAGGGGTTCAATCCTACTACGGCTAAGGCAAATGTTGTCGAGCTTAGGCAAGGCCACAAGAACAAGAAGATTGCAAAGCCAAAGTTAGGACCAAAAGGAGGAGTTTCCAAGAACAAGTTTCAAGGAAAATGCTTCAACTGTGGCAAGATGGGCCATAGATCTGTAGATTGCAGAAGCTATAAATTCTTCTGAGGGACCTCTATGGAAAGAAGCAATAAAAAGTGAAGTTGATTCTATTTTGCAGAATCATACTTGGGAGCTAGTGAATCTTCCTCCTGGTTGTAAGCCTTTAAAGTCCAAATGGATTTTTAATAGGAAAATGAAAACCGATGGCTCCATTGATAAGTATAAAGCCAGACTTGTGATCAAAGGATACAAACAACGAGAAGGCTTAGATTACTTTGATACTTATTCTCCTGTGACGAGAATAACCTCCATTAGGATGATAATTGCAATTGCAGCATTGCGAAATCTAGAAGTACATCAAATGGATGTAAAAACAGCTTTCTTAAATGGTGATTTGGATGAAGAAATCTACATGGAACAACCTGAGGGTTTTATGGTTCCAAGACAAGAAAAGAAAGTCTGTAAATTGGTGAAATCATTGTATGGCCTAAAACAAGCACCAAAGCAGTGGCATGAAAAGTTTGATAATGCAATGATTACCAATGGTTATAAGATCAATGAATGTGATGAATGTGATAAATGTGTCTACATCAAAGAGACAACAAATGGCTATGTCATTTTGTGTCTTTACGTAGATGACATACTAATTGTCGGTAGTGATGATAAAATGATCAAATCTACCAAGTATATGTTGAATTCAAGATTTGACATGAAAGATATGGGACCTGCTGATATGATTTTAGGAATTAAAATCACAAGAACGTCAGAAGGTCTTATTTTAAACCAGTCACACTATGTGGACAAGATTCTTGAAAAATTCAACATAAATGATTCTGGTATTGCTAGAACACCATTAGACAATAGTCTTCATCAATCCAAGAATAGAGGAGAGGGTATTTCTCAAGTAGAGTACTCTAGAGTTGTTGGAAGTCTAATGTACTTAATGAGTTGTACTAGACCAGACATTGCCTATACGGTTTGTAAACTGAGTAGATATACTAGCAATCCGAGTGCTGACCATTGGAAAGCAATAGTGAGAGTATTCAGGTACTTACGATATACTCGGAATTATGGCCTGCATTATACCAGATACCCAGCTGTTCTGGAAGGATACAGTGATGCGAACTGGATATCTGATATAAAAGACTCAAGATCCACAAGTGGATATGTATTCACACTAGCAGGAGCAACCGTATCTTGGAAATCCTGTAAACAAACTGTTATAGCCAGATCCACAATGGAATCTGAATTTATAGCTTTAGATAAATGTGGCGAAGAGGCTGAATGGCTACGCCATTTCTTAGAGGATATTCCAAAATGGCAAAAACCTGTGCCACCAATAAGTATACATTGTGATAGTCAATCTGCAATTGAAAGAGCACAGAGTAATATGTATAATGGTAAGTCTAGACATATACGTCGTAGACATAATACCATTAGACAACTACTCTCAACAGGAATTATCTCTATTGACTACGTAAAGTTAAAGGATAATATTGCGGATCCGCTAACCAAAGGGTTAAACAGAGAGTTAGTTGAGAAATCGACAAGAGGAATGGGACTGAAGCCCATGAAAGAATAAGTTTGTATAAAGGAAACCCAACCTAGTTGACTGGAGATCCCAAGATCTAGGTTCAAAGGGACAACCTAATTATATAAACTTAGTGATGTCACTGTGGGGGTTATCCCTAAAACCATTCCTATGTAAAATATCAGTGATATTGTAAAAGAAAAGGATAGCAATTTTGCTTTAATGATTCTTAAGTGGAGTAAACAAATTACTCATAAATTAAGTAATCACCTATGTGAGAGAGAAGTGGGGCCGCTTCAAAGGAGAATTTAAGGGCTAAATTCTTTAGAAACTCTTGCAGAACCAGGTTGATGTTCATGGCCAAAACGAACATAACTATGAGAACTGAACAAAAGTTTAGATGATTCCTGTGTGAAGTGTATGATTCATTTACATAAGAAAGTTGGACAGTTCAAGGACATCATGTCTACTGGACAACTAGTAAAGTAAATATACTTTTACAAGGGAAGGTTCAAAGGGTAACACCTACCTATCCTATGCAGGTTTCAATTGTTGAACACTATCATAGAGTCAAAACTAAAACAATTTTCATTCATGTGGGGGATTGTTGGAAATATGGGATAAATTGATGGGTGAATGAATGAGAAATTGATACTCAAAGAACACCCTTGAGTTGGAAGTGGGAAGTGGAAAAAACACTAATCCCACATTGGAAAAGAAGAAGGCAATGGAGTGCTTTATATACCGTTACACTTATTTGAAGTGGTAACTATCATAGCACAGACTCTCTGCCTCGCGCGCAGGCGCAGGGGGGTGCAAATCCGACGCCCGACAAGCTGAAACTTGGGCGCGAGCGCACATCCTGCGTACGCGATTGCCGGACCGAAAAGTGGGCCTCGCGACGAGCCCAATTTTGCCTTCTGATTTAATTTTTCCAACTCAAACGGTTACGAATTTCATAACGTGCGGCGGATTTAATCGGTCGTTATGAGTATTGATTTTGTAACGGCGGAACAGATTTAATCGACCGTTACGCGTCATTGATTCTGTAACGACAGAGTTAATCGACCGTTGCGCGTCATTGATTCTGTAACGACAGATTTAATCGACCGTTACGCGTCATTGATTCTGTAACGACAGATTTAATCGACCGTTATTCTCGACGCGTATTGATTTCGTAAGCCGTTATGATTCCCGAAAGACTCTCCCCTCTGCTCTATTTATAAAGATCACTCTTCCTCTGTTTAAAAAAAAAGATTTTCTCTGCATTTTGCATTGTTTTCGATAGTGTTCGTTCTCGAAATTTGTTCAAGTTCGCCGAAGCTTTGAAGTGCTGATTACTTCTTAGCCGTCTGCCGTTGTATCCTGGGAGACAGACGTTCACGAAATCCTCAGCCGTGTGCTAGAGGGAACGAATCTGTTTTAAGGAAACTGTGTCGAACACAGGCCTCGGTATTCTTTTTATTGTTAATATAATCTTGAAGTTCAGATCTGAAGATTTTCCAGACTCTGCAGATTTTCCAGACTCTGCAGATTTTCCAGACTCTTGAGATTTTCCAGACTCTGCAGATTTTCCAGACTCTTGAGATTTTCCAGACTCTGCAGATTTTCCAGACTCTGCAGATTTACCAGACTCTGCAGATTTTTCAGACTCTTGAGATTTTTCGGACTCTGCAGATTTTCCAGACTCTGCAGATTTTCCAGACTCTTGAGATTTTTCAGACTCTGCAGATTTTCCAGACTCTGCAGATTTTCCAGACGGAGAAATTTTCCCCTCGGGTCAACAATGTTTGATATCCTTACTTCTACTTTAAAGTTGTTAGATAGGTTTGCTTTAAATTTTGAAATTTTTACCATTGCTTGTAGAATGCTATCATGTCTCTTATATACCTGTATGTATCGAGAGAGATGCACCATGAAAAGTCAAAACTTTCACATTGTTGACTTGTTCTAGATTTGGATGGTATCGGTGCACTGAGTCATTTCACTATGTTATTTACAAACTCATCCTATCATCTTTCGTTGATTTACATAAATTCCAATGAATCTAACGTGACAGATAATCAATCAAGAAGTCAAACCTCACATGAACTGACGAGATAAATACGAATGATCCGTTCTATATTCATCCAACTGATAATCCACGTACGAGTTTAACCTTTCAACTATCGACCAGTCATGAGAACTATGCAGCTTGGAATAGAGCCATGACTCTGGCGCTCCAGGCAAAGACAAAACTTGGACCACCCCCCCCCCCCCCCCCCCCCCATCCCAAATGAGGATGACATGAGCAAATTGATGCCCCTGCCTGATTGCACTTGTGGTGCTTCCAAAAAGGCAAACTTTGAGCACCAACAAGGAAATCAACTGGTGCAACTCCTGATGGGTCATAATGACTCGTACGATGGATAGTATTCGAAGCCCAAACTTTAACGATGGACCCGTTGCCATGTCCGAACAAGACCTATCGATTATTAAGGTGAGATGAGAGGCAGATAGGAATCTCATCTGCTATATCCGACCCTTACGAGGGGTCCGCAGTGATGATTAAGATGACAAGAACAAAAATAGATCTCGTGGCCCAGCACCACATTGTGATTTACTTCACGTATAGATGTTATCTGCGTCGTGGATATCTGCCGGGTCACAGTCCACAGATAGTATGCTGGACCTACAAATGGCAACAATGGGGGGCCTTGCAGCTGCAATTATGGCGTGCAGTCAAGTGTAGCCGATGGACGGAGCACGATTGTGCAAGAGACAATTGGGAGCAATGTTTCTGGATCGTCAGCTATGTCAGCTTTGACTCGAGCAAGTGAGTCAACTACTTAGCTTTGCTTCCTTACTGTGAGAGCTCCAATTAATCACCTTTAAATTTTGTAGATAATTCACATTCTCTAATGTCTAGTGACATGAAATCTTGGATATTAGATAGAGGAGCAGCTGAAAAATACGGCCTCTCCTAAGATTATTTTGGCAGTTGTTCACAATTAAGTTCTAGAGAATACAATTACCAAATGGAAAAATTCTGTATGGTACATAGTGGAGGAACTTATAAATTGGGAGACTTAACCAATCGATTGTACACCTATTGTACGAATGCCAATTCAGTCCTAAACTTTTCAATATTGTCAATTTAGTCCCCAACTTTTGCGTAAAATTCCAATGTAGTTCTCTCGGCCAATTTTTACCTGAAATAGCTGATGTGGCGGTCTAGTCATCACGGGACATAAGCGATTTCCTGCGAAAATTGACTGGAAGGATTACATTTGAATTTCATGTAAATATTTATGACTAAATTGGCAAAATTAGAAAGTTTAAGATAGAATTGGCATCTGTACAATAAATTTACTATTGAATTGACAATTTCCCCCTTATAAATTAAATTAATTTATTATTCTAAAAAATGTATTGCAGGTTAAAGATTTCTAAATTCAAGACTAAAATTCGATTTTCAAAAATTTGTTCTGATGTTGATAGAAACAAAAAGACTCATTGTGATGTTTGGCCCCGGGCAAAAGCAAATTAAATTGTCTTTCAAAAGTTCAACTATTCCCGTTATTCACCAATTTGATCGATCTAATTCATATTGATCTTTGGGACCCACATTTAAAGCTCTCTAGAGAAGGGGCTAAATATTTTATGACCATAGTGGATGACTATACTCGAGTCACATGAACATATTTATTGAAGACTAAGGATGAAACGAATACTTAGTTATTACAAATTTATGCACAGTGATAGTGAATCAATTTAACACTGAAATTAATATAATACGATCTAATAATGAACTTGAATACCAAGGTATATTCTATTCCCTATTTGGAGGGTATAGAGCACGTTTAGTTTTAGACTTTTAGGATTCAGAGGTGGTAGATAGAAATTAAAAGGGTAGGTGCAATTGCACGTTTATTTGTGGGTTCTTAGTTTAGTTGTTTGAGCCATCAATTAGATCTCACGTGACACTTATGTAGCTACTATGGTTTGTGGATAGAGAACTAAAACGTAAGCTACCGAACCGAGACTGCTACTATCATTTTGTTGGACTTTAAAGAAGAGAATTGACTTTTCCTTGGAAAGTTTAACTTTGTTGGGTCAGCTTGTTTATGGGAAGCTAAGTACAACCCAATCTCAAATTAGCACAACAAATTTCAAATCCGTGTGACCGTCGATGAGTTTAGCCCAAGTGAGGTTGTGGGACGTCTCGCGAACTGTGGGCCGTCGCTCTAATAGATAAGTTTAGCGTTATCTCAAACTAGCACAATGAGGAGTTAAGATAAAGACAGTTCCTGATGAGGATGCCTATTAGTTAACGGGCTACAAATACAATTTCCCAACTTTAGTTCTAATACACACTTTTGCCAATTCTACTATTTTGTAGGGCGAAAATTGGAACATTGTTCCATTCTGGTAAATGTGGGGGAATTTATTGACAAAGTCCTAAATATGTTGTACTTTGGTTAATTCAGTTATAAACTTTTTAATTGTGCTAATTGAGTCCCGAACCTTTTTAGGTTTTGTCAATTGAATCAATCCGGTTAATTTTGGTTAGAAATCGCCGACGTGGATATTGACTATCCTACATGACAATGCCAACACTAACATGGATGATTTTTAATAATTTTAAATATTTTTTAATTAATTATTTTTTTGTTTATTTATTTATTTCGAATTGTAAATTTGCTGCTAAAATTCCAAAACCAGTTGTTTTGAACCGGTTTGATTTTCTTTAATTGATCTACCCTAGTAATCCACTAATTAACACTTAAAACAATAAAATAACACCTTAAAAGAGCCCTATTAGTTCTACAAATTTACAAAAGAGTTTTTTTTTTACAAAAGAGTTAATACCATGAAAAACCTCAAAATGGTACATCTATTACTCCAAATTAATTTTTTAAACACCAAAAACCCTAAACTGGTATATCTATAACAAATTTACCCTCCGTTAGCTTCCGTTAAATTTTATAGTCAAATTGCTAAGTTGGATGACACGTGGCAATTGATATGTTTACCAGTTTATGGTTTTTTATCCTTCCGTTTGTCACAAATTTACCAATTCATGCTTTTTCGTGGTATTAATCTAATTTAACATAGAATAAATTTATCACAAGTGTACCAGTTTAGAGATTTTGGTGGTCAAAAAATTAGTTTGGGTAAATTTGTCACATGTACACTAGTTTGGTGTTTTTGGTGGTCAAAAAATTAATTCGAAGTAAAATTATTGCAAGTGTATCAGTTTGGAGTTTTTGACGATATTAACCCTTTACCAAATGGAATAAAGGCACTAGAAGTCCTAAAATTTATCGCGAAAGTTCAATCAAATCATAAAACTTCTAAAACGTACGATTCAATCCTAAAATTTAGTAAAATTGGTGTAATGAGATCCTTTTGTTAGCTCTGTTTATTTGACTAAAGGGCTATTTTGTTGCTCTCTTAAGACGCGTAACAAAAAGAAAGCCCAATTTTTTTTTCCGTAATGGGGGCTTGACTCTGTTCAAGCCCAATGCCGAAGAATATCACGAAGAAGAACCCACAAGAACCGAGAGCTTTCAAGCTGTGTGCTCTTTGATTCAGAAACCCACGGAAATATGGAAGAAATTTTAGCGCTTGCGACACCCGTGCAAAAGAAATTCAGTTTCAGCCATCGCTTGCTCCATTAACACGAACCTTGAAAATCTCCAAAGAAAATCACCAGTTTTTTCTTCTTTCTTCTCTCTTGGGAGACGGAGTTTGCCACGATCCATTATAGATAAAATGAAAAATGATATAAATGATCTCTGAATTTTAACTCAATGTGTAATATAATCTATGAATTTTAACTCAACGTGTAATTTGGTGTTTGAACTTTTGGTATATGTTTAAACTATGATCCTTGAGCATTAAATTTTTTCATATAGTTTAGGGACTAATTTGAATATGTACCAAAAGTTTAGGGACTACATTGAACAAATTAAAAGTTCAGGGACCATATTATATATTGGGCAAAAGTTTAGGGATCACATTAAACAAATTGAAAGTTCAAGGTCCACATTGCACATTAAGCATAAATTAAGGGACCATTTGTGCCATTGTCGCTAGATGTAACTAGATCCCGTCAAGAATCAACCAGCTTAAGAATGTGGTCAACAGCAGTCAGGGAGGGAGTTCAATCACTTCATACTCTTCGTCTGCAGAGATCCATCGATCCAAGAACCTTGACGTTCCAGCATTTCAAAAATCTTGCTCTCCTTCAAAGATTCTGCCCAATTTACCCCACAGGAGAAGTCAAGATCTAGGCCCATCTACCCAATTCAAAAATGAAGAGACTAGTGAAAATCGTCAGGAGATTGGAGTCCAACTTTCCTCGGGAACATGGACTCCTTCAACACCCCTAATTCACATCCCTCCATTCCTTCCTCCCTGCTTCACCCTGTATCTCTCGTTCCCTCTGCCCGACGGCCAAAACCACTTCACTTTCACTTCCATGGTCCCTCTTTCCCATTACCTTTAGCTTCACACTCAATCTCACCTTCCTCGCCATGGCCAAATCCTGCATCATGCAAGTCATCCGCGTCATCTTCCTTCTCTCTCTCTACAAAACACCTCGTGAAGCTCCAATTCTTACAATGTTGACGCTAGTAGCCGATGCGTGACCGCTTCTGTTCCATTTGGGTGCTTCTTGTGCAGTTGCGTGACCCTTTTCGCCTTAATCTCCAGGAAAGTCTTTTACACCTTCGCCGTCAACATGTCCACCTCTCGGCATAGATCAGGGCCCCTCGCCTGTGGTTGCGGAGGATCGTCGGCCCTTGTTTAGTCCCCGTTGGCCTTCATTGGCCCTAACCCAGGCCGCCAAGGGCCCTTAAAGGCCTTGCACCTCCAATTCGGTCTCTGTCATTTTGTTTCCTCTTTTCTTATTCTTGGCATTTTTGGCTTTTCTTATACTGATTTTTGGGAGAAAGTCACAAAAATCATAGTGATACATTTATCTTGATACCAAAAATTCCAAACTATGCTCCCTTAAATTTTTTCTTATGACATAAAATTCTCAAATTTATATCTATGTAATACATGTACTCTTAGTCAAGATTCTATTAGATGATTTTTCAGCCAAAATGATATCGTTTTTATTTAACTTAAGCCACTTGAGCGCCATGTGAACATTGTTTACTTTTATGGCATCCATTTAAGCAGATCTTTAATAGTTTACATTAACAAAACTTTAGCAAATGGTAAATGTGTTATTTAAGTACAATATTGTGATTAGTTTAGGATAAATGTATCGCAATGTGAATCGTTTAGGATTTTGGTGGCTTTTGCCTGTAACTTTTTTGGGATTCTTTCACACGTGGCATTCACTTGGAGTCATAATGATGCCGCATGTAATAAAAGGTATTAAAATCAAGCACATCAACATTTTCAGTCTATTAAATTGGAGGGAGTTAACGGAAAGACTTAATTGTAACAATTTAATAAATTTTAGGACTTAATTATACTTTTTGAAAGTTTAGGACTTGATTGCACTTTCAAAACAAATTTTAGGACTTTTCATGCATTTATCTCAAAATCAAAATTGTAAAATGAGAGTGCTTACAATTAATCTTCTAATTTTGTGAAGCTGAATTTAAGAAAATTGATTTAATATGATGATAATAGTAAACATGGTCTTGATATATTCTTGCTAATGAAATCCTAAACGATTAAGGTGTGAAATCAACCTTTCAGATTGGTCGAGTTCGAAGTTCAAGGACATTTAGATTAGCGCTTCCAAACTTTTGAGGAATGGATTATAGCATGCAGCAAAAGTATGAGATAATATTTGGTACTGGGAGTTTTGACTATGTATAGTAAGAAAGAATCTGTACATTATAGAGGTACGATTATTTATTATTTCAAGACTCACATTGTATGAAAATTTTGGGTCAAGACAATGAGAGCTTGGTAGTAGAGCTCAGCTATTGCAACCATGGCCGCGCGGGCTCTGCTACAAAGCTCCGCTATGGCCCAGCGAAAAGAAGAAACAAAAATAAAATGAAGATCAATTGAACACAAAGGAAGAAGAAAGGAGGACAAGAGAGACTCGGCGCCATGAAAAGAAAGAAGAGGAGGGCGACGTGCATCTTTTTTCTTTCATGTGTAGAGAGAGATAAAAAGCCGTGGGACCAGCTTTATTAAACGAGTAGAGGAGAAAGTGAGGGTGAACTGCAAATTCATATTTTGTGATTGAGTGCACAAATGTAAAATAACGACCAATACAAGAATGCCATCTGGCGAGTAGCAGCCAATGATGAAAAAGTGTTAGAAAAGTCCTAAACCTTTTGCATTAGTATCAATTTTGTCTTAAATCTTTTTTTGGTGCCAATTCATTGCTAAACATTTTATATTGATGCCAATTCAGTCCTAAACCTTTTGGTCTTTATACCAATTCAGTCCTTTTGGTCAAATTTGGTCAAATTTTGTTGACGTGGACGCCAACTGGTCACTAGCGCTGACGTGGACAACTTTTAATAATATTTTAATATTTTTTATTTATTCTTTTGTTATTATTATTTTTCCTCTCTCTTTCCTCCAGCCAGTCGCCGGTCCGGCGACTAGCCAGAGGCCGGTGAGGACCTCGTCGGCCATTGGTGAGGCTCGCTCTCACTAGCAACGACGAAGGCAAGCCCCACCATAGCTGGGCAAGGCACAACCTCGCACAGCCACTGACGAGACTTGAGCCCTCGCCGGAGGCCGCGACGAAGGCCTCCAGCAAGGGCTCAAGCCTCGCTAATGGCTAGGCAAGGGCTCGAGCCTTGCCGACGGTTGGGCGAGGCACAACCTTGACAAATCCGACAAGGTCTAGCCTCGACTAGCCATGGTAAGGCTCGCCTTCGCCTTCGTCGTTATTGGAGAGGGCGAGCCTCATTGGAGGCTGGCCAAGGCATGACCTCGCCCGATCTGGTGAGGTCCATCCTTGCCCAATCATGGCGAGGCTCGCCTTCGCCGTTGCTGGCGAGGGCGAGCCTCGCCAATGGCTGGTGAGTTGGCATCGGCAAGGACTTTGTAGGCCTTTGGCCTCTGGTCGATCACTGGTCTGGGGACCGGCCGAAGGAAGAGGGAGGAGAAGAAAAAAATAAATAAACATTCAAAAAATATTAATATATTATTGAAAGCTGTCCATGTCAACGTCGGTGATAAGCCGTCGACCGACCGGTGTCCACGTAAGCAAAATCAAGCCAAAATTGATCGAAAAGGACTGAATTGGCATAAAGACAAAAATGTTTAGGACCGAATTGACACCAACACAAAATGTTTATGACCGAATTGACACCAAAAAAAGGTTTAGGACTAATTTGGCACAAATGCAAAATGTTTAAGACTTTTTTGGCACTTTTCCCGGCCAATGACTGTTGCTCAAGCAGTAGCTAATTTTTGCTCTTAAAGAAATAGTTAAGGATGTTTAGGCTTCGTTTGGCAAAGCATTGCCAAGTGACTTTCGAGCCATTTGACAAAAAGAAAACATGTTTGGTAAAACAATTTAAAAACCCTTTTGTCCAATGCAATGCATTTGCAAGGGCCTTTCTCTCGAGGCAAAGGCAAAACAAAATGGGCATTGAAGCATTTTCGACATGCTGAAGGTGAGAGTTAATGAACATTTTTGTATTTCACTCTTGCCCTCATTACCATTTTCGTATTTCTATTTTACTCTGACTGTTGGCATTGTTCATCGTCTCTCTACCTGCAAAGCCACAGTTGTCGCTTTGTCGAGGGTCGCCGACTTCTCCTCGACGCTCTTTGAGAGTCCAGGGTTGCTGAGGGTTGAAGATCAATGTTCACGCACCTAACTTAGGTGAGATCTAGAGGGTCCTGGGTTTGTGTTAAGCAAGATCTGGAGGGTCGTCGAGGTTGCGCAAGGGTCGCCGAGGTCCAGGATCGCCTGCTTGCGCAACGAAGTTCACATGTCAACACTCACCAAGGCTGAGGCTTGCATGGCCGACAGTCACCTCTAGTTGCAGTGATGCTCGCCTCTGGTCACCGCCAATGTTTGACCGGTAACCGCCCGCCCTTCGCCCCCCCAGTTGTTTCAAAAAATACACCAAAAACCCAAACTCTATTTGTTTTCTGCAAATACACCTTGAGTTGAAAATCAATGGCTTTACATTTCTCCAAAACTTCCCCGAAGGCACCCTTAGTGAATTTGAATTAGTTGGATTGTGAACTATAAAATGTGAAAGATTAAGTTTGTTTAATCGAAGAACCATTTTCCCAAATGCGTTGATTTATAGAAAAATAAGTTTTACTCTCAACTCTGCAATTCGTATAATTTAACATGCATGTTATTTGGAATGCGAATTCTATTAGGACATTATCTATGTAATTAAGTAGTGGTCTTGTTTTGTTTTATTTTTCAAAGTTCTAGCCTGAATAATATCATGCTTTTTAGTTAGGTCTAATTGTTTTTATTCTTTTCATCTCTTTAATTAATCTACCTTGATTTCCAGCTTCGAGAGCTAACATAAAAACCATGTAGACTAATTTCTAGCGAAATCTTTTTTGTGAAAAGTCCATTAGAAAGATTTATTAGAGCGTCTAGGCTTAAATTACTTCACTACTTTCCTAATATACAAGTCAAGATCACTTTTCTTCTAAAAAAAAATTTAAGGCCAAAGGACATAAAACAATGTATTGCAAGGATTTTTTTTATATTTTTTTCCCTCACCAAAAAAAAAACAATGTATTGCAAGGAGACTCTTCTGCATCGGTTTTCTTTGTCATTTTCTCCTCGATTACAACATTTTCCTTAATTCGTTACACATGTCAATAAATTAATTTCTCCTGAATATTTTGCAATAAAATTATAAAGTATTTTGATTTAGTCTTAATTTCATGCCACACCCATTCCACAACTATTTAGGAACAACAAAAGTGTTTGAGTAAGAAGTATTCCCACTTATTCCTATGTATCATATTCTTCCCTTCACTTTACTTATTCTTTTTTTTAAAGGACTAATACCATAAAAAACCTTAAACTAGTTTATCGTGCCACAAAAAATCTCAAATTGGTATACCATTAACTAATTTTTGGGTCACATGTGCCACATCTATGTCAACTGATATACCCGTACCACTTTTTTGTTACCCCCAAATTTCTTTTTTTTTTTTTTTCGGAAATAAATGTGGCATGGGTACATTAATTTGGGATAAAAGGATCTTTTGTGACATAAAAATTAGTTTAGAGTAAATGTGATATAATGGCACCAGTTTGGGGTAAATATGGCACATGTGTACTAGTTTAAGAGTTTTTGTGATACAAAAATTAGTTTGGGATAAATGTGATATATGTGTACTAGTTTGAAGTTTTTAATAATATTAACCCTTTTCAGAAAAGGTGCTTGGATGATCAATTTTAGTTATATATAGTATAATTTATATTTACAAATCCCGTGTTCTCTATTTCTAATACGAATACAGTTGTTGTAACTAATATTTATCAATTTGAATTTTCGAAAAAGAAACAAAAAAAACATTGGTACACTCAAAACTTGGTAAGTTTTATGTTGCAGAAAATAGATCGTTGACCGGAGAGATCAACCCAACCAAATGGAGAGAAAGAAACGATTGAGACCACTAAAAGTCGCAAATTAGTACATTTATGCCACATTTACTCTAAACTATTTTTCATATCATAAAAAATCTCAAACTATTATTCGTAGCCACATTTATCCCAAATTAATTTTCTTATAATAAACAATTAAGGATTTTAGCTTACTTTTGAAACTCAAGGGCTTTGCTAGGGAAAAATTAGCAAATTTCCAAAGTGACTCAAAAATTACTTTGGATAAATGTAGAACAGGTGTATTTGTATGGGATTTTTCGTGAAATGGATGTATGAGGCCAAAAAGAAAAGGATTAAGACACAAACAGTCCCCGAACTTTGGCCCAATATGTAATATGGTCCCTCGACCTTATGTAAATGCGGGAAGGGTGTGGGATTTTTCGTGACATGGATGTATGAGGTTAAAAAAGAAAAAGGATAAGACACAAACAATCCTTGAACTTTGGCCCAATGTATAATATTGTCCCTCAACTTTTAATTTATTCATTGTAGTCCATGAACTTTAGCCTAATATTCAATGTGGTCTATGAACTCTTAATTCATTCAATATAGTCCCTAGATTTTTGTGGAGATATCTAATGTAGTCCCTGAACTATATGAAAATGTTCAATATAAATTTCGAATTTGAATTAATGGAAGGACTACATTGAACATTTTCATATAGTTCAAGGATTAAATTGATTATATACTAAAATTTTAGGGATGACATTGAACAAATTAAAAGTTCATGGACTGCATTACACATTAGGTTAAATTTCATGGACCACATTAAACAAATTAAAGTTTAGGGACCACAATGTATATTGGGCTAAAGTTTACGAACCTACTTACATCATTTTTCCAAAAGAAAGGCCAGAACAAGTACAAATACATAGTTTGTCAAAAAGAAGAAAATAATATAGAAAATACAAATTACATGGAAAATAACGACAACCGAAAGAAAATATTGATCGGCGTTGATGAAATTTCACACCTCCGTGCGCAGTAGCTCCCTCACTTCCCCTCCCCCCCCGGGCTTACCCGTCGCGGTTCACGATGCAGCGAAAGAGAGAGAGAGAGAGAGAGAGAGAGAGAGAGAGAGAGAGAGAGAGAGAGAGAGAGAGAGAGAATCTCTACCCTTGGAAGAGAAAGAAAAAACAATCGTATGCAGAAGAAAGGAAGCTCTATTTCGAGCTAAAAGCAAGCGATTCCGCTAGCTCCACTGCCCAAACAATGCTCTGTTCTTCCCTTGCAATCGCGCGGCCGAGCTGAGACTCCTCAATCTTCAAGTAACCCCTCCAATTCATAGATCACCTGGGTGCATGTTCTTGCTGGATCTGGCTTCTTGGTGGTTTGTTTCTATCGCGAGGAGGAGACAAGGGATGCTTAAATCTTTCCGATGGAGAAGAAGATGACAAGCCATCTTCGTGAAAGAGAAAGATGAAGCGAAGAGATAGTCTCAACCAGAGAAATCTTGATGGAGACCCCACTATTGGTCCATTTGGAGATGATGGAGGAAGATATTAATTCATGGTCTCATATGGTACAGCTCCTCAAGAGAAAACTCCTCTCCCTCCTAGCTCTTGCCAACCTCTATCTCCGAAACTTCCCCCTGTCAAACGTTGTTACAAATCCATCTTCGAATGGGTTAAAAAACACTTTGATAGTGACCCTCGTAATGCAAACCAACAGAACCTATTTTGTCCACCCAGCCCTTCCTCTCTCAGGCTTACATGTTCAATGATGTTGATTTTTCACAAATGGAACCCTTGACCAGTCCTATTAGATATTGACACCAACCCAAGATACCCAGTACAACTACTACAGGTGTTGCTAGTCCCAATAAAGAAACAGCTCCTTCTGATTGCGTTCAAATTGGCAAATTGAACATACTCTAGTCCAAAACAGAGCCCTTACTAAGTTAAGAACATAACAGCGAAGTGATTTTCACGTCTTCCAAGTTACTAAGGTCAGAAGTAGGGAAAGTCAAAACACGTCTTGATCGAGTACACGAAAGGTGGACCAAACTGCTGAAGTTTAAGCAAAGCTTCTCCAGCACTACGAGACAAAGTTACAGAAGATGGAAGCAAGATTGATTCGACCTAAGCACTACCTACATGATCAAAAGAAGGAGATTGAGAGGCTCAGAAGACAAATTCAAGAGCTCCAGCCTGGATAGACAAACAAGCTTGTTTCTTTCGTTGATTCTTTAGTTTCCCCTTTTGGAGAAGACTTATCTTTTAAGTCATTTGGACTTTTTGGTTTCTCCACCACTTCCAGTCCCAATTCCTCTACAACTCCGTCACTTCTTTCAAGACTATCATAGCTTCCTCCTGTTAGAATACATGACGTGAGGGCAATTTGAGATAGATTTTTGGCCGAAAGGGCTCAAGCAAAACAGCCAAAACAGTTTAAATCTCCCATCCCTTCGGACTCTGAATCTGATTCTAATCATGCTGAGTATTTAACCTCACATATGATCTCAAACCCTCTTGAGTCTTTCTCAGGAGATATGCAAATCCCACAATCCTCATGAATATCGAACAAAAGCCACAAACTGAAGGCTCTTCTGGATCTGAAGCTGAAGATAACACGACAATAACATCTTCAGGAGAAGTTGTTCGGGTGAACGCTATTAAAACAAAAGAAGCTCCTATTCGCTTCATGATGGAACCAGAATACGAGGCTTGTCCTTAAACTATTTTCCCTAAAGTAGCTCCAGAAAACAAAACTGTTGGTAGTAATACCTTTACACTTGATGATATTCCCTATCACAAGTGGCATGGCATATTACAAGAGTTATGAATGGACGAATGCAAAAGCAACTGATCCAAATAACGACCAGTTCCACGTATTATTGGAGTTCACTACCCGATTTACAGGCATCTAGTTGATTGGTGGCTAAATCTCCTTCCAGTAGACCAAAACACTAGCTTGGGACAAGACTTTGATCAAGTCATTCGCATAATGCATTTGTTCTTCATTGGAAGTCCTAAAGATCTCTTGGAACAGAAGCGAAAAGAGTTTTTTGAGCGCAATGCTGCTCTTATCAAAGGAACGATCTCAACATTTCTAAGTGATGATGAAGCTGTTTCTTGCCCTCGGCCCTTAAGCCAGTCCTCTTTAATATCCATTCCTTCATAGATCTCCAATATGGTGGGCAAATACTTTCAAGCCCGCAATCAATAAACTTTAGATGCTTCCCTTGGTGAAATTTAACAGGATATCCATATTGCTTTAGACAAACCATGTCTCCACAACAAGGCATTCAAAGAATTCACATAAAACAATCGAATGCTAGATAAGGCCCACAAGAAGTCAGGACTCCAAATCAAATGTGGCCACAAAGATTCCTATGACTATTCAACCAAGAAGAAGAAACATTTCAAAAAATATCTCATTTATCAAAAAAAGAAGGGAAAATGGAAGCTCCTTCGCAAGAGTAAGCGGCGCAACAGCAGTAAACGTAATGGCAAGAAAAGGAAAAAAGATGTTTTATCCGTGGAGCCAAATGACATTTTGTGAAAAAATGTACTCAGGCAAATAAAAGGAGTATAAATCTTGTGGATTCTATACACCACAAGATCGGAATCTCCATTGAAGAAGATGATCTTGAATCTCTCTTTTCCCTTGAAGATGAACCTTCGGAAAAGACTGTTTGTGCCATCCAAACCTTTTCAGACGCCAATGGCGATGAAGGGTCAAACTCTGCAGATGTTGGAATATTTTTCTTTGAACATTCATCCTCATCACAACCATCATTAAACCCACCAATCCAAATGTCCGAGAAGAGGCCTCTTTCCTTCAAACCATACATTCCCCTTTAAATCTTTCTCACTAAATATGCTAAACCTATATCCCTCATAGCACTCATAGATATTGATGCACATTCATCCATCCTTGATCCCAAGCTTCTCCTTGAAGAATATTGGGAACCCACACCCAATATTTTACCTCTGCCTCAGGAAACACATTTGCCACCAAAATGAGAAGCAAACTTATCAGAATTCAATTTTTTTCACAGTGCTTTATTGTTTCCAGGGTCCTTGGTTCACCATCTCCTGACCAAGATCTCATCATTGGCTGGGATGTTCTGACCCGGCTTCCTAGTCTCAAAATTATGCCAAATGGATTGAAGTTTTACTCTCAATTCCGAGAATTTGTGGAGACTAGAAGGCTCTATCTCATCCAGCTAGGGCACCTAGACCCCATCCTTCAACTTCTCCTAGAATCATGTGCTGAAAGTCATGCAAAGTTTCTCACCAAATGTCAGCATCCTTTGTGGAGAAATGAAGACTTCTTCATTAAGTTTCCTTTCAAGAAAAATGATTACGTTAATCCTACCAAGGCAAGCCACACAGGAATGAACTCTTCAGATTTTTAGCTAGCCCAAAAAGAATGCAAAGACTAGTTCAACAAGGTTTGATTGAGCCCACAAATTTCTAGTGAACATGTGAAGCATTTTTATGTAGAAAAATGTGCTGAACAAGTTCAGGGAAAATTTCGACCAAAAAAAGAGTTCAAGGAAAAAAGAAACTGGTCATCAACTACTAGCCTTTTAAACTTATTCATTCTAGATGACAAGTTTCCTTTTCCGAATAGGAAAACGCTACTCTCTAGTTTGTCTAATGAAAAAGTCTATTCAAAGTTCGACTTGAAGGCAGAATTCTGGCAACTAGGGATTCATCCAGAACATATAGACAAAATAGCCTTTTGCATTCTGGGTCAACACTTTTAGTGGAAAGTCCTTTCTTTTGGGTTGAAGACAGCCCCTTCGATTCAAAAGGCAATGTGTAGAATCTTCCACCAGATTAGTTCAAATTCTCTGATTTACATTGATGACATCCTACTTTATAGAGAGGATTGCAACCTCCTCTCCCAATATGCTGATATAGTCAAGCAATATGGCATCATGCTCTTCTTGAAAAAGATGAAGGTTGCCCAAATTGAGATAGAATTCCTAAGCATGTAGCTTAAAGATGGTGTTTTCCAGCCTAATGACCGTATTGCCAAAGAACTACTCAAGTTTCTAGATGAAAATCTTTCTCATAAGCAAGTCCAACAATTTCTTGGCATTGTCAACTATTTGAGAGATTTTTTTCGTAAGATCACTAGGCATATGCACCATTGCAAAAGATGTTAAAGAAAGATCTACCTCCTTAGGAATCCTCTCAAACCAAAGCAATCCTGTTACTCAAATAGAAGTTACAATCTCTGCCTCCATTACAAATTCCCTCTGATGGCAAGAGAATTCTTCAGACTGATGCTAGTGACAAATATTGGACAGTAGTTATCGTTGAAGAATAGGCAGATATCAAGAGAAGAATATGTGGACAAAAAATGGAAAATTTTCTCAAGCAAATATTCATTATTGTGCCACTTTCAAGGAAATTCTAACCGTTAAGTGTGGGATTAAGAAATTCAAATTCCATCTTATTAGTCATTATTTCTTTGTGGAAATGGACATGTCCTCTTTTCCCCAAATGTTAAAGTTCAAGCAGAAAACAGTCTCACATCCTCAACTCCTCAGATGGGCAGAGTGATTTTCCAAATATTCCTTTGAAACCAAACACATTGCAGGGAAGAAGAACGCGCTTGCTATTTTTTATCAAGGTTAAATCCATAAATATGTATGCCTCCAGGACTGCTAGTGAACATATCAAGGCTTAGCCAATGTTACCTAAGTTGCCAAGTAAAGAGTAACCCCCCTGAAATTCCAGACTTTATCTAGGGAAATGTTTTTGCTAAAAGCATCATTGATCTTTTGGGTATATATCAACGCAATGTTTTCAACAAGTATAGAGGATTATGTTTAAGACCCCTAGGATTACATCCGAAGTATCCGTTCATACATCCTCTCACCATTTTCGCCGATGATCCATTTCCTGAGGAATTGAAATGATTTTTCTGGTTTTTGTTAAATCTGCATACCATTGCCTTTGAATTTCCTACAACAAAAATGCCTCTCATTATTGGCAAGATTATTTAAGGAGAAACACATTTTCAACATTTAGGTGAATTTCTTACATGGTTCAAACCTTTGGCAACCTAGAAAGCATTTTTTCAAAGACCACTAAGGGCTTGTAGACCTAATCCAAGGGTTATACACCATTGTTGTGTGTCATCGACCATGGATGTCTTAAGGCCCAATGGCAACCTTCACAAAACCCTAGCACAAGTAGGTGTTTCAACTTTAAAATCACAGCCAGCTTTAGATGAGTTATACAAGACTCTCCATGCTCGTATTAGTCAACTTCCGCAAGAATACCACGAGCTTCAGAGGATTCTATGTCAACACAATAGGTTGTTCCCTTTAGAGATATGGCCTCATGGCAATACCGTATCGCGTCACTCAAACCCAAATTTTCCTGAATAAAGCTCTAAAATACAACAAGCTCTTAAAGAGTATTATGGATATGATCTCATTGATGATAAAGATGATAAACCTACCACATGGTCCCAGGATATTCCTTTTTCCTCGCAAGATCCACGGGGTGGCCCGCTAGCACAAAACCCAAACTCCTCATTATAGCCTTCACTACCCCCAACCACATATGGCTTGTCCCTCACCATCCAAGGAACAAAGGACAGATGCCTGATCTACATTCATGTTAGGAATCCATGATGACCCAATTGCCGACCAATTCCTGTCCTAGTGGGAAATCAACAACCTTATTTGAGTTTATCGGCAGCATAAGGATGGAGATAGCTTAGACAGCAGCTCTACTGACAACACATAAGAAGAATTCAACAATAAAGTAGGCATGTGATAATTGTGCATGTGGTATGAATTATAGCTGTGAAAGTATCTGTACTATGTTGTGTGAATTATATGTTTGTATGAAAGTGTAACTGCATCTACTTTAAAGATGCTTGTAAGACGTTTGTGCTACTGGGAGCGGAATCCAATGTTTGAAGCCTACATAATGCAATGTGTTGTGTAATGGAAGTCAGACCTGGCCCTAGAAACAAAATCGTGTTGTGTTCTAAACTCATGGCTTTCTAAATCCTCTGCATCTTCTACTTGAATTGCACCTTCTTATTAGGAACTTGTTATTAGTTCGGTAAGGTGATGTGATTAAAGTAGGCTCTCGACTCGCCACAAAGTAAAACTTATGAATAAGAAAATCTGGAACTTAAATATTTGGTTTGGAGAAGCAAGTCTAGAAACTAAAAAACATTCCCCTTGAAATGGCGAAGTGTGTCGATGTTTTAGGGATATCATTTCTATCTCACTTCAATGAAGGGTAAATACGATGTGGATGTACGAGGCCGAAAAGAAAAGCCAGAACAAAGTACGAAGACGTAGTCTGACAAAAAGGAAGAAACTCATACAGAAAATACAAACTACATGGAAAATAGCGACAACCCAAAAAGAAAGAAATATCGAGTCCGCCCAGCTCCTCACTGCCCCTCCTCCTCCTCCTCCTCGGCCCACCCGGAAGAGAGAGAGAATCTCTACCCCCGGAAGAGAAGAAACAACAGGCGTACGCGGAAGAAAGGGAAGCTCTGTTTCGCGCTAAAAGCGAGCGATTCCGCTAGCTCCGCTGCCCAAACATTGGCAATTCAGCAGGACCCCTCTCCTCAATCTTCAGGTAAACCTCCCCGAAAATCGCAGATCACCTTGGTGCGCGTTCTTGCTGGATCCCACTTCGCGGTGCTTCGTTTCTTTCGCGGGGAGGGGAACAGGGGGGGCGCTCTGCTCTTCTTCGGCAGATCTGATCTCCTGATCTCGTTTCATGCCCTCGTTCGGGCCGGAGCAAGATGGGGATTGTGTTCACGCGGATGTTCTCGTCCCTGTTCGGCAACAAGGAGGCCCGGATCCTCGTGCTCGGGCTTGACAATGCCGGGAAGACCACAATCCTCTGTACGTCCCTCTGGTTCTGGGGTTACCCTTTTCTTGTTTCGCGGTTTCGGGTGGTGGGTCCGTGTCGGAATTGTTTGATTGTGTCCTGATGTGGTGATTTGGGTTGTTGCTGCAGATCGCCTGCAGATGGGTGAAGTTGTTTCCACTATTCCAAGTCGGTATCCCTTGTCTTTGCTGAATCTTTCTTTTTGTGGGTTTGTCGTCTTTGTGGGTGCTGAGAGATGTGTTTGTGATCTTGTATCTGATGCAGCGATTGGATTCAATGTGGAAACAGTCCAGTATAACAATATCAAGTTTCAAGTCTGGGATCTCGGTACGCTGGTTTCTTTTATCCTTTTAGATAATTTTCCCTGTCTTAACGTTTACAGGATCATACTCTTGTCATGCCAATAGAATCAAAGGATAGAGCCAAGACATTATGCTGAATTAAATTAGCTGAGCGACATCGTTTGGTCATTGCATTCATATTGGTTATGCTGCAACTTAATCAATTTTTTTAACTTGTTTGGGAATTTCTAGAAGAACTGCATATTTCATTTTCTTACTCCTCTTTGTGCATTGTGCTTTAGTTTTTTGCTGGTTCCTTTTCGATCATATATCCGAACCCTCAATGCCGTATCAGTGTCTTGTCTGTGGATAAGTAGTATAGCTATCTTTATGACGCAGAATGTTGATTTGATGGTGAAATTACCAATTCGGATATGTTATGTTACTTAAGATGAGAGCAACATACTGGATGTAAATATACTTCTCCTTTCAATGCCATGAAATGCTGTGCGTATTTTTACTCAGACAATCCTTCTGTGAAAGGATAAAGTTTGAAAGGTATCCTGGAGGCCTATGCGGTGTTTACAGAACTGACTAGATTGGCTTATATTTATCTGATGGACAGTCTTTCTTTCATAGTGTTGCGAAGAAAAGCAATAGTAAGAAAGTTATCAATGGGATTTTGAGATTGTTGAAGTGATCATGTTCCATCCAAATATTTTGTCTTTATGGTTACTTTCCAAAGCATGAGCATGATTAGGTCATTCAAATAAAAGGGAGGGTTAGGTCAACCATGTTTAGTGCACAGTCTAATATGTGGACTGCAAATCGCTTGTGCACATGAAGGGAGAGAGGGAAAATAGGCAAGAGAATCAATGTGGATTTTTTAGGTGGCTTTTCTCTGGACTAATAGTTAACATGTGTTAGTTCAAATCTGTTGACTTTGCAAAAGAGAAACACGTGTTTGTAAGAGTATGAATTGTGAGAAGCCTCAGAAACAGATTGGTGTAGGAAATGTTCTGCATAATTAATGAAATATGTTGATTGCAGTAAATGAGCATTTTTCTTCACACTTACTTGGATGTTTTATGCTGTTAATAATATCAAAACCTCTTCCTTTAGATGCAAAGGAAAACCAACATGCACAAGCATATAATTCCTTGACAAGAACATTTGAGATAGAAAGTAATTTGTGGAACGAGTTGCCACCATCGTTGCTATTCCTGTCATATCTTTCCTGAGTCTAGGCTTTCTATCGATGTTAACTTCTTATGGTTACTGGATAATTGGTTTTGATGTTTTAATCGGAATTAGAAATATGATTATTGGAATAAGGAATGGAAATTTAAGAATTGTAAACTGTTTACTTGCAAAAAAAAAAGGAAAAAGTTGAAGCATTTTATTTTATTTTGAATTGCATGGACAGAAGTTTTAATTTTCATTGACCTTGTAGAAGCACACAGAAAAATTGTTTCTTGTTTATTTGTCAGGATATGACTTGATTGCATTCTGTCAACTCTACTATTGCCATTGTGAGAGCTAGTGTGTTTGTGTCTAGTGTCCCTCTTGCCTTACCAGTTTTGATCTCCATAGTTCTTTTGACTATTGTCTTCAGTGTTCTTAATACGAATGTTGTGGCTGGTGCTTGTTCTTAAATTCTAGAGTTCTCTAGGGTAGTTTCTACGCTCCTAGCCAAAATGAGAAAGGACCATGAGAACCATCAATACATCATTTGGGGGTGATTACTTTGTTAATGATGATTTTGTGCTTTTGGTATATTTCATGATTTATATAGAGAAACATTTGCTGAATGGTTTCTATGAGGCGAATTAGGTTCCCTTTATGCTGATGGTACTGTTTTTGTGTGTTGATGCAGGTGGGCAAACAAGTATCAGGTAACTGCTGCATTTGTATGGTTGCTCTTTTTTGAAGCTGATTGATTTATAGGAGATTCTGAATTTATTGTTACTCTGTTGTTTTGTTTGGAAGTATCACTTGTCATTGTAGAAGGTGTTAATCTTACAGAAGCATGATTTATGACCGTTAGATAATAGATATGGCTTGTCTGGATGGCATTTTCATGTGCAAGATCCATAATTTGTAAGATGATCCGGCTGGCAACAACAAAGCATGGTTAAGTAGGTTTTGAACTAGAACTCCTGGTTGTGGAGCTATAAAATATAATTGATGAAGATATACATTCTAATAAAATAGGGGAAGTGAGAGCTCTGCTTTTTGAATGAGTACTATAGTCACTGGATAAAAGAAACGAAAGATTATCTATTTGTCGTTTGCTGATGTAAGATATCACTGCATCGAACAAATAAAATTACCATGGCTTTTACATTCATTGAAACGGTTAGATATTGCAATGTCCGTGTTTTCACTTCTCAGATTGAAATACTCCACAAGCTATGTCCTTGTGCCATCTGCGTATATTCTTAGTCATGTCACTAGCTTTTGTGATTTCGTCAATACTTGTTTAAGAATTGTTTGGTATATCATTGCCTTATCAATTTTCGTTATAAATGCCCATAATTATGACCTGTCCAGGCCATATTGGAGATGCTATTTTCCAAACACTCAAGCCATTATCTATGTGGTTGATTCAAGTGACACCGATAGGCTTGTGATAGCAAAAGAAGAATTTCATGCTATCTTGGAGGTATCCCCTCTTCATTTTTTGGGATAAATGCATGGAAAGTACGTGCCTTGTTTAGTTAACTTCCATTTGAGTTTGTTAGAATTTTCCAATTAAGTACATCTATAGTTAACTATGTCAATCTTGTGTACAGTCAAATTTATGAAAATGCTAACATTGACATCGACATTATTCACTGACATGTCATGTTTGATTGAGGACCCAACTAGAAATTTTGGAAAGTTCATCTATTCATACACAATTACCATTAAAAATGAAAAAAAAAATTATAACACAGAGAAATCTGAAGTCCGCTTACATTATGATGCAAAGAAAGAAAAGACAGCATACAGGCTTGCATCCATCTGCATGGACAGTCGGTAAATAGAGAGGGCTCTCGTTCTAACAAAAGCTTAGTGTATGTAACTGATTGTTCTTTTTTATAGGGACTTTTGGTGCATAATAAGACGTGTCCAAAGTTGAAGTGCAATGACCTTATTTTCTGTTGTTTCCTTAGGGTTAGGAATGGCTATGCAATAGAACTTTCCAGGAAATTTTTTTCTTTTTCTTTGCAAAAGCAAATTTTTTTCTCTATTAGAAAATTTTTGTTTTACCATTGTGGCGAAATTAAATACAAATGCATGAACTTTGCAATTTAAATCTTAGCAATCAGTCAAACGTGACACGAGGGCATTTGTGGTCAGTGTTATCCATGTCAGCATTTCAAGGCAATCATCACTATGGTTTGATAGTTCATTAACACTTTTTGGAAAAACTTAAGTCTTGGGCTCTAGTATGGAAATATCAAAAAGTACATGCACTTATCTCTTGCTTTGTTATAACAATTAGAAGGAGACACAAGGATCATTTATGAAGCATTTTCGTATTTTCAACCTTCAAAACATGGCAAATCCAGCTTATAGTTAGTCCTCTTCTATCTTGACAGCTTAACAGTGGCCTGGGTCTGGGGTTTCAGAAGTTTTTATTACCAAATTTGCAAAGTTTGCCACAGAAGAGTTGTAGCTTAGACCCTAGATCTCAAACACGTGAATCTCAATTATCCAAGGCCATTTTGTTTTTGTCCATCTTGGTGAAATTGATGACTCCTCAAGTACGTATCTTTAGGATCATACCAACTTCTTACATCTCTTCTAACAGTTCTAGTCTTTTGGCAGGAAGAAGAGTTAAAAGGGGCTGTTGTCCTGATTTATGCTAACAAGCAGGTGCTTACTTTGGCTATCTTCTTGAGAATTGCAATTGTGAATAATATTTGAATTGATATGCACCATATGATTTCAGCACTGATCAACCTCTAAGGCTTTTCTTTACTCATGAACTGGAGTTTACTTAATGAATCGCTGTGTTTCACATTGCTTGAACATTTCCTTTTGCACGTCTTCCTCTTTCTTTTGCCCTTGGGTTTCTTCTGATATTCACTTTGGTCTTCCCAGGATCTTCCCGGAGCGCTTGATGATGCTGCAATAACTGAAGCATTGGAGTTGCATAAGATCAAAAGTCGCCAATGGGCTATCTTTAAAACTTCTGCTATTAAAGGGGAGGGCCTTTTTGAGGGCCTTGACTGGTAAGCCAAAGTAGCTAAACTGATATTTTGGTTTGCAAGCTCTTAGTAATCGAAGCTTAATGTTTTCATATATGTTTTCAATACATAAGAAAACTGGATGCTTTCATAGAAGGTCTATTGATGTGTTACAATGTACTGCCAACTAGTCGACTGCAGTCCAATTAATTCCTAGCGTACTTCACATGTCCGATGTCTCTAGTTGAGATTTTCCTTGTTGGACTCAAGGGAAAGCCTTTCTGCAGTTACAAGTGCACCCATCATAATTACTCAGCAATCAGCACGTATCCTGGTCATGTGAATATGTAACTATTTTTAGGGTGAATTGAATCAGCGATGGCCAACTTGTCCTTGTTTTCTCAGTTTTCTCATGCAGCATCAAGAGGAAACTTTTTTTTTTAATGGTGTTTTCTTCATCACTATCTCATTTTCTCTTTGGAATAGAATGTGCTTTGATATGTGACTACTCTGTGTCTGTCTGAGGGGTCTGGGATTTTCCAAAACCCATCTTATGGTCAGCCTTCTGATGTGAATATGCTAGACCCAATCTCCCCAAGTCTACAAGCATCATGAGACCCTTCATATCCTGTGTGGTTGGTCTTGATAAATCTCTGCTGTTTTTTGTGGGTATCGTCTACCTTCTTACATATTTATGTAGTGAATGCTGCTTTGTCTTGCTTTTGCTTAGGGAGCAGTAGCACTTCTCTGAGGGCTAATGCCGATGCTTTGCTTGTGTGCAGGTTGAGTAATACACTGAAGTCGGGAGGAGGCTAAGGTCGATTATGGTTTGTCGAGAGATGAAAATTCAGCCATTGCCGAGCATGAAATAGAAAGGGTCTAGTCTTTACTTGGTTAAACTTGATGATTGAGTTTGACATTCATTCACTCAAATGATATAATCTGATGTACTGATTTTAGGGAGTTTTGGGTGACTTACTTTCAAGAATTGTGAAACTTTCATCAAGCACATAATGGCTCTCACTTTTCACTTGTTGCATTTTTCCTTTCAATTGTGTAATCTCATCATTCATTTTGTCCTTCACCTCTTTGAAAAACATTTTCTTCCGAATGCTTTTCTCTTCAGACTTTGGCATTTTTAAGCTCAGGGTAAAATGCACTTTAGCTCTTTCAATTTTCAACTTCTTTCATCAACCCACTCAACTTAAAGTCAGTGAAAAGTTGAGGTGGTGGTCTATACGGCTTATTTTACTTTTGTTTTGTCTCAATTGATGTGGCATCTTATGTGTGCAGTGATATTTTTGAGATGTAAAGAATGCTGAATGACCTAAACTATCTAAGGCCGGATGACCTACAATGAAATTCATAAAGTTGAGTGCTTACAAGTAAAGTTCAATACAATCACGCGCATCCATGCTGGTCATCTTGCAGTGCGCAAAAGATGCAAAAGATTCAAGTAAGTCCTGTTAGCTGCTATATTAGATTGTTGAAGTAATTTTGGTCGGCCAGGTCGTCTGGTCGTGACTCAGATTGACTTGACTGAAAGTCAAAGCGAAGTTGAGTAACACATTTGTTTAAATTGAGAGACTAGTCTGCATATCATGTTAAAGGTTTTGACAACCTGGTTAAGTTTGTTTCAACCCCACATTGATCAAGTTTGCAGAAAAGAAGAGATTTTGAGTTCAATTCCAACAGTTTTCCCTATCCTTACCTATAAGAAGATGACATCCTCCAAAAGTTTGAGGTGTCTGAACATGTCTTGTGCATAACAAATCAACGCAGTATAAATGGTAGAAAGAGGATGTGGAGATTGAAAATAGACAGAAAAGATGTAAGGAAGACAAGAAGAGAGAACCAAGAAGATCAGCTGAAGTTTTGTTCTTCAACGTTCAATCATGATAAGAAAAGAAACAGTATTAAACCCTAATTTCTTAATTTGTAAGACCTAAAGAAAGACTAAGCCAGTAAGACGACAATGCTATTAGAATCCCTCTCCTGCATTCACATGGTCTCCATCTTGTCTCATTTCCTTGGTCGGACACATGTGGCTTCTCACTCTCACTCTATCCTAATTTGGCGAAGGGCTACCCTTGCCAGCCGAGGCTCGAGTATCCCTTGCCCTCGCCTGAGGCCGGTAATCATCGAAGCCCGGCAATGGCTAGTAGAGGGAAAAAGGGAAAAAGAAAAAAGAAGAGGAGAGAAAACGAAAAAAAAATTAAAGAAGGAAAAGAGAAAGAAAAGAATAAAAGGGAAAAAGAAAAGAAATAAATAAATTCAAAAAAAGTATTAAAAATATTCATTAAAAATGTCAACGTGGCAAAATGTGAAAAGATTTAGAACTCAATTTTGTACAATTAAAAAAATTAGAATGGAATTAGTAAAAAAACAATAAATTTTAAGATTTTTTTGGATAAGTTTCCCACTTTGGAAAACATGACTAGGTACATGCGAGCCCTTATTACAAGGTTCAATTGGCTCACGTGGACAATGGTTGAATAAACCCAGGATTTCTTACTAGTTTTGGAGGCTCCAAGGTCTTACCTTTCTCGTGTTCCACCACAGCACCAGCACACCGACACCTTCGTATTTAAATCCATCTGCATCGGTCGCTTTTGGCGTGGCGGAGCTTCACGGCGAGGCCGTTTGGGTGATAGCCTGAAGGCGAAAATGGCAGCGAAGAGGAGGAAGCGGAGGGAGAGTCGGAGGCGCTGAGAATGGCGGGCCAGGATCTCGTCAAGTGGGACATGGCCAGGGAGGGTTTTCCGGGGCAGAGGCAAGGACGGTGGAAGAGACCCGCCATCCTCTCGGCCTCCAACTCTCCCTCCGCTGCCTCCTCCTTCTCTTCACCGCCACTTTCGCCTTCCGGCTATCGCTCGAGGCCCCGCCACACCAGGAGCAACGGCGGCGGTGCCGGTCCCCATCCGGCCTCCCCATCATTGGCCTCATCCTCGCCGTCCACCGCGGCTCCTTGACTCGCCTCGATGAGCTCTCCAGGACTTTGAACGCCAAGAAGCTGATGGCGTTTCTCAGTCGGCAGGTGTCACCCGCTGGATAGGCGGGCCCCATGGTGACGTGGAGGGGCTGCACCATCCAATATTTTCTCTGTATAAATTTTGTTTTGGTCGAAATATTCTCTGTACAGATTGTTTTTTTGGTCGGATCTCTGTATAGATTAGATGTCTGTTATTGGTCAAAAAATTGATAGGATGTCTGCTTCGTCGCGATAGAGCATACCAGAACAGGTCGAGGGTGACAAAATTTCTACTTGGTCTGCCATGGCATTGATCAATGTCAATGAAATCAAAAGTTCGTCGCTGTTGCATTGACGAACATGCAACGAAATAAAAAACTTCGTTGCCTTTGCATTGATTACGGTTCGTGAATTTAAATTAATAAATAAAATCATATTAAAGGATAAAGACTCGTAGAACATAAAAAAGTAAAAATCAATAGCACACCTGTATTAAACGTGTTAATACAAATAGTCTTGCGTACATGTGTTTTACGTGTCTACCGTTCGTTGTGAACAAGTAAAGCATCATGTCGTGTCAACACCAAAGTCGTGTCATATCATGGGGCATGCTTGATTAGGCTTGCAAAGGCAGTGTGACATGTTTATTAAGCGTGTAGTGTTCAGGGTAGCTAAATTCGTTGCATGCTCCTATCTCAACACGACATGAAACGAATTGTCGGTCCCAGCAAAAATAATAGACAGATACAGATAATCCAATATGCAGATATGCAAACGCGCGGGTATTTGTTTTCAGATGAAAACTCACAGAAACCTTTCTCTTTTATGAAATGGTGAAACAATGATAAAACACCGTTTGAAACATTGAAAAGAAGAAATAAATATTCTTGAAATCCAAGTTAACACGAGAATTTAAGGGCGAGCGGTTCCAGGTTTTGTACATGTTCAACCTAGAACCTAAAACCTACTCATGGAAACAGGTTATTCAGTTTTTGTAATCTAGAATCTACCCTACATATATTGGAATTTGAAACCTATTCTATCATAAGTTCTAGGGTTGGTTTCAGGGATTATCCAGATTTCACATGTATTATTAATTGAACAATTGCAATGAATCATTATATTTAATGACTATCACTTGTTATGATACACTGATCGCAACTTATATTCAGACAAGTTAAATATAAGAATTGCGGAAGAAAGAAATGAGAGAAATTGTATACATTTCAATATATTGAAAAGAGAACATAGAGAACCTATTTACAAGCTTAGAATAGAGAAAATCAAATTAAATCAAATCTGATATGCATAATCAAAAGAGATATAAAAAATCAAAGAAAATATCGTAAATATTCCTAAAAGATTTCTAAATATCTTCAACATCTCCCCTCAAACTCATAGTGACTAAGTCATCTTGAGTTTGAATCATTGTCGAACAATGCCATGAAAACTTGTTTTTCCAACGACGCTGCATGGCATCGGGCTTGGTGGATCTAGGATGGTGCGGTGAGTGAGGCAGCATCTGGCTCATCTAAAGTTGAGCGAGTCTGGTGGTGGTTTCGGCTTCTCGAAACGATGCGTGAAAGGTCAAGAATCAAAAGGGAAACAACAAGCAGTCGGTACGGCTGGCTTGTGAAATAGTAATTAAGCAACGCGGCCTATACGACTATCATCGTAACATCAACCGGCCTATATGGCTGGCTTGGAAAAGAGTTACTAGGATGCGGCCTGTGCGGCTAGTATCGAAAGAAAGCCACCTCTATGAAAAAGGCTCGATGGGTGACGCAATCAGTCTGATTAGCATTGAAACACTATGCGAACTCGATTAAGTGCTTCCTCATATGAGACTTGTGAGCACCAAGTGAACACTGTTGAACAGCAATGATGTGAATTGATTTATTCTGCATTGAGAATGATAAAATGGATAAATAGGATTGGGGAAATTTCTGGAGTGCATGAGGTGCATCGGGTGCGAAGTGCACCTAGTGCACTAAGTTGCCTCAGGAAAGGAGGCTCTGATACCAAGTTAAATATAAGAGTTGTGGAAGAGAGAAATGAGAGAAATTGTATATATTTCGCTATATTGAAAAGAGTACATAGGGAGCCTATTTATAAGCTTAGATAGAGAAAATCAAATGAAATCAAATCTGATATGCATAATCAAAATAGATATAGAAAATCAGAGGAAATATCCTAAATATTCCTAAAAGATTTCTAAATATCTTCAACAAGACACATGAAGAACATTAAACATTAACAAGTCATAAAAGATAGTTTAGATTAGTGGTTCTAGATTATACACTCATTATTTAACGCCATGGAATACCGCAAGATCACATAAAGATATAGACCAAGAAAAAATATAAAAAACTTATTTAAGGTTTCAAACTCTGAGTTCCACCTACCTAGAGCTTACTCGTCAATACAGATTTCCCAATTTTTGGAACTTCGAACTTATCCCACACTACAAGTTCCTACCAGTCACGTTCTCAGGTTTCAGGTTCCACCTTGGAATTATGCCCATCCCTATGAGAAACCTCGAAATGACCCAAAGTAGTTAATAAACTCAGGAAAAAAAAGGCCTAAAAAATAGGGACAATAGAAATAAAAAAGAATAGTGTCCCCAAACACACCTAAATATTGGATTTTGAGGCTCGAAACAATTGCAGACAATTCAAGGTCAGGTGCTGGTTTGAGCTATAGCTTGTATTGGTGATTTGGAAAGTTATATACATACTTACCTTACAAAAAAAAAACACAATTGCAGACAAGTCCCTAACTTAGTGAGAAAATTACTAAAAAAGTCGCAAACCTATTGCAATTGTGTCCATTTAGTCCATCCACCCGACATTAAATTTTGAGGCTCGAAACAACTGCAAACAGGTCCCCAGTTTAGTTGTAGCATACTGCTCGGAACAAGTTTTTGGATTTTGGTATTATGGGTCTCATCGCTCCTCCTAAATCAAAAGTCATGTTTATTTTATCTCTTGTTATGCGGATTCTTATTCCAAGACCCACGTCTGATTTCTACTTGTCCAAACGCCCCATTCAGCAACCATGTCGCCTTGTTGGATATTTCATCCATATTACTTAATTTTTCTTAAGTTATTTTATTTGGTTTTATTATGATGGTTTTTTGTTTTTGATCGAAAAAGTACTTCATTCATTAAGTGCCATAATCAAAATAAAGATGTTCAATATCGAAACATAAAAGATCCCAAAGGAGTTGGGAGGGGAGGGGGGGACGGGTTTAGTAATCCAATTAGAGAGGAGAGCATTTCTACGAAGGACTTTGGTGATCCAATCTATCACATGATTTACTTCTAGCTAACAGCAAGCCAACGAAGTGCTTTTAAACTGGGCCAAACTCCTTTTGCAAACCTCTATAACAGTCCGTATGCGCCATGGCTTTGGATAAGTGCCTACTATGAGCCCATATATTGATACGCTGTTACTTTCGATCTCTACCTTCAGATCAGCTTCTTCTTTCAGAGTAAAGTACGATGCCAAGAGACAGAAACCTTCATTTAGAGCTAGGGCTTCCGCTTCTTTAGCCGTTGCAGAGGGGATCAATTTCATAAACCCGGCGACAACAATCCCTCTTGAATCTTGAAGTATGCCAGCAATCGCTCCGTCCGGTTCACCCTCAACAAAAGATCCGTCAACTTTCAGTTTGAAGGCGCCATTTTTCTTGCAGGTTCGTTATCTCTATCAGCTTCGAGTTCTTCGTGAGGTTCCAACGCTTGTAGCTTTTGTTTGTAGCGAACGCTGCCTCCACTATTGTGCTTGGGTCCGGCTTCAGGTTTTGGAAAATGAATCCGTCTCTTGATTTCCAGATCTCCCACAAAACACTAGCCATTATCCCCCAGGAAGGTGTGCTGTCGTGTACACTCCGTAACTTCCACTATCCATTGTTCAATTCTTGTCATTGCAAGTCTGGAGATGGAAATATTGATGCGCGGGTCTGACCAAATTTCCTTTGTCCATCGGCATAGCAGGAAGAGGTTTTATTGTGGTGGTTACATTTATCAATTAGCGACGCGGGTACGGTGGTGGATGGAGTTGGGATTGATACATCAAATCAAACGTGGATCCTTGATTAAAGACGAGGATATGTGGTTTATTTAAGATGAATTAATTAACTATGTCAACGTTAATATAGCTATACATCGGATTTTGGGGGGGGGGGGGGAGGCATTTGTTGGCCCGAGCACTTATCCCCGCCGTGTGCCGCCGACCCACTTGCCTTCACGTGCTTTCAGAAATTAACCGACCGTCGCAAACCCGAACCTCAATACTCATCAATGCCGATCCCATGTCCGTGATAAAGTATGTTATAGTTCAATATCTCGGATGATATAGTATGGCTATTTAATCAAGTTTTTGTTATTTTAAAAGGAAAAAATCACAAAAAACTCCAAATTATGATTACCGTAACAAATTTATAATGAATTTTTTTTTTGTGATATCTAAAACCCAAACTATGCTCACTATGGCACATTCACCCTAAGTTTTTTCTTATGACATAAAAAACTCTAAATTTGTAACTATGCGATACATTTACTTTTCGTCAAGGTTCTGTTAGATGATTTTTCTGTCAAAATAACGTGGTTTCAAAAGTGCAATCTCATCATATTTTTTGTCCTGCGCCTCTCCGTAAGACACATTTTCTTCCGAATGCTTCTCTTCAGACTTTGGCCTTTTTAAGCTCAGGGTAGAATACACTTTACCTCACTCCATTTTCAACCCTTTTTTCACCAGCCCGCACAACTGTTTACTCATTGAAAATTTGAGGTGGGGGTCTATCTGGCTTATTTTACTATTGTTTTAGTCTTAATTGATGTGGCATCTTATGTGTACAGTGCTATTTTTAAAATGGACCTAATATTCTAAAAAACCTCTAAATTTAGCTCTGGTCCCAATTTTACCTATAAGTGTCGTAAAAAACCTCCAAGTTTAGCTCATGTCCAAAACTCTATCCTAAACTCTTTTTTGTCCCATAAAAATCATCAAACTTTAGATCCAGTCCCAATTCTACCTTAAATTTTTTTTATCTCATACAAAACCTTCAACTTTAGGTCCGATATCAATTTTACGCTACATTTTTTTGTCTCATAAAAAATCATAGCTTTACGTCCAGTTTCAATTGCACTCCAATTTTTTTGTCTAAAAAAAGATCGACAATTTTTACTTGAGTCTCAAATCTGCTCTATGTTAACCCTATGTCAAAATCGCTCATATGGATTTTGCGCTTGTCAATCTCTCGTGCTTGGGAATGTTCCATCTCTCATAGTCGGAAAGCTCGCGCTTAGAATGCTCAATAGCTCGTGTTTGGGAGTTTTCCATATCTCAGTTGTCATCGAGAAATTTGGACAAGGATCAATGAGGGCAGATTTGTAACTCAAGTTAAAGTTTGTGGTTTTTTATGATACTGTAAAAATTTTATGATAAAATTGGGACTATGCAGTAAAATTAAGACATGACCTAATGTTGAGGGTTTTTTAGGGAACAAAAGAAAGTTTATGGTAAAATTGTGATTGGACATAAAGCTGGAGGTTTTTTATGAAACAAAAGGTAAAATTGGGATAAAAATTAACGTTGGAGGTTTTTTAGGGTATCGGGCCCTTTGAAATGTAAAGAATGACGAATGACCTAAACTATCTATAGCCGGATGACCTACAATGAAATTCATAAAGTTGAGTGCTTGCAAGCCAGTTTAATAAATTCACACAAATCCACCCCGTTAATTTTGCAGTGCTCAAAAGATTGAAGTAAGTCCTACTAGCTGCTACATTAGATTGTCAACGTCATATTGATCGGCCTGGTTGTCCGGTTATGACTAGATCAACTTGATTGACAGTCGAAGCAAAGTTGAGGAACACATTTGTTTAAATTGAGAGACTAGCCTGCATATCATGTTAAAAGTTGAGTAACCTGGGTAAAGTTTCTTTCGACCCACGTTCGTCAAGTTTGCAGTTAGGAGAAGAAGAGATTTTGAGTTTGATTCCAATAGTTCCCCACTCCTTACCTCATGCTCCAAAACTTGTGCAAAACATGTTGGCTGCGAAAACGACACCCAAGATCTCCATAGCTAGAATCTAGAACATATATAATCAAGTAAAAAGAATTTGTGGATTTGCACACTTAATTTGGAATCCATCATTCTTGATGCGAAATAGTGATGATCCTTAGCGCAGATTTTCTCTTCTATTACCCTTTGTATCGCTGACTTAATAAGACTGCCCCTCACAGTTAGCGTATGCTCCTTATATGAAATGATTTGTGCATCGGGATTAGAGGAAGGACTTGAGCATTATTTATAAAGTTTTAAGCCAGGTCCTCTCATCATGGATCGGGCTTTACTTGGCCCATACTAACCAATTCCATATTAGACTATTTAAGAAACTTTATATCTTACCTTACTAGACCAAGCCCTTAAAATGATTAATTTCAATCTCAATTAATGTAACCCACATCAGAAAAAATATTGTAGAACAAAAATCTCTAGGAGTATAAAAGGTAGAAAGAGGATGTGAAGAATAGACAGAAAAGATATAAGGAAGACAAGAAGAGGGACCCAAGAATATCAGCTGAAGTTTTGTTCTTCAACGTTCAATCATGATAAGAAAGAAACGGCATCAAACCCTAGTTTTATTAATTTATAAGACCTAAAGAAAGACTAAGCAAAAAAAGGCGAAAGTGCAAATAGAATCCCTCTCCTGCATTCACATGGTCTCCATGCACTTCTACCAAATGCCCAGGAGACTTCACTTATTAAGTTGTGTTGAGTTGTGAAAGAAAACCATAACAATGTGGAGTAGTGAAGGACGTAAAAGGGGGTGAGAAGGGGTGATGGTGGGCCAAAATGATGGTTGCAGAATAGAGTGATACTCTACACCCATCTGTTTCATGCAAACTATAGGGGCTACTTGTACAAGTCAAAGATATGAATTTAATCAGTTCATGATGTTTGTAGGGTGTTTCAAAGGCTTTGAAGAAATCAAGCTTCTTGTGCTCAATAAAAATAAAAAAAATAAAAGAGTGTTGTGATAGGACTGCATTCATGTGCTAGTGGCAATAGTGAAGGTTAATGATCGAAGTGGCATAGAGATCGGTATTAGTCCTTCCCTTGGCGGCAGTGGAGTTGGCTGTAAAGGAAACGTAATTGCGACAATGGTTTTGTAGAAGTGTTGCTGTTGGTGGTAGCGAAAGAGATCGGAGTGTTGAAGGATGATTAGGGCGAGGGCCGCCTTGCCATCTACAATGACAAAAAAAAAAATAAATTATAATTAAAACAATTCAGAATTGTTTTTAAAAATTACAAAAATTATCCACATCATCGCTAGCCATTCCAATGCCAACCATACCACATAGGATAACTAGCATCTATATCAGAGATTTTTAATCAAAATTGACCGAAATGACTATATTGGCAAATCGTCAAAAGATTTAAAATTAAATTGGCCAAATTAAAATGTTTATGACTGAATCGGCAATCATATAATAGGTTTAGGATGTTTTTTTAGGTTTAATGTAGTAACATCAAAGGTGTTGATTTCAGAGTATGGAATGTCTAATGTTTTTTTACTCGGAGAACTAATTGGATTGTGTGAGCGGCGCAAACGGGGTGCGCTTCAATAGCATCACTCTATACTGCGCCATCCTATCGGGAATAATATGGGCAGCTTTGAATACTCAAAGTTTCATATCTGAAGCAAGTTTTCAAGAAACAGTTTGAGTTTTAGCCAAAGTTATTCTCCGGGGCCGCGTCAATTGGTTGAAAAGCCTAAAAGACAACGTTGTTATAGGTAGACAATATCCGTAGGTACGGGATTCAAAACAAAATATGGAACCCAAAGAATGGAGAAAGAAAGTAAGTCTCTATTGGCATACTCTTAAGCATTCAAATGCCATTGCATTTCGAAGCTGGTTTTCCTAAAGTTGAGTTGTGTAGTAACTTAGAGATCTAGTTCGACAGAGCATTTAAAAGGTGTTATCTACACTAAATTCCAACAAAAAAAAACCAAGTGGTGAGACATTACAATAAAAAAATTTATTAGGTACTTATCTATACTTTCTCGTTATAGGAAAAGAGTTAAATTTTAATAAAAGCTTTTTTCACATCTATTGCAAGCGAAAAATCTTCTCGAGACAACACATGTCACCGACCAATACTTAGATCGCAACCTTAGGGCACTTGCATCTCGATTGAATAGGCCTTGATGTGCTCTGTTCAATCTAGAATCGGTAAATGAAACAATAAGAATCACAAAATATTGGATCACAAATGAATAATCTCAAATGAACAATTAAGAGATGATCAATTGGTTGAGGATGATTCCAATGAATTTTCGAGGAACTCCAGCCATGGAGATGTCAAAGACTTGTTGAGGAAGGGCGGCGCAAGGAAGGACCGACGGAACCAAGTTGTTGAAGTGCCGGAACCGGTGAGGGAAGGAATGACTTTAAGGACCAACATGGAGCACAGTGATGTTGCCTAAGCGAAGATCGGGCTGATTTGAGGTCATCTGGTAGGATTCCAATGAGACTTGACTTGCGACCAGCTTGAAGACAGCTTGAGGGAGATCGGAGCGACGGCGGCATGTCGGAAACCAGTTGGCAAGTGGCCAGCAACGGCAAAGGAATCAGTGGCAGAGAGAGAGAGAGAGAGAGAGAGAGAGAGAGAGAGAGAGAGAGAGAGAGAGAGAGAGATCTTCAAATGGCCGAACCTCCTAAATTTTGGAGGGAAAAATGTATATATAATATTGCATCTTTGAATTTTGGCCCTTTGATTAATCCAAAGGTTCAAGATGTTTGCTTCTTGATTAAACAAAACCCCTATTCGTGGATTTTATGTCACATAGATTGATGACATGTCAAAATGTGTGGCCATTATTAAATGATGATGAATGGCCGAGATTGGATTCTTAATGATTAAGGAAGGCCTCTCATTAGCCAAAATTTGGTAACAATGATTAATGGCACTGCTTTAGGGGCAATTTTGTAATTTCACCAATTACAATTGTGTATTTTCTGCACATGGGAGAGGGAGGGGCCAGCCATGGCTGTGGCTGATTGGAATGGACACTGGTCGGTCAACGCCGGGTTGACCTAGTTTGCCCGGGTTGGATCGGGTTGAACTGACTAGATTCCAATTCAACTTTTGTTCCAATTTTCATGCAATCTCGCTCTAACATGATTAATTGACTCAACTGGATTAAATTTGATTAACTTGGATCAATTCGATTTGAAATGTGGGCACAATTTAACCAATTTTAACTTGTTTGGTTAGATTCCCCTTCAAATTCCGTTGAATTACATTACCAAACTAGACCAGTGGATTTAATTGAAGTTTAATTGGCCAAATTGAATCTCAATTTGTCAAATTAGTCACTAGTCTAGAATGGGTCAAAGTGAATTGTGCTTGTTAGACCAATTTTCCTTAAATTTCCCAATCATTGGATTGGCAAATTAGTCAAATTGAGTTCAATTGGTTTGACTTTGTTGAAATTGATATCAGAATCAAGTTTCAGTCAATCAATTGTATTCAATTTTGGCTAATTTGAACTCATCATGAAGAATCGATCGCGATCAGTAATTGGGGTCTAAATTTGTGGTTTTTACCTCTGGCTTGAAATCTTAAAATTGGCTTAGAAATTGAATGCGAAACAATCTTCTAATCAAATGTCATGAAGGAAAACTATCCTAAAAAATGACTGTAAATAAAGTAATTTTGATTTTGGTCGATTTCAAACCAAAATTCACGAAATGGGCAAAATTCATTTCAAAATCGATTTTTGTAAAATTGATATAACCTAAGTCAAATTATGGTAAAAATGGGTTGATTTATTTATTTTTTCAATTTTTTGGGAAAGTTTTGATAAAAAATCAACTCTTCAATGATTTTATCACTAACATGTCAATTAATTGATCAACCTTCGATTTTTTTGAAAATTGAAAGTGCAAAAGTGAAATTGACATTGTTTTGGGACATTTCATGCAAAAAGCCAAATTTTGATTGAAAAGTCAACTTTTTAACTTTTCGAAATTAAAGGACAAATGGCTTGTAGATGAAAGGCCAAAACTAAATGACTCTTTTTGGCAAAAAAAGGGCCTCGTTTCAAATGGGAATCCTTATTCTCAATTGTGACATTTCAAGTTTCGGCCCACTTTTGAGATTTATAAAATGCGCAATTTGTCAGTGTGCTTATAGTAAATATCGCCCGAGAACTGATTACTCTTGATTATTGTTTCTAAAATTGGACAAAGGGACACTATTGGTGCCATAATTTATGCACGACGATCACTTTGGTGCTATAACATTTTTTCGAATCACTTTGGTGACAAAATTGGAGAAAATAGATCACTTTAGTGCCAATTTGGCCGAAAATCCAACGTAACATTTTTTATTAATTTCTGATGCCGATGTGGCTCAACGGAGGCTGAGTCAGCGTTTATAGTTGGCATTTTTTTTATTTTAAATAATTTTTTTTATTTTTTTTCCTCTGTTTTCCTTTTTTTTCTTTTCTTTTTTTTTTCTCCCCTCGCCAGTAATCAGGCCGATCACTAGTGAAGCATGGGAAGAGCCAGGTGAGGGCGGCCTTGCCCATGGTCGGCGAAGGGTGGCCTTGCCCAGATCTGACGAGGCCGTCCCTCGCTTGCGGTAGGCCAGGGGATATGGGCGAGGCGGCCCGTCGCCGGATCCGGCGATGGGCGGCCTCGCCCAAGGTCGGCGAGGGGAGGCCTCTCCTATTGCAGACGAGGATGGCCTCGCTAGATCTGGGCGAGACGGCCCTCGCCGGTGACAGGCGAGGCCACCCCTCACCCATGGCTGGCGAGGTGCGGCCTCGCCTGTCGCCAGCGAGGGCCGCCTCACCTAGATCTAGCAAGGCCGCTCTTCGCTAGTCATGGGCAAGGCTGCCCTCACCCGGCCCTTCCTGGGCTTCGCCGGTGGCCAATCCGACTACCGGCGAGGGGAGAAAAAAAAAAGAAAAGAAAGTAAAAAGGAAAACAGAGGAAAAAAAAGAAAAAAAATTATTTAAAATAAAAAAATGCTGACTGTACACGCTGACTCAGCCTCCGACGAGCCACGTCGGCGTCAAAAATTAATAAAAAATACCACGTCGGATTTTTGGCCAAATTGGCACCAAAGTATCTATTTTTTCCGATTTTGACATCAAAGTGATCCGAAAAAATGTTATGACACCAAAGTAATTACCATATATAAGTTATGGCACCAATAGTGTCCTTTTGCCCTAAAATTAAGATTTTGCTAGAATTGCATTCGATCGAATTTGACCGTTATTTAGAGCCTAAACTTTGGTGTCGATTTTCTCGGAGTTTCGGAACGCCGACTGTTTCTGTTTGTCTCTATCCCTGCTCGACCACCTGAGCTTGTCCCCAGCTGGCCACCCATTGTGCCCGACCGCCGCCAGCAGTCCGCCTGGCACCACCACCCCGCCAACCGCCGCCCCCGACCGATTGCTCTATCTCTCTCTCCTTCCTTTCCCCCTCCCCCCGACGCCGCTACTTCTGCTTCTTTCTCCGCCTGATCGCCGCCTGAGCTCGTTGCCGCCTTACCGCCGGCCGCCGCGCCATCCATCCAGCTGCTCGCCTCAAGCTCGACTTCCCTTCTCCTCCCTCTCTCCCTCCCCTTCACGCACGAGCAACAACTTGCCACCGTGTGCCTGCTCATCGCCGCCGTGAGCTCAGCTCATCGAGCTGCCAAGAGCTTATTGCCGCCACCGTCGCTGCCATCTTGGCCGAGCCAATCGTCGCCAACCCGCCAGCTTGCCGCCGCCGTGCTGCCCTAATCGCTCTCCAGCTTGCTTAGTAGCTTGCCACTGCGGGCCTCGCCAACAGCCACTCGCCTTGTCGTCGTCGCCCTACTGCTTTGATGACGACGCAGCTATCCTTGCTTCAGCAGAGCCCCACCCCCCTCTTGACTCTCTCTCTCTCTCTCTCTCTCTCTCTCTCTCTCTCTCTCTCTCTCTCGCCATCACCACCCCTGGCTGACTTCCCCCTCCCCTCCGAGCCAGTCGCCGAGACCAGCTCGCTGACACCCGCCATCCTCCCATCGCTGCCGCCGACCAGCCAACCAGCTCAGCTGTGCCCGAGCCCATTGTTGAGCATCCAAGCCAGCCTGTCGCTCGGGCACGTCGCCCGTCTAATCAGCCCGTCTCTCGGGCACGTCGCCCCTCTATCCGGCCCATTGCCCAGGTGAGTCACCCGTCCAACTCACCCGTGTGCCCTCGGACACGCCGCTCGGCAGCCGCGCCCGTGCACCAGGCATGCCGCTCGACCATCGTACCCATGCACTAGGCACCTTGCTCGTGTTGGCTGGTCAATGCACCCGTTTGGCCCTCGCCTGTGCTGAGTCAGCCGCTATCCCGATCGGTCTCTTGGTTGCCCTTGTGGGATTTCTTAGGCTTGGACTTAGGTAAGTGACTCCCTAAACCCTACCTAGTATATTAGGTATTATTAGACTTGTTTAGGGGTTAATTAGTACCGGTTTAGGGATTGAGATTGGAGTAAAATTGCTAGTTGGATGTGGTTTGTAGTGGATTATATTGTGATAAATGTTGAGTGGCTGACTAAGATTGATTGTCTGGTTATTGCGGCGTTTGTGAGTGGAATTAATAGATGAATGTGGCCGACTTGAATATCGGGTTGGTGGAATATTGTGGCGAGCATGATTGAATTTGAATTATACGATGTGTTGAATGGCGAGTTGTGATGTGGTGAGCATGCCTTGAGCTTGATTGGTATGACTTGTGAGTATGGTGAATTGTGTTGTGGTGTATGTGCCTAAGAAAAGCTCGGATTGATCGGAGGGCTACCAATCTGAGGCGTGGTTACGCGGATGTGGCGAGAAAGGCATGATTAGACCTGAAGTGTAGTTGTGCGGGTCATTGGAAGGGGAAAAATGTTCTGAGGTGTGGTTAGGCAGGATCGAGCTCGAATTGATCAGAGGGCTGAGCCTGAGGCACGGTAGCGCGGACTGTGAGATTAGGTCTGAGGCGCAGTGGTGTGGGCAGTGAGAATAGACCTGAGGCGCAGTAGTGCGGATCGTGAGAAAGATGTTTGGCCATGCATGCGAATTGAGTGCGATTGAATTGGCTAATTGACTGTGTGATCGAATTGATTAGATTGATTGAGTGTAAGTGTGGTTGGTGTTTGAGTGATTGTGATATGTTGTTGAGTTATCATTATTGCATTATCACGTTCTGACTAATGTGTAGAGTCTGCATGTATTTGATGGCGAGGTAAGCACAATGATGTGAGCTCATTATGTTGTTGGCTAGATTGCATGTACAACTTGTCTGGGTATGCATTGGCCTACGTGGGATTTAGGGTGCTGCTTATTGAGACTCGTTTTCAAGGTTATTATATAATCATTTTCAGATCCATGACCGTGAGTGACTGGAAATGCTGCAAGGGTATTTCGGAGATCGAGGATGGGTCAAGTATTCTGTATTTGAGTTTCCTCCTTTTTGTAGAGGAGTTAAGTTTATGAACCATTGTCCCTTTTTAATGAACGTGGTTATGTTATTGTGACATAGCTTGGGGATTGTCTTTTTATGAACGTTGTATGTATCTACCAAGTGTGTGAATTACAATTATTGTTTCGTGCTTTTGCCACCCCATGTCATTATTAATCGTCTAGGTTATTTCAATTTGTTTTCGCGCGTGCCTAATCTTTGATATTTGGGTTGGGTCGGTAACGTGTCTGGGACGTCGCATTCAATGATCGACCATCGAGTGGTGTCGCGAGCCCGTTTACGATTCGGGCCGTGACATCCTTGTTGATTTGATATCAGAGTAAGGTTAGCTCGATCCAAGTCGGTCGAAACCTGGAGTAATAAGGAGAGATGACTTTGGGGTAGATAGTTAGAGAGACTCGTGTGCCATGCGTACCCCTAACTATTTGATTGTGATTGCTAAGTGATGTATGCAATAATACGTGAAATGCAAGTGCGTCAGGACCTGAGGTTAGTGCACGATCCATGTTCTTTGTGATTAAGTGATGTTGTGATTGATTGCTTGCTTAGTGAATTGTTGTGATTCACTGCCTAGGGCTTTAAACTAGTATAGTTGGACTACGTCTTTAATTCTCGAGGGGAATTATAGCAGGTAAGTGGGTGGTGTGAATCCTGTGAGTATGAGTAATCGAGGAAGAGGTCGAGGTCGAGGTCGTATAGATCCGTAAGTTGGAGTTGCGAAGGATCTCATATGGATGGGATTTTGAGGGCATTCGAGGGAGTTGGAATTTTAATGGGAAGACAAACTGATGAGTGAAATGCTATTGTCACTACTGATGTTGAGGCCACTGTTGCCGCCACCAATAGAAATAATGGGAATCACGGGCATAATGGAAATGTTGGGAATTAAGGTTAAGGGCAAGTTAATGCAGTCAATAGATGTGTTAGCTGGTTGGAAAATATTTGAAATTGAAACCTCTAAAGTTCGATAGTAAAGGTGACCCTAAGGCTACATTACTTTGGATAGACGACTTGGAAAAAAAAAGAGGGGCTTTTGAGGTATTTGGGTGCACTGATGAGGAGAAAGTGACATTGGCCATATATCAACTCTAAGGAAATACAAGGATTGGTAAGAGGACCTCCGAAGTAGGATATTTCAAAGGACATATTTCCAAGCTGGGGTGTTGTTATCGAGGCCTTCAATGAGAAGTACTTTTAGAGAGTGCGCAAGGACAGAAGATGACATAGTTTCTCCCGCTTCGCTAAAATCGGATGTCAGTCGATCAGTACGAGGTCGAGCTTGTAAGGTTGTCTAAGTACACACTAAGGATCGTCAAGGACCATAGGGATAGGATAAGGAGTTTTGGGATGGATTAAAACCGAAACTCCGTAGTCAGTTAGTAATCTTGAGTCTTAAAGGATTTTAACGAGTTGTATGAGAGGGCTCAATGGTTGAAACAGATATGAGTGAAAGGGCTACCGCTTCTGAATTGTGGTGCACTCCGGCTAAGGACAACAGGAACTTTATAAAGAAGCCTATGGCAGAGAAAATGAGGATTGCCCCTCCGATAAGGAAGAACTTTGGAAAGTTGAACAATTACTCCAATGTCGCCTGTCAGTCTTCTGGAAAGAGGCGTGGGAATAGCCCTTGCCAAGGTGGACATGGAGCGTGTTTTGGATGTGGGCAACATGGTCATCAAGTGAGAAATTGCTAAGTCAACAGGTTAGATCACTGATGCAATTGCAACAATCACAAGTAGGATATTAAGTGGGAGTTGCCCCGTAGAATAATTAGAGTCGGCTATTGACGTAAGGAAATGTGTATGTTGTGGTTGGGAAGGAATCAAAGGATTTGTCTTGAAAGTCTGGATGCGCTATGTGATGATAGTGGGTGCAATAAGAGAGGATTTTAAAATTATAACTTGAATGGTCATGTAAGACTTATAATCACTTATGGTGAATATGCGCAATCAGTTTGATGATTTCTGAATTACTAATGACATTTTTGGACGGGTTGAGAAGGATGTGTGTTGCTTGGAAATTTCAGATTCTGTAAAAAACTGGGGTAATTTGTTTTGGGAGACTATGGATTGAAATTGGATGAATTGAGCTTTGTCTTTGAGGTGTAGAAAGATAATTATTTTGTGGTTGACTAGTTGGCTGAGGAACCAAGGCTAAATGACATAGCCAAGGTATGTAACCTTCCCGATGTCTTTCCTCAGAAATTGTCGTGATTACCACCTGATAGAGAAGTAGAGTTCGTGATTGAGTTGGCCCTAGGAACATAACCGATCTCAAAAGCACCTTATAGGATGTCACTGTCTGAATTGAAAGAATTAAATGTACAAATGCAGGAGTTGCTGGATAAAGGTTTTATTCGCCCGAGTGCGTCTCCATGGGGAGCGCCAGTGTTGTTCGTAAAAAAAAGGTAGATCATTGAGGTTGTGCATTAACTATAGACAACTAAATCGGTGACCATTAAGAATAAATACCCGTTGCCAAGGATAGATGACATGTTTGACCAGTTACAAGGGGCATCAATATTTTATAAGATCGACTCGAGGACTGGCTGTCACCAATTGAGGATTAAGAAGAAAGATGTGTTGAAAGACGGCATGTAGGGCGAGATATGGACACTATGAGTTCATGATAATGCCATTTGGATTGACTAACGCCCCTGCTACCTTTATGGATTTAATGAATCGGGTATTTAGGGAATTTCTGGATCAATTTGTAATTGTATTCATAGACGATATCCTGGTATACTCGAAGAGTCCCGCCGAGCATGAGATACATTTGGAAAAGGTTCTATGGACTTTAAGGGAACATGTACTCTACGCCAAGTTCAGTAAGTGCGAGTTTTGGCTTCGTTGAGTGGCGTTCTTAGGACATGTGATATCTGGGGAAGGAATTATAGTGGACCCGATGAAGATTGAGGCCGTCATGAATTGGCCAAGACTGATAACGGTAATCGAGGTTCGGAGCTTCTTGGGTCTGGTAGGTTAATTCAGACGTTTCATGGAAAGGTTTTTAGCGTTAGCTACACCGTGGACGCATTTGCTAAAGATAGAAACGAGGGTTGATTGGACGGATGAGTGCGAAAGGAGCTTCCAAGAATTAAAGCAGAGGTTGATGACCGCACCAGTATTGACGATACCGTTAGGTCCCGGGGGACATGAAATCTATAGTGATGCATCACTGAGAGGACTGGGGCACGTGCTAACACAACACGAAAAAATGGTGGCATACGCATCGCGACAATTGAGACCGTAAAAGTTGAACTATCTGACGCATGGCTTAGAATTGGCCGCGATTATTTTTGCTCTAAAGATTTGGAGACACTACCTGTGTAAGGAGAAATTTCAGATTTATACGGACCATCAAAGTTTAAGGTACTTATTCTCTGAAAAAGAATTGAACATGAGACAACGCCGTTGGATGGAACTCCTTAAGGACTATGACTGCGAGATTATGTATCATCCCGAAAAAGCTAACAACGTAGCGGATGCTCTGAGTCGGAAATCAGGCATCGCGCATATAATGGTCAAGGAATGGACTCTATTGGAGGGAGTTCGGGATTCGAAATTTAAGTTGGAAGTGAGTCAGGTCTCAAGTCTGCTTGCAGCATTAAGGATTGAGCCGGAAATCCAGACTAAGATCAAGACCTTACGGTCGACGCACCCAGAGATTCAAAAGATTTTGAGTATGGATATCATAAAGATGAAATCGAACTTTCAAGTATCCGATGATGGGATTTTGAAGTTCCGCAGACGGTTGTGTATACCCAGTGATGTAGAACTTAAGGAGGAGAGTTTGTCTGAGGCACACCGTAATAATTATAGTATTCACCGGGGTAATATAAAGATGTATTAGAACTTGCGATGACATTATTGGTGGAACGATATGAAAGTGGATGTAGCCAAACACGTGGTTAAGTGTTTAACATGTCAGCAAGTGAAGGCACAAACATTGCAAGCGGGGTGGAATGTTGCAGCCAATAGAAATCCCTAAGTGGAAGTAGAAAAACATCACGACGGACTTTGTAATGGGATTACCGAGGAGCCAAAAGGGTCACGATTCTATTTGAGTGGTAGTCGACTGATTGACAAAGTCAGTACATTTCCTACCAATTCGAAAGGACTTTGCCTTGGACAAGTATGCCGAGATTTATGTGCGGCAAATAGTCCGTCTGCACGGAGTGCCAGTGATGGGTCAAATGGATCTTCATGTGCTCCTAGCTTTGAGATAAGAAGTGGATTACTGCTTGCACCTGCTGTTCATTAGTGAGTATATAGCCAGCATCCTTCAACTCACTAATCATATTCGACATCTAGCTCAAATATTGTTTCATGGTCTTTCCATGAGACATATTGTATAAGTCGAGATGGATAGTGAGTTGTCTTAGTTTGGTCACAGAAGTTCGACCAAATCTTGATGCCAGTGCAGCCCACATGTCTTTGGTGTTTTGGAAATGTTCGAACTCTCGCATGATGTCATTGTCCATGCTGCTTAGCAACGTAATGCGAGCAAGAGAGTTCTTTCTTTTTCAAATAGCAAATGCATCTTTGTCCCTTTTGTGTTGTGCAGTTATCCCATCCTCAGGTTCTTCCATAATCTAGTTAAGAGCTTCGAGTACCTCTTACTCTTCTAGCACATATTGAATCTTAAGACTCCAAATCTCATAATTGTTGCCATTCAATTTTTCTCCCTTATTAAGTTCAGCCACTATGTTCTTAGTTGCTAAAGCCATCGTATCTGAACATTTTAGACACATATGCACGAATTATTAAAGCCTATCTAAATGCTTCAACAGTATCATGATTACATAAACTAATCATATTAATAAATAGTTTCACAAAAGGTTTTAGAGTCGAAAGTTTACTATGTTTCCAATCATCGTCTAAAAAACATAATTTGAAATTATCATTAACATAATCATTTATGTAAATAAATTGGTTCTTCAAAAGTTATACAATTTTTTAACTTCCCACATATAATATAACATATAATATGGCAATATAAAATGAGAAATCACAAAAAAAAAATTCATAGCCATATATATATTTCATAACACATTCACAAATATTTAAGAACATGTAATATCAACTTGAAACATGTACAAAATTGATTCCAAATCCTAAAAGAACAATATCAAGTGTACCAATTCAACACATAGAAAGGAAAATGACTCATAAAATTCTTTAGAAAATTCTATTTTCTTTGGAACAAAAACGAAGGCTCTTGAAAAACCCTAGATCTGGGCCATGGTTTGCCCCGAGACCCATTCAATGCAAGGGTTGATGTTCTCTTTGCCTTGACCCTTATGTATTCTTACAGAAAATTCTCCACAAGCATTTTATAGCTTGGACCCTTTAAGGTTTCCTTAACCTTATCAAGAATTCTTCCCAACTCCCTAGGAATAATGCATTTTAGGATTCTAACCATTACATATTCCATCATTACAAAACCGTTCCAAATGATATCCATTATCATTTTGTTGACCTTGATGATATGTGTCATCATATCATCTCCAGTGTCCCATTGATAAAGAGCTAGCTTGATTCTTAGTTTGTCAAGCCTCTCCTTTTGAGCTGCTGTTCTTAGGATTATTGGAGTGCCTCTCTAATGTATCATTGTTCCTACAACGAATGCAGAACAAAGGGATTACTTATAATCCATGATACATTAAGATAACGAATGCTTATTCATATACATATGATCTAGTACTTGTATTTCAAAAAACTATAGAGAAGTACTAGAGAAAATGCCAAAGAATATATCCCTAAGTACGTGTACATAGGGTTTATCATGCATTTTCAGATTCATAAGTGTAACAAACATGCAATATGAATATACTATAACGTAGAGCATTCCAACATGAGCACGTCGATACCAAGAATGCTCAAATCAGAGTTCAAATGAGCTCAAACGGGCCTAAAGAACACAATGGGGTCATTCTGCCCGGTCTGAACCAGTTTGGTTCGACCAGTTCGACCGATATGTGTACATAGGGTTATCGTGCATTTGCACATTCATAAGTGCAACAAACATGTAATATGAATATACTATAATGTAGAGCATTTCGATATGAGCATGTCGATACCAAGAACGCCCAAATAGGGGTTCAAATGAGCTCGAATGGGCCGAAAGAACACAATGGGGTCATTCTGCCTGATTTGAACCGGTCCAATTCGACTGATTTGACCAGTCCAACCGTTGACCGGTCAATAGTCAATGGTCAATCGGGTCGGGTCAATAGTCAACGATTTGGGTCTTAGGTCCGCATTCCAATGACGTCACGCTGACATCATCGTCGGCGGTTGGCGGCGATCGATGCATCGTTTCGCCATAGCTGCGCGTGGGCTTCACGCGCTGTTGTGCCCATGGACCTTGTCAACGCCTGAGGACACATGCGGCCTCCTCTGGCAACGCGTCGCCTCTCATTTTGCTCGTCTCGATGAGCACTTTCTATCCATGCAATAAAATTCAAGTTTTGATCAAAAACAAAAATCGAAATATGCATGAACAGTTCAGCGATGCGAAGAAAATGAACAAAAACGAGGCCAAAACAAAAAAAAAAAACAAGTAGTATATACTTCAATGTTAGAGACGATACGCATGCATGATCGGGAAACAAGTAAACATGTTCTAATATCAATGTTGGGAAAACTCAATCTCCAATCGATATATTCGAAACGAATTCGATCAATGCGGAAAACATGCTCGTGGACCATCAACTTGTATCACCGATTGTACAGGCATATCATACAATGAACATACCTGGTATTGTTAGATTAAGTGTCACTTTGCGCTTGAGAGTTTTTCGATCGTTTTTTGTACTCGTTTGCATTCCGAAGGAATAACAGAGAAAATGTTGCGTTCGAAGGAGTGTGTTCTTTTACATATGAAAAAACACGTTAGTTTTTCCAAAACGTGCCTACTATTTATAATTATAGGCAAATAACTACCTTGTGGGCCCTTATGGCTCACGGGCCGGGTTTGGCCCATCTTGGGCGGTCCACCTATTATGTCTTTCAATAATTATGTATGATACTACCAGGAAAGAATGAGACAAGTGTCAAACATGCATCTTTTTTGGATAGTGGCAAGCATGCATTATTCAAAGACAATTTTCATTCTCTCCTACATTTATCTTTTACCATGTTTGTTATCAAAATCAATTATCTTTTGCCATCTTTCAAATTCAATGCATTGCTCAAACTTATGATCTTGTAGTAAAATGTACAACCTCCTTACCATTGTACTCAGTGGTATATTATCGACCAAAACAAGTGTGAAATTTTCGCAATATATAAACAAGCGTAGGTATCTGCTAGAGGGCCTCACTTTCGGCTTCTTTTTGTCACCATGAAACTGAATGTGGAACTTGTGCCGTTGCTGCTTCTATTCTTCCAGTCTTTCTCTGTGTGAGATGGCATATGTTTCCAAAGAGGATGATTTAGACTTGGAAAGACAGGTCAGAACTATGAACAAGCCATCCATCAGGACCTTTTCGGTAATTTTCCTTCAAACCCTGTTTTGCAATAGTCTCATTTAAATTTCATGGAGATATTGGAATTTATCTAGTTAATCTTTGAAATATGAATGCTTCTTGACAAACAACTAATCGTGTTTGATTTTATCAAGTCTAAAGAAGGAGACACAATTGACTATGTTGATATAAACAAACAACCAGCACTCAATCATCCTCTACTAAAGAATCATAAGGTTCAAGTAATAGTTATCATTTTATCCTAAATCAATTGATAAATATGCGAACCAATATTGGATAATTTATGTGAAATGGTCTACTCGGTACTTCTATAATCAGTTTTTTCTCCTTATAGACAGAGCCGAATCTGCATGTCACTAACTTGCGCAAAACTTCTTGGAATGCAAAATCAGTAAGATTTGGGTTGAGAGAACCTTGCCCCATTGGAACAGTATCCATTCGTCGAGTAACAAAAGAAGATTTGATGAGGGCAAGATCCTTGCCCAAGATATTGCCCATCGCATCTATGAGACAAAGTATTGTTTCTTCAAATCAACATGTACTATCCCTCTCTCCCATGCTCACATGCATATTTACATACATAAGATATCGTTAGTGATTGTTTCTTTCAAATCTATTAATGAGGTTATGTGCATATGAATTTCGTAAGACCACATGTTAAATGTCAACTTATGACAATCTCAAAATCTGTTCTTTCCATCATTTATTTACAAAGAGACAATCAATACATATTTTAAAGTAAGACGGTAGGCACAAGTGAATAAGAGATTATTTAGTTTTCTTTCACTTTCTAGTAGTCTAAGTTACAAATTATCATTTTCAGGTGGTTTCTCTAATGGACAACATGATAGAAACTATTAAATATAGAGGAGGTAGAGGTCTGACGGTCTACAAGCTTAATGCTGTTCCCGACCAACTTAGTGCACATAATATGTGGATTGAAACTGGTCCTCTAGAGCATATTAGCATGATTGTAGCTGGTTGGATGGTAAGTGATTTTTTAGGTAAGTCCATGTCATAGTTTTTTTTTTTACACAAGAAGTTCAATATACGGTAAAATGATTTGAGAGAAAAATCTCTTATTTTCCTAGTTATCTCTACAATTATTTGGCGATATTTATACTAGGTTTTTCACATATTGGACAGGTGAGGTGTTAATTATTAATTGAATCTTTTTTTCACCATTTTCAGGAATCCAAACTAGAAGTTGGAGATAATTTGAATCTTATTGACCAAAGCATTGCCCTCATAAGGTGATGGCTATCGCATTGGTTGCTACAATGTACTATGTCCCGGTTTTGTCCAGGTGGATAGGGAGATAACCCCTGGTGATACAATACAACCTGCTTCTACATATGGTGGAAATTGATATGAGCTTGTAATCCATATTGAACAGGTATGTTTGATGTTTTCAAGGTTCTTAAGATAATGATTTGCTAAAATTCTACTAGAGACTAATAGTTTTGTTCTTAAAGTTGCAACTTTCGCTACTGAAAGTTATCCATATAAGCATGTAATCAATCATTGCATCCATGTTATATAATTATCATTGTCCATAATACCAAGCATGGTGTGATGTCACAACATTTATTGAAATATGCTATTGTTAATAATTTCAGCATTTTTTTTACATTTTAGCACTTATTATCAAAACTTATTTCTATCTTATTTCTAATCAAGATAGAAATACTGGGAATTGGTGGTTAATTGTGAAGAATTGAGTGATTAAAGTATGCTATTGGCCAAAGGAACTATTCATGTATTTGTGCAATGGCTCACTACACACAGCTTGGGGAGAAATTGGCATAGTTGGAAGCAATGGATTCTGTTCACCGATGGGAAGTGGTCAAAGGCCAGATGGTAATTTCTAGCATGCCACTGTCTTTCAAAAACTCCATTGGGTTCATCAGATGGCAAATTCCTACCTCCTTCAGATAAGACAACGGAGTGGGTGGATAGATCCAATGCTTATGGTTTGATGGACCATCATTGTTTTCGAAAAATATGGGAGTGGCTACATGATTAGCTTTGGAGGTCCAAGAGGTTCTTGCAGGGTATAGAAAATTTACATGAAGAAGCTAGCTTGAGCAATTCAAATAATAAAGCTATCGATTTACAATTTCACACCCTTTTATTTGTAATTAGTGATGTTCATTTCCGTTTCCTTTCTCTCGCGATTGAGGTGGCAATGGCACGTGATGTGACCTCAACTATTGTGACATTCCGAATTTCGACCCATTTTTGGGATTTATAAAACGTGTAATTCGTCAGTGCGCTTATAATAGAATCTCGCCCGGGAACTGATCCCTCTCGGGTTTTTGTTTTTAAAAATAGAGATTTCGTTAGAATCGCACTCAATCGAATTTGGCCGTTATTTAAGCCCCAAACTTGGCAGTCAATTTCCGGGAGTTCCAGGTCGAAATTAATTGGACGGTGTCGATATTATTATGGCCAGCGTCGAGATTACCAGGAATAGTGAGAAAGTGAAATTTTGGACCGGGTGCGGATTTGGACTAGTAGACCTCCCTCGGGGTAGTTTGATTTAATTAGTCTGGCCTTTGTCCCTTATTATATTCTAGAATTAATGTGGACGGTAGAATCATTTTTTTATTATTATTTTTATTTGAATCGTATCCGTTAAATTGCACTCGAATGAAAAAAATTTGACTTTTAGGGTCTCCTTTCTTTCTTTCTTTCTCTCTCTCCTCTCTCCTCGGTCACCTCGCTCCTGCGCACGTCTGCCCGCACGTCTTCTCCCTCTCTCTCTGCCCCATGCAGACACAACTCTCTCTGTCTCCCATTTCTTTTCCTTTTCTTTTCCTCCCTCTCTCTCTCTCTCTCTTTTCCCTCTCTCTTTCCCCCCCTCGGCGTGCGCGTTGTGCCCATGCAGATCACGTTTCTCCCCCCCCACCTGACACACTCTCTCTTCTTCTTCTTCTTCTTCTTCCTTCCTTCTTGCATGGTCCCTCGAGCGGTTCGGCTTCTGCTTCTGCTCCTTTTTCCTGCTACTCGACGCCACCCACCAGATTGACCTCTGCCGCTCGTCGCCACCGTATGTCGCCGTCGTCGCCAACTAGCTCGACCGTCGCGCCGCCCTCTACCATCCGCTGCCTCGACTGGCTGGTTTCTTCCTTCATGCGCGCAACAACGAGCTCACCACCACTGCCCGTCGCGCTCGGCGCTGACCAGCCGCGCCTGACCATCGCCGCCGTCGCCGGCAAGCTCGTCGCCGTCGCCTCCCTTAGCCCCCAGCCCCTCTCTTCCTCACCCTCGCCTTCTCTCTTTTTCCCCCGACTCGGGCCAGATCTGGCCGTGTTGGCACTGTTCGCCGCCGTGAGTCGCCGGCCAGCTGTTGCCTGCGCTTCATCCACCGACCGCCACCCCACCGCCTGACTGGCCACCCGACACCACCCCCTCCCCTGTTTTGGCCACCGCTCCGCTCCCTTGTTCTGCCATCCTCGCCCCTGTTCCCGTCGCCACCGTGGGCCGCCGCTTGAACGCCGGAGTTGCTGATATCTCGGCGACGTTGCTGCTTCTGTTCCGTCCAACTCGTCGCCACCCGCCTTGCCACAACCCCGGCGACGTTGCTGCTGTTTCCTTCCCCTCGTTTCTCTCCCGTTGCCGTCGCCACCCGCCGTCGCCGAAGCTGCTACTGTTCTGGCGAGGCCTCTGCTCGCCCGTCTTTTGCCGCTGAGCTGTTGCCACCTCGGCCGGAGCTCCCTTGCCGCCGCCGTTGCCCAGCTATGGCTGGGAGCCTCGCCGATCGCTGCGGTTGCGGCTGTCCCGACGATTTCCCTTGCTGCCCAGCCTCGTTTTCTTGCTCAAGTTGAGGTAAGCGACATCCTAAACCTTGCCTAGGACTTTGCATATCATTAGACTTGTTTAGGGGTCGTATAGGGTGAGTTTGGCGGCTGATTAGGGGCTGATTTAGTGACCGTTTAGTGCGATTTGGTGGCTGAATTGTGGGCTAGCTCGAGGTGAACGAATGGGCCGGAGTATGGGCCGAATCGAGGCGGTTAACCGCTGATTTTATGGCGGGTTTGAAGGTCGCATGATGCTGAAAATCTATGTCGAGTTGATTAGTTGTTTGCGTGTGATTCAATGTTAGATTAGCGATTGTTCGGGTTGTTTATTTGTGGCTGAATTGAGGGGGAGGATTCGATGGTTGGTTCAGGGATTTTCGAGTGGCGATCGTGATAGGTTGTTTTATGAGTCGAGTGGAGCGATGTGCGGGCGGAATCATGGCTGGATTGGTGGTCACTAGTGCTGGAAATTATGTTAGGTTCATTGGGTGTTCTTGTATGCTTTAACATCCGCTTGGCGACGGTTCGTGTTGTTTGTTCGTGGTTGAATTGACGCCTATTATGTGAACTGTGGCTTGGTGTGATTAGAATGAGTGGCGATTGAGCATAATATGACGAAAATCGAATATGTGATTTGACATGGTAATTGATTGAATAGAATGGCGCGTGTGTTTGCCTGTCGATTTTAAGCTCGGATCGATCGGAGGGCTACGGATTTGGGACGTGTTGACGGCGGTCCATGTGAAGGCATGACTGGCCGAGGTGCCAATTGGATGCGGGCTTGAGACGTGTTGACGGTGGCCCGTTAAAGGTGTGATAGACCGGGACGTATTTACGTCGGTCATTGGAATGACTTGATTGCGTGGCTTGGGACGTGTTGACGGCGGCCATTGGAATTGATTGAATTGTGAGGCTTGTGAGCCCGTGAGAGGAAAGTTGGTTGGACACGTGTATGCGACTTGAGTGTGATTGAAATGGTTGGTTGAGTGTGACCGGATTGGCTGGTTAAGCGTGTGATTGGATTGGCTGGTTGAGCGTGTGATTGGATTGGCTGATTGAGCGTGTGCTTGACGTGGCTGGTTGAATGTGTGGTTTAATTAGTAAGGTGAATTGCATGCGAGTGTGGTTGGCGTTTGAGCAATTGCGATGTGCTATTTAGTTACTATTATTGCATTACCATGTTATGACTAACGTGCGGTGTTGGCAAGGGCTTGATGACGAGGTAAGTTCAATAATGCGAATATTATATCTTTTGGGGTAGATTGCATGTACGACTTGTCTGGGTACGCATTGGCCTACGTGGGGTATAGGGAGTTGCTTATTGAGACTCGTTCTCACGGTTATTATATAACCATTTCAGATCCGCGACCATAAATGACTGGAGACGCTTCAAGGGTAACCCGAAGATCGAAGACGAGTCAAGCACTTGGTATTTTGAGTCCCCCTTTTGTAGAGGAGTTAAGTTTGCGAACCATTGCCCTCTTTTGGAAAATGTAGTTCTGCTGTTGTGGCCTAGCTTGGGGATTTGTCTTTTGTAAACGTCGTATGTATTCGTCAAGTGTATAAACTACAGTTATTTGTTTATTGCTATTGCTGCCCCTTGTCATTATTAATCGTCCAGGTTATTTCTATTTGTTTCTGCGTGTGCTTAATCTCTGATGTTTGGGTTGGGTCGACGACGTGCCTGGGACATCGCATTCAATGATCGATCATCGAGGGGTGTCGCGAGCTCGTTAAGGGTTCGGGGCGTGACAATTATAACCATAAATCTTTCGATGGCTTCTTCGAAATTTCCAAATATGATAAATCTGTACCACCTCTTTCAACCAAAACGGTCGAGCCGATGGATAAATCCAGCATCTATGGTTGGAAGGTGACTTGCTAATCAATGAGAAATGAACTAAATAAATTCAGTATAGGGGACCTGGCAAGTTGTTGTAGGGGATAAACTTCATAGAAAAAATGCTTACCAAAAATGCTTTTGAAACATGCATCATTTTACGGAAAAGTTTTAGCATCTTGATGCTCTAATTTTCAGTCGTTCAATTGCTTTTTTCTTTGATGAGTAAACTTGTCTTTTTGAGTTTTATATTAATGTTTGATCTTCTGGAATAACTTTGGTTATGGCAATAATGATGCATGATATGACCATGAAAGAATTAGACAAGTAGCAAACATGCATTTTTTTAAGGAGAGTGGCAAGCATGCATTATTCAATGATAATTTTCAGTCTCTCAAATCTTTTTCCATGTTTGAAACAAACACATTTATCTTTTACCATCTTTCAAATGTTAGTTTCTTGCACACATGCGGCAGGTATGCCCATTTGCTAATAAATGATAAAACAAACTCAAACAACTTTTCCTGCTAAGTTCCACTAAAAGCTTGTGGTAACATTTTTTTTTGTGTAAAATGTAAGTAGTATACAACAGATGATGTACAGCAGCTTAGGAGCATTCCCCGGCATTATAACTAGTACTAATAATTCGAAAATATGGAGGTAGGAAGTCTCCACAAAGTAGTTAAAACAAAGTTAGCTTGCGAAGGTTTGATTTTTTGGTATAGCGAAGCTCTATCTCTTACATTTTTCCGCACATTCGCCAAAATAATCTGAATGTCAATTGGATTGTTTTGAAACCGCCTATGGTTGCGCTTCATCCAAGCTTGTGGTAACATTATAATGGCATAACATTAATAGAGGGACACAATCGCAATCCGAATAAAAACTAAATCCCTAACGTTCATGATTCCTTAAACTTTTAACACTTTCCAATCTGACTTGAATAATTTTATTTTGCTTTTATGTTAAATAATTTGTTATTTCAAAAAAATCACAATTTAACTTTTTCAAATAGATCAAATCTTTCAAAAACTTTTCTCCAAATACTTGAAATGTGCAATCACTTTGATTAAAGATAAGTTTTTAATTATATATTTTTGGCCAACTCCGTCACGCCAAAAAGTTTCTTTTGATCCATCCCTACTTGAAAGTGCCTTGTGTCATATGTACCTTTTCTCTACTTTCTTCTTTCAATTTCAGTTTTCTTTTTCCTTTTAATTAACTATAGATAGGCCTCAAAACTAGTTATGATGTGGAGAAAGTGGAAGGAGTTTGCAAACAAATGGCTAACATGTACTCTTTTTAAAATGTCAACCATGCATTATTTTACGGAAATGCGTTAGCATCTGTGTGCTCTAATTCTAGTAATACCTCAACTACCTTTCTCCTTAATCAATAAATTTTTTGTTTTGCAGTTTATATGTATATTTGGTTGTCAAGAATAATGTTGGCTATGGCAATAATTATGCAGGATATGACCATGAAAGACTAAACGAGTGGCAAGCATGCCTTTTTTAGGATAGTGGTAAGCATGCATTATTCAACGAAAATTTTTAGTCTCTCAAATCTTTTTCCATGTTTGGAATAAAAAAAATTATCTTTTACCATCTTTTAAATGTCAGTTTTTTTTTTTGTAAATACACAACTTGTGTGGCTAGTTGCTAATATATAATAAAATATACTCAAGGAACTTTCCTCAATAAGTTCCATCAAAAGCCTATGGTGACACTATAATGGCATAAATTAATAGGTGGAAAAAATCGTAATTCAAATGTAAACTAAATCTCTAACATTCACGATTCCCTAAATTTTTAGCGCTTTCCAAAATTACTTGAATATTTTTATTTTTCTTTGTAAGTTCAAAATTTTATTATTTCACGAGAATAACGATTCACTTGTTCAAATAGATCCAATCTTTAAAAAAATTTCTCTAAATATTTTAAATTTATAATTATGCAATTAAAGAAAAGTTTTTCATTATACATTGTCAGCCAACCTGGCTACCCCAAGAAATTTCTTTTTGATCCATCCCAACTTGGAAGTGCATTCATACATATAACTTTTCTCTACTTTCTTCTTTCAATTTCAGTTTCTCTATTTTTTTTCTTTAATTTCATTTGTATATTGAATTTGTAACATTTATTATATAATATTTTAGTCTTGGACAATAGTTAGGCCTCGAAACTAGTAATGCAAGTGGTGAAAGTGGAAGGAGTTTGCAAACAAATGGCTAACATGTACTCCATTTATGAAAAAGCTTTATCATCAAGATGCTCTAATTTATAGTAATACCTCAACTGTTATTCTCTTTTGCTGCGTTTGATCGCTCGGATTTAGATTGGGATAACATAGGATAAGATGGGGTTAGAAATCTTCAAATATCCTTCAGATTGTAAAAAATCATTTCCCATGTTTGGTGCAATCCAAGATAGGATTCAAAATCTTAAAAAATCTTACTTGCTGACAGAGGTGATACTTTTCAAATCTAGGGCAGCATCCTCCTGACATAATCTTGCACGGCCGAAACTAGCACCATTTTGAGTAATCGCCGTTTTTGCCGGATCACCTCCTCCGCCTTTGAAATCTTCCGATTGTTAGCATAGAGTCTCAAATCTTAGTAGAGGATGAGATCAAATGTCAAAGCGTCACAGCAAAATCAAGTGACCACTGTCGAGATTAACAAACGAACGCCCGCTATTCGGGACCAACATACGAACGCTCAAAACTTTGTGCGTTTTGGTTTTTTTCTTCTTCTTCTTCTTCTTTGTCAAAGACCACTTTTTGGATCGATTCATCGATTTCAAGTCATTTATTAGTGACAACCTGTTCGGTTCGATAATTGTCGGAGGACAATCGGCTAGATGACGATGGCAATCAGCGTTGGTTGGAGACGATGACAATTGCACGGTGGTTGGGAGTGATAAGTTGTTGTGGCAGCGGTCCTTGCGAGGTGGCCAGCGAAGCCGGACTCCATCACTCCATTGTTGGAGAGAAATTGTTATGGTTTTTTTTTTTCCCTTTTTTATCTAATCCGGGTCTATTCCACCCGCTAGCCCGGATTTCTTATTCGAGGGTATATCTGAGTTTATCCAAACACTGGAAAGTATATTTTATTATCCTATGCTGACTACTAAACGTAGCCTTTGATGAATAAATTTGTTGGTTTGAAGTTTATATGTGTCGTGACCTACCCTCGAGGGTCGCCCCAAGAGTAGATTCAGAGGTAATTAACCGTTCGTTGTTCAGTGATTCTGGAGTCATTTTGGCAACAGCGACGATGGTTTTGATGGAACTACGGCGGCCAAGAGCTTCGGTGGAGGGCAACGGGCAAGCACAAGGCCATGCGACGACTGCAGGTCTGCCAAAGCGGCGGCCTTCTGTAAGGCCGACGCAGCCTTCCTCTGCCTAGCAGCAACGCCGGCTCCTACGAGCTCGGCCTCCGCCATGAGCATGAGTGGATGTGCGAGCGTGCACCGGCCACCTTCGTGTGCAAGGCTGGCTGCTGCGCTGTGTGCCGTGTCCGAACCCCCTCACCAGCCGCCACGTGCGGGTCCCTTTGGATCCCTTCTTTGACGTGGCCGCTGCCGCTGGGCTTGTCGCTACAGGCTCCGTCCCTGAATTCCTCGCCACGCCTGCTGACGGCACATGCCACGGGGTGTGCTGCGGCGCATGGGGATGGCGGGAGGAGGAGGACGAGGAGGAGGCGAAGTCTTGGCTCTTGCCGAATCTAACGAAGATCACCAAAGAGGCCGAAGCGGAAGCCGGAGATTCATTCTGGAATGAAGTTGACCCGTTCCTCGAATTCGAGTGCGGCAGCTCGGTAGCATTAAGTGTTATCAACAACGAATGTCTCGTGCCGGTTCAAGCAAACGTAGTGAATCCTCCAGTCATGATTCGGTACCCTCATCAGTCCGGCAAGTGCTTCGACATCGACTTTAGCACGTCGGGCGATCTCTCGCCCTTGGGCCAAAGCGTAAGCCTCCTTGATGAAACGTTTAATCATGCAACCAGCGAAAGATTTTGCCGGTCTAGCCGGTTTTGTCTCTATTCCAGCTATCGACATCGCTCGATTTTGGAGGTAGTCCCCGACGAGAACTCCGTGCCGGAGGCGCCATGCTCCAATCGAGCGGCTCATCCGTTGAACGGGGCGGATCACAAGGCTACGGTCTTGAGGTACCGAGGGAAAAAGGAAGAACCGGCGGCTCGAGAAGAGCACAAAAAACCCGAGGCGAGGCTTGCCTCAAGAAAAGCCTAGGCCAAGGTGAGGCTGAGAATCAAGGGCCACTTCACTAGGAGGGGTCCAGTCCTCGAAAGGGAGGAGGATGAGAGCATCGCCGTCAACGTCCATGGAATTAGGGCGGAAGCGGAGTACGGGGTCGTGCCCACATTTTCGCATGTGCCCATTAATTATACTTAAGGTTAGTACCACAAAAAATTCTAAACTGTTACACTTGTGATAAATTTACCAAAAATTAATTTTTTAATCATGAAAAATTCTAAACTAGTACACCTGTGACAAATTTACCCAAAATTAATTTTTTGCCTATGAAAAATCCTAAATTGGTACACTTGTAATAAATTTTCTCAAAATTAATTTTTTAACTGCCAAAAATCTGAAACTGATACATTTATGACAAATTTACCTCCATTAAATTTTACTGTTAAATTTATTGACATGGATGGTACATGGTGATGTGATATGGTGATGTGACAAGTCCATGTGGAAATTCATAGGGTAAATATCATGAAAATCTCCAAATTAGTTAACTAACGAAGGATAAATTTATCACATGATTACTAATTTGGGATTTTTTATGATAAAAAAATTAGTTTTGGGTAAATTTGTCACTTGTGTATCGGTTTGAACTTTTTTATGGTCAAAAAATTAATTTTGAATAAAATTATCACAGGTGTACCAGTTTAGAATTTTTCGTGATAAAAAAGTTAATTTAGAATAAATTTATCACAAATATATCAATTTAAAATTTTTCATGGTACTAACACTAAAGTTAACGGGGCATGTGAGACCGTAATTATCGGTGCAAGTTCAATTCTTCGTGTGAGCTTGTCCTCAGCTCTTCTCTTTATCCCAGCAAACAAAAAGTTATAAAAATGGCAGTAGTTGTCCACATACTTTTTGAAAATATTCACTTTAGTTCTTGAACTTTTGTTTGAATTTGTCCTTTTGTTATAATACATAAACGGATGTGCCGACGTCGAGTGTAGCTCCACGTCATCTCCCAGTGGATAAATAGTTATTATATGAACTTACTTTTGCTGATCGGATCAAATAGCAACAAATTGAAAAAATCTCGAACTCAAGGAGAGAAGGAGGTGATGACTAAATTTTCGGGAAGGTACAAAAAAAGTCTTAAACCTATAGTATTGATACATATTCATTCCTAAATTTTTCAGTTGGACCAATTTATTCTTAAACCTTTTCGCATTGGTACCTATTCAATCAATTCCGCAAATTTAGACCGGAAATCATTGATGTAGAGGCTGGCCTTATAAAGTGGCACTGCTGACACCAACAAGGATATTTTTTAATAATTTTTTTCTTTTTTTTCCTTTTCTTTTTCTTTTTGCCAGTGACGGGGCGACGAGGGGGTCTTCGACTAGTTCATGGATCAAGGTCCCCCTTATTTGAAGGGCAAATATGGAGATATTTTCATTGTTCAATTCATTTTAGATATTTCCAGGTAACTCATTAAAAGAAAGCATTATATAAGTAGGACTAAAGCATCCAACAACACAAAAAATGTATAGGGTTAATACCATAAAAAACCCAAAACTGATACACTTGTGACAAATTTATCCTAAACTAATTTTTTGACCATAAAAAACCCCCCAAACTAGTGCAAATATGATAAATTTACCCCAAACTAATATTTTGATCACCAAAAACCCTAAACTGGTATATTCGTAACAAATTTATCCTCCATTAGTTTTCATTAAATTGAACAACTACAAAAAAAATCACAAACTTTTATACCTGTGATAAACGGAGAGTAAAACATAAAATTGTCACATCAATTAAATGTTATGTGTCATTTAACAAAACAATTTGACAGTAAAATTTAACAGAAACAAACCGAAGGTAAATTTATCATAGGTGTATCAGTTTGGGATTTTTTGTAGTCAAAATATTAGTTTGGGATAAAATTATCACGGGTATATTTGTTTGGGGTTTTTCGTGGTATTAACCCAAATGTATACTAGAGAATCATTGCTCAAACACCAAGACCTTTCTGCAGTATACATCTGAATTTCTCAGAGATTTCAAGATTCCAGGAGTGGTCAGAGCATGCCTTGATTCTAAGCCATGAGGTTATCATCCTTTTCATTTATCCTTTGATGTAAATAACCAAGAAAACTTGCCCGGTTCTTGTCTGAATCTGTTAGATCGTTTGTAGAACAGAACACAACTCTGACTCGACTTCATTGATGGGACAGCAGTGATAACTTCGCTAGGTAAGCCGGTCTGTGTTGCCAATCTGTCCTATGTCAAGTCATCAAGTTGAGTGATTTAAGACGCGATAGATGCTTCCTCTTCTGCTTGGGGTTTCTTTTAAGACAATAGGTACACAAAAACATTTGTAAATTGATTTGAGAAGCGCATGAACTGTCTTTTGATTCATACGAACGAAAACATGTGGCCTCCTCAGTTACTGCAAGCAGCACTAGACTCACTTACTTGGCAATTGGCAATTGGCATTTGACACGACATACTGCTTGAGGAGGATGTCTGAAAGAACAGGACTACCATATTTCTTGGTGCATTTTCATAATCTTGACAATTAAGTTAATGTGTATGTAAACGAGCTAACAAGTAACAACCTGTCAATTTACGGGCAGTCATCCAATTTGTACACTGAATCAGGAAATGCAGAGAAAAAAAGAACAGTTATATCAGGAAATACACGAGTCAAGCTAGATGTCCTCTATGTTTCAGTACCTTCTTCGATAAAAGATTTGCATAACTGAGTTACAAATGAAGGAGCTTGGTTTAAAGCAACTGAATTCTGTTGAATATGCTTTAACCTTGTAAACAAAGAATTTTGATAGCATCTAGAACATGATGAATTGCCAATGCGATCGCCAACTCACACGGAATCCTCCAAGGAAATATTGGTTGGAACCTCGTATCCAAATACCATGGAGTAGTCATCCACCTCATCAGAAGAGAATTTGGGTATCCTCCAGCTTTTGGCTACGTCGGAGTCTAGGCCACCAGTCAGGAGCTCTAATACCTTGTTCATGAGATTATTCATTCAGACAGTGCAAACTTTGTATATTGACATGCTTTTCCCTAAGCTATAAGGTTTAATTTACCTCACTCATTGTCGGTCGCCATATTGAGGATTGTCTCACACAATAGGAAGCAGTTAATACCACTCTGCGCAATTGATCAGAGTCGTACTTTCCCTCCATTTTCGGGTCTGCCAGTTCGGCAATGTTTCCAGATTCCATGAGAGGCATTGCCTACAATGTTAATTAGCTGAACAGTTACAGATGAGAGTGAAAAGGAAAATGAGGAATTAATTATTTTTCTTATCGTTGTCATTTTATCACTGCAACGGCCTCTTGGACTGACAGAAATGCAAAAAAGAAGATGTACCCAGTGGAGAATGTTCTGCTTTGATGAATTGACAGGCCTACGGCCGGTCACTATTTCCAACAGCAGCACTCCAAATGCAAACACATCTGTCTTTTCGTCCACAATCCCATGCATGAAATACTCCGGTGCAAGATAACCAAAAGTGCCCTCGATTGGAATCACGGCATGATGAGTCCACTTGTTTGGTAGCCATTTTGCTAGACCGAAGTCGGTAATCTACAGAGAGAACACTAAGTTTATTCAGAATGGTTGAAAATTTGCTATGCAGCTTGAAGCTGTGAAAATTTAATCATTTTCTACCTGCGGTTCGTAGTCAGGGCCGAGAAGGATATTTGACGCTTTTATATCTCGATGTATAATGCGATGCTTGCAGCATTTGTGAAGATAGTGCAAACCTCTTGCAATGCCCACGGCAATCCTGTATCGTGTGGGCCACTCAAGTGACTTGGTTGCTTTACCTGAAAGAGAGAGAACTATAGTACCCCTGCAGTATGGAATTTTTCAACTAAAAGAACTGTACAACTTTATGAACGATACTTTTGGACAAATAATCCATAGTCTTGCTTACCCTTATCTTTTACTTTTGTTTTTTCCTTCTTTCTTATCTTTCTCAGCTTCTTAACTATGATGTTGATTAGGCTTGACCTTGCTCTTGCTCTCTACAGAATGATTAAAGTTTCGGACATTTTTTCAGCAATTTATGGACATGACAGTTACTTCGGCCAAGAGAAGTGATACCCACCATGTAACGCAGAAGCTAAATTTCCATTCTCAGAGAAGTTGAAAACCAGGTGGAGCCCATTTTCAATACAGTAACCAACTAAGCTGGCTGTATTGGGATGACTGACATGTCCTATTACGCCCAATTCCATCAGAAACACTCTTTCTTTGTTTTCATCATTGTTGTCTTTGGCCAACCTCTTCACTGCTATTACCTGTCCATTAGAAAGATCGCCTCGGTATACCTCTGAAAATCCACCTTGTCCCACCATATAATCTGCAGAATGAATCGATAATGGAAATAAAAAATGATACACACATTTCCAATCTCATATGGTGTCATTTTTCTTTCACGTATATCTGCATTGGTTAGCTAACATGCGCACATGGAAAAAACCCATGCCACTCGAAAGATTTGAGTGTTTTGTCAATTCCAGCTTTGGGAGTTTACCAGGATGAAAATTATTTGTAGCAGTCAGGATTTCCTCGTGACTGAAGCACCGCAGCGGAGGCTGGTGGCTCTCTGTTTTAGTATTTCCTTTTCTAAATGGCGAAATAAGTAAAGAGTATATGAATTTGCAGGGAGATAAACATTTCCTTCTGTTTGATTGTGCCTTGATATTTTGAGGCCGAGGAGGTGTTGCTGCCACAATAGAGTCTTGGAAGCTAGAGGTATATTCATCTGTGGTTGTCCAAGAATCCTTTTCCAGATCATCAAGAACTGTTCTTGGTGAAAAGCTTTTACTCTTTGTTTCTAGATCGGTAAACTTAACGTGGGATCGTTCTCTGCCACTGCAGATTGTCCGGTTCAGCCATGTTGAACTTAGTTGATGAGTTTTAACTGTCAGAAGCAAGCACGTAGATATTTTCAGCTGACAATAACTTCCTTAACATTACAATTTATAGATTTTACTAGCACCAACCTTTTGATTGCTTGGGAGGTATATATGTCTGTTCTTTCGTGGTACATTTCCCCACCGAGATGACTGCACAGTCTTGAGGTGCATTCTCAAAACAATACCTTAGAATCCCGTTTGAGTATCTGATTTGAATTTGAAGAAAAAGGAAAATGAATCAGAAATTGCAGGTCGTAAAGTAGATTTTCGCAAAAAAATTGTTACCTATCGGATTCTCCTCTCGATCCCCGAAGAAGGAGATATTCTGCTGAAATAGAATTCGCTTCTTTAACTAGACCTCTCCCAACACTTGTGCTGAATCCTACTCTAGCTTCCAAGTTTATCTGAAAGTAAAAGGACAATGAGCTCTGAGAAACAGACTCAAAATCGATTAATCTGATGCAGTTCCATAATGAATTTCAAGATAGTGCACCTGGTGCGACTGGCATGTCTTAGCGAATTCACCTAGCAGAGATATAACATTTGCTTTTGCTCTGCGGATTTTTGACAGACACCTCTGGGTAATTTGTCCCTTCTTCGTGTATCCTCCGACTGTTGTTTACAAGGAAGGGAATAGATATCATTAGATCAAAGATCACCGGTTTAGGACCTGCATTTGTCAGTAGGTAAACGAAAGTACCAACGTCCTGTTGGCAATTGCAGCGCGCATATTTTCTCAACTATTAACATATTCTACTCAAAAGAACAACTGTAGATGGTAAACTGACCCAGGACATGGAGGGCAACAATGTTGTCACGAGGACGAGCTAAAGCAGTGACTGCCCATGAGAGAAGACCTCTGCTTTCAGATGGGTCTGAAGAGATGCCTACTAGTATGTTAGCAGGACTCAAAGGCCTCATTTTTTTTTTCTTTGCTGACAAGAGGAATCTGCGGAGGGACTTCACTTGCCCATGTCACTATCTTGCCCATAGGGAGCACTCAAACCCAAGCTTATAAATGAGTGGGGAATCACTAGAAAATGATTTGAGGTCAGTGAGAGAGGATACCACCCCAGCTCCCTCATTTCACCAGTCTTGTTTAAGAAGCATAAAAAAAAGGGAAAAAGCCACCAAAAACCCCAAACTTTGCCACTTGTGACACATTTACCCCGAACTTTTTTTGTGTCATGAAAAACCCCAAACTATGCAATTTGTGACACATTTACCCCAATTCAATATAACCTAGGGCATTTTAGTCTTTTCCCCATTTTCTGTTTTTTTTTCTGTTTTTTTCTCTTTTTCTGGTCGCCGGCGCGGTCTCCGGCGCCCTCGCCGGCGACGGCGAGGGCTGCCCTCGCCCCGCCCAGGCGAGGGCCGCCCTCGCCGGCGTCGGGCGAGGGCGGCCCTCGCCTGGGCGGGGCGAGGGTCCCTCGCCCGACGCCGGCGAGGCGAGGGCGGCCCTCGCCTCGCCGGCGTCGGGCGAGGGCGAGGGGCCCTCGCCTCGCCGGCGTCGGGCGAGGGCCGCCCTCGCCTGGGCGGGGCGAGGGCCCCTGGCCCCGGCCCGACGCCGGCGAGGCGAGGGCCGCCCTCGCCTGGGCGGGGCGAGGGTCCCTCGCCCGACGCCCGACGCCGGCGAGGCGAGGGCCGCCCTCGCCCGACGCCGGCGAGGCGAGGGCCGCCCTCGCCTCGCCGGCGTCGGGCGTCGGGCGAGGGACCCTCGCCCCGCCCAGGCGAGGGCCGCCCTCGCCCGACGCCGGCGAGGCGAGGGCGGCCCGACGCCGGCGAGGCGAGGGCGGCCCGACGCCGGCGAGGCGAGGGCGGCCCTCGCCTCGCCGGCGTCGGGCGAGGGCCGCCCTCGCCTGGGCGGGGCGAGGGTCCCTCGCCCTCGCCCGACGCCGGCGAGGCGAGGGCGGCCCTCGCCTGGGCGGGGCGAGGGCAGCCCTCGCCGTCGCCGGCGAGGTCGCCGGAGACCTCGCCGGCGACCAGAAAAAAGAAAAAAAAAAACAGAAAAAAAAACAGAAAATGGGGAAAAGACTAAAATGCCCTAGGTTATATTGAATTGGGGTAAATGTGTCACAAATTGCATAGTTTGGGGTTTTTCATGACACAAAAAAAGTTCGGGGTAAATGTGTCACAAGTGGCAAAGTTTAGGGTTTTTGGTGGCTTTTTCCCTAAAAAAAACCTCTTTTGGCAGTGTCAGACAGTTGAAAAAATGTGATCTCTCTCTTTCTCTCTCATGGGATCCACAGTACAGTGAAAAAGAACAAAGATTATATCCAACAAATTCAGTCTCTGCAGTGCTCTCTCTTTCTTCTGTGCTTGCGCGTGTTCTTTTCTCTTTAATTGGTTATGGTGGAATCCTAGCTTTCTGGGGATATACAATTAAGTGCAACGGTTGGGTGCTTTGGGGGATAAGCAAAGGTGGGTTGGCGGGATGCATATGATTTGTCTTGCAGTGGAAGCCTAAAGGATAGGCCTCGAGCCCTCCAAAAGGGGCCAGATAAAGGTACAGTTAATGGGGTTTGGTGGAAGGGGGGGGGGGGGTGGTGTCTCTTCACTCCATGATGCGTGGGGGAGACTTGGAGATGCCATCTATTCACTGTTTTCTTGCCACTGCAGTTATGTGCATGCGACAACACATCATCCTTGCCATGATTGTAGACAATACTTTCAAGTTCGAGTTCGAGTTCGAGATCGAGAGACTGTGCATGGCTTCAAGGTTTTCCCAACCACACGTGCTAATGACATATGTCCTCATGAAATGCTGGTGAGTTTGCGCTTCTCTTTTATCGTTGGAATCATATCTCAACCGCTGGAAAAAAAATTATGGGGATGAACAAACAGGTTGTTTCAATATCGGGTTTGGAGGCAAGCATGTTATGGTACTAAACGGAGAGATGTTGATGTTGATATTTATCTTGCGGCTCGTTCACTTTGGCATTTGTTAAATTTGAAGCATTTGAAATGTTCACAAAATGCAAATGTCAACACGTGCACTTTTTACTTTAGTTAATATTTTAAATTTGGCAAAAGAGTACATTTTTACTTTCAGCTAAGTTTAAACGAACAGCCCCTTCGGCTTGGTTTGGCCACACCAAGCTGGTTCTACTTGCATTGCGAGCGTGACTGATGATTCCATTTGATAATCCCCCTTCTCATTCGAGGAACAATTTGCAATGTGATGTACCATTACCTCCCTCATATCTGTCTCGCCACCAGTCGAACAATATGGATTCTATGCACGAGGAAAAAGTGCCAAAAAAGTCTTAAATCCTTTGCATTGATCTCAATTTAGTTATAAACCTTTTTTTTGTGTCAATTCAATCCTAAAAATTTTGCATTGATGCTAATTTAGTCCTAAACCTTTTTTTGGTGTCAATTTAGTTCTAAATCTTTTATTTTTGTGTCACTTAGTACTTCCTGTCAATTTTGATCGGAATTTGCCGACGTGAACTCCTGCCGGTCGGTGACCAATCACCGGCGCCGACGTGGCGCTAATGTGGACAACTTTAATAATATGTTAATATTTTTTGAATTTTTTTTCCTTTTTTTTCTTTTTTTTTATCTCCTTCCTTCCTCTGGCTAGTCGCCGGTTCGATGACTGGCCAGAGGCTGGCGAGCTCGACCTCACTGACCACTAGCGAGGGCAGCCTCGCTTGATGAGGGCGAGCCTCGCCCGATCAAGGAGAGGCTCGAGCCCTCATCGGAGGCCACGGCAAGGGGGAGCCTCACCATGGTCGGGCAAGGCTCGACCTTGCCGGATTTGGCGAGGTCGAGCCTCGCTCGACCAAGGAGAGGCTCGCCCTCACCAAGCGAGGTCGCCCTCGCTAGTGGCCGGTGAGGGTGAGCCTCGCCAGTGGCTGGCGAGGTCGAGCTCGCCAACCTCTGGCCTTTGGCTGGTTGCTTGACGGGCGACCGGCCAGAGGAAGAAGGGAGAGAAAAAAAAGGCAAAAAATTCAAAATTCAAAAAATATTAAAATATTATTTAAGTTATCCACGTTAGTGCCGCATCAGCGTCAGTGACTGGCCGTCGGCCAGCAGGCATCCACGTCGGCAAATTCCGATCAAAATTGATCGGAAGGACTAAATTGATACAAAAACAAAATGTTTATGACTGAATTGGCACCAATTTAAAAAGGTTTATGACTGAATTGGCACAAAAAAAGGGTTTAGGACTAAATTGACACCAATGCAAAAGTTTTAGGACTAAATTGGCACCAAAAAAAGATTTAGGACTAAATTGGCACTAATACAAAGGATTTATGACTTTTTTGGCATTTTTCCCCTGTGCACTCACACATGCCTGAGTCATTTACTGTAGTCTCTCTCTCTCTGGCAGATTTGAAGAATAAGTAGAAGAGGAACTTTGTTTGCACGTCGTTAAGTAGCACTTGAATATTGTGAACATGGAGAGAAAAAAGGGTCAAAGAAAGAGGCAATGTTGCAAGTGTGACCTATTTCCAAACATTTCATCCATACTCAAAAGGAAGAAAAGAACTACCAATAAGCAAAGCAAGATCAATTAGACAATACCAACATCTTCATTGCTACCAAAATTGGACACACGGCTGACCATTTTTTTTTTTTTTGGGTGTAAGCGGAAATTTCTAGCAAATAACAATATTACTAACACATTGCTCTTGGGTTCAATTTCCATTAAAGCGAGTAACTAGGAAACTCCTGCCTTGCACTTCTCATATTACTGGATACAATTACAAAACAATGTACAGAATCAAGACAACTCGACAATTTCAAGCCTCTTTTTCGGTTGCTTTCTTGACCGTTCCCTTCCGATTGATCCGTGCGAATCTTCTTCACCATTTTCAGATCTCCCGTGCTTTACGGGAACGCCTGCTTGGGTAGTACCACAATCGTCATCACCATCCTCGCTGCCATCATCACTGTCATCATCGTCGTCATCGGTAGTATCATCTGAATCCATTTCACCAAAGCTGGCAGCTAAAGGATTCAGAGGATGATGACTTGCAACTGCAGATTCTGCAGCAGCTACTGCCTCGGGGGTATGAAGATCGGCAGTCCCCAGCATTAAGTCCTGTTTTTGTAAAGGTGAAAAGCATCAGGTAACCATTCCATAACCCAAAGAACACCAAGGAAGGTCATAAAGCAGCGGAAAAATACCATTTCTATTATTTCTGACTCACTCCCATCAAGAACTTCAATGTCATATATTTTGGGATTGTCCTACACAAACCAAGAATTGCTCACGGTAGGTCATGACGAGACAAGCAATTGTGCTGAAAAAGGCAATGGCAGAAAGGACCGAGATGATTTCACAAACCTTGACTTCAACCTGCAGTTTTTTATTAGCCTCAGACATGACTCCAAGAAAATCTTTCACTTTTCCAAGAACCGAAAAAAAGCCAAAAAGACAACAATTATTAATTTTTCCCCTTTTTGGGAATAGAAAATCCAATTAAAAGCTTAAGCTGCTAGGTGGAGCAAGGATACAAGTATACATGGCACATACCCCATAGACAAGCGATTTGGTTACTTCAATAGGAAACAAACAAGAGAATATGCTACTAAGACCAAGCTTACACATTACACAACCTTATCAAATCAATCATAATATTTTGGAAGTCCTCTCTCAGCTGAAATCTCCACTGAAGCCCATAAATCCATTATTCTGAGAGGAATTAATTTGACTAAACAACCATTGGCATAAATTATGAAGAAAAGCATAAAACATTCATTATCCTGATCGCAAAATTAGACAGGCAAATTCAATACCTTGGCTAGAAGGAACTGAACTTGTTAATGGCCTTCCATTGGGGGGCGGTTGCTTTCTTTTAGAGTCTGAATCCTTTTCTTTACATATAAACAGGGTGGACTCTGCACATTAAAACACATAACAAAGAAAATAAAAAGAATGGCGCCATTAGACACACCTAGTTGACCCATGCGAACAGAAGCCATTGTTACAGCCCAAAGATCAAGGTAAAAGCCATACCTATCAATGAGGAAGAGAGACTCTTATTCTCTAATTTCAAAAGCTCTTGACTTGTAGTCTCCATCTCTGCTGGCTATGCAGAAGTACTCTGGCAAAAAGTGAAGTTGAGGGATTGAAGTTGTCACTGAATGTAGAACAGGATCAGATCAAAATTGTTTGGAGAAAGAAGGTACTTAATATTCTCCTAACTTATAAAGCCTTGGTGAATAAACAATTCGTAGCAAGAATTAACAAAAGCTTGTCCTAGTTGCCTATGATGTCAATCACGTTTCACAAATAATACCGCAAGGACCAAAAACCAATCACGCAAATACAACTCATCCTAATAGAGAACAATTAAAACTTGAAAGTTAACCCACCACTCTTCTTTCAAGTGTCTCGTCTTCAATCCTCTTCGAACCAAGGCTTAGTATTTCATGTGAACACCCGAACAAACAAATGGCAGCATTCTGGCAATCAAATGTACATCATCCTAGTCTCACAAACAAATGGCAGAGCAAAATGAACTTCACAGACAGCTGATTCAACCCTGTACTCAAGACAAAGGGCCCTGAACCCTGCCCATAGATCATAGACAGCTAATAATAAGTACATCGCCATCAACTCTTCAGCACCCAAACAAACTAAACAAAGACGGCCAAAAAAGAACAAAAATAAAAAGGGTTCCCACAATGTTGTTTTACAATGAACACAACACAACATGGGTCCGAATCGACATCAGTAAGGATCACCCATGACTTGACTCACTAGAAGTCAAGAGCATGCACCAAAAAGAAAGAACCCAAGCTAGTTCAAAACCCAAACTTTTCCATTCCTTCAAGGCATAACTCACCCTTTGCAACTGGAAATTCCTACTATGCACAACTGGGTCGTCAAAAAACAAAAAGGGAATCTAGACAAGGCGACTTCTTGGCAATCAAAAGGCGTGAAACAAAAGAAAAAGTTCAAACTAGAGAGAGAGAGAGAGAGAGAGAACCTGTCAATGCCTTAGCAGCTAATGCTCGGTGGCCGGCGAGGTTGTGGGCGTATGAGAGAGGTGGAAGGTGAAGATGATGACAATCGAGTCGGACCGGGATACGGTTCGGGTCAGCCCATTACACTTCTTTGTCATTGTTGTCTGCGTGAGCCCAATATTAGGACCTTTATCGTAGAAGATGATGCAATTGTGTAGAATGCCCTTGTGAGTACGTTTGTTTCGCGATAAATGAATGATTCAAAAAATAATTATTTGTATTATTTAAAAAAATTAGTCAATAGAAAATTTTTTCATCATCGATAACAATCTATGCATAACTGTTTTCATGGGTAATGAGAAAATTTTTCATTCATTTCTCTTTTTTTTGGTTAAAATAATTTTTTTTTGGTTAAATCATTCATTTCTTTTTGTAAGTGACATAAACGATTATTTTTTTTTGAAGATGTTTTCGAAATTATTTATTTTTCGTGAAACGAATGCACCATTAGTATAGTAATTTTACAGACCGGTCTTAAAACAATTTTAAATTTTACGAAGCAACCTTAATATCAGTGACTAGGTAACAGCTCGTCATACCATCCAACGAGCTGAAACATTTTCGACATACTGGCATTAGAGAGCAAATTACAGGCTCTCCCTGGAAACATTTTGTTGATTTATTGTCGGAATAATGTCACAGGTTGTCCATGAATTTTTACTTGGTGTTTGATGTGAGTTCATAAATCATGTTTTTTTTTCCTGTTAACTCCCTAAACTTTTTGAATTGGGTTTAGTGCCTTCCGTTCGTTAAATAGGCAAAATGGAGTTGCTGATGCACTGATAACACACCCATTTGATGTTCCAGTTGGCATCCGACATGTCTAATTGAACGGTCGAGATGCTTTGACGTCCTCCAACTCCGATCGTAGGGGCCAACAAGAGAAGTTAGCCTACAAAATGCTGAGTTGGCAGTCCCCATAAGCAAAAAAGCTCTTGATTTGGCATTTCATCTTGCGAAAAAGATTGTACAGAGCGGCTTTTGAAAAGCTCAAGGACAAAACTAAATAAAGAGGGTAAGGGATAACATTGAACACCGAAACAAGATTGGGGGTTTAACCATTACTTCTAACCTACTAGGAGCTTCTCTTCAAACGAAAACAAAAGCGTCTGCATAAATCTGAGTAGACATTCATTCCTTATCATATAACCATGGAACGGACCTTGTTCGCTTAGAATTTTCATCTCTCTTCCACCCCATGTGCCCCAAAGGCATATGCGACACCCTTATTATATCGACTCTCGATGCTCCGGATGACTAAGTCTCAAAATTTGTTAAAGTCTTACCTTAAAGAAGACAAAAACCATTATTCTCCATAATATTAGTAATCATAGATAAAACTATTAGAGCTTATGTCACATCCCGAAACCAACAAGAACAGGGGACATAACACGGCCGTCCTTCCTCTCAAAGAATGCAACCTCAAACCATACAAATAAAAAATCAACTCCCAAAGTTCCTGTCAAAAGTGCTCTGGTACCATTGGTTGTTAACTGAGGAACTTGAAAAGATGGAAAGAAATGAGGTGAGCAATAAACTGCTCAGTGAGTAATGCATTTCTTCTAAGCAAAACGAACATTCGCTATTCACCTTTGTAAAACAATATCATTTCTCATCACTTCCAAATCCAAAATACAATATATGTAATTTATAAAAAATAATGATTCTTTCCTTCAAAACTTTTTACATATAATTCAATCAATAACATTAACAATCAATTGTCTATTTCAATGATTAATTTCAACCAAATCAATGTCAATGGTCCATCCATTAACTAATTTAATGTCCAACATTTAACTATGGTCTCGTTTAACGCAGTGACATAGGCGATCAAGTTTAACCCTCTTGGCTAGGTCTACCACATAACAAAGACGTCCCAATCTCGTATACATACTTACCCCTCTTAGTAGGTTCTAAACGTAGCAATATAAAACATAGTCCATCAACCTCAATCTTCAATAACTCACAACTAAAACCAGGAATCATCTCATAAATTGGTTTCACAAACCGAATCATATCACCTTTCACAACCCACTTTATCAAATAGAATGCATTGCACAAAGCATTTCACAAAGCAATACATATAACCTTTTGTAAACATACTCAAAATCAAGAGTTTTTTGTATTTCTTTCACAAAAGGTTTTGCAAACCCCTAGTATATAGTCTTTCTCAACAGTGTTCATCAAACATAATACATTTCACAAGTCATTTTTCAAACTATTTCAGAATTCTTCATAAACCAAATTCTCAAATCAATATGTATAGCCTTTCAGAACGTTTTTCATAAATGTTTGAAAAACGTTTCTCAAATCATTTTAGAACCCATTCCATAAACCAGTTCGTAATGTAATACATATATTTAAACTTTCATAATACCTTTCATAATACGTTTCTCAACCATTCTCAATGTAACGCCCTAGCCTCGGGGTCATAAACGTGACGTCCCGTTCATTATTATCTTTCTTTACACATAAGCGGAATCATAATTTCGAGACAATCACATTAAGAATAATAGTGGGATTAAGACAAACAGAATCATGAGCAAACTTTATGTTTACAGGACATGCAAACATGTTTTAACAAGCCCTTCAGTTCATGACAAATAACGCATATTTCACACGCACTATGAATAGCAAATTCGGCTTGGGTTGTCCTATACCCACTACGACTTCTCACCCCTTGCTTCTTCACCTCCACCCCGGTCCCGTCCGCCTGGCCATCTCACATCTCACCCGTGGCTTTATCCCGGAGCCGGCCTGCCTGCCCGCACCGTCAAAACATCGTTGAACCCACATAGGGATCCAACCCATTTTCCGTTCGCATAGCGATACCACGCCATGTACGGATGAGGCACCAAGTCCATTAGGCCCTCATTGAATATCACAAGCGTTGTGATTTGGCGATAGGTGCGATCTTCTTTGACATCTATCATGGTGAGCACTTCGGCTCTCATCTCCAAGGGATTGCCAACGCAGGCGGGGGGAGATGCTATCCTATGGACCTGAAAAAGGGAGAAACAACAAGGGATGAGCCGAGAAGACTCAGCAAATGAAGACACTAATATCAAGCGAGGATATATCGGTCGCCGTTAACATAAGTTGGCCCTTACCACACCCGCATCGATGGCAGATCAATAGCAAAATTCAATCAAGAGAACATCACGCATGGCCACATTATATACACTTTACCAATCAAGGCTCGGTTCTATCTCAAAACAATATCAAACATGAAACATGGTTAAACTAAGAAAATGAACCAATTATGACTAACCAAACGACTAAGAAACGGTCCAAGCAAACTACGTCACAACACATCTCAACATCCTTTCCCGATATTAGGGAATTCACTTACCTAATGATTAAACAAGAACTAGACAAAACGAGGCGTGTGAAGGACACGTGAGTCTCGGCGACTCTCGGACGATTCTTGGTGGTTCTTGGGCTTAAACACGAACACACGGCCTTGGACGTGGCTTCCTTACTTGATCGAACCACAAGAGAGACACGGGCTAGCCGGTGAACTTTTTCTCTCTTTCTCGGTCATGAATACGAAACAAGAAATAAGAAAGAAGGTTGGCCAGAGCACTCGGGTGTGAACTAGGAGAGAGAGACGTGAGAGAGAGGGAAGGGAGGTGTGAGAGGGGAGAGAAAGTGACATGAGAGAAGAGAAGGGGGGCTTCCTATTTACAGAAGCTCTTTACTTGGTCATCACTCTAAGCCATCAATGCATGTCATCGTAGAGGGGCCCTAAAATCTTGATTCATTAATGCAAGCCATCATGAAGGGCCACCAAAGTCTAACTTAATTAATAAGGGTCATCATGAAGATAACCTAAAAGTCTAAGCCAATTAATGAAACTGGAGGATAAGTTTTGACTCGATCAAGGCCTTGTCCTCTATATTCTTCTATCAATTTCCCAAACCATGAACTCCCTAGAAACTTTTGGATTTACTGAATTCTCACGCAATTGACTCGGGTTAATCGAGTCACACGAAATAGACCAATTGGCACAAAAATCACAACCCGCGCCATACTTAATCACAAGATTTTCAGAGGGTTTTTCGTGATAAACACGCATAATAATTCCATCTAACCTAAGTTTCGGCACATAAATGTCATCAAATATCACCAAAAGACATCAAGTCGAGATTCCAACGTTCTCATATAGAAATTGATAAATCTTTGAAATCTGACAAAATAGGACAACTTTGCACTGTTCATGAAATCGGACTTGAAAACATAGTAAATGAACTCCGAAAATTCTCAAATTTGAATATGTCATAAACAAGGCCTTAACAAATATTTCTTATGAAGAACACAAAATCGAAATCTTTCTATAAACACCATTTTTAGCTGCTCAAAGATAGACTAAAAATAGTTCACTGGAACAGAATTCTTATTTCTCAAAGTAAGCTCTATCCAGAATCCAAATTATCTCAAAAAATTCTCAAATTTATATGCATTATAAAAAAAGAAGTTCTCAACAACTTTTGTGAAGAAAACTTTTTCAAAATCGGTCCAGAAAAGCTTGTAGAAAATCAATAAAGTGTGAACATCACCAAGATACCTATTCTTGGTAGTTTTACACGGTCCAAAAATCAAGCCATCGTACTACTCATATCAACTCTAAAATCATGAAATTAAAGTATGTAAAATTTCAAGATGTTTGGAGAAACTTTTAAAAAGGAAGTGTTTGGAAATTCGGATCACAAAAATCTCCCTAAAAATAACAAAACGAAAGGGTACAATAGATCCAAAACCGGGTTTTCCAAAACAAGAGTAAAAATATTAGTTCCGATTGGAAAACCACCAAACTTATAGCTATTTTCCAGAGACTGAAATTGAGAATGTTACAATTTACTTGCGGCTTCCCAGGTCAAAAAATCAGGATGTGACACTCAAACAACCAAAGAGTAGTAAATGCCCAATCCAACATTTTATGCAATAACATGTCATTTCGTAAACTCATACAATATATAATATATATTACTTTTGAAATATGAGTTTACAAACTCGAGAAAAAGATAGCACTATTCACCTGGAAAAATTGAAAACCAACCTATGATGGCTACTCGAGCTGACGCACTTGAATCCTATCAATTAATTGAAAAAAGATATAAAAAACCGAGTAATACACTACTCTAATGAACAGCTAGACTAATTACGCTTATTCATTGATAAAACGGCAGCTAAGCGTTAGCAAAGAAACTTGTTTATAACAAATGCTCATCTTTCTCCCGTTATGCATATTTTCTGCTAAGCGTAACTCAAACACGAAACTTCAAAAATTCGTTCCAGTCAAACATACTTTGGAATCAATTTTCGTTAAGTCTCACGACTCTACAACGCCCTAAACTATCATTTCCATATATATATATATCCATAGCTTAACAACTCTTCAATTGAATCCCATAGTCCAAAATTGACATAACTTCAGATTTACAACCTAACTTCAAAAATTACTCCAATTAAACGAATAATGGGCTTGAATACTTACTTGACATTGTAATTTAGAGTTGATTTGGCTTGTTGGGAAGTCAGGATCGGCTACATCGCGTATAATTTTTCTCTTTTCCCCTTTTCCCCCTTTCCATCTCAACGAACGTCTTCTTCTTTCCTCGTTTACTTCGCTGGCTTCTACATGTCGCGACCCTAAAAAATTTTCATTTTTTTCGGGCTAATGGATTATTAAGACTAATCTTAACTCGGGCCCTCCCAAGCCCTATCAATTCGCAACTTAGGGTTTAAGTTCTTAACATGCAAATGTTTTCATGCTTGGAATCGCCACTAATCAATTTACGGTAGGCTGATTAGAAACCTAAATAAAACATAGGGAGATATGTTTTATTCCTACGAACCAGAGATTCTAAGCCCGGGGACTTGATTATGCTAGATCTAGTCTAACGCCCTTTCAGTACCTTTTCTTTTCAAAAATATTTTGGCAGGCAGTTTGGATCCATTTTAACTTATGTCACTAACATGTGAGGTGTTCATGCGGGTGCGCAAACCACCAATTTAACACCCAATAATCAAAGCATTAAATAAATTGTAAGCTTAGGAGAACAACTTACCTCAGTGCCACACAAGCATCTGCATTATTAGTTAGAAAATCACATCAACATGCTAATATGATTTCTAATTAACAAGCATTCACTCAATTTCTTTTTTTTTAAAATGAAATCTAGTCTAAATGCAATGACGTGCAAGAATGACATGCGAATTAATGCAATCTAACATGCAAACTATATATCGTGCGACGACGTGACCTAATTCTAATGACGGACAAATAATTATTTTTTGGTATTTTTCTTTATGAAATGCAGAAAAAAAAATATGCCTAAAATAACATGCAACCTAATGTCTTCTCTTTTGGGTATTTTCTATTAAAATTCGGAATAATAAAAATGCCTAAAATAACGTGCACTCTATAATGACCTAATCTACCCTAGCATGATTTCTTTTTGGGATTTTTGTTTAAAATTCGGAATAATAAAATAACGTGAATAATCCGTTAGGGCTAAAATAATACCTAATTTAAACTAGGAAACATGCCACCTTAAGTCCCAATTTAAATTAAATACTTATCTCATCCTTCGGGATATATTTAAAATTCCTAAACATACAAAATTCTAATTTGAATGACAAAACAGATTTTTTTGAATTTTCTTTTTATTTGAAAAGGAAAGCAATTTAAACAAGGATAGCAATCAATTCAAATCAACCACGCGATCCGCCAATTCGTTTCAAACTCGAATTAGGCACAAAAATCGAACTATCGGTCATATCTATAGGGTTATAGATATCAACGGATATTCGATCGTTCGAATTTGGAAAGCTAATGAAATTCATTATCGTATCTAAGTGATTATAGATAGGATGATAATTTCTCGTATCGCCGCGTATCGGACCTTAGGGTTAAAGTCGGATAGTTGTTCGAATACATTGCTAAATTAGGAAATTTTCCTAATTTTGAATATTCAAAATATTGCGGATATATAGAACATTATCCTAAGATATCTAACTATCCACGTGATATTCTTGAAATATTCAAAATGTGCAAATCAGGAAATTGAATATTCTGAATATATCCACTTACCTAATTTGAAAATATTGCCAAATTCGAATTGCTTCGGGATTGTGGATCGGCGGTGCGTCGGGAGCGGTGGTGGTTCGCGGCGGTGCAGCGCGACGATGGGCGAGCGGCGATTCTCTCTCTCTTTCTCTCGAGTGATTCACTCATGTCTTCTCGGCAAAGAGGGCAGGAGGCGGCGAAAGAGCAAGACCGTGGTGAGAGGGGATGCCAATGGTTTGAGAAATAGGCTAGCACAACGGAGATCACTGGAATTCGTCGGAGAATCTGCCAAGAAATCACCAAAAAGCTCAAAGAATTTGTTTGGGGGGACTCGGTGAGGTGTCCACCGTGGCTGTCCAAGGTGGGACACAATATCACAAACACAAAGATTGATCGCTGAGGTAGCAGCTTTGTTGAAGGTGGTTCTTGGTGTAGGACAAAGCAGCGTAGTGGCTCGCGAATTCCACCTCTTCACAATTTTTTTTTTCCTCTCACCATGTGGACTCACATAGGAAAAGCCACGATCATGATGATCCAGACCCCCCACCGAAAAGATCAGCCCCCTCCTGATATATTTTTTTATTCTATGTGGTCATCTCCTTTGACTTGTCTTCTTCGTGAAAAAACCAGCCCCCTTTCGTGGCCTTGTGTTTTTTTAATGTTGTCAGCCCTCCCTTCCTTTGACTTTTCTCTTGACGACTCTCACGCGTGGGTCTTCTTCTGGTCTTCTTCCTCTCCGAAATTCCGTTCTCCAAAATTCTCCGAGTTTCTCTCTAAAAATTCTGATTTTTCAGATTATGAGAGCCCCCTAGATTATGAGGTATAACGATATATTTATAATGCTAACCTAAGTCAATTAATCGGGCTTTCTAGTCCTAATGGGCTTAGGTTTGGGCTTAGGCTCTAATTTTAATTAAATTCTAAGTGGGTTGAATTAATGTGAGCTCTTATTAAGTTTGATGGACTGATTTAAGCTCAAATTAAGACAACCAAGCCCGTTCAACTTGTACTTTCCAGCCATTGCCTTCTGAGGGAGCCGAGTCTTGTTCGATGAATTTTAAACTCGCTTGCCATTGCCGATTCGATGCGGAATGCAATTAATCTAAATGAATTTAAACTATATGCTCATGCAATTTAAATATTTTTGTTTAGGGGTTAAAATTTAATCCCTAATTTTCTATGCAAATTAACACTAAATGATGCGCTGAAATTTAGGTGTCAACACTACACTTCATCTGTTGAGGAAGATATAAGATGGATTGGGCTCGGGCTTTAGGGAAATGGAACGAGTTTTATAAAGGTCTGTGTCGGGACAATATATTACAGCTTAACCCTCAATGATGAATTTAGACATCTATTTCGTCAAATCAATGATATAATCTTCTTGAACTCATTTAGGTGATTTTCAACATGCATGTCCATCTCATTACATGAGATACAACGAGCCATTATCAACTCATTCTTTTCCTTTTCTGGAGTTGTGGGCAATTCACCCTCCTCTCCCACTCCCAAGGCCTTCCACAAACCTCGTGTTCTTAGCATTGCGTGCATCTTGATCCGCCATACACTAACTCTGATCGATCTTCTCCATTTCAAGTTTTGTCGTTGTAGAAAACCCTACCAAAATCACAAGGACTCCTTATCTCTTAGTATTACCTGGACAACACACATCGATAGATCTTTAATCTCCTCAAAATTCTCGAGGAGATCACTTTACCTCAGATAACTCTCAAAACCTCTCTCAATGTGTTTGAAATGGCTAACTTCAAATGGCGAAGTCCAGTTTGCATATGGAACAAGGAAAACATTCTTGCTGCAAAGTCCGTTATCATCATGGTCCTAAATGTGGGTTACGAGGCTCCGGTCACTCATTCGAACCCATTCATAACTCGGAAAAAGTCGACCATCTGAGTATGAAAACTCCATACATGGATTCAGTTTCACCTGCACGTGTGACTTCGGGTTCTACTAAATCCATATCCTCAGTCGGATGGGGATGCTGTGGCCTTAATCCTCCTACATTGCATTGTCCTTTCTTCATTCATGTGAAACTGAGTTAGGCCTCAATACTGCAAACTAAGACACGGTTACCACATATAGTAAAATAGGTAAATGAGAAGGAAATTAGACAAAACAATATACAAGTCATTGGATGGAATAATATGCATATAAGGAACATCACTAAAATCATTGCGAATCCAGGAGAAAATTCTCAATATATTCACGTAATAAATGATTAAATTGTCGTATTCTAGAATATGGAAGTCATTGACTAATTTTTGATAAAAAACGGAGAAAATCGAGAAATTTTACCTTAAATGGAGAAGTGAAAGGATATATTTACGACTATCATGGATTCTATTGTACTCAACAAGAGTAGAAGAAGGAGGGTGGGTCAATAAAGCAGGAAAAAAATCTAGCTCTTTTTATTGTAGATCATAAGATTTGGACAACTTCTTGCAAAGGTTAGTCGATTTCTCTCTTTCTCTCGTTTGATTTTATGAGTCCTGGAATGTGAATCACTGTTTACGGAGAAATTTGTGATTCTGTTGAACGATTCAAGAGTTCTAGAAGTAATTGCTCGGAAATTTCATGCAATTTTGACACGATAGTTTTCAATACAAACGCGGCTATGTAACTGTGCTCTCGTTTGTGTTTTTTCCCTAGCCTCCTCTCTAGGGAAATCGATGAGGGGGGAACTTTTTATCTTTGTTATGTTATCGCTATAAGATTCAACGTACTTTTACCTAATGATGCAAGAATGGACTTTTGATACGACCTTTCAAAAGTCTTGAAAAAGCTTTCTACTCGCGGGACAATTTTGACATCTTTTGTTGGCGGACGATGTGAATGACGATTTGTGACCTAGTTATCTGTCATTGCACAGTATTACGTGAAATTTTTTCGGCCTATGAGAAAAATTGGATTCAAATGAGGACTTTTGGATCTAGGTTTAAATTAAAGTCGACAACGATAAGGCTCTTTCTCTCAATCTCACTGCCTCTCATCATCACTATCATTTAAATGATTCCAACATTATGATTTGGAATGTTATCATTGACAAATTGGATTCCAATGGTTGGCGGCGCGAATGAGAGAGAGCTTTTTCATGTCTGTCGTTCACTTAAATTTAAACCTAGATCCAATGGTTGTCGTGTAATAAATTACATCAAAGGCCAGAATGATTTTATGTAACAATGTGCAATGATGTGGAAACTACGTCACAGATCGTCATTCACACCAACTACCGCATATTTTTTTTTAACTATATGTCATGTTAAAAGTGTCTTGGAAGTGAACAAATTTTTTTTGAGAGGTTCAAAAGGTCATGTTAATCTATATGGCCGTTTGTTTGGATGATCTCTTGAGCCTGAGCACTATCTATGGTTGATCTCTTATCTCTTTCAATGGTGGTGATCTATATGACCGTTTGTATGGATGCGTGGAACGTGGAATCATTCAATTGTGCAAGTTATAATCATGTTACTTATCCACATATTTGATTGAGTTTTTCAACAAAGCCATCGCATTTAGTCCATTGCACCTTTACTAGAAACGAAAATTGTCGGAAGCAATCAATGAAGAAGTAACGGTAGGGTAGAAGGATACATAGGAAGAGGGGGTCACAAGAGGAAGTTGGAGATGAAATGAGAATCATTAAAGGTGAGATGATCAATCTTATGGATCACGTAGGGCAAGAGAAGATTTCATAGAGTGTTGAGACTCGAGTACCATTTTATCATGGCAAAATGGACCTGCACTTCATTTCATCTTTAGGGAATGAGTTTATGTCTTGGCATATTGTCACATTGGCAATGAAAGATTTGAAACATTATGTGGACTTGTGTTTCAGGATGAGAAAGAGAAAGCGGAACGATATCGCATGGCACTTTTGCACTGTGGTTGACGGCAACGTCGGGCGTGTCCGTTGCAATTTCTGTGGACACGTGATGTGGGGAGGCGTGACTCGACTTAAGCATCATCTGGCATGTATCAAAGGCAACGTGATCCCCTGCAGGTGCTGCCCTCCCAATGTAGTGGCGCAGATTCAGGAACATCTCGGCCAGGGCTCGCAAAAGAACGAAGAAAGCATGGACGGTGGTAGCGAGCAAGTGAATGACGTGAGAAGTGTAGGAAATGAAGGGCAATTACCGCAGGATGATGGATATTGGCCCAAGCTTATGCGTATGGCTGAAGAATTTCTCACCCATTTCTCGCCAAAGAAGGAAGAAAACATAAATGGTGGTAGCGAGCAAGTGAATGACATGAGTGGTGGAGGAAATAAAGAGCAATTACAGCCGGAGCAAGATTGTTGGCCAGAGTTATCCGATGCGATTCATGAATATGTCTCCCAAGGTTTGCAAAACAACGAAGAAAACATAGACGGTGGCAGCGAGCAAGTGAATGACATGAGCTGTGAAGGAAATGAAGAGCAATTACAGCTGAAGCAAGAATGTTGGCGAAAGAGTGCCGGTGACGATATGTTCCCATATTTGTTCGGAGAACCGGTCCGCCGTGGTCGGGTAGCTAGGAATCTAGGGAATGAGATGGAATTGAAGCTGAAGATTGATGAGGAAAAGCGTGCACCCGAGGCTGCGCAATGTGTCGGTGAGCTTACTTTATGGGGGAATGGAATCCAGCGTGACGAAGGTTGTAGCGGAACCAAGCCCGTGCCATCTTACCAAGAGTATGGCATGACCGGTACTGATTCCGATAATAGTAGCGACCTAGGGTTCTAAGCCCTGATCCATGTGTACCTTAAAAGAGAGAACCATCGAGTTAGGTCTCTTCTGTTTCCTTCGTACACTAGCATCTTAGCTATAACTTTGGCATGCTCTGTGCCTATGCAATTGAATTTGGGACAAAGTGACTGTTTATTATAATGTTGGTGGTGTTGTAGCGTGCTCGGGTTAACAGGTGCATGGTGGTATTGTTTAGTTCATTGTTTCGAGATTTTTATATGCGATTTGCTGATACCAAAATCAGTTTGAAACATTTATGTGCAATATTGCAATATTTTGAAATATGTCAAGTTCATGAAATCTTATATATGATGATTGATTTGGGTGGATGTTGATGATGACGTCGGAAGTATTAGATACTTAGTATTTAAAAATACTCAAGAATTGCATATCATATTGTTGGAGATATGTAATAGATGGAGAATTTTTTCTTTTTGGGATGACTTAGATTCAACTTAGGGATGAATAATCTCTTAGGGATTCATTAGATTTTAGATTATTCAACTTTCATTTTGTGCTCCTTGCCGCGACCTTTTCAGAGGTGAACACCAAAAGGAAAGCTAATGGACTACTAAACAGGAAGAAAGGTTCCTTTCACGAGACAATCGCTCGCGTTTAGCATGGACTCTCGCAAGCCCTACCAACCACTACTTGGTACTTGATTTAACATGCAATTTTCTTACCTTGCGGAACAACCACTAATCAATTAGGGTCGATTAGACACTTAAGTAAAATGAGGGAGTACATTTTGCTTATACGAATAAGAGATTTAATGGATTCGGGGCCTTAATTAAGTTAGATTATTATAACGCCCTTTCGGTGCATTTTCTATTTATTTTCAAAAATATTTTGCAAGCAATTTTGATTGATTTTAAGCCTAAGCCAGTAACATGCAAGAGTAATCATGGTAGGTGCGCTATCAAAAATCTAACACTCAATAAACCAAAACAACAAATAAATCACTAGAAATAGGATTAACCTCAATGCAAAGCAAAGCATAAATTCGTTACGATTATGTCTCAATACCTGCAAGATGTTAAGAAGAAACTCATGCATAGCCTAAACATGAATTGCACATGTAATGCAATTCTAACTAATTCTTTTTGGGTTTTTTTGGTATATGAAAACTAAATTATATGTAATGCATGAGAAGCAATTTTAGTCTAAGTTCTATGAATAGTAAATTCTAATTTGAGTTAATGGCATGTGACTCAAAATATCCAAATAACCCAATCCTAATGACAAGTAAAATTATGACATAATCTAACATGACATGCCATCTAATTTATATGAACCTAAACATGCAATCATTAAGTGACACGGAAATTATGATATGGAAATATGATGACGTGGAAATAATGACATGGCAAATGATGACATGGCAAGTGATGACATGGAATTGATGCGGCTAATTCTATATGATATATGCATATTATTTTTGTGATTTTCTTTTAAAGTTAAGATAGGAAAACTACCTAAAATATGTGATTACCTAATTTAAATTAAGAAATAATTTCTATTAAATCTTACTCTAAATTATGAAATTTCCTAAATTACTACATGTTTCCTAAGTATGCAATTCTAAAATAGTAAATAACTAATGAATGCATTTATCCTAATACGAATGCGATTTTTTTTTTGTATTTTTAAAATAAAAAATTTCACTAAGTTGGTAACGTGCAATATAATAAACCCATATAATTCAATATCCAACATAACTCAAAACAAAAAATCAAAATAATAAAAAATCCAATCTTACGTCTCGCAGTTCGAATTCTTGATTATTGACATTTTCAATACGGGAGCTCTCCTAATTGAGGTTTGCCTAAAAATCTCACTAAATCAAAGTTGGAATCAAATAATTCAAACTACGCAATTATATAATCAAATTAGGTTTAGCTCAGGAAATTACCTGGGTCGGAATATTGCTTTCCAACAATGACCGGGGACAAGGAAACTTGCAGCAATCGCAGTCTAGGACAATTCGCGGTAACCGACGAGGCGACGTTCACGGTGGTTACTGGCGAACAACAGCTAGGGAAGTGGGATCGCAGATGCTGTTGAAGTTGGCAAGGCGTTGCCGTGGACGATTCAGATGCGGCTGTGCTGCTGGGGCGCGAAGAACAACCTGGCCCGGCGAGGATTGAACAGCAACGTACGTTGAGATTGGCAGGACACAGCTCACGATATTGACAACGTCAAGACCTGCAAAGAAAAGGGTGACTTGCCGGTTTTTGCAGAGAAGTTAACAGGTGCATCGCTGGTTGTTTGCGGCAAGGACTCTCTGGGTAATCACCGTGGAGTATCGTTGAGAGACTGGATCGTGCTGGAGCTGCTTTGGAAGCGGTGAACTGATCTAGATGGCTCGGAAGCACACAGTAGTCACTGTACTCGTCGGGATTTGCCTGCTGGGCGCCGGGACTGTTGGACACTTGCTGGGTCTCTGGGCATATCGCCGGAGGAGCATGCTAGGAGGTCGACGGTGCTGCTTAGCAGCTAGGCTCAGTGATGAGGCTGATGTGGCGTCACTGAACTGGGTCGCTACTGGAGTCGCTTAAACCTGCAAGGGAACTTGGCAAAAGGCACGGTGACTAGTTGGTCACGATGGCAGGACTCGCAGGGGCACTTACGGACGTTGAGGGACGCTTCAAGAACCGGACGAGGCCACCAGAAAGTTTGGAAAAACACCGGGGGATGCAGGAAACTCGCTGGGTCCACTAGTGCTGGTCCGGATAGTCGTGGGATCTGCAAGAATCTGCTGCGCTGCAGAAAGCTCGCCGGGATTGTTCGGACCTCACTTGCTGGTTGCCGAGTTTGAGTGTGTATACTCTTAATCAAACACCAAGGATCCACGGAAGACCCAAGGCATAATACCATTTTTGCTTTGCAGAAAATCTCTCAAGTCATATGAACTTTGATCAGAAATTATTCTCTCTATTTTACCGATGGTCAAATGAATGGGCTGGATCTCGAAAATTCCAATGCAATCCACGACCGATTATTGAACTTCTCCATTTCAATTTTTGTCATTGTAGTTCGCGAAGTTGGCTTCGAACCAAAATAATAAACCTAGGAATAAATATTCAACGCGCGACGTTTGCATGGTCTGGTAAATTTTTCCGATATTCACAACAAGAGCAGAAAACCCCAACAAAAATTACAAGGACTCCATGTCTCTTAGTATTATGTGGACAACAATTACATCGTTTTTTTTTTGGTAAGGGTAAGGAATTGTATTACTTAACAAGAATGCCATATACAACCTAAGGCCAAGCACATCTAACAACCCTACAAGGAAAAAAAAACCAAGAGGGGAGAAGGATAGCTTAGCAGGGAAAGCTATACAACAAGCCCAAAAAGGCCACAAAAACTGTAAACACACAACAAACAACCCTAAGGGTTAGCCGGTCTGACTTCAAAGATCAAATGAGAGAGGCCCCACTTCCTTTGTATCTTCCGATTAAGCGGAGTATCAGGAACTATTCCCATGGACAAAGTCTTGTCCTGGACCACCTTAATGAGGTGCTTGCGCATACCCGGGATGAAGGCGGATTTGCTTCTGAAGATGATGTTATTCCGTTCACTCCAAATAATGTGACATAAAGCCCCAAAAGCGAAACGGGATAGCCGATGAGCAAAAGAATTGCTCCCGGTGACCTGCATAGTCCAGGTAATAAGGTCCGGCCAAGATCTATTACTCCAAGGAAGAGAGCACTTCATAGCCCAGCATGACGCTAGACGAGTCGTGGCCGAGCAAGCAAAATATAAATGGTCAATAGAATCTGGGACAGTTCCACAAAACGCACAGAGCGCTGATTCAATCCTGTTGCTTTGCTGTAGATAAATATGAGTCGGCAGCCGGTTTAGGGATATTATCCAAAGGAGGAAGGCATGGCGGGGAGCAATATTTTTATCCCAAATAAACGAGTGCCAAAGGGCCGGTTGACCCGTCATTCTAATGTGCTTCCATGCAACCGAAACCGAGAAGGAAGTGGAAAGGGAGGGAGCCCATGTGAGTTCATCTGGACCTTCCGTGAATATAGGTGGAGGGTCCGTCCAGCTGAAGAAAACCCCAAGAGTAGTTGAAGAATGCCAAGAGCCATCATAGAATTGACGGACGGTTGTATCCCTAGGGATCCTGGATTGATAGATATGCACGTTGGAGAAAAGCCGATACAAAGGGCCTTGTTATGCCACCAATCGAACCAAAAGGAAACGGATCATCCGGTGCCAATCTTCCATCGAAAGAGGGTATGAGCAGACGATCGCATATCCAAGATTTTCTTCCACGTCCAGGAGCAAAAGATTGGTTTGGAAACAATCCAAAAGTTGGCTTTGTTTAAAAAATTAGAATGAATCCATTTACACCACAGCCCCTCCTTATCAGAAAAGAGTACCCATATATGTTTCAAAATCATTGCACGGTTATATTCTAACAACCGACGTATCCCAAGTCCTCCTTCCTCCTTGGTTAAACAAACTGTAGTCCAAGCAACTTTGGCTCCACCAACACCAAGGTCCGGGCCCTTCCATAAAAATTGTCTCAAGATTGTTTCAATGCTTTGCAACACAGCTTTGGGAAGGGAGAATATGGAGGCCCAATAAACTTGAATGGAGTGCAACACTGATTTGAAGAGTTGCATACGTCCCACAAAGGACAAGAACCGCTGAGTCCATGATCGAGCTCTGGCAGTAATAGTATCTATAAGAACTTTACAATCCTCTTTGCGAAGTCGGGAGGATACAATAGGCACTCCTAGATAGCGAAATGGTAGAAAGCCTTGTTGGAAACCAAAACAGTGGGAGAGTTGGTCGTGTAACAATGAGGAGCCTCCCGATAAAAAGATGTTACTCTTCAAAGGATTCGGTTTAAGTCCAGACCAGAGCGAAAATTTATCTAGGGAGACCTTAACCAGTTCAGCAGATTTGATATGTCCCTCCAGGAATAGAAGAACATCATCCGCGAAAAATAAATGTGATAGACGGGTTTTTTTGCACCGCCAAAACCAGCGAAAATCCGGAGATGCAGTGTTAGCCTTGAGAATTCCTGATAACACTTCCATTATAAGAATGAAGAGGTAAGGCGAAAGGGGGTCTCCCTGGCGAATACCACGATTATTGGCAAAGTAGCCATGTAGTTCCCCATTGATTGAAACCGAAAATTTAGGGGTAGTTACACAAGCCATGATCAACTTTACAAAGAAAGCAGGGAACTTGAAAGCCACTAGAGTTGCTTCAATGAATTTCCAGTCAACTGTGTCATAGGCTTTCTGGAAGTCGACCTTGATAGCGCATTTTGGAAGGTAAGAATCATGATGAAAGTCTGCAAAGAGTTCCTGAGCTATCATGATATTGTCGCTTATTCTGCATCCCTTGACAAAAGCAGTTTGAGAGGGGCTGATCAGCGAGGGGAGCACCTGTGCAATACGCCTTGCCAAGATCTTTGAAATGCATTTGTATAATGTGTTGCAACAGGTGATTGGCCGAGAGTCTGTCATGGCGGATGCATTGGCAATTTTCGGCACTAAGGTGATGATAGTGCTATTGAGTTCCTTAAGTAAAGATCCAGTTCGAAAGAAGTCTCCAACTGCCGCTAGGATGGAGGGACCGGTTACTTCCTAGGAGGCTTTGAAGAAGTCAACAGTATATCCATCCGGCCCTGGCGCCTTGCCTTTAGCAAGTGAGAAAAGAGTAGCCCGGATCTCATCATTTGAAACCGGGTGAGAAAGGAGTGATTGCTGATTCTCATCTAGGGAGACTCCAATGAAGTCGCCTATATCATGAGAGGATGGCTGTGAGATGCCAGAAGTACCATTGAGCAAGTTGTGGAAATATTCAACAATGTGGTGTTTAATCTCATTTGGTTCCGTTAAGAGATTCCCTTCCCCCGTAGAAACAGATAAGATTCTATTTTGAAGCTGTCTTTTATTGACGAAGTGGTGGAAGAATTTGGTATTTTGATCTCCTTCCTGAAGCCAACGTATTATTGACTTCTGTCTGTAGAAGGATTCCTCTTGTAACTTGAGAATAGAGTATGCACGAATGCATTCTCCTTCATTAATGTGCAGATTTTGATAAAAAGGACGACTATCCAAGGCTGTTTGAACTTCAAGGAGGTTTAACCTGGCCTGTTCTGTTCGAGAGGAGATGGCCGAGAAAGAGGTCCTGTTTAGCTGCTTCAATTTGTGCTTGAGAAGCCTCAATTTGCAACAAGTGGCATACATGGGGGTACCAGTGATGTGGGAGTTCCAAACCTGCGCTACCAGCTCCAAAAATGTTGGATGGGAAGACCAGAAATTGAAATATTTGAAGGGAATCCGGGAGCTTTGAGTCGGCAATATCCTGATCATCATAGGTGAATGGTCAGAAATACTAGGGGCCAAGAATGTGGCTTCAGAGAAGGAATAATTCTGGTTCCAAGGGTCGTTGATAAGCACCTTATCAATCTTACGGAGTTTACGATTGGCAACAGAAGAGTGGGACCACGTATATCTACGGCCAACATACCTAAGGTCCTCCAGCCCTGCCTGATTAAGGCAATCCTCGAACTCATCAAAAGCAGGAATCCAAGGAGTTGAACTTCCGAGCCTATCATCTGGATGCCTAATGGCATTGAAGTCGCCAGCCAATAGCCATGGAGTATCCGTTGAAGAAAGCCTGATGAGATCAGCCCAAAGTGCCCGCCGGTTCACAAATGTGTGCTCACCATAAATAACCGTGAAGAGGCAAGATTTGTGCATTTTCAAGAGCCTAAGCTCAGTATGTATCATTTGGGAGGATGAAGAGATGAGACTAAGTTCAATTTCATGAGGGTCCCAACCGATCCAAATGCGACCTAAAGGGGAGAACTCATAGTTTGAAAGCCATCTCCGAGTAGAGCAGATACCCTTAGAAATGTGGCCAAAAAGGGACTCCTTGACTTTAGTCTCAACTATCCCAACACAGGATAGCCGGTTAGTCCTAATGAAATCCCGCGCTTCCGCTTGTCTGAGGGGTCCAACTAGCCCCCTAATATTCCAGACTCCAAAAAACATATAAAAAAAACCGGACAAAATTATCGTTGATTTCTCCTGGACTGTCTCCTCTTGGATTTCCTGGAGGAAGACAGCGTAGGAGTCTTAGAATTTTGCTCCAAAATAGGCTCCTTCCCCTGAGATAAAGTGGAGGTACGTGACCGGGTGACAGGGAGGGACATTGATGCCGGTTCTTCATCCAACAAGTCGTCAGAATCATCCTCTATTTGAAGACCAGAGGATTCCCCCGTGGAGGATAAGGAGGTTTGGGTTTGAGTTCCAACATACTGATCAGAGGCCCTCTGGTTGAAGGACGTCGAGGACAGGCCCTGGGATCGTTAAATCCTAACCTTCTCAAAATTTTCGAAGAGATCACTTTACCCCATGTAGAGTTCCCAAAACACTCTCTTAATGTGTTTCTAGTGGCTAACATCAGATGGCTAAATACAATTTAATTATGGAGCAAGGACGACATTCTTGCTGCAAAAGCCCGTTTATCATCGCGGTCCTATGTGGGTCTAGAGGCTTTGGTCGCTCCTTCGAATCCATTTATAACTCGGAAAAAGTCGATCATCCGAGTCTGAAATCTCCAAATAAGGGTTCAGTTTTGCCTGCCCACGTGACTTTTCATTCTACTGAATCCATATCCTCAACCGGATGGGGGTCCTGTGGCTCCATACCCCATACATTGAACTGTCCTTTCTTTATGCAAGTGAAACTGTGTTAGGCCTCAATACTACAAACCAAGACACGGTTACCGCATTTAGTAAACAAGGCAAAAGAGAAGGAAATTTCAATATACAAGTCATTGAATGGAAAAATATGTCACATATAAGGAACGCCACTAAAATCATTGTGAATCCGGGAGAAAATTCTCAATAAATTCACGTAATAAATGATTAAATTGTCGTATTCTAAAATACGGAAGTCATTGACTAACTTTCGATAAAAAGCGGAGAAAATCGAGAACTTTTACCTTAAATGGAGAAGTGAAAAGATATATTTAAGCCTATCATGGGTTCTATTGTACTCAACAAGAGTAGAAGAAGGAGAGAGGGTGGATAAAGCAGGAAAAAAATCTGGCTCTTTTTCATTGTAGATCATACGATTTGGACTTCTTGCAAAGGTCAGTCGATTTCTCTTTTTCTGGCGTTTGATTTTATGAGTCTTGGACTGTGAATCATTGTTTATAGAGAAATTTGTGATTCTGTAGGATGACTCTAGAGTTCTGGAAGTAATTGCTCGGAAATTTAATGCAATTTTGACACGATCGTTTTCAATACAAGGGACGACGTTACGTACATGTGCTTGTGTAGGTGTTTTCCCTTTCGCCTTCTCTTCCAGGGCAATCGAGTGAGAGGGAACTTTTTATTTTGTTAGGTTATCGCCATTAGATTCAACGGAATTTTACCTAATGCTACAGACCGTGTTTGAAAAGGCTTTGTCTCGTGGGACAATTTTGATTTCCGTTGGCGGCTGACATGAATGATGATTTGTGACCGGTTGTCATGTCACTGCACATTATTACATGGAATTATTCGGGCCTTTGAAAAAAATTGGCAGATGACGACTGTTAAATCTAGGTTCAAATTTAAGCCAAAAATGTAATGACGATAAGGCTCTTTCTGTCGATCTCACTGCCGCTCGTCGCCACTATCATTTTAAGTGATCTTTTCTTTTACCATCATTATGATTTGGAATGTTAGCATTGACAATTTGATACCAATGGACGGCGGCGAGATTGAGAGAGAGCTTTCTCATTTCTGTTGTTCACTTAAACTTGAATCTAGATCCAACGGTTGTTGTTTAATAAATTATATCAATGGCCAGAATGTTTTCATGTAATAATGTGCAATGACGTGGCATAACAGATTGACGTTCACGTCAACCGCCAAATATATATTTTTTTAATGGTGTTTTGTTACATAAAGCTTAAGTGGATGCCCAAAATTGTCTCGCTGGCAAAATGTATGCTTCCTTAAAAGACATTTGAAATGTCATGTTAGAAGTGTCTTGGAAGTCAACAATTATGTTATTTTTTTGAGAGGTCCGAATGGTGATGTTAATCTGTATGGCCGTTTGTTTAGATGATCTCTTAAGCCTGAGCACTATGTATGGTTGATCTCTTATCTCTTTCAATGGTGGTAATCTATAAGGCCGTTTGTTTGGATGCGTGAAACGTGGAATCATTAGTTGTTCATGTGTGAATGAGGTAGCTTATCGTATTTCTTCGATCTTGAATTTATGCGGTATTTCACCTTTTCATTTTCTTGAATCAACATATTGTTATCAAGAAAAAGAAAAAGAAAAAGAAAAAGAAAAGAACTCCATGTTTCAGCTAGTTATAACATCACATAGGGCAAGAGAAGATTTCATGGAGTGTTGAGACTCGAGTACAATTTTATCATAGCAAAATGGACATGCTTTTCATTTCATCTTGAGGGAATGAGTTTATTGTTAATGGTCTGTCTTAGGAATCAATTAAAATTGATACTCTTATATTAGTTGTGGATTAGGTTATGTCAGAAAATCGACCTTCACTATACTTAGGTAGTCATAATGTCTTGCTAGAAACCGCTTATGACTTGTGGGCTAAAAAGGGTTTTGAGTACACTGTTAATATTTAGTGAATCTACAGGGTCGCACACAAAAGCGAACTAAGTTAATATTTTATGTGCGCCGGGATCTACTTAAAATAAGAAGTAGATTTTAATTTATTCTCATATTCAACTTATCTACGCGGTCGTGTACGTTATAAGATAACGATTAAATGTACGATTGAAGGTGGGCGGTTTGGCGGGCCCAAATCGCCTGGCCCACTTCGTTTAATTCCGTTGGATAATGAGACTATATAAATAGATAGAGAATCGTTCTCTATTTAGGATTTTTCGACAGAGTATTGAAAATCAAAAGGCATTGAAAAAAAGGAACTTCAAGATCTTTAGCTAGCACTTGGTTCGTTGGAGACTTCTGTTCGCGTGTGTGGATACTGATAGAGGCGCAACACTTGGGGCGCTAATCCAGACACAATCAATTGTCAATTTACGTTCGATTTACAAAAAGTACCTATCGAACTTCTATCTCAATTTCAATATACACATGGATCCTATCTAGGGTTCTAGGGTTTCGGTTTACAAATATATTCCGCTACATTTTAACAACTGTGAAACCCTACGTCGAACCCTACAATTATTTCTTAGCATATTGTCACATTGGCAATGAAAGATTGGAAACATTATGTGGACTTGTCTTTCAGGATGAGAAAGAGAAAGCGGAACGATATTGCATGGCAGTAATGCACTGTGGTTGACGACAACGTTGGGCGTGTCCGTTGCAATTTTTGTGGACATGTGATGTGGGGAGGCGTGACTCGCCTTAAGCAACATCTGGCGTGTATCGAAGGCAACGTGATCCCCTGCCAGTGCTGCCCTCCCGAAGTAAGGGCGCATATTCAGGAATATCTCAGCCACAGCTCACAAAAGAACGAAGAAAACATTGACGGCGGTGGCAAGCAAGTGAATGACATGAGAGGTGGAGAAAATGAAGAGCAATTACAGCCAGAGCAAGAATATTCGCAAAAGTTTGTCAGTGAGATTGAAGAAAATCTCCCCGACTGCTTGCAAAAGAACGAAGCAAACATAGACGGTGTTAGTGAGCAAGTGAATGACATGAGAGGAGAAGGAAATGAGGAGCAATTACAGCCGAAGCAGGAATGGTGGCAAAAGAGTGTCGGTGATGATATGTTCGCATATTTGTGTGAAGCAGCATTCGATTATGGTTGGGAAGCGAGAAATCTAGAGTATGAGATGGAATTGAAACGAAAGAGTCATGAGTATGAGCGTGCAGTGGACGCTGTGCAACGTGAAAGCGAGCTTACTTTCTGGGAGGACCAAATCCGGCGTGGCGAAGGTTGTAGCGGAACAAAACCTGTGCCATCTTACCAAGAGTCTGGCATGACCGGTAATGATTCAGTTAATAATAGTGAGCTGGGTTCTAAGCCCTGATCCATGCGTGCCTTAAAAGAGAGAACCATCAAGTTAGGTCTCTTTGGTTTCTTTTAGACAATAATAGCTTAGCCGACTTTGGGATGCTTTGCGCCGATGCAATTGAATTTGGGACAAAGTGAATGTGTTTGTCATAATTTTGGTGGCGATGTAGTATGCTTGAGTTAACATCCGCATGGTGGTATGGTTTAGCTCATTGTTTTGAGATTTTGCTATGCAATTTACAGATACCAGAATTATATTGAAATACTTACGTACATTATTTGCTCTGATGCGACTTCTCTGTAATTAGGTGCTTGTTAGGGGACAACCAAGATTTTTTTAGAGGTTTTTAAGTGCAAAGGGAGTACAAAATTTTTGTCCACCCGAGTCAATAACCATCTAGTGTCAAGTTCATGAATTTTGTTATATGATGATTGACTTAGGTGGATAGTGATGATGCATTTCGGGAGTGGTAAATACTTCTCTAGTGTTTCAAAATACTGAACAAGTGTGGATCATATTCAATGTGATGTTGAATTATGAAGTTGATTGGAGGCATCTCTGAATCCATCTTGTATCTTTGAATGTAGTCATCTCACTGAGTAAATCAAGCAGACTCCACAAGATCGAATGATACAGATGTGCCTGAGACATGCACCCCACGGTCCGTGATAACTTCTTGTCCTAGAGAACGGTCACGATTTACACATGAAAGAATTTTTCAAAATGACTGAATGGGACCCAAAAGCATTTGATGCCTCTTAGGTCCACGGGATAAATGGGATTTTTCACGGGCTCGAGATTTATCTACTTAAGGTATCTTCACAATCATACTAATAATAGAAAAAATCGCCCGACTAACTAATGAGGTAGTGAAATGATCATGTGAGCATTCCATACATTTCATGACGATTACAGGGAGACGATAAAAGTATTATGACCATGACAAAGATGCTAATGAAGGCAAATGGCAAGGCAAGAATTACAACAATACTTCTTTTCACACATTGGGAAAGGAACAAATCGAACGGTCGTGTTCTTTGGCAAGAACAACAACGATCATCGGATCCTAATGTCCTGGCATTACAAAGATCAGGAAATATAAACCACTACATAAACATGTGTATGTATACATGATTAAATATACCAGACCAGCCAAACTTTCCCTTGGCATGGAAGGAAACAATTGTCAAATGCCTCTCCTATTATTGCCAAACCTTGGGTTGTAAGGTTCTGGCATCTTTTGCACCTCTATTGCACTAAAAATCCCATATGCGTCACTTTCATCAGCATCCCCCCTTTGATGTTGATCGTCGTCGTCGTCGTCGTCGTCATCGCTGGTTTGATCTTGTGCCATCAAGTCCTCGCCATACTTGACGCTCTCCATCCTCGTCTGCATCGCTTTGGCCTTGGGCTCTTGGCCCTTCAAGATGCTCACCACCTCCTTCATGGTGGGCCTCCTGTCGCCCTCGCTCTGCACGCACAGCGCTGCCACGTTGATCGCCTGCTTCAGCTGGGCCTCATCGAAGTTCCCTCGGAGCTTCGGGTCCGCGAGGTCCCGGAACCTCCCCTTCACGATGTACGGCTCCGCCCACTCGGTGATCGTCCTCTTGATTCCCCCCGGGAGCTTCTCGATGGGTTTCCTCCCCGTGACGATCTCGAGGAGGAGGATTCCGAAGCTGTACACGTCGCAGCTCTCTGAGACCTTCCCCCACATGGCATACTCGGGCGCCAGGTACCCCAGAGTGCCCTTGACGCGAGTGGTCATGTGGCTCACGCCCTCCGGGATGAGCTTCGCGAAGCCAAAATCGGCTACAAGCGGTTCGAAGTTCGAGTCTAGAAGTACATTGCTTGCCTTTATGTCCCTGTGGATTATGTGAGGCGTTACCTCATGATGCAAGTACCTGCAGAAACATATTCAATCACAGGGTATGTAAGATATCACAGACCAATTGATGCCCTTAGCTAGGCAAGCAATTCAGGGGAATGCTTGGGATCTTCTCGAGGAATAATCGATACGCAAAAAAAAAAATATTAATAAAGATATAGCAATTACTTGTTACTAAGAAACTAGACAAGTCAATAAAAATGTCCGCAGTCAATAAGAAAAGAGAAGCTGTTCTGTAAACTCTTGTAAACTACATCAATAACATATCAAGACATAAATGAGATTCAGAGTCCCAAAAGTACAAATTCTCATACAGTTTGTGTATTGTGATTGGCTCTGTTCATCATGTCATCCACGAACGATGTCTCCTCAATATTTTTCCCCGAAAGAGACTGCTCTAGAGAAAAGGGCATTCAACAGTATCTTATATATATAATCCATTCAGAATATACTCCCGAATACCATTTCTCAGGATCACCTTGTAAGTTTGAAAGGTTCTTCGTTTGACACTGTCTAACAAATCATTTTTTTTTGGTTTTCAATCAATTTATTTGTTTTACGATATCTTATTTATAGAACAGAAATCAAACAGAAACTAATCAATTTAGAGAAAAGAAGATGGCAAAGGCGACTGATGCCTACACCAAGCCTTCGGCCGACCCGATTGCAATCTTCATCCTCCTTTTCCAGTCCAACTGAGCGTCGGTCGCGAATTGGCCGTGCAAGTGAGAGAGCAGACTCAGATTTGGCATGTAATCATACACGATCATCCGCTGATCCGTCCCAACGCAGTACCCTCGCAGGCCCAACAAGTTCTTGTGCCGGACTCTGCCGAGGACCTCGACCTCCACTGCAAATTCCATCTCAGCCTTCGAGTTCATCGCCTTCAACTTCTTCACAGCTATCTAGAACCAACAGTTGCATCGATATTGCTCAGCTTCCACCATGATGTCAAGAAATACGATCTATACACAATATGTGCCGGAGAAACAATCAAAACAACTGGTTGTCCAACATGGTATCGGAGTTTAGGCAAAACTCAAATTCTAACATCAGTCATTACTACTTTGCTCAAGTTTTCTAAAAGAACAAATGGTTGTCTAGCATGATTAGTCGAATTGAGGGAAGTTCGATAAAGAGTGAGATCAAACTGGACAAGAAAATACTTGTCTGCACTTATTGTACACCAGGTTCTGTTTATCTCGTTAAAGGCATGAAAAACGAGACAACACAACAAAATCATCTAGGGTTCTAAGTAAAGGGAAATTAATCAATTCACCTGAAGGCCATCGGAAGTTTTGCCCCAGTAGACACTCCCAAACCCTCCCTCTCCAAGCTTGTTGTCATCACTGAAACCATTAGTGGCCTTATGCAGCTCCTTGTATGTGAATATCCTCCATGAATTATTGCCTCCACCTATTCCACTGAACCTAACAATTGACCAAACAAGAAAATAAAAATACTGAACGGAACATAAGAGCTATAAACATGGTTGATAAAGTTAGATGAAGGAATTGATCAAAGACTTGGATCTGAGCTCACCCTTCGTCAACCTTCTCTGAACCACAGCAACCGAGAGATGATCCCATAGCTTCTCCCTATGGGATTTACGAAGTTTGAGCTTATTTAGAGCCTTTTTTATTTGTCAATGGAGTTTCTTCTTTTAAACTGGGCTGGAGGTCTCTGTCGTTTTCACGCTTAATGCCAGCCGACCCCGGCCGGCTTTCTTTTAGGCTTTTTTGGTTTCTTTTCTTTATATGAGTAAGAGCTTATCGTGTTTCATATTCATTTCTATCGTTACTTATTTCTTTTCCAACGGTTATTACCAAGAACCAGAATATTTTATGAATCTCCAATGTCAAAGTTTGACACTCCACTCCATGATGTGCACAGTGAAGAACTCGATACAGTCCAAGAAAGAAACTAAGTTAAACATGCATGGAACCATCCGCCAAGTGGGTTTTAGACATCTTCCCCATAGATAAAATTATTGTGTTTTCTTTTCCTTGATTTCACACCAGCTGTCAATGTTCTACACACGATCCGCCAGTGGTTTTTGTGATCGTCTTGAATGATAGGGGATTGATAAGAGCGTTTACAAATGAAACTGACGCTGGAGTGTTAGATTGGCATCATATGAACTTTGCTTAATAGGGATGGGTGTTACCTTGTGCCTTGTACAGTCCGATCTCTCTCGGTCCAAGCAATCACTCTCCGCTCTCATTAGAAGGTCCTGTTGTAATGTAATCTGTAGCAACCTCACTCGTTTCACGGGATCCAAATTCTCAAAATAATAATAATAATAATAATAAATTGAGCGACCATTCTGGGTGGTGACTACTTGTGGTGGTTCTTGCTTATTAATCACTTAGTAGGGCCTCTCCCCACTAATGCGGGATTTTAATATATTACAAAGGAATTCAAGAATCATTCCAAGACAAAAAAGAAAATCTCTCTATTGAGTAAATTTCCTAAACAGAGTTTGAAGTTGACAAAACTATCCATGTTAATATTGTAAATCTGATATGTACTCTAAAATATTTTGATCCAAGTATATACACTCTAGACGTAGCAACTTTAATACTTCTAAGAGAACTTAACTTTTTGGATGCTCAGACTTTACGAGATTCAGAAGGAAATCTTCAGACTCTACAAGGTTCAAAACGAGAAGTTCAAACTCTACTAAAATAAATACTCAGTCTTTTTCTTAAGATGTCAGAAACCTTTAGATTCTTATTTTGAAGAACTTAGACTTTACCGAAGACCTACGTTGACTCAGGTTCTGAATATAAAGCAAGAACCAGAAATTATTTAGACTCATAATTTATTCAGAACGAAATATAACAGTTAGTGATCTGACTTGGATTTCATAAAAGGAAAGTTTTTATTGATTCAATATAAGCCTAATTGATTGACAATCAAACATTATGACAAATATATATCACAACGGATAAAACTCTACTTATGGAAACCAAGATTTTGATTGTATGGGCAATCAGATTCAATGGGATTCAGATTTTGTCAACCAACGGCTACTCAATCTATTTTATACAAATCTATCCAAAGTGAAGATTGGAAGATGATCCTCTGAAGACTGTCCAACGGCTAGTTTGGAAGTGGAGGAGTATAAAAGAAGACCAATGAGAAACAGAAGGTACAGAACGAAATCGAGAATCAACAAGTCCAATGTCTGAGCTTATTCCGATTCTACTACTTGTCCTTCCTAAGCTAAATACTGAGATGTTGAGGGATACTCTGTAAAAGTGATTGTGTGAGATGGAGAGTTCTATCATTTAACAAGTGATATCACTCAGATCTTGTCATTCTTTTGACCACAAAGTGGAATCCAGCCAATAGACTGTCAACGTGGGAGAGTGGACATAGTCTTGATCTAAGCCGAATCACTATAACTTCTTATGTATAGTTCTCTTCATCCCTAATCTCCTTTTATATTGTTTACATTGCACATTATCACTTTTAAAATTTGAACATTGTTCAGACTTATACTGATTATAAATAGTTTCCGCTTTAAATTAAGAAAAATCACTCGATTTGCCTATTCACCCCCTCTAAGTGATACCTGCTAGCTATAACACGCTCCATTGTAGAACTAATCATAGCTGTTATTGAATCGGCAAGGTGAGCCAATTGGTGTCATTATTTTTTCTTTATAAAATAGGATGTCCAAAATATTTGACTTGTCTAGTCCAAATGGATGCACGTAAATCCTCTCGTCCATGGACGTTCTGGTCCATACGGTGGCTCATGTGGCTCCGAAATTACTATGAGCTAGAGACATCATTATCTGAATATAGAATCTGAAGTATCTTTCTGTAAGTGCTTGACTGCAAAACCAATTACCTACAAGTATTATCAAGAAGACAGCACTTCAAATTTATGGCACCAAAGTTTCATTATAAGTTTCAAACATTTTGTTCGGAATTAGTCCAGTCTTAAACCATTTATCCAATGCAACTGATTTGTAGATCTATTCAAAAAGAGCAACGAGTCATTATGTTAAAACCAACTAAGTGGTTGGTCGAATGGTCCAAGACTTGATTTGCAAGCCAAAGGTTATAAGTTTGATTCCCCAATTTATTCTTGATCTTAAGAAACCTTGGTTAGTCTACAAAAGATGAGTCTAAGCTTAGGTGTATCCCTCAGTCTTGAGCTTCCCTACTCGGACCTGGTGGGCCTATGATGATAGGCTCGCCAAGTAGGCAAATAGTTCTTCATTGGCGTCTTAAACTAAACGTTTCGGTAGCGGATGAGGTAAGTCCTAATCCTGTCCAATCTCTTTGTACCACACAAAAGTCATTCCGTCAGAATCTGCCTATATTGCAACCAGAAAATTGCCTCCAAGACAGCTTCATACATTACCATTTACTGGAAAATCAAAGAAGTGACAATGGAAAGATTTGATTGCACTTTTTTTAAAGAAAAAGTTTAGGAATTAGCTAAATTAATTGAAAACTCTTACACTCGATTGCGCTTCCTACACAATTACTTAAGACTTTTGTTCTACTTTTTCCCAAATTCAATCCTTTCTTACCATAAAATCACGACCACATTAGACCGGAATTGAAGTTAAACCTATTCCTGTATCAAGCATTGGCACGATAATTCTAGGGCAATAAGTCAAAACTACATACATATAAACTACTTTTAACTGCTACTCTTATATACGACGTTAATATTGTCCATTCCCTCTCTCCGCGAAGCTCAAGAATGGAAGCCATTGGCAATGTTGACTTCAAAATGAGCAAACAAAAGGTAAAAAGAATGAAAATAAGATAGTTTATATTAGGCGCCAACTTGGTTAGTTTACTTAAATTTTCCAAATTAAATACAACACAAAAGCAACGTTTCAACATGAATTGCTCAATTCTTATTGGCCAACCACCTTGCGTTTGAATCTTGAATGGTCAAAGGCTTCTCCAAGTGCTGACGATCGAGTAGGTGAACAGGGAAGATCAGAGAACAGTGCATTAGACTTGTGTAAACACACCATACAAAGCCATATGGACGCATTGCAAGGCCATAATGGACTTCTTTGGGTCAATACGAGAATATGCAAAAGTGGTCCGTCCGTCCAAATGCAAAACGACAACTTCAAAAGTCAGATCCCAAACACAGGCTTGCGTGTTTTGAAAAATGTAGGTTGTCTTTCTAATTTCCAAGATTTGGGAGGGCTTGTATTAAATAAGCAGCAGAAGTTAGAGGTAATCATGGGACGAGTCCAACTAAGCTTAGGTCTGTAGGTCGGGCCTAATGTGTTGCGCAGCCTAGCCCATCATATTAATTTCATGCAATGAACTTTCGGTCGAGGCTGAACCAGGCCTAGGTCAAAGAATAGCGGGCCGGGCTTTCTCGTGTAAGCACATTGCCCAAGCCCGTCTATTTAATTCTTGGGCCTTGGTGGGCTTGGGCGGGCCGAGTGGGTCTCTCGCTAATTGATCACCTCTAGCAGAAGTGGACTCAAAAGGAATTTTAAGAGTGCATTTGTTTCACTAAAAGCATCGAAAAGAAATTTTTTAAAAAAAAATAATAGCTTGTATCCCCTTATAGAAATGAATTAACAAAAAATATTTTCATCATCAATAAAAATATTTATATATAGATATTTGTTGATAAGAAGAATATTTTTCAATAATTAATACAAGTGATCGTTTTTTGAAAAACTATTTAGTTGGATTCCACATCTTTCACTAGTATTTTGGATTTGTACACTTTATTAATAATTTCGACTTGTTGATAGTCAATTACCGTACAAAAGAGATTAATATATATAGTGGATCAATTTTTTTGGTAAAAGTTTATGTAATGCTCTCCGTATCCGTGACTATTAAAAATTGACTTCTCAAATCTTGGCTGTCAGAAAATCCGCAAGTAGTACTTCATAATTCACATCATCTTCCTGTCATTTTTTTAAAGTTAAGTTGAATACAGATGATCAACGTACGAATACCAGTGATATTATTAAAGCCTCAATTTCTAGTTTCAATACCGGTCATGCATTTCCAATTTCCTTTCTCTAATCAACTTGAATTTCATGCAATACAATCATCTTCTCGTAAATTATTTAAGTGTAAGTTTATCCATCCGATCTTATTTCGTGTACTTTTGTGCAAGGATGAGGAGTCGAGAAGTGATGTAAGTAGCTTCTCTGTCATCAGAAGTTCGAGTTACCTACATGATGTGCTTTGTGCTAAAAAAGAATTAGATGTAGATTATCTTTTAGATATAATTTATTAAGATATAAAGAGTTTCCACTGAAACTTAAAGTGCATTTATTTCGCGAAAAATGAATGATTTGCATAATATTATCCAAAACAATGATCACTTGAATCATTTATAAAAATGAATGAATGAAAAATATTTTCATAATCCATCAAATTGTTTAGATATAAATTGTTATCAATAATAAAAATTATTGCAATAGCCCTAAGGATTTTGATAATTCCCAAACTATCTTTGGAATAAAATCTACTATGATAACTGCCAATGTTCATAATGATTATTAAAGATGATGTGATATACATGTTTATTGGAAGAACATCGCAAGATGTCTATGGACTGACCATAAACAACATCAACTGAAGGAGATAATCGGCTTGTGGTGATTTCTATGTCACTTACGAGGGTATCATGTCACTAACGATGCTGGAATAGCGATCATATGAGAATGTTTAGGATAAAAATAGTAGAAGTACCATAACTTTCGTATAGCGCTCACTTGAGTGTTATAACTTTTTTTTCACTCACTTAAATGTCACATCGAAGTAAAATCGATTATTGAGTGTTATTTCCGGCAGACCCTCCTACGTGGATTTTTTTAATTAATTTCCCATTCTGAAGTGGATTTTTTTTTATTTTTTCATTTTTTTTATTAATTGTCCATGTCAATGCTAGCGATGTCACGTCAGATTTTCCGGTGAGTTAAATTGTCGATGACACTTAAGTAATTGATTTTTCAAATTTATGGCACTCAAGTGAGCGTTGTACGAAAGTTATGACACTCTTAGTGTACTTATTCCAAAAATACTTATATATGTTTCCATTGAAGGAGTGATTATTTAAATATATGGGAAAATTATCAATCTAGTCCTAAACCTATTGTATGGATGTCAATTTAGTTTTAACTTTCCAATTTTGTCATTATAGTCCTACACATTTGCACGATATTTAAATGTAGCCTTTCTTGCCAGTTGTCGTTGCAAATTGCGACATGGAAATCAAGAAATTGACATCCTAACTTTCCACTTAGGATGGCCGGCCATGACTAAATGCTACATCAGCGATTTTTTTTGTGGCAATTGCTGAAAAAACTACATTGAAAAATCGCTCAAAAGTTTAGGATTACATTGACAAAACTAAAAAGTATGGCTCTTTAAGTGGAATAATTAGTTATTACTAAGAAAATTATGATAATTGTAATTACATTGTAAGAAAATCAATCAAACCATTGGCAAATACATATTTTTTGTCAATTCTAAATGCAACAAAATTTTCAAAGAAAGAAAAGAAAAGAAAGGTAAGAAATAATCTTAAATTTGGACCAGCAAGAGATATTATGGTTAGTTTAAGGTATTAGGGGGCGTCGAAAGTAAAAAAAAAATGGATGGAAAAAGGCCTTTATGAATTTATCCTTTTCACATAATAACTCATTTAAATGTTAAACCTAACCAACTTAATTATATTTGAGTTGATGTCAGTAAAATAATGAGAGACTATGACGGGTTTCTAGAATCAAGGTTGTACAGTGGTTGAGAAAAAGGAGATTCGAATGATATAATTTATAATTAATACTACTTATGTATTAATACATAATAATTTTTTTGATGATATTTTAATTTTGATCTTTGTTGAAAATTAAATTTAAAATATTTTGGATTTTCTACATAATGGGCCTCATTCATGAGAAGTACATAGTTTTATAAATATGGCATCTACTTTTCTATTAATATGTTTTATGAAGAATTAATTAATGCAAGACATTTATCTAGGTGAGACCCTTATGGTAAAGTTCAAAAGGAATTGCTTTGATTGGCCCTCCCTAACCTTTTCGCTTATAAATAAAAATGTTTTGGAAAATGATAGCAAGAATACCATAACTTTCGTACGACTCTTACTTGAGTGCCATATCAGAGTAAAATCGATCATTTAAGTGTCATTTCGGGCAAATTGTCCTAAGTGGATTTTTTTAGGGTTAATACCACGAAAAATCCTAAACTGGTTTTCTGTTTTCCTTTACCAAAAAAAAAAAATCATAAACTGGTACACTTGTGACAATTTTACCCCGAACTATTTTTTTGACCGCAAAAAATCCTAAACTAGTACATATGTGATAAATTTACCCCAAACTATTTTTTTGATCACAAAAAACCCCAAACTGGTATACTTGTGACAATTTTACCCAAACTATTTCCTTGACCACCAAAAACCCTACACTGGTGCACCTGTGACAATTTTACCCCCAAAACTAATTTTTTGACCACTAAAAATTCGAAACTGGTACATTTGTGACAAATTTACCTTCTGTTGGTGTTTGTTAAATTATATTAATATCACAAAAAATCACAAATTGATAAACTTGAGACAAACAGAGGAGTAAAACCCAAAATCGGTACACATGTCAATTACCACATGTCATTAAATTTCGTAATTTGATAGCAAAATTTAATGAAAACTAACAGAAGGTAAATTTGTCATAGATGCATCATTTTGGGGTTTTTCATGGCCAAAAAATTAGTTCGGGGGTAAAATCATCACAGGTATACCAGTGCGGGATTTTTTATGGTAAAAAAAATAGTTCGAGGTAAAATTGACACATGTGTACCAGTTTAGGGTTTTTTGTGGTAAAAATATAGCTTTGGAGTAAATTTGTCATAAGTGCACCAGTTTTGGGTTTTTCATGGTATTAAACCGATTTTTTTTTATTAATTTTCCATCTTGACACTATTTTTTTTTGAATTTTTAAAATTAATTATCCACATTAGCACTAGCAATGCCCCATAGGACGATCGATGTCCACAGAGGATTTTCCGTTGAAGCAAATCGCCGATGACACTTAAGTGATCATTTTTTGAAATTTGTGGCACTTAAGTGAGCGAAAAAAAAAAAGAAATGGCACTCAAGTGAGTACCGTACAAAAGTTATGGCACTTCTAGTGTTCTTACCTCTAGAATGTTCATTGAAGACTTAAATATAGCTATTGGTAATTGGAAAATCACAGCAAAAGAACCGTAAACAACTTTTGTTAGAACTATTAGAGTGACCAGCGATGTGACAGCAACAATAGAACTCACTTTCGAGAAAGCTTGCCGATGTTCATGGAAAAGGAATGTATGAGTAGTCTAACTTCAAAACAGCAGTTTAGGAAGAATACTAACGACTACTTGCTTCTTTGGACAATCTCCATGTGACATCCTTGATTCGATCACAATTTCAAAAGCATAAATCGAAGACAAAATTACTATTTGGGATTACGTAAATTAAAGATGTTTCAGGGCAAAGTTGTCTTTTCCCCCCTCTTTTTTGTTGGTTGACCAATTGAAGAAGACAAGTGAAGATGGTCTCCCTTTTTTCTTTTGTTTCTTGCATATTAATGCAATTTATCATAATTAGTAAACTTGGCTCGGAAGTTCAATTCCTAGCCAAACATTCTAGCTTGTTGAGCAAGTTCCATTCCTAGCCAAGCATCCTAACTTGTTGATCAAGAAGAAATGTGAACAAAGTGTTCTTGGCTTGGCTTGAGTGAGAAGATTTGTCTCTCTTCCTCTCATTTCTCATCCCCCATCTATCTATCTATCTATCTATCTCTCTCTCTCTCTCTCTCTCTCTCTCTCATATTTTCCCCCATGTCTCTCTCATCTCTCTCTAGTCCCTCTCTCATTGACACCACCGCTACTCGCCTCACCACCTCATGCCATCGCCACCGATTGCCAGGCCTCAAGCCACGCTTAAGCGAGCCTCATCAGCTACCGCCTAGCTCTTCTGCCACGTTTTGTGAAGTTAGTTTGTGCTTTGGAACAGTCGCGTGGCTTCGTCGTCACCGTACTGCCACCGTCACCGTTAAATGGTGAGTTAACTACCTAATCATTGATTAGGCCGTTAATTACGCTTAAGGATAGATTAAATTAGAAGTAAACCTAGTTATTGTTAATTAATTAGGATTAGTGCAATAAGTCATTAGGATAGGTTATCAGTAATTGCGACAAGTTATCGTTGTATTGTAGATGTAATTTGATGGTTTTCCCATTCAGACTCAATTTTTGTTTTTGTTCTAGAAATCTTAGATTCGGGTCTTTTGTACCTCTTCATTTTGTTATTTTTGTGGAGAGTTTTGTGGACCGAATTTCTAGAAACTTCCTTCTTCAAAGTTGTTCCAAATATATTTAAGTTTAACATATTTTAATTTCAGAATTTTTTGACTTGATATCAGTAGTACGAAAGCTTAGTTTTTGGACCATGTAAAACTGTCAAGAATTGGTATTTCCGTAATGTTTATATTTTCTTGATTTTTTACAAACTTTTTTGGATCGATTTTGAAAATTCTTCCTTCACAAAAGTTCTTGAGGACTTCTTTCTCTACACATATAAAAATTTGATAATTTTTGGAGATTTTTTGTGTATGATAAAGAATTGATTTTTTGGAACAACGTTTTGTTTCAGTGAGCAATTTTTAGTCTGTCTTTGGGTTATTAAAAAATATACTTACATATATATTTGGACTTTGGTTCCTTCATAAGAAATGTTTATCTAGGTGTATTTTGTAACATATACAAATTTTAGAATTTTCTGAATACATCCACTATTTATTTTGAAGGAATTTCCATTACTATGTAAAATCGCGCAAATTCACCCAATTTCAAAGCTGCACCATTTCTCACGTGAAACCTTGGAAATTTAGACTTGATATCTTCTGGTAATTCAATATGCACATTCTGAGCTTTCAAATGAGATATGTTAAATTTTGATTCAAATGATTGGAAAAATATGATTATGCATGTGATGGCAAAATCTAGAATATGGTGTGAAAGTTGCCATGAGTTAGAAGGGTGCCATACTACCATAGTGGCCTTTGAGATATTATAATATAAGGCTTGGTAATGAGATGTGAAATAATGTATGAGGTTCATGATAAGAAACATTTGTCATGTCATGAAATATTTGAGTGCATGATGTAATCTTGGTGTGCAATATTGGTGCATTAACTAGTGGCACGTGATCACGTAGGAATATTTTGTGCATTTTCATGTGTGAAATCGAATATATTCTGAAGTATGAGCATATATCACTCTTGCATGGAGTTAAATGAGACAACTTATAATTTGGCATCAGTGGCTGTGTGCTTGTGTAATCACATAATACTCTGATGCATTTTACATAGGGTTGAACCTGTCTTGATGCGTTTTACAAGGGACAATGTCCGATTTATTGGATGCCTAGAAAGTGTCCGGATGCCTTGTCGTGGTAGAGACCAATCTTGATGCTCCGAATGGAATGCCGTCCTGAGGTGTATGTATACGTGGGATGATGCCATGCCCGATAGGGTGGGACGATGCCCGGGTAGGTCTGGAAGACCGCCATCCTTCAAGATGTGCCGTGGCCCGAGGGGTCCTTAATAATCAGAACATGCGTGGTGCATTGCACATGGAACTGTTGTAATGTGTTCTAATTGTATGTGATATATGCTACTTATTTATGTGATATTATAACTTGTCGTGTGCAGCAAGTGTGCTAGGACTAGGTGTGGTTGCCTGCGTGTGGATGTGCTTGATTAATTTATTATGTTATGATTAAGTTGCCAATTTATATTGTAACTAAGGTAGGGCGCGAGGCGCCTTGCTATTGATCTACTATCGTCATTGAAACGCGAAAACAGGGGATGCCTGACGCAGAATAGGGGATGCCTGAGGCGAATCAGCGTCCATTTCGGGGATTAGTTAGTTAACTCATTGAGATTTTATCTCACTCCCCGTTGTCTAACGTTTTTCAGGACTGTAATGATGAAGGTGCATACGATCTACTTTTTGGAAGCCCATTTTTTGAGTAGAAGCATGACGTTAAACCCCTGACCACCAATCTCTTTCTAACTGGTTGGTCCTATAGGAAGTACTGTAGTGTTGGTTTATAAATATACTAGGGATAAGTGCATTTAAAGTCCTAAAACTCGTCACGAAAGTGCAATTGAGTCCTAAAACTTTCAAAAAGTGCAAACAAGTCCTAAAACTTATCACGAAAGTGCACTTGAGTCCTAAAAATTTAAAAAAGTGCAAACAAGTCCTAAAACTTATCACGAAAGTGCAAACAAGTCCTAAAAATTGTCAAATTGGTTCAATCAAATGCTTTTATTGATTATACTTTTTGAAAGTTATAGGACTCGTTTGCACTTATGTGACAAGTTTTAGGACTTGTTTACACTTTTTGAAAGTTTTAGGACTTATTTGCACTTTTTGAAAGTTTTAGGACTCAAGTGCACTTTCGTGACAAGTTTTAGGACTTGTTTGCACTTTTTGAAAATTTTAGGATTCAATTGCACTTTTGTGATAAATTTTAGGACTTCTAGTGCACATATCCCAATATACTAACTTCCTATGATAATGATGTAAATGAACAAAAGCATATTGTTGATATGTTTATGAATGGTTGTTTTCTTGTGCTATCCTTGTCTTTTTAATTGCTAGGAGTTTAGTATATGTTTCCACATGCTAATAATTGAAAGATGAAATGAATGGGTCGGCGACGCGTCCTAGGACGTCGCAACATAACAATCGCAATGGGATGTTCGTGTGCCCGTGGAAGCGAGGCATGACACTCCAACAAAAAGATTGAAGATGTCTATATAAGAATATAGATAATTGAAGTCGAAAAGGGTTTGACAAAAAATCTAAGACAAGCCGAAAGTGTTCATCATTGTATTATGAGCAAATTGTTTTTCATTCTTTGAGATTTCCAGAAGAGTGTTTTGCTGCATTGTAATTGTGAGAAGATTAATTGTAGAGGCTTGATAGCAATATTTGAGTCTTGATAATTTGAGGTATCATCTAATAGAATTAGTGCTTGCTAGTTATAACTTATCTTGGTTATTACTAGTACAATCTAGCCCAACTTGAGGCTGTTCGTTTGAATAGTGAATGTAGGCTTGGTGAAAATCGCTTTTCCTTTAATAAGGTGGGGTTTTGATTGGCTGACCATCGACTTTGGGCCACAATTTTTCCCCATTCATGATTAGGAAGGGAAATTGATAACATTTTTCATAAGCATCTTTCTTAAAACAATCATCAACATAATCATTGATGTCTAACTTTATGAAAGCAATGCAACATATGGCATCTCTACCTAGTATTCCAAAGATATCTCATTCCTTACAAGCACAAGTCTTCCTAACCAAGTAAACCACATATTGATTACCGTCCCCTTTAATCTCAAATTTATTCCCTATAGACGTTATAGCAAAACAATGCTTAGACTCCGGTTTAATCTTCTCCAACTTCATTCTAATCCTTGGGCAAATTGGATATGTTCGATCAACCATTAACCAGCTTCTCTCTATCATTCTCTCTATCAACATAGCTGGTATTTCTTCAAGGATCTTAAAAATGGGTTTTTGCTCTTGATATGCAAATGTATCCATTAAAGGTCTCACTTAAATTATTTTCAACCCCATCACACTTGGTACCTAATAGAAGTGCTTAGGGCCTTGTCTCATAAAGTCTTCATAACCTTTAAGGCACTCTATCTTCAAATATGCTATTACTAGATCAAAATCAGCTTCGAATGTACACCTCACAGCCCTCCAGAAGAGATTCTTTAAATTCGAATGTCTTGCACAATTTTAATGTTCTGCTTGTGGAGATAGCCATGAAACTGCATTCATTGGTCCCTACAACCAAAATTAACCAATGAAAAACAAACACATCAAAACAATGATTGCACCGGTGTAGTGTAATAGTCAATAATGACAAATGTGAGATATTACCTTTTGCTGATTGTCGCGATCTAAAAATATTTTTCATTTTTTCGGGCTAATGGATAATTAAGACTAAACTTAACTCGAGCCCTCCCAAGCCCTATCAATTCGCAACTTAGAGTTTAAGTCTTTAACATGCAAATATTTTCATGCTTGGAGTCGCCACTAATCAATTTGTGGTAGGTCGATTAGAAACCTAAATAAAATATAGGGAGATATGTTTTATTTCTACGAACAAGAGATTCTAAGCCCGGGGACTTGATTACGCTAGATCTAGTCTAACGCCCTTTCGGTACCTTTTCTTTTCAAAAATATTTTGGCAGGAATTTGAATCTATTTTAGCTTAGTCACTAATATGTAAGGTGTTCATGCAGGTGTGCAAACCACCAATTTAACACCCAAGAAAACGTTAAATAAATCGCAAGTTTAGAAGAATGACTTACCTGGCAGCAACGCAAGCATCTGCATTATTAGCTAGAAAATCACATTGACACCCTAAAATGATTTCTAGTTAACAAATAATTTCACTCAATTTCTTCTTTTTTTGGATTTTCATTTTATTCAAGTGAAATCTAATCTATATGCAATGACGTGCAAAAATGACATGCAATTAATGCAACCTAATATGCAAACTATATGTCATGCAACGACGTGACCTAATTCTAATGACGAATAAATGATTTATTTTTGGTATTTTTTATCAATGAAATTCGGAATAAAAATATGCCTAAATTAACGTGCAATTTATGATGATTTAACATGATTTCTTTTTGGGATTTTTGTTAAAATTCGAAATAATAAATTACTTAAATTAAGAATGCAATCTATCTTAATCTAATCTATCCTAAGATGACTCTTTTTTGGATTTTTTTTATGAAAATAGAAATTATTAAATAGCCTAAATAATCTATTAAGATTAGAATATTACTTAATTTAAACTAGGAAATAGATTATCTCAAGTCCTAATTTAAATTAAATAATTACTCTATTTTCTAGATATATTTAGGATTCCCTAAACATGCAAAACTCTAATTCAAATCCTAACTGGTATTTTTTTGAATTTTCTTTTTATTTGAAAAAGAAAAATAATTTAAACAAAGATAACATCCACATTTAAAATCCATCCACGCGATCCGCCAGATTTGTTTCAAACTCGGATTAGGCACAGAGATCGAACCAACGATCATATCTATAGGGTTATAGATATTGATAGAAAGTTAATTGTTCAAATTTGGAAAACAGATAAAAATCATTATCGTATCCAAGTGATTATGGATAGAATAATGATTTTCCGTATCGCCGCGTATCGTACCTTAGGGTTAAGGTCAGATAGACGTCCAGATACGTTGCTAAATTAGTAACGATTCCTAATTTTGAATATTTTCAAAATATTGCGGATATCCCAAACATTATCTTAAGATATCTAAATATCCACACGATATTCACGAAATATTCAAACACTCAAATTAGGAAATTAAATATTCTGAAAAACATTCGGATAATAATCTTACCTAATTTGAACAAATTTCCAAATTGGATTGCAGATCGGGATCGGGACAACTGGTGATGGGACGGTAACGCGGCGTCAGTGCGTCGGGAGCGGCGGCGTGACGTTGGGAACAGCGGCGCTCGTGGCGGGATTGGCTAAGCTCACAGTGGCAAGTTCACAAATGAACTCTTGGATGGTGAGGAAATTTGGCCGAGAAGAGCTTTGACTTTGTCGTGGTTCTTTAGATGATTTCACAGGACGCCTTCACAGGAGAGTGTCTAGCGCGAGCAGCAGCGGTGTGTCATCGTCACGGGAAAAACTGGTTGTCGTAGCTCGCGTGACTGAAGTGGCGAAAGCCGAGCACGAAGAGGACTCATTGCTAAGTCTTCTTGGATAAAAGGGCGCGAGATACTCCTAGGCAACTTTGGTTCAGCACAAGCAGCAGGAACGTCGCACGGCCATGGGGAAACACGTTTGGTTGTGGAGTTAAAGGAAGAAGATAACTTTCCTTCTCCCCCTCCTTTGACTTTTCTTTTTTATCTCACAATATGGACTCACGTAGGAATAGCCACGATGATGATGATTCAGCCCCACAATTAAAATTTCCGCTTGCTTGACCTCTATCTTCCGCATGCATCAAACAATCGGCTACTGATCAGCAAGTGTCATCAGCATAGCAGGGGGCTTCACGGTGAATGCTTTGTCATCGTCCCACCAGTGAAGATACAACAGCTCCACCTTCGGTCAGCAGGGAGTAAAGATGTCTTCACCATGGATGCAGGGAAGCAGTAAACGCTGACTTCACCAGAGATTCTGACTTTGCTGCATGGAGAGATCGTCATGGCTTCGCTTCAAGGCTACTGCTTCGAGGACACCAGGAAGGAGCAACAAGGAAGTCACGGTTTGTAGGAACTCTTCAACGTCTCAGTGGTGGAGTCGAGCGGAGCGTGCAGCGGCGCGGAGGGTGGAAGGCAGTGATGCTAGCGGAAGGCAGCGATGTTGGTGGGCAGTTGAGGCGCGACGACTAAATGGTCGGTCGAAATTTAGGTGTCAACACTGATCATTGATAAAAGTCCAACCTTCATTTGTGCCCACATTCAAGTCAATAAATAACCGAGTGAGAAACCAAGTCCACAATACCTCAGACTCAACTTCTACAACTATCCAAGTTATTGAAAACATTTGATTGTTTCCATCTTGTCTAACAACAGCACATAACTACATACAATTCAATCCAGTCTTAAGGAAGCACTCATCCAAGCCTACGACACACCTACATCTTGCTAACCCCCCTTTTCAACTCATTCAAGCCCATGTAAAACCTCTCAAATACATTGGTTGCTGGTTGAACTCCATCTCAAATCTTCCATTCTTGCTAGCTCCCTTATACAACTAAGGGCTCCATATGGCTTTCTAAATTTTTTGTTTATTAAGGGTTAGGGAAAATCTTTATCTCGTATATATCTGCATTTCCGTAGCTGAATAAGTGAGTCTAGCTCTAATATTAGACATGTACTCACAAGCAAGTCGAGTAGAAGTGGCTTGCCTATTTATAAGGTCTCTATTGCAGTTATGTGGATTTCCAACTGTCATTATTTTAAAAGTTTTCTCATCTTGAACCCAATTGCTATACAACCTCCAACCACAACCATACACACACTTTGCTTCCATTCTTTTCTTTTGACTCCTTTACCCAAAAAAATGTCAAATCCATTAATCAGTGCATATTTTTGCAAAGCTACAATAAACTATACATGAGATTCAAATCTCTTGCATAGACTACAAACATTCTCGTTATGGTCACACATAGGATCATACCTATTAACCATTCATCCAATTGTAACGCTAATCTCTTCAAAATTATCAATATTAAGACCACTTAGAGGTTCATCATCCGATATTTCATCTTTCATCATCATCCCTACCTTCATGTGGAACAACACCATCCTCCTCCTACATTCTTACACCGATGGAACCATCAGGTAATTCTCCACTATCATCTACCTCTTCCATTATTGCTTCCCTAAAATATTTCCTCATCCTCCTTGTCTTGATCTCTTTGTCATCTGATATATATATATATATATTTCATCATCACACAAGTCTAATGAACCATCGTCACTGTCACTTTCATTATGTGAAAAAACACACAAAGTCATACATTGGAAACTAAAAACAATAATTAAATGTAAATGTACAACAATTGAATGAACTCACCATTATTTCTTATTCAACCTACAACACTTTAATTTTCCACGAGCAAACCGACGGCTGACATGGAATCCCAACTGGCCTTATCCTATTAACAAAGATAGAGCAAAAAATTGGAGATTTGAAGTCAAAGTCAAACTCACGACACTAATTAAATAGCTAGTAAGACAACAATAGCTTTAGTAATTGCGTAGCATAATAAGCAATTATGACACACTTCACATTGTGAAGAAGAGTTTCACACAACATCTTTTGATTAGAAACTCTAAAGAAAAGAATAAGTTTTGGCTCCTAATATGTAAACATGTGACAACCCATAGCTAGAGAACACATTTGAAATACATAGCCTTATGAACTAATCCGTTTGTTCAATGCCTTCCGATAACATAGGAGGAAGAAGACGAATAAGAAGAAAACCATCTATTCAATGCTGGCACACTGGTCATCCTCAAGGTCGGAGGTCTGAAATGGTTATATAATAACCGTGAGAACGAGTCTCAATAAGTAACACCTTAAACCTTATGAAGGCCAATGCGTACCTAGACAAGTCATACATGCAATCTAACCCACGACACAAAGAATTCACATCATTGAGCTTACCTCGCCATCAAATACAAGTTGACTCTGCACATTAGTCAAAACGTGATAATACGATAATAATAATTCAATAACATATCACAATCACTCAAACGACAATCACACTAGCACTTAATTAACCCAACCAATTCGATCACGCATTCAATTAGCTAATTCATTCACATTCAATTCGCATGCGTGGCCGAACAACTTTCCACGACCTCCCAGGTCCTTTCATACTGCTCGCGTCACTGCGCCTCAGACCCAATCTCACAACCCGCGCCACTATGCCTCAGGCTCAACCCTCAGATCAAGCCAAGCTCTATCCCGTGTAACCACGCCTCGGGATATTTTTCCCATTCCAATGACCAGTGTAACCACACCTCGGGTCTAATCATGCCTTTCTCGCCACACCCGCGTAATCACGCCTTAGGTTGGCAACCCTCCGATCAATTCGGGCTTTTCTCATGCACATACACCACAACACAATTCGTCATTCTCACAAGTCATATCAATCACACTCAAGGCATGCTCACCGCATCACAATACACCATCCAACGTGCCATACAAGTCCAAATCACATCACATCCCATCTCACTGGCCCATAAATCCGACATTCAAGCCGGTCACATACGAATATCAAATCCATCCACAAATGCCACCACTAGCCAATCATTGACCCACAAACGTCAGCCACTACCAAGCACTCAAAACTATCTCAATTCACCCAACAATTCAATTACATTCAAATCACACATTTCAGTAAATCAATTCTATCAAATTAGTCCTTAATCTACTCGGTCTACCCTATAAACAAGTCTAAAGATATCCATAGTCCTAAGTGAGGATTAGGAAGTCACTTACCTAAGTCCCAAGCCAATGGGGACCATGTAATGATGGGCAAAATGGCCAGTCGGATCGGCGTCGGGATCGGCGCGGCGGTCGGCAAATTGGTCGACCACGGGCAAAATCCTCAGCGTGGTCCTTGGCTACGGGCTTGGCCACGGCATTAAGACGGGCATGAGCACAGCGACGGGCATGCCCCGAGGACTCGGCCACGCCCGAGCATGACCTGAGTTGGCTAGCCGGTTGGCTGATTGGTTGGCTGGGCCGACGATGGCGCGGCCGAGGGCGACAACGACACTGGTTGGGCAATGGTGGCGATGGCTGGGATGACGGTGGCGAGCTGCTGGTATGCGGGCGACGATCGGGATAGCTGGGTATGCAGCAGTTGTGGGGACGAGCTCACTGCTCGCGCAAATAAGGAGAGGAAATGAGGTCAGTCAGGTTAGGGGCCCGCTGGTCAGACAACGCGATAGGGCGACGACGGCAGTCGGGGGTGGCACAGCGACGTCTTGGCAGTGAAGTGGAGCAGGACAGTTGGTTAGGCAGCACCGGGCCACTACAGGCGCGGCGGCGATCAGGCTCAGCGAGCTCGAGCTACGAGCTGGCACGGAGGAGAGTGAGAAAGAGAGAGCAGTCAGTTTGGGGCAATGGCTGGCAGGGCGGCAGAGCCAGACGAGTAGCCGGTGGTGGCGAGTTGCAGGTGACGATCGGAGGGTAGGGGTGGCATCGAATGGAGGTTAAGAGGAGCTGTAGAGGAGGAGGAGAGTAGGGGGCTTTTGTGGCAACGATACGGCGACGAGCGGGCAGCTCGAGGCGACAAGACGGTGAGCTGGCCGAGTGAGCTAAGGCTGGGACTACAATGGTCGTGCGAAGGAAGGAGCAGAGGTGTGGCCGGGAGGGACGAACGAGCCAAAAGGGAAGAAGAAGAAAAAGGAGAAGAAAAGAAAAAGGGAAGAGAGAGAAGGGGGGTAGGGTAGTCTGCATGGGGGCATGGTGGATGGGACATGTGCATGGAGAGGGGGGAGACGTGCGTACGAGAGAGGGGAAGGAGAGAGAGAGAGAGAGAGAGAGAGAGAGAGAGAGAGAGAGAGAGAGAGAGAGAGAAGGTCAACGCACTTAAGTGCGATCCAACGGTCGAAATTCAAATCCAAAAACGATCCTACAGTCCAAATTAATCCTAGAATATAATAAGGGACAAAGGCCAAAATAATTAAGTCAAACTACTCCGAGGGAGGTCTACTAGTCCAAATTTGCATCCAGTCAAAAACTCACTTTTCCACTATTCCTGGCAATATCGACGCTAGCGACGATAATATCGACACCGTCCAATTAATTTCATCTCAAAACTCCGAGAAATTCGACACCAAAGTTTGGGCTCTAAATAACAGCCAAATTTAATTGAGTACGATTCTAGCAAATTCCCAAAATTTTAAAACAATAACTGGGAGTGATAAGTTTCCGGGCGAGATTTTTACTATAAACACACTGACAAATTACACGTTTTATAATCCCAAAAATGGGTTGAAATTCAGAATGTTACAAGGGATGTGATTGAAAATGGATTAGCAGTACCAACTCAAGCTACTGCTCAACAAGAAGCTCAAGTTGCTGAGCTACAACTATTGTGTGTATGTCATGACCCTCCTAAAGATTATGGGAACATGTTTAGAAGTATTGCTCAAAAGACCGTCCAAATTGTTCACCGCAAGATGACAATCAAGATGATCCATCAATTAAGAGCGCGGGCTCTCTCAAGCCTATACCTTCCATGACATTTGGATTTAATTATAAGTTCTTTTTAAACCTAATGATTTCTAAGAGTCGCCACTAGCTATTAGACATTGGATAGAAACTAAATGAGACATGGAAGATTTGTCTCATTTCCTATGCAACCAGGGACTCTTCACCCAAGGACTTGATTATCCCCTAACTTGAAAGTTGTAATCTAAATGGTCATGCATTAATTTTACCAATTATGTCCCTAAGTCTATTAACATTGCTAAGTGATCATGCAAGTGATCTTGAGATGTTTATTATGATTCTAGACTAGCCCTAATCATTTGAGTAAAGAAAATTAACAAACAATCTATTGAAACGACGTGAATTAAACACCCAAGTATTTAAAAACTCAAAGTGAAAATGCGTATGAAAACTTGATACTCGTCAGGCAAAGAATACACATGGCCATGTTATAAGCCCTAGGACATGATCCCCTATGAGCTAAATTCAAACCAAGTTCATCTCCTGCTTAAAGGATTAATCTAATAAGACTAAATTTATCAAAAGTAACCCCCAAAAGAAAAACTAAAGGTTATGCTAACTAAATAAAACAAGGCTAAATCTATTACTAAAACCACACGACTAGGTCAAGACCTATCTCCAAGCCATTTTTTGAATTATACAACTTTATGAAATTTTGAATTTTTTTAAATATTTTAACATTATTCTAATCCAAAAATAGGGACTTGGGCTAGGCCCTGGGCTCAGTCCAAACATGGGTAGTTGTGGAGTTTTGTGGGCTTGAATTGAGAACATGAATTAGGCAACTCTAAAAAAGCCACTTCATGAAAATTTAAAAACTGTCCAAACATCCATAAACTAAGCCAAGCCCAAGTCCGCTTAACTTAAACCAAACCCAAATCTACTAAAACATAACCTTAAGCCCATCCCTAACTATAGCCAGAATTAAGCCCAATTTCCAGTGAGCCAATTTAAGCTCAAAGAACATCAAAACCTAATTAAGCTCACATGTTTTTCTATATTTTCTATCCCTTTCTACGTTAATGTCTTTTCCTTAACAAACTAGAAATGCAAATTCTGACTAAAACTCTTCAAACATACCAAGAAGAAACCATGTTGAAGTATTATCTCACATCGACTGATAACGTGCCCTAAATGCTCTTTATATTCACATGATACCACCATGTTAGAAAACCCAACCCAAAAACTTAAGCTATTAAGCGTAATAAGAACAGTTTCAGTATGGTTTGCTATGTTTTTTTGTCTTTCTTGGTGCCTTTTTTTCCTCAAAATCTGCAGGTTTTCCATGTAAGTTCCAACATGTAGCCTTAGTATGATACAACCTATGACAATGTTCACACTTCACAACCTCCTTAGATGTATCATTAAATCGAGAGAATGAACCAAATTTAGTAATAGTGCCAGCACGTATTTGCAGAGCAGATCAATAGTAGAGGGGTGAAGCATTGATGTCCTACAACTTTCTTTTGAGTGAACTAGGGTATAGAACTGTTCTAGAGTACGGAATGGAGACCCGCTACGGACTTGAACATGTATATGATCATATTCAAAATTCAATCCTGCCATGAAATCATAAACTCTGATCTTGTCCACATAGTTCTTGTAAGTAGCAATGTCTGCAGCATTAGTTGGGTGATAATCAGTATAATGATCTAGCTCTTACCACAAACTTCGAAGCTTAGCATAATATTGAGATATAGTCATCTCATTCTGAGTAGTGTCATGAACTCTTTTTTGAAGTTCATACACTTGTGCACCATTCCATTTGACCATAAGTATACCTAGCAGCCGACCAAATCTACGCCATAGTATCAAAAAGCAAATATCCTTTTGCAATATGTGGCTGCATCGAGTCAAGCAAAAAAGACATTACCAAAGAGTCATTTGAGATCCACTTGTCCTGAGTAGCATCTGATGTATCCGGCTTCATAGAAGTGTGATATCCTCAATCTGTCATCGCGTAATTACACATTGTTGGATTCATTCAGTCTCGTTTAGGCGCCAATCAAGAGGGTAAAGCCCATCTTACCACATTTGACCTTGATTGATTTTTAGAATATTGCACCTTAAAGTGCAGTGTGCTTGATTAGTATCCTATGATTGATTAACCTATAGTTTTCATTTAAATTCAACTCCTAGAAGCTTAGTTTGGGGACAGACCAAAATTTGGTCTTACTTCCCTAGGGTTGGTGCCATTTTGGCGAATGGAAGGGGGGAGAGACCAACTTGGTTGGTTTCTAGTTTGGTTACCTTGGTGAGTCCCTAACTAATTACATTTGTCTATTTCTAGTAGCTATGATTACCTTAAGAGTGAGACTTGATGGAGATATTTCTAGATGGCTTCTTGTCCATAAGTTTGCTTGGTTAGGAGCAAATTAAGGAGACTAGGCTAGGCTTGATGGTTGAGCCATTAATGCACTTGCATTATTGGGTTCTTCTTGCAAGACTAATTGTGGGAATCTTCTCATTTTCTCTCATTTCTCTCTTTCTCTCCCTCTCTCCCTTTCACGCCACCATCACCGCTGACCGCCGCCGCCGCCGCCGCTCGCCACTCACCATTGAGCCACCGTTCACCGCCACGTCATGCTGCCGTCCGCTTGTAGCTGTCCTCACCGTAGCCGCTGTGCCGCCTCGTCGCTGAGCCACTCACCACTCGCTAAGTTGTCGCTGTCCATGCCGTGCCAACCACCGCCTTGCTGCTGTGAGCCACTTATCTTCTGTGCCGCACTGCGCCGTCTGTGCCATCGTCTGAGCCGTTCACCACCGTCATCCGTGCCGTGTTGATGCTCGTTTGCCAACACCTTTCGCTCTTCGCCACCCGTAGTTTGAACGGTTTGGTAAGTAGTTCTTCTAATCCGTGGATAGGGCATTTTTCTACGCATGTTGGACTTCGGTTTATTCTTGTTTGAACTCATTCTATCGTGGGTATGGCGATCTTTTGTTAGGGATTGTCATGGATGGAATATGTTGAAATGGAAGGTTAGTGGGAACTGGCGATGGGTGATGCTAATGTTTGTCTTGTTTTGTTTTGCTCGTTCTAGGAAGAGGAAGCCATTTAACAATTTTGTAAGGTTTATCTTGTTTTCTTTTGCTCGTTCTAGGAAGAGGAAGCCGTTTAGCAATTTTGTAAGGTTTGTTCATGAAATGCTTCCGTTATTCCTATCCTTGTTGCTTGCTGGGTGGATTTATATGGTTCTCTAATGTATGTCTATGATGCGAGATCGAATGGAGGGTATGTGTTCGTATGATTGCTTGTTATTATAGAAGTCGCATATTGGCACATTGTTAGGAGTCTATAAGAAAATAACGTCGCATGACATCTTGCGTGTGTCCATTATTACAAGGTAACAATGCAAGTGCAGTGTGTGCAATTTCGCATGAAGAGGAGTTGTGGTTGTTCACGTGCGATTATTTTAGTGCATTTTTTATGTGTAGAAGTTAGATGTTCTAAGGGCGTGAGCATGAAACACTCTTGCATTGGCCTAAGTGGAAGATAATAATTGGCTTGAGTGATTGATATGCTTGCTTGATCACATCAATAGTTCCGTACTCGTATGTTTGCGAGGGACGATGTCCGATGGATTTCAGATGCCGTTCGCGGATGGATTTCGAAATGATGCTCTTAAGTGAATACCGTCTTCGAGTGAAGTAGACGTTGCCTTGCTTGATGGGACGGGACGATGCCCGGTCTCGTCGGGAGACCATCGACGCGAGTGTCGGTCGTGGTCATAAGCGGTCATAATAATCGGAACACGTATGGATGCATTGTGCATGAACTATGTAGTGTAACGTGTTTTTGATTACTATGTGTGATTGTTGCATGCCGATTAAAAGCAAGGCTTAGTGTATGATTGTTGATTGTGTTCTTGGCATGATTAAGATGGTGGGTGTCACGCCCCGACTCAAATCTAATGCTTTTCACACCTCACTTCCATGAGTTGAACGGTGCGACATCCCAGGAAATATGTTGCCAACTCAACGGTCTCGCATCAGAGTCAATCACGGCGGAAACAATTAATAAAACCAAGACAAATAAGTTGGAGAACACCAGAATAACTAAGCACGCCCAACCGCCATAATACTTAAAACATTTCATTACCACATATATTTACATCATCCATATATGAACATACTTACACCCTCTGCCATTCTTGAGTCCATAAATTCTACATGCACACCCACTACGATTACTTTAAAAACCATACACCAAAAGAGGCAAATACCCTATCTATCAAAAACAGTACTACACGAACACTAGCTCATCCCTTCCTCACTAGTCCTTGCATCCTCGGTACGGCGTCCATTGAGGGTGTACTTCCCGAAATTATCCTCGGTGTGCATGACTGTACTAAAATGTTCTGGTAGCGGCGGCGGCGACTGATTCCTTGTTTAGGTGAGTTATCTGAAATGATTTGGTTTATACAACTATGAGACACTTCTCAATAAGTTGCAACCTAAACCCTACCTAGGCTATCACGTACCTCCAGACAATCACAAAACATAATCACACGCACCAGATCATCACATAGCAAATAGTTCACATATTATTACAAGCATATGCAAATCTCATATTGTGCATTTATTCCGTTCTCATTATCACTCTTTCACATTCCTCGCCAGTGACCCGCGTTGAAGTACACGCCTCAAGTACACTGCAACCACTTATCACAACACTTCAGGGCTCGCGTTGCAGTACACACCTCAGCCCATGTCTCTTGCCCGCGTTACCGTATACGCCTCAGGCTCAACATCTACCACCTACGGCATAAACAACTGTCTCATTTTCACAATACTCCTTAGCCCGCGTTACTGTACATGCCTCAAGCCATGTCTCTTGCTCGCGTTACAGTACACGCCTCAGGCTCAACATCTACCACCTACTACGCAACCCGCGTTGAAGCACACGCCTCAGGCTCAACATCTACCACCTACTACGCAACCCGCGTTGAAGCACACGCCTCAGGCTGGCAGCCTTCTGGTAATACCGAGAATCATCCCGCATTGAAGTACACGCCTCAGGATGGCACAATTCTCACAATCTCACATACCATACCACATTCACTCTATTATTCATGCACATGCTTAACAATCATTTGCCACATTCAATTGGCCAATCACACATGGCCCGTGTACGCATCGATTCACACACAATTCATGCTCAATAAGCATTTGACATGGCCAATTTAACAACTAATTCAGTCCGGTCCACGCGTGCACATAATCAAGCACATTTCAATCTATCAAATCACGGTTCAATAAACACACAAGGCTGCTCATGGGCCCACAAACACAACCATGTTCATAGGCATAATTTCGACATTTCCAACCATATTAAACACCACAATCCAGCCATACTACCACACACCAAACCGACACCATTTGTCCTTAAATCGAGCCCTAAGCTCGCCAATTCCATCCTACAACATCCGACACTCTATTCAGCCTCACTCCAACCTCGAAACATCCTCATTTCATCCTCAAATCAACTCATATAATACACATTCAAGCCTAAATTCTAGTCACGAGGCAGCAACTATTTAACCTCGACATCCTTACCATTCCGCTCATAAAAATAAACATCCAAAGAATCGGAGTAAAATTGGGCAGTTTACACAGTGACCAAAATCCCATCAAAATAAATAGTAAAAGAACTCCAAAAATTCTAAAATTTGGATATATTACGTATAACATCTTACTAAACATTTTCCGTGCGGAACTCGAAACCCAGTTCCAACTGTAAACACCTCTTTTGGTCACTTGAAGTCAGATGAAAATCAACTCGCTCTAATAGACCGTTTTGTCCTCAAAATTCATTTCTTTCAATACCCAAATCACCTTGAAAAGCCTTGAAATTTTTATATGTCATAGAAAAGAAAGTCACCAACAACTTTTGTCTAGGAGATTTATTCAAAATACGCTGGAAAATTTTATAAAAATTCAGCAAGACGCGAAGGTCGGGATGAACAGTATTCCGAGCAGTTCTAATATGGTCTGAAAATGGGTTTTCGTACTACCCAACTGGCCTCCAAAATTTCCAAATTTAAAATATGTTATACTCCAAGATGTTGGGAGCAACTTTCATGAAGAAAACTTTCTTAAATTCAGCCCACAAAATTCTCTACAAATATAGCAAATCGAAGACGTACAGTAACCGCGAATCCGCGATTCACACCGTACTTCACGGATTCAAACCCGAATTGATTTCTACCAAATTTCAACCGTCAAAACTCATTCCCAAACGTCTAATCCAACACGCAACAACCACTAACAGCCATGATCAGCCACCAACAACCATGATCAACACCTTAATCAACCTCTAAATCACCTTAAACCGCATCCAAACGAGTTCGATAATACTCGATGTCCTAGGCATGGGTTAGATTACGACTTACCCAACTCTAGACTCATGTGGCTAGAGTGAAACGGGTGCGATCGGCGTGGCGATGCGGCTCGACGGTGGCGATCCGATCGGGCAGTGACCGGCGTGTGACGGCTCGGCGAGGGGAGGGAGCTGGCTCAATGGGTGAGGGAGAGGGAGAGAGATGCCGTGAGATGAGAGAGAGAGGAAATGAGGAGAGAAAGAGAGGTCTTGACTCAAATAGTGAAAATTGGACCAAAAGTGGCAAATTACAATCTTGCCCTTATCTAATCTTTTCAATCAATGGCCCAGATTCGATTTTATCTCGAAACTGACGGCCGAGATCGAATCTTACTAAAAAATATCCAAGGGTATTTTGGGAATTTCATAAAATTCTAAGGGCAAAAATGTCCAATTAAAATTTTAGGGCAAAATTACCTAAATGCCCTTCCCTCTTAAAACATACCCTTTATTAATTCCTAAGGGTATTTTGGTCACTTTCTCAATTTCTTGCCCAATTTGAATTTTTTTGAAGGATTCGAGCACACTCAAAAATTGCATGTGTCCTCAGCAATGTCATCCTAAAGTCCCATTGTGACTTCCTAATTTCTGATGTCTAATTTGGGCTAAATTCAATAATTAAATTTTATTAAATGCAACTCGAGCGTTTCTCAAACTAACGGGTGGCTTATTGGGGAAATTCGCATATTCTACCCGTGACTGACAATAAATCGAGTCACGTGCAAGTTTGTTCGGTACGTGTCGACCTTGGTTGACACTAAAATCGCGATGATCAATTACTAGATCTGAGGGGTACGATCATTTGGTATAGGTTTAGAGTCATTCGTCAAGTCATTTTGTGGTCCAGCGGAATCACCCGCGATCCACTACTAAGATAGCTACGAATTGATCCCTGACTACCCTTAAATCGGTCAACAGTGGCTCAAAATATCACCTCAGCAATTTCATGGTCGAAAATCAATTCATGATCGAATTTTTTTTAGTCGTGCGAATTTAATTTCCCCTATTAGCCTTTCCCTATTGGTTAGCATCCCAGGAATGATCAGTTTCGGACGAGAATTTACTACGATTATATTTCATAAAACTCAGTATTTTATAAATCCCTAATGGATTAATCTTCAGGATGTCATAGTGGGTTTACTCTTCGTATTTCCGAGGCGAGGTTTCATCCTACTTGTTGTTTTATCTTACTCGAGGTTTAGAGGTTCTACTTATTGAGTTTTACTCATGTGTTGTGGCTTAAACATTTTCAGGACCTTAGGATAGATACGCGGATAGTGCATTTAGTGTCTCGGTCAACCAAGACGTAGAAATCGTCAAGTACATGGCATCGCGGACGGACACGGTGTATGAGGAGTACACAATGACCATTTGGGTCGACAAGGGACTTTCAAACTTGATTCCCCATCGCTTTAAGGTATGGTATGTGTGGTTCGGGGGTGAATTTTGGGGGCCTCTTCGTGGCTTTGACGGACCACAGGGTGCACCGGGTGCAATCCCGTGGGATCCCGCCACATCAAATGTCCTTGATGGTCTTGTTAGCGACCTGGAGTTGGACCCAGATTATGACCCCAACCCTAAGCCATAGCATACTCGAGCATGGTGGAGTCATGTTCTTTTTTAGGAGGCCTTCATAGATAGATGAGATAGATCTAACCCCGACCCCTTTGATCGAATCGGAAAAAGGCCCATTGTAATGGATTTGTATTTAACTAACTTACGATTATTAATGATGCATATATATATCAAGTGTGTTTTGTCTACGTGTTTTCCTTGCGATCCCGCTTGTTGTGGTTGAATGGGTGTTGTTTAAGTATGCTTCCGCATGTGCTTAATTGAAAGATAAAAATGACGGATCGACGACGCCTCCTGAGGTGTCACATTTCAATGACCAAGGCGGTTGTCGCGTGCTCGAGGCTCGAGAGGATAGGGTACGGGGCGTGACAGAAGTGCCATTGATATGTCCTGTAAGCTTATAGCCTGTAATGGTCAAGAATATAAATCGAGACCATATCAAATAATTTGTACCATCAAGCTCCACAGAGATCATAGCGAAAGTAACATAATCTATAAGGCCATCTCCTGTAGGTGGAGGGTTCTCAACTAAATCGTTAGACATTATGTCTCTGGTAGTAGGCTGAAATTATCCTCCAAAAAAATCAACTAAAGCATATTAAGGGAAGAAAAAAAATCGATTTTTTTAAGGCTTTGAAAACCTGAAAAAAAAATTGATGATTCTAATTTTTCCCAAAGAATCTGAAAAAAAAAATACGGTGGTCCACAAATTGTAGTGCTTTGGGCTTCACACACGAGAGAATTGTAGGCCAATGGCAAGGCAGAAACAACTCCCGACAAGAAGATCCAAAAAAATCTCCGAAGAGGTTGAACCACCTATTACTGACTAAGAAGTTTAGGGCAGACACTAGATTCAAAGAATCATCTCATTAGTGCCACCTTACACTGTGAAAGAAAGCAAAAGAGAAGATGAGAAGGAACTGCGGTGGGAGAGAGTGAAGGCGTGAAGAGAGAAGAAAGAAATGTTGCATAGAGGAGAGATCAGGGTTAGGGTTTCAATTCATATTCGGCTTTGATACCATGTTGAGAGAAAAAGACTGAACTGATTGCTTGATTAAGTCTATGTAACCCCAAACTATCTATTTATCATAAAGCCAAAATGCCAAAATTACAATATTATCCTTGTTAGAGTAGAATTATCTTTATTTTGTAGGTTTTATTCCTTTTTACATATATAAGGGCATTATGGTCATATACAATTCATATTTAATATAAATATATCGTGATGGGTGTAGGGTTTCTATTATACACATAAACCAAGAGCCTCTTTCTTGGATTTTACAATCTCTTTCTTTCTCTCTTCTTCTGCTCTCCTTTTCTTCTCACTTCCTTCTTTTCTCTCGTTATTTTTCTACGGGTTCTCCAATCAGCTTAGTAACATGGTATCAGAGCACGATTTGACTACCTAATTCCTTGGTCCTATTGCTAGTTTGAGAGTCCCTTAATAACCCTATTCCTTCTCTGGTGTGTAGCCACCTAAAGCTGCAATTTTTACCTATTTTCTCTTCAAGTCCCGATACATATACGATCAGGAGAACTCAGATTTATCAGGTTTTGTTTGTGACAATGGATTACAACACTTCCTAATCGGCAGATTCAAGGATCAGGGTATTTCGTTGATTATGCAGCCTATATTTATAAGATTTCAGCATCCCTTTGTTTGATTGATGGAGCCAATAGCATCTGATTATATGTTGGTATTGCTGTTTTATTTCTTGCACTGAAGTTTTGGCCTTTTTGATCGGTGGTAGATATATTTATATTGAGATTTTCACCATGAATGGCACTAAGTCTTCTACGGACAGCGTCAATGTTCAAATTACCACCATTAAATTGAATGGATCCTCCAATTACTTGCTATGGGTTCAAGCTGTGAAAGTTTATATTAATGCCAAAGGGAAACTTAATTATCTTACTACAAAACCCCCTACTGAAAACTCTAAAGACTATAGTGACTGGATGAGAGAGAATGATACACTTTTGGTGTGGTTATGGAATAGCATGGAACCATCCATTACTACTAATGTCATGTTCTACACAACTGCCAAAGGAGTATGGGATGATCTTATGGAGAGTTACTCACAAGACAAAAACATGTCTAGAGTCTATGAGCTCTATGAGAAGATCTTTAATTTTAAATAGGGGGACAAGTCTCTTGGGGAGTATTATGGTGCTTTGAAAGGCATGTGGGAAGAACTTAATCTTTATTAGCCCATCACTACTGATCTTGAGACACTAAAGACATAATGAGCTGAATTTCAGGTGGCCAAGTTTTTATTAGGCTTGAATGCTGACTTATAGCCTATGAAGAGTCAGCTTCTTGTTGGAGAGAGAGTTCCTTCTATGAATGAAGCATTTTGTCGGATTCAGCGCATTGTCCCTCCGTCTTCTACATCATCTAAAGATAATTCAGGATTTGTGGCTGGTAGTGGTGTTCATGGTCATGGTGGAAGGGGGAGGTCGCGGTCGTGGTGGTGGATGTAGTGGACAAAATTCCGATTGAGATAGCCATCAGTGTATATATTGCGGCAAATCTGGTCATATTGTTGACACATGTTAGGCCAAGCATGGCAAGCCTGAGTGGGCTCAGCGATTAGTTACTGCAAATGTTGCTATGTTTGAAGGGAGTTCTGGAAATGTGTCTTACAGCAACACGAATCCATCTATCCCAAGTGGGTGTAGTTCTTCTGAGTCTGTGTCTCGGGATGATATGGTCGCACAACTCATCGAGCGTGTCCAACAACTGGAGGCTTCCAATTTCTCATCCACTGCCACTCTTGCACATACAGGTAACATGGCCTTTTTCTCTACTTTGTCTCTTGGCACCTCTTGGGTCATTGACTCGGGAGCTTCTAGTCATTTGATGGGTAAGCAAGAATTATTTTCTTCCCACCATAGCTCTAGTCCTTCACCTGAAGTTATTCTAGCTAATGGTTCCTCTACTCAAGTGGTTGGATCAGGAGCTGTTTCACTTACACCATCCTTGTCCTTGTCCTCCGTTTTACATGTTCCCCAACTTCCTTTAAATTTGTTATCTGCTAGTCAGTTAACTGAAAATCTTGGTTGTTTTGTTACATTTTACCCCTCCTATTGCATTTTTCAAGACCTTCAGACAAAGAAGAAGATTGATGGAGGGCATGAACATGATGGACTCTATTATCTGGATGGTGTCTCCACTGCTGACGCCAATGGTGTCATGCCTCGACCTCCTCGAATTGCGATCATCCGCCTTTGGTCTTCTTTAATGCAATGCTCCCAGGATGTATTGCCGACCCAATACACACAGAGGATAATACACATACGGAAGCACGTATATAATTATCTATATATACACTTGTACACTAAAGATAACAACCATGGATAGAATAACTGATAAAGATCGATTTTGAAAAGCAAACTTATTACATTGCCATAAAAATATTTACAACTCATATGCACATGTATACAACAACTATGCCTTAAACACACCACACTATTAAATATCAAAATCTGATACACAGCAGCCATTACAACAAAAAGGGACATTGGCTGGGAAAGGGTTTGGTTAACTATGAGTTAAGATAAGGTCGCCAACAAAAAGTGTCAACTGGCAGTTGAGGGTCAGGATGGAAGCTAAGGCATCCAATCCTAGTGGGATCCCAAGGAATTGTTCCCCGAACTCTCCTAGGTCTCAGACTCCTCCTGAGAGCTTTCCTGGGGTTCGGACTCCTCCGAGTCCATATTCAGTGCTGCAGCTCATTCATCCTCTGAATCTGGCTCCAACTCGGGATCTAGATGAAGTCCCAACTCCTCGTCACTACCTACTTCCGCAACTTCTCCATTCTCAACATCATTGACGTCCATGGCTTCCGGTAAATCATCGTCGTTCACCCATTCATCTTGGTCTTCAGCTACCGCCAGGGGTTCATAATCTACTACGGGGTCATAGGCCTCCCCTATCAGTTCGTCTTGGGGATCAATCACCTCGCCATCAGCAATGATCAGCGCCATCAAACCATGCTCGTCTAAAGGTGACTCAAATGTCCTAAGAGATCTACCTATGTTTCCATGGTCATCCCCGATACACCAAGCAATATACTCTTAAGTATGATCAGCGAACTCTCCAACGTCTACGGAAACCACGGATCGGTATCTTATGTAAGCTTCTCCATTTCCCGAAGGAAAAACACTCATTAACCTCTCAATCTGTGTCAAGATTCCAAAAAGTGGCGGCGGCTGCGGCATCTCAGGGATGAGGGTATGAAAGTTTGGTTTAAACACCAATAAGAACACTTCTCAGTGAGTAAGACCCCTAAACCTAGGCTAGGTTAACGTACGATCTCCTGACCCATAAAAACAACGTCAAACACATACAATGACCTAGGCCCTCGGCCTAGATTGATAAATATACTGACCCTGCAGGTTAGACAATCAATATAATATAATCACAGCACAATTGTGACATGCCTCGTGATACGCACGTCACACGCATGCCCACTTTTCATCATGCTAATACCTCAAATCATACGCCGAATCTCAAGCATTGATACGATAACTAGTACAATTAAGTGCATGCAAATGCCAATCATGTGCCATAATTTCATTTTCAAGACACACGGCACACTGGCTTGATGTTCATTATCATTATTAATATTCGACCCGAAGGCCAAGATCCGAAGACCACGACCCGAAGGCCCGACCTGAAGGCCAATTCTACACTTCACGGCCCGCATATAGCATATTTGGCCCAGTGTCTCTAGCCCGCGTAGAAACGCTCTAGGCGCAACACCGATCTCCTCACCGACAATATCGTCTTCCGGACGAACCGGGCATGACCCAAAGGCCGCCACGATCCAAAGACCTTATTGTGATCACACAGCACACGGTCAATTTTATCTAAACCCGGCGTAAACGCATTGGGCAATTGTGGTGATCACATGCTCATGTCAGGCATGCATTCCTGCATAACATCAATACACGTCTCATTCTTGACATACGAAATGCGTGACAAGGCAATGTCGTGCAATACATCATGAGCATCAATTACGCATAGGCACTCAATCAATTCTATATTATCACACAGTGTTCAATTGGCTAATTGATACCGTATGGCCCAAAATATATTTTATAATCAACAATCAATTCATCTATATTCGCATGTGGCACGGTAACATTGAAATTGACCCCAAACAAACGCCAAACAACACCAATTCAATAAACCTGGGCAACCTCAACCATGCACTAGCAATTCTCGCAATACAATAAATTCCGGCTCATCTCTCAGTCCTGTGAGCGATCGTCATTTTCTCAATTTGGACTTAATAATTATTCATAATGATCCCATTAAATTACTTGGAATTTATGCTCACTAACCAAACAGCATTTCAATTCAAAACAAGTACTAATAGTGCCTAACCCAGTCCAGAATGTACCGATAACACCTAACCCGGTCTAGAAAAATGTACTGCCAGTTCTAATCAGGGTTTAGGAATTATACTCACTTAATTCTAGGCCCACGACAACGACGGAACGACGATCGATTACTGGTGAACAGTAAAACCGGAGGCGTTCCCGGCGGACTGTACAGACAGTGTACGGACACCTGTACGAACGGTGGTGGATGGCGACGTACGGCGAGGCTAGACAGCCTTGTGGTGGCGGTTCGGCCGTTCGAACTTCGGCGAGGCTCCGGCGGTGACTTGGCCAAGAGAGAAAGGGAGAAAAGAGAGAGAAAGAGAGGGAAAGAGAGGGAGGCGGCTGAGGGTGGCAAGGCTAGTGGCTGGTGGAGGCCAGACGGAGCAGCGGCGGCGGCAGTGCCGACGGACGGTGGCCGGCGTAGCTCCGGCAAGGCGTGGCCAAGGGAGGAAGAGGGAGAGAGAGAGAGAGGGGGGCTGGTCTGTGAGCTGTTGGAAATGAGGGAGGAGAGAGAGAGGACCGGTCAAATAGGGGGGCTGATCCGCCACGTGTCGCCGATTAGACCGTTTGACGATTTTACTCTTCGATCCGATGATCCAAAACCCTTCAGCCTAAATACTTGAGGGGCAAAGTGGTCAAATGGCCCAATAATGCAACTGGTAACACACCAAAATATCCCAAATGATACCCAAAAAATTCGGACCAAAATACCCCTAGGGGCAAAACTATCCTTTTTCCGGTCCCAAGTCGAAATTCCAATTTTTAGCCAAATCAATCCTTTATGAGTGTGACCAACCTAATATGGCATCGGAATCGTGAAAATAGCTTCTTAAGCCTTTAGAAATCGACTGCGAAGTTTTGGGAATAAAATAATATTATTTTTTACTTCCGAGCCAAAAGTCCAATTTTCGATCGAAACCACTCCCAATGAGCGTGGCCACTCCAAAATAACACTGGTCTCGAAAAATTATCTCATACGGCCTCAAAATCTCAACCCGGCATTCCAAGGGCAAAACCGTAAATTTTCATTCCCGCACCGAAATTTCAATTTTCAACCCTACACGCTCAAAATGAGCGTGGCCAGCGTAATATGACGTCAGATTTCCAAATTTAGTCTCTTAAGCTGTCGAAAATCGATATTGAAATTCGGGCCCAATTTCGTAATCAAAACTCGCTTAATTTCCAAGTTTAGGGTCTCTCACTAACGGGTGGCTGTTTAGAATATACGCGTATCGACCTAAGATTATCCGAGTCACGACGGTCCCGTCCTTTGAGAGAATGAGAAATAATCACTAGCCCCAAGAATCACGATCATGCGGTTCAGGCTCAGGATTAGTTGGCCACGTATACTTTCGGTTTTGCAGACTCACCTGCGATCCGATTGCACATCGTTGGCCTTGGCCAACTCAATCCGTCGCCTTTCCTAAGATCGGTTCAAATATCTTCTCATTACCTCTCAAGATCGATATCTGATTCGCGATTGGGTCATTGATCCACGTACCACTTTCTAATTAGCCATACTCTAATGGTTAGTATCCCGAGAGTGATCAGCTTTGGGTGAGACTTACTAAAATGAAATGCGAAATAATGCCGATTTCATTGATCCCGAAATTACATCGAAATTCGGGCTGTTACAAATGGTCTAGCTACTAGCCCTATTACCCCCCTGTTATGGCATTCCCATTTAGGGCATTTATCTTTATTTAAGTTACAACAAATAATTCCCAAGTGTAAATCAATTTCTACTCTTGGGTGTGAGGCTTGTGTGCTTGAGAAACATCATTGTAGTTCTTTTCCTAGTCGTAGTGATTCTCGTGCATCTACTTTATTAGAACTTGTTCATTCGGACATCTGGGGATCTTCCCGTGTTGCTAGTAGAAATGGTTTTAAGTGCTTTGTTACTTTTGTGGATGATTATTCTCGTCTAATATGGCTCTATATGCTTCATGATCGTTCTAAATTTTTACATGTTTTTCAATTATTTCATCGTGAGGTTACTAATCAGTTTAATACATCCCTTAAAATTTTGCGAACAGATAATGCTCTAGAATACTCACAAAAATCAATTTCTTTATTTTGTTCTAATCTTGGCATTATACATCAAACAAGTTGTATTTATACCCCTCAGCAGAATGGTGTGACCGAGAGACAGAACTGTCACCTTCTAGAAGTTGCTCGTTCACTCTTGTTACATATGCATGTCCCAAAATCTTTTTGGAGTGATGCTGTCCTTACTGCTTGTTACCTCTTAAATCATATGCCTTCCACTATCCTCAATCAACAGTCACCAATCAGTATTATTTTTCCTGACAAGCCGTTATTTCCTCTTACCCCGTGTGTCTTTGGGTGTGTTTGCTTTGTCTATAATCTACGACCTGGTGCTGATAAACTATCCTCTCGTGCTACTAAATGTGTTTTGTTGGGGTATTCACGTACTCAAAAGGGATATCGGTGTTGTGATCCTATGACTTGTACCCAATATGTTAGCGTTGACGCTACTTTTTTCGAGGGTACACCATACTATTCTACTGAGGGTAAAGAGTTTTCAACTGACATTATAGCTGATTCTCCTATTCCACAACTTATTCCCTTAGATTCCATTAGTCCTTCCGTACCTCCTCCTTTGCAGGTATATCAGCAGCGAAAGCAGTCTACGGCACCACTAGTCTCTAACTCTTCTGTGCCCTCCGTTCAATCTCCCTCCTTGTCTCTTGGTCCGAACGATCTTCCGATTGCCCTTCGCAAAGGTACTCATTCTTGTACACAAAAATCCTTTTTTGCTTACCCTATCGAGCGCTATGTGTCTCTTTCACATCTTCCTCCTCCATTACATGACTTTGCTCTATCATTACATACTTGCACAATTCCTACTTCTACCACTGAGGCCTTGTATCATCTCGAGTGGAAGAGAGCTATGGATATAGAAATGGAAGCTTTGGTGTCCCGCCAAACGTGGTCTTTGGTTGATCTTCCTCTTGGGAAAGATGTGGTGAAGTGTCGTTGGGTGTACACTATCAAGTATAACTCGGATGGCTCAGTTGAGCGTCTCAAAGCTCGACTCGTTGCTAAAGGTTTTACTCAAACTTATGGAGTGGATTATTTTGAGACTTTTTGCCCCGTGGCACGTCTCAATTTTGTTCATGTTATTATTTCTCTTGCCGTGAATTTTGATTGGCCATTATATCAATTGGATGCCAAAAATGCTTTTCTTTATGGTGATTTGTCTGAAGAAGTATATATGGAACAACCTCCTGGTTATGTTGCCCAGGGGGAGGATCGTAGTAAAGTATGCTGGCTACATAAAGCCATTTATGGGTTGAAACAATCTCCTAGAGCATGGTTTGAGAAATTCAGTTCAGTGATTTCCAAGTGTGTTTTTCACCAATGTTATTCTGATCATTCTGTTTTGTTCGCAAGGAGTCAGGAGTGGTCATTCTTGTTGTTTATGTGGATGATATAATTGTCTTTGGTAGTGATGCGATCGGAATTTCTGAGGTTAAATCTTTTCTTCAACAGCAATTCAGATTAAAGACTTGGGAGCTCTTAAGTATTTTCTAGGTATTGAAGTTTTACGAAGTAGGAAAGGTATTAATTTGTCTCAGCGAAAGTATGTTCTTGATCTTTTATCTGAGACTGGTACACTAGCTTCCAAGCCAGTTGATACTCCTATGGATCCAAATCAAAAGTTTGGAGCTGATGATAGAGATGATATTGAAGATAAACATCGGTATCGGCGTCTAGTTGGGAAACTAATTTATCTTACTATATTTCTTTTGTTGTTTTTGTGGTGAGTTAGTTTATGGAATCACCCAAGAAGGTTCATTGGGATGCTGTTTGTCGCATTCTTCGACATCTTAAAGGCTCTCCTGGTAAGGGACTGATTTATAAACCGAATGGTTCTTCCACCTTAGTTGGCTATTCTGATGCCGATTGGGCTGGGTCAAAGTGTGATCGGCGGTCTACAACTGGGTATTGCACCTTTCTTGGTGGTAATTTGGTTACTTGGAGAAGCAAAAAATAGACTACCATTGCCAGATCTAGTGCAGAGGCTGAATATCGTGCTATGGCACAAACTGTGGCTGAATTGCTGTGGTTGAAATCTCTTCTCCAAGAGCTTGGGTTTTCTATTAATCATCCTATTGATATGATGTGTGATAATCAAGCAGCTATTTATATTGTTGGAAATCCTATTTTTCAAGAGCGAACTAAGCATATAGAAGTTGACTGTCACTTTGTTTGTGATGCTATGAAGCAGAAGTTGGTTGCCACTCCTTACATTGTCTCTAGAGATCAGTTTGCTGATATGTTCACTAAAGCATTGTTTCGTCCTGCCTTTGTTGCTGGTTGTTCCAAGCTGGGCATGGGTGACTTATATGCTCCAGCTTGAGGAGGAGTGTTAGAGTAGAATTATCTTTATTTTCTAGGTTTTATTCCTTTTTACATATATAAGGGCATTATGGTCATATATAATTCATATTTAATATAAATATATCATGATGGGTGTAGGGTTTCTGTTACATACAGAAACCAAGAGCCCCTTTCTTGGATTTTACAATCTCTTTCTTTCTCTCTTCTTCTCCTCTCCTTTTCTTCTTGCTTCCTTCTTTTTTCTCGTTATTTTTCTGCGGATTCTCCAATCAGCTTAGTAACAACCCTTATTGCTGCAATACATAAAATAATAAAGGAAATAGACAAATATGCCCCTATTAGCCAAGTATTCTCAACAAACCACCTCAATCAAAGCTCGCTACACCAACACATGAACGTATACATCTCACCATCAACTAAAATGTACCCATCACCGGTCCCCCTACCATCGATCACCCCCGGTCATCAACCGCCACTACTCTTGCATAGGACACAATTTCGGAGCAAACATACATGAAGCAGAGAAATTCTTAACAACATATTCAGTAAATCCACAATGAATTCTATGATTCATTCACAAAGGAAAGATCTCGAAGGAGTCAATGATAGATAAGAGTGTATGGAATTGATGTCAATTATTGCATGTAAATGTAGGATAAATTACGATAGCCACAAAGGCCCAAAGGACAAGCCACTAGCCAAGGATTAAGACCAGGATTGATGGAGTTCACCACCAAAGCTTAAAAGGTGAAGCACCTGCTAAGAATAAAGGACTTCGAGATAGCAGAAGCTCACCACCAGAGCCTAAAGAACGAACTACTACCCAAGGATAAAGCGTTTCTTGGGTGACCACCAAGGTATAATCCACTTTTCACGGATAAAAAAATCGAGATAGAAGAAACTCACCGTCAAGGTCTAAAGGAAACTCCACCGGCCAATGATAAAGGTTTTCTTTGCTCATCACCAAAAAAGAATCCACTTTTTAAAGATAAAGAAATCGAGGATAGAAATTCACTCACACATAGGAAAATCTCATTTATTCATCTACTCAAGTCTTTATGTTCTTTTACAATGAGATTACACCTCCATTTATAGAAATATTGTTAAACAAAAGAGAATGCTCTTTGAATTCCCAAAAATCGAGTAGATTCTTCAAAACTAGAACCGCTCTTATCTAACAGGTCCTGAAACCACACCTTTATCTGATAGGTCTTGAAATTGAGTAGATTCACCACCAAACGAAACTTGGAACCTACCCGCTGGAATAGATTCTTCATTTTTTGGAATTTGAAACATACTATACATACCTTGGATGTAACAGCCCGAATTTTGATGTAATTCTGAGATCAATGAAGTTGATATTATTTCGCATTTTTTTTTAGTAAATCTCACCCAGAGCTGATCACTCTTGAGATACTAACCAATAGAGTATGGCTAACTAGAAAGTGGTACGTGGATCAGGGACCCGATCGCGAATCGAATACCGATCTTGAGAAGTAATGAGAAACTACTATGAACCGATCTTAGGAAAGGCAACAGATTGGGTCTAACCAAGGCCAACGATGTGCAATCGGAACGCAGGTGATTCTGCAAGACCGAAAGTACACGTGGTTAGCCAATCCTAAGCCTGAACTGCATGATCGTGATTCTTGGGGTTAATGATCGATTCTCATTCTCTCAAAGTACGGAACCGTCGTGATTCGGATAACCCCAGGTCGATACGCATACATTCTAAACAGCCACCCGTTAGTGAGAGATCCTAAAACTTGAAACCGAGCAAATTTTGAACACAGAATTGGGCCCGGAATTGGATATCAATTTTCAACGGCTTAAGAGACAAATTTTGGAAAATCTGACGTCGTATTACGTTGGCCACGCGCATTTTGAGCAAGCAGGGTTAAAAATCGGATTTTCGGTCCGGGGTCAGAAAATTATGGTTTTGCCCTCGGGAAGCAAAATTGGATTCGGGGGCAGTATCAGGTTAATTCTCAAAACGGACGTCATTTTGGAGTGGCCACGCATGCCGGGAGTCGTTTTGGACCAAAACAAGAATTTCGAAAAAAATTGGAAAATAATATTATTTTATTCCCGGAACTTCGCAGTCGATTTTCGGAGGCTTAGAAAATGAATTTCGCGATTTCGATGCCACATTAGGTTGGCCACGCATGTAAGGAACGCGTAGGTGCGAAAATTGGAATTTCGCCCCGGGGCCGGAAAAAGGACAGTTTTGCCCCTCGCCCGGTTCAGGTCCGAATTTCGGGGTGTAGGTTCAGGATATTTTCAGATATTTATCAGCTGCATTATTGGCCCTTTTGACCTTTTTGCCCTTGATTTTTGGATAGGGACGAATTAGGACCGTTAGATTATGGGCGTTTTGGTCATTTTTCGCGGATCGGCGACACGTGGCACTTGGGGGCTGTCATATTTGACTAGATCAGACCTCTCTCTCTCTCCTCCCTCATTTCCAGCCTTGATCAGACCGGTTTCCCTCTCTCTCTCCCAAAACTCTCTCTCTCTAGGTTCTCCTCTTGGCCGAGCACTGCCGGAGCTCCACCGGCCATCGTGGGCCGCCGCCGGCGACGCTGCTGCCTCCCCGCACCTCTACCAGCCCTCAGCCTCAGCCTTGGCCCAGCTCAGCCCCCTTTCTCCCTCTCTTTCTACCCGTTTCTCCCTTTTTCTCTCTCTCTTCGGTTCTATTTTTAGGCTGCCGGAGCTTCGCCGGAGCTCGAACGGCCGAACCGTCGCCACAGGGACGTCCAGCGACGCCGTACGACGCCAACCGTGTCCGGCCGTACAGTGTCCATACGGTACTGTTCATCCGTTCGTATGGCATTGTTCATCACCTTCTCGTTCGGCCGTCGCAGCCGTCACCGGCGTCTTGCTGGCCACCGTTTCCCCCTGTCCGTACAGTGTCACCCCGTGAACAGTATCCCCGTGAACAGTACGCGTCGCCGGGAATTCCGCCGCCGGTTTCACTGTTCACCAGTGATCGGCCGCCGTTCCCCGTCGTCGTGACCTTGGATTAGGTGAGTAAAATTCCTAAACCCGGATTAGGACTAATAGTGCATTTTTCCGGATTGATTTAGGTATTATTGGTGAATATTTCAGACTGGGTGGATGACCGATTAGTGAAAATTATTATCGGGAAAAATTTAGTGGATTAGTGAGAATTATTTGGGGAGGTTAATTGGATTAAACGATCAATTTTAGGATCCCATTGGAAATTATCGGGTGTGCCCGGGTCGACTGATTGCATGTAATTCGTGCTTGATTGTGATTGATTGCGTACTACCATGTCGCATGTTGTGTGGCTAATTTTTGTGGAGTGCGATTGGCCACTGTTTGGCTTGCAATTAATTATTGAATTGTGAATCGCACGTTGGGCCACACGATATTAATTGGGCCAATTGAACACGTGTTGTGATATGGAGTGTTTGAATTTAATTGGCGCTCATGGTGCATTGCATTGCATAACATGGACACGCATTGTGTATGCCGAGAGTGAGGCATGTGATGAACTTGTGCGAGAATGCGTGTCTGCCATGAGTATGTGATCACCTAAAATACCCTGAAGCGTTATACGCTGGGTTAAGATAATAATGAGTTGTATGATCACCTAAGGACCTTCGGGTCGTGACCTTCGGGTCGATACCGTCCTCATGCACTTTGAAGCAGGACGATGCCCGGTACGTCCGGAAGGCGACCATCCTCATGCACTTTGAAGCAGGCTCTGGTTCGCAAGGAGAACAGTGTTGCGCCTCATGCACTTTGAAGCAGGCTAGACACACCGGGCCGTGAAAAAGTGATGACTCGAGTCGTAATAAGAATAATAATTTGGGCAAGTGTGCCAGTGTGGGCCAGTGGGCCGAAGGAATGTGCATGACATGTCGATGATATTTGCATACATAAACACGCACTGAAGGAGCATGTGTTTGGCGTACGGGTGACTATGTGTGCCACGCATGTGCCATGATATTTATATATTAAACTGTCTAACTTGCAGGGTCAGAGAATTATATGATTATGATTGTGTTGTGTTTTTATTTCTTTAATTACTTGATTCCGGTCAGGAGATTGCATGTTAGCCTAGCCTAGGTTTAGGGGTTGAACTCACTGAGATTCGTCTCACGGTTGTGTAAACCGAAACTTTTCAGATCCCCAGCTTTGAGGATGGCAGGTGTGCCGAATCATTTTGGGAAGAGCCTCGGCTAGAGATGGTGTTTGACCGCCCTGCCCCGCACCCTCTTTTGATTGGTGGTTGTTGACCCATTTTGGTTATTATGAATGTATTCGTGGCAGACAAGAATTGTATATGTTTTTAATCGTGCTAGGTTTTGATGTTGTGCTATCCTTGGTTGTCTTGTATATTTGTACGGGTGTATATATATATGTCTATATATATACGTTGCTTCCGCATGTATATTATTCTCTGTGTGTTGGGTCGGCGACGCATCCTGGGAGCGTTGCACCATAATCGACCAGAGAGGGATGGTACGCTTCGTGAGGTTCGGGGCGTGACATTGGAACCTGAAACCTATCCTGTCACAGGTTCTAAGGTTGGTTCCACAATATACTCAAGTTCTACCCGTATTATAAATTGATTGATTGTGGTGAACTATTACCTTTAATAACCATAATTTACTGCTACAATCCATTAACTATAACTTATATTAAGACATACAAAAAATATGAAATATTAACAAAGTAAAATTCTTAGTCATAAAATGGAAGTTTAGATTATTGGTTATAGATTCCAAATTATACAAACATCATCGAACGATATTGAATACTGCAGGATCACACAAAGACAAAGAGCAAGAAAAATACAAAAACTTGTTACAGATTCCAAATTTTATCTACCTAGAACGTAGAACTTACCTATCGAAATAGGTTATTTTTAACCACCCTGTATACCTTGAAACCTGAAACCGGATAGATTCCCATCGATCCAGTTCTTCGACATTAGGTTCTATGCCTGAAACATGCTCCCCCGACTTGTATTTAATTGCCACTGTTGAGTTTGAAACCTTGTTGGTGAGAAGCTAAAGGAAGATGAGGATGAAATTAGGCCATCATGTCCCTTATGCCTTGGGCTACACACGTGCTACAATAGCTGGGACAAAAGAATTGTGATCCCATGAGGGTAAGCTAACTCCAAAAACCCTTTCTTAGTTCAAATCGCAGGATTTAACTAATCTGCATGAAGTTAGAATCACTAATAATCACGGGTTAGTAATATGATAGTGACTTCTTTCCTGGGCCTTGTACAATGCTCTTCACACTATGGAAGATGACCATACAAATCATGGCCTTAACCACAATGAGGGGAATGCGGAAGGCAGGGCTAGCAAATGGAGTGAAGTCATAACAAGGTAGGAAGGCTGCAATCTATGTGCCCATTTATAATATGAGATTCCGTGAGATCAACACTAGCAGTTCTAAAAAATTAAGCTATTTGATAAATGTGTGGTTTAATAGTTAAGTATTATATCATACAAGTTGGATTCTACACAAACTTTATTGACTATTTAAAATTATAAAAACATAGCAAAGTTAGATTACGGCTCATATATATATTTTAAATTGCTTTAAGGTTTTCCAATTAATAATCTTAATAGTCCTTGTCTAGACATGTCATTTTATTACGAACTATTTAGTTTAGTTCAAAATATTATCTAGTGTAAAATCACAGAGAGTTAGAGGGGCATATTGGATGTTGAAAGAAACCATAGAAACATTCTTCGTAAAATACCTCAGGAACCTTTGCAGCAGCATAATGTCCTGGCAAAATAGTCGATCGGGGGAGTCCTTGGGACAGGTATCAGTTTCCCAACAGTGTCAAGAGGCCAACTGGATTACAAACAAGAACAATAGCAAGAGAAGTAAGCAACACGTTGGCGTAAGTTTAGATGGGACATGACCAAAAAGCTTACATACTCTCCAACACACATGTTCATCAGTTGAACAAGGTTGAATGCACTCTAAAGAAACCACACAAAACACCAAAGAGAAAAAGAAATTCCATCATCGAGCAAATAAAATCAGTCAGGACCAGCCCTGAGAAGGTATTGCGTCAGGAAATTCAGGACACTTCGAGCTTGGTACAAAGCCAGCCCAGGAAAATAAAGGCAAGAGAAAAATCTTTCATTATTCAGGAACCAAACACACAGAACCAGCTCACCCCAAAAGGACGACGAGAATTTTAGAAAAAGCATAACGGTATGCCCAGCCGTGGACCGAATAGAAAGAAAAGGAACCGACTACTTGTTTCACCATATGAGTTTTTGAAATCTATGTCAGCTAACCTGATGAGACCAATAATTATCGATATCAGCCACTGCTTCCAATCAAGCTTTACTGATGAAGTAAATGTTCCAAGAAACTCGATCATAATGACCTGAACGAGTACATACAGAAAAGTTGTATATTGGAGGATTTCTTGAAGGAACACCAAACACATCAAATAAGACTAAGCATGACTTACCTGAAGAATAAGTGTTACACTCACTATTACCATGAAGAGATGGTTTCTGGTGACTCCTTTGAACACATTCAATTCATCTGGTTTCCGAGCATTAAATTCGTTGAAAATCTGCAGTGCAAATGATATACTATTCGTCAGTTGTTCAAGGAAAAACATTTAGCGTTAGACTCTTATCAAGCAAAGAGAGCAGTTCACCAAAAACCATCCAATTACAAGCCTCCCTTTCCCATATGTGCCGAAAGAATGTTCATTCAAGAAAAGGGTTACTCTGCAACCACATCATATAAAATTGAGAATAAAACAAATTTTCATGAGGAAGCAGAGCTATGCATCTTCGTCTTCTGATTCTCACAACACCCTATTACAAAAAAGAACAAGAGCATCCACTATTTCAATTTCAAGAGAAGTTTTGAAATCATATACGACAGAAAATTTCACTATAGATCAACAGTTTAATTAGATGATCCATTTTCAGGACGATGCAGTAGGGCATGCTATTCGCCGTCATGTCTCAGAACCTGGATGCACAATAATAGCACAATTCTGTCCTGGATAAGAGTAGCATTTTAAGCTAAGTTTTCATAACTGTCCACACTATTCACTTCTAAAAAAAAGAAAAAGACAAGTGCCAAAATGGAATGATCACTCATGCACAAATTTGATTCCAATATAAGATTAACTCAAAGAATGGCACTTACTTGGCAAAAGACAAATGCATTGAAGATCAAAGTATTCTTTACTTTGTTTGCATGATCACTGCTATCATTCTCTAGGTTTAGCAGGCTCCTTCCTCGAAAATTGAGAACAAGCAGGACACAAACTTGATAAAAAGACTGCAATAAAAAATTTACATTTGTAACTTTTGGTAAACAGTAGATGGAACTTAGCACAGAGGCATTTAAATTGATCTTTACCTGTATCAGCAAGTTCCGCCACATAATATTGGTTATGAGAGGTTCTCTGGTCATACAAGATTCAACCAAAGGCATCATACATCTTACAGTGAAATGTATATGTTAGAGAAAATAAGAGATTTCTGGAAGATAACTTCCCATAGTAGAGATATTTTGATAATTTTGTTGATTCTCCATATCTTTCAAATTGCATGTATATCTTGATTGATATGATATCTTAGATAGTCATATAATAAAGTCTATGAATAGGCTTATGTTTTCTTCTTCAATATTTATCGAAATACATAGAAATTTCACAACTTAATTTTCCGCTTTATTCTTATCTGTATAAATGGGTGGGGAATTCAGAAAAGAACAATGAAGATATCGAGGATATGGGCGCAAAAGTGGAGAATTGCTTAAGACAAAAGCTTTACTGTAGAAAAACAAACAATATTTGCATGAATCCCACACAAACACAAAGCTCAACCGCTGATATAATTGCTACCACCAATAAATTTTTACCTCCGACCCACAGGTGGCCTATGCATCAGGTGATCTGTGGGGGGCTCTGTGGCCAATGCAAGTGCTGCAAGAGTGTCCTGGATGAGATTGACCCAGAGAAGCTGCCCAAAGAGGAAGCCAGCCAAGCATTGGATTTATACAGATACAAATATGTGTAGGAATAAATCGAACAATCTCTGAGTGAGAGAGAGAGAGAGAGAGAGAGAGAGAGAGAGGGGATCAAACCTGCACTGTATTTAGTGGAACTTCGCCAGAGGAAACAGCAGCAATGACGTTTATCGCAATAGCTGCAACATTAATTGTAAGCTGGAACTGGATAAATTTCTGAATATTTGCATATATAGATCGTCCCCACCTGACAACCTGCATGGTGTACATGATAGGTGAAGATGATTTTAAGAAATTTAAGGACTTTGTCCATAAAAGGAATTCCGTTGAAACTCCTTTTGCATCAGCAGGGTTGTCGACAAGATAGAACTCAAGATTACGAAAAAGAGAAAAATTAATAGCACGATAAGAACTATATTATATTGGTCATCCTCCTTCCACCCTATAAATTGGTGTATGCAACCGCATGCCGCATTTTGCAGCCAATGTATTTAAATGCATACTGCCAACGAAAAAAAGGAGGCACTGAATCAAAAACGAAAAGCAAAAGAAGCACAGAAAATAAAGACCAAAAAGGAGCAATCTTACATCACAGCTCATGCAATTCAGCACATATCTAAGTCTCATAGGTCATATAATTACTCAAATATAAGAGATTAAGAAATCTCTAATGGATCGATATGTGATTGAACCTTAGTTGGTGGAATAAGGATAACAAGGGTGATTTCCGTATTTGACAAGAAAAGATATAGGAACTACTATGCCCCAAGCGGTGTGAGGAAAGAGTGAAAATTTCCATCAATATCACTCTGTTGGTGAGATGTGAGATCATAAGCTAATCATGGTAGCAAGTACCAACCTTCACAACAGAAGCAAAATTATCATCCAAAATAATGATATCGGAGCTCTCCTTAGCAACTTCTGTCCCTTGAATACCCATTGCAAGGCCAATATCCGCCTAAACACCATAAAAAGTTCACATCCCAACAACAATACCAGAGAGAAAATATATCCAATCAATGAATATTATACCATTAGCAGGAAATGTAAAACATATGTGTAATGTACAAATGATAATGTACCATAAGACAACAAGACCCCAACGAGTGTACAAACCAATTTGGCAACATTTTTTGCACCCAAGTTACTTTGTGTTACACAAAGTCTAATCCAAAAACTTAAACTATTAAATGGAGGGAGACCACATGAATATAAAGAGCATTTATGACCCGTTGTCAATCGATGTGGGATAACATTTCAACACCCCCAATTTATGACCCATTGTCAATCGACGAGAGATAACATTTCAACACCCCCACTCACATGCAAACCGGGTTAACGTGAAATTTTGACTGCACACATTCACATGGAATTTTTACCTTGCATATTCGCGAAAAGGATAACATTGGGTTTAATACCATATTAGAAAGTCTAACCCAAAAGCTTAAACTATTAGGTGGAGGGAGACCGTATGAATATAAAGAGCATTTAGAACCCATTGTCAATCGATGTGAGATAATATTTCAACGTTTTGACCATCTACCAGTCAACCAAAGGATTTAAGAGCCTATGGATAATTGAGCAGCATAATGCAAATGTGGCTGCCAGTATAACCACATCATAAATAGATCTGAACCTTCCCATAAAAAGGAAGAAGAAGATCCAAACCTCATGCAGAGCAGGAGTATCATTTGTCCCATCTCCAGTGACAGCAACTACATGTCCTCGTTTCTTCAGAGCTTGCACAAGCAGAAGCTTGTCATTTGGCGAGGATCGTCCCATCACCTAAAAATGCAAGGCCCGATCAAATTTCATTCTACACCAGAAGAGGGGAAAATAACGAAAAACTAATCAACGAAAACATACGGATATCTTTTCTGCAGTTTCTTCCCTTTGGACTTCAGATAAGGCACGAAATACTCTTCCTTCAATGAGATTAGGCTCAATAGCATCTGCATCAGAACCTAATATCCCACATTCCAAAGCAATTGCTTTAGCAGTTTGAAGATTGTCGCCTGTAACCATGCGTACCTACGCATTGAGAAAAAGGATACATTTTACAAACAACGCAAATTGGAGGACCTAATTTTTCCAGCCATCTTCTAGACTTAGGAGGATGCTTTGTGGATATATGTGTACGTAATTTGCATAATTTCTGGCATCAAAATGAACAAAAAAATGTCCAAAAGCTTAACTGGGCTGATGGAGTGATCTAACAATAAGAAGAAAGAGAAAATTATTCTCTAATAGCAATGATCCACCTGTTTCCCTTAATGGAAAGGACCAAACAAAGTATTCGCATGAGTCACAGGTTGAATAAAATTATGAGACTGCAGGAAAATGCCCAAACATAGAAGTGGCAAAAAGCCAAGCTTGGTTTTCAGAGGATTTAGTGGGGCATTGTTACCTTCACGGCTTGTCACCAATGTAATGAAAATAACATCAGGTCTCAGTCTTCATAAAAGTCTAGATCTAAGAGAGCTAAACGAATGTTTTTTTTTTTTTTGGTAAAGGTAAGAATTGTATTACTTTTCAACACACCAAATACAAACTAAAGCCAAAACCAACTTAAACCCAGATAGGGCGAGAATGGTTCGACAAAGACTATACAAAAAGTCAAAGCCCGGATGAGTACATCAAAGGTACCCAGGAAAAAGAGGACAACCGACTTACAAGAAGATAGATGGAGAAAGACCCCACTTCCTCTGAAGAATGTTCATCCATGAAAAACTTAAACATGACTTAAATCAAAGATTTATGAATGGGAAAAGAACCTACTTTAACACCAGCTGCTTGGCATTTTCTTACAGCATCCTTTACACCAGGTCGACATGGATCCTGCAATGCAGTGGAAAATAAACAAAAAACAGAAGTTGTCGATCAGTTATAGAGACTGTTAAAAAGTAGCAACAAACTCAATCATTTAGATGCAAGACAGCTTGTCATCAGTCTATTCTATTTGTCACCTGATATAAGAAGAAGCCATAATCGAAAAATAGATTGGCTTTAATTGTCAAAACTAGAATAACTATCACTAGCATAGATGAATTACACCTGAATCAACATTATTATTATTATAATTCCTCATTTAGCATCAGATACAATGCCAAGTCACTATCATTTATCATGAGTGCACTTGGGAACCAGAATCCCCACCTTTAATGAACTGAATGCTATAAGCATCTATATAGTGGTGTAACGGCTGTGTCTTTCGTCATAGGTGTCGCGACCCTAAAAAAAATCTAATGTCGATTTCTCGGGCTAATGGATTATTAAGAATAATCTTAACTCGGGCCCTCCCAAGCCCTACCAATTCGCAACTTAGGGTTTAAGTTCTTAACATGCAATCGTTTTCATGCTTGGAGTCGCCACTAATCACTTTATGGTAGGCTGATTAGAAACCTAAATAAAACATAGGGAGATATGTTTTATTCCTACGAATCAGAGATTCTAAGCCCGGGGACTTGATTACGCTAGATCTAGTCTAACGCCCTTTCGGTACCTTTTCATTTCAAAAATGTTTTTGGCATGCAGTTTGGATCAATTTTAGCTTAGGTACTAACATGTGAGGTGTTCATGCGGGTGCGCAAACCACCAAATTAACACCCAATAATCAAAGCATTAAATAAATTGCGAATTGGAGGAATTACTTACCTCGAGTCCACGCAGCATCTGCATTGTTAGCTAGAAAATCACATCAAACATCCTAATATGATTTCTAGTTAACAAACAATCAATCAATTTCTCTTTTTTGATTTTCACTTTAATTAAATGAAATCTAATCTATATGCAATGACGTGCAATTAATGACATGTGAATTAATGCAACCTAGCATTCAAATTATATGACATGTGACGACGTGACATAATTCTAATGACAAAAGAATGACATATTTTTGGTATTTTTCTTTATGAAATTCGGAATGAAAAACATGCCTAAAATAACATGCAACCTATGACTTTCTATTTTTGGTATTTTCTGTTTAAAATTCGAAATTCAAAAATACCTAAGCTAACATGCATTCTATGATGACTTAATCTACCCTAGAATGATTTCTTTTTGGGATTTTTGATTAAAAATTCGAAATTATAAATTACTTAAATTAAAATGCAATCTATCCTAATAAAACATGAAACAATTCACCATTTTTTTTGGATTTTTTATGAAAATTCGGAATAATAAAATAACGTAAATAATCCGTTAGGATTAAAACCATATTTAATTTAAATTAGGAAACATGCCACGTTAAGTCCTAATTTAAATTAAATACTTATCTCATCCTTCGGGATATATTCAAAAACCCTAGACATGCAAAAACCCTAATTTAAATCTAAATGATTTTTTTTGAAAATTTTCTGTTTTATTAAAAAAAAACAATTAAACAAGCAAAGATAGCAATCGATTCAACTCAACCACGCGATCCGCCACGTTCGCTTCAAACTCGGATTAGGCACAAGAATCAAATTATCGGTCATATCTAAAGGGGTATAGGTATTAACGGATAATTGATCATTCAAATTTGGGAAGCAAATAAAAATCATTATCGTATTCAAATAGTTATGAATAGGATAATGATTCTCCGTACCGCCGCGTATCGGACTTTAGGGTTAAAGTCGGATAGTCGTCCCGATACGTTGCTAAATTAGGAAAGTTTCCTAATTTGAATATTCTCAAAATATTGCGGATATCTCTAATATTCCAACATGATATTCATAGAATATTCAAACATGCAAATCAAATATTCACTAAATATCCACAGAATATTCTAAACATACCAATTAGGAAATTGAATATTTTGAAAAGTGTATTGGATAATTATCTTACCTAATTTAGATAATTACCAAATTCGAATTGGCTCGGGATCGGGATCGCGACGAACGGCACGGCGACACGGTGGCTCACGTTGGCGCTTGGTCGGGCTCCGACACGGCTATCCGGACAGCCGCGATGGGGCGGGTGCTCCGGGGCTTCACGGTTGGACTCACGGACACCACCACGGGAACGTTGGTTCGGCAAGGAACGGATCTCGAAGTAAACTCTCTCCTCCGAAGGACACGCCTTGGACTTTTCTCCGATGAACAAATTTCACCAATCACACAACACACGATTTTTTCTCTCTCTGGGTGTGTCTGGCTTCTTTTCTTCTTCACGTACTCCCCCCTCTATTCTTTTTTTTTACGTGAAGTCAAGCCTCCCCCTCCACTTTGACTTTTCTTTCTTTGGCCTTCTCCTCTATTTCACGTCCACGCCTCCTGCATGGCTCTTCTCCGTTTCGGTGGTGGAGTGGGCAGTAGGTTGTTCTCGTCTGGGTTGACTGGGCTTCAACGTGGACTGATTGCTTCGCTGGAAACGTTTCACGGGTGAGAGCAGCAAGACAGACGCAGTCAATGGCAGGAGCTCCGGTTGGTTTGTTGTTGGCGTTAGACCAAGAACTCTTCGTGCGTGTCCTCTCTTTTGGTGTTTTCAACGATTCACAGCCACCGGCCCGGCCGTGGCGCGAGCAAAAGGCGGTGCGACGCTGGCGTGCGATGGTGGCTCCGGCGCGTCGGTGTGAACGGCGAGGCGGTGGCCGGCCTCTCTCTCTCTCCCTTACTCTCACTCTTTGACAATTTTTTTTGATCTTAATTCTGACCTCCCTCCCATAATTTGACCTAATATTATGTATATATAGACTAATCTAGGTCAAATTAAATGGGCTTAATTGACCTAATGGGCTTAGACTTGGGCTTAGGGCTTAATTCAACTTAAATGGGCTGCATTAACTTGGGCTAAGTCCAAATTAAAACGACCAAGCCCACGTGACGTGAAATTCCCGGCCCTAGCATCCCGAGCGAGCCGAGTCTCGTCCGATAAAATTTAAGTTCGCTTGCCATCGCCAATTTGATGCAAATGCAATTAAACTAAAACTATATGCTATGCAATTTAAATATTTTTGTTTAGGGGTTAACAATTAATCCCTAATTTTTCTATGCAAATTACGACTAAATGATTGTCGGTAAAATTTAGGTGTCAACAATAGGCATTCAAAGCATGGTGAAAACGTTATATATTGCAACATAAAATTAAATATAAGGTGAAAGGACATACTAAAAATGCAACGATGACAACAACAATTATTTGCACACTATAACTGCTATCAAAATCATTTTCCATGATATAGGTTTAGAACAGAGAACATTCTCATGCTCAATAGTTTGCTCACAATAATTGCTATCTAAATCATTTTCCATGATATATGTATAGAAAAGAGAACATTCTCATAAAAGCATTTCATGCTAATTTCTCAAAGAATATATCTGAATGAAAAATAAAGAGATTTGAGTGAAGGATATGTACCTTTAGGCCAACAATAGCCAGTAAAATAAGCTCGTCCTCTGGCAGTGCCCACTTAGTTAATTGTTCTTCAACAGTTGGAATGTCTTTCAAGTCAATGGTCCTATATGCAATGGCAACACAGCGTAGACTACTGGCAGCCATATCTTCAATAGCTTTCATAAAAAGCATCACCTGCAACCAGGGGTTATGATCAGGAAATGTTATATAATATAAAGTACAATTTATCAGAAACACGAGATATACTGATCCTCAGGACTTAGTATGACAATCATTAACAATAATGTCAGTGAGAAGAACAATTAAACTTGTGCATGTACAACTGCAGGTAACTGATCTTTCATTTCTTCATTGTTGGTGGTATAACAATTTTTACATATCTTGCTTGCATATTTCACAAAGCTTGGGCAACATGCTTTTGACTCCAGCATTCTTCATTTTTACCACTTGTTTAAGAATCATATAGTGGAATGAATTAGGTGGACACTAGTGCAAAGAGAATCTGGTGAATCCTGATGGAATGCTTTCCAATTATTGGGTAGAAAGTGTCTAGTTAAGAGTACTATCATTGTTTTAAATACAGAAAGGGACCCTATTTCTAGACGACTTAGCAAACTTCCATCAAAATTGTGACGGAAAAAGGAAAAATAATCCCTAAAAACCAGTGCAGCGCCCTCTCACAAATAATCATTTGCATTATCAGATTCGAGCTCAACCACACTTTAACTAGCTCAAAGACATCCGTGTCATAAAGGCTTAATCTCACATACCTTTTCTTCGTCCAATGCAGCCACCTGATCATTTAAATCCATGTATTGGGTACATGAGGACAAGACTATTTCGGCAGCTCCTTTCCAGTGTACATGAACCTCGGAGTTTGTCTGTGCATACAACAAAATGGACAACCTTTTTATCCTACATTAAACTGCTCAACTATGTCATGATGCAACATTCTGAATCCTCAGTAAAGTATCCTCAGTTAAGAAAAGAGAAAAAGCGTTAAAGCGAAATATGTAGAGAGACTGAAATCATTCATCTAGATATAAGGCATGAGGTGGTAAAAGAGAACTCTGAGAACTGTTTCATCATAAGCAAAGCAAAATATGGACCAGAGACGAGAGAATTATCGACCAGAAGAAGAATTAAAAATGCTGTAATGATTAGAAAAGAACTTCGATTTCAATGACTAATGTTGACCATAGTGAACAAAATCTTTCAGCACACACAAAATGACAGGGACATAATAGGGAAGAGAGAACTTTTGGCACATTGGAAGTACCAAGTCAGCTTTTGTCATTGGGAAGGCTAAGTGACTTCTATTGGAATATTTTCAACTTACTTTATAACCATTAAGCTGGCAGAATGTACAACAAGATCAGAAGGACTGCTCTGCTTTGGATGTAAAACAAGATATTCTGGGGATAAGACAATAATTGTGATCCATTTCCCAAATTCTCTAGATTTCTCAAGAGTGGTCAACTAACTTAATCATGAAGAAAACAACAAGTGTCCAAGTTGAAGAGGAAAACCTGAAGGTGAAAAAACAGACTGCTTAATCATGAAGAAAGAAGAACCTAGAAAGTGGACAACAAGCAAAACCAAGCAACGTACAGCTTGTGAAACAAAGAGATGTCAAGTTGAAGAAGGAAAGCTTCAGTCAAATGTTGAGTTCAGTGAACTTGTAAAAGAAGAAAAAATTGTGCGCTACCATGTCAGTTAGGATGCCTATAAATAGGCATTACTCATTCATGTCGAGAGCGTGTGGAGGTGAGCTTAAAACACATATCATATGCTCCTCCATCAACACCTCATCCAACTTCTCGCACTACCATTTCTATCAACTAAATAAACTATATCCCATGGCCTATATTTCTTAAACTATCCTATATTTTTCCCTTATCCATCCTCTAACACATGTCCTACGCACATACACACTAGTGCGTCGCTAACAATAACTATCTATCAAAATCATGCTTTCGCACACTCAAATTTTTAATGTAGCATCAGAACTCCAAAGACCCAACATTACTGTACATATGTCGAGAAACACAAATTAGCATGACGTTGCTATAGCATATAAAAGACAAATTCAACAATTACCAGCTTTAATGCGACACCCCCTCGTTTCTTCATAGAATTAAACGGGCAAACATGAATTATTGAGGACTGCGATCGGGTCGCTTCAAAGTTCATGCCAAGCTACCAAGAAGAAAACAGCATTTAATCAGTTTGAACTTCAGAATCTAAGGAGTTGCAGACGTAGCATATTTAAGTTGAGATTGAAAACCTTAAGTCCCCAACAAAGGATGGCCTTTTCTGTCGGTGAGCCAGAAACCTCGACATCTTCCCCACCCTGCAGATGTCAGAAAACAAATGATAACCATGCTTTATAAATTCCAATGTCAAATACTCTGCCTCTGATAACTTTGGGATAAGAACACTATAAGTGTCATAACTTTGGTACGCCGATCAGTTATATGTTGTAACTTTTTTTCGACCACTTGAGTGACATAACCTTCAAAAAACGCTCACTTGAGTGCCATAACTATTAATAGATTGCTTAACTGCCGTAACTTTTTGAAAGATGTTCACCCAAGTCCTAAAAATCCAACTTGGCATGACACTTGTGGTATACGTTTTTAAATAATTATGGCACTTAAGTGATCAATTGAAAATATTATATGGAACTTAAGTAATTGGGAAAAAATTGATAACACTTAAGTGAACATCGTACATATGCTAGGACACTCAAGTGATTTAGAAAAAAAAAGTTATGGTCTCAAGTGAGCGCTATACGAAAATTATAGTACTTGAGGTGTCATTTTTCCAATAACTTAAGACCGTTAGACATACCTCAGGGGTGAAAACACTGCCATTGGTATTCTGTGCAATACCTTCAGTGAGTAAAGAAACCATTGTTGTGGGTAGCTGTGAACTGCTATTAGGAGAGTCCATTTTCTCCCCACCAACATAAGCTTCAACAACTGTCATCTGTCAGATAATGAAGAACCATCATCAAACTAAACCTTCGTCCCGACAACAAACCTTGAATTCAATAAATTAGTTGTTAAAGATTAAGCTTGCTTGAAATATTTCAATCTTGTAAATAATAAAATTTGGGAAAAGGAAACCATCTAAATGTAATGAGATACTAAAAAGTTAGGGACTCGACTAGATAAACTATTACTTTCTGCTTTATGCTTAATATAAATTTTGCGAGGATATACTTTGCCTTATTCTTAGCCCGAAGCATCTTAAACGTGCACAATATATAAATGATGACACATAAATTCACATATATATTTTTTTCATATTCTTTTGAAATTTGAATAATATTTTAAATTTTGGCAAGAAAGCAGAAAAATGATTTATCTCTTCTTTCAAAAAGAATAAACTAACGGGCCCAGAGTTTTTAGAAGTTGCACCACAAAGGGGAAAAGTAATCATCGTACCGTGTTCAAAGTCAAGGTACCAGTCTTGTCACTACATATGGTCGTGGAAGATCCCATTGTCTCACAAGCTGAGAGTCTTCGCACCTGCAAAATTTACTACTTCTAAACCTCATTCCATAATTATATTTTATGTTCCATGAAACAGGTTTGATAGTTCAAGAATATGTACCAATGCCTTGTCCGCCATCATTTTTCTCATTGAGCAAGCAAGTCTGCAAAGTGGGGGAAAGAAAATAGGATACGGATGGAGAGACTAGAGTAAAATGGACATCATGATTGTCCAAATCTGTTAGTTATTGCAGAAAGATCAGAAGATGCCATCAGCATCACGCAAGCAAGCGTGGATTAAGATTGTCAGTCAGATGCAGGCATGCAATGTTTGTCAGTAGGACAAGTGGGACTTTGCTAAAAGATACAAGATGAGCACGACTTGGGGGATATGTTATTTCACTTTATTCCTAAGATTATCCATAGACATCTTTAAAAAACAATCAACTCAAAGTTCAGCCATCCATTGACATATTCATGTCTTCTTTGTAAATTGGCTTAATTTCTCATAAAAGTAACATAACTTCGATGATCACATATATTCATAGTGTCCAACATTCAAACATTCCTTGTAAAATCACTACACGATATTGTACACATAGAGTTCTTCGTAGACGTGTTCGACCATGAATCAATGTTCTGAATGAAGGGTAGACCTATGTTGCTAAGTTCACATCCCTACAGGGTCCTAAAGAACACTTCAAGGAATTGCATGGTTTGAATTCCTGTGCAATTTTTACGTAAATGAACTCGAGAAGAAACAGTTTTGGTTGAAAGTGCTTACGTCAGTGTAACAGCTAGAGGGAGCCCTTCAGGCACTGCAATGACGACAATTATGACCTGTGCATTGTATCGTCCATCATGAAAAGAGGAAGAAAGAAAGGAAGGTTTGGCTGCACAAAGGCAAAATATTGAATGCTACCCACCGAAATCATGAAAATCTTGACGGCTCCATCTACAGTGCTACTAACACTAGTTTTTCCTGCCTGAAACTGGGGACTGCCATCTAGATTTTTCGTATGGCCAGTAAAGTATCTGCACATGCACAAGTTGACAACCCATGCGCACATAAGCACTTGTGAGAGAGAGAGAGAGAGAGAGAGAAGAGAAGACGATCATCAACTAAATGGTGCTTGCCTCGCCATAACCACGATCAAAACCGCTGCAGCTAAAGTCAGGCCAACATTCCCAATGAACGCGGTGACTCCACTTAAGCGTACCTATTCATGAAAGGCAATCATATTCTTTTTTTTGGTAAGGTGGCAATCATATTCAATGTTCATTAAATTAAAGAGATAACGGCATAAATGATGTCTGAACTTTAATCTAATGTGTAATGTTGTCCTCGTACTTTTGATACGTACAATGTGGTCAATTAACTCCGGCTCAATGAGCAATATTATCTTTAAACTTTTAATTTGTTCAAAATTATCCCTGAACTTCAGGTAAATGTTCAATACAGTCCGTATATTGTAGGAAAATGTTTAAAAGTGCATGGACCACTTCGAACAAATTAAAAATTTAGGGACGACATTGCACATTGGACCAAAGTTCAGACACAATTTATGTCATTTTCTCTAAATTAAACAAGGATATGATTGAGCCAAAACACATATAAGCACACGCACATAGACAACACAAGAATTATATAAGACCGAGTATGGAACCTAATCACAATCAATCTTTTCTTTACTCTTTAGCTGGACTACGATGGATCTCACATTTAAACCCTCTCCCATTACTTTCTATCGATATATTCCACAAAATGCTGCAACAAGGAGTGTTCCGAAGTCATCCATTTATCTGTCAGAAACGCCTAATTTCAGCTGTTTCACCTGCCTCCAGAATGTACCAGGCCAATCTGTGATGACAAACCTCTTCCATAAATTTCCTTCCCTAGCTTGTTGTCCTAATGTGAAGAAAGCTACCTTAGTTCCAGCAGTTCCTCCAAAATATTTCCATGGAAATTACAGTTAATACCCCCTGTCACGCCCCGAACCCCAACGGGCTCGCAACACCCCCTTCAACGATCGTAAGGAACGCGACGTCCCAGGACGCGTCGCCGACCCAACCATATCACGCAAGCGGAAGCTAAAGAAAATAAAACAACCCTGACGTTGAAAGAAAATGACTAAAGGATAGGACAATAAAACAAAACTTTTAACGAACATAAAATAAAGACCGAATCCATAGTAGTCGCACATTAGGCCATTAAGGTTTAAATCCGCATCATCAATCAAAAAGGGGTAGGGGTTGGGTAAACTGCAACAGTACCAAAAGAGAGTATCACTATCAAAGGAAACATCCTAGTCCTACACCTAAGCGTCCCTACGGCGTCCAATCCGGATCAAACCCAAAGGTGCCTGAATCTGAATCCGAATCCGAATCTATCTCGATCGGGTTCTCCTCGGTGTCTCCCTGCGCGGCTGCCATGGGCTCCTCTTCGGGCTCAGGTTCGGGGACAGGAGTCGGTGCGGGATCGGGATTCGCCGGGGGACCGTCGGGGTCTGACACCTCACCATCGGGAGCGAACTTGTCCCAGGGCTCCCAGTTGACCGCATCTTCGCTGGAGTGTCTCAGCCCCTCAAAACCTCGGATTGGCCCCGAGTCCTCCAACCCGACCCGATGGGACCAGGCCAGGTACTCGTGACGCTCCAAGTTCTCTAACCCAACGTCTACCAAAATAAAAGTGCGGTGCCTAATGTAGGTCTCGCCCGGGTTCGGGCCCGGGTACTCATCATCCACATGCCACGTGAGCATGGGGATCCCAAAACGCCTAGGAGGCGCCATACTCAGGGACGGGGATCTGAAAATGGTTATATAATAACCGTGAGAACGAGTCTCAATAAGCGACACCCTAAACCCCACCTAGGCTATTGCGTACCCAGACAAGTCAAACAGGCGAACCACCAGGCAATATAACAAAGTTCACACGACTTACTTACCTCGCCTCAGGTCCTGATCCAACCCTGCACGTTAGTCAGAACAAGAATAATCCAACATCATATCACAACCACCCGGCACATACTTTCCACTCGCAAACAGTCAATCATCCCAACAATCACACGCGCCATCAGCCACTCCAATCACACGCTCAACCAGCCAATCCAATCACACTCAAGTCACATGCGCGCGTCCAACCAACTTTCCTCTCACGGGCCCACGAACCGCCCAATCACTCAAACCAATGGCCGCCGTCAACACGTCCCAAGCCATGTCAATCATACTATCCAGTGGCCGCCGTCAACACGTCCCAAGCCACATAATCAATCATTCCAATGACCGACGTAAACACGTCCCGGTCTATCACACCTCTAACGGGCCACCGTCAACACGTCTCAAGCCCGCATCCATTTGGCCCAACGGCCGTTCATGCCTTCACACGGACCGCCGTCAACACGTCCCAAGTCCGTAGCCCTCCGATCGATCCGGGCTCAAACCGACAGGCAAGCACACGCCATCCAACGAATATAATTCAAGCCAATTATACCAACATTAATAAACACAACTTAATTCAAATCCACATTTCGCCACCTCAGCATGAAAATTCATCGTACAGGTCAGCCATACACAATTACCCAATTCACACGTACGAATTTAACTCAATTCAATTCACGCGATTATAATGTAATTCAACCAAACTACGATACGCCCTAGCCATTCTAACCCGAGACATGCCAATTAAATACCCAAAATACTAAGTAGGGCTTAGGATTTCACTTACCAAAATTTGGCCCGGGAAAAACCAACTCGGGCCCGAAATGGCCCAAGTGAACAGTACCGGGCGGGCGCGGGAGCGGGCCACACGGGCACAGTGGCCGAACAGCACGGGCACGGCGGCCGGTCAGCGTGCCTAGTGCACGGGCGCGGCGAACGTGCGACGCGCACGGCACGGCGAGGGGCACGGTGACGGGCGCGGGGCTCGGCACGGGCGCGGCGACGGGCGCGGGGCTCGGCCACGGGCACGGCGAGGGGCGCGGCGACGGGCACGGGGCTCGGCAGCGGCTGGAACGGCCCAAGCACGGCGGAACAGCGGCTGGGGCGGCTCCGGCACGGCTGCGCAGCGGCTGGGGAGCTCCGGGAGTGGCGGGACAGCGGCTGGGGGCTCCGGGGAGGGCAGCACGGCGGCTGGGGAGCTCCGGCGCGGCGGCACCGGGGTCGGAAAGGTTCCGGCGCGGCTGAACAGAGGTCGAAAAGGTTCGGGGGTGGCGGGACAGGGGCCGGGACGGCTCTGGCACGGCGGCAGCGGCTCAGGCGAGCTCGGCCACGACCGGACAGAGGCTGGGGACTCCGGCGAGCTGAAGCAGCGAGTGAGAGAGAGGGAAAGAGAGAGAGAGAGAGAGAGAGAGAGGGTGCAGTCGGGGCTGAGGGGGGGGAAGGAGGGGACCGGCGGTGACGGCGACGGCTGCTGGCGGGGTCGGGCGGCGTCGGCCTGGCCGGCTGGGGCGTCGGCGAGCGGCGGTGAGCGGTGGAACGCTCACAGGAGGGAGAGAGCGAACCGGGGTGGGTGGTGCAGCTGCGGTGGTGCTCGGCGGCGACAGGGGCGGTGCACGGGCGTCGGGGCCGCGCCGGGGAGTTGGCTGGGCGGCGGGACGGCCGCCGGGACTCGCCGGGTGCAGCGGCGAGCGGCGTCGAGCCAAGCTCGAGCGCTCGGAAGAGAAAGCAGGCAGCGTCGTTCGGCTCTGTCGGGCGACACGGCGGCGCGGCGACGGGCGCGAGGGAGGCGGCGACGTCGACGGCTGGCGGAGTGGCGTCGGGCGGAGGCTGGGTGGGGTACCGTGGTGGCGGCTGTGGAGGCGGGGAGGAGTTGCAGAGGGGGGGGGAAGGGGCTGTGGTGGATGGAGGGGGACTACGGAGCGGGAAAGAGAGGGAGCGGCCGGGCAGCTGGCGGGCGGTGGTGTCGCTCGGCCGGACTGCGGCGGCGCAAGGCGGACGGCTGGCTCGGTGGTCGTCGTCGGCAGCGAGGAGAAGCGAAGCAGAAGCCGAGCGGTCGGGCGAGCGGGGGGGGGGAAAGAAGGAAGACGAAGTGGAAGAGAGGGGAAGGAGGGGGAGGAGAGAGAAGAGAAAGAGAGAGGGGGGGTGTTCTGCATGGGGAAGGAACGCCTTTGGCGTGCATGGGAGAGGGAAGTCAGGCGTGGGGAAGAGCACACGCCTGCATGGCCGTTGCGTGCTCGGGAAGGAGAGAAAAGAGAGAGAGAGAGAGAGAGAGAGAGAAGAGAAGAAAAGGAGGGGGGAGGCGGACGTGCATGGGGGAAGGCGCGGCTGACGTGGGGGAGGGAAACGGCGCTGGCGTGCATGGGAACGCGCGGGCGTGCATGGCCTAGCGTGTACCGGGAGAAGAGAAGAAAAGGGAGAGAGAGAGAGAGAGAAAAGGAAAAGAGAAGGGGAACGGGCGGGCGTGTACCTGGACGTCGAGCGCGTCCAGGGGGAAGAGAGAAGAGAGGGAAATTTACGGCCCTCGAGTACGATCGGGTGGTCCGAATTTAAACCCGTAAATAATCCGATGGTCCAAATAAATCCTAGAAAAATACTAGGGCAAGGGCCAACGTAATATATAAATAAAACGACTCGAAGGATACACTACGAGGGAGGTCTACTAATCCGAAGTCGCACCCGGTCGAAAATCCATTTTTCGCACGTTCCCGGCAATATTGACGCTGGCCACAATAATATCGACACCGTCCAATTTAATTCGACCCGGAACTCCCGAAAATTGGCTGCCAAGTTTGGGGTCTAAATAACGGCTAAATTTGATCGAGTGCGATTCTAATAAAAGTCTCTACTTTGAAAACGAAAACCCGAGAGTGATCAGTTCCCGGGCGAGATTTCATTATAAGCGCACTGACAAATTACATATTCTTTAAATCCCCAAAAATGGGCCAAAATTCGGAATGTCACAACTCTTCCCCCCTTACAAAAATTTCGTCCTCGAAATTTACAGCCCAACCCAACTATTCAAACAAATGGGGGTACTGGTGTCGCATCAATTCTTCACTTTCCCACGTCGCGCCTTCGGTCCCATGGTGCTCCCAAATAACCTTGACCATCGGGATTTTCTTGTTTCTCAACACTCTTTCTAGCCTGTCCTCGATCCGAACTGGCTTCTCCACGTACGACACCCTGTCGTCCACGTCTATCTCCTCATAGTTTAGCACGTGGGTCGGGTCCGGTTCATATTTCCTTAGCATAGACACGTGGAACACATTGTGCACTTGAGACAAATTTGGCGGTAGCGCGAGACGATAAGCCAGGGTGCCAATTCTCTCTAAGATCTCGAATGGGCCCACGTACCTCGGGCTCAACTTCCCTTTCTTACCAAACCGAGATAGTCCTCTCATCGGCGATACCTTGAGGAATACGTGGTCCCCAACTTGAAACTCCAAAGGCTTGCGTCTCCGGTCAGCATAATTCTTTTGGCGGCTCTGAGCTGTCTTGAGTCTATCCCGGATAACCTTGACTGTCTCAGTCGACTGTTGAACTAACTCTGGGCCTGTAATGCTCCTCTCACCAACTTCGTCCCAACAAACCGGTGTTCTGCAGGCTCTACCGTACAATGCTTCAAACGGTGCCATCTTGATGCTCTGCTGGAAACTATTGTTGTAGGCGAATTCAACTAAGTGCAGCTGTTCCTCCCAGCCTCCCTTAAAATCCAAAACACAAGTTCGCAGCATGTCTTCCAAAGTCTGGATCGTCCTTTCCGACTGGCCATCCGTCTGGGGGTGATAGGCTGTGCTGAACTGTAACTTCGTTCCTAATGCCGTGTGAAGACTTTTCCAAAAGGCGGCAGTAAATTTAGGGTCACGGTCCGAAGTGATCGTTACTGGTACTCCATGGAGACGAACTATATGTCGAACATACAGGTCAGCATACCTTTCCAAGGCGAAATCCTTTCGTACCGGTAGGAAATGTGCTGATTTTGTCAGCCGATCAACTATCACCCAAATCGAATCATGACCCCTCTGACTTCTTGGCAATCCCATTACAAAGTCCATCGTGATGTGTTCCCATTTCCACTCGGGAATTTCCAATGGTTGCAACAGTCCACCCGGCTTGCAGTGTTGTGCCTTCACTTGTTGGCACGTTAAACACTTAGCCACATGCTTTGCCACGTCCACTTTCATGCCGTTCCACCAATAATGCTGCCGTAGATTCTGATACATCTTCGTACTCCCTGGATGGATACTGTACGTACTACGGTGCGCCTCAGACAAAATCTCTTCCTTCAATTCTGCATCACTGGGCACACATAATCGTCCTCGGAACTTTAGAATCCCTTCCTCGGATACCTGAAAATCCGTCTTCCTTTTTGCGGCATCCATACTCACAATCTTCTGTATCTCCGGGTCCGTCGATTGAAGAGCCTTAATCTTAGCCTGTATTTCCGGTTCAATCCTCAATGCAGCAAGTAAACTCGAGACCTGACTTACTTCAAACTTAAATCCTGAATCTCGAACCCCTTCTAACAGGGTCCACTCCTTAACCATCATATGCGCGATGCTAGATTTCCGGCTTAGTGCATCCGCGACCCTATTTGCTTTTCCAGGGTGATACAATATGTCGCAGTCATAATCCTTAAGGAGTTCCATCCAACGACGTTGCCTCAAATTCAATTCCTTTTGGGAAAATAAGTACTTTAGACTTTGATGATCCGTATAAATCTGAAATTTCTCCCCACACAGGTAGTGTCTCCAAATCTTAAGAGCGAATATAATCGCAGCCAGCTCCAAGTCGTGTGTTGGATAATTCTGCTCATGCGGCCTCAATTGTCGCGATGCGTATGCCACTACTCTCCCATGTTGCATGAGCACGCATCCCAATCCTCGCAACGACGCATCACTGTAAATCTCATATCCTCCCGGTCCTGACGGGATCGTTAATACTGGCGCGGTTGTCAGTCTCTGTTTTAATTCTTGGAAGCTCCTCTCACACTTATCCGTCCATTCGAACTTTGTCTCCTTCTTCAGTAAACGCGTCAAAGGCATCGCTATTGCTGAAAATCTTTCCACGAAACGCCTGTAATATCCTGCTAAGCCCAAAAAGCTTCGTACCTCGGTTACTGTTGTTGGCCTCGGCCAATCCACGACGGCTTCAACTTTCGCCGGGTCTACTGCAATTCCTTCTCCGGATACCACATGTCCTAAGAAAGCCACTCGATGAAGCCAGAACTCGCACTTGCTAAACTTGGCGTAGAGTGCATGCTCCCTTAAGGTCCGTAGAACCTTTTCCAAATGCACCTCGTGCTCGGCGGGACTCTTCGAATACACCAGAATATCATCGATAAACACGATCACAAACTGATCCAAGAATTCCTTGAATACCCGATTCATTAAATCCATAAAGGCTGCAGGAGCGTTCGTCAGTCCAAACGGCATTACCGTAAACTCATAGTGCCCATACCTCGTTCTAAACGCCGACTTCGGCACGTCCTCCTTCTTGATCTTCAATTGATGATAGCCGGTCCTCAAGTCGATCTTAGAAAATACTGACGCCCCTTGCAACTGGTCAAATAGGTCCTCAATCCTTGGCAACGGGTACTTATTCTTGATGGTCACCTGGTTCAGCTGCCTGTAGTCGATGCACAATCTCAATGATCCATCTTTTTTCCTTACGAACAAAACTGGCGCTCCCCATGGAGACGCACTAGGGCGAATGAAACCCTTGTCCAATAACTCTTGCATTTGGACCTTCAATTCTTTCAACTCTGACAGCGACATTCTATAAGGTGCTTTCGAAATCGGTTCCGTACCTGGGACCAACTCGATTGCGAACTCCACCTCTCTGTCAGGTGGTAGTCCCGGCAATTCCTGAGGGAAGACATCGGGAAAATTGCACACCACGGCTATATCCTCTAGCCTCGGTTCTCCAACCGTCGAATCGACCACATTTGCTAGAAATCCTTGACAACCCTCAGCCAACAGCTTCGTTACCTCAAGCGACGAAATCCAAGGGATCGAGGTTCCTCCTCGGTTTCCCACAAACTCAAATCTAGGCTGTCCAATTGGATTAAATTGGATTACCTTGCTACTACAATCCATAACAGCTTTCTGTCTGCCTAGCCAGTCCATACCGACAATCACATCAAAGTCATGCATACATAATACCGCCAAATCTATCCTCCCTTCCCTATCGCCAATTACTATCTTACAACCGGGACATCCTAACGTAATCAGCACTTTATCATTCAACGGAGTAGCAACACACAGCATGACCTCAAGCGGTTTCGGCTCAATCCCAGATAATTCAACAAATTGCTCAGAAATAAAGGAATGCGACGCCCCCGGATCAAATAAGGCATAAGCAGCATGATCACAAAGTGAGACCGTACCTGTGACCACGCCCGGCGCGTCCTGCGCCTCCCTCCTTGCCATAGCATACACCCGTCCTTGGGCTGGCGGCCTGTTCTGATTTGCCGGCTGAGCAGCTCTAAATTGGTTTCCGTTCCGGGGCGGCGGTGGCGGCAATATAGGCGGTCCAGCTTGCCTATTGTTGGGGCAGTCCTTCATCTGATGGCCCCTCCCTCCACAAGTAAAACAGGCTCCGCCCCTAGTTGGGCAAGGTCCGTGACCGTGTCTTCCTCCACATAGTCTACATGGGGCGTTCTGATGGCGATTCGGTTTTCCAATGTTCCTCCGAGCTGGTGGTACGAAGCGACTGTTTCCCGACATGGGCCTCTTCCCCAGCTGACGGTTGTCCCTAGTCGGGGCGTACCGCGATCCAGAAGCGGCAGCCCTGTCTGACTGATCCCGCTCAATTGCTTGAGCCCTCTCATATATCTCATTATAACTCCTCAAATTCAAGGAGATCATCTGGGTGCGAAGGTCCGGCCTCAGCCCATCCCGGAACCTCCTAGCCTTGTCCGTTGGATCCTCCACCATCCTCGGGGCAAACTTGGACAACCTTGCAAACTCTGCCTCATACTGATCCACTGATGACTGGCCCTGACGAAGTCTCATAAACTCAGCCAACTTCTGCTCTCGAGCACTCTCCGAGAAGTACTTGCCATTGAAGGCCTCAGTAAAGACAGCCCAACTCGGAGCAGTACCCGTGGGAAATACCTGGCCCTTGGTGGCCCTCCACCAGTCACTGGCATTGTTCTGAAGCTGGTAGACTGCCAGCGTCACCATTTCTTGCTCAGTACATCCGAGCACTTCAAAAGCCTTCTCCAACTCCTCTATCCATCTTGGTGCAGCCTCAGGGTCACCTCTTCCATCAAACTTCGGGGGCTTCAACCTCAGAAACTGCTCCACTAGCTTGGACATCGGCCTGACCGTGTTCACTCGCACCAAGCCAGGATCTCCACCAACCGCGTTATCCTCCTGATTCCCATTGTTCCCAACGATCTCACTAGCAGCTGCAGCCGCAACAGTAGCACTCCTTTCTCCAGTCTGCCTTCCTGCTAAGAACCCTGCTTCCTCAAGTACTCTCCACATCTCATCCAGCCTAGGATCCCCCGTCACTCCAGCTTGCGGGGCTACACGACCTCTTCCTCGACCTCGGCCTCGACCTCGACCTCGACCTCGACCTCGACCTCGACCTCGACTGCTATCCTGGCCATCCATCCTACCGATTCTTACAACAATCACCTGTTAAGGTCTAAGCGGGAATTAGAACTCTAGGCCAATTATACCAATCTATGCCCTAGGCAGTGCGTCGCAATACGATTTATCAAACAAACAACCAATCACAGCATCACTCAATGACACCCAACAAGGTTTCGACACTTACCTCAAGTCCTGACGCACCTGCACTTCACACATTATTGCATAAATTCAAGCAGCAATCACAATCACATTGTCTGGGGTACGCATAGCACACGAGTCTTCCTAATTGGCTACCCTAAAGTCATCGCTCCTTATCACTCCAGGTTTCGTCCATCTTGGACCGAGCAGACCATGCTCTGATACCAAATCAACGGGGATGTCACGCCCCGAACCCCAACGGGCTCGCAACACCCCCTTCAACGATCGTAAGGAACGCGACGTCCCAGGACGCGTCGCCGACCCAACCATATCACGCAAGCGGAAGCTAAAGAAAATAAAACAACCCTGACGTTGAAAGAAAATGACTAAAGGATAGGACAATAAAACAAAACTTTTAACGAACATAAAATAAAGACCGAATCCATAGTAGTCGCACATTAGGCCATTAAGGTTTAAATCCGCATCATCAATCAAAAAGGGGTAGGGGTTGGGTAAACTGCAACAGTACCAAAAGAGAGTATCACTATCAAAGGAAACATCCTAGTCCTACACCTAAGCGTCCCTACGGCGTCCAATCCGGATCAAACCCAAAGGTGCCTGAATCTGAATCCGAATCCGAATCTATCTCGATCGGGTTCTCCTCGGTGTCTCCCTGCGCGGCTGCCATGGGCTCCTCTTCGGGCTCAGGTTCGGGGACAGGAGTCGGTGCGGGATCGGGATTCGCCGGGGGACCGTCGGGGTCTGACACCTCACCATCGGGAGCGAACTTGTCCCAGGGCTCCCAGTTGACCGCATCTTCGCTGGAGTGTCTCAGCCCCTCAAAACCTCGGATTGGCCCCGAGTCCTCCAACCCGACCCGATGGGACCAGGCCAGGTACTCGTGACGCTCCAAGTTCTCTAACCCAACGTCTACCAAAATAAAAGTGCGGTGCCTAATGTAGGTCTCGCCCGGGTTCGGGCCCGGGTACTCATCATCCACATGCCACGTGAGCATGGGGATCCCAAAACGCCTAGGAGGCGCCATACTCAGGGACGGGGATCTGAAAATGGTTATATAATAACCGTGAGAACGAGTCTCAATAAGCGACACCCTAAACCCCACCTAGGCTATTGCGTACCCAGACAAGTCAAACAGGCGAACCACCAGGCAATATAACAAAGTTCACACGACTTACTTACCTCGCCTCAGGTCCTGATCCAACCCTGCACGTTAGTCAGAACAAGAATAATCCAACATCATATCACAACCACCCGGCACATACTTTCCACTCGCAAACAGTCAATCATCCCAACAATCACACGCGCCATCAGCCACTCCAATCACACGCTCAACCAGCCAATCCAATCACACTCAAGTCACATGCGCGCGTCCAACCAACTTTCCTCTCACGGGCCCACGAACCGCCCAATCACTCAAACCAATGGCCGCCGTCAACACGTCCCAAGCCATGTCAATCATACTATCCAGTGGCCGCCGTCAACACGTCCCAAGCCACATAATCAATCATTCCAATGACCGACGTAAACACGTCCCGGTCTATCACACCTCTAACGGGCCACCGTCAACACGTCTCAAGCCCGCATCCATTTGGCCCAACGGCCGTTCATGCCTTCACACGGACCGCCGTCAACACGTCCCAAGTCCGTAGCCCTCCGATCGATCCGGGCTCAAACCGACAGGCAAGCACACGCCATCCAACGAATATAATTCAAGCCAATTATACCAACATTAATAAACACAACTTAATTCAAATCCACATTTCGCCACCTCAGCATGAAAATTCATCGTACAGGTCAGCCATACACAATTACCCAATTCACACGTACGAATTTAACTCAATTCAATTCACGCGATTATAATGTAATTCAACCAAACTACGATACGCCCTAGCCATTCTAACCCGAGACATGCCAATTAAATACCCAAAATACTAAGTAGGGCTTAGGATTTCACTTACCAAAATTTGGCCCGGGAAAAACCAACTCGGGCCCGAAATGGCCCAAGTGAACAGTACCGGGCGGGCGCGGGAGCGGGCCACACGGGCACAGTGGCCGAACAGCACGGGCACGGCGGCCGGTCAGCGTGCCTAGTGCACGGGCGCGGCGAACGTGCGACGCGCACGGCACGGCGAGGGGCACGGTGACGGGCGCGGGGCTCGGCACGGGCGCGGCGACGGGCGCGGGGCTCGGCCACGGGCACGGCGAGGGGCGCGGCGACGGGCACGGGGCTCGGCAGCGGCTGGAACGGCCCAAGCACGGCGGAACAGCGGCTGGGGCGGCTCCGGCACGGCTGCGCAGCGGCTGGGGAGCTCCGGGAGTGGCGGGACAGCGGCTGGGGGCTCCGGGGAGGGCAGCACGGCGGCTGGGGAGCTCCGGCGCGGCGGCACCGGGGTCGGAAAGGTTCCGGCGCGGCTGAACAGAGGTCGAAAAGGTTCGGGGGTGGCGGGACAGGGGCCGGGACGGCTCTGGCACGGCGGCAGCGGCTCAGGCGAGCTCGGCCACGACCGGACAGAGGCTGGGGACTCCGGCGAGCTGAAGCAGCGAGTGAGAGAGAGGGAAAGAGAGAGAGAGAGAGAGAGAGAGAGGGTGCAGTCGGGGCTGAGGGGGGGGAAGGAGGGGACCGGCGGTGACGGCGACGGCTGCTGGCGGGGTCGGGCGGCGTCGGCCTGGCCGGCTGGGGCGTCGGCGAGCGGCGGTGAGCGGTGGAACGCTCACAGGAGGGAGAGAGCGAACCGGGGTGGGTGGTGCAGCTGCGGTGGTGCTCGGCGGCGACAGGGGCGGTGCACGGGCGTCGGGGCCGCGCCGGGGAGTTGGCTGGGCGGCGGGACGGCCGCCGGGACTCGCCGGGTGCAGCGGCGAGCGGCGTCGAGCCAAGCTCGAGCGCTCGGAAGAGAAAGCAGGCAGCGTCGTTCGGCTCTGTCGGGCGACACGGCGGCGCGGCGACGGGCGCGAGGGAGGCGGCGACGTCGACGGCTGGCGGAGTGGCGTCGGGCGGAGGCTGGGTGGGGTACCGTGGTGGCGGCTGTGGAGGCGGGGAGGAGTTGCAGAGGGGGGGGGAAGGGGCTGTGGTGGATGGAGGGGGACTACGGAGCGGGAAAGAGAGGGAGCGGCCGGGCAGCTGGCGGGCGGTGGTGTCGCTCGGCCGGACTGCGGCGGCGCAAGGCGGACGGCTGGCTCGGTGGTCGTCGTCGGCAGCGAGGAGAAGCGAAGCAGAAGCCGAGCGGTCGGGCGAGCGGGGGGGGGGAAAGAAGGAAGACGAAGTGGAAGAGAGGGGAAGGAGGGGGAGGAGAGAGAAGAGAAAGAGAGAGGGGGGGTGTTCTGCATGGGGAAGGAACGCCTTTGGCGTGCATGGGAGAGGGAAGTCAGGCGTGGGGAAGAGCACACGCCTGCATGGCCGTTGCGTGCTCGGGAAGGAGAGAAAAGAGAGAGAGAGAGAGAGAGAGAGAGAAGAGAAGAAAAGGAGGGGGGAGGCGGACGTGCATGGGGGAAGGCGCGGCTGACGTGGGGGAGGGAAACGGCGCTGGCGTGCATGGGAACGCGCGGGCGTGCATGGCCTAGCGTGTACCGGGAGAAGAGAAGAAAAGGGAGAGAGAGAGAGAGAGAAAAGGAAAAGAGAAGGGGAACGGGCGGGCGTGTACCTGGACGTCGAGCGCGTCCAGGGGGAAGAGAGAAGAGAGGGAAATTTACGGCCCTCGAGTACGATCGGGTGGTCCGAATTTAAACCCGTAAATAATCCGATGGTCCAAATAAATCCTAGAAAAATACTAGGGCAAGGGCCAACGTAATATATAAATAAAACGACTCGAAGGATACACTACGAGGGAGGTCTACTAATCCGAAGTCGCACCCGGTCGAAAATCCATTTTTCGCACGTTCCCGGCAATATTGACGCTGGCCACAATAATATCGACACCGTCCAATTTAATTCGACCCGGAACTCCCGAAAATTGGCTGCCAAGTTTGGGGTCTAAATAACGGCTAAATTTGATCGAGTGCGATTCTAATAAAAGTCTCTACTTTGAAAACGAAAACCCGAGAGTGATCAGTTCCCGGGCGAGATTTCATTATAAGCGCACTGACAAATTACATATTCTTTAAATCCCCAAAAATGGGCCAAAATTCGGAATGTCACACCCCCTCCTTGTGGGGCAATGTAAAAAAGATTCATGGTGAAAGTTTGTACCATGTTAAATGCCCTATCAAAGATTAGGTTGTCTTTTAATAAGTCTGAAATAGTTCCCTGCAAGACACCAAGGGAGGGTCAACCCATTTACCGAAAGAGCCGAAAGCCGAAAGAGAGCTCATTGATGATTGAAGGAATCCACAGTCAATAAAAAAATCTGTCCATTGATCATTGGCACTGATCAAGTCTACTGACAAGTAGTTAGATTTGTTCCAACCCATTTACATAACAATGTGCAGAAATCTTTGTTAAGACTTCTTACAAATCCATCTTTCTGCACATGATTGTCAATAGCATGTCAGTTAACCAAATGAAACTTTTACTGCTTTCATTATCATCTTCCCAAGGTTCACAACTCTCCCGCTTTTGTGCAACTGAAGATGGAAACAGGAAATAAAGAGAACTAAAGGAAGATTGGATGCGCTCTCAATCAATGTTAATCTGCCCCCTCAACAAACAAGTCTGATTAAGACCTGTTCCTTCCTTTCCACTCTCACCAAATTGTCGCTCCAAACCAAAAGTTTTTCCCAGATGAACCAAAGGAAGACTTAACAATTCATCAGCAATGAACCATCCCGAACTTCAGCTTACTAAACACATTATCAATCTCTTCGGCAGAGCAACCTCACTTTGTTTTGAATGGATTTCGAAATGAGACATGGCTTGAAAACAGAGAAGCAAGCATCTTAAATATCTTAGTTGATCACCTTCAATCACCGGCATACTAGAGATGAGGGATTTGAACAAGGCTAATATCACTCAGTTCAACCTTAAACCAGCCGAATGTGTCACTCCTATTGCTTTCAAATCTTATGAAGAACTTTCTCAACAATGATAAAGGAAAAGGTGAAGCCCGGATATCAAAGAAGACACCAGCAAGTATTTCAGAACCTGATCCTGCTACGCAGTACCCAAGCAATCATTCGCAAAAAATCCTTTCCTAAATCTGGTAAAGATTATAATTTCAGAAATACTAGTCTTGATCCTGCTATACAGCACCCAAGTGCTCATTGGCAATGGCATCCTCAATGTATCTCCCACAGATATAGCATTTTGATAGGGGAAATAATCTTTTTTTTAATTGCAATAGGGGGAAAATCTTTGCCGTATCATATTATAGACTATAAGCCAAACCTTTAGAGATAATCAATTAATGAATCATACCCATCCTCAGCACTTGCCACATTAGGAAACAATGCACTAAAAGAAGCATTGAGACTTTTTGCCAAGTAGAAGTTAATAGAATTATTTGAAATCGATGGAATTATCTGGAACAGCTTCTCTAAGCACAGCCTAGCAAACTTCCACAACTCCAATTGTCAAACGTCAAATATAGGAGCTCTGTCTCGATATTCCAAGGCAACTTCTACATCTTAAAGAATGAATTGCTTTCTTAGCTGATCTCATCTTTGTACTGCAATCCATCATGTGAAGTAAACGCCTCCACATCTCTCCAATCCAGACTCTGCCTCATTATAGCCAATGCACTTCATTTTCTCCCAGAATCTCATTATCCACTAAAACAGACACCTTTCTAATTCCCAGAATACCAAAGCAATTTTATTGAATCATATCAATTTATCCTTAAGGATTTTAAATGCTTGCCAACACAAAACTTGGAGAAAAAACAGAGAAACCACTCCGTCAATCAACATGTCCACGTAAAGCACACAGCACAAATAAGTACAACTCAAGATAAATTAAAGAAGGACCTGCAAGGGTGTCTCTTCACCCGTGTCTTCTGAAATACTGGTCATAAGCATCCCCCATTCAGTATTAATTCCAACGCTTGTCACCTAGCAGAACGAAGATATTGTAGGCAATTTGAATTCTATTTGAGGGAACAACATGAGAATGTGTCCGTGAATGTGAGAAACAGCAATCATTTTTCAGGCTCAGTAAGCACTTCACAATCTGGAATTATGAGGAATTTCTTCAACACTAGTATGTGCAGCTAAAGTTACATCAAAGAAAGAAGCTGCCTGTGGAAAACAATGAATATTACTTGACCAAGGCTACTACCATGTGCGATTAAATATCACCCAGAAAGCATATGCAACAGAATACAGCAGAAAGGACAGTCTAGTACTTGGAGCTTAACTATGTTTCCATATTTATTCCCTCAGGGATTGCACTTAAACAAATTACCAAATTCAATTGTCTTGAACTCTTGATATCATACGTCATAAACTTTTTTTTAGAGGACATTCAGATGCAAAAACTTATGGGAACATCTTAAAACACAGTGCACAATTCGTCAGTCAATCAGCAGGACTTGATTTCATGTCAATATATCTAGTAAAATATGACATCAAATAGAGTGGCAGGGCACGATATAACATTTATGCAGCCAACAGCAACCATTAAAATGGATACATTTGTTGTGCATCTGAAGAACTGTTAGTCAACAATGAGGGAGCATAATGGGGGACTATGACTGTCACAGATGCAAGTGTTAGGAGCAACTGGACTAATCCCAATCCACTTTACAGAGTTGTATTCATTTTAACAACTAACATGAGACTCCATAAATTTTCACAGAAATGATGTATTTATGACCAAGAAGAATTTAAAACAAAAGAAACTGCAAAAAAAAAAATTAGTTACCAGCATGGTACCACTGCCATCAGCCACTTTGCATCCAGACATTAGAAAAGGTTCCCTTGAATTTTTATGAACCTGCACAAAAAAAAAGTAACAAATAAGAAGTGCATTACATGATATAAGATCCAGAAAAACCAGCAGAAAGCCATACAAGTTTGCTCTCTCCAGTCATGCTAGATTCATCGATTGCAAGAGAATGACCAGAAACAAAAACTCCATCAGCAGGTACCTAAGGATGATCAAAGTGGATATAAGGCTGAATTACTTCCAAACACCGAGTAGAAATCTCAAAGAATATGAAGCAGCTTACCTGATCGCCAATATTAAGGGGTACAATGTCACCAACCACCAGATCATATATTGACACCTCAACTCTACGACCACCTCTGACAACCTACAAGTACGTTCTGCCATATTGAAAGCAAGAGAAAAAAGTATAAGGTTCATAAACGTCAGTCTGAGTGTATATAGCATACCTCCATGTAAATGTTTCGCTTTTCTTCATTTAAGTTCTGGAATTGAAGGGACTGTCTATAGTCGCTTATAGCTGCAAAGTATTCACTAAGGTATGAAAGATCCTTTTAGGGGAACCGCTACTTATTTTTTTCAGTCAGCTTCCACATGCTTTCATCATAAAATTCCAAGTGTATAGTTGAGAAAAACTTAGTCTAACCATCATTGATGCTGTCACGATAACTTAAATATTAAACAATGCTTTTATCTAACGACTGCAAAAAGCACTCGCCTAAGCACTCTGCCGAGGTGAAGCACAGGCTCAGCGCTTCGCTTGGTCTTAGCCGAAGCGTCATCACCTAGTAGCTGTTTAGACAAGCGCTTCAAGGTGAGGCGCTTCACTGCTGAGGCAACACCTCAGTAAAGTTGTTTTTCTTCGCCTAATACTTTTTTTTCTTTTGACCTTTTCATCTCTGTTCAAATAAAAGTGAAGGAAATGTGGAAATTTATTTTCGTAAAGAGGCTAATCTATGTTTTAAACTTATGAGAAAAGGTGGACAACTTCTGTCTTCGGCAGAAATAATACAGAAGCTTTTCTGCTACCCCTCTCTCTCGATATAGTCTCAACATATCATTGAATATGTATAGCATCGTTGCAGACTTTTTTACCCTCCCCTCTCTCTGTCTCTCTCTGTAAAAATTCAAATAATAATCAGTTATATATATAACAAAAAAATAAATATAGACAGATGAGACTAGTAACTTCAAATGTATTTTACCTCTCGGACATCATATGAATTAACGGTACCAAAAGTACAAAGTAAGCATTGATTAACCAATAAACCAGCTTGTATCCTTTAGAACGTCAACACTAATACAATTCATCATTTGAAAACTTTCGCTAATCGATAAGACTTTCTTCTCTTTTTAACTTCGCAGCTCTCTTCTCTCGGGCATGTGCCTAAATTAACACCCAGCACCTTATGCATTACAAGGTCCTAACACCTAGCGATTTTAACAAAATTGATTGTTAGTAGTTTCGCAAATTCTCACATGATATTAGAGCAGAATATCATGAGTTTAAATCTTTCAGCTCCCTTATTTGCCACCCGGTTATATATTTCCAAGCTTCATTCTCAGGCCAAAGTCCAGCCCACACATGAGATGGAATGTTAGAATATCAAAATATGAAATCATACCGTCATTCTTGACCAAGAAAAAACAAAAGAAGTCGTGGCTTCATCAAATAGCATTAGCTTTTGAAATAGTTGACAATAGTCCCATAAAATTCCACAAGATTATCACAAGGATTAGAGGCACTCAAACAAGACCTAGACACGAAGCTAGAGAAAGATTTTAGATTTTGATTGTGGCAATGACCCTACAAAATTTCACAGATCCATGAAAGAAGCTAGATTCACATCGACAAGTCCAAGAAACAAAGGTAGAGAAAGACTTTTCAACATATGAAAAGCATTGGCAAATCATTACTCTATGGATAATGTCCCAGAAAGCAGGGGAAACACGCCGATGAGAAGCAATTTTCTTGCTTTTCTTTCGATGATGCATTAGTTTAATCACAATGGTACATCCCTAAGGCCATGTTCGCTTTAGTGGCTTGTACATATGCATCATACTCCAGCATCTATTAGCTTGGATTCAACCAAATACACCTGGACTAGATTGGGGTGCAAACTACTGGCCAAGTAAACCTAGATAGATCCGGTTATAAGATCAGATACCTCAAATTCCCACATTCATCACTGCAAACGCTGGCTCAGCACTGGTCGCTTCACTAACCACAGATTACTCACAATCAATCTAGGCTGTTCAATCACCATTATCCGCAAGTTGTCGAACACCGAGGGCTGGATTAGATTACCACGGTCTGGTACTCTCTCTCTCTCTCTCTCTCTCTCTCTCTCTCTCTACTACATTTCTTCTACGGAATCCACAGAGTTTGGGAGGACCAATCTAGCAGCTGCTTGAAAATGGACCGATGACTATAGCAAACTAGAAAGTTTTAAGCTGGCTGTTCTTTATTTTCGCTTTCATTAGAGTAGTGCGTAAGAAAAATTCACAAGGCTATTAGCATAACTAAGGACAAAAAACACGAAAACAATATTAGTCCTACCAAAACTAGTCTAATAAAAAATCTAAGGTACCATAAAGTATGATCATCCTTAAAATTCCCAATAACACCCAGGTATCTAGCTCACAAGATGAATTGAGTATTGTATAATCAAGAAACATTATTAGCAAGTTTTAGCAATTGTGAAGATAACGGGGAAAAATACATGTATACACCAAGTACAAACACCAGAGAAATTCATACCGGTGACAACAATCACGAGGATAACTGCAAAAGATATGCTCACACCGTCGTACGATCCTTTTTTAATGCCCTGGATAGGAATCGCAAGCAGAAATAAAAAAAAATTGATAGCAGAAAGAATACATATAATTGAAAGCAAGCAGCACAAACGTTGAACCTATAACTAACTCACAATATGTCCGGACTAGCCTTTGCTTTTTACTATTTGCTTAATCTAAATCTTGCACACCCACTTGGACTTTTCTTAAATCTGAAATACTCAAAATTTTCACTACCTACAGGTATTGAGATGTAGATTCACAAATAAGTAATTCAGATTTGGGAAGGAAAGAAAAAAAGTACTTTTAGCTATTGGGACAAGTGCATTGAAATCCTAAAATTTGTCACAAAAGTGCAATTGAATTACAAAACTTTCAAAATGTACAATAAGTCATAAAACTTAACACGAAAGTGTAATCGAATCCTAAAACTTTCAAAAAATGCAATTAAATCCAAATACTTATCATGCAAATATAATCGAGTCCTAAAACTTTCAAAAAGTATACTCAAAAGAAGGACTTGATTGAATCAATTTGATAAGTTTTATGATTTTATTACATTTTTTGAAAGTTTTATGACTCAATTGTACTTACGTGATAAGTTTTAAAACTTAAATGCACTTTTTGAAAGTTTTAGGACTCAATTATACTTTCATGACATGTTTTAGGACTTTCAATGCACTTATCAATTTTGCTATCCGGAATTTTACACAAACAAGCCCTTAGTCAAAAGAGTTTGCACTATTAATGCACCAACTTTTAGGTATACTTGACCAATGTTCTCTAGATACTCGTTAACATGATTCTTTTAATAAAATGCTGAGGGACGTCTCTAATATAACTAAACAAACGCACATGTTTCAGTAATACCAGCATTCTGAAACAAAAGAGGCAATTTGACATCTCTTGTTTGAATTAATATGTTCTCCCCAGCTTACCTCGGTCTTTATTCCCAGCGCCATAGAAGCCACAGCAGCAATGATTAGAATAATCAACGTGAGATCCTGCCAAGCTTCCCAGAGTAAAATCTGAGTAGACCCAAAATAAGGGGGACAAAACAGTGAAGCAAACCGTCAGCACATATTTTCCATCTTCAACAAAGAAGCTTCAAAAACTTCATATGCTCACTTGTTTCGCGAAAAATAAATGATTTGAAAAACATTTTTCTAAAAATCATCACTCATGTCGCTTATAAAAATGAATGAATAAAAAATATTTTCATTATTCACAAAGATGTTTAGACATAAATTGTTGTGGATGATTAAATATTTTTCATTGACTAATTATTTTAAGAGATACAAACGACCATACTTTGGGAAAATGTTTTTAAAATCATTCATTTTCTCGCAAAAGAAACGAAGCCTTCTTGTGGATACATAATACATTCAGATATCTTACGTACGTATACAGACCTACTTACCCAAAAGCTTTTTCCTTGTTTTCGAGGATATGTGTTCGACCCGAATGCATTCCTCCGTGCTTGTAAATCAGCATCATCACCACAAACACCCTTCTCTAAGTTTGTGTTTAAAGAATTCGACAGCCCCATGACCTGAATCAAGAAGTAGCAAAGATTGAGAAGACGATACCTCATTCTTCACGAGTCTAAGGACAATGACATTTTTCAAGTGAATTTACCCCCCCATATTCCTCAAGTGAAGAATGATCATGATCTCTCGTCATCAAAACAAGTTGGTCTTGAGAGATCGTAAAATCACCACTTGGGACTGGGGATCTTGCAGTTTCTGCCACTAGCACCCATGAATTCAACCATAAAGCATGCAGCATGAGAGTTGAGAGTGAAATGAGAAATTTCTACGTGTCAAGCTATGGACTGAAAAGAAAATTGATCATTTAGTTCCATTGCTGGACAAATTTGTGACTCAAACAGAAGTTAAGGTGCAGAGTACCATCAACATCTTCCCCAGCAGCTTGAGAGAGATGCGCAGCCTAATTCCATGAAACCAACAACCCCAAATTGTTACTTATATTGCTGAAACGGCACAAAGCTATTAAAGTCATCCATGACGAAGTTCGTACTTGTATGGCTTGAGCATTGGCTCCAATTGTCCACGGCATCTGCTTTTTCTCTTCCTCCTTCAAGTCCAGGGTGTATCGAAAGCGGCGAGAGGAATTCCGAACAAGAGCTGCTTGCTGCATTTTAGCCATTCAACCAATTTGCAGTTAATGATTGCTTGATGGCAAATTAGGATTCTAGTACAAAAGAATAGCCCAAAAAAACGCGGAGAAAATCACACAGTATCCATCAAAGGGTCAGCCTCAGGGTTAGAAATAAGCTGGTAATGAAGAGTCAGGAAAAACAGACGTATATAATCACATTCATAAATTTTAAGAAAGCTTTGTCAGATGAAAATACATGACCACACAAAAAGTAGGTTTCACATATGACATTTCATCACACGACATGACATGCGCAATATGCACATGTGTGCTCTTACTAATACATCAGTGTTAAGGAACTTTACCTTTCCAAAAGAAAGTGATCAATCACAAGCCGATGAGCGTAAAATAGTGGAACATAAGCATATCATTGTGTATGTGGTTAATTAGACAAATCTTTTTTCAAGCAAAAAGTAACTTACTGATTCTCCACCAAAGCTTACAATATTTTTCAAACTACAAACACAATGGAAAAAAGAAGTGTATACGATTTGCCGTGCCAGGTTAGTACATTTTGAATTCAGTTATCCAACTTTCGAAATCAGAAACAACTGTCCCCAGGCACTAGCAAAGAAGTACATAGATTTGCCATGCAAATGCTCCGTGATCACACACTTCGTTGAGCTCAGTAGTTGAGTTGCAACGACTTCATGAAACTCTAGTCACAAAAACAGGAATAAGAGCAAAGCACAGTCACTTAAACTCTGCAATTCAAACTCAACACATGAATTTCCGATTATCCAGATACGAAGGCAGAATGCAGAGAGTACCGCACCTGCCAGCCCTTGAGGCGATCAACTGGAGCATTCTTCGTGCTGGTGATGCCAAACGGATCTGAAGATGAACCCTCGTCTGAATCACCGGAGATTCCGCTTCCAACTTCCACATCGCATTGCTTCCGTTTGGGTGAACCTTGGAACAGATTCTTCATATGTATCTGTAAAAATCATTGCAAGGGAGATGGCCCCGTCACACACTCGCAGTGTTGTCAGGCACATGACCACAACAATACATGCAAATATCGCAGACTAGACTCACGAGGGAGGAGAACATGTGCAAGAGTTCACTTCACTCGATTCGACTCGACTCGAGTCTGTATCTCACTCCTATGCAAATCTCCAATGCCGTTAAAAATCTCAAACTTATATCAAAATTTTTGTCTTACAAAAAATCTTAAATTAATAGATAACATATATATCCCAAACTAATCTTTATCTTATTAAAAATTAATAGTACTCATGGTACATTTACCAAAATTAATTTTCGTTTCACAAAAAAAAAACACAAATTGATACCTTGATCCAAATCTATATTCTATTAGCATTCCATCCAATATCATGTTAGGTTTACATATGTCTCGAGTTTGACCTCAAATCGAAAATCTGAACTTTGGAAATAAATAAATAAAGAGGAGAAAGTTAAGATCAAGTTTCCAGCAAAGCCGAATATGGTGACCTCCATTGGTGAGTTGGAGTCACTGAAGAAAGACAATATAAACGGAAAGTTAAATTGGGTGGCTTCCTTTGCAAATTAGATGCGACTTTGACTGATCCAAGTTGGACTTCTGGCATTGGGTTTAATATAATATTCCCAAGATTTGTTTATTACATGCCCTTTACATGTTGATGTGCGCTAGAGTTACTCGTGGCTTGGCAGAGGGAAATTCGTCGTAATTACATCCTGGGCGTCTTTCTTTGTGCCTGGAGTCGAAGAAGAATTAGAGTGTTTTGGCCGCAAATTCTTACTGTAAGATTTGTGTGATTTTTAATGAGATAGAAAGATTATCTCGGGAGTAATTTAGAGCTAAATTCTGTGTGAGTTATTATATGTAGTTGGAGTTTGGAAACACTTAGATGTTTTAGTGACTCAATTGTAGTTGTAATCTTTATTATATCGCTTGATCTATAGTGGAATTCTTTGCTGCTCTCCTCTTAAACATAAGTCATCCCACCGAACCACATAAATCCAGTGTCCAATTTGTTTTCTTATTTTATTTATTTGATTGTTCGATCGCTTACTTCTGTAACATGTTAAAATCCATACATGTCATTATGCCAATGCATGTAGCAAACTACTACAAGACATATCTAAAGTGGAAAATAGTAGATTTGACATGAAAAAATCCTTGTGTGTTATTATATATGTACCACAATGGAGAGTAGATTTGAGTAAGGGGTAATAGTTTTTGATTTTCTATGAGAAGAAAATTAGTTTATGGTAAATATATCATGTGAGACTATTTTGAGATATTTTGTAAGACGCAAATTAGTTTAGGTTAAATGTGTCAAGGTTATAAATTTAGAATTCTTAATGATATTCTTTCAATTTATTGTTTTAATCTCATTTGTATGATGCAATTGATAGAGAAGCATACTTTAAGCTATACTATGCGGTGACAATCTTTTTAAGATTTATCCTAAGATAATAAGGAATGAAACCAAGCAAAGTGGCCCTTCATATCACTTGTGAAATTACAAGGCTATCCCACAAGAAATTTAATGCGGGAAACACTTTCACATATTATAATGATTTAAACATAATTGACCCCTAAGTCAACAATAGTGAAAGATTCTTACTTCCGTTGATAAAATCCCTATTCACTTCGTAAAATGTAAGCATCAGACGATTGGATGTCGTGTTAAAATCGGAAGTTTGTGGAATCGAAATGAAAAATCGCTTGCCATGGCCAGAAAATTGGTGTAAGATCCATGGTGAAATCATTAAGAGTTTGAGATTTACCTTTTCCTTTTACCAGTTCTAAAGCAAATGTGACATTGAAGATGATAGAAGAAGACGATCAATTGGCCATTAAAGAAGTTTCAGAATGTTTGAACGTCATGATTTTGACTTGGACGATGGAAAAATGGAAATTGGCTATTAAGAAGTCAACCTAAAATCGATTCTTTTCTCTTTTTTTTTGTGGTTATGCTTTATGAGTAATTTACATTTATTTTGGAGAAATTAATGAGAAATAACCTGCAGAACTAAAAGACGGAGGAGATGAAACAATGAATATGCTTTTATTTCCTTGGCATGTTTTCACTCATCTATTATTTATTTGAATTTAGATTATGAACGTGGAACTATATTGTAATTTCTTTTCGTGATTGCTCACTTTGCCTAGTAAAGTGTACATGTTCAAACTCTAGAGATCTTGACCAAAAAAAAAAAACCTCTAGAGATTGCTCTTAAAGCTTTTGTATTCAAGACCCAACAGCACAGATCTCCCAGTAACATCGCATGAAAGCACGATTTTAACAAGTTCACTTACCTTATCGCGGAATCGGTACAATCAAATCCCTTCACTAGAGCAACAAGACACGAGACCCGCCTCAGAAATGGAGAGCAGCGGGACGTGGTGATGACCCCGCTGGTCGGAGAAGTGGAGAAAGATATAGAAGAGGCGGGATAATGTGATGTCTCGCGGAAGACGGGGGAGCAAATAGAAGGCGGAGGCTTCAAGATGAATGGAATGAAGTAGAGGAAGGTTCAAAGGACAATATATGTACCGTTGAAGCACAGGTGACAACTCAGGAGTCGAATCAACACAAAAAATGAAATTTCGCGGGAGTATCTGGGGACAAAAGACGAGGGGGGGAAGCAGACGCGAAGTCGACATTATGGGACATTGTCCTATCAGCCCATCTTCTGTCGATTTCACAGGTTTTCTAATGGCCCATTATATATGCCAACGAAACTTCCAGGAATTTTAAATTTGAGCGCCTCGGAACACGTTAAGAAGACTAATTAAATATGCAGCTTGAAGAATAAGGTATACTAAATTATTTAATCTTTTTGCCCTTTATGGTTTTGGGGCTAGGCGACTCTGCGTGACGAACGTCGATGGCAGCAGAATCAAAGGGGCTCCTCAAAAGGGCCAAGAGGAGCTCAGACAGCGAGGAAAACTGTGCATACCATGTTGTTCTCTTTCTTCCGGGTTGGGGCCACGACTAGCTTTTGAACATTTTGCTGTTCAATTTAAGTGACAAATTTAAATTTGGCCTCTGAACTTTTTGTTGTTCAATTTAAGTGATTAATTTATCATAAATTAATTTTTTGATCATAAAAAATTCTAAACTGATACATATATAATAATTTGATCATCCATTAGTTTTCGTTAGATTTTATCGTCAAATTTTTGAGTTGGATAACATGTTGAAGTTGACGTGTGTACCAATTTAGGGTTGTACTCTTCGTTTGTCACAGGCGTATCAGTTTGTAGTTTTTCATGATATTAATCAAATTTAACATGGGGTAAATCTATTACAGATATACATGTTTGGGGTTTTTATGGTAAAAAAAAATTAGTTTTGAGTGAATTTATCGTGGGTGTACTAATTTGAGATTTTTCGTGATATTAACCCTTATTTAATCCTTCAAATTTCTGGAATTTGCTCAATGTTGGTCCTCACCATTGCCATGGTTGCTTAGTTTTTGTTAAATTTTATCGCCAAAATTTCTGAGTTGGATGACACGTAATAGTTGACGCATGTACCAGTTTGGGCTTGTACTCTCCGTTTGTCACAGACGTACTAGCTTATAGTTTTTTATGATATTAATTAAATTTAACATAGGGTAAATCTATCACAGATATACCAATTTTGAATTTTTGGTGGTCAAAAAATTGATTTTGAGTAAATTTGTCATGGGTGTACCAATTTGAGATTTTTCATAGTATTAACCCTTATTTAATCCTTTAAATTTCTGGAATTTGCTCGACGTCGGTTCTCACCACCGCTGTAACATCCCGAAATTTGACTCAATTTTCAGAATGAATAGAACGAGTCTTATTCAATATTTCATTTTAGACAGTCTCACCCAGAGCTGATCACTCTCGAAATACTGACCGAATGGAAAGGGCTACTTAGGAATAGGTACGTGGACCAGGGATCCGATTGCGAATTGAGCCTAATTTCGAGGAACGACGATGAAGTATTTTGGGCCAGTGTGGGCCAATCTTTGGAAAGTAACGGACTCGGTTTGGCCGAAGCCAACGATGTATGATCGAATAGCAAGTAATTCTGCAAGACCGAGAATGCACGTGGCCAACCAATCCCGAACTTAAACCGGACGATCGTGATCTCCGGAACTAGTGATAATTCCTCTTGTTCTCTCGACAATCGAGATCGTCGTGATTCGAGCAACCCTAGGTCGATATGCGTAACTCCTAAACGGCTGCTCATTAGTGAGAGATTTGAAAATTTGAAATTTGGCAAGTTTCATCATGAAATTTAATTCGAACTTTGAGATCGATTTTAGTGAGTTACAGGATAGTTTTCTTAAGGACGACGTCAAATTATGTTGGCCACTTATATATAGGGTTAGTGAGGTTGAAAAATGACAATTCGACTCGGCATCGCAAAGAAATGACGAAATTGCCCTTAAGCCTTTTGGTATTCCGAATTTTGGAGGTTTTAAGGAGTTAATTAATGGACTTAATGGGGATAATGACAAGTCTTAAGAAGGTGACACTTGTCATTATATCTCTTTTCCCCCCATTAGTTCCCATCATTTCCTTGTCCATCACACTTTCTCACCTCTTTAGCTTCCCCTTGAAAGCCAACCTCACTTCCCTCTCACTTCTCTCTCTCTTTCTCCTTCTCTCCCTTCCACGCCGGCCAGCCTCACGCTGAACAGCGTCTATTCGCCCACCGCCGAGCTCCGCCACGCCACCGCCTCCCCGCCACGCCACCGTCGCCTCCACCTCTGTCAACCTTCTCCCTTCCTCTCCGTCTCCTCTCTATCTCAGTCGCATGGAGGAGTGAGCGCCGGACCGCCGAGGAGGGCAGCGTCCATTCGCCTTCCCGCCAAGGAGCGACGATGTCGCCGCTTGCCGTGGCCGCTACCGCAGCCCCTCTCACCATCGCCTCACCCTTGCCGCCGTCTCTCTCTCTCTCTCTTTCTCCCTCTCCCGTCTATCACCGAGCTGACCACCTCTCGCCGCCGCCTCACGTCGGCTTCACCGCCGTGACGCCGTCCGCCGCCGAGATCACCACCACCACTAGCAGCTTTCTCTCTCTCTCTTTCCCTCTCTCTCCCACCGAGCATCCCCCTTTTGGCCGCTTGGAGGTCGACCGTCGCCGCGTCCTCGCGCCGCCACCGTCCACCACCAAGACTGCCACCGCCGAGTCCACCACCATGCCGCCATTCGTCTGCCTCCCCGACTATGAGCCACCAGCCGCGTCGACCGTGAGCCGCCGGCCGCCGCTCACCGTCATCCCTTTGGAATTGTTGCCGTCGATTTCATCATTCATCGGTGATCGACCGCCGTTCCTCATTGTCCCGAGCTTGGATTAGGTGGGTGTGAACCTCTAAACCCTAATTATGATGATAATGCATTTTTACCGGGTTGAGGATATTGCTAGTGGTCGATTAGTGATAATTAAAGGTATATATGGAATAATACCTTGATGGAAAATGTCGGGAGAATGTCGATGGATTATCAAGTGGATTTAGAGGTGGATTAGAAACTGAGATGAGGTGATCTAATGGCTGTCCACATTGGAACTTATTGGCCAATTATCGACAAGTCTGAGAATTAGCTTGATTAGGGTGTTGGGATTGCCGGGGTGATTGGATTGTCTGTTGTTTTACTCAACCGTGATGATTTGAGATTTCCATGCCGCGTGCTCGTGTGGCCGACAATTGTGGGGTGCGATTGATTATTGATTTAACGAAAATCATAATGCCCAAGTATGTTACAAGTGCCAATTATGCCTGTGGTGCCCCATGGTATTAATGGGCCAGTTAAGTATGCGACGTGAATCGTTCGAGCATGAAATTATGGCATTGAACTGTATTATACGTTGTGGGACATTATGCTCATTGTACATCGCACCATTATTCGCGTGCGAAATTTGCATGGCCACGCATTGTGTATACCGAGTATGAGGCTTGTGTCGAAATTGTACGAGAATGCGTGTTTGCCATGGACATGTGATCACCTAATTATACCCTGATGTATTTTACGCGGGGTTCAGATAAAATTGATTGAGTGAATGTGTGATCACCTTTCGCCCTGATGCGTGTTACGCAAGATGTGCCGTCCTCATGCACCGTCCTCATGCACTTTGTAGCAGGACGATGCCCGGTTCGTCCAAAAGATGATCGACCTGATGCGTTTTACGTGAGCTCTGGTTCGTAAGGAGATCGGTGTTGCGTCTCATGTACTTTGTAGCAGGCTAGAGACACTGGGTCGGGGGCGTTTTTACGCTGGGCATAGAGTGTTGTGAAAAAAGAAAAGAAATTATGCGTCTCTACCAGGATTGCAGTAAACAATAATTGAACATTTACATGCATATAAGTGCCTGGATCAGTGTGCGAGTATGTACGATTTGGTGATTCGTATGTGAGATTGACACTCAAGATTATGAGCATGCATATGACGTACGTGTGACCGGGAGTGCCGCGTATGTGGTGTGATATTATCGGTCTATCTAACCTACAGGGTCATTGAGAATGCCGATTTGGGCCTAAGGGCTTAAGTCATCTTGGTGTGTGATTTTGTTTACCCATCTGGAGATGCATGTTAGCCTAATTTAGGTTTAAGGGTTTTTCACTCGCTGAGAAGTGTCTCACGGTTTTTCATAACCCAACCTTTCAGACCCTCGTTTGTGACGATGCCGGATGCTCCAATGTGTTTTGGGATCCCTTTTAAGTTAGACCATACTATGACCGTACACCCTATAGAAAATGGGGAAATGTATATAAGGCATTATTCTCTAATAGGAGTAGATGTGGGTACGACACATTCTAAGACCCATGAGTATATAGCGTGATGCTTCCACGATCGTTTTGGAGTCGAGTATGGACCTCTTCGTTCTATGGATATACCGTTTAACGTGGAGGGTGAGCTGGATCCGCAGTGTCCGAATGGCGACGTTATGGATTCAGACCTGGGTTCGGAGTGGAGTGTGGGTTCTAATGGTGCATTTGAGGCAGTCGAGGATGAGGTTTTAGGAGGAGTAGACTATGAACCGGTAGTAGTGGACCCGGTCTTGGAGCCGATGGATGTTGACGAAGCTAAGCCGATGGATACCGAGGAGTCCGAGGAGGAGAGTTCCAGTGAGGACTCAGAGTTACCAGAGAGTTCATCAGAGTCTGCCGATTCCGATCCAAACTAGGCACCCTAGGCTAGACCTTGGCCATGTTTTATGAGGGCAGACACTTTTTGATTTATAGCCCTCCTTTCTTTTTTTAGTTGACCCTCCTAACCACTTACCCCTTTTTTGCCAATGTTAGCAGTTAAGTGTACTGTTTTGTCGCACCCCTCCTTTTTCTTAATGTTTAAATGAATATTGTAAGAATGTTTCTATTGGTTTTATGGATGTATAATTTGTCTATAGTTTTCCGTTGTGTTGCTTCCCTGGTTCTCACACTTGTTTTGTCCGGGTGTTGTATTTATTCTTTTGTCGCTTCCAATTGTGCTATGATTGTGTTCTTGGGTTATTGTGTAACATCCCGAATTTTGACCTGTTACTGGGACCAATAATGTGTATATTAATTATCGTTTGAATTTAGTAAGTCTCGCCCGGACTTGATCAATCACGGGATACTAACCAAATGGGAAAGGCTAAATAGAGAATGGTACGTGGACCAGGAATCCAACCATGAGTTGAGTACCGAGTTCGAGAAACGTCGAAGGAATATTTTAGGCCAATATGGGTTGATTCTAGGAAAATAACGGATTCGAGGTAATCAGTGATGTACCCTTAGATCGCGAGTGATTCCGCACTACTGAAAGTACGCTGATGAACGAATCCCGAATTTAATCCGAACGATCGCGACCCATGGCACTAGTGATAATTCCTCGCATTTCCTCGAAATTCGAGGCCATCACGACTCGGACAACCTTAGGTCGATACGCGTAACTCTTAAATAGCCGCCCATTAGTGAGAGGCCCTAAAACTTCAAAACGAGCAAATTTGATCACGAAATTGGACCCGAATTTCAACGTTGAAAATTTGAGGGCGTTAGCGACTATTCTGAGGATCCGACGTCATTTTAGTATGGCCACATACGTTTGGGGTCAGTACGGCTGAAAACTGAAATTTCGACAAAAATTGAAATTTTGACCCGGGACCAAAAAATTACCAAAATGCCCTTGGGCCCGTTTTTGGTGATTTCGAATTTTGACCATAGTGGGATGTTAACTAAGGTTGATTAGGGCTAACTCAGGTCTGGTTAGCCCTTGGTTAAGGGCTTTTGACCCATTTGCCCATGCATTATTGGATAAGGGACAATCTTAGCCCTTGGATGAGGGGTAAAATGGTCATTTTGGCTAAGATTTTGACACTTGGAACCCCCTCACCAGAACTTGGGCTAGCTTTGACCTTCCTCTCTCTATCCTCTTCCCTCATCTCTCCCGGTTCCTCTCTCTCTCCCGTGTTTTCATTTTCTTCTTCCTCGCCGAGCAATCCTTGGACACCGGTTGCTATTCACGTCGGAGCTGCTGGCCGCCGGAGCTACTGGTTGCCGGTCCCAATCGCCCCTCCAACCACCCTCACCCTCTCCCTTGCCGTCCACAACCGCTGCCTAGCAGAGCAGGGGAGGCCAGACCGTGAGCCACCAAGCCTCGCCGTCGCCGCCATGCACCACCACCAGTCACCGCCAACCTCAGCTGACCACCACCACCTCCCAACCATCACTCTCGCCCTCCTTTCCCCCCTCCTTAGCCGTCATTCCAGCCCCGCCATGAGGAACGCCGTCGATGTCGCCGTGAACTGCCGGCTTACTTGCTGGAATGCCGCCGCTGATTGTACCGCTCGTCGGTAATTGGCTACCCGTTCTCGTTGACTCGAGCCAATCTAGGTGAGTATTAGTCCCTAAACCTAAACTTGACCAATTACGCATTTTTAGGGGTTAAATTAGGGTTAATTAAGCTTAATTATGGCTTAATTATGTGTGATTGTGTGTAGGATGATTAGGGGACTTCATTAGGGCCTAATGAGGTGATTTAGAAGTGATTTAATGGTCCTAAGGTGTGCTGCCCTGGTACTGTTCACACATAACCGAATTTGTGCAATTTGCCTAAGTTGTGTGTTAAATGGTTTAATAAGGAAAGGCATGGAATTAGGCATTGAAAATGGCAAATTGGGAATTTTTGGAATCTTATTGGTGTTGCCATATTCAAGAATTTAATGGCTAGGTTCGTTTAGGGTGTGACAGGCCTTGAATGCCTTGAATCAAATGGGAAGAAATATGCGGATAAAATGTCAGGTTGAATGGACTAAAATGAAATGGTTTGTGAGTACCGATAATGCGCCGAATGCGTTGAAATTTATGAATAAATTGTGCGTGGCGTATTGGCATCGATTATTGGCCCGAATTCCATATCTTGTGATTTTGTATGAGTATTATAAATTGATGAAAATTAGGAGTGCTAAATGATACGCGTGCTTGATGTAGTGAAGTTATTGGCCTTCAGGTCGGGTCTACGGATCGTTTTAAATTGTGGCCTTCAGGTCGATTTAACCTATGGCCTTCGGGTTGGGCCTATGGGTTGATTTATCATTCAAAGTAGCCTACGGGTCGTGGCCTTCAGGTCAGAATATCTGTGGCCTTCGGGTCGGGATAATGATGTATATTTGATAATTCAAGTGTGATTATCATTGATGAATGTCTATCCTGCAGAAATGTGATGTGAATGATTTAGGCAGTGAGCCTATGAAATTATTGAAAATTGATGATACCCTGCTTGGTATGTTTGATTTACCTATCAGGAAGTGTATGTCAGCTTATTGTAGATTTAGGGATTATTTACTTGCTGAGATTTATCTCACGGTTATTGAAAATTGACATTCAGACCCCCGTCCATGATAATGGCGGAGCCGCTCGTGCGTTTTGGGATTCCCCACTTTATTGAGAAGACTTTTTATGTACACCCGGTGGGAGAAGGGAATTCGTATATTAGATATTATACGTTAGTCTGGATAGACGTCAGGGAGTTGGAGTCCGCAATCCATGAATATGTAGCTTGGTGTTATAAGACGCATAACGGGGAAGAGATCGGACCTTTTAGGACCTTTGTTGTCCCATTTAATGGGCTGAATGGAGTAGACCCTCGGTGCTTCGACGGGCAAGTGGTAGACCCCAGCCCGTCTGATGAGGAGAGCGCGAGCTCAGAGGAGATACCAGTAGTATACGAGTCCGACGAAGGTGGATCGATGGACATTGATGAGACCGATAAGGAGATGGAGCTGCAACTGGAGGAGGACCCCGATCCTGAGGCGATGGACTTAGAGGATGAGCCTGAAGAGGTTGAGTCTGAGCTAGACTTGTTAGATTCCGACGAGGAGCTACCTGATAGTTCTTCCTCGTCAGAATCTTCTGAGTCTGACCCGGACTGGATCCCCTAAGACGACTCAATTATGGATAGGACGGGCTGTAACTTTTTGACTGAAGCCTGTCTTAGCCTAGTTAACCCTGGCCACTGAGCCCTTTTTGATCTCGTGGCCGTGACTCACCTTTTGGGTTTAGACTGTACGCCCCCTGTAAATGGATATTGTATCTACCCTTTTATATTAGTGATGTGTGTATGTTTTTATTAAACCGTATTTCCCTGCTTTGCTAATCGTGGTCATCTCAAAATTTTTGTACGGGTGTATATATATACATTTATATATACGTAGCTTTCGCTTGTGTTGTACTCGTTGCGTTGAGATTTGGGTCGGCGACGGTTCCTAGAACGTCGCAATAAATTAGACCTTATCGTGGGATGTTCGTGCTTCGCATAGGGATGCGGGGCGTGACATAATGAGTCGGCGACGCATTCCTGGGACATCGCACTATATCGACATATGCAAGGGATGTTGCATGCCGTGGAGTTCGGGACGTGACAACTGCCATGGTTGCTGGTGTAGTCGTGTCATGCCTAACACTACCACTACCAGTGTCGGAGGAGCTCAATGCCAAGCGTCTCTGTCGATCAACTGTAGAGTGCAACTAACTCAGGAAAGATCTAAGTTACCTCTAAGCCAGATTGCAGATGTAAAAATTTCCTAATGTGGGTTTCATTAATTGAAATTAACTGAATTAGTTTGATCTAATAAAGTTAAGATATATGGGTTCTTAATAAGTCTAATATGGGATTGGCTAGTGTGGGCCGAGTATGGCCTAGCCCGTAATGAGAGGGCTCATGGTCGAAGACTCTATAAATAACACTTAAGTCCTTCCCCTAACCTGATGATGCACAATCTGACTCGCATAAGAATCTAGAGAGAACTTTCTTCTCTTGAGTGGCAATCTCATTAGGCCAGTGTTCTAACGAAGGGGATAAGGGAGAAACACTTGAGTTCGTGTTCGAAAACCGTCACAAATTCCGTGTCAAGTTCGATGGATTCCAAACCAGGTACACGAATCGAAAATTTCTCCATTAACGCGTTTCGGTTTCTGATTTTGGTGATCCTGGGCGTGCCATTTTCATGGCCAATATATGGTATCAAAGCCTGCCATAGATTAGAACTGAAACATGCGGATTAGGACCGTTTTCGTTATGTCCGAGAGATTTTTATCCATTTTCGAAATTTTTTGTTGGATGAATGTAAAATTTTATCACATATTTGAAATCTACTCATCGAGACGAGAAGATTAATGGTTGGCACGTCATTGGACGAGGCCACAGGCTCCCTCACGCGCCGACACGCGTCGTACGCGTAGCGGTGCGTGACGACCATGTGCAGCCGTGCCGGACTAACGCCTTTTCGGTCGGTAACTACTGGATGACATCAGCATGACGTCAGCGGCGCGCAAATCCGGCTTAACCAGGATCCTAACCTGACCCGGTTGTTGACTTAACCTAGATCCTGACCCGACCGTTAACCCGACCAGAATTTCGACCCAACCTGATCATTGACTCGACCGGTCAACCGGACGGACCGGTCTGTTGACCATTGATCGGTCGGACCGGCTATTTAGACCGGTTTGACCGGCTGAACATACGCGCACGCACCGCACCTTCCAGCGGCCCGTGAGGGCGCGTCCGACTTCCGTTTGAGACGTTCTTGGTATCGACGTGCTCATATCGAGATTCTCTACATTATGGTGTATTTATTTTACATGTTTGAAGTTTTTACAGATGTGAAAATACGTATAGAACCATATATATGCGTATTTTTAGGGTATTTTTATGTATTTTCTTGTACTTCTATATGGTTTTGGAAATGCATATGGTGGCTCACATGTATATCACCACATAAGGACTGTGTAGAATGTAATTCATTGTCTATCAATGAATGGAATAATATAATTAGCATGACATGTAATTTCAGAGATATACGCCCTTGTCTTTACGTCTAACATTATATGTATATAGTGAATGTGATACATAAAGCTCATATCCTTGATATGAGAGATTTTCAAGGATTCGGTTAGGTAGTGACCGCCAAAGTGGCATACTTGACTGGGTTTGAGAAATATCGATTTCATATTGTGGTGGGATGTCTCCTATTCTATTATGTGATCATACTCCCAAAGGAGGTGATATTGTATTAGTTCATGGAGGAGTACATGTATAGTATGTGCTTAAAAAATGACCGATCTTAGTAGTTCATACACCCAAAGATGGTGATTTTACGAAAGATTAGAATGTGTTCTCATGACTGCTGTCATATGGAGAGTGTACAATTATATGTCATATTTTTTGCCCAAAGATGATTATGTGATGATGTATGTAACTCTCTGGATAAGTACTCACATAATGCTGATTATATTGTTTGTTTATTTTCTAGTCACCTTTTCTGCAAACGGCAATTCCATTTCCATTGAGGTCCTTACTGGGCTAAACTTTAAGAAATGGAAAGAGGATTTTCTATTTGGAATGGAACTGGCGGATGTTCACATTGCTCTTACAAAGAATAAGCCGGTAGATATCACGGCCGCCAGTACTGAAGCTGAGAAACGGACTATGCTGCCTAGGAAAAGAGCAATCGGATTTGCTTATTAACAATGAAGAAATTCATTCAAAAACACTTGAAAAGTGGTTTGCCAACTGATTGTACTGCTAAAGAAATGATGGCAGCCTTAGAGGTTAGAAACAACATTTTACTAATGCTGAGGTTAGTACACTTCTTCAAAAGCTCTTCAATATGAAGTATGATGGTACGACTAGGGTTAGAGATTATATCCTTAGGATGGTAGACCTAAAGACGAAGCTTCAAGCTCTTAATGTTTCCATTCCTGATGCTTGCATTATGCATCAATCGCTGAACAACCTTCCACCTAATTTTGGGATTATAAAGACAAATTACAATTCCCAAGATGAGATTTGGTCAGTTAATGATTTGATAGCAAGGGTGGTGGCAGAGGAAGAGAAACTTAAGAAGAAAAAAGGGCATCCGACCTTATATGTTTCTGGTTCCCACAAAAAGAATGATAAGAAGTCCAGAAATCATACTCATAAAGGTACTCATGATACTACCGGTCAATCTGACAATATGGGTCCAAAGAAAACATCCTTCAAAAGGGATGGTGACCGCTGCTTATTTTGTAAGAAGAAAAGTCACATAAAAAGGAACTGTGGAAAGTTCAAAGCTTGGTTGTCCAAACATGAGCCTATAGGTAATGATTCTTTGGCACTTTTTTGTGAATCCAATCTATTAGAAGCACCATCCAGTTCTTGGTGACTCGATAGTGGTACAACTAATCATGTTGCGCTTACTATACAGGCATTCATAACCAGAGGAAGCCAAATCAGGATAAGTCAAGACTCACTGTGGGAAATAACGAGAAAGCCGATGTTGTGTTTGTGGAAAATGTTATCTTGATTCTAGACTTTGGTTTTAGGTTAATGTTGAAAGACATTTTTTATGTACCTTCTTTTAGACGGAACTTAGTTTCCGTATCGTATTTGGACATGTATTGCTATTCTTTTGAAATATAAAACAATGTTATTTCTTTATTTCTTAATTCAAATAAGATTTGGTGCTATTATATATCCAACAGATTGTACAGATTGTGTTTGTTTCCTAATGACATATACATCGCTTATACAACTGAAAATGTTGTTTCCAAGAGTTCACTACCTAAGGAATAGTTTTATGCATTGTGGTATATATGGCTTGGTCATATCTTTAAAGATAGAGTAGAAAGGCTAATAAAGACTACCATCTTGTCTGCTCTTAAAGATGACTTAGAGACATGCGTAGACTGTTGTAGAGGTAAAATGACCAAGATAAGGAAAAAAACTGCAGCCCAAAGTTCTGACATGTTGGAGGTCATTCACATTGACATAAGTGGACCTTATATAGCAACCTAGTGTAGAAATTTTTATTTTATCACATTTATTGATGACTATTCTCGATATGGTTATCTGTACTTGATTAAAGAAAAATCCGAGTATCTTAATGTTGACACCAAAATTTTGACAACCATTTAGTCGTAATTTGCATAGAAAATTAGGGATTAAATTTTCACCCCTAAATAAAAATATTAAAATTACATAATATATAGTTTATGTCTATTTAGATTAATTGCAGTCCGCATCGGATTAGCGCTGGCAAGCGAGCTTAGAATTCATCATGTAAATCGAGCTCAGGCATCAAATGAAAATTGGCTCAAGGGATTGGGGGCCGAAATTCCCGAGTTTAAAACGGGCTTTGTTATTTTAATTTGAGCTTAAAATTAGCCCTTTATTCTTAATTAAATAAAAGCCCATATTAATTCAGCCCACTTGAAATTAACTGATAATTAAATCCTAAGCTCATTGGGACTAGAAAGCCCGATTAATTGACCTAGAATAGCATTATAAATGTCTTAGGTCTTATAATCAAGGGGGGCTCACAATTTTTCATATCAGAATTTTTAGAAAGTGAGAGTATGAGGCACCGTTGCGCCACACCGCTGGAGACCGCCGCACGATGCCGCCACGGTTCATCCATCGTCGCGCCACACCATGCGCCTCACCGCGCCACCGCCGTGCCTGCCTTGCCTCCCATCATCATCGCTACCCCTCTACGCCGTGCACAACCGCTGTTGTCACCCCTCGCCAGAGACACCCGCCTATGCCGCCTTTGCTGCTACACGCCGCGCCCTCCGACGCTGCTACCCCTCTGTCCGGAGATGCCCGCCTCAACAGCCGCCGCCCCTCAGAGCCGCTTGCAACGCTGCACACCGCCACCGCCCACCGGCGAAGTCCCCGTCCTCTCCGGCCGTGTGCTGCTGCCCGCCGGCGAAGCCACCGCCACTGCCGCTGCACGTTTGTAGTGCTGGACACCCCTGTCCCCGTCATCGTGTGCTGCCGCTCGACACCGCTACCCTCGCCGTATAGCCACCCCGGAGATGCTTGACGCTACATCGCTATGGTCTCGCCGCACCGGATGTCCCTCCCGATGCCCAACGCTGCACTGTCGCCACTTGTCGTGCCCACCGTCACAGCACCACCGTGCTGCCGGCCGCTACTCCCGCCGTCCGGACAGCCTTGTTGTTGCCCCACCGGCACCACCTACTGCTGTTCCGCATCAACCACCACCACCCGTCGCAGCTCCCCACACATCGCGCCACCGCATTGCTCGTCACCGTGATCCGCAAACCTGATCCCGAGTCAAATTCAACTTTGGAAATATTTTGAAATTAGGTAAGGATTATCCAATATTTTCAGAATATTTGGTTTCCTAATTTTTGGGCATTTAAATATTTCGTGAATATTATGTGGATTGTTAGATATCTTAGGATAATTTTCTAATATCCGCGATATTCGAAAATATTAAAAATTAGGAATTTGTCCTTATTTGGCAACATATCTGGATGACTATCAGACCTTATCCCTAAGGTACGATACACGGCGATACGAGAAATTGTTATCTTATCCATAATCACTTGGATACGATAATGATTTTTATTCGCTTTTCAAATTTGAACAATCAACTTTCCATCAATATCTATAACCTTATAGATATGACCGTTAGTTTGATTTCTTTGCCTAATCTGAGTTTGACAAGAAGAATCTTGCGGATCGCGTTGATTGTTTGAATGTGGTTGTTATATTTGCTTAATTGTTTTTCCTTTTAAATAAAGAAAATCAAATAAAAAAATCTGTTAGTTAAATTAAAATTAGAAGTTTTTGCTTGTTTAGGGAACCATAAATATATCTAGAAGATAGGATAATTATTTAATTTAAATTAGGGCTTGAGATAATTTATTTCCTAGTTTAAATTAGTTGTTATTCTAATTTTAATAGATTATTTTGGTTATTTTTAAATTTCGAATTTCCATGAAAGTCCCAAAAAGAATGAGTTGCTTTAGGATAGATTATGATAGATTGCATTCTTAATTTGAATAAGTTTTTATTTCGAATTTTAATAAAAAATACCAAAAAAGAAGTCGTTAGATTGCATGTTATTTTAGACATTTTTTTAATTCTGAATTTCTATGTGAAAAATTCCAAAAATAAATTATTTGTCCGTCATTAGAATTATGTCACGTCGTCGCTGACAAAAAAAAAGAATTATGTCATATCGTCGTATGACATATAGTTTGCATGTTAGGTTGCATTAATCACATGTCAATTTTTGCACGTCATTGCATATAGATTAGCTTTCATTTAAATAAGTGAAAATCCAAAAAATATTGAGTGAACTGTTGTTAATTAGAAATCATATTAGGATTGTTGATGTGATTTTCTAGCTAACAATGCAGATGCTTACATTGCTTCGAGGTAAGTAATTCTTCCAGTCTTGCATTGTTAATGTTTTAATTATTAGGTGTTACTTTGGTGGTTTGCACACCCGCACAAACACCTCACATGTTAGTGACTAAGTTAAAATGGATCCAAATTGTCTGCCAAAACGTTTGTTTGAAAAGAAAAGGTACCGAAAGGGCGTTAGATTTGATCTAGTGTAATTAAGTCATCGAGCTTAAAATCTCTAATTCGTAGGAATAAAACATATCTCTTCATATTTTATTTAGGTTTCTAATCGACCTATCACAAATAGATTAGTGGCGACTCCAAGTATGAAAACTTTTGCATGTTAAAAACTTAAACCTTAAATTACGAATTGGTAAGGTTTGGGAGGGCCCGAGTTAAGATTAGTCTTAATAATCCATTAGCCTAAGATGAAAATTTTAGGTTGCGACAGCTTGACGACTCCACTTGCAACTTGAGTTAAAACTCTTAGTGGACTTAGGCCAGGTTTTCTTTTCAGAAAATATTTTTTTTGCTTGACAGCGAGGATCGCAGGTACATTCCTAACATTTTAGGTGTTAAATATTTTTGCAGAATGGCAGGTATAAGGGGAGGAGTGATTTTCAACCTTTGCTTTACAAGGAGGTGTTTGAATGTATGATTTATTTTATGCAAGAAGTGTTGTATGATATAACCCGTTGTACATGCCTTGCATTTACACTACACCACATACACTACCCTCTGTCGGACCTGGGTGGCACAGGTTTAGGATGGTACTGAGACAGTGGATACTCCGACCACACTCATATGGTACAGGTCACTCTTTTTGGTCGTAAAAGTTCTTTTATGGTGTCATTGAATTTCCACCACGGTTGCACCCTTTGCAACCCGGGTTGGCTCTTTGACTAATCCGGAGTCAGGGGAATCCCAGCTTAATCACCACCATAACTGGTTTAACTCAATAATCCTTGCATCTCCACTTTACAAGCCAGAGTCTAGATAGGAATCGAACCTCACATTTCATGCGTATGTCTATGTGATTGCCATTATACTACCTGGTGAAGTAAGTTTTCTGAACTTTTATCTCGCAATTTATTTATGTTTCATATTTTCTTTGGTCGGTCCATGGCATTAGGTTGATCGTGAGTCTTGGTCTATACACTATGAGTGGGGCAAACATCCAGATTCTTGATGCTCCTAAGGACGAGCTCCGTGCCTGGTGGAATCTACTCAACCAAACCAACCGCAAGCTAGTTGAGGGCCACATTGGGAGGTTTCTCCCCTTATTGGAAGTCAAAGTCCGTACCGGCCTCGTTCGAGCATTAACATACTTCTGGTGTCCCGAGACATCTACCTTTATATTCGGTGAGCATGAGCTCACCTCGACTTTGGAAGAATATAGCGTGATCATTGGAAAACCTTTAGGGTCAGAATTAGTTACACCACCTTTGGGAATCGATTCCACCTTAATTCTCTAAATTTTTGAATGTCGAAAAAAATGAACTGGAAAAAGTTTTGAAAGCAAATCGCGGGACATGTCCTTTTTCATTCTTGAGTCAATATTTTGATAAAGCCATATCATTTCAAAAAGGCAAAATCTTTTTGCTAGCATTTTTCGGATTCGTGATTTTTCCTCACTGTAAGAATGCATGTAAACCGTCAATTGCATGGTTGGTCCAACAAGTTTATCTTGAAAAGAATTTTGTCAACGCCATTTTAGCCGAGACTTTTATTTCCCTCACTAAATTTAAGCAACATGTTGACAAAACATTCCATGCCCCTATTGAACTATTGCAAATTTGATTTTTGTCTCACATAAAAGGATGTGGCGATTTACTCACGATATCCGAGCTTAGTGATTCTAGCCATCATGTCCTAAAGTATAAAGAAAAATAAGGGAACGCACCTAATTATCATTACTCTGAATGGATCATTTTCATGAAAAACGCTAGACCCCAAGGTTTATAATGGCATGCTAACTGGTTTAAAGTCGAGAAAGCTCGGCTTACATGTAATGGTATTAGGCTGGTTCCACTTTTGGGTTTCACTAGTGCAATCGAATACTACCCTGCCAGAGTGTCTCGTCAGTACCAGATTCTCCAAGGGCTCCTTCCGGCGTTACAACCGGAACTTTTCCATGTCGAATTCACCGATGATGATAAAGACCACGGAGGGACCATAGCTCAGCTTAAGAAGATGTGGAAGAAGTGTTGTCTTTTAAAGATAGCTCGGCCCGAAGAAGAGCTCAAGGGGGAGCAGAAATCCTATTTCGCAACGACCAAGTATATTCGACGGCACAAAATCTAGCAGGAGTTACTCCCGAAGATACCCAAGGTGTCTCTTAAGACCGTCACCTGCTCAAAGAACAACCGTCTCAAAAGAAAGGCCGAAGAAACTTAAGAAAAAGCATAAAAAATAGCTCAAGCTTATAAGCAGTTGAAGAAGGAAGTCGCCTCCCATATGTCTATGGATCAAGCTAGATAGAAAAGCTTGAATTTATGTTCTCATTTCAATTTTGATCTTTCAACTTGTTTAGGAAATGAGTCATTTATTTTTGCGTTTTGTTTAAGTGATTTCAAGTTATAATCGTTGTAAAATTTTTCGTCATTTCAATAAAGAGCTCTTTTCTAATTAAAGCGGTTAGACCATTGTTATGGATCGGCGTGTAATTCTGCTTGACACTTATTTATGCCTATTTTATCAGTGAAATTAGGTAATTACGGACCGATCACGATCGCCTATTCGTACGCGGTCGAGAACTAGAATGGCCAATCAAATCGCCATACGAGATCGTGTCATTGGCATTGAGGACCAGATGAAGCAAGTCTTCACCGCAATGCAACAGATGTCCGCTGAGATCAAAGCCCTTCAGTCGACCCCCGTTCCAACTTCCCCTGAGGCATTAGCTCCAAAGCATAAAGGTGAAAATTTTGCAGATGTTGAGGAAGATGACGATCTTCCCGATTTAGTAGATGACCCCGTCCAGATTATCATCAACAAAGGCAAACCTGATGAACGGGTCAACAAACTTGAAGAGAAAGTGAAGCAACTGGAAGGTTCACAGGATTCACCTTCGATCGATTTGTCTCTGTATTCACAGATCAAAATCCCAAAGAAGTTCAAGATGTCAGATTTTGACAAGTACAATGGCACCTCCTGCCTAAAAGCCCACCTGCAGCTATACCATGTACAGATGATCTCGTACATTGATAATGAACTCCTGATGATCCATGCATTTCAAGCAAATTTGACGGGTCCTGCTTTGAACTAGTATCTCATGAAGAAGATAAATGACCTCAAAACCTGGAAGGAAGCTAGTGAAGCATTCTTAAAGTAATACAGGTTCGTAACGGACATCATTCCCACCCGCGATGACCTCGAGCGTGCTCAGATGAAAAAGACTGAGTCCTTCAAAGATTATACTATCAGATGGCGAAATATAGCTGCTCAGGTTGTCCCAGAACCAATAGACAGTGAACTGAAGAGGATGCTCGTTAAAACTCTCCCATTCGAGTATCGTAATCGGATGGTGGCCATTCCGGCTGACAACTTCAGTCAACTCATCCCCATAGGCGAACAGATTGAGATAGGGCTAAAAGATGGATGGTTTGTGGAGCCGTCTTCCTCTACCAAAATATTTGGTACAAGAAAGGAGAAGGAACCGGCACCTAAAGTAAATGTGACTTATACCCAACTGGGCCGGCGGAATGCTAATCCTGTCGCAGCAATCCAAGTAGCAGAAGCTCAACAACAAAGCACAGGTCGTCAGCCCTTTCAAAAGAAGAAAAATAAAAGGCAATTCACCCCTATCCCCGGGTCATTGCCTCAAGTACTAGAGGTCCTTCGGAAGAAGGGTTTACTTACCACTGAGCCAAAGCGGCCCGACCCTGAATAGTTTTATAACTATGATCCGTCTAAGAAATGTGATTATCATATGGGGGAGGTCGAGCATTCAACTGATAATTGAATCACTCTCAAGCATCGGATCTAGAACTTGCTTGATACAAGGGCATTTTCCTTTCAACCCGCTAAGCCGAATGTTCAGAGCAACCCGTTCCCTAATCACGCGGGCAATGTAAATGCTATATTTAGTCTTGATACTGGTCGAATCAGGAATGTCAAGGTATACACCACCGATATCTACGGTAAGTTAATGAAAGCAGGTTATTACCCGAGTAATTAGGTCCTTTCCCTGGCTATCATGAGAGAGAGAATCTCAAAAATGGTAGAAGCTGGGATGATCGTTTATGCTTACCACACTGGCATCATTTCCACTATCTCCAAAGTGGTTATTAATTGGGACGAAGAGTTTGCTACATTGAACACCGGGAAGGATAAGCTCGATCCTTTGCTTGAAGACATGCTGTCGCTCGAAGACGCGACTAATGATGAAGAGATTGTAGTAAGCACGCCCATAATCAATGAAGGGATAGTGATCGAGATACCTCAACCGTACCAGTACTGTGATGATAAAGCAGTCCATTGGTCCTATAGTCTTGATGTCAACTTAGTTGCCAAATCTGGATGTACCTATAGTCAAGCTAATGCCCAACCTGCAAAACCTGTTGCTAATGAAAAAGCCAAAGAATTCCTGGTCGTGATCAAGGCTAGTGAATACAACATAGTTGAGCAACTGCACAAGATGCCTGCTTAAATCTCTCTCCTTGAACTCCTTCAAACGTTTGTCAAACATTAAAAGGCCCTGATGAAGGTGTTAAGTGAAGTCCATGTGCCCGAGATGATCGATCATGACAAATTGGAGGAATTTGTGGGTTTCATACTCCTCAAAGACCTTATAGCCTTTTTGGATGAAGAGTTCTCTCTAGAAGGGAGAGGACATACCAAAACACTTTACATTTCTATAAAATACAAGGCCTCGCATGTAGCCCGGGTACTCATTGACAATGGATCAGCCCTAAACATATGTCCTCTAGCGACTTTACATCGCCTCAAAATAGATCCTTCTAGGATAAATTCTGCAAAGACCTCTGTGCGAGCCTTTGACGGAACGAAGAGAGAAGTGATTGGAGAAATCCGCCTTGACACACAGATATGACCAATAATGTTCAACATCCTATTTCAAGTTATGGACATTCCCACTGCATTCAATTTTCTATTGGGTCGTCCATGGATTCATACTACTGGAGCTATGCTATCCAGTCTACATTAGAAGGTAAAGTTCGTTGTGGAAAGAAAGTTAGTCACAGTCCACGGTGAAGAAGATCACCCAATTTATCACATAACTGCTATCCCCTATGTTGAGCCAGATTGCAAAATAGAATCGAGCTATCAGTCGCATAAGCTCATATCGACCATACATGCATCTAGAGGATTATCACCACCCGTTCCTGAGGTGTCAAATGCTGCAATTATGGTCGGAAGAGTAATGGTGTCCTATGGCTTTATTCCGGATGAAGGCCTTGGCAGGAATAGTCAAGGTATCCACCAACCGGTGGAAGTCTCTCGGAAACTCCACACTACTGGATTGGAGTACCAGGGGTCATGTGTGCCAAGTAATGAGGGACGTGGACGTGGACGTGGTAGAAGTAGTGATCAAGGAGATGGGTAGAATAGACAGCAATCCGAAGAAGAGCCGAATGGTGAAGAACATGGACGTGGAATTACCCTAAATGACGGGTGCGACAGGTTGCTTCCACACATTCGCACTACATTCCTAGGCCTTGTAACAATGATGCATGAAGAGAAAGAGGTAATCGACACTTTGAGGCAATTGAGCGGCAAATTCAATTATTATGTGAAGTACTTAGCGCCTCCAACTTCTATGTTGACCCCTGTAACATTGTCCCGGATGAATGGAGAGGTATGGATGATCTAACACCTCTAATGACAGAAGATTTTGATGATGCAATGGATGGAATCATTGGCCTGTTTGATGATTTCTTCATTGGAGCTATCGTAGAAGGACCGTTGAAGGAAATAAACACTAGCCCATAAAACCGAGCTTGATCCCAATGATACCGACGAACTCAAAGATTCCTCGGAAATGCTGTATGGCCTAGAACGACATGAAAGGTCCAAAGTTCTCACGTCAGACCAAACTGTCATTATTAACTTGGGTGATACGGAGGAAACCATAGAAGAGTGAATCCCCCTGAGAGTGAGACGAAATGCCCGATCCAGTTGCTGCATGAATAGGCAAATTTGCCCCAAATTACATCGGTCTATACGTGGTTAAAAAGGTGATTTCCAGAGGTACCCTAATTCTCGCAGAAATGGATGGTCGTGAGTTCTCCACTCCTATTAATTATGATACTGTGAAGATTTATTACCCCTGATAAAATATAACATTTCGCAGCAAAAGTTTTCAAGTGTTTGGTTTTATATTCTGAATTGCAAACATTTCACTGATGAATAAATGGTTTCAATCAATTTCAAGTTAAGATGTTTGCATTGGCTTTAAATTCTACATGGTTATTTTGTTGATCTGTATAATCGACTTTAAAGGGGAAATCTATTTGAACAATCTGATAACCCACGTGAAATGAATTGAATGTGTTGAATGAGGCACATCAGGATGATAGAAAGCAAGCCCTATCCTATACACAGTCCCATGTATTAATTCTTAGTGAGTTGAGTTGAAAAAATTTTCATATCTGCAAGATAAAGAGTTATCTCGCAAAAGGTACATGCGACCGAGATGACAAGAGACATTTCATTTCTCTACCTTAAACACTATAAGTCATCTATTGTTTCACCACTTTGAGCCTAAACACTTGGAGAAATCCATTCAAATTACCCCTATCAAGAACCACCCCACATCGGGGTAAACCGGAGGTAAGTCGGCATTATAAGATAAAAAATGAGTAGAAATTTTCTTGCTCTCACTTACATCAATCTTCGAGTGTTGCTTTTTCAGATGAATTCACACGAAGTTCGAGTACCTTAGGATGATGAAGAGTATTTCTTTTTCTATCCTATACACGCTTTACCCTTTGATAAGCCCAATTGAGCCTGCAAATTCGTTTCTTGGACCCAGCTAGCGATCATCCCCCACACTGGGGCAAGGCAAAAGTCATCATTGTCTAAGCAGCATACCCAAAGCGTCAATAAAAGACAAAAATCCTTGAGAGCTTAAACGGCGAGTCATTCAGTCAGATATAGTTAGCCAGTGTTTACATTGTAAGCAACATATATCAAGTGCAAAAAAAAAAAAAAGCAGTGTGCCTGGTAAAAGCAAGGCCAATGCCCAATGAAAAATGTGTGTTAAAAATCATCTCTAGTGTGATAGTCATAGTCCTACAAATTTAGAAAAGTGGTAAATTTGAAACCAATGGTGCATCTACAGAGAAGACAATGCTTGGCAGAAAAGAAGACTAGTGACAATGCCGAGATGATCATCAACTTATTCACCCCAATTATACATATTTTGAGCCTAATGATCCATTCATTTTTCAACCCATGAGCCTAGCCTACATTATGTCCCTTATAAAGTTTCTTCAAATTATGGCATTTAAACTGACATGGGATTCAGATGTTTACAAGCTTAGCTCGAAGAAGTGCAAGCAAGTCCATTTCTATCTTATTTTGCAAGATTCTTGACTTGTAAACCCGGAGACGATTGCGGAATATTTTCTTTCCATAGCCTTGACTCGAAGAGTCTCATTTTGCTAAGCCATTGACCAAGCCCACGTTACGATCCTAGCAAAGACCTCTCATATTAGTAAGGTCGTACCGCTTGCGAGAATATTCAGGCCCTTGTCCACATGATGATGGTGAGATAGAGAGATTCTCATAAATCAGTCTTTTTCAATGAGAATGAGTGAAAGCCCTTTCGGACCGAAAGTCCCTCATTTGACATTTTCAAGACACCCACTTGTGAGTTCGGATTGTCTTATCGTGATTCTCCTCAGTGAAGTTTGGTAATGCCAATTTGACAAAATCGTCTTGCATGAAGATCGGTTGAAATCATAGTGCATGAGTATATGTGTTTTGGATTGCCCATGAATGCATATTACTTGTTGTCTTTAATTGTGTCTAGTAGGAGATACACCCTCAAGAGTCAGAGATATCACTAGATAAGTATATCTCTATTCCTTGGATGTTTATGACTATCCAGGTATCCTTAACCTGTTCGAGCAATCGTCAAGCCCCATATTTGATCATTTTGTTGCGATCTCTAGATGCTTTTGACGATATCCAGGTGTCTATTGATCAAGCCTTTTCAGGTACCTCCGATGATATCCGGGTACTTTGTCAAGGAATCTTCGAGCATTTGGGCTAGCCCCTCTATTCGCCAAATCACTAAGTACCTACGACGATATCCAGGTATTTATCGATCAAGTCCTTTCAAATATCTCAGATGATAACTAGATATTTTGTTAGGCACACTTTTCATACAATCTCGGGAAGATTCCCTCGCATTATACCTATGACAATAACTAGGTGCGGCAGCCAAATATTTACGAGTACCTATGAGGAAGGTATAGGTATTTCGTAAAGATTGGAATATTCTCATAATCTCGAAAAGTTCTCCCGCATTGTACCTATGACGATAACTAAGTGCAGCGGCCAAATCTTTATAAATACCTATGAGGAAGGTATAGGTATTTCGTAAAGGTTGGAATATTCTCCTAATCTCGAAAAGTTTCCCTGCATTGTACCTATGACGATAACTAGGTTCAGCGGCCAAATCTTTATGAGTACCTATGAAGAAGGTATATGTATCTCGTAAAGGTCGGAACATTTTTCCAATCTATTTAGAGTTCTCCCATGTTGCGCCTATAATGATAACTAGGCGCAGCGGCCAAATCTTTACGAGTACCTATGAGGAAGGTATGGGTATCTTGTAAAGGTCGGAACATTTATACAAATTGGACAAACTCCCCCGTTAAACACCTATGATGATATCTACGTGTGACGGCTAAACTTTAACGAATACTTTAGATGATAACTGGGTATTTCGTTAAAGTCAGAATGAACTCTATTTTGCTGAATCTTTCTCTCAGGCACCTTAGACAATAACTGGATATCTCGAGCTTTCTTCATGTGTCTTGATTGAATTGCAGGATACCGGAGCCCCCCAACAGTTTATCAGGCAATACCTTCGAGGCTGAGCCCAAACATTTGCCAAACAACTCACAGAATTAGAGACATGCCTCGAATTACGCTACCTCTCTTGCAAGGTAAGTAACTTCAGGTACGTTGTATTATTTGCATGCATCATTTCTTATTGCATTTCAAAAATGGGATTCATAATCTCGACAAAAATATCATTCATTGCATCTGCATAGTCAAAATTTAAGTATCATTTAGTCTTTGAATGCAACCTCTGCGAACTCACCTTCAAAGAGGGGCAGCTGTTGACACATAAATTTTGGCGACCATTTAGTTGTAATTTGCATAGAAAATTAGGCATTAAATTTTAACCCCTAAGCAAAAATATTAAAATTGCATAACATATAGTTTAGGTCTATTTAGATTAATTGCATTCCGCATCGAATTGGCAGTGGCAAGCGAGCTTAGAATTCATCATGTAAATTGAGCTCAGGCATCAAACGAAAATTGGCTCAAGGGATTGGGGGCTGAAATTTCCAAGTTTAAAACGGGCTTGGTTGTTTTAATTTGAACTTAAAATTAGCACATTATGCTTAATTAAATAAAAGTCCACATTAATTCAGTCCACTTGAAATTAACTGACGATTAAATCCTAAGCTAAAGCCTAAGCCCATTAGAACTAGAAAGCCCGACTAATTAATCTAGATTAGCATTATAAATATGTCATTAGGTCTTATAACCAAGGGGGCTCACAATTCTTTAGATCAGAATTTTTAGAAAGTGAGAGTGAGAGGCATCGTCGCGCCACACTGCCGGAGACCGTCGCTTGCCAGGCCTCATTACGCCGCCCGACGCCGCCACGGTTCATCCACCGCCGTGCCACACCACGCGCCTCACCGCCCCACCGCCGTGCCTGCCCTGCCTCCCGTCGTCGTCGCTGCCCCTCCGCGCCGTGCACAATCGCTGCTGTCACCCCTTGCTAGAGACGCCTGCCTGTGTCACCCTTGTCGCTGCACGCCGCGCCCTCCGACACTGCTATCCCTCTGTACGGAGACGCCTGCTTGCACAGCCGCCGTTGCCTGGAGCCGCCTGCAACGTCACACACCGCCACCGCTCGTAGGCGAAGCCCTTGTCCTCTCCCGCCGTATGTTGCTGCCCGCCGGTGAAGCCACTGCCATTGCCGTTGCACGTCTGCCGTGCTGGACACCCCTTTCCCCGCCGCCGTGTACCACCACTCGTCGTTGCTGTCCTCACCGTACAGCCACCCTGGAGATGCCTGACGCTGCACCGCTGCGGTCTCGCCGTGCCGGACGTCCCTCCTGATGCCCGATGCTGCATCGTTGCCGCTTGTCGTGCCCATTGTTGCAGCACCGCCGTGCTGCTACCGCAGCTCCCGCCGTCTGGACAGCCTTGTCGTTGCCTCACTAGCGTCGCTTACCGCTGTTCCGCATCAACCGCCGCCGCCCATTGCAGCTCCCCACATGTCACGCGGCCACGTCGGTCGTCGCCGTGATCCACAAACCCGATCCCGAGTCGAATCCAAATTTGGAAATATTTCGAAATTAGGTAAGGATTATCCAATATTTTCAGAATATTTGGTTTCCTAATTTTCGGGCGTTTGAATATTCCGTGAATATTATATGGATTGTTAGATATCTTAGGATAATTTTCTAATATCCGTGATATTCAAAAATATTAAAAATTAGGAATTTGTCCTAATTTGGCAATGTATCTGACCTTATCCCTAAGGTACGATACGTGGCGATACGGGAAATTGTTATCTTATCCATAATCACTTGGATACAATAATGATTTTTATTCTTTTTCTAAATTTGAACAATCAACTTTCCGTCAATATCTATAACCCTATAGATATGACCGTTAGTTTAATTTCTTTGCCTAATCTGAGTTTGACTAGAAGAATCTTGCGGATCGCGTGGATTGTTTGAATGTGGTTGTTATCTTTGCTTAATTTTTTTTCCTTTTAAATAAATAAAATCAAATAAAGAAATCTGTTAGTTAGATTTAAATTAGAAGTTTTTGCTTGTTTAGGGAACCATAAATATATCTAGAACATAGGATAATTATTTAATTTAAATTAGGACTTGAGATAATTTATTTCCTAGTTTAAATTAGGTGTTATTCTAATCCTAATAGATTATTTAGATTATTTTTAAATTCCGAATTTCCATGAAAATCCCAAAAAGAATGAGTTGCTTTAGGATAGATTATGATAGATTGCATTCTTAATTTGAGTAATTTTTTATTTCGAATTTTAATAAAAAATACCAAAAAAGAAGTCGTTAGATTGCATGTTATTTTAAGCTTTTTTTAATTCCGAATTTCAATGAGAAAAATACTAAAAATAAATCATTTGTCCATCATTAGAATTATGTCACGTCGTCGCATAACATATAGTTTGCATGTTAGGTTGCATTAATCGCATGTCAATTTTTGCACGTCATTGCTTATAGATTAACTTTCATTTAAATAAGTGAAAATCCAAAAAATATTGAGTGAACTGCTTGTTAATTAGAAATCATATTAGGATTGTTGATGTGATTTTCTAGCTAACAATGCAGATGCTTACGTTATTTCGAGGTAAGTAATTCTTCCAGTCTTGCAATTTAATATTTTAATTATTGGGTGTTACTTTGGTGGTTTGCGCACCTCACATGAACACCTCACATGTTAGTGACTAAGTTAAAATGGATCCAAATTGTCTGCCAAAATTTTTTTTAAAAGAAAAGGTACCGAAAGGGCGTTAGACTATATCCAGCGTAATCAAGTTCCCGAGCTTAGAATATTTGGTTCATAGGAATAAAACATATGTCTACATGTTTTATTTAGGTTTCTAATCGACCTACCACAAATAGATTAGTGGCGACTCCAAGCGTGAAAACTTTTGCATGTTAAAAACTTAAACCTTAAGTTACGAATTGGTAGGGTTTGGGAGGGCCCGAGTTAAGATTAGTCTTAATAATTCATTAGCCTGAGATGAAAATTTTAGGTCGTGACACTTGACAAGTTTAAGATTTTTCGGACTGAAGTCGAGAAACAATTGGGAAAAGTCATAAAGGTTGTTAGATCTGACTGAGGTGGAGAGTATTATGGCAAGCATGACGATGCCGGACAGCTTAAGGGGCCATTTACCAAATACTTAGAGGATTCTGGGATAGTGGCTCAGTTTACTATGTTTGGAGTCCTGAGCAAAATGGTGTGGCTGAAAGGCATAATTGCACCGTTATGGAAATGGCGAGGGGTATGATTAGTAGGATAAATTTACCTGGTTTTCTGTGGGGTGATGCTTTGAAAGCATCTTTGTACATTCTGAATTGTGTACCTACTAAAGCTGTTCCATTAACTTTTTTTGAGTTATGCACTAGACGTAAGCCTAACTTAAACTGTCTTAGGTTTGGGGATATCTTGCAGAAGTGAAGTTATATAATCCAACGTTAAGTAAGTTGGACTCCAGAACTACTCGGTGTTACTTTATATCTTACCCGGATCATTCTAAAGGATGTCGGTTCTATAATCCCAATGAAGGCACAAGAATTGTGGAATCACAGACAATAAAGTTTCTAGAGTTTGATGTGGCCGAAGAAAGTAGTTGCTCACAGACTATTGAAGATAATAGTACAGTGGGTAATATTGTATCTTTATCTCCTCCTATACAGATAATTATGGAGACTCCCATACCACAAACTGAACCTATTGAAGATTAGCATCCTATTGTCGAGACAGCTTATAATGAAGTTCCTCAAGGCTCTCAGGTGCTGGATGAGGTTGTTACTGCTCCAGTAAGGAGATCCATTAGAAAGAGACGATCAGCTATGCCATCAGACTATTTAGTCTATATAGGAGAGCAAGAATACAATATCGATTATATGGCTGATCCAATGACTTATGCGGAACTTGTTTCTTGTCCTTAGTCAGAATTGTGGGTTGGATGCAATGAGAGATGAAATGCAATTTATGAAGCATAATGGTGTTTAGGAATTTGTTGAATTACCTGAAGGTCATAGACCCATTGGCTGCAAATGGGTGTATAAGACTAAAAAGGACTCCAAAGAAAAGATTGAGAAGTTTAAAGCAAGACTAGTGGCCAAGGTTTTCCCTCAGAGAAAAGGAGTAGACTATCAAGTAACATTTTCTCCAGTCTCTTCTAAAGATTCTTTCAAAGTGATCATGGCATTGGTAGCTCATTTTGATATGGAGTTGTTGACACCTAAATTTTACCGAACATTTAGTGTAATTTGCATAGAAAATTAGGGATTAAATTTTAACCCCTAAACAAAAATATTCAAATTGCATAACATATAGTTTAGGTTCACGTTAATTTAATTGCATTTTTTGCATCGGATTGGTGATGGCGAACGAGTTTAAATTTCATCGAACGAGACTCGGTATGCTCGGAATCCAAGGGCCGGGAATTTCAAGACGAATGGGCTCGATCATTTTAATTTGAGCTTAACTCAACCCAAGTTAATTCAGCCCATTTAAATGCTAAATATAATCCTAAGCTCAAGTCTAAGCCCATTAAGACCATATAGCCCATCTAATTGACCTAGTTTAGGATTATATAAATATGTCATTAGGTCAGAATTTTGGGGGGGGGGGGAAGAACACAATTTACAGATCAGAAATTAGAAAAAGCTTGGGAGAGATACGGTGAAAGGGAGGAAGCCAAGATCAATGCCAGAACATGACCAATCCAAGAGTGTTCGGTGATTGAAGAGATAAATCCACGTGACATCATCAGAAGAGTCCAAGTGGTGGTCAAGGTGTGTCAGTGAAAATTTGAGTAGCCGAAGACAATATGAAGTAAAAGTATCCAACAAAGAAAGAGGAGAGGAAAGATCCCATGTTGGGGAGTATCACGAGGACTTTCATCTGCAAATTTTCATTGACGCTCCTCTTCCTTGGCCGAGACCATACCGAGACGCCCTACCACAGCAACTCCACGATTGCTGTTGCTGCATACACCCAAGCATTTCTTTCTCTTTTACATTTTTTCTTGATGTGCCTCATGGTTTTGCTGAGCACCACCGCAGGACATAGTCACCGCGAGCCTGGCGCCAAGACGACGAGCTGTTGTCCTATCCCCGTGCGGTTGAGCCCATCGTCCTACCGCACCATCACTGGAGTTGCACCTTTGCTGTCCGGATAGCCGCGTCATTGCCTGACGTCGCCGTCGCCGAAGTCGCACTATAGCCCCATCGGTGCCAACGTCGCCGTCGCCCGTCGTCACCGATTGTCCCGATCCCGATCCGTGAAGCTCATCCAGAGACGATTCAAATTTGGAAGTTATTTGCAAATTAGGTAACGATTATTATCCGGTACATTTTCAGAATATTTAATTTCCTAATTTGCATGTTTTGAATATTACATGAATATCGTGTGGATAATTAAATATCTTTAGATAACGTTCGATATATCCGCGATATTTAAAAATATTCAAAATTAAGAAATTTTCCTAATTTAGCAACGTATGTGGACGACTATCCGACCTTATCCCTAAGGTCCGATACGCGGCGATACGGAAAATTATTATCTCATCCATAACCACTTGGATACGATAATGATTTTTATCCGCTTTCCAAATTTGAATGATCGACTTTCCGTCGATATCTATAACCCTATAGATATGACCGAAAATTCGATTTTTGTGCCTAATCCGAGTTTGAAACAAATCTGACGGATCGCGTGGTTGTTTTGAATGTGGTTACTATCCTTATTTATTTGATTGCTTTCCTTTTCAAATAAAACAGAAAATTCAAAAAATATCAATTAGATTTAAATTAGAGTTTTGCATGTCTAGGAATCATAAATATATCTAGAAGATAGAGTAATTATTTAGTTTAAATTAGGACTTGAGATAATCTAATTCCTAGTTTGAATTAATAATATTATAATCTTAATAGATTATTTAGGTCTTTTTTTATTCCGAATTTTAAACAAAAATCCTAAAAAGAAATCATTCTAGGGTAGATTAAGTCATCATAGGTTACATGTTATTTTAGGTATTTTATTATTCCGAATTTTAATAGAAAATACCAAAAAAAGAAAGTCATTAGGTTGCATGTTAATTTAGGCATATTTTTAATTCCGAATTTCGTCAGAAAATACCAAAAATATATCATCGCATCCGTCATTAGAATTAGGTCACGTCGTCGCATGACATATAGTTTGCATGTTATGCTGCATTAATTCGCATGTCATCTTTGCACGTCATTACATATAGGTTAGATTTCATTTAAATAAAGTGAAAATCCAAAAAAAGAGAAATTGAGTGATTGTTTGTTAACTAGAAATCATATTAGGGTGTTTGATATGATTTTCTAGCTAACAATGTAGATGCTTACGTTGGTTCGAGGTAAGTTGTTATCCTAAGCTTGCAATTTATTTAATACTTTCTAGGTATTAAATTGGTGGTTTGCACACCCGCATGAACACCTCACATGTTAGTAATTAAGTTAAAATGGATTCAAACTGCTTGCCAAAATATTTTTTGAAAAGAAAAGGTACTGAAAGGGCGTTAGACTAGATCTAGCGTAATCAAGTCCCCGGGCTTAGAATCTCTGGTTTGTAGGAATAAAACATATCTCCCTATGTTTTATTTAGGTTTCTAATCAGCCTACCGTAAATTGATTAGTGGCGACTCTAAGCATGAAAATATTTGCATGTTAAAGACTTAAACCCTAGGTTGCGAATTGGTAGGGCTTGGGAGGGCCCGAGTTAAGATTAGTCTTAATAATCCATTAGCCCGAAAAATGATGAAATTTTTTTAGGGTCGCGACAGGAGTTAAACCAGATGGATGGTAAAATTGCATTTCTCAATGGAGACCTTAATGAAGAAGTCTATATGATGCAACCGGAAGGCCATGCGGCAGATGATTTAGGTACACTTGTATGTAGACTAAAAAAGTCTATTTATGGTCTCAAGCAAGCTTCTAGACAATGGTACTTGAAGTTTCATAGTGTTATCGCTTCATTTGGTTTTGTTGAGAACAAAGTAGATCAGTATATATACTGCAAGGTCAATGGGGGGAAATTCATTTTCCTTATACTCTATGTGGATGATATCCTACTTGCGAGTAGTGACCATAGTTTACTACACGAGACAAAGTGGATGTTGTTAAAGAACTTTAATTTGAAGGACCTTGGTGAGGCGTTTTTTGTCCTTGGCATTGAGATTCATAGGAATCGTTCTCACCAACTATTAGGTTTATCTCAGAGGGTATATGTTGATCGTATTTTAGAAAGATTCAACATGCAATAATGCAAGCCAGGAATTGCTCCTGTCATTAAGGGTGATAAGTTGAGCCTATCACAATGTCCTCATTCAGATTTTGAGAAAGCACAAATGAAGAATATATCTTATGCTAGTGCACTTGGAAGTATTATGTATACTTAAGTATGTACTAGACTAGATATTGCTTTTGCAACAGGACTTTTAGATAGATATCAGTCTAATCCAGGATACGATCATTGGGTTGCTGCCAAAAAGGTTTTAATGTACTTAAAAAGGACAAAAGACTATATGCTGATTTACAAACGTGTTCAGGACCTACAGCTGATTGGGTATTCGGATTCAGACTTTGCTGGTTGTCAGGATGAAAAGAAGTCGATAAAGGGTTACATCTTTAAGTTAGTAAGAGGTGCAGTATCATGGAAAAGTGAGAAACAAAAATCAATGACATCCTCTACCATGCAAGCGGAGTTTGTAGCATGCTTTTCAACCATTACTCAGGTAATTTGGCTCCGGAACCTCATTAAGGAGTTGACCGTATTTGATTTTGTGGATATGCCTATATAGTTGTATTGTGATAACAACTCTGTAGTGTTGTTTATTAACAACAACAGAGGTCTCAAGGGGTCTAAGCATATGGAGGTCAAGTACCTGACTATAAAGGAAAAAGTTCAGAATGGTGACATTACAGTGGAGCACATTTCGACAAATGATATGATCGCAGATCCACTAACTAGAGGCCTTCGCCTTTGTGTGTTTGATCGACATGTCATTAACATGGACTTAAGAGTATCATGGAATATTGTTAATTAATGGGAGCTATCTAGTCTTATGTTGCTCTTATGAAATTTGAATATGATTTTATATTACATTTTGTAGCATTTGGATATGTATCAACCTTTTGCATTCAATGAGGTTTTTGTGAATGTGGATTTATTAAGTTGAGTACACATATTTGATGAAAATCTCAAGACATTGTGTAAACCTTGAGTACAGGCTATGGGACATTCTTGGTATTAGTCTTAACGATATGTCTTGTTACATATAAAGTACAGTTAACTATCAAAGTAAGACATATGTAGATTCGTTGGAACCATGAAGGATATGCTCTGGCGACACGCTAGGTTTTATGACATTTAAGGAGAAAGAATTTGGACTAACAAAATGGACAACACATGAAGTATCGCTCATTATGAGGTATTGTCCATTTGACATACTACTATATTGAATCCATATCAATAAAGTTGAAAGCACTCGTTACCATGGAAAGCTTTGTGTGAGTATATGCAGTTACTGCTATGATTCGGTGTTCGAGATTTTATGGGATCGGATTGACTATTAAGAATAATCTCTAGACCAATATAAGGGTACGCACACAGTTCTGTTTCGATTAATATCGCCCAAGTGGGAGAATGTAAGAATTTCCTAACGTGAGCTTCATTAATTAAAATTAACTGAATTAGTTTGGTCTAATAAAAGTAAGATATATGGATTCTTAATAAGTCTAATATGGGACTAGCTAGTATGGGCTGAGTATGGCCCAGCCCGTAATGAGGGGGCCCGTGATCGAAGACTCTATAAATAGTGCTCAAGTCCATCCCCTAATCTGATGATGCATAATCTAGCTCACATACAAATTTAGAGAGAACTTTCTTCTCGTGAGTGGCAATCTCATTAGGCCAATGTTTCTAATGAAGGGGATAAGAGAGAAGCACTTGAGTTCGTGTTTGGAAACCGTCGCAAATTCCTTGTCAAGTTCAATAGATTCCAAACCAGGTATGCGAATTGATAATTTCTCCATTAACGTGTTTTGGTTTCTAATTATGGTGATCTTGGGCGTGCCATTTTCGTGGCCAATAGCAGTTTCCCACCAACGACAAGGGGAAGTTGTCCGGACAATGTCGATGGAATGAAGCCACTTTGACAACTTAGATGAAGGAACTGCCAAAGTCCAGTCAGATGAAGGAACCGCCAAAGTCCTCCATATTTGTTAAGCTCGCGTACCAAAATATAATACAAGTACAAAGCATATGTCTTGCTTCTCTTGATATGTTACAGAAGTATACCTTTGGAAAAAGAAAAGAAAGAAAAGAAAAAAAAGGAAAAAGAAAAGAAAAAGTAAATAAATGAATTCAAAAAATATTAAAATACTATTAAAAATTATTCATGTCAGTGTCGGCCATGTCATATAGGTCGGCCGACGTCTACCTCAATAACATCCGTTCAAAATTAACCGGAAAGATTGAATCAGCTCTAGATCAAAAGGTTTATGACTAAATTGACATCAATACAATATATTTAGAACTTCTCCATCTGGAAAATTGCACAAATCCAATCATTCGGCTTTAACTATTCTAATACAATTGGTTAAGGTTTTATGTACAGGCTCATCTATGATTGTGCTCTGACACAGAGAAGCATTGAACAACAAAAGAATTTCTAATATTACTACACTTGTACTAAATCCATCTTCCCTCAACATATTCAAGCATTGGTTTACTGACAAATTTTCCACGGTAGAAGAGGTAGGCCAATACTACTTGTTGCTCATCTTGACCCTATACAAAAGAACAACATATAGAATAAGTAAACACATAATGCTGGGACGACATGATAACATATAAAAATAAAGCTTTCTTGATTCTAGCAATCCATATCTTGCTTTCTAAAATGTCCATAGTGGATTAACTGTGAGAGTATTCCACGAGTTGGTGCTAAAACTTATGTTTATTTAGAGATACTATGTTGATCATCACCATTGGCAGGGCCAAGTTGCTAAGAAGTATAAAATCCTTATATACCTCAATCTATATAGGATGGATAATTGAATTTGTATCTATTATCAATTGTTCTGAGAAAGAATTTACTCTTTGCAGTTACATTTGTGGTTAAAATGGGCCAACAGAATGTGTTCGCTGTAGAATTTTGAGGTCAAATTAGGTCTGTACAATTACGGACAAAACGGGCCTATTTGAATTATGGGTGACTCGGGTCTTCACTATTTGGATGGGTAGATCGGGGATTGCGACGGACGAAGGAGTTAGCCAAATGGAGAGTCAATTACGGTCAGTGTGACTGAAGAATGACTTGAGTTAAGGGAAATGGCGAAAAGGGATCCAATTTGGAGGAAAATTTCCTTCGATGGAGAGCAATTAGGGTTCGTAGGCGATTTGGGCGAGATTGAGTGAACAATGCGAAATGGAAAGTGACGTCGTTTTGGGTTTTGGTTTTGATTTTTTTTATTACTGAAAACGGCATCGTTTTGATGGTTGATGGTCCACGTCAGTGCCATGTCACATAGAACGGTCAACAATAACTAGATCTCCATGTCAAAATTTCCCAATCTAAGCTGCCCTGATGGACTATATTGAAAAATTGTCCAAAAGTTTAGGACTACATCAACTAAGTTGAAAAGTTTAGGATTGAATGGACGATCATATAATAGGTTTACGATTTTTGGGTAATTTTCCCGATAGAAAACTTATATACATAAAAAAATTACTAAATACATAACAAAGCAAAGCAATCTTTAGCCGGGGAATTTTACCAGTTTTCCATAATTATTCTTGGAGATACCCAGTTAGAAAAGCATGTAAATTTATGACAAACATTGATAGTTTGATCAATCTTGATCCCAATTATTATAAGAATGCAAAAGAATTTCGACAAGAGTTCCTATATGTAAAAGTTTCCCCGGTTCAAAATAAAGAGAAAGTAAGATTTCACATTGATTTTGATAACTATGCTCATGAAGGGGGATGAAAGAGCAATTCCCAACCAGTCAGTCAGCCTTCTGAAAAAAAATACTAAGTGACATTCTTCCACAGATCTATTTTAAGTTGAGAAGGTACCAAACTTCCTCCAGTACAGCCCAACTTGTGACGTACCTTCCTCTAACTTGCCCAAGAACTTCTTGTGCTTCAGCACCATAGCCACTTTCTGCACCAGCCTGGGGAGATAATTTCTTCTAACTTGCCCAGGAGATCGAGCTTCCATGTCGGACAAACGGTGGAGGATATTGAAAACAAAACAAGAAGTTAATATGAAACAGAAAATCAGCTTAGCGCACCACCTGGCACCTCATCATCAAATGGTCATAATTAAAAGTTGCGATGTCTTGAGAAACCGGTTATCGGATTTGGGCTAATTAGGTATCGTTGGGAAGTTCTTGACAAGTATGAACCAATTACATCATTTGATCGAATTTTTAATGAAGTTCTATTCACGATCAATTTTAGTCGAAATTTATATAAAAAGATTAGTCGTCTAGTACCTTACTAAAAAAAAGATTAGTCGTCTAGTTGTCAATAGGACCCACATCAGATGTACATTAGATCCACCACTTTCAATGTTCCATGTACAATTTAAAACACATACTAATTCTTAAGCAGGGGAACACCGAGGACCGCGTGGACAGTTGTTTATAGTATTGTTGGTTGAGGTATATAACTATTGGTCTCAGTTGAAGGCTCTATGATTGGTAGATTTCAATTTTCCTTATAAATTATAGGTAAATCTTTCGTTGACTTTGTCGAGGTTTGCATAAATGTACCTTCAATGTACCTTAATTCTCGAGAACCAAGATTGTTCCACATATTATTTGTTATCCCTAAGGGTCGAAAGTGTAATCATGCACTCAGACTAATACTTGTATTTCCCAAAACCAAAATGTCCTTTGATCTTTTACAAGCTTGCAATTTTCTTTGGAGAATGTTCGTGTTCCTCTCGGTTTCACGCCTGCAAGAATGCATGTCTTTCTCTAGCTAGTTACTTGAATATTAGGCGTGTGCTGTTTCTTTTTTCTTTTTTCTCGTGCATGCCACCAGAGTTGACAAGGTGTCACGCCCCAAACCCCAATAGGCTCGCGACACCCCTTCAACGGTCATAAAGAACGCGACGTCCCACGACGCGTCGCCGACCCAAACTAATTACGCAAGCGGAAACGAAATACAATAACCCTGACATCGAAAAGTATGACAAAAGGATAGGACAACGAAAATTTTAAAACATAAAAACATTAATTTGAAACCATAGTAATCATACATTAGGCTACTAGGATTAGATCCACATCATCATCCAAAAAGGGACAAGGGCTGGGTAGACTACTGACAGCATCAAAATGGGCCTCTACCAAAAGAGAACTTCCTAGCCCTACTCCTAAGCATGCCTACGGCGTCCAATCCGGATCGAACCCAAAGGAATTTGATTCTGAGTCCGAGTCTATCTCGATCGGGTTCTCTTCTTCTTCTCCCTGCTCGACCGCCATGGGCTCCTCTTCGGGTTCGGGCTCGGACTCCTCTTCAGGCTCGGGCTCGGGCTCGGGCTCCTCTTCAGACTCGGGCTCGGGCTCGGGCTCCTCTTCAGACTCGGGCTCGGGGACCGGTGCCAGCGCTGGATTGGGACTCACCCGGGGACTGCCTGGATCGGACACCTTGCCATCGGGCTCCTCATTAGAGTGTCGCAACCCCTTAAAACCTCGGATTGGCCCAGAGTTCACCAACCCGACCCTATGGGACCACGCTAGGTAGTCGTGGCGCTCCAACTGCTCTAGTCCCACGTCTACCCAAATGTAAGTGCGATGCCTAATGTAAGACTCTCCCGGGTTCGGACCCGGATACATATCGTCCTCATGCAACATATGCACGGGGACCCCAAAACGCCTAGGTGGCGCCATACTCAAGGACGGGGATCTAAAAATGGTTATATAATAACCGTGAGAACGAGTCTCAATAAGCGACACCCTAAACCTCACATAGGCTATTGCGTACCCAGACAAGTCTAACAGGCGAAATACCAGGTGTCACGACCTGAAAAAATTTTACCATTTTCTCGGGCTAATGGATTATTAAGATTGAACTTAACTCGGGCCCTCCCAAGCCCTACCAATTCGTAACTTAGGGTTTAAGTTCTTGACATGCAAATGTTTTCATGCTTGGAGTCGCCACTAATCAATTTACGGCAGGTCGATTAGAAACCTAAATAAAACATAGGGAGATATGTTTTATTCCTACGAACCAGAGATTCTAAGCCTGGGGACTTGATTACGCTAAATCTAGTCTAACGCCCTTTCGGTATCTTTTTATTTCAAAAATGTTTTGGCAGGCAGTTTGGAACCATTTTAACTTAATTACTAACATGTGAGGTGTTCATGCGAGTGCGCAAACCACCAATTTAACACCCAGGAAAGCATTAAATAAATTGCAAGCTTAGGGGAACAACTTACCTCGAACCAACGCAAGCATCTGCATTGTTAGCTAGAAAATCATATCAAACACCCTAATATGATTTCTAATTAACACGTAATTCATTCAATTTCTCTTTTTTTTGGATTTTCATTTATTTAAATGAAACCTAGTCTATATGCAATGGCGTGCAAGAATGACATGCAATTAATGCAACCCAACATGCAAACTATATGTCATGCGACAACGTGACCTAATTCTAATGACGGGCAATGATGTATTATTTTTTTTTGGTATTTTCTGACGAAATTCGGAATTATGAAAAATGCCTAAAATAACATGCAATCTAATGATTTCTATTTTTGGGATTTTTGATTAAAAATTCGAAATTATAAATTACTTAAATTAAAATGCAATCTATCCTAGTAAAACATGAAACAATTCACCATTTTTTTGGGGTTTTTTATGAAAATTCGGAATAATAAAATAACGTAAATAATCTGTTAGGATTAAAACAATACCTAATTTAAATTAGGAAACATGCCACCTTAAGTCCTAATTTAAATTAAATACTTATCTCATCCTTCGGGATATATTCAAAAATCCTAGAAATGCAAAATTCTAATTTGAATCTAGCTAATATTTTTTTGAATTTTCTGTTTTATTTGAAAAGAAAAGATAATCAAACAAATACGGATAACAACCACATTCAAATCAACCACGTGATTTGCCAAATTTGTTTCAAACTCGGATTAGGCACAAAAATCGAACTACTGGTCATATTTATGGGGTTATAGATATCGACAGAAAGTCGATCATTCAAATTTGGAAAGCTAATGAAATTTATCATCGTATCCAAGTGATTATGGATAGAATGATAATTTCTCGTATCGCCGCGTATCGAACCTTAGGGTTAAGATTAGATAGTCGTCCAGATACATTGCTAAATTAGGAAATTTTCCTAATTTGAATATTTGAAAATATTGCGGATAAATCAAACATTATCTTAAGATATCTAATTATCCACACGATAATCATGCAATATTCCAAACAATTCAAACTAGGAAATTACATATTCAAAAGTGCATCGGATAATATCATTACCTAATTTGGATATTTCCAAATTCTGAATTCTATCGGGATCGGGATTGATTGTGGATTGGGATCGGGATGAACGACGAAGACAACGGCGAGGCACGGCACGACGAGGCTCACGGCGTCGGGACGGGAAGGACGTCCGGCAAGGCTGCTGTTCCGGCGGGCACGAACAAAGGTGCACCGGGTACTGTTCCGGCGAGAACAGTGGGCTCCGACAAGGGGGGGAACGGTGTCCAGGTGGCGGCAGCAACTCAGTAGCCTCCCCGATGGTGGCTGTGGCGGGGACAGCTGCCGTAGGCGATAGCGGGCAGCTCCGGCGTGTCACGGTGGTCTCCGGGGCTATGGCGGCGCAGCTGGGAACGGCAACAGCAGACGGAACAGTGGAGTGTAAACACGGCGTCCGGCACCGCGAGGCGACGACAGGAGCGCGGCAAGGCGCGACAGCGAGCGGTGCCGGTGGCGGGCAGGCTCAGCCGCGGTGGCTAGGCGTCTCCGGGATAGCGCGGCGGTAAGGGGACTTCGGGTGTTGCCAGTGGGGCTGCTCAGGCGACGGTGCTGGCGGGTGGCAATGCTGTGATTAGCAGCGTCGGCAGGAGGAGCAAGGCGGCTCTGGGCAGAGGCAGGGACGGACGGTGCAAGCTGTCTAGGAGGCGGCACGGAGAGAACACAAGGTGAAGGTCACTGGCGAGAGGCAGCAGCAGTGGCGCGACTCCGGCGCGGCGGTGAGGACTGTTCCCGGGCACGGCGGCGGCGTGGAGGGCGTACGGCATGCGGCGCTCAGAGAGGGAGGCGGCGTGGATCTCTCCTTCACTCTCTCTCTCTCTCTCTCTCTCTCTATCACTCTCAAAAAATTCTGATCCTTGTAAATTGTGCCCCCCAAAAATTCTGACCTAGTTATGTTTATATAATGCTAATCCTAGGTCAATTAGGTGGGCTCTCTAATCCTAGTGGGCTTAGGCTTGAGCTTAATTTTAATTAACATCTAAATTGGCTGAATTAACTTAGGTTTAATTAAACTCAAAACACAATGGGCTGAATTAAACTCAAATTAAAACAACCAAACCCGTTTGTCTTGAAATTCCCGGCCCTTGGATTCCGAGCAAGCTGAGTTTTGTTTGATGAATTTTAACCTCATTCGCCGACACCAATTTGATGCAAATGCAATTAAACCTAAACTATATGTTATGCAATTTTAATATTTTTGTTCAGGGGTTAAAAATTAATCCCTAATTTTCTATGCAAATTAAACTAAATGTTTGGTAAAATTTAGGTGTCAACACTAGGCAAAATAACTAATTCCACACGACAAACTTACCTCGCCTCGGATCATGAACAAATCCTGCACATTAGTCTAAATATGATAAAACAAGAATAATTCAACAATATAGCATAATTACCCGGCACACGCTTCCCACTCACAATTGGTCAATCCATCCAAGCAATCACATGCGCCATCAGCCAATCTAATCAATCACAAAGCGCACACGGGTCCGGTCACTTTCCTCTCTCGGGCTCACAAGCCACACAATCAATCAAACCAATGGCCGCCGTCATCACGTCCTAAGCCATACCAATCATACCATCCAGTGGCCACCGTCAACATGTCCCAAGCCACAAATCAAGTCATTCCAATGACCAACGTAAACACGTCCTGATCTATTACACCTTTAACGGCACACCGTCAACATGTCTAAAGCCCGCATCCAATTGGCCCATCGGCTGTTCATGCCTTCACACGGACCGCCATCAACACGTCCCAAGTCTGTAGCCCTTCGATCGATCCGGGCTTAAATCCGATAGGCAAGCACATGCCATTCAATCAAGCAAATTCAAGCCAAATGCATCGAACATTCCAGATTCACCACCGGGTCCACATTCACATTTCGCCACCTCAACATAGGAACCCGACATTCAAATCGGCACGCATTAATATCCAATTCAAACATGTTAATTAAGCCCAATTCAAATAACGCAACCATAATGTAAACTAACTAAATTAACACGCGCCCTAGCCGTTCTAACCTGAGACAAGTCTATAGATTTGGCTCGGTAAAAGTCGACTCGGGCCTAAAATGGCCCGGGTGAACAATACCAACTAGGCGCGGACGAAGGCCACACGGGCGCAGGGCTCGGCCACGGCGATCGGCCACAGGCATAGCCCTCGGCCATGGGCTCGGTCATGGGCACAGGCATTGGTTCGAGCGCAGTGACGGGCACGGCGATAGGCACGGGCACGGCGATAGGCACGGCGACGGGCACGGGGCTCGGCGGAGACGGCAGCGGCTGGGACGGCTTCGGCATGACAGGATAGTGGCCGGGACGGCTCCGGCACGGTGGGGCAGTGGCTGGGATGGCTCGGGTACGGCAGGCAGCGGCCCAGGTGAGCTCGGCTACAGCCCGGGGAGGCTTGGCCGTGGCTGGGTTGGCTACCGGCGAGGCTGGCTGGCTAGCGCGGCCAGGCGACGACATGAGGCGGACGTCGGGGTGACCAGCGGCGGGCAGAGGGGAGAGGACAGCTAGGTAGGGGTGAAGGAAAGAGAGAGAGAAAGAGAGAGAGAGAGGTCGGGGCTGAGGGAAAGGGGTGGACTGGCGGCGACGGCACGGCACGGCGTGGCTGCTGGCGGGGTCAGGGGGCGCCGGGCTGGCCAACTGGAGCGACGGCGAGCGACTGCAAGCGGCGGAACGCCAAAAGGGGGAAGAGGGAGTAGACGGGGGGCGGGGTGGTGCGGCTGTGAGGGCACTCGGTGGCGATGGCGGTGGCGCTCAGGTGTCAGAGCGGCGCTGGGGGCTGGCCGGATGACTAGACGACGCCTGAGGCTCGCCGGATGCGGCGGCGGGCCGAGCTCGCGCTCTCGGGAGGAGAGGGAAGCAGCGCCGGCCGGAGTTGCCAGGCGACACGGCGGCATGGCAATGGCGCGAGGGAGGACGGTGGCGTCGGCGACTGGTGAGGCAACGACGGGCGGAGGCGCATGGCGGCCAAGCAATGGCTACGAAGGGTCGGAGGAGCTGCGAAGGTGAGGGGGAGCTGCGAAGGTGGACGGGGGAGTCGGGGTGGAAGGGGGAGCGGCCGACGGGGCTGCTGGTAGCTGGCGAGCGGCGGTGCAGCTCGGTCGAGCTACGGCGGCGCAAGGCAGACGGCTGGGCTCGCCGGTCGGCGTCGATAGTAGGGAGAAGCAGAAGCCCAACGGTTCGGGGCTAGCGGGAAGGGAGAAGAAGGAAGAGAGAGAGAAAGAAAAAGAGAGAAGGAAAGAGAGAGAAGAGGGTTTGCATGGGAAAAAGGTGATTTGCATGGGAAAGGGGCGAGGCAAACGTGAAGGGGGAATGGCGCGTGCATGGCTGAGGTGTACATCGAGGAAAGAGAAGGGAGGGAGGGAGAGAGAGAGAGAGAGAGAGAAAGAAAGAAAAAGGAGAAAGGGGAGGGGAAGGGGCGACGTGCATGGGGAAGGGAGGAGGAGACGTGCGGGCGTAGGTCTGCATGGGGAAAGCGCACGCGTGTGGGGCCGGAGGGAGGAGAGAGAGAAGAGAGAGGGAGAAAGAAAGAGAGAGAGAAGGAGAGAAAGAGAGAGAGAGAGAGAGAACGTGTGGGCAGGGGGTGACATGCGGCGCGCAAGAGGGAAAAAGACGTGGCGGAAGGAGGAGAGAGAGGAAGAAAGAAAAATAAATAAATAAATAAATGCACCTATGAGTGCACCACCAACGGTCCGAATTCAAATCCAAAAATAATCATAGGGTCCAAATTAAATCCTAGAAAATATTAAGGGGCAAGGGCCAAGGTAAAATATAAATAAAATGACTTGAAAAATACACTACGAGGGAGGTCTACTAGTCCAAAGTCGCACCCGATCGAAAATTCACTTTTCACATATTCCTGGCAATACCGACGCTGGCCATTATAATATCGACATTGTCCAATTTATTTCGAGCCGAAACTCCCGGAAATTGGTTGCCAAGTTCGGGATCAATAAAAAACGGCCAAATTCAATCGAGTGCGATTCTAGTAAAATCTCTATTTTAAAAACAAGAACCCGAGAGTGATCAGTTCCCGGGCGATATTTCATTATAAGCGTACTGACAAATTACATGTTTTATAAATCCCAAAAACGGGCCAAAATCCAGAATGTCACAACTCTTCCCCCCTAACAAAAATTTCGTCCTCGAAATTTACAACCCAACCCAACCCAACTATTCAAACAAATGGGGGTACTGGTGTCGCATCGACTCTTCACTCTCCCACGTCGCACCTTCGGTTCCATGGTGCTCCCAAATAACCTTGACCATTGGTATTTTCTTGTTACGCAACACCCTTTCTAGTCTGTCCTCGATCCGAACCGGCATTTCCACGTACGACACCCTGTCGTCCACGTCTATTTCCTTATAGTTCAGCACGTGGGTCGGGTCGGGTTCATATTTCCTTAGCATAGACACGTGGAACACGTTGTGCACTTGAGACAAATTTGGCGGTAGCGCGAGACGATAAGCCAAGGTACCTATTCTCTTTAAGACCTCAAATGGGCCCACATACCTCGGGCTCAACTTTCCTTTCTTACCGAACCGAGATAGTCCTCTCATTGGCGACACCTTGAGGAATACGTGGTCCCCTATTTGAAATTCCAAAGGTTTACGTATCCGGTCTGCATAATTCTTTTGGCGGCTCTGAACGGTTTTGAGTATGTCCCGGATAACCATGACTGTCTCAGTCGACTGCTGCACTAACTCTAGACCTGTGATGCTCCTCTCACCAACTTCATCCCAACAAACCGGTGTCCTGTAGGCTCTATCGTATAAAGCTTCAAACGGTGCCATTTTGATACTCTGCTGGTAGCTATTGTTGTAGGCGAATTCAACCAAATGCAACTATTCCTCCCAGCCACCCTTAAAATCCAAGACACAAGCTCGTAGCATGTCTTCCAAAGTCTGGATCGTCCTTTCCGACTGGCTATCCGTCTGGGGATGATAGGCCATGCTGAACTGTAACTTCGTTCCTAATGCCGTATGAAGACTTTTCTAAAAGGCGGCAATAAATTTAGGATCACGGTCCGAAGTGATCGTCACTGGTACCCCATGGAGACGGACTATATGTCGCACATACAAGTCGGCATACCTTTCCAAGGCGAAATCCTTTCGTACCGGTAGAAAATGCACTGATTTTGTCAACCGATCAACTATCACCCAAATCGAATCATGACCCATTTGACTTCTTGGTAATCCCATTACAAAGTCCATCGTGATGTGTTCCCATTTCCACTCGGGAATTTCCAATGGCTGCAACATTCCACCCGGCTTGTAGTGTTGCGCCTTCACTTGTTGGCACGTTAAACACTTAGTCACATGTTTGGCCACGTCCACTTTCATGCCGTTCCACTAATAATGCTGCCGTAAATTCTTATACATTTTCGTGCTCCCCGGGTGAATACTGTACGTACTACGGTGCGCTTCAAACAAAATCTCTCCCTTCAGTTCTGTATCACTGGGCACACATAACCGTCCACGGAACTTTAAAATTCTGTCCTCGGATACTTGAAAATCCGATTTCCTTTTTGTGGCATCCATACTCAAAATCTTTTAAATCTCCGGGTCCGTCGATTGAAGAGCCTTAATCTTAGTCTGTATTTCTGGTTCAATCCTCAATGCGGCAAGCAGACTCGAGACATGACTTACTTCAAACTTAAATCTCGAATCTCGAACTCCCTCCAACAAAGTCCACTCCTTGACCATCATATGCGCGATGCTCGATTTCTGGCTCAGTGCATCCGCAACCCTATTAGCTTTTCCAGGGTGATACAATATATCGCAGTCATAGTCCTTAAGGAGTTCTATCCAACGACGCTGTCTCAAATTTAATTCCTTTTGGGAGAACAAGTACCTTAGACTTTGATGGTCCGTATAGATTTGAAATTTCTCCCCACACAAGTAGTGTCTCCAAATCTTAAGAGCGAAAATAATTGCAGCCAACTCCAAGTCATGTGTCGGATAATTCTGCTCATGCGGCCTCAATTGCCGCGATGCGTATATCACTACTTTCCCATGTTGCATTAGCACGCATCCCAATCCCCTTAACGACGTGTGATTGTAAATCTCATATCCTCCCGGTCCTGACGGGATCGTTAATACTGGCACGGTTGTCAATCCCTGTTTTAATTCTTGGAAGCTCCTTTCACACTTATCCGTCCATTCAGATCTCGTCTCCTTCTTTAGTAATCGCGTCAAAGGCATCGCTATAGCTGAAAATTTTTCCACGAAGCATCGGTAGTACCCTGCTAAACCCAAGAAGCTCCGAACCTTGGTTACTGTTGTCGGTCTTGGCCAATTCACGACGGCTTCAACTTTCGCCGGGTCCACTGCAATTCCTTCTCCAGATACCACATGCCCTAAGAATGCCACTCGATGAAGCCAGAACTCATACTTGCTGAACTTGGCGTATAGTGCATGTTCCCTTAAGGTCCGTAGAACCTTCTCCAAATGCACTTCGTGTTCGGTGGGACTCTTCGAATACACCATAATATCATTGATAAACACGATCACAATCAGATCCAAAAATTCCTTGAATACTCGATTCATTAAATCCATAAAGGCTGCAGGGGCGTTCGTCAGTCTAAACGGCATCACCGTAAACTCATGGTGTCCATACCTCGTCCTAAATGCCGACTTCGGCACGTCCTCCTTCTTGATCTTCAATTGATGATAGCCAGTCCTCAAGTCGATCTTAGAAAACACTAACGCCCCTTGCAACTGGTCAAATAGGTCCTCAATCCTTGGCAACGGGTACTTATTCTTGATGGTCACCTGGTTCAGTTGTCTGTAGTCAATGCACAATCTCAATGATCCATCCTTTTTCCTTACAAATAAAACTGGCGCTCCCCATGGAGACGCATTAAGGCGAATAAAACCCTTGTCCAATAACTCTTATATTTGGACTTTCAACTCTTTCAATTCTGATAGAGACATCCTATAAGGTACTTTCGAAATCGGTTCCGTACCTGGGGCCAACTCAATTGCGAACTCCACTTCTCTATCAGGAGGCAGTCCCGGCAATTCCTGAGGGAAGACGTCGGGAAAATTGCACACCACGGCTATATCCTCTAGTCTCGACTCTCCAACCGTCGAATCAACTACATTTGCTAGGAATACTTGGTATCCCTCAACCAACAGCTTCGTTACCTCGAGCGACGAAATCCAAGGGATCGAGGTTCCTCCTCGGTTTCCCATAAACTCAAATTTAGGCTGTCCAACCGGATTAAATTGGATTACCTTACTACTACAGTCCATAACTGCTCTATGTTTGACTAACCGGTTCATACCGACTATCACATCAAAGTCATGCATACATAATACCGCCAAGTCTATCCTCCCTTACCTATCGCCAATCATTATCTTACAATCGGGATATCCTAATGCAATCAGCACTTTATCATTCAGCGGAGTAGCAATACACAACATGACATCAAGCGACTTTGGCTCAATCCTAGATAATTCAACAAACTGCTCAGATATAAAGGAATACAACGCCCCCGGATCAAATAAAGCATAAGCAGCATGATCACAGAGAGAGACCGTACCTGTGACCACGCCCGGTGCATCCTGCGCCTCCCTCCTTGCCATTGCATACACTCGTCCTTGGGCCGGCGGCCTGTTCTGATTTGCTGGCTGAACAGCTCTAAATTGATTTCCATTCCGGGGCGGCGGCGGCGGTAATATAGGCGGTCCAGCTTGTCTATGGTTAGGGCAGTCCTTCATCTGATGGCCCCTCCCTCCACACGTAAAACATGCTCCGCCCCTATTCGGGCAAGGTCCATTCCCGTGTCTTCCTCCACATAGCCTACACGGGGCATTCTGATAACGGTTTGGCTTTCCAATGTTCCTCCGAACTGGCGGGGCGAAGCAACTATTTCCTGACATGGGCCTCTTCCCCAGTTGGCGGTTGTCCCTAGTCGGGCTGTACCGTGATCTAAAGGCGGCAGCCCGGTCCATCTGATCTCGTTCGATTGCTTGAGCCCTCTCATATATTTCATTATGGCTCCTCAAGTTCAAGGAGATCATCTGAGTGCGAAGGTCCGGCTTCAGCCCATCCTGGAACCTCTTAGCCTTGTCCGTTGGATCCTCCACCATCCTGGGGGCAAATTTGGACAACCTCGCAAACTCGGCCTCATACTGGTCCACTGACAACTAACCCTGTCGAAGTCTCATAAATTCTGCCAATTTCTGCTCTCGAGCACTCTCCGAAAAGTACTTACCATTGAAGTTCTCAGTGAAGACAGCCCAACTTGGAGCAGTACCAGTGGGGAACACCTGACCCCTAGTGGCCCTCTACCAATCACTTGCATTGTTCTGAAGCTGGTAAACTGCTAGCATTACCCTCTCTTCCTCAGTACACCCGAGCACCTCAAAAGCTTTCTCTAGCTCCTCTATCCATCTTAGTATAGCCTCGGGGTCACCTCTCCCATCAAACTTCAGGGGTTTTAGCCTCAGAAACTGCTCTACTAGCTTGAACATCGGCCTGATCATGTTCACTCGCATCATGCCAGGATCTCCACCAACCGCATTATTCTCCTGATTTCCATTATTCCCAACAACCTCGCTGGCAGCTGCAGCAGCAACAGTAGCACTCCTTTCTTCGGCCTGCCTTCCCGATAAAAACCCCGCTTCCTCAAGTACCCTCAACATCTCATCCAACCTAGGATCCCCCGTCACTCCAGCTTGCGGGGCTACACGACCTCTTCCTTGACCTCGGCCTCGACCTCGACCTCGATCTCGACCTCGACCTCTACCTTGACCGCTACCTTGACCGTCCATCTTACTGATTCTCACAATCACTCACCTGTTAAGGTCTAAGCAGTAATTAGTAATCTAGGCCAATTATACCAATCTATGCCCTACGCAGTGCGTCACAACACAATTCGCTAAACAAACAGCCAATCACAACATCACTCATTAACAACCAACAGGGTCTCGTGCACTTACCTCAAGTCCTGACGCATCTGCATCTCACACATTATTGCATAAACTCAAGTAGCAATCACAATCACACTGTCTGGGGTACACATAGCACGCAAGTCTCCCTAACTGGCTACCCCAAAGTCATCGCTCCTTATCACTTCAGGTTTCGACCGTCTTAGATCGAGCAGACCTTTGCTTTAATACTAAATCAACGGGATGTCACGCCCCGAACCCTAATGGGCTCGCGACACCCCTTCAACAGTCATAAAGAACGCGAGGTCCCAGGACGCGTCGCCGACCCAAACGAATTACACAAGCGGAAACAAAATACAATAACCCTGACATCGAAAAGTATGACAAAGGGATAGGATAACGAAAATTTTAAAACATAAAAACATTAATCTAAAACCATAGTAATCATACATTAGGCTACTAGGGTTAGATCCACATCATCATCCAAAAAAGGACAGGGGTTGGGTAGACTACTGACAGCATCAAAATGGGCCTCTACCAAAAGAGAACTTCCTAGCCCTACTCCTAAGTATCCCTACGGCGTCCAATCCGGATCGGACCCAGAGGAATCTGATTCTGAGTCCGAGTCTATCTCGATCAGGTTCTCCTCTTCGTCTCCTTGCTCGACCGCCATGGGCTCCTCTTCGGGCTCGGGCTCGGACTCCTCTTCAGGCTTGGGCTCGGGCTACTCTTCAGGCTCAGGCTCGAGGACCGGTGCCAGCGCTGGATTGAGACTTACCTGGGGACTGCCTGGATCGGACACCTCGCCATCGGGAGCGAACTTGTCCCAGGGCTCCTAAATAACCGCATCCTCGTTGGAGTGTCGCAACCCCTCAAAACCTCGGATTGGCCCAAAGTTTACCAACCCGACCCTATGGGACCACGCCAGGCAGTCGTGGCGCTCCAGCTACTCTAGTCCCACGTCTACCCAAATGTAAGTGCGATGCCTAATGTAAGACTCTCCCGGGTTCGGACCCGGATACACATCGTCCTCATGCAACGTATGCACGAGGACCCCAAAACGCCTAGGTGGCGCCATACTCAATGACGGAGATCTGAAAATGGTTATATAATAACCGTGAGAATGAGTTTCAATAAGTGACACCCTAAACCTCACCTAGGCTATTGCATACCCAGACAAGTCTAACAGGCGAAATACGAGGTAAAATAACTAATTCCACACGACAAACTTACCTCGTCTCGGATCATGAACCAATCCTGCACATTAGTTTAAATATGATAAAACAAGAATAATTCAACAATATAGCACAATCACCCGGCACACGCTTCCCACTCACAATCGATCAATCCACCCAAGCAATCACACGCACCATCAGCCAATCCAATCAATCACAAAGCGCACACGGGTCCGGTCACTTTCCTCTCTCGGGCTCACAAGCCACACAATCAATCAAACCAATGGCCGCCGTCATCACGTCCCAAGCCATACCAATCATACCACCTAGTGGCCGCCGTCAACACGTCCCAAACCACAAATCAAGTCATTCCAATGATCGATGTAAACACGTCTCGGTCTATCACACCTTTAACGGGCCACGTCAACACTTCTCAAGCCCGCATCCAATTGGCCCATCGGCCGTTCATGCCTTCACATAGACCGCCGTCAACACGTCCTAAGTCCGTAGCCCTTCGATTGATTCGGGCTTAAATCCGACAGGCAAGCACACGCCATTCAATCAAGCAAATTCAAGCCAAATACATCCAACATTCCAGATTCACCACCGGGTCCATATTTACATTTCGCCACCTCAACATAGGAACCCGACATTCAAATCGGCACGCATTAATATCCAATTCAAACATGTTAATTAAGCCCAATTCAAATAACGCAACCATAATGTAAACTAACTAAATTAACACGCGCCTTAACCGTTCTAACCCGAGACAAGTCTATAGATTACCCAAAGTACTAGGTAGGGTTTAGAATGCCACTTACTAAGTTTTGGCCCGGTAAAAGTCGACTCGGGCCTAAAATGGCCCGGGTGAACAGTACCGACTAGGCGCGGGCGAGGGCCACATGGGCGCGGGGCTCGGCCACAGCGATCGGCCACGGGCTCGGTCACGGGCACAGGCACAGGCGCGGGAGCGGCGACGGGCATGGCGACGGGCATGGCGACGGGCACGGTTACGGCAATGGGCACGGCAACGGGCACGGGGCTCGGCAGAGATGGCAGTAGCTGGGATGGCTCAGGTACGGCGAAACAGTGGATGGGATGGCTCCGGCACGGCGGGAAAGTGGTCGGGACAACTCCGGCACAGCGGGGCAGCGGCTGGGATGGCTCGGGTACGATAGGCAGCGACCCAGGTGAGCTCGGCCATGGCCCGGGGAGGCTTGGCCGCAACTGGGTTGGCTACCGGCGGGGCTAGCTGGCTAGCGCGGCGAGGCGGCGACGTGAGGCAGACGTAGGGGCGACTAGCGATGGGCAGTCGGCGAGCAGAGGGGAGAGGACAGCCAGATGGGGGTGAAGGAAAGAGAGAGAGAGAGAGAGAGAGAGAGAGAGAGAGAGGTCAGGGCTGAGGGAGAGGGGTGGACCGACGGCGATGGCATGGCACGGCGCGGCTGCTGGTGGGGTCGGGTGGCGCCAGGCTGGCCGGCTGGAGCGACGGCGAGTGGCGGAACGCCAAAGGGGGGAAGAGGGAGTGGACCGGGGGCGGGGTGGTGCGGCTGTGAGGGCACTCGGCGGCGATAGCAGTGGCGCTTAGGCGTCAGAGTGGCGCTGGGGGCTGGCCAGACGACTGGACGACGCTCGGGGTTCGCTGGATGCGGCAGTGGGCCAAGCTCGCGCTCTCGGGAGAAGAGGGAAGCAGTGTCGGTTGGAGCTGCCAAGCGACACGGTGGCGCGGCAACGGCGCAAGGGAGGACGGTGGCGTCGGCGACTGGTGAGGCGACGACGGGCGGAGGCGGATGGCGGCCGAGCGATGGCTACGAAGGGGCGGAGGAGCTGCGAAGGTGAGGAGGAGCTGCGGAGGTGGACGGGGGAGTCAGGGTTGGAAGGGGGAGCGGCCGACGGGGCTGCCGGCGGCTGGCGAGCGGCGGTGCAGCTCGGTCGGGCTACGGCGGTGCAAGGCGGACGGCTGGGCTCATCGGTCGACGTCAACAGCAGGGAGAAGCAGAAGCCCAACGGTTCGAGGCCAACGGGAAGGGAGAAGAAGGAAGAGAGAGAAAAAGAAAAAGAGAGAAGGAATGAGAGAGAAGAGGGTTTGCATGGGAAAAAGGTGATTTGCATGGGAAGGGGGCGAGGCAAACGTGAAGGGGGAACGGTGCGTGCATGGCCGAGGCGTACATCGGGGAAAGAGAAGGGAGAGAGAGAGGGAGAGAGAGAGAGAGAGAGAGAGAGAGGAGAAAGGGGAGGGGAACGGGTGACGTGCATGGGGAAGGGAGGAGGAGACGTGCGGGCGTAGGTTTGCATGGGGAAAGCACACGCGTGCGGGGCCAGAGGGAGGAGAGAGAGAAGAGAGAGGGAGAGAGAGAGAGAGAGAGAGAGAGAGAGAGAGAGAAAGAAAGGGAACGTGTGGGTAGGGGGTGACGTGCGGCGCGCAAGGGGGGAAAAGACGCGGCGGAAGGAGGAGAGAGAGGAAGAAAGAAAAAATAAAGAAATAAATAAATGCACCTATGAGTGCACCACCAACGGTCCGAATTCAAATCCGAAAATAATCTTAGGGTCCAAATTAAATCCTGGAAAATATTAAGGGGCAAGGGCCAAGGTAAAATATAAATAAAATGACTCGAAAAATACACTACGAGGGAGGTCTACTAGTCCAAAGTCGCACCCGGTCGAAAATCCACTTTTCACATATTCCTGGCAATACCGACGCTGGCCACTATAATATTGACACCGTCCAATTTATTTTGACCCGGAACTCCCGGAAATTGGCTGCCAAGTTCGGGGTAAAAAAAAAACGGCCAAATTCGATCGAGTGCGATTCTAGCAAAATCTCTATTTTAAAAACAAGAACCCGAGAGTGATCAATTCCCGGGTGAGATTTCATTATAGGCGCTCTGACAAATTACACGTTTTATAAATCCCAAAAACGGGCCAAAATCCAGAATGTCACACAAGGAATACATTTCAATAGCTTATGTTTCAATAGATCTCTCTCTAGCTAGTTCACAACATAACGATATTGCTCTACAGGTAAAGGCATGTCTCCAGTGACTCTTTATATTCACTTTTTAGTTAATCTAAATCTTACTGCTCACACACCTTGAACTTTTTTAACGTTTAAAACCCTTGAAATTTTTGCACCACTCAAATGTTGATACGTAAATTCAGGGACAAATCCAGAATTTGATCCTTGGGGAGCATAAATGATATGATAGCAGTTTGGGTCAGTAAAGATACATAATGTAGAAGATTTTCTCTAAAAAGAAACTTCCAATTTCATGGGAACTTTATCCTTCAATTGCATAAATTATAATCGAATAAGAGTGAAACTTTCATACATATAAAAAGTGGAATATCCAACTTGAATCTAATTAATAGAAATCCAAATAATAGTTTGCTTGACCAAATTTTACTGATAAAAGAAAAGTTATTCTATATAAGAAATCAATATTGTGTTTGGTTCAGTTTAGCCCAAAGACTTTGCATATATGCAAAGTAATTTAAATTCCAAGGGTTTTCATGAAAAACAAATAGTGTTTTGTAAACACTTATTTTACAAACAGATCCCTATGTCAAAAAGAACCATAACAAGACAGCATCGAAGCCTGGAAGAAAAAAATACCACCGGGGCTTAACAAAGGGAAGAGTAGAACATCGGACAACAACAGTCAAAGATATATTCCAGAAACAGTCTGTACACCAAAAACTGTAATAATGGGCCCAGCCCAGCCCCTATCTCTGAAAGCCCAGCCCACCATTTCGTTTCCTCTTTGTCACGACTCGCGACCTCACTTTTCCGTGCGAAGGGGAAAAGAATGAGGTTTAGGGATATTGTCCGAAGGCACGACAATGACCCTCAATGCTGGCTTTCCAAAGCTCATACCTCACTTGATGTTGGATTTCGTTTTAGGTTTCAATTTAGCCTCAAAGATTCTACGTGAGATGAGAGTCGCTACAAACCTATTGGGATCGGTTAAAACTCAAGTGAGGTGCAGGAGAATATCTCACTTTCTACGTTATCAGAAATTTAGGGTCGGAGACTTGATTACTAGTTATTTAACTAATGCCCTTTAGTACCATAACTTGATAAATTGTCCACTAAGGTGCCCATGGAATTTTTTTTACTGATTATGAGTCCTAAAATTGTCATTCGCTTAGTCCATGCAATGTTCTCGTGTTAATTATGATCTTAACTTGTGGCCTAGCCATTCAACTAAGCTAAAAGGAACACAATCAAAGAAGTAAGGAATAAAAGCACACACTTCAAGTACGATAATGGATATTAGTAAGTAAGGTGTGGAAAGTAAACTCAATACAGTGTTAGACAAAGACAATTACATGGCATTGTTATTACACCCTGAGATTGGACCCCCATAAGCAAAGTGAAAATTTAAATATGCATGACTTACTTAAAATGCAAGAAATTACACTAAATAATTTTAAACTACGCAAAATGGGATATTTACAAAAATGATTATTATAATTTATAAAACAACATAAAATAGCACAAACTTAGGAAAGTGACTTTTGAAAATTAGGAAAGTTCCAAAAACATCATTTCTGCCCTAATTTACTACTATCCTAAATTTTTTTTCTATTTTTCCGGAAAATTTTCAGATTTTTCTTTTTTTCTTTTTATTATTTAAATTTTAATTTTTTGGAAAAAAATTTAATTCATTAAACCAAGTTTATGCTTGATTCATATGAACATGGACCAACTTAGAACATGAACATCACAATGACCAAGCTCGAATCAACCTTTTCAAGATTGAAACTTGGATTGGGCATTTCGTCGAACATTTAGTGCACGTCACAATGACCAAGCTATGTTCATGGTTTTCAATCTCAACTTATAGCCGATCTTAAGAAAAATTAAATCATTAAGGTTACACTAAAAAATGTCAAGAAAAGATTAACAAGCAATATCATCCAAAAACACACATTAACATGATCAAACTTAGCTTGAAAGTCACAGGTTTGACCTATTTTTGGAAATATGGGTTTAAACCGAGGTCAGACAAACAGGTTGCTTGCCCAGATTCAAGCCCCAACACTTATCACACACGAGACATACATGAAAATATACTCGATCCCAATGAAATTATGTAACATGGACTTTCAAATGCAGCAAATATCATGGAGAATGATCAACTGCACATATCATAGCCAGCTAAAATTGATCAGATGGACTAAATTGACACAAATGCAAAATGTTTAGGATTGAATTGGCACAAAAAAAAGATTTAGGGCTAAATTGACATAATTATAATAAGTTTAAACAATTTTGGTAATTTTCCTCTATACTTAAGCAACTTAGAGAAACCTTTTGTCGCTAGGGTTCTGGTGAATGTTTGAGTCGCGGATCAATAAAGTTAGGATTCATTCTTTTATAGTCTCCCGACATATTCTTTAGTCGATATTGCAAAATAGCTATGTAGACTTGTCCTAACAGACGAAACAATTTAACATTAAAAGGAAAATTGAGCTCTCAAGTTTCGGCCACTCAATCTACCCGATGCAACTTTCTTGCAGTAGTTAAAGTGAAAAGAGGTGCTATCATTTTTACAAGATGTTTGGTAAACTCCTTAGAATTGCAATACTTTTATAGTTATAGCAACTTACATCCTGTCTCACCTAACTTTGAGGTGCTATGATTTTGAATTTTGTATTATCTAATGTGACAGTTATAGTTTTCGCAACATGGCTATATATAGAGCATCACAACTACACTAGAGCCACAATGGTTAGAAAATATAATTGGGAAGAATAGAATAAGACTTTGAGGCATGAATACATTATTTTTAAGAAATTGTTTGCCTCACAAGGTTGCTAATGGTTAAAGTGAAAAGAGGTGCTATTTAGTTGCATCGTAGACACTAAATCCGATGCAACTTTCTTGCAGTAGTTAAAGTGAAAAGAGGTGCTATCATTTTTACAAGATGTTTGGTAAACTCATCATAATTGCAATACTTTCATAGTTATAGCCACTTACAACTTGTCTCACCTAACTTTGAGGTGCTATAATTTTGAATTTTTGTATTATCTAATATGCCAATTTTAGTTTTCGCAACATAGCTATATATAGAGTATCGCAGCAGCTACACTAGAGCAGCAATGGTTAGAAAAAATAATTGGGAAGAATAGAATAAAACTTTGAGATGTGAATACATTATCTTTAAGGAATTGTTTGCCTCACAAGTTTGCTAATGGCTACTGGCAAAAATCCTCAAAGATGCAACAAACCAAATAGCAATTCTGGTATTTCTTGAAGAATCTCAAAAGGAAGCAATTGGAGAATAAATGCCATATTTTAAGAAAGAAAAGAAAATTGAAGTGAAAAATATTGAACAAGAAATATTCAATATGTAATGGTAAAAAATTATGTTTGAATACATACAATCTTTTAAAGGTGGTAAGAACGCCTAATAACGCTTAGACAAAAGTTATCAATCCGAATTTTAAAAAAAGTAACCATAAGTGACAATCCTGGTCAATGAGCAAGCACGAATGCTAAGTGCGCTTATTATTCGAGCACCCACACATGGTTATTGTAAGGTCCAGCCCACTTAGCCCATGGTCTTGAATTGTACGGCTACTTACAATTGAACGAATAAAGGTTGTATTTGAAGAAAGAAAAGAAAATTGAAGTAAAATATATTCAACGAGAAATGTTGAATATATAATAGCGAAAATTTATGTTTGAACAAATACAACATTTTCAAAAGTTGTAAGAATGCCTAATAGTCGTTAGGCAAAAGCTATAAATCCGAGTTAAAAAAAAATAACCGTTATTAAGTGCCAATTCAAGAGCACACAAGCATAAAAGCACCTATTGTAAGGTCGACCAGCACGCAACACATTTATCCCATAGTATTCAATTATAAGATTCAAAAGACTTTCACACTTATATATTGGTCCATGCACTCGCATCTTTTTTACGTGGGACAAGACACTTCTTTGTTTGTTTTATAAATAAACTATCAACAACACAGCTATACCAAATAGATACTAAACCTACTTGTCTTTCTTTCTTCAAATTCAAATCGCTCTTTTTTCATTATATCCATCATACTAATCTAGACAATATACTTGTATTCGACGAATTAATCCTGTCGTATTCTCGTAGTGGATCACCTAAATGGACCACTCAAGACCCATGACATCAACCCATACCTTTCAGCCACACCTCCGGCAAAAAGTATGAGCAATGGGAATGTTCTGAATTTGACATGAATTGACCTATCAAGGCTAGTCGACAATCAATTGAAATCGCATCGACTCTGCATCCACAAGAGTGCTTGTTGTCAATTCAGTCTCATCATCCACCCCACGAATGAACCCAGAATATGGTGCCAAGAGATAGCCACAATTTCGTGTGAATAGCACTGCTTTATATTTGCCAAAACGCGGCGTTAATCATGTCCAAGTATCTGTCGTCTTTTCAGCGTGTCTGATCGTTTTTAGTAGGCCATCCATGAAGAGGAGAGACGTTTTTCAGCTCTTGGCATCATGAAGAAATGCTGACGACCCCAATATATGCTCCAGGAAAGGCACAAGTCACGCTTGCTTGCTGCAAGTTGTGGCCATATATGCATGCCTAAGCTTCACATCAACGTACTGTGGCATGAAATTAGGGCCACATCTTCATATTCTAGCTATTCTGGATGGAGTCCGAGCATTCATGAGTAGGTTGACTGGTGTAATGAGATGATCTCATGAGCTAAATTTGACTGAAAAATGGATTGGGATCATATGTGATTGAGTGGTGAAAATGGGGGTCCACAATGAGTCCGCTTGCGCACTAATAGGGCCAGACTAAATGTACTGCTCAAGCTCGAATACATTGCACTAGAGTTCGCGTGGGACTCGAGTAGCTGGAGACGTGAATCGAGCAGTTGTCTGCTGCTTTTCCTTGGAGACGTTGCCTATCCGAGCTCTACACCATGCATATGGCCATGCCAATAGATCAAGACGGTGTTCTATCCGATTAGAACCCGACAATTCCACAACAGGAAGTCTCTCGTTGGCCTTAGGCTAAGAGAATTTCCTTCTTATGAAATTGAACTTGTAACGCCCTCACCTCGGGGTCATAAACGTGACGTCCCATTTATTATTATCTTTCGTTACACATAAGCGGAAGCATTTCTTAGGACAATCACAATTAATACATATAGCGGAATAAGACAAAAAGTATCATGAGCAAACCTTATGTTTACAGTGCATGCAAACATATTAAATACAAGCCCCTCGTGCCATGGCAAACATCACATAGTTGTATAGCCGAATATGAATAGCAAATTCGGCTTGGGTTGTCCTATACCCACTACGGCTTCTCGCTCCTCACTTCTTCACCTCCACCCCCGTCCCGTCCGCCTGGCCATCTCACATCCCACCCATGGCATTATCCCGGAGCCAGCCCGCCCACACCGCCAAAGCATCGTTGAACCCACATATGGATCCAATCCATTTTGGGTTCACATAGCGATACCATACGCACGTATGAATGAGGCACCAAGTCCGTTAGGCCATCATCGAACATCACAAGCGTCGTGATTTGGCGGTCGGCACGGTCTTTTCTGGCATCTATCACGGTGAGCATTTCAGCTTTCTACTCCACAGGATTGCCAACGCGGCCTGGGAGAGATGCCGTCCTACGGACCTGAAAAAAGGAAACAACAGGAGATGAGTCAGGGAGACTCAGTAAGTGAAAACACTAATATCAAGCGAGGACGAGACAATCGTCATTCACATAAGTCGATTCTTAACGTACCAGCATCAATGGCAATTCAAATAGCAAAGTTATGCTACGAAACCAACAAAACAAACATCAAACGTGAGTATCACACGTGAACATCATTAGATAAGAAAGAACGAATAACCATGAAATCAAGAAACAGGCCAACCAACCCATGTTACAATATATCGTAACTCCCTTTCTCGATATTAGGGAATTCACTTACTCAACGACAAACAAAACTAGAGAACGGGATTGGAGCCGAGTGAGCTCAGGAATTTTCGGGCTTCCTCCTTACTTCCTTCTTGCGTGGCCGAGCAAACCTAGGCCTACAAGGACCAAACAGTGGGTCTTGGGTCAGAAAGAGAAGAGACACGGGCCGGTTCGGGATGTATTTGGGCATGGGTTTCTCGGGCCAATAGATGATAAAACAAGAAACAAAAAGGGAGAGGAAGAAGATGGTGAGATTGGCATGAGACGAGAGAGAAGGGGGGATTGTCTTGCTATTTATAGGACTTTTGGAACTTCCTAGAAAACTCTAGGCTAAGCCAATAAGAGAGGGCTTCTTAGTCTAGAGTCATCATGGCTTTCATTTAATGCCATTAATGGACTAAGCCTCTTAGTTAAATTTTATGATAGCATGTATTTAATGTCATTAATGGACTAAAATGATGAAGAAGCCAACCTTATCTTCTTCTCATTGGTCCTCTCTCTCTCTCTCTCTCTCTTCTCTCTCTCTCGGCTACTCTCTCTCTCTCTCTCTCCTTCCCCTTGGCTGAATGGCCTTCTTTTTATTTAAAAAATTCCAAACTTGCTCCTCACTCAAGACTATTAATGCTTGTCATCATGAAGGGGGTCCCTAAAGTCTTATGGCCATTAATTAGGCTTCTTGAACAAGCTTCATTCTTGGCCATTCATTTCCAACCTTGGGCTTCAAGTTTTTACTTCTCCAAAATCATCCAATTCCAAGCTTGCTTCTCTCTCTCAGTTTCCCCCTTCATATGACCTCCAATAAAAGTGTAACATATCTCATTTGAAAGATCATAACGTGTAATTTAAATCACCAGAAGACATCAAGTCGAAATTCCAACTTTCTCATATAGAAATTGATAAATCTTTGAAATCTGATAAAACCGGACAGCTTTGCACTGTTCACGAAATCGAACTTGAAAACAAAGTAAATGAACTCCAAAAATTCTCAAATTTGAATATGTCATAAACAAGACTTTAACAAGCATTTTTCATGAGAGCACAAAATCCGAATCTCTCTGTAAACACCATTTTTAGTAGCTCAAATACAGACTAAAAATAGTTCGCTAGAATAGGATTCTTGTTTCTCAAATTAAGCTCTGTCTAGAATACAAATCATCTCGAAAAATTCCTAAATTTATATACATTATAGAAAAGAATGTTCTCAACAACTTTTATGAAGGAAACTTTTCCAAAATCATCCCAGAAAAGCTTGTAGCAAATAAATAATGTGTGAACATCACCGAAATATCCATTCTGGGTAGTTTTACACGGTCCGAAAATCAGGCCATCGTACAACTCATATCAATTCCTAAAATTCTAAAATTAAAGTATGTAAAACTTTAATATGTTTGGAGAAACTTTCAAGAGAAAGTATTTGGAAATTCGGATCACAAAAGTCTCTCCAAAAATAACAAAACGAAGGGGTACAAAGGGTCCGAAATAGGGTTTTTCAAAACAAGAGTAAAAATTGGCTCTGATTGGAAAACTGCCAAACTTAACCTATAGCTTTCCTAAGGACTGAAATTGAGGATGTTACAGAACCCGTGATCATTCTTCATATGACCCATTTTGGTATTGAGAGTGAACCAACTCGACAATGCCTTATTGTCTTCATTGTACCTATGTACTTATACCGTTATAAATATTTGTACCTAATGCATATGATAGGGGAAAAGTGTAAGAAAAGTCCCCAACCTATTGCATTTGTGTCAATTTAGTTTTAAACCTTTTAACCTAGTGTCAATTCAGTCATTCTAGCTAATTTTGGCAATATATTATTGACATGGACTTCGGCTTGCCGACGTGGCACCTCCGGCGCTAACGCGGACAAATTTTAATAATCAATTATTTATTATTATTTTTCTTTCGTTTCTTTTTTTTCTTCTTCCTTTTACCGGTGACTAGCCATAGGCAATAGCCAAGCGGGCTGGCCTCGCCTTGACAAGGGTCACTGTCGCACGCCACAAGTGAGGCCTGGCTAGGCGAGGCTGCCCTGGCTTGGGCGAGGGTCGGTTGCTCTTGTGGTGGGTGATAGCAACCTTCACCCAAGCTAGGCTACCCGCTCGACCATGGCTGGTCACCGAAAAAAGGAAGAAGAACAAATTAGAAAAAATAATTAAAAATATTATTAAAAATTATTCACATCAATGTTAGCGATATCACATATAATGCCCGGTAGCCACGTCAGTAATAACAGGCCAAAATTAGTTGAAATGACTGAATTGATAGTGGGTCAAAAGGTTTAAGATTTAATTGACATAATTAAAATATTTAAGACTAAATTGACATAAAGGCAATAGTTTAAGACTCTTCTGACACTTTTTCCCATACGATAGTGTCCTTCAATAGACATTAGAGTTATAGTTTAAATCGAATTTGGCCAATTTTCACTTTTTAATAGCCGAATTGAGCGGATTGGAGTTAACATTCAGCTTAATTATCCTCTTATTCAAGTTTGAGAAATTCAATTTGATTGAACTCAAGTTCAGTATCATTGGATGGCACCCCCATTGCCTAAAATATGCATGAAAGATACTTTGAGACATGAAAAAAGGGTAAATGACACCACAAGTCTCATAACTTTCATATGGCATTCACTGAGTGCAATAACTTTTTTTACAAGTACTTAAGTGCCATAACTTATGTACAACGCTCAATTGCGGGCCATAACCTTTTTTCGATCACTCGAAGTGCTAAATAAAATTTTAATTGATAATTTGAATGCCATCACTTTTAAAAAATGTTCATCACAATTGCCATGCCACATCGGATTTATGGCAGTTGGGTGAACATTTTTAAAAAGTTATGGCATTCAAGTGATCATTTGAAAGTTTTAGCACTCAAAGGGACATTTTTTTAAAAGTTATAACATACATGTGGTTGAAAAAAATGGCTGTAGCACTTATGTCTTTAGACGCACCCATCTTTATCAACTTAAAATTAAATTTTAGAACAAACAGGTGCATACTTAACTTTAAGACAGTATCAGAGCTGTGGTCTCGCGTTCAATTCCTTATACAGTCATGCTATCCAATTGACGCATGAGATAATCTTAATCATGCTTATCGAGTTGGTTAATGGAAGACTTAACCAGAATGAGTGAGCGTCAAGCTTAATTAAGGTGTAGAATTCCACCCAAGTAGTTGAATCGACGCCCGAGATCATCAGCCAGCATTAGTGCATTGTGAAGACTCCCGTGAGCATCAGCCAGCATTAGTGCATTGTGAAGGAGACAGGACTCGCTTCTTTTTTTATTGGCCTAATACCCTTAAAAACCTCAAACTTTAGCTTTTATCCCAATTTTACTTTTTGCATCGTAAAAACCTCAAACTTAAGATCTAATCTCAATTCTATCATAAACTTTTTTTGTCACATAAAAGACTCTCAATTTTAGATCTTGTCTCAATTCTACCTCAAATCTTTCTTTATTCGATAAAAACCCCCAACTTTAGGTCTTATCCAAAATTTACTGTCTAGTACTAATTTTACCCTAAATTTTTTACAGTCTTATAAAAAGTCACAAACTTTTACTTGAGTCACAAATTTGTTCCCATCAACCATCCGTCCAAAATTTTTCATTGACAACAGAAAGATGAAAAAACTCCCAAGCAAGAACTGATCAAGTGTCCCAAGCACAAGCTCTCCAACCACGAGAGATGGGACACCCCTAAGAATGATTGATCGAAGACCAAATGAAAAATCACTAAGGATGATTTTGATGAAGAGTTGATGGAAAGCATATTTGGAATTCAAGTAAAAGTGGGTGATATTTTACGAGACAAAAAAAATTAATTGAAATTAAAATTGGACTTAAAGTTGGGATTTTTTTATGAGAAAAAAAATTTTAAGGTAAAAATTGGTACTTGACCTAAAATTACAAAAAAAAAGTTTGAGGTAGAATTAGAATTGGACCTAAAATTGTGGGTTTTTTACGAGACAAAATGTAGAATTGGAAAAAAATTAAAATTAGAGGCTTTTTAGAGTAGGATACTTTTTATTATTTAAGCCTACAGAATTTCTCCCATAAAAAACCAAGACCATAAGGAAAATGAAAGGTGCATAAAACCCTAATCATTTTTGGTTAGTGCGGTTGCTTACTACATGGAGCATTAAGTAAACGATATCGAATGATTACGCTTGTCCCCTTCGAATAGTACGCTCACCTCATAAAATATCCAATGATTGACGCCCTTCAAATAATTTCGCTGTGAACCACCAATAACGTCAACGAATATTGCTGCTTTAGGATCTCACAGGATGTCGATAACTACAAACATCACAAACTTTTGAGCAACTGTACAATTAAGACATAGAAATCTAATTATGAGACAATTATATAAATGATCCCCGAACATTAATTCAATATACAATGTGATCTCTTGATTTTTAATTTATTCAATTTGATCTCTAAACTTTGCCTTAACGTGCGATATGATTCTTGAATTTTTGATTTGTTCAATATGATTTCTGGACTTCTAATACATGTTATACTTAGTCTCCAAATTATATAAAATATTCAATATTGTCCTTCTAGTTCGGGGACAATTGAACATTTTCATATGGTTGGAGGACTAAATTGAACATGTATAAAAAATCCAAGAACTATATTGAATAAACTGAAAGTTTAGGGACCAAATTTTACATTGGGCTAGAATTTAGAGACTATATTGAACAAATTGAAAATTCAAGAACTACATTACACATTGGACCAAAGTCCAAGGATCATTTGTCTCATTTTTCCCTTTAATTATTTGTCAATTGAGTTTCGAATTTTTCAAGTAATACCCACAAAAGCTTTAAGTCGGAAAATCCAATCTGACATTTTGGACATCGGAATTTCGATTACAGGATCTCGTGGCAGATTTTTAAAAAATTTAACAAGTTAGATTGTCAAAAATGAATATCTTAGAATTCAATTGTACGTCGCGTAAATGTCTGTAAATTCCTTTGTACTTGTCCGAAAAGAATATTGGTATATAGTGGGACACTATTGAGAAAGCATACATATCTTGATCCTAGAAATCATTTATAATCGACATACATAATTTGAGTTTATAAACGTAAGGCTCTACATGTAAGTACCAAAATAGAAATCGACTTTCCAATTTCTAATTTCCGCATCACGTTAACGAGGAGCCCGCTCGAGCAACAACATTAAGTTTGAAGTAATTTTTGAGTTTCGAATTTTTTTGATTTACACAATTTGACTTTTACTTGATGCAAAATGCGTGAAATTTTGACTTTCAGACTGACATATAACATTTTCATAATTGCTAAGAATTCAAATGGTATTTTAAATTGTTTTACGAAACTTATTGCTTAAATAAATGAATAATCGGGTGGGACTACAAGATCAATGTGCTGCCGTGTTGTCCCTAACCCTGTTTCCTTAATACAGTAACTTCGGAAGTTTGATTTATTTCTCTGTGAATGAGAACTCAATCCATCGTCATTGTGCGATCACTATTGCTCCTTGTTTATCGAGAGATCTTCGCTGTGAACACCCGACTAGATTCGGAACCGACCCGTCATGCTGAGATCGACTTTCACCGATCTCGCTAGCCATGATTGTCATATCTTTGATAGAACATTCATCCAAGGACACATCAAAATTGATCTTTCAAGAAAAGAGAGAATCATATGCTTGAATCCTCGGTGTATCATATTTACAGCTCCCGGACCACAACAGGGGAATAAAAAGATGGGAAAATAGTAAGGACCAAAAAGAGAAAAGAAAAATTCTTGAAGCTGCCCAAAGCCAAGAACCAATCACTCTAAAAGAAAAGGAAACGAATTTCCCAATCAAGAGCTCTGATCAGAGCCATCCTGGTTCTCGAAGTCCCTGCCGTGATCCACCTGATCAGACTCACCTTGCTTGCTCGCAATCTCCGCCTCCCCGACTGCCAACTTCTCTCTCTTATCACCAACACTACCGCTCTCACTCTCCTCAAAACTAGACAACCTCGTACTACAATTGCTGCTGCTGCTAGTGCTGCAGTTGCTGCCGCTAGGGGACAAGATGGGCGTGGCCAAGAACATGGTGTTCGGTCGACCAGCCACGATCACCACTATCTTCTCCTCAAAAACCTTGTCTTTCTTCTTGTCGCCGTGATCCTCTCCCTCCTTCTCTGCACCGGCCTCCAGGTCACGCTGGCTCTGTGAGGAGGAGTCACCGTCATCTCTGGCATTGAAGTGGCCGGAAAGCTTCCAGTAAGAGCAGGCGAGGATCAGGAGAGCGAAGGCGACCAGGCCGAGCATTGCAGCTAGCCCGCCGAAGAGGTACGGCAAGGGGGAGTGCCACGGCGAGCATTGGTGGGATTCGGGCAGCGTTCTTGCTGTCAAGTTGAAGTGTCCCCTCGCAGCTGCCATTTTCCTATTCTGTGAAGATCTAGTTTGTTTCTTGGCTTGAATTGTGAAGATTTGGAGCTGTGTTTGCGTTGGACTGAGAAGCAAGAGAGCAGGTGTAAGAGGAAGTAAAAGGGAAAGGAATTAGCTTTGGATGGGGATGGTGGGTGCGATGCAGAGAGGGCTTCATATATAGCAGAGGGAGTGGGTTTTCCGGAATTTTCTCAAGTGGATCTTGTCATCTGCTTTTCTTTTCTCTCCTGCTGATGGTATATTTCGTCATTTAGTAACATGCGAAAGTGGGATATATCTTTCCGACCAAAAAAGAAAAGTGGGATATATCTTAAGAGTAGACTAAGAGTTGGCAAATATGAAAAGCATATGGTTCTTGTATTGTTGATTGGATGGTTATAGTTTGGAAAGGAATATGAACTACGCTGACGGATGACTAGGAGCTGAAAATGGATAGCATGAGCGCAAATCGAACTCCCAAGAGCGAGAGTTTGGTAAAATAAAAGAAAAGCAACAAAAATTCGAATAAAACAAGTAAAATCTTGAGACGTTCTCCTAAATCTTATGAACAGAATACAATCAAGCCCTAAACTTTATGATTGTCTAAAAAAAAACTTAAGCACTGAACTTTCGATTAATGAGTTTAGTCCTACACGCTTACTAAAATATGCAATCAAGTCCTAAGCTTATGTATTTAAGGATGGCCCCTAGGCAATAAGTGGCACCATGGCAATCTTATGTATTTTTCATTGAAAGAACTTGGTTGAATTCTTAAAAAAAAGTTTAGGACTTAATTGAACCAATTGAAATGTTTAGGACATGATTTCTTCCTACACAAAAGGTTGAGGATTTTCAATGAGTAAACCTATGGGATTAATAAAGAGATTTTTATCGATAAAAAGACTTTCTTGTTCATAATCAGATGCATGTGAAATTCTTCTCTAGATTGAACTTCTTTAGATGGGAGTAAAGTGAGATTTTCTTTAATTGTATTCCTAGTTGCGTGTAAATCTAGCTTGTTGTGACATTCGAATCACAAGATAAATGGCCCATGTGAATCTAGCTTGCGAAAAAGAACTAGTATGGTACAAAAGCTGGAAGAGATGCTCGAGTTCGGCTAGTAAAATGAGTATAAAGAGAGAAAAATTCCTCTAGGTGGGTCCTGATGGGGTCCCGTGAAATATTATGTCGTAGGGGTTCGGGCATATAGAGAGCACTAAGCGATGCGATTATCCTAATCTTTAGCAATCGCTGACGTCTACGGATACCAAGGAATGGATTCCTGGGATCGATCAAGTAAAAAATATGTAAGAAAACAAGTTAAACAAATCATCAGAATATACGTGGGCAATTAGAAAAATGCAACAGGGAAGACAAGGAGAGAAAGTTTGGCAAGATAAGATTAGAGACGTAGCCATTAGATTCCCACTATCTCAACTATATGTTAACGAAAAGGTTCCAGAAGAAAGAAATATGGGAAAAGAAGTTTGGTGCTTACGGGGGTCTACAATGGTATTGCTCAAACTCTACGTGGATTAATAATTTGGCTTCTCAGGATAATTATCCAGAAAGTCCTAAACCTATTGTAAGGCAACCAATTCAGTCCTGAACATTTTAATTGAGGCAATTTAGTTCTAACCTTTTAATAATTTTTCAATTTAGTCCCGAACCTTTCAATTGTATCCTTTTGATCCAGCAACATAATATATAAGTCACTAGAATTCCCGGTACATCTTTTCTTAAAAGAAAATCCATCACTTCCATACTTTCTGAACTAATTTAATATGACAATACTAATCATTCAAATGACATATGAATTAAAAATAAAATATTTGCTACTTTCAAGTGAAATGGGCACACAATGCTGTTTATCCACCTCATTGGTAGGGAAAAGTTTTTCCCATTGCTATTTTGACATGTTAGTACTAAAATCGGTCACATAAGGTGTTTCGCCTTTTCCTCGTGATGGAATCTCAGCCTATCTTTATTAAAAGCATTGATTAGATTGAGGAGTGATTGTAATCACCTTTATTCATTTTTAACAAATGGAAGTTTGGCAACAAAATAGCACTACAAAAAAACACCGGATTAGCGACGAAATTTGCGACGGAAATTTTGGAAAAATCCGTCGCAAATCGAATTTGCGACGGATTTTGCGACGGAAAAAATTCCGTCGCAACTAGCGCGTCGCAAATTTTTGCGACGGAAAATTCAAAAATTCGTCGCAAATTTGCGACGAAAAAAAATTCGTCGCAAAATTCGTCGCAAATTTCGTCGCAAATTCCGTCGCAAATTAGCCACGAATACAATCCGTCGCAAAATTCGTCGCAAATATTTCGTCGCAAATTTGCGACGAACTCAATCCGTCGCAAAATTCGTCGCAAAATCCGTCGCAAAATCCGTCGCAAATTTCGTCGCAAATTTGCGACGAACTAAATCCGTCGCAAAATTCGTCGCAAAAATCCACTACAAAAAAAATAGGATTAGCGACGAAATTTGCGACGGAAAATGTGGAAAAATCCGTCGCAAATCTAATTTGCGACGAATTTTGCGACGGAAAAAATTCCGTCGCAAAAAGGTCGTCGCAAAATTTTGCGACGGAAAATTTAGAATTTCGTCGCAAATTTGCGACGAAAAAAAAGTCGTCGTAAAATTCGTCGCAAATTTCATTGGAAATTTCATCGCAATATTTGTAGCAAAATTCGTCGCAAATTTCCTCGGAAATATCGTCGCAAAATTTGTCGGAAAATTTTTGGCAAAATTCGTCGCAAATTTCGTCGGAAATTCCGTCGCAAAATTCGTCGCTAATTATTTATCGCTAATTATTCGTAACAAAATTCGTCGCTAATTTCAACAAAAAAAAATTCATCGCTAATTTACCAATTTTTTTTGGGTCAATAATAGCAACGAATTTTTATTAATTATTTAGCGACGAATTTTTATTAATTCTTTAGAGACGAACTCCACGACGAATATTATTTAGGGACGACTTCGATTTTAAATCTAATTAACAGGAAAATTAATTCCTACAATTTATATTTAACATTGATTAAGCACTTAATAACATCAAAATATTACAATAATAAGAAAATGAAATACATTCTCTCTCTGCAGCGCACAATTTGTCACTCAATTGATCTGAATTTCAATTAGGCAAAAGCACTCGATCCGTCTCCCACACCTTCGTCCTCTCGCGCCGTCGAGCGCCGAAAGTTCAAATTTTTCCTGGGATTTCTCAGCTCGTTAGCTTGAAGCAAAAGAGGACGTCGAAGGGGCAAAAAAAAAACAAGCCTTTCTTTTTTTCTCACCCGTTTCTGGTTATGAAGCTGTGAGGGGGGGTTTCCATCTTTGGGAATGGACGATCTCGAGAGGGCAATCATCGTCAGCTTCGACGAGTCGGGCGGCGTCGATCCGGCGCTGAAATCGCGGGCGATCGGTTTCTGCCTGCAATTCAAGGAGGCCCCGACCATATGCAGGCTGTGCGTGGAGAAGTTGCGGTTTTGCCAGATTGTTCAAGTCCAGTTCTGGTGTCTCCAGACTCTGCACGAGGCTATCCGCGTCAAGTACGCCTCGATAAGCTCGGGGGAGAAGGATGTATCAACGTTTCTTCCAATAGCAAGTCCAAGAGCAAGATCTTCAGCGACACACAGCTAACTAGCAAAGAGGCAAACGAAACCAAAACACTGCGAAGACACAGCAGCCGCTGCATCTTTCAAGGAAAGCGAAACGGCACAAAGAAGAAAGAGAGAGGGAGAGTGGGATGACCTCGCTTCGACATTTTTGTCGGCAGGAGAAGCAACCACCACCACCACCACCAGAGATGCGACTAGGGTTCTGGGGAGGCAGCACGACCTTCCAATATATAGCGGCGAGAGGTGGGGGAAGGCCGCTCGATTCCGGGCGTCGCCGGATCTTTCTTCGCCGCACTCGATTTCCTCCTCCTCTTGGGCACGCCCTGTTTCTCCACGGAGCTCCCTCCTTACCGATTCTCCTCGCTCTCCTTCTCTTTCGGGGCGTCGTCCCCGTCGCCATCTTCGGCCGAGGCCTCCTTGTCGGAAGCCTCGACCTCCTCCTCCTCCGGAGCGGCGATCTCTCGGTTCTCTTGATCTGCATCCTCCATCTCTGATTTCTCGGGGAGCTCCTCCTTGCCCTCGACGGGGGGAGGAGCCGCGGCCCCTTGGGGCTCCTCGGCCTCCGGAGGCCATGGCGAGGAGTCGCAGGAGGAAGCCTGGGTGGGCGAAGGGGTATCGAAAACCCTAGCGAGCGCGAGAGGTTTGGGGGTGTGGGGGAGAGGGAAGGAGGAGGAGGAGGAGAAGCGAACGCACATCTGAAAGAGGACAAGCGGAAGAAAGAGGGAGAGAGAGGGTGAACAGTGAGTGAGAGAGAGAAACTGGGGGTCCCGAAAGCAGATCTGGGGCGCTTTTTTTTTCATTAAATTAGCGACGAACCTTTTAAGTTCGTCGCAAATTTGCGACGAACCTAAAGGTTCATCGCAAATTTGCGACGGATTCTTTTTTTTCCGTCGCAAATTTGCGACGGATTTATTTATCCGTCGCAAATTCGATTTCGATTTTATTTCCCGCCGCAAATTTGCGACGGACTTATTTTCCGTCGCAAATTTGCGACGGATTTTTTTTTTCCGTCGCAAATTTGCGACGGATTTTTTTTTCGTCGCAAATTTGCGATCGGATTTTATTTCGCGGAGCAAATTTGCGACGGATTTTTTTTCCGTCGCAAATTTGCGACGGATTTTTATTGTCCGTCGCAAATTTGCGACGGAAAATAAGTCCGTCGCAAATTTGGGTCCGATTTTATTTCGCGGAGCAAATTTGCGACGGATTTTTTTTCCGTCGCAAATTTGCGACGGATTTTTTTTTTCCGTCGCAAATTTGGGTCCGATTTTATTTCGCGGAGCAAATTTGCGACGGATTTTTTTTCCGTCGCAAATTTGCGACGGATTTTTATTGTCCGTCGCAAATTTGCGACGGAAAATAAGTCCGTCGCAAATTTGGGTCCGATTTTATTTCGCGGAGCAAATTTGCGACGGATTTTTTTTCCGTCGCAAATTTGCGACGGATTTTTTTTTTCCGTCGCAAATTTGGGTCCGATTTTATTTCGCGGAGCAAATTTGCGACGGATTTTTTTTCCGTCGCAAATTTGCGACGGACTTATTTTCCGTCGCAAATTTGCGACGGATTTTTTTTTTCCGTCGCAAATTTGCGACGGATTTTTATTGTCCGTCGCAAATTTGCGACGGAAAATAAGTCCGTCGCAAATTTGGGTCCGATTTTATTTCGCGGAGCAAATTTGCGACGGATTTTTTTTTCTGTCGCAAATTTGCGACGGATTTTTTTTTCCGTCGCAAATTTGCGACGGACTTATTTTCCGTCGCAAATTTGCGTCCGATTTTATTTCGCGGAACAAATTTGCGACGGATTTTTTTGTCCGTCGCAAATTTGCGACGGATTTTTTTGTCCGTCGCAAATTTGCGTACGATTTTATTTCGCGAAGCAAATTTGCGACGGACGTTTTTTCCGTCGCAAATTTGCGACGGATTTTTTTTGTCCGTCGCAAATTTGCGACGGATTTTTTTTGTCCGTCGCAAAATTTGCGACGGATTTTTTTCTCCGTCGCAAATTTGCGACGGAAAAAATTTCGTCGCAAATTCCGTCGTAAATTTGCGACGGAATTTTTCCGTCGCAAATTTGCGACGAAAACACACATCCGTCGCAAATTTGCGACGGAAAAAATTTCGTCGCAAATGTCCGTCGCAAATGTCATGTTTTTTTGTAGTGTAGGTATCATCTCAATCACCTTTTGCAATAATAATAATAATAATGATAATATTCATCTTAAACTTGTAATAATATCTTGATAGTAAGAAAAAAGAAAATAGAATTGCAATTTATTAGATTGAGGAATAAATGTAATCACCTTTATTCATTCTTAACATTTAAGAAATGAGTGCCATCTTAATCACCTTTTTGTATAAAAGTGGTGGGTACCTCTCTCTCTCTCTCTCTCTCTCTCTCTCTCTCTCCCCAGCGAACCCTGAAGGGACAACCAAATGTTCCTTAGATATAACACGTCAACACATGATAGTGGAGAATAAGATTAATTAATACGCTAATCCTCCACTAAGTCTGTAGATTATCCTAGCTATACGATATTTATTATATGTATTAGCAGAATATAAATGTGACACATTAGCATGTCACAATCGGATCCCTCTCCTTGATTACTTAATGACTGCGGCTGGATAGAAATCGCTCTCTCGGAGGTTATATGCTGCGTGGATCACAAGTCCTATTAGAATTTTAAACCCAAATGTTTTGAGTTATCAAGTGGAGGGACACACAAACTCGTTTGTAAACACACGAATGGAGCGGTCCTACTTAAAGTGAAGCGAAGGCACTTGTCTAGGTGAGAGATAAAGTGTACGAGGGATTCTTTGAGAACACTTGGAGGTGTGACATATATTGTTTGGGACGAAGATCTACAATGGTGTGCGTACAAGGTGTGAGAACAACTATTGGAGGTCCAACAAATACTTAGTTTATAGCGGGGTTGTAGTTGAAGGAAGTCGGGTTCTGTGTAGCAGTAGGTTCTATGCTTGTACAAAGGCGGTACTTGTACTTTTGGCATAACTAAGCGAATTCATTCTATTTGCACTACTAGAACTAGAAGAGAGAAGCGGGCACACCCAAGCCGAACCTCTACAAATTTAGTTTAGGATTTATCTTTTCCTAAACTCGTTAATTTCCACATCGTTAGTTCACTTTGCACATAAAAAAATATTTTCATTGGAGTTAAATTTAGAAAATTAATCTTTGTTTTCTCGAAAAACCAATTCATCCCCACTCGATTGCTTATTTGGGCCAAGCGGAAAGACCTACCTAGTCTCCTCCATCATGAAGGAGACAAGATCCCATCCCCGCCGAGTCGAGGCACAACGACAGCCACAAAGAGGGGTGCTAGTACATAGGGTTTCGGTGGAAACATCTTCTAGTTTACAAAATAGATGAACTACATTTCTCATGTGTCGATCCATATTTCACGTGAAGAGCCTATGTTAAAGATGGGTATACACAAAATACTTCAATCGTACGATGACTTTGAGGGTTGACATACCATATAATCGAGTGAAGCATGTGGTGTGAGGCGGCTGTGTTACGAATATCGCGACAAATGGTTCGTCAGATGTTCTCATTCTAGATAAGGGTTTATTATCAACAAGCTAGGAAACAACTTCTTCAACTGGGTTATCCGCAATCATGACATAATGAGAATATACGAATATATGGTTATTATTATTATATTCCCACTATTGACATGCATGAATCTCCCTTGAGAACGAGGATATATGTAGGGGCGATATATCATGCTATATTCCCATTACCACAGTAGTCATTGCTTAGAGGCTGCTCTCTAATTTGATTTGCAATTGGACTTTGCTCTTTTAACGAATTTATTAATATATAGTAGGAGGATGTCATTTTAGCCACGACACTTTCTCATAGGATGACACCCAACAACTTGATCATTTACGAGCCAAGCAGGGCTCAATCGTCCACTTCGGTTTGGTTTGGACAACTTTTTTACACGTTTCTTGAGGAAAAGGACACATCAACTGCCATAACCCATGTATATCGTTGACGTCCACATCAGCCGGCCTACGTGGTGTGACCGGCACTGGCAAGCCTAGCTAGAGGTTGATGAGGTCCCTTGCTGGCCTCGTTTCTTATCGGATAGCGAAGTTTGGCGACCGCCTGGAGGAAGGGGAAGGAAACAAAGAAGAAAGAGAAAGAAAAGAAATAAACGAAAAAGAAAATAAAAAATAAAAAAATTGGAAAAAATATTATTAAAAATTATCCACGTCAGTGCCAGCTATATCACATAGGTCGGATGGCATCCAGTTAGAAATATTTGGCCAAAATTAGCCAGAAGAACTAAATTGGCTCTAGATCAAAAATGTTTATGACTAAATTAGTACAATTAAAAAGTTTATGACTAAATTGGTACAAATGCAATAAGTTTAAGATTTTTTTGATACTTTTCCCAAGTTATGACACTCAAATGACCTGTTAAGATATTCCACATCACTTAACTGTGGAGCTTACATGCTCTTATGTACATGTGGTCTTCCACCATTTATAAATTTAAACTTTGGATTTGATTTTGTGACATGATCGATTGAAAAATTATAGCACCAATGTGACCGTTGTTACGAAAGTTATGACATTTGTGATATTCTTTCCCCAATTTGTTGTATTGCCATCCATCATAGGTCATCATTAATATATATTGAACCTCTATAACAAAGCCGCCTAACCATGTTAATTTAGCTAAATGATGACACAATTCGAATATGCTTGTTGGGCATGGTCCTATAAATTGTAAATCACAATCATTTAGTCAAAACTAAAATGACCCTACAACGAATGGAAGCTTGCCTAATAGTTTGTAGACGGCAAAAGGACATTATTGGTGCCATAACTTGTGTACGGCGATCACTTTGGTGTCATAACTTTTTTTCGGATCACTTTGGTACTAAAATCGGAAAAAATAGATCACTTTAGTGACTTCGGCCAAAATTCTGACATGGCATTTATATTGTTTTAAAAAATAATCTGACTTGTACACGTGAAAATTATGTGACTTTTTTTTGAATTTTTGAATGTTTTTTTCCTTTTTCTATTTTTTTTCTTCTCCGGCGAGGGCAACCCTCCCCGGTATCAGGTGAGACTGCCCTCGCCGAATCTGTCGAGGGCGGCCCTCGCCCAACTCAAGCGAGGGCTTCCCTCGTCGGCCCTGGCACGCGCTGCCCTCGTCGGATTTGGCGAGGGCCACCCTCGCCGGCGTCGGGCGAGGGCCACCCTCGCCGGCGTCAGGCGAGGGAAGCCCTCGCCTGGGTGGGCGAGGGAAGCCCATGCCCGACTCAGGCGAGGGCTTCCTCACCCGACGTCAGTGAGGGTCGTCCTCGCCAGATCCGGCGAGGGCAGCCCTCGCCTGAGTTAGGCGAGGGCCGCCCTCGCCGGCCCAGGGGAGGGCCGCCCTTGCCCGACGTCGACGAGGGTGGCCCTCGACAAATCCGGCGAGGGCAGTCTCGCCCGATGCCAGCGAGGGTTGCCCGTTGCCGGAGAAGAAAGAAAAAAAAATAAAAAAAAGTTAAATTTTATGTGGTATTTTCCTTTTTTTAATTATTTTAATATAATTTAAATTTTATTTTTCTAAAAAAATACACATCAGCGGACTAAATTTTATTTTTAATGCTGACTGGACCTCTTCGGAGTGCCATGTCAGCACTACGTAGGATTTTCAGCAAGTCACATCAGCATTGACACTAAAGTGATTGTTTTTCAGAAAAGTTAGCACCAAAGTGATCCAAAAAAAAAGTTATGGCAATAAAGTGATCGCCGTACACAAGTTATGGTACCAATAGTGTCCTTCTGCCGTTTGTAGACATTCGAACATGGCTATCGTGCCCCATCGATGGCTTCACCATAAGATAAAAGGAGCTTTCTTTAATTAACAGACTCGGTGACATTGTTTCCAAGAAGGGTCTTAAGGACGATTAATTCGAGAGTGCGGAAAGAGAGCTTCAAGATTAGGTACTGGAAGAGTGTTGGGTGTTTGTTTGTGTTTCGGCTCGGTTCGGGTACAAGTCATGATACCTAATTTTTTTGACATGTTACTTGAACTAGAAGAGACGCCAAACGAAAATACCTGAAAAATTCGGTTCAATTCGGGTTGGGTTTTTTTGACACTCCTAACAACAATGGTGTTGGTGATGGACATTTTGAGGGGAAAAGTTATAAACCTATTGCACTTTTGCCAATTTAATTTTAAACTTTTCAATTTATCAAATGAGTCCTAAACTTTGTCGAGTTTTTCTAATTGAGTTCATAGAGCCAATTTTGACTGAAAATTGCTAACTTAAATGCCGATTGTCCTATATGGTGCGACTGGTAGTGATGTTGATAAATTTTAATGATATTTTAATTTTTGAACTTTTATATTTTTTTTTGAATTTTTTTATTTTTCCTTTTTTTTATTTTCTTTCTCTTTTCCTTCTTCACTACTTTTTTACTATGGCCGGCGAGGGACTATTGACCCTCATTAGCCACTGGGGAAGGATCTTCGGGCCCTCGCCAGTCGCAAGGAAGGACCTCGACGCCTTCATCCAAATCTGGGCGAGGCCATCACAGCCGTGAGCAAGCAACCTCACCATGGCACCACCCAGATCTGGGCAAGGCTAGCCTCGCTCGCAACCACGTGATGGACCAATGAGGGTTGCCAAGCCCTTGCTGGTCGCTGGCCATAGCATGAGTGGTGAAGAAGGAAAATAGAAAGAAAAGAAAAAAAAGGAGAAAGAAAAGAAAAGAAATATAAATTATTCAAAAAATATTAAAAATTGTCCACTTCAGCATCGGCCGCACCATGTAGGACGAGTAGCGTTCGCATCAGTGATTTCTATTCAAAATCAATCGGTAAATCGTAAAAAGGTTTAGGACTCAATTGACAAATTTAAAATGTTTTAAATTGAATTGGTAAAAGTGCAATAGGTTTATGACTTTTTAAACAATTTTTCCTATACATTAGAAGAGGAGTTAGTGGGATGGGAGGCCACGGTGACAAAGCTCATGGACCTAGCAATGCACTTTACTAAATGATTATATTGAACGGAATTCAACTAAATTAAACAAAAAGAATTTTGGGGGTCATATTGAATATTGAGCAAAAAATCAGAATTACTCATGATATTAGCTTAACATTGGCATCGTAAGTTATAATCTCTCTTAGAATTTGTATTTATTATCTTTTACAATGTTCGTTATCCGAGCATAATTGGTTTTCTTCCTCCGGTTAAAGGCATTGCGTGATTATATCAACTCACAACATACTTAAGTTTTACATATAGAATTGATTTCTCCTATATATAAACTTTTCCTTTTGATAAAGATAAAGCAAATACAATAAATTCTCGATTACTCACTCCAATTCAATAAATTTTTTAGATGCCCATAAAAAATAAGAAAAATTCCTCCATTCTCATGGCACTACACGTGCAATTTTTACTATTACTAATTCCCACTCCTCTTCAGCGTCCAAACAAGCCCATTCCTGTCCCACATTTTACTAACATATAGTAATATTAGTTACTATTAACTTTACTCTAATTAGAAAATACTAAAATGATCACAAAGCATGGGCGCAATAAATTCAGATGAAGAGAAAAAAAAAAAGAATAAATAGCTATCAAATATACTCCATGGATGAACCGAAAATATCTATTCTATGTTGTGCACCCTCCGACCTGTGAGCTAATCTAAATAGATAGATACTGCGAACGTTATAAATGCAATCTATCCAAATTCATGACACGCGTAATGTACTCCAAAAAATAAGTTCAAGTCCCGTACTGCACGTCTATTGTTTGATTAATGAGTAGATTCACTCTTTCTTTCCATACATTCGTATGATTTACTTAGATTAGGGTAAACACAATATCAGCACAGCTTTAGGACGGTTTCCATGTACTTATCGTGTGAGTTCAACAGGTCAAATACATTAATATGGTGGAGTTTATAAATTCAGGCTCCGTTTGTTTTGCGAAAAATGAATGATTTAGAAAATATGTTTCTAAAAATAATCGTTTGTATCGTTTTATTAAATTAGTTAATTAAAAATGTCTCATTGTCGATAACTATTTTATGTCTAAATATTTTTGTAGAGAATAAAAAAAATTTCGCTGGTTAATTTTTAGAAGCGATACAAGCGATTATTTTTAGGAAAATATCTTTCAAATCATTTATTTTTCACAAAATAAAAAGCATCCTTATATAGTTTTACAATGACATCATGATGATTTATCTAAATTTATCTTTTGTCATGAACAATACAGATAACCTCAAGAGACCTAGTGTATCTGCACTTTGCGTTATAATGAATCCATCCTTATCCATATTAGACTCATCATGGATAAAGATTGTTAAATTTAGGTTCTTTAAAAAAAATTGAAAGTACTTAGGTTTCATATTATGTCTCAACAGCAGAAATGTACAAAATATATACACGGAAAATGTTTTCACCTTGCATTACAATGGATCTATTCGTAGCCATATTAGACTCATCACAGCCAGATTGTGCTTGATGTAGATTTTTCAAAATTTTTGGACTATCTACATTTCTCATTGGGCCTGTTGGACATCCGTGAACAATACATTTAAGTGAACCTATCAAAATAGGTCATAGACCTATTTCTTAACTTATATTTGATGTGTTGTGTTGTTAAATGGGTTAGTTATATTCAACATATGAGTTATAAATGACTTTAGAATTGTAAAGTTTAAAATAATATGGGTGTTAAATGAGTTCATAACTTATTTAGACCCAACCTACCTCTAAGACTCTCTCTTGCCTTCACTCGATGTCTCACTCGCTTGCTCCATGTTCTCATCTTAGTTTGGAATAGATTTTCCTAGATTTGATTAAATAAGGAAGTGTTTTAGTAACATGGATCGCGCCAGACATGAGTCAGGTATGGCTCATTAAATTCATATTGTGTGGAAATTGATTAAAATGGGTTAAATAGATCAATTTTGGTAGGATCAAAATCGATCCGAACCACCCGTTTAATAGGTTTATATTTAAGTGCAAGATGTAGCGGGCACGAAAAGGCAAGTTGCAAAAGAAATAGCTTACATGTGAATGAGGGGTGGTTGGACGACCACCACTTTTAGAGGAGAGAGATAGAGAGAGGGAGAGGGAGTTGGCGCGCGTTCAAGGAGGAGAAGATGATATTGTACCTCGGTTGCCCACTTTCCATCATCAAATGTCCTTTGTGCTCCCTTTGTAGACTTGGTCCTCTGTCCTCCATGGTTTTTATTGTTCGTTTTTCTCCCAAAAATGAGTACAAGGAATGTTGAAGGGTTTGTGGAGGAGAAAGAGAGAGGAAGAGGGTGGGCCGAGCACCATATGGACCCTTGGGCCAACCTTGGCTCTTTATGAACCTCCTCGTGGGTCGGCCCACTGACCAATCCAAGCTCCCTCAGGCTTCATTTGATCTTAACTGGCCCTAAGTTGTATTTGCTAGATAAATTCACGTGTCAACACTTGATCAGAATAGGGATAATTACGTAAATGATCTTTGAACTTTGGTTCAATGTACAATATAACCTCTGAACTTTTAATTTATTAAATATAGTCCTTGAACTTTACCCCAATGTGCAATACGGTCTTTGCACTTATAATTTGTTCAATATGATCTATAAACTTTTTTTTTTGGTAAAGTGATCTATAAACTTTAGTTCATGAACAACATTAAACATTTAATCTAGGAACTAAATTGAATATCTACTAAAAGTTTAGGGATCACATTGAACAATTTAAAAATTCATGGATGACATTGCACATTGAGTTAAAGTTCAGGAACCACATTGAATAAATTAAAAATTTGAGGATTATATTGTACGTGAAACAAAGTTTAAGGATCATTTGTGTCATTTTGCCATGGGAATATATATATATATATATATATGTAGCAAACAAAATATTTTACAAGTGCCATTTATCAACCCAAACTTAACCCCTTATTCCAAAAGCAAAAGAACAAAAAAAGGTTAATATGTGCATATACATAGCTAGATGTGCTGAATTGGTCTCATGCTTGATGAGCCTGTCTTAAAACACGATCTTCATTATTCAAACGTCTATAATGAGCACTGGCCTCTCTCCTTCATTCTGGTGGCCTCGCTATAAGTTCAACCTCATTATTAGGAGAAGCTTCCCCACTTTGAAAATGAGAGGTCGGAACTATGTAAGGTCTATTTCTCTCTAGACAACCAGATAATCCGTGCTTGCGAACGAAGTTATCTTTAGTTTCCAAAAACTTGGACCAAAGGGAGCGATCATCAAAACGAATTGCGCTTGAAGAAGGCCAATGAGAATAGAAGAACGAAACCACATATATCAACACCGACAATACCGAGATGATGCCGGTGATGATGAAGAGTCCTCCGAAGCTGTATACACTTAGGCTGAGATTTTCTGAAAAGATCGTAGAATCTTGATCTTGGCACGAGCTTTGCCTGCGGAAGTATTTTCGTTTGATCACATCCATTTTCGCTTGATCTTGAGTAACATTCAAGATTGCCCTTGAAATGTAGGAGACCAAAGGGGACCTCAATGGAAAGGCCTGATGAATAGTCATGTTAGTTCGTGGCGTTACCTAACAATACCTTCCATGCACGATCTTGTCTGTGCACGAGCACATCAGACGTGAATCAGGTGCATGCACGCATGTTATAACACAAGAACGAGCTTATGTGCATTTTCATGCTCATATATACATATGTGTGTGTAAAGTAGAGGTTTAGCTCCAGCTTCTCCCCCCACGTCGACACTTGACACGCCCGTTGCTCACCAAGTGTCTTTGTTCTCCACTCTCTCAACACGTTTTGACCTTCATTTTCGTCACGTGTATCAATGTGGTTTTGTGATCCCTACTATATATTCTGATATGTTTTGCCCTCAAATATCTTATATATGTCCATAGAAGGACTAAAATGAACAGAAATAGGTGAATTGTCATATAAGGTGCAGATATACTAGATCTCTTGTATTCATCTATATAACTCATGAGCGCACCATCACAAGCAATTTTGTCCTTTAATGTCTGGAACATCCATATTTTATGCATGACTATTCTTATGATCTATCATGAAACGTAATTAGTCCAAAACATTTAAAAATGCTTATTTTGAATACAATTCATTCGTACGTATGTTGTCATTCAAAATGCAAGTACATGGACCTCCTGAACTCCTCTATATAGCACACGAGTCCACTATAATAATATTAGAAAAATCACATCAATGTGCGATATTTCTGTAATGTCTGAAACTTCAAAAATTTTAAAGGTGCTTGCACCTACGATCTGTTACGAAAAATAAATAATGAAAAGTTTGAAAAGAAAAAAAAAACTTATAATGACTACTTTTTATTTTCGGCAAGTTAAAAATGAATAATAATAGCTCCATTGTCATGCAAGGTGAAGGTCGCTTATGATCCGACCCAAAAAAAAAGGGTCACTCACGATTATGTGTATAACACGTGAGCCCACTGTTAATTTGGACAGATGGCATTAAAGTCAATATTTTATCCATGCCATTATGGAAACCCATCATGAGACATAAATGGGCTAAAAAATGAAAAAAGAAGAAGCTTATATTGAATACAATTTATTTGTGATAAGTTTAATATGAATATATTAGACCCGTGTACGCAAGGGTTAGCTCACTAGAATTTATGCATGCATGCAACGAGTGCGCGAGAGAGAGACTTACAAAGCCAAAACCATCGGTTTTATAGGTTGGTCCTACGATTTTGTACTTGTTGCAGTATCTAGCAAGGAAGAGCTTTATGTACGGCAATTCATCAAAGATTGCTGCGACTCCTCCGTTTTCGCTTCCCTTCGATAGTGCCTCGTTGTACTCCTCCGATGTATCATAAGGAATTAATCTGGACTCGTCGAAATTGAATTGTCTTAGGAGAAATCCCCTCACAAATGATCCTTCCTGATATCCGACGAAATGGCCATTCCTTATCAAGTCTTGCACATCCACAAACTTCGGCTTGAAACGTTGCACGGTTAAAAATGAAGCTAAATTTGCAGTATAGCTCTGAGTCAGGATAAGCACCACAAATACCCATGCGATGAGCAAAAGCCTTGTCAAGTTGTTTGCAATCTTCTCTCCTGCGTCAATGTAGATCGTAGTAAACTTGCTAACAAAAGACCAAGCTAAAACAACAAAAGCAGAGTAAAGCATGGAAGCCTTTACCTAGTGAAGAACACGAAGAAAATCATAATGACAAACAAGGCACGAATGGTTTTGAAAGGACTTACTGTGAGCAAACACCAATGTGGAGAAGGAAAACCAGATTATTAAACCAATTTGTTGACTAAGACAACCCCTAAATTCTTCATTTGTTCGATGTTCGAGTAGCCAAACGAAGAACCCAGTTGAAATGAAGGCCACACAGGTCGTTAGCCACAGAGTCCAACTCAATGGTTTTAAGAAGATCCACATGTTCCTCCGCTCATCATCCTTAATGGCAACTACCATTGCTACACCAGATTCTGAATAGGGAAGTGTAAAATCGATGTAGGATGAGCGGTTCGCAACGATAGTCGTGTCTCCAACAACCGCATCAAATTTCTGCATCATCATGTCCTCATTAAACTTCAAGATACATCAATAATTCACTTTTATTTGAATAAGCATGTTAATGATATTTGGGTACACAACGTCTATCAAAGAAATCGTGCATATATAGAAGCAAGGTATATCAATGGCAGTATGCAAATGTGTTGTGTGAACTACTTCTTTGCACTAAATAACGAGGGCAATCATGTTTTCCTTTTTCTCACCCAGTCACTTATCAAGGAATAGCAGGGTAAAATTCGAAGATAAAGCATTGACTGACCTGAAGTTTAATTTGGTACAACATATCATCATAGGTTCCTGCACTTTGCCTGCTCTCGTTCACGTAAGGAACGTACCGGTGAGGAATAGCAAAAGGCAATGCATCCAATACAGCAAGAAATATGTCGTGGGCGAATCCTGAGTAGCTGGGCACGCCTGTATGCGGATCCCGTTCGATTTTGAAGAACTCCCTAAAGCCGTCTTTCTTTGGAACCCCAATCTTTAATTTCTTTCCTGATATCGGCATCACCCAACCTTTCGGTGGCTTTAGTGTATCTCCTGGCCAAATAGGGGGCTTCAAATCGTTGGCTGAAGCTGTATAATCTACCTTCATTGATTGGTTCAATTCGGGTGAAAGTCCTCGTGCCGAAGTCCAGTATCCAACGATTTCCTCTTTCTGTCCTACAACATTAAAAATTTCGAATACAGTGGGCTGAAGTTCCCCATTGGGCAAGTGAAATTCACCGCTAAGGCCTTGAAATTTGATGCTTAGAATTTTGTCAAGCAATTTCGGGCCCATCTCAGAAATCCCAATAGACGAAAAGTTGAGATTGTTGCTGCTCGTATTCGGCTTTAAGTATCTAGACTTTGCAGGATCCCAGGCCATCTCTCCTGCTATCGCCAATGCTGAAACGGTGTCGTATGTCCACAAGCCAAAGAGACTGAGATGAGCAATCTCGTAGTGTGGATATAACTCGGGGTACTGCTTTTTCCATCTCTCTTCGAAATTTCCCCGGGACTCCGATGGTGGTACAAATGGCCTAACACCCAACACTCCTTGCATCGAGTCCAATGCCTTAGAGCTGACAGGGTCTAGTAAAGACGACAAACCATCGGTGACAATCCATGCAATCTCCACGCTCATCATTCCCATCTCACTCGCTTGAACAAAGAACCTAGACCCCATCACAGCAGTCATATGAACAAGAAACACTCGTCTGTATCATCAACAACTTATTGAGCTCTTTCACGATGTCGATATCTTCTGGAGATGGAGGAATAACGCTTCTGTAAGTGATCCGAGCATCGACCTCTTGGAATGCGTCGACAAGGTATGGAACCAAGCCGTTGCCATAATCAGTGTCTTCATAAACAAGAGCTATTTCCCTCCAACTATAAGCTTGAACAACAGCCGCTAAAGCACCAACCTTTGAACTGTCATCGTAGGCTGTCCGAACGAAATAATGGCTTCGTGTTGGGGAAAGGGATGGGCTAGTGGCTGAGAAGGATATGATTGGGACTTGAGCTTTTACTCCTAACTCGATTACAAATTTGGCTTGTGAGGACCATTGCGGGCCCAGGATTGCATGGACTTCTTCATTCTCCATCAAGTCTAAAACTGTAAACACGATGTATTTAATGAAGTAAATGACTTACCAAAAAAAGTTGGATTGCACGGACTCACTATCCCTCCCTCCCTCCCTCTCACTCTCTCTCTCTCCCTCATTGCAGAGCTCGGCATCAAGTCGAGCTTCTCCTCTAGACCTAAAGGCTTTGATCTCCATTACCAGCGAGCCTCTAGGTATCGAAGCAACGGCTCCTCCATAGGGGCAAGCATTGAAACGAGACCCAGATCTCAACAACAATAGAGTAGCCCCATGATCAACGGCAAGAGAAGAGGGAAAAACGTGAAGCAGGGAGAAATAGAGGAAGATAGACAATAGAGGGGAGAGATAGAGAGGGGAGACTATGCAATGTGTTGGTGAATTACATCCCGAGTGTTTGAATTGAATAAATCTTATGGTAATATTTGTAAATTTCATTGTAAAATTGAGAAATTATTTTGCGAGTAATTATGAGAATTAATTACTGTGTGAGTTATTAGATATAATTGGAGGCTAGGAAACACTTAGTAGTTGAATGATTCGAATGTAGCTGTAATCTCCATTGCATCACTAAATCTATAATGGATTCTTATATTGCTCTTTCCCACAAGGTACATTCCACCATTTTATTACCTTGCTTTGCTTATTATTGTGTTTGATTGCTTATTTTTTTATAAGAAAATTCCCTATCACAATATATTTATGAGAAAATTCTAAATAAGGGCGTGAAGTACTCTTATTTTCTTAAATGAGGGCTTGAAGTAGATCTTGTTTCAGTTAAGGGCCTGAAGTGGCCATAGTAGTTTCAAATAAGAGCCTAAAGTAGCCATGGTAGTTTCAAATAAGGGCTTGACTTTGCTGACCAGCTAAATATTCTAGCCAGTTAAAGGCATTTCAGTTCAAAAAAAATATTGTCTAACCTAAATTTCAATTAAATTAGATTAAAAATTAAGAAAAATATAAGTTTTAAAAAAATATACAAGCGGGAGGGCTCCTCTTGCTTGTGGCCATTACCCTATCGGCGATGGAGCGGCAGCCATGGTCAATGGGGTCACCGGCCCTCGCCTCGGTTTGTGCGAGGGTCGCCAGCCCTCTCACAGTTTTGGCAGGGCTTGCTGGCCCTCGCCTCTTGTCGGCGAGGGTTGCCAGCCATGGTCGCCGCCCCATCGGCGGTGGGGTATTTTTTGTGTGTGTGTGTGTTTTTTTTTAAGTTTTAGCCTTTTTTTTTCTTTTTTGAGTTTGTCTTTTTTATAGAAAATATTTTGCATTTTTTAACCAAATTTAATTAAGATTTTGTGTAAAAATTATATTTCAAATCAAAACGACGTCGTTTTAATGCTTTAGTTAACTTTAAAGTCATGTGGGATAGATAAAATATTTAAAAAAAATCAAGCCAGTATTTTCCATTAGTCAAATTGGACGGAGTTAGCAGAAAGACTTGATTTTTACAGAAAATTGAGTCCTAGGGAGGGCATGCAAGCCCTTACTGGCCATTGATGAGGGTCAGCCTGGCCTGTGGCCGGTGAGGTCACCCAAGCGAAGTCTACCCTCACTTGTGGCTTTCGAGGGCGGCCTTGCCCGGCCCTTTCCTGGTATCGCTGATGGTTGGCTATTGCCTGAGATCAGCCATCGGTGAAAAGGAAAGGAAAAACAAAAAAAAGGAAAAAGAAAGAAAAAAGGAAAAACAATAAAAAAATAAAGGACAAAAATGCCCTTGGCTAGCCGGTGAGATCAGGCCCTTCTTTGAGACTAATATGGTCACTTCAAGCCCTTATTTGAAATAAAATTTACTTTAAGCCTTATTTGAGAAAATGAAGACATGTCATATTATTATTTGAAAATTTCCCTATATTTATTAATATGGTGGATCAGACTAAGTTGGATAAAGTTTTTTTATTGTAATACTTTTCCAAAGCACATGGGTCCCCTCAATTTCGCCGAAAACATGAGGGCTTTGGTTTAGTCCTCATAAAAAAATAGGGTAAAGAACCAATGAGAATGCAGATAACAAAGAAGTTTATGACTAGTATTTGACGTCATGAATAATCAATTTTCATTTGCGATAAGTGTTTGAAATTGTGAATAATCTAATTTATGAGCACGAGAACAATGTGTCTCACACAAGTGATATTATTCAGGAAAGCAATTTCCAATATAACCCGCACAAATGCATATATTTACCTGCGGATGCCGCATCAACGATGTCGTCCTCTTGATCTCTAAACTGAAGCCATAATTTGGTACGGTAATGATCGTGCGCGTCATAGAAATCAGAGAGCACCATCGATATACAACTCGCTGCCACCTTCCCGGCGGTTGAGTTCCTGCTATGAAGTAGCCCAACTCGAATCATTTCCTTTGCCGGGTTCTCTTTGGGTGCGTCAGAGTTTTCAATAGTAGAGGCCAGGCCAAGAAAAGATATTAGTGCAAGAATCAGGTAGCTTATGTGGGCGTCCATATTCAGCTTCTCTTGGTTATTTTCTTCTATTGCTCCACTCGATTCCTGACTACTTATACATTGTTTCCAGCTCTAAGCATTGGAAAAAATTGGAAGGAAGTTTCCCAGAATTTGACTGTGCGATGTTGACACATTAACTAATTCCATACGAAAGTCTTAGTCCTACGTTAAAATAAAACCCGTACATTCATTGGAAAAATCGTGGAGAACCATTGTCTTTTTTTAATTGCAAATAATTAATACCTTTTCCCCTTTATTGGCAATAAGCCAATCAAAAAGATCAATTGGTGGCCATCTTGTGGCTTTGTATAGTGTTGCTTAACCTCTTTTGATCCCATTTGGACTTGTTGTCCTTCTTTGGTCATTGGGTGGTTTTGGCTTAGCGTGTTTTTGGTGTTTTTTGAAAAGTTATACAAATTCTAACCTTTACAAAAAAAAAAGAAGATCAATTTGTGAGGGTCTATATGATCGTAACACTTGCTTTTGTAAGGATTGGAAGCGCCCCTCGTTTCGCATTTATTGTCTAGCGGCATCAAATTAAACTACCGTAGGAGAAACGAAAAGGAGAAAAGGTGATAGGTCTATCACTCTCATCAGTGACATATTCAGGGGTGATCGGTTCTAAGGTAGGTTAGTTCCCATACAATTGGTCAATGCTAATTTCTCGCATGACAAACCTCCTATTGGCCAAACCCTAGGCCAATCGTGACCTACTAGGCATGATTTTAATAACATGTTATAACTATAAAGTTGATATCTTGATTAATATGATCAATGTATCACAAAGCCAATGTCCTTCTCAAAGTGGTGGTAAACTTTTTCGGCAATTTTAAGGTGACAATATAAGTATGGTAAACAATTGCCCTAGTAACACTCTTTAGAAAGACCCTTATCGAAAATAAGGCGAGTAGGAAAAAATATCAATCGAATTCAAATTAATAGTTTTGATCTGCTACCCTTTTGGGTCGGTTTAAAATTGCTACCATTTATAGGCCAATACATAAATAAAAGGAATGATAGCAAAAACCATCATCGACTTTGATCTACATATCAAATTCTCTTGTCAATTTCAAAACCTACATTTTTAGTGTCCCCAACCTAAAAAGATCTATGTGCTCCCATGCACACCCAAAATCTACACTAAAAACGTTAAATCCAATTTTGAGGAATGGATTATTTGGGAAAGAAAGTAGTAGCCTTTGTGAATTATGTGTGGATGGGAGATGCAATTTGAAATCCAATGCAAAAAATGAGGTTGGTAATTATAGGTTTTGAAATGTGAGGAGGTATTTACTCTGGAGAAGCAAAGTTGAGGATGGTATATTTAAATTTCTTTAAGAGCGGTGCAATGCATGAACTTGTTTTTTCCCATTAAAAATATCAACAAATCTACTTTTAACTTTATGTACGATCATGAACTTGACACTCTACCGGTATGGGTAAGACTAAGGGATATACCCTTCTCCCTCTGGTCTTCAGCAGGCATTGGAAGTATATCTAGTGCAGTTGGTAATCCACTTTATGTAGATTCTCAAACAGAACAGATGGCAAGAATATCCTTTGCCCGGGTATGTGTAGAACTTAAGGCCTCAATGCCTAGAGTTGAAACGATCAAAGTCAGATGGGACGGGGATATACACTTGATCAAAGTGGAATATGAGTGGAAACCGCTTGCTTGTCCCTCGTGTGGCATCTTCGGCCACAGGGTAGGATCAAATGGCTTCCAATGTGCCCCTGCTCCCTTGGAACACGGACCTGTGACTGAATCCCTGGTGCAAGCTGAAGGCCACGATTCTGTGAGCAGACCACAGAACACTCCTCCGATAGATTCAGCTGCTGGCTGGACCCTGGTCTCCCGAGGCAAAGCTAAGCAAACAACTGAAGGGGTCCCCTCCCAAGATCTGACTGAACATGGAACTCCTCGACCTGCAGCTCAGGGGAAGGGGGATTCTCAACCCCACGCTGCTCACTCCCCTCATCAGCAACTCAGGCCTGTGTTTTCCAGACTGAGCTCACCTATAGCTAGGCCTCCTTCAGAGTCCCCTCTGAACATTGGCCCCTCTCCCTCAACTCACCAGAAGGTTCCTGCGGGAAGCTCTTCTGCTCCAGGCACTCGCCCAATGAATCGCCCGGCTCAAGCAAGTCGACAATCACCCGGTAAAGGAGATTCGGTGACTCCATCTGAGGGCCCTCCTCCAGACCTTGCTGATCATCTGTTGGAGGCCCCCCCTTCTCATCCACCTTCCAAAGAACAACTCTCCATTGGTTCTAGGGTGTCAACCGAATGTGGAGACCAAAACAATCCGGTTCCTTTGGCCCCCCTCGAATCAGACCCCTCTCAAATGGGTCCACTATTGCTTGAGCAGGGATTGTGCTCGGCGAGATGTGCTTCGGAGGTCTCCGACCAGATGGAAAATGATCAAGCCCAAGTCTCCTTGTCCTCCACTGGAGATTCCTCTGGTCTTCAGGTGGATGAAGATTCTGATGACCTACTCGATGAAGAACCCAACACGGTGAACCCCCCTAACACCCGGTCACGCACTTTGGCATCGGTAAATGAGGGGTCCTCCAAGCTCTCCCCAGGAACAGAATTAATGCTGGATCCTGGTCAATCCTCCTCAAAAAAAGCTAAGAAAGCTAAGAAGAGCAAGGCTCGGCGTCCCCAAAAGAAATCCTAGTAATATCGGTTTCATGTTTTTTGGTGTATGGAATATAAGGGGGCTTATAGGCCCTATTAGGCAAGCTGAGATTAGGAACCTTATTCGCTCTAAGCATCTTTTGTGCATTGGCATCATTGAAACCAAAGCCAAGGCGTCTTCTTTTGTGGAAATCTCTAGAGGCCTCGGCCCAGGGTGGTCATGGATATCCAACTACGACTCTTCTCCCTTGGGTAGGATTTGGTTTGGATGGAACCCGGGGGAGTTGGAAGCTACTCTACTGTACTCCTCTGATCAGATGATCCATGTTCAACTCAGAGTACTGAAGATGAACCTTACCTGTCTTTTTACAGTGGTTTATGGCGAACACTCATTTGTCAAGAGGCGTCCCTTATGGGCTGATTTGATAAGGCTATCAACTTGTAACTTACCTTGGCTCGTAGCAGGTGACTTTAACGCTATCAAAGAACCTGCCGACAGATTAGGAAGCACTACCCCCTGGATACCGGCCTTTGATGAATTTGGGGAGTGTTTGAATCAAGCAGGTCTTGAAGATATACGTTATGTGGGATGCAGGTTTACATGGACGTACTCCTCTGGAGTGAATAGGAAACTACGCAAGATTGACCGGGTGCTATCTAATGATACATGGACTCATCAATTCTCCTATTCAGAAGCTACCTTTCTTCCTCCGGGAATTTCTGACCATTCCCCCATGGTAATAGGCATTCGGCAGCCTCACATCTCAAAGAAGCCCTTTAAGTTTTTCAACTTCTGGACTTCTCATCCTCTTTTCCTACAAATGGTGGACCAAGCATGGCACACGCAAGTTGACGGCTCTCCCATGTTTATTCTATGCAGCAAGTTGAAGCTACTTAAAGCTAAATTGATACTCCTCAACAGGAGCACATTCTCGGACATTTCTTCGAAGACTGACCGGGCTCGTTCTGACCTGCTTGCTGTCCAAACAGAACTTGAGCAGCACCCTTTTGACGTAGCCCTACAGGAGAGGGAAACGGAACTCACGAAAGTGTTCTCATCCTTGAGACTAGCTGAGGAGTCATTCTTCCGGCAAAAATCCCGGATTCAATGGCTTCAGGAAGGTGACTTAAACACGAAGTTTTTTCATCACTTTGTGAATAAAAGGAGGTTGCAAAACCATATCCTATCGGTTGCTCTGGAGGATGGGACCATGCTCACGGACCCAATCTTGATCAGGAATCATATAGTAGGACACTTTCAGCACCTACTCACGGATAGGGAGGATCTAACTCTACCGGCCGACCCGGTTTTAAGTCCTTTCATTGGACTGACTTTGGATGAAACCCAGTCACGTCTCTTAACACAGCCGGTAACGGATGAGGAAATAAAGACTACCCTCTTCTCCCTCGCGAAAGGGAAGGCCCCAGGCCCGGACGGCTACAATGTGGACTCCTTCAAAGTCTCATGGGAGATCATCGGCCCTTCTGTTCTAGAGGCTATCAGGCATTTCTTCCGAACTGGTAACTTGCTGAAGGAGATTAATAGCACCATCATTACATTGGTGCCTAAGATCCCTAATGCCTCTTCCATGAATGATTTCCGGCCTATTGCTTGTTGTAATACGTTATACAAATGTATCTCTAAGATATTGGCGAGGCGCATAGCTTCCTGTCTTCCCTCCTTGATTAGCCCCTCCCAAACTGCATTTGTCAAAGGTCGCCGGATTAGTGACAATATATTACTAGCCCAAGAACTTTTTGCTGGTTTTCATCATGACGCATACCTCCCGAAATGCGCTATTAAAGTGGACTTTCGGAAAGCTTACGACACTGTTAGCTGGGCGTTCATCGAAACAACCCTTAGGGCTCTTCATTTTCCGGCCTCCTTCACCCGGTTAGTAATGGCATGTGTCACTACCCCTAAATTTTCGGTGTCAATTAATGGGGACCTCCATGGCTTCTTCCCCAGCTCCCGTGGTATTAGACAAGGGGATCCATTATCGCCATACCTCTTCATAATGGTGATGCAAATCCTCTCTGGCATCCTTAAGGCTAAAACCGAGTCTCCGGAATTCCGATGGTATTGGCGATGTAAAAAAACCCAGCTATCACACCTTTTCTTCGCAGATGACGTGCTTATTTTCTGCGAAGGCCACTTAAGATCGACGGAGCTGATCAAGGAAGCGCTCACCATATTCTCTTCATGGTCTGGGCTTACTCCCAATTCGCTCAAGAGTAATATCTTCCTATCAGGAGGATCGACACACTTACACGACCAACTTTTACTTTGCCTTGGATTCCAGCAGGGCACCCTACCCTTCCGGTATCTCGGGGTGCCGATCATCTCCTCGAGGCTCAACAAAGAAGACTGTAAAATTCTGGTGGATGCTATCACTGCTCGGGCCCGCTCATGGTCACATAGATTCTTATCTTTTGCTGGGCGCCTCCAACTCATCAAGTCAGTCCTCCATTCTATACAAGTTTATTGGGCTACGATCTTTTTCCTTCCCCAATCGGTGATCCAGGCGATTGAGAGAATATTGAGACAATTTTTGTGGAAGGGACCTGACCTTGGTACCGGAGGGGCCAAGATTGCTCGGGATACTATCTGTCTTCCCAAGAATGAAGGTGGACTGGGGATTCGACGCATTCATGAATTCAACACCGCGATGTCTCTCAAACATATTTAGATTCTTTTTTTCTGATAAAGAAGCCATGTGGTGTAAGTGGATCCATTCCACCTTCTTACACAAATCCAACTTTTGGAATGTACCAAAACCAACTTGCTGCTCCTGGACGTGGAAGAAACTTCTTGATTTGCGCTCCACTGCAATGGATTTATTCAGATGGTCTATAGGTAATGGCCGATCAGTTTCTTTCTGGTTTGATTGGTGGCATGATAAAGGCCCCCTCTCCCGGATTTTCTCTAACCTTAGCATTTACCATTCACGGGTACCCCGCGAGGCTTCAGTGCGAGACTTCTATGATGGCCATTGGCAGCCTTCTTCGGCGCTGGACATATTCCTCTCTTGGGCCGAGCCTCCTCCTACTTTTGTGGATGATCAGCCGGATATCCTGACTTGGGCCCCCTCCCCTGCTCTTCCTTTTTCTGTAGGGCGTGCGTGGAACCATATCAGGTCATCAGGGCAGCCTGCCCTTTGGCATTCCTTTGTGTGGGACCCTCATATTGCCCCGCGACATGCGTTCCTTCTTTGGGTCATTTCTCTCAATAGGTTGCCCACCCAGTCTTTTCTCCTCCACAACCACAGAATTGAAGATGCTGTTTGTGCGTTTTGTGGTGAGGTGCCAGACTCCATCAACCACCTTTTCTTCGCCTGCTCGGGAACAAGAAGAATGGCGTTTTTTTGGGCGACCAAAAGCAATCTCCCTTGGAGGAATTCGGACTGGCCTCACCTCATTTCGTGGGCCACGCAAGCCTGCAGCTCTGCCTCATTTGCTCACAGACTATCTAGGTTTGCTTTTGGGGCGCTATGCCACATTATATGGACTGAAAGGAATAATTGTATCTTCAGGAACAAGACTCCCTTTTACCCGGGTATGAGGAAGCACCTCCTCAAGGTTGTCAAAGATAAAGCGCTTTCCATGGGCACCGTTCCGGACACTCTCGGCAATCGTAGAATGCAGCGGAACTGGGGCATTTCGGCTTCCATCTTCGACACTAGTTCGGGCACTACTTAGGCCTTCTTCCTATTTTTCTCTGTAATTAGGCCTTTGGTTTCCTTTGTACTGTTTCTTTTGTGGCCTTTGACCCTAGCTTGGCTTATGTGTATTTGGGTCTCTGTTGCCTTTGGTTCTTCTTGTATTTGGTTACTTGGAAAGTTATAAATTTTTACCTTACCAAAAAAAAACTGTTATCTGACTTTAAATTTTTCTTTTTGTTAATGCAGAGTTTCTCTGTCTATTTTTGCCTTTTGTTTCACTTATTTATCTCAAACACAATTTTAAGTATTAATCACAAATTACTTCACTACAAGTGTAACTTGAGCTATTTCATTTCATTTTTACCTTCACGTTATGAAAGTAATCATATAAGACTATTCTTCTTAGCTCTTGTTGAGAACATTTTAAGTTTAGGCCATAGACTCAAATGAAGATTGAAATACGGACACTGAGATAGGTTCGAGATGAGTTAGGCGACCTCTGTGGAGTGGGAAGATGGACGAACGGGCACTCAGGCCAAAAGGCCAGGCGACCGGCCTAATGAGACCTAGTAGCCAAAGTTATTCGGTGGAGGTGAGTGTCAAGACTTGAATTTTCCATATAAATTGAACCCCAAATAAATAATTAAACCTCATATGATGTATACCTATTTTTTTCCTATACATGATCAAAACTCCCTGGATAAAATATAAACCCCTACTTTTGCTGTGCACTCTAATCATGTCCTTAAAGAATATTTGGTTGAGCCAAAGCTTAGTAAATGAAAGCTCTAGGTCTAAAATAAGAGATCTACTCACCACTCGAACCAAGAACAAGAAAATAGTAACAATCAGCGAGTCACATATCATTTCAAGGAATCACATAATTCAAAAAATACTACTTACTTATTTAGCGAGAGTACTATATATATTTCGTTTGCTTTTTAACTTTTTTTCATATTCATAATAGAATATTTTAATCACACGAGCAATACAACATATAATACTTGTGATTCAAGTGCTAGTAATCTATACCAATCTAACATGTTAACCAATTCAAATTGTGTGCACGTATCATAACGTAGATTTACAAATATATCAAAAATCCACATATCATAAAATCAGTTACAAGTACTAAAATTTCCTTCATCACTTGCCCACTACAGTTATTAGGAGATCAATATATTCAAGATAATGAGTATTTAGATACACTTTCCAAACATTTATATTTTAGTTCATTTAAGATAATGGAATCTATGTGTTGACACCTAAATTTTAGAGACCCAATTAGTCATTCATTGCATAAAAATTAGGGATCAATCCCGGTCCCTAGAAAAAAATTAATTATTTAAATTGCACATACATATTAGGAACATTTGAATTAGTATTTAGGTCTATATAACTGCATTTGCATTGGACTAGCGGAGGATGGATGTCGCGACCTTCCCGAACCTGCCTCGCCGACTAACGGGTTAAGGCTAATGGATTACTAAGTTAAACCTAGCTCGAGCTCTCCCAAGCCCATACTAATTCGCGACTTAAGTTCAAGTTGTTAGCATACAAATCATTTTCAATTAGGAGTCGCCACTATTCAATTTTTTTTTTTGGGTTGATTAAACACCCAAGTGAAGCACGGAAGAATGCTCCACTTCTACAAACAAGAGACTCAATAGGTACGAGGACTTGATTACACTAATTGACCGATTAGTGCCCTTTCGGTACCTAACCTTGTTCAATTACCACCTAACATGCTTATGCCAATCGGGAATTTCAAAAATTCCATTCCTAACTAAGTCAATAGAAGCGACCATTAACATCTAAACCTAACATACATAATTGACTAAATGCAAATTTAAATTAAACTTGTAATTCGAAGCATGCAAATCAAGCAAGGTGTAATCAAATGTAAATTGGAAACCCAACTTCCAATTTTTTGATTTTCGAAATTTTTTTTTAAAAAAAATTTGTTTTCTGTTTTTTTTATCTTTTTGAAGAATTTTTGAATTTTTTTTTTGAAAATTTTTTCAATTTTTATTTTTTTTAGAAAAAAAATTTCATTTTCAATTTTTGATCTTTTCGAAGAATTTTGAAACATTTTTTTTCGAAAAAAAAATAAAAAAAATTTTAACGTTAACATAATAACATAATATTAAAATAATATAATATAAAACGGACCCCGGGTCGGGTCTCCACACCCGACCCGGGTCGGGGCTGACCCGGGCGCACCGGCCCGGGTCCACAACCGAACCGGGCTCATATATTGAGCCCGGTAAGGTAAATTTCCCCTTTTTTTTAATAAAAAAGAATAAAAACCCAGCCTAATAAGAAATAAAACCCAAATGATATTCTAGCCCAATTTCCAAACTCGGCCCATTCGCGCAAAGCCCAAGACCTAATAAACTTAATGGACCCAAAACCAAGCCCAGCACCGACAAAAACCCTACCCGGTCGTGACCCGAACGAACGACCCGGTTCGCGGCTGCCGACCCAACTTGCGAAAAACCCTACCCGGTTCGCCCGACTCACTGACTCGACTCCCGGCCGCCCTACCAGCACGTCTGAACGCCAACTCACCGGCGTGCCCCGCCGGCGTGACTCGGCCACACGCCGACCGCCAGCCCAGCTCGTGCCTCCCCCCGTGAATTTGTGGCTGGTTCTAACGTTGTCGACCAGCGCCTCCCCCGTTTGAGTCACCGCCGTGGTGATCGGCGACTGACCGGGACGGTCCGAGCCACGACGAGGGACTAGCTGTCGTTGGACGCGTCACCGCCCCGACGAGGGGTGGCGGGCATCCTCCACCGGCGTCACCTCTACGGCGACTGGCATCCAATCGAGTCCATCCAAGGACCAAACAGATCTCGGTGGTGAGCCAGCTAAACCGAGCTCCGCGCTCCTATTACCTCCTCGCGGACCTCCTCGTTTGTCGAAGAAAGGGGAAGAAGAAAGGTTCAGTCGACCGAAAGCAAGTGGCTATGCAGCCAAGACACCACCAATAAAGAGAGAAACACTGATCTTCCGGAATGCATCACGCACAAGGGAGAGCAGTTTGCGGATTTCATTGAAGCATTTCAGCGAGCATGCGGCGTGCGACATTGAAAGGGAGCGAAAAACTCAAACAAAGCGTGAAATACAAACTAAAACATGCTTGAGATCGTCCAATGGCTTTTCACCTATGCCCGACGCAAACATGAATAGGGAACAGCAGATCTCGACATCGGTTTGCTGGGGGGGTACAACGAAAAACAGAGTACCCGAGAACGGCAAGAGGTGCAAGCTGAGTCGCTCGAGATGGCCCTACCCGATTTGGCGACAGCAAACAAAGGGAGAATTCGAGATATGTTGGACTCAGTCCGAATCGCCTCGCATCATCTCCAAACCGGGATCCTCGGGAAAGAAGATTGACTCGACACAAGGAAACCTACCCAAAAATTCGCACTGTGACAGAGGATCGTCGGTCGCAGCTTGGGCACGGCGGTCGCCGACGAAGGGCCCCCCCGACTCGACCTCTCACGCTCTCTCCAGAGCCCTCTCCAGCGGATCTCTCTATCAACCTCTTTCTCTCTCGGTGTTCTCTTCCCCCTCTTCCTCTCTCGTTCTGTGTCTCACTCTCTGTCTCGCTCTCTGTCTCGCTCTCCCTTTTCTAATGTCCAGAGAAGGAGGAGGCTGTCCTGCTCCTCGCCTTCCCCGGCGACGCTTCCTCTCCATTTCGAGCTCAGGGGAGCCATCGATCAGTGTGCCCTCCGCCCTTTCGTCTGGCGTCAGCGGTCGGTCCCATTCTCGGGACCAAACCAAACCCATTTTCGGCTAAAGCAGCTGCAGGGCTCCCTTGATGAAGGTTGGAAGCGTCGCGCCATCCTCGATGCGCTCACCTCCTGCTGCTTTGTCGTCCAGACGTCAACTTCCTCTTCCATGTTTCTGCCGCGTTCTAGTCTCCGCGCTTAGCATATCGCCGTTTCTCCCGCTTCCATAAGCGTTGAAGGTGTAGGGGGAAGAAAAGGCTGAAGGCACACTGGTCTAGGGGGAGAGAAAGCAGGTCAGCGTTGAATAACGCTGGCTTTGTCTTTTCCTCCTTTTTTTTTTTTAAATTATGATAGTGGTTTTGCGTTGGCCAGCATTGAATAATGCTTATCAGCCTTTTTTTTTTCGAAACCCTTTTTTTTTAAAATTAAACAAAGAAAGCATGCTCTAATGTGCCTTATCAATGTAAATGTGCCTAAAGTCTATATGTCAATTAGTTTAATGAAAATATTTTTGCTCAGGGGTTAAAAATTAATCCCTAATTTTTTTATGCAATTAAACCCTAAATGACTAGGTAAAATTTAGGTGTCAATAGCTGCCCCTCTTTGAAGGGGAGCTCGAAGAGGTTCCTTTCAAAGATAAGAGACACCTAAATTTTGTTCACGGAGGGCATGAGAAGATGCATGAGAGATGATTTTTTTTTTTGCCTGCCATACCGTATAAGAACGGGCTTTCGGCTAAACAAAGTTTTGTTATGGAAAGAAGGTGCCTCTGGGTTGCCAAAACTAGCCAGGTCGATACGGGTGCCCTGGGCTGTGAAAGCTCACCGGGTAAGGAAAAAGGAAGACTCTGGGCTACGAAAGCTCACCAGGTCAATAAGGGTGCTTCGGGCTGCGAAAACTCACTGTGCAAGGAAAAAGAAAGACTCTGGGCTGCGAAAGCTCGCCAGGTCGATATAGTGCTCCGGGCTGCGAAAGCTCACCGAGCAAGGAAAAAGAAAGACTTTGGGCTGTGAAAGCTTGCCAGGTCAACAAGGGTGCTCCGGGCTGCGAAAGCTCGCTAGGTCGATATAGTGCTCCGAGCTGCGAAAGCTCCCCAGGTCGATATAGTGCTCCGGGCTGCGAAAGCTCACCGGGCAAAGAAAAAGAAAGACTCTAGGCTGCGAAAGCTTGCTAGGTCAACAAGAGTGCTCCGGGCTGCGAAAGCTTACCGTGCAAGGAAAAAGAAAGACTCTGGGCTGCGAAAGCTCGCCAAGTCGATATAGTACTCTGGGCTGCGAAAGCTCACCGGGCAAGGAAAAAGGAAAACTTTGGGTTGCGAAAGCTTGTCAGGTCAATAAGGGTGCTCCGGGCTGCGAAAGCTCACCGGGCAAGGAAAAAGAAAGACTCTAGACTGCGAAAGCTCGCCAAGTCAATAAGGGTGCTCTGGGTTACGAAAGCTCACCATGCAAGGAAAAAGAAAGACTCTGGGCTGCGAAAGCTTGCCAGGCCGATATAGTGCTCCGGGCTGCGAAAGCTCACTGGGCAAGGAAAAAGGAAAACTCTGGGCTGCGAAAGCTCGCCAGGTCAATAAGGGTGCTCTGGGCTGTGAAAGCTCACCGTGTAAGGAAAAAGAAAGACTCCGGGCTGCAAAAGCTCGTTAGGTCGATATAGTGCTCAGGGCTGCGAAAGCTCACCGAGCAAGGAAAAAGAAAGACTTTAGGCTGTGAAAGCTCGCCAGGTCAACAAGGGTGCTCCGGGCTGCGAAAGCTCACTGTGCAAGGAAAAAGAAAGACTCTGGACTGTGAAAGCTCGCTAGGTCGATATAGTGCTCCGGGCTGCGAAAGCTCACCAGGTCGATATAGTGCTTCGGGCTGCGAAAGCTCACCGGGCAAAGAAAAAGAAAGACTCTGGGCTGCGAAAGCTCGCTAGGTCAACAAGAGTGCTCTGGGTTGCGAAAGCTTACCGTGCAAGGAAAAAGAAAGACTCTGGGTTACAAAAGCTCGCCAGGTCGATATAGTGCTCCGGGCTATGAAAGCTTACCGGGCAAGGAAAAAGGAAAACTCTAGGTTGCGAAAGCTCGTCAGGTCAATAAGGGTGCTCCGGGCTGCGAAAGCTCACCGGGCAAGGAAAAAGAAAGACTTTAGGCTGCGAAAGCTCGCCAGGTCAATAAGGGTGCTCTCGGCTACGAAACCTCACCATGTAAGGAAAAAGAAAGACTCTGGGCTGCGAAAGCTTGCCAGGTTGATATAGTGCTCCGGGCTGCGAAAGCTCACCGGGCAAGAAAAAGGAAAACTCTGAGCTGCGAAAGCTCTCCAGGTCAATAAGGGTGCTTCGAGCTGCGAAAGCTCACTGTGCAAGGAAAAAGAAAGACTCTGGGCTGCGAAAGCTCGCCAGGTCGATATAGTGCTCCGAGCTGTGAAAGCTTACCGGGCAAGGAAAAATGAAAACTCTGGGTTGCGAAAGCTCGTCAGGTCAATAAGGGTGCTCCGGGCTGCAAAAGCTCACCGGGCAAGGAAAAAGAAAGACTCTAGGCTGCGAAAGCTCGCCAGGTCAATAAGGGTGCTTTGGGCTACGAAAGCTCACCATGTAAGGAAAAAGAAAGACTCTGGGTTGCGAAAGCTTGCCAGGTTGATATAGTGCTCCGGGCTACGAAAGCTCACCGGGCAAGGAAAAAGGAAAACTCTGAGCTGCGAAAGCTCGCCAGGTCAATAAGGGTGCTCCGGGCTGCGAAAGCTCACCGTGCAAGGAAAAAGAAAGACTCCGGGCTGCAAAAGCTCGCCAGGTCGATATAGTGCTCCGGGCTGCGAAAGCTCACCGGGCAAGGAAAAAGGAAAACTCTAGGCTGCGAAAGCTCGCCAGGTCAATAAGGGTGCTCCGGGCTGCGAAAGCTCACCGTGCACTTCTGAGGCTATAAATATGTCAATCAAAGAGATTCCAAAATTGCCACTGCACATCTAATGAAACATGTTATAACAGATGCCCTGGTAAGGAAAGCATATCAGGTGAGATTGATGTCATTCAGATGTCATAAAGGACACTATCAAAACAATATCAACACTGACAAAGCATTGATTGCATGAGCAAATCAAACTAGCTTCAATTTTTTTAGAAAACATTTAGCATCATTCAATATCACGAAATTGCCATTTAGGAAACATCATTGATCATCAAATTCTCTAAGGAGATAAACCTTGTAGGAAAGACCTTGGCTCATGGAAAGGGTTCGTTAAACCTGCCAAACAAGAGTTCTTTGGTCAAAAAGGGGCTTCTTGCATACTCTCAAGAAAGTTGTTTGGTCCTATCCATTAATGTGGGAACTATTTTGATTTTCGATGTACTTTGCACTATCAATGTCGAAGGCTTCGAGGATCATTCGCAATAAATACACCTCAACCAATCTAAGAGGTCTTTTAAAGGACTCTAATGTGGGTATGATTGCGGTTTCAACAATGGATTAGCATTATCGGCCAAGAAATGAAATAATTATGGATCAACATCTTCGCCAGGTTTACAAGTCAAGAAACCCTAAGATAAGATAAAACAACTTTGCCTCCATTTCTTCCAGCGGCAGCTTCTCTATAAAGTCCTTCTTTTCACTTGAATCATCCCAATCAGAAGAGACTTTGGGAAAGGATTGTAATGTTGGTTTGGATGAAGGCTTGAAAGGCTCGGAAATTTTCAAAAAGGGTTCAAAAATTGGTGATCACCATGGCATTATTGCCGTATTATCTAATCTTTTCGAAGGCACTCGACTTTTGAAATCCAACTTGTCTCGAAAGTCCATTGACTAATCATTTTAATGTAAGAGCTTTGCTCTGACTTTTGCATTTGCAATGATTTTTCTTTGCAAGCATTTTGCTTTTGACACTTTTTCTTGTGAAAGAATTCTTCTCTCGATGTACCCCCAGGTAAAACCTTTCTAACAACATACAGGCCATCATAATTTGGAGCGAACTTTCCACCTAATTCTGATGTGAGAGATAACACTTTCCTTAGCACGAGATCTCCGGCTTCAAAGTGTCGAGGTCGGACTTTGCGATTGAACGACTTTGCGATTCGCTTCTGGTAGCATTGACCGTGGCACAAAGCCTTTAGTCTCTTTTCATCAATCATGTTCAACTGATCCCATCTCTGCTGAATCCACTCCTCTTCGGAAAGCCCAGCTTGTGAGAGAATCCTTAATGAGGGGATCTCGACTTCCACGGGCAAGACCGCTTCCATACCATAGACGAGCGAGAAAGGGGTTGCCCCCGTCGAGGTGCGGATCGAAGTTCGATATGCCATCAACGCATAAGGCAACCGCTCATGCCAATCTCGATAGTTGTCAGCAGTCTTCGACAGAATCTTCTTTATGTTCTTATTGGCTTCCTCCACAGCTCTATTCATTTGCGGACGGTAAGGTGAGGAGTTCAAGTGACGAACATGGAATCATCAAGTAAGCCATCTACAATCTTGTTGTTCAGATTTGAGCCATTATCGGTGATGATCGCTTCCGGGACTCCATAGTGAGTGATGATGTCACGGCGAATAAACCTAGCCACGCTCTTAGCGGTGACATTGGCATATGAGTTTGCCTCGATCCACTTGGTGAAGTAATCGATGGCTACCAAAATGAAGCAATGTCCATTAGAGGCCTTAGGATTAATTGGCCCGATCATGTCGATTCCCCACATTGAGAAGGGCTATGGCTTAGACATTTGACGCAATTCATTCGGCGGTACGTTGATTTTGTCTACGTAGATTTGGCATCGATGGCAATAGCGAACATGCCGAATATAGTCAGCCTCCATAGCCATCCAGAAATACCCAGCCTCATGATTTTTTTGGCTAAAAGATGACTGTTCATGTGCGGACCGCATTCTCCTTCATGAATTTCCCTCATTAACTGGTTAGCTTCTTTGGCATCGATGCATTTCAGCAAAATTGAGTCAAAGGATCTTTTGTAAAGAGCATCCCCGCTGATGAAGAATTTCGATGCTAGCTTTCTTATGTATTTCCGATCCATTAGCTCACTCCCAGGAGGATATTCGCCTCTTCGAAGATAGTTCATGATGTCGTTATACCACGGCTTCTCACCAGGTTCACTTGTAATTGCCAAACAATATGCTGGACGCGTCAGTACTTCGATTTTCGGTGGCTCGATGTCTAAACCCTCCATGACTTGTAGCATCGATGATAAAGTGGCTAAGGCGTCAGCGAACTGATTTTGCGATCATGGTAAATACTCAAAGGAAATCTCCTCAAATTCCTTTGTTAGCTTCTCCAGGAATTTGTGGTAAGGAATTAATTTGGAGTCACGAGTTCGCCATTGGCCTCCCGTCTGGAGAATGATGAGGGCGGAATCACCATAGACTTGCATCTTTGTAACTTTCATGTCAATGGCCAACTGCAATCCAAGTATGCAAGCCTCGTATTCTGAGATATTGTTGGTACAGGGGAATACCAACTTGGCGGCTACAGGGTGATGTTGACCCGTTTGAGAAATAAGAACTGCCCCAGTCCCAGAACTTGCCAGGTTTACGGCAACGTCAAAATACATTGTCCATTTATTGCCCACTATCTCTGAAATGCGTTCCTCTATGGGATCTAACTGTTCATGTTCTTTTGGCTCTTCAAAGTTCTCTGTCAACATATCAGCTATAGCTCTTCCCTTGATGGATTTCTGCGTCATGCTATGGACGTCGAATTCGGACACCAGAACCTGCCATTTTGCTAATTTCCCGACTAACGCAGGCTTTTCCAACAAGTATTTGATGGGGTCGTTCTCAGTTACAAGCCAAATCCGATGATAAAGCATATATTGACGTAAGCGGTGTAGTACCCACACTAAAGCCACGCACGTCTTCTCAACCCCGGAATAACTTACTTCGGATGAAGTAAACTTCTTACTGAGATAGTCTACCACACATTCCTTGTTATCACTTGGTCTCTTTTGAGCTAGCAAAACTCCTAACGATTCCTCATGAATAGTTAAATAGAGTATCAATGGCACTCTAGGATAGGTGGCACCAGGACCGGTGAATGAAAAAGATATTGTTTGATCTTCTCAAATGCCTCTTGACAATCGGCGTCCCACTTAACTTTGGCGTTCTTCTTTAGGAGCTTGAAAAGAGGTCTAGCCGTCTCAGACAATTGAGAAATAAATCTCGCCACGTAGTTCAGTCTCCCCAGCAAACTCTGAACCTCTTTGACAGTTAAGGGGGGTTTCAACTCATAAATAGCCTTAACCTTCGACGGGTCGATTTCGATTCCTCGGCTGCTGACCATGAACCCCAGTAGTTTCCCAGACTTTGCCCCAAACACACATTTGGCTGGGTTAAGTCTTAGCTTGAACTTTCGGAGTCGGTCGAATAGCTTCCGCAATACCTCAATGTGGTCCTCTCCCTGTCTGGATTTGGCAATCATGTCATCCGCGTAGACCTCCACTTCCTTATGCATCATATCATGAAACAGGGTGATCATCGCTCTTTGGTACGTCGCCCCGGTGTTCTTCAAGCCGAAAGGCATTACCTTGTAGTAAAAGGTCCCCCATGTAGTAATGAAGGAGGTCTTACTTTTGTCTTCTTCTTTCATCCGAATTTGATTGTAGCCAGAAAACCCATCCATAAAAGAAAACAACTCGAATCCCGCGGTGCTGTCTACCAACACATCGATGTGAGGCAGGGGGAAGTCATCCTTTGGGCTTGCTCGATTCAAATCGCGGTAGTCAATACAAACCCTGACCCAACCATCCTTCTTCATAATAGGGACGACGTTGGCGATCCAATATGAATAGTGCGACACCTCTATGAAGCCCACTTTCAACAACTTCATGACCTCCTCTTCGATTTTCTTGGATAATTCCGGCTTTGTTCTTCTGAGTCTTTGTTTCTTCGGGGGGACATTTGGATCGGTTGGTAGAGCATGTTCTATAATTTCCCTATCTAACCCGGGCATATTTGCATATGACCACGCGAACACATCTTGGAACTCCTTTAAAAGGTAGATCATCCTCCTAGCCTTGATTTCAGAAAGGCCAGCCCCAATCTTGATCTCCTTGACATTCTCCGAATCGCCCAGGTTTATTGTAACTGTAGGCTCTGCAGTCAATGGCTTAGATTCCTCATGCCGAATCCAGTCCTGCTCAATGCTTCTCTGATCATAGTCATTCTTGTCATCATTGGACCCAGAGAGATTTTCTTCCAGCAAATCCGACTCACATATGCACCTATCATGATTATGTGAAATGTTATGCCTGAGGTGCCATGGAGAAGGTTAGTAATTGAATTAACAAATGTTATCGCAACTAATGATGTATATGTGTTTTGAAATCATTTTGAAAGAATTCTTGAAAATGAAGGGCCTGTCCTCATATCCTTGGACGTCCCTGTCCGCAAATGGTTTTAGAAACTAGGAAGCGTGTGGAAGTCCAGGCTTCAAAGCATCATCATCGGTTTGGTTTGGGTACTTCTACACGCTCCTAATAAAACATGATCATGACTTCATTAATAAGATAGGGTCGTTTACATGACTCGAGGTCCTGGACCGACGGCTCGTAGTCCAGGACTTTGATTACAGGCAGACACAACACCTAGACCTAAATGAACCTCCCATGGAAGGGATGAACACAGACTCTAACAAGACTAAACGAGAAAGAAAAGCAGCATCCCTACTCAAAAGGGTTGGCGGTGGCAATAGAAGACTCGGCCTCTTCATTTTCTGTGATGGTGCAAATGCATTCCCCCTCGAATAGGTCGACAAGATTAAGAGTGGCCTCCTCTTCCTGCAGCAGCTTGGGTGGCCCCGGGAAGATTTCCTTCAACTCTGGAAGAAGTAGGCCCTTCTAACCTTCCCCTATTCCAAATAAACTTCCTCGACTCCCGCAACTTCCTTGGTTAGCTAAACCTCTGTAATCACCATGGTCTTTGTTGCTTGCTTGACCGCTATAATCAGAATCGCCACCACGACCACCACGGCCTCCCTGTTGACCTCGTCCTCCGTCACAGCCTCGTCCTCCGTGGTTAACTCGGTTACCAGAATTGCTTCCGTGATAACCCAAACCAGCCTTCCTGTGCCACTTGGAGACCCGGAGGGGTTCTTTGATACCCTATCCATGTAATCCCAAGCTGGTTCCGGGGACATGTCCGTTTTCAAGCAATACCTTGCTCTATATGAGCAAAGATTTAGCCACGTCTAGGTCTCGCATGATGGTCCCAACGGGCATATGTACCATCGAAACCAACTCTAGGGTTTGATAACTCGATTCGGCCTTGTCATCGGGTTCTACATATGGAATTGTCGTGTCCTAAAAAACCTTAAAGTCCGTCTCCCTATGCACAGTTACTAACCTCCCGTCCACGATGAATTTAACCTTTTGGTGCAGGCTTGAAGGCACAGCTCCGGCGGTATGTATCCACGGTCGTCCCAGTAGAAAGTTGAAGGCACGATGAATATCGAGGACTTGGAAGCCGACCAAGAAAAGGACTGGACCAATCAGTAGTTCTAGCTCAACCTTGCCGATTACTTCCTTTTTCATACCGTCGAAAGCACGAACGGTAGATTTAGATACTAGCACTCTTTCTTCACTTACCCCTAAGCGACGAAGGGTAGCAAGTGGGCAAATGTTTAGTGCCGATCCATTGTCAATTAATACTCTTGCTACCATCCTATCACGACACTTTACTGAGATAAGTAGCGTCTTGGTATGGTTGCGACCTTCAACGGGGAAGTCTTCATCGGCAAACGAGATTTGATCCTTCAATAAAATGGACCCTACGAACTCCTCTAGCTGACTATCATCAATATCTTCTGGGACATGCACTTCGTTAAGGACCTTCAGTAGTGCATTCTTGTGTTTCTCGGACGTTTTGAAAAGATCTAAGAGGGAGATCTGGGCGGGCATCTTTCTCAATTGGTTCACCACATTAAATTCGCTCGTCTTGACAATGGCCAGGAACTGCTTTGCTTCCTCTTCCGAGACGGCTTTCTTCTCGACTATCCCAGCAGGCGCATAGCATCGGCCTGAACGTGTGATGGTGTCAATTTCATTCGTCTTATAACTCCAAGGGACTGCCTTGGGGTCGTAATTCAGGGTTTTCTCTATTATCAAGTCCTCCTCGTCCTCGAACAGGAGCTCAATCACGATTGGCTCCATGGCACCATCACTGACCTCTAAGGTAGCGAACTCCCCCGCCATGAGGTCGACGACTAAATGGTCGACATCTTCCTCGCCCGGCATCCATAAATCCTCCTCGACAGGTAAATCAATTACCACAGGGGTAATCGTGCCAACCATTTCTTCGTTGGGCTCGAGTGGGTCGTCCATACCTCCCTACCAGTCGGCAACAACGTCCTTGGGATCTATGAAGAAGCTGGGTGGCGGCGAATACTTCACGAGATAATCAAATTTGCCACTAGGCTGACCCAGTGTGTCAACCACCTTCCCCTTCTTGCGAGCGAGTCTTATGAATTCACGATGCACACTGCTAACTTGAAACCCGGGGTCATCACACGAGCTTTCTCCTTCATTGGCGGTCACGACTGGACTCTCCGACACACCCACGTCGGTTGGCTTGCTAGTTTCTATACGCTCAGCAGGCGTGTCCCTCAGTTCTTCTTCAACAACAGCCATCATGGTCGTTGCACCATCTTCCTTCATGCTGTGTATTACCCCCATGTCCACCATCCGAGCGATACGTTTCAATTTTTCTCCCCTCGGAATATCCTCCCCAGCCTCGAAGTGTCCAGCCGACATTAGTACTTCATAGAGTCCATGAACATCCACATTAAATGTGTGCTTACTCTCGCCACCCTTCTCAATAATCACGTTAACATTATTAGCATGATTAGGCAACAGATTTTGCTGAACATTGGGGATCGGCCCCCTGAATGATAAGATCCCTTTGTCTAGCAGATTCTGCACCTTGATCTTGAGAATGAAGTAGTTGTCCACGTCATGCCCCTTTTCGCCTCTGTGGAATTCACAGGACTTTAACAAATCAAATTCGGGAAATCTTGAAGGATTATCCCGGGGCACTTCTTTAGCTATCATGCCCTTTCCCAACTGCATGGGCAACAACTTGGATAGTGGCCTAGGCAGGGGAGTGAACTGCCTTGGTGCTCTCCTTTTGAATTCCTGATTCTGATGTGCGTTCTCTCGAAACATAGAGGGGCCTTGAGAGGCATGGGGTTTCGTTGTAACGGGCGCTTGCACATACGCGATCTCGACGTCCTTTTCTCTTCTACTTGGGACCTTTCGACTAGCCCTTTCGTTCAGTCTACCATCATGGATGGCCCCCTCTATCCTCTCCCCGACATCAACCAACTGTGAGAAGGTCAAGCATCCAGAACCCACTAACTTTAGATAGAAATCGTTAGGCAAGGCTTTGAGAAAGAGATCTAGTAGCTCCTTTTCACCGAGTAGGGGTCGGACTTGAGCGGCGAGAGTACGCCATCTTTGAGTGAAGGCTTTGAAGGACTCACTTCTTCTCTTTTCAGTCCGAGTCAGTACCTCACGCATGGGGGCTATCTCGGTATTATACTTGTACTGCAGGACGAATGCCTTAGCTAGATCCTCCCACTTTTCAAACTTCTCAGGCTTTGATAACACGTACCATTGCAATGCAGGCCCTGTTAGGCTCTCTTGGAAAGTTTAAACCACCAACGGGACATTCTGAGCATACCTCGCCATCCTGTTCAAATAGTACTTCAGGTGAATCTTCGGGTCTCCAGTCCCATCGTACTTGGTGAAATCAGGGATTTTAAACTTCTCGGGAAAGCTCATTCGCGCATATCGAGACAAATCCTCGATCATGTGCTCTTCGTATCCTCGTAACGCACGGAGTTTTTCTTCTATCTTCGTGAACCTTCTGTTATGTTCTTCCTCCAACCGAGCAGTGATGGCCTCCGAGACAGGGTCTAATTCGACCACTACGGGCGTAGATCCCAATGCCTCTTCAGTAATATTCCTTCTTGAGGGTCCCTCTACGGGCTCGGGAATAGCTTGAGGTGAGGCTTGATCAGCGTTTGGCATTGCTAATGCGGCCCTCATATCACTGGAAAATTGAGCGAGTTGAGCTGTAAAACCATTGATCGTGTCATCGAGGGCAGCGAAGCGGGCGTTCTCTTCCTCGATATTCATTTGCGTGGCCCTCGATCGTGTCCGAATCGACGATTGCCTTGAAGCCGTAGCTTTGCCTTGGTGGAGAAAAGGGGACGTTGGTAGGCTGTCAGACCGGAAAACCTCTTTCTCCGGCCTCTTGGTCTCTCAATTCCTCTCTTCGTGAGCCGGATGCGATCAATTTGGCAGCTTGCGATTACCTGAAAAATGAGCTCATGTGAGCATACAGTTCTTATGGGAGGTCGGCCTACGGCACCGGTCTAGGCGTTTTAGGTCCCTCGAGAGAGAATTTTCAAAATATTGAGATTTTGAAGTTTTTTAGGCATTATAGAAAACAAAAAAAACAAAATTAAGAATTGAGAGTCTCTTGACATTGAAACGGAGAAGGTACATAACGATTCCTAGACCCTGAGATTAGAAAGAGAGAAATTACGAAAACTTTGAAACTACATGAAACCTCCGGAACATAAAACAGACAGAATTTCCTAAACAACGAAACTAGAAAAACAACAGAACTTCCTAAACATTGAGGCTAAGTGAAAATGTTATTTCAGACTTCTCGGGGCGACTCATTTTATATGCGATGGGGAACCCGCGGCCTTGCGGAGCCGTTTGTTCTCTCAGGTTAACCTCGAGATGCGAGTCTTGTCCATTTCCACCCTCTTTTTAAGACGCTCAATTTGCGCTTTCTGGGTAGGCTTGTCAGTCACTTTCGGGACCAGCGGTCGTAAAGCGGTTGGAATTCGGTGATTACGCATGTAGAACGTGGAGGCGTGGTGAATTTCCTCCTCCCCATCCAATTTCTTGGGCACGACAACCTTTTCAGGACGGCATTCGCTCCATACGATCTCAATGGCCCGGATCTCGTCGAAGTAGTCGTAGTCTGTGCGGGTGAACCGGGCCTGGAACATCTCCGTCATGAGTGGTGGCGGCACCTCTTGAAGGGCTCGGTATTGGCGGGCCACCCTGTACGGGTAATAGGAAGTGGCGCCGGAAAGGCCGAGCAGCGGGATGGGGTTGGCAAACTTGTGAGCGAAGCGAGCTTCCTCGACCTAGAACCATTTAGCATGCCATAGAAATACCTTGGGCTCTGGGTCTTTTAAGAAGTTTATCCAACTGGAATATTCTTTGTCAGGGGAATGCTTTTCTAAGACCTGAAACCTCTGTATCAGGTGCCTAAACTCATTTATTTGGAATAATTGCATAAGGTGCCCAAATCCCCTTATGTGGGAAAGAAACCATATTTGCAAAATTTCTGAGGAAGCTCGCATGATTTTTTCTCCGTTTTGTTTAAAACGGTTAAGGGACAAAAATGTTTTGCTAAAATCATGTTGACATAGTTTAATCCAGCACACATGTGTTTGACCACCCAAGCAATCGAAGGGTTTATGGCATTCTTACGATGAGGAAAAACGATGAGCCCGACAAATACTAGAATGAAAATTCTACCCTTTTGGGCCATCGGTTGATTTGAAAAACACTCAGCCAAAAACAAGAATAGGCAGGCGTAACAATTATCTTTAACAACTTTCCTTACCACCTTAGCCCTAACTCTAAAAAATTGTGATAACTCGAACATGGGGTCTATACCTATGGGTGGCTTGACAAGCTCGGTTCCAAGAGGCATTCCAATGGCAATGCTATATTCTTCTAAGGTCGGAGTTAGCTCGAACTCACCAAATATGAAGGTTGACGTTTGAGGACATCAGAAGTGCGGTATTGCTTGCTTGACTCCGAAATGGATGCTGATCTTGAGTAACGGAAGGAGCCGGCCAATCCTCACCTTGACCTGTCTTTGGCTATCTTGATCTAACTGGTCCCACCACGCTATGAGCTCTTTCTTGGGAGTAAAAATGAATTGGACATCGGTTCTCCCCATCGCATATAAATTGAGATTAACAACCGACCTAATTTGCCATGGACCAACGAAAGGAAATAAATGAATTGCATAACAAGAGTAAAAAGGTTTACTCTATCGAGAACCATGGCAAACACAAAGGCACACGCATGAAAAGTGGAGCTTGCTTTCTATCTAGACAGTCTGACGAGGTGAAGTTAAAAGGGTGATATGACCTTCATAGTCTCGCGTTGGTGTCGGGTCCTCTTAACTCCGGCTTAGTCGAAAGAGATATTCTATGGTTACGCGGTCTCGCGGACAAGGATAAATGCTTACGACATCAAGAAAGAATTTTTCGGGGAAAAGAAAGGCAACCTCTACATCGCAGTCTCGCGTTCGAGGTTGTATCTTTCTTAGCACCATCCTAAAGTATCCTATCGCGGCCCGGGTCCAGCAGCATGGTTGTGTGTGCAAAAGTGTAGTGCTAAAACGTTCAAAGCGTACACAACGGTTTATAAACAAACAATGCTTGGAGCATCCAAAAAAAGCTAAACATTCATTCTCTAAACCTCGAACCTGCAAAACAAGGGATCAATGGCAACCAATCACGTTAGGGATGTATTTGAACAAGACAAACAGCCTAAGTCCACAAAGAAGTCCCCAGCGGAGTCGCCAAGCTGTCGCGACCTCCTCGAACTGGCCTCGCCGACTAACGGATTAAGGCTAATGGATTACTAAGTTAAACCTAGCTCGAGCTCTCCCAAGCCCATACCAATTCACAATTTAAGTTCAAGTTGTTAGCATGCAAATCATTTTCAATTAGGAGTCGCCACTAATCAATTTTTTTTTTGGTTGATTAAACACCCAAGTGAAGCACGGGAGAATGCTCCACTTCTACGAACTAGAGACTCAATGAGTATGGGGACTTGATTACACTAATTGATCGATTAGTGCCCTTTCGGTACCTAACCTTGTTCAATTATCACCTAACATGCTTATGCCAATCGGGAATTTCAAAAATTCCATTCCTAACTAAGCCAATAGAAGCGACCATTAACATCTAAACCTAACATACATAATTGACTACATGCAAATTTAAATTAAACCTGCAATTCGAAGCATGCAAATCAAGCAAGGTGCAATCAAACGTAAATTGGAAACCCAACTTCCAATTTTTTGATTTTCAAAATTTTTTTTTTAAAAAAAAATTTTGTTTTCGGTTTTTTTGATCTTTTTGAAGAATTTTTGATTTTTTTTCGGAAAAAAAAACAAATAAAAAATTTTTTAACGTTAACATAATAACATAATATTAAAATAATATAATATAAAATGGACCCCGGGTCGGGTCTCCACACCCGACCCGGGTCGGGGCTGACCCGGGCGCACCGGCCCGGGTTCACAACCGAACCGGGCTCATATATTGAGCCTGGTAAGGTAAATTTCCCCTTTTTTTTAATCAAAAAGAATAAAAATCCAGCCCAATAAGAAATAAGACCCAAATTATATTCTAGCCTAATTTCCAAACTCGGCCCATCCGCGCAAAGCCCAAGACCTAATAAACTTAATGGACCCAAAACCAAGCCCAGCACCGATAAAACCCTACCCGGTCGTGACCTGAACGAACGACCTGGTTAGCGGCAGCCGACCCGACTCGCGAAAAACCCTACCCGGTTCACCCGACTCGCCGACCCGACTCTCGGCCGCCTTAGCGGCCCTACCAGCATGTCTGAACGCCGACTCACCGGCGTGACTCAACCACACGCCGACCGCCGGCTCGGCTCGTGCCTCCCCCCGTGAATTTGCGGCCGGCTCTAACGTTGGTGACCAGCGACTCCCCCGTCTGCGTCACCACTATGGTGACCGGCGACTGACCGGGATAGTCCAAGCCTCGACGAGGGACTGGCTGTCGTCGGACGCGTCACCGCCCCGACGAGGGGTGACGGGCATCCTCCACCGGCGTCACCTCCGCGGCGACTGGCATCCAATCGGGTCCATCCAAGGACCAAACAGATCTCGGTAGTGAGCCGGCTAAACCGAGCTCCGCACTCCTATTATCTCCCCGCGGACCTCCTCGTTTGTCGAAGAAAGGGGAAGAAGAAAGGTTCAGTCGGCCGAAAGCAAGCGGCTACGCAGCCAAGACACCACCAACAAAGAGAGAAACACTGATCTTCCGGAACGCATCACGCACAAGGCAGACCAGTTCGCGGATTTCACTAAAGCATTTCAGCGAGCATGCGGCGTGCGACATTGAAAGGGAGCGAAAAACTCAAACAAAGCGTGAAATACAAACTAAAACATGCTTGAGATCGTCCAATGGCTTTTCACCTACGCCCGACGCAAACATGAATAGGGAACAGCAGATCTCGGCGTTGGTTTGGGGGGGGGGGGGCTACAACGAAAAATAGAGTACCTGGGAACGGCAAGAGGTGCGAGCTGAGTCGCCTAAGATGGCCCTACCCAATTTGGCGATGGCAAACAAAGGGCGAATTTGAAATATGTCAGATTCAGTCCGAATCGCCTCGCATCGTCTCCAAACCGGGATCCTCGAGAAAGAAGATTGACTCAACACAAGGAAACCTACCCAAAAATTCGCACTGTGACAAAGGATCGTCGGTCGCAGCTTGGGCACGGCGGTCGCCGACGAAGGGCCTCCCCGACTCGACCTCTTACGCTCTCTCCAGAACTCTCTCTGGTGGATCTCTCTGTCAACCTCTCTCTCTCGGTGTTCTCTTTCCCCTCTTCCTCTCTCGCTCTGTGTCTCGCTCTCTGTCTCGCTCTCCCTTTTCTAATGTCTAGAGAAGGAGGAGGCTGTCCTCCTCCTCGCCTTCCCCGGCGATGCTTCCTCTCCATTTCGAGCTCAGGGGAGCCATCGATCAATGTGCCCTCCGCCTTTTCGTCTGGCGTCAGCGGTCGGTCCCATTCTCGGGACCAAACCAAACCCATTTTTGGCTAAAGCGGTTGTAGGGCTCCCTTGATGAAGGTTGGAAGCGTCGCGCCGTCCTCGATGCACTCACCTCCTGTTGCTTTGTCGTCCATACGTCAACTTCCTCTTCCATGTTTCTGCCGCGTTCTAGTCTCCGCGCTCAGCATATCGCCGTTTCTCCCGCTTCCATAAGCGTTGAAGGTGCAGGGGGAAGAAAATGCTGAAGGCACACTGGTCTAGGGGGAGAGAAAGCAGGTCAGCGTTGAATAACACTGGCTTTGTCTTTTCCTCCTTTTTTTTTTAAATTATGATAGTGGTTTTGCGCTGGCCAGCATTGAATAATGCTGATCAGCCTTTTTTTTTTTTCGAAACCCTTTTTTTTTTGAAATTAAACAAAGAAAGCATGCTCTAATGTGCCTTATCAATGTAAATGTGCCTAAAGTCTATATGCCAATTAGTTTAATGAAAATATTTTTGCTCAGGGGTTAAAAATTAATCTCTAATTTTTTTATGCAATTAAACCCTAAATGACTAGGTAAAATTTAGGTGTCAACAATGGACTTGAGTGAATGATTCTAAACTTAACTGGACTAAGCCTGCGGTGGCCGAAATCATGTGTATCAAGTTAGGAAAATTTGATGAAATTTGAAGCGATAAAGCTTGATATTATCAAGATTTTGGTCACATAGCAAATAAAAAAGAAGCAATCGGCATAATTCCCGCGATATTTGTGAGATCAACTATTTGAGGGAATAAATAGTTGATAGCAAGATTTAGTCAACAAAAGGAATATTTGATTGAAAAGAAAGAGGAAAGAAAATATGCCTGCGTCCAAAGATTTGTTGGTGAAAAAATTATATAAAAGGAGGAGGGGGGCTTCACTTCGGGGGGGCTCTCATAATCTGAAAAATCAGATATTTAGAGAGAGCACACGTGAGCGAAAGTAAAGAGCAAGAGAGAGAGAGTCGGTTGCGCACGGGTGCATCCGCCGCGTCCGTGCTCCCCCTCCACCGTTGCCATGCCCTGCTCACAGCCATACTTGTGGCCGTGAGTCACTTCTACCTCGAAGTTGACGCTCTCAGCCATCGTTCGGCACAGCAAGCATCTCAGACACCTCAGAACAGTGAGCCCAGCGACGTCCAGCGAATCGAGCTGCTGCTTTGCCCATCGACGACCAATGACCACCCGACGCTCTGCTCATCCACATCACTCGTTGCTTCAGCACGCATTGTGACAACAAAGGCTGCCCGTGATCCTAAACCGAGAAACCTGCAGCTGCTCTAATCCCTGACCGACGACGTTGCTACCCTGGCGTCACACCGAGTGCCCTTTTGTGCCATCCGTGATACGTTGTTCTTGTGCCTCTGCAGGTTAAAAGAAAATTCCAAGCAGTGGTCAAAAGGCCTTTGGTGGGAGTTGGATTAAATAAAATAATAATTGGAAGCATTCCAAAGTGGAGGACGCCCAGCAAAGAAGAGAAGTTCACTTAGAGGTCTTCTATTGGACGTACAAAGAGGAGAAAATTTTTTGGGCGTGTCCAACAATACCAACGTAGCCCCCACCGAGTTGAGAGTCCACACGACCAAAGCATCACCGCCCCGACGCCGTGCCGCTTGCCGCACGCCACCGCCGTTCGTGCACCGCCACTCGTGCATCGCCTCTCCCGATCCGCAATTCCAATCCGCCGGTGATTCAAATTAGGAAAGAAATTTTGCAAATTAGGTAATTATCACATCATATTTAATTTGAATATTTAGTTGCCTAATTTGTGCTTATGGATATCTAGTTTTGCATATTTGAATAATAGGTATATTCCAATTAGGATTTATTTCCTTTTTGAAATCTTAGATATCTATTATTTATCTAATTTGGATAGAATTTAGAATTTTCAAAATCCTTTGAATATATCCAATATATTTAAGATATCTAAATTTCTTCAAGATGTGATCGATTAGGAAAATTTCCTAATCCGCAACCGCACACGTGAAAATAAATCTATCTATCAGGCTTTAGATAAAATTATTTCCATAGATAAAATTATTTCCATAGTGGGTATTTCGAATTTTAGGGTCGATCTGTCAGGCTTCAGATCGAAACTTAATTCGAAAGATTTAGCGGTTATTTTTTATGTGATTTTAATTTCGAATTTTCATAAAAAAATACCAAAAAGATTGCGCTAGAATAGGTTAATTTCTTTAATTGCATGTTTAGATAATTGGCATTTTTAATTCCGAATTTCATTAAAAAAATACAAAAATAATATGCCCGTCATTAGAAATAGGTCACGTTGTCGCATGACATATAGTTTGCATGTTAGGTTGCATTAATCGCATGTCAATTTTTACACGTCATTACATATAGGTTAGCCTTCATTTAAATAAGTAAAAATAAAAAAAATAAAAAAAATTTCTGCACCTTTGAACTCTAAGTCAAGATTTATCAAAATTGTCAAATTGAGTGTTTTTCTTGAAATTGATACCGAAAGGGCGTTAAGGAATTTAGCGTAACCAAGTCCCCGAATCTTTAATTTCTGGTTCGTAGAAATAAAATAGTACTCCCGCTATTTTATTTAGGTTTCTAATCAACCTACCCTAAATGATTAGTGGCGACTCCTGTTGAAAATATTTGCATTCTCACAATTGGACCTAAGTTGCGATTTGGTAGAGTTTGGGAGAACTCGAGCTAGGTTAGTTAATTCAATTGACCTAGTAATCTGTTAGCCCAAGATCGAAAATGCCGATTTTTTTTAGGTCGCGACACTATGCATTATGATGATAATCATGTGTGTTAGGAATAAAAATAGGTGTCGTGAGTTAACATTCAGATAAACACTTAATTGCACACAGATAAAGATACAAATCACATGATGTGCAAATACCACATGGTAACTCACCGATATAAATAGGTGAGTGTCTACTTCCTACTTACCACGGGTCAAGACTCATCTCAACTAACAAAGCATAGTCGTCATCAACACATGAGGAACATAATCATAACATCTTGACTAATTCAGCATCGTCACCACCAACTCATGGGGGATGGAATCATAAATACATTTTTGCCACGTTACTCAGCCCATCCATCACAAATGTACTCTGCATCAATGAGAATAGATACACCAATGTACAAGCGCATGATGGTGGCTATTCCATAATATTACATCATAGGCTACACAAGTTATATCATTGCATGTATTAATTATATGACTTCATGTCCTCTCAACCTTGTAGAGACCCGTTTTAGACGGTAGAACATCTATTGTTTCCCATAGTCTTATATGCATACTCATACAAGAGAGTTTGCTCTTTAGCAAATAGACCGTGACAAATGTCTTCATTGACATGTATATCATCATAAAACCACAACTGTCATGTAGAATTATATAGCAATAGTGCAAATATTATCACACTAAACTTTTTCGCTCATTGACGAATAAATCATGGCAAATGTCTTCATCACATGGCATCATTGACATGTAAATCATCATAACACCACAATTATCATGTACAATTATATAACGATAGTGCCAATATTATTGCACTAATCTTTTGTCATTTTTCATAATAGCAATAGAGATGTTCAATTATCATCATTGGCAAATCCACAAACTCTTATTTATGAAAGAATTAACATTCAATCCAAGAGTTCACAATACTCTCACACAGCATGATTTTATGATTATTCCTAGTTTGCAATTAAAACTAAAATGCATTTCAAGCAAAACTTAGCTTTCTCATTCCACCAAGTACATCGCTTGAATGACATGTATGTATCAAAACAATAATATAATCGTGTACGTGTCACAAAGAATATCAACAAAGACCTTCCATCATAATAGTATGCGAATGTATAGAACATTAATCTCTTGCTGCTTTCCATGTAGAATGACTTGGGATTTTACTTCGAATGATATTTCTGAGCATACTAGCTTCCAAAGACTTCATAGATCGACCATGTGCCTCCCAAGTTCTTATGAACACCTCGTCATGTCTGACTTGTTCACCTTATGTTGAAAACTACATCATCGTAGCTAGTCTTCACTGAGCGCATTAGCTATCATGGATATCATCACAATCTTTCAAATTTCACCACGAATATCTGCATTCATCATAGTAGATATTATACTAAGGATAGTTTTTGAATCATCAAAATTTCATAGGGATGTTTTCCAATAGACTAAAACTTTGGGGTATAAGTTTTTTGATTGGTGATTTACACGAGAGTCCATTTTCATTATCTTATCATATATGTTCATCAATTGAAGTTTATGTATCCAAAACTCAAAAACGTCATCTCACTCTCATTTTCGAAGAAGAATTGACTTATATGACATGTTAGTACTAAAATTGTTACAAAATAAGTTTCTCTTTTTCCTCGTGATCGCATCTCAACCTATGTTTATTATAGCATTGATTAGTTCAAGGAAAGATTGTAACCACCTTTGTTCGTTTTTTAACGATTGGAAGTTGGAAAGAAAATCGGCGCCATCTCAATCACCTTTTGGAGTAGAGTGGTGGGAACCCCTCTCTCTCTTTTCATCCCGCGTGCTCTGAAAGAACATCAAATGTTCCTTAGATATAATACGTCCACATTAAATAGTGGAGAATAAGATGAACTACTCCTCCACTAAGTCTATATATAAATCAACTATCACAAATGTGACAAATTAGCATGCCACAATCGTATCCCACTCCTTAATTACTTATTGACTTCGATTGGATTGAAGTTGCTCTCTCAGAGACTATATGTTGCTTCGATGAGAAATCTTATCAGAATTTGAAACCCGAAAGTTGGCATTATCAGGTGGAGTAGGTATGTTAAAACTTCATATTTAAGTGAGATGTGCGATGTATTTTAACATCCCTTCTCACATGCGAGCCTAAACGAAGAGTGATGGGAAAATCGTCTTGCACCTGAAGTGCAAGTCAAAATATGTGGGACGATGGGACAATTGTATCGCGCATGTAATTTAAGAATGGGAAAGAGAAAAAAAAACACCATACGCCAGTTGGAACATTAATTAAATGAGGCATAGCGAATGAGAACCGGGCTTTGATACTAGAATTTGTGGGGTATCTTCGTAATTTAACTTGAGAAATTTCAAAAGTATCGATGCTGCCACTCTTAATACGTTCATATTAAAAACATGAGCAAAAGAGGAGTTCTATTTTATATTTTTGCACATTCACCCTTTACATATCGTTATAGTTCTCTCAGTTGAACAAATATGTCACATGGTACATAGGTATATGCCTAAGCATTTGTGCACATATGGCAAATTTTAACTGACTGGCAAAAAGTTGAGTATGCTAGAATGTGCCATCTGATGATATGTCAACACAACAATTTACATGAAATAAATCCAAGAAAACGCACACTTTCTCCCTCTACCCCTATCTCTCTAACTCTTTGTAAACAATTAGAGGTGTGGTTTATAATTTGGGAAGAGGATCTAATGTGTTGTGTATACAATATGTGAGAACGACTATTGGAGGGTCCAATAATTACTTAATCTATGGCGAATTTACTATAGAAAGAAGTTAGATTCTGCATGGCAGAAGGTTGTACATATGTAACAAGGCGATATTTGTGCTTTTGACATGACTAGTGGAATTTGGCCTTTTTGGGTTGCTAGAATTGAAAAAGAGGAGTAGGCACATCCCATTCGAACCTCTATAGATCTCGTTTGCAATTGCTCTTTTACTAAACTTGTCAATGCCCCTATTTTTGCTGCTATTTCACTTTGTACACGGAAGCAATATTTTTTGTTGGGGTTGCTTATTTGGGCCTAAGAAAAATTGGTATCAAAGCTGGTTTTCTTTTCCATAAAACTATTATACTTACGAGATAAAGATCGATGGCAACCGTTATTGGTACTAGCTTGAACTTAGGTAGCTCGATTACCCATCCTCCATTGTGTAATGCTGCTAACTAATCTTAATAGACATGTAGGGGGAAAAAGTACCAAAAAAGTTATAAACGTATTGCATTGGTACCAATTAAGTAATAAATCTTTCAATTGGACCAATTTAATCCTAAATCTTTTCATATTTATACAAATTCAGTCCATACAGCCAATGAAGGCAATAAATCGTTGACATAGGCACTAGCTGTCGTCGTGGCATGACAAGTGCTAATGTGGAATTTTTTTTATATATTTTTTATAATTTTTTTTTCCATTGTTTTTTTCTTTCCCTTTTCTTTTTGCCGGTGGCTAGCGAGGGTCAGCCTCCTCGGGTCATGCCTCGGTGAGGTGAGCACCACGAGGCCCCCCTCGCCAGATTTGGCGAGGTCAACTCTCGCACAGACCAAGGCAACCTCGAAATTCTTTGCTTGAAAACCATCCTGCAAACAAAGCACGACACAGCCAAACTAAAGAAGAAGATGAAGAAGAAGCAGAAATGGAGAGGGGCGAGAGAGTCGAGAGTCATTGAAACATGGACAACGTTTTATGCGATGAGCTTCTCCAAGAAATCTTCATTCGTCTATCACCGTCATCACAATCATTGTCGTCTTCTTTGGTGCCTCTCGTCTCGAAGCGATCACTTGGCCTCTACCATAAGTCCAGGACCGCCCTCTCTCTGCCTCGCCCCAAACACCGCCCCAATCCCTGCCCTCTCCTCCTTCCTCTCCAACTATCCCTCAATCTTCTCCCTCTCTCTCATCCTCTCCTCTGACCCCTCCTCCGAGAGAAGTTCCGACAACCTCCTCCTCTTGCTCTGCTCTGACTGTGTAAGGCCCGGCAAGATCGACTTTCGCCTATGGCTGGTGAGGGCAACCCTCGCTGGCCATGGCCTGTGGCGAGTGGCCAACATGGGCCACTAGCAAAAACGAAAGGGATAAGAAAAAATTTCAAAAAAACTATTTAAAAGATATCCATGTAAGTGCAGGTCGTGCTTGTAGGATGACCGGAATCCACGTCAGCGATTTTCGGCCTAAATTTATCCGATAGACTAAAATGGTACCAACGTAAAAAAGTTTAGGACTAAATTAGTTTAATAGAAAGATTTATGACTAAATTTGTGTCAATGCAATATGTTTAGGACTTTTTTGATACTTTTCCCCCTATAGAATGGTCATGTTATTTTATTAATGGACTATGAACTCCGAGTGGTTGTGCAAAAAGGACCCTTTGTACTAATGAAGACGGGAAACCAAACCAATATTGCTCGCAAAGATCAAGTCAGTTCACGGTGGTTGACATGAGAAGAGTATCATTGAACACAAAGGCAAAGCGTGTTCTTTACGGCGCACTGGCCCCCACTGCATTCAGTCAAATTTCTTCATGTCAAAAGACCAAAGACATTTGAGATCGATTGGAGGTCACCTATAAAGGAACTAATCGCATGAAAAAGAACAACATCACTATCCTACAATCAAATATTGAATTGTTCAAGATGTGGCCCGATGAAAGTATCAAGGACATTACAGTCCAGCCAGTCTTGGTAAGACTATTCTAGTGACGAATTAATAAAAAAAACTGTTGAGATATTTAACGATGATTTGGACGGGCAAAAAAGTTCAATACGTGAAGGACACGATCTCACTAGCATGACCTTAGAAGAGGTTGTCGGATCTTTAACGTATTATAAAGTGGACAAAGAAAATGAGGTCAATAGGAAAAGGACAAAGTCCATTTCCTTAGAGTACGATGATAGCACTGAGGAAGAGTTTCCAAACAGGGATGACGAGGACGTGGATGAAGTTGCACGTAAGTAATTTCAAAGGAAGAATGAATTACAAGAAGCATGATGGCTTGAATAGAAGCAAACACTGTTTGAAGGTGAAATTTAAGACCTCACATGTTTTGAGCGTAATGAATCTGACCACGCGAAACACGAATTCCCTTTTCTCAAGAAGAATTTTAGCATTGTTGAGAGGTCTTCAGTCTATCTCTTTTGTAAGCTTGTAACACCCATTTGTAAATGCACGAGTGAATTGGTTGCACTTAGAGTGCAGATATTTGTCTAGAAGAGAGACAAAGTATGCGAAAGTCTCATTATAAATACTTGGAGGTGTCGTTAATGGTTTGGGAAGAGGATCTACTGTGCTGTTTGTACAGGGTGTGAGAATGGCTGTTGAAGTGTCCAATAGTTAGTTTACAGCGGAGTTGCTGTAGAAAGAAGTCAGGTTCTACGTAATAGCAGGTTTTACACTTGTAACAAGATAATATTTGTATTCTTAGCATAACTAGTGGAATTTAGCTTATTTGGACTACTAGAGTTGAAAGAGAGGTGTAGGCACACCCAAGCCAATCCGTCATAAATCTCGTTTAAAATTTTCCTTTTCCTAAACTCGTTGACTTTCGTTATTCATATTGTTAGCTCACTTTCCGCGTAAAAGTAATATTTTTAGTACGGTTTTTTCTCCAACATTAATTTGTGCTCTCTTGATAAACAAATTCACCCCCTCTTGATTGCTTATTTGGGCCAAGCAGAATAAACATAGTCTCCTCCATTGTGGAGGAGACAAGCACTACAAAAAAACAAGAGATTAGCGACAATTTTTGCGATGAAAAATTATGAAAAATCCGTCACAAATCGATTTTCCGACGAAATTAGCGACGGAATTTTCCGTCGCCAATTGGGCGTCTCAAATTTTTGCGACGGAAAAAAATTCGTCACAAATTAGCCACGAACATTATCCGTCGCAAACTTTATCCGTCGCAAAATTCGTCGCAAATTAGCTGCGAACTTTATTCGTCGCAAAATTTATCGCAAAATTCGTCGGAAATTTGCCACGAAATTTATCCGTCCAAAATTCGTCACAAATTTGCCACGCAAATTATTCATCGCAAAATTCGTTGCAAAATTTTTTCGTTGTAAAATTAGTCGCAAATTAGCTACGAACTTAATCCGTCGCAAAATTAGCTGCAAATTAGCCACGAACTTTATTCGTCGCAAAATGTATTTGTCGCAAAATTCATCGCAAATTAGGCACAAACTTTATCTGTCGCAAATTAGGCACGAACTGTATTGGTCGCAAAATTTGTCGCAAATTATACACCATGTGGGCCATCAAGTCTTGTCAATAGCAATAGCTATGCATTAATGAACATCATGTAATACATTGAAAACAATAAAAGGACACGAGACAATCATAGATTCTGGTTCAGAAAAAGAAAATGAACAAACCATACACAATACCATATAATTGAAAAATATAACTGAAGAAAATATGCTAGTTCGCAAAAAATAATAATATATGCAAATTTGCATAGTCCGACATGATGCTATTTGATATCCAATCTTATAATACATTCAAATCATTTAAATGAGGCGGGACAACTATAGATTCTGCTTTAAAAACGAAAAATCGACAACTAGACATAAGATTGGGCAACTTTGGTACTCAGCAGGATACCAGAAGCAGTCACTTTAGTCGACACTTGATAAAATGTGTATACATAAGTAAAGATATTCAATCAGTCCAGAATATAAAAGAAGTATTCATGCATAGATGTGGAAGTACGTATAAAAAAAATGTAAGAGGGTTAACAAAAAAAAACGTTTCAGGACGAACATCAATGTTCTTACATATGAATATGAGTCAACTTTGACATCTACTATAGTTGTTGCACCATTGTAAACCGTATTTCTGTAACGTACGAAAAATTAGAACCTTCTCCATACAGCATTCAACAGTTTAATGACTTAGAAAGAAGAATTACCACCACCAATTCTCAGGAAGAGAGGACTCAAAGACAATTAAGACATGTTTTTCTACAATGTTCAAATATCATAATTTTTGGTAACAAGCATGTCATCCTGTGATCTCTAAAATTTCAGTTTTTCGCAAGCACAGAACCTAGTTGTAAGAGAGTTGTGCATAGAAAGTAATTGTAGTACAGGAACATATTGGGCAAATTGCATGTATGGCACAAAAGATTGTTAAGCAAGCTTACCACCGATTACCTAGGGAATTTCAACTAGAAAGGACCAAAATAATCATCTTCATCTTTAGTAATCTCAGCGTCATTGTGTTGCTCATCATTGTACCCATCATCTATTGGATTGGCGGGGTTGTATGGAGGAACCTCATCGCGATGGAGGTTGAGGTGTCACATAACGATTTGCATTTGTTGTTTCAAGGCATTTATTTTTTCGTCCTTCTCAATAGGTATATTTTTTAGTTGGTTCACTTCTTGGGTCAATTGCTTGTCATGTTGTGTCCTCCTTCGACCAGCCACATTAGATGATGAACTTCCACCATGATTCATGTGTAACCTTGACATGGATCCCATCCCAAATATTTTTCCTTTCTTCATCCCACCCATTACCTCCATCCATAATACCATACTGTCAACTGATGGCTCAGATGCAGCAACACCATCAACGCCACTATCATTGCTCATCAAAAGTGCATCATATTTTTCCTACATTAACATTATAGATGAAAATAAAATAACTTCATATATATAACTACCATAAATATTAAAAGCATTCACGGTTTTCATTCTAGTTTATATAAAGTCGAAAGTATAATCTTACATACCTTAATAGATTTTGCTCGATCGCCAATCCATGTCTTATCTTTTTTTTGAAATGTGCGTTCAAATGTAGCTGCAAATGTCGGTTTCGTCCCCAATTCATGTGCCTACAAAATGTAAACATGAGTAATGAAATTAAATTAACATATAACTTATTTAACAGACTTACCAATCGTTTTCGATACTCCCCAATATTGATAGAGCCCCTAGCATATGTGACAGACCCATCACTAGAACTAGAAGATCGATTTTTTTTTATTCTGCAGACTAATTTGCTGATTCTTTTCGGTTTCCCAAATTCTGTTAATTTCCGTCCAATTGTCAGCTGTAGTGAAAGCCGGCTTCACTTGCTTGCTCTTCGCTCTATTCATCACATTTCGTGTACAATCACCGACTTTTTTCTTAAAAATTCTTCTCACTTCATTCTTTTCCTCTTCGTCCCACATGAACCTTCGCTGCAATCAATAGCAATACAACAAAAAGTTATTATGATGAGCACATATCCATTACCATGCATCAGATAATTCGACAATAGATTTTATAAAGGTCATCTCCGGGAAAATATATGATCCCTTAAGTACCGAAAACTAAAGAGTTGTTCTAGTCCCTTTACATCATTCTTGACCATCAATATACTACATCGAACTTAGTTGAAGCGAAAATAGAATATCTACAACTTATTTTGAACTCATTCCACCATAAATCTTTCACTTCTTGTGGAGCACTGCGGTAAGTAATATACTGCCCCATCTAAAAGTTTTTGACTATTTTGTTCGGTTCCCTCACAACAAACAGAGCATCCATGAACCTGCAAACATACGGATATTGTGCAACATCGTCAATTCAGTTGACATCCATATCTAAAACCATAAATATTATATATACTTAAAAAATGAAAAAATGCCTACTTACGAATTTCCAAATGGACATATCATGAAGGGGTTATCTTCTGCACCTGTGTTTTCGATATTATTCGATTGTTCCGCTGAATGATGAGGTGGAATCGAAAGAGATGGATCTAAAGGTGATGGATCAAAAGGAGATTCAATTCGTATTTCTCCAAGTCCCCTAATATGTTCTTGAGTGTTGGAGGAAGGGCATACGTGTCCATATTGTCCATTAGCATATAGTGGTTGAGGATTAGCTGAAATGGCAAGGGAAGAGGAAAGTGACGGGGATGAGGATGAAGAAGGGGCTGGTCTTCTATGCATGTGACCTCCACGTTTATACTGACAAGTAGGAAGGTTAGATAAATATGTAAAAAAATATGAACACGTATTACAGACACATAATGATATACATGACGAAGCTTACCATTTTGTTTCAAAATCGGAATATGTATCCTCTTAATTAGCCAATGCCGAGTGATTATGATGTGCAATTTCCTACGAACAAATATAGTATGAATCGCACTCATTTTCATATGAGATATCAATATATGATCACGATATGTGATGCTAAGCCCATAGACATAATTAACCACACGATCCACTTGCAAACCACACAATCATTTATCAAGTACAAGAACAACCAACAAACATCAATTTCAGCCACATGATCTCCGTTCTCGGCCACACGATCATCAAGCAACCCACACGATCAAGCCATAGTTAACCAATTAGCCACGATTAAGCAAACCAACAACACAATTAAACTAATTAACCATACGATTGGCATTACACAACTAAGGATGCAAATGGTCACCATTTTGCTCTAGAAATCAACTTTTTGCAAGAAATTGATTTGTTGAATTATTGCCAAAATTTTATGTCCAAAGGAGAAATCTTTTTGGTTCAACATGACTAATTCGACTCTAGAAATTGATTTCTGAAATAAAAGACTGTTATGATTTGTTGATTTTTTTTTAACTTAAAAAATTAAAATTTTACTCAAAGTGGGTGGCCACAAGTATTTGAAGCCATTCGGTGAAGTTATGGAATTTTTTTATATTTTTAATTTTTTTGGGAACCTAAAAAAAATTAATGTTTTTCCCTAAAAGTGGATAGCCACAGGTATTCTAAGACAAAATTTGAAGTTTTCAAAATTTTTAATTTATTTCAATTGTTTTCACCTAAAAAAATTAAAATTTTACTAAAAGTGGGTGGCCACAGGTATTGTAAGCCATTTTGTGAAGTTTAGAAATATTTTTGAATTTTATTATTTTTTAACTTTTTTCGGCACCTAAAAAAACTGAAATTTCACTTAAAGTTGGTGGCCACAGTTATTATAAGCCATTTTACGAAGTTTTGATTTTTTTTAATTTTTTAATTTTTTTGGGTTCCTAAAACAATGTAAATTTCACTCAAAGTGGGTGGCCATAGGTATTCTAAGCCATTTTGTGAAGGTTTCGAATTTTCTTATTATTAATTTTTTGGGCACCTATAAAAATTTAAATTTCACTCAAAGTTGGTGGCCATAGGTATTTTAAGTCATTTTTTAAAGGTATGGAAATTATGATTTTTGAAATTTTTTTTGTGCACCTAAAAGAATTAAATTTCAGTCAAAGTGGGTGGCAACAGGTATTTTACGCCATTTTGTGAATCATTTTGTCCAAAATAAATTCGGGAAGTAATTATTTATTAATATCCAAAAATAATTTATTTTCGAAAATTTGAAATCTTTTCAAACAATCATAAACATTCAAATCATTTGGTAAATATGCCAACTGATACGGCAAAATCCAATATTGGCATCACAATTTCACATTAGAAATTTTTCGAAAATAATAACATTAAATTTCGTAAATTAATTATTAATAATAAGATATTAATATTTAATTCGAAATAATTTATTAAATAATAAAATAATAATTAATTTCGGAAATAATTTATTAAATAAAATAATCAATAATAATAGAAATAATTGATAACATATAAACAAATACGCGATAGCTTATCGCAACCTAACAATAGCCTATCAAATAATTACCGATAACTAATCAATTAATCCCCGATAACCTATCACCAAATTTACCAATAACCTATCACGTAATGTCACTTAATTAACCATAAACTTAAAGTAAACTATCCTAACCAAATTGAACACCCTAAACACGAGATTAGGGGTTAACTTACTTGGCTAACAACGGCGATGACACGAGGATGATGGTGACGACGAGGGCGGTCCGTGGTAGTTTCTGGCTCGGGCTCGGCGGCTGGCGAACGAACGACGAACCTGAGCGACGACGAGAGCGGCTGCTGTAGGCTATTCTTGGCAGCCAGGACGAGCTGGCCGGCGGCCACACGGTGTCGCAGGCGGTGGGGTGAGGCGGGCGGAGCTGGTCGGCAGTGTGGTAGAGGTTGGCGGCGACGGTGAGGAGCTGTTGTGGGTCTTCGACTGTGGCCGCCGCGGCGGCAAAATAGAGGAGAGAGGGAGAAGACCGTGGCCGGACGGACGGCGCGGTGGCGCAAGGCAGACGGCGGCGGTCGGTGTGCTGGTCGCGGCGACAACAAGGGGAAAGCACGAACAAAACCAAAGAACGTTGGGGGCGGCGCGGCGGCATCGCAGGTGGCAAGGTGAGCCAGACGAGCTAGCCGGCGGTGTGGTTGAGGCTGGCCACGGCGGCGCAAGGCGGACGGGTGGGAGACGGTGGGCGCCGTGACGGCAAAACAGTTACGATCAAGGGAGGAGAGAGCACTTGGGTCAGAGACCGTGGCCGGACGGATGGTGCGGCAGCTAGGCGAGTGGCGGTACAAGGCAGACGGTGGCGATGGGTCGGCTATTCCCGACGACGATGAGCGCAAAGCAGGAGAGAAAAGGACAGGCACTGCGAGTCGGGGGGAAAAGGAAGAAGGATAGAAGGAGAGAGAGCGTGACGGATTTCAAAAAAAATTGAATCTGTCACAAATTTGGGACGGAACCATTCTTGGTCCGTCGCAAATTTGCGACGGATTTGAAAAATTGCTGCGAATTACAATGATAATAACAATAACAATAAAAACAAGAATAATAATAATTATTATCACAACCAAAATAATACATGTCGCAGTAATAATTACACAACATTAGTGTTTTCTTGAAAAAATTTTAATCTTCATCTTCGTCTTCGTTCTCGTCTTCTTCATGAGCATCATCTTCGTCTTCGTCCTTATCTTGATCTTGATCTTGATCTTCATCTTCTTCTTGAGCATTATCTGTCTCATAATCAAATTCTGTACAACTTTCTACATTTAATTCGTCAATTTTAGTTGGATCCACATCTATCATTGCTCTACATGGATCTCGTAAAGTTGGAATGTTATATTCCTCTGTTTCCACCGTGTTACAAACTTCATCTTGTTGATAGGCTCTATCCTTCCAGTGTTCCTCGATTTTTCTCCGTGCTTTGATTTTACATACAGCCCACCAATCAGTTTTGACAAGTTTCAAACTAAGATATGATACATAACACACTTGAATTGCTTATTGTGCCAAGACAAATCGTTCATATTTCATATATCTTTTCTTGTGATTTATTTCAATCAAATTAAACTTCGTTTGCACCTTCATTCCTTTTACAGGGTCGAACCACTTGCACTTAAATAACACAACCCGCATCATTAATGGTCCAGGGTACTCTATCTCTATGATTTCATCCAACAAGCTATAAAAATCATCTTTCGAACTGACACTATTGGATGATCAAACAGACACACCACTATTCATTGTGGCTTTTCCCATTCAATATTCTTGAGTGTGAAAATTATATCCATTTATGAAATATGATGGCCAACTGCGTACCCTTAACTGTGGACCCCATGAAAAATGATATAGCAATCCTTGCTCTCCAAGTGCATCCTAATTACTGTGAACTTACGGTTACACACGGCTGATCAATAATTTATAATTTAATAAATGATGTATAAAATATTAGTAACTTGGTTTTTGTCCATAGGCAACTTATATGTGTTTTGGAAAATCCTAGTAATAAATACCATTTAAATGTTAGAAAATATTTGACAAATAATAGAAATATTTACAAATTTACACTTACTCGAAGTATGGCTCGACTTCTAGGCAGTTCAGTAAAATATATGTATGGGATGCATGCCATTCTTCGCCTGTTAAGTAATGAAACGTACATGAGCCACTTAGTCGACCCAGATACTTGAAAATGGAGAATGAGTTGCAATTGAGATCAATGGGCCCCTCATCATTTCTACCTGCTCGTCGCCTCTTGCACTGCACGTGCGGCTCAAAATAGTGTGATGTAAATATTGTAACGACCCGATCCGACGAGGGCGGGGAGTGGTCGCCGGGGTCCGAGGGCCTGGACAAGGAGCGGCTCCTGGCAGGCTTCTAAGATGGCAAGGGGGGCATGTCTCTGTCCCACATCGCTTAGGGGGAGTCCTGGGGTTGTTTATAAGGCTTGGCCCCTAACCCTTGTGTAAAGCGTTTTAAAACCGTGAAGACTCAGTGTCCAAAGCGGACAATATTATATAAAGAGGGGCGCAGTGAAAGCGTGGTGGGGCCGAGGTCCTTACAAATGGTATCAGAGCAGACTCTCGACCGCATGTGGGGCCACAGCGAGGACGCTATACTCGAAGGAGGGGAGAATGTAACGACCCGGTCCGACGATGGCGGGGAGTGGTCACTGGGGTCTGAGGGCTTGGACAAGGAGCGGCTCTTGACAGGCTTCTAGGATAGCAGGGGGGCATGTCTCTGTCCCACATCGCTTAGGGGGAGTCCTGGGGTTGTTTATAAGGCTTGGCCCCTAGCCCTTGTGTAACGCATTTTAAAACCATGAGGACTTAGTGTCCAAAGCGAACAATATTACACAAGGAGTGGCGCAACGGAAGCATGGTGGGGCCGAGGTCCTTACATTTTTATTCCTTTTGAATATATGATTTCTTGATAAAATTGCCTATGACAGTCAAAATAGCTGGGCTTCCTCTCATGTTTTAATCTAAATGACTTTGATCACTCTAATCATGTCGGACATCCTAATATCCCAGTTGTACTCCATCTAGATAACATTCCGTAAGCTGAAAAGTTATTTATTGTCCAAAGAAGAGCAGCCTTCATTACAAATGTTTGATCGGTAGAAACATCATATGTAAGGACACCTTCATCCCATAGCCGTTGTAACTCTTCAATCAATGATTGCATATAAACATCTATTAACTTTTTCGAATTTTGCGGGCCAGTCACGACCAATGTCAAAAATATATAAGGTGTCTTCATGCACATACCAGGTGGAAAATTATACGGTGTTACGATAATTGACCAACATGAATAACTTTTTCCTGATTTTCCCAAATAGGGCAAATCCATCAGCACAGAGACCTATCCTGATGTTTCGAGGCTCTATTGCAAACTCAGGGTATGTTTTATCAAAATATTTTCAGGCCTCTGCATATGAAGGATGACACATTAGACCCTCTTCTATTTCATGATTTGCATGCTAAGTCATGTGTTCAGCAGTGACTTCATACTCATAAAGCCTTTGCAATCTGGGGATTAAGAGCAGATAAAACATTTGCTTGCATGGTCTACGCTTCTGATTATGACCCGGCTTCCTGTTAATCTTGTACTTAGGCTGGCTACAGAATTTGCAAGATTCTGCATTTTCATCATCTCTCCAATATAATATACAATCCCTACTACATACATCAATCCTTACAACCGGAAGACCTAAGTTATCTACTAGCTTTTTCATATTATAAACATCACTTGGCATGATGTTATCACGAGGCATTGCTTCCCGCATCACTTCAACAAAAGAGTTGAAACAATGTTGACACCTCAATTTTACCGAACATTTAGTGTAATTTGTATAAAAATTAGGGATTAAATTTTTAACCCCTAAACAAAAACATTTAAATTGTATAACATATAGTTTAGGTTCATTTTAGTTTAATTGCATTTTTTGCATCAAATTGGCGGTGACGAATGAGCTTAATTTTCATCGAACAAGACTCGGCACGTTCGGAATGTAAGGGCCGGGAATTTCAAGACGAACGGGCTCGGTCGTTTTAATTTGGGTTTAATTCAGCCCATTATGTTTTGAGCTTAATTCAGCCCAAGTTAATTCAGCCCGTTTAATTAATTAGACCTAAGCCCAAGCCTAAACCCATTAGGACTATAGAGCACATCTAATTGACCTAATTTAGGATTATATAAACAAGTATTAGGTCAGAAATTAGGGGGAACACGTCAGAATTTTGAGATCCAAAAAAATTAGAGAAGTGAAAGTGAGAGAGAGAGAGCCAGCGTGCTTCCACCGTCGCACCTGCTCCCGCCGGCGTCCCACCGCGCCTGACGCCATCGCCGGCGAAGTAGCCCCTTCGCTGCATGCAGTAACCTCCCGCCGTGCCTTTGTCGTTCGCTGCTGGTCCTTGCTGTCGCCCGAAGACCGTCGCAGCCCTCATCCCGCTGGAGGCGTACTGCTAGCCATTGCCACAGTCGCCGACGTCGCTCCCCCTTGTCGTACGACGCTGCTGCCTCACCGTGTTACCACCGCCTCAACCTTTTTCGCCGGAAAGCTGCCCGCCAACGTCGCCGGACGTCCTCACTGACCCAACTTCTCCGCCGTTGCTGCTACTGTTGTTCCAGTCTTCCACCGCCACTGCTGCCTTGCTGCACCACCATGCCGGACCGATGACCGCTCGCCGAACTCACCGGAACCGTACTTCAGCCTTGCCGCCGTGAGTCACCGAGCCTAGCCGTGTCGGAGCATCCCTCGCCGTCTCAGAGATCATTTCACCGTGCCGGAGTTGCCGCGTCTCTCTCCACTTCACCGCCGTGCCGGAGCTCCTGGTTCCACCCGCCGCCGGCGAAACCGCCGATGTTGCCGTGCCCGGAGACCTCAGTATTGCCGTCGTCGCCGGAACAGTACCCGGAATCCCGCCACCACCAGTCGCCGTGAACAGCCGGTGCTGTGCCTCACCGTCGACGCCATCCCATCCCGTCGCCGGTCATCCCGAGCCCGAGCCGATCCTGATCCGCAAGCCTGACTCGATCCCGAAGCAATTCAAATTTGGAAGTTATCCAAATTAGGTGAGTGAACATTATCCGATATATTCTCTTCAAATATTTAGTTTCCTAATCTGAGTGTTTTGAATATTGCATAAATATCACGTGGATAATTAGATGTCTTAAAATAATGTTTGTGATATCCGCAATATTTTTGAATATTCAAATTAGGAAAATTTCCTAATTTAGCAATGTATTTGAACGTCTATCCGACCTTATCCCTAAGGTACGATACGTGGCAATACGGGAAATTATTATCCTATCCATAACTATTTGGATACGATAATGAATTTCATTAGCTTTCCAAATTTGAATGATCGAATATCCGTTAATATCTATAACCCTATAGATATGACCGATAGTTTGATTTTTGTGCCTAATCCGAGTTTGAAACAAATTTGGCGGATCGCGTGGATGATTTGAATTGATTGCTATCCTTATTTGTTTAAATTTCTTGCTTTTTCAAATAAAACCGAAAATTCAAAAATATTAGCTAGATTTAAATTAGAGTTTTGCATGTCTAGGATTTTTTAATATATCCCAAAGGATGAGATAAGTATTTAATTTAAATTAGGACTTAACGTGGCATGTTTACTAATTTAAATTAGGTATTGTTTTAATCTTAACGGATTATTCACGTTATTTTATTATTCCGAATTTTCATAAAAAAAACCCCAAAAAAAATGGTGAAATGTTTCATGTTTTACTAGGATAGATTGCATTTTAATTTAAGTAATTTATAATTTCGAATTTTTAATAAAAAATCCCAAAAAGAAATCATTCTAGGGTAGATTTAAGTCATCATAGGTTGCATGTTATTTTAGGTATTTTTATTATTCCGAATTTCAATAGAAAATACCAAAAAAAGAAGTCATTAGGTCGCATGTTAATTTAGGCATATTTTGAATTTCCAATTTCCATGAGAAAAATACCCAAAATAATCATTCTTTCGTCATTAAAGTTAAGTCACGTCGTCGCATGACATATAGTTTGCATACTAGGTTGCATTAATTCGCATGTCATATTTTTGCACGTCATTGCATGTAGACTAGATTTCATCTAAATAAGTGAAAAATCAAAAAAAGAGAAATTGAGGGATTGTTTGTTAACTAGAAATCATATTAGGATGTTTGATGTGATTTTCTAGCTAGCAATGCAGATGCTTGCGTTGGTTCGAGGTAAGTTGTTCTCCTAAGCTTGCAATTTATTTAACTCTTTCCTGGGTGTTAAATTTGTGGTTTGCGCACCCGCATGAACACCTCACATGTTAGTAATTAAGTTAAAATGGATCCAAACTGCCTGCCAAAATATTTTTGAAATGAAAAGGTACCGAAAGGACGTTAGTCTAGATCTAACGTAATCAAGTCCCCGGGCTTAGAATCTCTGGTTCGTAGGAATAAAACATATCTCCCTATATTTTATTTAGGTTTCTAATCAACATACCGTAAATTGATTAGTAGCGACTCCAAGCATGAAAACATTTGCATGTTAAGAACTTAAACCCTAAGTTGCGAATTGGTAGGGCTTGGAAGGGCCCGAGTTAAGTTCAATCTTAATAATCCATTAGCCCGAGAAAATTGACAAAATTTTTTTAGGGTCGCGACAGCTTGGCGACTCCGCTGGGGACTTGAGTTAAAACTCTTAGTGGATTTAGGCCAATTTTTCTTTTCAAAAATAATTTTTGTTTGGCAGCGAGGATCCCAGGTACGTCTCTGACATTTTAGGTGTCAAATATTTTTGTAGAATGAGAGGTATAAGGGGAGGCTTGATTGTTAACCCTTGTTTTGCAGGGAGGTGTTCGGATTGTATGGTTTAATTTATACACGAAGCGCTGTTTGATATAACCTGTTGTGCATGCCTTACATTTACACTACACCGCACACACTACCCGCTGCCGGACCTGGGCGGCATAGGTTTAGGATGGTACTGAGATAGTGGATACCCTGACTAAAACCATATGGTACGGGTCGCCCTCCTCGATCCCGAAATTTTTTCAAGGTGTCATTGAGTACCCACCACGGTTGCATCCCACTCAACCCGGGTTGGCTCTTTGACTAAGCCAAAGTCAGGGGAATCCCAGCCTAACCACCACCATGACTAGTTTAGCTCGGTAATCCTCTCGTCTCCACTTTGCAAGCCAGAGTCTAGATAGAAATCGAACCTCACATTTATGCGCATGTCTATGTGATTGCCATTTTTCCACCCGGTGAAGTAAGTCTTCTGAACCTTGATCTTGCAATTTACTTACTTTTTCGTATATTTGGTCGGTCCGTGATAGGTCTAGGTCGATCATAATTTTTGAAAGTAATAATCATTGAATTTATTTTTTTTCAAAGGGAAAGAAAAAGAAAAAAAAAGAATAAAGCTTTGAAAAAAATTACTTTCAATTCTTGTTATCATTTTTCTGGATTTGTCATAAGTCATTATTCCCCAAGAAATTTGCCATCATTTTCACAAATACATGGAGTAATGAAAAATGTCATGAAAAATGGGGATAAAAAGAGACGATTAGACTAAGTCATGGACCGATCGTTTTGAGGATATATACTTATCATGCTCTATTTTCGAAATTAGGTAACTACGGATCGATCACGATCACCTATCCGTACACGGTCAAGAGCTAGAATGGCCGATCAAACTGAGTTGCATGAGCGTGTTGTCGGTATGGAAGACCAGATCAAGCAACTTGCCGTCGCAATGCAGCAAATGACCGCTGAGATCAAGGCTCTTCGGTCGATCCCTGATCTAGCACCCCCTGAAGTATCAGTCCCGAAGCATACAAGTGGAAAGAATGTTGACGTCGAGGATGATGATGATATGCCTGAGTTAGAAGATGAGCCCGTCCAGATTGTCGTCAACAAACCCAAGCCTGATGAACGAGTCAATAAGCTCGAGGAGAGAGTTAAACAGTTGGAGGGTTCACAGGATTCACCCTCGATCGATTTGTCCCTGTATTCATAGATCAAGATCCCAAAGAAGTTCAAGATGCCGGACTTTGATAAGTACAATGGTACTACGTGCCCAAAAGCCCATCTGCAGTTGTACCACGTACAGATGACCTCGTACGTTGACAACGAGTTTTTGATGATCCATGCATTCCAAGCAAGCTTAACCGGCCCTGCTCTGCACTGGTACCTCATGAAAAAGATCAATAGCCTCAAAACCTAAAAGGAAGCTAGTGAGGCGTTCCTGAAGCAATACCGGTTTATAACAGACATCACCCCTACTCGTGATGATCTCGAGCGTGCTCAAATGAAGAAGACCGAGTCTTTCAAAGACTATGCCATCAGATGGAGGAATATAGCCGTTCAAGTCATCTCGGAACCCATAGACAGTGAGCTGAAGAGGATGTTCATTAAGACTCTCCCGTTCGAATACCGTAATCGAATGGTGGCCATTCTGGCTAACAACTTCAACCAGCTCATCCCCATAGGCGAACAGATTGAGATAGGGCTAAAGGATGGTTGGTTTGTGGAGCCGTTTTCGTCAACCAAAAGATTTAGTGCAATGAAGGAGAAAGAACCGACAGCTGAAGCCAATGTGACTTATAACCAACCGAACCGGCGGAATACTAATTCTGCCCCGGCAATTTAAGTGGCGGAAGCTCAGCAGCAAAACACGGGTCGTCAACCTTTTCAGAGGAGGAACAACAGGAGGCAATTCACCCCCTCCCCGAATCGTTGTCTCAAGTATTGGCAGTGCTCCGGAAGAAAGGCTTGCTTACCATCGAGCCAAAGTGGCCCAATCCTGAGCATTTCTATAGCTTCGACCCATCGAAGAAATGCGATTATCACACCGGTGAGGTCGGACACTCAACCGATGATTGCTCTATCCTCAAGCATCGGATCCAAAACCTCCTTGACATGAAGGCGTTTTCATTCCAACCCGCCAAGCCAAATGTTCAGAGTAATCCGCTCCCTGGTCATGCGGGCAATGTGAATGCTGTTTTCAGCTTCAATGCTAGCCGAATCAAGAATGTCAAGGCGTACACTACCGAGGTCTATGCTGAACTGGTGAAGGCTGGTTGTTACCCGAGTAATGAGGCCATTTCCTTGGCTATCATGAGAGAAAAAATCTCAAGAATGGTAGAGGCTGGGATGATTGTTTATGCTAACCACACCGGCATCGTTTCTACTATCTCCGAGGTCGTTATTAACTGGGACGAGGAGTTTGCTACGCTGAACGCCGGGAAAGACAAACTCGACTCTTTGCCGGAAGACATGCCTCCGCTTGAAGATGCGACAGACGATGAAGAGATTGTGATAAGCACGCCCGCAGTCGATGAAGGCATAGTAATCGAGATACCTCAACCGTACGAGTATACCGACGATAAGGCAGTCCCTTGGTCCTACAACCTCGATGTTGACTTGGTCACTAGGTCCGGACGTGCTTATGGCCAGCCTAATGCTCAACCCGCAAAACCGGTCACTGATAAAGAAGCTAAGGAGTTTCTGGCTATCATCAAAGCCAGTGAATACAGCATAGTCGACCAGCTACGCAAGATGCCTGCGCAAATCTCTCTGCTTGAACTTCTTCAGACATCGGTCAAACATCAAAAGGCCCTGATGAAAGTGTTAAGTGAAGTCCATGTGCCTGAGACGATCGATCATGAGAGATTGGAAGAGTTTGTGGATTCCATACTCCTCAAAGACCTCATAGCCTTTTCGGATGAGGAATTCCCTCTAGAAGGCAGAGGACATACCAAGGTCCTGTACATTTCTGTCAAATACAAGGCCTCGCACGTAGCTCGGGTACTCATTGACAACGGTTCAGCCTTGAATATCTGCCCTCTGGCGACGTTACACCGCCTTAAGATAGACCCTTCGAAGATAAATGTTGCGAAGACCTCCGTGTGAGCCTTCGACGGAACGAAGGAAGAGGTGATGGGAGAAATCTACCTCGACATACAGATTGGGCCGGCAGTGTTCAACGTCCTATTCCAAGTCATGGACATTCCCACTGCATTCAACTTTCTATTGGGTTGTCCATGGATTCATACTGCTGTAGCTGTGCCATCCAGTCTGCATTAGAAGGTGAAGTTCGTTGCAGAGATGAAGTTAGTAACGATTCATGGTGAAGAAGAACACCCGATCTATCATGCCACGGCTATCCCCTATGTTGAGCCGGATTGCAAAATCGAATCGAGTTATCACTCGCTCAAACTCGTATCGATCATTCATGCGTCTAGAGGGTCATCGTCGCCAGTTCTTGAGATGTCAAATGCTGCGGTAATGGTTGGAAAAGTGATGGTGTCCCATGGCTTTGCTCTAGGCGAAGGCCTTGGTAGGGATGGGCAAGGTATCCTCCGACCGGTCGAAGTTTCTCAAAGACCCCGTACTTCTGGATTGAGGTATCAAGGGCCAACTGCGCCGAACAATGAGAGACGTGGATATGGTTGAGGTCGAGGTCGAGGAACCGAGCAAAATAGATGGCAATCCAATGAAGAGTCGAACAATGGAGAGCTTGGGCGTGGTAGGCTGCTCCCACACATTCGCACCACGTTCCCAGGTCCTGCAAGAATGATGCACGAGGAGAAGGAGGTGATTGACACCTTGGGCAACCGAGTGGCAAGTTCAACTATTACGTAAAGTACTCGGCGCCCCCGAGCTTCTATGTCGACCCCCGGGACATTGTCCCTGATGGATGGGGCGGTATAGATGATCCAACGCCTCTAAAGACAGAAGACCCCGATGATGCAATATAGGGAATCACTATCCTATTCGATGATGTCTTCATCGGAGCTATTGAAGAAGGACCGTTAGAGGGAATGGGTATAGGCCCACAAGAGTAAAACTTTTACTTTTCCGCACACTCCCCTACGTGGAAATTTTTATTGCTTTCTAGGATTTGCTCCGTCTCGGGTGCTGCTTTCATTTCTGTTTCTAGGTTTTGATTGTTGCAATTTCCATTCAATAAATGTAATTCATTTTGAAATATTCAATGAAATTACAAGTTATTTTCAGTTTTGAGGGCATGTTGAGGTACATCAAACCAGCCCGGTGATGATATCCAATCGATAAAAGAAAATATAGTCCAAGGAGAATTCTGAGGCCTGGGTTTCTTCATGCTTCCTCGTGTTAAAACTTTTTCGAAAAGAATTTCAAAAAAGACAAAAAAACAGAACCAACAAAAAACAAAAATTTACAAAAAAAAAATGCAATGTTTAGCCCTATTTGTCCTTCTGAATTCCTTACTTTATGTTTCAGGGGCAATTTTGTGACACATGAGGGTATGGGAACGGTCCAATCCAATGAATTATGCGTCGCCGAGCCTGATCCCAATGATGCCGGCGAACTCGATAATTCCTCAGACATTCAGCGCGACCTAGAGCTGTATGAAAAGCCTAAAGTCCTTACGGTAGATCAAACAATTACCGTCAATCTGGGTGATTCCGGAGAAGCCAAGGAAGTGAAGATAGGGGCAGCCCTTCCCGAAAATGAAGCGAGACGCCTAATCCAATTGCTAAAGAATTACCAGGATATCTTTGCCTAGTCGTACGCCGATATGCCGGGTTTAGACTCTTCCATTGTAGAGCATAGCTTGTCTACTAATCCTGATATGCCGCCCAAGAAACAGAGGCAACAGAGAACCAAACCTGAGCTTTCGAAGAAGATAGAAGAGGAGGTCATGAAGCTCTTCAAAGTGGGATTCATCGAAGTCACCCAATACCCTACCTGGGTGGCCAACATCGTGCCAGTCATGAAGAAAGACGGCCGAATTCGGGTTTGCATCGGCTACCGCGATCTGAACAAGGCTAGCCCTAAAGATGACTTCCCATTACCGCACATAGACGTTCTGGTAGACAGCACTGCTGGATTCGAACTGTTTTCCTTCATGGATGGTTTTTCGGGCTATAATTAGATAAGGATGAAGGACAGCGACAAGGAGAAGACAGCGTTCATCACTCCTTAGGGAATGTTCCACTATAAGGTTATGCCTTTTGGTCTTAAAAATGCTGGGGCAACATATCAACGGGCGATGGTGACCCTTCTTCCATGACATGATGCATAAGGAGATTGAGATCTATGTCGATGACATGATTGCCAAGTCTCGACCCGGACAGAGTCATGTTGATACCTTGAGCAAGTTGTTCGACCGACTCCATGAATTTAAACTCCGCCTCAACCCAGCCAAATGCATATTCGGGGCAAAGTCGGGCAAATTACTCGGGTTCATAGTAAGCAGTAAAGGCATTGAAGTCGATCCCTCCAAAGTGAAGGCCATATGTGAGCTGCAACCCCCATCAACCGTGAAAGAAGTACGGAGCCTCCTGGGTAGATTGAACTACATAACCCGTTTCATTTCCCAGCTTTCCGAAACTGCTAAACCGTTTTTCAAACTTCTAAAGAAGAATGCTCAAATGAAATGGGACGATAATTGCCAGGAAGCGTTTAGTGAACTGAAGCAATACTTGATGAAACCACCAGTGCTAGTCCCTCCAATGCCGGTCGACCTTGCCGTCGCTCGGATCTAGGCTACAACAAGGTCGACCTTGCAACGGAATCAATATTCCGTCGCAAACAACATTTCCGTCGCAAACTTGGCCCCCCCATGGCCGGCGAGGTCTCGCCGGACGCCGGTCGTTCGACTGGCATCGAAGTTACGCAAACAAAACAAAAAAATAGTCCATAAAATAAAAAAATTCCAATCCAACGATGAATAGTCACGAAGTTAGCTATTATACTTACCAGTACAAAAGCTTCACCGAGATTGAATTGTGCGCGCACGGATAGGTTTATTGAGACGTACGAAAGAGCGAGAAAAGCGAGAGCGATATAAGGAATTAGTACAGAGAGTGAGAGAAATTGACGGGTGGGGTGGAATATCATTGAACTCATTTGCCTTTATAAACTACAAATTAGCGACGAATTTGTTTTCGTCGCAAAATCCGTCGCTAATTACCAACGAATTTTTTTATCCGTCAGAAATTGTGTCGCAAATTTACGACGGATTTTTTTACCATCTCAAATTCCATCGCAAATTTGCGATGGTAAAAAAATCCATCGCAAATTTGCGACGGAAAATAAAATCCATCGCAAATTTGTAACGACTACTTTTTCCATTGCAAATTTGCGACGGATTTTGCCACCGATTTTTTTCTGTCGCAAATTTGCGATGGATTTTTTTTTTGTCACAAATTTGTGATGGATTTTATTTTCTTGGCAAATTCGGTAGCAAATTAGTGACGATTAATTTTCGACACTAAATTGTGATGGAAAATGATATCCGTCGCAAAGCTCGTCGCAAATTTGCAATGATAAATTTCCGTCGCAAATTTCTGTGATAAAATCCATGTTTTTTTTGTAGTGTTGTGTCTTAGTCCAGTATCCAATGGTTTTCTCTGTCTTTCCTACAACATTAAAGATTTCGAATGCAATGGGCTGAAGTTTGCCGTTGGGCAAGTTAAATTCTCCGCTAAGGCCTGGAAATTTGATGCTTAGAATTTTGTCAAGCAATTTTGGGCCCATCTCCGAAATCCCGATAGAAGAAAAGGCGAGATTGTTGCTGCTCGTATTCGGCTTCAAGCATCTAGACTTTGCAGGCTCCCATGCCATCTCTCCTGCTAATGCTAGTGCTGTAACGGTGTCGTATGCCCATAAGCCAAAGAGATTAAGATCGGCAATCTCTTCATGTGAATTTCTCTCGGTGTAAAGCTTCGTCCATCTCTCTTCAAAAGTTCTACGAGACCCCGATGAGGGTACATGTGGCCTTACACCTAGTACACCTTGCATTGAGTCCAAAGCCTTAGAGCTGACTGGGTCTAGAAAAGACGACAAACCATCGGTGACAATCCACACGAACTCCTCGCTCATCATCCTCGCATCACTTGCTAGAACAAAGAACCTAGACCCAATCACAGCAGTCATATGAACAAGAAACACTCTTGTCTGCTTCAGCAACAAGTTATTGAGCTCTTTTACGATGTCGATATCTGCCAGAGATGGAGGAATAACACTTCTATAAGAGATCCAAGCATCGACCTCTTGGAACGCGTCGACAAGGTATGGGACCAAGCCGTTGCCATAGTCATTGTCTTCATAAACAAGAGTTATTTCCCTCCAACCAAAAGCTTGAACAACAGCCGCTAAAGCACCAACTTGTGAGCTGTCATCATAGGCTGTCCGAACAAAATACTGGCTTTGTGTGGGAGAAAGGGATGGGCTTGTGGCGGGGAAAGATATGATTGGGACTTGAGCTTTTACTCCTAAGTCGAGTACAAATTTAGCTTGTGAGGACCATTGTGGGCCTAGGATTGCACGGACTTCTCCATTCTCCATCAAGTCCAAAACCGTAAAAACGATTTATTTGATTAAACAATTGATCTACCAAAAAAAGCGGGATTGCATGGACTCTCTCTCTCTCTCTCATATCCTCCAGGTCTAGAGGCTTGATGTCCATGGATATTGAGCCTCTTGGTCTCGAAGTGACGGCTCCTCCATAGCGGCAAGCATTTAAATGAGATCAAGATCTCGATAACCATGGAGGAACCCCATGATCTTCGGCAAGAGAAGAGGGGAAAAGGTGAAGGAGAGAGAGAGAGAGAGAGAGAGAGAGAGAGAGAGAGAGAGAGAGAGAGAGAGAGAGAGAGAGAGAGAGAGAGAGAGAGAGAGAGATGGATAGACTCGTCAAACGAGTGGTTTGGGTCAGGTTTGGGTTAGACCCAAATTGACTCATTTAACCCGTTTTAACCAATTTTCATACAATGTAAATCTAATGACTCATACCCAACCAAATCTATATTCGACCTATATTGCTCAAACACTTCCATATTTAACCTAGTCAAGGAATACTCAGATCCAAATTGAGGTAATGGTGCAGACTGAATGAGCACAAGATCGAGTGAGAGCAAAAGAAAATGAAAAGAAAGTCATAGAGCTAGGTTATATCTAAATAAGTTGTAAACCCATTTATGATATATTTAATACCATATTATATTTAAAATAATTTATGACCCAATTACTGAACATAACTAACACATATAATAACTTAGCTCATTATATATGGTTTGAGAAATGAATTTATAACTTATTTTGACAAGTCAGTAGATAGAGAGAGGAGCGACAAAACTCTCTTCTAGCAACAGAGCAACGCAAGCTTGGAATGATAATAGGTCAGACGGGCCAGGTTTTTGCAAAAATATATGCCTGACCCTGAAGGCTTCAAGCTTGTTACTCTAGGCTTGGATCGAACCTAAGCATTTTAGCCAGGACCGAACTTGATTGGGCCAATTCAGCATAGTCCAGATTAAGCTCGAAGTTTCACATAATTTTTCAAAGGAAAAATAACATAAATGGTCCCTCAATTTTAGTTCAATGTGCAATGTCGTCCATGAACTTTTAATTTATTTAAATTCCTGAACTTTGATCTAATATGTAATATGGTCCGTGAACTTTAGTATAATATTCAATGCGATCCCTAAAATTTTAAACATATTTATATAGTTTAGGGATTACATTGAATATTTTTCAATAGTTCAGGAACCACATTAAACAAATTAAAAGTTTAAGAGACAATATTACATATTGGGCCAAAGTTTAATGACCTAATTGCATATTAGACCAAAGTTTAGGAATAAAATTGCACAAATTAAAAGTTGAGAGACGACATTTTACATTTAGCCAAAGTTCAAGGACCAATTGTGCATATTTTGATAACTAATAGATGCAATTTTGACTTTCACCATTTCTTGAAAAAAAATATTTTTGAAAAAATTAAGACATTTATATAAAAAAGTAAACTAAAAAGGAAAGATTTTCCCAATTGTAGCTTTGAAGAGATGGTCCAGGCGTGGTGGTGGTGCGGTGTGGTGGTGGATTAGTGAGAGGTGAGACATGAGAGCAGACAAGAGAAAGATTGAGAGGCTTGGAGAGATGTTAATAGGCTCATATTTGGGCTTCATCTTGATGATGTATCGGGCTTTTACTATGTCTCCCCAACAAAGTATATTAACAAAATTGAAAATACAAAGTGTAGGTTTTAAAAGTTGACGGTGTCGGTTGTAGTTAGTTTAGAAATTGAGAATGTTTTTTGAAATTGGATCGGAGTGTTTTGTGTTAGAAAATTTGGCGATGATAAGCATGTGTTGTGTAGAAAAGGAGGTCATGCGTGGTAGTCGAAGGGGTAGAAACAATTTGACTTTGACTGTTTGAGTGCGTCTTGCCCCACGACTTGATTGAGTCGATCTTACGTTTGAAAAGTCGATGATTCAATTTCTGTCTCTATGTCGAAGGAATTAACAGAAGTCTAGGGAATATGCGACGGTTGATAGAGTAGACCTAGAAGTCAAGTACGTTTTCTGTTTGAAAAGTCAAACAATGATAAATTTCTCGTATGCAGAAAAATACATTTTTTTGGGTGGAGAGAGAGGGAAAGTGAGACTTTCATGCAAATACAAATACTATATATATTGATAGAAATTTAAATATTAAATCACGCTTTTCATTTAACGGGTTAAACTTTTAGAACAGTCAACAGTAGTCCTACAAAATCTCACATAATTACATTGGACCATGATACTAATAATATATAAATATCAGATACCCTATCAGAAACTATTTAGACACATTAAGTTATGCATCTTGATCCTTCCAAGCCAACTTTTCGGTTTATTATACATTAAAAACTCACACTAGAACCACGTCATTGTATTTGTATTAATATTGTTGCTGAAACAAAGAAAAACCTTATGCTAAATTAGTTTATGACAAGTATTTGATGCACCGAAGAATCAAGATTCATTAGTGATAGGAGTTTGAATTGTGAATAAAGAAAATGGTTAGGTGCTTGTCAACAGTTTGTAAGTAGAGAGAGAAAAGACTTGGCAGAGCACTAAAGAGGTATTATGGAATTCAAATAGTATTTGATAAAGTGTTTTGTAAAAACACATTAGAAAGCAATTTTGACTTAAATGTGGTTTGGTAAAAACTACATTTTGTAAATGACTTTTGCTGATTTTGTTTTTTTAAATCTTGATGGCGAAACTTAGCCACTAGTGCTAGATCTAGCCATCGGCAAATCTCGTGTTGCCCTACCTCAGGCAGCAACACCTGAGGTCGCCCTTCCTAGGCAATGCTTGCCTAGGTTCCCAAAACCTCAAGCGACGTTTGCAAAGTATTCACTGTTCATCTTCCCCATGGTTTGAAGAGATTAGTTAGGTGGAGGCTGGCAACCATCTTCAGGGGGTCACGGGAGGCCAAAGGTTGCCGCCTAGGGTCGCACAACCTCATGCATCACTTGGGTTGTGCAACCCAAGCCCCAAGCGATCCGTTAGGTCACATAGGTGACCTATTCTAAATGACTTTAGAGGCATTTGGAAATGCAATTGCATGTCCCTAAAGTCCTCCAAAAAATTAGCTAAACATCACATGCATATGCTCAAGTGACTTTAAGGCCCCAACACCCCTTATAAATGCCAAAACAAATGCATCCTAGGTGGTTCAGATTAGAATTTACATTAAGTGAGTTTAAAAACTCGATAGGGTTTAATAATTAATGCTAAATGCGGTTCAAGGTGTTTTAGGACATAGGAGTGATGGTGTTATTAGGCAAAAGAAGTCTCATGTCGGAGATGTGATACAAAATTAGAGCAATTAATATTGTCTCGTGACTCATTGACTTTAAGTGTGAGTTTGTCTAGGCGAGCATGTTGAGGGCTCGTATTTGGGCTCATCTTGATGATCTATCGAGCTTTTGCTATGCCTCCCTAACAAAGTATATTCACAAAATTTAAAATACAAAGTTCAGGTTTCAAAAGTTGATGATCTCAGTTATTATTACCATAGAAATCGAGAAAGATTTTTGAAATTGGATCGAAATATTTTGAGAAATTACCAAAAATGTCATAAACCTATTGCAATTATACCAATTTAATCATAAACTTTTTCTTTTTGCCAATTAAGTCATAAACCGTTTGTATTTATGTCAATTCAGTCCATCCAACTAATTTTGGCTAGCCAATGCTGATGTGGACACTAGCCGTTCGGCCAACGCTGACGAGGCAATTTCTAAATATTTTTTTTTCTTTTTTTTTCTTTTTCCTTTTTTTCCTTCATTTTTTTCCCATAGTGGCTAGCAAGCCTTGGGGGCTACGAGCAAAGGAAGCCTTGTCCGCAGCTGGCGAGGTTATGGCCACCTTTGCCCGTGGCCGGCAAAACCCTGGCAACGTAGGCGAGGCCGATTTCGCTCACGACCAACGAGGCTATGGCGAGGCTAGCCTTGCCTAGATCTAGGTGAAGCAGCTTCACCCATGGCCCCCAAGCCCCAAACGAGGGCCACAAACCTCACTAGTGGCCAATGAGGGCTTCGCAGCCCTCACCCCTCACCATGGGAAAAAAAGAAGAAAAGAAAAAAGAAAAAGAAAAAAATTTAAAAGTAATAAAAAATCGATAAAAATAAAAATAAAACTATTTAAAAAATTGCCCTATTATCGTCAGTCGGCATTTGACGTCAGAGGTGGTCAGTCAAAATTGACCAAATTGACTCAATTGGCACAAATACAAAAGATTTAGGATTGAATTGACAAAAAAAAATTTAGACTGAATTGACACAATTGAATAGGTTTAGCACTTTTTTGATAATTTTTCTGAGCGTTTTCCGTTAGAAAAGTCGGTGATGATGAAAGTATCATATGTAGAAAAATATTTTTATTTTTGATTTTTTTTAGAGGCAGAGAGATAGAGCGAGAGATGCTGAAGGGAGGTAGCAAAGTTGAAAGAGTAGAAACAATTTGATTTTGACTGTTTGAGTCGGTCTTCCGTTTGCCCCAAGAGCAAGGGAACATGTGACGGTTGATAAAGTAGACGAAGAAGTCAAGCACGTTTTCTGTTCGAAAAGTCAAATCATGACAAATTTGTCATATGCAGAAAAATCTTTTCTTTTTCTTTTTTTGGATGTAGAGAGAGAGACCGAAAGACTGAGACTTTCATGTAGATTGATCCTTCCAAGCCAACTTTTTCAGTCAATCCTACATTAAAAGCTCACAGTAGAATCACTTCATTGCGTGTGTATTAATATTATTGATCAGATAAGCAAAAATCATATACTAAATTAGTTGATGACATGTATTTGAAGTTGCAAAGAATCAACATTCATTATTGATAAGAGTTTGGACTTGTCAATAATTTAATTCATGACCGCGAGTCCAATATGTCTCACACAAGTGAAATAGCTACATGTATTTACCTGCTGATACCGCATCGACGATGTCATCCTTCGGATTTTTGACGAGAAACGACAACCGGGTATGGTAATCAGGGTGCGCTATGTAGAAATTAGATTGCACTATGGATATACAACTCTCCACCATGTTCCCGATGGTCGAGTTCATGCCAAAAACTAGCCCGACTTGAATCATTTCCTTTGCTGGGTTCTCTTTGGGTACACTGGAGATTTCAATAGTAGAGGTCAGGTGAAGGATACATAATAGTGCAAGAATCAAGCAGCTTGCCTGGCCCTTCATGTTCTATGTATCTTGTTTACTTTTGTCTATTGCTTCACTTGTTACCTATACATTGTTTCCAGTTCTAAGCATTGGAAAAATTTGGAAGTTTCCAAGAATTCGTCTGGGCAATGTGCACAAATTGCCTTGATTCACACAAAAGTAGCAGCCCTACTTTAATAGAAGACCGGTAGATTCACTGGAAGATTCGTATATGTGGAAATAAATTGCCTTTTTTTCCTTGCAAATATTGAATGCTTCGCAATCAGCCAAAAAAGGAATCAATTCATTGGAAAATTTGTAGCGTTCCACTCAGTTTCATGTCTATAGTCATGTGGCATCAAAGTAAACAACCGTAGGAGATACGAATGTGCCTCACCACTTCCAATTTGAAAAAATGCCAAGGTCATCGCATGTGCATGGCACAGGTGATTTTTCGGCTACATTAGATGTTCAATGGGCTTGGCTAAACTTTGTACTCTAGGTTGCGTTTGGTCGACCGGATAAAAGTTATGATAGGATATGTTTTATCCTATCCGGTGTTTGGTGGTGGTCCATGATAGGATAAGGTCGGATATAGACCGGATAAAAAAATCTGAGGAGGGAGGGATAGACCCGGATAAGATTTCTAATGTCTATTTTTCTAGAAACCCTACGCTCCGCTCGCCATCATCTTCATCCCCACACCTCGTGCGCTTTCACCAAAAAAAATTTTCGGTTTTTTTTCCTTCACCGACTCCTCCGGACCCGTGAATAGCAAAAAAATAAAATAAAATTTATCCTATCCGACTTTAAATCCGTAGTCCACCAAACAGTGGACAGGATTTGAAGAATTTTCAGGATTTCTTATCCTATCCTATCCAGTCATATCCTATTTAGAAATTTGGACGACCAAACGCAGCGAGTTTAGTTCAAATAATTAATTAGGTCAGATCTCCCCTTGCTTTTAAGTCAGTTCAATTACAATGTAGTTCATGTGGGCTTATGACAATGCTCCTAATATACAAATGCAAATTACTAATATTTTTGTTTAAGGGTTGGGGTCGATCCTCATTTTCTATGCAATGAATGACTAAATGGGTCACCAAAATTTGTGTATCAACATAGATTCTAGACCTGGAAAATGAAAACTATCAAAGTGGGTTTTAGGTTTTTGGAACCGGGAACCCTACTCATCAACTCTAGAACTGGCCTTCTATTTTCTAGGAAAGAATCACAAAGAGCAAGGAGCCACAGCAGCCTTAGAACTGCCATTTTCGTGGCCCACATGTGGTATCAGAGCATGCCATAGATTAGACTCGAAACATGCGGATTAGGACCGTTTTTGTTATGTCTGAGATGTTCTTACCCATTTTTGGAATTTTTTGTCGGATGAATGCAAAATTTTATTACATATTCGGAATCTACTCGTCGAGACACGAAGATTGATGGGCGGCACGTCGCCGAAAGAGGCCGCACGTGCCCTCACGCGCCGACACTCGCCGTGGGCGTGGCAGCGCGTGACGGCCACGCACAGCTGTGCGGAACCGGCGCGTCCTTTCTCCGGTAACTGCAGGCTGACGTCAACATGACGTCAGCGAGGGCGTGGATCCGATTGACCCGACTTGGTAGTTGACCCGACCCAACCGTTGACCCAATCGGTCAATCAGTCGGACCGGTCCATTGATCGGTTGGACCGTTCAATCGGTCGGACCGGCTGTTCAGACCGGTTTGACTGGCTAAACACGCGCGCACGTGCCGCGCCTTCTGGCAACGCGTGAAGGCGCGTCCGACGTCCGTTTTGGACGTTCTCGGTACCGACGTTCTCGTATCGAGATCCTCTATATTGTGGTGTATTTATTTTACATGTTTGAAGTTTTTACAGATGTGAAAATACGTATAGAACCCTATATATGTGTATTTTTAGGGTATTTTTGCGTATTTTCTTGTATTTCTCTATGGTTTTGGAAATACATATGGTAGCTCACATGTATATCACCACATAAGGACTATGTAGAGTGTAATTTATTATCTATTAATGAATGAAATAATATAATTAGCATGACATGTAATTTCAAAGACATACGCCTTTGTCTTTACGTCTAGCATTACATGTATATAATGAATGTGATACATAAAGCTTATATCCCTGGTATGAAAGATTTTCAAAGATTCAGTTGGGTAGTGACCGCCAAAGCGGCACACTTGACTGGGTTTGAGAAATATCGGTCTCATATTGTGGTGGGATGTTTCCTATTCTACTGCGTGATCATACTTCAAAAGGAGGTGATCTTATATTGATTGACGGAGGGTACATGCATAGCATGTGCTTGAGAAATGATTGATCTTAGTGGTTCATACACTCAAAGGTGGTGATTTCATGAAAGATTAGAACATGTTCTCATGGCTGTTGTCATGTGGAGAGTTTACAACTGCATGTCATATTTTCTGCCCAAAGGTGATTATGTGATGATGTATGTAACTCTTTAGATAAGTACTCACATGATGCTGATTGTATTATTTGTTTGTTTGCCAGTCACCTTTTCTGTAAACGGCAATTCTATTTCCATTGAGATCCTTATTAGGTTGAACTTTAAGAAATGGAAAGAGGATTTTCTATTTAAAAGAGAGCTGGCAGATGTTCACATTGCTCTTACAAAAGATAAGCCGGCAGATATCATGTCCACCAGTACTGAAGCTAAGAAAACGGACTATGCTGCCTGGGAAAAGAGCAATCGGATTTGCTTATTAACAATGAAGAAATCCATTCAAGAACACTTGAAAAGTGGTTTACCAGCTGACTGTATTGTTAAGGAAATGAAGCATTTCATCTAATGCTGAGGTTGGTACACTTTTTCAAAAGTTCTTCAATATGAAGTATGATGGTACTGCTGGGGTTAGAGATTACGTCCTTAGGATGGTAGACCTAAAGATAAAGCTTCAAGCTCTTAATGTTTCCATTCCTGATGCTTGCATTGTGCATCAAGCCTTGAACACCTTTCCACCTGATTTTAGGATTATAGAAACAAATTATAATTCCCAAGATGAGACTTGGTTAGTTAATGACTTGATAGTAAGGGTGGTGGAAGAGGAAGAGAAACTTAAGAAGGAAAAAGGGCATCTAACCTTATATGTTTCTGGTTCCCATAAAAGGAGGATAAGAAGTCCAGAAATCGTATTCATAAAGGTACTCATGACACTACCGGTCAATCTGACAATACGGGTCCAAAGAAAACATCCTTCAAAAGGAATAGTGACTACTACTTCTTTTGTAAGAAGAAAGTTCATATAAAGAAGGACTGTAGAAAATTTAAAGCTTGGTTGTCCAAACGTGGGCCTACAGGTAATGATTTTTTTGCGTTTGTTTGTGAATCCAACCTATCAGAAGCACCATCCAGTTCTTGGTGGCTCGATAGCGGCGCAACTAATCATGTTGCGTTTACCATATAGGGATTCATAAACTAGAGGAAGCCAAATCAGGATGAGTCAAAACTCACTGTGGGAAACAACGAGAAAGCCGATGTTATGCTTGTGGGAGATGTTATATTGATTCTAGATTCTAGTTTTATATTAATATTGAAAGACACTTTTTATGTACCTTCTTTTAGATGGAACTTAGTTTCTGTATCGTGTTTGGACATATATGGCTACTCTTTTGAAATCAAGAACAATGTTATTTCTTTGTTTCTTAATTCAAATAAGGTTGGGTGCTGTTATATGTCTAACTAATTGTATAGATTGTGTTTGTCTCCCAATGCCATATACGTCGCTTATATAGTTGAAAATGTTATTTCCAAGAGACCACTACCTAAAGAGCAGTTTTATGCATTGTGGCATAAACGGCTTGGTCATATCTCTAAAGATAGAGTAGAAAGGCTGATAAAGACTAATATCCTGCCTGCTTTTAAAAATGACCTAGAGATATGCGTAGATTGTTGTAGAGATAAAATGACCAAGATAAGGAAGAAAACTGCAGTCCGTAGTTCTGACCTGTTTGAGGTTATTCACACTGACATAAGTGGACCCTATACGGCAATCTTGTGTAGAAACTTTTATTTCATCACATTTATTGATGACTATTCTTGATATGGCTATCTGTACTTGATTAAAAAAAAGTCTGAGTCTCTTGACAAGTTCAAGATTTTTCGGACTGAAGTCGAGAAATAGTTGGGAAATGTCATAAAGGTTGTTAGATCTGACCGAGATGGAGAGTATTATAACAAGAATGGCGATGTCATACAGCTTAAGGGGCCATTTGCCAAATACTCAGAGGATTCTGGAATAGTGGCTCAATTTACTATGCCTGGGAGTCCTAAGCAAAACGGTGTAACCGAAAGACGCAATCGTACCCTTGTGGAAATTGTGAGGAGTATGATTAGTAGGACAAATTTACCTGTTTTTTTTTTGTGGGGTGAAGCCTTGAAAACAGTTTTTTACATTCTGAATCGTGTACCTACTAAAGCTATTCCATTGACTCCTTTTGAGTTATGGACTGGACGTAAGTCTAGCTTAAACCATTTTAAGGTTTGGGGATGTCCTGCAGAAGTAAAGTTATATAATCTAACATTAAGTAAGTTTGACTCCAGAACCACTTGGTGTTACTTTATATCTTACCCAGAACATTCGAAGGGATATCGGTTCTATAATCCCAATAGAGGCACAAGAATTGTGGAATCACAGACAGTCAAGTTTTTGGAGTTTGATGTGGCCGAAGAAAGAAGCTACTCACAGACTATTAAAGATAATAGTATGATGAGTAACGTTGTATCATCATTTCCTCCCATACATATAATTGTGGAGACTCCTACACCACAGACTGAACTTGTTGAGGCTTAAGATCTTGTTGTCGAGACAGCTTCTAATGAAATTTCTCAAGGCTCTTAGGTGCAGGATGAGGCTGTTGCTGCTCCAGCAAGGAGATCCATTAGGGAGAGACGATCAGCTATACCACCGGACTATTTAATCTATATAGGAGAGCGAGACTACGATATCGATTCTGTGGCTGATCCAGTGACTTATGCGCTATTTCTTGTCCTCAATTGGAATTGTGGTTGGATGCAATGAGATATGAAATATAGCATATGAAGCATAATGGTGTTTGAGAACTTATTGAATTACCTGAAGGTCATAGACCTATTGGCTACAAATGGGTGTATAAGACTAAAAGGGACTCCAAAGGAAAGATTGAGAAGTTTAAAGCCAGACTAATAGCCAAGGGTTTCACTCAGAGAGAAGGAATAGACTATAAAGCAACTTTTTCTCCAGTCTCTTCTAAAGACTCTTTTAGAGTGATCATGGCATTGGTGGCTTATTTCGATATGGAGTTACACCAGATGGATATTAAGACTGTCTTTCTCAATGGAGACCTTAATGAAGAAGTCTATATGATGCAATCCGAAGGTTTTGCAGCAGATGATTCAGGTACGCTTGTATGTAGATTGCAAAAGTCTATTTATGGTCTTAAGTAAGCTTCTAGACAATGGTACTTGAAGTTTCATAGTATTGTCGCTTCATTTGGTTTGGTTGAGAACAAAGTAGATCAGTGTATATACTGCAAGGTCAGTGGGAGGAAATTCATTTTTCTTATACTCTATGTGGATGATATTCTGCTTGCGAGCAGTGACCTTGGTTTACGGCATGAGACAAAGTGGATATTATCAAAGAACTTTGATATGAAAGACCTTGGTGAGGCGTCTTTTGTCCTTGGCATTGAGATTCATAGGAATCGTTCTCACCGACTATTGGGTTTATCTCAGAGGGCATATGTTGATCGTATCTTAGAAAGATTCAACATGCAGCAATGCAAGCGAGGAATTGCTCCTATCAATAAAGGTGATAAGTTGAGTCTGTCACAATGTCCTCATTCAGATTTTGAAAAAGTCCAAATGAAGAATGTACCTTATGCTAGTGCACTTGGGAGTATTATGTATGCTCAAGTATGTACTAGACCAGATATTGCTTTTGTAACAAGACTTCTAGGCAGATATCAGTCAAATCCAGGATACGATCATTGGGTTGCTGCCAAGAAGGTTTTGAGGTACTTAAAAAGGACAAAAGACTATATGCTGATTTACAAACATGTTTAGGACCTACAGCTAGTTGAGTATTCGGATTTAGACTTTGCTGGCTGTCAGGATGAAAAGAAGTCGACAATATGTTATATCTTTAAGTTAGCAGGAGGTGCAGTATCATGGAAAAGTAAGAAACAAAAATCAATGATATCCTCTACCATGCAAGCGGAGTTTGTAGCATCCTTTTCAGTCTCTACTCAGGCAATTTGGCTCCAGAACCTTATTAAGGAGTTGACCGTATTTGATTTTGTGGATAAGCCCATACAGTTGTATTGTGACAATAACTCTGCAGTGTTGTTTGTTAACAACAACAGAGGCCTCAAGAGATCTAAGCATATGGAGGTCAAATACCTGACTATAAAGAAAACAGTTCAGAATGGTAACATTGCAATAGAGCACATTTCAATAGATGATATGATCGCAGATCCGCTAACTAAATGCCTTCGCCCTTGTGTATTTAATCGACATGTCATTAACATGGGCTTAGGAGTATCATGGGATACTGTTAATTAGTGGGAGTTGTTTAGTTTTATATTGCTCTTATGAAACTTGTATCTGATTTCATTACATTTTGTAATATTTGACTATGTATCAACTCTTTTACATTCAATGAGGTATTTGTGAATGTAGATTTATAAAGTTAAGTACATATATTTGATGAAAATCTCGAGGCATTTTATAAACCTTGAGTACAGGCTATGGGGCATTCTTGATATTAGCTTTAACGATATGTCTTGTTACACATAAAGTACAGTTAACTATCAAGGTAAGACATATGAAGGTTTGTTGGAACCATGAATGATGTTTTCTGGGGACACGCTAGGTTTTGTGACACTTAAGGAGAGAGAATGTGAACTAACAAAATGGATAACACATGAAGTATCACTCATTATGAGATATTATGCATTTGTCACACTACCATATTGAATCCGTATCAGTAAAGTTGAAAGCACTCGTGACCATGGAAGGTTCTGCGTGAGTACATGCAGTTACCGCAATGATTCGATTTTTCGAGACTTTATGTGATCGGATTGACTATTAAGAATAATCTCTAGACCAATATAAAGGTGCGCACACAGTTCTGTTTCAATTAATATCGCCCAAGTGGGAGAATGTAAGAATTTTCCTAATGTGGGCTTCATTAATTGAAATTAACTGAATTAGTTTGGTCTAATAAAGGTAAGATATATGGGTTCTTAATAAGTCTAATATGGGACTAACTAGTGTGGGCCAAGTACGGCCCGGCCCGTAATGAGAGGGCCCATGGTCGAAAACTCTATAAATAGCGCTTAAGTCCCTTCCCTAACCTGATGATGCACAATTTGACTCACATAAGGATCTAGAGAGAACTTTCTTCTCGTGAGTGGCAATCTCATTAAGCCAGTGTTCTAACGAAGGGGATAGGGGAGAAGCACTTGAGTTCGTGTTTGGAAACTGTCGCAAATTCCGCGTCAAGTTCGATGGATTCCAAACCAGGTACGCGAATCGATAATCTCTCCATTAACGTGTTTTCGATTTCTGTTTATGGTGATCCTGGGCGTGCCATTTTCGTGGCCAACACAGAACTCTAACAACTTTTTTCTGATTGGAGAAGGCGACCTTGGCATCGCAAAGCACAAAAATCTTGAATAATGAGAGCGAGAGAGGGCATTTAATTAGGGTTGGAAACCGGTTCCTGAGTAGAATCGACAGCTCAGTTTTGAACTTGGAACCGAATCGGCCTTAGTGTGAATCGGCCTTAAATTGCCCAAGAAAGGCCAGTTTGGACTGGTTTCCGATTTGAACCGGCCTGGTTGCTCAATCCTAATTGTGAGTATGAAGGAAGTGAGAGGCAAAAGATTCAAGAGGGTGTGTATTAGGGTTTTCGGCCTCAGGTCACTGAATCGCAAAAGATCGGACTAGCAATAATTAAAAATTCAATTTAGGCCTAGTGGCATAGTATGAACCTATTATGCCAAATGCGATTGAAATTGTGTTAAGGTGCTTGTATGAGGGTGCTATGAGGAAAAAGAAGTTTGTCATATGATATGTGATACAAAATGGAGTAGCTAATATCAGCTGATAACTCATTAGCTTAAATTATAAGTGGGAGTAAGAGTGCACATGGTAACAATCTATTCTCGAAAATAATTTCTTTTATACCCTAGACAAGTTTTTTAGCATAACAAGATGTTTGGCAACTCTACAAAATTTCTATCCTTAGAAAAGAAAAAAAAACAACAAAGCATGTGTTACGACCCTAAAAAAATTTTATAACGTGGAATTTTTTTAGTTTGATAATAATTTCTAAGATTTTTCCATTTTTTTATTTTTTATTTTTATTTTTCCTCCTCTAGCCAATCGCCAAATCTTGGCAATAGCCAATGACCGACCAAAGACACAGGCCAGCGAGGTCGACCTCACTGGCCTCGGGTGAGGTCGGCCTCACCATGGCTAGGCGAGGCTTGCCTGAGGCCGATGTGTCTAGTTCGTCATCGGCCATCACCAAGGCTCGACGGCTTGCTATAGGAAGAAGAAGAAAAAATGAAAAACAGAAAAGTAAAAAAAAGAAAATGACATTGTTTTATAAATTGTTCTCGTGAGCAAAAGAGTAGATTTTTTTTACTTCTTGTTTACATTCCAAATCTACTCTCTGGCCACTTTTCTATTATGAGAAATAAAAAAATTAACTGACGTACACAAACGGATTTTTGTTCTTTTTCTGTTCTAGAGAATAAAAACATAGAAAAATAAAGAAATAGAATGTTGCCAAACATGCCCTAAGACTATCAGTAAAAATTGATGGGTTCGAATGTGGACTCCCATCTTGAAAATATATTGGGCTTTTGTTAGGCCTCCCAACAGAGTGTATTCACAAAATTCAAGATGCAAATTGTAAGTTCCAAAATTTGACGATGCAAATTATTGTTATTGTAAATATTGAGGATCTTTTTTTAAAATTTGTTTTGAGCGCGTTGTGTTTAAAAAGTTGGTGATGATGAACTTGTCCTATGTAGAAAATCTTTTTTTTTTGTTTTTATGTTTTGAGAGGGAGATTGATAGATACATTGATAGTGAAGTAACATGGTGAAGGGGGTGGGGGTGGGGGGGGGGTGTTGGGGTTACGGGGAAGACACAATTGAGTTTGACCGTTTGAGTGGGTTTTACTTTTGAAAAGTCAATGATGATTAATATCAAACCTCACTAAAGCATTCAAGCTGTCATGCCCCGACCCTCGAGCACGCGACAACCCCTATTCACTTAGGTCATTTGCATACGACATCCCATGACTCATCGCCGACTTTTTATTTTATGTTTTAATTAGGGGTGATCGGTTCCAGGGTTGGTTCGATCCAGACTTGGAACCTGAAACCAACCCTGTTATAATCGGTTCCCAATTTTTGGAACCTGAAACCGACCCTGTTTTCCCTGGACCCTGTTTTGGAACCGACCCTGTTTTTCCGGTCTGATTTCAAGGTCTACCCGAGAACCTGTTTTTTTTTCCTTTTTTCTGGTTTCATTTTTTTCTAGCAAAATAATATAGCGTGCAGGAACAGTTAAATAAAGACAGAAAACTCAACCTTTGTGTTGGCATAAACCCAGATTTTCGAAACCACTTGGGCCTGTGAATAAATTGAATCCAAACCAACACTTCGACAGAACAAGCTACATCAACATGCCCATAAAAGATGGGAAACCCGGTCGAATCAAGCAAACGAAAATGAGCCAAAAATTAACCGCGACAAACAAACCCAATTCAAAAATTCAAGCTCCCCGTAGACACGAAAGGGTCAAATCAACCAAGTTTCTACGTGAACAACACCTTCTTCAAGGCCTCCGAACCACTCGGCTGATTACACAAAATCCTGGACTTGCCAGCACCCAACGACAACCCGAGACCGCATCAAACCCCGTGGAAACCAATAGAAGAAAGAAAGAGAGAGAAGAAAAAACAAGCAGCAGCTCAAATCTGGCAACCGAAAGCCCGAAAGAACAACGACGTCGTGCGTCGATTCGCCCGAGGAGAAGAGACGGAGACAAAAACCTAAAAAAAAATAAAAATAAAATCCAATCTCAATCCAACAGAGAGGGGGGCGCGAGAGAACGTTCCCCACAGCCCGCACCTCCAAACTTGTTAGCCGAAGTGCGCACGTGAAACCCCCCCCCCACGACACCACCTACCCAACAGCGCAGCAGCAAACACCAAAACAGACAGCACAAAAGCAACGAAACCTCCAGATGCGCAGAGTCCTAACCTTGAGGCAGCGATCTGGGAGAAACCCTAGCTAGCGGCGGCGGCGGAGGGAGGGAGAGGTCAGAGGGGGAGGGCGAGGTCTGGAGCTTCCTCATGGGGGTGACGACGAAGGCGGAGGCCGAGTCGACGTCGGCGACAAGGAGGGAGATAGAGAGGGCGATCGAGGTGCAGACGAGGAGGACGGAGTCCAGAGCCGAGGCGAGTGGGTGGCGGTGGTGGTTCTTGGTCGCGAGGAGGAGGAGGAGATTGCGCCCGCCGGAATCGAAGCTCCGCAATCGAGGAGGAGGAGGAGCGGGGCGGAGGAAAGAGGAGACAACGACCACGACGGGGTCCCGGCGGAAGGAGAGGGCGGATTTGTGGGAAGGTTGGGCAAGGCGGGATCGAGCTACGAAGGAGGAGGAGGAGGAGTTGGAGAGTGAGGCGTAGCAGCAGAGCAGCGAATGTGCTGCATTTAGGTAGGGCAACGATCTTCATTTAGGTTTTTTTTTTACATTATATTAAAACCGGTTCTAAAACCGGTCCGGTTCGGTTTTTACTTGAAACCGGAAACCGGACCGGTTCTAACCGGTTCCAAAAAAATGGAACCGGTTCCCGAATCGGTTCTAATAAGAACCGGTACCCAGACCTGTTTTTCGGTTGGGCCGATCCGATTTCCGGGTAAACCCGGTCCGGTTGCTCACCCCTACTTTTAATTACGCATACGAAAGCAACAATAATCACTCAGTCATAATACTAAATAGCAGTGATAGTAATAACAATGAATAACAATCACGCTAAAGCGCCATTTTATTTAATTACTAGATTAACCCCAAGGAAACACATTTACAAGCCCTTCAAGGGCACATTTCCTTACAAGCTTACCAAAAAGATACTAGGCTGAGGGTCAATCTACTCCATCCAAAAGTGGGCCATCCCAAAAGGAACCGATCCCTGACATGTCCTTTAAGGACTATCAACATAGTGATTCGACAATTCAAAATAGGATGAGTCGGGATCATGCTCATATGGGTTGTAATCCGATAGGTACACAGGATACAGTTTGGTCTCGAGATTCTCCACTGACCTGTCAGGTGGGTCAATCTCTGTAGGATCCCAGACCTCCTGCCCAGGGCCCCTATCTAGAGGACCATTGAAACCTCTCAGAGGACCATATAGGCCCTTGCCCTCATAGATGAACTATGCCTAGAACTGATGAGGGACCCATAAAGCTAGGCTTTATCCACCCATACAGTAAACAGGTGATGCTAAAAAAGATGTGGCTTACTGAGAAACGATGGGTAGTAATAATACTATCCATATCCTACGGCACCCCAAACAAGATCGGGTGGTTCGCCATCCTAATGCCTTGGAAAACAGTTAACAACAATAAATAAGATATACATCTCAGCAAGTTAACGATCTAACCCTCGTTGAGGAAGTCAACTCGTCTCGGATGCGCTTAAAATATACAACGATATAATGATGGCAGATCAATAGCAATGAAACCCCTTACTTCACCTTAGTTATACACAATGTCAGGCAACTCAGCACAACATACACAAACATGCCATCACACAATCATAGGTACTTTTACCTTGTCTTGGCACATGCTCTGTGACATCCTGAAATTTGTCCATTTGAGATTTATGAAATGCTTGGTTTTATGAACGTACTTGTAGTTAGTTTTCGCCCGGAACTGATCATTTCTAGGATACTAATTATTAAAGAAAGGATAATTAGAGATTTAAATTCGTGCGACTAGAGAAATTTGATCGTGAACCGACTTTCGATCATAAAATCGTCGAGGTAACATTTTGAGCCAATGTAGGCCGATCGTAGGATAGTTATGGGCTGATTCATCACTGTCATACCAGTGGATTGTGGGTGATTTCGTTTGACCACGAAATGAATTGACGAACGATCCCAAACCTATACCGAACGATCGTGCCTGTAGGAACTAGCGATTGATCCTCGCGATTACATTACAATCGAAGTCCTCACGAACCGGATGAACTTGCATGTGACTCGATTTATTATCAGTCACGGGTCGAACAAGCCAACCATTAGTTTGAAAAACACTCGAGTTACGTTAAATAAAATGCAATTATTAATTAGAGACCAAATTGGGCATCGGAAAATTAGGAAGTCATGACGGGACATTAGGACGACGTTGTGGTTGGAGCGTACAACTTTGGATTTTCCCGAATCCTTTAGAAAAATTGAATTTCGGCAAGAAAATGGAAAAGTGACCATTTTACCCTTGGAGGATTATAAAGGGCAAGTATTAGAGGGGAATGGTATTTTGGTCATTTTGTTGTAACTTTTTGGATGGACAATTTTGCCCTTGGAATTTTATGAAATTCCGAAATTGCCCTTGGATATTTTTGGAAAAGATTCGATCTCAGCCGTCAGTATCAAGATAAAATCAAATCTCAGCCGTCGATTGGATTTTAGAGTAAAGAGCAAGATTTTCATTTGCCAAATTTGGTCAACACTTGGACTATAAGGCTAAGACCCACTCTCTCTCTCCTCCTTCTCTCTCTCTCACCTCGCGGCCACCCCCCCATCGAGAGCTCTCTCTCTCCCTCCCTTGGCCACGCCATCGCTGATTGTCGCCTTACCGCCACTGCCCATCGCCGCCGCACCGCCTCACCGCCTCACGCCACCACCGCCGTCCCCTCTCCCTCTCACTTCACTCTCTCTCTCTCTCTCCCGTGGCCATCGACAGCTAGCCCAAGCCGAGCAAGCCGCCTCTCGTTGCCTCACGCCGCCGACATTTGCTAATTAGCGACGGATTTAGCGACGACATTTCACATTAGCAAGTTGGAAAATAAAAAATTTTGCGACGAATTATTTTTCGTCGCTAAATCCGTTGCTAATTTGCGATGGAAAAGTGGTCGTCGCAAATTTGCGACGGAAAAGTGGTCCTCGCAAATTTGCGATGGATTTTGCAACGGATTTATTTTCCGTCGCCAATTTGCGATGGAATTAGCGACGGATTTATTTTACGTCACAAATTTGTGACGGATTTTTATTTCGTGGCAAATTCTGTCGCAAATTAACGATGATTAATTTTCGTCGCTAATTTGCGATGGTAAATAAAATCTGTCGCAAATTTGCGACGATAAATTTCCCGTCGCAAATTTCCGTGGCAAAATCCTTGTGTTTTTTGTAGTGCAAATTTTGCTTCACTTATAGGCTTAGTCAAGATAATTCATTAAGTTCAGAGCCATCGACTCGTGTCTATCTGCTGCCAGTCCAATACAAATGTAATTATATAAGCCTAACTACTAATGCAAATGCTCATAATCTATATGCAATTTAATTTTTAGACAAGTTTCCCATTTCGGGCCCATCTCCAAAATCCCGATAGAAGAAAAGGTGAGATTGTTGCTGCTCACATTTGGCTTTAAGTATCTAGACTTTGCATATCACGCCCCGAACCCGAATGAACATGCAACATCCCTCCGGGGTCATCAAGCATGCGACATCTCTGGACTTGTCACCGACCCAACTCAACTCAAACTAGGAATGCGAGCAGAAGCAAATTCGAACTCACCATACAACATATAATGAAACAGGATAGTAGAGAGAGACGAACAATACACAACAACAAACTGCTTTTTAAGAACATAATGTTACTTACAAACAGCACAAGGTACAAGCCTTACTAGAGGCCACTATCGACGAACCATGCGCAACAAAAAGGATCGAGTGGTTGGTAAGCTTAACTCCTCTACAAAAAGAGGTACTCAAAAGAAGGGGTAACTCAACCTATTCTCAATCCCTGTAGTACCTTGGCAGTGTCTTCAGATCAATCATGGTCACGGGTCTGAAATGGTTATATTACAATAATGAGAATAAATCTCAATAAGCAACTACCTAAGTCTTAATTAGGCCAAAGCATACATCCGAACAATTCTAAACATACAATTCGAACAATCGACGTGCCATAAACAATCACATGTGTCCTTACCTCGCCTCGGCACATACATAAGCCCTGCACGTTAGAGTATCGCCATGACACGGCCAATTGCTCATCAAATAAGCACACTTCAAATCATGGCATAATCATAAGAAACATACTCAATATTCCGGATTTCGAGCATCCGCCAATGCATAGCATATGTTCACATGTATCCACGTTATTAATGACCCCTCGGGCCACCGAACTCCCGTCGGTCTTCTGGCGTAACCAAGCATCGACCCGCTACGTCGGCGATGACAACGTTGGGGATCGAACACCCCCTGGCAAGCTGGGTACCCAACAGCATTCCACTTAGGAGTATTGATTCGACCTCCATCGCGATCGATATTGTCTAGGATCGAACACTCCCCGGCAACCCTGGTACCAGACGGCATCCAAACTCCCGCCGGGCATCATTTAGAACTCTTGCCTAGATGGAACGTGACGTGATCATGCACACACATTATCCACTCAATGCCAATTTTTATCTATGAGAATCAGTCACATGCCAACCGAATACTTACTTGGCCAATAAAATGCCACACTTTTCATTGATAACCCCGCCTTTGAATAATTGCCCGAAAATGAGAAAACCGAGTATACACAAAAGTAGGTGCTTCTGGGCAATTTTGGGCAGTAACACAGTCACCGAGTTTCCTTTAAAATAAATAGTAAATCAACTTCAAAAATTCTAAAATTTGGATATGTTGTACAAAACATCTTGATAAACATCTTTCATGAAGGACACGAAATCCATTTCTGATTGTAAACACCTCTTTTTGACACTCAAAGCAGGACAGAACCCAGTTCGCTCGAACAACCCCTCAGACCATCAAAGATACAACTCATTCAGTACCCAAATCGGAAAAGTGGTTTGGAAAATTTATAGAAAATCGGAAAGACAAGAAGGTCGGGTGAACAGTAAATTCGGCAAACTAAATTCGGTCAAAAAATGGACTTACGAATAACCCTAAATGATCTCCAAAAATTCCAAATTTAATATATGTCGTACTTCAAGATGTTATGAACAACTTTCATGCACAACAGTTCCTCAAATTCGGGCCATACAAGTGACAGAAAAAATAGCAAAATCTAGAGACATAGCAGCAACTTTACCGGAAATCAATCAACAAGCACCACCAAGTAAACCAAGTACAACCAACCACTAAACCAACCAGTCACATCTCTTAAACAATCCTTAACACGTCCATTAGTCAACTCTTAGCCTAGTAAAGAGTTAGGAAGCCACTTACTTGAAAAAACCCAAGCAAATCGAGCAAGAAATGAACGAAAAGGTGGTGCGGTGGGCAGCGGCAGTCTCCGGGAGTGAGCGGCAGTTTCTAGTGACCTAGACGGCAGCTGTGGGTCAGGTGTGCAGCTAGAAGAAGCCAAGAAGTAGAACAAGAAGCAGCAAAGTAGCAGCAACAGAAGCAACGAACCAGCAAGAAGGAAAAGAAAACATAAGAAGAAGAAGAAGAAGAAGAAGAAGAAGAAGAGAGAGGAGAGGAGGAGTCGGCCATGTGCGGGAGGGAGAAAGAGAAAGAGTGAAGGGAGAGAGAGGGAAAAACATTATGAAAAGAGAGAGAGAGAGAAGGGGTACAAACTAGGTCCTAGCCCTCTCAAGTGTGATATAAGGGCCACAATTTCATCTTGTGGGTAAAGCCAAGATCCAAAGGCCCCCATTAATCCCAATTCTAAATTTAAATAAAAAAATAAAATGCATAAAAAGGATTTAAATAAAGAAGAAGGTATATTGGCCTAAATCCGCACCCGGTTCAAATTTCACTTTCCGACAATTTCAGGCAATCTCGAGGTTGGCCACACTTATTTTGACATTGTTTAATTGATTTTATCACGAAACTCCGAGAAATTCAATACCCAAGTTTGAGCTCTAAATAATGGCCAAATTCGATTAAACGTGACTTTAACGAATCTCAAAATTAACGGGTGGCTTTTAGGAGTTACTTGTATCGACTCGTGGCCGATTTGAAATTGAGCCACATCTAAGTTTTACTCGAGCCAGGGCAACCTCGGTCGAACCATGATCAAGTTCTTAGGTCCACGTAATCAATTTCCAATTAGCCCTTCCCTAACGGTTAATAACCCGAGAGTGATCAGTTCTGGGCAAGATTATACCACAAGCGCGTTGACGAAATACACATTTTATAAATCTAAAAAATGGGTCGAAATTCAGAATGTCACATTGCAGGCTCCCATGCCATCTCTCTTCCTAATGCTAGTGTTGTAACGGTGTTGTATGCCCATAAGCCAAAGAGATTGAGATCAGCAATCTCTTCGTGTGAATTTCTCTCGGCGTAAAGCTTCGTCCATCCCTCTTCAAAATCTCTACGAGACTCCGATGGGGGTACATGTGGCCTTACACCTAGTACACCTTGCATTGAGTCCACAGCCTTAGAACTGACTCGGTCTGGTAAAGACGACAAACCATCGATGACAATCCATGGAAACTCCACGCTCATCATCCCAGCATTACTTGGGGGAACAAAGAACCTAGACCCAATTACAATAGTCATATGAACAAGAAACGCTCTTGTCTGCTTCAGCAACAAGTTATTGAGCTCTTTTACGATGCCGATATTTGCCGGAGATGGAGGAATAATGCTTCTATAAGAGATCCAAGCGTCGACCTCTTGGAAGGCGTCGGCAAGGTATGGGACCAAGCTGTTGCCATAGTAAGTGTCTTCATAAACAAGAGTTATTTCCTTACAATTACAACCATAAGCTTGAACAATAGCCGCTAAAGCACCAACTTGTGAACTGTCGCCATAGGCTGTCCGAACGAAATAATGGCTTTGTGTGGGAGAAAGGAATGGGCTTGTGGCGTAGAAGGATATGATTTGTGTTAGGAATCGAGCACCGATTCCAGAAAATAACCCAAGCAAACAATCCTCACTAGCAGAATATAATAATAAAAGAACATAATTGAAAAGAACACACCAGAAAATTTGTTATCGAAGTTCACCCAAACTTGGGCTACGTCTCCGCGTAGAGGCACTCTGTGAATCCACTAGACTTCGAAGAAAATAGGAATACAACGATGATCTTCTCTCAAGATTGGGGCAAAAAGAGATTGAGAACGCTCATAAAGAAAAAAACTCACTTTTTTCTGTCGTGACCTAAAAAAAAAATCGGTGTTTCGATCTTAGGCAAATGGATTACTAGATTAATTAAATTAACTAAACTAGCTCGAGTTCTCCCAAACTCTACCAAATCGCAACTTAGGTCCAATTGTAAACATACAAATATTTTCAATAGAAGTCGCCACTAATCATTTAGGGTAGGTTGATTAGAAACCTAAATAAAATAGCGGGAGCATTATTTTATTTCTACGAACCAAAAATTATGGATTCGGGACTTGGTTACGTTAAACTCCTTAACGCCCTTTTGGTACCAATTTCAAGGAAAAACACTCAATTTGACAATTTTGAAAAAATTCTGACTTGAAGTTCAAAGATGCAGAAATTTCTTTTTGATTTTCTTTTGTTTAAGTGCAAACTAACCTATATGTAATGACATGCAGAAATTGACATGCGACTAATGCAACCTAACATGCTAACTATATGTCATGCGACGACGTGACCTATTTTTAATGACGGGCATATTACTTTTTTTTTGTATTTTTTTAAATGAAATTCGAAATTAAAAATGCGAATTATCTAAACATGCAATTAAAGAAATCAACCTATCCTAACGCAATCTTTTTGGTATTTTTTTATCGAAATTCGAAATTAAAAATGCTAGTTATCTAAACATGCAATTTTAAACTAAAGAAATTAACCTATTCTAGCGCAATCTCTTTTTGGTATTTTTTTTATGAAAATTCGAAATTAAAATCAAGTTAAAAAAATAACCGCTAAATCTTTCGAATTAAGTTTCGATCTGAAGCCTGACAGATCGATCCTAAAATTTGAAATACCCGCTATGGAAATAACTCTATCTAAAGCCTAATAGATAGATTTATTTCCACGTGTGCGATTGCGGATTAAGAAATTTTCCTAATCGATCACATCTTGAAAAATTTAGATATCTCAAATATATTGGATATATTTAAAGGATTTTGAAAATTCTAAATTATATCCAAATTTGAATAGTGATAGATATCTAAGGTTTCAAATAGGAAATAAAATCCTAAATGTGATAATGCAAATTATTCAAATATGCAAAGTCGAATATCAATAAACACAAATTAGGCAACAAAATATTCAAATTAAATCGGGATAAGACAATTACCTGATTTGCGTAAATAACTTTCCAAATTTGAATTGCGCGGATCGGGATTGCGGATCGGCGATGCGTCGGGAACGGCGGCACGACGTCGGGAACAACAATGGCTAGCGGCAGTAACGCGGAGGGCAAACAGATCGGCGATGACAGCGTCGCTCGCGGATCGGGATCGTGGATTTTGAGCCTCGACGGATGATGGCTCTCGTCAAGGGCTGGGTAACCCGTGGAATTAATTTCAAGCAATCTGCAAAGAGAATAGATAGAATAGCAAAAAGCTCCGTTGATGTTGAGTGTTGCTTCACTGCAGCTTGTCTGAAGCGTGGACGGCTATTGAGCGTGACAACAGGGCTTCGTGAAGGCTGACGGGAAGTCTTTTGGACTCTCTCTTTTTGTCTTGAAAGTATGTTCTCTCCCTTGAAGATGTAGAATTGCCCGAAAGGAAAAAGAGAGATGCCCTCTTTTGTCTTTTCTTGGTCTTCTTCTCTAATCCCTCTCTGTAAAGGATGGCTCTTGACCTCTGCAAACTCTCTCCCTCAATTTTTGGGCGTGAATTCTATATCAGAGAAAGCAAGCTCCCCTTTGACTTTTCTTCTTCTTTTCTTTGTTTCATGCGTAAGTCTTCTTCTCCTCTGTTCCTTCCTCTCAATTTTTCTCCCACGCTTTCTTCTCCTTGGTCGTATGTCTCTGAATGCGTCCCTTCAATGTGTGGCCTCCGACCTCTCCGAAATTCCGTTCTCCGAAAATTCTCCGAGTCTCTCTTTAAAAATCTGATTTATGAAATTATGAGAACCCCCCCTCTAATTTCTGACCTAATATTATGTTTATATAGCACTAATCTAGGTCAATTTAGATAGGCTTTATGTCCTAATGGGCTTAGGCTTGGGCTTAGGTTTAATGGGCTGAATTAACTTGGACTTTTGATTAATTAAACTCAACATATCAAATTAAACCCAAATTAAAACGACCGAGCCCGTTTGACTTGAAATTCCCGACCCTTGCATTCCGAGCGAACCAAGTCTTGTTCAATGAAATTTAAGCTCATTCGTTACCGCCAATCCGACGCAAAATGTAATTAAATTAAAATGAACCTAAACTATATGCTATGCAATTTAAATATTTTTTTTAGGGGTTAAAATTTAATCCCTAATTTTCTATGCAATTAAAACTAAATGATACGCCGAAATTTAGGTGTCAACATTTTCTTCACTCTTTTCTTTTCTCTCTATTTTCTTATCAGCGCTTGACGGCTAACTTCTCTCAATAATTAATATAAGCGCAGCTTTTAACCTAAAAGCAAAATTAATAGAAAAGACAAAAAAGTCCTTAATAACAATATTTGGCTTCATCCTCCAACAATTAGGACTTGAGCTTTTGCTCCTAAGTCGATTACAAATTTGGCGTGTGAGGATCATTGTGGGCCTAGGATTGCATGGACTTCTTCATTCTCCATCACGTCTAAAACTGTGAAAACCATTTATTTGATTAAACAATTGATCTACCAAAAAGAGTGGGATTGCATGGACTCTCTCTCTCTCTCTCATATCCTCTAGATCAAGAGGCTTGATGTCCATGGCCATTGAGCCTCTTGGTCTCGAAGTGACAGCTCCTCCACAACGGCAAGCATTTAATGAGATCAAGACCTTGACAGCCATGGAGGAACCCCCATGATCTTTGGCAAGAGGAGAGAGAGAGAGAGAGAGAGAGAGAGAGAGAGAGAGAGAGAGAGAGAGAGAGAGAGAGCCTCGTCAAACGAGTGGTTTGGATCAGTTTTGGGTTTAACTCAAATGGACTCATTTAACTTGTTTTGACCCATTTCCATACAATGTAAATCTAATAACTCATATCCAACCAAACCCATACTCGACCTATATTGCTAAAACACTTCCATATTTAACATAGTCTAGGAATACTCATACCCAAATTGAGGTGAAGGTGCGGACAAAATAAGTGTAAGATCGAGTGAGAGCGAGAGAAAATGAAGAGAGAGTCATAGAGTTAGATTAGGTCTAAGTAAGTTGTAAACTCATTTATAATCCTTTTAACACTCATATTATATTTAAAATAGTTTATGACCCAATTACTGAATATAACTAACACATATAATAACTTAGCCCATCATATATGGGTTAAGAAATAGATTTATAACTCATTTTGACAGGTCAAGAGATAGAGAGAGGAGAGACAAATCTCTCTTCTAGCAATATAGCAGCGCAAGCTTGGAATGGTAACAGGTCAAATGGGCTGGGTTTTTGTAAAAATATAAGCTCAACCCTAAAGGCTTCGAGCTTGTTATCTCTATGTTGGATTGAACCTAAGCATTTTGGCCAGCACTGAACTTGATTGGGCCAATTCAGCATAGTTTAGATTAAGCTCTAAGCATCACATAATTTTTCAAAGGAAAAATAACATAAATGGTCCCCAAATTTTAGCTCAATGGGCAGTGTTGTTCATGAACTTTTAATTTGTTCAAATTCCTAAACTTTGGTCCAATGTGTAATCCGGTCCTTGAACTTTAGTCGAATGTTCAATATAATTCCTAAAGTATTAAATATATTTATATAGTTTAGGGACTACATTGAACATTTTTCAATTGTTCAGGAATCACATTGAATAAATTAAAAGTTTAAAGACAATATTGCATATTAAGCCAAAGTTTAGGAGCCAAATTGCACAAATTAAAAGTTCATGAACAACATTTTACATTTAGCCAAAGTTCAAGGACCAATTGTGCTATCATCCCTTTTTCAAATGCATATTTTGGTAACTAATAGATGCAATTTTGACTTTCACCATTTCTTGAAAAAAAATTGAAAAAAATAAGACATCTATATAAAAAAGTAAATTAAAAAGTAAAGATTTTCCCAACTGTAGCTTTGTCAAGTTTGGCATTTTGTTTGGCCTCATTCGCACTTGCGATGTTAGGGCTGTGGTGTTTACCCTATTTTCAAGTTCGAATTATGAGATTTCAAAGGAAAAGAATCGAAATATTGGGCAAAAAGCCTTGTCGTGACCCTAAAAAATATTATCAATTTCTCGGGCTAACGGATTATTAAGATTGAACTTAACTCGGGCCCTCACAAGCCCTACCAATTCGCAACTTAGGGTTTAAGTTCTTAACATGCAAATGTTTTCATACTTGGAGTCGCCACTAATCAATTTACAGTAAGCTGATTAGAAACCTAAATAAAACATAGGGAGATATGTTTTATTCCTATGAACCAGAGATTCTAAGCCCGGGGATTTGATTACGCTAGATCTAGTCTAATGCCCTTTCGGTACCTTTTCTTTTCAAAAATATTTTGGTAGGCAGTTTGGATCTATTTTAACTTAATTACTAATATGTGAGGTATACATGCGGGTGCGCAAATCACCAATTTAACACCCAGGAAAGCGTTAAATAAATTGCAAGTTTAGGATAACAACTTACCTCGAATCAACGCAAGCATCTGCATTGTTAGCTAGAAAATCACATCAACACCCTAATATGATTGCTAATTAACAAGCAATTTACTCAATTTCTGTTTTTTTGGATTTTCACTTTATTTAAATGAAATCTAATTTATATGCAATGACGTGCAAGAATGACATGCGAATTCATGCAACCTGACATGCAAACTATATGTCGTGTGACGACGTCACCTAATTCTAATGACGTGCAAATGATTTATTTATTTTTGTATTTTCTCATTGAAATTCGGAATTAAAAATATGCCTAAATTAAAATGCAACCTAATGACTTCTCTTTTTGGTATTTTCTATTAAAATTCGAAATGGCAAAAATACCTAAAATAACGCGCAACCTATGATGACTTAATCTACCCTAGAATAACTTATTTTTGGGATTTTTGTGTAAAATTCGGAATAATAAAATAACCTAAATAATCTATTAAGATTAGAATAACACTTAAATATATCTAGAAAATAGAGTAATTATTTAAAATAGATCATCTCACGTCCTAATTTAAATTAAATAATTACTCTATTTTCTAGATATATTTAAAATTCCTAGACATACAAAATTCTAATTTGAATCTAGCTAATATTTTTTTGAATTTTTCTGTTTTATTTGAAAAGGAAAGAAATCAAACAAATAAAGATAGCAACCAATTCAAATCAACCATGCAATCCGCCAAATTCGTTTCAAACTCGGATTAGGCTCAAAATTTGAACTATCGGTCATATCTATAGGGTTATAGATATTAACGGATAGTCGGTCGTTCAAATTTGGAAAGTTAATGAAATTCATTATCGTATCCAAATAGTTATGGATAGGATAATAATTTCCTGTATCGCTGCGTATAGTACCTTAGGGTTAAGGTCAGATAATCGTCCAGATACGTTGCTAAATTAGGAAATTTTCCTAATTTGAATATTTAAAAATATTGCGGATATATAGAACATTATCCTAATATATCTAAATATACACACGATAATCACGAAATATTCAAACATGCAAATTAGGAAACTAAATATTTGAAAAGAATATTCAGAATATATCCACTTACCTAATTTAAAAATATTTCCAAATTCGAATCCAAATCGGGATCGGACTCGGGCTTACGGATCGAGACGACGGCGAATGTGACGTCGACACCGGCGGGGTCAACGGCGACGTGGATGTCTTGGGAAGCAGCTCCACCGGCGGGGTGCTTGACGGTACGGGCGTTGAGGGCGGCGGCGGTGACCATGACTTGGCGGTGAACGGCTCTCCGGCGACGTCGGGGCACGGCAACACGGCGGGGCACGGCAGCACGGCGGGGCTGCTCCGACGTCGGGATGGCAACACGAACAGCGGCGAGGCTGCTCCGGTGGGCTCAGCAGGCGGCTGCTTCAACGACGACAACGTTGGCGCCGGCGGGCGTCTTCGGCGTGGCTCCGGCAAAGGCGACGATGGCGAAGAGGGGTGGTGCATGGCAGGGTAGTGACTGATCAGCACTGTCTAGCGCAGTAGGGGCAGCGCATGGTGGACTGAGGCGGATGACAGCTTCGGAGATGATGGACAGCCTCCCGGCTCGGTGAGGACGTCCGGTAGGCGGGCAGAGTGGCAGGCGGCGCTGTGGCGATGTGGCTGTAGCTTCGGGGCAGCAACGGGCGGAGGCAGTGGCTTCGTTAAGCTCCGGCGTGGCTGTTCCGCCGAAGTAGCAGCGGCGGGGTGGCTTTGGTGAGAGGCAGCAAGGCGTGGCAGGGCGGCGGGATGCAGCGGCGTGATCAGAACAGGCACGGCAGCTCCGGTGCGACGGCGATCCCCGGGTGACGCGGTGAGGCCGGCGGCGAGCGGCGCGGCAACCTTCTCTTTCCCCTCCTTTCACTCTCGCACGTGTCCTCTGAAAAATTGATCTGAGAATTACGTTCTCCTCCCAAAATTCTGACCTAAAACATGTTTATATAATCCTAAACTAGGTCAATTAGATGGGCTCTATAGTCCTAATGGGCTTAGGCTCATATTAACATTAAATGGGCTGAATTAACTTAGGCTTTTCTTTAATTAAACACAATAAATTAAATTAAGCCCAAATTCTGAGCCCGTTCGTCTTGAAATTCCCGGCCTTTGCATTCCGAGCGAACCGAATTTTGTTCAATGAATCTTAAGCTTGTTCGCCATCGCCGGTCCAATGCAATACTGCAATTAAATTAACGTGAACCTAAAGTATATGTTATGCAATTTAAATATTTTTGTTTAGGGATTAAAATTTAATCCCTAATTTTCTATGCAAATTACTCTAAATGTTTGACAAAATTTAGGTGTCAACAGCTGCCCCTCTTCGAAGGTGAGCTCACAGAGGTTGCATTCGAAAATTAAATGATACCTAAATTTCAGCCATGCAAATGCAATGAATGTTGTTTTTGTCGGGATTATAAGTCCCATTTTTTAATGCATTAAGAAATGATGCATGCTGACATGAAAGGAAAACATACCTGGAATTACTTACCTGACTGGTGCGAGATAATGCAATTCGAGGCACGACTCAAACTTTGTATGTTGTTTGGCAAATGTCTGGGCTCAGTCCCATAGGTATTGCCTGACACACTGTTGATGAACTTCGGTGATCTGCAATTAAGTCAAAACACACGAAGAACGCTCGATGTATCTAATCATCAACTGGATTAGTGAGAGCAGTTTTTAACAAAAATGAAAAACGTTTCGACCTTTACAAACTACCTATACATCTCAATAGGTATTTGTAAACATTTAGCCGCTGCGCTTATATCCTTGACTCATAGGTGCGTCACGGGGAAACTCAAGAGGATATTCCGACCTTTAAGATACCTATACATCTCCATAGGTATTCATAAAGATTTGGCCGCTTCACCTATATTCTTGACTCATAGGTGAGTAGCGGGGGAACATCCGGGAAGGGGAGAATATTTCTACCTTTATAAGACACTTATACATCTCCATAAGTATTTATAAAGATTTAGCCGCTGCGCCTATATTCTTGACTCATAGGCACATCGCGGGGGAATATCTCGAGATTAAAGAAGTATTCTGACCTTTACAAGATATCTATACATCTCCATAGATATTTGTAAAGATTTGGCCGCTTCACCTATATCCTTGACTCATAGGTGAATCACGGGGGAATCTTCTTGAGAATGTAAAAATCTGTGATTTAGTGAACAAAGGGGCTAACCCAAGTTTTTAAGGGTTCCTTGACAAAGTACCTGGATATCATCAGAGGTACCTGAAAAAGTTTGATCAATAGACACCTAAACATCATCAAAGGCGTCTAGAGATCGCAAAAAAAATGATTAAATGTGGGGGCCTGACGATTGCTCGAACATGTTAGGGATACTTGGATAATCAAAGACATCTAAAGGATAGAGATATACTTACTTGGTGATATCTCCAACTCTGAAAGTGTGTCCCTGCTAGACACGGTTTTAAGCAACATGTAATATGTGTTCACATTATCAAGAACACATGTACACATGCATTATGAATTCAACTAGTTTTTATGCACGATGGTTTTGTCAAATCGGCATTATAAACTCCGTTGGGGAAAAATCATGACAAGACAATCCTAACTCACAAATGGGTGTCTTGAAAATGTCGAATGAGGGACTTCCGGTTCAAAAGGGCTTTTCTCTCATTCTCACCGAAAAGGCTGATTTATGAGAATCTCTCTATCTCACCATCATCATATCGACAAGGGTCCAAGTATTCTCGCAAGCAGTATGACCTTACCAATCTAAGAGGTCTTTGCTAGGACTGTAATGTGAGCTTGGTCAATAGCTTAGCAAAGGGGATTCTTCAAGTCGAGGCTATTGAAAGAAAATATTCCGCCATTGTCTCCGGGTTTACAAGTCAAGAACCCTGCAAAATGAGATAGAAATGGACTTGCTCGCACTTCTTCGAGCTAAGCTTGTAAACATATGAAATTCTACGTTAGTTCAAGTGCCCTAATCTGAAGAGACTTTGTAAGGGATGTAATGTAGGCTAGGCTCATGGGTTGAGAAATAAATGGATCATTAGGCTCAAAATGTGTATGATTGGGGTGAATAAGTTGGTGATCATCTTGGCATTGTCACCGCTTTTCTTCTTCACCAGGAATTGTCTCCTCGGTAGATGTTCCATTGGCTTCAAGAGTCCATTACTTGATTCCTTTGAGACTTGTAGGACTACTGTTCTACTGGGGATTCTGATATGTCACATCCCGACATCTTCCATTGGCATTGGCCTTACTTTTACTAGGCACACTGCTTTTTCTTGCCCTTTCTTCTTTTTTTTCTTTTTTTTCGACACATGTCTCTTACATTATAAATATTGGCCAACTATATCATGCTGAATGACTTGCCATTGAAACTTTCAAGGATCATCATCTCTTATCGGCATTCTGGATATGCTGCTTGAACAATGACAACTTTTGCCTTGCTTCAGTGTGGGGGATGATCACCAACTGGGTTTGTATGAAACGAATTTGCAAGCTCAATTGGGCTTAGCGAAGGATAAAATATGTGTAGGATAAAGAAAGAAATGCTCTTCGTCATCCTAAAGCACTTGAACTTCGCGTGAATTCATCTGAAAAAGCAACACTCGAAGATTGATGCAAGTGAGAGCAAGAAAATTTCTACACATTTTTCACCATATGACACTGATTTACCTTCGGTTTACCCCGATGAGGGGTGGTTCTTGACAGGGGTAATTTGAATGAATTTCTCCAAGTGTTTAGGCTCAAAGTGGCGAAACAAGGGATAACCTGTATTGTTTAAGATGGAGAAATGAAATGTCTCTTGTCATTTCGATCGACGTACCTTTTGCGGGAGAGCTCTTTACCTTACAGACATGGAATTTTTCCACTCAACTCACTGGGGATTAATGCGTGGGACTGTGTATAGGATAGGACTTGCCTTTCATCGTCCCGATGTATCTCATTCGACACGTTCAAGTCATTCCACATGAGTTATTAGATTGTTTGGACAGACTTCCCCTTTAAATTTAATGATACCGATTGACAAAATAACCATGCAGAATTTAAAGTCAATGCAAACATTTTAGCTTGAAATTGATTGAAATCATTTATTCATCATCAAAATGTTTGCAATTCAGAACATAAAACCAAATACTGGAAAACTTTTGCTACAAAATGTCAGGTTTTATCAGGGATAATACATCTTCACAGCATCAGAATTAACAGGATTGAAGAACTCACGACCATCCATCTTGGCGAGAATCAGTGAACCTCCGGAAAGCACCTTCTTAACCACATACGGACCGATGTAGTTTGGGGCAAATTTACCCCTAGGAATAGGAAAAACTGGTAGTACTTTTCTTAGGACCGGATCATTTACCTTGAAGTGTCATTGACACACTTTTTGGTTGAAAGACTTACCTACTCATGTGACAACTGGATCTAGCATTTCATCTCACTCTCATAGGGATTTGCCCTTCTCTTCACTTCTTTGGTTTCTACGGAATCACTCAGATTGGCGGTGATAGTTTGATCTACCGTCAGGACTTTAGGTCTTTCATGATGCTCTAAATTGCGCTGAATATCTGAGGAATCATCGAGTTCGTCGGCATCATTGGGATCAAGCTCGGTTGCATATAATTCATCGGATTGGACCGTTTCCATACTCTCATGTGTCACAAGATTGCTCCTGAAACATAAAGTAATGGATTTAGAAGGACAAACAGGGCTAAACATTGCATTTCTTTGTAATTTTTTTTTGTTTTTTTTTTGTGAAATTCATTTCGAAAAGGTTTTAACACGAGGAAGCATGAAGAAGTCTAGGCCTCAGAATTCTCCTTGGACTATTTTTTTTTATCGGTTGGATATCATCACCGGGCTGGTTTGATGTACCTCAACATGCCCTCAAAACTGAAAACAATTTGCAATTTCATTGATTTTTCGAAATGAATTACATTTATTGAATGGAAATTGCAACAATCAAAACCTAGAAATGGAAATGAAAAGCAGCACCCGAGACGGGGCAAGTCCTAGAAAGCAGTAAAAATTCCCATGCAGGGGAATGTGCGAAAAAGTAAAGGTTTTAATCTTGTGGGCCTATGCCCATTCCTTCTAACGGTCCTTCTTCGATAGCTCCAATGAAGATGTCATCGAACAGGGCAGTGATTCCATCCATAGCATCATCAGAATCTTCTGTCATTTGATATGTTGGATCATCCATATCTCCCCATCCGTCAGGGACAATGTCACGGGAATCAACATAGAAGCTTGGGGGTGCTGAGTACTTCACATAATAGTCGAACTTGCCGCTCGGCTGCCCTAGAGTGTTGATCACTTCCTTTCTTTCATCAACTTTAAGCGTGCTCTCTACGATCTCTTCATTATCAGTTGCGTCTTCAAGCGGGGGCATGTCTTCAGGCAAAGGATTGAGCTTGTCCTTCCCGACGTTCAACGTAGTAAACTCCTCGTCCCAATCAATGACAACCTCAGAGATAGTAGAGATGATGCCGGTGTGATCAGCATAAACGATCATCCCAGCTTCTACCATACTTGAGATTCTTTCCCTCATGATAGCCAGGGAAATGGCCTCATTACTCGGGTAACAACCAGCTTTGACCAGCTCAGTATAGACCTTGGTGGTGTATACCCTGACGTTCTTGATTCGACTAGCATTGAAGCTAAATATGGCATTTACATTGCCCGCGTAATCAGGGAGCGGGTTACTCTGTACATTCGGTTTGGCGGGTTGGAATGAGAATGCCTTCGTGTCAAGGAGGTTTTGGATTCGATGCTTAAGGATAGTGTAATCGTTGGTTGAGTGTCCGACCTCGCCGGTGTGATAATCGCATTTCTTCGATGGGTCGAAGCTATAGAACTGCTCAGGATTGGGCCGTTTTGGCTCAGTAGTAAGCAAGCTTTTCTTCTGGAGCACTGCCAATACTTGCGACAACGATCCGGGAGAGGGGTGAATTGCCTCATGTTGTTCCTCCTCTAAAAAGGTTGATGACCCGCGTTTTGTTGCTGAGCTTCTGCTACTTGAATTTCCAGGGCTGGGTTAGTGTTCCGCCGGCTCGGTTGGTTATACGTCACATTGACTTCAGCTGCCGGTTCTTTCTCCTTCCTTGCACTAAATCTTCTGTTCGAGGAGGACGGTTCCACAAACCACCTATCCTTCAGCCCTATCTCGATCTGTTCGCCTATGGGGATGAGTTGGTTGAAGTTGTTAGTCGGAATGGCCACCATTCGATTACGGTACTCGAACGGGAGAGTTTTCACGAACATCCTCTTCAACTCACTGTCTATGGGTTCCGGGACGACCTGAGCGGCCAGATTCCTCCATCTGATGGCATAGTCTTTGAAAAACTCGATCTTCTTCATTTGAGCACGCTCGAGATCATCACGGGTAGGAGTGATGTATGTTATAAACCTGTATTGCTTCAGGAATGCCTCACTAGCTTCCTTCCAGATTTTGAGGCTATTTATCTTCTTCATGAGGTACCAGTTCAGAGCAATGCCGGTCAAGCTCGCTTGAAATGCATGGATCATCAGAAGCTGGTTGTCAACGTACGAGGTCATTTGTACGTGGTACAACTGCAGGTAGGCTTTTGGGCACGTGGTGCCATTGTACTTGTCAAAGTCCGGCATCTTGAACTTCTTTGGGATTTTGATCTGTGAGTACAAAGACAGATCGATCAAAGGTGAGTCTTGTGAACCTTTCAGCTGCTTAACTCTCTCTTCAAGCTTGTTGACACGTTCATCAGGCTTAGGTTTATTGACGACGATCTGGACGGGGTCATCTTCCAAGTCAGGCATATCGTCATCTTCCTCCAAATCAACACCTTTTCCACTTTTATGTTTCGGGACTGATACTTCAGGGGGTGTCGGAACAGCAATTGACCGAAGGGTCTTAATTTCAGCGGTCATTTGTTGCATTGCGACGGCAAGTTGCTTGATTTGGTCTTCTATATCGACAACACGCTCCTGCAACTCAGTTTGATCGGTCATTCTAGCTCTTGACCGGGTGCGAATAGATGATCGTGATCGGTCCGTAGTTACCTAGTTTGAGAATGAAACAGGGCATACATAAGTGTTAAGCAAAAATCACGCGCCGATCCATGACATTGGTCTAACCGCTTTGAATTGAAAAGACCTCTTTATTGAAATAGTGAAAATTTTTACAACGACTAGTGACTCGAAAATACTTTAAACTGAATGTAAAAAACAAATGACTCAATTCCTAAACAAACTGAAAGACTGAAACTAAAATGAGGAAACAACTTCAAGCTTTCTTTTTTTTTTATTCAGCTTGATCTATAGACATATGGGAGGCGACATCCTTCTTCAACTGCTCATAAGCCCGAGCTATCTTGGCTGTCTTTTCTTGAGCTTCTTCGACCTTCCTTTTGAGGCGGTTGTTCTCTGAGCGATTGGCTGTCTTGAGAGGCACCTTGGGTATCGTCGGGAGTAACTACTATGGGACTTTGTGTCGTCGGATGTACTTGGTCGTCGCGAAGTAAGACTTCTGTTCCCCCTTTAGTTCTCCTTCGGGTCGGGCTATCTTTAAAACGCTGCACTTCTTCCACATTTTCTGAAGTTGAGCTAGGGTCCCCTTGCGGTCTTCGCTTTCATTGGAGAAATCAACAAGGAGGAGCTCGGGCTGTAACGCCGGAGGGAGCCCCTGGAGAATCTAGTACTGTCGGGACACTCTGGCGGGGTAGTACTCGATTGCGCCAGTGAAGCCCAAAAGTGGCACCGGTCCAACACCATTACACGTAAGTCGAGCTTCCTCGACATTGAACCAACTAGCATGTCATTGGAAACCTTAGGGTTTAGCGTTTTTCATAAAAATGATCCGCTCGGAGTAATGGTAATCCGGTGCGTTTTCTTGTTTTTCTTTATAACTTAAAATGGGATGACTGGAATTACTGAGTTCGGATATTTTGAGCAAATTGCCACATCCTTTAATGCGAGACAAAAACTAGATTTGCAATAATTCAAGGGGTGCATGAAGTGTTTTGTCAACGTTTTGCTTGAATTTGGTGAGAGAAATGAAAGTCTCAGCTAAAATGGTGTTGACAAAATTCTTTCCAAGATAGACTTGTTGGACCAACCATGCAATTGGTGGATTACATGCATTCTTACAGTGAGGAAGGATTATGAACCCGAAGAATGCTAGTAAAAAGATTCTGCCTTTTTGAAATGGCGAGGCTTTTTCAAAAGATTGACTCAAGAATGAAAAAGGGACATGTTCCACGGTTTGCTTTCAAAACTTTTGTCAATTCATCTTTTCCGACATTCAAAAATTCTGACAACATTAGAGTGGAATCAACTCCCAAAGGTGGTGAAACTAACTTTGACTCCAAAGATTTCCCAATGAGCACACTATATTCTTCCAAAGTAGGGGTGAGCTCATGCTTACCGAATATAAAGGTGGATGTCTCGGGACACCAGAAGTAGGCTAATGCGCGAACGAGGCCGGTACGGACTTTGACTTCTAGTAGGGGGCAACCTTCCGACGTGGCCCTCAACTAACTTACGGTTGGTCGGACTGAGTAGGTTCCACCAGGCACGGAGCTCGTCCTTAGGAGCATCAAGAATCCGGATATCTGCCCCTCTCATAGTATATAGACCAAGACTCACGACCGACCTAGTGTCATGGACCGACCAAGGAAAAGGATGAAACATAAATAAATTGCGAGATAGAGTTGCAGAAAACTTTCTTCACCGGGTGGAAAATTTTCGGGACCGAAGAGGGCGACCCATACTGTAACATCCCGAAATTCGACTCAATCTCTGGAATGAATAGAACGAGTCTTATTCAATATTTCATTTTCGTAAGTCTCGCCCGGAGCTGATCACTCTTGGGATACTGACCAAGTGGGAATGGCTAACTAGGAATAGGTACCTGGATCAGGGACCTGATCGCAAATTAAGCCTGATTTCGAGAAAAGATGAGGAAGTATTTTTGGCTAGTATGGACCGATCTTCGGAAGGTAACGGACTCGGTTTGGCCGAGGTCAACGATGTATGGTCGGATAGCAGGTGATTCTGCAAGATCGAGAATACACGTGGCCAACCAGTCCCGAACTTAAACCAAATGATCGTGTCTCTGGAACTAGCGATAATTCCTCTCATTCTCTCGACAATCGAGATTGTCACGATTCGGACAACCCGAGGTCGATACGCGTAACTCCTAAACGGCCGCCCGTTAGTGAGAGATTTGAAAATTGGAAATTTGGCAATTTTGATTGTGAAATTTAATCCGGACTTCGAGGCCGATTTTCGTGCGTTACGGGATGGTTTTTATAAGGACGACGTCAAATTATGTTGGCCACTTATGTGTAGGACTTATACAGTCGGAAAATGGCGATTCAACCCGGTATCGGAGGAAAATGACAAGTTTACCCTTGAGCCCTTTAGCATTCCGAATTTTGGGGTTTTGTTTATTAGATTTTTATATGTTTTGGCAAACCCTAGGGTGGTGACACTTGTCACCCAAACCCTTCCCCATGCTTGCTATCATTGTTGTCCAACCTTGCACCCTACCTCTTGGTCTTCCCCATGCAAGCCATCATCACCTTTCTCTCTCTCTCATTTCCCACTCACTTCTTTCTCTTCTCTTTCTCTCCCCTCTTCATTTCCTCTCAACTCAGCCAGCCACCACTCCTCTCCCCTCTCTCTCCCGTGAGCTTCCCCTTGCCGGCCTCACGCCGCCGTTCGCCGCCCGCCGGAGCCACCACCCGCCGGCGCCGCCGCCGTCCCTCCTCGTCTCACCACCACCCACGGTCACCCCCACACCATCACCGACCACTTATGCTGCCATTCGCTGACCACCCTCGCCGTTGCTTCGCCGGAGTAGCCGTTGCCGTGCCAAGGCTCTCGTTTGCCCTCTTGCTAGGTTGTCTTGCTTAGGCTATCTTGTAAGTGACTTCCTAATCCTTGGTTAGGCTAGTGGGTTACCAATGGCATGTCTAGGGATGGATTAGGGGCTATGCATGGTTGGTTTTGTGGTTGTATAAGCTTGATTTGCTTAATGGTGCAAGATTTATGATTCTCGGATTTCTAGTTATTACTGTACCTCTATGCTTTGTTATTTTTTTGGTGATCATTGTGGGCCGAATCTGAGAAAGTGTTCCCCATTAAATTTGTTCCCAACATCCTTAAGTATAACATACTTTAAATTCAGAATTTTTGGAATTTTTTTGGGGTCATTCGGAGGTCAGTCTTCAGACCGTCACAAAACTGCCTGATTTACTGTTCACCCGACCTTTTTGCCTTTCCGAATTTTTATAAAATTTTCCAGACCTTATTTCAACAAACGTCCTTCACAAAAATTGTTAACAACGTTTGTGTATATGACATATAAAAATTTCAGGTCTTTCCAAAGTGATTTGGGTACTGAATAAGTTGTATTTTTGATGGTCTGAGGGGCTGTTCGAGCGAACCGGGTTATGTCCGGCTGTGAGTGTCAAAATGAGGTGCTTATGGTTGGAATTGGGTTTCGAGTTCTTCAGAGAAAATGTTTATCAAGATGTTTTGTATAACATATCCAAATTTCATAATTTTTAGAATTGATTTGCTATTTATTTCAAATGGATGTCTATCACTGTGTAACTGCCCAGTTTGGACCCGATTTTGTGTATTCTTGGTTTTTCTCTCTCGAATTGATTAGTGGCTGTCCATTGTGGATTTAATTGGGCCTTGTATGGCTAATATGTGGGTGTAAACCTCTAAACCCTAATTAGGACGATTATGCGTTTTAGCGGGCTTAGGGTGTGATTAATAGTCGATTAGTGACGATTAAGACTTGTATAGATTAATACGTCAATAGTGAGTGTCAGGAAATTATTGGTGAGTGACAAAATGGAATTTAGAGGTGGATTAGATGCCGAAATGAGGAAGAATAGCTGCTGTTCACATCGAGATTTGATGGCCCATTTAACGATAGTTCGAGGATTGGATTGATTAGAGTGCCGGGATTGCCGGGATGGTTGAATTGCGTGTCGACTTGTTCAATCGTGATGAGATGGGTCTACCATGCCGTGTGCTCGTGTGACCGACCATTGTGGAGTGCGATTGATGATTTGTTAATGTACATCATAATGCCCGAATACGTCATAAGTGCTAAATATGCATGTGATGGCCCGTGGTGTTGATTGGGCTAATTAAGCATATGACGTGAATCATTGAACATGAAATTGTGGCATGGAATTGTGTGGGGCATTATGCTGTGGTACATTGCACCAACATTCGTGTGCGAATTGCATGGCCACGCATTGTGCATGCCGAGTATGAGGCTTGTGGAAATTGTGCGAGAATGCGTGTATGCCATGGACATGTGATCACCTAATTATGCCCTAATACGTTTACGCGGGGTTCAGATAAAACCGGTTGTGTGAATGTGTGATCACTCTTCGCCCTGATGCGTTTACGCGGGGTGTGCCGTCCTCATGCACTTTGAAGCAGGACGATGCCCGGTACGTCCGGAAGACGACCATCCTGATGCGTTTACGCGAGCTCTGGTTCGTAAGGAGATCGGTGTTGCGCCTGATGCGTATTGACGCGGGCTAGAGACACTGGGCCTGGGGTGTCTTTACGCTGGCCACGGAGTGTTGTGATTGGTCTTTGGACCGGATCTTCGGATTGGGCCTTCGGGTCGAATTAATGGATAAATGATTACGTGTGATGCATAGTGCCTAATTATGTAATGGAATCTGCTGGGTATGGTATGAGACGTACCTAAGCGGATTCTATTTTATAATCGGGACACGAATGGAATCTTCTGCCGGAATGCCATATGAGTTAAATCGCGTGCATGGCAAGGTAGTGGCATTTGCATGCATATGAATGCATGGGTCAGGGTGTGAATTTGTATGACTCGGTGATCTACATTTTGAACTGACACTAAAGGTTTTGAGCATGCGTGTGACGTACGTGTGATCGAGGATGCCACGTATGTGACGTGATATTATTATATGCCTAACCTGCAGGGTTAACATATGTTTGATTTGGGCCCGAGGGCCTAAGTCTTGTGGTTGTTCTATTATGTGTTTGGGTATGACTTGTCTGAGTACGCATTGGCCTAGGTAGGGCTTAGGGTGTTGCTTATTGAGACTCGTTCTCATGGTTATTATATAACCATTTCAGACCCCCAACTCCGACCCTGAATGGTCCGCCACAGCGTTCTAGGATCCTGGGGAAGAGCCGATGGAGCAAGATCCCGAAGAGGAGCCCATACAGTTGGTGGACCCTTTTTACATAGCTAGGCTAACCTACCTGATCACTTGCCCCTTTTGATGATGGTTGTTTTAACCCTCGTGGCCTTTGTATGTAAGGTTGGATTTTGTAAGTACATGCTATTGAATGAAGTATGTGGTTCAATTGTTCAGGTGTTCTACTACCCTTGGTCATGCATTGTTTTTGTATGGGTGTTTTAATTAATGCTTCCGCATGTGCCTTATGCTCTGAAATTGGGAGATGGGTCGGCGACAAATCCTGGGATGTCGCATTTTCAATACGGCCATCGAAGGGGTGTCGCGAGCCCGGTGGGGTTCGGGGCGTGACACATACCACATAGTTTTGGTCGGGGTATCCACTATCTCAGTACCATCCTAAACCTATGCCGCCCAGGTTCCGCAACGGGTAGTGTGTGCGGTGTAGTGTAAATATAAGGCATGCACAGCAGGTTATATCAAACAGCGCTTCGTGCATAAATTAAACCATACATTCAACCACCTCCCTGATAAACAAGGGATAACAATCACGCCTCCCCTTATACCTCCCATACTGCAAGAACATTTAACACCTTAAAATGTTAGGGACGTACCTGGGAACCTCGCTGCCAAACAAAAATTGTTTTTGAAATGAAAAATTGGCCTAAGTCCACTAAGAGTTTTACTCAATTCCCCAGTGGAGTTGCCAAGCTGTCGTGACCCTAAAAAATATGGGAAAATTCCAATTAAGGACCCAAAGTGGGGTCAAATTCTCAAAAAAGGGTCCAAAGTGAAAATTGTGTCAAATAAGGACCTGAAGTGCTTAATCAGTCTCAAATAAGGACCCGAAGTGCCCAAAAAATCTCAAATAAGGACCTGAGTCCCCGGCCGGCCAAAATACCCGCCGGCCGGCGAGAAAGTACTGTTCCGGCACCGGAACAGTACTATTTAATTTTTTTTTCTATTTTTTTTCTGTTTTTCCTTTTCCTTTTCCTTTTCTTTTTTTTTCTTTTCTTCCTCCGCCGGCCTCGGGCGAGGCCGCCCTCGCCGGCGTCGGGCGAGGGCCGCCCTCTCCTGGGCTGGGCAAGGTCGCCCTCGCTGGCTTCGGGCGAGGTCGAGCCCTCGCCAGTCCGGCGAGGGCGGCCTCGCCGGTTGTAGGCGAGGGCGGCCTCGCCGGTTGTAGGCGAGGTCGAGCCTCGCCAGATCTGGCGAGGGCTCGGCCCTCGCCGGCGTCGGGCGAGGGCCGCCCTCGCCTGGGCTGGGCGAGGTCGCCCTCGCCGGCTTCAGGCGAGGTCGAGCCCTCGCCGGTTGCAGGCGAGGTTGAGCCTCGCCATTCCGGCGAGGGCGGCCTCGCCGGTTGCAGGCGTGGTCGAGCCTCGCCAGATCTGGCGAGGGCTCGGCCCCGCCGACCGCTGGCGAGGCTCGACCTCGCCGGCGTCGGGCGAGGCTCGACCTCGCCTGATCTGGCGCGGCCGAGCCCCCTTTCTCTCCAGCCTCGAAGTTCGTCCTGTCGAAGCCGTGGGAGGAGAAATAGGACCTCCTTCAAGGACCCAGGGCTTGCATCGCCGCCTTGAGCAGCATCGAGAGGAAGCGATTCCATACGATCTTCGACTTTGCTTCGATCGGACGAACTTCGGCGTCGGGCGAGGCGGGCGAGGCGGGCGAGGCGGGCGAGGTCGAACCTCGCCAGATCTGGTGAGGCTCGACCTCGCCTGCAACCGGCGAGGCCGCCCTCGCCGGAATGGCGAGGCTCGACCTCGCCGGCAACCGTCGAGGCCGCCCTCGCCGGACTGGCGAGGGCTCGACCTCGCCCGAAGCCGGCGAGGGCGGCCCTCGCCCAGCCCAGGCGAGGGCGGCCCTCGCCTGAGGCCGGCGACCTCCGCCGGCCCCGGCTCTGGCCGGCGGAGGAAGAAAAGAAAAAAAAAAGAAAAGGAAAAGGAAAAGGAAAAACAGAAAAAAAATAGAAAAAAAAATTAAAAAGTACTGTTCCGGTGCCGGAACAGTACTTTATCACCGGCCGGCGGGCATTTTGGCCGGCCGGGGACCCAGGTCCTTATTTGAGATTTTTTGGGCACTTCGGATCCTTATTTGAGACTGATTAAGCACTTCAGGTCCTTATTTAACACAATTTTCACTTTGGACCCTTTTTTGAGAATTTGACCCCACTTGGGGTCCTTAATTGGAATTTTCCCTAAAAAATATTATCAATTTCTTGGGTTAATAGATTATTAAGATTGAACTTAACTCGGGCCCTCCCAAGCCCTACCAATTCGCAACTTAGGGTTTAAGTTCTTAACATGCAAATGTTTTCATGCTTGGAGTCGCCACTAATCAATTTACGGTAGGCTGATTAGAAACCTAAATAAAATATAGGGAGATATGTTTTATTCCTACAAACTAGAGATTCTAAGCCCGGGGACTTGATTACGCTAGATCTAATCTAATGCCCTTTCGGTACCTTTTCTTTTCAAAAATATTTTGGCAGGCAATTTAGATTCATTTTAACTTAATTACTAACATGTGAGGTATTCATGCGGGTGCACAAACCACCAATTTAACACCCAGGAAAGCATTAAATAAATTGCAAGTTTAGGAGAACAACTTACCTCGAACCAACGCAAGCATCCGCATTGTTAGCTAGAAAATCACATCAACACCCTAATATGATTTTTAATTAACAAGCAATTCACTCAATTTCTTTTTTTTTTGGATTTTCACTTTATTTAAATGAAATCTAATTTATATGCAATGACATGCAAGAATGACATGCGAATTCATGCAACCTAACATGCAAACTATATGTCGTGCGACGACGTGACCTAATTCTAATGACGTGCAAATGATTTATTTATTTTTGTATTTTCTCATTGAAATTCGGAATTAAAAATATGCCTAAATTAACATGCAACCTAATGACTTCTCTTTTTGGTATTTTCTATTAAAATTCGAAATGGCAAAAATACCTAAAATAACGCGCAACCTATGATGACTTAATCTACCCTAGAATGACTTATTTTTGAGATTTTTGTGTAAAATTCGGAATAATAAAATAACTTAAATGATCTATTAAGATTAGAATAACACTTAATTTAAACTAGGAAATAGATCATCTCACGTCCTAATTTAAATTAAATAATTACTCTATTTTCTAGATATATTTAAAATTCCTAGACATGCAAAATTCTAATTTGAATCTAGCTAATATTTTTTTGAATTTTTCTGTTTTATTTGAAAAGGAAAGAAATCAAACAAATAAAGATAGCAACCAATTCAAATCAACCATGCGATCCGCCAAATTCGTTTCAAACTCGGATTAGGCACAAAATTTGAACTATCGGTCATATCTATAGGGTTATAGATATTAAAGGATAGTCGGTCGTTCAAATTTGGAAAGCTAATGAAATTCATTATCATATCCAAATAGTTATGGATAGGATAATAATTTCCCGTATCGCCGCGTATCGTACCTTAGGGTTAAGGTCAGATAATCGTCCAGATACGTTGCTAAATTAGGAAACTTTTCTAATTTGAATATTTGAAAATATTGCGGATATATAGAACATTATCCTAAGATATCTAAATATCCACACGATAATCACGAAATATTCAAATATGCAAATTAGGAAACTAAATATTTGAAAAGAATATTCAGAATATATCCACTTACCTAATTTGAAAATATTTCCAAATTCGAATCCGGATCGGGATCAGACTCGGGCTTCCGGATCGAGACGACGGCGAATGTGACGTCGACACCGGCGGGGTCAACGGCGACGTGGATGTCTCGGGAAGCAGCTCCACCGGCGGGGTGCTCGACGGTACGGGTGTTGAGGGCGGCGGTGGTGACCGTGACTTAGCGGTGAACGGCTCTCCGGCGACGTCGGGGCACGGCTCTCCGGCGACGTCGGGGCATGGCAACACGGTGGGGCACGGTAGCACGGTCGGGCTGCTCCGACGTCGGGACGGCAACATGAACAGCAGCGAGGCTGCTCCGGTGGGCTCAGCAGGCGGCTGCTTCAACGGCGACGACGTTGGCACTGGCGAGTGTCTTCGGTGTGGCTCTGGCAAGGGCGACGACGGCGAAGCGGGGTGGTACACGGCGGGGCAGTGACTGATCAGCACCGTCTGGCACAGTAGGGGCAGCGCACGGCGGACTGAGGCGGATGACAGCTTCGGAGATGATGGACAGCCTCCCGGCTCGGTGAGGACGTCCGGCAGGCGGCCAGAGTGGCAGGAGGCGCTGTGGCGGTGCGGCTGCAGCTTCGGGGCAGCAACGGGCGAAGGCAGTGGCTTCGTTAAGCTCCGGCGTGGCTGTTCCGCCGAAGCAGCAGCGGCGGGGTGGCTTCGGTGAGAGGCAGCAAGGCGCGGCAGGGCTGCGGGATGCAGCGGCCTGATCGGAACAGGCACGGCAGCTTCGGTGCGACGGCGATCCTCGGGCGACGCGGTGAGGCCGGCGGCGAGCGGCGCGGCAACCTTCTCTTTCCCCTCCTCTCACTGTCGCACGTGTCCTCTAAAAAACTAATCTGAGAATTACGTTCTCCTCCCAAAATTCTGACCTAAAACATATTTATATAATCCTAAACTTGGTCAATTAGATGGGCTCTATAATCCTAATGGGCTTAGGCTTGGGCTTAGGCTCATATTAACATTAAATGGGCTGAATTAACTTAGGCTTTTCTTTAATTAAACACAATAGATTAAATTAATCCCAAATTAAAACAACTAAGCTCGTTCGTCTTGAAATTCCCGGCCTTTGTATTCCGAGCGAACCGAGTTTTGTTTGATGAATCTTAAACTCGTTCTCCATCACCGGTCAGATGCAATACTGCAATTAAATTAACGTGAACCTAAACTATATGTTATGCAATTTAAATATTTTTGTTTAGGGGTTAAAAATTAATCCCTAATTTTCTATGCAAATTACTCTAAATGTTCGGCAAAATTTAGGTGTCAACAAGCTTTAATCTGAAAAGGAGGTTGAGTTGCTACATGCGGGGTTGTGGTGCAGTAGTAGTCGCCACTTCTTGAGTTGCTGCACTAGTGGAGTCACTCATTTCCCTCCGTAATTCGTTGCTTGGTCGGAGTAGACTGAACTAGTTGAAGAGATGGTCGAGGCGTGGTGGGGGTGCATTGTGGTGGTGGATGAGTTAGAGGTGAGCCATGAGAGCAGACAAGAGAAAGATTGAGAGGCTTGGAGAGATGTTAATGAGCCCATATTCGGGCTCCATCTTGATGATCTATCCGGTTTTTACCATGCCTCCCCAACAAAGTATATTAACAAAATTGAAATACAAAGTGTAGGTTTTAAAAGTTGATGATGTCAGTTATTGTTAGTTTAGAAATTGAGAATAATTTTTAAAATTGGATTGGAGTGTTTTGTGTTAGAAAATTTTTGATGTCTTACATGATATCAGAGCAAGAGGTCATAAGTTTAAATCTTTCTTAACCCTATAGTGTGAGAGGGAGTGATAGAATATTTAAATGTTAAACCACGCTTTCATCTAAGAGGTTAAGTTTTTAAAACAATTGGAGCGGTCTCACAAAATGTCACAGATATTGCAGATATTAGATGCCTAATACCAATACTAAAACTAATAATAGATTATCAACTTACATTGGAGCATAATACTAATACTATATAACTATTCGATGCCCTATCATAAACTATTGAGATACATTAAATTATTAATTTTGATCCTTTCAAGCCAACTTTTCAGTCTATTATACATTAAAAACTCACACTAGTGTGTATTAATATTGTTGATCAAACAAGGAAAAGCCTTACACTAAATTAGTTTAAACAAGTATTTGATGTTATGAAGAATCAAGATTCATTGGTGATAAGAGTTTGAAATGTGAATAAAGAAAATGGTTAGGTGCTTGTCAAGAGCGCTGGGTGGAGAGAAGAGACTCGGTGGAACACTAAAGACATATGTGAAATGCAAGTAGTGTTTGATAAAGTGTATTGTAAAAACACATTATGAAGCAATTTTGATTTAAATGTAGTTTGGTAAAAACTACATTTTGCAAAGGGCTTGTGCTATTTTTTTTTAAATCTCAACTGCGGAACACAGCCACCAGCGGCCAGATCTAGCCACTAGCAAGCCTCGTGTCACCCTACCTTAGGCGGCGACACCTGAGGTCACCCTTCCTAAGCAACGCTCCTGGGTTCCCGCAACCTTAAGCAGCGTCGCCTAGGTTCCCGCGACCCAAGCGACGTTACCTGAGGTCAAGCAACCTCAGGGATTGCTTGGGGTCTTGTGACCCTAGCCAACGATTGCTTGGGTCACACCACCCAGGCGACGTATGAAGTTGTGCGACCACAGGCGGCGATCTCTAGCCTCTCATAACCCTCGGAAGATGGTCACCAGCCTCAGCCCAACTACTCTATGCAAATCGTGGGGAAGATGATTAGTGAATAGTGCCTAGACTTGCATTTCGCAAATTCTACTTTTCAAAAGATCTTTAGACTTACCTTGAGCTAAATGCCTTTAGAGGCCTTTGGAAATGCAATTGGATGCCCCCGAAGTCTTTCGAAAAATTAGCTAAACGCCATTTGCATTTGCTCAAGTGACTTTAGGGCCCTAAAACCCATTGCAAATGTTGAACCAAATGCATCCTATGTGGTTCAGATTAGAGTTTACATTGGGTGAGTTTAAAAACTTGACAAGGGTTTAATAATTAATGCTAAATGCGATTCAGGGTGTTTTAAGATCCATGTGTGATGTTGTTATTAGGCAAAAGAAGTCTCATGTCGCAAATGTGATACAAAATTGGAGCAATCAATATTGGCTTGTGACACATTGACTTTAAGTGTGAGTTTGTCTAGGAAAACATGTTGAGGGCTCATATTTGGGCTCATCTTGATGATCTATAGAGCTTTTACTATGCCTCCCCAACAAAGTATATTCAAAAAATTTAAAATACAAAGTGTAGGTTTCAAACGTTGATGATCGCAGTCATTATTAGAGTGGAAATCGAGAATGATTTTTGAAATTGGATCAAAATATTTTGGAAAATTATCAAAAAAGTCCTAAACCTATTATAATTGTACTAATTTAGTAATAAATCTTTTTTTTATCAATTCAGTTCTAAACCTTTTTCATTTATGCCAATTCAATTCATCTGACCAATTTTGGCCAACCGATACTGATGTGGATGCTAGCCATCCAATCAACATTGACGTGGCAATTTCTAAATATTTTTTATATTTTCTTTTTCCTTTTCTTTTTCCGTTTCTTTTTCTTTCCCTCAGTGACTGCGAGGCTTGGGGGCTACGAGCGAAGGCAGCCTCACCTACGGCTAGTGAGGCCATGGCCATCTTCTCCAGCAGCCGACGAGGCCGATTTCACATGCAATCAACGAGGCTAGCCTTGCCTTAATCTGGGTAAGGCAGCCTCTCCCGTGGCCCCCAGGCCCCGAGCAAGGGCCGTGACCCTCACTAACGAGTAACGAGGGCTTCACAACCATTGCCCCTCACCGGTCATTGTGGGAAATTGAGAAAGATTTTTGAAATTGGATCAAAACATTTTGGGAAATTACCAAAAAAGTCATAAACCTATTGCAATTATATCAATTTAATCGAAAACATTTTCTTTTTCCAATTCAGTCATAAACATTTTGCATTTGTATCAATTTAGTCCATCCGACCAATTTTGGCTAGCCGAAGCTAACATGGATACTGGCCGTCCGGCCAACGCTGACATAGCAATTTCTAAATAGTTTTTCCTTTTCATTTTTCTTTTCTTCCTTCTTTTTTTCTTCCACAATGACCAGCGAGGCTTGGGGGCTGTGAACAAAGGCAGCCTTGCCCGTAGATGCCGAGGCCATGGCCGCCTTTGCCCTCGGCCGACGAGACCCTAGCAATGCATGCAAGGCCGATTTTGCTCGTGGCCGACGAGCCTATGGTGGGCTAGCCTTACTTAGATCTAGGTGAGGCGGCCTCACCCGAGGTCCCCACGCCATGAGCGAGGGCCGTAGCCCTCACTAGCAGCTGACGAGGGCTTCGCAACCCTCACCCCTCGTCGGCCACTATAGGGAAAAAAGAAGAAAAGAAGGAAGAAAAGAAAAAAGAAAAAGAAAAAAAAGTAGCAAAAAATTTGATAAAATGAAAAATAAAATTATTTAAAAATTATCACATTAGTGTCGGCCAGCATCCACGTTAGAGATGGTCGGTCAAAATTGCCCGAATGGACTCAATAGGCACAAATGTAAAAAATTTAAAATTGAATTGATAAAAAAAGATTTAATACTGAATTGGTATAATTGAATAGATTTAGCACTTTTCTATTAGAAAAGTTGGTGACGATGAACATATCATATGTAGAAAAATCTTTTATTTTTGTTTTTGAAGAGACAGAGAGAGAGAGAGCGAGAGATGCTGAAGGAAGGCAGTAGCACAAACAATTTGACTTTGACTATTTGAGTGCGTCTTGCCCCAAGACTATTTGAGTCGGTCTTACGTGTGCCCCGAGAGCGAGGGAACATGTGACGGTTGATAGAGTAGACCAAGAAGTCAAGCACGTTTTCTGTTTGAATAGTAAAATAATGACAAATTTGTCATATGCAGAAAAATCTTTTCTTTTTCTTTTTTTGATGTAGAGGGAGAGAGAGACTTTCATGAAGTAGATGACGTCTAATTCTATGCCGATTGATCCTTCCAAGCCAACTTTTTCAGTCAATTCTACTATAAAAACTCACACTAGAATCACTTCACTGTGCGTATTAATATTGTTGATCAGATAAGCAAAAGGCCATACTAAATTAGTTGATGACATGTAATTGAAGTTATGAAGAATCAAGATTCATTGGTGATAAAAGTTTGGAATCGACAATAATCTAATTCATGAGCGTGAGTCCAATATGTCCCACACAAGTGAAATAATTGCCGCATTGACAACGTTGTACTCCGGATCTCTGACGAGAAGCGACAATTGGGTACGGAATCGGGGTGCGCGCCGTAAAAATCAAAATGCGCCATGGATATACAACTCTCCACCACCTTTCCGATGGCTGAGTTCATGCTGAAAACTATCTAGCCTGATTTGAATAATTTCCTTTGCTGGGTTCTCTTTGGGTACACTCGAGATTTCAATAGTAGAGGCCAGGTAAAGGACACATAGTAGTGCAAGAATCAAACAGCTTGCCTGGCCCTCCATATTCTGTGAATCTTGGTTACTTTTGTCTATTGCTTTGCTTGTTGATTCCCGACTACTTATACATTGTTTCCAGCTCTAAGCATTGGAAAAATTTGGAAGTTTCCAAGGGCAATGTGCACAAATTGCCTTGATTCATGCGAAAGTAGTAGTCCTACTTTAAGATGAGACCGGTAGATTCACGGGAAGATTCATAGATGTGGAAATAGATTGCCTTTTTTCCCTGGCAAATATTGAATGCTTCGCAATCAGCCAAAAAAGGAATCAATTCATTGGAAAATTCGTAGCAATCCACTCGGTTTCATGTCTATAGTCACGTGGAATCAAAGTAAACAGCCGTAGGAGAAATGAATATGCCTCCCCACTTCCAATTCGACACAATGCTAAGGTCATCGCATGTGCATGGCACATGTGATTTTCTGCCACATTATATGTTCAATGGGCTTGGATTAACTTTGTACTCTTACGGGTTTAGTTCAGATAATTAAAATAGGCTCATATCTCTCCTTGCTTTGGTCAGTTTACTTACAATGCAGTTTATGTTGGCTTATGACAATGCTCCTAATATGCAAATGTAAATTAATAATATTTTTGTTTAGGGGTCCAGTTCAATCCCCAATTTCTATGCAATGAAAAATGAATGACTAAATGGGCTGTCAAAATTTAGGTATCAACATAGGTTCTATACCTAAAACATGAAATCTGTGAGTGGGTTCCTGGTTTTTGGAACCAGGAACCATACTCATCAACCCTAGAACCGGCCTTCTCTTTTCCGGCAAAGAATCACAAAGAGCAAGCAGCCTCGGAAGACTCGGTAGCTTCTTTCCATAGTTCCCTTTTGCAGATCTAACATCAAAGCAACACTCAACCTTCTGAGAAAGCTGAGACATTCATGAAAACGGATACAAAAAGCAAAACACTCGAACCTAAACATCAAGAAGTGGAAAAAAGACTCAGCGTCTTTATTATATCCTTCGAAACTTTAAAAAGATAGCAAAAAGGAAGAAACCATCTCAGACCACGCCTTTCAAGAATTACCCCCAAAAAGAAAAGAGAAAACATGAAAAGAAACGGGAAAAAAAGGCTAAAAAGGATCCAAATATGGAGAATCTGAAATGACTCAATAGAGTTCGTGAGAGAGAGAGAGAGAGAGTGAGAGAGAGAGAGAGGCTACACAAGATAATTTGTTGTTCAATATCTAGAAATACAACAGAACTCTCACAACTTTTTTTCAAAATGGAGAAGAGCGACCTTGCATCGCAAAGCACAGAAACCTTGAGAAATGAGAGTGAGTGAGAGAAGCCAAAGTGAAAACTGCCATTTTTTTCTCTCTCTCTCACGAACTCTATTGAGTCATTTCAGATTCTCCAGATTTTGGTTGTTTTTAGCCTTTTTTTGCGTTTCTTTTCATGTTTTCGTTTTTCTTTTTGGGGGTGGTTCTTGAAGGGTATGGTCTGAGATGGTTTCTTGCTTTTTGCAGTCTTCTTGAAATTTCAAAGGACAAAAAGATGCCGAGTTTTTTTTTTTTACCGAAAAAAAAAAGATGCCGAGTTTTTTTTTCCTCTTTTTTATGTTTAAGTTTGAGTGTTTTGCTTGTTGTTTCTATTTCTGTGAATGTCTCGGCTTTCTCGGAAAGGTTGAGTGTTGCTTTGATGTTAGATCTGCAAAAGGGAACCATGGAAAACAGCTACTGAGTCTTTGTGGCTCCTTGCTCTTTGGAAAGGCCAGTTCTAGGGTCTAATTAGTACGGTTCCAGTTCCAAAAACCTGAAATCCACTTTGACAGATTTCATGTTACAGGTCTAGAATTTACTATTGACCTAAATTTTTATGACCCATTTATTTATTCTTTACCCAAAAAATTGGGGATCGACCTCGATCTCTAAATAAAAATATTATTAATTTACATGTACATATTAGAGGAATTGTATAAGCCCACATAAACTGCATTGTAATTGGATTGACTTAAGCAAGGGGGATCCAAGCCTAATTTAATTATCTGAACTAAGCTCGCAGGAGCACAAAATTTAGCCAAGCCCATTGAACATCTAATATGACTGAAGATCACATGTGCCATGCATATGCCATGTCCTAAACTAGGACATATTAGGTTCTTGTGTCAAATTAGAAGTGGCGAGGCATATTCATTTCTCCTACAATTATTTACTTTGATGCCACCTGACAATAGACGCGGAACAGAGTGGAACGCTACGAATTTTCCAATGAATTGATTCCATTTTTGACTGATTGTAACGAGGAGGAAAAACGCATTCAATATTTGCAAAGAAAAAAGGCAATTTATTTCCACATTACGAATCTTTCAGTGAATTTACCGGTCTTATCTTAACGTAGGACTACTACTTTCATATGAATTAAGTCAATTTGTGCACATTGCAGAGTCAATGTGGGAAAAAGACAACAAATCTTCACATCCTACGACTTTTCCTAAGAATGTACCATTTTTAATTGGATTAATACCACGAAAAAATCCCAAACTAATTTTTTGACTACCAAAAACCTCAAACTGATATACTCGTGATAAATTTACTCTCGGTTTATTTCCGTTAAATTTTACGGTCAATTTGCTTTGTTAAATGACACACGGTGGTTAACTGATGTACCAATTTTATATTTTATCATCCGTTTGTCACAGGTGTACCAATTGTGATTTTTTATACTATTCATCCAATTTAACGGAAACTAACGAAGGGTAAATTTGTTAAAAATATATCAATTTGGGGTTTTTAGTTGTTAAAAAATTAGTTTTGGATAAATTTATTTTAGGTGTACCAGTTTTAGGGTTTTTTATGGTAAAAAAATTAGTTTAGGAAAAAATTATCATAGGTGTACCACTTTGAGATTTTTCGTGGTGTTAACCCTTTTTAATTTAGCATAGAACTACTGTAAAGAATTCGTCAATTTGTTGAATGATCAAATCCTAAGAAACCTCCATACGCGTTTTTCCAATGCTTAGAGCTGGAAACGATGTATAAGTAGCCATCAATAAGCGAAGCAATAGACAAAAGTAACCAAGATACACAGAATATGGAGGGCCAGAGAAGTTGCTTGATTCTTGCACTATTATGTTTCCTTCACCTGGCCTCTACTATTGAATCCCTCAGTGTACCCAAAGAAAACCCAGCAAAGGAAATGATTCAAGTCGGGCTAGTTTTCAGCATGAACTCAACCATCGAGAAGGTGGTGGAGAGTTGTATATCCATGGCGTGCTCTGATTTCTATGGCGTGCTCTCATTTCTATGGCGTGCACCCTGATTACCGTACTCAATTGTCGCTTCTCGTCAGAGATCCAAAGGATGACATTGTTGATATAGCATTGGCAGGTAAATACATATAGCTATGTTGCTTGTGTGGGACATATTGGACTCGCAATCATGAATTAGATTATTCACAATTTCAAACTCTTATCTGTTGAGAAAAACTTCTAATGGATTTTGAAGCTGACAAAACTCTCTATGTTTATCTTGTGAATCTGACATGCATTCTATCTCAGGTTAATATATTCTGAAAGTTCAGAAGGAAATATTAGACTTTAAAAGTTTAGACTTAAAACTAACAATTCAGACTTAGATATAAGATCTTCAGACATTACCATAAAAGTCATTCAGAATCTAATTATGAAATATTCAGATTTTACTGAAGACCTACACTGACTTAGGTCCTGAATTAGAAATTATTCGTACGTAGTAATTATGCAGATGCAAGCGCTGAAGTTTTTCAGACACAGAAGTAAAACTCATTTAGAAGGAATCACAACAGCTAGTGATCTGGCATGGATTTCACAAAAGGAAAGTTTTGATTGACTCAATCTCAATCTAATTGATTGACAATCAAACATTATGATAAGTATGCATTACAACGGATATAGCTCTATTTATGAAAACTAAGATTCTGATTGTATAGGCGAACAAAATTAGCGGGATTCAGATTTTGTCAACCAACGACTACTCAATCCATTCTATACAAATCTGTCCAAGATGAAAATTGGAAGATAATCTTCTGAAGACTGTCCAACGACTAGTTTAGAAGTGGAGGAGTGTAAAAGGAGATCTACGAGGAGTGGAAGGGACTACGAAATCGAGAGTCAATAAGTCCAAAGTCTGAGCATACTCCGATCCTTTCTCTTGTCTTTCTTGAGCCAAACATTAAGATCTTACGGGACACTTTGTAAGAGTAATTGTGTGAGATAGAGAGTCCTATCATACACAAGAATGCTGTCACTCAGAATTTATAATTCCTCTTGATTACATAGTGAAATCTAACCAATAGACTATCAGCATAAAAGAGTGGACGTAGGCTTGCTATAAGTTGAATCAATATAAACTTGTGTGCAGTTTTTCTATCTCTTATGTCTTACTTTACATACTACATATCAAGAGCATAGTCTATATAAACTGTTTTGAATTTGAATATTATTCAGACTCAACTGTGATCATTCATTTCCGCTTAAATTGATAAAAATTATTTAAGATCACCTATTCACCCCCCCTCTAGGTGATTCTTGCAAGCTACATCAATTGGTATCAGAGCAGGTTGATCGTGCATTGAAGTGTTTTACTTCTAAGCTAATGATCTATATGGCTAGCTTAAGTGCTCCAGGTCTCATTGAAGGACAAAGCAATAACATACCACCATATTTCGATGGCAAGGAATATAGTATCTGGAAGAATAAGATGAAGGTATTCATAAAGTCAATTGATCACATGCAATGTGATGTCATCATCAAAGGAGTTAGACCAAGACCTTCTGACTCAAAAGAAATGTGACATTCCGAATTTCGACCCATCTTTGGGATTTATAAAACGCGTGATTTGTCAGTGTGCTTATAGTAAAATCTCGCCCGGGAACTGATCACTCCCGGTTATCGTTTTAAATTAGAGATTTCGCTAGAATCGCACTCGATCAAATTTGACCGTTTTTCAGACTCCGAACTTGGCAGTCGATTTCCGGGAGTTTCGAGACAAATTAAATTGGACGGTGTCGATATTATTGTGGCCAGCGTCGAGATTATCAGAAATAGTGAGAAAGTGAAATTTTGGACCGGGTGCGGATTTGGACTGGTAGACCTCCCTCGTAGTGTGTTTTGAGTTATTTTATTTTGGCCATTTTCCTATAATATTATTTAGGGTTATTATGGACCGTTAGATCGTTTTGGGGTTTGAACCGTGTCCGTTGGATCGCGATTATTAAGTTTGACTTGTGCCCCCCCCTCTCTCTCTCTCTCTCTCTCTCTCTATCTCTCTCTCTCTCTGCGCGCGCCCCATTTGCCGCGCACGTTTCCCCCCCTACATGCATGTCAGACCTCTCCCCTTCCCCATGCAAAAAGGCCACTCTCTCTCCTCTCCCTCTCTCTTCCTTCTCTCTCTTTCTCTCCTTCTCCTTCCTTTCCCTCGCCCTTGCCCGAATGGTTCGGCTTCAGTCTTGCCCGCCGACTGCCACCACTGCTGGCCGCCCGTCGTCCGCCTCACGCCGACGCCGCCGGCCAGCTGCCGCCGTCCCGACGGCTGCCCCAGTCATCCGGCCGCTCTCCCTTCCTCCCCCGACTCCCGTCCACCTCCGCAGCACCTCCGCCCCTTCGCAGCCGTCGCTCGGCCACCCACAGCCTCCGCCTGACGCCGCTCCTTCAGCCACCGACGTCGCCGCCAGCTCGCCGGGCCCAGCCCAACCCTGCCGACCGCCGTCTGTAGTCCCACCCACCGTCACCGCCGCGCCCTAGTGCAGCTCGCCCACCCAACGCCACTGCCGCCCGAGCTCAGCGCATCGCTCGCCACCACCATCGTCGCCACCCCAGCCTTCCCGCTTCGCCCTGGCCCGCCCTCGTCGGCTTGTCGCCACCCATCAGCTGCTCGCCCGTCGCCCGCACGCCTGCAACTCGCCGCCGCGAGTCTCCTCTAGCCGCTGCCGCTGCTTCTCCTTCTCCTTCTTCTTCCCCGACGCCGCACCGCTACCTTTGTTTCCTCCTTGCTGCTCGCCGCCCGCCGTGCGCCGCCGCTCGCTCGACCAGCCACCCGCCAGCCACCGCCTCCCCCCTCCTCGGCCGACCGTCCTCTTCCCCCTTCATGCAAACAGCAGCTCGTCGCCGCGCCCGCCATGGCCGAGATGCCGCCGGCCAGCTCGTCCGGCCACTTGGCCAGCGCCGCCGCCCAGCCAGTCGCCGCCGGTCACCGCCCCGACCAGCCGGCCGGCCGGCCAGCCAGCCGGGCCGTAGCCGAGTAGCCTAGGCTAGCCCCGGGCCGTGGCCGAGCAGCCCAGGCCGTGGCCAAGCTCGCCCGGCCGTGGCCGTGCCGTAGCCGAGCGTCTCGGGCCATGCCCATCGCCGTGCCCGTCGACCGGGCGCATCGCCCGTCCAGCCGGCCCGTTGCCCGGCGCGTTGCCCGTCCAACCAGGCGCGTCGCCCGTCCACGCCCGTGCCCGCGCCCGCGCCCGCGCGCCAGGCACGCCGACCGGCCATTGTGCCCGCGGTGGCCGGCCACCGCGCCCGTGTGGCCTGCGCCCGCGCCTAGTTGGTACTGTTCACCCGGGCTATTTTGGGCCCGAGTCGATTTTCCCCGGGCCAAAATTTGGTAAGTGACTTCCTAAACCCTACCTAGTACATTGGGTATTATTAGACTTGTCTAGAGTTCGATTAGTATCGGTTTAGGGATTAAAAGTGGATTCGGGTTAATATTCGTATGTGTGTGATTGTTATATTAAATTGCGATATTTGTTGGGCTTAATTTAGTAGCTAATTAAGGAGGCTAAATGACCGTATTGTTGTGGGTTAGAACGGCTGGGGCGGGTTTTAATTTAATTATATTACGTTATAGTTATGTTATCTGAATTGGGTTAGATAATATGTTTGAATTGGATGATGGTATGTGGCCAACTTAGATGGTTTTGAGTGCATAGTAGTGGCTAATATTGGTGGATCAGTGATTGGCTTGTTGTGGCATTCGCGGGTGAATTTGATGTTCGTATGTGGCGGATTAATTGTCGAGTCGTGGGTTGGTGTGGCTTGTCGTGAATTGAATTGAATTGTGATCATGGATTGCTTGGTGTGACTGGCGTGAAATTGACTGAATTGAATGGCGTGTGCTTGCCTGTCGATTTGAAGCCCGGATCGATCGGAGGGCTACGGACTTGGGACGTGTTGACGGCGGTCCGTGTGAAGGCATGACTGGCCGAGGTGCCAAATGGATGCGGGCTTGAGACGTGCTGACGGTGGCCCGTTAGAGGTGTGATAGACCGGGACGTGTTTACGTCGGTCATTGGAACGATTGATTGTGTGGCTTGGGACGTGTTGACGGCGGCCACTGGTATGGTATGATTGGTATGGCTTGGGACGTGTTGACGGCGGCCATTGGTTTGATTGATTGTGCGGCTGGTGAGCCCGTGAGAGGAAAGTTGGTTGGACGCGTGCATGCGACTGGAGTGTGTTTGAAATGGCTGTTGAGTGTGACTGAATTGGCTGGTTGAGCGTGTGATTGGATTGGCTGGTTGAGCGTGTGATTGGATCGGCTGGTTGAGCGTGTGATTGGATTGGCTGGTTGAATGTGTGGTCTAATTAGTAAGGTGAATTGCGTGCAAGTGTGGTTGGCGTTTGAGCAATTGCGATGTACTATTTAGTTACTATTATTGCATTATCATGATATGACTAACGTGCAGTGTTGGCATGGGCTTGATGACGAGGTAAGTTCAATAATGCGAATTATATATCTTTTGGGGTAGATTACATGTACGACTTGTCTGGGTACGCATTGGCCTACGTGGGGTATAGGGGGTTGCTTATTGAGACTCGTTCTCACGGTTATTATATAACCATTTCAGATTCGCAATCATGAGGGATTGAAGACGCTTCAAGGGTATCTCGGAGATCGAAGACGAGTCAAGTACTCGGTGTTTTGAGTCCCCCTTTTTGTAGAGGAGTTAAGTTTGCGAACCATTGCCTTTGAGGAATGTGGTTCTGTTGTTGTGGCCTAGCTTAGGGAATTGTCTTTTGTGGACGTCGTATGTATCTATCAAGTATAGGAAAGTACAGTTATTCGTTTATTGCTATTGATACCCCTTGTCATTATTAATTGTCCGGGTTATTTCTATTTGCTTCCGCGCGTGTTAAATCTCTGACGTTTGGGTTGGGACGGTGACGTGCCTGGGACGTCGCGTTCAATGTTCGACCATCGAGGGGTGTCGCGAGCCCGTTAGGGTTCGGGGCGTGACATCCCAGTTGATTTGGTATCAGAGCAAGGCTAGCTCGAACCAAGATGGTCGAAACTTGGAGTGATAAGGAGCGATGACTTTGGGGTAGTCAGCTAGGAAGACTTATTGGCCATGCGTTACCCAGATTGTTTGATTGTGATTGCTGAGTGACGTATGCAATATCATGTGAAATGCAGGTGCGTCAGGACTTGAGGTTAGTGCACGTTCCCTGTTTCTTTGTGATTGAGTGACGTTGTGATTGACTGCCTGCTTAGTGAATTGTTGTGATTCACTGCCTAGGGTTTTAGACTGGTATAGTTGGCCTAGGTCTTTAATTCTCGGGGGGAATTATAGCAGGTAAGTGGGTAGTGTGAACCCTGTGAGTATGAGTAGCCAAGGATGAGGTTGAGGTCGAGGTCGTGTAGGTCCACAAGTTAGAGTTGTGGGGGATTCCAGATGGGACAAGATTTGAGGGCATTCGAGAAAGTTGGAATTTTAAGGGGAAGACAAACTGAGGAGCGAAATGCTATTATTGCTACCAATGCTGAGACCACTGTTGTTGTCGTCAATGGAAATAACGAGAATTATAGGTATAATGGAAATGTTGGGAATCAAGGTCAAGGGTAAGCTAATGCAGTCAGACAGATGCGTCAGTTGGTTGGAAAATTTTTGAAAGTTAAACTTGCAAGGTTCGATGGGAAAAGGTGACCCTGAGGCTATGTTACTTTGGACAGAGGACTTAAAAACAGAAGGCTTTTGAGGTATTCGGGTGCACTGGTGAGGAGAAAGTGACCCTGGCTATTTATCAACCCTAAGGAAATGCAAAGGATTGGTAAGAAGGTCCCCGAAGTAGGATATTTCAAAAGGCATTTTTCCAAACTGGGGTGTCGTTATCGAGGCCTTCAATGGGAGGTACTTTCAGAGAGTGCGCGAGAACTGAAAATGGCAGAGTTTCTTCGGCTTCGCTAAAATTGAATGTCAGTTGATCAGTACGAGGTCGAGTTTGTAAGATTGTCTAAGTACGCACCAAGGATAGTCAATGATCGGGTGGAGAGGACAAAGAGGCTCCAGGATGGACCGAAACCGAATCTCCGTAGTCAGTTGATGCTAATGAACTTAAGGGATTGTAATGAGCCGTATGACAAGGCTTAAACGGTTGGAAGGGATATGACCGAGAAGGTTACTGTATTTGAATCGCGGTACACGCTGGTTAGGGACAATAGGAACTTTGGAAAGAAGCCTATGATAGAGAATCAGAAAATTGTCCCTTTAGTAAGAACGAACCTTTGGAAAGCTGAATTACTACTCCAACACCGCATGTCGGTCTTGTGGAAAGAGGCACATGAATGGCCTTCGCCAGGTGAACTTGGGGAGTATCTTGGATGTGACCAACATGATCATTAAGTGAGAAACTGCTCGAACCGATAAGCTAGACCATTAATATGGCGACAGCCATCGCAAGTAGGACGTTAAGCGGGAGCTGCCCCATGGAATAACTAGATTAACCGCAGGCTCAAGGAAAGATGTACGAGGTGGTTGGGAAGGAATCCGAGGAATTGTCTTGAAAGTCTAGGTGCGTTATGAAATAGTACTGGGTACAGTAGGAGATGATTTTGAAGTTACCGCCCGAGTGGTCATGTAAGCCTTAAACTCAATTCTATAAGGAATCGGCGCAATCGGTTTAGGGATTTATGGATTACTGGTGACAATTGTGGACGAGTTGGGAAGGATGAGCGTTGCTTAGGAATTACAGATTTTGTAAAGAACCGATGTGAGTTGTTTTGGGAGACTGTTGGATTGAAATTGGATGGATTGAACGTTATCTTCGAGGTGTAAAAAGATAATTAATTTGTGGCCGATTAGTTGGTTGAGGAATCAAGGCTAAAGGACATAGCCGAGGTGTGTAATCTTCCCGATGTCTTTCCTCAGGAATTGCCGGGATTGCCACCTGTTAGGAGAGTCGAGGTTGTGGTTGAGTTGGCCTAGGGACAAAACCGACCTTGGGAACGCTCTACAAGATGTCACTGTCGGAATTGAAGGAATCGTAGGTCCAAGTGCGGGAGTTATTGATTGAAGGTTTATTCGTCTGAGTGGGTCTTCATGGGGAGCGCCAGATTTATTCGTAAGGAAAAAGGATAGATCATTGAGATTGTGCATTGACTACAGATAGTTGAATCAGGTGACTATTAAGGTTAAACGCCAGTTGCCAAGGGTAAATGACCGGTTCGACCAATTACAAGGGGCATCAATATTTTGTAAGATCGACTTAAGGACGGGCTATCACCAATTGAGGATTAGGAAGGAAGACGTGTCGAAGTCGGCATTTAGGACGAAGTTTGGACACTATGAGTTTACGGTGGTGCTGTTTGGACTGACGAACGCCCCTGCAACCTTTTTGAAATTTAATGAGTCGGGTATTCAAGGAAATTTCGGATCAGTTTGTGAGCGTGTTGGTAGAGGATATTTTGGTGTATTCGGGGAGTTCCGCCGAACACGAGGTACATTTAGAAAAGGTTCTACGGACCCTAAGGGAACATGCACTCTATGCTAAGTTCAGCAAATGTGAATTCTGGCTTCACCGAGTAGCGTTCTTAAGACATGTGGTATATGGTGAAGGGATCGCAGTAGATCCGGTAAGGAATGAAGCCGTCGTGATTTGGCCAAGGTCGATAACGGTAATCGAAGTTCAGAGCTTCTTGGATCTGGTAGGTTAGTACAGACATTTCGTGGAAAGGTTTTAGTGTTAGCAACACCGCGGACGCGGTTGCTAGAGAGGGAAACGAAATTTGAATGGACGGATGAGTACAAAAAGGAGTTTTCAGGATTAAAATAGAGCTTGACGATCACGCCAGTGTTGATGGTCCCGTCAGGTCTGGGAGGATATGAAATTTTCAGTGGCGGATCGTTAAGGGGATTGGGATGAGTGCTAATGCAACACGGGAAGTAGTGGTATACACATCGTGTCAATTGGGCCACATAAGCTAAATTAACCAATGCATGATTTGGAATTAGCCACAGTTATTGTCGCTCTTAAGATTTGGAGGCATTACCTGTGTGGGGAGGAAATTCAGATTTATACGGACCATCGAAGTCTAAAGTACTTGCTCTCCCAAAGGGAACTAAACTTGAGACATCGACATTGGATGGAATTCCTTTAGGACTACGATTGCGATATTGTATATCACCCTGGGAAGGCTAATAAGGTAGCGGATGCAATGAGGCGGAAATCGAGCATCGCACATATGATAGTTAAGGAATGAACTCTGTTGGAGGGAGTTCGAGATTCGGGATTTAAGTTTGAAGTAAGTCATGTTTCAAGTCTACATGCCGTATTGAGAATTAAACCGGAGATCCAAAATAAGATTGAGGCTTTACAGTCGACGGACCCAGAGATTCAAAGATTCTGAGTATGAACGTTACAAGGAGGAGTTTCAGTCTAAAGTGCATCGTAGCAATTATAGTGTTCAACCGGATAGTACGAGAATGTGTCAGAACTTACGGCGGCACTATTGGTGGAACGGCATGAAAGTGGACGTGGCCAAGCATGTGGCTAAGTGTTTAACATGCCAACAAGTGAAGGCGCAACATTGCAAGCCGGGTGGAATGTTGCAGCCATTGGGAATTCTCGAGGGGAAATGGGAACACATCACGATGGATTTTGTAATGGGATTACCAAGAAGCCAGAGGGGACACAACTCCATTTGGGTGATAGTAGTTAGATTGACCACGTCAGCGCATTTCCTGATGGTGCGAAAAGACTTCGAGTTAGAAAGGCTGGCAGAGTTATATATGTGCGACGGACTGCTCGTCTTCATAGAGTACTGGTATCAATCACTTCGGACTATGGTCCCCGGTTTACCGCGAATTTTTGGAAGATATGTTGAGAGCGTGTGTGTTAGACTTTCAGGGTAAGTGGGAAGAACAGTAGCATTTGATGGAATTTGCTTACAACGACAATTTTCAACAAAGTATCGGGATGGCACTGTTTGATGCACTATACGGCAGAGCGTGCAGAACACCGTTATGCTGGGATGAAGTGGGGGAAAGAAATATAACAGGTCCAGAGTTAGTTTATCAATCGGTGGAAACAGTAAAGGTTATCCGGGAAAGGTTGAGAACAGCCCAGAGTCGTCAAAAAAAAAGGTTACTTGGACCGAAGGTGTAGACCGTTGGAGTTTCAGGTGGGCGACCATGTATTTTTCAAGATCTCACCAATGAGAGGGCTGTCTCGGTTTGGCAAGAAAGGAAAGTTGAGTCCAAGGTTCATAGGCCCATTTGAGATTTTTGGAAAGGATTGAAACGTTAGCATGTCGCCTAGCCTTACCAGCGAATTTGTCACAAGTTCACAACGTCTTCCACGTGTCGATGTTGAGGAAATACGAACCGGATCCAACCCACGTGCAAAATCATGAGGTAATGGATGTGGACGATAGGGTGTCGTACGTAGAGAAGCCAGTTCGAATCGAGGACAGGAAAGAACAGGTTTGAGGAGCAAGACGAGTTTGTTGGTCAAGGTTGTCTGGGAACATCACGGGACGGAAGGTGCCACATGGGAAAGCGAGGAGTTGATGCGATACCAATACCTCTCATTTGTTTGGATAGTTGGATTGGATTGTAAATTTCGAGGACGAAATTTTTGTAAGGGGGGAAGAGTTGTGACATTCCGAATTTCGACCCATCTTTGGGATTTATAAAACGCGTGATTTGTCAGTGTGCTTATAGTAAAATCTCGCCCGGGAACTGATCACTCCCGGTTATCGTTTTAAATTAGAGATTTCGCTAGAATCGCACTCGATCAAATTTGACCGTTTTTCAGACTCCGAACTTGGCAGTCGATTTCCGGGAGTTTCGAGACAAATTAAATTGGACGGTGTCGATATTATTGTGGCCAGCGTCGAGATTATCAGAAATAGTGAGAAAGTGAAATTTTGGACCGGGTGCGGATTTGGACTGGTAGACCTCCCTCGTAGTGTGTTTTGAGTTATTTTATTTTGGCCATTTTCCTATAATATTATTTAGGGTTATTATGGACCGTTAGATCGTTTTGGGGTTTGAACCGTGTCCGTTGGATCGCGATTATTAAGTTTGACTTGTGCCCCCCCCTCTCTCTCTCTCTCTCTCTCTCTCTATCTCTCTCTCTCTCTGCGCGCGCCCCATTTGCCGCGCACGTTTCCCCCCCTACATGCATGTCAGACCTCTCCCCTTCCCCATGCAAAAAGGCCACTCTCTCTCCTCTCCCTCTCTCTTCCTTCTCTCTCTTTCTCTCCTTCTCCTTCCTTTCCCTCGCCCTTGCCCGAATGGTTCGGCTTCAGTCTTGCCCGCCGACTGCCACCACTGCTGGCCGCCCGTCGTCCGCCTCACGCCGACGCCGCCGGCCAGCTGCCGCCGTCCCGACGGCTGCCCCAGTCATCCGGCCGCTCTCCCTTCCTCCCCCGACTCCCGTCCACCTCCGCAGCACCTCCGCCCCTTCGCAGCCGTCGCTCGGCCACCCACAGCCTCCGCCTGACGCCGCTCCTTCAGCCACCGACGTCGCCGCCAGCTCGCCGGGGCCAGCCCAACCCTGCCGACCGCCGTCTGTAGTCCCACCCACCGTCACCGCCGCGCCCTAGTGCAGCTCGCCCACCCAACGCCACTGCCGCCCGAGCTCAGCGCATCGCTCGCCACCACCATCGTCGCCACCCCAGCCTTCCCGCTTCGCCCTGGCCCGCCCTCGTCGGCTTGTCGCCACCCATCAGCTGCTCGCCCGTCGCCCGCACGCCTGCAACTCGCCGCCGCAAGTCTCCTCTAGCCGCTGCCGCTGCTTCTCCTTCTCCTTCTTCTTCCCCGACGCCGCACCGCTACCTCTGTTTCCTCCTTGCTGCTCGCCGCCCGCCGTGCGCCGCCGCTCGCTCGACCAGCCACCCGCCAGCCACCGCCTCCCCCCTCCTCGGCCGACCGTCCTCTTCCCCCTTCATGCAAACAGCAGCTCGTCGCCGCGCCCGCCATGGCCGAGATGCCGCCGGCCAGCTCGTCCGGCCACTTGGCCAGCGCCGCCGCCCAGCCAGTCGCCGCCGGTCACCGCCCCGACCAGCCGGCCGGCCGGCCAGCCAGCCGGGCCGTAGCCGAGTAGCCTAGGCTAGCCCCGGGCCGTGGCCGAGCAGCCCAGGCCGTGGCCAAGCTCGCCCGGCCGTGGCCAAGCTCGCCCGGCCGTGGCCGTGCCGTAGCCGAGCGTCTCGGGCCATGCCCATCGCCGTGCCCGTCGACCGGGCGCATCGCCCGTCCAGCCGGCCCGTTGCCCGGCGCGTTGCCCGTCCAACCAGGCGCGTCGCCCGTCCACGCCCGTGCCCGCGCCCGCGCCCGCGCGCCAGGCACGCCGACCGGCCATTGTGCCCGCGGTGGCCGGCCACCGCGCCCGTGTGGCCTGCGCCCGCGCCTAGTTGGTACTGTTCACCCGGGCTATTTTGGGCCCGAGTCGATTTTCCCCGGGCCAAAATTTGGTAAGTGACTTCCTAAACCCTACCTAGTACATTGGGTATTATTAGACTTGTCTAGAGTTCGATTAGTATCGGTTTAGGGATTAAAAGTGGATTCGGGTTAATATTCGTATGTGTGTGATTGTTATATTAAATTGCGATATTTGTTGGGCTTAATTTAGTAGCTAATTAAGGAGGCTAAATGACCGTATTGTTGTGGGTTAGAACGGCTGGGGCGGGTTTTAATTTAATTATATTACGTTATAGTTATGTTATCTGAATTGGGTTAGATAATATGTTTGAATTGGATGATGGTATGTGGCCAACTTAGATGGTTTTGAGTGCATAGTAGTGGCTAATATTGGTGGATCAGTGATTGGCTTGTTGTGGCATTCGCGGGTGAATTTGATGTTCGTATGTGGCGGATTAATTGTCGAGTCGTGGGTTGGTGTGGCTTGTCGTGAATTGAATTGAATTGTGATCATGGATTGCTTGGTGTGACTGGCGTGAAATTGACTGAATTGAATGGCGTGTGCTTGCCTGTCGATTTGAAGCCCGGATCGATCGGAGGGCTACGGACTTGGGACGTGTTGACGGCGGTCCGTGTGAAGGCATGACTGGCCGAGGTGCCAAATGGATGCGGGCTTGAGACGTGCTGACGGTGGCCCGTTAGAGGTGTGATAGACCGGGACGTGTTTACGTCGGTCATTGGAACGATTGATTGTGTGGCTTGGGACGTGTTGACGGCGGCCACTGGTATGGTATGATTGGTATGGCTTGGGACGTGTTGACGGCGGCCATTGGTTTGATTGATTGTGCGGCTGGTGAGCCCGTGAGAGGAAAGTTGGTTGGACGCGTGCATGCGACTGGAGTGTGTTTGAAATGGCTGTTGAGTGTGACTGAATTGGCTGGTTGAGCGTGTGATTGGATTGGCTGGTTGAGCGTGTGATTGGATCGGCTGGTTGAGCGTGTGATTGGATTGGCTGGTTGAATGTGTGGTCTAATTAGTAAGGTGAATTGCGTGCAAGTGTGGTTGGCGTTTGAGCAATTGCGATGTACTATTTAGTTACTATTATTGCATTATCATGATATGACTAACGTGCAGTGTTGGCATGGGCTTGATGACGAGGTAAGTTCAATAATGCGAATTATATATCTTTTGGGGTAGATTACATGTACGACTTGTCTGGGTACGCATTGGCCTACGTGGGGTATAGGGGGTTGCTTATTGAGACTCGTTCTCACGGTTATTATATAACCATTTCAGATTCGCAATCATGAGGGATTGAAGACGCTTCAAGGGTATCTCGGAGATCGAAGACGAGTCAAGTACTCGGTGTTTTGAGTCCCCCTTTTTGTAGAGGAGTTAAGTTTGCGAACCATTGCCTTTGAGGAATGTGGTTCTGTTGTTGTGGCCTAGCTTAGGGAATTGTCTTTTGTGGACGTCGTATGTATCTATCAAGTATAGGAAAGTACAGTTATTCGTTTATTGCTATTGATACCCCTTGTCATTATTAATTGTCCGGGTTATTTCTATTTGCTTCCGCGCGTGTTAAATCTCTGACGTTTGGGTTGGGACGGTGACGTGCCTGGGACGTCGCGTTCAATGTTCGACCATCGAGGGGTGTCGCGAGCCCGTTAGGGTTCGGGGCGTGACAAGAAAAGACGGAAGGAAGTATGCCAGCAGATCCTCCATTATCTCAAACTGAGATATCAAAAAGAAAAGCCTTAGATTCCAAAGCAATTTATTTTTTCTATTGTGTTTAGCACCTATTGAATATAAAAAAAAATTGCTTCTTGTGAATCAGTTAAGGATATCTGGGATACTCTCTATACTACTTATGAAGAAACAGATCGAGCTAAGGAAAGTCAAATCAATCTACTGCTTGGTCAATATGAATCCTTCAGAATGAAGCCTGAAGAATCAATTGCTGATATGTATGACAGATTTGTTAACATAGTAAACGGTCTTGCATATCAAGGGCAGCCTATCCCAAATGCGATGAAAGTCAACAAACTTTTGAGAGGACTGACAAAACAGTGGGATAATATCAAAACATCTCTTCGAGAGACTCAAAGGATCATGCCTCTATCAGTAAATGAGCTAATCGGAACTCTTCAATCATATGAGACTGAAAAACTAAATGAGGAAAATGAATCCAAAGGTAAAAAGTCAATTATATTAAAATCTAATATTGATTCTGATGATGCAGATTTTGAAGATGAAAATGTTGACAATGAAGAACTGGCTCTCTTCGTAAAGAAGTACAAGAAAATGAAAATCAAATGAAGAAATCTCAAAGGGAAGAAGCCTTTTGAGAAGAAGAAGGCTTTCGATGAAATAGAAAAGTCAAAGGAAGTAATCTGCTTTCACTGTAGGAAACGTGGACATATCAAGTCAAATTGTCCACTTCTGAAAAAGAAGACCAAATTTGATAAAGCAAAGAAAGCCTTAAAAGCAGAAACCTAGAGAGATACAGAATGCGAAGACGGTGATGAAGATATCTCAAATTTCTGTCCGATGGCTAAGTTAGACTCAGATTCAGATTCTGATGCTAAAGTTGAGATTAAGGTTACCACAACAAGAAAAAAAAAGGTATATGGACAATGGATGTTCTAGACACATGACAGGAGATCAAGCATATTTGTTAAACTACAAAGCCTGAATGGTGGAAAAGTTTTCTTTGGAGGAAATGACAAAGGAAAGATACTTGGCAAAGGAACGGTTGAAATTGGAGGACTCACAATCAATAATGTGTCATTAGTAAAAGGACTCAACTATAACTTGATAAGTATAAGCCAGCTATGTGATTCAGGTTTCGGAATCAATTTTCAAGAAGATACATGCTCAAGAACAAGCAAAGATTATTCTCAAACATTCACTGGAAGAAGAGATGGCAATATTTATCTTCTAGATGTCATTCCAAACTCCCACTTATTGTTTGATCTCAATCAAAGAGGATGAAATTCTATGGCACAGAAGATTGGGGCATATCAGTATGAAACAAATCTCAAAAATCTCAAACAAGAAATTGGTTCGAGGTTTACCAGATTTGAAATACAAGAAAACAGAGTTATGCAATATCTGCACTCTAGGAAAACAAGTAAAGCTCTTTTAAGTCTATACATCATGTTTCCATTAATCGTGCTTTACAGCTTCTTTATATGGATCTATTTAGACCAACTAGAACACAAAGTATTGGTGGTAAGAAATATTATTTAGTTATTGTTGATGACTTCACAAGATTTACATGAGTGTTTTTCCTTGCTCATAAAAATGAAACATTTTCATACTTTTCAAAATTTCCAAGAAGAGTTCAAAATGAAAAGGACTATACCATTTCCTGCATTAAAACTGATCATGGGGGAGAATTTGATAATCAAAGTTTTTCAGATTTCTGTGAGGAAAATGACTTTCAACACAAATTTTCTACTCCTTACACACCAAAACAAAATGGTGTTATGGAAAGAAAAAATCATTTTTTACAAGAAATGGCAAGAACTCTATTGATTGATTTCATTTTTTAGCAGATATAGTTTTTACAGCTTGTTATATCATTAACAAAGCATTTCTCATATCCATTCTTGAAAAAACCCCCTATGAGCTTTGCAAAGGTAAAAAGCCTAATATTTCATACTTTCGTGTATTTGGTTGTAAATGCTTTATTTTTAAAAATCCAAGCGACTGCTTTGGTAAGTTTGATGAGAAAGTAGATGAATGACTTTTCCTTCGATATTCTACTACAAGTAAAGCATACAGAGTCTTCAACAATAATTCTCAGACTGTGGAAGAAAAAATGAATGTAAGGTTTGATGATAATATTCAGACTCACACAGATGAATAAGAACCATCTTCCAATATTCAAGAGTTATCTGCACCTCAACAAGAATCTCCAAAGATCGTTGAATCTGTAAAAGAAGAAAAAGGAGATACAATCTAGACGCAATCAAAACCTTCAAAGTCTGATGATATTTAGAAGGAAAGATTTGATAGAAACTGGAAACATAAATCCAGTCATGTGAAGAACCTTATCATTAGAGAAATAGAAGATGGCATCAAGACTAGATCTAAACACAAAGAGAACATCAGCAACTTGGCATTGATATCAGAAATAGAACCAAAAGAAGTTGGTGAAGCATTATTAGATGAAAGCTGGATCGAAGCTATACATGAGGAAGTTCAACAGTTCAGAATCAATAAAGTATGAGAACTTGTGCCAAGACCCAAAAATCATCCAGTAATTGGAACAAAATGGGTATTCAGAAACAAACTGGATGATAAAGGGAAAGTCACAAGAAACAAAGTAAAATTGGTAGCAAAAGGCTATTCTCAAGAAGAAAGCATGGATTATGATGAAACCTATACACCAGTTGTCATGTTAAAAGCCATTAGGCTACTATTAGCTTATACTTGTTTCCATGATTTTAAATTATTTCAGATGGACGTGAAAAGTGTCTTCCTGAATGGTTATATCAAAGAAAAAGTATATGTGGAACAACCACTTGGTTTTGAAGAACCAAGGAAGACTAATTATGTCTATAAACTCAAAAAGACCCTTTATGGTCTAAAACAAGCACCTCGTGCTTGGTATGAGAGGTTAAGTAACTTCCTTCTGCAAAATAACTTCACAAAAGGTAAGGTTGATACAACCTTATTTATTAAAAGAAAAGGTAAGGACTATTTACTTGTTCAAATTTATGTTGATGATATTATTTTTGGATCCTCTAACGAACTGCTTTGCAAAGAATTTTCTAAGAATATGAAGAATGAGTTCAAGATGAGTATGATGGGTGAATTGACATTCTTTCTTGGCCTACAAGTGAAACAAACCAAAGATGGTATATTCATTTACCAAGAAAAGTATGCAAAGGAGATTGTCAAGAAGTTTGGATTGTAGAATTGCAAGAAAACAGACATTCCTTTGTCTCATTCTTCCAAATTGGACAAAGATGAAAATGGTAAAAAGGTTAATCAGAAGGTATATAGAAGCATGATAGGATCATTGTTATATCTTACTGCATTTAGACCTGACATATTGGTTAGTGTTTGTATGTGTGTAAGATTTCAATCTGACCCAAGAGAATCACATCTTTGTACAGTTAAAAGAATAATCAAATATATTAGAACTTATCCAATGTTAGGTCTTTGGTATTCCAAAGAATCAGATTTTACTCTTACTGGTTATTTTGATGCTGATTTAGCTGGATGTAAAGTGGACAAGGAAAAGTACTATAGGTGCATGTCAACTACTAGGAAATATGTTAGTGTCTTAGTATTCAAAGAAGCAAAACACAATTGCACTTTCTACAGCATAAGCAAAATATGTGGCTTTGGAAAGTTGTTGTACACAGATTTTGTGGATGAAGCAACAGTTGCGAGACTTTGCTATTCAAGATTCAAATGTTGCAATCAAATGTGACAACACAACTGCTATCAATTTGACCAAGAATCCAATTCTTCATTCACGTGCCAAACATATTGAAATCAAGCATCATTTCATCAGAGATCATATTCAGAACGGTGATGTGAATATTCAATTTATTGATTCTAAGAATCAATTAGCTGATATATTCACAAAACCTCTTGATAAGTCTTCGTTTAAGTATATCAAAAATAAACTATGCATTACTTATCCATTTTCTTGAAGTATTTGTTAGATAAAAATTTTTCAGACTCAAATGTTCTCCGTCTGAATGTCTATTTCAGACTCAAAAGAAAGGTACGTCTTTAATTCAAATTTTGATCGATATATTTTTGGCATTTCTGGCAAGATATTTTTGCATTTGTTACTTATGAAAGCAAATCAGGTATATATTCTAATCGATCTGATTGATTGTTTGTGCTTAATTTTTTTCATTCCTATAAAATAGGATCACTTCTTATAACTTCTAAAAATGTTTTATTTCTAAAAACCATCATCTTCCTTTTATAAAACCTTAACAGTACGAACCCTTTTTCACTCCCGACCATCATGACACTCGAGAGTCTATGTCTCCTCCTTCTCCAAGATCAAATCTTTTTGCTCTGGAACTAATCATAATGCCTTTCAAAAGACGATCTTTGCGCATTATCAATGTTGACACCTAAATTTTACCGACATTCATTTAGTATAATTTGCATTAGAAAATTAGGGATTAAGTTTTAATCCCTAAACAAAAATATCTAAATTGCATAACATGTAATTTAGGTTCATTTTAATTTCATTGCATTTTTGCATCGGACCGGCGATGGCGAGCGAGCTTAAAATTCATCGAACAAAAAACGGGATGCTCGGGAATCCAAGAACCGGGAATTTCAAGTCAAACGGGCTCGGTCGTTTTAATTTAAGCTTAATTCAGCCCATTTAAATGTTAATTAGAGCCTAAACCCAAGCCTAAGCCCATTAGGACTATAGAGCCCATCTATTTGACCTAGGTTAGCATTATATAAACGTGTTTTAGGTCAGAATTTTGAAGGGGTACAAAATTTTCAGATTTGATTTTTGAGAACACGTGCGAGAGTGAGAGAGAGAGAGAGAAGAGACCGGCACAACACCACCGCCGCGCCCCCTTGCCGCGCGCCGTCGCCCGTCCGAGCTTGCCGCGCCTTGCTGCCGCTGTAGCCGCGCCGCTAGGTGACACTCCAATCGTCATCTATCGCGCTAGCCGTTGCTATCCAAGCTCTCTCTCGGATGTCAAGCATGCACTGGTCTTGGTGTTGCGCGGGCTTTTGCTGAATTTCCTACGAAGGACACACGTCCCAGATTGAGTGCCTCGGTTTATGAGTTGTGCTATGTTGTCTAACAAGTTTCTGTTTTGCTAGACTTCCCATCACGTGGATGGCCATATTAGAATAGAGAGAGGCACAATACAAGGGGGTGCCCAATACTCACATGAGTAAAGGAGGAAGCCTAAATTTCACTCCGTGAAGTCCCCGAGTTCGGCGTTCCTTCAGAAAAAGTTAATCCACGTTTTGACTATTTGACTCTCCGGATTGTTACCTTCAACGATTGACGAAGCTGCACGCCGAATTTCGCTTCGACGAGCCCTACCAAGAAGTCCCTTTCGTTGTGAACATCCCTCCACCGTGAGGCGCCTACCAAAGCACCTCTCCGCTGGTGAACCCACTGAACAGCCGCCGGACAGCCTTGTTGCCGCTGTCCACGCCCTTTGTCGCCTTGCCGTGAGCCCCGCCGGTGCCGTGCCTCGCCGTCGTCGTCGCTGGTCATCCCGATCCCGATCCGCAAGCTCATCCCGAGACGGTTCAAATTCGGAAGTTATTTCAAATTAGGTAACGATCATTATCCGATATATTTTCAGAATATCAAGTTTCCTGATTTGCATGTTTTAAATATTTCGTGAATATCACGTGAATATTTAGATGTCGTAGGATAATGTTCGATATATCTGCAATATTTTGAATATTCAAATTAGGAAAATTTCTTAATTTAGCAACGTATCTGGACGACTATCCGACCTTATCCCTGAGGTCCGATACGCGGCAATACGGGAAATTATTATCCTATCCATAACCATTTGGATACGATAATGAATTTCATTAGCTTTCCAAATTTAAATGATCGTCTATCTGTTGATATCTATAACTCTATAGATATGACCGATAATTCGATTTTTGTGCCTAATCCGAGTTTGAAACAAATTTGGCGGATCGCGTGGTTGATTTGAATTGGTTGCTATCTTTACTTGTTTTGATTGTTTTCCTTTTCAAATAAACAGAAAATTCCAAAAAAAATCTGTTTTGTTATTTAATTAGAGTTTTTTGCATGTCTAGGAATTTTGAATATATCTAGAGGATAGAGTAATTATTTAATTTAAATTAGGACGTGAGACGATCTAGTTCCTAATTTAAATTAAATAATATTCTAATCTTAATAGATTATTTCAACAATTTAATAATTCCGAATTTTTGCCAAAAAATCCCAAAAATAAGTCATTCTAGGGTAGATTAAGTCATCATAGGTTGCACGTTATTTTAGGTATTTTTGCCATTCCGAATTTTAATAAAAAATACCAAAAAAAGAGAAGTCATTAGCTTGCATGATAATTTAGGCATGTTTTTTTTATTCCGAATTTTATTTAATTTCGAATTTCATTGATTAAAAATACCAAAAATAAATCATTTGCTCGTCATTAGAATTAGGTCACGTCGTCGCGTGTCATATAGTTCGCATGTTAGGTTACATTAATTCACGTGTCATCATTTTTGCACGTCATTGCATATAGTTTAGATTTCATTTTAAATAAAGTGAAAATAAAAAAAAAGAAATTGAGTGAATGCTTGTTAATTAGAAATCATATTAGGGTGTTGATGTGATTTTCTGGCTAACAATGCAGATGCTTGCTGGATTCGAGGTAAGTTGTTCTCCTAAACTTGCAATTTATTTAATGCTTTGATTATTGGGTGTTAAATTGGTGGTTTGCGCACCCGCATGAACACCTCACATGTTAGTAAATAAGCTAAAATGGATCCAACCTATCTACCAAAAATATTTTTGAAATGAAAAGGTACCGAAAGGGCGTTAGACTAGATCTAGCGTAATCAAGTCCCTGGGCTTAGAATCTCTGGTTCGTAGGAATAAAACATATCTCCCTATGTTTTATTTAGGTTTCTAATCAGCCTATCGTAAAATGATTAGTGGCGACTCCAAGCATGAAAATATTTGCATGTTAAGAACTTAAACCCTAAGTTGCGAATTGGTAGGGCTTGGGAGGGCCCGAGTTAAGATTAGTCTTAATAATCCATTAGCCCGAGAAAAATGTGAAAATTTTTTAGGGTCGCGACAATCAACAAAGATTCAAAGTCTTCAGCACCACCAGAATTCATAGAGATATTAGATACAGAGTCAGATCACCAACAAAGCCCTTTCAGAAATGACTCAACAAGAACCACAACTATCGGCTCTACAAAAAACCACTGGTAAAATAGATTTTCGTTTCAGCAACATCATACTTGTGTGTAAAGCATACGAAAGGTTGAAACGCAGTAATGCTTTTGCATCTGTTCTTTGTGAATGTCTGAAAGATAACGGCTTTCTCACTGAAGCAAGTCTTATGTAAAGTTATTCTCAATTTTGCTCTAGAGCTGATCATGATTAGGTTAGTTCTACTCCAAAGGAAACTTCTTCCAGAAAGGAAAAAGAGAAAGTCGGGGAACCATCTACTCCTTCTGACAAGAAATCCGTTCGGATAAGCCATAAGTCTACCAGTGCATCTAAATTTGTGATTCCTGATGATGATGCTAGGTTTTTTGATAATTTTGAAATGAAGGTTGGAATTGCATATGATATGCAAGGTAGTAGAAGTTTATTCAGAAGCACAAAGCATAATGTTTACTATCAGTTGCTACTTGCTCGAGGGGTTATGAACCATCACACAGTGGATTTCGAATATCTTGAAAAGGCTGGCATCTCTGTGAAATATCTATTTGAAAGATTGAGTATTTATGAATTTTGTCTGCAATCTGCACATGTATATGCAGAACTGACTGCATAATTTTACTCAAATCTTTCCATTTTATCACCAAATTGGCTTCAATTCACTGTTGGTGATAAAAAGTATGATTTAAAAGTGAAAGAACTGGCTTTGATTATTGGAGCTAAAAATTCCAAGTTTACTCTATTGAAAGTGGGCCTAGAAGATGCTTCCAAAGCGGCTTCAGAGAATCGGAACTTTGCTACAGGCTCTAGAAGAATTGTGATCTTGCATAAGATCATCATCAATTGCTTGAAGCCTAAGGCAGCTTTCAAAATTGACTTATCCAAATCTGAAATCAAGCTCATTTAGGCCATTCTGAATGGAAAGTCTTTCTTTCTTCCGCACATCATCATCTTTCACATGCATAGAACACTCCAAAAGGACAAGGGACAGCTTCCTTATGGTGCACTCATCTCTCGAATCTTTATGTTTTTAAATATAACTATTCCTGATGAGTTGTGCAAAACCCTTGTACCTTGTATGTTTGTTGGAGAAAAAATGCTTACCAAGATGAAGCGTTTTAATGATACAAAGGAAAGAGCAAGTATAGCCAAAGGAAAGAATGCTCAGCTTTCAAAAGCAAAATCTGTTGGGAAGAAAAATGACAAAGACAAAGGGGAAAGGAAAAGAATAGGGATAGAAAGAAAGCAAACAGTCTCTTCAAGCCCACTCAAGGTGTATAGAAAGAATAGAAGAATTCTTCTCCAAGATAAAGATGATGAACACCTTGAAATAGGACAGGATGTTAGTCCAGAACATGTTTTAGAACCTAGTACAAAGGTGTCAGAACCAGTTTCTAGAGACTCACATCTGTATCAATAGGATGATATTCCACATGGGATAGATATAGGTCAATCTCCAGTTAATCTTGAAGAAACTTTGAATGTAAATACTACTGCAGAACATGCAAATTTTCAGGGGGAGATTCCAATAGAAATAGGGGATAAGTTTGAACAGCATGCACCAGAAAATGTTCGGGGACAGACTTTAGAGAACATGAACATTTTGACCCTTATGCTAGAAGTCAAAGAAAAACAATGTAGCATCCCAGGCATGCTCCTTTCAAGAGGAATCCTCTAATCCTCATTAGACATCAGATTATTCGCAAGCGAAAAATGCTTCTTTTTAAACAGGTAAGTATTTATAACATGAATACAATAAAGTAGCATAGAATTGTATGATTGTTAAGACACAAGGATTTAGAAAATATCAACCATAACATATAATACTGCGGTGACATAAGGTGAGTTCAAGAAATGCAAGAAACAACACATCTATTCGAACCCTGCTAATCCATCCTTGACCCATCAAACTTTAACCAAAGCTAGTAGCTATCACCCATGCTTTCATGACTCCATCCCAAAAATAAATAGTCGTGCCTTCTAAAAAAAAATGGCTCCCTACTCCTCCTCCCGATGCTATCTTCAAAGGACTCCACTGCTCGCATCACCATCATTCCCATTCGATTTATGGTATGGAAGGGGCCTTACCAACCGTCCCCCATCGAGGGCATAAACCCTGACGAAGCCCAAAAGAATAAGTCTCCTTGGGGACCCAATATTGACGGTTAGAATAGAAATGCATTTTATGAAAACAAGTCTAGGGAATTCCGAGACCACTAAGGCAAATAGACGGCTCTCAAAATCAACCGACGCCCCATAGCTTATCGAGGTGGAGGCAGAAAGGATCAGCATAACTACTAATTTGAAAAAAAATGTCAACAACAAATAGTGAGTGAAAACTCAGACAAGTAAACTCTATCACGCCATACTAAATGGATAATGACAAGCATTTCAATCGAGTCAAATAGGTAGACAGATGAACCAATTGACGAGCAACCATAACATATAAGACTCCCTTTTTATTTGGGCGTAATTCACCGGACAAAAGATTTTCAATCAACTAATAGCCATTCACACGAATTCTCATTGCATACATTATGTAATCACAAGAGTTTAAATTTGCATTTGATTTAGTAACTCAGGCCATAACATCCTCCAAGGAACCCAGTTACCCCCCGAGCATCTCGCACTATTCACGGCGTCATAAGGACATCTAGGGAACCGCGTTACACCCCTAGGCATCCAAGGGAACCCCATTACACCCTCAGGCATCTCGCACCTATCACAGCATCACGAGGACATCTAGGGAACCGCATCACACCCCCAGGCATCCGAGGGAATGTAGTTACCCCCCGGACATCCCAACTCCAGGGCATCGTCGTCATGGGGATGGACGGAACAACCACACTTACAATTCCACACCCTTCAACACATACGTTACAGAAATTTAGAAATGTAATTTACAATGTCTAATACAAAGGAAACATCTCATCAGAAAGTTTACAGCATGTATGTTACATCTTCTGAAGACACCCAATCGAAATTCTGATGTCTCAAATAAGAATTAATGAAATTTGGAAGTTTGGCAATACTAGACAGTTTTGTAGACCCTGGGAAATCAATCCCAAAGACATGGCATATGAGTTCCAAAAATTCCGAAATTCTAATATGATATTAACAAGACCTTAACACATATTTTTCATGAAGAACACAATTCTAGAATCCCCCATTAAAGTCTACTTTTAATAGTTTGAAAACAAACTAATGCGGGTCCGCTGAAACAGGAAAATCGAACCTTGAAGAGTGTTCATTTCACCAACCTAAAAAAATTTCAAATACTTTGAAATTTTTATATGTTGTGGAAAAGTGTATCCTGAACACATTTCGTGAAGGAAATATGACCAAATTCGCAATGGAAAATTTTATAAAAATCAATGAAGATAAAAATATTCCGGGCTCTCTAGTAAGAATCAGTTCTGACTCGGTAAGGAAATGGTATCTCAAAAATTCATTTGAGCACGGAAAAATCTGAAATTTATTTATATTGTAGATCAAGATTATGAACAACTTTTAAGAAGAACGTTTAGCCAAATTTGGTCCATAACCGAAGCTGTAAAAATAGAAAACATTGGATGTCCAGAGAAGTCGGTTTCTGGAACACGAAACAAACATCAAGAAATGGTTTCCCATTGAAGATCCACTAACTTCCGGCCACGAATTCACCATTCTAGGAACTCAAATCAACATGCATGGCTTATTCCATACAAGTCTAGCACCCTAGACCAACCAAGATTCGTTCTAATGGATCAACCCTTCAAGGACAGCCGCCGCAACCACTCGGACTCGCCTAACACCAACTCAGATCAGTTCAAAAGCTTACCCGAGACCCAACCGTCATGCAACCTTTACCGAGGCTAGTATAAGGTGATAGTGAATACTTGCCGGTGAGAGGAAGTAGCTGAGATGGCTGAGGCAAAGCTACTGGGTCTGGTGCGGAAATGACGCATGAGGTCGACTTCCGATTGCTGTTGCTGGTCGTGGGCAGAGCAGAGGAACAGTAGCTGTTGGGCAGCGAACTGGCGTCTCCCGGGTGGACAAAAAAGGAGTGATGAGGGAGAGTGAGCTCGGTGAGAGGGTGGGAGTGAGCTGAGTGAGAACTGAAAGAGTGAGAGCTGAGAGAGTGAGCTGCGAGAGCCGAGCAAGTGGGCTGGTGAGGGAGAAAAAGGGAAGTCCAATGGCCCTTCATCTTCCCTTGCATGCATGGGCATGCATGGGAGCCAAGTGGCGGCTCCTATCTGCCATTTATGGGGAAAAAGACAAGAAGAAGAGACAAAAGAGAGAAAATGAAGAGGTTTGAGGGGGTTTGTTGGCATAAAGGGGTGGTGTTCCGATGGAAAAGAAAGAAAAGAAAGGGAAAGGAAGGAAGGGAAAAAGAAAAGAAGAAGAAGAGAAGGGCGGTCATGGGGCGGCATTTTGACGTGGCAAGGAAAAAAATATGGCGGCGGCGGGTTCGCATGAAGTCGGGTCGTGTGAACGATGCGACATCAGTTAATTGGCTTGACAGTAATGATCCCAAAAATCCGAGTTTGCAATTCCAAAAACGATAACGGCGATGTTAAGCTTCCAATTTTTTTTTGCTCCTAATTCCCATTAACGAGCACCCTAATCCATTAGGGTCCTTTAATCTTTGTACCATGAAAATTCGGGATGCCACAAACAAGCTGCACTTGAAGAGGATGTGAAGAATCTTCAGAAAATTATCGAGGAAAACAATCAGACTCAACATCTTCAAGCAGAAAAAAACAAGGCAGAATTAAAGGAAGCTATTGCTCAATATTCAACAAACATGGAGAAAGCTATGAGTCAATGTTCTACCAAGATTACTGAAGCTGTTTCTATTCTAGACAACTTTTAGAGAAATAACCTGTTTTTTGTACCCTCTTTTTAAAACCATTCTAGATCCGTATTCTTAACATTTGCCTTTGATACATTGCTTGAATGGTCTATATCAGTACTTTATTTTGCTTATTATTCATTTTGTTGATGACAAAAGGGGGGAGAGATTATGCAGATATTGTCGTACTATCATTTCAATATGCAGGTTATACAGGTTATACTCAAAGCAAGAGAAATATACAAATCTCACAAGTTTACACATTTACATATCTGTATTTCATGTGCTTAAAATGTTTTTTTTCGTCAAATTTAATTGATATTGATTGAATTTGCATGAAAGTTTTGTCACCATCAAAAGGGGGGAGATTGTTGATGAAAACTCCTAATAGATTTTGAAGTTGACAAAACTCTCTATGTTTATCTTGTGAATCTGACATGTATTCCATTCCAGATTAATATATTTTGGAAGTTCAGAAGGAAATATCATACTTTAAAAGTTCAGACTTAGATATAAGATCTTCAGACTTTACCTTAAAAGTCATTCAGAATCTAATTATGAAATATTCATATTTTACTGATGACCTGCGCTGACTCAGGTTCTGAATTAGAAATTTTTCAGATGCAATAATTATGTAGATGCAGAAGCTGAAATTTTTCAGACACGGAAACAAAACTCATTTAGAAGGAGTCACAACGGCTAGTGATCTGATATGGATTTCACAAAAGGAAAGTTTTAATTGACTTAATCTCAGTCTAATTGATTGACAATCAAATATTATGACATGTATGCATTACAACGGATAAAGCCCTACTTATGGAAACCAAGATTCTGATTGTATAGAATCAGCGAGATTCAGATTTTGTCAACCAATGGCTACTCAATCCATTTTATACAAATCTGTCCAAGATGAAAATTGGAAGATGATTCTCTGAAGACTGTCCAACGGCTAGTTTGGGAGTGGAGGAGTATAAAAGGAGATTTACGACGAGCGGAAGGGAGTCCAAAATCGAGAATCAACAAGTCTAAAGTTTAAGCATACTCTGATCCTTTCTCTTGTCTTTCTTGAGCCAAACATTAAGATCTTGAGGGACACTTTGTCACGCCCCAAACCTCGCGAGCGCGCAACATCCTGCAAGGTTATTATGATGCGACGTCCCAGGACAAGTCGCCGACCTAACATTTTATCTTTTAATTATGCATGCAAAAGCTAAACAAAGATTCACTCAAACAATAACAATAAACAATGATAGATAGGAAAATGGTTTACAATATTGAAATCAAAACACCATTTTAACATTTACTTGATTAACCCCTGGGAACATTTTTACAAACCCACTTCAGGCATTTCCATAAAAGTCTACAAAAAGATGTCAGGCTGGGGTCAATTTACTTCACCAAAAGTCAGCTTCCAGGCACCCCGAACCATACTGGGTGCATCAATATACTAAGGGCCTGAAAAATATTTAACAACGACAAATGAGATAAAAATCTCAATAAGTTAACGCTTAAGCCCCATTTAGAAGGCCAACTCCCCATCGGGCGTCCCTAATCATGCGACCATGCACTGGACACAAATCATTAACCAACTACAGACATCCTTACCTTGCCTTGGCACACACATATTATACATAACATAGATAGTCATATGTCACAACGATGCATCAAACATGTCACATACCTAGAATGTGGAATGAGATTTCCTATGCATCAATACATCACAATTGCATGTGTCTCGATTATAAGGCAAAATCCACTCGAGCATGTCCCATATCATGCTTAGCAGTTTCTACTCCATAATCAAACACTATACATCACACGTATTTCATTTATTACGCCCCCTCAGGACCACTATACATCAAGTGATCTGCAGCAAGATGGCAGTCTTCCGGACCTACCCGGGCATCATCCCACCCCGTTGGGCATGGCATCATCAAACGATCTATAGTGAGACGACGTTCCAATACGGCAACATCAAACAATCTACGGTAAAATGGTATCCCGTAAGGAGCATCGAGTCCGGCCTAAGGCCGCGACAAGGCATCCGGAGTATCGATAATCCAGATAATCTCCAGGCATTCGATAAATCGAGTATTGTTAAGCGATCTACAGCAAGACCCCGATAAATTAGGCATCGTCAAGCGTTCTATAGCAAGACGGCTCCAACGTGTGACCACACGAGCACACAAGCATTCAGGTCAATTCTTATCTTTTCATTTAACCAATGCATTCATGAATCGAGCTCACATCAATGCCACACAACAATAAAAAGTGGTCACACATGCAAACGGTCAATCGACTTTGTAAACCTCATTTTAAAACATGAATTTACAAAAACAATTAACATCGGATCACAACCAAATAAACATTATTGACAAGCTAGGTAATTGTGGTTACTGTCTCTATTAGGTCGGAAATCGAAAGCCAAAGATTTCAAGTGAAGACCGGCAGATTATGAAATTCTAGTAAAACTAGACAGATTTGCATGATTTGGGAAATCAACTTCAAAAGCATAGCAAATGGTTTCCAAAAATTATAAAATTCAAATATGTTATTAACAAGACCTTTACAAATATTTTCCATGAGAGCATAGTTCCAAAATCCTTATGCAAAGATCACTTTTGATGGCTTGAAAACAACCCAGAACTGGTCCGCCGGAACGGGGCAACTGAACCACAAGAAATACTCGTTTTACAAACCAAATCCTTTCAAAACACTTTGAAATTTTTATACGTTATAGAAATCGATTTCAATTAAAAATCTTGTGAAGGAAGTATGGTCAAAATCGAACTGGAAATTTTTTATAAAAATCTGATAAGGCACGAAGGTCACGAAATCCACAGTATAAAACAGTTCTGATTCAGTAAGAAATTGGACCTTCGTATAACCCATTTGAGCTTAGAAAAATCTGAAATTTAAGTATGTTATAGATCAAGATCTTGTGAACAACTTTTATGAAGATCACTTTTCAATATTATAACCACAAAATGCTCTATAAAAATGGAAATCTAGGGACGTACAGTAAAATCAGTTCTGAAATCAAGATAAAAACTCTAAGAAACGCATTCAACTTTGAGATCCACCACTTCTCAGCCATGAAAATACCACACCAAGATTTCAAATTGACATCCAACATCTATTTCAACTTAATCTAGCAATCAAGACTCGCCAACATTCATTCTAGAAGTTCAAACACACTAAAATAATAACTAGCTAAATTGCGCTACGCAAGTTAAACATCCTAAACAAGGGATTAGATGTTAACTTACTCGTTTAAAAATGAAGACAATGCAAGGACGATGGCAACAATACGAGTTGTCCGTGGCAGCCTCGGCTTGATAAGGTAAGCAGCAAACGGCAGTGAACAACACATGGTGATCTACGGGGCTCAAGGATGGTGGTGTGAGGGTGTCAGTGGGTGAATGGCGAAGGTGGGGTGATTCGATTGAGAGAGAGGGAGGGCTTCCTATTTATAGAAGCTCTTTACTTGGTTGTTACTCTAGGCCTTTAATGTCAATCATGATGACGATGCCTCAAAGTCAAGAGTCATGATGACTTGTCATCATGATGGGGGCCTCATAGTCTTCATTCATTTATTGCCATCTATCATGAATGGCCACCAAAGTCTAACTTCTATTAATGCGAGTCATGATGAAGGACTCTAAAGTCTTGATTCATTAATGTAAGACATCATTAAGGGCCACCAAAGTCCAAGCAATTAATACAAGCTATTATGAGGGTGGCCTCCAAAGTCAAGAACAATAATAGCCAATTAATGAAGCTTAGAGGATAAGTTTTGACTCGGTCAAAATCTTATCCTCTAGATTCCTCTATAAATTTTCCGAACCATGAACTCCCTAGAACCTTCTGGATTTGCTGAATTTTCACGCAAATGACTCGGGCCAATTGGGTCACATGAAATAGATCATTTGGCACAAAAACCACAACCCGCGCCATACTTAATCACAATATTTTCTGAGGGTTTTCCGTGATAAATACGCATAATAATTCCATCCAACGGATAAGATTTAATCTAACAAAGAGGTTTCTAGAAGGGCAAGTTAGCAAATAATTTTTTATGGCCAATTCGTAAAAATTATGAGGTGACGTCCTATAGTTCGGGTGTAATATCCTTGAGCATTCAACACGTAAAATCGGATCATAATTCGTGATTGAAATCGATCAATCGCAACTATAGTTTATCTTGAACTAACGGGCGGCTGCTCGAAATCAATTCTTTGATAGCGTTTCCCCTTTGGTTAGTATTCTCTAGGTGATCAGGCCAGAGTGAGAATTAACTAATAGAGCGTCGATAAAATCACCATTTCATAAAATCACCAGATTTGGTCAAATTTTCAGGATATCACATACTTTGTAAGAGTGATTGTGTGAGATAGAGAGTCCTATCATACACAAGAGTGATGTAACTCAGAATTTGTAATTTCTCTTGATTACGTAGTGAAATCCAGCCAATAAGCTGTCAACGTGGGAAAATGGACGTAGGCTTGCTATAAGCCGAACCACTATAAACTTGTGTGTAGTTTTTCTATCCCTTATCTCTTACTTTATATACTGCACATCAAGAGCACAGTCTATATAAACTGTTTTAAATCTGAATTTTATTTAGACTCAATTGTGATCATTCATTTTCCGCTTAAATTGATAAAAATTGTTTAAGATCACATATTCACCCCTCCTCTAGGTGATCCTTGCTAGCTACATCATCATCACCAATGAATCTTGATTCTTCATAACTTCAAATACTTGTCATCAACTAATTTATGGATTTTCCTTGTCTGATCAAGGATATTAATACCCATACGATGAAGTGATTCTAGCGTGAGTTTTTAATGAATCTAAATAGTTTCTGATAGGGCCTCTAATAGTTATGTAGTATTAGTATTATGGTCCAATGTTAGTAGAGAATCTACTATTAGTATTAGTATTGGTTTTAGGGATCTAATATCTGTAATATCTATAGTATTTGTATTAGCATGAAAGTGTCGCCCTCTCTCTCTCTCCACCAAAAAATAAAAGAAAAGATTTATCTACATATGATAAAGCATTACCCGAGATAAATTCGAAGAGAGATGGACAAAGCAATACCCCGAGATAAATTGGCACGACGAGATTGCTGATCTCAATCTCTTTGGCTTAAGTGCATACGACACCGTTACAGCACTAGCATTAGCAGGAGAGATGGCATGGGAGCCTGCGAAGTCTAGATACTTAAAGCTGAATATGAGCAGCAACAACCTCAACTTTTTGTCTGTTGGGATTTCGGAGATGGGCCTGAAATTGCTCGACAACATTCTAAGCCCATTGCATTTGAAATCTTTAACGTTGTAGGACAGAGAGAGGAAATCATTGGATACTGGACTACGGCACAAGGACTTTCCCTTGAATTGAACTTGTCAGTGAAGGTAAATTATACAGCTTTGGCCTATCGTTTGAAGCCCCCTACTTGGCCAGGAGATACATTAAAGCCACCGAAAGGTTGGGTGATGCCGATATCAGGACAGAAACTAAGGATCGGGGTTCCAAAGAAAGACGGCTTTAGCGAGTTCTTCAAAATCAAATGTGATCCGCATACCGGCGTGCCCAGCTACTCTGAGTTCATCCATGACATGTTTCTTGCAGTACTGGATGCATTGCCTTTTACTGTTCCTCACCGGTACGTTCCTTACGTGAACAAGAGCAGGCAAAGTGCAGGAACCTATGATGATATGCAGTACCAAATTAAACTTCAGGTCTGTCGATGTTCTTCAAACTTTACCCTGCTATTTCTTGACAAATGACCGGATGAAAAAAGGAATACATGCTGGACCAAATGTCCTTGTAATTCGGTCTCTTTTATCCTTTTTAGCTTTTGCCTTCTTGTATAGTCCTTGCTGGACCTCTCTTGACCCTTTAAGGACAGTCTTGTCCTAATAGGGTCAGGATTTGGTTTTGAGCTTTAGCTTGTACTTGGTATTTTGAAAAGTATATATACACTTACCTTTACCAAAAAAAAAAAAAGGAATACATGATTGTTCTCATGATTAAGTCTTCCTGAATCTTGTTTGAGCTTTAATACTATACATGTTAAAATTTCCTTGCAGAAGTTGTTCACACAAGACAAATATGCACACTGTCATTGATATTGACAAAATTAACTTAATATCTTAAATATCATTGTTGAAAAAACTTCCTATTAGATTTTGATGTCAACAAAATTATCTATGAGTAAGACTGACATATGCTTTTCAAGTATTCGAAGTCTAAGAAGTTATGCTTTGGAAGTTCACACTTTACGTGAATCAGAAGAAGAAGTTCATGTTCTGCACCGCAAAAGACAAAGTTCAGACTTTGTACATGGCAGTTGAAGAACTTCAATTTATATACTAGAATCAAAAGATTCAGAATTTACAGGACAAACCATTCTGACACAAGTTTTGAGTGCAAGATAAGATGCAGACTTTATCTGGACGTTGTCACTACTCAGACCGTAAATAACGGCTAGTAATCTGGCTTGGATTTCATAAATGGAAAGTATTGATTGATTCGATCTTAACAGGTTATTTTGCAAGGAGTATTTATATCGTGAAATATCCTTAATTGATTAACAATTGTCGCGACCTAAAATAAAAATCAGCGTTTTGATCTTAGGCTAATGGATTACTAGATTAATTAAATGAACTAACCTAGCTCGAGTTCTCCCAAACTCTACCAAATCGCAACTTAGGTCCAATTGTGAACGTGCAAATATTTTCAATAGGAGTCACCACTAATCATTTAGGATAGGTTGATTAGAAACCTAAATAAAATAGCGGGAGTACTATTTTATTTCTACGAACCAGAGATTCTAAGCCCGGGGACTTGATTACGCTAGATCTAGTCTAATGCCCTTTCGGTACCTTTTCTTTTCAAAAATATTTTGGCAGGCAGTTTGGATTCATTTTAGCTTAATTACTAACATGTGAGGTGTTCATGCGTGTGCGTAAACCACCAATTTAACACCCAGAAATCAAAGCATTAAATAAATTACATGCTTAGGAGAAAAACTTACCCGGAACCAATGCAAGCATCTGCATTGTTAGCGAAAAATCATACAGACAATCCTAATATGATTTCTAATTAACAAAGCATTCACTCGATTTCTTTTTTTGGATTTTCACTTTATTTAAAATGAAATCTAATCTATATGCAATGACATGCAAAAATATGACATGCAAATTAATGTAACCTAGCATGCAAATTATATGACACGCGACGACGTGACCTATTTCTAATGACGTGCGAATGATTTATTTTTGGTATTTTCTCATTGAAATTCGGAATTAAATGAAATTCAGAATTAATGAAAATGCCTAAAATAACATGCAATCTAAGATGGCTTAACCTATCCTAACATGATTTTTTTTTGGGATTTTCTGTTTAAAAATTCGAAATTATAAATTACCCAAATTAAGAATGCAAGCTATCCTAATTTATTCTATCCTAGGATGATCTTTTTTGGAATTTTTTATGTAAAATTCGGAATAATTAAATTGCTGAAATAATCTATTAAGCTTAGAATATTACTTAATTTAAACTAGGAACTAGAACGTCTCACGTCCTAGTTTAAATTAAATAATTACTCTATCCTCTAGATTATATTCAAAATTCCTAGACATGCAAAAATTCTAATTCAAACTCTAGCTAATATTTTTTTTGAATTTTTCTGTTTTATTCTAAAAAAAGAAAGATAATCAAACAACTAAGGATAGCAACCGATTCAAATCAACCACGCGATCCGCCAAATTCGTTTCAAACTCGGATTATGCACAAGAATCGAACTATCGGTTATATCTATGGGGTTATAGATATTAACGGATAATTGTTCATTCGAATTTGGAAAGCTAATGAAATTTATCATCGTATCTAAGTGATTATAGATAGGATGATAATTTCCCGTATCGCCGCGTATCGGACTTTAGGGTTAAAGTCGAATAGACGTCCAGATACGTTGCTAAATTAGGAAACTTTCCTAATTTTGAATATTTCAAATATTACGGATATCGAACATTATCTAAATATATCTAATTATGTACCAGATATTCATGAAATATTCAAACGTGCAAATCAGGAAATTGAATATTCGGAAAATATATCGGATAATGATCGTTACCTAATTTACCGATAACTTCCAATTTTGAAACGTGGATTGGGATCGGGATTGCGTTTGCGGATCGGAACGACGACGGGACGACGACGACAGCACCGGTGGAGCTGGTGGGCGCCGGTGGAACAACAACTTGGCGAGGTATGACAACACCGAGGCTCACGTCGACGCTTGACGGGTCTCCGGCACGGTTGTCCGGACAGCCGCGGTGAGGCGGGTACTCGGTGGCTTGCTCCGGTGACGATGGCGTGGCTGTTTCGCCGAGGCTAGATGTTCGGCACGGCGTGGGAGCTCCGGTGCGACGGTGCGTGCGTCAATGGCGAGCGGTAGCGCACGGGACGCAGGGATCTTCACGGACGTCTTCCCCTTTGATTTTTCTTCGACGCTGTTGAAGTCGTGGACCATCTTCAAGGCTTCAACGCGGACAACAGAATGGAGAAAAAAGCGTTGACAAGCTCTTTCGTTGACCGAAGAAAACGTGATTGGTGCAGGAAGGACGTGGACTTGGGCAGCTTCTCTTCAAGCTTCACGGCGTGGGGATGTTTTCTTCGGTGCTGTGGAAGACGTGGCATGCATGAAGAAGCAGCTAAAGCCAAAGAAACAAAAACCGAAGAAGCAAAGAGCGGCAGCACAGGACGTCGTGTAAGGGGCCTATTCGGTTGACTCCTCTTCAAGGTCTGCTGCATGGGCAGCCGCGACGTGGGGGAGCACGTCCAAGCGGTGAGTGCAGCGGACAGAGAGCTGCGTGCGACAGCGAGAGACGCGGCAGGAACAGTAACACAGCAGCGATGGCGTAGGTGTGGAGGATGTGGCGAGCGTGGACGGGCGGCGCACGACAAGGGGGCGCGGCGGATGTGTTGCGCCGGCCTCTTCCCCCCTCTCTCTCTCTCTCACTTTCTCTCTAAAATTTTTCTGATGCGAAAATTGTCTCTCCTCCCCTCTATTTCTGACCTAATCTTATGCTTATATAGTACTAATTTAGGTCAATTTAGATGGGTTTTATGTCCTAATGGGCTTAGGCTTGGGCTTAGGTTTAATGGGCTGAATTAACTTAGGTTTTTGATTAATTAAACCCAACATATCAGATTGAACCCAAATTAAATCGACCGAGCCCGTTTGACATTGAAATTCCCGGCCCTTGAATTCCGAGCGAGCCGGGTCTCGTGCGATAAAATTTAAGCTCATTCGCCATCGTCGGTCCGATGGAAAATGCAATTAAATTAAAATAAACCTAAACTATATGTTATGCAATTTAGATATTTTTGTTTAGGGGTTAAAAATTTGATCCCTAATTTTCTATGCAAATTAATACTAAATGATACGCCGAAATTTAGGTGTCAACAGCTGCCCCTCTTTGAGTGGAGGCTCGCAGAGGTTATGCTCAAAGACTGAGACCTAAGTTTAAACTATGCAAAATGATGAATGATTCTGATTTTTTTTTTCTAGATGCAATGATGCATGATATGCAAGCAATAAGGAACGTATGCTAAGGTTTCTCACTTTATGCGGAGCGGTGAAAAAGACTTACATATGGATCGCACCAAAAAGCGTCTGAGTGACAGAATGCTTTATAATGCTTTCAATTCCCTCGATCTCCAAACTTCTGGTCAACTGGAAGTAAGGTTTTCGAGGTACTGGATTGCCTATCTGTTACCTGTAGTTTCCTACAGATGCGAAATAGTGCATGATCTGAAGAAAGAATGGGATATATTACCTGGTGTGCTTCGTACTCCACTTAACAACACCAAATAAGAAACTATGCCGCCTATCCTGCTAGGCGAACAAAAAATGGGATGTGCCGCGTACTCCACTTGGCAACATCAAATGAAAAATTATGCTGCCTCGTGCTCCACTTGGCAAACATAAAATGAGAAACCATGCCGCCGCGTACTCCACTTGGCGAACATGGGATGGGATGTGCTTCGTACTCCACTCAACAACATCAATTGGGGTGTGCCGCGTACTCCACTTGGCAACACCACGAAAAACCATGCCGCCGCGTACTCCACTTGGCAAACATGAAATGGGATGTGCTTCATACTCCACTCAGCAACATCAATTGGGGTGTGCTTCGTACTCCACTTAGCAACACCATATAGGGTATGCCGCGTACTCCACTTGGCAATACCTAATGAGAAATTATGCTGCCGCGTACTCCACTTGGCAGACATAAAAGTATGAAAATATGATGCCTATTCTGCTAGGCGAACAAAAGATGGGGTGTGCCGCGTACTCCACTTGGCAACACCATATGAGAAATTGTATTCTGAAAAGAGAAACGACGAAGAATAAGTAGCAAGAGTACCTGAATTCTTCTTATGACAGAGCCAATGGCATCGCTCCTGTTCTTACCTGAGAAAATGTCAAAATACTACATGCGCATAGGTGAAGAAAACATATTTTATGAATCTGCTTATATTACCAAGCTTCACTGGGGAATTTATCAATAAGAACAACCATTTCGTCCTTTTGACAGTTTAATCACATTAAATGAGAGACCTTTAATCAGAAAGGACTTTCCACTCACTCTCAATGAAAGGCTTTTGATCCGACCTTTGATGAAGGTATAAGAATCACTCAAACTCTCTTCGTCGTGCTTGACAAGGGTTCGGATATTCTCAAAATCAATATAATTTAGCCAAACTGAAAGGTCTTTATAAGGACTGAAACATAGGTTAGTTCAATGGCTTGACAAAAGAGACTCTTCGAGTCGAGGCTATTGAAAGAATTAATATCATCAGCTGCTCCGGATTTACAAGTCAGGAATGCTGCAAAAAATGAGATAGAGAAATCTTGCTTGCACTTCTTCGAGCAACATTTATAAACATTTGAAACTCTACGTTAACTCAAGTGCCCTATTCTGAAGAGACTTCGGTACGGGTTGTAACGTAGATTCGGGTAGGCTTGAAATGAATGGCCTATTTTCATCAAAGGGGTATTATGAACATGGAGATTGGTGATCATCCAATTGATCTATCTCTAGCACTTGCTCCACAAATGAACCTTCAAATGATCTTGCATTTCGACTCAGTTCTTGCTGAAGCTTTCCTTTTTCTCATTTTTTATTCATTTTTTTTAGAGAGAGAGAGATTTTTTTTTTGGGAGATTTTTCTTCCTCTTTTCCGAGAGTACTCTGATTCATTGGAGTCCTTTTGCGTCCTTTCTAATGGATTTTCCTTTGAGCTTCCATTTGCCCCAAGTCACCTTGAACTTGTCTTGAGATGATTTCATTTGTTCGTCACAGGAATGATCACCAATCGGGTTGAAATGAATTCACCGCTCAAATTGGGTATGCAAAGGGTATAGTGTCTAGGGATATAGAAAGAAATGCTCTTCGTCATATCTAAGGCACTCAAGCTAACACAAAATTTGCATGCAATAAATATACTTGAAGATTGATGCAAGTGAAAGCAAGAAAATTCTAGCCATTTTGAACTTTCTAAAGAATTGCCCCAGTATGTGTTTATTCCTGACAGGGGTAAGAAACGAAACTCTGTTCAAAGGGGTTAAGCAAATGATACCTGTAGTGTTTAGATAGAGGAAATGAATGCCTCTCATCATTTTGATCGTCATACTTCTCGTGAGATAATCCTTTACCTTGTCAGCACGGAATTTTCACTCAACACGCACTGGGGATTATTATTATTCAGGACGTGTATGGAAATGTCTTGCCTTTCGTCATCTTGAAGTCTCTCATGCAATATGATCACTTCATTAGGACAGAAATAGATTGCCAGATCAAAAGCTTTCCTCAAACAAAGCTTAGTAACATCAATTGATTCATGAAATTTAATTTGAAACTTGATTGAAACAAAGTCAGAATGAGTACAAATCAAGTGTAATACTTTTTCACAGAATCAGAATTAACTGGACTGGAAAAAACACGACCATCCATCTCGGCCAAAATCAAAGCACCTCCTGAAAGGACTTTCATCATAAAGTACGGACTGCCATAATTCGGCATGAATTTTCCTTTTGCAAAAGGAACTATTGGCAATAACCTTCGTAGGACAAGGTCGCCTACCTGGAAATGTCGAGGCTTGACTTTCTTGTTGAAAGATTTAGCAACTCGCTGTTGGTAACACTGGGCATGGCATAGAGCTCTAAGCCTTCTCTCATTAATCATGTTCAACTGGTCCAACCTCTGCTGAATCTAATCGTACACAAGAGAATACGGAGTTGCCCCTGTAGATGTCCGGATAGAAGTCCGATATGCCATAAGCGCAAAAGGTAATCTCTCATGCCAATCACAATAATTTTCGGTTGTTTTAGCCAAAATCTTCTTGATGTTCTTGTTGGCTGCTTCAACCGCTCCGTTTATATCACATATATGAAGATCCACGATTTCCGTCCCTTCGCGTGCCTAGAGATTAGTACTGAAACACGAAAGAAATGGATCAAACAGACAAGACAGGGCTTAACTACAGGCAATTTTCGAAAACTGATCCTTGTTTCATGAAATTCATTTTGCTTTCGAAGAACTTGAAACGAGAATTCTTGAGAAGCCCAACCCTCAGTTCTTACCGTAGATGACAAATTTTTCAATCGTCGGTTATCGTCATCGGGTTGGTTTGGAGTACTTCAACAAGATTCAAAATGATAAAAACTTCTGTAATTTTATTGATATGGATTCAACGAATTACATCTTATTTGATTGAAAACTGGGAGAATAAAGTCATAGAAATGAAAAATCCCAAAAAACAGCTCCCGAGACGGGGCAAATCCTAGAAAGCAGTAAAATTTCCCATGCAAGGGGGGTGTGTGAAAAAGTAAAGGTTTTACTCTTGTGGGCCAGTGCCCACTCCTTCCAACGATCCTTCCTCGATAGCTCCAATGAGCATATTATTAAACAGAGCAGCGATTCCCTCCATCATATCATCAGGATCTTCTGTCACTGGAGGTGTTAGATCATCCATACCACCCCATCCATCGGGGACGATATCACATGGGTCAATATAGAAGCTCGGAGGAGCCGAATATTTCACGTAGTAGTCGAACTTGCCGCTCGGTTGCCCTAAGGTGTCGATCACTTCCTTCTCTCCATGTATCATTCTTGCAGGACTCGGGGATGTAGTCTGGATGTCTGGAACTGTGATAAGATCATCTCGGCTTTCGCAGAGCCACGAAGCACGAAATGTCGATGCCCCAGTATCTAAGAGGTCCTGAACCTCGTGCTTTAGATTAGCGTCATACAACCATGGGACCATCTTATCACTTTCATAAGCGTAGGGCTGAGGTGATGCCAAGGTCAATACTTCCGGAGTGTCGGGTATAATGATCCCGAGGTCATCGTCAGAGACGTCCTCGAGAGCGGGCATGTCAGGATCCAACTTAACTTGTTCATCGGTCATCTTTGCAAGTTCTTCATTCCGGTCAATGTTGACTTGGGATATAACGGCCACTACACCGAATTCATCTGCTGTCCTAATCATTCCTTCTCTCACTAACTCATCCAGTTTCTTTCTGATGTCACCGAGTGATACCACCTCACCAGTCGAAACGTAACCAGCTCGGACTAAAGCGTCGAATATTTCTTCGAGAGGGACCTTGAAGCCTCGAACCTGCTTGACTCCCGGACCGAGAACAACATTTACACTGTTCGAATGATCAGGGAGCGGATTGTTCTGCACATTGGGCTTACTAGCTGGCTGTAGCGCAAACGCTCCCATGTCAAGTAAATCCTGCACTCGATGTTTGAGTACTTGGCAATCATCTGTCGAATGCCCAACCTCACCTCTATGGTAATCACATTTCTTCGACGGATCATACTTTGCATAGCCAGCAACGTTAGCTCTTTGTGGCTCTGAATTCAGCAAGTTCTTATTCATTAGCATTGCTAGTACTTGAGATAACGTCCCGGGAAGTGGAGTGAATTGGCGAAGTTTGTGCTGCTGGCGTGGATCCTGCTGGCCTTGCCGTCCATAAGAGGTTGTCTGCTGGTGCTGAATTGTAGCTTCGGGACTTTAGCTGGCGGTTTCTGTAAATAAGTCATGTTGACTTCGGGGACAGGTTCTTTGTCCTTCTTATTAGTAAACCTCTTGGCCGATGAACCTGATTCATCGTACCATCCCTTCTTGAGCCCGGTCTCGATCTCCTCACCCATGGCTATCAGTTGGCCAAAAGATTAGGCGGCTGTCACTAACATTTGTGAACGAATCGGCTGCGGTAGGGTGGACACGACCAGCTTCATTAGGTCACGTTCTGCGGGTTCCGGCATGATCTACCCCGCCATGTTCCTCCAGCGAGTGGCATACTCCTTCAGAGTCTCACCCTTCTTCTGCTCGGCTCTCTCCAGATCTTCTCTCGTAATGGTGACATCGAGATTGAATTTGAAGTGTTTGACGAAAAAGTTTGCTACCTCTTCCCACGAATCTTTCTGGTTGATCTGGTGGTTAGTATACCACCTCATTGCAGCATCCTTCAAGCTTGCTTGGAAGGTTTGGATCATCAGAGGCCCGTTAGAAACATATCTATTCATGAGTCCCTGGTACATATCGATGTGCTGAATTGGGTTTGAGATGCCGTCGTACTTCTCGAAGGCTGGCATCTTGAACTTTTCGGGCACTTGGACTCGGGTAAAAATGGACAAATCAACAGCCGGAACGCTTTGAGTTCCCTCCACTTCACGTAATCTCTGGTCGAGCTTAGCCAGTAACTTGGCATTTTCATCATTGGGGGGTGACTGAAGAACAGGGGCCGCCGGAGACGTACTAGTGTCAGTCAGAATAGCATTTTCCAGTTGAAGGGTTGGATTAATAGTCACCGCAGGAGATTTGTCAAGGCGTAGGCCTTGACGAGTTGGAGGTGGAATCTCCGATTGAGAGGCAACATTGATCTGCTGCTGTTTGGCCATGAAATCGCCCATCATTTTAGACATGGCAGCCGTGATTTGCTCGTTGATTGCATTCATATGTTCCTTCAGCTTTTCATCGATCATGGCTGCAATCTCGGCTTGATTGGCCATCCTTTTTTTGGTCACCGATCGAGTATTATGAGGATGAGGGGGATCCGTGGCAAACTACCTAATTTGAAATGAAACAGGCATACATAAGTGTCAAGCAAAATCACACGTCGATCCATGACATTGGTCTAACCGCCTTGAATTGAAAAGACCTTCTATTGGAATGATAAAAAAAAGTTTTACATCGACTGATGACTTGAAGTCACCTTAAACAGAATGTAAAAGCAAATGACCCGACTCCTAAACAAATTGAAAAACTGAAACTAGAACGAGAAAACAACTTCAAACTTTTTTTTTATTTAGCTTGATCTATAGACGTATGGGAGGCGACATCCTTCTTCAGCTGCTCATAAGCCCGAGCTATCTTAGCTGCCTTCTCTTCGGCTTCTTCGACCTTCCTTTTGAGGCGGTTGTTCTCTGAGCGATTGGCGGACTTGAGAGGTACCTTGGGTATCGTCGGGCATATCTCTTGTGGGATCTTGTGTCGTCGGATGTACTTGGTCGTCGCGAAGTAAGACTTCTGCTCCCCCTTTAATTCTCCTTCGGGCCGAGCTACCTTTAAGAGACAACACTTCTTCCACATCTTTTGGAGTTGAACTATGGTCCCTTCATGATCTTCACTCTGGTCGGAGAAATCAGCGTGGAGGAGCTCGGGTTGTAACACCGGAGGGAGCCTCTGGAGAATTTGGTACTGTCGGGACACTCTGGCGAGGTAATACTCGATCGCGCCAGTGAAGCCCAAAAGTGGCACCGGTCCAACACCATTACACGTAAGTCGAACTTCCTCGACATTGAACCAACTAGCATGCCATTGGAAACCTTGGGGTCTAGCATTTTTCATAAAAATGATCCACTCGGAGTAATGATAATCCTGTGCGTTTTCTTGTTTTTCTTTATAGCTCAAAACAGGATGACTTGAATCACTGAGTTCGGATATTTTAAGCAAATCGCCACACCCTTTTATATGAGACAAAAACCAAATTTGTAATAGTTCAATGGGTGCATGAAATGTATTATCACCATTTTGCTTGAATTTAGTGAGAGAAATGAAAGTTTTCAGCTAAAATGGTGTTGACAAAATTCTTTTGAAGACAAACTTGTTGGACGAACCATGCAATTGACTGGTTACATGCATTCTTGCAATGAGGAAAAATGACGAACCCGAAAAATGCTAGTAAAAAGATTCTGCCCTTTTGAAAAGGTGTGGCTATTTCAAAACATTGACTTAGGAATGAAAAGGGACATGAACCACGGTTTGCCTTCAAGATTCTTTCTAAGTCATGTTTTTCGACACTCAAAAATTCTGACAACATTAAGGTGGAATCGATTCCCAAAGGTGGTGTGATTAACTCCGACTCCAAAGATTTTCCAATGAGCACGCTATATTCTTCCAAAGTCGGGGTGAGCTCATGCTTACCGAATATAAAGGTGGACGTCTCGGGACACCAAAAGTGGGCTAATGCGCGAACAAGGCCGGTACGAACTTTGACCTCTAATAGGGGGAGCAACCTTCCGACGTGGCCTTCCACTAACTTGCGGTTGGTCGGACTGAGTAGATTCCACCAGGCACGGAGCTCATCCTTAGGAGCATCAAGAATCCGGATGTCCGCCACTCCCATAGTGTATAGACCAAAACTCGCGACCGACCTAATGTCATGGACCGACCAAGGAAAAGACGAAAGGTAAATAAATTGCGAGATAAGGGTTGAAGAAAGCTTACTTCACCGGGAGGAAAATGGCAATCACATAGACATACGCATGAAATGTGAGGTTCGATTTCTACCTAGACTCTGGCTTGCAAAATGGAGACGAGAGGATTACCGAGCTGAACCAGTCATGGTGGTGGTTAGGCTAGGATTCCCCTGACTCCGGCTTAGTCAAAGAGCCGACCCGGATTGAGTGGGATACAACCGTGGTGAGTACTCGATGACACCTTGAAAAAAAATTTCGGGACCGAGGAGGGCCACCCGTACCGCATGGTTTTGGTCGGGGTATCCACTATCTCAGTACCATCTTAAACCTATGCCATCCAGGTCCGGCAGCGGGTAGTGTGTGCGGTGTAGTGTAAATGCAAGGCATGCACAGCAGGTTATATCAAACAGCGCTTCGTGCATAAATTAAACCATACATCCGAACACCTCCCTGCAAAACAAGGGTTAACAATCACGCCTCCCCTTATACCTCCCATACTGCAAGAACATTTAACACCTTAAAATGTTAGGGACGTACCTGGGATCCTTGCTGCCAAGCAAAAATTATTTTCGAAATGAAAAATTGGCCTAAGTCCACTAAGAGTTTTACTCAAATCCCCAGCGGAGTCACCAAGCTGTCGCGACCTAAAATAAAAATCAGCGTTTTGATCTTAGGCTAATGGATTACTAGATTAATTAAATGAACTAACCTAGCTCGAGTTCTCCCAAACTCTACCAAATCGCAACTTAGGTCCAATTGTGAACGTGCAAATATTTTCAATAGGAGTCGCCACTAATCATTTAGGATAGGTTGATTAGAAACCTAAATAAAATAGCGGGAGTACTATTTTATTTCTACGAACCAGAGATTCTAAGCCCGGGGACTTGATTATGCTAGATCTAGTCTAATGCCCTTTCGGTACCTTTTCTTTTCAAAAATATTTTGGCAGGCAGTTTGGATTCATTTTAGCTTAATTACTAACATGTGAAGTGTTCATGCGTGTGCGCAAACCACCAATTTAACACCTAGAAATCAAAGCATTAAATAAATTACATGCTTAGGAGAAAAACTTACCCGGAACCAATGCAAGCATCTGCATTGTTAGCGAAAAATCATACAGACAATCCTAATATGATTTCTAATTAACAAAGCATTCACTCGATTTCTTTTTTTGGATTTTCACTTTATTTAAAATGAAATCTAATCTATATGCAATGACATGCAAAAATATGGCATGCAAATTAATGTAACCTAGCATGCAAACTATATGACACGCGACGACGTGACCTATTTCTAATGACGTGCGAATGATTTATTTTTGGTATTTTCTCATTGAAATTCGGAATTAAATTCAGGTGGGAGCTCCGGTGCGACGGTGCGTGCGTCAATGGCGAGCGGTAGCGCACGGGACGCAGGGATCTTCACGGACGTCTTCCCCTTTGATTTTTCTTCGACGCTGTTGAAGTCATGGACCATCTTCAAGGCTTCAACGCGGACAACAGAATGGAGAAAAAAGCTTTGACAAGCTCTTTCGTTGACCGAAGAAAACGTGATTGGTGCAGGAAGGACGTGGACTTGGGCAGCTTCTCTTCAAGCTTCACGGCATGGGGATGTTTTCTTCGGTGCTGTGGAAGACGTGGCATGCATGAAGAAACAGCTAAAGCCAAAGAAACAGAAACCGAAGAAGCAAAGAGCGGCAGCACAGGACGTCGTGTAAGGGGGCTGTTCGGTTGACTCCTCTTCAAGGTCTGCTGCATGGGCAGCCGCGACGTGGGGGAGCACGTCCAAGCGGTGAGTGCAGCGGATAGAGAGCTGCGTGCGACAGCGAGAGACGCGGCAGGAACAGCAACACAGCAGCGATGGTGTAGGTGTGGAGGATGTGGCGAGCGTGGACGGGCGGCGCATGACAAGGGGGCGCGGCGGATGTGTTGCGCCAGCCTCTTCCCCCTCTCTCTCTCACTTTCTCTCTAAAATTTTTTTGATGCGAAACTTGTCTCTCCTCCCCTCTATTTCTGACCTAATCTTATGCTTATATAGTACTAATTTAGGTCAATTTAGATGGGTTTTATGTCCTAATGGGCTTAGGCTTGGGCTTAGGTTTAATGGGCTGAATTAACTTAGGCTTTTGATTAATTAAACCCAACATATCAGATTGAACCCAAATTAAATCGACCGAGCCCGTTTGACATTGAAATTCCCGGCCCTTGAATTCCGAGCGAGCCGGGTCTCGTGCGATAAAATTTAAGCTCATTCGCCATCGTCGGTCCGATGGAAAATGCAATTAAATTAAAATAAACCTAAACTATATGTTATGCAATTTAGATATTTTTGTTTAGGGGTTAAAAATTTGATCCCTAATTTTCTATGCAAATTAACATTAAATGATACGCCGAAATTTAGGTGTCAACAACAATCAACCCCCTGAAAAATTTATTTCTAAATGGAGAAGCTCTACTTATGGAAGCCAAAATTCTGATTGTATAGGCGATCAAAATCAGCGGGATTTATATTTTATCACTTAACGGCTACTCTGTCATTTTTATACAAATTTGTCCAAGGTGAAGATTGGAAGATGATCCTCTAAAGACTCTCCAACGGCTAATTTGGAAGTGGAGGAGTATAAAAGGAAATAAATTGTCGAGGAGCAGAGTAGAGAGACGATATCCAGACTCATCCATTCCAAAGTCTAAGCAAACTCCGATCAATGAAACTTGTCCTTCTTGAGCATAAATCAATAATATTGAGAGACATATTGTAAGAGTGATTGAGTGAGATAGAGTGACATATCTTTCACAGAAAAGTCATCACTCAGATTTTGTAATCTCTTGATTGATCATCTAGTGGAATCCATACAGTAAGCTGTTAACATGGGAGAGTAGACATAGGCTTGAACTAAGCCGCATCACTATATATCTTTGTGTAATTTTTGTCATCCCTAAAACTCCTTTTATTTAGTTAATTGCACATTTGTTTATTTGCCATTCAAAAATTGTTCAAAATTTGAACATTGTTTAAACTTTGCCCGTGATCAATTGTGTTCCACTTTAAATTGAACAAAAAGCATTCAAATCACCTATTCACCCATCCTCTAGGTGATATTTGTTAGTCTCATCAATCATGAACTACAAAGAAAATTCTGGATGTCACATCTTCCGTGTTTCAGGTATTTGAGGCCTGAATGACCCGGAACCGGCCCAAAATATAGAAATATATCAAGCTTAACTGAAAACCCCTACATACACCCTCTTGAACCTTTTGCCCCACACTTCCCTCACACTCGTGACCAGGGGTGAGCAACCAGGATAGTTCAAATCGAAAACTGGTCCAAACTGGCCACCAATTAACACAAGGGCAGGATTGGTTTCAAATTCCAAAACTCAGCCATTATAAAATGCTCAAGAATGGATTTCCAACCATTATAAAATGCCCTCACTCTCACTCTCATTTCTCAAGGTTTCTGTGCCTGGCGATGCCAAGGTCGTTCTTCTCCAATTAGAAAAAAGCTATACGAGTTTAGAAAAAAGAAAAAAAGAAGAAGAAGAAGAAAGGAAACCAAAGTGAAATCTACCATTTTTTTCTCTCTCTCTCTCACACGAACTCTATTAGGTCATTTCAGATTCTCCAGATTTTGGTTGTTTTTAGCCTTTTTCCCGTTTCTTTTCCAGTTTTCGTTTTTCTATTTGGGGGTTGTTCTTGAAGGATATGGTCTGAGATGGTTTCTTGCTTTTTGCAGTCTTTTTGAAATTTCAAAGGACAAAAGGATGCTGAGTTTTCCCAAGTGATAGAGTGGGCAGCTCAACTCCCTGGATCCCGGCGTTTGATGAGTTTGGGGATTGTTTGAACCAAGCGGGGTTGGAAGACCTGCGTTACATTGGGTGTAGATATACTTGGACCCACTCTTCGGGTGAGAATCGAAAGCTCCGCAAGATTGACCGAATTCTCGCAAATGACAAATGGTTGCAACAATTCTCTTTCTCGGAAGCCAATTTCTTCTCCCCTGGGATATCTGATCATTCCCCAATGGTAATTAAAATCCTTTCGCCTCATAGTTCTAAGAAACCTTTTAAGTTTTTTAACTTTTGGGCTTCACACCCAAATTTTTTGGAACTAGTGAAGCAAGCCTGGGATTCGCACATAGAAGGCACTCCTATGTTCATTGTTTGCTGCAAACTAAAGGATCTTAAGTTGAAACTCAAACTTCTCAATAGAAGTTCCTTTTCTAACATCTCTAATAGAACGGGCCAAGCCAGATCAGCACTTTATGATGTTTAGTCAGCTTTGCAGCTTCATCCTTTTAATCAGAGCCTTTCTGATAGAGAAGTGGAGCTCACACGATCCTTCTCTACCTTGAGATTGCAAGAGGAATCCTTCTACAGGCAGAAGTCCCGTCTCCGATGGCTCAAGGAAGGTGACTTGAATACCAAATTTTTTCACCACTTTGTAAACAAAAGACGCCTTCACAACCGAATCCTCTCGGTTTCAACAGAAGATGGGTCCGTCCTTACCGACCCTCAGGCTGTTAAGTCCCACATTGTCGGTCACTTTCAGGACTTACTTAATGGACATTCTGCTTCTGTTTGGCCCTCGGTTACCGAGATAAGGGCTCACCTTGGTCGAGTCCTAGATGAACATCAGAGAAATGCATTGGAGCAGCCGGTTTCCGATGAAGATATTCGATCCACCCTTTTCTCGCTTGCAAAGGGAAAAGCCCCTGGACCAGACGGGTATAACGTTGATTTTTTCAAGGCTACATGGGAAATCACCGGCCCATCCATCCTTATGGCGATAAGGGACTTCTTTGAGACGGGGTGCTTACTCAAGGAGATCAATAGCACTATCCTAACTTTGGTGCCCAAATCTCCAAATGCTTCAGCCATGTCTGATTTTCGGCCAATCGCCTGTTGTAACACGTTGTATAAATGTATTTCCAAAATCTTGGCAAAGAGGTTAGCCCGGTTCCTCCCCTCCCTTATTGATCCGGCCCAAACGGCGTTTGTCAAAGGTCGGAGAATCAGCGATAACATCATGTTAGCGCAGGAACTATTCGCTGACTTTCACCACCGGGCGTATCTCCCAAAGTGTGCCATCAAAGTTGATTTTCAAAAAGCATACGATACCGTAGACTGGAACTTTATCGAGAAGGTCCTATTGGCTTTCAACTTCCCGCTTTGCTTTATTAAGATGGTCATGACATGTGTATCAACGGCCAAATTTTCTGTCTCTATCAACGGTGAATTACATGGCTACTTTAGCAGTACCCGAGGCATCCGCCAAGGAGACCCTATCTCACCATACTTATTTATCCTTGTGATGGAAGTTTTCTCAGGAATTCTCAAGTCTAAAACGGAGACTCCAGACTTCCACTGGTTTTGGCGGTGTAAGCACACCCGCCTCTCACACCTTTTCTTTGCGGATGATGTCCTACTATTTTCGGAAGGTCATTTGAGATCGGTGGAGCTAATCAGCGAGGCTCTCCACACTTTTTCTGAATGGTCCGGATTAACACCCAACGCTTCCAAAAGTAACGTCTTTCTATCAGGAGGTACCGCGGGCTTACGGGATCAAATTCTCCGATGTTTTCGGTTTCAGCAGGGCTCTCTCCCGTTCCGGTACCTAGGTGTGCCCATCATATCCACTAGGTTGAGCAAAGAGGACTGTAAAGTTCTGATTGATGCTGTCACCGCTAGAGCCCGCTCTTGGACACATCGGTTCTTATCTTTTGCTGGCAGACTACAACTTATCAAATCGGTCTTGTACTCCATCCAGGTTTACTGGGCCGCTATCTTCTCGCTGCCAAAATCGGTGTTATATAGAATTGAGGCTATTTTGCGCCAATTCCTCTGGAAAGGTCCGGACCTGGGTGCTGGTGGTGCGAAGGTCACTTGGAACTCTGTTTGTCTTCCTAAGGATGAAGGGGGACTAGGCATTCGGCGGCTTGTGGAGTATAACAACGCGATGATCCTAAAGCACATTTGGCTCCTTTTCTCAGACAAGGAATCTTTATGGTGCAAATGGATTCATTCTACGTTCTTAAAGAAGTCCAACTTCTGGACCGTCTCCAAGCCCACTTTCTGCTCCTGGACTTGGAAGAAGATCCTTGCAATGCGGGATTCAGCTTATACCATGTTTCAATGGAAGTTAGGTAATGGGTCTTCTGTATCTTTCTGGTTTGATTCATGGCACTCCAGAGGCCCTCTCTACCACCTATTTAGCAACATGGATATCTATCACTCGCGCATCCCTTGGGACATATCGGTGCGGAATTTTTATGAGGGTTCCTGGCAACCTTCAAACACCCTCAACAACATCCTGAGCTGGGTGGATCCTCCCCCGATCTTCTCCAACGATGTCCAGGACTCCTTTTGCTGGACCCCTCATCCGTCTAAAACCTTCTCGGTTGCCCTTGCATGGAGCCATATACGACGGAAAGGTCGGCCCGTTCAGTGGCACACATTCATATGGGACCGAGATGTTGCTCCGCGCCATGCTTTCCTGTTATGGGTGATCTCTCATAACCGGTTACCGACTCAGATATTTTTATCTCATAATCATAGGATTGACCTTGCTCTTTGCGCCTTCTGTGGTTCGGTGCCTGATTCGATAAATCACCTATTCTTTGAATGTGCATCTACCAACAGATTGGCTGCCATGTGGGCAACAAAATGCAGCCTACCTTGGAGAAATAGACCATGGCATGATCACATTACTTGGGCAATGAATGTCTGCGGCGGTGGCTCGTTTGCACACCGAATATCCAGGTTTTCCTTTGGTGCTTTATGCCACATCATTTGGTCCGAGAGGAACAACGCTATTTTCAGGAACAAGAGTATTTACATCCCGGGCATGCGCCAGCATCTTGTCAAAGTCGTCAAGGACAAGGCCATCTCTATGGGGGGAATTGACGACAACTTCAGGAACCGTGTTGTGCAAAGGAAATGGGATCTTCCGATTACGATCTTTGTAAGGAATACGAATAGCTCCTAGTGCTCAGCCGTGTCTGTCTTAGGTCGGCCTTGCTTGTGCCGATTCGGTTATCCCCAATATCTGGATTGGTTAGCTGTTCCTCGTTGTAATCTCTTTCTGGCTTCTTGCCTGTTTATAGCTTGTGCTTTTTGTATAGCTCTTGCGGATCCGCCCTTGACCTTCTATAGTCATCCTTCTGACTATAGCAGGTCAGGTTTTGGGTTGCGCTTTAGTTTGTATTAGTGTTTTTGAAAAGTTATTTACATTCTTACCTTACCAAAAAAAAAAAAAAGGATGCTGAGTTTTACGTTACCAAAAAAAAAAGGATGCCAAGTCTTTTTTACTCTTTTTGATGTTTAAGTTTGAGTCTTTTGCTTTTTGTTTCTATTTTCGTGAATGTCTCGGCTTTCTCAAAAGGTTGAGTGGTGCTTTGATGTTAGATCTGCAAAAGGGAACTGTGGAGAAAAGCTACTAGTCTTCTGTGGCTCCTTGCTCTTCGAAAAGGCCAGATCTAGGGTTGATTAGTACGGTTCCCGGTTCCAAAAACTTGAAATCCATTTTGATAGATTTCATGTTCCAGGTGTAGAATCTACTATTGACATAAATTTTTATGGCCCATTTAGTTATTCATTACACAAAAAATTAGGCATCAACCCTAATCCCCAAACAAAAATATTATTAATTTACAATTACATATTAGAGGCACTGTATATGCCCACATAAACTGCATTGTAATGGGACTGCACTTAAGGAAGGGGGATCGGAACCTAATTTAATTATTTAAACTAAGCCCGCAGGAGCACAAAATTTAGCCAAGCCCATTGAACATCTAATATGGCTGAAAATCACATGTGCCATGCATATGCCGTGTCCTAAACTACGACATATTATGTTCTTGAGTCAAATTAGAAGTGGCGAGGCATATTCATTTCTCCTACCATTGTTTACTTTGATGCTACATGACAATAGACGTGGAACATAGTGGACCGCTACGAAGTTTCCAATGAATTGATTCCTTTTTTGGCTGATTGTGAATGAGGTGGAAAAAAGCATTCAATATTTGCAAGGAAAAAAGGCAATTATTTCCACATTTCGAATCTTCCAGTGAATATACCGGTCTTATCTTAACGTTGGACCACTACTTTCGTATGAATTAAGTCAATTTGTGCACATTGCACAGTCAACGTCGGAAGTAGACAACGAATCTTCACTTCCTACGACTTTTCCTAAGAATGTACCATTTTTAATTTAGCAGAGAACTACTGTAAGAATTCGTCAATTATTGAACAATCAACTTCTAGGAAACCTCCATACGTTTCTTCCACTGCTTAGAGCTGGAAATAATCTATAAGTAGTCATCAACAAGCGAAGCAATAGACAAAAGTAGCCAAGATACACATAGTATGGAGGGAGAGAGAAGCTGCTTGATTCTTGCACTATTATATTTCCTTCACCTGGCCTCTACTATTGAATCCTCCGGTGTACCCAAAGAGAACACAGCGAAGGAAATGATTCAAATCGGGCTAATTTTCAGCATGAACTCAACCATCGGGAGGGTGGTGGAGAGTTGTATATCCATGGCACGCTCTGATTTCTATGGTGCGCACCCTGATTACCGTACTCAATTGTCGCTTCTCGTCAGAGATACAAAGGATGACATCGTCGATGCAGCATCAGCAGGTAAATACATATAGTTATGTCGTTTGTGTGGGACATATTGAACTCGCAATCATGAATTAGATTATTCACATTTTAAAACTTTTATCTCCAATGAATCTTGATTCTTCGTAACTTCAAATACTTGTCATCAACTAATTTCTGCTTTTTCCTTGTTTGATCAAGGATATTAATACACATATGGTGAAGTGATTCTAGTGTGAGTTTTTAATGAATCTAAGTAATTTCTGATAGGCATCTAATAGTTATATAGTATTAGTATTATGGTCCAATGTTAGTAGAGAATCTACTATTAGTATTAGTATTGGTATTGGTATTAGGCATCTAATATCTGTAATATCTATAGTATTTTTATTAGCATGAAAGTGTCGCTCTCTCTCTCTCCACCAAAAAAAAATAGAAAAGATTTTTTCTGCTTATGAAAAATTTATCATTATTTGACTTTTCAAACAGAAAACTTAATTGACTTTTCAAACGTAAGACCAACTCAAACAGTCTCGGGGCAAGACGCACTCAAACAATCCAACCACCTTCCTTCACCATCTCTCGCTCTCTCTTTGCCTATCAAAAAAATAAGACGGATTTTTCTACATATGATATGTTCATCATCATCGACTTTTCTAACACAAAACGCACCAATCAAATTTCAAAAATCAATCTCAATTTCTACACTAATAATAACTGAGATCCTCAACTTTTGAAACCTACACTTTGTATTTTCAATTTTATGAATATACTTTGTTGGGGAGGCATTGTAAAAGCCCGACCAATCATCAAAATGGAGCCCAAATATAAGCCCTCAATATGTTTGGCTAGACCAACTCCCACTTAAAATCAATGAGTCACGATCCCACATCATTAATTGCTCCAAATTATATCAAATTTCTGACATGAGACTTCTTTTGCCTAATAACACCACCACGCATGTATCTTAAAACACTCTGAATTGCATTCGGCATAAACTCTAATTGCCACTTTTCTTGGAAATTCCCCCTGTCAAGTTTTCTAACTCACCCAATGTAAACTCTAATCTAAACCGCTTAGTGCTCCACCGAGTTTATTCTATTTATCTGGCATTGTCGATAAGCACCTAACCATTTTGTAGTGGGTCCCTCGGGCAGCACCACTAATTTGTCACCATGCTTGAATTGAACTTTTAGTTTGGGCTAGTCTAATCCTAAAGTTCGAATGACCTGGACCAGCCCAAAGTATATTGCATAGTAGGGATGGTTAATTCCCTAAAAACTCTTATATTGGTAGATTCATTTCATATTTATCTCAAACTAATTTTCAGGTAACAAAAATTCTCAAACTGGTACATCAATGCCACATTTACCTTGCACCAATTTTCACTTGGGAGATTTTTTGGTAAATGTGGTACTGATGTACCGGTTTGAATTTTTTGTGACACGAAAACTAATTTGAGATAAATGTGGAACGGGTGTACCTATTTAGGTTTTTTTCATGGTATCAGCCTTAACAAAAATAAATCTACTAAAGTTAGAAAACCACCTAGAACACATTCCCTTGAACTTTCTGCCTCTCACTTTCCTAAAACTCAAAGCAGTTTAGCCGCTCTTATCTCTCTATTCTCTTTAGTTAAATTTCTATTCAAGTCTCTCAATCTTTCTCTTGTCTACAATTATGTCTCACCTCTCACTCGTCCACCACCACCACGCCTCGACCATCTCTTCAACTGGCTCTGTCTACTCCGAGCAGGCAAGCAGTACAGAGGGCGAAATGAGCGACTCCACTAGTGCAGCAACTCAAGAAGTGGTGACTACTACTGCACCACAACCCCGCACATAGCAACTGGACCTTATTTTCAGATTAAGCCTTTTTTGTCCAATATTTCGATTCTTTTCCTTTGAAATTTCATAATTCGAACTTGAGAAATAAATAGGACAAACACCAAAGCCCAACACAGCAAGTGCAAATGAGGCCAAACAAAATGCCAAACTTGATAAAGTTACAGATGGGAGCATCTTTCCTTTTTAGTTTACTTTTTTTTATATTAGATGTCTTTTTTTAAAAATATATGTATATATATTCGAGAAATGGTGAAAGTAAAAAATAAGTCTATCAATTATCAAAATATGCATTTGAAAGAGGGACAATAGCACATATAGTCCCTGAACTTTGTCCTAATGTGTAATGTTGTTCTTGAACTGTTAATTTGTGCAGTATGGTCTCTGAACTTTAACTCAATGTGCAATACTGTCCCTCGACTTTTAATTTGTTCAATATAGTTTCTAAATTATATAAAATTATTTAAAAGTTCACGGACTGCATTGAATATTGGATGTAAGTTCAGAGGCCATATTGCATATTGGACCAAAGTTCAGGGATTACATTGAATAAATTAAAAATTCATAAACGACAGTGCACATTAGAGCAAAGTTCAAGGATCACTTGTATTATTTTCCCTTTGAAAAATTAGGTGAAACTTCGGACCTAGCCCAAACTACACTGAATGGGACCAATCAAGTTTGGTCTTGGCTGAATGCTCAGCTTTGATCTAGGCCTAGAGACAACAAGCTCGAAGCCTTCGGGGTTCTTTGGAAAAACCCAGCCCGTCCGGCCTGTAATCAACCCAAGCCTGCGGTGCTTTATTGCTAGAAGAGAGGTTTCTCTCTCCATCTCTGTGCTCTGTTCTGTATCTTTCTTTCTCTCTCCTTCGCCCTTTTCCCTCTTCTATTGAGGAAGATTATGGGGCTCCTCTATGGTTGTCGAAATCTTGGTCTCATTTAAATGCTTTCCGCCATGAAGGAGCCGTCACTTCGAGACCTAGAGGCTCAATGGCCATGGACATAAGGCCTCCAGATATGAATGGAGAGAGAGAGAGAGTCCATGCAATCCCACTTTTACTTTGGTGGATCAATTGTGAATTGTTTAATCAGATACATCGTGTTTACAGTTTTGGGCTTGATGGAGAATGAAGAAGTCCACGCAATCCTGGGCCCACAATGGTCCTCACAAGCCAAATTTGTAATCGACTTAGGAGTGAAAGCTCAAGTCCCAATCATATCCTTCTCAGCCACTAGCCCATCCCTTTCTCCCACACAAAGCCATTATTTCGTTCGGACAGCCTATGATGACAGTTTACAGGTTGGTGCTTTAGCGGCTGTTGTTCAAGCTTATGGTTGGAGGGAAATAGCTCTTGTATATGAAGACACTGAGTATGGCAAGGGCTTGGTTCCATACCTTGTCGACGCATTCCAAGAGGTCGATGCTCGGATCACTTACAGAAGCATTATTCCTCCATCTCCAGAAGATATCGACATCGTAAAAGAGCTCAATAAGTTGTTAGTGATGCAGACCAGAGTTTTTCTTGTTCATATGACTGCTGTGATCGGGTCTCGGTTCTTTGTTCTGGCGAGTGAGGCGGGCATGGTGAGCGAGAACTTTGCGTGGATTGTCACTGATGGTTTGTCCTCTTTGTTGAACCCGGTCAGCTCTAAGGCTTTGGATTCGATGCAAGGTGTAGTAGGTGTAAGGCCACATGTACCACCATCAGAGTCTCGTAGAAATTTCGAAGAGAGATGGACAAAGCTTTACGCCGAGAGAAATTCGCACGACGAGATTGCTGATCTCAGTCTCTTTGGCTTATGGGCATATGACACCGTTACAGCACTAGCAATTGCAGGAGAGATGGCGTGGGAGCCTGCAAGGTCTAGATATTTAAAGCCGGATACAAGGAGAAACAATCTCGACTTTTCGTCTATCGGGAAATCAGAGATGGGCCCGAAATTGCTCGACAAAATTCTAAGCATCAAATTTCAAGGCCTCGGTGGGGAATTTAACTTGCCCAATGGGCAACTTCAGCCCATTGCATTCGAAATATTTAATGTTGTAGGACAGAGGGAGGAAATTATTGGATATTGGACTTCGGCACGAGGACTTTCACCCGAATTGAACCAATCAACGAAGGAAGAGTATACTGCTTCGTTGAAGCCGCCTACTTGGCCAGGAAATACATTGAAGCCACCGAAAGGTTGGGTGATGCCGATACCAGGAAAGAAGCTGAGGATTGGGGTTCCAAAGAAAGACGGCTTTACTGAGTTCTTCAAAATCGAATGGGATCCGCATACGGGCGTGCCCAGCTACTCAGGATTCGTCCACGACCTGTTTCTTGCAGTACTGGATGTATTGCCTTTTGCTATTCCTTACCAATACGTTCCTTACGTGAACGAGAGCAGGCAAAGTGCAGGAAACTACGACGAAATGTTGAACGAAATTAAACTTCAGGTTTGTCAGTGCTTTACAAATTTTACCCTGCTGTCCCTTGATAAATCACTTGGTAAAAAGAAGGAAAACATGATTGTCCTCATTAGTAAGTGCATTCTTGTGGAATCTTGTTTGAGCTTTTGTACTATACAGAGAAGTAGTTCACACAACACTATTATGCACTGTCATTGATGTACCTGGCTTTTATTTATGCTTGATTTCTTTTGGTAGACATTGGGTACACGGATATCACTAACATGTTCATTCTGATAAAAGTGAATTAGCAACATATATTAAAGTTTATGAGACATGATGATGCAGAAAGTTGATGCGGTTGTAGGAGACACAGCTATCGTTGCATATCGCTCACCCTACATCGATTTTACACTTCCCTATTCAGAATCTGGTGTAGCAATGGTAGTTGCCATTGAGGATGATGAGCGCAGGAACATGTGGATCTTCATAAAATCATTGAGTTGGAATCTCTGGCTAATGACTGGTTTGGCCTTCATTTTCACTGGGTCCGTCGTGTGGCTCCTCGAACATCGAACAAATGAAGAATTTAGGGGTTGTCGTAGCCAACAAATCGGTTTAATATTCTGGTTTTCCTTCTCTACATTGGTGTTTGCTCATAGTAAGTCCTTTACAAAACTATCGTGCCTTGTTTGTCACTATGATTTTGTCGGTAACGGCTGCCACATTCTACTGTGTTTTGTTGTTTATGCTCGGTCTTTTGTTAGCAATTTTACTACGACTTATATTGACGTAGGAGAGAAGATTGCAAACAACTTGACAAGGCTTGTTCTCGTCATATGGGTATTTGTGGTACTTATCCTGACTCAGAGTTATACTGCAAATTTAGCATCATTTTTAACCGTGCAACGTTTCACGCCCAAGTTTGTGGACGTGCAAGACTTGATAAGGAATCGCCATTTCGTCGGATATCAGGAAGGATCTTATGTGAGAGGATTTCTCATGAGACAGCTCAATTTCAATGAGTCCAGATTGATTCCTTATGGCTCGCCCGAGGAATACCACGAGGCACTATCAAAGGGAAGCGAAAACGGAGGAGTTGCGGCAATCTTTGATGATTTGCCATGCATAAAACTCTTCCTTGCCAAGTACTGCAACAAGTACAAAATGGTAGGACCAACCTATAAAATTGATGGGTTTGGCTTTGTAAGTGTCTCTTTCTCTCCTAGCTAACCTGTGCATGCACGGGTCTAATATATATGCACCTTGCATGAAAATAGATCAATTGTTATTCATTTTCATTTTTTAGGACTGTTTATGTCACGGGATGGGTCTCTGCAATGGCGGGGGTAGAATATCTACTTCAATGTGATTTGTCTAAATTAATCACGTGTTTTATACTTGAAGAGACTTTCATTTTGCATGACAATGGATCTATTATCACTATTCCTTCTTAACTGACCTAAAATAAAATTTTCTAAATATAAACTTTTTTCATTTTTAGGTAAAGCCACGAACTAACATGACTAATATTATTCATCAGGCCTTTCCATTGGGGTCCCCTTTGGTCTCCTACTTCTCAAGGGCAATCTTGAATGTCACTCAAGATAAAGTGAAAATGGATGCAATCGAAGGAAAATATTTCGGTGGTCAAAGCTCATGCAAAGATCAAGATGCTGCGATATTTTCAGACAATCTGAGCCTGAGCGTGTATAGCTTCGGAGGGCTCTTCATCATCACCGGGGTCGTCTCGATATCTTCTGTATTGATATATGTGATTTCGTTCTTCTATTCTCAATGGCCTTCTTCGACCACGATTCCTCCTGGTGATCGCTCCGTTTGGTCCATGTTTTTGGAAACTGCGAATAACTTCTTTCGAGAGCACGGATTATTCAAATGTCTGGAGAGAAATAGATCTAAGATAGTTCCGACCTCTCATTTTCGAAGTAGGGAAGCTTCTCCTAATAGTAATATTGAACTGATTGCGAGAACACCAAATGAAGGAGAGAGGCCAGTCCTCATTATACACGTTTGAATAATGTATTTTAAGAGATGCTCATCGAGCATGAGAACGATTCACCTCATCCAGGTATGTGTATACACACATATTACCAATTTGTTTTGTTTTCTTTTTCTTTTGGAATAAAGGGGTGAATTTGAGTTGATAAAGATCGTATGTAAAATCTTTTGTTTGCTATATATATTTTTACCAAGGAAAATGCCGATTTACTGATTTTGGTTGAAAAAATTGGCTTACTATGTGGTGCGTCGAGCTATTATTGGTTCCTGAATGTGACTTACTTGCTTATAAAATACCATTCAAAGTAAGAAAAGTTACTTTGTTTTTTGCTGGAAGGAAACAAATTACTTAATAAACAAATTTTGTTCACCACGTGACATTTGCATATTCGACCAATTGCCGTTAGTTTAATGATTTATTATCCTCAATGTCTATTACTTATTAAGTGTAACTTTAAAAATTGATTGATAGAATTTCTATTCAAACGTTTTCTTAAATGTATTCAATCAATATAATAAGAAAATAAAGATAAATTATCTTGAATAAATTTCTATTATCATTCCTGTTGACACCTAAATTTTGACAATCATTTAGTGTAATTTGCATAGAAAATTAGGGATTAATTTTTAACCCCTAAACAAAAAATATTTAATTTTGCATAACATATAGTTTATGTTTATTTTAGTTTAATTGCATTATTGCATCGGACCGGCAATGGTGAACGAGTTTAAATTTCATCGAACGAAATTCGGTTCACTCGGGAATGCTAGGGCCGGGAATTTCACGTCACACGGGCTCAGTTGTTTTAATTTGAGCTTAATTCAGCCCAAGTTAATTCAGCCCATTTAATTTAATTAGAGCCCAAGCCCAAGTTTAAGCCCATTAAGACATTAAGCCCATCTATTTGACCTAGGTTAGAGTTATAAATACATCTTTTAGGTAAGATCTTAGGGGGATAATTTTTCAGATCAGAAATTGTTTGAGAGAAAACACGTGAAGGAGAGAAAGGAGCAGCGACTGTCGCGTCTTCCTCCGCTCCCCCCCGACGCCGCTGTCCCTATGGGGAACGCCTCAGCCGCTCTCGCCACAAAAACACGAAGACTCCTGCTGCTCTGATCCGTCGCTAGCTAGCTGCATGGCCATCTACCGAGGCTTAATTCACACATCCTCAGCAGTCCTTGCATGCGTCCCGGGCTTTTAGTTTGATCCAGAACAGCCCCTGAACGCTAACCACTGCTGCTGCTTCCCAAATCTATGTTTTTTCCCTGTCCATGCCGTGAGCTCCCTGCGTCACCAACAAGCCGGCTGCTGCTGCTTACCAATCCATGCAACGAAGTCAAAAGCTTCAAGTCTTCCAGCCAACCACCGACGTTGGTGTCCAGCGGCCGAGAATTTCCTTGCTGACCAGCTTCCAACGCTGTTGCTGCTGTTGAATCCCCTCCCCAACGCTGACTTCGCTGACCTGGACGAGTCTCCATCTTCACTGCACAGCCATGCAAAGTCACGTAGAACCCACAGAGAGGAATTAAAAGGAGAAGACCCCGCTGGATCTCTTCGGAAAAAAGCCGCCCAGTCCACGCCTTCAGTAGACTTGAAGAGGAATCCATGTCCTCAGCAGCGTTCAAGAAAAATCGAAGGGGAAGACGTCCGTGAAGACCCCTTCATCCGTTGCAACGCCGCTGAGATGCCCAAGCAGGAATAGCCAAGACACCATACCGGAGCAGCCCCCACCAAAGTTGCAGTCCATTGTTCCGTCGCCGTGCCGGAAAATACCCGACGTTGCCGGAGTTCCCCTCAAATCGTCGCTGTCCGGAGGCGCCCACAGACCGCCGGGCAGCCTTGCCGTGGTCTCACCGTCCCGTCGCCGTTCATCGTCGTCCCGATCCGAAAGCTCATCCTGAGACAATTCAAACTTGGCAATATTTCAAATTAGGTAATTTGACATTATCTGAAAATTTTCAGAACATTTAGTTTCCTAATTTGAATATTTGAATATTTTGTAAAAATTGTATGAATATTTGTTAGATATCTTAGGATAATATTTGGTATATCCGCAATATTTCTAAATATTCAAATTAGGAAAATTTCCTAATTTAACAACGTATTTGGACGTCTATCCAACCTTATCCCTAAGGTACGATACGCGGCGATACGGGAAATTATTATCCTATCCATAACTACTTGGATACGATAATAAATTTTATTAGCTTTCCAAATTCGAATGATCAATTATCCGTTAATATCTATAACCCTATAGATATGACCGATAATTTGATTTTTGTGCCTAATCCAAGTTTGAAACGAATTTGGCGGATCGCGTGATTGATTTGAATCAGTTGCTATCCTTATTTATCTTTCCTTTTCAAATAAAACAGAAAATTCAAAAAAATATTATCTAGATTTAAATTAGAGTTTTGCATGTCTAGGATTTTTTAGTATATCCCGAAGGATGAGATAAGTATTTAATTTAAATTAGGACTTAACGTGGCATGTTTGCTAATTTAAATTAGGTATTGTTTTAATCCTAACGGATTATTCACGTTATTTTATTATTCCGAATTTTCATAAAAAAAAACCCCAAAAAAATGGTCAATTGTTTCATGTTTTACTAGGATAGATTGCATTTTAATTTAAGTAATTTATAATTTCAAATTTTTAATCAAAAATCCCAAAAAAAGAAATCATTCTAGGGTAGATTAAGTCATCATAGGTTGCATGTTATTTTAGGTATTTTTATTATTCTGAATTTCAATAGAAAATACCAAAAAAGAGAAGTCATTAGGTTGCATGTTAATTTAGGCACATTTTTGAATCCCGAATTTCATGAGAAAAATACCAAAAAAATATATCATTGCGTTCGCCATTAGAATTAGGTCATGTTGTCGCATGTCATATAGTTTGCATGCTAGGTTGCATTAATTCCCATGTCATATTTTTACACGTCATTGCATATAGGTTAGATTTCATTTAAATAAGTGAGAATCCAAAAAAAGAGAAATTGAGTGATTGTTTGTTAACTAGAAATCATATTAGGGTATTTGATGTGATTTTCTAGCTAACAATGCAGATGCTTGCGTTGGTTCGAGGTAAGTTGTTCTCCCAAGCTTGCAATTTATTTAATGCTTTAATTTCTAGGTGTTAATTTGGTGGTTTGTGCACCCGCATGAACACCTCACATGTTAGTAATGAAGTTAAAATGGATCAAAACTGCCTGCCAAAACATTTTTGAAATGAAAAGGTACCGAAAGGGCGTTAGACTAGATCTAGCGTAATCAAGTCCCCGGGCTTAGAATCTCTGGTTTGTAGGAATAAAACATATCTCCCTATGTTTTATTTAGGTTTCTAATCGACCTACCATAAACTGATTAGTGGCGACTCCAAGCATGAAAACATTTGCATGTTAAGAACTTAAATCCTAAGTTGCGAATTGGTAGGGCTTAGGAGGGTCCAAGTTAAGATTAGTCTTAATAATCCATTAGCCCGAGAAAATGAGAAAATTTTTTAGGGCGCGACAGCTTGGCGACTCCGCTAGGGACTTGAGTTAAAACTCTTAGTGGACTTAGGCCAATTTTTGTTTTGAAAAATATTTTTGTTTGGCAGCGAAGATCCCAGGTACGTCCCTAACATTTAAGGTGTTAAATGTTCTTGCAGTATGGGAGGTATAAGGGGAGAAGTGGTTGTTAACCTTTGTTTTGCAGGGAGGTGGTTGAATGTATGGTTTAATTTATGCACGAAGCGCTGTTTGATATAACCTGTTGTGCATGCCTTATATTTTCACTACACTGCACACACTACCCGCTGCCGGACCTGGGTGGCATAGGTTTGGGATGGTACTGAGATAGTGGATACCCCGACCAAAACCATATGGTACGGGTCGCCCTCCTCAGTTCCGAAATTTTCTTTCAAGTTGTCATTGAGTACCTACCACGGTTGTATCCTACTCAACCCGGGTCGGCTCTTTGACTAAGCCAGAGTCAGGGGAATCCTAGCCTAACCACCACCATGACTGGTTTAGCTCGGTAATCCTCGCGTCTCCATTTTGCAAGCCACAGTCTAGGTAGAAATCGAACCTCACGTTTCATGCGCATGTTTATGTGATTGCCATTTTCATACCAAGTGAAGTAAGTGTTCTAAACCTTTATCTTACAATTTACTTACTTTTTTGTACATGTGGTCGGTTCATGATAGGTCTAAGTCGATCGTAATTTTTGAAAGTAAAAATCATTGAATTTTTTTTCAAAGGGAAAGAAAAAGGAAAAAATAAAGCTTTGAAAAAAATTACTTTCAATTCTTATTATTATTTTCGTAAGTCTATCATAATTCATTATTTCCTAAGAAATGTTCATCATTTTCACAAATACATAGAGTAATGAAAAATGTTATGGAAAATGGGAATAAAAGGGACGATTGGACTGAGTCATGGACCGATCGTTTTAAGGACGCATACTTACCATGCTCTATTTTCGAATTAGGTAACTACGGACCGATCACGATCACCTATTCGTACACGGTCAAGAGCTAGAATGGCCGATCAAATTGAGTTGCAGGAGCGTGTTGTCGGTATGGAAGATCAGATCAGGCAGCTTGCTGCTGCAATCCAACAAATGACCGCTGAGATCAAGGCTCTTCGGTCGATCCCTGTTCCAGCACCCCCTGAAACATCAGTCCCGAAACATACAGGTGGAAAGAATGTTGACATCGAGGAAGATGATGATATACCTGAGTTAGAAGATGACCCCGTCCAGATTATCGTCAACAAACCCAAGTCTGATGAACGAGTCAATAAGCTGGAAGAGAGAGTGAAACAGCTGGAGGGTTCTCAGGATTCACCCTCGATTGATCTGTCCCTCTACTCACAGATCAAGATCCCGAAGAAGTTCAAGATGCCGGACTTTGACAAATACAATGGCACCACGTGCCCGAAAGCCCACCTCCAGTTGTACCACGTGCAGATGACCTCGTACGTTGACAACGAGCTTCTGATGATCCATGCATTCCAAGCGAGCTTGACCGACCCTGCTCTGCACTGGTACCTCATGAAAAAGATCAATAGCCTCAAAACTTGGAAGGAAGCTAGTGAGGCATTCCTGAAGCAATACCGGTTCATAATAGATATCACTCCTACCTGTGATGACCTCGAGCGTGCTCAAATGAAGAAGACCGAGTCTTTTAAAGACTATGCCATCAGATGGAGGAATATAGTCGCTCAGGTCGTCCCGGAACCTATAGACAGTGAGTTGAAGAGGATGTTCGTGAAAACTCTCCCGTTCGAATACCGTAATCGAATGGTGGCCATTCCGGCTGATAATTTCTACCAACTCATCCCCATAGGCGAACAGATCGAGATAGGGCTGAAGGATGGATCGTTTGTGGAGCCGTCTTCGTCGAACAAGAGGTTCAGTGCAAAGAAGGAGAAAGAACCAGCAGCTGAAGTGAACGTGACGTATAACCAACCGAGCCGGCGGAACACTAACCCAACCCTGGCAATTCAAGTAGCAGAAGCTCAGCAACAGAACACGGGTCGTCAACCTTTTCAGAGAAGAAACAACAGAAGGCAATTCACACCCCTCCCCGGTTCGTTGTCTCAAGTACTGGAAGTCCTCCGGAAGAAGAATTTGCTTACCACTGAGCCAAAGCGGCCCAACCCCGAGCAGTTTTACAACTATGATCCGTCCAAGAAATGTGACTATCATATGGAGGAAGTAGGGCATTCAACCGACAACTGCATCACTCTCAAGCACCGAATCTAGAACCTCCTAGACACGAAGGCTTTCTCATTCCAGCCCGCCAAGCCGAATGTTCAGAGTAACCCGCTCCCTAACCATGCGGACAATGTGAATGCCATATTTTGTTTCGATGCTGGTCGGATCAAAAATGTCAAGGTGTACACTGTTGAGATCTATGGTGAATTGGTGAAAGCCGGGTATTACCCAAGTAATGAGGCTCCTCCCCTGGCTATCATGAGAGAAAGAATCTCAAGAATAGTGGAAGCTAAGATGATTGTTTATGCAGACCACGCTGGTATCATATCTACTGTCTCCGAGGTCGTCATTAACTGGGACGAGGAGTTCGCCACATTAAATGTCGGGAAGGACAAACCCGATCCTTTGCCTGAGGACATGCCTCCGCTCAAAGACGCAACTAATGACAAGGAGATGGTGATAAGCACGCCCGCTGCCGATGAAGGAATTGTGATCGAGATTCCTCAGCCGTATGAGTATGCCGACGATAAGGCAGTCCCTTGGTCCTACAGTCTCGACGTCAACTTAGTCACCAGATCCGGACGTGCCTATGGCCAAGCAAATGCTTAACCTGCAAAACCTATCACTGATGAAGAGGCTAAGGAGTTTCTGGCTATCATCAAAGCCAGTGAATACAGCATAATCGACCAGCTGCGCAAGATGCCCACGTAAATCTCTCTGCTAGAACTCCTTCAGACATCGGTCAAGCATCAGAAGGCCCTAATGAAAGTGTTAAGTGAAGTCCACGTGCCTGAGACGATAGATCATGAGAGACTGGAAGAGTTTGTGGGTTCCATACTCCTCAAGGACCTGATAGCCTTTTCGGATGAGGAATTCCCTCTTGAAGGCAGAGGACATACCAAAGCCCTGTATATCTCCGTCAAATACAAGGCTTCGCACGTAGCCCAGGTGCTAATTGACAACGGTTCAGCCTTGAACATATGTCCTCTTACGACTCTACATCGCCTCAATATTGATCCGTCTAGAATAAATGCTGTGAAGACCTCCGTGCGAGCCTTCGATGGAACGAAGAAGGAGGTGATGGGAAAAATCCCCCTCGACATACAGATTGGGCCGACAATGTTCAACGTCCTATTCCAGGTCATGGACATTCCCACTGCATTCAATTTTCTCCTTGGTCGCCCATGGATTCATACTACTGGAGCTGTCCCGTCCAGTCTGCATCAGAAAGTGAAGTTCGTGGTAGAGAGGAAGTTGGTAACGGTTCATGGTGAAGAAGAACACCCGATCTATCATGCCACGGCGATCCCCTATGTCGAGTCGGACTGCAAAATTGAATCGAGCTATCAGTCGCTCGAACTCGTATCGACCATTCATGCGTCTAGAGGATCATCGCCACCAGTCCCTGAGGTGTCGAATGCTGCTGTCATGGTCGGAAGAATAATGGTGACCCATGGCTTTATTCCGGGCGAAGGCCTTGGCAAGGATGGTTAGGGAATCCGCCAACCGGTCGAAGTCTCTCAAAAACCCCGCACCTCTGGATTGGGGTATCAAGGGCCAATTGCACCAAATAATGAGAGATGTGGATATGGTCGAGGTCGAGGTCAAGGAACGGAATAGAACGGATAGTAATCCAATCAAGGGTCGAATAATGAAGAGCCTGCGTGTGGTAGGATGCCTCCACATATCCGCACCACGTTTCCGGGTCCTGCGAGGATGATGCACGAAGAGAAGGAAGTGATCGACATGCTGGGGCAACCGAGTGGCAAGTTTGATTACTATGTGAAGTACTCGGCGCCCCCAAGCTTTTATTCGGATCCCCGCGACATTGTCCCTGATGGATGTGGAGGTATGGACGATCCAACGCCTCTAAAGACAGAAGACCCCGACGATGCGATAGAGAGAATCACTACCCTGTTCGATGACGTCTTCATTGGAGCTATCGAAGAAGGACCGTTAGAGGGAATGGGCACAAGCCCACAAGAGTAAAACTTTTACTTTTCTGCACACTCCCCTGCGTGGGAATTTTTACTGCTTTTTTAGGACTTGCCCCGTCTCGGGTGCTGCTTTCATTTCCGTTTCTAGGTTTTGATTTCCATTCAATAAATGTAATTCATTTTGAAATGATCAATGAAATTACAAGTTATTTTCAGTTTTTGAGGGCATGTTGAGGTATATCAAACCAGCCCGGTGATGATATCCAATCGATAAAAGAAAATATAGTCCAAAGAAAATTCTGAGGCCTGGGCTTCTTCATGCTTCCTCGTGTTAAACCTTTTCGAAATAAATTTCAGAAAAAACAAAACAAAAAAAACAAAAAAAACAAAAAACAAAAAAAATCTTGCAAAGAAATGCAATGTTTAGCCCTGTTTGTCCTTCTAAATCCATTACTTTATGTTTTAGGGACAATCTTATGACACATGAGGGTATGGGAACGATCCAATCCGGTGAATTATGCTCCGCCGAGCCTGATCCTAATGATGCCGGCGAACTCGATGATTCCTCAAATATTCAGCGTGATCTAGAACGACATGAGAAGCCCAAAGTCCTGACGGTAGATCAAACTATCACCGTCAATCTGAGTGATTCCGGAGAGCCCAAAGAGGTAAAGATAGGGGCAACCCTCCCCAAAAATGAAGCCAAACGCCTGGTCCAATTGCTGAAGGATTACCAGGATATCTTTGCCTGGTCGTACGCTGATATGCCGAGTTTAGACTCTTCTATTGTGGAGCACGGCCTGCCTACCAATCCTAGCATGCCGCCCAAGAAACAGAGGTTACGAAGAACCAAACCTGAGCTGTTGAAAAAGATAGAATAGGAGGTCATGAAGCTCTTGAAAGTAGGATTCATTGAGGTCACCCAATACCCTACTTGGGTGGCCAACATCGTGCCAGTCATGAAGAAAGATGACCGAGTTTGGGTTTGCATCGACTATCGCGACCTAAACAAGGCTAGCCCTAAGGACGATTTCCCATTACCGCATATAGACGTTCTGGTAGACAGTACTGCCGGGTTTGAACTATTCTCTTTCATGGATGGTTTCTCGGGTTATAATCAGATAAGAATGAAGAATGTCGATAAGGAGAAAACAACATTTATCACCCTATGGGGTACGTTTCACTATAAGGTTATGCCCTTCAGCCTTAAAAATGCTGGGGCAACGTACCAACGGGCAATGGTGACTCTTTTCCATGACATGATGTATAAATAGATTGAGGTCTATGTCGATGACATGATTGCCAAGTCTCAACCCGGAGAAAGTCATGTTGATACCCTGAAGAAGTTATTCGACCGACTCCATGAGTTTAAGCTCCGTCTCAACCCAGCCAAGTGCATATTCGAGGCAACATCGGGCAAACTACTTGGGTTCGTAGTAAGCAGTAAGGGCATTGAAATCGATCCTTCCAAAGTGAAGGCTATATGTGAGCTACAACCCCCATCGACCGTGAAAGAAGTACGGAGTCTCCTTGGCAGATTAAACTACATAGCCCGTTTCATTTCCCACCTCTCCGAAACCGCTAAACCGTTCTTCAAACTTCTAAAGAGGAATGCTCAAGTGGAGTGGAACGATGATTGCCAGGAAGCGTTTAATGAACTGAAGCAGTACCTGATGAAACCACCAGTGCTAGTCCCTCCAATGCCTGGCCAGCCTTTGATCCTTTACCTCACGATTCACAGCGAGTCTCTAGGAGTCATGTTAGCCCAGAAAAGTCCTGAAGATGGAAAAGAGCGGGCCATTTATTACTTGAGTAAGAAGTTTACCGTCTCGAAGTTGAATTATCCTGAAGCCGAGAAGACTTGTGCCGCGTTAGTATGGGTGCTCCATAGGTTGAGACAGTATACGCTGCATCATCAGACTTTGCTGGTGACCGAGAATGACCCCATCAAATATTTACTTGATCAACCGGCCTTGGTAGGGAAGCTGGCCAAATGGCAAATTCTAATTTCAGAATTTGATGTCCAGATGATGCCACAGAAGTCAGTTAAAGGCCGAGTAATCGTCGATGTTTTAGCCGAGTATCCTGGAACCTCGGATGATGATAGATATTCCCCAGAAGATCGCATTCTGGTAATAAAGGAAGACGCGTGGACTATGTTCTTCGATGGAGCCGTGAATTTGACTGGTTCCGGCACTGGGGCAGTCTTAATATCCCCAGATGGAAAACATTATCCAGTAGCAGCAAAGTTAGTGTTCCCATGTACCAACAACATAGCCGAGTACGAAGCTTGCATCCTTGGACTTCAAGCCGCAGTAGAAATGAGGATATCCAAGTTAAAAGTATTTGGTGATTCCGCCCTGATTATTCTCCAAACTGTAGGAGAATGGAAAACGAGAGACACTAAACTAGTACCGTATCATGAATACCTCGAAGAAATCATAAAGGAATTCGAAGACATTTCCTTCGAGTACTTGTCGAGGTCCCATAATCAGTTCGCTGACGCGCTAGCTACGTTATCTTCCATGCTGCAAGTGACAGGTGGAGTAGAGGTAGAACCCTTAAAGATCGAAGTCTTAACGAAATCGGCTTACTCTATGGTTGTGACTGGAGAACCTGATGAAAAGCCATGGTATTACGATATCATGAATTACATCCAGAGACAAGAATTTCCTGAAGGAAGCACTCCAGCCGACAGAAAGTACATAATGAAAATGGTTTCGAAATTCTTTGTCAATGGTGAAAAGTTATACAAGAGATCCTATGATTCAATTCTGCTAAGATGTGTGGATGCAGCTGAAGCTACTAGGATCATGCAAAAAGTGCACGAGGGGATATGTGGTCCACACATGAACAACCACATGTTAGCTAAGAAGATCATGAGGTTGGGCTATTATTGGCTCAGTCTTGAAAGTGACTGTATCCAGCATGTTCGAAGATGTCATCGCTGTCAAGTTCACGGGGATAAGATAAATGTTTCCCCCACAGAGTTACATCAGTTATCTGAGCCATGGCCTTTTTCAATATGGGGGATCGATGTGATTGGCCCAATAAATCCCAAGGCATCGAATGGGCACCGATTCATCTTGGTGGCGATTGATTATTTCTCCAAGTGGATCGAGGCGGCATCTCATGCAAACGTCACTGCGAAAAATGTTGTAAGATTCATCAGGCGGGACATAATCGCCCGTTATGGTGTCCCTGAAGCTATTATCACCGACAACGGGACGAATTTGAACAACAAGTTTATGGACCAGTTATTCGATGAGTTCAAGATCCAGCATCTGAATTCGTCTCCCTATCGTCCACAGATGAATGGAGCAGTTGAAGCTGCTAACAAGAACATCAAGAAGATCCTGGCCAAGACGGCTGAAAACTATCGTGATTGGCACGAAAGATTGCCGTTTGCATTAATGGCGTATCGGACTTCCATCCGAACCTCTGTCGGTACAACTCCTTTTTCGTTGGTGTATGGCATGGAAGCAGTCCTGCCTGTCGAAGTAGAAATCCCTTCCTTGCGAGTCTTATCCCAGGTGGATTTATCTGAAGCAGAATGGGTGCGACAGAGACACGAGCAGCTGAAGCTGATTGATGAAAAACGGCTAAGAGCCATTTGTCATAGTCAAACCTATCGGTAGAGGATAGCTAGATCTTTCAACCAAAATGTGCGTCCAAGATACTTTGAGGTAAATAATCTAGTCCTAAGGAAGGTGCTGCCAATCTTCCCTGTTCCCGGAGGAAAATTTGCCCCAAATTACATCGGTCCGTATGTGGTTAAGAAGGTGTTTCCTGGAGGTGCCCTGATTCTCGCAGAGATGGATGGTCGTGAGTTTTCCAATCCTGTTAACTCTGATGCTGTGAAGATGTATTATCCTTGATAAAACCTGGCGTTTTACAGCAAAAGTTTTCCAGTGTTTGGTGTTATATTCTGAATTGCAAACATTTCAATGATGAATAAATGATTTCAATCAATTTTGAGGTGAAATGTGTGCATTGGCTGTAATTTCTGCATGGTTATTTTGTTAATCAGTATTGTCGGCTTCAAAGGGGGAAGTTTATCTAATAACTCATGTGAAATGAATTAGATGTGTCGAATAAGGTACATCGGGACGATGAAAGGCAAGCCCTATCATACACACTGTCCCATGCACTAATCCCCAATGAGAAAAATGAAAAAAAAATCCCCAGTGAGTCGAGTGGAAAAATTCCATGTCTGCAAGGTGAAGAGTTCTCTCGCAAAAGGTACGGCGACCAAAATGACAAGAGGCATTTCATTTCTCTATCCCAAACACTACAGGTTATCCATTGTTCAACCTCTTTGAGCCTAAATGTTTGGAGAAGTTCAAATTACCCCTATCAAGAACCACCCCATATTGGGGCAAATCGGAGGTAAATCAGTGTCATATGGTGAAAAATGTGTAGAAATTTTCTTGCTCTCACTTGCATCAATCTTCGAGTGTTGCTTTTTCAGCTGAATTCATGCGAAAGTTCAAGTGCCTTAGGATGACGAAGAGCATTTCTTTCTCTATCCTACACACATTTTACCCTTTGTTAAGCCCAATTGAGCCTACAAATTCGTTTCTTAAACCCAGTTGGTGATCATCCCCTACACTGGGGCAAGGCAGAAGTCGTCATTGTATAAGCAGCTTATCCGAAGTGTCGATAGAAGACAAAAGACGAGGAGCCTCTGAGTTTAGACAGCAAGTCAGTTAGTCAGATTAGCTGGCTAGTGTTTACATTGTAAGCAACAAATGCAAAAAAAAAAAAGAGGAAAAGGGGGCAAGAAGAGCAGTGTGCCTAGAAAAAGCAAGGTCAATGCCCAATGAAAAATGTCAGGATATGACATGTCAAAATCCCCAGTCGAGAAGTTTTAAAGGAATCAAGTGATGAACTCCTGAAGACAATGGAATATCCATCGAGAAGAAAATCTCTGGTGAAGAAGAAGATCGGTGACAATGCCAAGATGATTACCAACTTATTCACCCCAATCATATACATTTTGAGCCTAAATGATCCATTCATTTCTCAACCCATAAGACTAGCCTACGTTACGTCCCTTACAAAGTCTCTTCAGATTAGGGCACTTGAACTAACGTAGAATTTCAGATGATTGTAAGCTTAGCTCGAACAAGTGCGAGCAAGTCCATTTCTATCTCATGTTGCAGGGTTCTTGACTTGTAAACCTAGAGACAATTGCAGAGTATTTTCTTTTAATGGCCTCGATTCGAAGAGTCCCCTTTGCTAAACCATTGACCAAGCCGATGTTACAGTCCTGGTAAAGACCTCTTGGATTGGTAAGGTCGTACGGCTTGCGAGAATACTCAGACCCTTGTCGACATGATGATGGTGAGATGGAGAGATTCTCAAATAAGTCAACCTTTTTCAATGAGAATGAGAGAAAGCCCTTTCGGATCAAAAGTCCCTCATTCGACATTTTCAAGACACCCATTCGTGAGTTCGGATTGTCTTGTCATGATCTTTCCCCAACGAAGTTTGGAATGCCGATTTGATAAAACCATCGTGCATAAAAACCAGTTGAATTCATAGTGCATATGTATATGTGTTCTCGATAGTGCACGAATGCATGTTACATGTTGCTTAAAACCGTGTCTAACAGGAGACACACCTCCGGAGTCGGAGATATTGCCAGGTAAGTATATCTCTATCTTTTGATGTCTATTCAGATATTCCTAACCTGTTCGAGCAGTCGTCGGGTCCCTTATTTAATCATTTTATTGCGATCTCTAGATGCCTTTGATGATGTTTAGGTGTCTATTGATTAAGTCTTTTCAGGTACCCCTGATGATGTCCAGGTACTCTGTCAAGGAATATTCGAACATTTGGGTTAGTCCCTCTGTTCGCCGAAATCGTATGTTTTCGAACAACCTTGAGAGGATTCCCCCGCGACTCACCTATGAGGAAGGTATAAGTGCCGTGGCCAAATCGTTATAAGTATCTATGAGGAAGGTATAGGTATCTTGTAAAGGTCGAAATTTTTCTTTAATTCCAGGTATTCCCCCGTGAGACACCTATGAGGAAGGTATAGGTGCCACGGCCAAATCTTTGCAAGTACTTATGAGGAAGGTATAGGTATTTCAAAAAGGTCAGAATATTCTCTTAATCTCGAAAAGTTCCCCCGCATTGTACTTATGAGGAAAGTATAGGTGCAGCGGCTAAATCTTTGCAAGTGCCTATGAGGAAGGTATAGGTATCTCGTAAAGGTCGGAACATTTTTCCAATCTTTTAAAAAGTTCCCCCCGTGTCGTACCTATGAGGAAGGTATAGGTATCTTGTAAAGATCGGAACATCCATACGAATTGGACAAATTCCCCCGTTAAATACCTATGATGATATCTAGGTATGGTGGTTAAACTTTAACGAGTACCCATGAGGAAGGTATGGATATTTCGTTAAGGTCGGAATGGACTTCATTTCGTCGAATATTTTTCTTAGGCACTTTAGATGATAGCTGAATGCCTTGAGTTTTTCTTCGTGTGTTTTGACTTAATTGCAGATCACCGAAGTTCATCAACAGTTTATCAGGCAATACCTATGGGATTGAGCCCAGACATTTGCCAAACAACATTCAAGTCAGAGTCATGCCTCGAATTGCATTATCTCGCTTCTCTCAGGTAAGTACTTCCAGGTAAGTTTTCCATTCATGTCAGCATGCATCATTTCTTATTGCATTTCAAAAATGGGACTCACAATCCCGACAAAAAATAACATTCATTGCATTCGCATGGTTGAAATTTAGGTATCATTTAATCTTTGAATGCAACCTCTACGAGCTCACCTTCAAAGAGGGGCAGCTGTTGACACTTAAATTTTGACAATCATTTAGTGTAATTTACATAGAAAATTAGGGATTAATTTTTAACCCCTAAAAAAAAATATTTAATTTTGCATAACATATAGTTTAGGTTTATTTTAGTTTAATTGCATAATTGCATCGGACCGGCGATGGTGAACGAGTTTAAATTTCATCGAACGAAATTCGGTTCACTCGGGAATGCTAGGGCCGGGAATTTCACGTCACACGGGCTCGGTTGTTTTAATTTGAGCTTAATTCAGCCCAAGTTAATTCAGCCCATTTAATTTAATTAGAGCCCAGCCCAAGTTTAAGCCCATTAGGACATTAAGCCCATCTCTTTGACCTAGGTTAGAGTTATAAATACATCTTTTAGGTCAGATCTTAGGGGGATAATTTTTCAGATCAGAAATTGTTTGAGAGAAAACACGTGAAGGAGAGAAAGGGGTAGCGACCGTCGCGTCTTCCTCTGCTCCTCCCCGACGCTGCTGTCCCTATGGGGAACGCCTCAGCTGCTCTCGCCACATAAACACGAAGACTCCTGCTGCTCTGATCTGTCGCTGGCTGGCTGCATGGCCATCTACCGAGGCTTAATTCACACGTCCTCATCAGTCCTTGCATGCGTCCCGGGCTTTTAGTTTGATCCAGAACAGCCCCTGAACGCTGACCACCGCTGCTGCTTCCCAAATCTATGTTTTTTCCCTGTCCATGCCGTGAGCTCCCTACGTCGCCAACGAGCCGGCTGCTGCTGCTTACCAATCCATGCAATGAAGTCGGAAGCTTCAAGTCTTCCGGCCAACCACCGACGTTGGTGTCCAGCGGCCGAGAATTTCCTTGCTGACCAGCTTCCAACGCTGTTGCTGCTATTGAATCCCCTCCCCAACGCTGACTTCGCTGACCTAGACGAGTCTCCATCTTCACTGCACAGCCATGCAAAGTCACGTAGAACCCACAGAGAGGAATTAAAAGGAGAAGACTCCGCTGGATCTCTTCGGAAAAAAGCCGCCCAGTCCACGCCTTCAGTAGACTTGAAGAGGAATCCATGTCCTCAGCAGCGTTCAAGAAAAATCGAAGGGGAAGACGTCCGTGAAGACCCCTTCGTCAGTTGCAACGCCGCTGAGATGCCCAAGCCGGAATAGCCGCGACACCATACCGGAGCAGCCCCCACCGAAGTTGCAGTCCATTGTTCCGTTGCTATGCCGGAAAATACCCAACGTTGCCGGAGTTCCCCTCAAACCGTCGCTGTCCGGAGGCGCCCACAGACCGCCGAGCAGCCTTGCCGTGGTCTCGCCGTCCCGTCACCGTTCGTCATCGTCCCGATCTGCAAGCTCGTCCTGAGACGATTCAAACTTGGCAATATTTCAAATTAGGTAATTTGACATTATTTGATAATTTTCAGAACATTTAGTTTCCTAATTTGAATATTTTGTGAATATTACATGAATATTTGTTAGATATCTTAGGATAATGTTTGGTATATCCGCAATATTTCTGAATATTCAAATTAGGAAAATTTCCTAATTTAGCAACGTATTTGAACGTCTATCCAACCTTATCCCTAAGGTACGATACGCGGCGATACGGGAAATTATTATCCTATCCATAACTACTTGGATACGATGATAAATTTCATTAGCTTTCCAAATTCGAATGATCAATTATCCGTTAATATCTATAACCCTATAGATATGACCGATAATTTGATTTTTGTGCCTAATCCGAGTTTGAAACGAATTTAGCGGATCATGTGGTTGATTTGAATCAGTTGATATCCTTATTTATCTTTCCTTTTCAAATAAAACAGAAAATTCAAAAAAATATTAGCTAGATTTAAATTAGAGTTTTGCATGTCTAGGATTTTTGAGTATATCTCGAAGGATGAGATAAGTATTTAATTTAAATTAGGACTTAACGTGGCATGTTTCCTAATTTAAATTAGGTATTGTTTTAATCCTAACAGATTATCCACGTTATTTTATTATTCCGAATTTTCATAAAAAAACCCAAAAAAAATGGTCAATTGTTTCATGTTTTACTAGGATAGATTGCATTTTAATTTAAGTAATTTATAATTTCGAATTTTTAATCAAAAATCCCAAAAAAAGAAATCATTCTAGGGTAGATTAAGTCATCATAGGTTGCATGTTATTTTAGGTATTTTTATTATTCTGAATTTCAATAGAGTATACCAAAAAAGAGAAGTCATTAGGTTGCATGTTAATTTAGGCACATTTTTGAATCCCGAATTTCATGAGAAAAATACCAAAAAAATATATCATTGCGTCCGTCATTAGAATTAGGTCATGTTGTCGCATGTCACATAGTTTGCATGCTAGGTTGCATTAATTCGTATGTCATATTTTTACACGTCATTGCATATAGGTTAGATTTCATTTAAATAAGTGAAAATCCAAAAAAAGAGAAATTGAGTGATTGTTTGTTAACTAGAAATCATATTAGGGTATTTGATGTGATTTTCTAGCTAACAATGCAGATGCTTGCGTTGGTTCGAGGTAAATTGTTCTCCCAAGCTTGCAATTTATTTAATGCTTTGATTTCTGGGTGTTAATTTGGTGGTTTGCGCACCCGCATGAACACCTCACATGTTAGTAATTAAGTTAAAATGGATCCAAACTGCCTGCCAAAACATTTTTGAAATGAAAAGATACCGAAAGGGCGTTAGACTAGATCTAGCGTAATCAAGTCCACAGGCTTAGAATCTCTGATTCGTAGGAATAAAACATATCTCCCTATGTTTTATTTAGGTTTCTAATCGACCTACCATAAACTGATTAGTGGCGACTCCAAGCATGAAAACATTTGCATGTTAAGAACTTAAACCCTAAGTTGCGAATTGGTAGGGCTTGGGAGGGCCCGAGTTAAGATTAGTCTAAATAATCCATTAGCCCGAGAAAATGAGAAAATTTTTTAGGGTCGCGACAATTCCCAAACGTTTATCTTTTTACAATAATCTCACTAGTTTGAGATTCGTAAAACAAAAAAACAAAGAAAGATGAAGTATCTTTAAATATATTGCTTGTCCGTTCAATAGTCACCGCCCATCACCAACATCATGCAACCATAGCAACACTTGTGGCCTCCGAATTACTGGAGCCGCGAGAATGCCTCTCACTGTTTCTCTTTCTCGTACTTTCCGATCTATGGTGTGATCTCAAATCGTAACTAATAGCACTACATGTTAATAAAAGGTGGGATAGTATTGGGCTTGTTTGCATCTGATCACATAAGAGAACCCGTCAATGATAGATTTCAGAACGATACCCGATGGATTTCGAATGCCGTTCATGGATGTATTTCGGAATGAAACCCTTGATTGGATGTCGTCATCGACTAAGGTACCCAATAGGGCGGGACGATACCCGGTCATGTTGGAAGCGCCAACCGGGGTTCGGTTGTGGCCGATTGCGGTTGGGCTACTTGCAGTCATAATAATTGAAACACGTGCGAAATGTTGTGAATGTGATTGTGCGCGATTGATATGACATGAATTGGACTCTTGGTTATTATGTGCATTGTATGTACTTAAGGTCCTCTTTCACGTTCATAGATAGGGCAAAGCAAGGGCTTTGCCATTGATTTGCTATTAACGTTTTGAGCTTCAAGTTTTGCATGTTTCCGGGGGAAGGCATCATCCTATACGAGGATTAGGCGGTTTACTTATTGAGTTTTACTCATTTGTTGTTGTTCACTTCTTTTCAGGCTCGTAGGTATGTATAGCCATATCGTCTGTTTCGGGCACCTCATAACCAAGGAAGTGGATGTTACTGAGGTCGTGGTAGTGGGGAGTAATATTACCTATCATAAGTACACTACTATGGTATGGGTTGATGAGGGCCTAGAGCACTTGGTTCCTCATTGTTTTGTCGGCTGGTTCGTATGGTTCGACGGGGATCTCTTTGGTCCTCTCTGCGGGTTCGATGGACCCCTTGGTGACCTCAGTGGAGCCCCAACGGATCCCATGTTGGGGAACCCTCCCAATGGCATCATGAGCGACCCCGAGTCCAACCCAGACTATGATCCCTATCCTGAACCATAGAGAATCGGCCTCCAGTGGGGAACCACTTTTTGAAAGTCATCCTCGTAGATAGAGGAGTTATGACTAACCTTGACCCTTTTCGGATGAAATCGGAAAAGGCCCGTAGTAGTGGGTTTTTAATTAGCTAACTTCCTATTGCTAACGATGCTTATATATAAAGTGTGTTTTTTTCACGTGTTTTCCTTGCTATCCATTTGTTGTTGCTGATTGGGTGGTGTTCAAGTATGCTTCCGAATGTGCTCAATTAAATGATAAAAGAAACGGGTCGGCGAGGCCTCCTGGGACATCGCATTTCAATGACCTTGTGGGTGTCGTGTGCCCGAGGCTCAGGGACATAAGGTACTGGTCGTGACAACCTCGTCGATTTGGTATTAGAGCGAGGTCATTATCTGGAGTGATAAGGTGCACTGGGAATTTCGAGATAGATCGTTAGGAAAACACCTCGTGCTTGTGATTGTTAATTGATTTCTTGAGTGATATTCTTAATTGCTAACCTTTTTGTTGGGAATTGTAGAGCGAGCTTTCCTTAGAATCCTTGTAAGATGAGGAACCCCAACCCAAGGATTCCAAGAGGAAGGGCAACTCGAGGCCCGTCAAGTTCACAAGGAAGGTCACAAGAGGACCCTCGATTGGACGAGATCCCGCAAGCTCTTGAGGCCATAGGGAATTTGATGGGACAGCCGGCTCAGAATCAGGCTGTTGCTGCTCCCGGTGACCACCTTGGAAACGAAGACGGTAATGGGAATGGTGAACGATAGATGCATAGACTGGTTGAACAGTTCTTGAAGCTAAAGCTATCCAAGTTTGCTAGGATGGGTGATCCTGAGGAAGCGATTGCATGGATCAAAGAGCTGGAAAAAGCTTTCGCACTCCTGAGATGCTCAAGCGAGGACAAGGTAACACTAGCAGTATACCAACTGCAGGGTAACGATAGTCATTGGTAGAGGCCCACCCAAGGAATGATCTTTCCTGAAGACACAATCCCGACTTGGGATGCCTTTAGTGAGGCGTTCAGTGGGAAGTATTTCCCTAAGTGCACAAGTAAGCAAAAAATGTAACGCCCCCACCTCAAGGTTATTGGTACAACGTCCCATTTGTTATTCTATTTGACTGAGCACAAGTGGAAGCAATTAATTCGGGACAATCACAATAAGAACAAACAACGGAATTATGACAAGCATCATGAGCAAATCTTGTATTAATATGTAACATCCTTATCTTATTAGGGACAGTATAACATGCAAGACACATTATTGCTATTTTACTTAAACATATTTTACAAGCCCTTTTCTACAGGTCATTTCACGTACAAACCATATCATAAGCAAAGGCCGAGGTTAATTTTAGCTCCTCTATGCATCCTCCATCTTACGGACCTGAAAAGGGAAAAACAACGGGGAATAAGTCGAAAGACTCAATGAGTAAATTCACTAATATTCGTGCAGGATGATGCCTTGCCGTTGTACTAACGCATACAAATATTTTCCCCACCTTATGTTGATGGCAGATAAATAACAAAGGCTTTGTCCTTGCCCTTGCTATGTTTACATGGAAGCTCACCTTTATCCGGCTACATAAATTCGGCTTATCAATAAGCACACATACTAGCACATACATAGACTACATTTATCACATACCGGTACACATATAAGATTTATGTATCGTCATCCTAGATCAATTAGGCTTCTCGGCTCAACCAAGACATCCAGCTTCATGCTAGGCATCCCGGGGCTAGCTCACTCGAGGCATCCGGGCTCAACCAAGGCATCCTAGCTCAACTAAGGCATCCCAGCACTAGTTTACCGAGGCATCCGGGCTCAACCAAAGTATTTTAGCTCAACTAGGGCATCTCGGCGCTAGTTTACCAAGGCATTGATGCCAATGTTATGTGACGACAGTCTTCTTTTTTCATTTAGTGATCACGCATTATCGGTCACACAATCCGATTTGTTATCTCGATGTCATTAGTCCATACAATCAACCCAAAGGCGTGCCGTGCTTATGTAATCATAGAACATTTGCTTAACATGCGGGTCGCGGTCGAGGGTACATGGTTCAATCTGCCATGCTGAGCACTGGCTCAGAGCCAAACTTGACCTAGATCTACACATCCCAATGTAAACCCGCACCAAGCCGAACTCGTCCCATGATGCCACAACATGAGTACGAGAACATACGACACCCCGTTTCGTGACTCGTACGTGCCTTGACTTACTATTATGAAGCAAAACAAAAAGCATTCATACAAACATTGAACATTACAAACACAGCCACAATTCGAGCCAAACTCGTAACACCACATCTTATCTTTTTATAAATCAACAAGCATGGTAACAAGCAATGCGTGCAACATCAAGACAAATAACACGTAAGTCTCAACAAAGGCTCTGGTGAGAACTCAAGCCAACAACGCATTATATCTTCCTCTCTTGATATTAGGGAATCCACTTACATGCCACGTTCCAACCACGTAACACACCACCCTATCCAAGTGTTAGGGAATTCACTCACCTATAATCACCTATATTCAAAAGAAAACGTCTACGGCAGTCAGCGGCGACAAATGGCAAGAGAGAGATGATTGGCATGTTGGTGAGGGAGAGGGAGAGAGACGTGAGAATGAGAGATGATAGTAATAAGAGGTGATGTGTAGAAACTAAGTAGGGAACCAAGCCTATTTATAGGCAAATCACTAACTTATTCACCAAGTTTAAGAGTCAAAGCTTGCTCCACAAGTTCTTGACCAACTTGCTCCCCAAGTTTAATCACGAAGAAAAGACAAATGACATAATGAAATAGCTCATAAAGTCAAGTGCCATCATGACTATGATCTAGAAAATCTTGATCATTAATGACATTAATGGAGAAGAGCCAAATGACATTAATGAAATAGCCCTAAAGTCAAAAGCTTCATAATTAAGCTTCTTGTGCAAACCAATTTGAGGCTATTCATTTCCAACTTGACCTCCAAGTTTCTACCTTAAGGTCATTATGCCCTATTCATTCAAGGCCTAAATAATCATGATGATCTCTCTTTCTCTCTCTTTGGCCGTGAGCCATCTAGTTAGGCGTGATGATGGTCTTGGTCCTTAAGACACAATTATAGAAGCCTTCCATAAGAAAATATTTTAGCTTCTGTCATCAGATGTAAAGCCTCATTTGCCCCTTCATATGACATCCAATAAAAGTATAACATATCTCATTTGAAAGCTTAGAATGAGCACATTAAATCACCAGAAAACATCAAGTCGAGATTCCAACATTCTCATATAGAAAATGAAGAATCTTTGAAATCTAACAAAACCGGCAATTTTTGCACAGTTTTAGAAATCGGACTCAAAAACATAGTAAATGAACTCCAAAAATGCCCAAATTTGAATATGTCATACAAAAGAGCTTAACAAACATTTTTTATGAAGAACACAAAATATGAATTTGTCTATAAACACAACTTTTAACAGCTCAAAGACAAACTAAAAATAATTCGCTAGGACAGAATTCTTGCTTTCTAAAGGAAGCTCTTTCCAGAATCCAAATCATCTCCAAAAATTTCCAAATTTATATATGTTATAGAGAAAGAAGTCCTCAACAATTCTTTCTGCCCATAAAAGTTTGTAGAAAATCGAGAAAGTGTGAACATTACTAAAATACTCATTCTAGGCAATTTTACACTGTCCGAAATTAGGCAATCGTACTAATTATATCAAGTCCAAAATTTCTGAAATTAAAGTATGAAATAACTCAAGATGTTTGGAGCAACTTTTAAGAAGGAAGTTTTTAGAAATTCGGATCACAAAGGTTTCCGCAAAAATAACACAACGAGGTGGTACTTAGGACTCAAAACTAGGTGTTCCAGAATAAGAGTAAAAATTGGTTCCGACTAGGAAAATCACCAAATTTAATCCATAGTCATTTCCCCATAGCCTAAAATTGAGGATGTTACAGAAAATTTTAGAATTTCTGCGACTTTGCCAAGACCATTTGACGGTTGACTAGTACGAGGTCAAGTTCACTAAGCTGTCAAAATATGCACCTAGACTGATTGAGGATCCAATGGATAGAGCACAGAGATTCCGGGATGGTTTGTAACTGAACATCCAAAGCCAGTTGGTGCCTTTAAATCTGAAGAATTACGAGGAACTATACAAGCAAGCCTAGCTAATAAAAAGGGATTCACTAGAGCGAGGATTCACAACTAGATTGTGTTATCCATCTTCCTAAGACAACCAACGGTTAGGGAAAAGGCCGATGATGAGCGGAGGGCATTTTGATCCTCCTAACAAGAAGAACAACATTGGGAAGCCGGTGTATGCCGCGAATGACGCATGTCGACTTTTTTGGAGGCAACACGAAACTGCTTCGTGCCCAACCAAGACCGTAGCATGCTTATGGTGTGACCAGCAAGGCCATCTTGTGAGGAATTGTTCGCGACGATCACCAAGGATGCAACAACAACCGCAACTGCAAGCAAGATCGCAAGTGGGAACCGCATTGTAGGGTAACCCTAATTGACCCCTAGCACAAGGAAGAGTGTATGCCGTTACCCGAGAGGAAGCTGAGGACTCTCAGACCGTGATTAGAGGTACAGTCTACTTACATGAATATGCTGCTTATGTGCTCTTTGATACGAGACCCACACATTCGTTCATAGTTGAACAGTTTATCAAATTAGCAGGGCTAGAACTAAAACCATTGGGAACGATCCTTGGTGTTTCCACCCCGATGAAGGATAAGGTGATATCCACCGTGGAGTGTCAAGGATGTAAGATAGTCATAAGTGGTCATAAGGAAACCATAGACTTAGTTTATTTGACCATTTATGACTTTATTGTCATTATTGGAATGGATTGGCTCACGAAGCAATAACCTGCTGTGGATTGTTATAGTAAAGTAATTCAGTTTAGTCCACTCAGCCATTCTAGTTATGAGTTCATAGGAAACAAGGGAGGATTTTCTAATACCCTTGATTTCGTCACTTGAAGTAGCTTAATTACTAGAGGTAGGTTGCCAAAGTTGTTTGGCGACCATGGTTAACATGTCCATTGAAGAATTGAAGATAGAAAATATTGTCATGGTGCGAGACTTTTCCAATGTCTTTCTAAAGGAGTTACCAGGATTATTCCTAGAAAGAGAGATAGAGTTTGTGATTGAGCTAGCCCCTAGAATGGAGCCTATTTCCAAGGCCCCCTACCAATGGCGTCGTCAGAGCTAAAGGAATTGAAGGTACAAATGGAAGATTTACTTGATAAAGGATTTATCTGCCCTAATGCATCCCTATAGGGTGCACCAGTCCTATTTGTGAAGAAGAAATATGGGTCATTGGGTCTTTGCATCAACTATCAACAACTCAACCAAGTAACTATCAAGAATAAACACCCTCTATCAAGGATTGACAATTTATTTGATCAACTTCAAGGAGCTTCGGTATTTTCCAAGATAGATTTGAAAACTAGCTATCATCAATTGAGAATCAAGAAGGAAGACATTTCGAAGACAGCATTTCGGACCCAATACGGTCACTCCGAATTCACGGTAATGCCATTTAGGTTAACCAATGCCCCAGCTACTTTCATAGACTTGATGAATCGAGTGTTCCAATTATACCTAGACCAATTAGTCATAGTCTTCATTGACGATATATTTGTGTATACAAAGAGCCCAAGTGAGCACGAACAACATTTGAAGATGGTACTGCAAACACTTCGGGAACAAGCACTCTATGCCGAATTCAATAAGTGCGAGTTCTGGCTCACGCGAGTAGCTTTTCTTCGTTACGTGATATCTGGCGAAGGAATTACAATGGATCCAATGAAGATAGAGGCAGTCATGAATTAACCAAGGTCGACGACAGTGACGAAAGTTCAAAGTTTCCTAGGCCCGACTGGCTATTATCAAGGATTCATGGAACGATTCCCCAAAATAGCTACTCCCTTGACGCAACTACTGAAGAAAGAGGCGAAGTTCGAATGGACAAATAAGTATGAGGAAAGTTTCCAAGAACTCAAGCAAAAATTAACCACTGCCCTAGTTTTAACAATAAAGTCTAGCCTCGGAGGTTATGAGATTTACAATGACGTTTCTCATAAGGGACTGGGCTATGTGTTAATGCGACATGGAAGAGTGGTGGCCAATATGTCCAGACAACTGAGGCCGAACGAGCTAAACTACTTGACTCACGATTCAAAATTGGTAGCGATCATCATTGCCTTGAAAATTTGGAGACATTACTTATGTGGAGAAATGTTCATGATTTACATGGATCACCAAAGCCTAAAGTATCTATTTTCCCAAAAAGAGTTAAAATATGAGACAATGACATTAGATGAAACTTCTTAAGGATTACGACTACGATATTCTTTATCATCCAGGGAAGGCCAACAGAGTAACAGACGCCCTCAGTAAAAAATCAACCATTGCACAACTGATGGTTCGAGAATGGATTCTTTTCGAAGGAATACAAGATTCGGAGTACAAATTTGAGGTGAATCATCTTTCTACTATTCTGGCTACCCTTAGAATTGAACCGGAAGTGCAAATGATGATTAGGGTGCCGCAATAGATGGATCCAGCAATCCAAAAGATCCTGCATTAGAGTACGAATAGGAAAAACTAGATTTTTTAACAACGAAGAATGGGATATTAAAATTCCATGGGCGATTGTGCGTACTCAACAATGCAGAATTGAAGGAAGAAATTCTGTTGGAAGCTCATAGAAGCAACTACAACATACATCCAGATAGCACGAAGATGTATTGGAATCTTTGACAATACTATTGGTGGAATGACATAAATACCAACATCGCCAAGCATGTAGCTACATGCTCGACATGTTAGCAAGTGAAGGCACAACACTACAAATCAGGTGGCTTCTGCAACTATTAGAGATTCTGGAGTAGAAGTGGGAACACATCACGATAGACTTTGTGATGGGATTACAAAGAAGCCTAAGAGGTAATGATTCCATATGGGTAATAGTCAACATACTGAAAAAGTCAGCCTTTTTTATCGATGTACGGAAAGATTTCGCAATAACATATATGCTGAGCTATATGTGCGGCAAGTAATTCGTTTCCATGGAGTGCCAGTAACAATTACGCCGAATCAAGATTCCAAGTTCATTGCCATATTTTGGAAAAGTCTTCATACTGCCATGGGAACGAAGCTCCAATATAACACAACTTATCATCCACAGACAAATGGCCAACCCAAAAGAACTATTTAGATGCTCGAGGATATGTTGCGAGCTTGTGCTCTGGACTTTAAGGACGTTAGGAAGAACAATTACATCTTATTGAGTTCGCTTATAACAACAACGATCAACAGAGCATCGGGATGGCCCCATTTAAGGCATTGTATGGTTGAACCTGTAGAACTTTGATCTATTGGGAGTAGGTCGAAGAACGAAGGATTACTAGTCCAGAGTTAGTCCAGCTGCTAGTGGATGCAGTTTAGATAATTAAAGAGAGGCTTAGAATCGCACAGAGCCGCCAGAAAAATTATGCAAATAGATAATAAAGACCTTTAGAGTTCTAAGTAAGTGATCACGCATTTCTTAAGGTGTCATCTATGAGAGGTACGTCGCGATTCAATAAGAAAGGGAAGCTTAGCCCAAGGTACGTTGGACCATTCGAGATTCTAAAGTGAATAGGGATTTTGGCCTATCGACTGACACTTCCGTCCAAACTTGCTTGGGTACACGACATGTTTCACGTGTCGATGTTAAGAAAGTATGAGCTCAACCTGACACACATGCTTAACTTTAAAGAGATCGATGTGGACGATAGAGTATCATATGCCGAAAAGTCGGTGCTGATCATGGATAGGAAAGAGCAAGTGTTACGTAATAAGGTCATTCCCTTAGTTAAGGTTATTTGTCAGCATCGTGGAACGAATGAGCAACATGGGAAAGTGAGGAGATAATGAGGCGTCAGCACCAACATTTACTCGAGGAATTAGGTATTTCTTTAAATTTCAAGGACGAAATTTCTTTTAGAGGAGAAGAGTTATGACATCCTCAATTCAAACCCCTATCTCGGACGCAAGGAATGGTCTAAAGCATTGATGTGCCGATAACGGGATTAGACCATGGGTCACACGCGCGAAGCCCCTCAAAGCCGCCTTCTCGTGTAGGCCGCGTTAGAACCGCTTCCAATCAATTTTAGCCACAAGACTCAATCCGGTTACGGGTGTTGATTTTTTTATTATTAAGGGATAACCTGTTTTACAATGCTTAATTAAGCCCCATAATTGCCATTAGCCCCCTAATCTTTTGGACAAGTGGAAGTGAGCAAATTATTGGAGGCCTAAAGAAGCCACACACCTAAGAGAGAAGGAGGAAGCCAATGAACCTTTGTTTTGCCCAGTTCAAACTCATTAATGGCATTGGGAAGCTTGCCTATCAATGCCATGTGCTCAAATGGTACCCTAAAGTATAGGCTTTAATAAGGCTAAGGTGAGACTTGCTCTTCAAGCTCTCCCTCATTAATTGCCTCTAGAGGATAGATGATGATGACCTAAGGTGAAGCTTGGCAAGGAAGAGATCTTGCAACCTTAGCCTAGGTTAGCACTCATGAGCTCTTGTATTATTGTTGTAACATCCTCAATTTCAATATGTGGAAAATGGCTATGGTTTAAGTTTGGTGGTTTTCTAATAGGAATTAATTTTTACTCTTGTTCTGAAAAACCATTTTCGGATCCTTTGTACCCCTTCGTATTGTTATTTTTGTGGAGACTTTTGTGATCTAAATTTCTAAACACTTCCTTCTTGAAAGTTTCTCCAAACATCTTGAAATTTTGCATACTTTAATTTCAGAATTTTTGGATTTGATATGAGTAGTACGATAGCCTAATCTCCGGACCATGTAAAACTGCCAAAAATGGGTATTTCGATTATATTCACCCTTTCTTTATTTTCTACAAGCTTTTCTAGGACGATTTAGAAAAGTTTCATTTACAAAAGTTGTTGAGAACTTCTTTTTCTATAGGATATAAAAATTTGATAATTTTTAGAGATGATTTGGGTTTTAGAAAGAGCTTACTTTAAGAAGCAAGAATTTTGTTCTAGCGAATTGTTTTTAGTCTGTCTTTGAGGTATTAAAAGTTATGTTTATAGAAAGATTCAGATTTCGTATTCTTCATGAGAAATTTTTGTTAAGACTTTCTTTATGACATATTCAAATTTGGGAATTTTCTGAGTTCATTTACTATGTTTTTAAGCCCGATTTCTAAAATAGTGCAGAACTGTCTAGTTTTGTTAGATTTCAACGATTCATCATTTCTATAGGAGAACATTGGAATTTCGAATTTATGTCTTCTAGTGATTTAATGTGCACATTATGACTTTTCAAATGAGCTATGCTAAGTTTTAATTGGAGAGTTCTAGAAAATCAAAGCTTGAAAAATAAGTTGGAGAATTCTAGAGAAAGTCAAAACTTGGGGAGCAAGTTTGACTAGGAGGATTCTAGAAAGTCCAAGTTTGGTGAGCAAGTTAGTCCAAGCTTGGTGAGCAATTTGAAGAGCAACTTGGTGAGCAAGTTTAGGTTATCTATAAATAGACTTAGTCCCCCTTCTTCTCACGCCAAACACCACCGCCATCTCCTTCTCTCCTTCGCTTTCTCGCTTTCTTGTTTTGTTGTGTCACGCCCCGACCTCCTCGGCACGCGACAACCCGCGCTCACGATGGTCGATATAGTACGACGTCCCAGGACATGCCGTCGTCGACCCAAATCCCAAACAATTCATAATACACATGCGGAAGCAAAATTTGAGAGAATCACCCAGACAATATATCTGAGAACACGGGAAGCAACACGGAGAACACTGAGGTAACGTACACATCCATAATCCCAAAATTTGCCTGAAACATCCTTACATTAATTCAAAATAAAAACAACAACAACTGAGACAAGCACAATAAAAGAGTACTGCTGGTGGGTCAAGAGGCTAGTAACAAGGGGGACCAACGGCTAAACAAAAAGGGTCCAAAATCCAAAAAGGTGTCTACCCTTGCAAACCGACTAAACCTAGCCTAGGGTTCCCAATCTGGATCTGAACCATCGGACTCGGACGGGCTGTCTGGTATCTCTGAATCCTCGCTAGGGGCCTCCTCCTCGGATTCCTCGGTGTCCATTGGTTCGGCCTCGTCAACCTCCATAGGCTCCACTACCGGGTCCTCTACTGCTGGATCCTCCATCGGGAACTCATGATCTATACCACCCAACTCCTCATCCTCGGCAGGCTCGTACCAGGCGAAAGGACCTATAGTCTCATCCACACTCGTCTCGGAATCCACGACCTCACCGCTCGGGCATTGTGGATCAAGCTGGCCTTCTATGGTGAATGGAACGTCCATCGTGCGGAGGGGTCCGAACTCGTCTCCCCAACGGTCTCGAAAACACCAGGCTACATACTCATGGACTTCGGGATGTGTCGTACCTACATCTACGGTAATCATGGTGTAATGCCTCATGTAAACTTCATTGTTCGCCACCGGGAATTCAACCACCGTATGCTCATACTCTAAAGGGATCCCGAAGCGAATTGGAATGGGCGGTCGGTTCATGGGCGCTGGTCTGAAAGGTTGGGTTATGAAAACCGTGAGACACTTCTCAGTGAGTGAAAACTCCTAAACCTAAATTAGGCTAACATGCATCTCCTGACGGGAAAAACAATAGCACGCATATATAACAATGACTTAGGCCCGTAAGCCCAAATTGGCATATCAATGACCCTGCAGGTTAGATAATCCCATAGTATTACAAATCACAAGCGGCATCCTCGACCAGGCGTACGTCACACGTATGCTTAAAACCTTTTTGTGACAATTCCAAATATGGTACACCGAGTCACACAATCCCGCACAATTTCTCATGCATTCAAATGCATGCAAATGCCACTAACTTGCCATGCCCACAATCCAAACTCCTATGGCATCTCGGCACAACTACTATTCGTGTTCAGATTATAGAATGAAATCTACTTAGACACGTCCCATACCATGCCCAGCGAATTCCATCACATAATCCAACACTATGCATCACACGTTATCCGTTTATTTCAATTATCTCGACCCGAAGGCCCGACCCGAAGGTCCGATCCGAAGATCCGGTCCGAAGACCAATCACAACACTCCGTGGCCAGCGTAAAGACGCCCCAGGCCCAGTGTCTCTAGCCCGCGTCCTTACGCATCAGGCGCAACACCGATCTCCTTTACAAACCAGAGCCCGCGTAAACGCATCAGGATGGTTGTCTTCCGGACGTACCGGGCATCGTCCTGCTCCAAAGTGCATGAGGACGGCACACCCCGCGTATTCCGCATCAGGGCGAAGGTGATCACACGTTCACACATCTCGTTTTATCTGAACCCCGCGTAAACGCATCAGGGCATGATTAGGTGATCACATGTCCATGGCATACACGCATACTCGCATAATTTCCACAAGCCTCATACTCGGCATGCATAATGCGTGGCCATGCAATTCGCACAAGAATGTTGGTGCTATGTGTCATGACATAATGTCCCGCACAATTCAATGTCAACATATCATGATCAATGATCCACGTCATATGCTCAATCGACCTCATCAATTAATTCGGGGCATCACATGTGAAATTAGCACTCATGACGTATTCGGGCATCATTATGTACATTGGCAAACCACAATTCACATTCCACAATTGTCGGCCATAAGGACACACGGCATGGTAGACTCGATTACACCACAGTCGGCAACCCGACACATAACTCAATCATTCCGACAATCTCGGCACTCAAGTCCATTCAAACCTCAATCTACCATGCAATTAGCCGATAAATTCAATGTGGACAGCAACTTAATCCAGTCATTCCGAGCTCTAATTTCTCTTCTAAACATGCTTCGTCACTTACTAACCATTTCCCGACACCTATCATTAACACCCAAATTTATACGAACTCTAGTCAATACTAACCGACTAACCGACACCCTAAGCCCATCTAGAAATGCACAATTGTCCTAATCGGGGTTTAGAGGTTTCCACCCACCTCAATCCAAGCTCGGGCGACGGGGAATGGCGGCCGATCACCGGTAAACGGTGGAACCGGCGGCACAAGACCCAAGGGCGGCGGCGAGCGGCGGTCCGGCGGTTCACAGCCATCACGGGCGGTGGTGCACGATCGGCGGGGCTGCTGTTCGCGGCGAGGGAGGACCGGACGAGTGGCTGAGTGGTCCCCGGACGGCTGCTGTCCACGGCGGTGCACGGCGGCGGCGGCGAACAGCGAGCAGTCCGGCGACGGCGCGGCGACGGCGAACTGTTCCGGCGAAGGGGAACACAGAACAGCGAACGACGGGGGAGAGGACGGCTCGGCTGAGGCGGCGACGGCGGGTAGCGAGCTGTCCGTCGGCGGCGAACGGCGGCGACCGGCGGTCTGCTCCGGCGAATGGCCGAACAGAACAGGAAGAGAGGCGGACGGAGAACGGAGAGGAACGGCGAGTGAGGTGGCGGTGAACGGCCACAGTGGCGGCGGCGAACGGTGGCGTGCAACGGCGGTCAGCCCCGATGGCGGTTCACCCCTGCATGCAGCCGCGGCGGAGAGGAGGGAGAGAGTCGGTGGCGACGGCGGCGTGGCTGGTCCGACGCCCACTCAGCTGCATGCACCGACGAGAGAGAGATGACGGAGGGGGAAGCGGGCAGCGTCGGCGGCCAGGCGGCGGCGGCCGGCGGTGCACAACGGCGGTCAGTTCGGTCCTCCTTGGCTGACCGGCGCCGTTCTCCTTGCATGCAGCCGGAGAGGAGAGGACGGACGGAGGGGAACAGCGGCGTACGGCGAGCTGGCGGTGCAGCGGCGAGCTCGACAGCGGCGTGGCGGTGCTAGCCTCGGCGGCGGGCGGAGCTGGTCTCGGCCGGTTCTGGACAGTGAGGGAAAGAAGGAGAGGGAGTGGTCGACGGTGAGGCCGAGAGAGAGGAAGGGAGAGGAAGGGTGCTCGGTGGCTTCACCGGCGGACGGGCGGAGCGGCTGTTCCGGCGGGTGGTGGGCGGCGTGAGGCTGAGCGGGAGAGAGGCGCGCTGTGGAGGGGGAGAGAGAGGTGGCCGGCGTGTGAGAGGAAGTGAGAGAGAGTGAGTGGGTGAAGATGAAGAGACTCCAAGGGAAAATGATTACATGCATGGGGAAGGTGAAGAGGTGGAGTGGGAGAGTGGATGATAAGACTTGCATGGGGAAGGGGGAGAGTGACAAGTGTCACTTCCCCACAAAAAGCAATTTTCGGAATTCCAAGGGTCACGGGGGCAAAACGGTCCTAAATTTCCGGTACCGGGTCGGATCACTAATTTTTCGACCGTACAAGTCCTATACACCTATGGCCGGCTTAATTTGACGTCGTCCTCATAAAAACCATCCCGAGACTCGCGAAACATCGCTCCCGATGTCCAGATTAAATTCCACGATCGAATTCATCAATTTCCCATTTTCTAATTCTCTCACTAACGGGTGGCCGTTTAGGTTTTACGCGTATCGACCTTGGTTTGTCCGATTCGTGGCGTGCTCGATTGTCGAGAGAACGAGAGGAATATCACTAGTTCCAAGGACACGATCATCCGGCTCGAGTTCCGAAGATCGGCCCATACTGGCCCAAAATATTTCCCCGTCATTTCTCTAGGTCAAGCTTAGTTCACGACCGGGTCCATGGTCTACGTACCTATTCCTAGTTGGCCATTCCCATTTGGTCAGTATCCCGAGAGTGATCGGCTCCGGGCGAGACTTACGAAAAAGGAAATATCGAATAAAACTCGTTTTATTCATTCCAGGGATCGAGTCGAATTTCGGGATGTTACAATTCTTCCCCCCTTACTAAAATTTCGTCCTCGAAATTTAAAACCCACATTAACCTACTCGAACAACTGGGGGTATTGATGTCGCATGGCCTCTTCACTTTCCCAAGTAGCGCCTTCCGTTCCATGATGCTGCCAAACCACTTTGACCATCGGAATCGTTTTATTCCTTAGCACTCGGTCCTTTCTATCCTCGATTCTGACTGGCTTTTCCACGTATGTCACTCTATCGTCTACGTCCACTTCCTCATATCTTAAAACATGCTTCGGGTCCGGTTCATACTTCCTTAGCATCGATACGTGGAAAACATTGTGAACCTGGGATAGGTTGGGAGGCAAGGCTAGTCGGTACGCCATATCCCCAATCTTTTCTAGGATCTCGAATGGCCCGACATACCTTGGGCTAAGCTTTCCTTTCTTGCCGAATCGGGATAGTTCTTTCATTGGCGACACCTTGAGGAACACATGATCTCCTACTTGAAACTCCAAGGGTCGTCGCCTTCTGTCAGCGTAACTCTTCTGGCGACTCTGAGCGGTCCTCAGTCTATCCCGGATCACTTCCACTACTTCTATCGTTTGCTGAACTAGCTCCGGTCCCGCGATACTTCGCTCACCAACTTCGTCCCAGCACAGTGGCGTCCTACATGCCCTACCATACAAAGCTTCAAAAGGCGCCATCTGAATACTTTGCTGAAAGCTGTTGTTATAGGCAAACTCTACCAAATGCAATTGCTCTTCCCACTTGCCTTGGAAATCCAAAACACACGCTCTCAACATATCCTCCAGGGTCTGAATTGTCCTTTCAGACTGACCGTCTGTCTGCGGGTGGTAGGCTGTACTGTACTGCAATCTTGTTCCTAAGGCCGTTTGTAGACTCTTCCAAAAATTGGCCGTAAACCTTGGATCACGATCCGAGGTGATCGTCACTGGTACTCCATGAAGACGCACTATTTGTCGCACATACAATTCCGCATACTTTTCTAATTCCAAGTCCTTTCGTACTGCCAGGAAGTGCGCAGACTTAGTCAAACGATCCACTATGACCCATATCGAGTCATGTCCTCTTTGGCTTCGCGGTAAACCCGTCACGAAGTCCATTGTAATATGCTCCCACTTCCACTCGGGAATCTCTAAAGGTCGTAACAATCCACCTGGTTTACAGTGTTGTGCCTTCACTTGCTGGCACGTCAGACACTTGGCCACGTGCTTAGCCACATCCTTTTTCAGGCCATTCCACCAGTAATGCTGACGCAGATTCTGGTACATCTTTGTACTCCCCGGATGGATGCTGTACTGGCTCCGATGAGCTTCGCTCAAAATTTCCTCCTTAAGTCCTTCGTCATCCGGCACGCAAAGTCGGCCACGATATTTTAGAATCCCATCTGCGGACACTTGGAAATCGGGCTTTCTCTTTGCCTCATCCATTTCCATAATCTTGAGAATCTCGGGGTCCAAAGGTTGAAGTTCCTTGATCTTAACCTGAACTTCTGGTTCGATTCTTAATGTTGCGAACAAACTGGATACTCGGCTCACCTCGAACTTGAACTCCGAATCTCTCAGCTTTTCCAATAACGTCCACTCCTTAACTAATAAATGAGCCATACTCGACTTGCGACTTAAAGCGTCTGCCACCCGATTCGCCTTACCCGGATGATACAGAATGTCGCAGTCATAGTCCTTCAATAATTCCATCCATCGACGCTGCCTCATATTCAACTCCTTCTGCGAGAACAGATATTTGAGGCTTTGGTGGTCCGTGAAAATCTGGAACTTCTCCCCGCACAAGTAGTGCCTCCAAATCTTAAGCGCGAAAACTATCGCTGCCAGTTCCAAATCATGCGTCGGGTAATTCATCTCATGAGGCCTCAGCTGGCGCGACGCATACGCCACCACCTTCCCATGTTGCATGAGCACACATCCGAGTCCTCTTAACGAAGCATCGCTGTAAATCTCAAATCCTCCTGGTCCGGACGGAATGGTCAAGACTGGAGCGGTCGTCAACTTACGCTTCAACTCTTGGAAACTCCTTTCACACTTGTCATCCCAGACATACTTTGCTTCCTTCTTCAGCAATCTGGTCAAGGGCATAGCTATCGACGAAAATCCCTCCACGAATCGTCTGTAATAGCCAGCCAGACCGAGGAAACTCCTTATTTCTGTCACCGACGTTGGCCTGGGCCACTTCGTTACCGCTTCCACCTTAGTTGGATCTACAGAAATTCCATCTCCAGATATAATATGTCCAAGAAATCCTACTTGATTGAGCCAAAACTCGCACTTGCTGAACTTGGCATACAACGCGTGTTCTCTCAGGGTACGTAGCACCTTCGCCAAGTGTTCCTCATGTTCTTCGGGACTCTTCGAATAAACCAAGATATCATCGATGAATACTATGACAAACTGATCCAGAAACTCTCTAAACACCCTGTTCATCAAATCCATGAAAGCGGCTGGGGCATTCGTTAACCCAAAAGGCATGACCGTGAACTCGTAATGCCCGTACCTCGTCCTAAAGGCAGTCTTGGGAATGTCCTCCTTTCTAATCCTCAACTGATGGTAACCTGTCCTCAAATCTATTTTGGAGAACACCGAGGCTCCTTGCAATTGATCGAACAAGTCATCGATCCTAGGGAGAGGGTACTTATTCTTCACTGTTACTTGGTTCAACTGCCGATAATCTATACATAGCCTTAAAGTTCCATCCTTCTTTTTCACAAACAGGACTGGCGCTCCCCATGGAGACGCACTAGGGCGGATGAAACCCTTGTCCAGCAATTCCTACATCTGGACCTTCAACTCCTTTAGTTCGGATAGGGACATTCGATACGGGGCCTTCGATATCGGTTTAGTCCCGGGTGCTAACTCAAAAATGAACTCCACTTCCCGGTCGGGCGGTAAACCCGGCAATTCCTGAGGAAAGACCTCGGGAAAATCACACACAACCGGTATATCATCCAACTTAGGTTCCACCATGGTCGGGTCCACAATATCCACCAGATAACCTTCACACCCATCATCCAGCAATTTACTCGCTTCTAACGAAGATATCCATGGGGTCGAGGTTCCTCCTCGGTTCCCCTGGAATTCGAAGCTAGGACGTCCATCAGGATTAAACCGGATCGTCCTATTGCTACAATCCACTACGGCCTTCTGTCGGACTAACCAGTCCATCCCTATAATCACATCGAAATCGAACATGGCTAGCACTACCAAGTCGATACTCTCATCCTCACCCCCAATGTTTACCTCACAACCAGGGCATCCAAAGGAAACTAACACCCTATCATTCATCGGCGTTGTCACACAAAGTGAAATCTCTAACATCACTGGTACTAAGCCAATCAACTTAACAAATTGCTCCGAAATGAATGAATGGGTTGCCCCTGAATCAAACAGTGCATAAGCGGTATGGCCACATAAGGAAATCGTACCTGTGACCACGCCCGGCGCATTCTCCGCTTCTCCACGCGCCACAGCATAAACCCTTCCTTGAGCGGGCGGTCGTCCTTGATTTGCCGGTGGGGGATTTCCGGCTTGATTTCCCGGTCGGGGCTGGTATTGCTGTCGGGGCTGATACTGCTGAGGTGCTCGCTGCTGATCCTGGGGATGTGCCTGTGGACAGCTGCGGATCTGATGTTCCGTGCTCCCACACTTGAAGCATGGTCCAAATCTCCCTGGCGGGGCAGCTGGCTTCCCGATATTCCTTCTGATAGGGGGAACAAATCGCCGATTGCCTGTCATAGGCTTCTTTCCCAGGCGGCGGTTATCCTTTCCTCGCACAAACCGCGATCCAGACGCGGCTAACCTTTCCTGCTGATCTCGTTCGATTATCTGGGCTCTCCTGAACATCTCTCCATACTCCTTGATGTCATGCGACAGAATCTGGCTCCGAAGATCCGGCTTCAGCCCATCCCGGAACCTTCGAGCCTTGTCCTTTGGATCCGCAACCATAGTCGGTGCGAACCTTGCCAGCCTTGCAAATTCAGCCTCATACTGGTCCACAGTCATCTGACCTTGGCGCAACCTCATAAACTCCGTCAGCTTCTTCTCCTGGGCATTCTCCGAGAAGTATTTCCCATAGAAGTTCTCCACAAAAACAGTCCAAGTTGGGGCCGTTCCCACTGGGAACACTCCTCCTTCTGAGGCACTCCACCAGTCATTAGCACCATCCTGGAGTTGGTACACTGCCAACGTTACCTTTTCCTCATCATTGCATCCCAACACTTTGAAGGTCTTCTCCAGCTCTTCCACCCATCGGGGAGCTGCCTCGGGGTCACCACGACCGTTAAACTTGGGCGGCTTCATCCTCAAGAATTGCTCTACCAACCGGGGCATCTGTCTAGCCCCAGCTGGGTGATCTTGCCCCTGCTGGGCATGATTTCCTCCATTCCCAGCGATCGCTGCAGCCTCGGCAGCCTGGGCATGGGCTGCGGCTCTCTCCTGCGCCTGCAGCCCGAAGATATGCCCTATCTCACGAAGGGTCTCCATGACCTCATCGAACCTAGGGTCCCTAGCCTCGCGGGCACCCTCACTAGGTTGAGCTTGGGACTCCTTCCCTCTTCTCTTACTCATCCTGACGATTCTGACAGCTCAACCACCTGCTAATTCCATTAAGGAATTAGGGACTTAAACTAATCTATCCAGTCTAAGTCCTAGGCAGGTCTCAAGACATCAACCAGACAATCAGCATGCGGCTTAACAGGAACTAATCAATACATCACCCAAGGGTTCACATACTCACCTCAGGTCCTGCCGCACCTGCACATCATGGGTCATAATAGCAATATACGCCAAATCATCACGCATTGTCAGGAGATACATGCAGCACATGAAGTCATCCTAGGTGGCTACCCATGGTCTCAGCGCTCCTTATCACTCCAAGACTCGACCTAGTTGGATCGAGCTGACCTTGCTCTGATACCAATTCAACAGAGGGGGTTGTCACGCCCCGACCTCCTCGGCACGCGACAACCCGCGCTCACGATGGTCGATATAGTACGACGTCCCAGGACATGCCGTCGTCGACCCAAATCCCAAACAATTCATAATACACATGCGGAAGCAAAATTTGAGAGAATCACCCAGACAATATATCTGAGAACACGGGAAGCAACACGGAGAACACTGAGGTAACGTACACATCCATAATCCCAAAATTTGCCTGAAACATCCTTACATTAATTCAAAATAAAAACAACAACAACTGAGACAAGCACAATAAAAGAGTACTGCTGGTGGGTCAAGAGGCTAGTAACAAGGGGGACCAACGGCTAAACAAAAAGGGTCCAAAATCCAAAAAGGTGTCTACCCTTGCAAACCGACTAAACCTAGCCTAGGGTTCCCAATCTGGATCTGAACCATCGGACTCGGACGGGCTGTCTGGTATCTCTGAATCCTCGCTAGGGGCCTCCTCCTCGGATTCCTCGGTGTCCATTGGTTCGGCCTCGTCAACCTCCATAGGCTCCACTACCGGGTCCTCTACTGCTGGATCCTCCATCGGGAACTCATGATCTATATCACCCAACTCCTCATCCTCGGCAGGCTCGTACCAGGCGAAAGGACCTATAGTCTCATCCACACTCGTCTCGGAATCCACGACCTCACCGCTCGGGCATTGTGGATCAAGCTGGCCTTCTATGGTGAATGGAACGTCCATCGTGCGGAGGGGTCCGAACTCGTCTCCCCAACGGTCTCGAAAACACCAGGCTACATACTCATGGACTTCGGGATGTGTCGTACCTACATCTACGGTAATCATGGTGTAATGCCTCATGTAAACTTCATTGTTCGCCACCGGGAATTCAACCACCGTATGCTCATACTCTAAAGGGATCCCGAAGCGAATTGGAATGGGCGGTCGGTTCATGGGCGCTGGTCTGAAAGGTTGGGTTATGAAAACCGTGAGACACTTCTCAGTGAGTGAAAACTCCTAAACCTAAATTAGGCTAACATGCATCTCCTGACGGGAAAAACAATAGCACGCATATATAACAATGACTTAGGCCCGTAAGCCCAAATTGGCATATCAATGACCCTGCAGGTTAGATAATCCCATAGTATTACAAATCACAAGCGGCATCCTCGACCAGGCGTACGTCACACGTATGCTTAAAACCTTTTTGTGACAATTCCAAATATGGTACACCGAGTCACACAATCCCGCACAATTTCTCATGCATTCAAATGTATGCAAATGCCATTAACTTGCCATGCCCACAATCCAAACTCCTATGGCATCTCGGCACAACTACCATTCGTGTTCAGATTATAGAATGAAATCTACTTAGACACGTCCCATACCATGCCCAGCGAATTCCATCACATAATCCAACACTATGCATCACACGTTATCCGTTTATTTCAATTATCTCGACCCGAAGGCCCGACCCGAAGGTCCGATCCGAAGATCCGGTCCGAAGACCAATCACAACACTCCGTGGCCAGCGTAAAGACGCCCCAGGCCCAGTGTCTCTAGCCCGCGTCCTTACGCATCAGGCGCAACACCGATCTCCTTTACAAACCAGAGCCCGCGTAAACGCATCAGGATGGTTGTCTTCCGGACGTACCGGGCATCGTCCTGCTCCAAAGTGCATGAGGACGGCACACCCCGCGTATTCCGCATCAGGGCGAAGGTGATCACACGTTCACACATCTCGTTTTATCTGAACCCCGCGTAAACGCATCAGGGCATGATTAGGTGATCACATGTCCATGGCATACACGCATACTCGCATAATTTCCACAAGCCTCATACTCGGCATGCATAATGCGTGGCCATGCAATTCGCACAAGAATGTTGGTGCTATGTGTCATGACATAATGTCCCGCACAATTCAATGTCAACATATCATGATCAATGATCCACGTCATATGCTCAATCGACCTCATCAATTAATTCGGGGCATCACATGTGAAATTAGCACTCATGACGTATTCGGGCATCATTATGTACATTGGCAAACCACAATTCACATTCCACAATTGTCGGCCATAAGGACACACGGCATGGTAAACTCGATTACACCACAGTCGGCAACCCGACACATAACTCAATCATTCCGACAATCCCGGCACTCAAGTCCATTTAAACCTCAATCTACCATGCAATTAGCCGATAAATTCAATGTGGACAGCAACTTAATCCAGTCATTCCGAGCTCTAATTTCTCTTCTAAACATGCTTCGTCACTTACTAACCATTTCCCGACACCTATCATTAACACCCAAATTTATACGAACTCTAGTCAATACTAACCGACTAACCGACACCCTAAGCCCATCTAGAAACGCACAATTGTCCTAATCGGGGTTTAGAGGTTTCCACCCACCTCAATCCAAGCTCGGGCGACGGGGAATGGCGGCCGATCACCGGTAAACGGTGGAACCGGCGGCACAAGACCCAAGGGCGGCGGCGAGCGGCGGTCCGGCGGTTCACAGCCACCACGGGCGGTGGTGCACGACCGGCGGGGCTGCTGTTCGCGGCGAGGGAGGACCGGACGAGTGGCTGAGTGGTCCCCGGACGGCTGCTGTCCACGGCGGTGCACGGCGGCGGCGGCGAACAGCGAGCAGTCCGGCGACGGCGCGGCGACGGCGAACTGTTCCGGCGAAGGGGAACACAGAACAGCGAACGACGGGGGAGAGGACGGCTCGGCTGAGGCGGCGACGGCGGGTAGCGAGCTGTCCGTCGGCGGCGAACGGCGGCGACCGGCGATCTGCTCCGGCGAATGGCCGAACAGAACAGGAAGAGAGGCGGACGGAGAACGGAGAGGAACGGCGAGTGAAGTGATGAACGGCCACAGCGGCGGCGGCGAACGGTGGCGTGCAACGGCGGTCAGCCCCGGCGGCGGTTCACCTCTGCATGCAGCCGCGGCGGAGAGGAGGGAGAGAGTCGGTGGCGATGGCGGCGTGGCTGGTCCGACGCCCACTCAGCTGCATGCACCGGCGAGAGAGAGATGACGGAGGGGGAAGCGGGCAGCGTCGGCGGCTAGGCGGCGTCGGCCGGCGGTGCACAACGGCGGTCAGTTCGGTCCTCCTTGGCTGACCGGCGCCGTTCTCCTTGCATGCGGCCGGAGAGGAGAGGACGGACGGAGGGGAACAGCGGCGTACGGCGAGCTGGCGGTGCAGCGGCGAGCTCGGCGGCGGCGTGGCGGTGCTGGCCTCGGCGGCAGGCAGAGCTGGTCTTGGCCGGTTCTGGACAGTGAGGGAAAGAAGGAGAGGGAGTGGTCGACGGTGAGGCCGAGAGAGAGGAAGGGAGAGGAAGGGTGCTCGGTGGCTTCACCGGCGGACGGGCGGAGCGGCTGTTCCGGCGGGTGGTGGGCGGCATGAGGCTGAGCGGGAGAGAGGCGCGCGGTGGAGGGGGAGAGAGAGGTGGCCGGCGTGTGAGAGGAAGTGAGAGAGAGTGAGTGGGTGAAGATGAAGAGACTCCAAGGGAAAATGATTACATGCATGGGGAAGGTGAAGAGGTGGAGTGGGAGAGTGGATGATAAGACTTGCATGGGGAAGGGGGAGAGTGACAAGTGTCACTTCCCCACAAAAAGCAATTTTCGGAATTCCAAGGGTCACGGGGGCAAAACGGTCCTAAATTTCCGGTACCGGGTCGGATCGCTAATTTTTCGACCGTACAAGTCCTATACACCTATGGCCGGCTTAATTTGACGTCGTCCTCATAAAAACCATCCCGAGACTCGCGAAACATCGCTCCCGATGTCCGGATTAAATTCCACGATCGAATTCATCAATTTCCCATTTTCTAATTCTCTCACTAACGGGTGGCCGTTTAGGTTTTACGCGTATCGACCTTGGTTTGTCCGATTCGTGGCGTGCTCGATTGTCGAGAGAACGAGAGGAATATCACTAGTTCCGAGGACACGATCATCCGGCTCGAGTTCCGAAGATCGGCCCATACTGGCCCAAAATATTTCCCCGTCATTTCTCTAGGTCAAGCTTAGTTCACGACCGGGTCCATGGTCCACGTACCTATTCCTAGTTGGCCATTCCCATTTGGTCAGTATCCCGAGAGTGATCGGCTCCGGGCGAGACTTACGAAAAAGGAAATATCGAATAAAACTCGTTTTATTCATTCCAGGGATCGAGTCGAATTTCGGGATGTTACATGTTGTTTCTCAGCTAAGAAGCCTCACACACAAAGAAGCCACCGACTCTCCCATTTTTCTTGTCTCTTGGCCAAACAAGGAGTCCCACGCCCACATACACACACAACCGGCCCTTGCTTCTCCTTATTCAAGCCTACGAAGCTATGGTTGGTATGCCTTGTGGAGTTCGGCCAAGTAAGGAGAGAAGACCAAAAATTTCACAAGACACCCGAGTCCACCTGTCTCTAACTTATTCTCTAGAACTTATTTTAGTTGTTGAATAAGTAAACTTCCTAATATCGGGAAAGGAAGTTGTGACACGTTGTGACACGATTTGCTTGAACTGTTTCTCGATCGTATGGTTGGTTATAGTTGATTCATTTCTCGATTTAATCATATTTCGTGTTTGACGTTTGTTTTGGAGATAGAACCAAGACGGGAATGGCAAGGTGCACATGTTACAGCCATATTTGATGTTTTCATGTATGAACTTTGCTATTAATTTACCATTGATGCGGATGCGGTAAAAGTTGACTTATGTTAACGGTGATCCTCTCATCCTTGCTTGATATTAGTAGGTTTACTTGCTGAGTCTCCCTGACTCATCCTCTGTTATTTCCTTTTTAGGTCTGAAGAATGGCATCTCCGTCTACCCGATTCGGCAACCCCGTGGAAATGAGAGCCGAAGTGCTTACCGTAATAGATGCCTGAGAAGGCCGAGCCTATTGTCGGATCACAAAGTATGTGATGGTCGATGAGGGCCTAACGAACTTGATACATCATCCATACGTAGCATGGCATGGCTACACTGACGGAGAATGGGTTAGACCCCCACGTGAGTTCAATGGACCTTTTGGCAATGTAGGCAGCCTGTCTCCAGGGCATGCCATGGGTAGGGTGTAGATTGGCTATGCGGACGGAAGCAGAGAGGAGATGTGGATGGAGTTAGAAGTGAGAAGATGAAGTAGAGGGGATAGGATCACCCAAGCCGAGTTTTGTTATTCATAGTCAGCTAGGAATAGATGAGCCTCTAGAATATGCATGTGAAATATGTGTTGTTTGCCATGGCCTAACCGAAGGGCTTATTAAAATATGTTTTCATGCACTATAAATATAAGGTTTGCTTATGATGCTGCTTGTCTAAATTTCGCTATTGTTCTGAATGTGATTATCCCGAAATTATGCTTTTGCTTTTGTGTAAAGAAAGATAACAATGAACGAGACGTCATGTTTATGACCCCGAGGTGGGGATGTTACAATTGTCCTCTCCCATCCAAGCAATTTTGAAGAAGCCTTGTAAGCCTAGACTAGCCTAGGATAGCCCTCAAGTGTCCTTGCATTATTACTCTCTCTTAAACTCAAGGAAGCCTTCACTTTTCCCTCTCATTCTCTCATTTCTCTCATTGTCTCTCTCTCATGCTCTCCCTCTCTCCCTCCGTCTCGGCCGCTCACCGTCCACACCATCGCCACTCATTGTCCTCATCACCACCACTGCACACCATCCTCACCGCCGCTCGCCATTCGTCCGCCATTCGTCGTCATCCATATATCTCACCCCGGTTTCGTAAGTAGATCCCCTAACCCTTGGATAGGGCGTTGTGTTGCATAGTTCAAATGTAGGGTAGGTTTTGGTTCCGTGATTTTTATGGTTGATCTTGCTTGTTGAGGAAGAGGAAGCTTATGTATGAATTTTGTATGGCTTGCTTATGATTTGCTTGGGTTTCAAGGTTCGGGAATTAGTATATCCTTGTCGCGTGTATGATTAGTTATAAGGAAAGTCTAATATTGCCACACAATGGTTGGATTAGGAGAGACCGTTGTTATTTGATTATGTTTTATTATGTGCATGTCTATTTTTGTAAGAAATCATTATGATTGAGTTATGTGTTCATAGAAGGTTGCTTAGAACCGTTGATGAATGATTTTAGTCCTTGTCTTGCAAATACTGATTTATAAGGAAGTGTTGTTGGTTATATGTGATTGTGGATGCTTGAAATCACACTCCGAGTTGCTCGGCATTTCTCTATGGACTCTGTTCCGGTAAGTCATAATATACACTTGTTGCACGACTTTGGCTCTTGCATGGACTTAAAGCGGAGATAAGAACCAGTATGAGTGATTGTTTATGCGTGTGATCATATAAGAGAACCCGTCACTGATGGATTTTAGATGCTATTCGCAGATAGATTTCAGAACAAAGCCCTTGATTGGATGCCATTGTCAAGTGAGGTCAAGACGTAGCTATGCCCAACAGGGCAGGACAATGCCTGGTCATGCTAGAAGCGCTGACCGAGGTTCGATTGTGACAGATTACGGTTAGGCCGCTTGTGGTTGTAATAATTGAAACACGTGCAAGATGTTGTGAATGCGATTGTGCACGATTTATGTGACATGAATTGGACTCTTGGTTATTATGTGTATTGTACGTACTTGAGGTCCTCTTTCATGGTCATAGATAAGGCAAAGCAAGATCTTTGCTATTGATCGGCCATCGACAATTTGAGCTTCAAGTTTTGCGTTTTCCGAGAGGAGGCATCCTCCTATATGAGGATTAGGCGATTTACTTATGGAGTTTTACTCATTTGTTGTTGTCCACTTCTTTTCAGGCTCGTAAGTATGTATAGCCGTATCATCCGTTTCGGGCATCTTGTAACCAAGGAAGTGGATGTTACCGAGGTCATGGTAGTGAGAGTGATATTACTTATCATAAGTACACCACTACGGTGTGGGTCAATGAGGACCTAGAGCACTTGGTTCCTCATTGTTTTATGGCCTGGTTTGTATAGTTCAACGGGGATCTCTTCAGTCCTCATCGCAAGTTCGATGGAGCCCCCTAGTGACCTTGGCCGAGCCCCAACGGATCCCATGGTGGGGAACCCTCCCGATGGCGTCGTGAGCAATCTCTAGTCCGACCCAGACTATGATCCCGATCCCCAACCATAGAAAATCAGCCTTCCATGGGAAACCACTTTTTGGAAGTCGCCTTCGTAGATAGAGGAGTTAGGATTAACCTCGACCCTTTTTGGATGAATTCAGAAAAGGCCCATAGTCATGGGCTTGTAATTAATTCAGTTTCAAATTGTTAATGATGCTTGTATATGAAGTGTATTTTGTCTACGTGTTTTCCATGCTATCAGTTTGTTGTTATTGATTGGGTGATATTTAAGTACTCTTCCACGTGTGCTTAAGTGAAAGATAAAAGAAACGGATCGACGATGCCTCCCGGGACGTCGTATTTCAATGACTACACGGGTGTCGCGTGCCCAAGGCTTGAAGAGATAGGTTACAAGGCGTGACTGTGAGTGTGAGGGAAGTGTGAGGCAGAAGGTTCAAGAGGGTGTATGTTAGGGTTTTCAGTTAAGCTTGATATATTTCTATATTTTGGGCCAGTTTCAGGTCATTTAGACCTCAAATACCCAAATCACAAAAGATCTGAATCCGGAATTTTATTTGTCGTTTATGATATATAACATATTAAGTTAATGAAAGTTATCGAAAGAAATAAAATTAGTTGGGTAATTGTTAATGAGGACCAATACGCCCCAGAATACATACCAAATAATTTTCAAACATTAAAATTTACCGAATTAAGGTGTCCCTATTGTTCTATACATCTTGTTAATAATTTAGTGGCTTCAAAATAATTTTATGAATTACCGTCGTTTAAAATGAATACCGATTTCCCTGTTTATTTACTGCAATGGAAAATGTCTACCCCAAATAACATAATATCTCCATCTTTTCACCTAAATCATGCAATTTGTCACTCCTTTAGCTTGAACACATGTCTTAATTCAACAAATCCTTATCATGTACATTTGGCCGAAGGCCACTTAAACGATCTCTCTCATTATGAGGCCTTGCTTCTCTGGACAATCATTGACGGATTTGAGTTTCCACGCCCTCACACAATTTTATGTCACGTGTTTCGAGCGGTTAAAAAGAAAGTCGGGTAATTGCCCAATGGTGCTCCAATCACAGGGATTTTTAAGCACAAGGGCATTCAAATTCTTGACGATCTGAAAGAGGAGTTGGTTAAATTGAGAATAGGGAAAGAAGCTCTTCGCAAAAAAAATTTAAGGCCTGCCATGGATGGGTGGATTAACTTGAAGAATGATGTGGTGAAGATTGGAGATGGAGATGAAGAGAGACAAAGGAAATAATAAAGGAAAAGATGAAGGAGCCTCTTGATACAGGCAAGAAGAGAAAGCAACTAATGACACTGCCAACCCTTCGATGAAGACAGCTGATGAGGAGGGCAAATATGAAATTGCCAAGTTAAAGAAGCATATCAAGGAGTAAAAGGCTTTAATGGGAGAGATTATTAAATCTCTTGAATCCCTTAAAAGAGGGTTTTGGGCGTTTCCCCCCGTTCGCATTTAGCAATCACCTCACTCCTTTAGATTCTTTCATCCTCTCTATTTCTCTAAGGCCATCTCTATCCTTCCTTCACTACCAAACTCCCATTGTCTCAGCAAAAGAGAAAGTTTAGGAAAGATTGAAGTGTTGTTGAATAATGTTTGATTATATTTGTACATAATCTTTTTGATTATCTTTTTTATCATGACAAAAAGGGTGAGAAATATAAATGTGCAGATAAATTAAGGGCCTGTTTAGTAACGTTTTTGTTTCTCTATTTTTCTATTATTTTATTCCCCGAAACAAAAAAAGAACATTAATCTGTTTAGTAATGTCAGTTAGTCTTTTTATTTCTTGAAATAGAAAAGTTGTCAGAGAATAGATTAAGAACAGAAATGAAAAATTAAAAAAATCTTCTTTTCTATTTTTGGAACAAAAAAAAATAATAGAGAAACAAGATCAGCTATTGTTCTTTCACAAAATATTCTAATACTAACTCTAAAACCCCAAATCCTAAACTCTAAACCTTAACCCTCAAACCCTAAACCCCAAAATCCTAAACGTTAACCCTCAAATTCTAAACCCCAAAACCTTAAACATTAATACCCAAACCCTAAAACCCATAACACTAAAATGAAAAACCTAAAACCCTAAACTCTAAAACCCCAAACCCCAAAACCCAAATCCCTAAAAGCCTAAACCCAAACCCTAAACCTTCTAAACCCCAAATCCTAAACCCAAAACCCTGAAATCCCAAACCCGAAACACTAAACCCTAAACCCCAAAACTCCAAACCTGAAACCCTAAAACCTAAGCCCTAAAATCATAATTCCAAACCCCTAAATACTAAAACGTTAAATTGCAAAACTCCGAAACCTAAATCATAAATCCCAAACCCTAAACTATGAACACTAAACCTTATAACCTAATCACAAACCCTTAAATCCTAAATCCTAAACCCTAAACCTCTAAACCCAAACCCTAAAATCCCAAACCCGAAACTCGAAACACTAAACCTAAAACCCCAAACCCAAAACTCTAAACCTAAATCCCAAATCCTAAACCATAAAATCAAAAGTCTAAGACCCAAACACTAAACCTCAAAACCGAAATCCTAAAACCCCAACCCCTAGCCCCAAATCCTACACCCCAAACTGTAATTTCCCTTGACCATCACCTAATATTTGATTTGTCTATAAGGAGTAATTTTCTCTATGATTGTATTAAGGTCATCCAATTCTATATCAAAATATATTATTATTTTATTTCTAATCCAATTTTATCCAAACATGAATTGTTAAGTCCCCTAAACTACAATTTTCTCGACCACCACCCAGTATTTGCTTTGTTTATAATGAGTAATTTTCTTTATGATTGTATTAAGCTCATCCAATTCTATATCATAATATATTCTTATTCTATTTCTAGCCCAATTTTATCTAAACATGAATTGTTAAGTCTCCATGACAATTTTATAATTAAATGAAAAAATTAGGAGTAGAAATTTTGAGTGTCCTACCAAACACATTTCTATTCTTTTTCTACTTTAGGAATAGAAATTTTGTACAATTACTAAATGCATTTTTTTGCTCGAAAACTGGTCTAGGGAATAAAAATAGAAAAAACTATTTCTGAACAAAAATTGTTTCTAAGAACAAAAACGTTACTAAACAAACCCTAAAAATTGAAATTAAAATCATCACTTGAACTAGTGAGGGGGAGTCATGTGAGAAGTCACATGAGAGAATCACATAATAGTGGAATGAATTAATTATAAAATTATGGATTTTTATTTTTGTAAAGGTAAGATGTATTACTTTTCTGAATCACCATTTACAAGAGAACGCAAAGGAAATGCAAAAACCTCTAAGGGACAAGAACCCGAAGAAGATGGGGGGGAAAGGAGGATACACAAAAGGCTAGACAGAAGCCTACAACAACCGAACCAAAAGAAACTAAGAACTAACAACCATTTAAGAAAAAATGGAAGGTGAGATCTCCCAGCTCCTTTGAAGTCTTCTATTTGCAGGTGTGTCCGCAACTTTGCCTAGTGATAGCGCTTTGTCCTTCACCATTTTGAACATGTGCTTGCGAATCCCCGGAATGAAGATACTTTTGTTCCTGAAAAGAAAGTTATTCCGCTCCATCCATATGATATGGCAAAGTGCTCCGAATGAAAACCGAGCAAGTTGATGAGTAAAGGAGTGGCCTCCACAAACTTTGGTAGCCCACGTAATGAGCTCAGGGCATGGATGGTTGCGCCATGGGAGACTGCATTTGGTTGCCCAAAAGGATGCAAGCCTACTAGTTGTGGAGCATTCAAAGAAAAGATGGTTGATGGAGTCCGGGGTACCGTGACAAAAAGCACATAATCCAGATTCTATCCGCCGGTGTTGAATGAGGAATACCTGGGTTGGAAGCCGGTTTAAGGACACAATCCATAATAGGAAGGAGTGTCTGGGAGCCAAGTAAGAGTTCCAAACAAAGGAGTGCCATGGGACTGGGTGGCCTCTCTTCCTAATGTGGTTCCAAGCACTAGCCACCGAAAAGGGTTCGGTCGGATTGGGACCCCATATCAAGCTATCCGGGACGTCATCGTCAAAGCTCGGAATGGCTTCAAATTCATCCATAATAGTATGTAAGGTGGATGATGGCTGCCACGTGGAATAGAAGAAATCCCAAACCGATGTATCCCGGGGAATCCGGGACTGGTAGATGTCAATGTTATTGAAACGGAGATAGCGGGGCCCGGAGGAGTGCCACCAATCAAACCAGAAGGATATCACCTTGCCGTTGCCAATCTTCCAACGGAAAATAGTCTGAGCTTGGGCTCGCAAATCAAGAATTTTCTTCCAGGTCCATGAGCAAAAGGTGGGCCTGGAAGCAACCCAAAAGTTTGACTTCTTTAAGAAATTTGAATGAATCCATTTGCACCATATGGATTCCTTGTCAGTGAAAAGGATCCATATGTGCTTTAGAGTCATTGCACGATTGTATTCGGTAAGTCTATGAATTCCAAGCCCGCCTTCTTTTTTCAGGAGACAAACGGCATTCCAAGCGACCCTAGCACCACCCGCGCCAAGGTCAGGGCCCTTCTAAAGGAACTGCCGAAGAATAGCCTTAATACTATTCAAGACCGACTTTGGAAGGGAAAATATCGTGGCCCAATAGACATGTATAGAATGCAAAATAGATTGAATAAGTTGCACACGCCCAACAAATGATAGGAATCTTTGGGTCCAAGAACAGGCCCGCGCCGTAATGGTATCAATCAAAAGTTTGCAATCTTCTTTACGAAGCCTAGAAGAAATGATGGGCACTCCCAGGTAACGAAAGGGTAACGACCCCTGTTGAAAACCAAGACAAAGGAGAATATTGTTATGAAGATCACGGTTTCCTCCCGAGAGGTATACATTACTCTTGTTAGGATTTGGTCTTAGGCCCGACCAATTTGAGAACAAATCAAGCGATTCCTTAATAAACTCAATTGATTTAGTGTGTCCTTGTGAGAATAAGAGGATGTCATCAGCAAAAAACAAATGTGAAATGCGAGGCCTCTTGCAACGCCAAAACCATTGGAAGTCCAGGCTGTCCGTTTTGGTCTTGAGAATAGCTGAGAAGATCTCCATAGTGAGGATGAATAGGTATGGAGATAGGGGGTCACCCTGCCGAATCCCCCTGCTGCTAGCAAAGTAACCATGTAACTCTCCATTGATGGATATGAAGAACTTAGTGGTTGATATGCATATCATAACCAACTTAACAAATGAAGCTGGAAATTTAAAGGCCATGAGCACTTTTTCGATGTAGTTCCAGTCGATCGTATCAAAGGCTTTATGGAAATCAACCTTGATGGCGCATTTAGGCAAGTATGCTTCGTGGTGGAAGTCGGCAAAGACTTCCACCATGTGTGACAATTTTACCCCGAACTTTTTTTTACCACAAAAAATCCCAAACCGGTACACTTGTGACAATTTTATCCCGAACTTTTTTTTTTATCACCAAAAACTCCAAACTAGTACACATGTAACAATTTTACTCCAAACTGGTAAATCCATGACAAATTTACCCTAAATAATTTTTTTAACTACGAAAAATCTCAAATTGGTACACATGTGATAATTTTACCCCGAACTAATAATTTTTAATTTAATTTTTTTTAATTTTTTGAAATTTTTAATTTTTTCTTTTCTTTTCTTATCTTTTTTTTTTCTTAATCTTCAACTTCTAGTCGGCCCCCGGACTGGCAACCGGCCAGAGGCAAAAGACGATGAGGTCGGCCCCACCGGCGCAGGCGAGGGCCGCCCTCGCCAGACTCAGGCGAGGGCTGCCCTCGCCCCACTCAGGCGAGGGTCGCCCTCCCCCAACGCCGGCGAAAGCCGCCCTGACCTAATTTGGCAATGGCGGCCCTCGTTGGCGTCGGGCGAGGGCTGTCCTCACCCGCTCAGGCGAGGGTCGCTCTCGCCAGATCCGATGAGGGTCGCCTTCGCCAGATCCGATGAGGGTCGCCCTCGCCGAGTCGGGCGAAGGCCAACCTCACCCGACGCTAACAACGGCGGCCCTCTCCGGTGTCGGGCGAGGGCTGTCCTCGCCAACCCAGGCGAGGGCGACCCTCACCCGACATCGGCTAGGGCGGTCCTTGCCAGCAGCCGGCAAGGTCGACCTCGCCGGCTTCCACCTCTAGCCGATCGCTGGTTCGGCGACTGGCCAAAGGTTGAAGATGAAAAAAAAAGAAAAGAAAAAATAATATTAAAACTTTAGTTTAGGGTAAAATTATCACATGTATACCAGTTTGGGATTTTTTGTGGTATGTTCAGGGTAAAATTGTCACAAGCGTACCAGTTTGGGATTTTTTAGGGTATGTTCGAGGTAAAATTATCACATGTGTACCAGTTTGGGGTTTTTGGTGGTATTAACCCTAAAATTATCATGTTTTTCTACGTTTGTGACTTCAATTAATAGCTATCATTATTTTTTAATCTTATCTCCAAGACTATACAGCTATTTATGAATAGAAGTACAAATGAACTTCATCCTCAATCTTCATTTTTGTGCCTCTATTGACTGTCTCATGATATTCTCTTATCATATTGATAATTAGAGACTAGATCAATTACTTCTATATGCTTAGAACTTTAAATCTTATCCTTTCAGAGCTTGCTAAGCATATCAGATTATATATCAAATCTCAAATAACTTTTCTATGTTTTTCCACATCTGTATATTTATAAATAGTTTTGTTATTATAAGAAAGGGAGAGAATATTGGGAAAACCTTCAACTATATTTTTAAACTAACAAAACCATCTTTTTATCATGATTATTTGACAAATGCAAATGTTGCTTATTTCAAGTTGTGTTGATATAAGGAAAGCTTTATCACTATCAATGGCATCTAAAGTATGCAATGGAAAGATGCATAAAAGCTAGAAGGACCTTGATAGAGGGAAAAAAAGTCTGGGAGAATGGGAAGTTCGTGCGGCTTCGAGGTATCATGATAAGTTGAATGATGTATTGGTCATTAACGTACTTGGAAAGACGAATGGATAGTAGTTCGTGTTATGGCTAAATATTCAACCAAGAGGGGATTGAATAGGTTGATAATTGAAATTTGATAAATTTTGTGGAATTATTAAATCCAAGTTTGATATATGCAAGAGTAAGCTAATGATATCAAGTGCGGTGTGCTTCTATCAAATAAATATGGAAATAAATAGATAAAAGAGTTGCAACAAATCTCATAGTGGTTCAGCTCGATGAAGCCTACGTCCATTCTCCAATACTAACAGCCACTAACATGCTAAAATCTGCTAGTAATCCTTCGAGTCATTATAACGGGGTTAGTGCTCATTCTACCGGAAGTTAGTATATCATACTACTAATTCCAAACATTATTACAACACTCGTATACTTCATAAAAGAGACTACAATTTGTGAAGCACTCTCAATAAATGAACTTCTCACTCAATAACAAGTGTACAAGAGTATTAAAGACTAAAGCTTTCTTTGTTTGCAACCTCCGAATTGAAGTTAAACTTGCTCAGATTTGAGGTAACACCATAGATCTGAAAGGGCAAAAGAACACTACAAGTGCCATAACTTGTGTACGGCACTCACTTTGGTGCCATAACTTTTTTTTAGATCACTTTAGTGCTAAAATTTTTGAAAAACGATCACTTAAGTGCTAAAATTTTTGAAAAACGATCACTTAAGTGCCAACTCTGGTGTTGTACATAATTTTTTGCTAGAAATCCGACGTGGCATTTTTTTATTAATTTCTGAAGCTGACGTCGCTCGCCAGAGGCTCGCCGGAGATTGACACTTAAGTGATCGTTTTTCAAAAATTTTAGCACTTAAATGATTGTTTTAAAAAAATTTTAGCACTTAAGTGATCGTTTTTCAAAAATTTTAGCACTTAAGTGATCCAAAAAAAAACTATGACGCTTAAGTGATCGTTTTTCCTCTGACTTGGCACCAAAGTGATCCTAAAAAAAGTTGTGGCACCAAAGTGATCTCCGTACACAAGTTATGGTACTTAGAGTATCTTTTTGCTGATATGAAAGTATGAGAAAGTGAAATAGAGTGGCATGAGAGAGAGAGAGAGACACTGTGGTTGCTATGGTCATGCAATGGTTGTCGCGAGTCAATAATCGACGATGATGTCGCGACCCTAAAAAAATTTGATCAATTTTCCGGGCTAATGGATTATTAAGATGGAACTTAACTCGGGCCCTCCCAAGCCCTACCAATTCGCAACTTAGGATTTAAGTTCTTAACATGCAAATGTTTTCATGTTTGGAGTCGCCACTAATCAATTTACGGTAGGCTGATTAGAAACCTAAATAAAACATAGGGAGATATGTTTTATTCCTACGAACCAGAGATTCTAAGCCCGGGGACTTGATTACGCTAGATCTAGTCTAACGCCCTTTCGGTACCTTTTCTTTTCAAAAATATTTTGGCAGGCAGTTTGGATCCCTTTTAACCTAATTACTAACATGTGAGGTGTTCATACGAGTGCGCAAACCATCAATTTAACACTCAAAAATAAATTGCAAGTTTGGAAAAATGACTTACCTCGAACCAACGCAAGCATCTGCATTGTTAGCTAGAAAATCACATTGACACCCTAATATGATTTCTAATTAACAAGCAATTCACTTAATATTTTTTGGATTTTCACTTATTCAAATAAAATCTAATCTATATGCAATGACGTGCAAAAATGACATGCGAATTAATGCAACCTAACATGCAAGCTATATGTCATGCGACGACGTAACCTAATTTTAATGACGAAAGGATGATTATTTTTGGTATTTTAATCAATGAAATTCGGAATTAAAAATATGCCTAAATTAACATGCAACTTAATGACTTCTCTTTTTGGTATTTTCTGTTTAAAATTCGAAATTCAAAAATATCTAAATTAACATGCAATCTATGATGACTTAATCTACCCTAGAATGACTTATTTTTGGGATTTTTGTGCAAAATTCGGAATAATAAAATAACGTGAATAATCCGTTAGGATTAAAACAATACCTAATTTAAACTAGGAAACATGCCACCTTAAGTCCTAATTTAAATTAAATACTTATCTCATCCTTCAGGATATATTCAAAAATCCTAGACATGCAAAATTCTAATTTTAATCTAGCTAATATTTTTTGAATTTTTCTGTTTTATTTGAAAAAAGAAAGAAATTTAAACAAATAAGGATAGCAATCTATTCAAAACAACCACGCGATCCGCCAAACTCATTTCAAACTCGGATTAGGCACAAAAATCGAACTATCGGTCATATCTATAGGGTTATAGATATTAACGGATTGTCGATCATTCAAACTTGGAGAGCAAATCAAAATCATTATCGTATTCAAGTGGTTATGAATAGGATAATGATTTTCCGTATCGCCGCGTATCGGACTTTAGGGTTACAGTCAGATAGTCGTCCAGATACGTTGCTAAATTAGGAAATTTTCCTAATTTGAATATTTTCAAATATTACCGATATCGAACATTATCCAAATATATCTAAATATCATCCTGATAATCATGCAATATTCCAAACGATCCAAACTGGGAAATTAAATCTTTGAAAACATATAGGATAATCTTATCTAATTTGGATAACTTTCAAATTTGAACGTCTCGGGACGAACTTGCGGATCGAGATCGGGCTCAGGCTTGCGGATGACAGACGACGGCGACAACACCGGCGGCGCCGGCGGGGCTACTCCGGCGTCAGGATCAGCAGCGGCAGCACGACAAGGAGGAACAGCTCCGGTAGGGTGCTGTTCCGGCAGGGCTCATGGCAAGCCCAGCGGGTGGCTGCTCCGGCGGAGTGAACATCGACAATGGGCTGGCGACCAGTAGATCAAGGACGCCGGCAAGGCTGTGGCGGTGGCTGGCAGCACAGCGAGAAGGCGCGGCGGCGACGGTGGCGTCCCACGGCTCCGACGTGCAGCAAGGGGTCTCCGAGGCGGCACGGCACAGCTTGGCAGGCTGAGGTTCAACTCTTCGGCAAGAGCAGCGCCGAGGGGGGTTCTGGCGGTGGCTGTGGCGGTCTGGTGATGAGCGGCAGTGACTTCGGGAAAGGACGGCAAGCAGCAGTGCAGCGAGGCGCGGCACGGTGGACAGAGACGCATGGCGGACGGCGGCGTGCGGCGGGACTTCCGACCTCTCCCTCTCTCTCTCTCTTTCTCACACTTAAGCTCTCAAATTTTCTGATCAGAAATTGTCGTGTCCTCCCTAATTCTGACCTAATAACATGTATATATAGCACTAATCCTAGGTCAATTTAGATGGGCTCTAGTCCTAATGGGCTTAGACTTGGCTTAGGCTCTAATTAACATTTAAATGGGCTGAATTAATTAACTCAACATTACTAAATTAAGCCCAATTTAAAACAACCAAGCCCGTGCGACATGAAATTCCCAGCCCTTGAATTCCGAGCAAGCCGAGTTTCGTCCGATGAAATTTAAGCTCATTCGCCATTGCCAATCCGATGCAATAATGCAATTAAGCTAAAATGAGCCTAAACTATATGTTATGCAATTTAAATATTTTTTTTAGGGGTTAAAAATTTAATCCCTAATTTTCTATGCAAATTACACTAAATGTCATGCCAAAATTTAGGTGTCAACAGCTGCCCCTATTTGAAGGTGAGCTCGCAGAGGTTGCATTCAAAGACTAATGATACCTAAATTTCAACCATGCAAATGCAATGAATGTTATTTTTGTTGGGATTATGAGTCCCATTTTTTAATGCAATAAGAAATGATGCATGCTGACATGAATGGAAAATATACCTGGAATTACTTACTTGACAGAAACGAGATAATGCAATTCAAGGCATGATTTTGACTTTGTGTGTTGTTTGGCAAATGTCTGGGCTCAGTCCCATAGGTATTGCCTGATAAACTGTTGATGAACTTCGGTGATCTGCAATTAAGTCAAGACACATGAAGAAAAACTCAAGGCATCCAGTTATCATCTGAAGTGCCTGAGAAAAAGTTTCAACGAAAAGGAGTCCATTCCGACCTTAACGAAATATCCATACCTTCCTCATGGGTACTCGTTAAAGTTTAGCCGTCACACCTAGATATCATCATAAGTATTTAACGGGAGAATTTGTCCAATTCGTATAGATGTTCCGACCTTTACAAGATACCTATACCTTCCTCATAGGTTGTCACGCCCCGACCTCCTCGGCACGCGACAACCCGCGCTCACGATAGTCGATATGATACGACGTCCCAGGACATGCCGTCGTCGACCAAATCCCAAACAATTCATAATACACATGCGGAAGCAAAATTAGAGAGAATCACCCAGACAATATATCTGAGAACACGGGAAGCAACACGGAGAACACTGAGGTAACGTACACATCCATAATCCCAAAATTTGCCCGAAACATCCTTACAATAATTCAAAATAAAAACAACAACAACAACTACAACTGAGACAAGCACGATATAAGAGTACTGCTGGTGGGTCAAGAGGCTAGTAGCAAGGGGGACCAACGGCTAAACAAAAAGGGTCCAAAATCCAAAAAGGTGTCTACCCTTGCAAACCGACTAAGCCTAGCCTAGGGTTCCCAATCTGGATCTGACCCATCGGACTCGGACGGGCTGTCTGGTAACTCTGAATCCTCGCTAGGGGCCTCCTCCTCGGATTCCTCGGTGTCCATTGGTTCGGCCTCGTCAACCTCCATAGGCTCCACTACCGGGTCCTCGACTGCTGGATCCTCCATCGGGAACTCATGATCTATACCACCCAACTCCTCATCCTCGGCAGGCTCGTACCAGGCGAAAGGGCCTATAGTCTCATCCACACTCGTCTCTGAATCCACGACCTCACCGCTCGGGCATTGTGGATCAAGCTGGCCTTCTATGGTGAATGGAACGTCCATCGTGCGGAGGGGTCCGAACTCATCTCCCCAACGGTCTCGAAAACACCAGGCTACATACTCATGGACTTCGGGATGTGTCGTACCTACATCTACGGTAATCATGGTGTAATGCCTTATGTAAACTTCATTGTTCGCCACCGGGAATTCAACCACCGTATGCTCATATTCTATAGGGATCCCGAAGCGAATTGGAATGGGCGGTCGGTTCATGGGCGCTGGTCTGAAAGGTTGGGTTATGAAAACCGTGAGACACTTCTCAGTGAGTGAAAACTCCTAAACCTAAATTAGGCTAACATGCATCTCCTGACGGGAAAAACAATAGCACGCATATATAACAAAGACTTAGGCCCGTAAGCCCAAATTGGCATATCAATGACCCTGCAGGTTAGATAATCCCATAATATTACAAATCACAAGCGGCATTCTCGACCAGGCGTACGTCACACGTATGCTCAAAACCTTTCGTGACAATTCCAAGTATAGGTCACCGAGTCACACAGTTCAGCACACTGACTCATGCATTCATATGCATGCAAATGCCACTAACTTGCCATGCCCACAATCTAATTATCATGGCATCCCGGCACAAACTTCCATTCGTGTTCAGATTATGGAATGGAATCTACTTAGACACGTCCCATACCATGCCCAGCGAATTCCATCACATAATCCAACACTATGCATCACACGTTATTCGTTTATTTCAATTATCTCGACCCGAAGGCCCGACCCGAAGGTCCGATCCGAAGATCAATCACAACACTCCGTGGCCAGCGTAAAGACGCCCCAGGCCCAGTGTCTCTAGCCCGCGTCCTTACGCATCAGGCGCAACACCGATCTCCTTTACAAACCAGAGCCCGCGTAAACGCATCAGGATGGTTGTCTTCCGGGCGTACCGGGCATCGTCCTGCTCCAAAGTGCATGAGGACGGCACACCCCGCGTATTCCGCATCAGGGCGAAGGTGATCACACATTCACACATCTCGTTTTATCTTAACCCCGCGTAAACGCATCAGGGCATAGTTAGGTGATCACATGTCCATGGCATACACGCATTCTCGCACAATTTTCCACAAGCCTCATACTCGGCATGCATAATGCGTAGCCATGCAATTCCGCACACGAATGTTGGTGCAATGTTCCATGACAGAATGTCCACGCAATTCAATGCCAACATGTCATGATCAATGATCCACGTCATATGCTCAGTCTGCCCAATCAATTAATTCGGGGCACCACATGTGAATACGGCACCTATGACGTACATTGATAATTCACCAATCACATTCCACACATGTCGATCACACGAACATGCGACATGGTATTCTCAATTTATCATAATTTTCAACCGACGTGCAATCCAATCATTCCGGCCATCCCGGCACTCCAATCAAGTTGATCCACTAATTTCCGTTAATTGGACCGTTAAATTCTCGGCATGGACAGCAACTAATTCATGTCATATCTGCCTCTAATTCACTTCTAACTCATGCGTTGTCACTTTCCAATTGTTTCCCGACACCCACTAATAGCACACAAATTCACCCGAGTCCTAATTAACGTTAATCGACTAATTAACACACCCTAGGCCCGTTTTCAAGCGCACAATTGTCCTAATCGAGGTTTAGAGGTTTCCACCCACCTCGAATCCAATGCTCGGGCGACGGGGAATGGCGGCCGATCACCGGTAAACGGTGAAACCGGCGGCACAAGACCCAAGGGAGTGGCGGCGAGCGGCGGCCGGCTGACCACAGCAGCCTCGGCGGCGGCTCACGGTCGGCTGAGCTGCTGTTCACGGTGAGGGGAGGCCGGACGAGCTGCTGGGTGGTCCGACCAGCGGCTGGACACGGCGGCGCACGGCGGTCCGGCGACCTACAGCAGCTCCGGCAGTGTCCCACCGTCGGCGCGGTTGCTGAACAGGGAGAGGGGACGGCGGACGAGCTGCTGAACGGCCCCCGGACGGCTGCTGCTCACGGCGGTGCACGGCGGTCGCGGTGAACAGCGAGCGGTCCGGCGACGGCGGTCTGCTCCGGTGAAGGGGACTGAACAGAACAGTGAGTGGCGGAGGAAAACAGAGAGGGACGGCGAAGGAAAGGGTAGTGGACGGCCACCACAGCGGCGGCGGACGGCGGCGTGCAGCGGCGAACGGCTCCGGCGGGGGTTTATCCCTGCATGCAGCCGCGGAGAGAGAGAGAGAGAGAGGGGAACGGTGGCGAGCTGGTGGCGCGGCTGGTCCGGCGGTCCACCTTGCTGCATGCAACCGAAAGGGAGAGGGACAGCCGAGAGGGCGACGGTGGCGCACGGCGGGCGGCGGCCGGCAGTGCACGGCGGAGGAAGGCGAACAGTCAGCTTCCCCTTCCTTCGCTGACCGGCGCCGGACTCCTCTGCATGCAGCTGAAAGGAAGAGATCGGACGGAGGGAGACAGCGGTGAGGGGCGACGGTGGCCTCACGGCGGCGGCCTTGGGCGGAGCGGCGACGGCTCGGCAGAGGCGCGGCCGCGCTGGCCTCGGCGTGAGGCCTCAGCCGGTCGTGAACAGCAAGGGAGTAGAGAGGAACGGTCGGCCGGCTGGCGGTGAGGCGAGAGGGAGAGGTCGGCACACGGCGGCGGTGCTGGTTGGTGACGGTGGTTCCGGCGGGCGACGAGCGGCGTGAGGCCGAGCGGGAGGGAGAGATCGCCGGAGATGAGAGGGAAAGGGAGAGTGACCGGGTGAGGGAGAGAGAGAGAGTGAGAGTGTGACAAGGGAGAGAGAGAGAGTGATGTGATTAGTGGTGATGATTTGCATGGGGGAGAGGAAGAGGTAGTGTGTGGACTTTGCACACATCATGACATGCATGGGGAAGGGGGGTGTTGACAAGTGTCACACCCCTCAAGGATTTCAAAAATTCGGAACTCCTAGGGGCAAAAGGGTAAATATGACATCAAGTTCCGGTACCGGGTCGAAACGCTAATTTTCGACCATATAAGACCTATACCTAAGTGGCCAGCATATTTTTGATGTCACCCTCATAAAAACTATCCCGAGATTCACGAAAATTCGTTCCCGATGTCCGGATTAAATTTCACGATCGAATTCGCTAATTTCCCATTTTCTAATTCTCTCACTAACGGGTGGCCGGTTAGGATTTTACGCGTATCGACTTCGGTTGTCCGAGTCACGACGAGCTCGATTGTCAAGGGACGGGAGGAATTATCGCTAGTTCCGAGAACGCGATCATCCGGCTCGAGTTCCGAAGACCGGTCCATACTGGCCCAAAATGTTTCCTCGTCATTCTTTTAAATCGGCTTAATTCGCTATCGGTCCTTGGTCCACATATCTAATCCCAGTTGGCCATTCCCAATTGGTCAGTATCCCGAGAGTGATCGGCTCCGGGCGAGACTTACGGAAATGGAATATCGGATAAGACTCGTTTTATTCATTCCAAAGACTGAGTCGAATTTCGGGATGTTACAATTCTTCCCCCCTTACAAAAATTTCGTCCTCGAAATTTAAAACCCACATTAACCTACTCGAACAACTGGGGGTATTGACGTCGCATGGCCTCTTCACTTTCCCAAGTAGCGCCTTCCGTTCCATGATGCTGCCAAACCACTTTGACCATCGGAATAGTCTTATTCCTTAGCACTCGGTCCTTTCTGTCCTCGATTCTGACCGGCTTTTCCACATACGTCACTCTGTCATCCACGTCCACTTCTTCATACCTTAAAACGTGAGTCGGGTCCGGTTCATACTTCCTTAGCATCGATACGTGGAAAACATTGTGCACCTGGGATAGGTTGGGAGGCAAGGCCAGTCGGTATGCCATATCTCCAATCTTCTCTAGGATTTCAAATGGTCCGACATACCTTGGGCTAAGCTTTCCTTTCTTGCCGAATCGGGATAGTCCTTTCATTGGCGACACCTTGAGAAACACATGATCTCCAACTTGAAACTCCAAGGGTCGTCGCCTTCTGTCGGCGTAACTCTTCTGGCGACTTTGAGCAGTCCTTAGCCTATCCCGGATAACTTCTACTACTTCCATCGTTTGCTGAACTAGCTCCGGTCCCGCGATACTTCGCTCACCAACTTCGTCCCAGCATAGTGGCGTCCTACAGGCTCTACCATACAAAGCTTCAAAAGGCGCCATCTGAATACTCTGCTGATAGCTGTTGTTATAGGCAAACTCTACCAAATGCAGTTGCTCTTCCCACTTGCCTTGGAAATCCAGAACACAAGCTCTCAGCATATCCTCTAGGGTCTGAATCGTCCTTTCCGACTGACCGTCTGTTTGTGGATGGTAGGCCGTACTGTATTGCAATCTTGTTCCTAAGGCCGTTTGTAGACTCTTCCAAAAGTTGGCCGTAAACCTTGGATCACGATCCGAGGTGATCGTCACTGGTACTCCATGAAGACGCACTATTTGTCGCACATACAATTCCGCATACTTTTCTAATTCCAAGTCCTTTCGTACTGCCAGGAAGTGCGCAGACTTAGTCAAACGATCCACTATGACCCATATCGAGTCATGTCCTCTTTGGCTCCGTGGTAATCCCGTCACGAAGTCCATTGTAATATGCTCCCACTTCCATTCGGGAATCTCTAAAGGTCGTAACAACCCACCTGGTTTACAGTGTTGTGCCTTCACTTGTTGGCACGTCAGACACTTGGCCACATGCTTAGCCACATCCTTCTTCAGGCCATTCCACCAATAATGTTGACGTAGATTCTGGTACATCTTTGTGCTACCCGGATGGATACTATATTGACTCCGATGAGCTTCGCTCAGGATCTCCTCTTTAAGTCCTTCATCATCCGGCACGCAAAGTCGGCCACGATACTTTAAAATTCCATCCGCGGATACTTGAAAATCGGGCTTCCTCTTTGCCGCATCCATTTCCATAATCTTCTGAATCTCGGGGTCCGAAGGTTGCAGTTCCTTGATTTTAACCTGAACCTCTGGTTCGATTCTTAATGTCGCGAACAAACTGGACACCCGACTTACTTCGAACTTAAACTCTGAATCCCTCAGCTTTTCCAATAACGTCCACTCCTTAACTAATAAATGAGCCATACTCGACTTGCGGCTTAAAGCATCTGCCACCCGGTTCGCCTTACCCGGATGATACAGAATGTTGCAGTCATAGTCCTTCAATAATTCCATCCATCGACGCTGCCTCATATTCAACTCCTTCTGCGAGAACAGATATTTGAGGCTTTGGTGGTCCGTGAAAATCTGGAACTTCTCCCCGCACAAGTAGTGCCTCCAAATCTTAAGCGCGAAAACTATCGCTGCCAGTTCCAAATCATGCGTCGGGTAATTCATCTCATGAGGCCTCAGCTGGCGCGACGCATATGCCACCACCTTCCCATGTTGCATGAGCACACACCCGAGTCCTCTTAATGAAGCATCGCTGTAAATCTCGAATCCTCCTGGTCCGGATGGAATGGTCAAAACTGGAGCGGTCGTCAACTTACGCTTCAACTCTTGGAAACTCCTTTCACACTTGTCATCCCAGACATACTTTGCTTCCTTCTTCAATAATTTAGTCAAGGGCATGGCTATCGAGGAAAAACCTTCTACAAACCGTCTGTAATAGCCAGCCAAACCAAGAAAACTTCTGATCTCCGTTACCGACGTTGGCCTGGGCCACTTCGTTACCGCTTCCACCTTAGTTGGATCTACAGAAATTCCATCTCCAGATATAATATGCCCAAGAAATCCTACTTGATTGAGCCAAAACTCGCACTTGCTGAACTTGGCATACAACGCATGTTCTCTTAAGGTCCGTAGCACTCTAGCCAAGTGTTCTTCGTGCTCTTCGGGGCTCTTTGAATAAACTAGGATATCATCGATGAACACTATGACGAATTGATCCAAAAATTCCTTAAACACCCTGTTCATCAAATCCATGAAAGCGGCTGGGGCATTCGTCAATCCAAAAGGCATGACCGTGAACTCGTAATGCCCATACCTCGTCCTAAAGGCAGTCTTAGGAATGTCCTCCTTCCTAATTCTCAACTGATGGTACCCTGTCCTCAAGTCTATTTTGGAGAACACCGAGGCTCCTTGCAATTGATCGAACAAGTCGTCGATCCTTGGGAGAGGGTACTTATTCTTTATCGTCACTTGGTTCAGCTGTCGGTAGTCTATACATAACCTTAACGTCCCATCTTTCTTCTTCACAAACAGGACTGGCGCTCCCCATGGAGACGCACTAGGGCGGATGAAACCCTTGTCCAGCAATTCCTGCATTTGAACCTTCAACTCCTTTAGTTCGGACAGGGACATTCGATACGGGGCCTTCGATATCGGTTCAGTCCCGGGTGCTAACTCAATAACGAACTCCACTTCCCGGTCGGGCGGTAAACCCGGCAATTCCTGAGGAAAGACCTCGGGAAAATCACACACAACCGGTATATCATCCAACTTAGGTTCCTCCATGGTCGGGTCCACAATATCCACCAGATAACCTTCACACCCATTATCCAGCAATTTACTTGCTTCCAACGAAGATATCCACGGGGTCGAGGTTCCTCCTCGGTTCCCCTGGAATTCGAAGCTAGGACGTCCATCAGGATTAAACCGGATCGTCCTATTGCTACAATCCACTACAGCCTTTTGTCGGACTAACCAGTCCATCCCTATAATCACATCGAAATCGAACATGGCTAGCACTACCAAGTCGATACTCTCATCCTCACCCCCAATGTTTACCTCACAACCAGGGCATCCAAAGGAAACTAACACCCTATCATTCATCGGCGTTGTCACACAAAGTGAAATCTCTAACATCACTGGTACTAAGCCAATCAACTTAACAAATTGCTCCGAAATGAATGAATGGGTTGCCCCTGAATCAAACAGTGCATAAGCGGTATGGCCACATAAGGAAATCGTACCTGTGACCACGCCCGGCGCATTCTCCGCTTCTCCACGCGCCACAGCATAAACCCTTCCTTGAGCGGGCGGTCGTCCTTGATTTGCCGGTGGGGGATTCCCGGCTTGATTTCCTGGTCGGGGCTGGTACTGCTGTCGGGGCTGATACTGCTGAGGTGCTCGCTGCTGATCCTGGGGATGTGCCTGTGGACAGCTGCGGATCTGATGTTCCGTGCTCCCACACTTGAAGCATGGTCCAAATCTCCCTGGCGGGGCAGCTGGCTTCCCGACATTCCTTCTGATAGGGGGAACAAATCGCCGATTGCCTGTCATAGGCTTCTTTCCTAGGCGGCGGTTATCCTTTCCTCGCACAAACCGCGATCCAGACGCGGCTAACCTTTCCTGCTGATCTCGTTCGATTATCTGGGCTCTCCTGAACATCTCTCCATACTCCTTGATGTCATGCGACAGAATCTGGCTCCGAAGATCCGGCTTCAGCCCATCCCGGAACCTTCGAGCCTTGTCCCTTGGATCCGCAACCATAGTCGGTGCGAACCTTGCCAGCCTTGCAAATTCAGCCTCATACTGGTCCACAGTCATCTGACCTTGGCGCAACCTCATAAACTCCGTCAGCTTCTTCTCCTGGGCATTCTCCGAGAAGTATTTCCCATAGAAGTTCTCCACAAAAACAGTCCAAGTTGGGGCCATTCCCACTGGGAACACTCCTCTTTCTGAGGCACTCCACCAGTCATTAGCACCATCCTGGAGTTGGTACACTGCCAACGTTACCTTTTCCTCATCATTGCATCCCAACACTTTGAAGGTCTTCTCCAGCTCTTCCACCCATCGGGGAGCTGCCTCGGGGTCACCACGACCGTTAAACTTGGGCGGCTTCATCCTCAAGAATTGCTCTACCAACCGGGGCATCTGTCTAGCCCCAGCGGGGTGATCTTGCCCCTGCTGGGCATGATTTCCTCCATTCCCAGCGATTGCTGCAGCCTCGGCAGCCTGGGCATGGGCTGCGGCTCTTTCTTGCGCCTGCAGTCCGAAGATATGTCCTATCTCACGAAGGGTCTCCATGACCTCATCGAACCTAGGGTCCCTAGCCTCGCGGGCACCCTCACTAGACTGTCCTTGCGACTCCTTTCCTCTTCTCTTACTCATCCTGACGACTTGACCGCTCAACTACCTGCTATAATTCCATTAAGGAATTAGAGACTTAAACCAATCTATCCAGTCTAAGTCCTACGCAGGTCTCAAGACAACAACCAGACAATCAGCATGCGGCTTAACAGGAACTAATCAATACATCACCCAAGGGTTCACATACTCACCTCAGGTCCTGCCGCACCTGCACATCATGGGTCATAATAACAATATACGCCAAATCATCATGCATTGTCAGGAGATGCACGCAGCACACGAAGTCATCCTAAGTGGCTACCCATGGTCTCATCGCTCCTTATCACTCCAAGACTCGACCTAGTTGGATCGAGCTGACCTTGCTCTGATACCAATTCGGAAGAGGGGGTTGTCACGCCCCGACCTCTTCGGCACGCGACAACCCGCGCTCACGATAGTCGATATGATACGACGTCCCAGGACATGCCGTCGTCGACCAAATCCCAAACAATTCATAATACACATGCGGAAGCAAAATTAGAGAGAATCACCCAGACAATATATCTGAGAACACGGGAAGCAACACGGAGAACACTGAGGTAACGTACACATCCATAATCCCAAAATTTGCCTGAAACATCCTTACAATAATTCAAAATAAAAACAACAACAACAACTACAACTGAGACAAGCACGATATAAGAGTACTGCTGGTGGGTCAAGAGGCTAGTAGCAAGGGGGACCAACGGCTAAACAAAAAGGGTCCAAAATCCAAAAAGGTGTCTACCCTTGCAAACCGACTAAGCCTAGCCTAGGGTTCCCAATCTGGATCTGACCCATCGGACTCGGACGGGCTGTCTGGTAACTCTGAATCCTCGCTAGGGGCCTCCTCCTCGGATTCCTCGGTGTCCATTGGTTCGGCCTCGTCAACCTCCATAGGCTCCACTACCGGGTCCTCGACTGCTGGATCCTCCATCGGGAACTCATGATCTATACCACCCAACTCCTCATCCTCGGCAGGCTCGTACCAGGCGAAAGGGCCTATAGTCTCATCCACACTCGTCTCTGAATCCACGACCTCACCGCTCGGGCATTGTGGATCAAGCTGGCCTTCTATGGTGAATGGAACGTCCATCGTGCGGAGGGGTCCGAACTCATCTCCCCAACGGTCTCGAAAACACCAGGCTACATACTCATGGACTTCGGGATGTGTCGTACCTACATCTACGGTAATCATGGTGTAATGCCTTATGTAAACTTCATTGTTCGCCACCGGGAATTCAACCACCGTATGCTCATATTCTATAGGGATCCCGAAGCGAATTGGAATGGGCGGTCGGTTCATGGGCGCTGGTCTGAAAGGTTGGGTTATGAAAACCGTGAGACACTTCTCAGTGAGTGAAAACTCCTAAACCTAAATTAGGCTAACATGCATCTCCTGACGGGAAAAACAATAGCACGCATATATAACAAAGACTTAGGCCCGTAAGCCCAAATTGGCATATCAATGACCCTGCAGGTTAGATAATCCCATAATATTACAAATCACAAGCGGCATTCTCGACCAGGCGTACGTCACACGTATGCTCAAAACCTTTCGTGACAATTCCAAGTATAGGTCACCGAGTCACACAGTTCAGCACACTGACTCATGCATTCATATGCATGCAAATGCCACTAACTTGCCATGCCCACAATCTAATTATCATGGCATCCCGGCACAAACTTCCATTCGTGTTCAGATTATGGAATGGAATCTACTTAGACACGTCCCATACCATGCCCAGCGAATTCCATCACATAATCCAACACTATGCATCACACGTTATTCGTTTATTTCAATTATCTCGACCCGAAGGCCCGACCCGAAGGTCCGATCCGAAGATCAATCACAACACTCCGTGGCCAGCGTAAAGACGCCCCAGGCCCAGTGTCTCTAGCCCGCGTCCTTACGCATCAGGCGCAACACCGATCTCCTTTACAAACCAGAGCCCGCGTAAACGCATCAGGATGGTTGTCTTCCGGGCGTACCGGGCATCGTCCTGCTCCAAAGTGCATGAGGACGGCACACCCCGCGTATTCCGCATCAGGGCGAAGGTGATCACACATTCACACATCTCGTTTTATCTTAACCCCGCGTAAACGCATCAGGGCATAGTTAGGTGATCACATGTCCATGGCATACACGCATTCTCGCACAATTTTCCACAAGCCTCATACTCGGCATGCATAATGCGTAGCCATGCAATTCCGCACACGAATGTTGGTGCAATGTTCCATGACAGAATGTCCACGCAATTCAATGCCAACATGTCATGATCAATGATCCACGTCATATGCTCAGTCTGCCCAATCAATTAATTCGGGGCACCACATGTGAATACGGCACCTATGACGTACATTGATAATTCACCAATCACATTCCACACATGTCGATCACACGAACATGCGACATGGTATTCTCAATTTATCATAATTTTCAACCGACGTGCAATCCAATCATTCCGGCCATCCCGGCACTCCAATCAAGTTGATCCACTAATTTCCGTTAATTGGACCGTTAAATTCTCGGCATGGACAGCAACTAATTCATGTCATATCTGCCTCTAATTCACTTCTAACTCATGCGTTGTCACTTTCCAATTGTTTCCCGACACCCACTAATAGCACACAAATTCACCCGAGTCCTAATTAACGTTAATCGACTAATTAACACACCCTAGGCCCGTTTTCAAGCGCACAATTGTCCTAATCGAGGTTTAGAGGTTTCCACCCACCTCGAATCCAATGCTCGGGCGACGGGGAATGGCGGCCGATCACCGGTAAACGGTGAAACCGGCGGCGCAAGACCCAAGGGAGTGGCGGCGAGCGGCGGCCGGCTGACCACAGCAGCCTCGGCGGCGGCTCACGGTCGGCTGAGCTGCTGTTCACGGTGAGGGGAGGCCGGACGAGCTGCTGGGTGGTCCGACCAGCGGCTGGACACGGCGGCGCACGGCGGTCCGGCGACCTACAGCAGCTCCGGCAGTGTCCCACCGTCGGCGCGGTTGCTGAACAGGGAGAGGGGACGGCGGACGAGCTGCTGAACGGCCCCCGGACGGCTGCTGCTCACGGCGGTGCACGGCGGTCGCGGTGAACAGCGAGCGGTCCAGCGACGGCGGTCTGCTCCGGTGAAGGGGACTGAACAGAACAGTGAGTGGCGGAGGAAAACAGAGAGGGACGGCGAAGGAAAGGGTAGTGGACGGCCACCACAGCGGCGGCGGACGGCGGCGTGCAGCGGCGAACGGCTCCGGCGGGGGTTTATCCCTGCATGCAGCCGCGGAGAGAGAGAGAGAGAGAGAGAGAGGGGAACGGTGGCGAGCTGGTGGCGCGGCTGGTCCGGCGGTCCACCTTGCTGCATGCAACCGAAAGGGAGAGGGACAGCCGAGAGGGCGACGGTGGCGCACGGCGGGCGGCGGCCGGCAGTGCACGGCGGAGGAAGGCGAACAGTCAGCTTCCCCTTCCTTCGCTGACCGGCGCCGGACTCCTCTGCATGCAGCTGAAAGGAAGAGATCGGACGGAGGGAGACAGCGGTGAGGGGCGACGGTGGCCTCACGGCGGCGGCCTTGGGCGGAGCGGCGACGGCTCGGCAGAGGCGCGGCCGCGCTGGCCTCGGCGTGAGGCCTCAGCCGGTCGTGAACAGCAAGGGAGTAGAGAGGAACGGTCGGCCGGCTGGCGGTGAGGCGAGAGGGAGAGGTCGGCACACGGCGGCGGTGCTGGTTGGTGACGGTGGTTCCGGCGGGCGACGAGCGGCGTGAGGCCGAGCGGGAGGGAGAGATCGCCGGAGATGAGAGGGAAAGGGAGAGTGACCGGGTGAGGGAGAGAGAGAGAGGGCGTGAGAGAGAGTGAGAGTGTGACAAGGGAGAGAGAGAGAGTGATGTGATTAGTGGTGATGATTTGCATGGGGGAGAGGAAGAGGTAGTGTGTGGACTTTGCACACATCATGACATGCATGGGGAAGGGGGGTGTTGACAAGTGTCACACCCCTCAAGGATTTCAAAAATTCGGAACTCCTAGGGGCAAAAGGGTAAATATGACATCAAGTTCCGGTACCGGGTCGAAACGCTAATTTTCGACCATATAAGACCTATACCTAAGTGGCCAGCATATTTTTGACGTCACCCTCATAAAAACTATCCCGAGATTCACGAAAATTCGTTCCCGATGTCCGGATTAAATTTCACGATCGAATTCGCTAATTTCCCATTTTCTAATTCTCTCACTAACGGGTGGCCGGTTAGGATTTTACGCGTATCGACTTCGGTTGTCCGAGTCACGACGAGCTCGATTGTCAAGGGACGGGAGGAATTATCGCTAGTTCCGAGAACGCGATCATCCGGCTCGAGTTCCGAAGACTGGTCCATACTGGCCCAAAATGTTTCCTCGTCATTCTTTTAAATCGGCTTAATTCGCTATCGGTCCTTGGTCCACATATCTAATCCCAGTTGGCCATTCCCAATTGGTCAGTATCTCGAGAGTGATCGGCTCCGGGCGAGACTTACGGAAATGGAATATCGGATAAGACTCGTTTTATTCATTCCAAAGACTGAGTCGAATTTCGGGATGTTACATAGGTACTTGTAAAGATTTAGCCGCTGCGCCTATACCTTCCTCATAGACACGACACGGGGGAACTCTTGAAAGATTGGAAAAATGTTCCGACCTTTACGAGATACCTATACCTTCCTCATAGGTATTCACAAAGATTTGGCCGCTGCACCTATACCTTCCTCAGAAGTACATTGCGGGGGAACTTTCCGAGATTAAGAGAATATTCCGACCTTTTTGAAATACATATACCTTCCTCATAGGTACTCGCAAAGATTTGGCCGTGGCACCTATACCTTGCTCATAGGTGTCTCATGGGGGGAATACCTGGAGTTAGAGAAAAATTCCGATCTTTACAAGATACCTATACCTTCCTCACAAATACTTGTAACAATTTGGCCGCGGCACCTATACCTTCCTCATAGGTGAGTCGCGAGGGAATCTTCTCGAGGTTGTTCGAAAACATATGATTTTGGCGAACAGAGGGGCTAACCCGAATGTTCTAATGTTCCTTGACAGGAACATCATCAGGGGTTCCTGTAAAGGTTTGATCAATAGACACCTAAACATCATCAAAGGCATCTAGAGATTATAACAAAATGATTAAACATGGGACCTGACGATTGCTCGAATAGGTTATGAATATAGAGATATACTTACCTGGCGATATCTCCGACTCTTGAGGGTGTGTCTCCTGCTATACACGGTTTTAAGCAACATGTAATGTGCATTCATGGACAAACAAGAACATATGTACTCATGCACTATGATTCCAACTGGTTTTTATGCACGATGGTTTTGCCAAATTGGGGAAAGATCATGACAAGACAATCCGAACTCACAAATGGGTGTCTTGAAAATGTCAAATGAGGAAGTTTCGGTCCGAAAGGTCTTTCACTCATTCTCATCGAAAAAGGCTGATTTATTGATAATCGCTCTATCTCATCCTCATCATGTCGACAAGGGTCTGAGTATTCTCGCAAGCGGTACGTCCTTACCAATCCAAGAGGTCTTTGTTGGGACTATAATATGGGCTTGGTCAATGGCTTAGCAAGAGAGACTCTTCAAGTCGTGGCTATTGAAAGAAAATATATTGCAATTGTCTCCGGGTTTACAAATCAAGAACCCTGCAAAATGAGATAAAAATGGACTTGCTCGCACTTCTTCGAGCTAAGCTTGTAAACATCTGAAATTCTACGTTAATTCAAGTGTCCTAATCTGAAGAGACTTTGCAAGGGACGTAACGTAGGCTAGGCTCATGGGTTGAGAAATGAATGGATCATTAGGCTCAAAATGTGTATAATTGGGGTGAATAAGTTGGTGATCATCTCGGCATTGTCACCGATCTTCTTCTTCACCAGAGATTATTTTCTCTGTAAACGCTCCATTGATTTCGAGAGTTCATCACTTGATTCCTTTGAGACTACTCGACTGGGGATTTTGACACTTCATACCCTGACATTTTTATTGGGCATTGGCCTTGCTTTTACCAGGCACACTGCTTTTTCTTGCCCTCTTTCTGCCCTTTTTTTACACATGTCTCTTACAATGTACATGCTAGACAGCTAAGCTGAATGATTGACTTGCTATTTGAACTCAGGAGCTTCTCGTTTTCTATTAATGCTCTGGATATGCTGCTTGAACAATGATGTTTTCTGCCTTGCCCCAGTGTGGGGATGATCAACAACTGGGTTTGTATGAAACGAATTTACAGGCTCAATTGGGCTTAGCAAAGGATAAAAATGTGTATAGGATAGAGAAAGAAATGCTCTTCATTATCCTAAGGCACTTGAACTTCGCGTGAATTCTTCTGAAAAAGCAATACTCAAAGATTGATGCAAGTGAAAGCAAGGAGATTTCTATTCATATTTCACCTTATGCTGCTGATTTACCTCCAGTTTGCCCCGATGTAGGGTGGTTCTTGACAAGGTAGTTTGAAAGAATTCCTCCAAGTATTTAGGCTCAAAGGAGCGAAACAAAGGATAACCTGTATTGTTTGGGATAGAGAAATGAAATGCCTCTTGTCATTTCGATCGCCGTACCTTTTGCGAGAGAACTCTTTACCTTGCAGACATGGAAATTTTTCCACTCAACTCATTGGGGATTAATGCATGGGACTGTATATAGGATAAAGCCTGCCTTTCATCGTCTCGATGTACCGCATTCGACACGTTCAAGTCATTTAGCATGAGTATCGGATCGTCTAAATAGACTTTCCCTTTAAAGTGAATAATACTGGTTGATAAAATAACCATGCAAAAATTAAAGCCAATGTAAACATTCTATCTTGAAATTGATTGTAATCATTTATTGATCAATGAGATGTTTGCAATTCAGAGCATAAAACCAAACACTGGAAAACTTTTGCTGCAAAATGACAGGTTTTATCATGGATAATACATCTTTACAGTATCGGAATTAACAGGATTGGAGAACTCACGGCCATCCATTTCTGTAAGAATCAGGGCACCTCCGGAAGGTACCTTCTTAACTACATATGAACCTATGTAGTTTGAAGCAAATTTACCTCCAGGAACTGGGAAGATTGGCAGCACTTTCCTTAGGACTAGATCATTTACTTCGAACTGTCTTGGACGCACCTTTTGGTTGAAGGATCTAGCTATCCTCTGCTGATAGGTTTGACCGTGACAAATGGTTCTCAATCGCTTTTCATCAATCAGGTTCAACTGCTTAAGCCTTTGTCGCATCCATTCTGCTTCAGACAACTCCACCTGGGATAAAACTCGCAAGGAAGGGATTTCTACTTCGACTGGCAGGACTGCTTCCATGCCATACACCAAGAAAAAAGGGGTCGCACCGACAGAAGTTCTGATGGACGTCCGATATGCCATTAGTGCAAATGGCAATCTTTCGTGCCAGTCACGATAGTTTTCAGCTATCTTGGCCAAGATCTTCTTGATGTTCTTGTTAGTGGCTTCGACTGCTCCATTCATCTGTGGGCGATAGGGAGATGAATTCAGATGCTTGATCTTGAACTCATTGAACAACTGGTCCATGAACTTGTTGTTCAAATTCGTCCCGTTATCAGTGATAATAGCTTCGGGGACACCATAACGAGCGATTATGTCCCGCCTGATGAATCTCACAACATTCTTCGCAGTAACGTTGGCATAAGACGCGGCTTCAATCCATTTGGAGAAATAGTCAATCGCAACCAAGATGAATCGGTGTCCATTTAATGCCTTGGGATTGATTAGGCCAATCACATCGATGCTCCACATCGAAAAAGGCCATGGCTCGGACAACTGATGTAACTCTGTGGGTGGAACATTTAACTTATCCCCGTGGACCTGACAGCGATGATATCTTCGAACATGCTGGATATAGTCATTTTCCAGATTGAGCTAATAATAACCCAGCCTCATGATCTTCTTGGCTAACATGTGGCCATTCATGTGTGGACCACATATCCCCTCATATACTTCTTGCATGATCCTAGTAGCTTCAGCTGCGTCCACACACCTTAGCAGAATCGAGTCATGGGATCTTTTGTATAGCTTTTCACCACTGACGAAAAATTTTGAAGCCATTTTTATTATGTACTTCCTGTCGGCTTGAGTGCTTCCTTCAGGAAATTCTTGTCTCTGAATGTAATTCATGATGTCGTAATACCATGGCTTTTCATCAGGTTCTCCAGTCACAACCATACAGTAAGCTGGCTTCGTTAAGACTTCGATCTTCAAGGGTTCTACCTATACTCCACCGGTCACTTGCAGCATGAAAGATAACGTAGCTAGTGTATCAGCGAACTGATTGTGGGATCTCGACAAATACTCGAAGGAAATGTCTTCGAATTCCTTTATGATTTCTTCGAGGTATTCATGATACGGCACTAGTTTGGTATTTCTCGTCTTCCATTCTCCTACAGTTTGGAGAATGATTAAAGCGGAATCGCCTAACACTTTCAACTTGGATATCCCCATTTCTACTGCGGCTTGAAGTCTGAGGATACAAGCTTCGTACTCGGCTATATTGTTGGTGCACGGGAACACCAACTTTGCTGCTACTGGATAATGTTGCCCATCTAGGGATATCAAGACTGTCCTAGTGCCGGAACCAGTCAATTTCACGGCTCCATCGAAAAACATAGTCCATGTGTCTTCTTTTACTACCAGAATGCGATCTTCTGGGGAATATCTATCATCATCCGAGGTTCCAGGATACTCGGCTAAAACATCGGCGGTTACTCGGCCTTTAACCGACTTTTGTGGCATCATTTGGACATCAAATTCTGAAATCAAAATCTGCCATTTGGCCAGCTTCCCTACCAAGGCCGATTGATCAAGTAAATACTTGATGGGGTCATTCTCAGTCACCAGGAGAGTCTGGTGATGCAATGTATACTGTCTCAGCCTGTAGAGCACCCATACTAGCGCTGCACAAGTCTTCTTAGCTTCTAGATAATTCAACTCCGAGACGGTAAACTTCTTACTCAAGTAATAAATGGCACGTTCTTTTCCATCTTCTGGACTTTTTTAGGCTAACATCGCTCCCAGAGACTCGCTATGAATCGTGAGATAGAGGATCAAAGGCTGGCCTAGCATTGGAGGGACTAGCACTGGTGGTTTCATCAGGTACTGCTTCAGTTCATTAAACGCTTCTTGGCAATCATCGTCCCACTCCACTTGAACATTCTTCTTTAGAAGTTTGAAGAACGGTTTAGCAGTTTCGGAGAATTGCGAAATGAAACGGGCTATGTAGTTCAATCTACCTAGGAGGCTCCGTACTTCTTTCACGGTCGATGGGGGTTGTAGCTCATATATAGCCTTCACTTTGGAAGGATCGATTTCAATGCCCTTACTGCTTACTACGAACCCAAGTAGTTTGCCCGACGTTACCCCGAATATGCACTTGGCTGGGTTGAGACGGAGCTTAAACTCACGGAGTCGGTCGAACAACTTCTTCAAAGTATCAACATTACTCTCTCCGGGTCGAGACTTGGCAATCATGTCATCGACATAGACCTTGATCTCTTTATGCATCATGTCATGGAAAAGAGAATAGTTCAAACCCGGCAGTACTGTCTACCAAAACGTCTATGTGCGGTAATGGGAAATCGTCCTTAGGGCTAGCCTTGTTCAGGTTGCGATGGTCGATGCAAACCCGAACTCGGCCATCTTTCTTCATGACTGGCACGATGTTGGCCACCCAAGTAGGGTATTGGGTGACCTCGATGAATCCCACTTTCAAGAGCTTCATAACCTCCTCTTCTATCTTCTTCGAAAGCTCAGGTTTGGTTCTTCGTAGCCTCTGTTTCTTGGGTGGCATACCAGGATTAGTAGGCAAGCCGTGCTCCACAATAGAAGGGTCTAAACCCGGCATATCGGCGTACGACCAGGCAAAGATATCCTGGTAATCCTTCAGCAATTGGACCAGGCGTTTGGCTTCACCTTCGGGAAGGGTTGCCCCTATCTTCACCTCCTTGGTTTCTCCGGAACTGCTCAGATTGACGGTGATGGTTTGATCTATCGTCAGGACTTTAGGCTTTTCATACAGCTATAGATCATGCTGAATATCGGAGGAATCATCGAGTTTGCCGACATCATTGGGATCAGGCTCGGCGGCGCATAATTCGTCGGATTGGACCGTTCCCGTACCCTCATACGTTGTAAGATTGCCCCTGAAACATGAAGTAATGGATTCAGAAGGACAAACAGGGCTAAACATTGCATTTCTTTGTAAGATTTTTTTCCTTTTTTTGTTTTTTTTTAAATTCATTTTGAAATGGTTTTAACACGAGGAAGCATGAAGAAGCTCAGGCCTCAAAATTCTCCTTGGACTACATTTTCTTTTATCGGTTGGATATCATCACCGGGCTGGTTTGATGTACCTCAACATGCCCTCAAAAATGAAAATAACTTGTAATTTCATTGATTATCTCGAAATGAATTACGTTTATTGGAATGGAAATTGCAACGATCAAAACCTAGAAACGGAAATAGAAAGCAGCACCCGAAATGGGGCAAATCCTAGAAAGCAACAAAAATTCCCACGCAGGGGGGTATGCGGAAAAGAAAAAGTTTTACTCTTATGGGCCTGTGCCCATTCCCTCTAACGGTTCTTCTTCGATAGCTCCAATGAAGACGTCGTCGAACAGGGTAGTGATTCTCTCTATCACATCGTCGGGGTCTTCTGTGTTTAGCGGAGTTGGATCGTCCATACCTCCTCATCCGTCAGGGACAATTTCACGGGGATCCGAATAAAAGCTTGGGGGTGCTGAGTACTTCACATAGTAATCGAACTTGCCGCTTGGCTGCCCCAGAGTATCAATTACCTCCTTCTCCTCATGCATCATTCTTGCAGGGCCCGGGAATGTGGTGCGAATGTGTGGAAGCAGCCTACCACACCCAAGTTCTTCATTATTCGACCCTTCATTGGGTTGCTGTCTGTTCTGTTCAACTCCATGACCTCGACCTCGCCCATATGCACGTCTCTCATTATTTGGTGTAGTTGGCCCTTGATACCCCAATCCAGAAGTGCGGGGTCTTTGAGAGACTTCGACCGGTCGGCGGATACCCTGACCATCCCTGCCAAGGCCTTCGCCCGGAATAAAGCTATGGGACACCATTACTCTACTAACCATGACAGCAGCATTTGACACCTCGGGGACTGGCAGCGATGATCCTCTAGACGCATGAATGGTCGATACGAGTTCGAGCGACTGATAGCTCGATTCAATTTTGCAGTCCGGCTCGACATAGGGGATAGTCGTGGCATGATAGATCGGGTGTTCCTCTTCACCGTGGACGATTACTAACTTCCTCTCCACCACAAACTTTACTTTATGATGTAAATTGGAAGGCACAGCTCCAGCAATATGAATCCATGAACGATTAAGCAGAAAGTTGAATGCAATGGGAATGTCCATAACTTGGAATAGGACATTAAACACTGTCGGCCCAATCTGTATGTCGAGGGGGATTTCTCCCATTACTTCTTTCTTCGTTCCATCAAAGGCTCGCACGGAGGTCTTCGCAGAATTTATTCTCGAAGGATCTATCTTGAGGCGGTGTAGAGTCGCCAAAGGACATATGTTCAAGGTTGAACCGTTGTCAATTAGCACCCGGGCTACGTACGAAGCCTTGTATTTGACGGAGATATACAGGGCTTTGGTATATCCTTTGCCTTCCAGAGGGAGTTCCTCATCCGAAAAGGCTATCAGGTCCTTGAGGAGTATGGAACCCACAAACTCTTCCAATCTCTCATGATCGATCGTCTCAGGCACGTGGACTTCACTTAACACTTTCATTAGGGCTTTCTGATGCTTGACCGATGTCTGAAGGAGTTCTAGCAGAGAGATTTGCGCGGGCATCTTACGCAGCTGGTCGACTATGCTGTATTCACTGGCTTTGATGACAGCCAGAAAACTCCTTAGCTTTTTCATCAGTGACAGGTTTTGCAGGTTGAGCATTTGTTTGGCCATAGGCACATCCGGATCTGGTGACTAAGTCGACGTCGAGACTGTAGGACCAAGGGACTGCCCTATCGTCGGCGTACTCATACAGCTGAGGAATCTCGATCACAATTCCTTCATCGGCTGTGGGCGTGCTTATCACCATCTCCTCGTCATCAGTCGCGTCTTTGAGCGGAGGCATGTCCTCAGGCAAAGGATCGGGTTTGTCCTTCCCGGCATTTAATGTGGCGAACTCCTCGTCCCAGTTAATGACGACCTCGGAGATAGTGGAAACGATGCCCGTGTGGTCAGCATAAACGATCATCTTAGCTTCCACCATTCTTGAGATTCTTTCTCTCATGATAGCCGGGGGAAGGGCCTCATTACTCGGGTAATACCCGGTTTTTACCAATTCACCGTAGACCTCAACGGTGTACACCTTAACGTTTTTTATTCGACCAGCATCGAAGCAAAACATGGCATTCACATTGCCCGCGTGGTCAGGGAGCGGGTTACTCTAAACATTCGGCTTGGCAGACTGGAATGAGAAAGCCTTCGTGTCCAAGAGGTTCTGGATTCGGTGCTTGAGAGTGATGCAGTTGTCAGTTGAATGCCCCACTTCCCCTATATGATAGTCACATTTCTTAGACGGATCATAGTTGTAGAACCACTCGGGGTTGGGCCGCTTTGGCTCAGTGGTAAGCAAATTCTTCTTCCGGAGGACCTCCAGTACTTGAGACAACGACCCGGGAAGAGGGGTGAATTGTCTCTTATTGATCCTTTTCTGAAAGGGTTGACGGCCCGTGCTTTGTTGCTGAGCTTCTGCTACTTGGATTGCCGGGGCGGGATTAGTATTCTGCTGGCTCGGTTGGTTATACATCACATTCACTTCAGCTGCCGGTTCCTTCTCCTTCTTTGCACTGAATCTCTTGGTTGATGAAGACGGCTTCACAAACCATCCGTCCTTCAGCCCTATCTCGATCTGTTCGCCTATGGGGATGAGTTGGTTGAAGTTATCAGCTGGGATGGCTACCATCCGATTACGGTAGTCGAACGAGAGAGTCTTGATGAACAACCTCTTCAGCTCACTGTCTATGGGTTCCGGGACAACTTGAACGGCTAGATTCCTCCATCTGATGGCGTAATCCTTAAAGGATTCAATCTTTTTCATCTGAGCACGCTCGAGATCATTATGGGTAAGAAAGATATCGGTTATGAACTTGTGCTGCTTTAGGAATGCCTCACTTGCTTCCTTCCAGGTTTTAAGGCTATTTATCTTCTTCATGAGGTACCAGTACAGAGCAGGGCCGGTCAAGCTCGCTTGAAATGCATGGATCATCAGAAGCTTGTTATCGACATACGAAGTCATTTGCACGTGGTACAACTGCAGGTGGGCTTTTGGGCATGTAATACCATTGTACTTGTCAAAGTCCAGCATCTTGAACTTCTTTAGAATTTTGATCTGCGAGTAGAGGGACAGATCAATCGAGGGTGAATCCTGTGAACCCTCCAGCTGCTTGACTCTCTCTTCCAGCTTATTGACTCGTTCATCGGGTTTATGTTTGTTGACGACAATCTCGACAGGGTCATCTTCCAAATCAGGCATATCATTCTCTTCCTCGACATCAGCATTCTTTCCACTTGTATGCTTCGGGATTGATGCTTCAGGGGGTGCTGGAACAGGGATCGACCGAAGAGCCTTGATCTCAACAGTCATTTGTTGTATTGCGATGGCAAGTTGCTTGATCTGGTCTTCCATACCGATAACACGCTCTTGCAACTCAGTTTGATCGACCATTCTAGCTCTTGACCGTGTACGAATAGGTGATCGTGATCGGTCCGTAGTTACCTAATTTGAAAATGAAACATGGCATACATAAGTGTCAAGCAAAATCATACGCCGATCCATGACATTGGTCTAACCGCTTTGAATTGAAAAGACTTCTTTATTAAAATGGTGAAAATTTTAACAACTACTGTAACTTGGAAAGAAAGTAGAGACAAGCGTCTCGAATCCTAAACAAACTTGAAAACTAAGACTGAAATGAAAAGAGAAAACAAATTAAAGCTTTTTATTTAGTTTGATCTATAGACATGTGGGAGGCGACATCCTTCTTCAACTGCTCATAAGCCCGAGCTATCTTGGCTGCCTTTTCTTGAGTTTCCTCGACCTTCCTTTTGAGGCGATTGTTCTCTGAGCGATTGGCGGACTTGAGAGGCACCTTGGGTATCGTCAGGAGTAACTCCTGCGGGACTTTGTGTCGTCGGATGTACTTAGTTGTCGCGAAATAAGATTTCTGCTCCCCCTTTAGTTCTCCTTCGGGTCGGGCTATCTTTAAAACGCGGCACTTCTTCCACATTTTCTGAAGTTGAGCTATAGTCCCTTCATGATCTTCACTCTGATTGGAGAAATCAGCACGGAGGAGCTCGGGTTGTAACGCCGGAGGGAGCCCCTGAAGAATCTGATACTGTCGGGACACTCTGGCGGAGTAGTACTCGATCGCGCCAGTGAAGCCCAAAAGTGGCACCGGTCCAACACCATTACACGTAAGCCGAGCTTCCTCGACATTGAACCAACTAGCATGCCATTGGAAACCTTGGGGTCTAGCATTTTTCATAAAAATGATCCACTCGAAATAATGGTAATCCGGTGCGTTATCTTATTTTTCTTTATAGCTTAAAATAGGATGACTCACATCACTGAGTTCGGACATTTTAAGTAAATCACCACACCCTTTTATGTGAGACAAAAACCAAATTTGCAATAATTCAATAGGTGCATGAAATGTCTTGTCACCGTTTTGCTTGAATTTGTGAGAGAAATGAAGGTATATGCTAAAATGGTGTTGATAAAATTCCTTTGAAGACAAACTTGTTGGGCAAACCATGCAATTGACGGGTTACATGCATTCTTATAGTGAGGAAGAATTATGAACCCGAAGAATGCTAGTAAAAATATTCTGCCCTTTTGAAAAGATGTGGCTTTTTCGAAACATTGACTCAGGAATGAAAAAAGGCATGACCCACGGTTTGCTTTCAAAACTTTTTCTAAGTCATGTTTTCCGACATTCAAAAAGTCCAACAAGATTAACGTTGAATCAATTCCCAAAGGTGGTGAAACTAGCTTTGACTCCAAAGATTTTCCAATGAGCACACTATATTCTTCCAAAGTCGGAGTGAGCTCATGCTTACCGAATATAAAGGTGGATGTCTCGAAACACCAGAAGTGGACTAATGCTCGAATGAGGCCGGTACGGACTTTGACCTCCAGTAGGGGGAGTAGCCTCCCGATATGGCCCTCAACTAACTTGCGGTTGGTCGGACTGAGTAGATTCCACCAGACACGGAGCTCGTCCTCAGGAGCATCAAGAATCCGGATGTCTGCCCCTCCCATAGTGTATAGACCAAAACTCACGACCGACCTAATATCATGGACCGACCAAGGAAAAGACGAAAGGTAAATAAATTGCGAGATAAGGGTTGAAGAAAACTTACTTCACCGGGTAGGAAAATGGCAATCACATAGACATACGCATGAAATGTGAGGTTCGATTTCTACCTAGACTCGGGCTTGCAAAATGAAGACGCGAGGATTACCGAGCAAAACCAGTCATAGTGGTGGTTAGGCTAGGATTCCCCTGACTCCGGCTTAGTGAAAGAGCCGACCCGGGTTGAGTGGGATACAACAGTGGTGGGTACTCAATGACACCATGAAAAAAAAATTCAGGACCGAGGAAGGCGACCCGTACCACATGGTTTTGGTCGGGGTATCCACTATCTCAGTACCATCTTAAACCTATGCCGCCCAGGTCCGGTAGCGGGTAGTGTGTGCGGTGTAGTGTAAATGTAAAGCATGCACAACAGGTTATATCAAACAGTGCTTCGTGCACAAATTAAACCATGCATTCAACCACCTCCCTGCAAAACAAGGGTTAACAATCACACCTCCCCTTATACCTCCCGTACTGCAAGAACATTTAACACCTTAAATGTTAGGGACGTACCTGGGATCCTCGCTGCCAAACAAAAATTTTTTTGAAATGAAAAATTGGCCTAAGTCCACTTAAGAGTTTTAACTCAAGTCCCCAGTGGAGTCGCCAAGCTGTCGCGACCCTAAAAATATTTGATCATTTTTCCGGGCTAATAGAATGTTAAGATTGAATTTAACTCGGGCTCTCTCAAGCCCTATCAATTAGCAACTTAGGGTTTAAGTTCTTAACATGCAAATATTTTCATGTTTGGAGTCGCCACTAATTAATTTACAGTAGGCTGATTAGAAACCTAAATAAAACATAGGGAGATATGTTTTATTCCTACGAACTAGAGATTCTAAGCCCGGGGACTTGATTACGCTAGATCTAGTCTAACGCCCATTCGGTACCTTTTCCTTTAAAAAATATTTTGGCAGGCAGTTTGGATCCCTTTTAACCTAATTACTAATATGTGAGGTGTTCATGCGAGTGCGCAAACCACCAATTTAACACTCAAGAATAAATTGCAAGTTTGGGAAAATGACTTACCTCGAACTAACGCAAGCATCTGCATTGTTAGCTAGAAAATCACATTGACACCCCAATATGATTTCTAATTAACAAGCAATTCACTCAATATTTTTTTGGATTTTCACTTATTTAAATGAAATCTAATCTATATGCAATGACGTGCAAAAATGACATGCGAATTAATACAACCTAACATGCAAGCTATATGTCATGCGATAACGTGACCTAATTTTAATGACGAAAGGATGATTATTTTTGGTATTTTAATTAATGAAATTCGGAATTAAAAATATGCCTAAATTAACATGCAACTTAATGACTTCTCTTTTTGGTATTTTCTGTTTAAAATTCGAAATTCAAAAATACCTAAATTAACATGCAATCTATGATGACTTAATCTACCCTAGAATGACTTATTTTTGGGATTTTTGTGCAAAATTCGGAATAATAAAATAACGTGAATAATCCGTTAGGATTAAAACAATACCTAATTTAAACTAGGAAACATGCCACCTTAAGTCCTAATTTAAATTAAATACTTATCTCATCCTTCAGGATATATTCAAAAATCCTAGACATGCAAAATTCTAATTTAAATCTAGCTAATATTTTTTTGAATTTTTCTATTTTATTTGAAAAAAGAAAGAAATTTAAACAAATAAAGGATAGCAATCAATTCAATACAACCACGCGATCCGCCAAACTCGTTTCAAACTCGGATTAGGCACAAAAATCGAACTATCGGTCATATCTATAGGGTTATAGATATTAACAGATAGTCGATCATTCAAACTTGGAAAGCGAATCAAAATCATTACCGTATTCAAGTAGTTATGAATAGGATAATGATTTTCCGTATCGTCGCGTATCGGACTTTAGGGTTGCAGTCAGATAGTCGTCCAAATACGTTGCTAAATTAGGAAATTTTCCTAATTTAAATATTTTCAAATATTGCGGATATCGAACATTATCAAAATATATCTAAATATCATCCTGATAATCATGCAATATTCCAAACGATTCAAACTAGGAAATTAAATATTTGAAAACATATCGGATAATCTTACCTAATTTGGATAACTTCCAAATTTGAACGTCTCAGGACGAACTTGCGGATCGGGATCGGGGTCAGGCTTGCGGATGACAGACGATGGCGACAACACCGGCGGCGCCGGCGGGGCTACTCCGGCGTCAGGATCAACAGCGGCAGCACAACGAGGAGGAACAGCTCCGGTAGGGTGCTATTCCGGTAGGGCTCATGGTAAGCCCAGCGGGTGGCTACTTCGGCAGGGTGAACATCGACAATGGGCTGGCAACCGGTAGATCAAGGACGCTGGCAAGGCTGTGGCGGCGGCTGGCAGCACAGCGAGAAGGCGCGGCGGCAACGGTGGCATCCCACGGCTCCGACGTGCAGCAAGGGGTCTTCGGGGCGGCACGTCACGGCTTGGCAGGTTGAGGTTCGGCTCTTCGGCAAAAGCAGCGCCGAGGGGGGTTCCGACGGTGACTGTGGCGGTCCGGTGATGAGCGGCGGTGACTTCGGGAAAGGACGGCGAGCAGCAGCCGCAGCAAGGCGCGGCACGGCGGATAGGGACGCGCGGCAGACGGCGGCGTGCGGCGAACGACGGCGTGCGGCGGGACTTCTGACCTCTCCCTCTCTCTCTCTTTCTCACACTTAAGCTCTCAAATTTTCTGATCAGAAATTGTCGTTTCCTCCCTAATTCTGACCTAATAACATGTATATATAGCACTAATCCTAGGTCAATTTAGATGGGCTCTAGTCCTAATGGGCTTAGACTTGGGCTTAGGCTCTAATTAACATTTAAATGGGCCGAATTAACTTGGGCTGAATTAATTAACTCAATATTACTAAATTAAGCCCAATTTAAAACAACCAAGCCCGTGCGACGTGAAATTCCCAACCCTTGAATTCCGAGCGAGTCGAGTTTCGTCCGATGAAATTTAAGCTCATTCGCCATTGCCAATCCAATGCAATAATGCAATTAAACTAAAATGTGCCTAAACTATATGTTATGCAATTTAAATATTTTTGTTTAGGGGTTAAAAATTTAATCCCTAATTTTCTATACAAATTACACTAAATGTCGTGCCAAAATTTCGGTGTTAACAGATGAGGATCTTGATGATGGACGGAGAGAGGTGTGGTTAAAGTGGGATGGAGGCCGTGGTGCCAAATCTCACAAACCTGGCAATGCAATTAGCGAATGATTATATTGAGCGAACTTCATAAAGTTCATAGACTAAATTTAAAAAAAAAATGAGAACCATAATGAACTTTCAGCAAAAATTCAAGACTACTCATGATACTAGCCTTTTTTATTTACCTTGGCATTGTAGTTTATAATGTGTCTTGAATTTTTTATTAATAATATTTACTATTATTTTTTTGTGCAATCATAGTTGGTCTTCTTTCGCTGGTTAAAGACATCGCGTGATTATATTAAATTACAACAAACTCAACATACTCAAAGTCACAAACATTTTTTTTTGTCAATTGAGTCCCAAATATTTTTCATTTGTGTCAATTCATTCCATCCAACTAATTTTGGCCAGCCAATGCTAACATGGACACTAGCTATCCGATCAATGCTAACTTGGCAATTGCTAAATATTTTTTATATTTTCTTTTTCTTTTTCTTTTTCCTTTTCCTTTTCTTCCTTCTTTTTCTTTCCCACAGTGGTTGCAAGGCTTGGGGGTTGCGAGCGAAGGTAGCCTCACCTACCACTAGCGAGGCCATAGCCACCTCTGCCAGCGACCAATGAGGCCTTGGCGATGCAGCGAGGCCGATTTCGCTTGCAGTCGACAAGGCTATGGCGAGGCTAGCCTTACCTCAATCTGGGTGAGGCGGCCTTGCCCGTGGCCCCCAGGCCCCGAGCAAGGGCCGCGACCCTCACTAGCTATGACATCTAAAAATTCCGTAATAATAAGTAATTGACATTGGAGATTTTCTATGTTCGATAATAATACTTAGATTATAAGTTAAGTATTATCTAGCTTAGTATTTGTGCGGACGCATAGAAATCATTGTTAGACCGTAAATTGCGAAGCGCGGATTCAGGAACGTAATCATTCCGAGCTCGACGTATTTAAAAGTTTAAACGTCATTGTGTACGTGAATAGTAATGCGCTATTAATTAATTTACCGTTGTCTTGGTAATTAGTAGGTCGTATTATTAGTTAATTTTTTGTTAAGTTGTGTTAACCATTTTATTAAGTTTTGTTTGGTGGTAAAAAGGGGAGAGATATTCTCACCAAAATATCTCTTCAGGACATTCTTCTGACGTAGCCCTTGAGGGAGTGAGCTTGACCACATGCGCCTTTTTCTCTAAAGCCAAGCTTCTTGTTTGACACCTAGCCTAAGCAATCCTTATCCTTGGCACCTGCTCATCCGATTAAGCCCTTGATTTCTTACACCTGGCCCTGATGGAAATAGGAGGTGCCACTTGTGAGTGCAATGTATTTATCCACCTCAACTTCTACTTCTCTATTACATTTTTATATGGGTAAATACTGAAGGGAATTTTCACCCAAACCATAACTCCCTTCTTTACTTTCTACGTTCACCATCAACCTATCCAAATCTACAGGAGAGCTTTAACCTTTGGGTGTTCAAATTTTGTACAAGGTAAGTAAAGAATCTAGATTTAAGCTAAGTAAATCTATTTGGCACTTTTTAACTTAGTTGCTTGAACAATGCTATTCTGACATGTGATAGTAGTGAGGATAAGTGATGGTTGGATCTATTTTGATGGTTCTATACATGTCCAAATGGATGGGATTGTTTCCTTAAAGTGTGGTGAAAATCGGCAAGTGAAACGGTTAAAACTGAAAGTATAAATGTTATCTTTGAGGAGATTGTTGAATTCTTCTTGCTGGTTTTATATATGTTTAAAAGGGTAGAAAATCGTTTTACTCAAAGTAATGTATATTAGGTGAGTGTAAATGATGATTTTGTTTACTTCTGAAATGAGCAGATTTTAACTTTAAATTCTGGTTCTATCTACTTTACCTTTATACTTTATGTTCAGATTTTACATTCAAACTTTACCTTCAGACTTTACGTTCAACTTTACCTTCAGACTTTACTTTCAAACTTTACCTTCCAACTTTACTCCTCAGGGTTTACTTTTAAAACTGGTCAAACTCTACTTTTAAAACTACTCAGACTTTACAATCAGAACCTGGACGTGTCTACTTTTAGAACTGCTTAAACTTTACTTTCAAAGTTTGGACGTATGTATTTTTAACTCGAATAGACTTTACTTTCAAAGTATGGACAAATGTATTTTCTAAACCGAGGAAGTTTTATCTCAAAAGTTTGGATATGCGTACTTTCAGAACTTAAGTAGACTTTAACCTTTGAGTCTGAACCTATATTACTTCATACTTGTTTCTTTGGTTAAGACTTCATTCTTGAGGAATAAGTGGTGAAGTAGAAAGGTAAATGTGCATAATGAAATGCATATAAATGCTTATGAGTATGGTTATGGTTTGCATGGAAATAATATAGTTTCGTCACCCAAAAATGAAATGTTGGCAAAGCCCCAAGTGTCGGGATGCTCCTTTGTATAATAGGAGATGCCCAGCTGTGTGGTACACGATGCCTTAGGATTGTCGAGATGCCCCGCTATGTGGTATGGGATGTCTTGATATGTGATAAAGGATGGCCCGGAAGTGTCGGAATGCCCTGCTGTGTGGTATGGGATGCCTTGCTATGTGATACAGGATGCCTCAGGAGTGTCGAGATGCCCCACTGTGTGGTATGGGATGCCCTGAGAGTGTTCGGGAGGAGAAATAATAAACCTAACACATGAATATGAGTGTTATATACCATATGCTTGCGTCTGAGTAAAATTATTATGAAATGTTGAATTGCTCAAATTTTGTGACACATCCGAACAGAAAAGGTATAACATGCACTTAAGTGCTACGCATACTGTTTGTTATGCATGCATATTATTTATGCCAGGTGAAGTGATAAGCTGATTTTCATAACTTAAAACTAGAGATTTCATTTATTGGGCCTCGGCTCATTCCTTTATTTTCTAGATATGTAGGATTGGACAATCTACCACCAATGCTTGATAGTTTTCTTAGACACTATGAGTGCCAGTACATTGATATGCTTTTCCCGGGGGTGGATATAGTTTATACTAGATGTGTATCTACTATATGGGTTGATGTGGGGCTTCCAGAGTGGGTTCCTCATCGGTTTATAGCATGGTATATAAACCTCAATGGCGACTTGGTTGGGCCATTGCGGGATTTTGATTGATATGAAGGCGGCGACACCTACAACTCATTGTAAAATCTACTTTTGCACAGACAATCTTTTGGAGTGGATTGTAACATGGAAATAGGCAACCTTGACCTACCCAAACTTTTGTTTTTGTGATTATATGATGTTTATCTGGACTTGTAAATCTGATAAGTGTTGTTAATAAGAAGCACAAGTATGTTGACTAAACTTGTGTGTTTTTTTTTTAATTCTGAACTTGTCCAGAATTTGACTTCCATTGGCTTGATTATTAATAATTTTATTGGACACGTGTCATGCGTGACATTTATGGGGCATCACACTGGTGACCAACGAGGGCTTCGCAACCCTTGCTCCTCGTCGGTCACTGTGGGGAAAAAAGAAGAAAAGAAAAATAAAAAAAGTAATAAAAAATGGATAAAAAAATAAAAAAATGCCACGTTAGTGTCAGCCGGCATTCACGTCAGAGGCGACCAATCAAAATTGACCGAATTGACTCAATTGGTACAGATGCAAAAGATTTTGAATTGAATTGGTGAAAAAAAAAACTTAAGACTAAATTAGCACAATTGAATAGGTTTAGCACTTTTTTGGTAATTTTTCCCGACCGTTTTCCGTTATAAAAGTCGGTGAGGATGAACATACCATATGTAGAAAAATCTTTTTATTTTTGTTTTTTTATGAGGCAGATAAAGAGAGAGCGAGAGATGCTGAAGGAAGGCAGTGAAGTTGACAGAGTAGAAACAATTTGACTTTGAGTGTTTGAGTGCGTCTTGCCCCAGGACTGCTTGAGTCGTTCTTACGTTTGCCCCAAGAGCAGGGGAACATGTGACGGTTGATAGAGTAGACCAAGTCAAGTACGTCTTCTGCTTGAAAAGTCAAATAATGGTCAATTTCTCATATGAAGAAAAATCTTTTCTCTTTGTTTTTTCGGATGTAGAGAGAGAGAGAGACTGAGAGACTGAGAGAGAGAAAGAGACTTTCATGCAGATTGATCCTTCCAAGCCAACCTTTTCAGTCAATTCTACATTAAAAGCTCACACTAGAATCACTTCATAGCGTGTGTATTAATATTGTTGATAAGATAAGCACAAAGCATATACTAAATTAGTTGATGACAAGTATTTGAAATTATGAAGAATAAAGATTTATTGGTGATAAGAGTTTGGAATTGTTAATAATATAATTTATGAGCGCGAGTCCAATATGTCCCACACAAGTGAAATAACTGCATGTATTTACCTAGTAATACTGCATCGACGATGTCTTCTTTTAGATCTCTGATGAGAAGTGACAACCCGGTACGGTAATTAGGGTGCGCACCATAGAAATCAGATTGCGCTGTGGATATACAACTCTCCACCACCTTCCCGATGGTCAAGTTCATGCTGAAAACTAGCCCAACTTGAATCTTTTCCTTTGTTGGGTTCTCTTTGGGTACACAAGAGGTTTCAATAGTAGAGGCCAGGTGAAGGACACATAATAGTGCAAGAATCAAGCAGCTTGCCTGGCCCTTCATCTTCTGTGTATCTTGGTTGCTTTTGTCTATTGCTTCACTTGTTGATTCCCGACTACTTATACGTTGTTTCCAGCCCTAAGCATTGGAAAAATTTGGAAGTTTCCAAGAATTCGACTGGGCAATGTGCACAAATTGCCTTGATTCATACGAAAGTAGCAGTCCTACTTTAACAGAAGACCGGTAGATTCACTGGAAGATTCGTAGATGTGGAAATAAATTGCCTTTTTTTCCTTGCAAATATTGAATGCTTCGCAATCAGCCAAAAAGGGAATCAATTCATTGGAAAATTGGTAGCGCTCCACTCGGTTTCACGTCTATAGTCATGTGGCATCAAAGTAAACAATCGTAGGAGATACGAATGTGCCTCACCACTTCCAATTCGAAAAAATGCCAAGGTCATCGCATGTGCATGGCACATGTGATTTTTCGGCTACAATAGATGTTCAATGCGCTTGGCTAAACTTTGTACTCTTACGGGTTTAGTTCAGATAATTAAATTAGGCCAGATCTCCCCTTGCTTTTAAGTCAGTTCAATTACAATGTAGTTGTATTTTTATTCCCTAGAAGAGTTTTTGAGCAAACCGTGTTTGCAACTCTGCAAAATTTCTATCCAAGGAAAAGAAAAAAAAACAGAAAAGCATTTGTTTTGACCTAAAAAAATTTTATGACGTGGAATTTTTAAAGTTTCATAATAATTTTTTAAGATTTTTCTAATTTTTTTTAATTTTTTTCTTTTCGTTTTTTCCTCCTCTAGCCGGTCTCCGAGCCTTGGCAATAGCCAATGACCAACCAGAGACACAAGCCAACGAGGTCAACCTCATTGGCCTTGGGCGAGGTCGGCCTCGACATGGTTGGGTGAGGCTAACATGGTGAGGCTCACCCAAGGCCGATGTATCTAGCTAGTCGCCGGCCATCACCAAGGCTCGACAACAGGCTAGAGGAAGGAGAAAAAAGAAATGAAAATGACATTGTTTTAGAAATTGTTCTCGTGAGCAAAAGAGTAGATTTTTTTTACTTCTTGTTTACGTTTCAAATCTACTCTCTAGCCATTTTTCTATTTTTGGAATAGAAAAATTAAGTAACGAACACAAATGGATTTTTGTTCTTTTTATGTTCTAGTGAATAAAAAATAGAAAAATAAAGAAATAGAAAAGTTACTAAATGCGCCCTAAGACTATCAGGAAAAATTGACAGGTTCGAATGTGGACTCCCATCTTGGTAATATATTGGGCTTTTGCTAGGCCTCCCAACAAAGTGTATTCAAAAAATTCAAGATGCAAATTGTAAGTTCCAAAATTTGACGATGCAAATTATTGTTATTGTAAATATTGAGGATCTAAAATTTGTTCTGAGCGCGTTGTGTTTAAAAAGTTGGTGATGATGAACTTGTCCTATGCAGAAAAATCCTTTTTTTTTGTTTTTATGTTTTGAGAGGGAGACTGATAGATAGATTGATAGTGAAGGAACATGGTGAGGTGAAGTTAAGGCCCCAAAATTAGCTAAACATCATACGCATATGCTCAAGTGACTTTAAGGCCCCAAAACCTCTTGTAAATGCTAAACCAAATGCATCCCAAGTGGTTCAGACTAGAATTTACATTGAGTGAGTTTAAAAACTCGACAGGGGTTTAATAATTAATGCTAAATGCGGTTCAAGGTGTTTTAAGACACATGCGTGATGGTGTTATTAGGCAAAAGAAGTCTCATGTCGAAGATGTGATACAAAATTAGAGCAATTAATATTGGCCCGTGTCTCATTGACTTTAAGTGTGAGTTTGTCTAGGCGAACATGTTGAGGGCTCATATTTGGGCTCATCTATCGAGCTTTTGCTATGCCTCCCCAACAAAGTATATTCACAAAAATTAAAATACAAAGTCCAGCTTTCAAAAGTTGATGATCTCAGTTATTATTACCCTAGAAATCAAGAAAGATTTTTGAAATTGGATCGAAATATTTTGGGAAATTACCAAAAATGATTGTAATTATACCAATTTAATCATAAACTTTTTCTTTTTGCCAATTAAGTCCTAAACCTTTTGTATTTTTGTCAATTCAATACATCCAACTAATTTTGGCCAGCTAGTGCTGATGTGGACGCTGGCCATCTGGCCAACGCTGATGTGGCAATTTCTAAATATTTTTTTCCTTTTTTTCCTACCTTTTTTCCCATAATGGCTAGCAAGCCTTGGGGGCTATGAGCAAAGGAAGCCCCGTCTGCAGCTGGCGAGGTTATGGCCAACTTTGCCCGTGGCCGGCAAAGCCTTGGTAACATAGGCGAGGCCGATTTAGCTCACGACCGACGAGACTTTGGTGAGGCTGGCCTTACCTAGATCTAGGTGAAGCGGCTTCACCCATGGCCCCCAGGCCCCGAATGAGGGCCGCAACCCTCTCTAGTGGCCAACAAGGGCTTTGCAACCCTCACCCCTCGCCATGGGGAAAAAAGAAGAAACGAAGAAAGAAAAGAAAAAAGAAAAAGAAAAAAATAAAAAATAAAAAAATGGATAAAAATAAAAATAAAATTATTTAAAAAATTGCCCCGTTATCGTCAGTCGGCATTTGACGTCAAAGGCGGTCAGTCAAAATTGACCGAATTGACTCAATTGGCACAGATACAAAAGATTTAGGATTGAATTGGCCAACAAAAATTAGACTAAATTGACACAATTGAATAGGTTTAGCAATTTTTTGGTAATTTTTCCGAGCGTTTTCCATTAGAAAAGTCGGTGATGATGAAAATATCATATATAGAAAAATCTTTTTATTTTTATTTTTTTTAGAGGCAGAGAGATAGAGCGAGAGATGCTGACGGAAGGTAGCGAAGTTGAAAGAGTAGAAACAATTTGATTTTGACAGTTTGAGTCGGTCTTCCGTTTGCCCCAACAGCAAGGGAACATGTGACGGTTGATAGAGTATACGAAGAAGTCAAGCACGTTTTCTGTTCGAAAAGTCAAATAATGACAAATTTGTCATATGCAGAAAAATCTTTTCTTTTTCTTTTTTTAGATGTAGAGAGAGAGACCGAAAGACTGAGACTTTCATGTAGATTGATCCTTCCAAGCCAACTTTTTCAGTCAATCCTACATTTAAAGCTCACAGTAGAATCACTTCATTGTGTGTGTATTAATATTTTTTTTTTGGTAAAAGTGTGTATTAATATTATTGATCAGATAAGCAAAAATCATATACTCAATTAGTCGATGACATGTATTTGAAGTTACAGAGAATCAAGATTCATTAGTGATAAGAGTTTGGAATTGTTAATAATTTAATTCATGAGCACGAGTCCAATATGTCCCACACAAGCGAAATAGCTGCATGTATTTACCTGCTGATGCAGCATTGATGACGTCATCCTTCAGATCTTTGACGAGAAGCGACAACTGAGTATGGTAATTAGGGTGTGCGCCATAGAAATCAGATTGCATCATGGATATACAACTCTCCACCATGTTCCCAATGGTCGAGTTCATGCCAAAAACAAGCCCGACTTGAATCACTTACTTTGCTGGGTTCTCTTTGGGTACACTGGAGAGATTTCAATAGTAGAGGCCAGGTGAAGGATACATAATAGTGCAAGAATCAAGCAGCTTGCCTAGCCCTTCATGTTCTATGTATCTTGTCTACTTTTGTCTATTGCTTCACTTGTTGATTCCCAACTACTTATACATTGTTTCCAGTTCTAAGCATTGGAAAAATTTGGAAGTTTCCAAGAATTCGACTGGGCAATGTGCACAAATTGCCTTGATTCACACGAAAGTAGCAGCCCTACTTTAGCAGAAGACCGGTAGATTCACTGGAAGATTCGTAGATGTGGAAATAAATTGCCTTTTCTTCCTTGCAAATATTGAATGCTTCGCAATCAGCCAAAAAAGGAATCAATTCATCGGAAATTCGTAGCGTTCCACTCAGTTTCATGTCTATAGTCATGTGGCATCAAAGTAAACAACAGTAGGAGATACGAATGTGCCTCACCACTTCCAATTCGAAAAAATGCCAAGGTCATCGCATGTGCATGGCACATGTGATTTTTCAGCTACATTAGATGCTCAATGGGCTTGGCTAAACTTTGTACTAGGCTGCATTTAGTCGACCGGATGAAAGTCATGATAGGATATGTTTTATCCTATGCTGTGTTTGGTGGTGATCCAAGAAAGGATAAGGTCGGATATAGATCGAATATAGCCTGAATAAAAAAATCCGAGGGAGGGAGGGATAAACCTAGATAGGATTTCTAATGTTTATTTTTCCAGAAACCCTACGCTCCACTCATCATCATCTTCATTCCCACACCTTGTGCGCTTTCACCAAAAAAATTTCTCAACTTTTTTTCCTTCACCGACTCCTCCGAACCCATGAATAGCAAAAAAATAAAAATGAAAATTATCTTATCCGACTTTAAATCCATAGTCCACCAAACAGTAGACAGGATATAAAGAAATTTCAGGATTTCTTATCTTATCATATCCAGTCCTATCCTATTTAGAAATCTGGACGACCAAACGCAGCGGGTTTAGTTCAGATAATTAAATTAGGTCAGACCTCCCCTTGCTTTTAAGTTAGTTCAATTACAATGTAGTTCATGTAGGCTTATGACAATGCTCCTAATATACAAATGCAAATTAATAATATTTGTGTTTTAAGGGTCGGGGTCGATCCTCAATTTCTACTCAATGAATGACTAAATGGGTTACCAAAATTTCTGTATCAATATAGATTCTAGACCTGAAAAATGAAAACTATTAAAGTGGGTTTTAGGTTTTTGGAACCGGAAACCCTACTCATCAACCCTAGAACTGGCCTTCTATTTTCTGGGAAAGAATCACAAAGAGCAAGCAGCCACAGAAGACTCAATACCTTCTTTCCATTGTTCCCTTTTGCAGATCTAACTTCAAAGTAGCACTCAACCTTATGAGAAAGCCCAGACATTCATGAAAACGGAAACAAAGAGCAAAACACTCAAACCTTAACTTCAAAAAGTAGAAAACAGACTCAGCATCTTTATATCCTTTGAAATTTCAAGAAGACTGCAAAAAGCAAGAAACTATCTCAGACCACACCCATCAAGAACTACCCCAAAAAGAAAAACGAAAACATGAAAAGAAACGGGAAAAAAAGGCTAAAACCAACCAAAATCTGGAGATTGTGAAATGACCCGATAGAGTTCGTGAGAGAGACAGAGAGAGGGAGAAATCACAGGTTTCACTTTGGTTTCCTTGCGTTCTTTCTTCTTTTTTTAAACTCAGGAGGGACGCTAGACGAGACACTTTGGTGTTTAATATCTAGAAATAGAACAAAACTCTTATAGCTTTTTTCTGATTGGAGAAGAGCGACCTTCGCATCGCAAAGCACAGAAATCGTGAATAATGAGAGCGAGAGAGGGCATTTAATTAGGGTTGGAAATCGGTTCTTGAGTAGAACCGACAGCTCAGTTTTGAACTTGGAACCGAATCGGCCCTAGTGTGAATCGGCCTTAAACCGCCCAGGAAAGGCCAGTTTGGACTGGTTTCCGATTTGAACCGGCCTGGTTGCTCAATCCTAATTGTGAGAGTGAAGGAAGTGAGAGGCAAAAGGTTCAAGAGGGCGTGTATTAGGGTTTTCAGCCTCAGGTCACTGAATCGCAAAAGATCGGACTAGCAATAATTAAAAATTCAATTTAGGCCCAGTGGCTTAGTACGAACCTATTATGCCAAATACGATTGAAATTGTGTTAAGGTGCATGTATGAGGGTGCTATTAGGAAAAAGAAGTTTGTCATTAGATATGTGATATAAAATGGAGCAGCTAATTGTCACGACCTACCTCTTGAGGGCCAAACTCGGTGAAGCGGGTTTAGAGGTAAGTGTTCATGAAATGGTCCATACGGTACATCATAAAAAAATGGCTCATCCGTACAATACATTATTCATGAATGTGAATCTTCCCTAATCCATATCTCGCGTGACAACGGATCAATTTTATCTTTTTTAGGAGTCGCCACTAGCCTAGGTTGGAGGTCGGCTAGAATACCTAACCAATACGAGGGAATTTCGTATTGGTTTCTACGAAAACCAGAGATCAAAGGTTCGAGGACTAGTTTACGTTAATATTTCTATTAACGCTCTTTCGGTACCGCTAAACTTAACATGATTGTTATTTAAGTTGTCATGCATTTGTTCTTTACCATTTTCATGTCAAAGTTTTAGTCCACTAAGCAATCGTGCATCTTGTTTTTTTTGTATTTTCATCACAAATTCTAAACTAATCATATCTTAGTCTAAAAAAGAAAGAAATAATCAATTATATTGAAAGGCATTGCGTAAAGTAAACACTCAAAGTATTAAAAGGACGAGCTAATTCTAAGTGTGGAAAGTAAAACCCGCAACTCGTCGGGTGTTTATTACAACACAAATTGAAAACCTGAGACATGATCGGGGACGAATGAACTGAATGCAAATTGAAACCGGATCGGACATCGGCCTATCGCCACCATCAGGTGAATACAAATTGAGACCGGATTGGACATCGGTCTATCGCCTTGGTCTTTTACAATTTTGGATTATCTCATCTATGGATTGCCTCTCGGGTGTCGGCGTTTACATTCACAACAAACAATATACAAAGGAATAACCAAAGAAAAGCAATGGTGCAAACAATTCATTAGTCAAGCACGGGCCTCGGGATCGGCCTTTGTTTTTCATGTATTTCGATTCACCACCCACCTAATCATCTAACATTATTTGATTAATGGTTAACGATAATGGGCTATCATTTGCGTTTACAAAATGGCAACTCATATCAATTAACCCCTAAAGTCGGGTTCTAAATTACCATAATGGGCTACCCGCTGAACATGCACCGGGCCTAATATCCATCTAACAAACACATGCATAGCAATGGGTAAACACATGCATTCAAGCCCATGGGCCTTATTTCTCAATCAATAAAGCAATGAGAAGTGGGCTTCATAAGAAGACCACTTATTTAATTATTATCTAATTCGGATCACTTCTGTTCAGATGTGATTAACTAACCTAATGATGTCCAAATGAAGTAATTCAGGTGTCATTTGAAAGCTTATGTCATGAGGATCAAAAGTTAAGCAGACCATTTTTTCTAAATCCCCACCGATTTAGACAATTTCACTCTTGGCGACAGACTAGACCTGGTTCTATTAGGGATTTAAAAATAATGGCGGGAAAAATAACAAACCTTATCAAAACCTTGTGAAAAATTTTATGCAATTAGGATTATCTGTGTGTGACAACTTTCATGTTTAAGCATTTGCTAAAAAGTCCTCCAAATTTTTATAAAATTTGGTTTTCACAAAGGACTCAACTACAATAGAATTTTAACCCAAGAAGACCTTATTTGAAATTTTTATTGACCCTTTAAAATTACTATTAGGCCCTCAAAATTTTCAGTCAACATAATGAGACCCCAAGGAACAACTTTGTAGTCTTGAGTTTTTGCAAAGGAGGACTCTAACTTTATCAAATTCGGAGAAACATCTTTTGGATTCCAAAGCAATGAAAATCAGATCTGAACACAGATACTGATTAGATAATAAAAATTAATTTTGAAAATCCAAATGAATTCATATTTTGATGAAATTAGTATCACTAGAAAGATCTCGATCTCATTGTGAACTTTTGTGAAGAAAACTTTTTCATATTTTCAATACATGAATTTATAAAAATCGAAGAACACATGAAGGTCAGTCTAAAACTAGTCTGTCACCAGATCTATGCATATATGGCATTGCAGATCGTACAATCATAACATGCTTGGAATTTTATAAAAATTTTATGATGAACAGATTAAGATGTGTTCTACGAGTTTTATGAAAAAAGTTTCTTCAAACAATGACCGTAGAAAATCAGAAAAATCATAGAACAGTACAACGTCAATGAGGAAATCATCAAAACATACTTGAACATCACATTCCAGATTCTGATCCTAACTTCCGAAAGAGTTTTGACCTAGCAAACTAAGTCTGATTGAGACATACAATATATCAAATCAAAGCTTGAGACGTGTTTTACGACTCTCTAGTTTATCACTTCGCAAAATTTTCACATTAACGAGCTGAAATCAGCATCTCAAACATGCAGGTTTCTCTGTACACGAATTTACAGAACAACATTCAAGTGTACTTATCTTGTTTAATGATGCTTCGACGCGCAATCGAGCAATCTGATCTCCGTATTCAGATCAAGAGCAGCACGGAAAAGTCTTGGAAAGCTTGACAAACCTATGAGAATCGAGTACACAAGCTATAGTGAGAACCGACTCGATTTCACGCTAATGAACTAACAACGAAAAATCAAGTAGAAAGAAGCAATCTGGTGGTTGTTCGGTGGGAAGCTAGCCACCACAGCCACATGAAGACACCAAGGAAGGCTGCTGGAGGTTCGGGATCGCCAGAGGGACTGCCGGCTAGCTAATTCAGCCACTTGAATCGGCTGATTCAATCACCGGCAACTATGCCGGTGATGTTGCCGTGGAGAAAATCACACCAAACAGAGTAGTTCCGGCCACCAGCAAGGATAGCTGGTCTTGCAACCAGCCTTGTACCGCCGTGGAGGATGGCAATAAGGTAGCGGCTCGCCGGAAAATGGCCAGCGAGAGGTGGAAAGGCTAGCTGCCGAGAGAGAGATCAAGGGGGAGAGAGAAACGTGAGCTACAAAGAGAGAGAGAGAGAGAGAGAGAGAGAGAGAGAGATAGAGAGGGATGAGAGGAGAGAGAATTCGGATCTGAAAATGTAAGAGCTCTTTAATTTTGGAGGGAAAAGAAAACCTATATACTCCCCTCAACTTTAAATCCTAGCCCTTAGATTGATCTAATGGCTTAGAATGCATCTTTAACGATTAAGAATATTCCTTAAGGGCTAAGGATTGGTGGCATGGCATTATAGATGGACATGGTCAATTCTAAATGAATGGCCATGATTGATTTGCTTACCCCCTAAGTAATTTGATTAATCCTTAATAAAGGGCATTTTAGTAATTTCACTTAGGGGTATTTTCATAATATTTATTTAAGGGCATTTTTGTCATTTTGGGCTCAAAGGGACGTGGCCAGCCCTGGATAGACGGAATAGATCGCTGGTTGCCAGATTTTTTATTAGAAAATGGCCAGTCCGATCGGGCTAGTTCAATTCAAGTCAAATCGGGTTAAACCGGTTGGACCAATTTGACCCGAGTTTAATCGGGTTGAACCGGTTCAATCCTTGGCTCAATTTGCTTCAATTTTGTACAATTTGATTCCTTTCATGATTAAATGATCCAATTAATATTAAATTCGATTAAATTGGATAGAACTAATTTGAAACTTATGCACAAATTGATCCAATTTAACTTGTTTAGCTCAATTGTTCTTGAATTTGAGTTAATTGCAGGTCAAGCTGACTAACGAATTTAATTGAAGTCCAATTAGCCAAATTGAGTCTCAATTCATCAAATTGAATATTAGTCTAGAATGAATCAAGTTGAATTGCACTAATTGAACCAATTACTCTTAAATTTCTCAATCGTTGGATCATTAAATTAATCAAATTGGCTCAAATTCATGTGAATCTTCCAAATTTGATTTCAAATTTGGATTTCATATAAGAAATTAGGCTCATTCGTGTCTCAATTGCGCAAATCATGAAAAATTGATCAAAATCACTAATTAGGGCCTAAATTGGGGATTTTTGCGTTTGGCTTGGAATCACACAATTGGTTCCACAATTGAATATAATATGACGTCTAGATCAAATGTCGTGAAGACAACTAACCTAAAAAAATGACTAGAAACGAAGTAATTTCATTTTTGGCCGATTTGAACCAAATTCTGCAAATTGGGAAAAAATTGATTCTAAACCAATTTTTGCAAAATTTCAAATGCCAAAGTCAAATTGAATGTAAAATAAAATGATTTTTGGATTTTTATATTTTTCAATTTTTTTGGTCAAAGGTTTGACCAAAAGTCAAACCCTAGTTGACTTTTCACTAGGAGTTTGATTTTATGATCAATCTTTGAATTTTTTTTTAATTTTCACTTCTAAAGTGAAATTAAACTTGAAAGGAATCTTTTTATGTGAAAAACCCCAATTTGACCCGGGGTCGACTTTTTGATCAACTTGATTAAAAAGTTGATCAAAAAGTCAACTTAAAAGTCAACCATTTGACTTTTTGGATTTTTGTATGAAATAAATAGAAAATCATCTACAGAAGCTAGGCCAAGAAATAAAATTAAAAAACGATACTTTTTGTTCAAGAAATGGATTCCGTTGCAATTGGAAACCATAATTTCGAATTTTCTGCTTTTAATGACGCGTCGGCTAAAAATTAGGTATCAACACTAATATCAGTTGATAACTCATTAACTTAATCATAAGTGGGAGTAAGAGTGCATATGGTAGCATTCTATTCCCGGAAATAATTTCTTTTTCAAAAATAGTTTTTTTGTTTTATACCCTAGATGAGTTTTTTAGCAAAACAACTTGTTTGGCAACTCTACAAAATTTCTATCCACGAAAAAGAAAAAAAAAGAAAATGCTACGACCCTAAAAAAATTTTATAACATGGAATTTTTTTAGTTTGATAATAATTTCTAAGGTTTTTCTATTTTTTTATTTTTTATTTTTGTTTTTTCCTCCCCTAGCCAATCGCCGAACATTGGCAATAGCTAATGACTGACTAAAGACACGGGCCAGCGAGGTCGACCTCACTGGCCTTGGGTGAGGTTAGCCTTACCATGGCTAGGCGAGGCTAGCCATAGCGAGGCTCGCCTGAGGCCGATGTGTCTAGCTCATCACCGGCCATCACCAAGGCTCGACAACTGGCTAGACGAAGAAGAAGAAAAAATGACAAGAAGAAAAGTAAAAAAAAGAAAATGACATTGTTTTAGAAATTGTTCTCGTGAGCAAAAGAGTAGATTTTTTTTACTTCTTGTTTACATTTTGTTGACACCTAAATTTTGGCAACATAATTAGTCGTTCATTGCATAGAAAATTAGGGATTAAATTTTAACCCCTAAATAAAAATATCAAAATTACATAGCATATAGTTCAGAATCATGTAGGTTAATAGCATTCCACATCGGATCGATGATGGCGAGAAAATTGAAAATCCGTCGCGTAAATCGAGCTCGGGCATCGAACGGAACTCGACTCACTCGAAAGACGGGGGATCAAAAATTACACGTCAAAAAGCGCTTGGTTGTCTTAATTTAAGCTTAAATTAGCCCATCAAGCTTAATTAAAGAAAAGCTCGAATTAATTCAGCCCGCTTAGAATTAAATTAAATTAATGGGTAAAGCCCAAGCCTAAGCTTATTAGGACTAGAAAGCCTGGCTAATTGACCTAGGTTTACATTATAAATATGTCATTACGTGTTATAATCAAGGGAGGTTGAGAAATTCAGATCAGAAAATTTTTAGAGAGAAAAACCGAGAGTGAGAGTGAGAGAGGAGGAGACCGGCGCACATCACCATGCCGCGCCACCGTCCCTCGCTGCGCCTCCAGCCGCCGCGCCGTACCAATCAGCCACACTACCAGACTTGCCCACAGCCGTGTGCCACTGCTTGCCGTGCCACACCGCAAGCCATTCCGCCGTTGCACGTCGCTGCATGCCGCTGCTGCCTCCCGAAGCCGCACCGCCAGAGCCGCCCGGAGAGCCGCTTGTGTTGCGCTACTTCCCCCGCACAGCCGCCGCCCAGCCTCCGTCCTCTCCCTACCACGTCGAACATCAACGCCGCCTTTGCCGCGTCCCTGCAATGACGTCCCCGCCGATCACTAGCCACCGGCGCCGCCTGCCACTGTTCCGCATCAACCGCTGCCGCCCGTTACAGCTCCCCGCACGCCGCGCTGCCGTGTTGCTGCTCTTCCGTCGCCATCCACAATCACTATCCCTGCCGGTGAAGTCACCGAACACCCCGCCGTGCTGCCGCCGCTGCTCCTGTCGTGCCGCTCACCGCCATGCCGCTGTCTCCACCGTGAGTCGTCATTGTTCTCAATGCCATGCCGCCGTGTCACTCGTCGCCATGATCCGTAAATCTAATCCCGATTCAAATTCAAATTTGGAAATATTTCGAAATTAGGTAAGGATTATCCAATATTTTCAGAATATTTGTTTCCTAATTTTGGGGCATTTGAATATTTCGTGAATATTATGTGGATTGTTAGATATCTTAGGATAATTTTATGATATCCGCAATATTTGAAAACACACGAAATTAGGAATTTTCCTTAATCTGGCAACGTATCTGAACGACTATATGACCTTATCCTTAAGGTACGATACGCGGCGATACGGAAAATTGTTATCTTATCCATAATCACTTGGATACGATAATGGATTTTATTTCCTTTCCAAATTTAAACAATTAACTTTCCGTTGATATCTATAACCCTATAGATATGACCGTTAGTTCGATTTATTTGCCTAATTTGAGTTTGATAAGAAAAATCTTGCGGATTGCGTAAATTGTTTGAATGTGGTTGTTATCTTTGATTAATTGTTTTCCTTTTAAATAGAGAAAACCCAAAAAAATCTATTAGTTAGATTTAAATTAGAAGTTTTGCATGTTTAGGGAATCATAAATATATCTAAAAGATAGGCTAATTATTTAATTTAAATTAGGACTTGAGATAATTTACTTCCTAGTTTAAATTAGGTGTTATTCTAATCCTAATAGAATATTTAGGTTATTTTTAAATTCCGAATTTCTATGAAAATCCAAAAAAGAATGAGTTGCTTTAGGATAGATTACAATAGATTGCATTCTTAATTTTTTATTTTGAATTTTAATAAAAAATACCAAAAAAAAAGAAGTCATTAGGTTGCATGCTATTTTAGGCATTTTTTTAATTACGAATTTCAATGAGAAAATTACCAAAAATAAATCATTTGCCCGTCATTGTAAATAGGTCACGTCGTCGCATGTCATATAGTTTACATGTTAGGCTACATTAATCGCATGTTAATTTTTGCATGTCATTGCATATAGATTAGCTTTCATTTAAATAAGTGAAAATTCAAAAAAAATTAAGTGAATTGTTTGTTAATTAGAAATCATATTAAGATTGTTGAGGTGAATTTCTAGCTAACAATGCAGATGCTTACGTTGTTTCGAGGTAAATAATTCTCCCAATCTTGCAATTTAATGTTTTAATTATTGGGTGTTACTTTGGTGATTTGCGCACCCGCATGAACACCTCACATGTTAGTGACTAAATTGAAATGGATCCAGACTGCATGCCAAAACATTTTTTTTTTGAAAAGAAAAGGTACCGAAAGGGCGTTAAACTAGATCTAGCGTAATCAAGTCCCCGAGTTTAGAATCTTTGGTTTGTAGGAATAAAACATATTTTCCTATATTTTATTTAGGTTTCTAATCGACTTACCACAAATAGATTAATGGCAACTCCAAGCATGAAAACATTTGCACGTTAAGAACTTAAACCCTAAGTTGCGAATTGGTATGGCTTGGGAAGGCCCAAGTTAAGCTTAGTCTTAATAATCCATTAGCCTGAGAAAAAATTTAGGTTGCGACAGTTTGGCGACTCTGCTGAGGACTTGAGTTAAAACTCTTAGTGGACTTATGCCAGTTTTTCTTTTCAAAAAATATTTTTGCTTGGCAGCGAGGATTCTAGGTACATCCTTAACATTTTAAGTGTTAAATGTTTTTGCAAAATGGGAGGTATAAGGGGAGGAGTGATTGTTAACCTTTGTTTTGCAGGGAGGTGTTTGGGTGTATGATTTATTTCATGCACGAAGCGCTGTATGATATAATTTGCTGTGCATGCCTTGCATTTACACTACACCGCACACACTACCCATTACCGGACTTGGGCGGCATAGGTTTAGGATGGTACTGAGACAGTGGACACCCCGACCACACCCGTGTGGTATAGGTCGCCCTCCTTAGTCTCGAAAGTTCTTTCATTGTGTCATTGAGTTCCCACCACGTTTACACCCTTTGCAACCTGGGTCGGCTCCTTGACTAAGTCGGAGTCAGGGGAATCCTAGCCTAACCACCACCATGACTGGTTTAACTCGGTAATCCTCACGTCTCCACTTTGCAAGCCAAAGTCTAGATAGAAATCAAACCTCACATTTCATGCGCATGTCTATGTGATTGCCATTATCCTACCTGGTGAAGTAAGTTTTCTGAACCTGCTTAAGCGGAATGGGACGATGATTGTCAGAAAGCGTTTAACAAACTAAAGCAGTACTTGATGAAACCCCTAGTGCTAGTCCCACCAATGCCGGACCAGCCTTTGATCCTTTACCTCACGATTCATAGCGAGTCTCTAGGTGCAATGCTAGCTTAGAAAAATCCTGAAGATGAAAAAGAGCGAGCCATTTATTACTTAAGTAAGAAGTTTACCGTATTGGAGTTGAATTATCTTGAAGCCGATAAGACTTACACCGCACTAGTATAGGTGCTCCATAGGCTGAGACAATATACATTGCATCATCAGACTTTTCTTGTGACTAAGAATGATCCTATCAAGTACTTACTTGATCAACCCGCTTTGGTAGGGAAGCTAGCCAAATGGCAAATTTTAATTTCAGAATTTGATGTCCAAATAATGCCACAGAAGTCAGTTAAAGGCAGAGTAATTGCTGATGTATTAGCCAAAAATCCTGGAATCTCAGATGATGATGATATTCTCCAGAAGATCGCATTTTGGTAATAAAAAAAGACACATGGATCATGTTTTTCAATGGAGCTGTAAACTTGGCTGGTTCCAGCACTGCGGTAGTTTTAATATCCCCAGATGAGCAACATTATCCAGTAGCAGCAAAGTTGGTATTCGCGTGTACCAACAACATAGCTGAGTACGAAGCTTGCATCTTCGGACTCTAAGCCGCAGTGGAAATGGGGATAACCAATTTGAAAGTATTTGGTGATTCCGCTCTGATTATTCTTCAAACTATAGGAGAGTGGAAGACGAGAGACACTAAACTAGTATTGTACCATGAATACCTCGAAGAAATCATAGAAGAATTCAAAGACATCTCCTTTGAGTACTTGTCAAGATCCCATAATCAGTTTGCTAATGCGCTAGTTACATTATCATCCATGCTGCAAGTAACTGGTGGAATAGAGGTAGAACCCTTAAAGATCGAAGTCCAAATAAAACCGGCCTGCTGTATGGTTGTAACTGGATGTCGCAACCTAAAAATTTTCCGTTCTCAGGCTAATGGATTATTAAGACTAAACTTAACTCGGGCCCTCCCAAACTCTACCAATTCGCAACTTAGGGTTTAAGTTATTAACGTGCAAATGATTTCATGCTTGGAGTCGCCACTAATCTATTTGTGGTAGGTCGATTAGAAACCTAAATAAGATATAGGGAGATATGTTTTATTCCTACGAACCAGAGATTCTAAGCTCGGGGACTTGATTACGTTAGATCTAGTCTAACGCCCTTTCGGTACCTTTTCTTTTCAAAAAATATTTTGACAAATAGTTTAGATCCATTTTAACTTAGTCACTAACATGTGAGGTGTTTATGCGGGTGCGCAAACCACCAAAGTAACTATCAATAATTAAAACATTAAATTGAAAGATTGGGAGAATTACTTACCTCGAAGTAGTGCAAGCATCTACATTGTTAGCTAGAAAATCATATCAACAATCCTAATATGATTTTTAATTAACAAGCAATTAACTCAATATTTTTGGATTTTTCACTTATTTAAATGAAAGCTAATCTACATGCAGTGACGTGCAAAAATTGAGATGCGATTAATGCAACCTAACATGCAATCTATATGTTATGCGACGACGTGACCTAATTCTAATGACGGGCAAATGATTTATTTTTTGTATTTTTCCAATGAAATTCGGAATTAACCAAAAATGCCTAAAATAACATGCAATCTAACGACTTCTTTTTGGTATTTTTTTATTAAAATTCGAAATAAAAAATTACTTAAATTAAGAATACAATCTATCCTAATCTATCCTAAAGCAACTCATCATTTTTTTTTGGGATTTTCATGGAAATTCGAAATTTAAAATTAACCTAAATAATCTATTAGGATTAGAATAACACCTAATTTAAATTAGAAAATAAATTATCTCAAGTCCTAATTTAAATTAAATAATTATCCTATCTTCTAGATATATTTATGATTCCCTAAACATGCAAAATTTCTAATTCAAATTTAACTAACAGATTTTTTTTGGGTTTTCTTTATTTAAAAGGAAAAACAATTAAACAAAGATAACAACCACATTCAAACGATCCACGCGATCCACAAGATTTTTCTTATCAAACTCAAATTAAGCAAAGAAATCGAACTAACGGTCATATCTATAGGGTCATAGATATTGACGAAAAGTTGATTGTTCAAATTTGAAAAGCAAATAAAATCTATTATCGTACCCAAGTGATTATGGATAAGATAATGATTTTCCGTATCGCCGTGTATCATACCTTAGGGATAAGGTTAGATAGTCGTCCAGATACGTTGCTAAATTAGGATAAATTCCTAATTTTGAATGTTTTCAAATATTACGGATATCACAAATATTATCCTAAGATATCTAGCAATCGACATGATATTCACGGAATATTCAAAATGTTCAAATTAGGAATCTAAATATTTAAAAATATACCGGATAATATCCTTACATAATTTGAAATATTTCCAAATTTGGATTGCAGATCGGGATTGTGGATTGGGACAAGCGACGGTAGTGGCAATGTCGAGAATGGCATGCTCGGTGGCGGCACACCCGGTGACCTCGCCGGCACGAACAGTGGCTGCGGCGATGGCTGTTCTAATGGGGCTGCTCCGGCGCGGCTGTAGATGAGCATCAGCAGTGTGGCGGCAGAGGGGCTCCAAGGCAGCGTTGGGCGTCGGCAAGGGCCTCCAGCAGGGGCGTCTGACATGGCAGGAACGACTGGAGAGGTGCGGCTGTGGACGAGGATCGGCGGTGTAACGACAGAGGGGCTTTAAGGCAGCATCGAGCATCGGCAAGGGCCTCCAGCAGGGGCATCCGGCACGACAAGAACAATAGGAGAGGTGCAATTATGGACGGCGTCCTTGGGGCAGCAGCGGCGATCGGCGGTGCAAGGCGGCAGCAGTAGTGATCGGCGATTCAGGGTGGCAGCAGTCTGCGCGGTGAGGCATGGCGGACGTACAGCGGCTGGGGCACACGGCGAGCGCGGCTGAGGTATACGATGGGGCTCCGGGCAGTAGTAGCGGGCAACGCACGACCGGAGGCAACGCTGGCGGTGGCTATCAGCGCGGCAGGCGGCACGGTGCAGGGCAACTCCAAGCGGTGGCACGACAGTGGTTGTCAGCTCCGGTCTCTCTCTCTCTTTCACTTTTTCTCTAAAAAAAATCAGATCTGAATTATGTGCGTGTGTGCCCCTAATTATGTGACCTAATGATATATTTATAATGTTAACCTAGGTCAATTAGATGGGCTTGCTAGTCCTAATAGGTTTAGGCTTAGGCTTAGGCTTAGGCTTTAATTATCACTTAATTTTAAGTGGGCTGAATTAATGTGGGCTTCTATTTAATTAAGCTTAATGGACTAAATTAAGTTCAAATTAAAACAACCGAGCCCATTTAACGTGTGATTTCCGGCCCTTGCCTTCCGAGTGAGCCGAGTCTCGTTCGATGAATTTTACGCTCGTTTGCCACCGCCGATCCAACGCGGAATGCAATTATCCTAAATGGACTTAAACTATATGTTATGCAATTTTAATATTTTTTGTTTATGGGTTAAAATTTAATCCCTAATTTTCTATGCAAATTACAACTAAATGGTCGCCAAAATTTAGGTGTCAACAGCTGCCCCTCTTTGAAGGTGAGTTCGTAGAGGTTGCATTCAAAGACTAAATGATATCTAAATTTGACCATGCAGATGCGATGAATGATTTTTTGTTGGGATTATGTGTCCCATTTTGAAATGCATTATGTCATGATGCATGCTGACAATAAAAAACACATACCTGGAGTTTACTTACCTAACAGGAGTGGTTTCGTAATTCAAGGCATGACTTTGATCCTGTGGGTTATTTGGCAAATGCTTGGGCTCAGTCCCAAAAATATTGCTTGATGAATTGTTGTGGTTCCGGTATTATGCAATTCAATCAAGACACACGAAGAAAGCTTAAAGCATCCGGTTATCGTCTGAGGTGCCTGAGAAAAAGATTCAACAAAATGGAGTTCATTCCGACTTTAACGAAATACTCAGTCATCATCTGAAGTATTCGTTAAAGTTTAGCCGTCATACCTAGGTATCATCATAGGTGTTTAACGAGAGAGTTTGTCCAATTTGTATAAACGTTCCGACTTTTACGAGATTCCTATACCTTCATCATAGATACTTGTAAAGATTTGGCCACTGTACCTAGTTATCATCATAGGCACGATACGGGGGAACTCTAGAAAGATTGGAAAAACGTTCCGATCTTTACGAGATACCTATACCTTCATCATAGGTACTTATAAAGATTTGGTCGTTGTACCTAGTTATCGTCATAGGTACAACACGGGGAAACTTTCCTATATTAGGAGAAATGTTCAGACCTTTATGAGATACCTATACCTTCCTCATAGGTACTCATAAAGATTTAGCCACTGCACCTAGTTATCGTCATAGGTATAATGCGGGGGAACTTCCTGAGAATAGTAGAATATTCCGACATTTACGAAATACCTATACCTTCCTTATAGATATTTGTAAAGATTTGACTGTTGCGCCTATACCTTCCTCATAGGCGTGTCACGGGGGAATCTTTTGAAATTGTGTAAAAAGTGTGCCTGACAAAATACCTAGTTATCATCTGAGATATTTGAAAGGACTTGATTGATAAATACCTGGATATTGTCGCAGGTACTTAACGATTGGGCGAACAGAGGGGCTATCCCGAATGCTCGGAGATTCCTTGACAAAGTACCTAGATATCATCAGAGGTACTTGAAAAGGCTTGATCAATAGATACCTAAACGTCGTTAAAGGCGTCTAGAGATCGCAACAAAATGATCCAATATGAGGCCTGACGATTGTTCGAACAGGTTAGGGATACCTGGATAGTCATAGGCATCCAAGGGATAGAGATATACTTATCTGGTGATATCTTCGACTCTTGAGGGTGTGTCTCCTGCTAGATACAGTTTTAAGCAATATGTAATATGCATTCATAGACAAACAAGAACACATATTCTTATGTACCATAAATTCGATCGATTTTCGCACATAACGATTTCGTCGAATTGGTATTACCAAACTTCACTGGGAAAAATCATGATAAGACAATATGAACTCACAAGTGGGTGTCTTGAAAATGTCAAATGAGGGACTTTCGGTCCGAAAGGGCTTTCACTCATTCTCATTGAAAAAAACTGATTTATGAGAATCTCTCTGTCTCACCATCATCATGTGGATAAGGGTATGAGTATTCTCGCAAGCAGTATAATCTTACCAATCTGAGAGGTCTTTGCTAGGAACATAACATGGGCTTGGTCAATGGCTTAGCAAACGGGACTCTTCGAGTCGAGGCTATTGAAAGAAAATATTCCATAATCATCTCTGAGTTTACAAGTCAAGAACCTTGCAAAATGAGATAGAATTGGACTTACTCGCACTTCTTCGAGCTAAGCTTATAAACATCTGAAACTCTACGTTAGTTCAAGTGCCCTAATCTGAAGAGGCTTTGTAAGGGACGTAACGTAGACTAGGCTCATGGGTTGAGAAATGAATGGATCATTAGGCTCAAAATGTATATAATTGGGGTGACTAAGTTGGTGATCATCTCGGCATTGTCACCGGTCTTCTTCTTCATCCTCAAGCATTATCATCTCAGTAAATGCTTCCTTGGGCTTGAATTCACCACTTCTCTAAATTCGTAGGACTATGACTATCCCACTGGAGATTCATGACTCTGACATGTCATATCTTGACATTTTTTATTGGGCATTGGCCTTATTTTTACCAGGCACATTGCTTTTCCTTGCCTCCCTTTTTTGTGACTTTTATATTTGACTTATGTTGCTTACAATGCATATATCGTCCAACCGCACTTTGGCTTGTTTTTACCAAATTACTTGACATTTGGACTCTCAAGGGTTTTCATCTTTTATCGGCGCTCTGGATATGCTATTTAGACAATGATGACCTTTGCCTTGTCTCAATGTAAGGGATGATCACCAACTAGGTTTAAGAAACGAATTTGTAGGCTGAATTGGGCTTAACAAAGGGTAAAGTGTGCATAGGATAGAGAAAGAAATACTCTTCATCATCCTAAGGCACTTAAACTTCCTGTGAATTCATCTGAAAAAGCAACACTCAAAGATTGATGCAAGTGAGAGCAAGAAAATTTCTACCCATTTCTCACCTTATGATGCTGACTTACCTCCAGTTTGCCTCGATGTGGGGTGGTTCTTGATAGGGGTAATTTGAAAGGATTTCTCCAAACGTTTAGGCTCAAAGTGGCGAAACAATGGATAACCTATATTGTTTAGGGTAAAGAAATGAAATGCCTCTTGTTATTTTGGTCGCCGTACCTTTTACTAGATAACTCTTTACCTTGCAGACATGGAATTTTTTCAACTCAACTCACTGATAATTAGTATATGGGACTGTATATAGGATAGGGCTTGCCTTTCATTATCCCAATGTACCTCATTTAACACTTTCAATTTATTCCACATGAGTTATCAGATTGTCAAAGTAGATTTCCCTTTTAAAATCGATGATGCAGATTGACAAAATGATCAAGCAGAATTTAAAGCCAATGCACACATTCCATCTTTAAATTGATTGAAACCATTTATTCATCAGTGAAATGTTTGCAATTCAAAGTATAAAACCAAACACTTAAAAACTTTTGCTGCAAAATATTAGGTTTTATCAGGGATAATATATCTTTACAACATCAGAATTAACAGGAGAGAAGAACTCACGACCATCTATTTCTGCGAGAATCAGGGTACCTCCAGGAAGCACCTTTTTAACCATATATGGACCGATATAGTTTGGGGCAAATTTACCCCCAAGAATAGGAAAGACTAGCAGTACTTTTCTTAGGATTAGATCATTTACTTCGAAGTGTCTTGGACGCACCTTTTGGTTGAAGGATCTAGCTATCCTCTACTGATGGGTTTGACAGTGGCAAATGGCTTTCAATCGCTTTTCATCAATTAGGTTCAACTGCTCATGTCTTCGTCGCATCCATTCCATTTCAGAATAACTCTACCTGAGACAAGACTCGCAGGGAAGGGATCTCTACTTCGATGGGTAGGACTGCTTCCATGCTATACATCAAGGAAAAAGGGGTTGCACCAACAGAGGTTCGGATGGAAGTCCGATACGTCATTAATGCAAACGGCAATTTTTCATGCCAGTTACAATAGTTTTCAGCCGTTTTAGCCAAGATTTTCTTGATGTTCTTGTTAGTGGCTTCAACTGCTCCATTCATATGGGGACAATAGGGAGATGAATTCAGATGCTCAATCCTGAACTCATTGAACAACTGATCTATGAATTTGTTGTTCAAATTTGTCCCATTATCAGTGACAATAGCCTCGGGGACACCATAACGAGCGACTATGTCTCGCCTGATGAATCTCACAACATTCCTTGCAGTGACCTTTGCATAAGTTGCCGTCTCAATCCACTTGGAGAAATAATCAATCGCGACTAAGATAAATCGGTGTCCATTTGATGCCTTGGGATTAATTGGGCTAATCACATCGATGCCCCCGCATTGCAAAGGGCCATGGCTCAGACAACTGATGTAATTCCGTTGGAGGAACATTTATTTTATCCCCGTGAACTTGATAGCTGTCACGACCTAAAAAAATTTCTCATTTTTCGGGTTAATGGATTATTAAGACTAATTTTAACTCGGGCCCTCCCAAGCCCTACCAATTCGCAACTTAGGGTTTAAGTCTTTAACATGCAAATGTTTTCATGCTTGGAGTCGCCACTAATCAATTTATGGTAGGTTAATTAGAAACCTAAATAAAACATAGGGAGATATGTTTTATTCCTACGAACCAGAGATTCTAAGCCCGGGGACTTGATTACGCTAGATTCTAAGCCCGGGGACTTGGATCCATTTTTACTTAGTCACTAACATGTGAGGTGTTCATGCGGGTGCGCAAACCACCAATTTAACACTCAAGAAAGTGTTAAATAAATTGCAAGTTTGGAAGAACGACTTACCTCGAAACAACGTAAACATCTGCATTGTTAGCTAGAAAATCACATCAACAATCCTAATATGATTTCTAATTAACAAGTATTCACTCAATTTCTCTTTTTTTGGATTTTCACTTGTTTAAATGAAGACTAGTCTATATGCAATGACGTATAAAAATTGACATGCGAATTAATGCAACCTAGCATGCAAACTATATGTCATGTGACGACGTGACCTAATTCTAAAGACGAACGAATGAATCATTTTTGGTATATTTCGATGAAATTCGGAATAAAAACATACCTAAATTAACATGCAACCTATGATGACTTAATCTATCCTAACATGATTTCTTTTTTGGGATTTTTTTTAAAATTCGGGATAATAAAAATGCCTAAATTAACATGCAACCTATGATGACTTAATCTACCCTAGCAAGATTTCTTTTTAGGATTTTTGTTAAAATTCGAAATAACAAAATAACGTGAATAATCCGTTAGGATTAAAATAATACCTAATTTAAACTAGGAAACATTCCACCTTAAGTCCCAATTTAAATTAAATACATATCTCATCCTTTGGGATATATTCAAAACCTAAACATGCAAAATTTCTGATTAAATAACAAAACAGATTTTTTTGAATTTTCTTTATTTGAAAAGGAAACAAAACAATTTAAACAAAGTTGACATCCACATTTAAACCGTCCACGCAATCCGCCATATTTGTTTCAAACTCGGATTAGGCACAAAAGTCAAATTATCGGTCATATCTATAGGGTTATAGATATTGACGGAAAGTCGATCATTCAAATTTGGAAAGCGGATAAAATTCATTATCGTATCCAAGTGGTTATGGATAAGATAATAATTTTCCGTATCGCCGCGTATCGAACCTTAGGGATAAGGTCGGACAGTCGTTCAGATACATTGCTAAATTAGGAAACTTTCCTAATTTTGAACATTCAAAAATATTGCGGATATATTGAATATTATCCTAAGATATCTAAATATCCACGTGATATTCATGAAACATTCAAATGTGCAAATTAGGAAATTAAATATTTTGAAAAATATAGGATAATGTTCAATTACCTAATTTGCAGATAATCTCCAAATTTGAACTTGGATCGAGCTCGCGGATCGGGATTGGGACCACCGGCAACGACGGGAACGGTAGCTCACGATGCGCGTCTCCGGGAACGGCGGCATTGAGGACAACGGCAGTGTGGGCATCGAAGACAGCGGGGGCCTACGGCGCGTCGCGATGGATCACAATGGATGAATCAATGGTTGGCTTCTCTTCAAGGCTATGGAGGATGTCGGACTATGCTGGGGCCTTCGAACATTGGAAGTGTAGTGGTGTAAATAGGAGCAGCTTGTCTTCGTCCCACCAGTGAAGATCCAACAATTCAACCTTAGGTCAGCAAGGAGCGACGATGTCTTCACTGTGGATGCAAGGAAGCAGAAAACGCTGACTTCGCTAGAGATTATGATTTTGCGATCTGTTCAGGAGGTGTCGGTGCTGGTGATTGGCGTTAGTAAAGAAAAAAAAACATGCAGGAGGTGTCACGTGAAGATAGAGATCATCAGGATCAGCATGGGTTGTTTGCTTCGGGAACGCTAGGATGGAACAATGTTAACAAAGTCAACTTCTTGGACTCACAGCCCTCAACTTGGACAAGTCTTCCATTGGGCAGGAGACGTCACGGTTAGTGGGCGTGAGAAAAAATGCAGCAACAGAAGGGGCGGCTTCTCCGGTGGGAAGGGGCAGTGCGGCTGCTGTGACTTGGAATTTGGTTCGCTGACTTTACTGGTCAACAAAGCAAGAAGGCGGTAGAACGTGCCTAACCTGCAAAAAAATAATCTTCTTATATGACTCTTATATTCCCCTCCCTCTTTTCGTATCTTGCATGGGCTATTTGCTGGACAACACCAAAGGAACTTCAAGGCCTCCAATGGTCGCTGACGAACTTCACTGGTGCTCTAAAGACCAGACTTCAAGACTTGCGGCACTGAATTTGTTTGAGTTGAAGCGGCAAGGTTTGGTGCTTTGTCAATGCGACTGAATGGCGTCAAGATTTTTGGCCACGAACTTCTCAGGAAGTGACAGAATTGATAAAGGTCGCGGAAGTGTTGGTCAGTAGAACAACGGAGGCGGCGACTGCATGAGCGGGAATGGCGGTAGTGACCAGCACGCCGCCGTCGTCGGTCAGGGCAACAGTGACACATGGCCACAGGTCTGGCCGTGAGCGGATGCGACGTCGATGGAGGCGCGGCGGTAAAGCAACACGGATGCGGTGGCGGGACAAGTCCACCCGTGATTCCCTCGTTCCTCTCTCTCGCTCTCACTAAAAATTCAGATCTAAAAATCGTGTCCCCCCCTAAAAATTATGACCTAAACATGCTTATATAATACTAACTTAGGTCAAATAAATAGGCTTACTAGTCCTAATGGGCTTAGGCTTGGGCTTAGACTTTAATCTAATTTAAATGAGCTGAATTAATTAAGGATAATGGGTTGAATTAAGCTTAAATTAAAACAACTGAGCCCGTTTGAATTGAAATTCCTGGCCCTTGGATTTTAAGCGAGTCGAGTTTCGTTTGATGAAATTTTATCTCATTCGCCAACGCCAATTTGATGTAAAAATATGCAATTAAACTAAATGAACTTAAATTATATGTTATGTAATTTAAATATTTTTGTTTAGGGGTTAAAAAATTTAATCCCTAATTTTTATGCAAATTATAACTAAATGGTCGGTAAAATTTAGGTGTCAACAGCTGCCCCTCTTTAAAGGTGAGCTCGTAGAGGTTGCATTTAAAGACTAAATGATACCTAAATTTTAACTATACAAATGCAATGAATGTTATTTTTGTCGGGATTATGAGTCCCATTTTGAAATGCATTAAGAAATGATGCATGCCAACATGAACAGAAAACATACCTGGAATTACTTACCTGACATGAACGATAACGCAATTCGAGGCACGACTCTGACTTTGTATGTTGTTCGGCAAATGTCTGGGCTCAGTCCCATAGGTATTGCCTGATAAACTGTTGATAAACTTCAGTGATCTGCAATTAAGTCAAAACACACAAAGAAAGCTCGACGTATCTAATCATCATCTGGGATTCGCGATAACAGTTTTTTAGCAAAAATGAAAAACGTTCCAACCTTTACAAAATACCTATACATCTCCATAGGTATTTGTAAAGATTTAGCCGCTGCGCATATATCCTTGACTCATAGGTGCGTCACGGGGGAACTCAAGAGGATATTTCGACCCTTGTGAGATACCTATACATCTCCATAGATACTCATAAGGATTTGGCCGCCTCACTTATACATCTCCATAAGTGAACTGTGGGGGAACACCTGGGGTTGAGGAATATTCCGACCTTTATGAGATACATATACATCTCCATAGATATTCATAAAGCTTTGGCCGCTGCGCCTATATCCTTAACTCATAGGCACGTCGCGGGGGAACATCCGGAATGGGGAGAATATTTCGACCTTTATAAGATACTTATACATCTCCATAAGTACTTATAAAGATTTGACCGTTGCACCTATATCTTTGACTCATAGGCACGTCGCGGGGGAATACCTCGAGATTAAAGAAGTATTCTGACCTTTACAAGATATCTATACATCTCCATAGATACTTGTAAAGATTTGGCCGCTTCACCTATATCCTTGACTCATAGGTGAATTACGGGGGAATCTTCTCGAGATTGTGTAAAAATCTGTGATTTAGTGAACAAAGGGGCTAGCCTGAATATTTGAGGGTTCCTTGACAAAATACCTGGACATCATCGAAGGTACCTGATAAGGCTTGATCAATAGACACCTAAACATCATCAAAGGCATCTAGAGATCGCAATAAAAAGATCAAATATGGGGGTCTGACGATTGTTCGAACATGTTAGGGATACCCAGATAGTCATAGACATCCAAGGGATAGAGATATACTTACCTGGCAATATCTCCGACTCTTGAGGGTGGGTCTCCTGGTAAACACGATTTTAGGCAACATGTAATATGTATTCGCGCATTATCACGAATACATGTACTCATGCACTATGATTTCAATTGGTTTTTATGCACGATGGTTTTGTCAAATCGGCATTACAAACTCCGCTGGGGAAAAATCATGACAAGACAATCCGAACTCACAAGCGGATATCTTGAAAATGTCGAATGAGGGACTTTCGATCCGAAAGGACTTTCTCTCTTTCTCATTGAAAAAGGCCGATTTACAAGAATCTCTCTATCTCACTATCATCATGTCAACAAGGATCCGAGTATTCTCGCAAGCGATATGACCTTACCAATCCAAGAGGTCTTTGTTGGGATTATAACATGGGCTTGGTCAATGGCTTAGCAAAGGAGACTCTTTGAGTCGAGGCTATTGAAAGAAAATACTCTGCAATTATCTCCGGGTTTACAAGTCAAGAACCCTGCAGAATGAGATAGAAATGGACTTGCTCGTACTTCTTCGAGCTAAACTTATAAACATTAGAAACTCTACGTTAGTTCAAGTGCTCTAATCTGAAGAGACTTTGTAAGGGACGTAATGTAGGGTAGGTTTATGGGTTGAGAAATGAATAGATCATTAGGCTCAAAATGTGTATAACTGGGATGAATAAGTTGGTGATCATCTCAGTATGGTCACCGGTCTTCTTTTCACCAGGGATTATCTTCTCAGTAGATGCCCCATTAGCTTCGAGAGTTCATCACTTGATTCCTTTGAGACTTGTAGGACTACTGTTCTACTGGGGATGATTTTGATATGTCATATCTTGACATTTTTTATTGGGCAGTGGCCTTGCTTTTACCAGGCACACTACTTTTCCTTGCCCCATTTTGCTTTTTTTTTTTTGCATGGCTGACAATATAAATACTAGCCAACTATATTTGACTGAACGAATTGCCATTTGAACTCAGAAGGATTCTTGTCTTCCATCGACGCTCCGGATATGTTGTTTGAACAATGATGACCTTTTGCCTTGCCCCAGTGCGGGGGATGATCACCAACTGGGTTTATATGAAAAGAATTTGCAGGGTCAATTGGGCTTAGCAAATGATAAAAGGTGTATAGGATAATGAAAGAAATGCTCTTCGTCATCCTAAGGCACTTGAACTTCACGTGAATTCATCTGAAAAAGCAACACTCGAAGATTGATGCAAGTGAAAGCAAGAAAATTTCTAGTCATTTTTCATCTCATGATACTGATTTTCCTCCGGTTTGCCCCGATGAGGGGTGGTTCTTGACAGGGGTAATTTGAAAACTTTCTCTAAATGTTTAGGCTCAAAGAGGCAAAACAAGGGATAACTTGTAGTATTTAAGGTAAAGAAATGAAATGCCTCTTTTCATTTCGGTCATCGTACCTTTTGCAAGAGAACTCTTTACCCTGGAGACATAAAATTTTTTTCAACTCACTGGAGATTAATAGATGGGACTGTGTATAGGATATGGTTTGCCTTCTATCATCCTGATGTACCTCATTCGATACATTCAATTCATTCCACATGAGCTGTCAAATTGTCTAAATAGACTTCCCTTTTGAAGTCAATGATACTGATTGATAAAATAACCATGCAGAAATCAAAGTCAATGCAAACATCTTAACTTGAAATTGATTGAAACCATTTATTTATCAATGAAATGTTTGCAATTCAAAACATAAAACCGAACACTGAAAATTTTTGCTGCAGAATGTCAGGTTTTATCAAGGATAATACATCTTTACAGCATCATAATTAATAGGATTGGAGAACTCGCGACCATCCATCTCTGCGAGAATCAAGGTGCCTCCGGGAAACACCTTCTTAACCACATATGGTCCGACGTAGTTTGCAGCAAATTTACCTCTGGGAACGGGGAAAATTGGCAGCACCTTCCTTAGGACTAGATCATTTACCTCGAAGTGTCTTGGACGCACCTTTTGGTTGAAGGACCTAGCTATCCTCTGGTTATAGGTTTGACCATGGCAAATGGCTCTCAACCGCTTTTCATCAATCGGGTTCAACTGCTCAAGCCTTTGTCGCATCCATTCCGCTTCAGACAACTCCACTTGGGATAAAACTTGCAAGGAAGGGATTTCTACTTCAACAAGCAGGATTGCTTCCATGCCATACACCAAGGAAAAATGGGTCGCACTGACAGAGGTTCGAATGGAAGTTCGATACGCCATTAGCGCGAATGGCAATCTTTCGTGCCAGTCACGATAGTTCTCAGCCGTTTTGGCTAAGATCTTCTTGATGTTCTTGTTAGCGACTTCAACTGCTCCATTCATCTGTGGACGATAGGGAGATGAATTCACATGCTTGATCTTGAACTCATTGAATAACTGATCTATGAACTTGTTGTTCAAATTCGTCCCATTATCTGTGACAATGGCCTGGGGAACACCATAGCAAGCGATTATGTCTCGCCTGATGAATCTTACAACATTCTTCGTAGTAACCTTGGCATAAGATGGGGCTTCAATCCACTTGGAGAAATAATCAATCGCGACCAAAATGAATCGGTGTCCATTTGATGCCTTGGGATTGTTTGGACCAATCACATCGATGCCCTACATTGAAAAAAGCCATAGCTCGGATAACTGGTGTAACTCAGTGGGGGGAACATTTATCTTATCCCCATGAACTCGACAGCGATGGCACCTTTGAACATGCTGGATGCAGTCACTTTCAAGATTGAGCCAATAATAGCCCAACCTCATGACCTTTTTGGCTAATATGTGGCCGTTCATATGTGGATCACATATCCCTTCGTGTACTTCTTGCATGATTCTGGTAGCTTCAGCTGCGTCCACACATCTCAGCAGGATCGAATCATAGGATCTTTTATACAGCTTTTCTCCACTGACAAAAAATTTTGAAGCCATTTTCATTATGTACTTCCTGTCGGCCGGAATGCTTCTATCAGGAAATTTCTGTCTCTGGATGTAACTCATGATATCATAATATCATGACTTTCTGTCAGGTCCTCCGATCACAACCATACAGTAAGCCGGCTTTGTTAGGACTTCGATCTTCAAGAATTCTACCTCTACTCCACCAGTCACTTACAACATAGATGATAATATGGCTAGCACATCAGCAATCTGATTATGGGATCTCGACAAGTACTCAAAGGAGATGTCTTTGAATTCCTCTATGATTTCTTCAAGATATTCATGGTACGACACTTGTTTGGTATCTCTCGTTTTTTATTCTCCTACAGTTTGGAGAATAATCAGAGCGGAATCACCAAACACTTTCAACTTGGTTATCCCTATTTCCACTGCGGCTTGGAGTCCGAGGATGCAAGCTTCGTACTCAGCTATGTTGTTGGTACACGAGAACACCAACTTTGCTGCTACTGGATAATGTTGTCCATCTGGAGATATTAAGACTGCACCAGTGCCGGAACCAGCTAAGTTCACGGCTCCATCGAAAAACATGATCCATGTGTCTTCCTTTATTACCAGAATGCGGTCTTCTGGGGAATATCTATCATCATTCGAGGTTCTAGGATTCTCGGCTAACACATCAGCGATTACTCGGCCTTTAACTGACTTCTGTGACATCATCTGGACATCAAATTCTGAAATCAAAATTTGTCATTTGGCCAGCTTCCCTACTAAAGTCGGTTGATCAAGTAAATACTTAATGGGATCATTTTCAGTCACCAGGAGAGTCTGGTGATGCAGTGTATACTGTCTCAGCCTATGGAGCATCTATACTAGTGCAACGCAAGTCTTCTCGGCTTCAAGATAGTTTAATTCCGAGACGGTGAACTTCTTACTCAAGTAATAAATAGCTCGCTCTTTTCCATCTTCGGGATCTTTCTGGGCTAGCATCGCTCCCAAGGACTCTCTATGAATAGTGAGGTAAAGAATCAAAGGTTGGCCTGGCATTAGAGGGACTAACACTGGGGGTTTCATCAAGTACTACTTCAGTTCATTAAATGCTTCCTGGCAATTATCGTTCCATTCCACTTGAGCATTCTTCGTTAGAAGTTTGAAAAACGGTTTAGCAGTTTCGGAGAGATGGGAAATGAAACGGGCTATGTAGTTCAATCTGCCCAGGAGGCTCCGTACTTCTTTCACGGTCGACGGGGGTTGTAGCTCACATATGGCCTTCACTTTGGAGGGATCGACTTCAAAGCCCTTACTGCTTACTACAAACCCGAGTAGCTTGCCTGAAGTTGCTCCGAATATGCACTTCACTGGATTAAGATGGAGTTTAAACTCACGGAGTCTATCGAATAATTTATTCAGGGTATCAACATGACTCTCTCCGGATCGAGACTTAGCAATCATGTCATCGACATAGATCTCAATCTCCTTATGCATCATGTCATGGAAGAGAGTCACCATTGCCCGTTGATACGTTGCCCCGACATTTTTAAGATCGAAGGGCATTACCTTATAGTGGAACGTCCCCCAAGGAGTGATGAACGTTGTTTTCTCCTTATCGCTGTCCTTCATTCTTATTTGATTATAGCCCGAGAAACCATCCATGAAGGAAAAGAGCTCAAATCCAGTAGTACTATCTACCAGAATATCTATGTGCGGTAATGGGAAGTCATCTTTAGGGCTAGCCTTATTCAGGTCACGATAATCAATGCAAACCCGAACTTGGCCGTCCCTTTTCATGACCAGAACGATGTTGGCCACCCAGGTTGGGTATTAGGTGACTTCGATGAATCCGACTTTCAAGAGCTTCATGACCTCCTTTTCTATTTTCTTTGAAAGCTCAGGTTTGGTTCTTCGTAGCCTCTATTTCTTGAGTTGCATGCCAGGATTTATAGGCAAGCCGTGCTCCACAATAGAAGGCTATAAACCTGGCATATGGGCGTATGACCAGGCAAAGATATCCTGGTAATCCTTCAGCAATTGGACAAGGCGTTTGGTTTCACCTTCGGGAAGGGTTGCCCCTATCTTCGCCTCTTTGGGTTCTCCGGAATCACTCAGATTGACGGTGATAATTTAGTCTACCGTCAAGACTTTAGGTCTTTCATGATACTCTAGGTCGCACTGAAGGTCCGAGGAATCGTCGAGTTCTCCGGCATCATCGGGATTAAGCTCGGTTGCATATAGTTCATCATTTTGGACAATTCCCGTACCCTCACGTGTCACAAGATTGCCCCTGAAACATAAAGTAGAGGATTCAGAAGGACAAACAGGGCTAAACATTGCACTTTTTAGTAATTTTTGTAATTAAATTTTTTTGTGTTTTCGTTTTTTCTGAAATTCATTTCGAAAAGGTTTTAACACGAGGAAGCATGAAGAAGCCCAGGCCTCAGAATTCTCCTTGGACTATATTTTCTTTTATCGGTTGGATATCAACACCGAGCTGGTTTGATGTACCTCAACATGCCCTCAAAAACTGAAAACAATTTGTAATTTCATTGATTATCACCAAAGGAATTATATTTATTGAATGGAAATTGCAACAATCAAGTCCTAGAAATAAAAATAGAAAGCAACACCCGAGACGGGGCAAGTCCTAAAAAAAATAATAAAAATTCCCACGTAGGGGAGTGTGCGGAACAAGTAAAAGTTGTTACTCTTATGGGCCTGTGCTCATTTCCTCTAACGGTCCTCCTTCGATAGCTCCGATGAAGACGTCATCAAACAGGGCAGTGATTCCCTCTATTGCATCGTCAGAGTCTTCTATCACTAGAGATGTTGGATCATCCATACCTCTCCATCCATCAGGGACAATATCATGAGAATCAACATAGAAGCTTGGGGGCGCTGAGTACTTCATATAATAGTCGAACTTGCTGCTCGGTTGCCCCAGAGTGTCAATCACTTCCTTCTCTTTGTAAGCTTTAAGCATGCTCTCTATGATCTCTTCATCATCGGTTGCGTCTTCGAGCGGAGTCATGTCTTCAGGCAAAGGATCGAGCTTGTTCTTCCTGGTATTCAACATAGCAAACTCTTCTTCCTAGTTAATGACGACCTCGGAGATAGTAGAGACGATGCCGGTGTGGTCAGCATAAACGATCAACCCAGCTTCTACCATTCTTGAGATTCTTTCTCTCATGATAGCCAGGGAAACGGCTTAATTACTTGGGTAATAACCGGTTTTCACCAGCTCGCCATAGACATCAGTAGTATACACCTTAACGTTCTTGTTTCGACCAGCATTGAAACTGAATATGGCATTTACGTTGCCCACGTGATTAGGGAGCGGGTTACTCTGAACATTCGGCTTAGCGGTTTGAAATGAAAATGCTTTCGTATCAAGGAGGTTCTGGATTCAGTGTTTGAGGGCGTAGCAATCGTCGGTTGAGTGCCCCAGCTTGCCCATGTGATAATCACATTTCTTTGACAGGTCGAAGTTATAAAACTGCTCAGGATTGGCCGCTTTGGCTCGGAAGTCAACAAGCCTTTCTTTCGGAGCACAGCCAATACTTGAGATAACGATCCAGGGAGGGGGGTAAACTGCCTCTTCTTGTTCCTCCTCTGAAAAGGTTGACGACCCGTTTTTTGTTGCTGAGCTTCTACTACTTGGATTGCTGAGGCAGAGTTGGTACTCCGCCGACCCGGCTAGTTAAAAGTCATATTCACTTCAGCAGCCGGTTCTTTCTCTTTTCTGCACCAAATCTTTTGGTTGACGAAAACGGCTCCACAAACCACCCATCCTTCAGTCCTATCTCGATCTGTTCACCTATGGGGATGAGTTGGTTAAAGTTGTCAACCGAAATGGCCACCATTCTATTACGGTACTCGAACGGGAGAGTCTTGATGAACATCCTATTTAGCTCACTGTCAATAGGTTCTGGGACAACCTGAGCGGCTAAATTTCGCCATCTGATGGCGTAATCCTTGAAGGACTCAGTCTTTTTCATCTGAGCACGTTCGAGGTCATCATGGGTAGGGGTGATGTCCGTTATGAACCTGTACTGCTTCAGAAATGCCTCACTAGCTTCCTTCCAGGTTTTGAGGCCATTTATCTTCTTCATAAGATACCAATTCAAAGTAGGACCCGTCAAATTGCTTGAAACACATGGATAATCAGAAGTTCGTTGTCAACATACGAAGTCATCTGTACATGGTACAACTGCAGGTAGGCTTTTGGGCAGGTGGTGCCATTATACTTGTCAAAGTCCGGCATCTTGAACTTTTTTGATATTTTGATCTGTAAGTACAGGGACAGATCGATTGAAGATGAATCCTGCGAACCTTCCGGCTATTTAACTCTCTCTTCAAGTTTGTTGACACGTTCATCAGGCTTGTGATTGTTGACGAGGATCTGGATGGGGTCATCTTCCAAATCGGGAATATTATCATCTTCATCAACATCAACATTCTTTTTACTTTTATGCTTCAAGGGGTGCTGGAACAGGGATCGACCAAAGGGCCTTAATCTCAGCGGTCATTTGTTGCATTGCGACGGTAAGTTGCTTGATCTGGTCTTCTATACCAACAACACGCTCTTGCAAGTCAGTTTGATTAGCCATTCTGGCTCTCGACTGTGTACGAATGGGTGATCGTGATCGGTCCATAGTTACCTAATTCGAAAATAGAGCATGGTAAGTATGAGTCCTCAAAATGATCGGTCCATGACTCAGTCTAATTGTCCTTTTTTATTCTCATTTTCCATGACATTTTTCATTACTCCATGTATTTGTGAAAATGATGGCACATTTCTTAGGAAATAATGACTTATGATAGACCTAGGAAAATAATAATAAGAATTGAAAGTAATCTCTTTTCAAAGCTTTATTTTTTTTCTTTTTCTTTCACTTTGAAAAGAATTCAATGATTATTACTTTCAAAAATTACGATTGACCTAGACCTATCATGGACCGACCAAATGTATGAAAAAAGTAAGTAAATTGCAAGATAAAGGTTCAGAAAACTTACTTTCACTAGGTAAGGAAATGGCAATCACATAGACATGCGCATGAAATGTGAGGTTCGATTTCTACCTAGACTCTGGCTTGCAAAGTGAAGACGGGAGGATTACCGAGCTAAACCAGTCATGGTGGTGGTTAGGCTGGGATTCCCCTGACTCCGGCTTAGTTAAAGAGCCAACCCGGGTTGTAAGGGGCGCAACCGTGGTGAATATTCAATGACACCATGAAAGCGAATCCGGGACCGAAGAGGGCGACCCGTATCACATGATTTTGGTCAGGGTATCCACTATCTCACTACCATCTTAAACCTATGCCATCCAGGTTCGGCAGCGAGTAGTGTGTGCAGTGTAGTGTAAATATAAGGCATGCATAGCAGGTTATATCAAACAGCGCTTCGTGCATAAATTAAACCATACATTTAACCACCTCCCTGCAAAACAAGGGTTAACAATCACGCCTCCCCTTATATCTCCCATACTGCAAGAACATTTAACACCTTAAAATGTTATAGACGTACCTGGGATCCTCACTGCCAAACAAAAAATATTTTTTCAAAAGAAAAATTGGCCTAAGTCCACTAAGAGTTTTAACTCAAGTCCCCAGCGGAGTCGCCAAACTATCGCGATCTAAAAAATTTTCTCATTTTTTGGGCTAATGGATTATTAAGACTAATCTTAACTCGGGCCCTCCCAAGCCCTACCAATTCGCAACTTAGGGTTTAAGTCTTTAACATGCAAATGTTTTCATGCTTGGAGTCGCCACTAATCAATTTACGGTAGGTTGATTAGAAACCTAAATAAAACATAGGGAGATATGTTTTATTCCTACGAACCAGAGATTCTAAGCCCGGGGACTTGATTATGCTAGATCTAGTCTAACGCCCTTTCGGTACCTTTTCTTTTCAAAAATATTTTGGCAGGCAGTTTAGATTCATTTTAACATAGTCACTAACATATGAGGTGTTCATGCGGGAGCGCAAACCACCAATTTAACACTCAAGAAAGTGTTAAATAAATTGCAAGTTTGGAAGAATGACTTACCTCGAAACAACGTAAACATCTGTATTGTTAGCTAGAACATCACATCAACAATCCTAATATGATTTCTAATTAACAAGCATTCACTCAATTTCTCTTTTTTTGGATTTTTACTTGTTTAAATGAAGACTAGTTTATATGCAATGACGTGTAAAAATTGATATGCGAATTAATGCAACCTAGCATGCAAACTATATGTCATGCGACAACGTAACCTAATTCTAAAGACGAACGAATGAATCATTTTTGGTATTTTTCGATGAAATTCGGAATAAAAACATGCCTAAATTAACATGCAACCTATGATGACTTAATCTATCCTAACATGATTTCTTTTTTGGGATTTTTGTTAAAATTCGGAATAATAAAAATGCCTAAATTAACATGCAACCTATGATGACTTAATCTACCCTAGCAAGATTTCTTTTTAGGATTTTTGTTAAAATTCGAAATAATAAAATAACGTGAATAATCCGTTAGGATTAAAATAATACCTAATTTAAACTAGGAAACATGCCACCTTAAGTCCTAATTTAAATTAAATACTTATCTCATCCTTTGGGATATATTCAAAATCTAAACATGCAAAATTTCTGATTAAATAACAAAATAGATTTTTTTGAATTTTCTTTATTTGAAAAGGAAAGAAAACAATTTAAACAAATATGACATCCACATTTAAACCGTCCACGCAATCCGCCATATTTGTTTCAAACTCGGATTAGGCACAAAAATCAAATTATCGGTCATATCTATAGGGTTATAGATATTGACGGAAAATCGATCATTCAAATTTGAAAAGCGGATAAAATTCATTATCGTATCCAAGTGGTTATGGATAAGATAATAATTTTCCGTATTGCCGCATATCGAACCTTAGGGATAAGGTCGGATAGTCGTTCAGATACGTTGCTAAATTAGGAAACTTTCCTAATTTTGAACATTCAAAAATATTGCGGATATATTGAATATTATCCTAAGATATCTAAATATCCACGTGATATTCATAAAACATTCAAACGTACAAATTAGGAAATTAAATATTTTGAAAAATATAGGATAATGTTCAATTACCTAATTTGCAGATAATCTCCAAATTTGAACTCGGGTCAAGCTTGCGAATCGGGATCGGGACCACCGGCAACGACGGGAACGGTAGCTCACGACGCGTGTCTCTGGGAACGGCGGCGTCGAGGACAACGGCGGTATGGGCGTCGAAGACAGCGGGGGCCTATGGCGCGTCGTGGCGGATCACAATGGATGAATCAATGGTTGGCTTCTCTTCAAGGCTATGGAGGACGTCGGACTATGCTGGAGCTTTTGAACATTGGAAGTGTAATGATGTAAATAGGAGCAGCTTGTCTTCGTCCCACCAGTGAAGATCCAACAATTCAACCTTAGGTCAGCAGGGAGCGACGATGTCTTCACCGTAGATGCAAGGAAGCAGAAAACGCTGACTTCGCTGGAGATTATGATTTTGCGATCTGTTCAGGAGGTGTCGGTGCTGGTGATTGGCGTTAGTAAAGAAAAAAAAACATGCAGGAGGTGTCACGTGAAGATAGAGATCATCAGGATCAGCATGGGTTGTTTGCTTCGGGAACGCTAGGATGGAACAATGTTGACAAAGTCAACTTCTTGGACTCACAGCCCTCAACTTGGACAAGTCTTCCATTGGGCAGGAGATGTCACGGTTAGTGGGCGTGAGAAAAAATGCGGAAACAGAAGGGGCGGCTTCTCCGGTGGGAAGGGGCAGCGCGGCTGCTGTGACTTGGAATTTGGTTCGCTGACTTTACTGGTCAACAAAGCAAGAAGGCGGTAGAACGTGCCTAACCTACAAAAAAAATAATCTTCTTATATGACTCTTATATTCCCCTCCCTCTTTTCGTATCTTGCATGGGCTATTTGCTGGACAACACCAAAGGAACTTCAAGGCCTCCAATTGTCGCTGACGAACTTCACTGGTGCTCTAAAGACCAGACTTCAAGACTTGCGGCACTGAATTTGTTTGAGTTTAAGCGGCAAGGTTTGGTGCTTCGTCAATGCGACTGAATGGCGTCAAGATTTTTGGCCACGAACTTCTCAGGAAGCGGCATAATTGATAAAGGTCGCGGAAGTGTTGGTCAGTAGAACAACGGAGGCGGCGACTGCATGAGCGGGAATGGCGATAGTGACCAGCACGCCGCCGTCATCGGTCGGGGCAGCAGTGCACACAGCCACAGGTGTGGCCGTGAGCGGGTGTGACGTCAGTGGAGGCGCGGCGGTGAGGCAACACGGATGCGGTGGCGGGACAAATCCACCCGTGATTCCCTCGTTCCTCTCTCTCGCTCTCACTAAAAACTCAGATCTGAAAATCGTGTCCCCCCTAAAAATTCTGACCTAAACATACTTATATAATACTAACTTAGGCCAAATAGATGGGCTTACTAGTCCTAATGGGCTTAGGCTTGGGCTTAGACTTTAATCTAATTTAAATGAGCTGAATTAATTAAGGATAATGGGCTGAATTAAGCTTAAATTAAAACAACCGAGCCCGTTTGACTTGAAATTCCCGGCCCTTGGATTTTGAGCGAGCTGAGTTTCGTTTGATGAAATTTTATCTCATTCGCCAACGCCAATTTGATGTAAAAATATGCAATTAAACTAAATGAACCTAAATTATATGTTATGCAATTTAAATATTTTTGTTTAGGGGTTAAAAAATTTAATCCCTAATTTTTATGCAAATTATAACTAAATAGTCGGAAAAATTTAGGTGTCAACAACAGTGATGGCATCTTCGAACATGTTGGATGCAGTCACTTTCAAGACTGAGCCAATAATAACCCAACTTCATGATCTTCTTAGCTAACATGTGGCCATTCATGTGTGGACCACATATCCCCTCATGTACTTCTTGCATGATTCTAGTAGTTTCAGTTGCGTCTACACACCTTAATAGGATCGAATTATAGGATCTTTTGTACAGCTTTTCACCACTAACAAAGAATTTTGAAGCCATTTTCATTATGTACTTCCTGTCGGCCAGAATGCTTCTATCAGGAAATTTCTGTCTCTGGATGTAACTCATGATATCATAATATCATGACTTTCTGTCAGGTTCTCCGATCACAACCATACAGTAAGCCGGCTTTGTTAGGACTTCGATTTTCAAGAATTCTACCTCTACTCCACCAGTCACTTACAACATAGATGATAATGTGGCTAGCACATCAACAATCTGATTATAGGATCTCGACAAGTACTCAAAGGAGATGTCTTTGAATTCCTCTATGATTTCTTCAAGATATTCATGGTACGACACTTGTTTGGTATCTCTCGTCTTTCACTCTCCTACAGTTTGGAGAATAATCAGAGCGGAATCACCAAACACTTTCAACTTGATTATCCCCATTTCCACTGCGGCTTGGAGTCCGAGGATGCAAGCTTCGTACTCAGCTATGTTGTTGGTATACGGGAACACCAACTTTGTTGCTACTGGATAATGTTGCCCATCTGGAGATATTAAAACTGCCCCAGTGCCGGACCCAGCTAAGTTCAGGGCTCTATCGAAGAACATGGTCCATGTGTCTTCCTTTATTACCAAAATGCGATCTTCTGGAGAATATCTATCATCATCTAAGATTTCAGGATTTTCGGCTAACACATTAGCAATTACTCGGCCTTTAACTGACTTCTGTGGCATCATCTGGACATCAAACTCTGAAATTAAAATCTGCCATTTGGTTAACTTCTCTACCAAAGTCGGTTGATCAAGTAAATACTTGATGGAATTATTTTCTATCACAAGCAAAGTCTGGTGATGCAATGTATACTGTCTCAGCCTATGGAGCACCCTTCTCGGCTTCAGGATAATTCAACTCCGAGATGGTAAATTTCTTACTGTAGTAATAAATGGCTTGCTCTTTTCCATTTTTAGGATTTTTTTGGTCTAGCATCGCACCTAGAGATTCTCTATGAATAGTGAGGTAAAGGATCAAAGGCTGGCCCGGCATTGGTGGGACTAGTACTGGGGGTTTCATCAAGTACTGCTTTAACTCATTAAACGCCTCCTGGCAATTATCGTCCCATTCCACTTGACCATTCTTCCTTAGAAGTTTGAAGAATGGCTTAGCAATTTAGAAGAGTTGAGAAGTAAAACGGGCTATGTAGTTCAATTTATCCAGGAGGCTCCGCATTTCTTTCACGGTCGATGGGGGTTGTAGCTCACATATAGCCTTTCCTTTGGAGGGATGGACTTCAATGCCCTTACTGCTTACTATGAACCCTAGTAATTTGCCCGACGTTGCTCCGAATATACACTTCGCTGAATTGAGACGGAGTTTAAACTCACGGAGTCGGTCGAACAATTTCTTCAGGATATTAATATGACTCTTTCCGGGTCGAGACTTGGTAATCATGTTATCGACATAGATCTCGATCTCCTTATACATCATATCATGGAAAAGAGTCACCATGGCCCACTGATATGTTACCCCGACATTTTTAAGACCGAAGGGCATGACCTTATAATGGAATATGCCCCAAGGAGTGATGAACGTTGTTTTCTCCTTATCGCCGTCCTTCATTCTTATCTGATTATAGCCTAAAAAACCATCCATGAAGGAAAATAGCTCGAATCTAGCAGTACTGTCTACCAGAACATCTATGTGCGGTAATGGGAAGTCATCTTTAAAGTTAGCCTTGTTCATATTGCGATAATCAATGCAAACTCGAACTCAGCCATCCTTCTTCATGACTGGCACGATGTTGGCCACCCAGCTAGGGTATTGGGTGACTTCGATGAATTCCACTTTCAAGAGCTTCATGACCTCCTCTTCTATTTTCTTCGAAAGCACAAGCTTGGTTCTCCGTAGCTTCTGTTTCTTGGGCGGCATGCCAGGATTAGTAGGCAAGCCATGCTGCACAATAGAAGGGTCTAAACTTGGCATATCGGCATACGACCAAGCAAAAATATCCTGGTAACCTTTCAGCAATTGGACTAGGCGTTTGGCTTCACTTTCGGGAAGGGTTGCCCTAATCTTCACCTCTTTAGTTTCTCCAGAATCACTCAGGTTAATGACGATATTTTGGTCTGATGTGAGGACTTTGGGCTTTTCATGCCACTCTAGATTGCGCTGAATATCCGAGGAATCATCAAGTTCGCTGGCATCATTGGGATTAAGCTTGGTTGCATAAAATTCATCATATTGGACCATTTCCATATCCTCACGTGTCACAAGATTATCCCTGAAACATAAAGTAAGGAATTCAAAAGAACAAACTAGGGTAAACATTGCATTTTTTGTGATTTGAACTTTTTTGACTCTCTTTTTGTTTTTGAAATTCTTTTCAAAAAAGTTTTAATACGAGGAAGCATGAAGAAGCCCAGGCCTCAGAATTCTCCTTGGACTATATTTTCTTTTATCGGTTGGATATCATCATTGGGGTGGTTTGATGTACCTCGACATGTCCTCAAAAAATGAAAATAATTTGTAATTTCATTAATTATCACCAAAGGAATTACATTTATTGAATGGAAATTGCAACGATGAGTCCTAGAAATGAAAAATTCTAAAAAGCAGCTCCTGAGACGGGGCAAGTCCTAAAAAGCAGTAAAAATTCCCATGCAAGGGAGTGTACGAAAAAAAGTAAATGTGTTATTCTTGTGGGCCAGTACCCATTCCCTCCAATGGTCCTTCTACAATAGCTCCAACGAAAAAATCATCGAACAGGGCAGTGATTCCATCCATTGCATTATCAAAATCTTCTATCATTAGAGGTATTGGATCATCTATACCTCCCTACCCATCCGGGACAATGTCACAGGGGTTAACATAGAAGCTCGGGGGTGCTGAATATTTCACATAATAATCGAACTTGCCCCTCGGTTGCCCCAGAGTGTCGATCATCTCTTTCTCTTCATACATCATCCTCGCAGGGCCTCGGAATGTGGTGCGGATATGTGGAGGCAACCTGTCACGCTCGTTATTTTGAGTAATTCCACGCCCACGTTCTTCACCATTCGACTCTTCTTCGGATTGCTATCTATTCTGCCCGTCTCCTTGACTCAACCTCGACCACGTCCATATCCACGTCTACATCGCCCATTATTTGGAACACTTGGCCCTTGATACCCCAACTCAGTAGTGTGGGGCCTCCGAGAGACCTCCACCAATTGGCAGATACCTGATCATTCCTGCCAAGGCCGTCGCCCGGAGTAAAGTCATGGGATAGCATTACTCTTCCGACTATCACTGCAGCATTTAACACCTTAAGAACTGGTGGTGATGATCCTCTAGACGCATGTATGATCGATACGAGCTCAAACGACTGATAACTCGATTCAATTTTGCAATTCGGCTCAACATAGGGGATAGCCGTTGCATGACAAATTGGGTGTTCTTCTTCACCGTGGACTGTGACTAACTTTCTCTCCATAATGAACTTCACCTTTTGATGTAGACTAGATAACACAGCTCCAGCAGTATGAATCCATGGACTACCCAACAGAAAATTGAACGCAGTGGGAATGTCCATAACTTAAAATAGGATGTTGAACATTGTTGGTCTTATCTGTATATCATGGTGGATTTCTCCTATCACTTCTTTCTTCATTCCGTCAAAGGCTCACACGGAAGTCTTCGTAGAATTTATCCTAGAAGGATCTATCTTGAGGCGATGTAGAGTCACCAGAGGACATATGTTTAAGGCTAATCCGTTATCAATGAGTACCCGAGCTACATGCGAGGTCTTGTATTTGACAGAAATGTAAAGCGCTTTTGTATGTCCTCTCCCTACTAGAGGAAACTCTTCATCTGAAAAGGCTATAAGGTCTTTGAGGAGTATAGAACCCACAAATTCTTCCAATTTGTCATGATCGATCGTCTCAAGCACATGGACTTCACTTAACACCTTCATCAAGGCCTTTTGATGTTTGACTAACGTTTGGAGGAGTTCAAGCAAAGAGATTTGTGCAGACATATTGCGCAGTTACTCAACTATGTTGTATTCACTAGCCTTGATCACGGCCAGAAACTCCTTGGTTTCTTCATCAGTAATAAGTTTTGTAGGTTAAGCATTAGCTTGGCGATAGGCACGCCCAGACCTGGTAACTAAGTCGACATCAAGACTGTAGGACCAAGGGACTGCTTATCATCACAGTACTCATACGGTTGAGGTATCTTGATCACTATCCCTTCATCGATTGTGGGCGTGCTTACTACGATCTCTTAATCATCAGTCGCGTCTTCGAGCGGAGGCATGTCTTCAAGCAAAGAATCGAGCTTGTCAATCCCAGTGTTCAATGTAGCAAACTCCTCTTCCCAATTAATAACCACTTCAGAGATAGTGGAAATGATGCTAGTGTAGTCAACATAAGCAATCATCCCAACTTCTACTATTCTTGAGATTCTTTCTCTCGTGATAGCCAGGGGAAGGACCTCATTACTCGGGTAATAACTGGTTTTCACCAACTCACCATAGACATCGGAGGTGTATACCTTGACATTCTTGATTAGACCAGCATCAAAACTAAATATGACGTTCACATTGCCCGCATGATCAGGGAGCGGGTTGCTCTGAACATTTGGCTTAGCGGGTTGAAAAAAAATGCCTTTTGTATTAAGCAAGTTCTAGATCCGATGCTTGAGAGTGACACTGTTATCAGTTGAATATCCCACTTCCCCCATATGATAATCACATTTCTTGGACGGATCGTAGTTACAGAACTGTTTGGGATTGGGCCGCTTTGGCTCAGTGGTAAGCAAACCCTTCTTCCGGAGGACCTCCAGCACTTGAGACAATAACCCGAGGAGGAGGGTGAATTGCCTCTTATTGTTCTTCTTTTGAAAGGGTTGACGACCCGTGCTTTGTTGTTGAGCTTCTGCTACTTGGATTGCTGCAACAGGATTAACATTCCGCCGGCTCGGTTGGGTATAAGTCCATTCACTTCAGGTGCCGGTTTCTTCTCCTTCCTTGTACCAAATCTTTTGGTCGAGGAAGACGGCTCCATAAACCATCCATCTTTTAGCCCTATCTCAATCTGTTTGCCTATGGGGATGAGTTGATTGAAGTTGTCAGCTGGAATGGCCACCATCCGATTACGGTACTCGAACGGAAGAGTTTTAATGAACATCCTCTTCAATCCACTGTCTATAGGTTTCGGGACAACTTGAGCGGCTATATTTCTTCATCTGATAGCATAATCTTTGAAGGACTTAGTCTTTTTCATCTGAGCACGCTCAAGATCATCGCGGGAGGGAATGATGTCCGTTATGAACTTGTATTGCTTTAGGAATGCTTTACTAGTTTCTTTCCAGGCTTTGAGGCTATTTATCTTCTTCATGAGATACCAGTTCAAAACAGGACTTGTCAAACTTGCTTGAAATGCATGGATTATCATGAGTTTATTATCAACATACAAGGTATTTGTACGTGGTATAGCTGCAGGTGGGCTTTTGGGCAAGAAGTGCCATTGTACTTGTCAAAATCTAACATCTTGAACTTCTTTGGGATTTTGATTTGTGAATATAGAAACAGATCGATCGAAGGTGAATCATGTTAACCTTCCAGCTGCTTCACTCTCTTTTCAAGTTTGTTGACCCGTTTATCAGGTTTGTCTTTGTTGACGATGATCTGGATGGGGTCATCTTCCAAATCGGGAATATCGTCATCTTCCTCAACATCGACATTTTTTCTACCTTTATGCTTTAGGGCTGATGCCTCACAGGATGTAAGAATGGGAGTCAGCCAAAGGGCTTTGATCTCAGCGGACATCTATTGCGTTGTGGTGACGACTTGCTTGATCTGGTCCTCAATGCCAATGACACGATCTCATAGGTCGGTTTGATCGGCCATTCTAGTTCTCGATCGCGTACTAATAGGCGATCGTGATCGGTCAGTAACTACCTGATTTCAACGGATGAAACAAGCATACATAAATGGCAAGAAAAATCATATGCTGATCCATGACATTAGTCTAACCGCTTTAATTAGAAAAGACCTCTTTATTGAAATGATGAAAATTTTTACAATGACTATAACTTGAAATCACTTAAACAAAATGCAAAAGCAAATGACTCAATTCTTGAGCAAGTTTAAAGACTAAAATTGAAATGAGAAAACAAATTCAAGCTTTTCTATTTAGCTTGATCCATAGACATATAGGAGGCGACTTCCTTCTTCAACTACTCATAAGCTCCAGCTATCTTGGATGCTTTTTCTTGAGCTTCTTCGGCCTTCCTTTTGAGACGGTTGTTTTCTGAGCGAGAGGCTGTCTTGAGAGGCACCTTTGGGACAATACCCAAGTGATCGTCAACCTACAGAATCATGGTCATGCTTCAAATTACGGAACCACTCCTGTTAAGTAAGTAAACTCCAGGTATGTGATATTCATGTCAGCATGCATCATTTCTTAATGCATTTCAAAAATGGGATTCATAATCCCGACAAAAATATCATTCATTGCACCTGCAGAGCTAAAATTTAGGTATCATTTAGTCTTTGAATGCAACCTCTGCGAACTCACCTTCAAAAAGGGGTAGCTGTTGACACTTAAATTTTGACGACCTAATTAGTCGTTCATTACATAGAAAATTAGGGATTAAATTTTAACCTTTAAACAAAAATATCAAAATTACATAGCATATAGTTCAGAATCATGTAGGTTAGTTACATTCCACATCGAATCGGCAATGGCGAGAAAATTGAAAATCCGTCGCATAAATCGAGCTTGGGCACCAAACGAAACTCGGCTCACTCGGAATATGGGGGCCGAAAATCACACGTCAAAAAGGACTTGGTTGTCTTAATTTGAGCTTAAATTAGCCCATCAAGCTTAATTAGAGAAAAGCCTGAATTAATTTAGCCCGCTTAGAATTAAATTAAATTAATGGATAAAGTCCAAGTCTAAGCCCATTGGGACTAGAAAGCCGGGTTAAATGACTTAGGTTTACATTATAAATATATCATTACGTGTCATAATTAAGGGAGGTGGAGAAATTCAGATCAGAAAATTTTTAGAGAGAAAAAGTGAGAGTAAGAGTGAGAGAGGAGGAGACCGGCACACACCACCATGCCACGCCACCGTCCCCCGCCGCTCCTCCAGCCGCCGCACCGCACCAATCAGCCACACTGCCGGACCTACCCGTAGCCATGCGCCGCCACTTGTCGCGCCACACCGCAAGCCATTCGGTCGCTGCACGTCGCCGCACGCTGCTATTGCCTCCTGGAGCCACACCGCCGGAGCTACCCGAAGAGCCGCCTGTGTTGCGCTACTTCCCTCACACAATTGCCGCCCAACGTCCATCCTCTCTCTGCCACGCCGGGCGTCGACGCCGCCTTTGCCGCGTCCCTGCATTGACGTCCCCGCCGATCGCCAACCACCGATGCCGCCTGCCGCTATTCCGCGTCAACCGCCGCCGTCCGTCGCAGCTCCCCGCACGCCGCGCCGCCGCGTCGCTGCTTTTCTGTTGCCGTCCACAATCACTATCCCTGCCGGCAAAGTCACCGAGCACCCCGCTGTGCTGCCGCCTTGCATCGCCGCTGCTCTCGTTGTGCCGCTCACCACCACGCCGCTATCTCCATCGTGAGCCGTCTTTGTTCTCGACGTCATGCCGCCGTGTTGCTTGTTGCCGTGATCCGCAAATCTGATCCCGAGTCAAATCTAAATTTGGAAATATTTCGAAATTAGGTAAGGATTATCCAATATTGTCAGAATATTTGGTTTCCTAATTTTCAGGCGTTTGAATAGTCCGTGAATATTACGTGGATCGTTAGATATCTTAGGATAATTTTCTAATATCCGCAATATTTGAAAACACTCGAAATTAGAAATTTTCCCTAATTTGGCAACGTATCTAGACGACTATCCGACTTTATCCCTAAGGTACGATACGCGGCGATACGGAAAATTGTTATCTTATCCATAATCACTTGGATACGATAATGGATTTTATTTGCTTTTCAAATTTGAACAATCAACTTTCCGTTGATATCTATAACCCTTTAGATATGACCGTTAGTTCGATTTCTTTGCCTAATTTGAGTTTGATAAGAAAAATCTTGCGGATTGCGTGGATTGTTTGAATGTGGTTGTTATCTTTGCTTAATTATTTTCCTTTTAAATAGAGAAAACCCAAAAAAATCTGTTAGTTAGATTTAAATTAGAAGTTTTGCATGTTTAGGGAACCATAAATATATCTAGAAGATAGGATAATTATTTAATTTAAATTAGGAATTGAGATAATTTACTTCCTAGTTTAAATTAGGTGTTATTCTAATCCTAATAGATTATTTAGGTTATTTTTAAATTCCGAATTTCCATGAAAATCCCAAAAAGAATGAGTTACTTTAGGATAGATTACGATAGATTGCATTAGGTTGTATGCTATTTTAGGCATTTTTTTTAATTTCGAATTTCAATGAGGAAATTACCAAAAATAAATCATTTGTCCATCATTAGAAATAGGTCACGTCATCGCATATCATATATTTTGCATGTTAGGCTACATTAATCACATGTTAATTTTTGTACGTCATTGCATATAGATTAACTTTCATTTAAATAAGTGAAAATCCAAAAAAAATTGAGTGAATTGCTTGTTAATTAGAAATCATATTAAGATTGTTGAGGTGAATTTCTAGCTAACAATGCAGATGCTTACAATGCTTCGAGGTAAATAATTCTCTCAATCTTGCAATTTAATGTTTTAATTATTGGGTGTTATTTTGGTGGTTTACGTACCCGCATCAACACCTCACATGTTAGTGACTAAATTGAAATGGATACAGACTGCATGCCAAAACTTTTTTTTTTAAAAAGAAAAGATACCGAAAGGGCGTTAGACTAGATCTAGCGTAATCAAGTCCCCGAGCTTAGAATTTCTAGTTCGTAGGAATAAAACATATCTCCTTATATTTTATTTAGGTTGCTAATCGACTTACCACAAATAGATTAGTGACGACTCCAAGTATGAAAATATTTGTACGTTAAGAACTTAAACTTTAAGTTACGAATTGGTAGGGTTTGGGAAGGCCCGAGTTAAGCTTAATCTTAATAATTCATTAGCCTGAGAAAAAAATTTAGGTCGCGACACATTCCAAATTTACTCTCTAGCCACTTTTCTATTATGAGAAATAGAAAAATTAACTGACATACACAAATGGATTTTTGTTCTTTTTCTGTTCTGGAGAACAAAAAAATAAAAAAATAAAGAAATAGAACATTGCCAAACATGCCCTAAAACTATCAGTAAAAATTGATGGGTTCGAACGTGGACACCCATCTTGAAAATATATTGGGCTTTTGCTAGGCCTCCCAACAAAGTGTATTCCCAAAATTCAAGATGCAAATTGTAAGTTCCAAAATTTGACAATGCAAATTATTGTTATTGTAAATATTGAGGATCTTTTTTTAAAATTTGTTCTGAGCGCGTTGTGTTTAAAAAGTTGGTGATGATGAACTTGTCCTATGCAGAAAATCTTTTTTTTTTTTATGTTTTGAGAGGGAGATTGATAGATACATTGATAGTGAAGGAACATGGTGAGGTGAAGTTAAGGGGTGGGGGACACAATTGAGTTTGACTGTTTGAGTGGGTTTTACGTTTGAAAAGTCAATGATGATTAATACCGAACCTCACTAAAGCATTCAAGCGGTGGGACAAGTCTTCCGAAAGGTTGTTCCTTCCTGATCCACCACTACTACTTCTCAGTTCGCCGATGTCCACAGACGAGAGTGCTTGAGGGATCATATCATTCTGAAATATATTTTTGTCGGTTACCTTGACAAAGTGATTCTTCATCTTGATGTGTTTGCAGGTTTACATGTGATTACGTGTTAATTGGATCCGGAAAACTATCGTTTTTTGAAGTTCCCTGCAAGGTAGGAGGTAATTTAAGAATTCGACAACTGAAGAAGAGGACAGTAGAAAATAATTCTTGAAATATTCTCCTAATTTATTGTCTATAAAGAGTATATAAAGTAAAGAGGACCTCCTACCTTTAACGAATCGTCATCTTGTTTTCTTCCCAAAATATCCTCCAGTAGTCATTTCATAAGTATTCCACCGATGGACAAATGTGTAAATTGCTAATTCTATTTTATCTCTCACGTATTCGATCAATTTGAAAATTTGAATCTTTGCTATCTTATAAACGACCTTACCAAAAAAAAGTTCAAATTTTGGATTTGTACAATTTGTTCATATTATGTCAATAACCTATTTCCATTAATTAATAGTTCATATACTTCTTAATAAGGTGATTTTGCAAAATATTTTGACTGCCGACTTTTTATAGAGTTAATATCACAAAAAATCTCACACTGGTACACTTGTGACAAATTTACCCTAAAATAGTTTTTAACTACCAAAATCTCCAAACCGGTATACCTATGATAAATTTACCCTACGTTAGTTTCTATTAAATTTTACTGTTAAATTGATTTGTTAAATGACATGCTACAGTTAACAGATGTATCATTTTGGGTTTTATCATCTCTTTGTCATAGGTGTACTAATTTGTGATTTTTTGAGGTATTAATTCAATTTAACGGAAACTAGCGGGGGGTAAATTTGTCACAAATATACCGGTTTAGGATTTTTAATGGTCAAAAAATTAATCTTGGGTAAATTTGTTACAGGTGTATCAGTTTGGGATTTTTCGTAATATTAAGCATTTTTTATATACTTGAAACGTGTGTCCACTTTTGCTAGTAACTAGTTGAGTGGACATATATTAATAAACATATATTTAATTATGTTTATTCTCCTTTTTCGTTATTAATGTCAAGAACTTTTGCATGGATAATATTCATGGTTGTTGTCCAATAACCATAGAAAATACCAAGAAAAAACATTTGTTAAATCGGACATGGAAAATACTGCTTGAAAGTTTAAACTTAAAATTAACTACAAAGGGATGCAAAATAGAAAATTTGCAAAAGAAGAGTTTAAATACTATTAGCTTCTTCACAAATTTGATTCCATTTCATTTAAGAGGCATGTTGATTTCATATCGTATTCCTTAAATGGCATTTTACTTCGATTTCAATGGCTGAATTAAAACTCGAAACTGTTTGCTCTTTTTAAGTCAGTCATCCTAAGTCAAGCATAATGCATCGACACAAACACACACAAAATAGTTTACATGAGACATTTATCATCCCAAATTAACCCTTTATTCCAAAAGCAAATTAAAAAAAATTGCTAATATGTGCATATACATAGCGAGATGCTAATATGTGCGTATACATGGCTAGGTTTGATGATCGTTCTCATGCTCGATGAGCCTGTCTTGAAACACGATCTTCATTATTCAAACGGGTATAAAAAGTAGTGGCCTCTCTCCTTCATTTGATCTCCTCGCAATATGTTCAATATCATTATTAGGAGAAGCTCCCCTACTTCGAAAATACGAGGTCGGAATTGTCTTAGATCTATTTCTTACCAGACAACCAAATAATAATCTGTGCTCTTGAAAGAATTCGTTTGCAGTTAACGAAAACATGGACCAAGGGGAGCTATCACCGGGAGGAATCACAATCGAAGAAGGCCAATGAGAATAGAAGAACGAAACAACATATATCAATACGGAAAATACCGAGACGGCGTCGGTGACGATGAAGAGCCCTTCGAAGCTATACACACTCAGGCTAAGATTGTCTGAAAAGATCGCAGCATCTTGATCTTGGTATGAGCTTTGATCGCGGAAGTAGTGTCCTTCAATCGCATCCATTTTGGCTTTATCTTGAGTGACGTTCAAGATTGCCCTTGAGATGTGGGAGACCAAAGGGGTGTTAGATGTATGCCCTAAAGTCATCATGTAATAGTTACATGTTAGGGATTTAAGTTGTATTTTCAATTACATTATTTATTTAATGGCAAGGACGTATTCATTCATTTGTCCAATTGTTTAAATATATGAATGATTCCATAAGATCAGTTGTGACTTGACCTATTCTTAAGACGTTAAGAATATGTGTGACAGGTTCACAGTTAAACTGAATCTTTAAATTGTTCCCGGTCGATGGATTATTGAGTGGATATCAATAATCCTGCTGAGATCGGTGTGTTCTTAACTTTACCGTTAAGTATTGGATATTTAAGGGAATGACGAGTCACGAGTCATTGGGTATTGTGATGCTCGAGTTAGAACACAGGTGCTTGTACCAGACAAGTTCACTGAACGTGACACGCATTTAACGATTAGCAACATGGAAGCTTTTAGTGTGGTCAATGTCTAATCGTTCATGCTCTGGTCTTGTGTAAATAATCCTTAGACCTGAGGTACAGTGTTGACTTGTGTGTTGGATGGCTATGGTTCATAGGTGCACATATTGCTGGTTCGATGATCCGTCTCTGTACTTGATGGCCATCGTTCGTTCACATACGAAGTTACACGTGTGTGCAAAATGGAATCTGTTTCCTTGTTATACGCAAGGTACAATAATGATGTCCTATGCAATCTAATCTTGACATGGCATTAAAATCCTCGGCCGGGGTTGTAACAAAAATGAATTGTTCATGTCTCATATAAAAAGCATGTCAATTAGATTTGTGCATATGATCGAATTGGTGGCTTGACAAATATTCCATGGTCTTTGTTCGATCGGGACATAGTAAGGCAGAGGGATTGAATTACACTGTAACCAAAGCTGATAGGTTCATTATGTTCTTAAAACATTCACACTGTCTGGGTAGCCATGACATATTGTTAGATGTCAATCATGGCTTGTGGGACCTAGAGGTTGATCGGGACAATCAATTCTCTTGGGAGTACTAACGTGTTAGTGCAAGTCCTACTACTATATCAGTGATGAACCTAGGGATGTCACACACCATAACCAATTTAGAATGACGTTGCACGGAGGATGCAATATTGCAAATATGTTTGTAATTATAGCAATCGATTAGTGAGATTGCAATTAAATTAAATGTGATTTAATTTTATTTTCAGTCACGAACGTGCGTGCATATGATGCACACGCAAATCTAAAGTGGACCTATGTTAATGTGCCAAATGGTCTTGCACCTTAATTTTATAATATTATGTTAGTTAAAAGTATACACGGTCAACATTGTTGACCGTGTACTTCACACGATCAGCACCTTGCTGATCGTGTGTTTAATATTAAAAAAAAATGATGAAGGTGGTTGCATGCACACGGTCAGCAGTTGACCGTGTGCATCACGCACGGTCAGCAATTATTGCTGACCGTGGGCATTATCCACGATCAGCAACCGTTGCTGGTCGTGTGATATATTCACACGATCGGCAACGGTTGCCGATAGTGGGTGAATATCCACGCCGAGAAAGTAACAATTAAAGAATGAAACAAAAAAAGAAAACGGTGCAAGTTTTAAAAGAAGAGATATACGTTTTCTCTCTTTCGACGCCGTGACTGAAATATCTAGAATGCGAAAAATTGTCACCACAAGATTGCTAGCACAATTCTATTGGTGATTTTCCGCAAGTTCTTCCTTCCGTTCGTCGTGCGATTGGTGGTGTGCCTGAACTAGAGGTCCGACATTTGTGGGGCTCGAACTGAAGAACATCCGAACCGAAATCGTTCTGGGCACGCTACGAAAGAAGTCCGACGCTTGTGGGGCTCAAACTGAAGAACATCCGAATCAAAATCGTTCTGGGCACGTTGCGAAGGTAATTCGTTTAAACCCCCTATGGTTTTCCGATTTTTGATTGAAACGCACGAACAACGCCTTTGGAGATACATGTATAGTTATATCTTTCCGCTACGTTTATATTTATTTTAACTATACATGTTCCGTAGAAAATCAACATGGTATCAGAGCCAATCCTTAGGCGTTCTCGTGCGTTTAATTGATTTTGGTTCATATATATTTTTGCGATTCAGTGGCCTATAGAAGTTGATTAATTTATATGATAAATTTGATCAACCAAGCAAAAATTGGAACTAAATCAATTTTGAATCAAAAATCCGTAGCTTGTTTTCTTTTGCATTTTTTTCTGCAAAATGATTCACGACTTTGAATCTAAAGGCAACAACGTCACCGTCACTTAGAATCACGCACGTGAAATTTGTTTCACCGGCTTTGATTTCTTGACGTGGTTTACGTTGCTCGGCCATGAATTTGATTCGGTGCAGAATTTTATTTGTGCCTTCCAAAGCTTTAAATTTAGAATTTATGGCTCGCAAGGAAGAGTGGTGATCATGGAAAAACCCCTAATCAATATGATTGATGTATGGATGAATGTATGATGATTACAGGTATTTTTTGGGGGTTGTAATTATTAAATGGAGGCTGCGTCCTTCTTTTTATTTTCATGTAATGTATTTTTTTTTTAGTATAGTTTAGTATTATCAATTGTTGTTGTAAACATTACACGTGGAGGAACCATTAAGCCGGAGAGCTCTATGGGCCCGGTCCGTGAAGAGTTCAAGGATCCAAGAAGAAGTGAAGAGCGGTCTCTATTATTAAAACATTAAAATGGCTAAATGGGACTCATTGGCTCGAGACCTCATTGAGCCATAATTCCATGATCACTATGTAGGATAGATTTTTATGCATTTGACATCTATTTATTTATTTAGCTGTTATGCATGTCAAACCGGTTAATGTGCAAAGTGAGACCATTAATAACGACCCAAATCTCCTTATTAATTATATTAAGTCGAAACGGGTTTCGGATTCATGGCTTTCCATCGTCGTGGTTTGGTCCAACATTATAGTGGTTGATTGACCGGCTATGGATACATAGGGGTCAATTGTCATTTATAATATTGGATCACTCCATTATGCATATGATGTTGCGGGGTTGAAGCCGAACGATTTCCAATAACTGTCAGGTGAGGGGATCGTTTGTGTTTTCAATACTTGCATGAGATGATGGGCTAGACTTAACTATGATCATAAAGTCAATAACTGTCAGGTGAGACTTTTATGGTCTAGAGGCCGAAGTTATGATTGGGACTCGCATATGATGCGTTAAACAAGTTGGTTCACTCACTAAGTTCATAGCACCAATAACTGTCAGGTGAGGTAGGCTATGGGCTAGTGAGACTCCAATCCCCACTAGTAATCTTTACCCAACAAAGATTACCGTTTCTCATTTTAAGGAGTATGAGATTCGAAAAAAATTTAGTGGGAGGCACTATTTCATTTAAAGGCCAAAATGAAATGGTTATTTTGAAAGACAACGGCTAACAATTTATTTTCTGCACATATATATTATTACTCTGAAAATGGTGACCACAAACCCACTCGCTTCTATACTTGACAAGAATTGTTTGACTGGACCCAATTTCACTGACTGGGTGAGAAATTTGAGAATTGTTCTCAATTCAGAGAAAATCGGGTATGTGCTTGATCAAAAGATGCCAAACTCCTTTCCCGAGGGTGGGACCCAAGAGGAGCGCGTTACTTATGATAAGTGGCGTGATGATGACTTAAAAGTTAGGTCATACATGCTTGCTTCAATGAACAATGAATTGCAGAAGAAGTATGAAACTATGGAAGATGCTAGGTCGATCATCTTGCACTTAAAAGAATATTTTGATGAGAATGGTCGAACCTCTAGATATGAGATATCTAAAGCATTGTACCGTATGAGAATGGCTGAAGGATCATCGGTTAATGATCATGCTTTGAAAATGATATGGCATATCGAAGAGTTGGCTAGGCTCAATCTTGTTATGGATAATGAGTTAGCTGTGGATTTGATCCTCCAATCTCTACCCGATTCCTTCTCTGGCTTTGTCCAAAACTTCCACATGCATAAGATGGAGAAAACTCTTGCTGAGTTACATAGCATGTTGGTAGTTTATGAGAAGGAAATGCACAACACGAGGCCCAATGTGGTGGCTATGGCTAAGGCTTCTTCTTCAAAGAGTAAGACTATTTTGAAGAAAAAGAAATGGAAGAGGCCTATGAAACATGCTGTGCAATCAAAGCCCAAGGTTGAAAAAGGGAATTGTCACTATTGTGGTGTCAAAGGGCACTGGAGGAGGAACTGCAGGAAGTACCTCGCGAGCTTGAAGGTCAAGCCTAAGGACCAACCTTGCGAAGGTATGGTGTCTATGCTTATTGAAACTAATCTTATGGTTAGTGCTGAATCCAACTTATGGGTTCTAGATTCTGCTGCAACCTCACATATTTGTATGTCTTTACAGAATCTGGAAATAAGCAGGATGCTGGGGCGAAATGAAATTGTCCTAACATTTGCAAATGGAGCAAGAGTTGTTGCGTTAGCTGTAGGGACTTTTCGTTTATGTTTGCCTTCTGGACATGTATTGGTATTGAAGAATTGCTTGCATTATGAGAATGCTGTTAGGAACATCATCTCTATACCTCGTTTGAGTAAAGAGAATTATGAATTTTCTTTTGCTGATGATGTATGTTTTATTTATCATAATAGGAGATGTGTTGGTTCTGGCTTATTAACCAATAATCTTTATACCATTACAATGTCCGGTAATGCGATTACCAATGCCAATAAGCAACAAAATAATGATATAAATGCCATAATTAATAAACGCCCTAGAGATAGTCCAAACCCAAAATATGTTTGGCATCTTCGATTAGGTCATATTGGAGAAGATAGAATCAACAAGTTGAGTAATGATGGTTATATTGATTCATCAATGTTTGAGCCATACTCGGCTTGTGAGGCATGTCTTCTAGGAAAAATGACCAAATCGCCCTTTGCGGGACATAGTGTGCGAGCTGCTGACATACTGGGATTGATACATACAGATGTATGTGGACCAATAAATGAAAATGCTAGAGGTGGTTATTCTTACTTCATTACATTCACCGATGATCAGTCACGGTATGGTTATTTGTACTTAATGAAGAATAAATCTGAATCTTTTGAAAAGTTCAAGGAATTCAGGGCTGAAGTTGAGAAACAAACAGGAAAATGTATTAAGGCTCTTCGATCTGATCGAGGAGGTGAATACCTTAGTACTGAATTCCTGGACTATCTTAAGGAAAATGGCATTGTATCACAGTGGACACCTCCTGGAACTCCAGAACACAATGGTGTATCTGAAAGAAGAAATCGCACTTTATTAGATATGGTGCGATCTATGATGAGTTACACTGATTTGCCTATATCCCTTTGGGGATATGCCCTTGAGACAGCCGCATATGTACTGAACAGAGTGCCATCCAAATCTGTTCCAACTACGCCTTATGAGATATGGCATAGTAGGAAACCAAGTTTTAATCATATTAAGATTTAGGGTTGTCCAGCTTTCGTCAAGAAGCTGAAAATGGAAAAATTGGAGGCTAGGTCTGAACAAGGTCGCTTCATTGGATATCCAACGGAGTCTCTTGGATACTATTTCTATTTTCACTCTGACCTAAGAATTTCGGTCAGTAGGCGTGCTTCTTTTCTGGAGAATCAGTTCGTTCAGGAAGGTGGTGTTGGGCGGAAAATAGTCTTACAAGAAGAGAACAATGAAGTACCAAATAACGAAGTTCAAACACCAATCTCTGATTCAGTGGGAGCTTCTGATACACAATCTCTTAGGAGGAGTACGAGAACATCTCGTCCACCTGCTCGTTATAGACACTTGGTTGAACATATTGAACCATTATTCATTGTGAATGATGGTGATCAACCTAGTGATCCAAACACCTATGAGGAGGCGATGTTGGACATCGATTCTGGTAAATGGCTAGAAGCCATGAAATCCGAAATGGATTCAATGTATTCCAACGAAGTTTGGACTTTAGTTGACTTGCCTGATGGTATTGTACCAATTGGCTGTAAATGGATCTTCAAGAGGAAGATGAATGCTGAGGGTCAAGTTGGAACTTACAAAGCACGGCTGGTGGCGAAAGGATATCGTCAAAAAGAAGGAATCGATTATGACGAAACTTTTTCACCTGTAGCCATGCTAAAATCCATTCGGATTCTGTTGGCTATAGCTGCACACCTAGATTATGAAATATTCCAAATGGATGTCAAAACGGCTTTTCTAAATGGTTTTCTTGAGGAGGACATCTATATGGAACAACCACGGGGTTTTGAATCCAATGGTGAACATCAAAAGGTGTGTAAGCTTAAAAGATCCATTTATGGACTCAAACAAGCCTCCAGAAGTTGGAACATCCGTTTTGATGAAGTAGTCAAATCGTTTGGTTTCATCAAAAACCCGGATGAACCTTGTGTATACAAGAAGGTCAGTGGGAGTGCAATTGCATTTCTAGTTTTGTACGTTGATGATATACTTTTGATTGGGAACGATGTACCGATGATATCATCGATCAAACTATTCTTGTCACAGAAATTCTCTATGAAAGATTTAGGAGAGGCAACCTATATTTTAGGTATAAAGATCTATAGAGATAGATCGAGACGATTGATTGGCCTCTCACAGTCTATGTACATAGACAAAGTGTTAACACGTTTTAACATGCAATGTTCCAAAAGAGGATTATTGCCTTTTAGGCATAGAATCCATCTTTCCAAGGAGATGTGTCCCAACACTCCTGAAGAAAGAGAGCGGATGAGAAAGATACCTTACGCATCTGCTATTGGAAGCATAATGTATGCTATGCTATGTACAAGACCTGATATTGCACATGCTGTAAGCATTACCAGCAGATATCAGTCTGATCCAGGAGAAGAGCACTGGATGGCAGTCAAGAATATCCTTAAGTACTTGCGAAGGACTAAGGATTTATTCTTGATTTATGGAGAAGGAGAGTTTAAAGTTGAAGCTTATACTGATTCCGATTTTCAATCGGATCCTAATGATTATAAGTCTACATCTGGGTTTGTCTTTACACTTAATGGTGGCGCAGTTAGTTGGAAGAGTTCCAAACAGAGCATAACTGCTGATTCCACCACTGAGGCAGAGTATGTAGCCGCTTCAGAAGCAGCAAAGGAAGCCGCTTGGATGAAGAAGTTCATTTATGAACTTGGAGTCGTTCCTTCCATTGAACAACCAATAACATTGTTTTGTGATAACAATGGGGCAATAGCTCAAGCGAAGAAACCAAGGTCTCACCAGAAGTCCAAGCACATTGAGAGACGCTTCCATCTCATTAGAGAAATTGTTGGGAGAGGTGATATCGCCTTGCAGAAAATTGCCTCAGCGAAAAACGTGGCAGATCCCTTCACTAAGGCCTTACCTCAATCTTCTTTTGAAAGACACATTGACAAGATGGGTTTGAGGTACCAAACAAATTGGCTTTAGTGCAAGTGGGAGATTGTTAGATGTATGCCCTAAAGTCATCATGTAATAGTTACATGTTAGGGATTTAAGTTGTATTTTCAATTACATTATTTATTTAATGGCAAGGACATATTCATTCATTTGTCCAATTGTTTAAATATATGAATGATTCCATAAGATCAGTTGTGACTTGACCTATTCTTAAGACGTTAAGAATATGTGTGACAGGTTCACAGTTAAACTGAATCTTTAAATTGTTCCCGGTCGATGGATTATTGAGTGGATATCAATAATCCTGCTGAGATCGGTGTGTTCTTAACTTTACCGTTAAGTATTGGATATTTAAGGGAATGACGAGTCACGAGTCATTGGGTATTGTGATGCTCGAGTTAGAACACAGGTGCTTGTACCAGACAAGTTCACTGAACGTGACACGCATTTAACGATTAGCAACATGGAAGCTTTTAGTGTGGTCAATGTCTAATCGTTCATGCTCTGGTCTTGTGTAAATAATCCTTAGACTTGAGGTACAGTGTTGACTTGTGTGTTGGATGGCTATGGTTCACAGGTGCACATATTGCTGGTTCGATGATCCGTCTCTGTACTTGATGGCCATCGTTCGTTCACATACGAAGTTACACGTGTGTGCAAAATGGAATCTGTTTCCTTGTTATACGCAAGGTACAATAATGATGTCCTATGCAATCTAATCTTGACATGGCATTAAAATCCTCGGCCGGGGTTGTAACAAAAATGAATTGTTCATGTCTCATATAAAAAGCATGTCAATTAGATTTGTGCATATGATCGAATTGGTGGCTTGACAAATATTCCATGGTCTTTGTTCGATCGGGACATAGTAAGGCAGAGGGATTGAATTACACTGTAACCAAAGCTGACAGGTTCATTATGTTCTTAAAACATTCACACTGTCTGGGTAGCCATGACATATTGCTAGATGTCAATCATGGCTTGTGGGACCTAGAGGTTGATCGGGACAATCAATTCTCTTGGGAGTACTAACGTGTTAGTGCAAGTCCTACTACTAGATCAGTGATGAACCTAGGGATGTCACACACCATAACCAATTTAGAATGACGTTGTACGGAGGATGCAATATTGCAAATATGTTTGTAATTATAGCAATCGATTAGTGAGATTGCAATTAAATTAAATGTGATTTGATTTTATTTTCAGTCACGAACGTGCGTGCATATGATGCACACGCAAATCTAAAGTGGACCTATGTTAATGTGCCAAATGGTCTTGCACCTTAATTTTATAATATTATGTTAGTTAAAAGTATACACGGTCAACATTGTTGACCGTGTACTTCACACGATCAGCACCTTGCTGATCGTGTGTTTAATATTAAAAAAAATATGATGAAGGTGGTTGCATGCACACGGTCAGCAGTTGACCGTGTGCATCACGCACGGTCAGCAATTGTTGCTGACCGTGGGCATTATCCACGATCAGCAACCGTTGCTGGTCGTGTGATATATTCACACGATCGGCAACGGTTGCCGATAGTGGGTGAATATCCACGCCGAGAAAGTAACAATTAAAGAATGAAACAAAAAAAGAAAATGGTGCAAGTTTTAAAAGAAGAGATATACGTTTTCTCTCTTTCGACGCCGTGACTGAAATATCGAGAATGCGAAAAATTGTCACCACAAGATTGCTAGCACAATTCTATTGGTGATTTTCCGCAAGTTCTTCCTTCCGTTCGTCGTGCGATTGGTGGTGTGTCTGAACTAGAGGTCCGACATTTGTGGGGCTCGAACTGAAGAACATCCGAACCGAAATCGTTCTGGGCACGCTGCGAAAGAAGTCCGACGCTTGTGGGGCTCGAACTGAAGAACATCCGAATCAAAATCGTTCTGGGCACGTTGCGAAGGTAATTCGTTTAAACCCCCTATGGTTTTCCGATTTTTGATTGAAACGCACGAACAACGCCTTTGGAGATACATGTATAGTTATATCTTTCCGCTGCGTTTATATTTATTTTAACTATACATGTTCCGTAGAAAACCAACAAGGGGACCCCAGTGGAAAGGAGTGATGAATAATTAGTCATGTTAGTTCGTGGCTTTGCCTTTCATGCATGATCGTATTCGTGCACTAACATGTCAAGATGTGTGTCGAGTGCATCTTGGGGCATTCACGCATGTTACAACGCGAGTACAAGCTTTTGAGCATTTTCTTGCACACATGTACGTAATGTGTGAGTGTGTATAAAGTAGAATTTCACCTCCAACTTTTCCCGTGTCAACACGTGGTGCACCGTCACGTGCCGAACGTGTTCCGTCTTCATCCACTCTTTCGACACGTTTTGACCTTCATTTTCATCATGTGTACCAATGTAGGCATGTATATTTACGTATATTGCAATTTCTGTGATCCGTACCATATTAGCTGCCACATTTTGTCTCCAAGAAATTTTTTAAAACTCATATAATTTGCAACGGTCAGACTTAAAAAAAGCTTATATTAATATGATTTGCCCGTAGACGGACTAAGATGAGCAATTATCATACAAGGTGCAGATATACTAAATCTCTTGAACTCGTCTATATAGCTCATAGGCTCACTATGACAAACCATATTGAGGTGCGAACTGACCCGACTCATATTATTAAAATACTTCTATATTTAATTTAACCTAGTAAATTCATACCCAAACTGAGGTGAAAATAGTAAGCGCGAAATCAAGCGAGGGAGAGAGAGTGAAAAGAAAGTTAAAGAGGTTGGGTTGAGTCTTAGTAAATTTTGAACCCATTTAACACCCAAATTATTTTGCACTTTACAATTCAAAATCAATTTATGATCCTTCTACTGAAATATAACTAACCCATATAACAACACAATCCATGAAATGTGGGTTAAGAAATGGATCTATGACCCATTTTGACAAGTCTAAGTATATAACAAGTATTATTAATTTAGACATATGACATTGAAGCAGATATTCTATCCCCAGTATTGTAGAGACCTATCATGAGACATAAATAATCCTAAAAAATTGAAATAAAAAGAAGCTTATATTGAATACAATTTATTTGTGGTAAGTTGAAAATGAATGATGGTAGATCAATTTTCATGCGAGGTGCATATATATTAGACCCGTGCATGCACAGGTTAGCTCGGAGGAAGAGAGAGAGAGACTCACAAAGCCAAATCCACCGGTTTTATAGATTGGGAAATCGAATTCGTAAGGCGAGATTTCACCATCGACGGAAGAGAGGAGGAGGGTTCAGATCGAGAGCTTACGTTTACGCAGACGAGCTCGATGGATCGGCCGCTGATCGGATTCGGGCAGGGGGAGCAAGCTGGAAGCTGAGGTTTGGAGCTTGAGCGAAGAGTGGCGCAAAAATTTGTTTTGACTTTGACTGGTGTATGGCGTCAGGTTAACGACCGCATTGGACAATGGGCGGGGCCGTTTGGTGAAGGGTGGGCCGATTATTTGTCGATGGATCGTGGAACTGCCCGAATGGGCGAACCGAGTCAAGCCCGGCCCAATTTCCCCTTACATTGAAAAAAGTGATAAGTACGCTAGGAGTCCTAAAACTTATTGCGAAAGTGCAATTAAGTCATAAAACTTATTACAAAAATACAATTAAGTCCTAAAATTTGTCATAAAAGTGTACATGAGTTCTAAAATTTTCGAAAAGTGCAATTAAGTAATAAAACTTGTTACAAAAATGCAATCAAATCTTAAAATTTTGAAAAAATGTAATCAATGGAATAACTTGATTAAATCAATTTGATAATTTTTAAGACTCGATTGTATTTAAGACTCGCAAAGATTGCCGCGACTCCTCCGTTTTCACCTCCCTTCGATAGTGCCTCATGGTATTCCTCCAGCGAAATGTAAGGTTTCAGTTTGGACTTTTTGAAATTGAGCTGTCCCACGAGAAGGTCTCTCACGAAAGATTTTTCGGATGACCGACGGAATGGCCATTCCTTATCAAGTCTTGCACGTCCACGAACTTCGGTGTGAAACGTTGCGCGGTAAAACATGAAGTTAAACTTGCAGTGTAACTCTAAGTCAGGATGAGCACCACAAATACCCATACGATAAGCACAAGCCCTGTTAAATTGTTCGTAATCTTCTCTCCTGCATCAATATAAATCGTAGTAAATTTGCTAACAAAAGACCGAGTTAAAACAACAAAAGCAGAGTCGAATGCGGAACCAGGTACTGTCGTTAGTTTTGAAAGGACTTACTATGAGCAAACACCAATGTGGAGAAGGAAAACCAGAATATAAGACCGATTTGTTGCCTACGACGACCCCTAAATTCTTCATTTGTACGATGTTTGAGGAGCCAAACGACCAACCCAGTTAAAATGAAGGCCAAACCAGTCGTTAGCCAGAGATTCCAACTCAATGGTTTTAAGAAGATCCACATGTTCCTCCGCTCATCATCCCTAATAGCGAAATCATTGCTACACCAGATTCTGAGTAGGGGAGTGTAAAATTGACATAGGACAAGCGATTTGCAACAATAGTTGTATCTCCTACAACCACATCGACTTTCTGCATAATCATGTCCTCATGAACTTCAATATAAATGGCTAATTTAATTTTATCAGAATGAACATATTAATGATATTTGTGTACACAACGTCTATCATAAGAAATCATGCATAAATACAAGCCAGGCATATCAATGCCATTGTGCATATTTATGTTGTGTGATCTACTTCTCTGCAAGGAAATTTTAACAGGTAGAGTATTAAAGCTCAATCAGGACTCAGAAATAATGCATTTGATAACGAGCAGAATCACGTAATCCTTTTTCTCACCCAGTCATTTATCAAGGAATAGAAGGGTAAAATTCGAAGATAAAGCATCGACTAACCTGAAGTTTGATTTGGTACAGCATATCATCATAGGTTCCTGCACTTTGCCGGCTCTTGTTCACGTAAGGAACGTACTGGTGAGGAATAGCAAAAGGCAATTCATCCAATACGGCAAGAAACATATCGTGGACGAATCCTGAGTAGCTGGGCACGCCCGCATGTGGATCCCATTCAATTTTAAAGAACTCCATACAGCTGTCTTTCTTTGGAACCCCAATCCTTAGTTTCTGTCCTGATATCGGCATCACCCAACCTTTCGGTGACTTTAATGTATCTCCTGGCCAAGTAGGGGGCTTCAAAGCGTTCGTGCAAGCTGTTTACTCTGCCTTCAGTGATGGGTTCAATTCGGGTGAAAGTCCTTTCGCCGAAGTCCAATAACCAACTATTTCCCCTCTGTCCTACAACATTAAAGATTTCGAATGTAATGGGCTGAAGTTTGCCGTTGGTCAAGTTAAGCGCCCAGAAATTTGATGCTTAGAATTTTGTCAAGCAATTTCGTGCCCATCTCCGAAATCCCGATAGACGAAAAGTTGAGATTGTTTCTGCTCGTATTCGGCTTTAAGTATCTAGACTTTGCAGGCTCCCGTGCCATCTCTCCTGCTAATGCTAGTGCTGTAACGGTGTCGTATTCCCATAGGCCAAAGAGATTGAGATCAGCAATCTCTTCGTGTGAATTTCTCTCGGCGTAAAGCTTCGTCCATCTCTCTTCAAAATCTCTACGATACTCTGATAGTGGTACATGTGGCCTTACACCTAGCACACCTTGCATCGAGTCCAAAGCCTTAGAGATGACCGGGTCCAGTAAAGACGACGTACCATCGGTGACAATCCACGCAAACTCCTCGCTCATCATCCCCGCATTACTTGCTAGAACAAAGAACCTGGACCCAATAACAGCAGTCATATGAACAAGAAACACTCTTGTCTGCATGACTAATAACTTAATGAGCTCTTTTACGATGTCGACATGATTAGACTTTTCAAACGAAGACGCACTTGACTTTTAGGTTCTCTTTCGACCTCATGTTTACGCTCAACTTCGGTCCATCGCTTCGACATCTTTCTCTCTCCCTCCGAGGGTAGAAATCATACATTGGCTTTTCAGACGTAGTAATCATTCAAACGACCGAAGTCAACCTCTATGTTCCTCAACTTCACTATGTTCCTTCACGATATGTCTCTCTCTCTGTCTGCCTCCCAGAAAAAAAATAGATTTCTTGACATATGACAACTTCATCGTCACCAACTTTCCAAACACAAAGCATTCCGATCCAATTTCAAGATTCATCCTCCATTTCTGCATTTAATAATAATTTCCACACTTCGGCTTTTGAAATCTACAATCTGTATCTTCAAAAACACACTTTGAGAAGAGGTGCATCAAAAGCTTGATAGATCACCTGAATTTGAGCTTACTTCCATCTAAAAGTTTAAATCAATGAGTTATGAGTCAAGATTAATTGCTCTACCTCACAGCACATCTTCGGTATGAGACTTTTTTTTGCCTAATAACACCCTCACACATACACCTTAACTCATCCAATGTTACTCTAATCTAAACCACTTAGTGCTCCATTGCCTCTCTTTCTCTCTCTCCGAGTTCTGGTGACTGGCTAGAGAATGAAGATGAAGGGAAAACAAGGGAAAATGAAAAGAAAAAATTAATAAAAAAATCAAAAAATATTAAAATATGTCCACGTTAGCATCGGTCGCGCTACGTAGGACGGCTGATGTTCAGGTCAGTACCAACCGACCAAAATTGGCCAGAAGGATTGAATTGACACAAATATAAATGTTTAGGATTTAATTGGAAAAAAAGGTTTAACACTGAATTGACACAATTGCAATATCTTTAGGAATTTTTCAGTAATTTTCCAGACCCCCAAGCCATGCCACTACCCAATCACCATGCTACCTCTGTAGGACCGTGTGAAATTGCGCGGGGGCCCGAAAATCTGGACCGGCCCAATTTTTTTCTGGCTCTAATAGCTTGCTGCCATGGAGGTGAGACCTAGAGGCTTGACGACCATGGAGATCAAGCAGATCTGGAGGAGAAGCTTGACCTAACGCTGACCTCTGCAATTGACTGGGGGGTGCGAGAGAGAGTCCATGCAGTTCAACTTTTTTTTGGGTAGATCATTTGTTTCATCAATTACATTGTGTTTGCAGTTTTAGACTTGATGGAGAATGAAGAAGTCCATGCAATCCTGGGCCCAGGATGGTCCTCACAAGCCAAATTTGTAATCGACTTAGGAGTAAAAGCTCAAGTCCCGATCATATCCTTCTCAGTTACAAGCCCATCCCTTTCTCCCAGACGAAGCCATTATTCCGTTCGAACAGCCTACAGTGACAGTTCACAAGTTGGTGCTTTAGCGGGTGTCGTTCAAGCTTATATGGTTGGAGGGAAATAGCTCTTGTTTATGAAGACACTGACTATGGCAACGGCTTGGTTCCGAAGATTTCGAAGAGAGATTTCGAAGAGAGATGGACAAAGCATTACCCCGAGATAAATTCGCACGAGGACATTGCTGATCTCAATCTCTTTGGCTTATGGGCATACGACACCGTTACAGCAATAGCATTAGCAGGAGAGATGGCATGGGAGCCTGCAAAGTCTCGATACTTAAAGCCGAATATGAGCAGCAACAACCTCAACTTTTTGTCTGTTGGGATTTCGGAGATGGGCCCGAAATTGCTCGACAACATTCTAAGCATCAACTTTCAAGGCCTTAGCGGATAATTTAACTTGACCAATGGCGAACTTCAGCCCATTGCATTTGAAATCTTTAACGTTGTAGGACAGAGAGAGGAAATCATTGGATACTGAACTACGGCACAAGGACTTTCCCCTGAACTGAACTTGTCAGCGAAGGTAAATTATATAGCTTTGGCCTATCATTTGAAGCCCCCTACTTGGCCAGGAGATACATTAAAGCCACCGAAAGGTTGGGTGATGCCGATATCAGGGCAGAAACTAAGGATTGGGGCTCCAAAGAAAGACGGCTTTAGCGAGTTCTTCAAAATCGAATGGGATCAGCATACCGGCGTGCCCAGCTACTCCGGGTTCGTCCACGACATGTCTCTTGCAGTTCTGGATGCATTGCCTTTTGCTAGTCCTCACCGGTACGTTGCTTACGTGAACGAGAGCAGGCAAAGTGCAGGAACCTATGATGATATGGTGAACCAAATTAAACTTCAGGTTTGTCGATGCTTTATCTTCAAACTTTACCCGGCTATTTCTTGATAAATGACTGGATGAAAAAAGGAATACATGATTGTTCTCATGATTAAGTCTTCCTGAATCTTGTTTGAGCTTTAACACTATACGTGTTAAAATTTCCTTTCAGAAGTAGTTCACACAAGATAAATATGCACGCTGTCATTGATACACTACAAAAAAACATGTTTTTTCCGACAAAATTTCCAACGAAAAATTTAGAAAAATTCGTTGGAAAACTAATTTCCAACGAATTTTCCAACGAAAAAAAATTCGTTGGTAATAAGTCGTCGCAAATTTTTCCAACGAAAAATTTTAATTTTCATTGGAAATTTGCGACGAATTTTTTTTCGTTGAAAAATTCGTTGGAAAACTTGTGGCTAAATTCGTTGGAAACGAATTTTTTTTCCGACGAATTTTTTTTTCGTTGGAAACTACAAAATTTTTTTTGGTTGAAAAATCGTGGAAATTTTTTTTCCATCAAAAAAAATTTTTTTTTTGGTGGAAAAATCGTGGAAATTTTTTTTCCATTGAAAATTTTTTTTTTGTTGGTCGAAAAATCGCCCTCGCCGCCGACGAGGGCCAGCCTCATCGCCGGCGAGGGCCGAGCTCGCCCAAATCTGGGCGAGCTGGAGCTCGCCGGCCATGGCGAGCTCGGCCCTCGCCATGGCCGGCGAGGGCCAGCCTCGTCGCCGTCGAGGGCCGAGCTCGCCCAGATTTGGGCGAACTCGAGCTCGTTGCCGGCGAGGGCTGGAGGTTGCCCAGATCTGGGAGAGCTCGAGCTCGCCCAGATTTGGGTGACCTCGAGCTCACCGGCGGCGGCAGCAAGGTAAAAAGAACAGCAGCTTCCCTACCAAAAAAAGAGAGAGAGACGAGGTGGCTGGGCTGCTGGGCTGACGGCGAGCCGAGGCAGTTGGCGGTCACGCAGCTCGGCTGGTCCGCGGCGGAGGGCGACAGCGAGCTGAGGCAGCCATGGCAAACGGAAAGGTAGAAGCGGCTCGTCGTCCCCAATCCAAGAAGACAGAGAAAGAGAGAGAGCAAGGGGGGCCGAGACGAGGGCGGTGGCTGGCCGGCCGGCGGCTCGCATGGTGACACTCAGCTGAGGTGGGGGCCGCGGCGCGACGGCAAGCGGCGGACGGTGGCAGCACGGCTTCGGTTCGCCCAGCAACCGAAGAAAATAAGAAGAAGAAAAAAGAAAGGAAGAAGAAGAAAGGGAAAAAGGGCGTGCGGGTGGAGGGTGAAGGGGGGGGAGAGAGAGAGAATGTGGAAATTAAGAGTTTTTTTTTAATTCGTCAAACAATATAGGTTTTTTTTTAATTCGTTGGAAAATTCGTTCGAAATTTCCAACGAATTTTTGAACGAAAATTGTACACACTGAAATAATTGCCCGAAAAATTGAAATTCGTTGACAAATTCGTTGGAAATTTCCAACGAATTTTCCAACGAATATAAAAATGCCGAACAATACCGGATTTTTTTGAATTCGTTGGAAAATTCATTGGAAATTTCCAACGAAAATTATACACACTAAAATAATTGCCCGGAGAATTGAAATTCGTTGGAAATTTCCAACGAATTTTTCAACGAATATAAAAAATACCGAACAATACCGGGTTTTTTTGAATTCGTTGGCAAAATTCGTTGGAAATTTCCAACGAAAATTGCACACACTAAAATAATTGCCCGGAAAATTGAAATTCGTTGGAAATTTCCAACGAATTTTCCAACGAATACAAAAAATGCCGAACAATACCGGATTTTTTTGAATTCGTTGGAAATTTACAACGAAAAAAAATTCGTTGGAAATTTCCAACGAAAAAAAATTCGTTGGAAATTTCCAACGAATTTTCCAACGAAAATTGTACACACTAAAATAATTGCCCAGAAAATTGAAATTTGTTGGAAAATTCATTGGAAATTTCCAACGAATTTTCCAATGAATATAAAAAATGCCGAACAATACCGGGTTTTTTTGAATTAGTTGGAAAATTCGTTGGAAATTTCCAACGAAAAAAATTATTCCAACGAAAATTGTACACACTAAAATAATTGCCAGGAAAATTGAAATTCGTTGGAAATTTCCAACGAATTTTCCAACGAATATAAAAAATGCCGAATAATACCCAGTTTTTTTGAATTCGTTGGAAAATTCGTTGGAAATTTACAACGAAAAAAAATTCGTTGGAAAGTTCCAACGAATTTTGTGACGAAAAAGTTTTCGTTGGAAATTTCCAACGAATTTTGTGACGAAAAATTTTTCGTTGGAAATTTCCAACGAATTTTACTTTTCGTTGGAAAATTTGTCACAAATTTGCGACGAAAATTTTTTCGTAGCAAATTTTCGTGGCAAAAATCCAGTTTTTTTGTAGTGATACCGACAAAATTAACTTAATATCTTAAATATCATTATTGAGAAAACTTCCTAATAGATTTTGATGTCGACAAAATTATCCATGAGTAAGTCTGACATATGCTTTTGAAGTATTCTAAGTCTAGGAAGTTATGCTCTAGTAGTCCAGACTTTACATGAATCAGAAAAAGAAGTTCAAATTTCTTCGAAAAGGCCGGATCTAGGGTTGATTAGTACGGTTCCCGGTTCCAAAAACTTGAAATCCATTTTGACAGATTTCATGTTGTTGCGAAAGTCAAGTGATCGAACAATAAATTTGACAGAATAAAGAAAATAAATCGGACATCAAATTTACATAGTTCGGTCGTAGTGACCTATATCCACGGGGAGAACAGCACGGAATTCCACTATAGATCAAGCAATATAACGGAAATTACAATCACACTCGAGTCACTCAAACACTCTAAGTGTTTCCCAAATTCCAATTACACCCAATAACGCACGCAGTGTTTAGCCCCATAATTCCTCAAGAAATAATCTCTCAATCTTAAGAAAGAATTATACACAAATCTTATCATAAGATTTAATTTACTTCAATACTAATTTCATGGATGTAATTCACGAATTCCCTCTGCACAACTTTGCACACCAAGCACTCGCAAGCCAGCGGTGCTTCAAGAAGTCTTCTTCGTCAACAATGTGGACTCCATGCAAATATACTTATTTCCTTTTCCGAATCCAACTTTATCCGACACACGTGGCAAGAAGTCCACAATTTCCTCTTTCACAGTCAAGTCTTCTATGCCAACGTTGGACTCAATCCTGCTGATGTCTTCCCGACTTCGATAGATAATCGTTATCTTTTATTTTGCACCCATGTTTGACCGAGTCAAAGAAGAACACTCACTTAGACTTTTCCTTTTCTTGTTTTGTTTGGAATCCTTGAGCAACGAAACTTTTACACCGAAAAGAAAACTCTGGATTTCCATGGCTTATATTTGGACGTCCACAAACACTAATTCATCACGGGTCGGGTTTCGTTCACGTGCTCAAATTCAAGATATATTTTAATACATGTTACAGGTCTAGAATCTACTATTGACCTAAATTTTTATGACCCATTTAGTTATTCATTACACAAAAAATTAGGCATCGACTCCGATCCCCAAACAAAAATATTATTAATTTACATTTACATATTAGAGGCATTGTATAAGCCCACATAAACTGCATTGTAATTGGACTGCACTTAAGGAAGGGGGATCGGAGCCTAATTTAATTATTTAAACTAAGCCCGCAGGAGCACAAAATTTAGCCAAGCCTATTGAACATCTAATATGGCTGAAAATCACATGTGCCATGCATATGCCGTGTCCTAAACTAGGACATATTATGTTCTTGAGTCAAATTAGACGTGGCGAGGCATATTCATTTCTCCTACCATTGTTTACTTTGATGCTACATGACAATAGACGTGGAACAGAGTGGACCGCTACTAATTTTCCAATGAATTGATTCCTTTTTTGGCTGATTGTGAATGAGGTGGAAAAAAGCATTCAATATTTGCAAGGAAAAAAGGCAAATTATTTCCACATTTCGAATCGTCCAGTGAATATACCGGTCTTATCTTAACGTTGGGCTGCTACTTCGCATGAATTAAGTCAATTTGTGCACATTGCACAGTCAACGTCGGAAATAGACAACGAATCTTCACTTCCTACGACTTTTCCTAAGAATGTACCATTTTTAATTTAGCAGAGAACTACTGTACGAATTCGTCAATTATTGAACAATCAACTTCTAGGAAACCTCCGCACGTTTTTTCCACTGCTTAGAGCTATAAGTAGTCATCAACAAGCGAAGCAATAGACAAAATTAGCCAAGATAGACATAGTATGGAGGGAGAGAGAAGCTGCTTGATTCTTCCACTATTATATTTCCTTCAGCTAGCCTCTACTATTGAATCCTCCGGTGTTCCCAAAGAGAACACAGCAAAGGAAATGATTCAAATCGGGCTAATTTTCAGCATGAACTCAACCATCGGGAGGGTGGTGGAGAGTTGTATATCCATGGCACGCTCTGATTTCTATGGCGCGCACCCTGATTACCGTACTCAATTGTCGCTTCTCGTTAGAGATCCAAAGGATGACATCGTCGATGCAGCATCAGCAGGTAAATACATATAGTTATGTCACTTGTGTGGGACATATTGGGACATATTGGACTTGCGATCATGAATTAGATTATTCACATTTTAAAACTTTTATCGCCAATGAATCTTGATTCTTCATAACTTCAAATACTTGTCATCAACTAATTTCTGCTTTTTCCTTGTCTGATTAAGGATATTAATACACATACGATGAAGTGATTCTAGTGTGAGTTTTTAATGAATCTAAATAGTTTCTGATAGGCATCTAATAGTTATATAGTATTAGTATTATGGTCCAATGTTAGTAGAAAATCTACTGTTAGTCTTAGTATTGGTATTGGTACTAGGCATCTAATATCTGTAATATCTATAGTATTTGTATTAGCATGAAAGTGTCGCTCTCTCTCTCTCTCCACCAAAAAAAAAAAGAAAAGATTTTTTTGCATATGACAAATTTATCATTATTTCACTTTTCAAACAGAGAACGCAATTGACTTTTCAAACGTAAGACCGACTCAAACAGTCTCGGGGCAAGACGCACTCAAACAATCAAAGTCAATTGTTTCTACTCTTTCTAGTTCACCACCTTCCTTCACCATCTCTCGCTTTCTCTTTTTGCCTCTCAAAAAAATAAGACGGATTTTTCTACATATGATATGTTCATCATCATCGACTTTTCTAACACAAAACGCACCGATCAAATTTCAAAAATCAATCTCAATTTCTACACTAATAATAACTGAGATCCTCAACTTTTGAAACCATACACTTTGTATTTTCAATTTTATGAATATACTTTGCTGGGGAGGCATGGTAAAAGCCCGATAAATCATCAAGATGGAGCCCAAATATAAGCCCTCAACATGTTTGGCTAGACCAACTCCCACTTAAAATCAATGAGTCATGATCCCACATCAATAATTGCTCCAAATTATATCAAATTTCCGACATAAGACTTCTTTTGCCTAATAACACCACCACGCATGTATCTTAAAACACTCTGAATCGCATTCGGCATAAATTATTTTTTTTTTTGGTAAGGTAAAAATTTTATAACTTTTCAAAAACCAATTACAACCTAAGCTAAAGGCACTCATCGACCCAACAAGCATTCGGCATAAATTATTAATTGCCACTTTTCTTGAAAATTCCCCCTGTCAAGTTTTCTAACTCACCCAATGTAAACTCTAATCTAAACCGCTTAGTGCTCCACCGAGTTTGTTCTATCTATCTGGCAGTGTCGATAAGCACCTAACCATTTTGTAGTGGGTCCCTCTGGCAGCACCACTAATTTGTCACCACGCTTGAATTGAACTTTTAGTTTGGGCTAGTCTAATCCTAAAGTTCGAATGGCCTGGACTAGCCCAAAGTATATTGCATAGTAGGGATGGTTAATTCCCTAAAAACTCCTATACTGGTAGATTCATTTCACATTTATTTCAAACTAATTTTCGGGTCACAAAAATTTTCAAACTGGTACTTGAGTGCCACATTTACCCTACACCAATTTTTACTTGGGAGATTTTTTGGTAAATGTGGTACTGATGTACCGGTTTGGAATTTTTTGTGACACGAAAACTAATTTTAGGATAAATGTGGAACGGGAGTACCTATTTAGGTTTTTTTCGTGGTATCAACCTTAACAAAAATAAATCTACTAAAGTTAGAAAACCACCTAACACACGTTCCCTTGAACTTTCTGCCTCACTTTCGTAAAACTCAAAGCAGTTTAGCCGCTCTCATCTCTTTAATTCTCTTTAGTTAAATTTCTATTCAAGTCTCTCAATCTTTCTCTTGTCTACACTTATTGCTCACCTCTCACTCGTCCACCACCACCACCACCACCACCACGCCTCGACCATCTCTTCAACTGGCTCTGTCTACTCCGAGCAAGCAAGCAGTACAGAGGGCGAAATGAGCGACTCCACTAGTGCAGCAACTCAAGAAGTGGCGACTACTACTGCACCACAACCCCGCACATAGCAACTGGACCCCATTTTCAGATTAAGCCTTTGTCCAATATTTCGATTCTTTTCCTTTGAAATTTCATAATTGGAACTTGAGAAATAAATAGGACAAACACCTAAGCCCAACACAACAAGTGCAAATGAGTCCAAACAAAATGCCAAACTTGATAAAGTTACAGATGGGAACATCTTTCCTTTTTAGTTTACTTTTTTTTTATATTAGATGTCTTTTTTAAAATATATATTTTTGAGAAATGGTGAAAGTAAAAAATTAGTCTATCACCTACCAAAATATGCGTTTGAAAGAGGGACAATAGCACAAATAGTCCCTAAACTTTGTCATAATGCGCAATGTCGTTCTTGAACTGTTAATTTGTGCAGTATGGTCTCTGAACTTTAGCTCAATGTGTAATATTATCTCTAGACTTTTAATTTGTTTAATGTAGTTTCTAAACTATATAAAATTATTTAAAAGTTCACGGACTGCATTGAATATTTGATTTAAGTTCAGAGATCACATTACATATTAGACTAAAATTTAGGGATTACATTGAATAAATTAAAAGTTCATGGATGACATTGCACATTAGATCAAAGTCAAAGATCCCTTATGTTATTTTCCCTTTGAAAAATTATGTGAAACTTCGGACCTAGCCCAGACTACACTGAAAGGGACCAATCAAGTTTGGTCCTGGCTGAATGCTCAGCTTCGATCTAGGCCTAGAGATAGCAAGCTCGAAGCCTTCGGGGTTCTTTGGAAAACCCCAGCCCGTCCGGCCTGCAATCAACCCAAGCCTGCGGTGCTTCCTTGCTAGAAGAGAGGTTTATCTCTCCATCTCTGCGCTCTGTTCTCTATCTTTCTCTCTCTCCTTCGACCTTTTCCCTCTTCTATTGAGGAAGATTATGGGGCTCCTCTATGGTTGTCGAGATCTTGGTCTCATTTAAATGCTTTCCGCCATGAAGGAGCCGTCACTTCGAGACCTAGAGGCTCAATGGCCATGGACATAAGGCCTCCAGATCTGAAGGATGAGAGAGAGAGAGAGTCCATGCAATCCCACTTTTATTTTGGTAGATCAATTGTGAATTGTTTAATCAGATACATCGTGTTTACAGTTTTGGACTTGATGGAGAATGAAGAAGTCCACGCGATCCTGGGCCCACAATGGTCCTCACAAGCCAAATTTGTAATCGACTTAGGAGTGAAAGCTCAAGTCCCAATCATATCCTTCTCAGCCACTAGCCCATCCCTTTCTCCTACACAAAGTCATTATTTCGTTCGGACAGCCTACGAAGACAGTTTACAGGCTGGTGCTTTAGCGGCTGTTGTTCAAGCTTATGGTTGGAGGGAAATAGCTCTTGTATATGAAGACACTGAGTATGGCAAGGGCTTGGTTCCATACCTTGGCGACGCATTCCAAGAGGTCGATGCTCAGATCACTTACAGAAGCGTTATTCCTCCATCTCCAAAAGATATCGACATCGTAAAAGAGCTCAATAAGTTGTTAGTGATGCAGACAAGAGTTTTTCTTGTTCATATGACTGCTGTGATCGGGTCTCGGTTCTTTGGTCTGGCGAGTGAGGCTGGCATGGTGAGCGAGGACTTTGCGTGGATTGTCACTGATGGTTTGTCCTCTTTATTGGACCCGGTCAGCTCTAAGGCTTTGGATTCGATGCAAGGTGTAGTAGGTGTAAGGCCACATGTACCAGCATCAGAGTCTCGCAGAAATTTCGAAGAGAGATGGACAAAGCTTAACGCCGGGAGAAATTCACAGGACAAGATTGCTGATCTCAGTCTCTTTGGCTTATGGGCATATGACACCGTTACAGCACTAGCAATTGCAGGAGAGATGGCATGGGAGCCTGGAAGGTCCAGATATTTAAAGCCGGATACAAGGAGAAACAATCTCGACTTTTCGTCTATCGGGAAATCAGAGATGGGCCCGAAATTGCTCGACAAAATTCTAAGCATCAAATTTCAAGGCCTCGGCGGGGAATTTAACTTGCCCAATGGGCAACTTCAGCCCATTGCATTCGAAATATTTAATGTTGTAGGACAGAGGGAGGAAATTATTGGATATTGGACTTCGGCACGAGGACTTTCACCCGAATTGAACCAATCAACGAAGGAAGAGTATACTGCTTCGGCCAACGATTTGAAGCCGCCTACTTGGCCAGGAAATACATTAAAGCCACCGAAAGGTTGGGTGATGCCGATATCAGGAAAGAAACTGAGGATTGGGGTTCCGCAGAAAGACGGCTTTAGTGAGTTCTTCAAAATCGAATGGGATCCGCTTACGGGCGTGCCCAGCTATTCAGGATTCGCCCACGACATGTTTTTGGCAGTACTGGATGCATTGCCTTTTGCTATTCCTTACCAGTATGTTCCTTACGTGAATGAGAGCAGGCAAAGTGCGGGAACCTACGACCAAATGTTGTACGAAATTAAACTTCAGGTTTGTCAGTGCTTTACAAATTTTACCCCGCTGTTCCTTGATAAATCACTTGGTAAAAAGAAGGAAAACATGATTGTCCTCATTAGTAAGGGCATTCTTGTCGAATCATGTTTGAGCTTTTGTACTCTAAAGAGAAGTAGTTCACACAACATTATTATGCACTGTCATTGACGTACCTGGCTTGTATTTATGCATTATTTCTTGTGGTAGACGATGTGTAAACAACTATCATTAACATGTTTATTCTGGCAAAAGTAAATTAGCCATATATATTGAAGCTCATGAGGACATGATGATGCAGAAAGTCAATGCGGTTGTGGGAGACACGACTATCGTTGCAAATCGCTCGTCCTACGTCGATTTTACACTCCCCTACTCAGAATCTGGTGTAGCAATGATTGTCGCTATTAAGGATGATGAGCGCAGAAACATGTGGATCTTCTTAAAACCATTGAGTTGGAATCTCTGGCTAACGACAGGTTTGGCCTTCATTTTTACTGGGTTCGTCGTTTGGCTCCTCGAACATCGTACAAATGAAGAATTTAGAGGTCGTCGTAGGCAACAAATCGGTCTTATATTCTGGTTTTCCTTCTCCACATTGGTGTTTGCTCATAGTAAGTCCTTTCAAAACTGCCATGCCTTGTTTGTTATTAAGATTTTCTTCGCGAACTTCTCGATGGTGATGGCTTCCATATTTCGCTCTGCTTTTGTTGTTTTAGCTCGGTCTTTTCTAGGCGATTCACTACGATTTTTATTGATGTAGGAGAGAAGATTGCAAACAATTTGACAAGGCTTGTGCTTACCGTATGGGTATTTGTGGTGCTCATCCTGACTCAGAGTTATACTGCAAGTTTAGCTTCATTTTTAACAGTGCAACATTTGACGCCGAAGTTCGTGGAGGTGCAAGACTTGGTAAGGAATCGCCTTTTCGTTGGGTATCAGGAAGGATCTTTCGTGAGAGGACTTCTCGTGAGACAGCTCAATTTCGATGAGTCCAGATTGATTCCTTATGGTTCGCCGGAGGAATACCACGAGGCGCTATCGAAGGGAAGCGAAAACGGAGGAGTCGCGGCAATCTTTGATGAATTGCCATTCATAAAAATCTTCCTTGCCAGATACTGCAATAAGTACAAAATGGTAGGACCAACCTATAAAACTGACGGATTTGGCTTTGTAAGTGTCTCTTTCTCTCCTAGCTAACCTGTGCATGCACGGGTTTAATATATATGCACTTTGCATGAAAATACACCAATTGTTATTCATTTTCATTTTTTTGGACTGTTTATGTCACGGGATAGGTCTCCGCAATGGTGGGGGTAGAATATCCACTTCAATGTGATTTGTCTAAATTAACAATGGGTTCACGTGTTTTATACTTAAAGAGACCTTCATTTTGCATGACAATGGATCTATTATCACTATTCCTTCTTAACTGACCTAAAATAAATTTTTGTAAATATAAACTTTTTTCGTTTTTAGGCAAAGCCACGAACTAACATGACTAATTATTCATCAGGCCTTTCCATTGGGGTCCCCTTTGGTCTCCTACTTCTCAAGGGCAATCTTGGATGTCACTCAAGATAAAGAGAAAATGGATGCGATCGAAGGAAAATATTTCCGCGATCAAAGCTCATGCCAAGATCAAGATGCTGCGATCTTTTCAGACAATCTTAGCCTGAGCGTGTATAGCTTCGGAGGGCTCTTCATCATCACCGGGGTCGTCTCGGTATCTTCTGTATTGATATATGTGGTTTCGTTTTTCTATTCTCAATGGCCTTCTTCAACCACGATTCCTTCCGGTGATCGCTCCCTTCGGTCCATGTTTTCGGAAACTGCAAATAACTTCTTTCGAGAGCACGGATTATTCAAATGTCTAGAGAGAAATAGATCTAAGATAGTTCCAACTTCGCATTTTCGAAGTGGGAAAGCTTCTCCTAATAGTGATATTGAACTAATTGCGAGGACACCAAATGAAGGAGAGAGGCCAGTGCTCATTATACACGTTTGAATAATGTGTTTTAAGAGATGCTCATCGAGCATGAGAACAATTCACCTCATCTAGGTACGTGTATACACACAGATTAGCAATTTGTTTTGTTTTCTTTTTCTTTTCGAATAAAGGGGTGAATTTGGGTCGATAAAGATCGTATGTAAAATCTTTTGTTTGCTATATATATTTTCACTAAGGAAAATGCTGATTTACTGATTTTGATTGAAAAAATTGATTTACTATGTGGCGCGTCGAGCTATTATTGGTTCCTGAATGTGACTTACTTGTTTATAAAATACCATTTAAAGTAAGAAATATTTCTCTGTTTTTTGCAGGAAGGAAACAAACCACCCGCCTGGGTGGCGCTGCTGGAGAGGGCACTCTTCCTCTCGCAAAAGGTTGAGTGTTCGAATCCCGGGTGCCGCAGGGTGACTTAACCGGTGCACGTGTGTGGTGGCTAGCACGTGTTGCCCCCAGGGTTTACCTCCCGGCTGTCGGCCGTGCGGGGGTTCCCTGGGTTATCAAAAAAAAAAAAAAGAAACAAATTACTAAATAAACAAATTTTGTAAACCACGTGACAATTGCATATTCGACCAATTACCGTTAGTTTACCGATTATTATCCTCAAATGTCTATAACTTATTTGTACTAGGCGCCCAGATACACCCGATATATGTTTGACGTGTTCATGAGCACAATCGTGCATGAAAGGTCATTTTTAGGTAAAGCCACGAACTAACATAACTAATTATTGATCAGGCCTTGCCATTGAGGTCCCCTTTGGTCTCCTACATTTCAAGGGCAATCTTGACTGTTACTCAAGATAAAGCAAAAATGGATGGAATCGAAGCTATAGTCAAAGCTCGTGCCAAGATCAAGATACTATGATCTTTTCAGACAATCTTAGCCTGAGTGTGTACAGCTTCAGAGGGCTCTTCATCATCGCCGTCATCATCTCGGTATCTTCGGCATTGATATATGTGGTTTCATTCTTCTATTCTCATTAGCCTTCTTTGAGCACGATTCATTCTGGTAATCGTTCCCTTTGGTCCAAGTTTTTGGAAACTGCTAACGACTTCTTTCAAGAGCATGGATTATTTGGTTGTCCGAAGAGGAATAGATCTTGTGTAGTTCCGACCTCTCATTTTCAAAGTGGGGAAGCTTCTCCGAATAATGAAGTTGAACTGATAGCGAGGACACCAAATGTAGGAGGGAGGCCAATACTCATTCTACACGTTTGAATAATGAAGATTGTGTTTTAAGAGAGGCTCATCGAGCATGAGAACAATCATCACATCTAGCTATGTATACGCACATATTAGCATCTAGCTATGTACATGCACATATTAGAAAAAAAAATTTATTTGCTTTTGTAAAAAAGGGGTTAATTTGGGTTGATAATTGTCGCATGTAAAATATTTTGTGTGTGTCTATATAGAGTATTAAGTGAGGTCGTTGTTGGTTCTTTAATATGACTGTCATGTATATAAAGAACCATTTAAAATCTTACAAATCACTTGATAAATAATTTTGTAAATCGCCCAAAGAGAGAGAGAGAGATTTGTACATAAGATGGAAAACGCTATTTTTTAGCCTTCTTCTTTTATTTATTATGGATTGTTGAGAGATTTAGGGTTTAATTACATAGAAAATTAGTGACTAATTCTTGGCCCATAAATAAAAATTATATAATTGCATAGCATATAATTTTAGAAGCATTCATCATTTAGTTCACTAGATGCATTTGCATTTTAATCGGACCGGTGGTGGTGAATGAACTTGAACCAGTCATGTGGACCAGCTCACGCTATAAGCAAGATTAGGTCAGCACAAGGATGAATCGTGGCTGAAATTTCAAGCCCAAAATTAGAGTTATTGAACTTTAATTAAGTTGGGTTTAGCCCATAAAGGTAAAAAGGCTTGGTGCTTAATTAGAATAACCCTTTAACGGGATTAAAGCCTGTCAGTAATTAAGCCCACAAAAGGAGAAAATTCGGCCACACTAGGGGACACGGGTTGGCCAAATTTTACAACGAGGGAGGGTGCCTAATTGAGCTTAATTTAATCAAATTTGAGCCAATGAGAGTTAATTAATGAAGGCCTCAAGTTAATTCAGCCCGTTATCTTATTAAGGCCTAAATTAAGCCCGTAAAAACTCTATAAATACATACATATACTTCATAGCCTAAAGGTTGGCAATTCACAACTCTTAGATCACATAAATAGAAAACACTAGAGAAAGATAGAGAGAGGGAGGAGGATTCTCAGCCAAACCTAGCTGAGACTCTCGAGGCTGATTCCTCCACCATCAGCGACCAAGCACAGCAGCCACCACATGGACGACCACCTGCTTCTAGCCGCAATCGAGCCCCCCGCAGATGCAGCTTTTGCTCCTTAGCGACTACAAAGCTTGCCGATCCTTGTGCCGCGATGCCGCGTCTGTTTGTTCTAACGATGGCCTACTGCTGTTTCCTCTGCCATGGTCAGTGTTATATATCAATAGAGAGTAGCTAGGTCTTGTTGACACCTAAATTTTACTAACCGTTTAGTTTAATTTGCATAGAAAATTAGGGATTAATTTTTAACCCCTAAACAAAAATATTTAAATTGCATAACATATAGCTTAGGTTCATTTTATTTTAATTGCATTTTGCATAGAATTGGCGATGGCAAACGTGCTTAATTTTCATCGAATCAAACTCGGTTCACTCGGGAATGCAAGGGCCGTGAATTTCACGTCGCACGGGCTTGGTCGTTTTAATTTGAGCTTAATTCAACCCAAGTTAATTCAACCCATTTAAATGTTAATTAAAGCCTAAGCCCAAGCCTAAGCCCATTAGGACATTAAGCCCATCTAATTTGACCTAGGGTTAGCACTATATATATTTCATTAGGTAAAAATTTTTGAGGGGGAGAACAGAATTTTCGGAGATCATAATTTCAGATCAGAAAAATTCAGAGAGAGACACGTGCGAGAGTGAGAGAGCGAGGACCGGCATGCTACCACCGCCACGCGCCGTGCCCCGCGCACCGTCGGCGTCGCGCCTCAGCCACCGAAGTCGCTGCCCGCGCGCCCCACCGCACGAACCGCCGTGCCTCACCGCGCGCTCCACCGCGCGGACCGCTGCTCCGCCTTTCTGTTTCACCGCCAACGCCACTCCACCACTAAGACGTTCAAGAGCTGCAGATCGTGACTTCTTCGTGGCTTCTCCCTGGGGTCATCGAAGCAGCCACAGCCTTGAAATCCTCCCATGCAACGTGCATGAAGGCTTCTTGGTTGAACCAGTCAACGGACACTTCAACAATTCACGCCCAAGTCCAAGTTTCTTCATAGGGGCAATATACATTAAGGGGAAGAAGACAAAAAAAAGGGGGGGCTGTTCTCTATCAAGATGCAATATTTGCATCTTATTTTATTCTTTTCCTCTTAATTCTTGCACCACCACCGAACTCCTCGTGCAGAAGACGCCAGAAGGAGAAGCTATGCAGGAAGATTTCTTTGTTGAACGCCGATCAAAGATTCTGTAGCTCCTGCCATTGACCAGGCGATTCCCCTATGCCCAGTGACCAATCAACGGCAACATCCAGCTGCATTCTAGCCCGTCACAAAGACATTCCAACGTGATTGAAGCCCCCGCGACGTCCTCACGCAAGCTTCCACCGAGACCACTCTCGGTTGAGAGCCGAACCAAGCCGTGGAGACCATCCTGTTGTCCGTAAGCAATACCGACGAGATGCCACCACCTTGCTTAGCCACGACATTGTCCTCTCGGTGTCGCCGTTGCGCGCGCCACGCCGTTGCCCCACCGGCTATCCCGCGCCGATCCCGTCGTGGTCGATTGTTCGATCCCGATCCGCAAAACCCGAGCTTAATCCCGTCCTCGATTCAAATTTGGGAGTTATCCAAATTAGGTAATGGTATTATCCGTTAAATTTTCAAATATTTAATTTCCTGTTTTGAATCGTTTAGAATATTGCAAGATTATCTGGTAGATATCTAGATATATTTGGGTAATGTTCGATATCCGCAATATCTTGAAATATTCAAAATTAGGAAAATTTCCTAATTTAGCAACGTATCTGGACGACTATCCGACCTTATCCCTAAGGTACGATACGCGGCAATACGAGAAATTATTATCCTATTCATAACTATTTGAATACTATAATGAATTTCATTAGCTTTCCAAATTCGAATGATCAATTATCCGTTAATATCTATAACCCAATAGATATGACCGATAATTTGATTTTTGTGCCTAATCCGAGTTTGAAACGAATTTGGCGGATCGCGTGGTTGATTTGAATCGATTGCTATCCTTATTTGTTTTAATTGCTTACTTTTTCAAATAAAAACAGAAAATTCAAAAAAATATTAGTTAGAGTTTGAATTAGAATTGTTGCATGTCTAGGATTTTTGAATATATCCCGAAGGATGAGATAAGTATTTAATTTAAATTAGGACTTAACGTGGCATGTTTCCTAATTTAAATTAGGTATTGTTTTGATCTTAACGGATTATTCACGCTATTTTATTATTCCGAATTTTCATAAAAAAAACCCCAAAAAAATGGTGAATTGTTTCATGTTTTACTAGGATAGATTGCATTTTAATTTAAGTAATTTATAATTTCGAATTTTTAATCAAAAATCCCAAAAAGAAATCATTCTAGAGTAGATTAAGTCATCATAAGTTGCATGTTAACTTAGGCAATTTTAAATTTCGAATTTTAAATAGAAAATCCCAAAAATAGAAGTCATTAGGTTGCATGTTAATTTAGGCATATTTTCATTCCGAATTTCATCAGAAAATACCAAAAATAACTATTGCATCCGTCATTAGAATTAAGTCACGTTGTTGCACGACATATAGTATGCATGCTAGGTCGCATTAATTCGCATGTCATATTTTTGCACGTCATTGCATATAGGTTAGATTTTATTTAAATAAAGTGAAAATCCAAAAAGAGAAATTGAGTGATTGTTTGTTAACTAGAAATCATATTAGGGTGTTTGATGTGATTTTTCTAGCTAACAATGCAGATGCTTGCGTTGGTTCTAGGTAAGTTTTCCTCCCAAGCTTGCAATTTATTTAATACTTTGATTTCTGGGTGTTAAATTGGTGGTTTGCGCACCCGCATGAGCACCTCACATGTTAGTAAATAAGCTAAAATGGATCCAAACTGCCTGTCAAAATATTTTTGAAAAGAAAATGTACCGAAAGGGCGTTAGACTAGATCTAGCGTAATCAAGTCCCCGGGCTTAGAATCTCTGGTTCGTAGGAATAAAATATATCTCCCTATGTTTTATTTAGGTTTCTAATCAGCCTACCGTAAAGTAATTAGTGGCGACTCCAAGCATGAAAACATTTGCATGTTAAGAACTTAAACCCTAAGTTGCGAATTGGTAGGGTTTGGGAGGGCCCGAGTTAAGTTCAATCTTAATAATCCATTAGCCCGGAAAAATGAACAAAATTTTTTAGGGTCGCGACAGGTCTTTCAACCGCAAGGTGCGACTGAGACTATTTAAGGTAAATGATCTAGTCATGCGCAAGGTATTGTCAATCGTTCCCGATCCCTTAGGCAAGTTCACTCCAAATTATAGTGGACCGTACATTGTGAAGAGGAGGCACCCTAGTTCTGGCTAAAATGGATGGTCGAGAATTCTCTTATCCGGTCAAATCCGATGCTGTGAAGAAGTATTGCCCTCGATAGAATCTAACACTTTTGGCATGAATTATTAAGTGTTTACTTTCTATATTTTCAATTCCAGACATTTCCCTTATAATAAATTCTTTAAATGAATTGCAATTTTTTTGGGCAAAAAATGAATTGCAAGTTAAAATGCGCATAGTCATTGCAAGTTCTGCATGATTGTTTTGTTTGTTTTAATTATCGATTTCGAATGGGGAAATTTAATTAGATAATTCGATGAATCGTGTGGAATAAATGATTGTTCAAAATGAGGTGCGTCAAGATGATGAAAGGCAAACCATATCTTATGCACAGTCCTAAGATTATCTTTAGTGAGTTGAGTGGAAAATTCTATATCCACAAGTAAAGGGTTATCTAGCTAAATATACGACAACCGAAATGATGAGAGACATTTCGTTCAACTATCATTAGCACGAGTGCGATATGTCCCACACAAGTGCATATATTTACCTACCAATGCCACATCAAAGATGTCGTCCCCCTGGATCTCTGACTTGAATCGACAATCAGGTGCGGTGTTGACACCTAAATTTTGGCACGACATCTAGTGTAATTTGCATAGAAAATTAGGGATTAATTTTTAACCCCTAAACAAAAATATTTAAATTGCATAACATATAGTTTAGGTTCATTTTAGATTTAATTGCATTATTGCATCGGACCGGCGATGGCGAACGAGCTTAAATTTTATCAGACGAGACTCGGCTAGCTCGGAATTTAAGGGCTGGGAATTTCAATGTCAAACGGGCTCGATCGATTTAATTTGGGCTCAATTTGATATGTTGGGTTTAATTAGTTAAAACCTAAGTTAATTCAGCCCATCGTGTTAATTAATTGAAACCCAAAATTAAATCAGCCCATTTAAGTTTAATTAAACCTAAGCCCACTAGGATTAGAAAACCCATCTAACTTGACCTAGATTAGTGATATATATACATATTATTAGGTCAGAATTAGGGGAGACGACACAATTTCAGATCGGAGAATTTTTTAGAGAAACACGCGAGAGAAACACGCGAGAGAGAGAGAGAGAGGAGCACGCCGAGCTTCATCGCGCCTCCGCCGACGTCCTCACCCACGCTGGAACAGCTGCCTCCTCCTCAACCCCTGCTTCAGCCACGAGGCCACTGCTGAGTTTCACCTCACGCCATCCCCTGTTCAAAGTGAAGTCCAGCGAGTTTTCCTCCCTTTGCAGGTTGGCAAGTCCCTGGTGTATACCCTTGCAATTCGGACAGCAGTTTGACTCTGGGCGTGACCAGCAAGCTCGCAGTCAAGTCTTCCACACCGCTGCTGCTTGCACCTGATCATCTTCGCTGGCTTTGTGCCCATGTCCGCTTCACTGCTACCAGTTCCTCAAGTCCCTCGTTGCATTACTGCTGTTCACTGATCAGTTGCTGTCGTTCACTGCATTGTGCTGCTGATTCCCCCTGACCGTGACGTCCTCGCCATTGGACGATTCATCCAAGACGTTTTCCCCAGTCAACCGGGCTGCCGCTTCTTCAGTCCAACACTTTCTTCAGCCTTGAAGATCTCGTTATCAACGCCCCCAGCAGCTTTGAAGAGGACCGTCGCTACTGCTGCTGCTTCTGCATGTCCACGCCTGTGATGTTCCCCATCTGATTCACGTTGCTGACGTCTTCCTCAGTCAACAAAAGAGCTACCCCTCCGGTCAGCCAAGAGGCCTTGAAGCGAGGCAGCCTAGGACGTTGACGAGGGCCTGCTGTTTTCGTTATTTTGGAACGGAGAAGCCGCTGCTTCTGTTGCGGCTTCCTCAGTCCACGTCTTAAGCGAAGCCCACTGAAGATTCCTCTCTGATCAGTCACCGTCCGCAGCAGCTGTTGATGCCCGGAGCAGCCACGCCTTAGCCGGAGCCGTCCCTGCCCGTCCGCTGCTCCCACCGGAACAGAACCACCACCGTACAGCCAAGTGCCGCACCCCCTCACCGCCGTGAGCCCCGCCGGTGCCGTGCCTCGCCGCCTCGTCGCCGGTCGTTGTAATCCCGATCCCGATTCCAAACGTTTCGAATTCGGGAAATATTTCAAATTAGGTAAGTGAATATTATCCAGTAAATTTTCCGAATATGTAATTTCCTAGTTTGAATTGTTTGGAATATTGCATGATTATCGTGTGGATGTTTAGATATCTTAAGATAATATTTGATATATCCGCGATATTTGAAATATTCAAATTAGGAAAACTTTCCTAATTTAGCAACATATCTGGACGACTATCTGACTTTAACCCTAAAGTCCGATACGCGGCGGTACGGAAAATCACTATCCTATTTATAACCACTTGAATACGATAATGATTTTGATTCGCTTTCCAAATTCGAATGATCAATTATCCGTTAATATCTATAACCCTTTAGATATGACCGATAATTTGATTTTTGTGCCTAATCCGAGTTTGAAACGAATTTGGCAGATCGCGTGGTTGATTTGAATTGGTTGTTATCTTTGTTTAGATTGTTTTCTTTCTGTTTTCAAATAAAACAGAAAATTCAAAAATATCATTTAGATTTAAATTAGAATTTTGCATGTCTAGGATTTTTTTGAATATATCCCGAAGGATAAGATAAATATCTAATTTAAATTAGGACTTAACGTGGCATGTTTCCTAATTTAAATTAGGTATTGTTTGAATCCTAACGGATTATTCACGTTATTTTATTATTCCGAATTTTCATAAAAAACCCAAAAAAATGGTGAATTGTTTCATGTTTTATTAGGATAGATTGCATCTTAATTTAAGTAATTTACTATTCCGAATTTTAATCAAAAAATCCCAAAAAGAAATCATTCTAGGGTAGATTAAGTCATCATAGTTTGCATGTTAATTTAGGTATTTTTGAATTTCGAATTTTAAACAGAAAATACCAAAAATAGAAGTCATTAGGTTGCATGTTATTTTAGGCATTTTCATTAATTCCGAATTTCATTTAATTCCGAATTTCCTTAAAGAAAAATACCAAAAATAATTCATTCGTCCGTCATTAGAATTAGGTCACGTTGTCGCATGACATATAGTATGCATGTTAGGTTGCATTATTTCGCATGTCATATTTGCACGTCATTGCATATAGGTTAGATTTCATTTAAATAAAGTGAAAATCCAAAAAAAGAAATTGAATGAGTTGCTTTGTTAACTAGAAATCATATTAGGATTGTCTGTATGATTTTTCGCTAACAATGCAGATGCTTGCTGGATTCGAGGTAAGTTGTTCTCCTAAGCTTGCAATTTATTTAATGCTTTGATTATTGGGTGTTAAATTAGTGGTTTGCGTACCCGCATGAACACCTAACATGTTAGAAATTAAGTTAAAATGGATCCGAACTGCCTGCAAAAATATTTTTGAAATGAAAAGGTACCGAAAGGGCGTTAGACTAGATCTCGCGTAATCAAGTCCCCGGGCTTAGAATCTCTAGTTCGTAGGAATAAAACATATCTCCCTATGTTTTATTTAGATTTCTAATCAGCCTACCATAAAATGATTAGTGGCGACTCCAGGCATGAAAACATTTGCATGTTAAGAACTTAAACCCTAAGTTGCGAATTGGTAGGGCTTGGGAGGGCCCGAGTTAAGATTAGTCTTAATAATCCATTAGCTCGAAAAATTGATAAGATTTTTTAGGGTCGCGACAGCTTGGCGACTCCGCTGGGGAACTTGAGTTAAAACTCTTAGTGGACTTAGGCCAATTTTGCTTTTCAAAAAAATATTTTTGTTTGGCAGCGTGGATCCCAGGTACGCCCCTAACATTTTAAGGTGTTAAATGTTCTTGCAGTATGGGAGGTATAAGGGGAGGAGTGGTTGTTAACCCTTGTTTTGCAAGGAGGTGGTTGAATGTATGGTTTAATTTATGCACGAAGCGCTATTTGATATAACCTGTTGTGCATGCCTTACATTTTCACTACACTGCACACACTACCCGCTGCCGGACCTGGGTGGCATAGGTTTAGGATGGTACTGAGACAGTGGACACCCCGACCAAAATCATTTGGTATGGGTCACCCTCCTTGGTCCCGAATTTTCTTTCATGGTGTCATTGAGTACCCACCACGGTTGTATCCCACTCAACCCGGGTCGGCTCTTTGACCAAGCCGGAGTCAGGGGAATCCTAGCCTAACCACCACCATGACTGGTTTAGCTCGGTAATCCTCTCGTCTCCATTTTGCAAGCCAGAGTCTAGGTAGAAATCGAACCTCACATTTCATGCGCATGTCTATGTGATTGCCATTTTCTACCTGGTAAAGTAAGTTTTCTTTGACCCTTATCTCGCAATTTATTTACCTTTCGTTCTTTTCTTTGGTCGGTCCATGACACTAGGTCGGTCGTGAGTCTTGGTCTATACACTATGGGAGGTACAGACATCCGGATTCTCGATGCTCCTAAGGACGAGCTCCGTGCCTGGTGGAGTCTACTCAGTCCGATCAACCGCAAGCTAGTTGAGGGCCACATCGGGAGGCTACTCCCCCTACTGGAGGTCAAAGTCCGTACCGGCCTCGTTCGAGCATTAGCCCATTTCTGGTGTCCCGAGACATCCACCTTTATATTCGGTAAGCATGAGCTCACCCCGACTTTGGAAGAATATAGCGTGCTCATTGGAAAACCTTTAGGTTCGGAGTTAGTTTCACCACCTTTGGGAATCGATTCCATTCTAATGTTGGCTGAATTTTTGAATGTCGAAAAACATGACTTAGAAAAAGTTTTGAAAGCAAACCGTGGGTCTTGTCCTTTTTCATTCCTAAGTCAATATTTTGAAACAGCCACACTTTTTCAAAAGGGCAGAATATTTTTGCTAGTATTTTTCGGGTTTGTCATTTTTCCTCATTGCAAGAACGCATGTAACCCGTCAATTGCATGGTTGGTCCAACAAGTTTGTCTTCAAAAGAATTTTGTCAACATCATTTTAGCTGAAACTTTCATCTCTCTCACTAAATTCAAGCAAAATGTTGACAAAACATTTCATGCATCCTTTGAACTATTGCAAATCTGGTTTTTGTCTCATATAAAAGGATGTGGCGATTTGCTTAAAATTTCCGAACTCAGTGATTCTAGTCATCCCATTTTAAGCTACAAAGAAAAACAAGAAAATGCACCGGATTACCATTTTTCCGAGTGGATCATTTTTATGAAAAATGCTAGACCCCAAGGCTTCCAATGGCATGCTAGTTGGTTCAATGTCGAGGAAGCTCGGCTTACGTGTAATGGTGTCGGACCGGTGCCACTTTTGGGCTTCACTGGAGTATCCCGACAGTACCAGATTCTTCAGGGGCTCCCTCCGGCTTTACAACCCGAGCTCCTCCGTGCCAATTTCTCCGATCAGAGTGAAGATCATGAAGGGACCATAGCTCAACTCCAGAAAATGTGGAAGAAGTGTTGTGTGTTAAAGATAGCCCGACCCGAAGGAGAACTAAAGGGAGAGCAGAAGTCCTACTTCGCGACGACCGAGTACATCAGACGACACAAGATTCCTCAGGAGATACGCCCGACGATACCCAAGGTGCCTCTTAAGTCCGCCAATCACTCAGAAAACAACCGCCTCAAAAGGAAGGTTGAAGAAGCTGAAGAGAAGGCAGCCAAGATAGCTCGGGCTTATGAGCAGTTGAAGAAGGATGTCGCTTCGCATATGTCTATAGATCAAGCTAAATAAAAGAGAGTCAAAGCTTGAAGTTATTTTTCTTCATTCCCATTTTCAGCTCTAAATTTGCTTAGGAACTGGGTCATTTGTCTTTAATTCAGTCATCAGTCGGTGTAAAACTTTTTCATCATTTCAATAAAGAGGTCTCTTCGATTCAAAGCGGTTAGACCAATGTCATGGATCGGCGTGTGATTTTTGCTCAACACTTATGAATGCTTTATTTTTCAAATTAGGTAACTACGGACCGATCACGATCACCTATTCGCACACGGTCAAAAACTAGAATGGCCGATCAAACTGAGTTGCAGGAACGTGTTGACGGTATGGCAGACCAGATCAAGCAACTCGTCGTCGCCATGCAACAAATGACCGCTGAGATCAAGGCTCTTCGGTCGATCCCTGTTCCAGCACCCCCTGAAGTATCAGTCCCGAAGCATACAAGTGCAAAGAATGTCGATGTCAAGAAAGATGATGATATGCCTGAACTGGAAGATGACCCTGTCCAGATTGTCGTCAACAAACCTAAGCCTGATGAACGGGTCAACAAGCTCGAGGAGAGAGTTAAGCAGTTAGAGGGTTCGCAGGATTCGCCCTCGATCGATCTGTCCATGTACTCACAAATCAAAATCCCGAAGAAGTTCAAGATGCCGGACTTCGACAAATACAATGGCAACACGTGCCCAAAAGCCCACCTGCAGTTGTACCACGTACAGATGACCTCGTACGTTAACAACGAACTTCTGATGATCCATGCATTCCAAGCGAGCCTGACCGGCCCTGCTCTGCACTGGTACCTCATGAAAAAGATCAATAGCCTCAAAAGCTGGAAGGAGGCCAGTGAGGCGTTCCTCAAACAATATCGGTTCATAACGGACATCACTCCTACCCGTGATGATCTCGAGCGTGCTCAAATGAAAAAGACCGAGTCTTTCAAAGACTATGCCATCAGGTGGAGGAATTTGGCCGTTCAGGTTGTCCCAGAACCTATTGACAGTGAATTGAAGAGGATATTCGTCAAAACTCTTCCGTTCGAGTACCGTAATCGAATGGTCACCATTCCAGCTGACAACTTCAACCAGCTCATCCCTATAGGCGAGCAAATCGAGATAGGATTGAAGGATGGATGGTTTGTCGAGCCGTCTTCGTCAACCAAGAGATTCAGTGCAAGAAAGGAGAAAGAACCGGCTGCAGAAGTGAATGTGGCTTATAACCAACCGAGCCGGCGAAATACTAATCCTCCCCCGGTAATTCAGGTGGCCGAAGCTCAGCAGCAAAACACGGGTCTTCAGCCTTTTCAAAGGAGGAACAATAGGAGGCAATTCACCCCCCTCCCCGGATCGTTATCTCAAGTATTGGCAGTGCTCCGGAAGAAAGGCTTACTCACCACCGAGCCAAAGCGGCCCAATCCTGAGCAGTTCCGTAACTTCGACCCGTCGAAAAAATGCAATTATCATATGGGTAAGCTCGGACACTCGACCGATGATTGCTTAGCCCTCAAGCATCGAATCCAGAACCTCCTGGACACAAAGGCTTTCTCATTCTAGCCCGCCAAGCCGAATGTTTAGAGTAACCCGCTCCCTGACCACATGGGCAATGTGAATGCCATATTCTGCTTCGATGCTGGTCGAATAAAAAACGTCAAGGTGTACACCGCTCAGGTCTACGGTGAATTGGTGAAAGCCGGGTATTACCCGAGTAATAAGATCCTTCCCCTGGCTATCATGAGGGAAAGAATCTCAAGAATGATGGAAGCTAAGATGATTGTTTATGCTGACCACACTGGCATCGTATCTACCATCTCTGAGGTCGTCATTAACTGGGACGAGGAGTTCGCCACATTAAATGCCGGGAAGGATAAGCTCAATCCTTTGCCCGAGGACATGCCTCCCCTCGAAGATGCGACCAATGATGAAGAGATTGTAGAGAGCATGCTTAAGGAGGTGATTGACACCTTGGGGCAACCGAGTGGCAAGTTCGACTACTATGTGAAGTACTCGGCGCCCCCAAGCTTTTATTCGGATCCCCGCGACGTCGTCCCTGACGGATAGGGAGGTATGGACGATCCAACGCCTCTAAAGATAGAAGACCCCGACGATGCGATAGAGGGAATCACTATCCTGTTCGACGACGTCTTCATTGGAGCTGTCGAGAAAGGACCGTTAGAGGGAATGGGCGCAGGCCCACAAGAGTAAAATCTTTACTTTTCCGCACACTCCCCTGCGTGGGAATCTTTATCGCTTTTTAGGATTTGCCCCGTTTCGGGTGCTGTTTTCATTTCCATTTCTAGGTTTTGATTGTTGCAATTTCCATTCAATAAATGTAATTCATTTTGAAATTATCAATGAAATTACAAGTTGTATTCTCATTTTTTAGGGCATGTCGAGGTATATCAAACCAGCCCGGTGATGATATCCAACCGATAAAGCAAAATATAGTCCAAGGAGAACTCTGAGGCCTGGGCTTCTTCATGTTTCCTCATGATAAAACTTTTTCGAAATGAATTTCAGAAAATCAAAAACACAGAAAAAATTACAAAAACAAAAAATTACAAAAAAAAATGTAATGATTACCCCTGTTTGTCCTTCTGAATCCACTGCTTTATGTTTCAAGAGCAATCTTGTGACACGTGAGGGTATGAGAACGGTCCAATCCGATGAATTATACTCCGCCGAACTTGATCCCGATGATGCCGGAGAACTCGATGATTCCTCGGATATTCAACGCGACCTAGAGCATCATGAAAGACCTAAAGTTCTTACGGTAGATCAAACTATCGCCGTCAACTTGAGTGATTCCGGAGAACCCAAGGAGGTGAAGATAGGGGCAACCCTTCCCGAAGGTGAAGCCAAACGCCTGGTCCAATTGCTGAAGGATTACCAGGATATCTTTGCCTGGTCGTACGCCGATATGCCAGGATTAGACCCTTCTATTGTGGAGCATGGCTTGCCTACTAATCCCGGCATGCCACCCAAGAAACAAAGGCTGCGAAGAACCAAATCTGAACTTTCGAAGAAAATAGAAGAGGAGGTCATGAAGCTCTTGAAAGTGGGATTCATCGAGGTCACCCAATACCCTACTTGGGTGGCCAACATTGTGCCAGTCATGAAGAAGGATGGCCGAGTTCGGGTTTGCATCGACTATCGCAACCTGAACAAGGCTAGCCCTAAGGACGACTTCCCATTACCGTACATAGACGTTCTGGTAGACAGTACTGCCGGGTTTGAACTATTCTCTTTCATGGATGGTTTCTCGGGCTATAATCAGATAAGAATGAAGGATGCCGATAAGGAGAAGACAGCGTTCATCACCCCATGGGGGACATTTCACTATAAGGTCATGCCCTTCGGGCTTAAGAATGCTGGGGCCACATATCAACGGGCAATGGTGACTCTTTTCCATGATATGATGTATAAGGAGATTGAGATCTATGTCAATGACATGATTGCCAAGTCTCGACCCGGAGAGAGTCATGTAGATACCCTGAAGAAGTTGTTCGACCGACTCCGTGAGTTTAAGCTCCGTCTCAACCTAGCCAAGTGCATATTCGGGGCAACGTCAGGCAAACTACTTGTAGTAAGCAGTAAGGGCATTGAAATCGATCCTTCCAAAGTGAAGGCTATATGTGAGCTACAACCCCCATCGACCGTGAAAGAAGTACGCAGCCTCCTGGGCAAATTGAACTACATAGCCCGTTTCATTTCTCAACTCTTCGAAACTGCTAAGCCATTCTTCAAATTGCTAAAGAAGAATGCTCAAGTGGAGTGGGACCATAATTGCCAGGAAGCGTTTAATGAGCTGAAGCAGTATATGATAAAACCACCAGTGCTGGTCCCGCCGATACAGGGGCAGCCTCTGATCCTCTATCTCACGATTCATAGCGAGTCCCTAGGAGCAATGTTAGCCCAGAAAAGTCCTGAAGACGGGAAGGAGCGAGCCATTTACTATTTGAGTAAGAAACTTACTGTTTCGGAGTTGATCTATCCTGAAGCCGAGAAGACTTGTGCCGCACTAGTATAGGTGTTCCATAGGCTGAGACAGTATACATTGCATCATTAGACATTGCTGGTGACTGAGAGTGATCCTATCAAGTATTTACTTGATCAACCGGCATTGGTAGGGAAGTTAGCCAAATGTCAGATTTTGATCTCAGAGTTTGATGTCCAGATGATGCCACAGAAGTCGGTTAAAGGTCGAGTAATTGCTGATGTGTTGGCTGAGAATCCTGGGATCTTGAATGATGATAGTTATTCCCCAGAAGATCGCATTCTGGTTATAAAGGAAGACACATGGACCATGTTCTTCGATGGAGCCATGAACTTGGCTGGTTCCGGCACTGGGGCAGTCTTAATATCTCCAGATGGGCAACATTATCCAGTAGCAGCAAAGTTGGTGTTCCCGTGTACCAATAACATAGCCGAGTACGAAGCTTGTATCCTCGGGCTTCAGGCCGCAGTAGAAATGAGGATATCCAAGTTGAAGGTATTTGGTGATTCTGCTTTGATTATTTTCCAAACTGTAGGAGAATGGAAGACGAGAGACACCAAGCTAGTGCCGTATCATGAATATCTTGAAGAAATCATAAAAGAATTCGAAGACATTTCCTTCGGATACTTGTCGAGATCCCACAATCAGTTCGCTAATGCGCTAGCTACGCTGTCATCCATGCTGCAAGTGACCGGTGGAGTAGAGGTAGAACCTTTGAAGATCGAAGTCTTAACAAAACCGGCTTACTGTATGGTTGTGAACGGAGAACCAGATGAAAAGCCATGGTATTACGATATCATGAACTACATCCAGAAGCAAGAATTTCCTGAAGGAAGCACTCCAGCTGACAGGAAATATATAATGAAAATGGCCTCGAAATTCTTTGTCAGTGGTGAAAAGCTGTATAAAAGATCTTATGACTCAATTCTGCTGAGGTGTGTAGATGCAGCTGAAGCCACCAAAATCATGCAAGAAGTACATAAGGGGGTATGTGGTCCACACATGAATGGCCACATGTTGGCTAAGAAGATCATGAGGTTGGGCTACTATTGGCTCAGTCTTGAAAGTGACTGCATCCAACATGTTCGAAGGTGCCATAGCTGTCAAGTTCACGGAGATAAGATAAGTGTTCCCCCCTCGGAGTTACATCAGTTGTCCGAGCCGTGGCCATTTTCAATGTGGGGCATCGATGTGATTGGCCCAATCAATCCCAAGGCATCGAATGGACACCGATTTATCCTGGTTGCGATTGACTATTTCTCCAAGTGGATCGAAGCCGCGTCGTATGCCAATGTTACTGCGAAGAATGTTGTAAGGTTCATCAGGCGGGACATAATCGCTCGCTATGGTGTCCCCGAAGCTATTATCACCGAAAATGGGACGAATCTGAACAACAAGTTCATGGACCAGTTGTTCAATGAGTTCAAGATCAAGCATCTGAATTCGTCTCCCTATCGTCCACAGATGAATGGAGCAGTTGAATCCGCTAACAAGAACATCAAGAAAATCTTGGCTAAGACGACTGAAAACTATCGTGATTGGCACGAAAGATTGCCGTTTGCATTGACGGCGTATCGGACTTCTATCCGAACCTCTGTCGGTGCAACCCCTTTTTCGTTAGTATATGGCATGGAAGCAGTCTTGCCTGTCGAAGTGGAGATCCCTTCCCTGCGTGTTTTATCCCAAGTGGAGTTGTCTAAAGTGGAATGGATGCGACAGAGACACGAGCAGCTGAACCTGATTGATGAAAAGCGGCTGAGAGCCATTTGTCACGGTCAAACTTATCAGTAGAGGATTGTTGACACCTAAATTTTACCCAACATTTAGTTTAATTTGTATAGAAAATTAGGGATTAAATTGTTAACCCCTAAACAAAAATATTTAAATTGCATAGCATATAGTTTAGGTTTATTTTATTTTAATTGCATTTTGCATAGAATTGGCGATGGCAAACGTGCTTAATTTTCATCGAATCAAACTCGTTTCACTCGGGAATGCAAGAGCCGGGAATTTTACGTCGCACGGGCTTGGTTGTTTTTAATTTGGGCTTGATTTAGTTTGTTGAATTTAATTAATTCAGCCCATTTAATTTGATTAGAGCCTAAGCCCAAGTCTAAGCCCATTAGGATTAGAGCCCATCCTAATTGACCTAGGATTAGCACTATATAAACATAACTAGGTCAGAAATTAGGGGGACACGTCATAATTTTCAGATCAGAAAGTTCAGAGAGAACAAGTGAGAGAGAGAAGAGGCCGGCGATCACCCTCCACGTGCACCACCGCCCTTGCCTCGCCGGACCGCCGTGCTTCGCGTGCTGCCACCCTCCGGCGTCTTCCCCGCCGTGTCGCCGCCCGCGGCGCCGTGCAGCCTCGCCGCTCGCCGTCCTCGCCTGAACAGCTTCTGTTCGTGCTCGGTGAAACCACCACAGCCCGTGCCGGAGCCCGCTGAGCGCCTGCAGCCACCGTCCTTGCCGCAAGTCACCGCCACGGAGAAGCCCCTGCACTAGTCCACGTTGAAGACCTGCTGATTCTGTTCTTCTTCGTCCACTTCCTCCCAGAATCGCTCACTCCACAGAGCTTATTTGTGAAAACTCAAAACACGAAAGTTATAGATCTACGAGTCCTCGATCTGTGGCTTTTGGAATCAGGTCAATCCGACGTGTATTGAGGAAGTTACGCCCATTTTTCCGGAATCGTGCAGTCCTGAAATTTTCTGCTCGCGTCCCTCACCGACCGGAGAGCCGTCCACCGCCGGAGCTCCCCTCACCGACGCCGTTCACCGCCAGACGCAGCTGCTGTCCCGACGGTGCCGTGAGTCCACCGGTGTAGCCGTTGCCCATACCGTCGTCGCTCGTCGCAATCCGATCCGCAGTCGATCTCGATCCCGAACCGAATTCGAAATTTGGAAGTTATCCAAATTAGGTAAGATTATCCGGTAAATTTTTCATAATATTTCAATTTCCTAATTTGAGTACTTTGAATATTGCATGAATATCACGTTGGTAATTAGATATCTTTAGGATAATGTTTGATGTCCGCGATATTTAAAAATATTCAAATTAGGAAAATTTCCTAATTTAGCAACGTATTTGGACGTCTATCCGACCTTATCCCTAAGGTACGATACGAGGCAATACGGAAAATTATCATCCTATCTATAATCACTTAGATACGATGATAAATTTCATTAGCTTTCCAAATTCGAATGATCAATTATCCGTTAATATCTATAACCCTATAGATATGACCGATAATTTGATTTTTGTGCCTAATCCGAGTTTAAAACGAATTTGGCGGATCGCGTGGTTGATTTGAATTGTTTGCTATCCTTATTTGTTTAAATTTCTTTCCTTTTCAAATAAAAAGAAAACCAAAAAAAATTCTGTTTTGTTACTTAAATCAGAGTTTTGCATGTCTAGGATTTTTGAATATATCCCGAAGGATGAGATAAATATTTAATTTAAATTAGGACTTAACGTGGCATGTTTCCTAATTTAAATTAAGTATTATTTCAAGTCCTAACGGATTATTCATGTTATTTTATTATTCCGAATTTTCATAAAAACCCAAAAAAAAATAGTGAATTGTTTCATGTTTTACTAGGATAGATTGCATTTTAATTTAAGTAATTTATAATTTCGAATTTTAATCAAAAATCCCAAAAATAAGTCATTCTAGGGTAGATTAAGTCATCATAGATTGCATGTTATTTTAGGTATTTTTGAATTTCGAATTTTAAACAGAAAATACCAAAAATAGAAGTCATTAGGTTGCATGTTATTTTAGACATTTTCGTTAATTCCGAATTTCATTTTAATTTTGAATTTCCTTAAAGAAAAATACCAAAAATACATCATCGCACGTCATTAGAATTAGGTCACGTTGTCGCATGACATATAGTTTGCATGTCTAGATTGCATTAATTCGCATGTCATTGTCGCACGTCATTGCACATAGTTTAAGTTTCATTTAAATAAAGTGAAAATTCAAAAAAAAGAAAAATTGAGTGATTGTTTGTTAACTAGAAATCATATTAGGATTGATTGATGTGATTTTCTAGCTAACAACGTAGATGCTTGCTGGATTCGAGGTAAGTTGTTCTCCTAAGCTTGCAATTTATTTAATGCTTTGATTATTGAGCGTTAAATTGGTGGTTTGCGCACCCGCATGAACACCTCACATGTTAGTAATTAAGCTAAAATGGATCCAAACTGCCTGCCAAAACATTTTTGAAATGAAAAGGTACCGAAAGGGCGTTAGACTAGATCTAGCGTAATCAAGTCCCCGGGTTTAGTATCTCTGGTTCGTAGGAATAAAACATATCTCCCTATGTTTTATTTAGGTTTCTAATCGACCTACCGTAAATTGATTAGTGGCGACTCCAAGCATGAAAACATTTGCATGTTAAGATCTTAAACCCTAAGTTGCGAATTGGTAAAGCTTGGGAGGGCCCAAGTTAAGTTCAATCTTAATAATCCATTAGCCCGAGAAAATTGAACAAATTTTTTAGGGTCGCGACAAGGATAGCTAGATCTTTCAACCAAAAGGTGCGTCCGAGACACTTCGAGGTAAATGATCTAGTCCTAAGGAAGGTGCTGCCAATCTTTCCTGTTCCCGGAGGTAAATTTGCTCCAAACTATATAGGTCCATATGTAGTCAAGAAGGTACTTCCTAGAGGTGCCTTGATTCTCGCAGAGATGGATGGTCGTGAGTTTTTCAATCCTGTCAATTCTGATGCTGTAAAGATGTATTATCCATGATAAAACTTGTCATTTTGCAGCAAAAGTTTTTCAGTGTTTGGTTTTGTGCTTTGAATGACAAACATTTCATTAATGAATAAATGATTTCAATCAATTTTGAGATGAAATGTGTGCATTGGCTCTAATTTCTGCATGATTATTTTGTTAGTCAGTATTGTCGACTTCAAAGGGAGAAATCTATTTAGACAATCTGATAACTCATGCTAAATGATTTGAACGTGTTGAATGAGGTACATCGGGACGATGAAAGGCAAGCCCTATCCTACACATTGTCCCATGCACTAATCCCCAGTGGGTTGAATAGAAAAATGAAAAATCCCCAATGAGTTGAGTGGAAAAATTCCATGTCTCCAAGGTAAAGAGTTATCTCGCAAAAGGTACGATGATCGAAATGACAAGAGGCATTTCATTTCTCTATCCCAAACAATACAGGTTATCCATTGTTTCACATCTTTGAGCCTAAACAGTTGGAGAAATTCATTCAAATTACCCCTGTCAAGAACCACCCCACATCGGGGCAAACTGGAGGTAAATCAGTATCATAAGGTGAAAAATGTGTAGAAATTTTCTTGCTCTCACTTGCATCAATCTTCGAGTGTTGCTTTTTCAGATGAATTCACGCGAAGTTCAAGTGCTTTAGGATGACGAAGAGCATTTCTTTCTCTATCCTAAATACATTTTATCCTTTGCTAAGCCCAATTGAGCCTGCAAATTCGTTTCATATAAACCCAGTTGGTGATCATCCCCCACACTGGGGCAAGGCAAAAGTCATCATTGTTCAAGCAGAGTATCAGGAGTGTCAACTGAAGACAAGAGGCTTTTGAGTTCAAACAGCAAGTCATTCAGTCAGATTAGCTAGTCAGTGTTTACCTTGTAAACAGCATGTGTCAAAAAAAAAGAAGAAGAAGAAAAGAAAAAAGAAAAAAAAAGGGGGAAAAAGGGCAAGAAAAAGTAGCATGCCTGGTAAAAAGTAAGGTCAATGCCCAATGAAAATGTCGGGATATGACATATCAGAATCCCCAGTCGAGAAAGTCTCAAAGGAATCAAGTGGTAAATTCTCGAAGCCAATGGAGCATTTACTGAGAAGAAAATCTCTGGTGAAGAAAAGGACAGGTGACAATGCCGAGATGATCACCAACTCATTTACCCCAATCATATACATTTTGAGCCAAATGATCCATTCATTTCTCAACCCATGAGCCTAGCCTACGTTACGTCCCTTGCAAAGTCTCTTCAGATTAGGGCACTTGAACTAACGTAGAATTTCAGATGTTTACAAGCTTAGCTCGAAAAAGTGCGAGCAAGTCCATTTCTATCTCATTTTGCAGGGTTTTTGACTTGTAAACCCGGAGATGGCCGCAGAGTATTTTCTTTCAATAGCCTTGACTCGAAGAGTCCCCTTTGCTAATACATTGACCAAACCCATGTTATAGTCCTGATAAAGACCTCTTGGATTGGTAAGGTCATACCGCTTGCGAGAATACTCAGACCCTTGTCAACATGATGATGGTGAGATGGAGAGATTATCATAAATCAGCCTTTTTCAATGAGAATGAGTGAAAGTCCTTTCGGATCGGAAGTCCCTCATTCGACATTTTCAAGATATCTGTTTGTAAATCTGGATTGTCTTGTCATGAATTTTTCCCCAGCGAAGTTTGTAATCCCGATTTGACAAAACCATCGTGCATGAAAATCAGTTGAATTCATAGTACATGTGTACATGTGTTCTTGATAGTGCGAATACATATTACATGTTGCTTAAAAAACTGTGTCTAGCAGGAGACACACTCTCGAGAGTCGGAGATATCACCAGGTAAGTATATCTCTATATCCCCAACCTGTTCGAGCAATCGTCAGGTCTCATATTTGATCATTTCATTGCGATCTCTAGATGCCTTTGATGATGTGCAGGTGTCTATTGATCAAGCCTTTTCAGGTACCTCTGATGATATCTAGGTACTTTGTCAAGGAACCCTCGAACATTTGGGCTAGTCCCACTGTTCACCAAAATCAGATTGTTGCAATCTCCAGAAGATTCCCCCGTGACGCACCTATGGCGATGTATAGGTGAAGCGGCCAAATCTTTACTAGTGTCTATGGCGATGTATAGATGTCTAGTAAAGGTCGGAATTCTTCTTTAATCTCAGGTGTTCCCCCGCGATATGCCTATGGCGATGTATAGGTACAGCGGCCAAATCTTTATAAGTACCTATGGCGATGTATAGGTATCTTATAAAGGTCGGAATACTCTATCCCGAATATTCCCCCGCGACTCACCTATGGCGATGTATAGGTGGAGCGGCCAAATCTTTATGAATACCTATGGCGATGTATAGGTATTTCATAAAGGTCGGAATATTCTCTCAACCTCAGGTTTTCCCCCGCAATTCACTTATGGCGATGTATAAGTGAGGCGGCCAAATCCTTATGAGTACTTATGACGATGTATAGGTATCTCATAAGGGTCGGAATATCCTCTTTAGTTCCCCCGTGATGCACCTATGGCGATGTATAGGCGCAGCGGCCAAATCTGTACAAATACCTATGGAGATGTATAGGTGGTTTGTAAAGGTCGGAACGTTTTTGCATTGTTTTATCTCACGAATCCAGGTGATGATTGGATACGTTGAGCTTTTTTCGTGTTCGTGTGTTTTGACTTAACTGCAGATCACCGACATTCATCAACAGTTTATCAGGCAATACCTATGGGACTGAGCCCAGACATTTGCCAAACAACAAACAAAGTTGAGTCGTACCTCGAATTGCATTACCTCGTACTAGTCAGGTAAGTAATTCCAGGTATGTTTTCTTTTCGTGTCAGCATGCATCATTTCTTAATGCATTAAAAAATGGGACTCATAATCCCGACAAAAATAACATTCATTGCATTTGTATAGTTGAAATTTAGGTATCATTTAGTCTTTGAATGCAACCTCTACGAGCTCACCTTCAAAGAGGGGCAGCTGTTGACACCTAAATTTTGGCACGACATCTAGTGTAATTTGCATAGAAAATTAGGGATTAATTTTTAACCCCTAAACAAAAATATTTAAATTGCATAACATATAGTTTAGGTTCATTTTAGATTTAATTGCATTATTGCATCGGACCGGCGATGGCGAACGAGCTTAAATTTTATCATACGAGACTCGGCTAGCTCGGAATTTAAGGGCTGGGAATTTCAATGTCAAACGGGCTCGGTCGATTTAATTTGGGCTCAATTTGATATGTTGGGTTTAATTAGTTAAAACCTAAGTTAATTCAGCCCATCGTGTTAATTAATTGAAACCCAAAATTAAATCAGCCCATTTAAATTTAATTAAACCTAAGCCCACTAGGATTAGAAAATCCATCTAACTTGACCTAGATTAGTGATATATATACATGTTATTAGGTCAGAATTAGGGGAGACGACACAATTTCAGATCGGAGAATTTTTTAGAGAAACACGCGAGAGAAACACGTGAGAGAGAGAGAGAGGAGCACGCCGAGCTTCATCGCGCCTCCGCCGACGTCCTCACCCACGCTGGAACAGCTGCCTCCTCCTCAGCCCCTGCTTCAGCCACGAGGCCACTGCTGAGTTTCACCTCACGCCATCCCCTGTTCATAGGTGAAGTCCAGCGAGTTTTCCTCCCTATGCAGGTCGGCAAGTCCCTGGTGTATACCCTTGCAATTCGGACAGCAGTTTGACTCTGGGTGTGACCAGCAAGCTCGCAGTCAAGTCTTCCACACCGCTGCTGCTTGCACCTAATCGTCTTCGCTGGCTTTGTGCCCGTGTTCGCTTCACTGCTACCAGTTCCTCAAGTCCCTCGTTGCATTACTGCTGTTCACTGATCAGTTGCTGTCGTTCACTGCGTTGTGCTGCTGATTCCCCCTGACCGTGACGTCCTCGCCATTGGACGATTCATCCAAGACGTTTTCTCCAGTCAACGGGGCTGCTGCTTCTTCAGTCCAACACTTTCTTCAGCCTTGAAGATCTTGTCATCAACGCCCCCAGCAGCTTTAAAGAGGACCGTCGCTACTACTGCTACTTCTGCATGTCCACGCCTGTGATGTTCCCCATCTGATTCACGTTGCTGACGTCTTCCTTAGTCAACAAAAGAGCTACCCCTCCAGTCAGCCGAGAGGCCTTGAAGCGAGGCAGCCTAGGACGTTGACGAGGGCCTGCTGTTTTCGTTATTTTGGAACGGAGAAGCCGCTGCTTCTGTTGCGGCTTCCTCAGTCCACGTCTTCAGCGAAGCCCATTGAAGATTCCTCTCTGATCAGTCACCGTCCGCAGCAGCAGTTGATGCCCGGAGCAGCCACGCCTTAGCCGGAGCCGTCCCTGCCCGTCCGCTGCTCCCACCGGAACAGAACCACCACCGTACAACCAAGTGCCGCACCCCCTCACCGCCGTGAGCCCCGCCGGTGCTGTGCCTCGCCGCCTCGTCGCCGGTCGTTGTAATCCCGATCCCGATTCCAAACGATTCGAATTCGGGAAATATTTCAAATTAGGTAAGTGAATATTATCCAGTAAATTTTCCGAATATGTAATTTCCTAGTTTGAATTGTTTGGAATATTGCATGATTATCGTGTGGATGTTTAGATATCTTAAGATAATGTTTGATATATCCGCGATATTTGAAATATTCAAATTAGGAAAACTTTCCTAATTTAGCAACGTATCTGGACGACTATCTGACTTTAACCCTAAAGTCCGATACGCGGCGGTACGGAAAATCACTATCCTATTCAAAACCACTTGAATACGATAATGATTTTGATTCGCTTTCCAAATTCGAATGATCAATTATCCGTTAATATCTATAACCCTTTAGATATGACCGATAATTTGATTTTTGTGCCTAATCCGAGTTTGAAACGAATTTGGCGGATCGCGTGGTTGATTTGAATTGGTTGTTATCTTTGTTTAGATTGTTTTCTTTCTTTTTTCAAATAAAACAGAAAATTCAAAAATATCATTTAGATTTAAATTAGAATTTTGCATGTCTAGGATTTTTTTGAATATATCCCGAAGGATAAGAAAAATATCTAATTTAAATTAGGACTTAACGTGGCATGTTTCCTAATTTAAATTAGGTATTGTTTGAATCCTAACGGATTATTCACGTTATTTTATTATTCCGAATTTTCATAAAAAAAACCCAAAAAAAAATGGTGAATTGTTTCATGTTTTATTAGGATAGATTGCATCTTAATTTAAGTAATTTACTATTCCGAATTTTAATCAAAAAAATCCCAAAAAGAAATCATTCTATGGTAGATTAAGTCATCATAGTTTGCATGTTAATTTAGGTATTTTTGAATTTCGAATTTTAAACAGAAAATACCAAAAATAGAAGTCATTAGGTTGCATGTTATTTTAGGAATTTTCATTAATTCCGAATTTCATTTAATTCCGAATTTCCTTAAAGAAAAATACCAAAAATAATTCATTCGTTCGTCATTAGAATTAGGTCACGTTGTCGCATGACATATAGTATGCATGTTAGGTTGCATTATTTCGCATGTCATATTTGCACGTCATTGCATATAGGTTAGATTTCATTTAAATAAAGTGAAAATCCAAAAAAAGAAATTGAATGAGTTGCTTTGTTAACTAGAAATCATATTAGGATTGTCTGTATGATTTTTCGCTAACAATGCAGATGCTTGTTGGATTCGAGGTAAGTTGTTCTCCTAAGCTTACAATTTATTTAATGCTTTGATTATTGGATGTTAAATTGGTGGTTTGCGCACCTGCATGAACACCTCACATATTAGAAATTAAGTTAAAATGGATCCGAACTGCCTGCCAAAATATTTTTGAAATGAAAAGGTACCGAAAGGGCGTTAGACTAGATCTCGCGTAATCAAGTCCCCGGGCTTAGAATCTCTGGTTCGTAGGAATAAAACATATCTCCCTATGTTTTATTTAGGTTTCTAATCAGCCTACCATAAAATGATTAGTGAAGACTCCAGGCATGAAAACATTTGCATGTTGAGAACTTAAACCCTAAGTTGCGAATTGGTAGGGCTTGGGAGGGCTCGAGTTAAGATTAGTCTTAATAATCCATTAGCCTGGAAAATTGACAAAATTTTTTAGGGTTGCGACATGCGGTAATCAGGTGTGCACCGTAAAAATCAGAGAGTGCCATGGATATACAACTCACCACCAACTTCCCGATGGTTGAGTTCATGTTGTGAACTATCCCGACTCGAATCATTTCCGTAGAGGTTTCAATAGTAAAGGCCAGGTGAAGGAAAGATATTAGGGTAAGAATCAACTATCATGTCTGGCCATCCATATTTAGTGTCTCTTGATTATTTGTCTCTTACTTCGCTTGTTTGTTTTTTTGTCAAACGAAATTTCCATTCATTATCAAAATGATATATATAAAAGGATTCATACGAAATCTCAAAAGTCACTATAACAAGGCAACCTCATAGAGCTTCAAAAAACAAAAACCGAACCTTTGGAAAAATCATTGCCAATTCTAGGAAACTTCCCTGCAGATCTTCCAATGATTTAAAAAATATTTTCCAAAAAATTGTTACTTGTATCACTTACATAAAGGACAATAATATTTTAATTATTCACAAAAGTCTTTACACATAAATTGTTGTTAAAAATGAAAAAAAATTTCATTAACTAATTATTTCAAGCGATATAAATAATTATTTTTAGGAAATTTGTTTTCCAAATTGTGGATTTTCTGCTAAATAAACAGAGACCAATTGTCTTTTTTTTCTTGCAATTATTTAATCCTTTTTCTGCCATAAGTCAAAGAAAAGGAGAAAATAATCCAAAGGTGGTAAAAGGGAAAGAGTAGAAGATCATTATCCCTCATCTCTATGAGCTCATTGCCAGCTTTCTTCTCCATTTTCTTCCTCCAACCAAGAAAAACCCGACCATGTAACTCTCGTTCAAGGCGAGAACTTTCAAAGAGTATGTCCAAATCTTTGGATAAGCGCAGAAACATGACTGAAGATTTTGATCTAGGTCACAAAGATTTTATTTTGTTCAATTGAGCATTTAAGAATTGAGCCACGAACTTTGCCGTCTACAGAAATTATGTGGCAAATGACCAAAATATTTTACATTGGAGCCACATCGGATTTTGCATGTATGAATTTTACCGACTGCAAACTTGAGATCTGGTCGGAACTTTTCGGAAAATCTTAAATGCTCAATTAACTAAAATAAAATCTTAAATTCTCAATCGGTCAGTGACCGAAACATTAAATTCTGGTTTTGCTAAAAAAAATCCCCCAAATCAATTATGTTGTAAATCATTCCTGGCAATACTTTGAAGTTGATTGCACCGTGAAATGCATGACACAAACTTTAAAACGTTATTGCTAAATAATTTGAAAAATATTTTCCTAAAAATACTTACTTTTATCTCTTACAAAAAAATGAATAAACGAAAATTATTTCATTGTCCACGAAAATGTTTGGACATGGATTATTGTCAATAATAAATATATTCTTCATTAATTAATTATTTCAAGTGATATAAGCAACCATTTTTAGGAAAATGTTTTTCAAATCATTCGGTTTTTGGAAAAATAAATGGAGCCTTAAGTTCCATGAATTTTCTTGATTTTTATTAGCACGTGGTTTTCCAAATAAACATTTACTAATATATATTCAAAGATATTTCCCTCTGTGTTCAATTTCTCAAGTCTGTAGCCGATGGGAAACAAAAGTACGGGAATGACAAATCTTAACCTAAGAGCTCATTTGATGCAGCTATGATTGAACCTCAATCATGCCGCAATATGGTTAAGCGAGAAGTGTTGTGACTCGTGTGTATTTAATAATGCATACGTTAAAGTTGCAGCAAGTTAGAAACTATGGGAGCTGGCTTCTTAATAGCTTAGTCGACGGCTTTTAACTTTCTAGAGGTGTTGTCGTTGCTCACTGCTTGCCAAATATTGGGGAGAATTATTAAAAAAGTCCTAAACCCATTGCAATTGTGCGAATTCAATCCTAAACATTTTCTTTTGCCAATACAGTCCTAAATCTTTTTGCATTTGTACTAATTCAGTCCATCTGACTAATTTTGGCCGACTAGCGCTGACATGGATGTTGACCGTCTGGCTGATGCTAGCATAATAATTTCTTTTCTTTTCTTTTTTCTTTTCTTCCTTCTTTTCTTTTTTTTCCCCACAATGGTGAGCGAGGGCCGTGAAGCCCTCGCCCTGCCTCGCCCAACTTCAATTGCGGCCAGTGAGGCCTTGGTGACATAGGCAAAGGCTGTAATGGCCTCGCCAACTACGAGGCAACAAGGCCATGGTGAGGCCATCTTGAACACAGCCCTAGGCCTCACAATCTGGGCCCTAGATCTAGGCGAGGATTGCGACCCTCATCGGCCACTGTGGGAAAAGAAAATAAAAGAAGGAAGAAGAAAAAAAGAAAAAGAAACTAAAAAACAAAAAAAAATTATTAAAAAATTGCCACTTTAGGCTCGGCCAGACAGTCAAAATTAGTCGAATGAACTAAATTGACACAAATACAAAAGATTTAGGTCTAAATTGACGAAAAAATGTTTAGAATTAAATTGGCATAATTGCAATAGCTTTACAACTTTTTTGGTAATTTTCCCTTAAATATTGTGGAGCCATACCAATTAGCCCCTAAAACTTATCGGTGAAATGTGGGTTGCGCAACAAGTTCAAGCTACAATCAAGCATGCGGAGTCGAGCGTGGGGTGGCGAGCACCTACAAAAACATTATCTCAACTCCAACTTTGATGATTTAGAATGGAAGAGAGATACTATACATCACTCTACAGAAAACATTATCTCAACTCCAACTTTGATGATTTAGAATGGCAGAGATATACGGCACGTCACTCCAACTTCATGCCTCTTCGATAATTACTATGTGTTTGGATCGGATGGACTACCATATTGGATGGAGCAGGTGCTCCCATACATTATAAAGGTGATCAATTTTAAGATGGATAATAAATTCTAGATGTGGAATTTGGAATCTATCCTGTTAGAATCAGTTCTCATATTTTGAAACTTGAAACCTACCATATTTGTCTTGGGACCGACCCCGCTCTATCTTGTTTGTCTGGTCTGGTTCTAAGGTCTACCCGAGAATCCATATATTTTTTTCATTTAAAAAAAACCAAGACAAATAGCAATTATAACAAAATAGTATGAGCATCAACATGGCTCAAAGTAAAACATTGATACAAAACAAACATAAATATAAAGCAATAGCAAAGTTAAGCTCGTTTAAGAAAAATAAATCATCTTCTTTCAACTTCAAAAACAAAAAGTTCTAACCGGTTCCCGAGTGGATGAGTTTTTTTTTTTGGTCATATCCGAGTGAATGAGTTTGACACCCAGAACTTGAAATCTATCCTCACAGCATGGGTTCCAAAGATTTGAAATCGGAAACCCAGCCTATTTTTGTTTGCGGAGGCTAAAGCTAACTAGGCCGCAGGCCCAATGTAGTTTCTGCAACTTCAACCATGTCCTCGACATGGATCGGGCTTTTTGTATACGGCGGTCGGTGGACCCCCTCTCTCCATCCTTTCTGCGGCGGCAGCACACACACACACACACACACACTCTCTCTCTCTCTCTCTCTCTCTCTCTCTCTCTCTCTCTCTCTCTCTCTCTCCCTGTCCCTCTCGATCTCTCGAACAGGGCAGCTTCCGACCACGGATGGCGTCTTCAACCCTTCTGCACAGTCTCCTCCACATTCCACCTCGCCCTTCGAAGTGCCCGACAGCTCAATTGCTTCCCTCCAAGCTGCTCACTTCGAGACCAACCAATCGGGCTTCGTTCCCATGCACCGGTCCGCACGGTCCGACCAGGAGGCTCGGAGGCCGCCGTTCGTCGCCCGTCCTCTCTTTCCAGTCGAACTTCTTAAAGGGTCAGGCTCACTTCACCGTAGGAACTTCTGGGCAGTCTCAATTCACGGGTTTTTGTGAGGTTCTCTGGCTGTTTTAGTAAATGGGGTGTGTTGATCGATGACGATCGTGGCGGATTGTTTGCGACTGAGCAGGAGTTGTGCGATGAATTCGATGGTTGTATGGTTTGATATTGCGTTGTTAGCGGTTTAGCTGTTAGCTTTGGCACAGCTGAAAGTAGAATGCTCACGAGCAGAAATTGTTCGATGAAAGGCGCTAAAGAAGTGTGGCTGTTGGTAAACTAACCAGTGATGACTTGACTAGGCGTGTCGAATGAATTATTTGTTATTACCTACTGATTCCCTTTTGCGCTCTGTGGTGTAGTTGCTCAAACGGTTTGGAAAGTGGGGAGGGATGCAATTGAAGCGGGGACGAATTTGGTGCCCGTGAGTGCTGTTCTTCTCTCTGTTATGATTCTTTCGAAACTGTTCGTATGTGCTTTCAACAATCACGTTGTGATGCTTTGTTGATGTTCTTTTTTGTTTGGGGTGCTGTTCTGAGGCCTGAAGTGAGGATTTAGGTTACTTTCGTTGGGTTGTCCGTTGCGCTTTTTGTGCTGAAGTCATTCTTATCCATCGCCTTCTTTGTTCTGGTAAAGTCTCTGCTTCAATCTACCTCTGTTCGTTGTGAATTTAGAATTTATGTAGTTCCATTCACAGTGTGTGGCGTCATGTGTACTTTACTATGATTGCACTGTCTGTCTAACTTTTGAGCCAGCCTGATAAGTGATACATGAATATGGTAGATGTAGCTCTACCTTTTTATTATGGTTTATTGTTGTCTTTTAACCTAGGATTGTCTAGTAACTAAAACAACGGGAGGCTAGCATTTGGAATAGGACATTATCATGTGTCCTGTTCATCTAAATCAAAACCATGAACTTGGAAATAGAGGAATTGTGGATGAGCATGGACGTCTACCAACAATCTAGAAGGTGACCGTAGATAGGTTTGGATCTTCGACACACAACATCAACCATCTGGAATTACTCTACCTTCCTGGCAAGGTAAGTAACCTCGGGTATGTCTTTATTTGCTTTAGCATGCATCATCTTATATCGTATCATAAAAATAAGACCTGTGGTCCCGCAAAAAATAGCATTCATTAAACATGCATGGACCAAATTTAGATGTTATTTTATCTTTGAATACAACCTCTGCAAGCTCAACCTCTACGAGCTCACTTTCAAAGAGGGGCAGCTGTTGACACCTATTTTTAAATTTCCCAAAATTAAATATGCAAAAATTAGGAATTAAATTTTTTAGTTCCTAAATATGTATATAAATATTTTATCTAATTGCATTTCATATAGACATTAGGCATATTTGCATTAATAAGGCATATTAGAGCATTCTTTTAATTAATTTTTCAAAAATTATTATTAAAAACTTAAAAACAAATTTAAAAAAAAAATCATGTCGAATTGGGCCAAGGCAGGCCCGACCCAACCTTCTTCTTTTCCTCCCTTCCTCGCGAGATTGGGCCCGGCCTAGCCCAGCCCAGCCCAACCTAGCTTTCCCTTTCTCCTACGCGGGAGTCGGCCCAGCTGTCCCCCCGTTTTTTTCCTCTTTCTCTCCTCTACTCTGCCCTACAATGACCAACCTGGGAAGTGTGGATAATCCGCTCGACCGTGCGAAAATGGTCACCAAAGTCGTGGCCGGTGCATAGAGCAGTTGAGGGCCATTAAAGCCACGACTTTTGAGGCGGGGCAGGTGGCTGGCGTCGCCTATAAAGGCCGGAGAAGAGAGAGCAGAGGGGCGGTCTTTCTCGGGAAAAGAACAAAGCACCGGAAGAGAGAGAGAGAGATTATGAGAGAAAAAGAACAAGCCGAGAGAGTTTGCAGGTCACTAGGGGACACCAGCAACACTGTCGTCGCCTATAGACCGCCGGCGACCACCCTAGACGCACCGCCAACCGGTGAGTTCATTCAGTCCGACTATACCTTGTTTTTGTGCGTCGGTTGGTCGGGATTCGTGCCGATGGTTTCGTGCGAATCTTGGCCCATACCGTCATTGATTCTAGTCTATACTCGCCTTCGGAGGTGAGCTGTAGCTACCGGAGTAAACCTTGGCCTCGAGAGAGGTCGGATTCCCTCTATTTTGGTCATGCACTCCACATGTTCGATGAAATGCATGAATGTGATCTGGTTTTGGGTCGTCTTTTAGTCCGGTGTCAAGTCGTCCGTGCATAGCCTCGTTTTGGCAAGGTACTCCTGTGAGGATTAACGATCCCAAGTGGTCTTTCGTTTGGTCGTTCGCGACGTCCCACCGCCATCTTCGTTTTGTTCGGTGTTTGGCTAAAGAGCAGCCGCCGGTGATGGAGTCAGCCAGCAAACGATGGCCCAGGTGGAGGCCGAGCTTCGGTCTAGGCTGCCTAGAGTGACACCTGATCGGGGTGATGTCGGGCCAAGATGAGCAGCGTCTTGGCCGCCTCCGGCGAGTCCCCGCGAAATAAAGGAAAATAGGGAGTTCAAGTCTGTGAAGGGGGAACAATCGGGTCAAAATTCGGGTCGGGTTCCTCGCCCGACCCGGTTCAAGACCCAGGTTGGATCCGGAGATCCGACCCGGATCCGCCGACCTGACCTGGATTTTAATATTATATTATTTTTTTTTTGGTAAGGTAAAGATTATATTACTTTTCCAATACACCGTATACAACCTAGGCCTGAACCAAAACCTGACCCCATAATGACAAAAGATGTCCAAACATGGTCAAGAAAGTAAAGGCAGGAACTATACAACAAGCCTGAAAAGACTAGCTAAATACAAACGAACAAAAAGACCGGGTTAAGAAGACAACCGGTTTACATCGAATATGGAAGAAGGAAGTCCCCACTTCATTTGAAATGAGCGGTTCTTGGGTGTAACTTGTACTCCCCCCATAGAGATAGCTTTATCTTTGACTACTTTGATAAGGTGCTTTCCTATTCCAGGAATATAGATGCCCTTGTTCCTGAAGATAGCGTTGTTTCTTTCGGTCAAGATAATATGTATTAGAGCACCAAAGGAAAAACGAGAAAGGCAGTGAGCAAAGGAAGGTCCTCTGCAGACTTGCATTGCCCACAAGATGTGTTTTTGCCAAGGCCAGTTCCGCCATGGGAGGCTACAATTAGTAGCCCAGAAGGAAGCCAGCCTGCTATTAGTAGGGCACTCAAAAAAAAGATGATTGGTTGAGTCCGGTCTAGAGCCGCAGAAAGCACACAGTGCAGTGTCGATCCTGTGGTTTTGAAAAAGGAGTGTCTGAGAAGGTAGACGGATAAGAGTTACTACCCACATGAGGAAAGCATGTCGGGGAGTAATGTGGCGGTCCCAGATAAATGTGTGCCAAGGGGTAGTGCGCCCTTTCTTTCTTATATTATTATATTATTATTTTTTTAAAAAAATCGTTTTTTATTTTATTTTCTTTTAAAATTATGAAATATTTTAGAAATTAATCTTTTTGGAATATTTTTCTAAATTATGTTAATTATTTTATTATTAATTATGTTTAGGTCGGATAGGCCTATAGGGTTATGTGGTAGTATTTTGCATGTTATTACTACTGTTGTGTTATTATTATGTATGTTGTTTCTAATTAGAATATAATTGCATAAATTGTCATGTTTTGAATGTTGTTGCCTTAGTTAGGATTAGGACCCTAGGCTGCATATCTATCTTGACTGCTAATCACTAATGATTGTGCACTCGTTTGATCACATCACATGTTAGGAGACATGTCCTAAAATCAATTCAAATTGCTTGATAAATATTTTCTGAAATGAACAGGGTAGAAAGGAACCGGAAGGGCATTAGTTACCCAACTAATGTAACCAAGTCCCTAAACTCATTTAATCTCTAGTTCGTAGAAGTAAGCAATTCTTCCATTGTCTTGCTTGGGTGTCTAATCGATCCACCCCAAACTGATTAGTGGCGACTCCTAAATAAAAATCACTTGCAAGTTAAAAACTTAAACTCTAAGTCGTGATTTGGTATGGGCTTGGGAAAGCCTGAGTTAAGTCCCGAACTTAGACTTAACGCGTACCAGGCAAGACCCCCATTTTTTATGTTAAAAAAAAGCCGGAGGTCGGTCGCAACATATCACTAAAATGAAAAACCCTAAACCCTAAACTCTAAAACCCCAAACCCCGAAACCCAAATCCCTAAGAGCCTAAACCCAAACCCTAAACCTTCTAAACCCCAAATCCTAAACCCAAACCCTAAAATCTCAAACCCCGAAACACTAAATCCTAAACCCCAAAACTCCAAATCCGAAACCCTAAAACCTAAATCCTAAAATCGCAATTCCAAATCCTAAATCCTAAAATGTTAAACCCCAAACCCTAAACTGTGAACCCTATACCCTAAACCCCAAACTCCAAAACCCGAATCCTAAATCCCTAAGCCCTAAACCACTAAACCCCAAGCCCTAAACCCAAACCCGAAACTGGAAACGCTAAACCTAAAACCCCAAACCCAAAACTCTAAAACCTAAACCCCAAATCCTAAACCGTAAAGTGCAAAATCTAAAACCCCAAACCCGAAACCTTAAAATCGAAATCCTAAAACCCTAACCCCTAACCCCTAGTCCCAAATCCTAAAATCTTACACTCTAAACTGCAATTTCCTCGACCATCACCGGATATTTGATTTGTCTATAATGAGTAATTTTCTCTATGATTGTATTAAGGTCATCCAATTTTATATCATAATATAGTATTATTCTATTTCTAGTCTAATTTTATCCAAACATGAATTGTTAAGTCCCTTAAACTACAATTTCCTCTTCCATCACCCGGTATTTGCTTTGTCTATAAGGAGTAATTTTATTTATGCTTGTATTAAGGTCATCCAATTCTATATCATACTGTATTCGTATTCTATTTCTAGCCCAATTTTATCCAAACATGAATTGTTAAGTTTCCACCGATAATTTTATAATTAAATGAAAATATCGAGAGTAGAAATTTTTAGTATCCTACCAAACGCATTTCTATTCTTTTTCTACTCTGAGAATAGAAATTTTGTACAGTTACTAAATGCATTTTTTTGCTCGGAAACTCGTTTAGGGAATAAAAATAGAAAAAACTATTTCTGAACATAAATTGTTTCTGGAAATATAAAAGTTACTAAACAGACCCTAAAAACTGAAATTAAAATCATCAGTTGAACTAGTGAGGGGGAGTCATGTTAGAAGTCACATGAGAGAATCACAGAATAGTGGAATGAATTAATTAGAAAATTATCGTGTCTGTCTATGTTTGTGACTTCAATTAATAGCTATCATTATTTTTTAATCTTATCTCCAAGACTATACAGCTATTTATGAATAGAAGTACAATTGAACTTCATCCTCAATCTTCATTTTTGTGCCTCTATTGATTGTCTCATGATATTCTCTGATCATATTGATAATTAGAGACTATATCAATTAATTTTGTATACTTAGAACTGTAAATCTTATCCTTTCAGAGCTTGTTAAGCAATTCAGATTATATATCAAATCTCAAATAACTTCAATTATTTTTCCACATCTCTATATTCATAAATAGTTTTGTCATCATAAAAAGGGGAGAGATTATTGGGAAAACCTTCAACTATATTTTTAAACTAACAAAACCATCTATTTAGCATGATTATTTGATAAATGTAAATGTTGCTTATTTCAAGTTGTGTTGATATAACGAAAGCTTTATCACTATCAGTGGCATCTAAAGTATGCAATGGAAAGATGCATAAAAGCTGGAAGGACCTGGATAGAGGGCAAACAAGCCTGGGAGAATGGGAAGTTCGTGCGGCTTCGAGGTATCATGATAAGTTGAATGGCTAAATGATGTATTGGTCATTAACGTACTTGGAAAGACAAATGGATAGTAGTTCGTGTTATGACTAAATATTCAACGAAGAGGGGATTGAATAGGTTGATAATTGAAATTTGATAAATTTTGTGGAATTATTAAAATCAAGTTTGATATATGCAGGAACTATGTAATATATGCAAGAGTAATTTTATGATATCAAGTGCAGTGTGCTTCTATCAAATAAATATTGAAATAAATAGATAGAAAAGTTGCAACTGATCTCATAATGGTTCAGCTAGATCAAGCTTATGTCCATTCGCGAATACTTACAGCCACCAACAGGCTAAAATCCGCTAGTAATCCTTTGAGTCATTATAACGGAGTTAGTGCTGCTTCTACCCAAAGTTAGTATATCATACTACTAATTCCAAACAAGAGTATTAAAGACTAAAGCTTTCTCAGTTTGGGACCTCCAAATTGATGTTAAACTTGCTCAAATTTGAGGTCACACCATAGATCTGAAAGTACGATAAAGTGAAATAGAGTGGCATAAAGTGAAATAGAGTGGCATGAGAGAGAGAGAGAGAGAGAGAGAGAGAGAGAGAGAGAGAGAGAGAGAGAGAGAGAGAGAGAGAGAGAGAGAGAGAGAGAGAGAGAGAGGCATTGCGGTAGCTATGGTTATTCGATGGTTGTCGCAAGTCGATAATCGACGATGATGATGTCGGTGATGGACAGAGAGAGGTGGGGTTAAAGTGGGATGGAGGCCGTGGTGACAAATCTCACAAGCCTGGCATTGCAGTTAGCGAATGATTATATTGAGCAGAATTCATAAAGAGTTCATGGACTAAATAAAAAAGAAATGAGAACCATATTGAACATTGAACAAAAATTCAAGACTACTCGTGATGCTAGCCTTTTTTATTTACCTTGGCATTGTAGTTTATAATGTCTCTTAAATTTTTTATTAATAATATTTACTATGTTTTTTGTGCGATCATAATTGGTCTTGTTTCGCTGGTTAAAGACATCGTGTGATTGTATCAAATTACAACATTCTCAACTTTACGTATAGAACAGATTTCTCCTATATATATATTTCTTTGGATAAAGATAAAGCAAATATCATGAACTCCCGATTACTTACTCCAATTCACTAATATTCTTGATGCCTATAAGAAATTAGAAAGTTCCTCAATTCTTGTGCAATTCATGCGCAATTTTTACTCCGATAAATCTTCAATGCGATGGCCAACTCCACTCCACAGATCCGAAAGTACGAGAAAGAAAAACAGAGGCATTATGGCGGCTCCAGTTATTCGGAGGCCGCGAGTGTTGCGATGATCGCATGATGTTGGTGATGGGTGGTGACCATGGAACGGACAAGCTATATATTTAAAGATACTTCATCTTTCTTCTTTTTTTTTTTACAAATCTCAAATCAGTGAGATTATTGTAAAAAGATAAATGTTTGGGAGTGATAATAGAAATTTATTCAAGATAATTTATCTTTATTTTCGTATTAAATTGATTGAATACATTTAAGAAAACGTTTGAATATACTTTCTTTCTATCCATTTTTAAAGTTACACTTAATAAGTAATAGACATTTGAGGATAATAAACCATTAAACTAATGGTAATTGGTCGAATATGCAAATGTCACGTGGTTTGCAAAATTTGTTTATTAAGTAATTTGTTTCCTTCCAGCAAAAAACAAAGTAATATTTCTTACTTTAAATGGTATTTTATAAACAAGTAAGTCACATTCAGGAACCAATAATAGCTCGACGTGCCACATCGTAAATCAATTTTTTCAATCAAAATCAGTAAATCAGCATTTTCCTTAGTGAAAATATATAAAGCAAACAAAAGATTTTACATACGATCTTTATCAACCCAAATTCACCCCTTTATTCCAAAAGAAAAAGAAAACAAAACAAATTGCTAATATGTGTGTATACACATATCTAGATGAGGTGAATCGTTCTCATGCTCGATGAGCATCTCTTAAAACACATTATTCAAACGTGTATAATGAGCACTGGCCTCTCTCCTTCATTTGGTGTCCTCGCAATCAGTTCAATATCACTATTAGGAGAAGCTTCCCTACTTTGAAAATGCGAGGTTAGAACTATCTTAGATCTATTTCTCTCCAGACGTTTGAATAATCCGTGCTCTCGAAAGAAGTTATTTGCAGTTTTCGAAAACATGGACCAAAGGGAGCGATCACCGGGAGGAATTGTGGTCGAAGAAGGCCATTGAGAATAGAAGAACGAAACCACATATATCAATACGGAAGATACCGAGATGACCCCGGTGATCATGAAGAGCCCTCCGAAGCTATACACAGTCAAGCTAAGATTGTCTGAAAAGATCGCAGAATCTAGATCTTGGCACGAGCTTTCACCGCGGAAATTTTTTCTTTCAATCGCATCCATTTTCGCTTAATCTTGAGTGACATTCAAGATTGCCCTTGAGAAGTAGGAGACCAAAGGGGACCAGGAAAGGCCTGATGAATAATTAGTCATGTTACTTCGTGGCTTTACCTAAAAACGAAAAAAGTTTATATTTACAAAACTTTATTTTAGGTCAGTGAAGAAGGAATAGTGATAATTGTTCCATTGTCATGCAAAATGAAGGTCTCTTTAAGTATAAAACACGTGATTAATTTAGACAAATCACATTGAAGTAGATATTCTACCCCCGCCATTGCAGAGACCTATCCCGAGACATAAACAGTCCAAAAAAATGAAAATGAATAACAATTGGTCTATTTTCATGCAAGGTGCATATATATTAGACCCGTGCATGCACAGGTTAGCTAGGGGAGAAAGAGACACTTACAAAGCCAAACCCGTCAGTTTTATAGGTTGGTCCTACCATTTTGTACTTGTTGCAGTACCTGGCAAGGAAGAGTTTTATGCGTGGCAAATCATCAAAGATTGCTGCAACTCCTCCGTTTTTGCTTCTCTTTGATAGTGCCTCGTGGTATTCCTCGGGCGAGCTATAAGGAATCAATCTAGACTCATCGAAATTGAGCTGTCTCACGAGAAATCCTCTCACATAAGATCCTTCCTGATATCCAATGAAATGGCGATTCCTTATCAAGTCTTGCACGTCCACGAACTTCGGCGTGCAACGTTGCACGGTTAAAAATGAAGCTAAATTTGCAGTATATCTCTGCGTCAGGATTAGTACCACAAATACCCATACGAGGAGAACAAGCCTTGTCAAGTTGTTTGCAATCTTAGCTCCTACGTCAATATAAATCGGAGTAAAATTGCTAACAAAAGACCGAGCATAAACAACAAAACACAGTAGAATATGGCAGCCGTTACCGACAAAATCATAATGACAAACAAGGCAAGATAGTTTTGTAAAGGACTTACTATGAGGAAACACTAATGTAGAGAAGGAAAACCACAATATTAAACCGATTTGTTGGCTACGACGACCCCTAAATTCTTCATTTGTTTGATGTTCAAGAAGCCACACAACGGACCCAGTAAAAATAAAGGCCAAACCAGTCGTTAGCCAGAGATTCCAACTCAAAGGTTTTATGAAGATCCACGTGTTCTTCCGCTCATCATCCTTAATGGCAACTATCATTGCTACACAGAATCTGAATAGGGAAGTGTAAAATCGACGTAGGACGAGCGATATGCAACGATAGTTGTGTCTCCTACAACCGCATCGACTTTCTGCATCATCTTGTCTCATAAACTTCAATTTATGTTGCTAATTCATTTTTATCAGAATGAACATGTTAGTGATATCCGTGTACCCAATTTCTACCAAAAGAAATCAAGCATAAATACAAGCCAGGTACATCAATGACAGTGCATAATAATGCTGTGTGAACTACTTCTCTGTATAGTACAAAAGCTCAAACAAGATTCGACAAGAATGCACTTACTAATGAGGACAATCATGTTTTCCTTCTTTTTACCAAGTGATTTATCAAGGAACAGCGGGGTAAAATTTGTAAAGCACCGACAAACCTGAAGTTTAATTTCGTAAAACATTTTGTCGTATGTTCCTGCACTTTGCCTGCTCTCATTCACGTAAGTAACATACTGGTGTGGAATAGCAAAAGGCAATGCATCCAGTACTGCCAGAAACATGTCGTGGGCGAATCCTGAGTAGCTGGGCACGCCCATAAGCGGATCCCATTTGATTTTGAAGAACTCGCTAAAGCCATCTTTCTTTGGAACCCCAATCCTTAGTTTCTTCCCTGATATCGGCATCTCCCAACCTTTTGGTGGCTTTAGTGTATCTCCCGGCCAAGTAGGTGGCTTCAAATCGTTGGCCGAAGCTCTATAATGTACCTTGTGCCGATGTCCATTATCCAATAATTTCCTCCCTCTGTCCTACAACATTAAATATTTCAAATGCAATAGGCTGAAGTTCGCCGTTGGCCAAGTTAAATTCTCCACTGAGGCCTTGAAATTTGATGCTTAGAATTTTGTCTAGCAATTTCGGGCCCATCTCCGAAATCCCAATAGACGAAAAGTCGAGATTGTTGCTGCTCCTATTCGGCTTTAAATATCTAGACTTTGCACGATCCCATGCCATCTCTCCTGCTAACGCTAATGCTGAAACTGTGTCATATGCCCATAAGCCTAAGAGACTGAGATCAGCAATCTCGTCGTGTGAATTTCTCTCGGCGTAAAGCTTTGTCCATCTCTCTTCGAAATTTCTAGGAGACTCTGATGGTGGCACATGTGGCCTTTCACCTACAACACCTTGCATCGAATCCAAAGCCTTAGAGCTGACCGGGTCCAGTAAAGAGGACAAACCATCAGTGACAACCCACGCAAAGTCCTCGCTCACCATCCCCGCATTACTCGCTAGAATAAAGAATCTAGACCCGATCACAGCAGTCATATGAACAAGAAACACTCGTCTGCTTCGTCGACAAGTTATTGAGCTCTTTTACGATGTCAATATCTGCTGGAGATGGAGGAATAACGCTTCTATAAGAGATCTGAGCATCGATCTCTTGGAATGCGTCGACAAGATATGGGACCAAGCCGTTGCCATAGTCAGTGTCTTCATAAACAGGAGTTATTTCCCTCTAACCATAAGCTTGAACAACAGCCACTAAAGCACCAACTTGTGAACTGTCATCGTAGGCTATCCGGACGACATAATGGCTTCGTGTGGCAGAAAGGGATGGGCTAGTGGCGGAGAAGGATATGATTGAGACTTGAGCTTTCACTCTTAAGTTGATTACAAATCTGGCCTGTGAGGACCATTCTGGGCCCAGGATTGCGTGGACTTCTTCGTTCTCCATCAAGTCTAAAACTGCAAACACAATGTAAATGATGAAACAAATTATCTACCCAAAAAAAGTTGGACTGCACGGACTCTCTCTCCCTCCCCCCCTTTAACTGCAGAGGTCAGCGTTAGTTCAAGCTTCTCCTCCGTGGTCTGCTTGATCTCCACGGTCGTCAAGCCTCTACGTCTCACCTCCGTGGCAGCAAGCTATTGGAGCTAGAAAAAAATTGGGCCGGTCCAGATTTTCGGGCACCCATGCAATTTCACACGGCCCTACAGAGGTAGCATGGTGACTAGGTAGTGGCACGGCTTGGGGGACAAAAAAATTATCAAAATAGTCCTAAACATATTGCAATTATGCCAATTCAGTAGTAAACCTTTTTTATTTTCCAATTAAATCATAAAGAATTTACATTTGTGTCAATTCAATCTATCTAGACAATTTTGGCCGGTCGGTACTGATTTGAATGCCAGCCGTCCTACATGGCACGGCCGGCGTTAACGTGAACATATTTTAATATTTTTTCAATTTATTTATTTATTTTTCTGTTTTTCCCTTTTTTTTTCTGCCCTTCACCTTCAGTCTCTAGCCGGTCGTCGAAACTCAAAGAGAGAAAGAGAGGTAGCGTAGCACTAAGTGGTTTACATTACAGTAACATTGGATGAGTTAAGGTGGATGTGTGAAGGTGTTATTAGGCTAAAAAAGTCTCATATCGGAGATGTGATGTAAGTAGACCTGTCAAATGGGTAGGTCGGATTGGGTTTGGGTCGGATCGGGTTTGGGTCGGATCATAAATGGTCCCACCCAAATTGACCCATTAACCCATTTATAACCCATTTATGCGCAATGCAATGTTCTTGACCCATACCCGGACCCGATCCATACTCGACCCGATTCATATTGCTAAAACACTTCTATATTTAACTCAAGATAATTTTTATGATTTTAAAAAAATTATATTGCTAATTCGTGGACAATTTTTATAATTTAAAAAATAAATTCTTTCTTTCTTTCTTTCTTTCTTTTTCACAAATCCTTAAATGGATTTGAGTTTTAGTTTGAATTAAATACAAATGAGATCTTAAAAAATTAACACCTATTTTTTTTGGTCGGATAACACCCGTTTAATAACATGTTATTTGATACAATATTTTTAAATTTTAATTGCCGATTATGCAATTCTAATACCCATAAAGAAGTGCACAAATATAAAATAATAAAGTCAATAATTATAATAATAAATTCATAAAACCAGGTTCTAGGTTCAAAAGCATATACATTATAGACCTATCAAATGGGTCCAAAATCCACCCATGCTTGCTTAAATGGGTTGTTAATGGGTCATTCATTTTTTTTAGATCAGTCATAATGGGTTTTAAAAATAAGAAGGCCAAAATATATAGGTCTTAAATGAGTATATTTTGAACCCATTTATAATCCAATTTCTTTTCGATGAAATGCTTGGCTCATGATCTCACTTCACGATCTTCTCTCCCTCTTCTTCGCTTATCGCTTCGATGAATCTAATTCGCAGCCACCTCCGTCGCTATTGCCAACTTCACGCCACCCTTCTCTGGTGGTCGAGGTTCTGAATTTTAGTAATATTGAAAGGGAATTAGATGTTTCGACAACTAAAAGATTGACACGGAAAAATAAACACAAATCGTCTTCATTGGTTCAAGAGGAGACTTAAAGACATATTCAAATGCCCACTTGTTCTCCTGCCGCACTCTTCCTTCTCCTGGTGTGAAGGCATTCTTGAATTTTCATCCACTGCTAGATTATGGTGACAGACTATGCAAGTTTTGCAATGATCAATCAAATATCATAAAGGTGTCACAATGTCTTCAATGTTAGCTGTTGTCATACAGATAGAAACAAAGATTCTCACCCAACATAGGAAGTAAAGAAATAATCTAGCCAAGCAAGAATTTATGATTTAAATGAAGAAGAAAATAAGATGTCTGGATTTAGTAGCTCCAAACCTACTCACTCAAATTCTAGAGTTCCACCAATGATCGCGGTCTCATCATGAGTGAGTTCACCTCCCTTGCTAGCATTCATAAATTAGAACAAGTTTTTCGTCCCATGGCTAGCCATGTAGGTTACTTCACACCACTTACATTTAGCCTTTCTCATGCCATCACCATCAGTGAATTTTTCAAATTCAGACCATACAATCGAAGTACATTTTCTTGAACGCTTAGAGCAAGTAGAGTTATGTCACGACCTACCCTTTCGGTTAATGGATTTTTAAGTTTAGACTTAACTCGGGCTTTCCCAAGCCCTTACCAATTCGCAACTTAAGGTTAAGTTCTTCACATGCATATCATTTCAATCAAGAGTCGACACTAATCTATTTTTTGGTGGGAGTGATTAGAAATCCAAGTAAAATATCGGGAGAATTACTTTACTACTACGAACTAGAGATTATGGATTTGAGAACTTGGTTACACTAGATTACTCTAATGCCTTTTCGGTACCTTTTATCTTTTATTTCAAAAAAAATATTTGTAGGCAGCTTGGTTTGATTTTAAACCTATCCACTAATATATGATGTGATCATGCAGATGCGCAACCAATAATATAATACTCAATAATGCATAACAATAAATAAATTGCAAGATATGGACTTACCTCAAAGTAGCGAAAGCATATGCAATGCTAGTTAGAAAATCACATTGACAATCCTAACATAATTTCTAATTAACATACAATTTCACTCAAATCCTTTTTTAGGGTTTTTACTGATTTAACAAAAACTAAACTTTATGCAATGCATTATTGACACCTAAATTTTACCGACCACTTAGTGTAATTTGCATAGAAAATTAGGGATTAAATTTTTAACCCCTAAACAAAAATATTTAAATTGCATAACATATAATTTAGGTTCATTTAGTTTAATTGCATATTTTTACATTAAATTGGCCTTGGCGAATGAGCTTAAATTTCATCGAATGGGACTCGGCTAGCTCAAGAATGCAAGGGCCGAGAATTTCAAGACGAACGGGCTCGGTTGTTTTAATTTGGACTTGATTTAGTCTGTTGATTTTAATTAATTAAAGCCTAAGTTAATTCAGCCCATTTAAATTTAATTAAGCCTAAGCCCAAGCCTAAGCCCAATAGGATTAGTAAGCCCATCTATTTGACCTAGGTTAAGCATTATATAAACATGTTTTAGGTTAGAATTTTGAGAAGGAGATAATTTTCAGATCTAAAATTTTGATAAAGAGACACGTGAGAATTTTTTGGAGAAAGAAAGAGAGAGGCCGGAGACCTCACCGCGCGCCGGTCACCACGCGCCGCCTGCCGTGCCGGCCCACGTCGCGCCTCTGCCGCCACCTGAACGACCGCCGCTGTTGGAGCCTCTCTGCCGTCGCCTTCCGCTGCTCGCTCCAGAGCTGCATCGCCCTCAACCCTCTCGCCGGATAGCTGTCCATCCGCGCCGTCTCCAGCCGTGCCGGTCTGTATCGCCACCGCTGTCCACAGCAATGCTGGTGTGCCCCGGAGGTCCCTCTCATGGCGTTGCTGTCCAGTTCCACCAGCTGCCGTGCCCGCCACCGCCGTGCCAACCGATCCTGCCCGGAGGACACCGGTCGTCCCTACTGTCCCGCCACAACCACCGTCGCCCTTAGCACCACTGACCGGAGCAGCACCACGCCGGAACAGCTTCCATAGCCACGGTCAGCCATCACCAACCACCGGTAAAGCTACCAAACAGTCCATCACCTCTGTTCCGCCGTTCCTATTTGCCGCCGCCGTGCCTGTTCTGCCGCCACCTGAACGTTCGCCGCATGCCGGAGCCACGCCGACATACACCGCCAGCCATAGTCGCCGGAGAAGCTGCTGCCCCCCTTCGCTGTGACGTCGCCGCCGCCGAGCCCACTAGAGCAATCTCACCGCCGTTGCCGTCCCGACGCCGCGAGTCCCCACCGGTGCTGCTGTGCCTCGCCCTCGACGTCGCTTGTGAGCCGTGATCCACCGTCCCTTTGCTGCTGTGCCGGAACAGTACTCGCCGAGCACGCTGTCCCCGCCGGCGGTGCTGTCTTGACGCCGTGAGCCCCACCGGTGTTGCCGCCTCGCCGTCATGGTCCCGGTCGCCGATTGTCCCGTCCCGATCTGTAAGCCCAAGCTCGATCCCGATCGGTTCAAATTCGGAAGTTATCTGCAAATTAGGTAAATATCATTATCCAATATTTTCATAATATTTGTTTTCCTAATTTTCATACGTTTGAATATTCTGTGAATGTTATCCCAGTTGTTAGACATCATAGGATAATGTTCGATATATCCGCAATGTTTGAAATATTCAAAATGAGGAAAATTTCCTAATTTAGCAACGTATTTGGACAACTGTCTGACCTTAACCCTAAGGTCCGATACGCGGCGATACGGAAAATTATTATCCTATCCATAACCACTTGGACACGATAATGATTTTTATCCGCTTTCCAAATTTGAATGATCGACTTTCCGTTGATATCTATAACCCTATAGATATGATCGTTAGTTCGATTTCTGTGTCTAATCCGAGTTTGAAACAAATTTGGTGGATCGCGTGGTTGATTTGAATGTGGATGTTATCTCTGTTTAAATTGCTTTCCTTTTTCAAATAAAGAAAAAAAGCAAAAATATCAGTTAGGATTTGAATTAGAATTTTGCATGTCTAAGAATTTTGAATATATCCCAAGGGATGAGATAAGTATTTAATTTAAATTGAGACTTAAGGTGGCATGTTTCCTAGTTTAAATTAGGGATTATTTTAATCCCAATGGATTATTCATGTTATTTTTTAATTCCGAATTTTTAATAAAAAAATCCCAAAAAAGAAATCATGCTAGGATAGATTAAATCATCATTAGTTGCATGTTAACTTAGGCAATTTTAAATTTTGAATTTTAATAGAAAATACCAAAAAGAGAAGTCATTAGGTTGTATGTTAGTTTTAGGCATATTTTTCATTCCGAATTTCATCAGAAAATATCAAAAATAAATCTTTTGCTCGTCATTAGAATTAGGTCATGTCGTCGCATGACATATAGTTTACATGCTAGGTTGCATCAATTCGCATGTCATATTTGCACGTTATTGCATATAGATTAGATTTCATTTAAATAAATGAAAAAATCCAAAAGAAGAAATTGAGTGAATTGCTTGTTAATTAGAAATCACATTAGGGTTATTGATGTGATTTTCTAGCTAACAATGCAGATGCTTGCGTTGGTTCAAGGTAAGTCATTCTTCCAATCTGGCAATTTATTTAATGCTTTCTGGGTGTTAAATTGGTGGTTTGCGCACCCGCATGAACACCTCACATGTTAGTAATTAAGTTAAAATGATTCGAAACTGCCTGCCAAAATATTTTTGAAAAGAAAAGGTACCGAAAGGGCGTTAGACTAGATCTAGCGTAATCAAGTCCCCGGACTTAGAATCTCTGGTTCGTAGGAATAAAACATATCTCCCTATGTTTTATTTAGGTTTCTAATCGACCTACCATAAATTGATTAGTGGCGACTCAAAGCATGAAAATATTTGCACGTTAAAAACTTAAACCCTAAGTTGCGAATTGGTAGGGCTTGGGAGGGCCCGAGTTAAGCTTAGTCTTAATAATCTATTAGCCCGAAAAATTGATAAAATTGTTTTAGGGAGTCGCCACCGCTGGGGACGTGAGTTAAAACTCTTAGTGGACTTAGGCCAATTTTTTATTTCAAAATAATTTTTGTTTGGCAGCGAGGATTCTAGGTACGTCCCTAACATTTTAAGGTGTTAAATGTTCTTGCAGTATGGGAGGTATAAGAGGAGGCGTGATTGTTAACCCTTGTTTTGCAGAGAGGTGGTTGAATGTATGGTTTAATTTATGCACGAAGCGCTATTTGATATAACCTGCTGTGCATGCCTTACATTTACACTACACCGCACACACTACTCGCTGCCAGACCTGGGCGGCATAGGTTTAGGATAGTACTAAGATAGTGGATACCCCGACCAAAACCATGTGGTACGGGTCGTCCTCCTCGGTCCCGAAATTTTCTTTCATGGTGTCATTAAATACCTACCACGGTTGCGTCCTTTGCGACCCGGGTCGGCTCTTTGACTAAGCCGGAGTTAGGGGAATCCTAGCCTAACCACCACCATGACTGGTTTAGCTCGGTAATCCTCGCGTCTCCAATTTGCAAGCCAGAGTCTAGGTAGAAATCGAACCTCACATTTCATTCGCATGTCTATGTGATTGCCATTTTCCTACCCAGTGAAGTAAGTTTTCTGAACCTTTATCTCGCAATTTATTTATCTTTCATCTTTTTCTTTGGTCGGTCCATGACATTAGGTCGGTCGTGAGTCTTGGTCTATACACCATCCGAATTCTTGATGCTCCTAAGGACGAGCTCTGTGCCTGGTGGAATCTACTCAGTCCGATCAACCGCAAGCTAGTTGAGGGCCACATCGGAAGGTTGCTCCCCTATTAGAAGTCAAAGTCCGTACCGGCCTCGTCCGAGCATTAGCCCACTTCTGGTGCCCCGAGACATCCACCTTTATATTTGGTAAGCACGAGCTCACCCCGACTTTGGAAGAATATAGTGTGCTCATTGGAAAACCTTTGGGATCGGAGTTAATTACACTACCTTTGGGAATCGATTCCACCTTAATATTCTCTGAATTTTTTAATGTCGGAAAAGATGAATTGGGAAAAGTTTTGAAAGCAAACCGTGGGTCATGTCCTTTTTCATTCCTGAGTCAATCTTTTAAAAAAGCCGCACCTTTTCAAAAAGGCAGAATCTTTTTATTAGCATTTTTTGGGTTCGTCATTCTCCCTCATTGCAAGAATGCATGCAATCCTTCAATTGCATGGTTGGTCCAACAAGTCTGTCTTGAAAAGAATTTTGTCAACACCATTTTAGCCGAAACTTTCATTTCTCTCACTAAATTCAAACAAAATGTTGACAAAACCTTTCATGCACCCCTTGAATTATTGCGAATCTGGTTTTTGTCTCACATTAAAGGATGTGGCGATTTACTCAAAATATCCGAACTCAGTGATTCCAGTCATCCCATCTTAAGCTATAAAGAAAAACAAGGGAATATACCTGATTATCATTACTCCGAATGAATCATTTTCATGAAAAACGCTAGACCCCAAGGTTTTCAATGGCATGCTAGTTTGTTCAATATCAAGGAAGCTCGGCTTACGTGTAATGGTGTTGGACCGGTGCCACTTCTGGGTTTCACTGGCGCAATCGAATACTATCCTGCCAAAGTGTCCCGACAGTATCAGATTCTTCAGAGGCTCCCTCCGGCGTTGCAACCGGAGCTCCTCCGTGTCGATTTCTCCGACGAGGGTGAAGACCACGAAGGGACCATAGCTCAACTCACGAAGATGTGGAAGAAGTGCCATGTTTTAAAGATAGCTCGACCTGAAGAACAGCTTAAGGGGGAGCAGAAGTCCTATTTCGCAACGGCCAAGTACATTCGACGGCACAAAATCCCGCAGGAGTTGCTCCCGAAGATACCCAAGGTGCCTCTCAAGACCGCCAATTGCTCAGAGAATAACCGCCTCAAGAGAAAGGTCGAAGAAGCTCAAGAAAAAGCGTTCAAGATAGCTCGAGCTTATAAGCAGTTGAAGAAGGAAGTTGCCTCCCATATGTCTATAGATCAAGCTAAATAAAAAGCTTGAAGTTCTTTTTTTCATTTTCGTTTCAATTTTGGTCTTTTAAAAATTTGTTTAGGAATTGAGTCATTTGTCTTTTTATTCAGTTCAATTTCAAGTCATTAGTTGATGTAAAAATTTTCGTCATTTCAATAAAAAGGTCTTTTCAATTCAAAGCGGTTAGGCCAATGTCATGGATTGGCGTGTAATTTCGCTTGACACTGATGTATGCCTGTTATCTTCGAAATTAGGTAACTACGGACCGATCACGATCGTTTATTCGCACACGGTTGAGAGCCAGAATGGCTGATCAAACCGACTTACAAGATCGTGTTGTTGGCTGATCAAAATTTGTTTAGGAATTGAGTCATTTGTCTTTTTATTCAGTTCAATTTCAAGTCATTAGTTGATGTAAAAATTTTCGTCATTTCAATAAAAAGGTCTTTTCAATTCAAAGCGATTAGGCCAATGTCATGGATCGGCGTGTGATTTCACTTGACACTGATGTATGCCTGTTATCTTTGAAATTAGATAACAATGGACCGATCACGATCGCCTATTCGCACACGGTTGAGAGCCAGAATGGCTGATCAAACCGACTTACAAGATCATGTTGTTGGCATAGAAGACCAGATCAAGCAACTTGCCGTCGCAATGCAACAAATGACCGCTGAAATCAAGACCCTTCGGTCGATCCCTGTTCCAACATCCCTCGAGGCATCAGCTCCAAAACATAAAGGTGGAAAGAGTGTTGATCTTGAGGAAGATGACGATATTCCTGACTTGCAAGATGACCCCATCCAGATTGTCATCAACAAACATAAATCTGATGAACGAGTCAACAAGCTTGAAGAGAGAGTTAAACAGTTGGAAGGTTCGCAGGATTCACCTTCGATCGATCTGTCTCTATATTCACAAATCAAGATCCCAAAGAAGTTCAAGATGCCGGATTTCGACAAGTACAATGGCACCACGTGCCCAAAAGCCCACCTGCAATTGTACCACGTACAAATGACCTCGTACGTTGACAACGAACTTCTGATGATCCATGCGTTTCAAGCAAGCTTGACCGGCCCTGCTCTGAATTGGTATCTTATGAAAAAGATAAATGGCCTCAAAACCTGGAAGGAAGCTAGTGAAGTGTTCCTAAAGCAGTACAGGTTCATAACAGACATCACTCCCACCCGCGATGACCTCGAGCGCGCTTAGATGAAAAAGACTGAGTCCTTCAAAGACTATGCCGTCAGATGGAGGAATCTAGCCGCTCAAGTCGTCCCGGAACCCATAGACTGTGAGTTAAAGAGGATGTTCATGAAAACTCTCCCGTTCGAGTACCGTAATCGGATGGTCGCCATTCCGGCTGACAACTTCAACCAACTCATCCCCATAGGCGAATAAATCGAGATAGGGCTGAAAGATGGGTGGTTTGTGGAGCCGTCCTCGTCGACCAAAAGATTTAGCGCAAGGAAGGAGAAGGAACTGGCAGCTGAAGTGAATGTGACGTATAACCAACCAAGCCGACGGAATACTAACCCAGCCCCAGTAATCCAAGTGGCAGAAGCTCAGCACCAAAATACAGGTCGTCAACCTTTTCAGAGGAGGAACAATAGGAGGCAATTCATCCCTTCCCCGGATCGTTGTCTCAAGTATTGGCAGTACTCCGGAAGAAGGGCTTGCTTACTACTGAGCCAAAACGGCCCAATCCTGAGCAGTTTTATAACTACGACCCATCAAAGAAATGCGATTATCATATGGGCGAACTGGGACACTCAACCGACGATTGCTCTATCCTCAAGCATCGAATCTAGAACCTCCTAGATACTAAAGCTTTCTCATTCCAACCCACCAAGCCGAATGTTCAGAGCAACCCGTTCCTTAATCACGTGGGCAATGTGAATGCCATATTTTGTTTCGATGCTGGTCGAATAAAGAACGTCAAGGTGTACATTGCTGAGGTCTATGGCGAGTTGGTGAAAGCCGGTTATTACCCAAATAATGAAGTTCTTTCCCTGGCCGTCATGAGAGAAAGAATCTCAAGGATGGTACAGGCTGGGTTGATCGTTTATGCTGACCACACCGGCATCATCTCTACTATCTCCGAGGTCGTCATTAACTGGGACGAAGAGTTTGCTACATTAAACACCGGGAAGGACAAGCTCGATCCTTTGCCTGAAGACATGCCTCCGCTTGAAGACGCGACTGATGATGAAGAGATCATAATAAGCACGCTCGCAGCCGATGAAGGGATAGTGATCGAGATATCTCAACCGTATGAGTACTCTAATGATAAGGCAGTCCCTTGATCCTACAGTCTCGATGTCGACTTTATCACCAGATCTGGTCGTGCCTATGGCCAAGAAAATACTCAACCTGCAAAACCCGTCACGGATGAAGAAGCTAAAGAGTTCCTGGTTGTGATCAAGGCTAGTGAGTACAACATAGTTGAACAGCTGCGCAAGATGCCTGCGCAAATCTCTCTGCTTGAACTCCTCCAGACGTCTGTCAAACATCAAAAGGGCCTGATGAAAGTGTTAAGTGAAGTTCATGTGCCTGAGACGATCGACCATGAGAAGCTGGAAGAATTTGTGGGTTCTATACTCCTCAAGGACTTTATAGCCTTCTCGGATGAGGAATTCTCTCTAGAAGGCAGAGGGCATACCAAGGCGTTGTATATTTCTGTCAAATACAAGGCCTCGCACGTAGCTCGAGTACTCATCGACAATGGATCAGCCTTGAACATCTGTCCTCTAGCGACTTTACACCGCCTCAAGATAGATCCTTCAAGAATAAATTCTGCGAAGACCTCCGTGCGAGCCTTTGACGGAACAAAGAAAGAGGTGATGGGAGAAATCCACCTTGACATACAGATAGGGCCAACAACGTTCAACGTCCTATTCCAAGTCATGGACATTCCCACCGCATTCAATTTCCTGCTTGGTCGTCCATGGATTCATACTGCTGGAGCTGTACCATCCAGTCTACATCAAAAGGTGAAGTTCGTTGTAGAGATGAAGCTAGTCACAGTACACAGTGAAGAAGAGCACCCAATTTATCATGCAACGGCTATCCCCTATGTCGAGCCGGATTGCAAAATAGAGTCGAGTTATCAGTCGCTCGAACTCATATCAACCATACATGCGGCTAGAGGATCATCACCGCTCGCTCCTGAGGTGTCAAATACTGCTGTCATGGTCGGAAGAGTAATGGTGTCCCATGGCTTTATTCCGGGCGAGGGCCTTGGCAGAAATGGTCAAGGTATCCGCCGACCAGTCGAAGTTTCTCAAAGACCCCGCACTTCTGGATTGGGGTATCAGGGGTCATCTGCGCCGAACAATGAGAGACGTGCATATGGTCGAGGTCGAGGTCAAGGAGTTGAGCAGAATAGACAGCAATCCAATGAAGGGTCGAATAATGAAGAGCCTGCGCGTGGTAGGCTGCTTCCACACATCCGCACCATGTTCCCGGGCCCTGCGAGAATAATGCACGAAGAGAAGGAAGTGATCAACACTTTAGGGCAACCGAGCGGCAAGTTCGACTATTATGTGAAGTACTCAGCGCCCCCGAACTTCTATGTTGATCCCCGTGACATTGTCCTTGACGGATGGGGAGGTATGGATGATCCAACACCTCTAGTGACAGACGACTCTGATGATGTAATAGACGGAATCACTGCCCTGTTCGATGATGTCTTCATTGGAGCTATCAAAGAAAGACCGTTAGAGAGAATGGGCACTGGCCCACAAGAGTAACAACTTTTACTTTTCCGCTCACTCCCATGCGTTGGAATCTTTACTGCTTTTTTTTAGGACTTGCCCCGTCTCGGGTGCTGCTTTCCATTTTCATTTCTAGGATTTGATTGTCGCGATTTCCATTCAATAAATGTAATTCATTTCGAGATAATCAATGTAATTACAAAATTGTTTTCATTTTTGAGGGCATGATGAGGTATATCAAACCAGCCCGGTGATGATATACAACCGATAAAAGAAAATATAGTCCAAGGAGAATTCTGAGGCCTGGGCTTCTTCATGCTTCCTCATGTTAAAACCTTTTCGAAATGAATTTCAGAAAAAATAAAAACGCAATAAATTAATTACAAAAAAATTACAAAAAAAATGCAATGTTTAGCCCTGTTTGTCATTCTGAATCCATTACTTTATGTTTCAGGGGCAATCTTACGACACATGAGGATACGGGAACGGTCCAAAATGATGAATTATATGCTACCAAGCTTGATCTCAATGATACCGGCAAATTCGACGATTCCTCGGACCTTCAGCGCGACCTAGAGCATCATGAAAGACCTAAAGTCCTGACGATAAATCAAACAATCATCGTCAATCTGAGTGATTCCGGAGAACCCAAGGAGGTGAAGATAGGGGCAGCCCTTCCTGAAGGTGAAGCCAAACGCCTGGTCCAATTGCTAAAGAATTACTAGGATATCTTTGTCTGGTCATATGTCGATATGCCAGGTTTAGACCCTTCTATTGTGGAGCACGGCTTGCCTACTAATCCTAGCATGCCACCCAAGAAACAGAGGCTATGAAGAACTAAGCCTGAGCTTTCGAAGAAAATAGAAGAGGAGGTCATGAAGCTCTTGAAAGTAGAATTCATCGAAGTCACCCAATACCCCACTTGGGTGGCCAACATCGTGCCAGTCATGAAGAAAGATGGCCGAGTTCGGGTTTGCATCGACTATCGTGACCTGAACAAGGCTAGCCCTAAAGACGACTTCCCATTACTGTACATAGACGTTCTGGTAGATAGTACTGCCGGATTCGAGCTGTTTTCCTTCATGGATGGTTTCTCGGGTTATAATCAGATAAAAATGAAGGACAACGATAAGGAGAAAACAGCGTTCATCACTCCTTGGGGTACATTCCACTATAAGGTCATGCCCTTTGGTCTTAAAAATGCCGGAGCAACATATCAACGGGCAATGGTGACTCTCTTCCATGACATGATGCACAAGGAGATCGAGATTTATGTTGATGACATGATTGCCAAGTCTCGACCCGGAGAGAGTCATGTTAACACCCTAAAGAAACTGTTCGACCGACTCCGTGAGTTTAAGCTCCGTCTCAATCCAGCAAAGTGCATATTTGGAGCAACTTCAGGCAAGTTACTCGGGTTCGTAGTAAGCAGTAAGGGCATTGAAGTCGATCCTTCTAAAATGAAGGCTATATGTGAGCTACAATCCCCATCGACCGTGAAAGAAGTACGGAGCCTCTTGGGTAGATTGAACTACATAGCCCGTTTCATTTCCCAGCTCTCCGAAACTGTTAAACCGTTCTTCAAACTTTTAAGGAAGAATGCTCAAGTGGAGTGGGATGATAATTGCCAGGAAGCATTTAGTGAACTGAAGAGTACCTGATGAAACCACCAATGCTAGTCCCTCCAGTGCCGGGCCAGCCTCTGATCCTCTATCTCACGATTCATAGTGAGTCTCTAGGAGCGATGCTAGCTCAGAAAAGTCCTGAAGATGGAAATGAGCGAGCCATTTATTACTTGAGTAAGAAATTTACCGTCTCGGAGTTGAATTACCTTGAAGCCGAGAAGACTTGCGCTGCACTAGTATGGGTGCTCCATAGGCTGCGATAGTATACACTGCATCATCAAACTCTCCTGGTGACTGAGAATGATCCCATTAAGTATTTACTTGATCAACCGGCTTTGGTAGGAAGGCTGGCCAAATGGCAAATTTTGATTTCAGAATTTGATGTCCAGATGATGCCACAAAAGTCAGTTAAAGGCCGAGTAATCGCCGATGTGTTAGCCGAGAATCCCAGAACCTCGGATGATGATAGATATTCCCCAAAAGATCTCATTCTAGTGATAAAGGAAGACACATGGACAGTGTTCTTCGATGGAGCCGTGAACTTAGCTAGTTCCGGCACTGGGGCAGTCTTAATATCCCTAGATGGGCAACATTATCCAGTAGCAGCAAAATTGGTATTCCCATGCACTAATAATATAGCCGAGTACGAAACTTGCATTCTCAGACTCCAAGCCGCAGTAGAAATGGGGATATCCAAGTTGAAAGTGTTTGGAGATTCCGCTCTGATTATTCTTCAAACCGTAGGAGAATGGAAGATAAGAGACACCAAATTGGTGCCGTACCACGAATACCTCGAAGAAATTATAGGGGAATTCGAAGATATCTCCTTCGAATACTTGTCGAGATCCTATAATCAGTTCGCTGATGCACTAGCTACGTTATCTTCCATGCTGCAAGTGACCGGTGGAGTAGAGGTAGAACTCTTGAAGATCGAAGTCCTAACAAAACCAACCTATTGTATGGTTGTGACCGGAGAACCTGATGAAAAGCCATGGTATTACGATATCATGAACTAAATCCAGAGACAAGAATTTCCTGAAGGAAGCACTCCGGCCCACAGGAAGTACATAATGAAAATGGCTTCAAAATTCTTTGTCAGTGGTGAAAAGCTGTACAAGAGATCCTATGATTCGATTATGCTAAGGTGTGTAGACGCAGCTGAAGCTACCAGAATCATGCAAGAAGTACACGAGGGATATGTGGTCCACACATGAATGGCCATATGCTAGCTAAGAAGATCATGAGATTGGGTTATTATTGGCTCAGTCTTGAAAGCGACTGTATCCAACATGTTCGAAAATGCCATCGTTGTCAAGTTCACGGAGATAAGATAAATGTTCCCCCCACAGAGTTACATCAGTTATCCGAGCCATGGCCTTTTTCAATGTGGGGCATCGATGTGATTGGCCTAATCAATCCCAAGGCATCGAATGGACACCGATTCATCTTGGTTGCAATTGATTATTTCTCCAAATGGATTGAAGCCGCGTCTTATGTCAATATTACTGGTAAGAATGTTGTAAGATTCATCAGGCGAGACATAATCGCTCGTTATGGTGTCCCTGAAGCTATTATCACCGATAATGGGACGAATTTGAACAACAAGTTCATGGACCAGTTGTTCGATGAGTTCAAGATCCGGCATCTGAATTCGTCTCCCTATCGTCCACAGATGAATGGAGCAGTTGAAGCCGCTAACAAGAATATCAAGAAGATCCTGGTCAAAACGGCTGAAAATTATCGTGATTGGCACGAAATATTGCCATTTGCACTAATGGCGTATCGGACTTCCATCCGAATCTCTGTCAGTGCAACCCCTTTTTCTTTGGTGTATGGCATGGAAGCAGTATTGCCTGTCGAAGTAGAAATCCCTTCCTTGCGAGTTTTATCCCAAGTGGAGTTGTCTGAAGCAGAATGGATGCGATAAAGACACGAGCAGTTGAACCTGATTGATGAAAAGCGATTGAGAGCCATTTGCCACGATCAAACCTATCAGCAGAGGATAGCTAGATCGTTCAACCAAAAGGTGCGTCCAAGACACTTCGAGGTAAATGATCTAGTCCTAAGGAAGGTGCTGCCAATTTTCCCCGTTCCCGGAGGTAAATTTACTCCAAACTACATCGGTTCATATGTGGTTAAGAAAAAGCTTCCCGGAGGTGCCCTAATTCTTGCAGAAATAGACGGTCGTGAGTTCTTCAATCCTGTTAATTCTGATGCTGTAAAGATGTATTATCCTTGATAAAATCTGAAATTTTGCAGCAAAAGTTTTCCAGTGTTCGTTTTTATGTTCCGAATTGCAAACATTTCACTGATGAATAAATGGTTTTAATCAATTTCAAGCTAAAGATGTTTGCATTGGATTTAATTTCTGCATGGTTATTTTATCAATCAGTATCATTGACTTCAAAGGGGAAGTTTATTTAGACAACCCGATAACTCATGTGAAATGAATTGAGTGTGTCGAATGAGGAACATCGGGATGATGGAAGGTAGGCCCTATTCTATACACAGTCTCATCTATTAATCCCCAGTGAGTTGAAAAAAATTCCATGTTTGCAAGGTAAAGAGTTCTCTCGCAAAAGGTACGACGACCGAAATGACAAGAGATATTTCATTTCTCTACCTTAAACACTACAGGTTATCCATTATTTCACCATTTTGAGCCCAAACATTTGGAGAAATTCGTTCAAATTACCCCTGTCAAGAACCACCCCACATTGGGGCAAACTGGAGGTAAATCAGTATCATAAAGTGAAAAATGAATAGAAATTTTCTTGCTCTCACTTGCATCGATCTTTGAGTGTTGCTTTTTCAGATGAATTCATGCGAAAGTTCAAGTGCCTTAGGATGACGAAGAGCGTTTCTTTCTCTATCCTATACACATTTTATCCTTTGTTAAGCCCAATTGAGCCTGCAAATTCGTTTCATATAAACCCAGTTGGTGATCATTCCCTACACTGGGGCAAGGCAAAAGGTCATCATTGTTCAAGCAGCATATCCGAAGTGTCAATTGAAGACGAAGGCTTCTGAGTACAAACAGCGAGTCATTCAGTCAGATATAGCTAGCCAGTCATTGTAAAAAAAAAAGGGAAAATAGGCAAGAAAAAGCAGTGTGCCTAGTAAAAGCAAGGCCAATGCCCAATGAAAAATGTCAGGGTATGTCATAGCAAAATCATCCCCACTAGTGCAGTAGTCCTGTAAGTCTCAAAGGAATCAAGTGATGAATTCTCGGAGCCAATGGAACATTTGTCGAGGAGATAATCTCTGGTGAAGAAGAAGATCGGTGACAATGCCAAGATGATCACCAACTTATTCACCCCAGTTATACACATTTTGAGCCTAATGATCTATTCATTTCTCAACCCATAAACCTAGCCTACGTTACGTCCCTTGCAAAGTCTCTTCAGATTAGGGCACTTGAACTAACGTAGAATTTCTTATGATTATAAGCTTAGCTCGAAGAAGTGCGAGCAAGTCCATTTCTATCTCATTTTGCAGGATTCTTGACTTGTAAACCCGGAGACGATTGCAGAGTATTTTCTTTCAATAGCCTCGACTCAAAGAGTCTCTTTGCTAAGCCATTGACCAAGCCCATCTTACAGTCCTGGTAAAGACCTCTTGGATTGGTAAGGTTGTACCGCTTGCGAGAATACTCGGACCCTTGTCGACATGATGATGGTGAGATAGAATGATTCTCAATAAATCAGCCTTTTTGATGAGAATGAGTGAAAGCCCTTTTGGACCGGAAGTCCCTCATTCGACATTTTCAAGACACTCGCTTGTGAGTTCGGATTGTCTTATCATGATTTTTCCCTAGCGGAGTTTGTAATGCCAATTTGACAAAACTATCGTGCATAAAAACCAGTTGAAATAATAGTGCATGAGTATATGTGTTCTTGATAGTGCGCGAATACATATTACACCGTGTTGCCTAAAACCGTGTCTTGCAGGAGACACACCTTCGAGAGTCGGAGATATCACCAGGTAAGTATATCTCACCCCTAACCTGTTCGAGTGATCGTCAGGTCCCATATTGATCTTTTTGTTGCGATCTCTAGATGCCTTTGATGATGTTCAGGTGTCTATTGATCAAGCCCTTTTCAGGTACCTCCGATGATGTCTAGGTACTTTGTCAAGGAACCCTCAAACATTCGGACTAGCCTCTTTGTTCACCAAATCACAAATTTTTACACAATTTCGAGAAGATTCCCCCGTGATTCACCTATGGAGATGTATAGGTGAAGCTGCCAAATCTTTACAAGTATATATGGAGATGTATAGATATCTTGTAAAGGTCGGAATATTTCTTTAATCTCAGGTATTCCCCCGCGACATGCCTATGGCGATGTATAGGCGCAGCGGCCAAATCTTTATAAGTACCTATGGAGATGTATAGGTACCTTATAAAGGTCGAAATATTCTCCCCATCCCGGATGTTCCCCCGCGACTCACCTATGAGTGAAAGATATAGGTGAAGCGGCCAAATCTTTATAAGTACCTATGGAGATGTATAGGTATCTTATAAAGGTCGGAATATTCCCTCAACCTCGGATGTTCCCCCATGACTCACCTATGAGTGAAAAATATAGGTGAAGCGACCAAATCTTTATGAATGCCTATGGAGATGTATAGGTATTTCATAAAAGTCGGAATATTCCCTCAACCCCAGGTGTTCCCCCGCAGTTCACTTATGGAGATGTATAAGTGAAGTGGCCAAATCCTTATAAGTACCTATGAAGATGTATACGTATCTCATAAGGGTCGGAATATCCTTTTGAGTTCCCCCGTGGCGCACCTATGAGTCAAGGATATAGGCGCAGCGGCTAAATCTTTACAAATACCTATGGAGATGTATAGGTAGTTTGTAAAGGTCGGAACGTTTTTACATTTTTTTTGGCTACAAACTGCTCTCGCGAATCCAGATGATGATTGGATACGTCGAGCTTTCTTCGTGTGTTTTGACTTAATTGCAGATCACCGAAGTTCATCAGCGTGTATCAGGCAATACCTATGAGACTTAGCCCAGACACTTGCCAAACAACATACACAAAGTCAGAGTCGTGCCTCGAATTGCATTATCTCGTTTCCGTCAGGTAAGTAATTCCAGGTATGTTTTCCATTCAAGTCAGCATGCATTACTTCTTAATGCATTTCAAAATGGGACTCATAAGCCCGACAAAAACAACATACATTGCATTTGCATAGTTGAAATTTAGGTATCATTTAGTCTTTGAATGCAACCTCTGCGAGCTCACCTTCAAAGAGGGGCAGTTGACACTCAAATTTTACCGACCACTTAGTGTAATTTGCATAGAAAATTAGGGATTAAATTTTTAACCCCTAAACAAAAATATTTAAATTGCATAACATATAATTTAGGTTCATTTAGTTTAATTGCATATTTTTACATTAAATTGCCGTTGGCAAATGAGCTTAAATTTCATCGAATGGGACTCGGCTCGCTCGAGAATGCAAGGGCCGAGAATTTTAAGACGAACGGGTTCGGTTGTTTTAATTTGGGCTTGATTTAGTCTGTTGAATTTAATTAATTAAAGCTTAAATTAATTCAGCCCATTTAAATTTAATTAAGCCTAAGCCCAAGCCTAAGCCCATTAGAATTAGTAAGCCCATCTATTTGACCTAGGTTAAGCATTATATAAACATGTTTTAGGTTAGAATTTTGAGAAGGAGATAATTTTCAGATCTAAAATTTTGAGAGAGAGACACGTGAGAATTTTTTGGAGAGAGAGAGAGAGAGAGGCCGGAGACCTCACCGTGCGCCGGTCACCGTGCGCCGACCCATGCCGCGCCTCTACCGCCACCTGAACGACTACCTCTGTTGGAGCCTCTCTGCCGTCGCCTTCCGCTGCTCGCTTCGGAGCTGCATCGCCCTCAGCCCTCTCGCCGGATAGCTATCCATCCGCGCCATCTCCAACCGTGCTAGTCTGTATCGCCGCCGCTATCCACAGCTACGCCGGTGTGCCCCGGAGGCCCCTCTCACGGTGTTGCTGTCCAGTTCCACCCGCTGCCGTGCCCGCCACCGTGGTGCCAATCGATCCTGCCCGGAGGACACCGATCGTCCCTGCTGACCTGCCACAACCACCGTCGCCCTTAGCACCACTGATCGGAGCATCACCACGCCGGAACAGCTTCCATAGCCACGGTCAGCCATCACCAATCACCGCGAAGCTACCGAACAGTCCATCACCTCTGTTCCGCCGTTCCTGTTTGCCGCCGCCGTGCCTGTTCTGCCGCCACCTGAACGTTCGCCGCACGCTGGAGCCGCGCCGACATACACCACCAGCCATAGTCTCCGGAGAAGCTGCTGCCCCTCTTCACTATGACGTCACTGCCGCCGAGCCCACCAGAGCAGTCTCACCACCGTTGCCGTCCCGACGCCGTGAGTCCCCACCGGTGCTGCCGTGCCTCTCCCTCGACGTCGCCGGTGAGTCGTGATCCACCGTCCCTTTGTTGCCGTGCCGGAACAGTACTTGCCGAGCACGCTGTCCCCGCCGGCGATGCTGTCTCGATGCCGTGAGCCCCACCGGTGTTGCCGCCTCGCCGTCGTGGTCCCGGTCGCCGATTGTCCCGTCCCGATCCGCAGGCTCAAGCTCGATCCCGATCGGTTCAAATTCGGAAGTTATCTGCAAATTAGGTAAGGATCATTATCCAATATTTTCAGAATATTTGTTTTCCTAATTTTCATACGTTTGAATATTCTGTGAATGTTATCCCAGTTGTTAGACATCATAGGATAATGTTCGATATATCCGCAATGTTTGAAATATTCAAAATTAGGAAAATTTCCTAATTTAGCAACGTATCTGGACGACTGTCTGACCTTAACCCTAAGGTCCGATACGCGGCGATACGGAAAATTATTATCCTATCCATAACTACTTGGATACGATAATGATTTTTATCCGCTTTCCAAATTTGAATGATCGACTTTCCGTCGATATCTATAACCCTGACATGCGACATACGATTTATTAAAATGTCCTAATTCTAACAACAATTAAATGCACTATCTCCAATATGGCATGCAAACGAACCTAGACGTGAGATTTCTAATGACGAGAATTAATTAATATTCAACTACTCTAACATGACATGCACGTGGTATTTTTATATATTTTTAATTTAAATTTAGAATAAATAATTAACCCAATTTAAACATGTAATTATAATATCTAAGAAAAGAATCTAATCTATTCTAAGAAAATAATCAAAATTTATCCTAAACATGCAATATATTATCTACTCAAATTTTACCTAATTTTTTTGTATTTTTTTTTATAGAAAGACAATCAATTCAATTCAAACAAAAGACAAAAAAAATAGCAATGAACACGACATCCAATCACAAGAAATATTATCCATATCCATTTAAACTTAAAAACAATAGATTGACAAATCATATCTCGGGCATGAGGATCAGATTGGTCAATCTTCTGCATAATCGCGAATCATATCTCGGGCGGGAGATCGAATTGATGTTTCCATGCGATTGCGAGTCATATTTCGGATATGAAATCAAATCAGACCGTTGATCATATGCATGCTGTGAAATTAGGAAATAATTCCTAATTTAAAGAGTATTCTGGAACTCAATGGATACGATAATATCATTTAAAGATTCACACAAAATTGCAATATTTGAAATAAGGAAACAATATACTCGAAAAGCAAATTAGATGAGATTTTTACCTAACTCGAATATTTGCTTTTCAAGTTTGGACCGGTAGTAGATGGCACGGATGAAGCTGACCGCGGGGAGCCTCGTGGTGACTCGCAGTGATTGGCAAGAGGCGGCAAGCACGGTAGAGTGAGGAGAACCCGTGGTGAGAGCGCAGGGTCGCAACTTGACTCTACACGTTTGTCCTTCCTTTATGTTATTTGTTTGTGGAGAATGCGGGATCCCGAGAGCATGATGTTGTCTCCTTCAGCAGTGAACTCATTCTCCACCGATTGCACTCGGTTTTGTCCTCTTGTGAACCTACAAACAAAAATCGTCGCTGACAGGGAGAGAAAAGGATGAATTCTTTTGCTTCTTTCTCCACTGAATCACTTCTTTATTTAATTATTGCTCTATTGGCCACTGCTTGACTCCTCGCAAACAACGGATGGAAGATTGGCTGAGTCAATATGATGTGAATAAAAAGGCAGAGAACAAGTGAAGACACTAGCGAGCAGTGGATGGATCCGAGAAAACCACAGGTGCGATACCGAGGCCTCGCCTTTGTGCGTTGGCTCACAGGAAGAATCGTCGTGGGCTGGAGCTTGTTGGTATAGTGGATGGACGCTAGAAAGGTAGCAGTGAATAGGGCAACGGACTCGATATTGGAGCAGCTCGTCATAGGGGCTTTTGGTTTGCGATGGAAATAGCAGGTGTCGCGGTAGTGCAACATCAAGAATGGAGCAGCCGAGAGGTTGGACGTCACGGAGGAGGACAGTACAGTGTCGAGTCGAGCGATACGGCCACAGGTCTGGCCGTGTGGGGATCTTGGCCAAGGTTTGGCGGAGAGACTCCTTTTCTCTTTTTCACGCCTTCTCTTTTCTCTCGGCTTTCTGCAGAATCATGGCCGTGTATTCAAGTGCCCCCCTCAATTATGAACCCTAACACATCTATTTATAAGAGTAGCTAGGGTTATTTTGCAAGAGCCAAGATATATTATTTCCTAATTCTGATACTCAACTTAGACAATTTTCTGATTATTTCCTCTAGCTGAATATTCATAGAATAATATGAATTATCTTCCAAGTATATTATTTAATAATTTGATAATTCAATTATTCCAACTTGCTCTATAATGCAAATTTCGGCCATATATGTATTCAATGGGCTTGGACGAACATTTAATCTTTTGGGTACCATTCACTTAAGTTCATACGCCGCCGATCCAATGCAAATGTAACTACATGAGCTTAAATAATAATTCAAATGCTCCTAATCTATATGCAATTTAACTAATTTTTTTAGGGACCAAGATCGATCTCTAATTTTTTTATGCAATGAACGACTAATTGGGTCGCCAAAGTTTAGATGTCAACAAGTTATTTTCGTAATCCTCATGAACTAAGGATGCAATTCTATGTCTCTCAATCGTTCAGTAGTTGAATATTCTTCTCGATCCTCGTTAGCTCCTGACATTTCAACTAATTAGTCAGAGAAAACATAAATTAGAACAAGTTCATGATTGCACATTATGAGTTCAACATAAGGGGTAAAGACTGAGTTCATACTCGAAAATGTTAATAATGTGTCACTTGGAATTTTAAACCCCAAAACCCAAGTCTCCACTATCCATCAAAAAATTGCAGCATCCAACTGCCCATCCTACAAGACTATACAAAAAGCTCCAAACAAATAGCAACCTTATGGTGACGGAATCATCTAGATATCAAATAGGTGTATCATAGCAACATCACAATTAGCATACTCATTATTCCTCGCTTGTATCAGACAACCCAAAGAGAACGTGTTCCAACAATTTCATACACATACATAAATAGAGCAAGCAAATATAGAAAAACAAAGCAATTAGAGGATGATAAAATTGAAAAAGCCACGTAACCAAATGTGTGCTTTCCCAAAACACATAAGATCAAATAATAAACATGTCTACGAGCTTTTTACTTTATTATCATGTCACGACTAATAAATAGCGATTAACACAACAACTACAGTGATCTCAATAAACTGAATTTTTTTATGAGAAGAATGTATTCTGACTATCCTAAATCACCTACGATATGTCGAAGACTAGAGCTGCTATGTACTTTTGAAGTACAACACCCATCTACTACAATTTGTATGGATGAAGGCAAAGCAAGGGTTTCTGATAAGCTCTGTTCAATACAGGTTACCACTCTTTGGCCAAAGAAGCTGCAATGAAAATCACCCAAATACTTCAGCCGGAAGAATGACCCAATTGAGAAGTGTGCCGAATCAAGCATGTCAAGCACATTAAAGAAGTTTTCATTTTCATATTAGAATATTGTGATTCAATTCACTACAAAGCAGAAGAAAGTATGAAACTTCCCCTGCATGAAACCAAACAACTAAATTGGAGGCAAACTCAACAAAAAGGTAAGCAAATAGAGAAAACCCAATGCTTGGAGACAAAAATGCCAGTCCCTTCGAACCCTGCCGAGTATGAGAAGCTCGGCTCGTACGCACTGATCGACCTCCCTTCGAGCTATGAGACTCGATTCGTCGAGGCAAACGAGATGAAGACCAGGTACTTGATCGTCATCGAGGGAGCAAACTTCGTGAGCACATGCCAGAGGCGCTCGGGACGGCGGGAGTCAAGGCGGTGGTGGCGGAGTCGTAGGCTCAGATAGTCCTCAGGAATTCAGTGGTGATTGGAGAGATTTGGCAGCAAGAAACAGAGTTTAGGGTTTGCGAGGAGTGTATGACAGGCGATATTGAGTCTCCGGAGAACCTTGGCTACGACGGAGATGGGCGGCGCACTGGAGATGAGCGGCGCGAAGTTGGCAATAGCAACGGAGGTGGCTACGAATTAGATTCGTGGAAGCGATAAGCAAAGAAAACAAAGAAAAGATTGTGAAATGAGAGTGAGATCATGAGCTGGGCTTTTCATAATGGGTTATTAAATGGGTCGTAAATGGGTTTAGAATATACCCATTTATAACCCATATATTTTGGCCTTCTTATGTTTGAAACCCATTAAGGCTAATCTAGAAAAAAAAAAAAAGAATGACTCATTAACGACCCATTTAAACTGTAACATCCCGAAATTCGACTCAATCTCCGGAATGAATAGAACGAGTCTTATTCAATATTTCAATTTCGTAAGTCTCGCCCGGAGCTGATCACTCTTGGGATACTGACCAAGTGGGAATGGCTAACTAGGAATAGGTACGTGGACCAGAGACCCGATCGCGAATTAAGCCTGATTTCGAGAGAAGACGAGGAAGTATTCTGTGCCAGTATAGACCGATCTTCGGAAGGTAACGGACTCGATTTGGCCGAGGCCAACGATGTATGGTCGGATAGCAGGTGATTCTGCAAGACCGAGAATACACGTGGCCAACCAGTCCCGAACTTAAACCAAACGATCGTGTCTCCGGAACTAGCGATAATTCCTCTCGTTCTCTCGACAATCGAGATCGTCGCGATTCGGACAACTCGAGGTCGATACGCGTAACTCCTAAACAGCCGCCCGTTAGTGAGAGATTTGAATATTAGAAATTTGGCAATTTTGATCATGAAATTTAGTCCGGACTTCGAGACCTATTTTCGTGGGTTACGGGATGGTTTTTTATAAGGACGACGTCAAATTATGTTGGCCACTTATGTATAGGACTTATACGGTCGAAAAATGGCAATTCGACCCGGTTTCGGAGGAAAATGACGAGTTTGCCCTTGAGCCCCTCTAGTATTCCGAATTTTAGGGTTTTTAGGGGTTTTGTTTATTGGTTTTTGTGGAGATGTGACAGCCCTAGGGTGATGACACTTGTCATCATCCTCCTTTCCCATGCATGTCATCATGGTTGTCCAAAATTCTTTCCTAACCCTTGGTCTTCCCTATGCATCTCATCATCACTTTCTCTCTCTCTCTTTTCCCACTCATTTCCTTCTCTCTCTTTCTCTCCTCTCTCTCTCCCCTCTTCATTTCCTCTCAACTCAGCCGACCACCACTCCTCTCCCCTCTCTCTCCCGTGAGCTTCCCCTTGCCGGCCTCACGCCGCCGTTCGCCGCCCGCCGGAGCCAGCCCGCCGTCGAGACCGCCGCCGTGCACCACCGTCACCTCCCTCGCCGTCCCTCTCCGTTTCCTCTCCCTCTCGGCTGCATGCAGTAGGGAAAGTGCCGGATCAGCTGCACCACCTGAGCTGCCATCCGCTGTCCGCCCTCGCCGTTGCTTCGCCGGAGTAGCCGTTGCCGTGCCAAGGCTCTCGTTTGCCCTCTTGCTCGGTTTTCTTGCTTAGGCTAAGAGTAAGTGACTTCCTAATCCTTAGTTAGGCTAGTGGGTTACTAATGGCATGTCTAGGGATGGATTAGAGGCTGTGCATGGCTGGTTTTGTGGTTGGATAAGCTTGATTTGCTTAATAGTGCAAGATTTATGATTCTCGGATTTCTGGTTGTTACTGTACCTCTGTGCTTTGTTATTTTTTTAGTGATCATTGTGGGCCGAATCTGAAGAAGTGTTCTGCATAAAATTTGTTCCCAACATCTTTAAGTATAACATACTTTAAATTCAGAATTTTTGGAGTTTTTTTAGGGCCATTCGGAGGTCAGTCTTCAGACCGTCACAAAACTGCCCGATTTACTGTTCACCCGACCTTTCTGTCTTTCCGAATTTTTATAAAATTTTCCAGACCTTATTTCAACAAATGTCCTTCACACAAATTGTTAAAGACACTTGTTTCTATGACATATAAAAATTTCAGGGCTTTCCAAAATGATTTGGGTACTGAATGAGTTGTATTTTTGGTGGTCTGAGGGGCTGTTCGAGCGGACCAGGTTCTGTCCGGCTTTGAGTGTCAAAACGAGGTGCTTACGGTTGGAATTGGGTTTCGAGTTCTCACAGAAAATGTTTATCAATATGTTTTGTATAACATATCCAAATTTCATAATTTTTAGAATTGATTTACTATTTATTTCAAATGGATTTCTATCACTGTGTAACTGCCCAGTTTGGACCCGATTTTGTATATTCTCGGTTTTCCTCTCTCGGACTGATTAGTGGCTGTCCATTGCGGATTTAATTGGGCCTTGTATGACTAATATGTGGGTGTAAATCTCCAAACCCTAATTAGGACGATTATGCGTTTTAACGGGCTTAGGGCGTGATTACTAGTCGAATAGTGTTAATTAGAGCTTATATGGATTTGCATGTTATTAGTGGGCATCGGGAAACTAATGGTAGGTGACAAAACAAAATTTGGAAGAGAATTAGAGGCTGAAATGAAGAGGATTAGCTGCTGTCCATGTCGGGAACTTGACTACCAAAGTAACGGTAGTTAGTGGATTAACTTGGTTGGAGTGCCGGGATGGCCGGGATGGTTGAATTGCGTGTCGGATTGACAATCATGATGAATTGAGTCTACCATGTCGCGTGATCGTGTGACCGACCAATGTGGAATGTGATTGGTAAATTGTCAATGTACGTCATAAGTGCCATATTCACATGTGATGCCCCGAGTTATTGATTGGGCTAACTAAGCATATGACGTGGATCATTGAACATGAAATTGTGGCATTGAATTGTGTGGGATATTATGCCGTGGTACATTGCACCAACATTCATGTGCGAAACTGCATGGCTACGCATTATGCTTGCTGAGTATGAGGCTTGTGGAAATTGTGCGAGAATGCGTGTATGCCATGGACATGTGATCACCTAATTATGCCCTGATACGTTTACGCGGGGTTCAGATAAAACCGGTTGTGTGAATGTGTGATCACTCTTCGCCCTGATGCGTTTACGCGGGGTGTGCCGTCCTCATGCACTTTGGAGCAGGACGATGCCCGGTACGTCCGGAAGACAACCATCCTGATGCGTTTACGCGGGCTCTGGTTCGTAAGGAGATCGGTGTTGCGCCTGATGCGTAAGGACGCGGGCTAGAGACACTGGGCCTGGGGCGTCTTTACGCTGGCCACGGAGTGTTGTGATTGGTCTTGGGACCGGGTCTTCGGACCGGATCTTCGGATCGGGCCTTCGGGTCGAATTAATGGATAAATGATTACGTGTGATGCATAGTGCCTGATTATACGATGGAATCTGCTGGGTATGGTATGGGACGTGCCTAAGCGGATTTTATTTTATAATCGGGACACGAATGGAATCTTATGCCAGAATGCCATATGAGTTAAATCGCGTGCATGGCAAGGTAATGGCATTTGCATGCATATGAATGCATGGGTCAGTGTGTGAATTTGTACGACTCGGTGATCTACATTTTAAACCGACACTAAAGGTTTTGAGCATGCGTGTGACGTACGTGTGATCGAGGATGCCGCGTATGTGACGTGATATTATTATGTGCCTAACCTGCAGGGTTATCATATGTTTGATTTGGGCCCGAGGGCCTAAGTCGTATGGTTGTTCTATTATGTGTTTGGGTATGACTTGTCTGGGTACGCATTGGCCTAGGTAGGGCTTAGGGTGTTGCTTATTGAGACTCGTTCTCATGGTTATTATATAACCATTGCAGACCCCGACTCAGACCATGAGCGGTCCGCCACCGCGTTCTAGGATCCCGAGGAAGAGCCGATGGAGCAAGATCTCGAAGAGGAGCCCATGGAGTTAGTGGACCCTTTTTGTATAGCTAGACTAACCTACCCGACCACTTGCCCCTTTTGATGATGGTTGTTTTAACCCTCGTGACCTTTATATGTAAGGTTGGAGTTTGTAAGTACGCGCCGTTGAATGAAGTATGTGGTTCAATTGTTCTACTACCCTTGGTCATGTATTGTTTTTGTACGGGTGTTTTAGTTAATGCTTCCGCATGTGCCTTATGATTTGTTATGGGAGATGGGTCGGCGACAAGTCCTGGGATGTCGCATTTTCAATACGGCCATCGAAGGGGTGTTGCGAGCCAGGTGGGGTCCGGGGCGTGACATAAACAAAAGTGGGTTCATAAATGTGTTTTGAACCCATTTGATAGGTCTAGATGTAAGGTGGAGTATTTAATATTTGGCTCATAACTCATTGACTTAAACTTTTAGATTGAAGTAAGCTCAAATTCAAGTGATCTATTGAGCTTTAGGAAAATTGTCAAATCAATCCTAAACCTATTGTACGGCGGCCAATTCAGTCCTAAACCTTTTAATTTTGCCAATTCAATCATAAACCTTTTAAATTCTTGCCAATTGAGTCCTTCCGGTCAATTTTAGCCGGCCAGCACTGACGTGGCCGCCGGCCGTCTGGTCAACGCTGACGTGGCAATTTTTAATTTTTTTTTCAATTTTTCAATTTTCTTTTCTTTTTTTTTCTGGTTTCTTCCCTCTGGCCGGTCCGGCGACTGGCGGCCAGCCAGAGGGGAGGGCCGGCAAGGCCCCTGGCAAAGCTCGCCCCGCCGGCCATAGGCGAGGGCGAGCCTCGCCGGCCCCTGGCTGGGCAAGGGGAGGTTGGCCTCGCCTCGCCTAGCCAGGGGTCCGCAAGGCGAGCTTCGCCAGAGGCCTCGCCGACCCTCCCCTCTGGTTGACCGCCGGTTGCCGAACCGGCCAGAGGGGAGAAACCAGAAAAAAAAAAAAGAAGAAAAAGATCAAAAAATTTTAAAAAAATAATTAAAAATTGCCATGTCAGCGTTGACCGGACGGCCGACGCCGGCCGGCGGCCACGTCAGCGCCGGCCGGCTAAAGTTGGCCGGAAGGGAATTTAAAAGGTTTAGGACTGAATTGGCCGCTATACAATAAGTTTAGGACTGATTTGACAATTATCCCATTGAGCTTTTGATGCACCTCTTCTCAAAGTGAAATATAGGTTGTAGATTTCAAAAGCCGAAATGTGCAAATTATTATTAAATGAAGAAATGGAGGACGAATCTTGAAATTGGATCGGAATGCTTTGTGTTCGGAAAGTCGGTGACGATGAAGTTGGATAGAAATCTTTTCTTTTACTGGGAGATAGACAGAGAGATAGAGACATGGTGAAGGAATACAGTGAAGTTAAGGAACATAGAGGTTGACTTCGGTTGTTTGGGTGGTTCTTACGTTTGGAAAGCCAATGTATGATTTCTACCCTCGGAGGGAGAGAGATGTTGAAACGATGGACCGAAGTTGAGCGTATACACGAGGTTGAAAGAAAACCTAAAAGTCAAGTGCGTCTTCGTTTGAAAAGTCTAATCATGATAGATTTTTCATATGTTGACAAATCTTTTCTTTTTATATATTTTTTTTTTGGGTGTAGAGAGAGAGGCTTTTATGAAGTAGATGGCGCCTAAAATTGTCCAAAAAAACCTTAAGCCTATTGTGTAGTTGCTAATTTAGTTATAAAACTTTCAATTTTTGTTAATTTAGTATTAAATCTTTGGATGATTTGCCAATTTGAACCTTGTAGCCAATTTTGACCATAAATCAATGATATGGATGTCAACCGTCATATGTGGCACGGCCAGTACTGACGTGTACAATCTTTGCAATATGTTAAAAAAATCTAAATTTTTTAAAAAAATATATTTTTTCCTATTTTTCTTCTGTTTTCTTTCTTTTATTTTTTTCCCTACTATTCTTCTTACCACAAGGGCCAGCAGGGCCTTAGCAATAATTGGCGACCCTCGCCGGCCATTGGGCGAGGGCCCTTGCTAGGTCTATGTGAGCCAGTGAGGGCTGTTGTAGCCCTCACTGTGCACAAAGGCGAGGACCGTCGATAGCCCTTGTCGGCCATCATTGAGGCCCCGACAACCCCTCTGGCCCTTCAAGGAAGAAAAACAATAAAATAAATGAAGAAAAGAAAAAAATATAAAAAATAATTAAAAACTAGAAAACTTTTAAAATTGCAAAAATTGTCCATATCAATGCCGGTCGTGCCATGTAAAATGGTTGACGTCCACGTAACTAATTTTCGGCCAAAATTGGCCAGAAAGACTAAATTGGCAAATCATCAAAAAGTTAAGGACTAAATTGGCACAATTAAAATGCCTAGAACTGAGTTAACCATCGTACAATAAATTTATGACTTTTTGGATAATTTTTCCTACCTAATACTAATACCAATACTATAGATATCGTAGATGTTAGATGCCTAATACTAATACTAATACTAATACTAATACCTATACTAATACTAATAGCAAATTTCTCCTTACATTGCACCATAACACTGATCCTATAAATATCTAATGCCCTGTTAGAATCTATTGAGAATTCACTAAAATATATAGATTGATCCTTCCAGACCAACTCACACTAGAACCACTTCATCGGATGTGTGTTAATATCGTGGATCAGACAAGGAGGTACCAAATTATTTGATGACAAGTGTTTGAAGTTTTGAAGAATCAAGATTCACCAGTGACAAGTGTTTGAGGTTGTGAATAATCTAATTCATGAGCACGAGTCTGATATGTCCCACAGAAGTGCATATATTTACCTGCCAATGCCGCATCGACGATGTTGTCTGCCGGATCTCTGACTTGGATCGACAATCAAGTGTGGTAATTAGGGTGCATGCGGTAGAAATCGGAGAGCGCCATGAATATACAGCTCGTCCATATTCAGTGTCTCTTGGTTATATTGAACTATGACATTATTGCATAAATTACTATGACCTGAGATCTGATTGTATTGTGTTAACCAAAAGGTTGTGTGCCTGGATGGCATTGGTGCGTCTGACCTGATTTACAAATACATCCTTCGCTCGCAGCAGATGCGTCTTCAAGGTAAGATGCATTACCTGTCAATGTCAACTTTTCCATGTTGAATGTGTCTGATACTCGAGACGCTCATTTAATTGTGCTCTTTTATCAAGTTTATCGGCCTTCTATTGCAATAGCTGTACATCGCTATGTAGCTGAAGTTCAGAAAGCAAATATTGAGTGGCCGAAGTCTTACCAAAGGTGCACGACATCAAATTTGATGCAAAATACTTGTACTTTCTTATTTCTTGACATGTCTTATTCTCTTCATGTATGAACTTCAGATGTCGAACAATGTTAATGGAGAGGGCAGACGCTTTACGGGACTGGTGTCATAGGATTCCTCCTCATCTATCGAGGCATTTATCAATTAAGTCTATTAATGAAGACTCAGTTTCTCCGTTGTTGCATATCCTCTCTCCACCAAATTTGAGGCCGGTAATTTGCTGCTACTCAATTTATACATTATCTTTTTTTGATATGCTCTTTTTTTTATGTGAAAAAATGTCAACTATAAAATTGCTTCGCAAAGTGATGTGCCAAGGTTTTGTTGAGTGTTTGAATATGTTCCACCTGTTAAATACTCATTTCGAATTTGCCAATCTACTTGGCAAAGTGATTTCTCAGAGTCTGTCTATTGTAAATTTGTGAAACATGGAGGAACAGTAATATTCCACTCTACCAACTTTTCTTATCATTTGATGGTCAATTGTCTATGAGGATGACCTTGGTGATAATATGAAAGAAAACTTTTTTCTTAATCGGAACTCTAAATTCTCGCATATGTTGACTTGTATGTTATTCTAGTTCCATGTGTTACGTGCTTTGGTTGAATTTTTTGGAGACAAACTTTCTTGGTAACAAACCTTGTTGGACTCTAGGAAGAACTTGTGTAGGTCTTATGTGCCATATGTTGAAGCTTTAAATAATATCTTGATGAAAACCAAATATAGACCAGAAGTTACATTCTTTGAGAATAGTTTTTGATTGAAATTTAACGAAACAAGACCTGTTAATATCTTCAAATGTCAACTTCAGTAGTAGAGCTTTTAATGTCTTGACTTTTGTCTGTCAGATCTTATTTTAATTGTATTTACTGAAGGTAAGCGAAAAGATGAGGAAAACTTGGTTTCTTAAACTTCTTGGTCTTCCAATATGTAAGCTTTGAAGGATTATTGCCTTTTGCCTCCCTAAACTACAGTTGTCAGATGTAAAAGGTCACCTAAACATGCACTTGGGCCTGGGTTTTTAAGTTGGTTCTGTGTATATTAGGAATTCAGATCTGAGTATAGGACTACTTGAGCATTGGAGTGTCCTATTATCCAATTAAATTGATACATAAAGGTAAATAATCATATTCATATGTAAGAAAATTCAGAACCATTGAATTGTTTAATCTAAAGTTGTTTCTGTATCTTAGATTATAAAGTACTTTCCCTTTACACTACAAAAAAAGTAGATTTTAGTGACGAATTTTGCCACGAAAAAAATAGAAAAATTCATCACTAAACAAATTTGCGACAAAAAAAATTCCGTCGCCAATTCAGCTTCGTAAAATTTAGCGACGAAAAATTTCAATTTTCGTCGCTAAATTGTGACGAAATATATTCGTGGCAAAATTCGTTGTTAATTATTTGTGGCAAAATTCGTCGCTAATTATCCATGGCAAAATTCGTTGCTAATTTTCGTGACAAAATTCGCTACTAATTATTCATAGCAAAATTCATCGCTAATTTTTTGTGGCAAAATTCGTCGCCAATTTTTTTTTGAAATTTTTTTCTTTTTTTCTTTTTCTTTTTTTCCCCTATATTCTTCGCCGGACCAGCAACCGACTAAGGCCGACGAGTTCGACCTCGCTGGCCATGGGCCAAGCTGACCTTCGCCGGCGCTGGCGAGGGCGAGGTTGAGTAGCCTTGCCATGGCTGCCACTCTACCTTGCCGTCTTTGGGCGACGGCGAAAAACATCGAACCGAGTCATCTCTTTTTTCCAACTCCGGCGATCTTTCCGGCGAGCTCTTCAGACTCGATCAATCTAGAAACCAATTCGTAGTAGTTTCTGTTGAATGAAGCCAAAAATTTCGACGTGCAAAGGCAAACTTGGTACCACAAAATAAGAGTAGCAAACAAAATGCCGCTCCTGCAGGAGTAGAGAAAGAAGAAAAGAGACGACCTTGGTCCTTTCTTGTCAATGTAGAAACCCAAAACCCAAACACATGTTGTTGGCTATGTTCGTATATCAGAAGTCGAAATCAAATATTGGGAAGACTAACCTGAAAGCAGCACAATCAAATAAACAGAATGTTGATCCGAGCCTAACGAAATAACGTCGTGTCCTTAAGACGAATTTGGCCCCTCAATCAGTACCCGAGGATATTGGACAATCGTCTCCCAGGATAGAACGGATCTCGTTCCTCCGAAGTGGTACGTATTCGGAGGACTCCTACGAACGCAAATTCACAGAATAATCGCACAAAATGACAATGATGAAGTGAGAAATGTCTAGAGCGCGTTGGGGAAATGTCTTGCGGGAATGCAAAATGCCACGAAGTTTCTTTTCCGAACTAAACTGTTCGGTTATATTAATGGCGAAAATGAAGAGCTACAAGGGTTCGTGAACAACTGCGAATGTTCACTTGAACCGGTTCGGTTCTCGAACAGTCGCGAAGGGCTTCGGTTGTTGTTCGGGCGAACCGAACCTCATGAATAGACATGTTTATTTGTCCAAAAAAAATAATAATAACAGTAAATAAATCAATTCTAAACAATGTGTCTGTTCGGAAAAAATAAAAAACCGATAGAAAGTGGACCCCGACCCGAACCGAGCCGGCCGACCGTACGGATGGCGGCGGCGCGCGCGCGCAGGGGAGGGGGGGAACCGACCTAGCTCGGCGTAGGTCTTCTCTCTTCCACAAAAGTGGGGTACCCCTTAGGGCCCAAACCCATTTGAGAAGCTCAACTATTTGAACCCATATCCCATCTCTCTTCTATTCTATGTGGGACACTTGTATCCACACTCTTTTCATTCAAGTCTATGGGATTTGGATGTCAAAATCCCAACAATCCCCCACATGAATGAAAAGTTCTGAGATCATGACTCTTCGTGTATGCATGAGATGCAATGTGCGATTATTCCATGAGAAAACGTTGCATCAGGATAAGTAGTCTGAGACTTTGAACTTTCCTTAGTGAAATCTATCGGACTTACTCGGTCAATCAGTAGACTTGATGTCTTTGAACAGTCGACCTTTGGTGTAAGCCTAGACAATAGAAGTCACACAACTGTTTCTCGAACAAAATTGGTTCTCACTGTTGTGTTCGTTTTGGCCATGAACACCGCCTGGTCTCATGAGTGTTTTAGAGAATTCGGCCTTTTTTCAATTCTCACAGAAGCGGCCCTCACTTCACACTCACATAGGTGATTTCTGAACATATAGTATATCATATACTCAATTCAGAATCATTAAAAGCTTTTGCTTAACCTTCACATATTAGTACTGTCTTCATCCGGGAATGAGTAAAAAATTTGACAATACTCTATACTGTCTTCATAACTTAGTTGTCCCTTTGAACTTAGATCTTGGGATCTCCAGTCAACTAGGTAGGGTTTCCGCTATGATGACTTGTTTATAGGCCTTAAACCCATTCCCCTTGATGTTTTCGCAACCATCTCTCTAGTTAGGCCTTTTGTCAATGGATCCGCAACATTATCTGTTGACTTCACATAGTCAATGATGATAATTCCACTAGAAAGAAGTTGTCTTACTGTATCATGTCTTCGACGTATGTGTCGAGACTTACCGTTATACATGACATTCCTTGCCCTTCCTATTGCCGCTTGACTATCACAATGTATACATATAGCGGGCATTGGTTTAGGCCAATTAGGAATATCTTCTAGGAAATTTCGAAGCCACTCTACTTCTTCACCGGCTTTATCCAAAGCAATAAATTCTGATTCCATAGTGGATCTAGCAATACAAGTTTGTTTGGATGATTTCCAAGACACTGCCGCCCCACCAAGTGTGAATACATATCCACTTGTCGATTTTGTGTCTTTAGTGCCGGTTATCCAATTTGCATCATAGTATCCTTCAAGTACCGCTGGATATTCTGTATAATGCAAAGCATAATCTTGAGTATGCTTTAAATAGCCCAATAAACGTTTCATAGCTTTCCAATGATTTTCATTTGGACTAACTGTAAATCGACTTAGCTTGCTCACAGTACAAGCTATGTCCGGCCTAGTACAGTTCATGACATACATTAAACTGCCTAGTATACTAGCATACTCATTTTGAGCCTTACTTTCACCAGTATTCTTTGAAAGATGTAGATTAACATCTATCGGAGTCTTTACTGGTATAATATCTAGATTCTTGCACTTTCCAAGAATCATCTCAATATAATGGGATTGTGATAGAGCTAATTCTCCATATGTCTTATGGATTTTAACTCCTAAAATAACATCTGCAATCCCCATATCTTTCATATCAAATTTACTTGTGAGCATGCATTTGGTTGCCTTAACAACCTCACTATCGCTGCCCATTAAAAGCATGTCGTCTACATATAAGCACAAGATGGCAAAACCATTATGAGTGTTTTTAACATATACACATTTATCACACTCATTAATCTTAAAACCATTCGACAACATGACTTGGTCGAATTTAGCATGCCATTGTTTTGGCGCTTGTTTTAAGCCATATAGTGACTTAATAAGTCGACAAACTTTCTTTTCTTGTCCTGGAACAATAAACCCTTCGGGTTGTTCCAAATATATTTCTTCTTCCAAATCCCCGTTTAAGAAGGCCGTTTTAACATCCATTTGATGGATTTCAAGCTTATACACCGCTGCTATGGCAATTAGCATCCTTATAGATGTAATTCTAGTAAACAGTGAATAAGTATCAAAATAATCAAGACCTTCTCGTTGCTTGTATCCTTTTACTACAAGCCTAGCCTTATATTTATCAATAGTACCATCCGCTTTCATTTTCCTCTTGAAAATCCACTTACATTGTAGTGGTTTATTACTAGGAGGAAGGTCAACCAATTCCCATGTATGATTTGACAAGATGGATTCAACTTCACTATTGATAGCTTCTTTCCAGAACGGGGCTTCTGGCGAAGTCACAGCTTCTTTGAATGTCCGAGGCTCATTCTCTAATAAATACGTTAAGAAATCAGGTCCAAAAGACGTGGAAGTCCTTTGTCTTTTACTACGTCTAGGTTCATCCTCCATAGGATCATTTCTAGATATAGTATCTCGAGACCTCTTATTATTATCAATTGGCTCATATACTATGTTATACGGAAATATATTTTCAAAGAACGAAGCGTCCCTTGATTCAATGATCGTATTAACATGTATATCTGGGATCTCTGACTTGTGGACAAGAAAACGATATGCATTGCTATTATGAGCATATTCGATAAAAGCACAGTCAACAGTCTTTGGTCCTATCTTAACCTTTTTAGGCTTAGGAACCGCAACCTTAGCCAAACACCCCCACACTTTGAGATAATTCAAGTTAGGCATTCTGCCTTTCCATTTCTCATAGGGAGTTTGTTGTGTTTTTCTGTGGGGCACTCTATTTAAAATAAAATTCGCCGTCAAAATAGCTTCCCCCCACAAGTTCTGTGGTAAACTGGAACTATTCAACAATGCATTCATTGTTTCCTTTAAAGATCGGTTTTTCCTTTCCGCCACTCCATTAGATTGTGGCGTATACGGAGCAGTCATTTGGTGAACTATACCAAACTCTGTACAAATTTCCTCAAAAGGAAATTCATATTCACCTCCTCTGTCACTCCTTATTTTCTTAATTTTCTTATTCAATTGAGTTTCAACTTCGGACTTATAAGTTCTAAAAGCATTCATAGCCTCATCTTTGCTATTAAGCAAATAAACATAGCAATACCTTGAGCAGTCATCTATAAATGTGATAAAATACTTATTACCACCTCTTGACGGTATTGATTTCACATCGCATATATCTGTGTGTATTAAATCTAAAGGTTCTGAGACTCTATTATCTACAGAATGAAAAGGAGGCTTAGAAAATTTAGATTCAACACAAACTTGGCATTTCTCACTTGAACAATCAAATTTTGGCAATAACCCCATGTTCATTAATTTCTTTATTGACTTATAATTAACGTGTCCTAATCTAGCATGCCATAAATTAGGAGACTCAAGCACATAAGCAGAAACAACTTTATTCATAACATCATTGGTTACAACAGTCATTACATTCAATTTGAAAAGACCATCACTAAGGTAACCATTTCCTACATACATCTCATTCTTGGAGAGTACAAACTTATCGGATACAAAAACCAACTTGAAGCCATTCTTGCTAAGAAGAGATCCGGACACTAAATTTTTGCGTATGTCTGGCACATGTAGCACATTGTTTAGTGTCACAATCTTTCCGGATGTCATCTTTAGAGCAATCTTTCCGACCCCTTCAACCTTAGAGGTTGATGAATTACCCATATAAAGTTTTTCATCACCCCCCACAATTGTGTAGGTCGAGAACATCGATCTGTTTGCACAGATCTGACGAGTTGCTCCAGTATCAATCCACCACTCCTTGGGGTTTCCCACCATATTACACTCTGATATCATAGCAGTTAGATTGATATCGTCAACACCATTGGAAATCTCTTCCACCACATTCGCCCGAGTTTTCTGTCTTTTCTTGACTCTGCAGTCTTTAGCTCGATGTCCAGACTTGCCACAATTAAAGTACTTGCCAACGAACTTCTTCAGGCCTTGGGTGAATCCCTCTCCGGACTTGCTAGGCATTTTTCTCTTCTTGTTGGGTTTCGATCCTTCTTCAACAACATTGGCCTTTGAAACCTCTAGGTTTCTCCCAACTTTCTTTTCAGACAGCCTATTGTCTTTCTCAATCCTCAATCAAACAATCAAGTCTTCAAGTGACAACTCCTTTCTCTTGTGTTTGAGATAATTTTTGAAATCTCTCCAGGATGGTGGCAGTTTTTCAATGAATGCAGCCACTTGAAATGTTTCACTTAGAATCATTCCTTCAGCATGAATATCATGCATAATCACTTGAAGCTCTCGAACCTGACTTAAGACGGTCCTTGAATCAACCATCTTGAAGTCCAGAAATTTACCAACAATGAATTTCTTCAATCCGGCATCTTCGGTTTTGTACTTTTTGTCTAGACTTTCCCATAACTCCTTAGCCGTTTTCAGCGGACTATAAACGTTATAGAGAGTATTGTCCAGACCGTTGAGGACATAGTTGCGCAACAGGAAGTCAGAATGCTTCCATACATCCACGGCAGCAACCTTTTCTTTGTTTGTCTCTCCAACGTCCAACTTAGGACCGTCCTCATTGAGGAATCTAGCCAAGTTCAAGGTCGTGAGATAGAACAACATCTTTTGTTGCCATCTCTTGAACTCCGTACCATTGAACTTTTCTGGCTTTTCTCCATGATTCGGAATAGGGTTGACCGGAGTCGAAGACGAAGCCATTTCTGAAATATAGAAACAGAACATATTCACAACCAGAATCGGAACGAACAACGAAGGTTCGACTTAAAGGAACGGCAATCCGATATTTGATAGAAAAACTCAACGAACAACACATAAGAATATACGAACAGAACCGAAGCAAATTCGTCTTAAGATTGTTGTCGGCTATGTTCATATATTAGAAGTCGAAATCAAATATTGGGAAGACTAACCTGAAAGCAGCACAATCAAATAAACAGAATGTTGATTCGAGCCCAACGAAATAACGTCGTGTCCTTAAGACGAATTTGGCCCCTCAATCAGTACCCGAGGATATTGGACAATCGTCTCCCAGGATAGAACGGATCTCGTTCCTCCGAAGTGGTACGTATTCAGAGGACTCCTACGAACGCAAATTCGCAGAATAATCGCACAAAATGACAATGATGAAGTGAGAAATGTCTAGAGCGCGTTGGGGAAATGTCTTGCGGGAATGCAAAATGCCACGAAGTTTCTTTTCCGAACTAAACTGTTCGGTTATATTAATGGCGAAAATGAAGAGCTACAAGGGTTCATGAACAACCGCGAATGTTCACTTGAACCGGTTCGGTTCTCGAACAGTCGCGAAGGGCTTCGGTTGTCGTTCGGGCGAACCGAACCTCACGAACAGACATATTTATTTGTCTAAAAAAATGATAATAACAGTAAATAAATCAATTCTAAACAATGTGTCTGTTCGGAAAAAATAAAAAACCGATAGAGAGTGGACCCCAACCCGAACCGAGCCGGCCGGACGGATGGCGGCGGCGGCGCGCGCGCCGGGCGGGGGGGGGGGAACCGACCTAGCTCGGCGTAGGGCCTCTCTCTTCCACAAAAGTGGGGTACCCCTTGGGGCCCAAACCCATTTGAGAGGCTCAACTATTTGAACCCATCTCCCATCTCTCTTCTATTCTATGTGGGACACTTGTATCCACACTCTTTTTATTCAAGTCTATGGGATTTGGATGTCAAAATCCCAACAACACAAACTCAAGAAACTTAAAAGAGACGATTTTGAAGAATCATTGCTTATCTTCGCTAGGTCAAAGGAGAACCCAAAATTTTGCAGTTACAAAATCAAAAGCCAACTACAGCTCATACAAGAAAAGGGCTATGAAAGAACCCACCTTTTTGTCACAGTAAGGCACAAGAACAACTTGTATAATCACATCTGGGAAAAAGGGGGCAAAAAGAAGAGATTAGGGGTGCTGGAAGATAGCCAGGCTCAAATTCGCCTTAGACCAGGCAACTGACAGGAACCCCGCCATGGCTGCGACCGGTTTTTGCCGCCCCGCCAAGATACGGCCAGTTCTTCATGCCTGCCCGGTTTCATTTCCTCTCTCGTTCGTATTCTGGCGAATCATCATAGCCTTTTGTCTCCTTTTTTTTTTTTCACGCGTTCTCATTCTTATTCATAGTGGAATCCGCACTCATTGGCGGCGGCGGAGGAGGAGGAGGAGGAGGAGGAGGAGGAGGATATTGGGTTTGGAAGTTCCGGGAAGTTGTCCACGAAGACGATGATGATGTTTTGTGAGGAAAATGAAAGCGAAGTATAAGCAAGAAGCAGAAGCATTTCCAATGATATTTTCTACGTTTCTCGGCCTCGGCTTCTCCTCTTCTTCTCTTCCTTTTCCTTCTCTTGGAGCAAAGCAAGTGCATACATAGATATAGATACAGATACATAGATAAAGCGACGAATTTAGCAATACATACCGTTTGTCGCTAATTAGTGATGTTCAAATACAAAATGTGGCAAATATCGTCGCTAATTAGCGACGAATATGCTTTTGTCGCTAATTAGCGACAAATAGTGACGAAATTAGCAACGAACCTATTATATTAAAAATTCAGCAAATAAACAATTTAGCGACGAATACAATTTGTCGCTGATTAGCGACGAATTTTGCGACGAAAGTGCCACGATAGTTATTTTCCGTCGCAAATTCCATCGCAAATTAGGGACGAATTATTTTTTGTCGCAAATCAGCAACGAATTTTTTTTCCGTCGCAAATTAGTGACGAATTTACTTGTCGTCGCAAATTCCGTCGCTAATTTGCGACGAAAAAATATTAGTTGCAAATTAGCGACGAATTTTCTTTTCGTCGCTAATTACGTTGCTAGTTAGCAAAGAATTTATTTTCCGTCACAAATTTCGTCACAAATTAGCGACAATTTTTTTTTGTCGCAAATTAGCGACGAGTTTAGTTTTCGTCGCAAATTCCGTCGGAAATTAGCAACGAAAAATTTTTCGTCGATAATTTTCCGTGGCTAAATCCTTATTTTTTTTGTAGTGTTATTCACTGGAATACAAATTGAGTGAATTGCTTAATCTAAAAACTTTTTGATTTATGGAACTCAGAGTGCTTGCTCTTTGTAAAATGGAAGCGCTTATAGATTACTTTTATTTGAACACATACAACCATATGTATAATTGAGCATTACAATGACAACCACTCAAGCCTTATTTTACTAATTTTGGTCGGATTTATGCATCATATCAAACTACTTAGGCTCTGTAAACACAGAGTAACTCAACCACCTTTCGTGTGATAGGCCCTCTTTCAACTACTCTGATTTATTTCTAATGTTTTGAGATTGTCATTCCACTCTCACACTTTTAAAAGGATCGCCCTAAGGGAGAGCAAGAAATTTTAGAGGGCTTTCAACTTTACAACTAAATCATCCATGAGAATTTCAAAACTTTCAACAATGGCCCACTGGCATGCAAGACTTCACTTATCAATCCTAAGGCCAGAAACATCTTCAAAGTAAAGAACAACACATTTAAGATTCAGTAAATGATCAACATAACCTTCATGTAAAATGTGAGATTATGTGGACTACTGTCAACTATTTTAAAAGTTTAAGTTGTTAAATAAAGGCGTGGTTTAATATTTAATTATTCTAACACTCCCCCTCACGCTTAGTCTGATCTTTTTGCTTAGTACTAAGCGTGAACATATTTAAATGAGGAGGGAAATGGGGCCTGAAAAGATTTGAACTCAGGATCTCCAGTTCTAATATCATGTGAGATTATATGGAACCACTGTAAACTGTTCTAAAAGGTTAAGCTGTTAGATGAAGGCTTGGTTTAATATTTAATTATTCTAACATAAAAAAATAGTGTCATTAGCAAGGCAAGTAGAGGCGTATTACATCAAAGACCAACATCAAAACCCGAATAAAAACCGTCATCCACACAAGATTTATTCGTACGTTGGCGTAATTTATGCTTAAGATTTGGTGATATCACATTGATTATTTTTGTCTACTGTTGATTGTAATTGTTAAACCGAGAAATGTAATAACTTAGGTAAGAATTCATTAAATTTCTTTATCATGGTAGTTGTATATAGTTTCACAAGATCGGCTTCATTTTTACGTCCTCTGCGAGTTTCACGAGGATATCACCTACGTTTTCATACTGTTGACACCTAAATTTTGGCTAACTATTGAGAATTTATTGCATAAAAAAATTAGGGACTAATAAGATTAGTCCCTAAAAAAAATATTGCATTGCATATAGAATTTAGGAGCATTAGTAGTATTTAGGTCTACATAACTGCATTTGCATTGGACTCGCGGCGGATGGACTCGAGTGAATGGCTCTAGACTTAATGAAATTGGACTAAGCCCGCGTTTAAGAAAATTCTTAGCTAAGCCCATGAACATTATAAGAGCTAAAATTTTCATTGGAAAGTATCGAGTTGGAAAATATTGGTTTGTGTGACATTCTGAATTTTGGCCCGTTTTTGGGGTTTATTAAACGAATAAATTGTCAGTGCGCTTATAATTGAATCTCGCTCGGGAACTGATCACTCTCGGGTTTTTGTTTTTAAATTAGAGATTTTTGTTAGAATCGCACTCGATCGAATTTGGTCGTTATTTTTAGACTCCAAACTTGGCAGCCAATTTCCGGGAGTTCCGAGTCGAATTAAATTGGACGGTGTCGATATTATTGTGGCCAGCGTCAATATTGCCGGGAATGTGCGAAAAATGGATTTTCGACCGGGTGCGACTTCGGACTAGTAGACCTCCCTCGTAGTGTATTTTTTGACTCGTTTTATTTATATATTACGTTGGCCCTTGCCCTAGTATTTTTCTAGGATTTATTTGGACCATCGGATTATTTTCGGGTTTAAATTCGGACCACCCGATCGTACTCGAGGGCCGTTAATTTCCCTCTCTTCTCTCTCCCCCCTGGACGCGCGCGACGTCCAGGTACACGCCCGCCGTTCCCCTTCCCCTCTTCTCCCTCTCTCTCTCTCTCTCTCCCTTTTTCTTCTTCTCTTCGCCCGGTACACGGCAACGCCATGCAGCCGTGCGTTCCCCCCCATGCACGTCTGCTGCGCCACTCCCCCATGCACGCAACGGCGCGCCTTCCCCATGCACGCCGCTCCCTCTTCTCTCTCCTTTCCCTTCCTCTCTTCTCTTTCTCTCTCTCTCTCTCTCTCTCTCCTTTCTCTTTCCCTCGGTGCGCGCCTCGGCCATGCACTGGCCGCTCCTCTGCATTTCTGCATGCATGCCCCTTCCCCATGCATCCCTTCTCTCTCTCTTTCCCTCTTCTCTCTCCTCCCCTCTCTCTTTTCTCTCTCTCTTTCTCTCCTTCTCCGCTCTCCCTCGCCCGAACCCGACCGCTCGGCTTCTGCTCCTGCTTCTCGCTGCTGCAGACGCCGCGTCCGACGAGCCCAGCCGCCCGCCTCGCGCCGCCGCCGCTCGACCGGACTGCACCACCGCTCGCCAGCCGCCTACAGCCCGCCGGCCACTCCCTCTCCCTCCCCTGTTCACCCCGCAACCCTCCTCCGCAGCCCTCACCCGACGACCCACCGCCCCCTTCGACCACCCTCCGCCTCCGCCTGACGCCGCCCCACCGACGGTCGACGCCACCGTCCTCCCCCGCGCCGCTGCCGCGCCGCCGTGACGCCTGGAAGCTCCGGCCAGCGCTGCTTCTTTCTCCTCCGAGCGCGCGAGCTCGGCTCGCCGCTGCGTCCGACGAGTCCTGGGCGTCGTCCAGACGTCCGGCCAGTTCCCAGCGCCGCCCCGACGCCCGTGCACCGCCCTGTCGCTGCCGAGCTCCCCTCCGGCCGCGCCACCCCCCCAGCTCTCTCTCTCTTTCTCTCTTTCCCTTCCTCTCCTTCGCACCAGCTCGCAGCCGCTCGCCGCCGAGCCCGGCGAGCCCCGGCCGTCGCCCAGCCGTCCAGCCGCCACCCCAGCATCGCCTCGACGCCGGAGCACCGCCCCTGCCGCCGCCGAGCTCCCCTCCGGCCGCACCACCCTCTCCCGGTCCACTCTCTCTTCTCTCTCTCTCTCTCGCCACTTCAACTCGCCAACGCAGCCACCGTTCTACCTCGCCGGAGCCACCCCAACCTCTGTCCGGCCGTGGCCGAGCTCGCCTGAGCCGCTGCCGCCGTGCCGGAGCCGTCCCAACCACCGTCCGCCACTCCCGGAGCTCCCCAGCCGCTGTGCTGCCCTTCCCGGAGCTCCCCAGCCGCTGTGCCGCCGCGCCGGAGTTCCCCAGCCGCTGTGCCGCCGCGCCGGAGCCTCCCCAGCTGCTGTGCCGCCGCGCCGGAGTCCCCCAGCCGCTGTGCCGCCGCGCCGGAGCTCCCCCAGCCAAGTCCCGCGCCTGTGGCCGAGCCCCGCGCCCGTCGCCGCGCCCGTGGCCGAGCACCGCGCCCGTCGCCGCGCCCGTGGCCGAGCACCGCGCCCGTCGCCGCGCCCGTCGTCCGTCCGCTCGGCCGCTCGCCCGTGCGCCCGGCACGTCACCCGTTCGGCCAGCCCACCGCCCGGCACGTCGCCCGTCCGGCTTGGGCTCGTTGCCCGTCCCGCTCGGCCATCCGCTCCCGGGCACGCCGCACGACCACCGCGCCCGTGCACCAGGCGCACCGTCCGGCCACCGTGCCCGTGTGGCCCGTTCCCGCGCCCGGTCCGGTACTGTTCACTTGGGCCATTTCGGGCCCGAGTCGATTTTTCCCGGGCCAAAGTTTGGTAAGTGCTATCCTAAGCCCTACTTAGTATTTTGGGTATTTAATTGACTTGTCGCGGGTTAGAACGGTTAGGGCGCTCGATAATCTAGTTAGTTTACATTATGATTGGGTTATTTTCAATTGAGTTTGAATTGCATTGTTGAATTAGATAATTGTGCATGGTAAAATGTGAATTTCGGATTAAGTGGTGATTATTGAATGTCGATGCAATTGGCTTGAATTATATTCGTTGGATGGCGTGTGTTTGCTTGTCGGTTTGAGCCCGGATCGATTGTAGGGCTACGGACTTGGGACGTGTTGACGACGGTCCGTGTGAAGGCATGAACGGCCGTTGGGCCAAATGGATGCGGGCTTGAGACGTGTTGACGGTGGCCCGTTAAAGGTGTGATAGACCGGGACGTATTTACGTCGGTCATTGGAAGGATTGATTATGTGGCTTGGGACGTGTTGACGGCGGCCACTGGTTAGTATGATTGACATGGCTTGCGACGTGTTGACGGCGGCCATTGGTTTGAGTGATTGGGCGGCTCGTGGGCCCGTGAGAGGAAAATTGGTTGGACGCGTGCATGTGACTTGAGTGTGATTGGATTGGCTGGTTGAGCGTGTGATTGGAGTGGCTAATGGCGCGTGTGATTGCTGGGATGATTGACTGATTGCGAGTGGAAAGTATGTGCCGGGTGGTTGTGATATGATGTTGGATTATTCTTGTTCTGACTAATGTGCAGGGTTGGATCAGGACTTGAGGCGAGGTAAGTATGTCGTGTGAACTTTGTTATATTGCATGGTGGTTCGCCTGTTTGACTTGTCTGGGTACGCAATAGCCTAGGTGGGGTTTAGGGTGTCGCTTATTGAGACTCGTTCTCACGGTTATTATATAACCATTTTCAGATCCCCGTCCCTGAGTATGGCGCCTCCTAGGCGTTTTGGGATCCCCATGCTCACGTGGCATGTGGACGATGAGTACCCGGGCCCGAACCCGGGCGAGACCTACATTAGGCACCGCACTTTTATTTTGGTAGACGTTGGGTTAGAGCACTTGGAGCGTCACGAGTACCTGGCCTGGTCCCATCGGGTCGGGTTGGAGGACTCGGGGCCAATCCGAGGTTTTGAGGGGTTGAGACACTCCAGCGAAGACGCGGTCAACTGGGAGCCCTGGGACAAGTTCGCTCCCGATGGTGAGGTGTCAGACCCCGACGGTCCCCCGGCGAATCCCGATCCCGCACCGACTCCTGTCCCCGAACCTGAGCCCGAAGAGGAGCCCATGGCAGCCGCGCAGGGAGATACCGAGGAGAACCCGATCGAGATAGATTCGGATTCGGATTCAGATTCAGGCACCTTTGGGTTTGATCCGGATTGGACGCCGTAGGGACGCTTAGGTGTAGGACTAGGACGTTTCCTTTTTGGTAGTGATACTCTCTTTTGGTACTGTTGCAGTTTACCCAACCCCTACCCCTTTTTGATTGATGATGCGGATTTAAACCTTAATGGCCTAATGTGCGACTACTATGGATTCGGTCTTTATTCTATGTTCGTTAAAGTTTTTATTGTCCTATCCTTTAGTCATATTCTTTCAACGTCAGGGTTGTTTTATTATTTTAGCTTCCGCTTGCGTGATATGGTTGGGTCGGCGACGCGTCCTGGGACGTCGCGTTCCTTACGATCGTTGAAGGGGGTGTTGCGAGCCCGTTAGGGTTCGGGGCGTGACATCCCCGTTGATTTGGTATCAGAGCATGGTCTGCTCGATCCAAGATGGACGAAACCTGGAGTGATAAGGAGCGATGACTTTGGGGTAGCCAATTAGGAAGACTCGTGTGCTATGCGTACCCCAGACAATGTGATTGCGATTTCTACTTGAGTTTATACAATAATGTGTGAAGTGCAGGTGCGTCAGGACTTGAGGTAAGTGTCGAAACCTTGTTGGTTGTCATTGAGTGATGCTATGATTGGTTGTTTGTTTGGTAAATTGTATTGCGACGCACTGCCTAGGGCATAGATTGGTATAATTGGCCTAGATTTCTAATTTCTGCATAGACCTTATCAGGTGAGTGTTTGTAAGAATCAGTAAGATGGACGGTTAAGGTAGCGGTCAGGATAGCGGTCGAGGTCGAGGTCGAGGTCGAGGAAAAGGTCGTGTAGCCCCGCAAGCTGGAGTGACGGGGGATCCTAGGCTGGATGAGATGTGGAGGGTGCTTGAGGAAGCAGGGTTCTTAGCAGGAAGGCAGGCTGGAGAAAGGAGTGCTACTGTTGCTGCCGCAGCTGCCAGTGAGATCGTTGGGAACAATGGGAATCAGGAGGATAATGCAGTTGGTGGAGATCCTGGCTTGGTGCGAGTGAACACGGTCAGGCCGATGTCCAAGCTAGTGGAGCAGTTTCTGAGATTGAAGCCCCCGAAGTTTGATGGAAGAGGTGACCCTGAGGCTGCACCAAGATGGATAGAGGAGCTGGAGAAGGCTTTTGAAGTGCTCGGATGTACTGAGCAAGAGATGGTGACGCTGGCAGTCTACCAGCTTCAGAACAATGCCAGTGACTGGTGGAGGGCCACCAAGGGCCAGGTATTTCCCACGGGTACTGCTCCGAGTTGGGTTGTCTTTACTGAGGCCTTCAATGGCAAGTACTTCTCGGAGAGTGCTCGAGAGCAGAAGTTGGCTGAGTTTATGAGACTTCGTCAGGGCCAGTCATCAGTGGATCAGTATGAGGCAGAGTTTGCGAGGTTGTCCAAGTTTGCCCCCAGGATGGTGGAGGATCCAACGGACAAGGCTAGGAGGTTCCGGGATGGGCTGAGGCCGGACCTTCGCACTCAGATGATCTCCTTGAACTTGAGGAGTTATAATGAGATATATGAGAGGGCTCAAGCAATTGAGCGGGATCAGTCAGACAGGGCTGCCGCTTCTGGATCGCGGTACGCCCCGACTAGGGACAACCGTCAGCTGGGGAAGAGGCCCATGTCGGGAAGCAGTCGCTTCGTACCACCAGCTCGGAGGAACATTGGAAAACCAAATCGCCATCAGAACGCCCCATGTAGACTGTGTGGAGGAAGACACGGCCATGGACCTTGCCCAACTAGGGGCGGAGCCTGTTTTACATGTGGAGGGAGAGGCCATCAGATGAAGGACTGCCCCAACAATAGGCAAGCTGGACCGCCTATATTGCCACCACCGCCGCCCCGGAACGGAAACCAATTTAGAGCTGCTCAGCCGGCAAATCAGAACAGGCCGCCAGCCCAAGGACGGGTGTATGCTATGGCAAGGAGGGAGGCGCAGGACGCGCCGGGCGTGGTCACAGGTACGGTCTCACTCTGTGATCATGCTGCTTATGCCTTATTTGATCCGGGGGCGTCGTATTCCTTTATTTCTGAGCAATTTGTTGAATTATCTGGGATTGAGCCGAAACCGCTTGATGTCATGCTGTGTGTTGCTACTCCGTTGAATGATAAAGTGCTGATTACGTTAGGATGTCCCGGTTGTAAGATAGTAATTGGCGATAAGGAAGGGAGGATAGATTTGGCGGTATTATGTATGCATGACTTTGATGTGATTGTCGGTATGGACTGGCTAGGCAGACAGAAAGCTGTTATGGATTGTAGTAGCAAGGTAATCCAATTTAATCCAATTGGACAGCCTAGATTTGAGTTTGTGGGAAACCGAGGAGGAACCTCGATCCCTTGGATTTCGTCGCTTGAGGTAACGAAGCTGTTGGTTGAGGGTTGTCAAGGATTTCTAGCAAATGTGGTCGATTCGATGGTTGGAGAACCGAAGCTAGAGGATATAGCCGTGGTGTGCAATTTTCCCGATGTTTTCCCTCAGGAATTGCCGGGACTGCCCCCTGACAGAGAGGTGGAGTTCGCAATCGAGTTGGCCCCAGGTACGGAACCGATTTCGAAAGCACCTTATAGGATGTCGCTGTCAGAGTTGAAAGAATTGAAGGTCCAAATGCAAGAGTTATTGGACAAGGGTTTCATTCGCCCTAGTGCGTCTCCATGGGGAGCGCCAGTTTTGTTCGTAAGGAAAAAGGATGGATCATTGAGATTGTGCATCGACTACAGGCAGCTGAACCAGGTGACCATCAAGAATAAGTACCCGTTGCCAAGGATTGAGGACCTATTTGACCAGTTGCAAGGGGCGTCAGTATTTTCTAAGATCGACTTGAGGACCGGCTATCATCAATTGAAGATCAAGAAGGAGGACGTGCCGAAGTCGGCGTTTAGAACGAGGTATGGGCACTATGAGTTTACGGTAATGCCGTTTGGACTAACGAACGCTCCTGCAGCCTTTATGGATTTAATGAATCGGGTATTCAAGGAATTCTTTGATCAGTTTGTGATCGTGTTTATCGATGATATTCTGGTGTATTCGAAGAGTCCCGCTGAGCACGAGGTGCATTTGGAAAAGGTTCTACGAACCTTAAGGGAGCATGCACTCTACGCCAAGTTTAGCAAGTGCGAGTTTTGGCTTCATCGAGTGGCTTTCTTAGGACATGTGGTATCCGGAGAAGGAATTGCAGTAGACCCGGCGAAAGTTGAAGCCGTCGTGGATTGGCCGAGGCCAACAACAGTAACCGAGGTACGGAGCTTTTTGGGCTTAGCAGGATATTACAGGCGTTTCGTGGAAAGATTTTCAGCAATAGCGATGCCTTTGACGCGTTTACTGAAGAAGGAGACAAAGTTTGAATGGACGGATAAGTGCGAAAGGAGCTTCCAAGAGTTAAAACAGAGGTTGACAACCGCGCCTGTGTTAACGATTCCGTCAGGCCCGGGAGGATATGAGATCTACAGTGATGCATCGTTAAGGGGATTGGGATGCGTGCTTATGCAACACGGGAAAGTAGTGGCGTACGCATCGCGACAATTGAGGCCGCATGAGCAGAATTATCCAACACACGACTTGGAGCTGGCTGCGATTATTTTCGCTCTTAAGATTTGGAGACACTACCTGTGTGGGGAGAAATTTCAGATTTATACGGATCATCAAAGTCTAAAGTACTTGTTTTCCCAAAAGGAATTGAATTTGAGGCAACGTCGTTGGATGGAACTCCTTAAGGATTATGACTGCGACATATTGTATCACCCTGGAAAAGCAAATAGGGTCGCGGATGCACTAAGCCGGAAATCTAGCATCGCGCATATGATGGTCAAGGAGTGGACCCTGTTAGAAGGGGTTCGAGATTCAGGATTTAAGTTTGAAGTAAGTCAGGTCTCGAGTTTACTTGCTGCATTAAGGATTGAACCGGAAATACAGGCTAAGATTAAGGCTCTTCAATCGACGGACCCGGAGATACAGAAGATTGTGTGAGTATGGATGCCGCAAAAAGGAAGACGGATTTTCAGATATCCGAGGAAGGGATTCTAAAGTTCCGAGGACGATTATGTGTGCCCAGTGATGCAGAATTGAAGGAAGAGATTTTGTCTGAGGCGCACCGTAGTACGTACAGTATCCACCCAGGGAGTACGAAGATGTATCAGAATCTACGGCAACATTATTGGTGGAACGGCATGAAGGTGGACGTGGCCAAGCATGTGGCTAAATGTTTAACGTGCCAACAAGTGAAGGCGCAACACTGTAAGCCCGGTGGATTGTTGCAGCCATTGGAAATTCCCGAGTGGAAATGGGAACACATCACGATGGACTTTGTAATGGGATTGCCAAGAAGTCAAAGGGGTCATGATTCGATTTGGGTGATAGTGGATCGGCTGACAAAATCAGCACATTTTCTACCGGTACGAAAGGATTTCGCCTTGGAAAGGTATGCTGACCTGTATGTACGACACATAGTCCGCCTTCATGGAGTACCAGTGACGATCACTTCGGACCGTGATCCAAAATTTACCGCCGCCTTTTGGAAAAGTCTTCATACGGCATTAGGAACGAAGCTGCAGTTCAGCACGGCCTATCATCCCCAGACGGATGGCCAGTCGGAAAGAACGATCCAGACTTTGGAAGACATGCTGCGAGCTTGTGTTTTGGATTTTAAGGGTGGCTGGGAGGAGCAGCTGCATTTGGTTGAATTCGCTTACAACAATAGCTTTCAGCAGAGCATTAGAATGGCACCATTTGAAGCATTGTACGGCAGAGCTTGCAGAACACCGGTTTGTTGGGATGAAGTTGGTGAAAGGAGCATTACAGGCCCGGAGTTAGTGCAACAGTCGACTGAGACAGTCAAGGTTATTCGGGACAGACTCAAGACAGCTCAGAGCCGCCAAAAGAATTATGCAGACAGGAGACGTAAGCCATTGGAGTTTCAAGTCGGGGACCACGTATTCCTCAAAGTATCGCCGATGAGAGGACTATCTCGGTTTGGGAAGAAAGGGAAGTTGAGCCCGAGGTACGTGGGCCCATTTGAGGTCTTAGAGAGAATAGGCACTTTGGCTTATCGTCTCGCGCTACCGCCGAATTTGTCTCAAGTGCACAACGTGTTCCACGTGTCTATGCTAAGGAAATATGAACCGGACCCGACCCACGTGCTGAACTATGAGGAAATAGACGTGGACGACAGGGTGTCGTATGTGGAGAAGCCAGTTCGGATCGAGGACAGACTAGAAAGAGTGTTGAGAAACAAGAAAATCCCGATGGTCAAGGTTATTTGGGAGCACCATGGGACCGAAGGCGCGACGTGGGAAAGTGAAGAGTCGATGCGACACCAGTACCCCCATTTGTTTGAATAGTTGGGTTGGGTTGAAAATTTCGAGGACGAAATTTTTGTAAGGGGGAAGAGTTGTGACATTCTGAATTTTGGCCCGTTTTTGGGGTTTATTAAACGAATAAATTGTCAGTGCGCTTATAATTGAATCTCGCCCGGGAACTGATCACTCTCGGGTTTTTGTTTTTAAATTAGAGATTTTTGTTAGAATCGCACTCGATCGAATTGGGTCGTTATTTTTAGACTCCAAACTTGGCAGCCAATTTCCGGGAGTTCCGGGTCGAATTAAATTGGACGGTGTCGATATTATTGTGGCCAGCGTCAATATTGCCGGGAATGTGCGAAAAATGGATTTTCGACCGGGTGCGACTTCGGACTAGTAGACCTCCCTCGTAGTGTATTTTTCGAGTCGTTTTATTTATATATTACGTTGGCCCTTGCCCTAGTATTTTTCTAGGATTTATTTGGACCATCGGATTATTTTCGGGTTTAAATTCGGACCACCCGATCGTACTCGAGGGCCGTTAATTTCCCTCTCTTCTCTCTCCCCCCTGGACGCGCGCGACGTCCAGGTACACGCCCGCCGTTCCCCTTCCCCTCTTCTCCTCTCTCTCTCTCTCTCTCTCTCCCTTTTTCTTCTTCTCTTCGCCCGGTACACGGCAACGCCATGCAGCCGTGCGTTCCCCCCCATGCACGTCTGCTGCGCCACTCCCCCATGCACGCAACGGCGCGCCTTCCCCATGCACGCCGCTCCCTCTTCTCTCTCCTTTCCCTTCCTCTCTTCTCTTTCTCTCTCTCTCTCTCTCTCTCCTTTCTCTTTCCCTCGGTGCGCGCCTCGGCCATGCACTGGCCGCTCCTCTGCATTTCTGCATGCATGCCCCTTCCCCATGCATCCCTTCTCTCTCTCTCCCTCTTCTCTCTCCTCCCCTCTCTCTTTTCTCTCTCTCTTTCTCTCCTTCTCCGCTCTCCCTCGCCCGAACCCGACCGCTCGGCTTCTGCTCCTGCTTCTCGCTGCTGCAGACGCCGCGTCCGACGAGCCCAGCCGCCCGCCTCGCGCCGCCGCCGCTCGACCGGACTGCACCACCGCTCGCCAGCCGCCTGCAGCCCGCCGGCCACTCCCTCTCCCTCCCCTGTTCACCCCGCAACCCTCCTCCGCAGCCCTCACCCGACGACCCTCCGCCCCCTTCGACCACCCTCCGCCTCCGCCCGACCACCCTCAGCCTCCGCCCGACGCCGCCCCACCGACCGTCGACGCCACCGTCCTCCCCCGCGCCGCTGCCGCGCCGCCGTGACGCCTGGAAGCTCCGGCCAACGCTGCTTCTTTCTCCTCCGAGCGCGCGAGCTCGGCTCGCCGCTGCGTCCGGCGAGTCCTGGGCGTCGTCCAGACGTCCGGCCAGTCCCCAGCGCCGCCCCGACGCCCGTGCACCGCCCTGTCGCCGCCGAGCTCCCCTCCGGCCGCGCCACCCCCCCAGCTCTCTCTCTCTTTCTCTCTTTCCCTTCCTCTCCTTCGCACCAGCTCGCAGCCGCTCGCCGGCGAGCCCCCGCCGTCGCCCAGCCGTCCAGCCGCCACCCCAGCATCGCCTCGACGCCGGAGCACCGCCCCTGCCGCCGCCGAGCTCCCCTCCGGCCGCACCACCCTCTCCCGGTCCACTCTCTCTTCTCTCTCTCTCTCGCCACTTCAACTCGCCAACGCAGCCACCGTTCTACCTCGCCGGAGCCACCCCAACCTCTGTCCGGCCGTGGCCGAGCTCGCCTGAGCCGCTGCCGCCGTGCCGGAGCCGTCCCAACCACCGTCCGCCACTCCCGGAGCTCCCCAGCCGCTGTGCTGCCCTTCCCGGAGCTCCCCAGCCGCTGTGCCGCCGCGCCGGAGTTCCCCAGCCGCTGTGCGGCCGCGCCGGAGCCTCCCAGCTGCTGTGCCGCCGCGCCGGAGTCCCCCAGCCGCTGTGCCGCCGCGCCGGAGCTCCCCCAGCCAAGTCCCGCGCCTGTGGCCGAGCCCCGCGCCCGTCGCCGCGCCCGTGGCCGAGCACCGCGCCCGTCGCCGCGCCCGTGGCCGAGCACCGCGCCCGTCGCCGCGCCCGTCGTCCGTCCGCTCGGCCGCTCGCCCGTGCGCCCGGCACGTCACCCGTTCGGCCAGCCCACCGCCCGGCACGTCGCCCGTCCGGCTTGGGCTCGTTGCCCGTCCCGCTCGGCCATCCGCTCCCGGGCACGCCGCACGGCCACCGCGCCCGTGCACCAGGCGCACCGTCCGGCCACCGTGCCCGTGTGGCCCGTTCCCGCGCCCGGTCCGGTACTGTTCACTTGGGCCATTTCGGGCCCGAGTCGATTTTTCCCGGGCCAAAGTTTGGTAAGTGCTATCCTAAGCCCTACTTAGTATTTTGGGTATTTAATTGACTTGTCGCGGGTTAGAACGGTTAGGGCGCTCGATAATCTAGTTAGTTTACATTATGATTGGGTTATTTTCAATTGAGTTTGAATTGCATGGTTGAATTAGATAATTGTGCATTGTAAAATGTGAATTTCGGATTAAGTGGTGATTATTGAATGTCGATGCAATTGGCTTGAATTATATTCGTTGGATGGCGTGTGTTTGCTTGTCGGTTTGAGCCCGGATCGATTGTAGGGCTACGGACTTAGGACGTGTTGATGGCGGTCCGTGTGAAGGCATGAACGGCCGTTGGGCCAAATGGATGCGGGCTTGAGACGTGTTGACGGTGGCCCGTTAAAGGTGTGATAGACCGGGACGTATTTACGTCGGTCATTGGAAGGATTGATTATGTGGCTTGAGACGTGTTGACGGCGGCCACTGGTTAGTATGATTGACATGGCTTGCGACGTGTTGACGGCGGCCATTGGTTTGAGTGATTGGGCGGCTCGTGGGCCCGTGAGAGGAAAATTGGTTGGACGCGTGCATGTGACTTGAGTGTGATTGGATTGGCTGGTTGAGCGTGTGATTGGAGTGGCTAATGGCGCGTGTGATTGCTGGGATGATTGACTGATTGCGAGTGGAAAGTATGGGCCGGGTGGTTGTGATATGATGTTGGATTATTCTTGTTCTGACTAATGTGCAGGGTTGGATCAGGACTTGAGGCGAGGTAAGTATGTCGTGTGAACTTTGTTATATTGCATGGTGGTTCGCCTGTTTGACTTGTCTGGGTACGCAATAGCCTAGGTGGGGTTTAGGGTGTCGCTTATTGAGACTCGTTCTCACGGTTATTATATAACCATTTTCAGATCCCCGTCCCTGAGTATGGCGCCTCCTAGGCGTTTTGGGATCCCCATGCTCACGTGGCATGTGGACGATGAGTACCCGGGCCCGAACCCGGGCGAGACCTACATTAGGCACCGCACTTTTATTTTGGTAGACGTTGGGTTAGAGCACTTGGAGCGTCACGAGTACCTGGCCTGGTCCCATCGGGTCGGGTTGGAGGACTCGGGGCCAATCCGAGGTTTTGAGGGGTTGAGACACTCCAGCGAAGACGCGGTCAACTGGGAGCCCTGGGACAAGTTCGCTCCCGATGGTGAGGTGTCAGACCCCGACGGTCCCCCGGCGAATCCCAATCCCGCACCGACTCCTGTCCCCGAACCTGAGCCCGAAGAGGAGCCCATGGCAGCCGCGCAGGGAGATACCGAGGAGAACCCGATCGAGATAGATTCGGATTCGGATTCAGATTCAGGCACCTTTGGGTTTGATCCGGATTGGACGCCGTAGGGATGCTTAGGTGTAGGACTAGGACGTTTCCTTTTTGGTAGTGATACTCTCTTTTGGTACTGTTGCAGTTTACCCAACCCCTACCCCTTTTTGATTGATGATGCGGATTTAAACCTTAATGGCCTAATGTGCGACTACTATGGATTCGGTCTTTATTCTATGTTCGTTAAAGTTTTTATTGTCCTATCCTTTAGTCATATTCTTTCAACGTCAGGGTTGTTTTATTATTTTAGCTTCCGCTTGCGTGATATGGTTGGGTCGGCGACGCGTCCTGGGACGTCGCGTTCCTTACGATCGTTGAAGGGGGTGTTGCGAGCCCGTTAGGGTTTGGGGCGTGACAGTTTGTCAATCTTGATATTATCACGATTCAAATTGAATGAATTGATATTATCATAGAGATATTACAATATTTCTTTGAATCAAAATAGGAAGTAATTGCAAGCAAAATCCTAAACTTTGCCTATAAATACATTCAAAAAAATTTCGGAAGGGGGACTCTCAGAATTACAAATCAGAAATTTTTTAGAGAGAGCAAAAGTGAGAGAAAGAGAGAGAGATTGGCGAAGCCGCCGCCGCCGTTCGCGCCCCTCCAGCAACGGCCGCAACCCACCCAGTGACATTGGTGAACGAAGAAGCTCCAGTAACATCCACGTGGCCTCCTCCCCAATCCACCTGTTGCAGTCCACGTTCTCAATTTGACTTTCAAGCATTGTTACGGAACTTCCACATTCTGCATTCACAAAGAAGAAAAGGGTACACGGCCATAAAAAGTGAGGAAAAAGAAGCAGAGGAGGGGGACGTGGAAAAAAATTGGTCAACAGGGGGGAGTGGTGTGGATCAGTGAGTGAGTGAAAAAGAATAAAATATTGAAAGAAGCTCGCGGCCAAGAGGACCTTCGTGCCGATTCTTCATCAAGAGCTCACCCTCACATCCCATCATCACGTTCTTTCTTCCACGGAATTACGGACACAGCAAGCACTTCGTCCAGCGCAAGATCAGTACCACATCATCCGGAGCCGTTCGTGCATCGCCGCGAGCCCCCGCCAAGTTGCTGTTCAGCCGGTCATCGCCCCCGCCGTCTTCGACGCCCACACTGCCATTGTCATCGACGCCGCCGTTCCCGGAGATGCCGCGTCGATATTGCGCGTGAGTGTCATCCCTACGTCACCGTCGCCGTCGCTCGTCGCCGGTTATCCGCAAAACCCGATCCACCGGCAAATCCAAATTTGGAGATATTTCAAATTAGGTAAGAATTATCCAATTTTCAGAATATTTAGATTCTTAATTTGAATGTTAGAATATTTCGTGAATATCGTGTGGATATTTAGATATCTTAGGATAATGTTCGATATATCCACGATATTTTCAAATATTTAAAATTTGGAAACTTTCCTAATTTAGCAACGTATCTGGATGACTATCCGATTTTATCCCTAAGGTCTGATACGCGGCGATACGGAAAATTATTATCCTATCCATAATCACTTGAATACGATAATGATTTTTGTATGCTTTCCAATTTTGAATGATCAACTTTCCATCAATATCTATAACCCTATAGATATGATCGTTAGTTCGATTTTTGTACCCGATCCGAGTTTGAAACAAATATGGCGGATCGCGTGGACGTTTTGAATGTGGTTGCTATCCTTGTTTATTTAATTGCTTCCCTTTTTTCAAATAAACAGAAAATTCAAAAAAATATCAATTAGATTTGAATTAGAGTTTTGCATGTCTAGGAATCCTAAATATATCTAGAAGATAGAGTAATTATTTAATTTAAATTAGGACTTGAGATAATCTATTTCCTAGTTTAAATTAAGTAATATTCTAATCTTAATAGATTATTTAGGTTATTTTTTAATTCCGAATTTTCATAAAACCCCAAAAAAAAGAATAAATTGCTTTATGGTAAATTAGGATAGATTGCATTCTTAATTTAAGTAATTTATTATTTCAAATTTTAACAAAAATCCCAAAAAGAAATCATGCTAAGGAAGATCAAGTTATCATGGTTGCATGTTAATTTAGGCATATTTTTAATTCCGGATTTCATGAGAAAAAAATACCAAAAATAAATCATTTGCTCGTCATTAGAATTAGGTCACGTCGTTGCATGACATATAGTTTGCATATTAGGTTGCATTAATTCGCATGTCAATTTTGGCACATCATTGCATATAGATTAGATTTCATTTAAATAAATGAAAATCCAAAAAATAATGAGTGAATTGCTTGTTAATTAGAAATCATATTAGGATTGTCAATGTGATTTTCTAGCTAACAACGCAGATGCTTGCGTGGATTCGAGGTAAGTAATTTTTCCCAATTTGCAGTTTATTTAATGTTTTCTGGGTGTTAAATTGGTGATTTGCGCACTCACATGAACGCCTCACATGTTAGTAACTAAGTTGAAATGGATCCAAATTGCATGCCAAACATTTTTGTTTTTTTTTAAAAGAAAAGGTACCGAAAGGGCGTTAGACTAGATCTAGCGTAATCAAATCCACGAGCTTAGAATCTCTAGTTCGTAGAAATAAAACATATCTCCCTACGTTTTATTTAGGTTTCTAATCGACCTACCGTAAATAGATTAGTGGCGACTCCAAACATGAAAACATTTGCATGTTAAGAACTTAAACCCTAAGTTGTGATTTGGTAGGACTTGGGAGGGTCCGAATTAAGTTCAATCTTAATAATCCATTAGCCTGAGAGAAAATTTAGGTCGCGACACATACATACATGCTGAAATTAGCATGGCTTCATTTTAAACGTAGCTACAAGATCAGTGTGCTCGTTATTTTAGATCCCAAATGATTTCTCAATAATTGTTTGAAAGTTCTAATTTGGGCAAGAGCACAATTTTGCAACAACTTTTAGTCCTAGCAGAGCATATGGTATCCCTCAATCTATTTGTAAATCCACGACTTAAATCCGTGTAACCTAACATGGGAATTGGACCATATGGGATTGAGGGGAAACAAAACTTAAAAAAAAAAAAGAAAAGAATTAGAATGAAAAGAGTGGCTTTTCCGTGTTTCCTTACATGCATGATACTAGTTTGCTGCCGTTTTGTAGTTATCACCTGAAATAATCCTTGGCCAAGCATCCCAAAGGATGTCAATTCTAAATACGAGAAGTGACCACAAACTTCACGCAAAATGAATTTAATGAAAGAAACCCAATCTTAGCACGACATGACACGTTTAACTAAAAAATGACGTGAATTTACACATTCTCGTCCATTTTGTATAGAAAACACTCTATAATCTATGTTGATACATTTTAGTGATGACACAAAATGACAAATAACCAACTCTAACATCATGACACATGAATTACCACCCCTCACAATTCGTACAACTGCTGGTACTTAAACAAGGTGACAGCTGACGCTACATGCAAAGAACAACTTCAATGCAACTACCGATTCATTGTTGCTTTGTTGCTATGGTCTTTAATAGGACTTTGGACTTCTCTCAGGTGGCAATGCACTTATTGTCGGAGAAGGAGAAGAATGATCTGAATCAGTTGGTTAGCACAATGGTGTCTTATTCTATGACATATAAGAACACAAATTCTGGTCCACTGGGTAACCTGAAAGAGGAAGCTATCTCGGATTCCTCTTCACTTGATTTTGATCCGCCTATTCATGATTATATCAACTTCAAGGTAAGGATTGTAAATTACATGTCCTAATTCGCATGGTATGTAATTGTTAATTATATAGTTCTCAAAGTGTTCTTGTCTGTGCTAAACAGGACTACAAGTCTAATCATCACATACTCTCAGTAGCAATGAAGCAGGTGTTAATTCATGAGGTAGGTTGATAAGATCCTTTAGCTTAGTGCTTTGTGTTTTATGTGCTAATTTCTCTCAATCTGATCGGGTCTAGAAAATCAAGTTGAGTGGTTCGCTTTACTAGGACATAATGCTCAATCAAAAAACAACCTTGTAGGTGGCACCATTTTCTTCTTCCCAACTGATTCCAGCCTAAAGGAACAGAAGCATTCAAATATAGGCATATTTTTTAAAACAAATATTGTCTTTAAAGAGAGGATTTTGAGCACTTTGTGAATTGAACTTCTTCCATCTATCTTTGTTGAAAGGGGAGAAAGATATGACTATCCAGTTAGAGGTTGTATTGGCATAAACTTTAAGATTTGAAGTAACTTTTGGTGCATAAATACCTACTGTAATCTTCTCATGCCAATTTGTCTGTCTAGCTTTATCATCACAACAATCAGCCAGCGAATGAAATTGAGACATACTTGTACTTTTAACTCCTATGATTTTTGGTAGATATGTTGTTAAGATAGGACAGCAAGTTTTTCTGTCTCTTGTCAATGTGCTTTAAAATATGTACCGAGAGGCATGATCTGCTGCATGTAGTAAGAAGGGTCTTAGAAGCTCAATCTCATTGCTCTATGATGTTCTCCCAGCGGTAAACTGGAGCAGGAAAACTTGTTAGCTTCGACTAAAGAAACTTTATGAGGTTGGCTTGATCAGGAGCTAAGTGTAATCGTACAAAAAAATTGTTGTTCAAAGTTGAGGGACATTAAAGTTTAATCTCTCTGTTAATGCATCTGGTTTTATCTTGGCCCACACCATCTTATGGCAATAAAGATCTATCCTATCTTTTACTGAAGGAAGTTTTGATTTATATGTCAATGCTAATTAATTTGAAACGCAAATTACTGCCAATACTGTTGAAGCTTATGTTCCTATCATGTTGCTTCAGCTGAGAAACTGGCCATGTTAATTGGTTGGCCTTGCAGACTCTCTCTCTCTCTCTCTCTCTCTCTCTCTCCGTGGGCATGAGTGCCGCAGGCATGCCACGTACTTGTGTGTTTGTCACGCTTGTGTCTGGGTGCTTGTGCAGACAGTCCAAGCCGCATGTGCCTGTATGAATTGAATATTGTGGGTTAGGTTATTACGAAGCTTTCCCTTTTTTATTGACATAATTTTCTGTCGCTCACATCCTTCAATCCAATAAATCTCAGGTCGAAAAACAAAAGATTTTGCATGGGAGCGCTGAGAAATCTGCATACCCAACTGACAGACGGAACAGAGAAACACAGGATATTGAAGGAGAGAAGACTGGTGGAGCAAGATACAATTCTCTCGATGTGGCCACTTGTGCTATGAAGGACATTGGGAGTGGAGCTAATGGATCTAGCTCCACTCAATTTAATGCGAGTGCCTCCACTAATTCTTCATCCCTTTGCTCACAACAGAGCTGCCACCGTGGATGTGAAGCTAAGCCTACTGATGCTTCTAAAATGCTTTCTGCTGGCTCCAGCTTCTTTGACAGGTTAATTATTCAGTTTTTCTTTTCAACCTTCTGACTTTAACTAGAGTGGTCATTGTTTAAAAGTTTGGATTGAAGAATACATAGGGGAGACAGAACTCACCTTTTCTTTCTGTAATCCGCAATATCTTTCTGAAAAGCTTCCTCTCACAGCTACAGCTATAGTGTTGTCCTGACCGGGTAAAATATCATCTACCTCTCAAATTCAAAAGTTAGGAAATGCTTAGTCTCTTGCTTGTCAAGCATTTTTCTTCGTGTCTTCAAATATGGCCATGTGGTTCCATGAACCTTTCCTGTCTATACTTCATAGATAGCAGCTAAATTCACTTATAGTCCTTATAAATCCGAGTTCCTAACTTAGTCTGTAGTTAACATCTACAGTAGTTTTATGTTTGAAGAATTCTTATAAGCAGAAGCTGAGAAGCTCCTCTTGTAAAATCAAGGGCAGCATGCAATCAAGTTATTCTTCTTCTTGAAAGATGCTACCATAATTGGGTGGTCCTCATTTCCTCTGTTAGCTTACTTCACTCTCCACATAGATTGTCTGTAGAATTTTAACATGGCACTCTCTTTTTGTGTATATTTATTACTTACAGAAATTGTGATCTTTCTCCCTTGATGTTACCAATAGCCTTTCAAAGCACACTTTGGTTTTGAAATGCTTGATATGATTTAGTAGCTTTTGATCGATACATAAATTTGGTTCTGCATTACATCTCAATGCTTTGGGAAAAGGACACTAAATGTGCCATAATTATTGTAGAATACTCACTTTGGTGTCATAATTTTACAATTATTTAGTATCATAATTTTTAGAAACACGTCACTTAATTTACATCGGAAATTTTCCGGCAAGAAGATTGCCAATGTAACTTGAATGATCTGCTTTCGTAAAAGATAGGACACTTGAATGATTGCTTGAAAAGTAATGACACCAAATGGAGCATTGCATGAAAATGATAACACTATTAGTGTCGTTATCCCCAAAAGTTTCATAGCTCCATGACAAACATAGATCTCATCTTTCCGTTGGTGTTGCACATAGAATAGGAGATCCGCTCCTTGCGGAAAAATATTAAATGCAATTTAATGTGCCTCAGAGCACGTATTATTCTTGATTCTGCTTAATATTATCCCTTCTGTGGAACAGGTTTAGAAAATTGAAGGCTGAAGGTTCTCAGACTCATATCCTTTGCTTTTCCAGTTTAATGAGGTAAAATATTTGATGCCACCCTCACTTAATAGAAGCTGGTAACAAAGTAGAAAGCATGAATGTGATGTTCCAACATTACATCCCAAAATGGAGTTATATTGCCCCATGCGATAGGCATATACGTTATGGAAAGCACACTCCAAGAGAATGCCCCTCCTCAAAGAGACTTTCGACTCCCACCAGAATATGAAAATACATTCTATTTAGTTTCGGATAAGCGGATTGAAGGCCGTGAGAAAGCTTCTGCGGCAATTACTGTCCAATTACTTATTGCCATCTTTTGCACATTCTTGAGATTCACTACTGAAAAATAAAAACATACGAAGTGACATGCCCTTGGAGCAATTACATTGTCACCAGTTATGGACAGAATTCATTAATCAGTAGTTGCAACAGCTGAAATAACATAAAAGATTGTGTATATCTACTATTCTTACCAGATTATGGAAAGATATTAGGGTAAGAATCAACTAGCATGTCTGGCCATCCATATTTAGTGTCTCTTGATTATTTATCTATTACTTCGCTTGTTTGTTTTTTATCAAAAGAAATTTCCATTCATTATCAAAATGATATATATAAAAGGATTCATATGAAATCTCAAAAGTCACTGTAACAAGGCAATCTCATAGAGCTTCAAAAAACAAAAACCGAACCTTTGGAAAAATCATTGCCAATTCTAGGAAACTTCCCTACAGATCTTCCAATGATTTAAAAAATATTTTTCAAAAAATTATTACTTGTATCACTTACATAAAGGACAATAATATTTTAATTATTCACAAAAGTGTTTACACATAAATTGTTGTTAAAAATGAAAAAAAAATTCATTGACTAATTATTTCAAGCGATATAAACGATTATTTTTAGGAATTTTTTTTTCCAAATTGTGGATTTTCTGCTAAATAAATGGAGACCAATTGTCCTTTTTTTCTTGCAATTATTTAATGCTTTTTCTGCCATAAGTCAAAGAAAAGGAGAAAATAATCCAAAGGTGATAAAAGGGAAAGAGTAGAAGATCATTATCCCTCATCTCTATGAGCTCATTGCCAGCTTTCTTCTCCATTTTCTTCCTCCAACCAAGAAAAACCCAACCCTGTAACTCTCGTTCAAGGCGAGAACTTTCAAACAGTATGTCCAAATATCTTTGGATAAGCGCAGAAACATGACTGAAGATTTTGATCTAGGTCACAAAGATTTTATTTTGTTCAATTGAGCATTTAAGAATCAAGCCGCGACCTTGCCGTCTACAGAAATTATGTGGCAAATGACCAAAATATTTTACATTGGAGCCACATCGGATTTTGTATGTATGAATTTTACCGACTGCAAACTTGAGATCTGATCGGAACTTTTCAGAAAATCTTAAATGCTGAATTAACTAAAATAAAATCTTAAATTCTCAATCGGTCAGTGACCGAAACATTAAATTCTATTTTTGCTAAAAAAAAATCCCCCGAATCAATTATGCTATAAATCATTCCTGGCAATACTCTGAAGTAGATTGCACCGTGAAATGCATGCACAAACTTTGAAACGTTATTGTTGTATAATTCAAAAAATATTTTCTTCAAAATGATCGCTTTTATCTCTTACAAAAAATGAGTAAACGAAATTTATTTCATTATTCACAAAAATATTTGGACATAGATTATTGTCTATAATAAAAAAAATTATTAATTAATTATTTCAAATGAGATAAACGACTGTTTTTAGGAAAATATTTTTCAAATCATTCAGTTTTTACGAAATAAACGGAGCCTTGAGTTACATGAATTTTCTTGATTTTTATTAGCACGTGGTTTTCCGAATAAGCCACAATATTTACTAATACATTCAAAGATATTTCCCTCTGTGTTCAATTTCTCAAGTCTGTAGCTGATGGGAAACAAAAGTACGGGAATGACAAATCTTAACCTAAGAGCTCATTTAATACAGCTATGATTGAACCTCAATCATGCCGCAATATGGTTAAGCGAGAAGTGCTATGACTTGTGTGTATTTAATAATGTATACGTTAAAGTCGCAGTAAGGTTCTTACCAAAAAAAAAAAAAAGTCGCAGTAAGTTAGAAACTAAGAGAGCTGGCTTCTTAATAGTTTAGTCGAGGCAGCTTTTAACTTTCCGGAGGTGTTGTCGTTGTTTAGTGCTTGCCAAATATTGGGGAGAATTATAAAAAAAAGAGTCATAAACTTATTACAATTGTGCGAATTCAATCCTAAACATTTTTTTACCAATACAGTCCTAAATCTTTTGCATTTGTACCAATTCAATCCATCCGATCGATTTTGGCCAACTAACACTAGGGGTGAGCGATTCCAGGTTCCGGGAAGGTTCTGCCTGGAACCTGGAACCTACTCTCAGGTACAGGTTCCTCAAAATGAGGAACCTGGAACCTACCCGTCGGAACATGGAACCTGAAACCTACCCTGTCATAGGTTCCAAGGTCGGTTCTAGGTTCCAACAGGTTCTTTTTTTAATTTTATTTTTAGTTAATCAAAACGAAAATGAACATTCATAAAAAAGAATACAAAAGACAAATTATAGAAAAGTCACATTTTTTCTTAAAAGAAAGGGGATAGCACGATAAATAGTAAGTGTTGGGATGCAATACATATGACTTTAAATTCCAAGGTAAGATGCCACATTTTTCTCAATACATATCACTTTTCTCCCCATACATGCTGCAAAAGCACAAAAGCAGAAGACCAAAAGCTTCTTCGATATTCACTCCGGCATTAAATTTCTTCATCCTTTAAACAATCACGAGGTCAAAGGCACGCACAAATAATTGGCAGAATCACAAATAACACGACCTTAGCTGCTCCTTCAAAGACAACCAAAGTATTAAGACAATCCATATCAATTTATTGGTAAAATAAAATAAGTATTAGAAAGCCTACCACATATATTCATTCTGCTTCAACTGGTAAACTCTATTTACTGACGATAATCTCCTCATTCAGACAATCCATATCTAAAAAAAAGAAAGATTAAATAAAATATTCATTTATTAGATATATAAAAGGAATTACAATATATAAATATATAAATATCACTTACCCATCTCAATTTTTTTTGCATTTTCGATGCATTCTTCAACATCAATCTGCACACGAACAGCTTTCAACCAATCTTGAGTGCAAATCAAAGTTTCTACTACTTTGAGAGTTAAAGAACTTCGAAAGCTGTCAAGCACACAACCCGATGTATTAAAAGTCGACTCCGAAGCAACAGTAGTTACGGAAATAGACAAAACATCCCTAGCCATCAAAGATAAGATTTTATATTTTGAGCCACTAGTCTTCCACCACATCAAAAGGTCAAGATCAAGAATATTTTCATTTTTTTCTTCAAGATATTGATCAAGCTCAGATTTATTGTCATTGCACATTTGTTGGTTCGAGTGCATAAAAGTTTTTCGCCAAGCTTGGGCATCATACTTCTTGATCTTGCTACCTTCACTACCACCAGCATCGGCATTGGAACCACTACTACTAGCACTCAAACTTTGGGCACCAAAATCTTTATCACTTGAAGCAAGAGAAAATTGTTCATAAAATTCATATAAACGCTCCAATGCATCCTTCACCTTGTAATGCATCTCATTGACTTTCAATTCATCATCATAAATTTGTCCATACAAGAAATTCACATAACTCAACTTGGCTCTAGGATCCAACACAACCGTAATCAACACCAACATATTCACTTTATCCAAACTCCCTTAGTATTTGTCAAATTTATCTTTCATTTTCATACCCATAGCTTGAAGCTTAGGATCCGAAGCATTCGCCACATCTTTCAAATTTTTATACAAAAGAGCTATCCCTTCAAAATAATCATTTGAAGTAACATATGAACTCCTCGACATCCGATTGGTGGCATCATAGAATATTTTTAGAAATTCCGAAAGAGTAATGGCATTTTCCTAATCATCATCTTTAGGAAGATCATGGGTAAGCTCACTGGCAAAAGCTGAATCGTCTTCTTCCATCCTTTCAAAAGCTTTTCTAAATTTTATGGCGGTGTCTAACTGATGTAGAATAATTAGCCTGTGATTATCTTGAAGAATGTGATCGTCATAATCGCCAGAAAATTTTCAAACGTCGCCGTTTGTCAGCATCCTCCTTATACTTTGAATTAGAAGCAGCCAATTGATTAGCAACAGCAACTTGGACTTCATTAATTTTGGTCGCCAAATTCTCCGCCGCGACACTATAGCCAGGAATCTTGGGCAAAGGAACCAAATCCAAAGTATGCTGTGGTGTAAGCCCATAAACGACCTGAAAGGGAGATGTACCGGTAGAGCGGTTAACCGAGTTGTTGAAGGCGAACTCAGCAGGAGCAAGATACCGGTTCCACTGCTTAGGCATGTCACTGCAAAGGCAGCGAATGATATACGCCATAGTACGATTCACAACTTCCGTCTGACCATCCGTTTGGGGATGAAAAGAACTACTATACTGTAAATCAGTCCCAAACAAACGCCATAAAGTATGCCAAAAATGGCTCAGAAATTTTGTGTCACAATCGGAAGTGATTGTCTTCGGCACACCATGGAGACAGGCTACTTCACGAAAGAATAAACTTGCTACAAGCGAAGCATCCGAAGTTTTCTTACAAGGAATGAAGTGCGCCGTCTTCGAAAACTAGTCAACCACCACGAAAACAGAATCTAAACTTCGTTGAGTGCGAGGAAGTCCCAACACGAAGTCCATCGATATGTCTACCCAATGCCTATGTAGTTGACCTTCCTGGTTATCTCAATATTTCTCCTACATTTAATGTGGCAGACTTATTTGAATATCATACTCCTGATACACCCCTCTATCCTGATCATAACTCGAGGGCGAGTTTTTCCGAAGAGGGAGGGAATGATGTAGAACAATTAGCCTGTGATTATCTTGAAGAATGTGATCGTCATAATCGCCAGAAATCTCGGTAGTTTTTCTGGATTTGAGGAAAACGACCATTTAGGCAGTTTCCTATATTACCATTCAGGCAGTTTCCAATATTACCATTCAGGCAGTTTCCAATATTATCATTCATGCGGTTTCCAATATTACCATTCAAGCAGTTTCCTATATTAGTTTATTAGATGTTATCTTTAATTATTTGGTTTCCATTAATATTAGGAGTCCTATCTCTATATAAGATGTTCGTCTTGTAATAAAACATCATACTATCATTGAATACAAATTTCAAGTTCTTTGGAATTGTTCCAAGTTTACGCTTTCTCTCTGCGTCACTAACATGAGGTAAGTGGAGTTCTATCTAGTGGCAACATCAAGAATAACCGAACCCTTGTAAGCAATCTTTTCACCCTCAATGCAAGATTTAAATATGTTGGCTCTCATGGGAGAACTCCTCACATACCTAACCATGTTTCGTATACGTGGAATAGATTCTCGTACCGTAGTCAAGCCATATCTAACAATCAAGTTTAATATATGAGCGGTACACCTCATATGTAAAACACTACCATCTAAGATCAACAACTTTTCTCTTGAAAGTTTTTTCTTCAAATAACCAATTGCAACGTCATTCGAACTAGCATTATCCACGGTGATTGTGGATACCTTCTTTTCTATTCCCCACTCGTTGATACATTTCTCCACCATTCGCCCAATCTCCCTACCTTTGTGACTAGGCATCACCACAAAATTAATGATTCTTTTATGCAACTTCCAATTTTCATCAATAAAATGTGCAATGAGACACAAATAATTCAGGTTTTGAATGGAAGCCCATGTATCGATCGTGAGTGCGATCCTAGAATTTATCTTACCAAAGTAAGTCTTTAAACAAGTTCTTTCATAGAAATATAGCTTCATACAATCTTTAGCCACCGTAAAACATGACAAATGTTCAAAGAGAGGTTGTAACTCGGTGACAAACTCGCAAAATCCAACACGCTCAACCAAGGAAAAGGGTTGTTCATCAACTATGATGAATCGAGCAAGCATTTGCCTACAACGTTCTTGATTAAATGACCATGTCGATAAGACACTACCAGTACTAGAATCTCCCCCTGCCTTGTTAGCCAAGTCTACGTTACGCGGTGCAAAGAATTTCTGCCTCTTATCAACATTGTAAGGAAACTTCTTACATGTTTTCAAGTGCTTCCTCATTGCGGAAGTACCACGAGCAACATTGTACTTTAACTCAGACCCACAATGAATGCACTTCACCTTATAAGTTTTTCCATCCCCATCTTTGATTCTTGCAAAATGATTCTAGCAATCGAATGTATATTTCTTATTAAGAGGAGGACGATGAGAACCAAGTACCTTGTTTATTGCACTCGTGGTAGGGGATGGCTCTTCTTCATTTTCATCACCCGACAATTCAAATTCTGTGATCGAAGTCATCTCCTCACATCCATCAACCTCCATTGACATGTTATCTTGAATTCTTGATAGTTGATATGTCAATCAAACAACGCTGGCCAAGCAAACAATACGGGAACAAATTAGCCGAGAGCACTTGAACAATCAATCAAATGACATGAAAACAAAACAAGACAGCAGAAAAGAAAATGCAATTTGAATCTCAAGCAGCCATATTTCAAAGGAGTTTAGCAAGTCAATATAAATTTCCATTCCAATAGACTTGTTCAAGTAGCTCAGCAAATTGAAAAATCAACATCGTCTTATTTCATTTTGAGAACATTAGAAGTAAAAGCTCAACAGCATTTCTCATGGACACAATATTGCTTCAAATGACAATCTCAAGTAATTTTACAGAGGATAGGTGGCTGGTAATTTTATTGAAGAACATGTTGTTTTTTCCTCCATAGCCAAACAAGTTAAGAATCAGAGGTTCACAATGATAGGTCTTTTTGCCAAAGCTCGTTCTCACACATTAGCAAACTCAAGATAAACAAAATATCCAGAGCATCGGCTTATTACGCATAGAGCCCAAGCGAGATTATGCAATCAATCGGCTTATTTACACTACTCGAGATAAGTCGCAAGGACACCTGCATTTCACCTTTTTTTTCCCAAAATAAGATTATAACCATCGCCGACCCATAAAAGGTCTAAGCTTAATCTCCTGGAGATGCACGAATCATCACTAAATAACCGTTTCATCCGTACAAGGGCGCAGTTAATTGCAGCTTCAAATCAAATAAATGAAATGCACATCCGGAAGCCATTGATCCAATACCACTACCAAGGGACTCTTCATGCTAACGAACAAGAAACCAAAGTCGAGATGACACCACCTCGGAGGGAGGCAAGCACCCCCAACAAAAGCACCGTTGGCAAAGCATTGGAGGCGTGCCAAAAAAAAAACGACAGGAAAGTAGACACAGACACAGCACGGGAACATGCTCAAAACCAGCACAAAGAGAGAGAGAGAGAGAGAGAGAGAGAGAGAGAGAGACAGAGACAGAGAGGGAGAGGGAGAGGTCGTTGCAATACCTGTGGACGTGTCGACAAAGAAGAGGGACTCACTGGGGAAGGCGGCGAGGGAACCGCCGAAGAGGGCATCCTTGGTGGACTTCTTGAAGAAGTTGTAGAAGCTGATGCTCTGGATATTTTGCAGTGAAGAAGGCAGAGCGAGCCGGAAGCAAGAGCGAACTGCGGAAGCGGGAGCGAAGAGCAAGGCGAAAGCAGAAGCGGGAGCGAGGAGCGAGGCTGAAGTGGAAGCGAGAGCAAGGAGCAAGATAGAAGCGGAAGCGGGAGCGGGAGCGGGAGCAAGGCAAAAGTGGAAGCAGGAGAGACAACGATGGAGATCAGGCGATTCAATTTCAAGAGGAGAAGCTAGCATTTGGTAATTAGGGTTAGGAAAAATACCAAATGTGTAGTTTATGTTTTAATTTTTAGGGATTCGGTTCCCGGTCCCGGTTCCGGTTCCGATCCCGGTTCCCGATTTCGGTTCTCGATTCTGGTTCTCGGTTCCAGTTCCGATTCCGGTTCCTATAGGAACCGAGAACCGGAATAGCCGGTTCCTAAAAATGGAGAACCGAGAACCGGACCCTCTGTCCATGGAACTTGGAACCAAATCGGACCCTCCAAGTTCGGTTCTCCGGTTCCCGATTCTACCTTGGAATTGCGCTCACCCCTAACTAACACTGACATGAACGCTAACTGTCTAGTTGATACTAGCATGGTAATTTCTTTTCTTTTCTTTTTTTTCCCACAATGGCCAACGAGGGCTGTGAAGCCCTCACCCTACCTCGCCCAAATCTAGGCAAGGCGGTTGCCACCTTCACTTGCAGCGAACGAGGCCTTGGTGACATAGGCAAAGGCGGCCATGGCCTCGCCAGCCGCGAGGTGAAAAGGCCATGGTGAGGCCATCTTGCACACAGCACTAGGCCTCACAATTTGGGCCTTAGATCTAGGCAAGGATTGCGACCCTCACCGACCACTGTGGGAAAAGAAAATAAAAGAAGGAAGAAGAAAAAAAGAAAAAGAATACTAAAAAAAAACTAAAAAATTGCCACTTTAGCTTCGGCCAGATAGCAAAAATTGATCGAATGAACTAAATTAACACAAATACAAAAGATTTAGGACTAAATTGATAGAAAAAAATATTTAAGATTAAATTGGCACAATTGCAATAGGTTTACAATTTTTTTGGTAATTTTTCCCCAAATATTGTGGAGCGGTACCAATTAGCCCCTAAAACTTATGGGTGAAATGTGGATTGCGCAACAAGTTCAAGCTACGCGCTTGTCATGTGACAATCGAGCATGCGGAGTTAAGCGTGGGGTGGCGAGCACCTACGGAAACATTATCTCAGCTCCAACTTTGATGATTTAGAATGGAAGAGAGATACTATACATCACTCTACAGAAACATTATCTCAACTCCAACTTTGATGATTTAGAATGGCAGAGATGTACGATACGTCACTCCAACTTCATGCCTCTTTGATAATTACTATGTGTTTGGATCGGAGAGACTACCATATTGGATAGAGTAGGTGCTCCCATACATTATAAAGATGATTGATTTCAAGATGGATAATAAATTTTAGATGTGGAACCTGTAATTTATCCTGCTAGAACCGGTTCCCATATTTTGAAATCTGAAACCTACCATATTTGTCTGGGGACCGACCCCGCTCTATCTTGTTTGTCTGGTCTGGTTCTAAGGTCTACCCGAGAATCGATATCGTTTTTTCATTTAAAAAAAAACCAAGACAAATAGCAATTATAGCGAAATAGTATGAGCATCAAAATGGCTCAAAGTAAAACATCGATACAAAACAAACATAAATATAAAGCAATAGGGAAGTTAAGCTGGTCTAAGAATAATAAATCATCTTCTTCCAACTTCAAAAACTAAAGGGTCTGACCGATTCCTGAGTGGATGAGTTTTTTTTCTGGTCATATTCGAGTGAATGAGTTCGACACCCATAACTTAGAACTTGAAACCTGGAACTTGGAACCTACCATCACAGCATGGGTTCCAAAGATTTGAAACTGGAAACCCAACCTATCTTTGTTTGTGAGGGCTAAAGCTAACTAGGCCGCAGGCCCAATGTAGTTTCTGCAACTTCAACCATGTCCTCGACATAGATTGGGCTTTCTGCATACGGGTGGTCGTCGGTGGACCCCCTCTCTCCATCCTTTCTGCGGCGGCAGCACACACTCCCGCTCCCTCCCTCTCGATCTCTCGAACGGGGGCAGCTTCTGACCATCCACGCATGGCGTCTCCAACCCTTCTGCACAGCCTCCTCCACATTCCACCTCGCCTTTCGAAGTGCCTGACAACTCGATTGCTTCCCTCCAAGCTACCCACTTCGAGACCAACCAATCGCGCTTCGTTCCCATGCACCGGTCTGTTGACACATAAATTTCGACGCATCATTTAGTGTTAATTGCATAGAAAATTAGGGATTAAATTTTAACCCCTAAACAAAAATATTAAAATTGTATAAGCATATAATTTAAGTTCATTTAGATATATTGCATTCCGCATCGGATCGGCGATGGCAAGCGAGCTTAAAATTCATCACATAAATCAAGCTCGGGAATCGAACGAGACTCGGCTCACTCGAAAGGCAAGGGTCGAAAATTACAAGTCAAACGGGCTCGGTTGTTTTAAATTAGCCCATTATGCTTAATTAAATAGAAGCCCATATTAATTCAGCCCACTTGAAATTAAATGATAATTAAAGACTAAGCCCAAGCCTAAACCCATTAGGACTAGAAAGCTCGACTAATTGACATAGGTTAGCATTATAAATATATGTTTAGGTCTCATAATTTGGGGGCTCTCAGAATTTTCAGATCTGATTTTTGGAGAGACACGAGAGAATTTTCGGAGAACAGAAATTCGGAGAAGTCGAAAGCCACAGAATTGACGTTCAAGTGGCCACAAGAAAGAAGAAAAGTCAAAAAGGGGCTGGTCTTTTGGGACACACGGACAAAAGAAAAAAAAAACAAACAGAGAAGAGAAGGAAGAATCGGTCAAAAGGAGGAGGAATTGTTTTTCACGGAGACGGCCACAAGGAAACGAAAAAAGAAAAATCGGAGAGAAAGAGAGATTGTCTCTGTTATGTCCGCTAGAGGTTCACCTCACGAAGGTCAATGTGGACAGCAGAAGGTCTTCACGTTCTGCACTGAAGGAGGCTACCATCAAGAGAAGAAAAGTCAAAGGAAGAAGGGAGAAGTCGTGGCTTCCTTGCTGCAAGCTGGACGTCAACCCCAACGCTGCTCTACTGACGAGCCCGCTGCTGTCTTGAAGCCCGCCGCAGCGCTAGCTGCTCCTCTGGTCGTCGTTCCGCATAAAACCAGCCCTACTGCAAGCCGCCTTACCGCTGTCCATTGCTATCGCCACATCACCGCATCACCACTGCTACCCCCCGACGCCCGTGTCATCGCGCCGCCTCTTGCCCATGCCACCGCGTCGTATCATCGCCGCGACGCCATGCCGCTTGCCGCACGCCATCGCCGTTCGTGCACCTACGTTCGTACACCGTCTCCCGACGCACCGCCGATCCGCAATCCTGATCCGCGCGATTCAAATTTGGAAAGTTATTTACGCAAATCAGGTAATTATCACATCCTATTTAATTTGAACATTTTGTTGCCTAATTTGTGCTTATTGATATCTTATTTTGCATATTTAGATAATAAGCATTATTCCAATTAGGATTTTATTTCCTTTTTTGGAAACTTTAGATATCTACTTGCTAAATTGGATAGATTTTAGAATTTTCAAAAAATACTTTGAATATATTCAGGATATTTGAGATATCTAAATTTTTTTCAAGATGTGATCGATTAGGAAAATTTCCTAATCCGCAACCGCACACGTGGAAATAAATCTATCTATCAAGCTTTAGATAGAGTTATTTCCATAGCGGGAATTTCAAATTTTAGGGTCGATTTGTCAGGCTTCAGATCGAAGCTTAATTCGAAAGATTTAGCGGTTATATTTTTTATTTGATTTTAATTGCGAATTTCATAAAAAAAAATACCAAAAAAAAAGATTACTCTAGAATAGGTTGATTTCTTTAGTTTAGAATTACATGTTTAGATAATTGGCATTTTAATTTCGAATTTTGATTAAAAAAATACCAAAAAGATTGCGTTAGAATAGGTTAATTTCTTTAGTTTAAATTGCATGATTAGATAATTGGCATTTTTAATTTCAAATTTCATTTAAAAAAATACAAAAAAAAATAATATGCCCGTCATTAGAAATAGGTCATGTCGTCGCATGACATATAGTTTGCATATTAGGTTGCATTAATTGCATGTCAATTTTTGCACGTCATTACGTATAGGTTATTTTTCATTTAAATAAAAGAAAATCAAAAAGAAAATTTCTGCACCTTTGAACTTTAAGTTAGAATTTTTCAAAATTGTCAAATCGAGCATTTTTCTTGAAATTGATACCGAAAGGGCGTTAAGGAATTTAACGTAACCAAGTTCCCGAATCCATAATTTCTGATTCACAGGAATAAAATAGTACTCCCGCTATTTTATTTAGGTTTCTAATCAACCTACCCTAAATGATTAGTGGCGACTCCCGTTGAAAATATTTGCATGCTCACAATTGGACCTAAGTTGCAATTTGGTAGAGTTTGAGAGAACTCGAGCTAGGTTAGTTAATTTAATTGATCTACTAGTCCATTAGCCTAAGATCGAAACGCCGATTTTTTTAGGTCGCGACTCAGTCCGCACGGTCCGACCAGGAGGCTCGGGGGCCGCCGTTCGTCCCCCGTCGTCGCTTTCCAGCCGAACTTCTTAAAGGGTCAGGCTCACTTCACCGTAGGAACTTCTAGGCAGTCTCAATTCACGGCTGTTTGTGAGGTTCTCTGGCTATTTTAGAAAATGGGGTGTGTTGATCGATGACGATCGTGGCGGTTTGTTTGCGACTGAAGCATAGTTGTGGGATGGATTTGATGGTTGGGCGGTTTGATGTTGCATTGTTAGCGGGTTAGCTGTTAGCTTTTGACAGAGCTGAAAGTAGAATACTCACGAGCAGAAGTTGTTCGATGAAAGGCGCTAAAGAAGTGTGGTTGTTGGTAAAACTAAAACTAACTAGTGATGACTTGACTCTAGGCGCGTGTCGAATGAAAAATTTGTTGTTACCTGCTGATTCCCTTTTGCGCTCTCTATGGTGTAGTTGCTCAAACGGTGTTTGGAAAGTGGGGAGGGATGCAATTGAAGCGGGGCCGAATTTGGTGCCCGTGAGTGCTGTTCTTCTCTCTTTGTTATGATTCTTTTGAAACTGTTCGTATGTGCTTTCAACAATCACGTCGTGATGCTTTGTTGATGTTCTTTTTTGTTTAGGATGCTGGCCTGTAGCGAGGATTGCGGTTACTTTCGTTGGGTTGTCCATTGCGCTTTTTGTGCTGAAGTCATTCTTATCCACCGCCTTCTTTGTTCTGGTAAAGTCTCTGCTTCAATCTACCTCTGTTCGTTGTGAAGTTAGAATTTATGTAGTTCCATTTACAGTGTGTGGCGTGATGTGTACTTACTATGATTGCACTGTCTGTCTAACTTTTGAGCCAGCCTGATAAGTGATACATGAATATGGTAGATGTAGCTCTACCTTTTTATTCTGGTTTATTGTTGTCTTTTAACCTAGGATTGTCTAGTAACTAAAACAATGGGAGGCTAGCATTTGGAATGGGACAATATCATGTGTCCCGTTCACCTAAATCAAAACCATGAACTTGGAAATAGAGGAATTGTGGATGAGCATAGACTTCTACCAACAATTTGGAAGGCGATCGTAGATAGGTTCGGGTCCTCGACACACAATATCAACTATCTGGAATTACTCTATCTTCCTGGCAAAGTAAATAACCTTGGGTATGTCTTTATTTGCTTTAGCATTCATCATCTTATATCGCATCATAAAAATGGGACCTATGGTCCCACAAAAAATAGCATTCATTGAACATATATAGATCAAATTTAGGTGTCATTTTATCTTTGAATACAACCTTTGCAAGCTCAACCTCTACGAGCTCACTTTTAAAGAAAAGCAGCTGTTGACACCTATTTTTAAATTGCCCAAAACTAATTATGCAAAAATTAGGAATTAAATTTTTTTTTGGTAAGGTAAGAATTAAATTTTTTAGTTTCTAAATATATATAAATATTTTATCTAATTGCATTACATATAGACATTAGGCACATTTGCATTAATAAGGTATATTAGAGCATTCTTTTAATTAATTTTTCAAAAATTATTATTAAAAACTTAACAAATTTTTATTTTTTTTAAATCAGGTCGAGCCGGAAAAATTATTATTAAAAACTTAACAAATTTTTATTTTTTTTAAATCAGGTCGAGCCGGGCCAAGGCAAGCCTAACCCAATCTTCTTCTTTTCCTCCCTTCCGCGCGAGATTGGGCCCGGCTTGGCCCGGCCCAGCTTTCCCTTTCTCCCATGCAGGAGTCGGCTTGGCTGTCCCCCCTTTTTTCGTCTTTCTCTCCTCTACTCTGCCCTGCAATGACCGGTGCCTGGGAATTGCGGATAATCCGCTTGACCGCGCGAAAATGGCCACCAAAGTCGTGGTCGATGCAGAGAGCAGTTAAGGGCCATTAAAGCCACGACTTCTGAGGCAGGGCAGGTGGCTAGCATCGCCTATAAAGGCTGGAGAAGAGAGAGAAGAGGGGCGGTCTTTCTCGAGCAAAAAACAGAGCACCGGAAGAGAGAGAGAGATTGAGAGAGATTTTCAGAGAATAAGAACGAGCCAAGAGAGTTTGCAGGTCACCATAGGACACCAGCAACCCTGTCGTCGCCTGCAGACCGCTGGCGACCACCCTAGATGTACCGTCAACCGGTGAGTTCATTCAGTCCGGCTATACCCTATTTTTTATGCGTCGATTGGCCGGGATTCGCACCGATGATTTCGTGCAAATCCCGGCCCATACCGTCATTGATCCTCGTCTATACTTGGCTTCGGAGGCAAGCTCTAGCCACCAGAGTAAACCTTGGCCCCGAGAGAGGTCGGAATCCCTCTGTTTTGGTCACGTACTTCACATGTTCGATGAAATGCATGAATGTGATCTAGTTTTGGGTCGTCTTTTAGTCCAGTGTCAAGTCGTCCGCGCATAGCCTCGTTTTGGCAAGGTACTCCTACGAGGATTAACAATCCTAGGCGGTCTTTCTTTCGGTCGTTCTCGACATCCCACCGCCATCTTCATTTTGTTTGGTGTTTGGCTAAGGAGCAGCTGCCGGTGACAAAGTCGGCCGGCGAACGGTGGCCCAGGTGGAGGCCAAGCCTCGGTTTGGGCTGCCTAGGGTGATGCCTGAGCAGGGCGATGTCGGGTCGAGACAAGCGGCGTCTCGACCGCCTCCGGCGAGTCCCCGCAAAACAAAGGAAAACAGGGAGTTCAGGTCTATGAAGGGGAGCAATCGAGACAAATCAGGGTCGGGTTCCTCGCCCGACCCAGATCTGCCAACCCGACCTCGGTTTTAATATTACATTATTATATTATGAAATTTTTTTTAACAAAATTCGTTATTTTATTTTATTTTCTTTTAAAATTATGAAATATTTTAGCAATTAATCTTTTTGGAATATTTTTCTAAATTATGTGAATTATTTGATTATTATAACATGTAGTATTTTACATGTTATTACTATTGTTGTATTATTATTATGCATGTTGTTTCTAATTAGAATATAATTACATAAATTATTGTGTCTTGAATGTTGTCGCCTTAGTTAGGATTAAGACCCTAGGCTACGTATCTATTTTGACTGCTAATCACTAATGATTGTGTACTCGTTTGATCACCTCATATATTAGGAAATATGTCCTAAAATCATTCCAAATTGCTTGATGAATATTTTCTGAAATCAACAGGGTAAAAAAAAACTGAAAGAGCATTAGTTACCCAACTAATGTAACCAAGTCCTTGAACTCATTTAATTTATAGTTCGCAGAAGTAAGCAATTCTCCCATTGTCTTGCTTGGGTGTCTAATCAACCCACCTCAAAACTGATTAATTGCGACTTCTAAATAAAAATTAATTGCAGATTAAAAGCTTAAACCCTAAGTCGCGATTTAGTATGAGCTTGGGAGAGCCCGAGTTAAATCTCGAACTTGGACTTAGTGCGTACCAGGCAAGATCTCCTTTTTTGATGTTAAACAAAAAAAGCCAGAGGTCGATCGTGACATATCACTAAAATAAAAAATCCTATACCCTAAACTCTAAAACCCCAAACCCCAAAACCCAAATCCCTAAAAGCCTAAACCCAAACCCTAAACCTTCTAAACCCAAAAACCTAAACCCCAAAACTCCAAATCCAAAATCCTAAAACCTAAATCCTAAAATCGTAATTCCAAACCCTAAATCCTAAAATGTTAAACCGCAAAACCCCAAACCCTAAATCATAAACTCCAAACCATAAACTGTGAACTTTATATCCTAAACCCCAAACTCCAAAACCCAAAACCTGAATCCCTAAAACCCTAAACCACTGAACCCCAAACCCTAAATCCAAACCCTAAAACCCCAAACTCGAAACTCGAAACTCGAAACGATAAACTTAAAACCCCAAACCCAAAACTCTAAAACCTAAACCCCAAATCCTAAACCTCAAAATCGAAATCCTAAAACCCTAACCCCCAACCCCTAGTCCCAAATCCTAAAATCTTACACCCTAAGCTGCAATTTCCTCAACCATCACCCGATATTTGATTTGTCTATAAGGAGTAATTTTCTCTATGATTGTATTAAGGTCATCCAATTCTACATCATAACATATTATTATTCTATTTCTAGTCTAATTTTATTCAAACATGAATTGTTAAGTACCCTAAACTGTAATTTCCTCTACCACCACCTGGTATTTGATTTGTCTATAAAGAGTAATATTTTTTATGATTGTATTAAGTTCATTCAATTCTATGTCATACTATATTCTTATTCTATTTCTATCCCAATTTATTCAAATATGAATTGTTAAATCTCCACCGACAATTTTATAATTAAATGAAAAAATTGGGAGTATGTTGTAAAATATTGCATTGCAAGAATATAATAGAGAGAATAGAGAAAGATTAAGCAGAGAAAGTAGATAAACACCAAAGATGGTAGAGAAAGTCAGAGGAGAAATTTTATTTTCACCGTATATTTTCCTCTTTCATTCTATTCTTCTGTTCTAATTTCTTTTTTTTTTTTACACAATGACCAAAACTAAGCTCCTATTTATAAGAAAACAAGGATGCACATATCATTAATGTCAATGTATATACATTGAATAGGGAGATGGGCATTCATTGGAGATGTACGTAGAATGTAGGTTACAAATGTACCATAATAGGTACATTGAATATTCATTCATGTACGTAGGTTACAAATGTGCTATAATAGGTACATTGAATATTCATTCATGTACGTAGGTTACGAATGTGCCATAATAGGTACATTGAATATAATGAATATTCATTCATGTATTTCATAACACTCCCCCTTGAATATTCATTGTATTCATGAATGTGCATTGAATGATACTGCCTCATTAAAAACCTTAAGCCGGAAAAACCCAGTGGGACAAAAACCGGACAAAAGGGAAAAAGAGTATAGAGCGCAAATTTTATGATCTCTCCCTTTTATGGATGCATTAATTGCCTCATTAAAAACCTTAAGCTGGAAAAACCCAATGGGACAAAAACCGGACAAAAGGAAAAAAGAGTGTAATGCATAGTTCACAATATCTCCCCCTCAATTTGAGCTATATAGCCACTGCTGGGGCTAGTCAATCTTGCATCTCATGAACTTGCCACATACCAATGCCATATACTAGTTTCTCAAAAGTTGACGTTGGCAATGATTTGGTAAAAAGATCTGCAAGATTATTTATGGATTGAATCTGCTTAACATCAATTTGACGACTTTCTTGGAGTTCGTGAGTATAGAAAAATTTTGGCGAGATATGCTTGGTCCTATCACCTTTGATATATCCTCCTCTAACTTGTGCAACACAAGCAGCATTATCTTCATAAATTATAATGGGAGAATTTATAACCGGTGTTAAATAACAAGAATTGTGAATATGTGTTATAATGGATCTTAACCAAACACACTCTCTTCCAGCTTCGTATAAAGCAATAATCTCAGAGTGGTTAGAAGATGTAGCTACTAGCGATTGCTTCGTAGAACGCCAAGAAATGGCGGTGCCGTTAAAACAAAATAAATAACCGGTTTGAGAGCGAGTTTTATGTGGATCAGATCTATATCCAGCATCAGCATATCCAACTAAACCAGAGGTAGTGGAATCCTTGGAATAATATAATCCCAAATCTATGGTTCCTCGGAGATAATGAAAAATATGTTTAATTCCATTCCAGTGTCTCCGAGTTGACTCAGAACTAAAACGTGCCAATAAATTTACCGCAAAGCGATATCTGGTCTCGTACATTGTGCCAAGTACATCAAAGCCCCAATTGCATTGAGATATGGTACTTCAGGATCAAGTATCTCTTCATTAGATTCTCTAGGACGAAATAGATCCTTTTGAGGATCTAGAGACCTTACAACCATAGGGGTGCTCAATGGGTTAGCCTTGTCCATGTTGAAGCGTTTAAGTAATTTTTCAATGTATGCTGATTGATGGACGATTATTCCATTTGCTTTATGCTCAAGCTCTAAACCAAGACAAAGTTTGGTTTTACCCAAATCTTTAACTTCAAATTCCTTTTTCAAATACTTAGCAGTTTTAACTAACTCTTATGGAGTTCCAATTAAATTTATATCGTTGACATAAACTGCTACAATAACAAATCTGGTTTCTGATTTCTTAATAAACACGCATGGGCAGATATGATCATTCATGTACCTTTCCTTAATTAGTTACTCACTTAGGCGTTGATATCACATGCGACCGGATTATTTTAACCCGTACAAAGATCTTTGCAATTTTATTGAGAATAAGTTGTGGGGAGTGCATGCATCAGGCAATTTGAATCCCTCGGGAATTTTCATATAAATATCCGAGTCTAATGAGCCATATAGATATGCCGTGACAACGTCCGTAAGACGCATTTCCAATCTTTCAGAGAGTACCAGGTTAATGAGAAAACGAAATGTAATTATATCCATCACAGGTGAATATGTCTCATCATAATCAATCCCAGGTCTCTGGGAGAATCCTTGGGCAACGAGTCGGGCTTTATACTTGACAACCTCGTTTTTCTCATTTCGTTTCTGAACAAATACCCATTTATATCCAACGGGCTTTACATTATCTGGGATGTGAGTTATGGGTCCAAAAACCTCTCGTTTGGTTAGGGAAGCTAATTCAGCCTTAATTGCTTCCTCCCATTTAGACCAATCATGCCTTTGACGACATTCGATAATAGATTGCGGCTCACAATCATCATTCATAATTTTATGAGTAACTGAGAATACAAAAGCATCATCAATGATGATTTCATTCCGATCCCAAATCTCATTACAATATGTATTGGAATTTTCAGTATTCCTAGGGTTGGTGATCTTTTCGTGGGTTTGTGCTTCTTTAGGGGCAATAAGCTCTTTGGGAGCAAGCATAATACCAGGCCCTTCTGGAGCAGATTCATGATTCTTTCGCCTTTGTTTTCGAGGAATAGTATCTTTTGATCCTATCGATCTACCGCGTTTCTGTGGGGGATTTTGATCTATTTTAGCTTGTCCTTCGGGAACAGCTATCCTAGCTGGAGCATTTGCAACTAGAATATGAGACTTCATTACCTTAGTAGCATCATTAAATGCGTCAAGAAGTCTATTGGCTATAGCCTGTAAATGGATTATGCGCTGCACCTTGTTTTCACACTCAGGAGTTCTTGGGTCTAATTGAGATAAATTTTTCTTATTTCAGGAGAAAACCTTAACTGGTTTTTGCTTTGCAGCCATATCAATTTTAGGTGTTCCAATTGATGGAAACATAGTCTCATTGAAATGACAATCTGCAAATTTGGCAGTAAAAAGATCACCAGTAGTTGGTTCCAAGAACCTAATGATGGATGGTGAAGTAAACCCAACATAAATGCCCAAACAGCGTTGGAGACCCATTTTCGTTCTTTTTGGTGGTGCTACAGGCACCTGTACTGCATAACCAAAGGTGCGTAAATGTGAAATATCGGGCTCATAACCAAGAAACATTTGAAGGGGAGATTGTAAGAGACTAGCAGTGGGACGCAATCTTGTTAGTGCTGCCGCATGCAAAACTGCATGACCCCATGTCGTATCGTTGAGATTTGTTCTCAATAATAGAGTGCGGGCAATGATTTGGATATGTTTAATCAAGGATTCTGCCAATCCATTTTGAGTATGAATATATGCGACTAGGTGCTCAATCTCAATTCCGAGTGAAGCACAACACGTATCAAAACTCTTTGATGTAAATTCACCAGCATTATCCATCCTTATGCTTTTAATTGGATAATCAGGGAATTGTGCCCAGAGCTTTATAATATGCGCAAGTAAACGTGCAAAGATGACATTGCGCGTAGATAATAGACAAACATGGGACCATCTACAGGATGCGTCCACTAATACCATAAAATATCAAAATGGTCCACTTGATGGTTGTATTGGTCCACAAATATTATCCTGAATTCTTTGCAGGAATAAAGGGGATTCAAGATCAACCTTTGTTATATAAGATTTGATAATGAGTTTTCCTTGTGAACAAGCTTCACAAATATAATCTTTGGACAACAATACCTTTGTATCCTTTAAAGGGTGCCCTTTTGTATTTTGGATTATTCTACTCATCATTGAAGCGTCAGGGTGACCAAGGCGATCATGCCATAATCCAAACTGATCAGGGTTTACCAATCTCCAGGATATGGTGGCGTAGGTTTCAACGGCTTTAATCATGACACAATATAAACCCATAGAAGAAGCTTCTAGCTTCTCATGGATGGTTTTCAGGCCCATCTTATAAGAGGTAATGCCAATATATTCTTTATTTTGCTCATAAATAGTCTCAATATGATACTCATTACGGCGTACATCTTTGAAACTAAGCAGATTCATTTTTTATATACTACTTAGAAACACATCCTCAATATGCAGAATAGTGCCTTTTGGCAAAACAATTGTGGCATTCCCGAAACCATCAATAATTGGAATAGGACCTAATATTGTATGGATATGTATCTTACGCAATGTCATACTCGAGAAAAAGTGTCTACTACGAAATATGGAATGTGTTGATGCACTATCAAGCAAACAAACATCTTCCTTTTTCTCGGTATTGTCCATTTGCATTTACGTTGACAACTTCAGGTGTCAAGTATCATAAACTTTTCATATTAGTTATAAGGTCAAATAAAATTTCAAAATAATAAATATTATATTAGGTTCATAAGCATTTCATTCATAACCATATTAAAGAAAAATAAAAAGGTAATACATTTAAAGAAAAGCAACTAGAAAAGAAATTATTAGAATGATAAAATTCAAAATTTAAGTTATCATCCACCGGTGTGATGCCTCATCAAAGTAATCAGAGGTCCTCAAAGAAATCAGAGACATCTAGGGATGCATTTGCTACTTCAGAAGCAAGAGGAGTCTCGCCAATAGAGATATTATTGGCCTTAACAGTGGTTATGGCAGCAGGATTAATTTCAATGGCGTGAGATTCACCACGCTTGCCCGTATTTTTTAAAGATGCCTAGTATAGATCAACAAAGTGCTTTGGCGTACGACAAGTACGTGACCAATACCCAATCATGCCACAGCGATGGCAAATACTTTCATTAGTCACCTTCTTTTGCTTCTTTTCTTTGTCATGATTCGGGCCAAAATTAGATTTCCTAGGGTGGTTAAATTTCTTGCCACCCCTTCGAGGATTATGCTCTTGCCTGCGCTTATAGCCCTTAAAATGGCCAGTATTCTTCTCAAAGTTAGCATGTGCTTCAGGCAATGCTTTTGACCCAGCGGGTCTAAGATCATGATTTTTGAGCAGCAATTCATTAGTTTGCTCAGCAGTGAGGAGCACAGAAATTAATTCAAAGTATGTGGCAAATTGACGCTACCAGTATTGCTATTGTAATACAATATTCGAAGCATGGAAGGTGGAGAAAGTTTTCTCTAACAGTTTCGCATCAGTGAGCTTGATACCGCATAACTCAAGCCGAGAAACAATATCAAATAAAGCAGAGTTATAGTCAAACACTGATTTAAAATCTTATAGTCTGAGATTTTGCTAGTCATATTGCGCTTGAGAGAGGATAACAGTCTTGGTATGATCATACCTATCCTTCAACCTCTTCCATAGGGTTTGAGGGTCTTGAACGGACAAATATTGAGCCTGCAGGCTCTCATGCAAATGACGGTGAATAAAAATCAGTGCATTTGCTTTATCTTTTGCATTTGAGGTTCCGTCTTTTGTAATTGCATTAGCAAGATCTTGCCCTTGGAGGTGCATTTCTATGTCAAGGCACCAGGATAGATAATTATTTCCACTCACTTCTAGGATGTGGAATTTGGGCTGTTGACACCTAAATTTTGACCGCCCATTTAGTGTAATTTACATAGAAAATTAGGGATTAAATTTTAACCCCTAAACAAAAATATTTAAATTGCATAACATATAGTTTAGGTTTATTTTAGTTTAATTGCATTTCTTGCATCGGATTGGCAATGGCGAACGGGTTTAAATTTCATTGAACAAGGCTCGGCTCGCTCGGAATGCAAGGGGTCGGGAATTTCAAGTTGAACGGGCTCGGTTGTTTTAATTTGAGCTTAATTCAGCCTATTGCGTTTAATTAATTAGAAGCCCAAGTTAAATCAGCCCATTTAGATGTTAACTAGAGCCCAAGTCTAAGCCCATTAGGATTAGAGAGCCCATTTAATTTGACACAGATTAGTCTATATAAACATGCTTTAGGTCAGAATTTTGGGAGGGGAACACAATTCATGATCAGAAAAAATTAGAGAATCCAAGTGAGAGAGAGGGAGAAGACCGGTGAACCACCCTCGCCGCGTCGCATCGCCGTCCTCGAGGCGCGACGGAACCGCCCTCCGAGCACGACGCCATCATCGACGCGACGCACGTCCCCATTACTGAGCCGACTCAGCTGCTGCTGCTTCACGTCCAAATTCCCTCCTGCACAGACTGACGACCACGGTTTGAAAGAAAAACTGCTGCAGCCACGTTTTCCCTTGCACGATCGACGATCCCCCACGCTGAAGATGCAAAGGGAAGGGAACGTGCGAGAAGAATTCTTTGCTGATTCATTGACCCATGCTATGTTCTTCCTTCTGTTGACGTTTTCCCATGCAAGACACACCTACAAGGGAGAAGAGGAGAACGTGAAGAAGGGAAAAAAGCTAAAGAAAAGTCAAAGTTGCACAAGTGGACTTTGTTGCTGCCGTGGCCTTACATTATTCCTGCAATTACCAACGCCCACACAAAAGTCCAAGTCCCATTGTTGACAGCATCCCGTGAGATCCCTCAGCAAAGGCCAACGCCTTACGTGTACCGGCAGAACCACCAGCAGGCGTTTGTTGCTTCTTGCAGGTTCGTGGAGTTCACCTCGCCATCTTCTCATCGTCGTGGCTACATGGAGTACACATCGAACCGAATACCATCACCACGGTGAGTAGCTCTAGCCGTCAAGCACACCGTGAGTTCACCGAGTTGAGTGAGCCCACCGTCGCCGCTTCGTCCGTGAGCTCGGAGCATCGCTGCACCGCCGTGCCAGACGCCGTGACTCGTCCTTAACGTCGCCGTCGCGATCCCGATCCGCAAGCCCGAGTCCCGATCCACGTGATTTGAATTTGGAAGGTTATCTGCAAATTAGGTAACGAACATTATCCGATATATTTTTTAGAATATTAAGTTTCCTGATTTGCATGTTTTGAATATTTCGTGATTATCGTGTGGATATTTAGATATCTTAGGATAATGTTCTATATATCCACAATATTTCTGAATATTCAAATTAGGAAAATTTCCTAATTTAGCAACGTATTTGGACGTCTATTCGACCTTATCCCTAAGGTACGATACGCGGCAATACGGGAAATAATTATTCTATCCATAACTATTTGGATACGATAATGAATTTCATTAGCTTTCCAAATTTGAATGATCGATTATCCGTTAATATCTATAACCCTATAGATATGACCGATAGTTCGAATTTTGTGCCTAATCCGAGTTTGAAACAAATTTGGTGGATCGCGTGGTTGATTTGAATCGGTTGCTATCCTTGTTTATTTAATTTCTTTCCTTTTCAAATAAAACAGAAAATTCAAAAAATATTAGCTAGATTTAAATTAGAGTTTTTGTATGTCTAGGAATCCTAAATATATCTAGAAGATAGAGTAGTTATTTAATTTAAATTAGGACTTGAGATGATATATTTCCTAGTTTGAATTAAGTAATATTCTAATCTTACTAGATCATTTAGGTTATTTTATTATTCCGAATTTTCATAAAAAAAAAACCCCAAAAAAGAGTCATCTTAGGGTAGATTAGGATAGATTGCATTTTTTTTTAATTTAAGTAATTTATAATTTCGAATTTTGCCAAAAATCCCAAAAAGAAAACATGTTAGGATAGATTGAGTCATCATAAGTTGCATGTTAACTTAGGCAATTTTAAATTTCGAATTTTAAACAGAAAATACCAAAAAATAGAAGTCATTAGTTCGCATGATAATTTAGGCATATTTTTATTCAGAATTTTTAATTAAAAATACCAAAAATACATCATTGCGCGTTATTAGAATTAAGTCACGTCGTCGCATGACATATAGTTTGCATGTTAAGTTGCATTAATTCGCATGTTATTTTTGCACGTCATTGCATGTAGGCTAGATTTCATTTAAATAAAGTGAAAATCCAAAAAAAAATTGAGTGAATGCTTGTTAATCAGAAATCATATTAAGGTTAATTGATGTGATTTTCTAGCTAACAACGCAGATACTTGCTGGATTCGAGGTAAGTAATTCTTCCCAACTTGCAATTTATTTAATGCTTTTCTGGGTGTTAAATTGGTGGTTTGCGCACCCGCATGAACACCTCACATGTTAATAATTAAGCTGAAATGGATCCAAACTGTCTGCTAAAATATTTTTGAAAAGAAAAGATACCGAAAGAGCGTTAGACTAGATCTAGCGTAATCAAGTCCCCGGGCTTAGAATCTCTGGTTCGTAGGAATAAAACATTTCTCCCTATGTTTTATTTAGGTTTCTAATCAGCCTACCACAAATTGATTAGTGGCGACTTCAAGCATGAAAACGATTGCATGTTAAGAACTTAAACCCTAAGTTGCGAATTGGTAGGGTTTGGGAGGGCCCGAGTTAAGTTCAATCTTAATAATCCATTAGCCCAAGGAAAATGTGAAAAATTTTTAGGGTCGCGACAGCTTGGCGACTCCGCTGGGGATTTGAGTAAAATTCTTAGTGGACTTAGGCCAATTTTTTTTTTATTTCAAAAATAATTTTTGTTTGGCAGCGAGGATCCCAGGTACGTCCCTAACATTTTAAGGTGTTAAATGTTCTTGCAGTATGGGAGGTATAAGGGGAGGCGTGATTGTTAACCCTTGTTTTGCAGGGAGGTGTTTGAATATATGGTTTAATTTATGCACGAAGCGCTGTTGATATAACCTGCTGTACATGCCTTACATTTACACTACACCGCACACACTACCCGCTGCCAGACCTGGGCGGCATAGGTTTAGGATGGTACTGAGATAGTGGATACCCCGGCCAAAACCATGTGGTACGGGTCGCCCTCCTCGGTCCCGAATTTTTTTTCATGGCGTCATTGAGTACCCACCACGGTTGTATCCCACTCAAACCGGGTCGGCTCTTTGACTAAGCCGGAGTCAGGGGAATCCTAGCCTAACCACCACCATGACTGGTTTAGCTCGGTAATCCTCGCGTCTCCATTTTGCAAGCCAGAGTCTAGATAGAAATCGAACCTCACATTTCATGCGCATATCTATGTGATTGCCATTTTTCCCACTCGGTGAAGTAAGTTTTCTGATTCTCTATCTCCCAATTTATTTATGTTTCGTCCTTTTCCTTGGTCGGTCCATGACGTTAGGTCGGTCGTGAGTTTTGGTCTATACACTATGGGGAGGCAGACATCCAGATTCTTGATGCTCCTAAGGACGAGCTCCGTACCTGGTGGAGTTTACTCAGTCCGACCAACCGTAAGTTAGTTGAAGGCTACATCGGAAGACTACTCCCCCTACTGGAGGTCAAAGTCCGTACCGGCCTCGTTTGCGCATTAGCCCACTTCTGGTGTCCCGAGACATCCACCTTTATATTCGGTAAGCATGAGCTCACCCCGACTTTGGAAGAATATAGTATGCTCATTGGAAAACCTTTGGAGTCGGAGTTAATCACACCACCTTTGGGAATTGATTCGACATTAATGTTGTCAGAATTTTTGAATATCGAAAAAGATGACCTGGCAAAAGTTTTGAAAGCAAACCGTGGGTCATGCCCTTTTTCATTCCTGAGTCAATGTTTTGAAAAAGCCACGTCTTTTCAAAAGGGCAGAATCTTTTTACTAGCATTCTTTAGGTTCATAATTCTTCCTCACTATAAGAATGCATGTAATCCGTCAATTGCATGGTTCGTCCAACAAGTTTGTCTTGAAAAGAATTTTGTCAACACCATTTTAGCTGAGACTTTCATTTCTCTCACCAAATTCAAGCAAAATGTTGACAAAACATTTCATGCACTCCTTGAACTATTGCAAATTTGGTTTTTGTCTCACATAAAGGGGTGTGGCGATTTACTCAAAATTTCCGAACTCAGTGATTCCAATAATCCCATTTTAAGTTATAAAGAAAAACAAGAGAACGCACCGGATTACCATTACTCCGAGTGGATCATTTTTATGAAAAACGTTAGGCCCCAAGGTTTCCAATGGCATGCTAGTTGGTTCAATGTCGAGGAAGCTTGGCTTACGTGTAATGGTGTTGGACCGGTGCCACTTTTGGGCTTCACTGGCGCAATCAAGTACTACCCTGCCAGAGTGTCTCGTCAGTACCAGATTCTTCAGGGGCTCCCTCCGGCGTTACAACCCGAGCTCCTCCTTGTCGATTTCTCCGATGAAAGCGAAGACCACGAGGGGACCCTAGCTAAGCTTCAGAAGATGTGGAAGAAGTGCCGCGTTTTAAAGATAGCCCGACCCGAAGGAGAACTAAAGGGGGAACAGAAGTCTTACTTCGCGACGACCAAGTACATCCAACGACACAAAGTCCCGCAGGAGTTACTCCGACGATACCCAAGGTGCCTCTCAAGACTGCCAATCGCTCAGAGAACAACCGTCTCAAAAGGAAGGTCGAAGAAGCTCAAGAAAAGGCAGCTAAGATAGCTCGAGCTTATGAGCAATTGAAGAAGGACGTCGCCTCCCATATGTCTATAGATCAAGCTAAATAAAAAGAGAGCTTGAAGTTGTTTTCTCGTTCTAGTTTCAGTCTTTCAGTTTGTTTAGGAATTGAGTCATTTGCTTTTTACATTCAGTTTAAAGTATTTTCAAGTCACTAGTCGTTGTAAAAATTTTTCACCATTTCAATAAAGAGGTCTTTTCAATTCAAAACGGTTAGACCAATGTCATGGATCGACGTGTGATTTTTGCTTAACACTTATCTATGCCCTGTTTCATTTTCAAATTAGGTAACTATGGATCGATCACGATCACCTATTCGCACACGGTCAAGAGCTAGAATGGCCGATCAAACTGAGTTGCAGGAGCGTGTTGTCGGTATGGAAGACCAGATCAAGCAACTCGCCGTCGCAATGCAACAAATGACCGCTGAGATCAAGGCTCTTCGGTCGATCCCTGTTCCAGCACCCCCTGAAGCATCAGTCCCGAAGCATACAGGTGGAAAGAATGTTGACGTCGAGGAAGATGATGATATGCCTGAGTTAGAAGATGACCCCGTCCAGATTGTCGTCAACAAACCCAAGCCTGATGAACGAGTCAATAAGCTGGAAGAGAAAGTGAAACAGCTGGAGGGTTCACAGGATTCACCCTCTATTAATCTGTTCCTGTACTCCCAGATCAAAATCCCGAAGAAGTTCAAAATGCCAGATTTCGACAAGTACAACGGCACCACGTGTCCAAAAGCTCACCTGCAGTTGTACCACGTGCAGATGACCTCGTATGTTGACAACGAGCTTCTGATGATTCATGCATTCCAAGCGAGCTTGACCGGCCCTGCTCTGCGCTGGTACCTCATGAAGAAGATAAATAGCCTTAAAACCTGGAAGGAGGCTAGTGATGCATTCTTGAAGCAATAACGGTTCATAACAGACATCACTCCTACCCGTGATGATCTCGAGCGTGCTCAAATGAAGAAGACCGAGTCTTTCAAAGACTATGCCATCAGATGGAGGAATCTAGCCGCTCAGGTTGTCCCAGAACCGATTGACAGTGAGCTAAAGAGGATGTTCGTCAAAACTCTCCAGTTCGAGTACCGTAATCGAATGGTGGCCATCCCGGCTGACAACTTCAACCAACTCATCCCCATAGGCGAGCAGATCGAGATAGGGCTGAAAGATGGGTGGTTTGTGGAGCCGTCTTCGTCAACCAAAAGATTCAGTGCAAGAAAGGAGAAAGAACCGGCAGCTGAAGTGAATGTGACTTATAACCAACCGAGTCGGCGGAACACTAACCCAGCCCCGGCAATTCAAGTAGCAGAAGCTCAGCAACAAAACACGGGTCGTCAATCTTTTCAGAGGAGGAACAACAGGAGGCAATTCACCCCCCTCCCCGGATCGTTGTCTCAAGTATTGGCAGTGCTCCGGAAGAAAGGCTTGCTTACTACCGAGCCCAAACGGCCCAATCCTAAGCAGTTCTATAGCTTCGACCCATCGAAAAAATGCGATTATCATACCGGCGAGGTCGGATACTCAACCGACGATTGCTCTATCCTCAAGCATTGGATCTAAAACCTGTTTGACACGAAGGCGTTTTCATTCCAACCCGCCAAGCCAAATGTTCAGAGTAACCCGCTCCCTGATTACGCGAGCAATGTGAATGCAATATTTAGTTTCAATGCTGGTCGAATCAAAAACGTCAAAGTATACACCACCGAGGTCTATGCTGAGCTGGTGAAGGCCAGTTATTACCCGAGTAATGTGACCCTTCCCCTGGCTGTCATGAAAGAAAGAATCTCAAAGATGGTAGAAGCTGGGATGATTGTTTATGCCGACCATACTGGCATCGTTTCTACTATCTCTGAGGTCGTTATTAACTAGGACGAGGAATTTTCCACGTTGAGCGCCGGGAAGGACAAGCTTAATCCTTTGCCTGAAGACATGCCTCCGCTCGAAGACGCGTCCGATGATGAAGAGATCACAATAAGCACGCCTGCAGCTGATGAAGGAATTGTGATCGAGATACCTCAACCGTACGAATACTCGGATGACAAGGTAGTCCCTTGGTCCTACAGTCTCGATGTCGACTTAGTCACCAGATCTGGACGTGCCTATGGCCAAGCTAATGCTCAACCTACGAAGCCTATTACTGATGAGGAAGCTAAGGAATTCCTAGCCATGATCAAAGCCAGTGAATACAACATCGTCGAGCAACTGCGTAAAATGCCTGCGCAAATCTCTTTGCTCGAACTACTCCAGACATTTGTCAAGCATCAGAAGGTGCTAATGAAGGTTTTAAGCGAAGTTCACGTACCAGAGACGATTGACCATGAGAAGTTGGAAGAATTTGTGGGTTCTATACTCCTCAAGGAGGGTTCTATACTCCTCAAGGACCTTATTGCCTTCTCAGATGAGGAGTTCCCTCTAGAAGGCAGAGGACATACCAAGGCCCTGTATATTTCTGTCAAATACAAGGCCTCACATGTAGCTCAAGTACTCATTGACAACGGATCAGCCTTGAACATCTGTCCTCTTGCGACTTTACATCGCCTCAAGATTGATTTTTCTAGAATTAATTCTGCAAAGACCTCTGTACGGGCTTTTGACGGGACAAAGAAGGAAGTAATGGAAGAAATTCACCTTGACATACAGATTGGGCCGACGGTGTTCAACGTCCTATTCCAGGTTATGGATATTCCCACTGCATTCAACTTTCTGCTTGGTCATCCATGGATTCATACTGCTGGAGCTGTACCTTCCAGTTTACATCAGAAGGTGAAGTTCGTTGTGAAAAAAAAGTTAGTCACCGTACATGGCGAAGAAGAGCACCCGATTTATCATGCAACAGCTATCCCCTATGTCGAACCGGATTGCATGATAGAATCGAGCTATCAGTCGTTTGAGCTCGTATCGACCATACACGCGTCTAGAGGATCATCACTGCCTGTTCCTGAGGTGTCAAATACTGCAGTCATGGTCGGACGAGTAATGGTGTCCCATGGCTTCATTCCAGGCGAAGGCCTTGGCAGGAATGGTCAAGGTATCTGCCGACCGGTTGAAGTCTCTCAAAGACCCCGTACTTCTGGATTGGGGTATCAGGGGTCAACTGTGCCGAACGATGAGAGACATGGTCGAGGTCGAGGCCGAGGTCAAGGAGTTGACCAGAATAGACAGCAAACCAGTGAAGGGTCGAACAATGGAGAACTTGGGCGTGGTAGGCTGCTTCTACACATTCGCACCACGTTCCCAGGTCCTGCAAGAATGATGCACGAAGAGAAAGAAGTGATCGACACTCTGGGGTAACCGAGCGGCAAGTTTGATTACTATGTGAAATACTCGGTGCCCCCGAGCTTCTATGTCGATCCTCGTAACATTGTCCCTGACGGATGGGGAGGTATGGATGATCCAATGCCTCTAAAGACAGAAGATCCCGATGATGCAATAGAGGGAATCACTGCCTTGTTCGACAACGTCTTCATCAGAGCTATCGAAGGAGAACCGTTAGAGGGGATGGGCACAGGCCCACAAGAGTAAAACTTTTACTTTTCCGCACACTCCCCTGCGTGGGAATTTTTATTGCTTTCTAGGATTTGCCCCGTCTCGGGTGTTGCTTTCCATTTTCATTTCTAGAACTTAATTGTTGTAATTTCCATTCAATAAATGTAATTCATTTTGAAATGATCAATGAAATTACAAGTTATTTTCAGTTTTTGAGGGCATGTTGAGGTATATCAAACCAGCCCGGTGATGATATTCAACCAATAAAAGAAAATATAGTCCAAGGAGAATTCTGAGGCCTGAGCTTCTTCGTGTTTCCTCGTGTTAAAACTTTTTCGAAATGAATTTCAGAAAAACAAAAACACAAAAAAAAATTACAAAAAAATTTTACAAAAAAAAATGCAATGTTTAGCCCTGTTTGTCCTTCTGAGTCCATTATTTTATGTTTCAGGGACAATCTTACGACACATGAGGGTATGGGAACGGTCTAATCAGATGAATTATGTGCCGCCGAGCCTGATCCCAATTATGCCGGCGAACTCGATGATTCCTCAGATATTCAACACGATCTAGAACAACATGAAAAGCCCAAAGTCCTGACGGTAGATCAAACTATTACCGTCAACCTGAGTGACTCCGGAGAACCCAAGGAGGTGAAGATAGGGGCAACCCTTCCTGAAGATGAAGCCAAACGTCTGGTCTAGTTGCTGAAAGATTACCAGGATATCTTTGCCTGGTCGTACGCCGATATGCCGGGTTTAGACTCGTCAATTGTGGAGCACGGCTTGCCTTCTAATCCCAGCATGCCGCCTAAGAAACAGAGGCTACGGAGAACCAAACCTGAGCTTTCGAAAAAGATAGAAGAGGAGGTCATGAAGCTTTTGAAAGTGGGATTAATCGAAGTCACCCAATACCCTACTTGGGTGGCTAACATCGTGCCGGTTATGAAGAAAGATGGCCGAGTTTGGGTTTGCATCAATTATCGCGACCTGAACAGGGCTAGCCCTAAAGACGATTTCCCATTACCGCACATAGACGTTCTGGTAGACAGTACTGCTGGATTTGAATTATTTTCCTTCATAGACGGTTTCTCGGGCTACAATCAAATAAGAATGAAGGACATCGATAAGGAGAAGACGGCATTTATCACTCCTTGGGGAACGTTCCACTATAAAGTCATGCTATTCGGCCTTAAAAATGCTGGGGCAACATATCAACGGGCAATGGTCACTCTTTTCCATGACATGATACATAAGGAGATTGAGATCTATGTCGATGACATGATTGTCAAGTCTCGACCCGGAGAGAGTCATATTGATACCCTGAAGAAGTTGTTCGACCGACTCCGTGAGTTTAAACTCCGTCTCAGCCAAGCCAAGTGCATATTTGGAGCAACGTCGAGCAAGTTACTCGGGTTTCTAGTAAGCAGTAAGGGCATTGAAGTCGATCCCTCCAAAGTGAAGGCCATATGTGAGCTACAACCCCCATCGACTGTGAAGGAAGTACGGAGCCTCCTGGGCAGATTGAACTACATAGCCCGTTTCATTTCCCAGCTCTCCGAAACTGCTAAGCCGTTCTTCAAACTTCTAAGGAAGAATGTTCAGGTGGAATGGGATCATAATTGCCAAGAAGCGTTCAATGAACTGAAGCAGTACCTGATGAAACCATCGGTGCTAGTTCCTCCAATGCCAGGTCAACCTTTGATTCTTTACCTCACGATTCATAGCGAGTCTCTGGGAGCGATGTTAGCCCAAAAAAATCCTGAAGACGGAAAGGAGCGAGCCATTTACTATTTGAGTAAGAAGTTTACTGTTTCGAAATTGAATTATCCTGAAACCGAGAAGACTTGCACTACACTAGTATGGGTGCTCCATAGGCTCAGATAGTACACATTGCATCATCAAACTTTGCTGGTGACTAAGAATGACCCCATCAAGTATTTACTTGATCAACCGGCCTTGGTAGGGAAATTGGCCAAATGGCAGATTTTGATTTTAGAATTTGATGTCCAGATGATGCCACCGAAATCAGTCAAAGGTCGAGTAATTGCCGATGTGTTAGCCGAGAATCCTGGAATCTCGGATGATGATGCATATTCTCCAGAAGATCGCATTCTAGTAATAAAGGAAGATATGTGGACCATGTTCTTCGATGGAGCCGTCAACTTGGCTGGTTCCGGCACTGGGGCAGTCTTGATATCCCCAGATGGGCAACATTATCCAGTAGCAGCAAAGTTGGTGTTTCCATGTACCAACAACATAGCCGAGTACGAAGCTTACATCCTCGGACTTCTAGCCACAGTAGAAATGGGGATATCCAAGTTGAAGGTGTTTGGTGATTCCGCTTTTATTATTCTCCAAACTATAGGAGAATGGAAGACGAGAGACACCAAGCTAGTGCCATATCATGAATACCTCGAGCAAATCATAAAGGAATTCGAAGACATTTCCTTCGAGTACTTGTCGAGATCCCATAATCAGTTCGGTGATGCGCTAGTTCGGTGATGCGCTAGCTATGCTATCTTCCATGCTGCAAGTGACCGGTGGAGTAGAGGTAGAACCCTTGAAGATCGAAGTCCTAACAAAACCGGCTTATTGTATGGTTGTGAACGGAGAACCCGACGAAAAACTATGGTATTACGACATCATGAACTACATTCAGAGACAAGAATTTCTTGAAGGAAGCACTCCAGCTGACAGGAAGTACATAATGAAAATGGCTTCAAAATTCTTCGTTAGTGGTGAAAAGCTGTACAAGAGATCCTATGATTCAATTCTGCTGAGATGTGTAGAAGCAGCTGAAGCCACTAGAATCATGCAAGAAGTACATGAGGGGGTATATGGTTCACACATGAATGGCCATATGTTAGCCAAGAAGATCATGAGGTTGGGTTATTATTGGCTTAGTCTTGAAAGTGACTGTATCCAATATGTTCGGAGATGCTATCGCTGTCAGGTCCACGGGGATAAGTTAAATGTTTCCCCCATAGAGTTACATCAATTATCCGAGCCATGGCCTTTTTCAATGTGGGGCATCGATGTGATTGGCCCAATCAATCCCAAGGCGTCGAATGGGCACCGATTCATCTTGGTGGCGATTGACTATTTCTCCAAGTGAATCGAGGCGGCATCTTATGCAAATGTCACTGCGAAGAATGTTGTAAGGTTCATCAGGCGGGACATAATCGCTCGTTATGGTGTCCCCGAAGCTATTATCACCGACAATAGGACGAACTTGAATAATAAGTTCATGGATCAGTGTTTAATGAGTTCAAGATTCGGCATCTGAATTCGTCTCCCTATTGTCCACAGATGAATGGAGCAGTTGAAGCTGCTAACAAAAACATCAAGAAGATCCTGGCCAAGACAGCTGAAAACTATCGTGACTGGTATGAGAGATTGCCGTTTGCACTAATAGCATACCGGACTTCCATCCGAACCTCTGTCGGTGCAACCCTTTTTTCTCTGGTGTACGGCATGGAAGCAGTCCTGCCTGTCGAAGTGGAGATCCCTTCCTTGCGAGTTTTATCCCAAGTGGAGTTGTCTGAAGCGGAATGGATGCGACAAAGACACGAGCAGTTGAACCTGATTGATGAAAAGCGGCTGAGAGCCATTTGTCACGGTCAAACCTATCAGCAGAGGATAACTACATCTTTCAACCAAAGGTACGTCCAAGATACTTTGAGGTAAATGATCTAGTCCTGAGGAAGGTGCTGCCAATCTTCCCTGTTCCCGGAGGTAAATTTGCTCCAAATTATATCGGTCCGTATGTGGTTAGAAAGGTACTTCCCGGAGGTGCCCTGATTCTCGCAGAAATGGATGGTCGTGAGTTCTCCAATCCCGTTAATTCTGATGCTGTAAAGATGTATTATCCTTGATAAAACCTGACATTTTGCAGCAAAAGTTTCCCAGTGTTTGGTTTTATGTTCTGAATTGCAAATATTTCAATGATGAATAAATGATTTCAATCAATTTTGAGATGAAATGTGTGCATTGGCTTTAATTTCTGCATGGTTATTTTGTCAATTAGTATCGTCGACTTCAAAGGGGGAAGTCTATTTAGACAATCTGACAACTCATGTGAAATGAATTGAATGTGTCGAATGAGGTACATCGGGATGATGAAAGGCAAAGCCGTATCTTATACACGGTCCCATGCATTAATCCCCAGTGAGTTTGAGTGGAAAAATTCCATGTTTGCAAGGTAAAGAGTTCTCTCGCAAAAGGTACGGCGACTGAAATGACAAGAGGCATTTCATTTCTCTACCTTAAACATTACAGGTTATCACTTGTTTTGCCACATTCAGCCTAAACACTTGGAGGAGTTCATTCAAATTACCCCTATTAAGAACCACCCCACATTGGGGCAAACCGGAGGTAAATCAGTGTCACATGGTGAAAAATGTGTAGAAATTTTCTTGCTCTCACTTGCATCAATCTTCGAGTGTTGCTTTTTCAGATGAATTCACGCGAAATTCAAGTGTCTTAGGATGACGAAGAGCATTTCTTTCTCTATCTTACACATTTTATCCTTTGCTAAGCCCAATTGAGCCTGTAAATTCGTTTCATACAAACCCGGTTGGTGATCATCCCCCACACTGGGGAAAGGCAAAAGTCATCATTGTTCAAGCAACATATCCAGAATGCCGATAAGAGATGAAGATCCTTGAAAGTTCCAATGACAAGTCAATCAGTCAGATATAGTTGACCAGTGTTTACAATGTAAGAGACATAAAAAAAGGGAAAAAAAGGAAAAAAGAAAAAAAAAGAAGAAAAATGGCAAAAAAAAGCAGTGTGCCTGATAAAAGCAAGGCTAATGCCCAATAAAAATGTCAGGATATGACATGTCAAAATCCCCAGTCGAGTAGTCTTAAATGAATCAAGTGATGAACTCTCGAAACCAATGGGGCATCTACTGAGAAGATAATCCCTGGTGAAAAGAAGATTGGTGATAATGCCGAGATGATCACCAACTTATTCACCCGAATCATATACATTTTGAGCCTAATGATCCATTCATTTCTCAACCCATGAGCCTGGCCTACGTTACATCCCTTACAAAGTCTCTTCAGATTAAGGCACTTGAACTAACGTAAAGTTTCAGATGTTACAAGCTTAGCTCGAAGAAGTGCGAGCAGGTCCATTTCTATCTCATTTTGCAGGGTTCTTGACTTGTAAACCCGGAGACAATTGCAGAGTATTTTCTTTCAATAGCTTCGACTTGAAGAGTCCCCTTTGCTAAGCCATTGACCAAGCCCATGTTACAGTCCTGGCAAAGACCTCTTAGATTGGTAAGGTCGTACCGCTTGCGAGAATACTCGGACCCTTGTCGACATGATGATGGTGAAATAGAGAGATTCTCAATAAATCAGCTTTTTTGGTGAGAATGAGAGAAAGTCCTTTTGGACCGGAAGTTCCTCATTCGACATTTTCAAGACACCCATTTGTGAGTTAGGATTGTCTTGTCATGATTTTTCCCCAACGGAGTTTGTAATGCTGATTTGACAAAACCATCGTGCATAAAAACCAGTTGAATTCATAGTGCATGTGTATATGTGTGCGAATGCATATTGCATGTTGCTTAAAGTCGTGTCTAGCAGGAGACACATCTTTAGAGTTGGAGATATCGCCAGGTAAGTATATCTCTATCCCTTGGATGCCTATGACTATCTAGGTATCCCTAACCTGTTCGAGCAATCGTCAGGCTCCATATTGAATCAGTTTGTTGCGATCTCTAGATACCTTTGATGATGTTCAGGTGTCTATTGATCAAACCTTTTTAGGTACCCCTGAAGATGTCCAGGTACTCTGTCAAGGAGCTCTCGAACATTTGGGCTAGCCCCTTTGTTCACCAAATCACAGATTTTTACAATCTCAAGAAGATTCCCCCGTGATTCACTTATGAGTCAATGATATAGGTGAAGTGGCCAAATCTTTGCATATGAGCAGGTATATGTAAAGGTCGGAATGCTTCTTTAATCTTGAGATATTCCCCCGCGACGTGTCTATGAGTCAAGGATATAGGCACAGCGGCCAAATCTTTATGAGTACTTATGGAAATGTATAAGTATCTTATAAAGGTCGGAATATTCTCCCATCCCGGATGTTCCCCCGCTACTCACCTATGAGTCAAGGATATAGGTGAAGCGGCCAAATCTTTATGAATACCTATGGAGATGTATAGGTATCTTAAAGGTCGGAATATTCCTCAATCCCAGGTGTTCTCCCGCTACTCACCTATGAGTCAAGGATATAGGTGAAGCGGCCAAATCTTTATGAATACTTATGGAGATGTATAGGTATCTTAAAGGTCGGAATATCCTCTTGAGTTCCCCCGTGACGCACCTATGAGTCAAGGATATAGGCGCAGCGGCTAAATCTTTACAAACACCTATGGAAATGTATAGGTAGTTTGTAAAGGTCGAAACGTTTTTACATTTTTATTTCGTGCCGAGCTTCCTTCGTGTGTTTTGACTTAACTGCAGATCACCGAAGTTTATCAACAGTTTGTCAGGCAATACCTATGGGACTGAGCCCAGACATTTGTCAAACAACATTCAAGTCAAAGTCGTGCCTCGAATTGCATTATCTCGTCATGACAGGTAAATAATTCCAGGTATGTTTTCCATTCATGTCAGCATGCATCATTTCTTATTGCATTAAAAAATGGGACTCATAATTCCGACAAAAACAACATTCATTGCATTTGCATGGTTGAAATTTAGGTATCATTTAGTCTTTGAATGCAACCTCTGCGAGCTCACCTTCAAAGAGGGGCAGCTGTTGACACCTAAATTTTGACCGACCATTTAGTGTAATTTGCATAGAAAATTAGGGATTAAATTTTAACCCCTAAACAAAAATATTTAAATTGCATAACATATAGTTTAGGTTTATTTTAGTTTAATTGCATTTCTTGCATCGGATTGGCGATGGCGAACAGGTTTAAATTTCATTGAACAAGGCTCGGCTCGCTCGGAATGCAAGGGATCGGGAATTTCAAGTCGAACGGGCTCGGTTGTTTTAATTTGAGCTTAATTCAGCCCATTGTAATTAATTAATTAGAAGCCCAAGTTAAATCAGCACATTTAGATGTTAACTAGAGCCCAAGTCCAAGTCTAAGCCCATTAGGATTAGAGAGCCCATTTAATTTGACCTAGATTAGTCTATATAAACATGCTTTAGGTCAGAATTTTGGGAGGGGAACACAATTCATGATCAGAAAAAATTAGAGAATCCAAGTGAGAGAGAGGGAGAAGACCGGTGAACCACCCTCGCCGCTTTGCATCGCCGTCCTCGCGGCGCTACGAAACCGCCCTCCTAGCACGACGCCATCACCGCCGCGACGCACGTCCCCATTGCCGAGCCGACTCAGCTGCTGCTGCTTCATGTCCAAATTCCCTCCTGCACAGACCGACGACTACGGTTTGAAAGAAAAACTGCTGCAGCCACGTTTTCCCTTGCACGATCGACGATCCCCCACGCTGAAGATGCAAAGGGAAGGGAACGTGCGAGAAGAATTCTTTGCTGATTCGTTGACCCATGCTACGTTCTTCCTTATGTTGACGTTTTCCCATGCAAGACGCACCTACAAGGGAGAAGAGGAGAACGTGAAGAAGGGAAAAAAGCTAAAGAAAAGTCAAAGTTGCACAAGTGGACTTTGTTGCTGCCGTGGCCTTACATTATTCCTGCAATTACCAACGCCCACACAAAAGTCCAAGTCCCATTGTTGACAGCATCCCGTGAGATCCCTCAGCAAAGGCCAACGCCTTACGTGTACCGGCAGAACCACCAGCAGGCGTTTGTTGCTTCTTGCAGGTTCGTGGAGTTCACCTCGCCATCTTCTCATCGTCGTGGCTACATGGAGTACACATCGAACCGAATACCATCACCACGGTGAGTAGCTCTAGCCGTCAAGCACACCGTGAGTTCACCGAGTCGAGTGAGCCCACCGTCGCCGCTTCGTCCGTGAGCTCGGAGCATCGCCGCATCGCCGCGCCAAATGCCGTGACTCGTCCTTGACGTCGCCGTCGTGATCCCGATCCGCAAGCCCGAGTCCTGATCCACGTGATTCGAATTTGGAAGGTTATCTGCAAATTAGGTAACGAACATTATCCGATATATTCTTCCCAAAAAAAAAACATTATCCGATATATTTTTTAGAATATTAAGTTTCATGATTTGCATGTTTTGAATATTTCGTGATTATCGTGTGGATATTTAGATATCTTAGGATAATGTTCTATATATCTGCAATATTTCTGAATATTCAAATTAGGAAAATTTCCTAATTTAGCAACGTATTTGGACGTCTATCCGACCTTATCTCTAAGGTACGATACGCGGCAATACGGAAAATAATTATTCTATCCATAACTATTTGAATACGATAATGAATTTCATTAGCTTTCCAAATTTGAATGATCGATTATCCGTTAATATCTATAACCCTATAGATACGACCGATAGTTCGAATTTTGTGCCTAATCCGAGTTTGAAACAAATTTGGTGGATCGCGTGGTTGATTTGAATCGGTTGCTATCCTTATTTATTTAATTTCTTTCCTTTTCAAATAAAATAGAAAATTCAAAAAATATTAGCTAGATTTAAATTAGAGTTTTTGCATGTCTAGGAATCCTAAATATATCTAGAAGATAGAGTAGTTATTTAATTTAAATTAGGACTTGAGATGATATATTTCCTAGTTTGAATTAAGTAATATTCTAATCTTACTAGATTATTTAGGTTATTTTATTATTCCGAATTTTCATAAAAAAGACCCAAAAAAGAGTCATCTTAGGGTAGATTAGGATATATTGCATTTTTTTAATTTAAGTAATTTATAATTTCGAATTTTGCCAAAAATCCCAAAAAGAAAACATGTTAGGATAGATTGAGTCATCATAAGTTGCATGTTAACTTAGGCAATTTTAAATTTCGAATTTTAAACAGAAAATACCAAAAAATAAAAGTCATTAGTTCGCATGATAATTTAGGCATATTTTTATTCCGAATTTTTAATAAAAAATATCAAAAATACATCATTGCGCGTCATTAGAATTAAGTCACGTCGTCGCATGACATATAGTTTGCATGTTAAGTTGCATTAATTCGCATGTAATTTTTGCACGTCATTGCATGTAGACTAGATTTCATTTAAATAAAGTAAAAATCCAAAAAAAAAGAAATTGAGTGAATGCTTGTTAATTAGAAATCATATTAAGGTTGATTGATGTGATTTTCTAGCTAACAACATAGATGCTTGCTGGATTTGAGGTAAGTAATTCTTCCTAACTTGCAATTTATTTAATGCTTTTCTGGGTGTTAAATTGGTGGTTTGCGTACCCGCATGAACACCTCACATGTTAGTAATTAAGCTAAAATGGATCCAAACTGTCTGCCAAAATATTTTTGAAAAGAAAAGGTACCGAAAGGGCGTTAGACTAGATCTAGCGTAATCAAGTCCCCGGGCTTAGAATCTCTGGTTCGTAAGAATAAAACATATCTCCCTATGTTTTATTTAGGTTTCTAATCAGCCTACCACAAATTGATTAGTAGCGACTCCAAGCATGAAAACGATTGCATGTTAAGAACTTAAACCCTAAGTTGCGAATTGGTAGGGCTTGGGAGGGCCCGAGTTAAGTTCAATCTTAATAATCCATTAGCCCGAGGAAAATGTGAAAAATTTTTAGGGTCGCGACATGGGCTTTTCAATATTTGCCATAATTCTTGCAAAACAAATGAATCCTTAAATTAATTAGAAGGATTTCCAAATATCCACTGCCACTTTGGGAGCAGAAGGATACTTTTAGATTGGGAATTGGCTTCAGGCCAAGAAAAAGAAAAATGAAGAATTAATAGGAGAAGATGAAGTATAAGTTGATTAATGAAAACAAAGAGAACACTTATCTTGCAAAAATTATTTACTCAATTGGTAGATCTTCGTGCTGATAACGTGTTGTAAAATATTGCGTTGCAAGAATATAATAGAGAGAATAGAGAGAGATTAAGTAGAGAAAGTAGATAAACACCAAAGATGGCAGAGAAAGTCAGAGGAGAAATTTTATTTTCACTGTATATATTCCTCTTTCATTCTATTCTTATGTTCTAATTTCTTTTTTTTTTACACAATGACCAAAACTAAGCTCCTATTTATAAGAAAACAAGGATACACATATCATTAATGTCAATGTATATACATTGAATAGGGAGATAAGCATTCATTGGAGATGTACGTAGAATGTAGGTTACAAATGTACCATAATAGGTACATTGAATATTCATTCATGTACGTAGGTTACGAATATGCCATAATAGGTACATTGAATGTAACAGCCCGAATTTCGATGTAATTCCGGGATCAATGAAATTGATATTATTTCGCAATTTCATTTTAGTAAGTCTCGCCTAGAGCCGATCACTCTCGGGATACTAACCAATAGGGTATGGCTAACTAGAAAATGGTACGTGGACCAGGGACTCGATTATTGATTTAGACACCGATCACGAGAAATGATGAGAAAATATTTTGAACCGGGGTGAATCGATCTTAAGAAAAGTGATGGATTGGGCTTGGCCAAGGCCAACGATGTACGATTGGATCGCAATTGATTCTGCAAGACCAAAAGTGCACGTGGCCAACCAGTCCTGAACTTGAACTGAACGATCGTGACTTTCTGGGACTAGTGATAATTTCTCATCCTCTCAATGATCGAGACCATTGCGATATGGATAGCCCTAGGTCGATACGTGTTACCTCTAAACAGCCATCCGTTAATGAGAGACCCTGAAATTGAAAATTCAGCGAGTTTTGTTCACAGTATTGGTCTCAGATTTTGATATCGATTTTCGAAGGCTTAAGAGACTATTTTTGGGAATCTGATGTCATATCACGCTGGCCACATACATTTGGAGTTAGTCCAAGTAAAAATTGGAATTTCGGTCCGGGGGTGAAAAATTACGATTTTGCCTCTCGGGACGCCAGCGTTGCTTTCGAGACCAAATGAGGTTATTTTTCGAGGCCGACGCCATTTTTGGGTGGCCACGCATACGAGGAGTTGCTATGGACAAAAACTAGAATTTCGACAAAAATTGAAAAATAATAATATTTTATTCCCGAAACTTGGCGGTCAACTTTCGAGGGCTTAAGAAGCTAATTTCATGATTCCAATGCCATATTATGTTGGTCACGCACATATGGAACGCGTATGTGCGAAAATTGAAATTTTGCCCCGGGACCGGAAAAATGACGGTTTTGCCCCTGGGCTATTTTCGGGTCCGAATTTTTGGGAAAATTTTGGGATAATTACCAGAGGTTATCAGCTCAATTATTGAGGGCCAAGGACCATTTTACTCCTCACTTTTTGGATACGAATGGATTAGAACCGTCAGATTAGAGGTATTTTCGTTCGAACTGTTAGATCGGCGACACGTGGTGGCCCCTAGCCCCTATATTTGACCAAGATCAGCCCTCTCTCTCTCTCTCCTCTCCCTCTCCTTTGGCCTGACCAGCCCAGAACAGCAGCCCCTCTCCAATTTTTCTTTTTTTTTTCTCTCTTAGTTTGCCTTGCCGGAGCTCTCGCCGGCCACCAGAGCACCGCCGCCGGCCGCTGTGCCTCGCCGTCGACCCCCTCGGTCCCCAGCCTCAGCCTAGCCTCTGTCCCGTCCCTTCCTCTCTCTTTTTCCATCTCTTTCTCTCCCGTTTTCTCACCGCCGCCGCGTCGGAGCTTCGCTGGAGGCCAGATCACCGTTCTGTCGCCACCCAGCCATCCAACCTCGCCGTACGTCGCCATCCACCGCCCGTTTCGTACGGGTTTCCGTACGGTTCCGTACAGTCCCGTACGTCGGTCCGTACGCTGTAGCCGGGAATTCCGCCGCTGGTTTCACTGTTCACTAGTGATCGGCCGCCATTCCCTGTTGTCGTGACGTTGGATTAGGTGAGTAAAATTTCTAAACCCGGATTAGGATTGATAGTGCATTTTTCTGGACTGGATTAGGAATGCTAGTACTGGCAGAGGAAAATTAGTGTACTGATTTATAGAAATTATTATTGGGAAAAATGTATTGGGCCAATTGAGCACATGCTGGGTTATTGAGTGTATGAATTTCCTTGGTGCATTGCATTGCATAACATGGACACGCATTGCGTATGCCAAGAGTGAGGCATGTGATGAAATTGTGTGAGAATGCGTGTCTGCCATGAGCATGTGATCACCTAAAATACCCTGAAGCGTTATATGCTGGGTTCAGATAATAATGAGTTGTGTGATCACCTAAGGGCCTTCGGGTCGATACCGTCCTCATGCACTTTGAAGTAGGACAATGCCCGGTACATCCGGAAGGCGACCATCCTCATGCACTTTGAAGCAGGCTCTGGTTCGCAAGGAGAACAGTGTTGCACCTCATGCACTTTGAAGCAGGCTCTGGTTCGCAAGGAGAACAGTGTTGCACCTCATGCACTTTGAAGCAAGCTAGAGACACTGGGCCAGATCGATTGTCGCGCCTCATGCACTTTGAAGCAGGCTAGACGCACTGGGTCGTGAAAAATTGATGACTCGAGTCGTAATAATAATAATAATAATAATAAATTGGGCAAGTGTGCCAGTGTGGGCCAGTGGGCCGAAGAAATGTGCATGACATGTCGTTGACATCTGTATACATAAACACGCACTGATCAGCACGTGAGTGTGTAAGACTCGATGAAGGAGCATATATTTGGCGTACGTGTGACTATGTGTGCCACGTATGTGCCATGATTATTATCTATTGAGCTGTCTAACTTGCAGGGTCAGAGAATTGTATGATTATGATTGTGTTGTGATTTTTTTTTAAAATATTCACTTCTGGTTAGGAGATTGCATGTTAGCCTAGCCTAGGTTTAGGGATTTAACTCACTAAGATTCGTCTCACGGTTGTGTAAATCGAAACTTTTTAGACCCCTGGCCGTGAGGATGGAGAGACCACCGTCTCTTTTTGGGATCCCTGTACAGATCCGGCAGTATACCAGCACCTACCCCTCTGGTAATGGGGAAGCTTTTGTGAGGTATTGATCAGTAGTATATGCGGAGATAGGCGAGTATTTTTACCAGAAGCAGGAATACGTGGCATGGTGCCACCGGGATGCCGATGGACATGTGGGAGAGCCCCTTAGGACCTTTGATGTCCCAATCGATGATACTGGGTTAATGCAGCCAACTATAGCTGATGGTGAGGTAATCGACCTTGAGGTTACACTTGAGTGGATGATGGAGGAGGAGGAGGTGCATGATGAACCCAATGTACCAGCAAAGGACCCCGAGCCTATGGATGAGGAGGAGGATGACGAACCTAAGGCCATGGAGCAGAACGTAGAGGAGGACGGAGAGGTGGCAGAGCTGGGATCATACAAGGAGGAGTTTGAGATTTACCTAGACCCGGAGTTGGAGCCGAACTCCGAGGATGAGCGAGCTCAGGCCATGGATTTGGAGGAGTCAGGGTCTAGTGAGGACGCCTCCGAGGAGTTGTCAGACGATTCCACCGAGTCGTCCGATCCTAACTGGGAGCCGTAGAGTTGTCCTATGTCCTTAGCTAGTAGTGAGGGCCGCTACTTTTTGGACTGTAGCCCTCTTCCCTAGTTTAGCCTGACCTCCTTAGCCACTTATCCTTTTTGACTAGGTGGCCGTTGACTGTTTGTATCTTTTGTTTCTTGTAAATATTGTACAAATGGTTTTTAATAGTAGTATAAATGTGTAATTATTTTCTATGTTGATGTTTACTGTTTGGCTATCCTTGGCTCATATTGTAGTTGTCTGGGTTTGTTTATTTTATGCTTCCGCTTGTGTTTGATCTCTGTATGGGTGTGGGTCAGCGACGCTTCCTGGGACGTCGCAGTCAAGTGACCGAAGGTGGGATGTTCGCGCTTCGTGGGGTATGGGGCATGACATTGAATATTCATTCATGTACGTAGGTTACGAATGTACCATAATAGGTATATTGAATATAATGAATATTCATTCATGTATTTCATAACAGAGTAGAAACTTTTAGTGTTCTACCGAACGCGTTCTATTTTTTTTCTACTCTAGAAATAGAAATTTTGTACAGTTACTAAATGCATTTTTTTGCTCGGAAACTTGTCTAGGGAATAAAAATAGAAAAAACTATTTCTGAACATAAATTGTTTCTGGGAATAAAAAAGTTACTAAACAGACCCTAAAAACTGAAATTAAAATCACTAGTTGAACTAGTGAGGGGGAGTCATGTTAGAAGTCACATGAGAGAATCACATAATAGTGGAATGAATTAATTAGAAATTTATCGTGTCTGTCTATGTTTGTGACTTCAATTAATAGCTATCATTATTTTTTAATCTTATCTCCAAGACTATACAGCTATTTATGAATAGAAGTACAATTGAACTTCATCCTCAATCTTCATTTTGGTGCCTCTATTGATTGTCTCACGATATTCTCTAATCATATTGATAATTAGAGACTATATCAATTCCTTCTATATGCTTAGAACTGTAAATCTTATCCTTTCAGAGCTTGTTAAGCAATTCAGATTATATATTAAATCTCAAATAACTTTTCTATATTTTTCCACATTTGTATATTCATAAATAATTTTGTCATCATAAAAAGGGGAGAGATTATTGGGAAAACCTTCAACTATATTTTTAAACTAACAAAACCATCTATTTATCATGATTATTTGATAAATGTGAATGTTGCTTATTCAAGTTGTGTTGACATAACGAAAGCTTTATCACTATCAATGGCATCTAAAGTATGCTATGGAAAGATGCATAAAAGCTAGAAGGACCTTGATAGAGGGCAAACAAGTATGGGAGAATGGGAAGTTCGTGCGGCTTCGAGGAATCATGATAAGTTGAATGGCTAAATGATGTATTGGTCATTAACGTACTTGGAAAGACAAATGGATAGTAGTTCGTGTTATGACTAAATATTCAACGAAGAGGGGATTGAATAGGTTGATAATTGAATTTTGATAAATTTTGTGGAATTATTAAAATCAAGTTTGATATATGCAGGAACTATGTAATATATGCAAGAGTAAGTTGATGATATCAAGTGTAGCGTGCTTCTATCAAATAAATATTGAAGTAAATAGATAGAAGAGTTGCAACAGATCCCATAATGACTCAGCTAGATCAAGCCTATGTCCATTCTCCAATACTTACAGCCACCAACAAGCTAAAATCCGCTAGTAATCCTTTGAGTCATTATAACGGAGTTAGTGCTGCTTCTACACGAAGTTAGTATATCATACCACTAATTCCAAACACTATTACAACACTCGTATACTTCTTAAAAGAGATTACAATTTGTGAAGCACTCTTAATAAATGAACTTCTCACTCAATAACAAGTGTATAAGAGTATTAAAGACTAAAGCTTTCTCTGTTTGGGACCTCCGAATTGAAGTTAAACTTGCTCATATTTGAGGTCACACCATAGATCTGAAAGTATGAGAAAGTGAAATAGAGTGGCATGAGAGAGAGAGAGAGAGAGAGAGAGAGAGAGAGGCATTGCAGTAGCTATGGTCATGCGATGGTTGTCGCAAGTCAATAATCGACGATGATGATGTTGGTGATGGACGGAGAGAGGTGGGGTTAAAGTGGGATGGAGGCCGTGGGGACAAATCTCGCAAACCTGGCATTGCAGTTAGCGAATGATTATATTGACTGGAATTCATAAAGAGTTCATGGACTAAATAAATAAATAAATAATGAGAACCGTATTGAATATTGAGCAAAAATTCAAGACTACTCATGATGCTAGCCTTTTTTATTTACCTTGGCATTGTAGTTTATAATGTCTCTTAAATTTTTTATTAATAATATTTACCATGTTTTTTGTGCGATCATAATTGGTCTTCTTTCGCTGGTTAAAGACATCGTGTGATTGTATCAAATTACAACATTCTCAACTTTACGTATAGAACAGATTTCTCCCATATATAATTTTTTTGTCTTTGGATAAAGATAAAGCAAATATCATGAATTCCCGATTACTTACTCCAATTCACTAATATTCTTGATGCCCATAAGAAATTAGAAGTTCCTCAATTCATGTGCAATTCATGCGCAATTTTTACTCCGATAAATCTTCAATGCTGATGGCCAACTCCATTCCACAGATCTGAAAGTACGAGAAAGAAAAACAGAGAGGCATTATGGCGGCTTCAATAATTCGGAGGCCGCGAGTGTTGCGATGGTCGCATGATGTTGGTGATGGGCGGTGACCATGGAACGGACAAGCTATATATTTAATGATACTTCATCTTTCTTCGTTTTGTTTTTTACGAATCTCAAATCAGCGAGATTATTGTAAAAAGATAAATGTTTGGGAATGATAATAGAAATTTATTCAAGATAATTTATCTTTATTTTTGTATTATATTGATTGAATACATTTAAGAAAACGTTTGAATATACTTTCTTTCTACCCATTTTTAAAGTTACACTTAATAAGTAATAGACATTTGCGGATAATAAATCATTGAACTAACGGTAATTGGTCGAATATGCAAATGTCAAGCGGTTTGCAAAATTTGTTTATTAAGTAATTTGTTTCCTTCCAGCAAAAAACAAAGTAATTTTTCTTACTTTAAATGGTATTTTATAAACAAGTAAGTCACATTCAGGAACCAATAATAGCTGGGCGCGCCACATAGTAAACCAATTTTTTCAACCAAAATCAGTAAATCAGCATTTTCCTTAGTGAAAATATATATAGCAAACAAAAGATTTTACATACGATCTTTATCAACCCAAAATCACCCCTTTATTCCAAAAGAAAAAAAAAACAAAACAAATTGCTAATATGTGTGCATACACATACCTAGATGAGGTGAATCGTTCTCATGCTCGATGAGCATCTCTTAAAACACATTATTCAAACGTGTATAATGAGCACTCGCCTCTCTCCTTCATTTGGTGTCCTCGCAATCAGTTCAATATCACTATTAGGAGAAGCTTCCCTACTTCGAAAATGCGAGGTTGGAACTATCTCAAATCTATTTCTCTCTAGACATTTCAATAATCCGTGCTCTCGAAAGAAGCTATTTGCAGTTTCTGAAAACATGAACCGAAGGGAGCGGTCACCGGGAGGAATCGCGGTCGAAGAAGGCCATTGAGAATAGAAGAACGAAACCACATATATCAATACGGAAGATACCGAAACGATCGCGGTGATCATGAAGAGCCCTCCGAAGCTATACACGCTCAGGCTAAGATTGTCTGAAAAGATCGCAGCATCTTGATCTTGGCACGAGCTTTCACCGAGGAAATATTTTCTTTCGATAGCATCCATTTTCGCTTTATCTTGAGTGACATTCAAGATTGCCCTTGAGAAGTAGGAGACCAAAGGGGACCCCAAAGGAAAGGCCTGATGAATAATTAGTCATGTTACTTCGTGGCTTTACCTAAAAACGAAAAAATTTTATATTTACAAGAATTTATTTTAGGTCAGTGAAGAAGGAATAGTGATAATAGATCCATTGTCATGCAAAATGAAGGTCTCTCTAAGTATAAAACACGCGAACCCATTGTTAATTTAGACAAATCACATTGAAGTAGATATTCTACCCCCGCCATTGCAGAGACCTATCCCGAGACATAAACAGTCCTAAAAAATGAAAATGAATAACAATTGATCTATTTTCATGCAAGGTGCATATATATTAGACCCGTGCATGCACAGGTTAGCTAGGAGAGAAAGAGACACTTACCCAGCCCAACCCGTCAGATTTATAGGTTGGTCCTACCATTTTGTACTTGTTGCAGTACTTGGCAAGGAAGAGTGTTATGCATGGCAAATCATCAAAGATTGCCGCAACTCCTCCGTTTTCGCTTCCCTTTGATAGTGCCTCGTGGTATTCCTCGGGCGAGCCATAAGGAATCAATCTGGACTCATCGAATTTGAGCTGTCTCACGAGAAATCCTCTCACATAAGATCCTTCCTGATATCCGACGGAAAGGCGATTCCTTATCAAGTCTTGCACGTCCACAAATTGAGGCGTGAAACGTTGCACGGTTAAAAATGATGCTAAATTTGCAGTATAACTTTGAGTCAGGATAAGCACCACAAATACCCATACGACGAGAACAAGCCTCGTCAAGTTGTTTGAAATCTTCTCTCCTACGCCAATATAAATCAGAGTAAAATTGCTAACAAAAGACTGAGCATAAACAACAAAACACAGTAGAATATGGCAACCATTGCCGACAAAATCATAATGACAAACAAGGCACGATAGTTTTGTAAAGGACTTACTATGAGCAAACACCAATGTAGAGAAGGAAAACCAAAATATTAAACCGATTTGTTGGATACGACGACCCCTAAATTCTTCATTTGTTCGATGTTCGAGGAGCCACACGACGGACCCAGTGAAAATGAAGGCCAGACCAATCGTTAGCCAGAGATTCCAACTCAATGGTTTTATGAAGATCCACGTGTTCCTCCGCTCATCATCCTTAATGGCAACTATCATTGCTACACCAGAATCTGAATAGGGAAGTGTAAAATCGATGTAGGATGAGCGGTATGCAACGATAGCTGTGTCTCCTACAACCGCATCGACTTTCTGCATCATCATGTCTCATAAACTTCAATATATGTGGCTAATTCACTTTTCTCAGAATGAACATGTTAGTGATATCTGTGTACCCAACGTCTACCAAAAGAAATCAAGCATAAATACAAGCCAGGTATATCAATGACAGCGCATAATAATGTTGTGTGAACTACTTCTCTGTATAGTACAAAAGCTCAAACAAGATTCGACAAGAATGCACTTACTAATGAGGACAATCATGTTTTCCTTCTTTTTACCGAGTGATTTATCAAGGAACATCAGGGTAAAATTTGTAAAGCACTGACAAACCTGAAGTTTAATTTCGTTCAACATTTCGTCGTAGGTTCCTGCACTTTGCCTGCTCTCGTTCACGTAAGGAACGTACTGGTAAGGAATAGCAAAAGGCAATTCATCCAGTACTGCAAGAAACAGGTCGTGGACGAATCCTGAGTAGCTGGGCACGCCCGTATGCGGATCCCATTCGATTTTGAAGAACTCAGTAAAGCCGTCTTTCTTTGGAACCCCAATCTTTAGTTTCTTTCCTGATATCGGCATCACCCAACCTTTCGGTGGCTTCAATGTATTTCCTGGCCAAGTAGGCAGCTTCAAATCGTCGGCCGAAGCAGTATACTCTTCCTTCGTTGGTTGGTTCAATTCTGGTGAAAGTCCTCGTGCCGAAGTCCAATATCCAATAATTTTCTCCCTCTGTCCTACAACATTAAATATTTCGAATGCAATGGGCTGAAGTTGCCCATTGGACAAGTTAAATTCCCCGCCGAGGCCTTGAAATTTGATGCTTAGAATTTTGTCGAGCAATTTCGGGCCCATCTCTGATTTCCCGATAGACGAAAAGTCGAGATTGTTTCTCCTTGTATCCGGCTTTAAATATCTAGACCTTGCAGGCTCCCATGCCATCTCTCCTGCAATTGCTAGTGCTGTAACGGTGTCATATGCCCATAAGCCAAAGAGACTGAGATCAGCAATCTTGTCCTGTGAATTTCTCCCGGCGTAAAGCTTTGTCCATCTCTTTTCGAAATTTCTACGAGACTCTGATGGTGGTACATGTGGCCTTACACCTACTACACCTTGCATCGAATCCAAAGCCTTAGAGATGACCGGGTTCAACAAAGAGGACAAACCATCAGTGACAATCCACGCAAAGTGCTCGCTCACCATGCCCGCCTCACTCGCCAGAGCAAAGAACCGAGACCCGATCGCAGCAGTCATATGAACAAGAAAAACTCTGGTCTGCATCACTAACAACTTATTGAGCTCTTTTACGATGTCGATATCTTCTGGAGATGGAGGAATAACGCTTCTGTAAGTGATCCGAGCATCAACCTCTTGGAATGCGTCGACAAGGTATGGAACCAAGCCCTTGCCATACTCAGTGTCTTCAAATACAAGAGCTATTTCCCTCCAACCATAAGCTTGAACAACAGCCGCTAAAGCACCAACCTGTAAACTGTCATCATAGGCTGTCCGAACGAAATAATGGCTTTGTGTGGAAGAAAGGGATGGGCTAGTGGCTGAGATGGATATGATTGGGACTTGAGCTTTCACTCCTAAGTCGATTACAAATTTGGCTTGTGAGGACCATTGTGGGCCCAGGATTGCGTGGACTTCTTCATTCTCCATCAAGTCTTCGACTGTAAACACAACATTTATAAATAAACAAAAGATCTACCAGAGAAGTTGGATTGCGTGGACTCTCTCTCTCTCTCTCTCTCTCTCTCTCTCTCTCTCTCTCTCCTCCACGTCAGGTCGAGCATCTCCTCCAGATCTGGATGCCTCACCTACATGGCCGCCGAGCCTCGAGGTCTTGAAGCGACGGCTCCTCCATGGTGACGACCCTAGGGGTGATAACAAGCCGGGCGAGCTGGCTTTTTGGCAAAACTATAAGCTAGGCCAGGATCGGCCAACAGTTTGGTGAAGGATAGTTTTCTGCTTAGCCCTCGCAGTCACAGCAAAGTATGCTGCTTTTCTTCTATTATACGTTAAACATCTCATTCGAGCAATCTCCCATCTTTTCAGACTTTTAACCATCTCTTAAAAATATATATTTTGTGTAGTAAACTAAAAAAAGAACGATTTCCCCAACAGTAACTTTATCAAGTTTGGCATTTAGTTTGGCCTCATGCGCACTTGTAGTGTTTCATTTCCTTCTCTGAGGCGAAGAATCCTCCTTCTATTCATCTTTCAGTCTATTCTAGAGTAAATACTCACCCTAGAACCACTTCATTGTATGTGTATTAAGATCGTGGACCAAACAAGAAAAAAGCAAATAGTAAATTAGTTGATGACAAGTATTCGAAATTCTGGAAAATCAAGATTCATTGGTAATCAGTGTTTGAAAATGTAAATAATCCAATTCACAAGCACGAGTCCAATATGTCCCCCGCAAGTGTGTATATTTTACCTGCCAATGCTGCGCTGACGACGTCGTCCTTCGGATCTCTGACAAGAGGCGACAACCAGGTTCGGTAATTAGGGTGCGCGCCGTAGAAATCAGAGTGCGCCATGGATATACAACTCTCCACCATCTTCCCAGTGGTTGAGTTCATGCTGAAAACTAGCCCGACTCGAATAATTTCCTTTCCTGGGTTCTCTTTGGGTACACTGGAGGTTTCAATAGTAGAGGCCAGGTGAAGGACCCATAAAAGGGCAAGAATCAAGCAGCTTGCCCGGCCCTCCATATTCTGTGTATCTTGGTTAGTTTTGTCCCTTGCTTCACTTGTTGATGCCCGACTACTTATACATCGCTTGCAGCTCTAAGCATTGGAAAACTCGTAAGGAAGTTTCCCAGAACTTGGCTGGGCAATGTGAACACATTGACTAATTCTACGCTCAAGTAGGACACTGCTCCGTTGAAATAGAACCCGTTTGAGATAAGCCAAAGAAAGATTCCAATTTTCGGGCTTCACGTGATTTTAGAATTAATTACATTTCGCATTTATTGTCGTGGGCATCAAAGTACACAATCATATGTCGCAACCTAAAAAAATCGGCGTTTTCGATCTTAGGCTAATGGATTACTAGATCAATTAAATTAACTAATCTAGCTCGAGTTCTCCCAAACTCTACCAAATCGCAACTTAGGTCCAATTGTGAACATGCAAATATTTTCAATAGGAGTCGCCACTAATAATTTAAGGTAGGTTGATTAGAAACCTAAATAAAATAGCAAGAATACTATTTTATTCCTGCGAACCAAAAATTATGGATTCGGGGACTTGGTTACGCTAAATTCCTTAACGCCCTTTCGGTACCAATTTCAAGAAAAATACTCAATTTGACAATTCTGAAAAAATTCTAATTCAAAGGTGCACAAATTTCTTTATGATTTTCTTTTATTTTAATGAAAGCTAACCTATATGTAATGACGTGCAAAAATTGACATGCGATCAATGCAACTTAACATGCAAACTATATGTCATGAGACGAAGTGACCTATTTCTAATGACGGACATATTATTATTTTTTTTGTATTTTTTTAATGAAAATCGGAATTAAAAATGCCAATTATCTAAACATACAATTAAATAAATTAACCTATTCTAATGCAATTTTTTTGGTATTTTTTTATGAAAATTCGAAATTAAAATCAAGCATAAATAAATAAATAACCGCTAAATCTTTTGAATGAAGTTTTAATCTGAAGCATGACAGATCGATCCTAAAATTCGAAATACCCGGTATGGAAATAATTTTATCTAAAGTCTGATAGATAGATTTATTTCCACGTGTGCGGTTGCAGATTAGGAAATTTTCCTAATCGATCACATCTTAAAAAAATTTGGATATATCAAATATCTTGGATATATTCAAAGTATTTTGAAAATTCTAAATTATATCCAGATTTGATAAGATTAGATATCCAAGGTTTCAAAACAGGAAACAAATCCTAAATGTAATAATGCAAATTATTCAAACATGCAAAACCAGATATCAATAAATACAAATTAGGCAACAAAATATTCAAATTGAATCAAGATAAGATAATTACCTGATCTGCGTAAATAACTTTCCAAATTTGAATTGCGCGGATCGGGATTGCGAATCGACGGTGCATCGGGAACAAGCGGTGCACGAGCGGCGGTGACGTGTGGCGGCGGTGATGCACGAGCGACAATGTACGAAGGTGGCGCGCAGCGGACAAGCGTGCAGCAAGGGCATCCGATCGAAGTCGCCAGTGGATGGTTCACGAACTCACAAAAACAACCTACAAAATAGCAACACACTTTGGCTCGATGGATGGCCAGACCAAACGGTCCAACCAACAGCAAAACCATCGAGTCAAGAAGAGCAAGCAGTGGCAACGTTGTCGCAGCCTGTCCTTTGACGCAAGGCGGAATGGCTGGGTCAACTCTCCATGCAGCCACAGCAAGCACCTGTTCGGAGAAAGCAGCAACAACACAGGTCGTCGTTTGAGGGCTCTTCTGGATCAGTAGGGCACGAGGGACTAGTCAACGAAGAAAGTAGCAGTAGCAGGAGGACTCGTCAGTGCAGGGGCATGGTTGGCCATGAAGGATCTCGGTCAGGACTTCTTTCCTCCTCTTCTCTTCCTTTGACTTTTTCCTCTAGAAATTTTTTTGATCTGATTCGTAAAATCCCCCTCCCTTCTTCGTGTGCTTCCCCTCTCAATTTGTGGGCGTGAGTTCTCCCTAGTGAAAACAATACCCCCTCCCCTCCGACTTCTCCTTCTCACGTTCTCCTCCGAAAGACCAGCCCCCTCTCACGATATTTTTTCTTTATTCTATGTGGCCGTGTGTTCCTTCCGTGGCCTCTCTTTTCTTTATTCTTGTGGCCGCGTGAACTTCTCTGTAAAGGCCCCCCTTTCTTTGACTTTTCTTCTTTCTTGTGGCCGCGTGAACGTCAATTCCGTGGCCTCTGACTTCTCTGAATTTCTGTTCTCCGAAAATTCTCTCGTGTCTCTCCAAAAATCAGATATGAAAATTTTCAGAGCCCTCCAGATTATGAAGTATAATCATGTATTTATATGACAACCCTAGGTTAATTAGCCGGGCTTCCTAGTCCTAATGGGCTTAGACTTAGGCTTTACCATTTAATTTCATTTTAATTTCAAACGGGCTAAATTAATTCGGGTTGATTTTTCAATTAAACTTGATGGGCTGATTTGAGTTCTAATTAAGACAACCGAGCCCGTTTTGGTGTGTAACTTTAGGCCTTTGCCCTCCGAGTGAGCCGAGTCTCGTTCGGTGCCCGAGTTCGATTTATGTGATGAATTTTAAACTCGCTTACCACCGTCGATCCAATGCGGAATGCAATTAATCTATATGAACCTAAACTATATGTTATGCAATTTTAATATTTTTGTTTAGGGGTTAAAATTTAACCCCTAATTTTTTATGCAATTAACCACTAAATGATGCGTCGAAATTTAGGTGTCAACATCATAAGGAGAAGGTGATCGGTTCGTTGCTCTCGTCCTTGACAAACCTCAGTGTGGACCACATTTGCATTTGCATTTGCTGCAATAATGGAGGAATAAGAATAGCAGCGTTACCATAACTTTCGTTGACCACCGTAACCTTTTTTTTCTCACTTAAATATCATATTGAAGCAAAATCGATCATTTGAGTGTCAATCGTCCTACATGGATTTTTTTATTTTTTATTTTCCTTTGTTTTTTTTTTCCTGTGCACCGGCCACAAATGCCTCACCCTCCGCCGGCGGGGCCACCTCAACTACAACTAGTGAGGCTACGGGTGAGGGTGTGATGGCCCTTGCCAGATCTGGATGAGACCACCTGGCCTGTGGCCGATGGGGCTGCAAAGGCCCTTGGCAGATCTGGGCAAGGCTGGTGGTAGATTTTCTAGTGAGGCAAATTATTGATAGCATTTAGGTGATTGATTTTTCAAATATGTAGCACTTAAGTGATCAATTTTTCAAATTTGTTGCACTTAAGTAAGCGAAAAAAATTATAAAAATTGTCTATGTCTGCACTGGCGATGCAAAGTAAGACGACTAACATCTACATCGGATTTTCCAATGAGGCAAATCATTGGTAGTACTTAAGTGATCGATTTTTTGAATTTGTGGCACTTTAGTGAACGAAATAAAAGTTATGGCATTCAAGTGAGCGCCGTATGAAAGCTATGACACTTTTGCTGTTCTTATCCCCAAAATGGATGAGCAATACCCAAGAGAAATGATTAAGTGACGGTCCGTAATTTACTGTGAGCATAATAGCATGTTATGGACCATAAAAAATAAATAACAAATAATTATAAATTGTTATGGATTCCACTCTTTCAAATATTTGTGACTCACAACATACTATTATGTTCACAGTGACCAAAAAACTGTTATGCTAGCAAATTTAAATGGACAAAAAGAAAAAAGTTAAAACTAAAATTTAATCCCTAATTTTCTATGCAAATTACGATTAAATGGTTGCCAAAATTTAGGTGTCAATAGATGTTGACTATTCTTTGTCTCTCTGTCTCTTCTCCTTTCCTCCTTCTTCGGCTGACACACCCACTCCCCTCACCGACCCCACCAACTCCCTCTCTCTCTTCTCTTTCGTTTCTTTTCTTTCTTCTTTCTTGTTTTCTTCTCCCTCCTTCCCACTCCCGCCGCGGCTGCTTCTGGTTCTTGCTTCTTTTTGCTTATCGCCGACCAGACCTATGAACGCCGCTTGTCGTCCCACCGCCATGCCACCCCGGCTCCACCCTAGTCGAGCTGCGCCACCGCCCATCACCGCTCGGCCTCCTTTGCCGGCCCACCCGAGTTGCACGCGGGTGCCGTCTCCGCCTGAACCAGCAGACGCCGCCCTTTGCCCAGCCGCTGCTCGCCCGCCGCCGCATATCGTCTGCCCTAACTCGCCCGTCGTTCCCGTCACGTCGCCATGCTAGCTCCCCGAGGACCAGCTCGCTGGACGTTCGCCACCGTCCAAGCTGCCCAGCTGCCGTCACCGTCGTTGCCGGTGTCCCAGCCTCCGGGAATAGCCCCAGGCCACGCTGGAGCAGCCCCACAGCTATCGCTTCTTCACCGCGCCCGTTCGCCGCTCACCGGAGCAATCCGAGGACACCGCGGACCACCCTCGTCGCCGCCGTTGTCCTCGCGTCTTCGCCGACGTTAGCCGTGTAAGTTAACCCTTAATCCCGTGTTTAGGGTGTTAAACTTGCTTAGGATAGATTAGATTAAGTTTAATTAAGGTTATGTTTAGTTAATTGGAATTAGGCGATAAGTTATCGGCCATAGTCCGATAAGCTATGATTATTTGTGTGATAGGCTATTGTTGGGTTTGCGATAAGCTATCGCGTATTTGTTGATAAGTTATCAATTATTTTATTAAATAAATTATTTTCGGAATTAAATATTATTTTATTATTTAATAAATTATTTTCGAAATTAAATATTAATATTTTATTATTAAATAATTAATTTCCGAAAATTAAGTATTGGTATTTAGAATGATTTCAATACCGAATTGTGATCATTTATGTTTGGATGGTGATTTCGAAGTTGGATTTTACCATATAAATTAGCATTTTTAGCTAAATGATTTGATTGATTATTTTCGGAATTAAGTATTATTTTATTATTAAATAATAAATTTCGTAGTTAAATATTAATATTTTATTATTAAATATTAATTTTTTTTGGATAATCTCTAATGTCAAGTTGTGATTTTTTTATGCACAAATTGTTTTGAACGGAAGTTTTCAAGGAAAGCTTATGAGATTTTTTGGAATTAAACTATTTTTATTGTTATGCCAAGAAATGATAGTGATGCTTTGTGGTTGATAAACATATTTGAAATCGAAGCTTGCAAGAATTAATTGGCTATTTGTATGTGTGACCACTTGATTTGTTATGAAGTATTGTGTAAGCACTATTCATGGACGCATGGGCTAATTGAAAAGATAATAATTAGCCGGAATACTTGTGTGCTCGTGTGGCCACACGTCGGAGCCGTCTCACTATGTATCGCTTGACGATGCCCGGTTTATCGAGGTCTACTGCGTATCGTACTCAGTTTATCGGATGCCTGGAGATTATCTGGATTGCCGATACTCCAGATGCCGGATCGCAGCCCGAGGGCGGATTCGATGCTCCTTACGAGATATTATCTTACTGTGTATCGTTTGATGTTGCCGTACTGGAATGCCGTTATCCTGTGTATCATTTGACGTAGCCATGCCCAACGGGGCGGGACGGAGCCCGATTATGCCGGAAGACTACCATCTTGCTGCAGATTGCTTGATATATATTGGCCTCGAGGGGACGTAATAACTAGAATACGTGTGATGCATAGTGCCTGATTACGTGATAGAAACTGCTAGGCATGGTATGGGACGTGCCCAAGTGGATTTTATCTTATAATCGAGACACGCGTGCCTGTGATGCATTGATGCATGGGACATCTATTTAAATGCTTTGAGTATGTGACATGTTCATTTCATCAACGAGTGTACCTAGGCGAGGTAAGGATGCCTGTGGTTGTTTAATGATGTTACCGTTGATGCTGTATTGCCTGGTTAGGGACCCCTATGCGAGTTGGCCTTCTAAACGGGGCTTAGGCCGTTAGCTTAGTGAGACTTTCATCTCATTTGTTGTTGTTAACCATTTTTTAGGCCCTTAGCATGTTGATGCAACTAGTTTGGTTCAAGGTGTCTAGAAGTTGGCTTTTTGGGATCGACTTGTGGATGAAGTAGATTGACCCCAGCATGATATCTTTTTGCTTGCTTTTTGTGGAAACGCCCGAAGTGGGCTAGTAAGAATGTTCCCAGGGGTTAATCAAGTGAAAATCAAAATAGTGTTGTTTGACTGTTGTGATTTATTTTCCTGATTATCCCTATTTGTTGTTGTCCGGGAATTGTTGTGATCGCTTCCACATGCATAATTAAAAAATAAATGAAGGGTCGGCGACGAGTCTTGAGATGTCGCATCTCAACAACCGAAGAGGGGTGTTGTGCTCTCGAGGTTCGGGGCATGACAGAGGAACACCCAATTATGGTAGCATCATTCAAGAAGAAGAATAACTTGATTGCATGCTGCCCTTGATTTTACAAGAGGAGCTTCTGCGTATAAGAATTCTTCAAACATAAAACTACTGTAGATGTTAACTAAAGACTAAGTTAGGAACTCGGATTTATAAGGACTATAAGTGAATTTGGCTGCTATCTATGAAGTATAGACAGGAAAGGTTCATGGAACCACATGGCCATATTTGAAGACACGATGAAAAATGCTTGACAAGTAAGAGACTAAGCATTTCCTAACTTTTGAATTTGAGAGGTAGATGATATTTTACCCGGTCTGGACAACACTAGAGCTGTAGCTGTGAGAGGAAGCTTTTCAGAAGGATATTGTGGATTACAGAAAGTAAAGGTGAGTTATGTCTCCCCTATGTATTCTTCAATCCAAACTTTTAAACAATGACCACTCTAGTTAAAGTCAGAAGGTTGAAAAGAAAAACTGAACAATTAACCTGTCAAAGAAGCTGGAGCCAGCAGAAAGCATTTTAGAAGCATTAGTAGGCTTAGCTTCACATCCATGCACTACAAAAAAACACCGGATTAGTGACGAATTTTGCGACGAAAAATTTAGAAAAATCCGTCGCAAATCGAATTTGCAACGAATTTAGCAACAGAAAAAATTCCCTCGCTACTAGGTCGTCGCAAAATTTTGCGACGGAAAATTTCAATGTTCGTTGCAAAATTGCGACGGAAAGAAATTCATTGCAAATTAGCCACGAATACTATCCATCGCAAAATTCGTCGCAAATTTGCCACGAACACTATCCGTCGCAAATTTGCCACGAACACTATCTGTCACAAAATTCATCGCAAAATAGCCACGAACTTTATTCGTCGCAAAATTTGTTGTAAAATTCATCGCAAATTTCTTCACAAATTTTGTCGCAAATTTCGTTGCAAAATTCATCGCTAAACGAATTTGCGACGAATTTTGCGACGGAAAAAAATCCGTCGGTAATGCGGCGTCGCAAAATTTAGCGACGGAAAATATCAATTAACTTACTACCAAAAATTTTTACTTTTGCCATTAACATTATTCATGAACGAATTTAGCGACAATTTTTTATTAATTCTTTTGCGACGAATATCGTTTAGGGACGAAATTAGCGATGAAATTCGTTTAGGGCAGGGAACTCGAAATTTGCGACTGAGGGCAAAGAAGTCCGTCGCAAATTTGCGACGGATTGATTTTTTCCGTCGCAATTTCCGTCGCAAATTTGCGATGGATTTATTATTCCGTCGCAAATTTGCATTCAATTTTATTTTCGGCACAAATTTGCGACGGATTTATTTTCCGTTGCAAATTTTTTTTCCATTTGCGACGGATTTACGACGGACTAATTATTCCGTCGTAAATTTGCGACGGATTTATTTTTCCGTCGCAAATTTGCATCCGATTTTATTTCTGGCGCAAATTTGCGACGGATTTTATTTCCGTCGCAATTGCGACGGATTTATTTTTCCGTCACAAATTTGCGATGGATTTATTTTTCTGTCGCAAATTTGCATCCGATTTTATTTCCGGCGCAAATTTGCGACGGATTTTTTTTTCCGTCACAAATTTGCAACGGACTAATTATTCCGTCGCAAATTTGCGACAGATTTTATTGCCGACGGATTTGTTTTTCCATCGTAAATTTGCGACGGATTGATTGTTTCCGTCACAAATTTGCATCCGATTTTATTTCTGGAGCAAATTTGTGACGGATTTTTTTTTCCGTCGCAAATTTGCAACGGAGTTATTTTTTCGTTGAAAATTTGCGACGGAAAAATTAGTCCGTCGCAAATTTGCAAATAGATTTATTTTCCGTCGCAAATTTGCGACGGATTCCAAAAATAAAAAGCATTTTCCAAATCCATCGTAAATTTGCAACGGATTTATTTTCCGTCGCTAATTTGCGACGAATTTATTTTGTCGTCTCTAATTTGCGACGGAAGTGATCTTTGCGGCACATGGCGCTCATTTTTTCAAATTTGTCACTAATTTGCAACGGAATTAGCGACAGAAATGTTTATATCGACCAATTTTTCGAATCCGTCGCTAATTCCGTCGGAACCGTGAGTAGATATGCTTCTACACTTTTACATACAATGACACATTACTCATATTTGACGAATTAGTAAATGTCATGATCTAATTCGTCTAAGGGTGGCAAGTCTGGTGATGTATTTTTTTTCATTAGAGGAGCCGAGGAATGTCAAACAACTACGGGAGGTTGTTGCGAAATGAGCCGATGTGACTAGCATTACGAACACTGTGGAGAAACATGATTGATGTGGATGTTGTTGTTACAAACAGACTCGATTGACTCTTTCTCGAATAATAATGGGGGTCTGATACCAAGTCAAGAATGTGATAAAAAAAATTAAGAGCAATAAATATATATCATTGTCAAATGAAGAGTACACGAACCTATTTATCGGTTTTCACCCACCCATCGGTGGCCGCGTTGGTTTGCGCTCAGTTCCTTTCACAAGAGGTCCTAAGTTCAAACTTGCCCATCGGTGATTTAAGTGGGGTGTCGTGGCGGTGGGATGCTGCGCTAGCCCTTCTCGAGGACTAGTCGGGCATTACCGCTGGTTTGAGCCCTAGCTCGCCGGCCGCGCGGACACCTCGGTTATCAAAAAAAAAAAACCTATTTATCGGTTTTCTAGAATGACTATCTAAAAAGGAAAATATCAATTACAATCAATTGAAGGAAATATAGAGAATCTTCTAAATATTTCTCTAATAGAATGCATGCCCTTTATTCATTCATTATTAGGATGTAACCTTTTAGGAGTAATTCATCTAATTGGTTAGATCAAATTGATTAGGTCTAAATAAGAATATCTCTTTTATATGATCTTCTATAGATATCCCATATAGATACATTGACTTTACATTTCATACATCCACCCAATTCCGATCTATTTGAAAATTGCTATAATTTATTTACCCATATATTTAAGCATACATAAGAGCTACGTGCGGAGGAAACCGTCATATTCAACTAAATAGATATCCATGTTATCTATATCTAAGTCTTGAAAAAAAAGAAGATAAGATTTGTACCTATCGGATCTAAAAAAGCTTATTTGGGATGAGAACATTTTAAGAGATTATCTAATATCTTGAGTTTATAATAGATCTTCTTATCTAATTTGAATTTTTAATATCTAATCTCTCTTAGAATTGGACATGTAGCAAATCGTCCAATCTCGCGACGACCAATTTTCCGTCGCAAATTTACGACGAATTTTGCGACGGATATAAAATTCGTCGCTACTTTCGTTGTAAAATGGTAAATTTCATTACACAAATTAGCGACGGAAAATAATTCCGTCACAAAATTTGTCACAAATTAGCGACGGAAAAATTAGTCAACGCTAATTTGAGACGGAATTAGCGACAAAAATTTTCCGTCGCAAAATCTGTCACAAATTTGCGACGGGAAATTTTCGTTGCTAATTTGCGACGGAATTAGAAATCCGTTACAAAGTTTGTCGCAAATTAGCGACGAAAATTTCCCGTCGCAAATTTCTGTCGCAAAATTCATGTTTTTTTGTAGTGACGGTGGCAGCTCTGTTGTGAGCAAAGGGACGAAGAATTAGTGGAGGCTTTTGTTTTTCGACCTGAGATTTACTGGATTGAAGGATGTGAGCGACAGAAAATTATGTCATTAAAAAAGGGCAAGCTTCGTAATAACCTAAACGACAATGTTCAAATCGTACAGGCACATTGTTGACACCTAAATTTTACCGACATTCATTTAGTCGTAATTTGCATAGAAAAATTAGGGATTAATTATTAACCCCTAAACAAAAATATTTAAATTGCATAATATATAGTTTAGGTTCATTTTAGTTTAATTGCATTTGCATCAAATTGGCAATGGCAATCGAACTTAAATTTTATCGAACGAGACTCGGCTCGCTCGGGATGCTAGGGTCGGGAATTTCACGTCACGTGGGCTTGGTTGTTTTAATTTGGGCTTAGCCCAAGTTAATGCAGCCCATTTAAATTGAATTAAGCCCAAGTCTAAGCCCATTAGGTTAATTAAACCCATTTAATTTGACCTAGATTAGTCTATATATACATAATATTAGGTCAAAATTAGAAGGGGGGGTCACAATTCCAGATCTGAAATTTTTGAGAAAACAAGTGAGAGAGAGAGGAGAAAAAGGTTTCGGTAGCCTTCATCGAGTGTCTTCGTCAGCCATCGTTGTGGTGCTTCTCCTTCTTGCTTACGTTGCCGCTGCTTCTGAAGCTTGGTCAACTTTCAACAAGTCCAGCAGCTTCACGATTTCCATGCAAACGGCTGTTTACGTTGAGTCTACGAGATGAAGCTGCTGCCTAGCCCGAGGAGTTCCTGCACGGTGACGCCTTCCAGTACGTGATTGACGTCCAGTTAAGTCGCGGTTTGTCGTTGCCTCTTCCTACATCACGTGCTCTCTCCGGTCAACCGAGAGGCAGTCCCTGCTGCAGCTGTTTCTTCACGCCCGCTGCAGTTGCTGCTTCTTCACTCCACGTTCCCCTACAGCAACCGAAGAGCCCCTGCATGGTGATGCCTCCCAGTCCATGATTAATGCCGACGGGACCATCTCTTCTGGCCGCTTCTGTCACTGCTTCTCTACGCCCACAGCCGCGTGCTTCATCTATGTTGACTCCCCAGTCAACCGAGAAAAGCCTTGAAAAGCCTTGAAGTTGTCCCACGCTGTTTCATCCACCAACGAGACCCCATGCAGAAGACGGGAAGGGAGGAGAACGTGTAATTGCTGCTGTTCACATGCAAGTGTTCAAGCCCCACCGAAGACATTCTCAACAGAAAATCAGTCCAAGCCGTGGAGGTCTCTAGCGGAACAGCCGCTCATCGATCCTCGCCAACAGCCGCGACACCATACCGGAGCAGCCCCCACCGAAGTTGCAGTCCATTGTTCCGTCGCCGTGCCGAAAATACCCAACGTTGCCGGAGTTCCCCTCGCCGGTGATCCCGACGTCGGTGTCGTGCCTCGCCGTCGACCCATCCCGTCGTCGTTCGTCGCGATCCCGATCCGCAATCAATCCCGATCCCGATCCAATTCAGAATTTGGAAATATTGCAAATTAGGTAATGATATTATCCGTTGAATTTTTAAATATTTAATTTCCTGTTTTGAATCGTTTAGAATATTGCATGATTATCCGGTAGATATCTAGATATATTTGGGTAATGTTCGATATCCGCAATATTCGAAATATTCAAATTAGGAATCGTTTCCTAATTTAGCAACGTATCGGGACGACTATCCGACTTTAACCCTAAAGTCCGATACGCGGCGGTATGGGAAATCATTATACTATTCATAACTATTTGAATACGATAATGATTTTAATTTGCTTCCCCAATTTGAATGATCAATTATCCGTTAATATCTATAACCCTTTAGATATGACCGATAATTTGATTTTTGTGCCTAATCCGAGTTTAAAACGAATATGGCGGATTGCGTGGTTGATTTGAGTTCGATTGCTATCTTTGCTTGTTTAATTGTTTTCTTAAATAAAACAGAAAATTTTCAAAAAAATATCATTTAGATTTAAATTAGAATTTTTGCATGTCTAGGGTTTTTGAATATATCCCGAAGGATAAGATAAATATCTAATTTAAATTAGGACTTCACGTGGCAAGTTTCCTAATTTAAATTAGGTATTATTTCAAATTCTAACGGAATATTCACGTTATTTCATTATTCCGAATTTTAATCAAAAAAATCCCAAAAAAAGAAATCATGTTAGGGTAGATTAAGTCATCATATAATGCATGTTAACTTAGGTATTTTTTAATTTCGAATTTTAAACAGAAAATACCAAAAATAGAAAGTCATAGGTTGCATGTTATTTTAGGCATGTTTTTCATTCCGAATTTCATAAAGAAAAATACCAAAAATATATCATTGCATCCGTCATTAGAATTATGTCACGTCGTCGCATGTCATATAGTTTGCATGCTAGGTTGCATTAATTCGCACGTCATTAATTGCACGTCATTGCATATAGTTTAGATTTCATTAAAATAAAGTGAAAAATCAAAAAAAGGGAAATTGAATGAATGCTTGTTAATTAGAAATCATATTAGGGTGTTTGATGTGATTTTCTAGCTAACAATGCAGATGCTTGCGTTGGTTCCGGGTAAGTTGTTCTCCTAAACTTGCAATTTATTTAATGCTTTGATTATTGGGTGTTAATTTGGTGGTTTGCGCACCCGCATGAACACCTCACATGTTAGTGACATAAGTTAAAATGGATCCAAACTGCCTGCCAAAATATTTTTGAAATGAAAGGTACCGAAAGGGCGTTAGACTAGATCTAGCGTAATCAAGTCCCCGGGCTTAGAATCTCTGGGTCGTAGAAATAAAACATATCTCCCTATGTTTTATTTAGGTTTCTAATCAGCCTACCGTAAAATGATTAGTGGCGACTCCAAGCATGAAAACATTTGCATGTTAAGAACTTAAACCCTAAGTTGCGAATTGGTAGGGCTTGGGAGGGCCCGAGTTAAGTTCAATCTTAATAATCCATTAGCCCGAGAAAATTGATAAAATTTTTAGGGTCGCGACAGCTTGGCGACTCCGCTGGGGACTTGAGTAAAACTCTTAGTGGACTTAGGCCAATTTTCATTTCAAAAAAAATAATTTTTGTTTGGCAGCGAGGATTCCAGGTACGTCCCTAACATTTAAGATGTTAAATGTTCTTGCAGTATGGGAGGTATAAGGGGAGGCGTGATTGTTAACCTTTGTTTTGCAGGGAGGTGGTTGAATGTATGGTTTAATTTATGCACGAAGCGCTGTTTGATATAACCTGCTGTGCATGCCTTACATTTTCACTACACCGCACACACTACCCGCTGCCGGACCTGGGCGGCATAGGTTTAGGATGGTACTGAGATAGCGGACACCTCGACCAAAACCATTTGGTATGGGTCGCCCTCCTCGGTCCCGAATTTTTTTCATGGTGTCATTGAGTACCCACCACGGTTGTATTCCACTCAACCCGGGTCGGCTCTTTGACTAAGCCGGAGTCAGGGGAATCCTAGCCTAACCACCACCATGTTTGGTTTAACTCGGTAATCCTCGCGTCTCTTTTTTGCAAGCCAGAGTCTAGATAGAAATCGAACCTCACATTTCATGCGTGTGTCTCTGTGATTGCCATTTTTCCTACCCGGTGAAGTAAGTTTTTCTTCGACCCTTATCTTGCAATTCATTTACCTTTCGTCTTTTTCTTTGGTCGGTCCATGACGTTAGGTCGGTCGCAAGTTTTTGGTCCATACACTATGGGAGTGTCAGACATCTGGATTCTTGATGTTCCTAAGGACGAGCTCCATGCCTGGTGGAGTCTACTCAGTCCGACCAACCGCAAGCTAGTCGAAGGTCACGTCGGGAGGCTGCTCCCCCTACTGGAAGTCAAAGTCCGTACCGGCCTTGTTCGAGCATTAGCCCACTTCTGGTGCCCCGAGACAGCCACCTTTATATTCGGTAAGCATGAGCTCACTCCGACTTTGGAAGAGTATAGCCTGCTCATTGGAAAACCTTTGGGATCAGAGTTAATTACACCACCTTTAGGAGTCGATTCCACATTAATGTTGTCAGAATTTTTGAATGTCGGGAAAGATGAACTGGCAAAAGTTTTGAAAGCAAACCGTGGAACATGTCCGTTTTCCTTCCTGAGTCAATGTTTTGAAAATGCCACATCTTTTCAAAGGGGCAGAATCTTTTTACTAGCATTTTTCGGGTTCATCATTTTTCCTCACTGTAAGAATGCATGTAACCCGTCAATTGCATGGTTGGTACAACAAGTCTGTCTTGAAAAGAACTTTGTCAACACCGTTTTAGCTGAGACTTTCATTTCTCTCACAAAATTCAAACAAAGCGGTGACAAGACATTTCATGCACCCATCGAACTTTTGCAAATCTGGTTTTTGTCTCATATAAAGGGGTGTGGCAATTTACTTAAAATACCCGAACTCAGTGATTCCAGTCATCCTGTTTTAAGCTATAAAGAAAAACAAGAGAATGCACCCGATTACCATTACTCCGAGTGGATCATTTTTATGAAAAACGCTCGACCCCAAGGTTTCCAATGGCATGCTAACTGGTTCAAAGTAGAGGAAGCTCGGCTTACGTGTAATGGTGTTGGACCGGTACCACTTTTGGGCTTCACTGGCGCGATCGAGTATTACCCCGCCAGAGTGTCTCGTCAGTACCAGATTCTCCAGGGGCTCCCTCCGGCGTTACAACCCGAGCTCCCTCCGGCGTTACAACCCGAGCTCCTCCGTGTCGATTTCGCCGACAATGACAAAGACCACGAAGGGACGGTAGCTCAACTCAACAAGATGTGGAAGAAGTGTCGTCTCCTAAAGATAGCCCGACCCGAAGGAGAACTAAAAGGGGAGCAGAAGTCTTACTTCGCAACGACCAAGTACATCCGTCAACACAAGATCCCTCAGGAGATACGCCCGACGATACCCAAGGTGCCTCTCAAGTCTGCCAACCGCTCGGAGAACAACCGCCTCAAAAGGAAGGTCGATGAAGCTGAAGAGAAGGCAGCCAAGATAGCTCGGGCTTATGAACAGCTGAAGAAGGATGTCGCCTCCCATATGTCTATGGATCAAGCTAAATAAAAAATGAGTCGGAGCTTGAAGTTGTTTTTCTTCATTTCCATTTCAGTTTTAAATTTGCTTAGGAATTGCGTCGTTTGTTTCAGTTGGATTTCAAGTCATTAGTCGATGTAAAAACTTTCTTCATCTCAATAAAGAGGTCTTTTCAATTCAAAGCGGTTAGACCAATGTCATGGATCGGCATGTGATTTTGTTTGACACTTACATATGCCCTGTTTCATTTTTGAAATTAGGTAACTACGGACCGATCACGTTCCCCTATTCGCACACGGTCAAGAGCTAGAATGGCCGATCAAACTGAGTTGCAAGAACGTGTTGACGGTATGGCAGACCAGATCAAGCAACTCGCCGTCGCCATGCAACAAATGACCGCCGAGATCAAGGCTCTTCGGTCGATCCCTGTTCCAACATCCCCTGAAGTATCAGTCCCGAAGCATATAAGCGCAAAGAATGTCGATGTCGAGGATGAAGATGAAGAAATTCCCGACCTGGAGGATGACCCCGTCCAGATTATTGTCAACAAACCTAAGCCTGATGAACGAGTCGTCAAGCTAGAGGAGAGAGTCAAGCAGTTAGAAGGTTCGCAGGATTCGCCCTCAATTGATCTGTCCATGTATTCTCGGATCAAAATTCCGAAGAAGTTCAAGATGCCAGACTTTGACAAGTACAATGGCACCACTTGCCCGAAAGCTCACCTGCAGTTGTACCACGTGCAAATGACCTCGTACGTTGACAATGAACTTCTGATGATTCATGCATTCCAAGCGAGTTTGACCGGCCCTGCTTCGCACTGGTACCTCATGAAAAAGATCAATAGCCTCAAAAGCTAGAAGGAGGCCAGTGAGGCGTTCCTCAAACAGTACCGGTTCATTACAGACATCACTCCTACTCGTGATGATCTCGAGCGTGCTCAAATGAAGAAAACCGAGTCTTTCAAAGACTACGCCATCAGATGGCGAAACCTAGCCGCTCAGGTTGTCCCCGAGCCCATCGACAGTGAGTTAAAGAGAATGTTCGTGAAGACTCTTCCATTTGAATACCGCAATCGGATGGTGGCCATTCCGGCCGATAATTTCAACCAACTCATCCCTATAGGCGAACAGATCGAGATAGGGTTGAAAGACGGATGGTTTGTGGAGCCGTCTTCGTCGAGCAAGAGGTTCAGTGCAAAGAAGGAGGAAGAACCGGCAGCTGAAGTCAATGTGGCTTTTAATCAATCGAGCCGCCGGGGTACTAACCCTGCTCCAGCAATTCAAGTAGTAGAAGCTCAGCACCAAAATACAGGCCGTCAGCCTTTTCAGAGGAGGAACAACAGGAAGCAATTCACCCCTCTCCCCGGGTCGCTGTCTCAAGTATTGGCTGTGCTCCGAAAGAAAGGCTTGTTGACTTCCGAGCCAAAGCGGCCCAATCCCGAGCAGTTCTACAACTTCGACCCGTCGAAGAAGTGTGATTATCACATGGGCGAACTGGGGCACTCAACCGACGATTGCTATGTCCTCAAGCACCGAATCCAGAACCTCCTCGATACGAAGGCGTTCTCATTTCAACCCGCTAAGCCGAATGTTCAGAATAACCCGCTCCCTGATCACGCGGGCAATGTGAATGCCATATTCAGCTTCGACGCTGGTCGGATCAAGAACGTCAAGGTGTACACTGCTGAGGTCTACGGCGAGCTGGTGAAAGCCGGTTATTATCCGAGTAACGAGGCCATTTCCCTGGCTATCATGGGAGAAAGGATCTCAAGAATGGTGGAAGCTAAGATGATCGTTTATGCTGACCACACCGGCATCGTATCTACAATCTCTGAGGCCGTCATTAACTGGGACGAGGAGTTCGCCAAATTAAATACCGGGAAGGACGAGCTTGATCCTTTGCCTGAAGACATGCCTCCGCTCGAAGACGCGACCGATGATGAAGAGATCGTAGAGAGCACGCTTAAAGCTGATGAAGTGAAGGAAGTGGTCGACACGTTGGGGTAACCAAGTGGCAAGTTTGATTACTATGTGAAGTACTCTGCGCCACCAAGCTTTTATTCGGATCCCCGCGACATTGTCCCTGACGGATGAGGAGGTATGGACGATCCAACGCCTCTAAAGATAGAAGACCCCGACGATGCGATAGAGGGAATCACTACCCTGTTCGACGACGTCTTCATTGGAGCTGTCGAGAAAGGACCGTTAGAGGGAATGGGCACTGGCCCACAAGAGTAAAACCTTTAATTTTCTGCACATTCCCCTGCGTGGGAATTTTTACTGCTTTTTAGGATTTGTCCCGTTTTGGGTTCTGCTTTCCATTTCCGTTTTTAGCATTTGATTGTTTTCCATTCAATAAATGTAATTCATTTCAAAAGATTCAATGAAATTACAAGTTTTATTCCAATTTTGAGGGCATGTTGAGGTACATCAAACCAGCCCGGTGATGATATCCAACCGATAAAAGAAAATATAGTCCAAGGAGAATTCTGAGGCCTGGACTTCTTCATGCTTTCTCGTGTTAAAACCTTTTCGAAATGAATTTCAGAAAACAAAGCAAAAAAAAAAAAAACAAAGTCAGAAAAATTTACAAAAAGAATGTAATACTTAGCCCTGTTTGTCCTTCTGAACCCCTTACTTTATGTTTCAGGGGCAATCTGGCGAAATATGAGGGTATGGGAACGGTCCAAATCAACGAATTATGCGCCGCCAAACTTGATCCCGATGATACCGGAGAACCCGATGATTCCTCAGATATTCAGCGTGACTTAGAGCATCATGAAAGACCTAAAGTCCTGACGGTAGATCAAACTATTACCGTCAATCTGAGTGATTCTAGAGAACCCAATGAGGTAAAAATAGGGGCAACTCTTCCTGAAGGTGAAACGAAACATCCGATCCAGTTGCCGCATGAGTAGGTAAGTTTTTCAATCAAAAGGTGCTTCCCGGAGGTGCCCTGATTCTTGCAGAGATGGATGGTCGTGAGTTTTCCAATCCTGTTAACTCTGATGCTGTGAAGATGTATTATCCATGATGAAACCTGTCATTTTGCAGCAAAAGTTTTTCAATATCTGGTTTTATACCTCTGAATTGCAAACATTTCGGTGATGAATAAATGATTTCAATCAATTTCAAGATGAAATGTGTCCATTAGCTTTAATTTCTGCATGGCTATTTTTGTCAATTTGCATTATCGATTTCAAAAGGGGAAATCTGTTTTGACAATCTCATAATTCATGTGAAATGAACTAAATGTGTCGAATGAGGTACATCGGGATGATGAAAGGCAAGCCCTATCCCCTACACATTGTCCCATGCATCTCCAGTGAGAAAAATAAAAAAATCCCCAGCAGTTGAGTGGAAAAACTCCATGTCTGCAAGGTAAAGAGTTTTCTCGCGAAAGGTACGGCGACCGAAGTGACAAGAGGCATTTCATTTCTCTACCTTAAAAACACTACAGGCTATCCATTGTTCAACCATTTTGAGCCTAAACAGTTGGAGGAATTCTTTCAAATTAGCCCTGTCAAGAACCACCCCACATCGGGCAAACTGGAGGAAAATCAGCATCATAAGGTGAAAAATGACTAGAAATTTTCTTGCTCTCACTTGCATCAATCTTCGAGTGTTGCTTTTACAGATGAATTCACGTGAAGTTCAAGTGCCTTAGGATGACGAAGAGCATTTCTTTCTCTATCCTATATATACTTTACCCTTTGCTAAGCCCAATTGAGCCTGCAAATTCGTTTCATACAAACCCAGTTGGTGATCATCCCCCACACTGGGGCAAGGCAAAAGGTCATCATTGTTCAAGTAGTATATCCAGAGCGTCGATAGAAGACAAGAAGTTTCACAGTTCCAATGACAAATCAATTAGTCAGATATAGTTGACTAGCATTTGCATTGTAAAAGAAAAAAGAAAGAAAGAAAAGGGGCAAGAAAAAGCAGTGTGCCTGGTAAAAGCAAGGCCAATGCCCAATGAAAAATGTTGGGATATGACATGTCAAAATCCCCAGTCAAGTAGTTTCGAAGGAATCAATGGATGAACTCCTGAAGATAATGAAACATCCATCAAGAAGAAAATCTATGGTGAAGAAGAAAAGCGGTGACAATGCCAAGATGATCACCAATTTGTTCACCCGAATCATATACATCTTGAGCCTAAATGATCCATTCATTTCTCAACCCATAAACCGAGCCTACATTACGTCCCTTGCAAAGTCTCTGGGCACTTGAACTAACGTAGAATTTCAAATGTTTATAAGCTTAGCTCGAAGAAGTGCGAGCAGGTCTATTTCTGTCTCATTTTGCAGGGTTTTTAACTTGTAAACCCGGAGACGATTGCAGAGTATTTTCTTTCAATGGCCTCGACTCGAAGAGTCCCCTTTGCTAAGCCATTGACCAAGCCCATGTTACAGTCCTGATAAAGACCTCTTGGATTGGTAAGGTCATACCGCTTGCGAGAATACTCAGACCCTTGTCGACATGATGATGGTGAGATAGAGAGATTCTCAAGTAAATCAGCTTTTTCAATGAGAATGAGAGAAAAGCCCTTTCGGATCGGAAGTCCCTCATTCGACATTTTCAAGATATCCGCTAGTGGGTTCGGATTGTCTTGTCATAATTTTTCCCCAACGGAGTTTGTAATGCCGATTTGACAAAATCATCGTGCATGAAAATCAGTTGAATTCATAGTGCATGTGTTTATGTGTTCTTGATAGTGCGAATGCATATTACGTGTTGCTTAAGACTGTGTCTAGCAAGAGACACACCCTCGAGAGTCAGAGATATCACCAGGTAAGTATGTCTCTACATCCCTAACCTGTACGAGCAATCGTCAGGTCCCAAACTCGATCATTTTCGTTGCGATCTCTAGATGCCTTTGATGATGTGCAGGTGTCTATTGATCAAGCCTTTTCAGGTACCTCTGATGAGATCCAGGTACTTTGTCAAGGAACCCTCGAACATTCGGGCTAGTCCCACTGTTCACCAAAATCAGATTGTTACAATCTCCAGAAGATTCCCCCGCTACCCACCTATGAGCAGATATAGGTGAAGCGGCCAAATCTTTGCATATAAACGGTATATGTAAAGATCGGAATACTCTCCTTATCCCGAATATTCCCCCGTTACATGTCTACGAGCAGATATAGGCATGGCGGCCAAATCTTTGCATATAAACGGTATATGTAAAGATCGGAATACTCTCCTTATCCCGAATATTCCCCCGTTACATGTCTATGAGCAGATATAGGCATGGCGGCCAAATCTTTGCGTATAAACGGTATATGTAAAGATCGGAATACTCTCCTTATCCCGAATATTCCCCCGTTACATGTCTATGAGCAGATATAGGTATGGCGGCCAAATCTTTGCATATAAACGGTATATGTAAAGATCGGAATACTCTCCTTATCCCAAATATTCCCCCGTTACATGTCTATGAGCAGATATAGGCATGGCGGCCAAATCTTTGCATATAAACGGTATATGTAAAGATCGGAATACTCTCCTTATCCCAAATATTCCCCCGTTACATGTCTATGAGCAGATATAGACATGGCGGCCAAATCTTTGCATATAAACGGTATATGTAAAGATCGGAATATTCTTTCAACCCCCAGGTGTTCCCCCGCAGTTCACTTATGAGCAGATATAAGTGAAGCGGGCAAATCTTTGCATATGAGCAGATATATGTAAAGGTCGGAATATCCTCTTAGTTCCCCCGTGACGTGTCTATGAGTTAAGGTCATAGGCGCAGCGGCTAAACCTTTACAAATACCTATGGAGATATATAGGTAATTTGTAAAGGTCGGAACGTTTTTACACCTTTTTTATCTCACGAATCCAAGTGATGGTTGGATACGTTGAGCTTTCTTCAGGTGTTTTGACTTAATTGCAGATCACCAAAATTCATCAACAGTGTATCAGGCAAAACCTATGGGACAGGGCCCAGACATTTGCTAAACAACACTCAAAAGTCAGAGTCATGCCTCGGATTGCATTATCTCACTTCTGTCAGGTAAGTAATTCCAGGTATGTTTTCTGTTATGTCAGCATGCATCATTTCTTATTGCATTTGAAAATGGGACTCACAATCCCCAGCAAAAATATCATTCATTGCATTTGCATGGTTGAAATTTAGGTATCATTTAATCTTTGAATGCAACCTCTGCGAGCTCACCTTCAAAGAGGGGCAGCTGTTGACACCTAAATTTTACCGACATTCATTTAGTCGTAATTTGCATAGAAAAATTAGGGATTAATTATTAACCCCTAAACAAAAATATTTAAATTGCATAATATATAGTTTAGGTTCATTTTAGTTTAATTGCATTTGCATCAAATTGGCGATGGCAATCGAACTTAAATTTTATCGAACGAGACTCGGCTCGCTCGGGATGCTAGGGCCGGGAATTTCACGTCACGTGGGCTTGGTTGTTTTAATTTGGGCTTAGCCCAAGTTAATGCAGCCCATTTAAATTGAATTAAGCCCTAAGCCCAAGTCTAAGCCCATTAGGTTAATTAAGCCCATTTAATTTGACCTAGATTAGTCTATATATACATAATATTAGGTCAAAATTAGAAGGGGGTCACAATTCCAGATCTGAAATTTTTGAGAAAACAAGTGAGAGAGAGAGGAGAAAAAGGTTTCGGTAGCCTTCATCGAGTGTCTTCGTCAGCCATCGTTGTGGTGCTTCTCCTTCTTGCTTACGTTGCCGCTGCTTCTGAAGCTTGGTCAACTTTCAACAAGTCCAGCAGCTTCACGATTTCCATGCAAACGGCTGTTTACGCTGAGTCTACGAGATGAAGCTGCTGCCCAGCCCGAGGAGTTCCTGCACGGTGACGCCTTCCAGTACGTGATTGACGTCCAGTTAAGTCGCGGTTTGTCGTCGCCTCTTCCTACATCACGTGCTCTCTCCGGTCAACCGAGAGGCAGTCCCTGCTGCAGCTGTTTCTTCACGCCCGCTGCAGTTGCTGCTTCTTCACTCCACGTTCCCCTACAGCAACCGAAGAGCCCCTGCATGGTGATGCCTCCCAGTCCATGATTAATGCCGACGGGACCATCTCTTCTGGCCGCTTCTGTCACTGCTTCTCTACGCCCACAGCCGCGTGCTTCATCTATGTTGACTCCCCAGTCAACCGAGAAAAGCCTTGAAAAGCCTTGAAGTTGTCCCACGCTGTTTCATCCACCAACGAGACCCCATGCAGAAGACGGGAAGGGAGGAGAACGTGTAATTGCTGCTGTTCACATGCAAGTGTTCAAGCCCCACCGAAGACATTCTCAACAGAAAATCAGTCCAAGCCGTGGAGGTCTCTAGCGGAACAGCCGCTCATCGATCCTCGCCAACAGCCGCGACACCATACCGGAGCAGCCCCCACCGAAGTTGCAGTACATTGTTCCGTCGCCGTGCCGAAAATACCCAACGTTGCCGGAGTTCCCCTCGCCGGTGATCCCGACGTCGGTGTCGTGCCTCGCCGTCGACCCATCCCGTCGTCGTTCGTCGCGATCCCGATCCGCAATCAATCCCGATCCCGATCCAATTCAGAATTTGGAAATATTGCAAATTAGGTAATGATATTATCCGTTGAATTTTTAAATATTTAATTTCCTGTTTTGAATCGTTTAGAATATTGCATGATTATCCGGTAGATATCTAGATATATTTGGGTAATGTTCGATATCCGCAATATTCGAAATATTCAAATTAGGAATCGTTTCCTAATTTAGCAACGTATTGGGACGACTATCCGACTTTAACCCTAAAGTCCGATACGCGGCGGTATGGGAAATCATTATACTATTCATAACTATTTGAATACGATAATGATTTTAATTTGCTTCCCCAATTTGAATGATCAATTATCCGTTAATATCTATAACCCTTTAGATATGACCGATAATTTGATTTTTGTGCCTAATCCGAGTTTAAAACGAATATGGCGGATTGCGTGGTTGATTTGAGTTCGATTGCTATCTTTGCTTGTTTAATTGTTTTCTTAAATAAAACAGAAAATTTTCAAAAAAATATCATTTAGATTTAAATTAGAATTTTTGCATGTCTAGGGTTTTTGAATATATCCCGAAGGATAAGATAAATATCTAATTTAAATTAGGACTTCACGTGGCAAGTTTCCTAATTTAAATTAGGTATTATTTCAAATTCTAACGGAATATTCACGTTATTTCATTATTCCGAATTTTAATCAAAAAAATCCCAAAAAAAGAAATCATGTTAGGGTAGATTAAGTCATCATATAATGCATGTTAACTTAGGTATTTTTGAATTTCGAATTTTAAACAGAAAATACCAAAAATAGAAAGTCATAGGTTGCATGTTATTTTAGGCATGTTTTTCATTCCGAATTTCATAAAGAAAAATACCAAAAATATATCATTGCATCCGTCATTAGAATTATGTCACGTCGTCGCATGTCATATAGTTTGCATGCTAGGTTGCATTAATTCGCACGTCATTAATTGCACGTCATTGCATATAGTTTAGATTTCATTAAAATAAAGTGAAAAATCAAAAAAAAGGAAATTGAATGAATGCTTGTTAATTAGAAATCATATTAGGGTGTTTGATGTGATTTTCTAGCTAACAATGCAGATGCTTGCGTTGGTTCCGGGTAAGTTGTTCTCCTAAACTTGCAATTTATTTAATGCTTTGATTATTGGGTGTTAATTTGGTGGTTTGCGCACCCGCATGAACACCTCACATGTTAGTGACATAAGTTAAAATGGATCCAAACTGCCTGCCAAAATATTTTTGAAATGAAAGGTACCGAAAGGGCGTTAGACTAGATCTAGCGTAATCAAGTCCCCGGGCTTAGAATCTCTGGTTCGTAGAAATAAAACATATCTCCCTATGTTTTATTTAGGTTTCTAATCAGCCTACCGTAAAATGATTAGTGGCGACTCCAAGCATGAAAACATTTGCATGTTAAGAACTTAAACCCTAAGTTGCGAATTGGTAGGGCTTGGGAGGGCCCGAGTTAAGTTCAATCTTAATAATCCATTAGCCTGAGAAAATTGATAAAATTTTTAGGGTCGCGACACACATGCAGCTTGGACTGTCTGCACAAGCACCCAGACACAAGCGTGACAAACACACAAGTACGTGGCATGCCTGCGGCACTCATACCCACGGAGAGGGAGAGAGAGAGAGAGAGAGAGAGAGTCTGCATGGCCAACCAATTAACATGGCCAGTTTCTCAGCTGAAGCAACATGATAGGAACATAAGCTTCAACAGTATTGGCAGTAATTTGCGTGTCAAATTAATTAGCATTGACATATAAATTAAAACTTCCTTCAGTAAAAGATAGGATAGATCTTTATTGCCATAAGATGGTGTGGGCCAAGATAAAACCAGATGCATTAACAGAGATTAAACTTTAATGTCCCTCAACTTTGAACAACAATTTTTTTGTACGATTACACTTAGCTCATGATCAAGCCAGCCTCATAAAAGTTTCTTTAGTTGAAGCTAACAAGTTTTACTGCTCCAGTTTACCGCTGGGAGAACATCATAGAGCAATGAGATTGAGATTCTAAGACCCTTCTTACTACATGCAGCAGATCATGCCTCTCGGTACATATTTTAAAGCACATTGACAAGAGACAGAAAAACTTGCTGTCCTATCTTAACAACATATCTACCAAAAATCATAGGAGTTAAAAGTACAAGTATGTCTCAATTTCATTCTCTGGCTGATTGTTGTGATGATAAAGCTAGACAGACAAATTGACACGAGAAGATTACAGTAGGTATTTATGCACCAAAAGTTACTTCAAATCTTAAAGTTTATGCCAATACAACCTCTAACTGGATAGTCATATCTTTCTCCCCTTTCAACAAAGATAGACGGAAGCAGTTTAATTCACAAAATGCTCAAAATCCTCTCTTTAAAGACAATATTTGTTATAAAAAAGATGCCTATATTTGAATGCTTCTGTTCCTTTAGGCTGGAATCAGTTGGGAAGAAGAAAATGGTGCCACCTACAAGGTTGTTTTTTGATTGAGCATTATGTCCTAGTAAAGCGAACCACTCAACTTGATTTTCTAGACCCGATCAGTTTGAGAGAAATTAGCACATAAAACACAAAGCACTAAGCTAAAGGATCTTATCAACCTACCTCATGGACTAACACCTGCTTCATTGCTACTGAGAGTATGTGATGATTAGACTTGTAGTCCTGTTTAGCACAGACAAGAACACTTTGAGAACTATATAATTAACAATTACATACCATGCGAATTAGGACATGTAATTTACAATCCTTACCTTGAAGTTGATATAATCATGAATAGGCGGATCAAAACCAAGTGAAGAGGAATCCGAGATAGCTTCCTCTTTCAGGTTACCCAGTGGACCAGAATTTGTGTTCTCATATGTCATAGAATAAGACACCATTGTGCTAACCAACTGATTCAGATCATTCTTCCCCTTCTCCGACAATAAGTGCATTGCCACCTGAGAGAATTCCAAAGTCCTATTAAAGACCATAGCAACAAAGCAACAATGAATCGGTACTTGCATTGAAGTTGTTCTTTGCATGTAGTGTCAGCTGTCAACTTGTTTAAGTGCCAGCGGTTGTAGGAATTGCGAGGGGTGGTAATTCATGTGTCATGATATTAGAGTTGGTTATTTGTCATTTTGTGTCATCACTAAAATGTATCAACATAGATTATAGAGTGTTTTCTATACAAAATGGACGAAAATGTGTAAATCCACGTCATTTTTTAGTTAAACGTATCATGTCGTGCTAAGATTGGGTTTCTTTCATTAAATTCATTTTGCGTAAAGTTTGTGGTCACTTCTCGTATTTAGAATTGACATCCTTTTGGATGCTTGGCCAAGGATTATTTCAGGTGATAACTACAAAACGGCAGCAAACTAGTATCATGCATGAAGGAAACACACGGAAAAGCCTCTCTTTTCATTCTAATTCTTTTGTTTTTTTTTTTAAGTTTTGTTTCCCCTCAATCCCATATGGTCCAATTCCCATGTTAGGTTACACGGATTTAAGTCGTGGATTTACAAACAAATTGAGGGATACCACATGCTCTGCTAGGACTAAAAGTTGTTGCAAAATTGTGCTCTTGTCGGCAAAAGGACATTATAAGTATCATAACTTGTGTACGGAGATCACTTTAGTGCCATAACTTTTTTTCGGATCACTTTGGTGCCAAGTCGGAGGAAAAACGATCACTTAAGTGTCATAAGTTTTTTTTGGATCACTTCAGTGCTAAAATTTTTGAAAAACGATCACTTAAGTGCCAGTCTCCGGCGAGCCTCCGGCAAGCCACGTCAGCTTTAGAAATTAATAAAAAAATACCACGTCGGATTTCCGGCGAAAAATTATGTACGGCACCGGAGTTGGCACTCAAGTGATCGTTTTTAAAAAATTTTAGCACTTAAGTAATCGTTTTTCAAAAATTTTAATACTAAAGTGATCCAAAAAAAAGTTATGGCACCAAAGTGAGCGCCGTACACAAGTTATGACACTTGTAGTGTTCTTTTGCCTGCTCTTGCCTGTCACGCCCCGAACCCTTAACGAGCTCGCGACACCCCTCGATGGTCGATCATTGAATGCGACGTCCCAAGCACGTCGCCGACCCAACCCAAACATCAGAGATTAAGCACACGCGGAAACAAATAGAAACAACCCGGACGATTAATAATGACAAGGGGTAGCAATAGCAATAAACAAATAAATGTAATTTCTACACTTGACTAATACATACGACGCTTACAAAAGACAAATCCCCAAGCTAGGCCACAACAGCAGAACTACATTTCCTAAAAGAGGGCAATGGTTCGCAAACTTAACTCCTCTACAAAAAAGGGGGACTCAAAATACCAAGTGCTTGACTCGTCTTCGATCTTCGGGTTACCCTTGAAGCGTCTCCAGTCACTTATGGTCGCGGATCTGAAATGGTTATATAATAACCGTGAGAACGAGTCTCAATAAGCAACTCCCTATACCCCACGTAGGCCAATGCGTACCCAGACAAGTCGTACATGCAATCTACCCCATAAGATATAAAATTCGCATTATTGAACTTACCTCGTCATCAAGCCCTTGCCAACACTGCACGTTAGTCATAACATGGTAATGCAATAATAGTAACTAAATAGTACATCGCAATTGCTCAAACGCCAACCACACTTGCGTGCAATTCACCTTACTAATTAGACCACACATTCAATCAGCCATTTCAAGCACACGCTTAACCAGCCAATCCAATCACACGCTCAATCAGTCAATCCAATCACACGCTCAACCAGCCAATCCAATCGCACGCTCAACCAGCCAATCCAATCGCACGCTCAACAGTCATTTCAATCGCACGCTCAACAGTCATTTCAATCACACTCAAGTCACATGCGCGCGTCCAACCATCTTTCCTCTCACGGGCTCACCAGCCCCACAATCAATCAAACCAATGGCCGCCGTCAACACGTCCCAAGCCATACCAATCATTCCGTACCAGTGACCGCCGTCAACACGTCCCAAGCCACACAATCAATCGTTCCAATGACCGACGTAAACACGTCCCGGTCTATCACACCTTTAACGGGCCACCGTCAGCACGTCTCAAGCCCGCATCCATTTGGCCCATCGGCCGTTCATGCCTTCACACGGACCGCCGTCAACACGTCCCAAGTCCGTAGCCCTCCGATCGATCCGGGCTTCAAATCGACAGGCAAGCACGCGCCATTCAATTCAATCAATTTCACGTCAATTTCATCAAACAACCCATATTCACAACTCAATCCAATTCACGACACGCCACACCAACCCACAAACTCGACATTCAATCGGCCACATACGTACATCCAATTTACCCACAATTGCCACAACAACCAACTATTGACTCACCAATAATAGCCACCATTATGCACCCATAATCATTCCAATTCCAAATCACAAGCTCACGATTCCGACATTCAAGCCGGCCACAATCACACATTAATTTTCCCTACACACGCCATGACACTACGGATAATTAACCCACCATAATTAACTACTAATCAAGCCTCACAATTATCGCAAATTAATCTAATAAATACGCACATACGAATATTGACCCTAATCCACATTTAGCTTTTAAACCGGCACTAATTAATCTCTAGACAAGTCTAATAATACCCAAAGTACTAGGTAGGGTTTAGGAAGTCACTTACTTAAGTTTGGCCCGGAGAAAATCGGCTCGGGCCTAAAATGGCCCGGGTGAACAATGTCGAACTAGGCGCGGACGTGGGCCACACGGGCGCGGGGCTCGGCCATGGCGATGGGCCACGGGCACAGCCCTCGGCCACGGACTCGGCCATGGGCACCGGCGCCGGCGCGGGCGCGGGCACGGGCGCGATCACGGGCGCGGACGGGCAACGCATCCGGTTGGACGGGCGACGCGCCCGGGCGACGGGCACGGCGGTGGGCCACGGTGGGCGAGCGGGCGTGCGGCTGGTCATGCGGGCAACGGGCCGGCCACAGCCCGGGCGACTTGGCCTTGGCCCGGGGACGCTCGGCCGGCTGGCGGGCTGAGCTGGTGGCCGGCTGGAGCTGGCTGGCCGGCGAGCTGCGGCCGGCGGCGGCGACGGGAGGACGGCGGACAACGGCGAGCTGGGCGAGCTCAGGCAAGCTAGCCGGCGAGCTGGCTGGCCGGCGAGCTCGGGCAAGCTAGCCAGCGAGCTGGCTGGCCGGTCGGCGAGCTGGCTGGCTGGTCGGCGAGGCGACACGGCGGCAACGGGCGGCGGCGACGAGCGGGGCGGCTCCCCGGCGACCAGCTCGGAGAGAGAGAGAGAGAGGAGAGCTGGCCGAGTGGGGTGGCGAGGGAGAGAGCTGGGGCGGCGAGGCTCAGAGCCGGCGGTGCTTGGACGGCACGGCGGCGGTCAGTGGCGGAGGGGACGTCGGTGGTGGCGAACGAGGCAGCGACGGCGGAGTGCAGTGGCGAGCTGCTCCCCGGCGACGATAGAAGCGAAGGAAGAAGGAAAGGAAGGTGGCCGAGGTGGGGTGGCGCGGTTGGGGCGTTCCGCGGCGGCGACGGCGACGCTCAGACGTCGAGGAAGTGCTGGGGAGCCGACTGGACGGCTGGGCAGCGGCGGGGACCCGCCGAGTGCGGCGGCGAGCTTGAGCAGCGGCTGCTTGCTCGCGGCGGCGTCGAGGAAGCAACGACGGGAGCGGCGACTGTCGGGGCGGTGAGGCGGACTGGGGGCAGCAGCTGGGGGGGTGGCGAGTGGTGACGGCGGCAGTGGCTGGTGGGGGTGGCGTCGGACGGCCGGGGGCTGCGGAGGAGGGGAAGAGAGGGAGAAAGGCTGCCGAGGCGGCTACAGGGGGGGAAGGGTGGCCAGGCAACGGGGCGGCCGCGACTGGTCGGGCGGCGGCGCAGCTTGGTCCACTACGGCGGCGCGAGGCGGTCGATCGGGCGGCCAGCGGCTGCATGCAGCCGACGAGCAGCACCAGAAGCCGGACCGTCGGGGCCAAGGGAAGAGAGAGGAGGGAAAAGAAGGAAGGAGAGAGAGAAGGAGAAGAGAAAAGGAGGAGAGAGAAGGGAGAGAGTGCATGGGGCAGAGGGGAAAGGAAACGTGCAGGCGTGTTGTGTCTGCATGGGGAAGGTGCACACGCGCGCGGGGCCAGAGGGAGGAGAGAGAAGAGAGAAAGAAAAAGGGAAAGAGGGAGAGAGACACGAAGTGAAAAGAAGGGGAGGCGGGGAAACGTGCGCGGCGTGGTGAGGAGAGAGGAGAGAGAGAAGAAAATAAATAAATAAATTTTCATCATTGAGCACAATCTAACGGACACGGTTCAAACCTGGAAAATGGTCCAACGGTCCACGAAAAACCCTAACTAATAGCATAGGACAAGGGCCAAAATAAAATATAAATAAAATGACTCAAAAACACACTACGAGGGAGGTCTACTATTCCAAATCCGCACCCGGTCCAAAATTCCACTTTTCCACTATTCCTGGAAATCTCGACGCTGGCCACAATAATATTGACACCATCCAATTTATTTTGTCCCGAAACTCCCGGAAATCGACTGCCAAGTTCGGGGTCTAAATAACGGCCAAATTCGATCGAGTGCGATTCTAGCAAAATCTCTATTTTAAAAACAAGAACCCGAGAGTGATCAGTTCCCGGGCGAGATTCCATTATAAGCGCACTGACGAATTACACGTTTTATAAATCCCAAAAATTGGTCGAAATTCGGAATGTCACATTGCCCAAATTAGAACTTTCAAACAATTATTGAGAAATCATTTAGGATCTAAAATAAAGAGCACACTGATCTCGTAGCTACGTTTAAAATGAAGCCATACTAATTTCAGCAGGTATGTATGAAAACGTAGGTGATATCCTCGTGAAATTCGCAGAGGACCTAAAAATGAAGCCGATCTTGTGAAACTATATACAACTACCATGATAAAGAAATTTAATGAATTCTTACCTAAGTTATTACATTTCTCGGTTTAACAATTACAATCAACAGTAGACAAAAATAATCAATCTGATATCACCAAATCTTAAGCATAAAGTATGCCAACGTATGAATAATTCTTGCGTGGATGGCGGTTTTTATTCAGGTTTTGATGTTGGTCTTTGATGTAATACGCCTCTACTTGCCTTGCTAATGACACTATTTTTTTTATATTAGAATAATTAAATATTAGACCACGCCTTCATCTAACAGCTTAACCTTTTAGAATAGTTTGCAGTGGTCCCACATAATCTCACATCCTATTAGAGCTGGAGATCCTAAGTTCGAATCCTTTCAGGCCCTATTTCCCTCCTCATTTAAATATATTCATGCTTAGTACTAAGCACAAAGATCAGACTAAGCGTGAGGGGGAGTATTAGAATAATTAAATATTAAACCACGCCTTTATCTAATAACTTAAGTTTTTAAAATAGTTGACAGTGATCCACATAATCTCACATTTTACGCGAAGGTTATGCTGATCATTTACTGAATCTTAACTATGTTGTTCTTTACTTTGAAGATGTTTCTGGCCTTAGGATTGATAAGTCAAGTCATGCCAGCGGGCCATTGTTGAAAGTTTTGAAATTCACATGGATGATTTAGTTGTAAAGTTGAAAGCCCTCTGAAATTTCTTGCTCTCCCTTAGGGCGATCCTTTTAAAAGTGTGAGAGTGGAATGGCAATCTCAAAACATTAGAAATAAATCAGAGTAGTTGAAAGAGGGCCTACCTCACGAAAGGTGGTTGAGTTACTCCGTGTTTACAGAGCCTAAGTAGTTTGATATGATGCATAAATCTGACCAAAATTAGTAAAATAAGGCTTGAGTGGTTGTCATTGTAATGATCAATTATACATATGGTTGTATGTGTTCAAATAAAAGTAATCTATAAGCGCTTCCATTTTACAAAGAGAAAGCACTCGGACTCCCATAATTTCACTCAATTTGTATTCCACTGAATAAAGGGAAAGTACTTTATAATCTAAGATATGGAAATAACTTTAGATTAAACAATTCAATGTTTCTGCATTTTCTTACATATGAATATGATTATTTACCTTTATGTATCAATTAAATTGGATAATACGACACTCCAATGCTCAAGTAGTCCTATACTCAGATCTGAATTCCTAATATACACAGAACCAACTTAAAAACCTAGGCCCAAGTACATGTTTAGGTGACCTTTTACATCTGACAAACGTAGTTTAGGGAGGCAAAAGGCAATAATCCTTCAAAGCTTACATATTGGAAGACCAAGAAGTTTAAGAAACCAAGTTTTCCTCATCTTTTCTCTTACCTTCAGTAAATACAATTAAAATAAGACCTGACAGACAAAAGTCAAGACATTAAATGCTCTACTACTGAAGTTGACATTTGAAGATATTAACAGGTCTTGTTGCGTTAAATTTCAATAAAAAACTATTCTCAAAGAATGTAACTTCTCGTCTATATTTGGTTTTCATCAAGATATTATTCAAAGCTTCAACGTATGGCACATAAGACCTACACAAGTTCTTCCTAGAGTCCAACAAGGTTTGTTACCAAGAAAGTTTGTTGATGCCGAAACGCGAAAGAAATTAGGCTAAACATAAAAATTGAAACGATAACGAGGAACAAACTGTTCTCTCAATTGATTAACAATCAAAATGTCCAAAGTCTGCTTAAACGAAACCCTAAAACAAGCTTATATATCCCCAAACCTAACCCTACTAGGATTAATAAACATCAAAATGCAAAATTACGAAACTACCCTGTACTAAATTAACCCATAAAAAATACTAAAATAATAGAAAAATTCATTTAAACGATCCTGAATCGCGAAAATCTTTCATCAATCACAGCCAATGGCTGTGTATTGATCAGCACACCGTTTCGCTTCAGCCGATCAAATTTGAGCTTAATCTGAGATCGTTAACTTCGAGCCATCGGTTCGTCTAGTTGCATAACGGGTCTGTCATTCCCCTAGGTGCATCATCCTCCCCTGCTAGAGAAAGATTCGTCCTCGAATCTGCTTCGTCTTCATTATTGTCAATCTCTTCAGGATCTTCTTTCTCTTCAGCGTAGTAAGGTGACAAATCTGCTACGTTACAAATATGGCCTGTGAGGACCATTTTGGGCCCAGGATTGCGTGGACTTCTTCATTCTCCATCAAGTCTAAAACTGCAAACACAATGTAATTGATGAAACAAATGATCTACCCAAAAAAAGTTGGACTGCATGGACTCCCACCACCACCCATCCCCCCCCCCAACTGCAGAGGTCAGCGTTAGGTCAAGCTTCTCCTCCACATATGCTTGATCTCCATGGTCGTCAAGCCTCTAGGTCTCACCTCCATGGCAGCAAGAAAAAAACAACCCTGTTACTCATTCAAGGCAAGAACTTTCAAACCGGATGTCCAAATCTTTGGAAACATGACTTAAGATTTTGACTTGTCAATTGAGGATGAAGATTTTATTTTGTTCAATTGAGCAGACTAAGTGTGAGGGCGAGTGTTAGAGTAATTAAATATTAAACCACACATTCACCTAAAAGCTTAAGCTTTTAAAGAATCGGTATTAGTTCCACAGAATCTCACGTTAGAATCCAATTGTTTCCCTTTGATGTTCGGAGAGTAACCAGTTGTGGATTCCGGAATTCTGTATGGTTCAATAATGTCGTGGGCTTTCACTGACGGCATATATGCTCGAAAAACCAATTGAAGCTTTTTAATTTTTCCATTTAGGGATCTGAGTTCTTAGCTTTCTAGTAGTATTGGGGAAGTTGATTTAGCAGGGGGTCTGTCCATTTACTGGGATCGTAAGGTGAATAGAGATCGACAAATGGTGTGATGCTGATCTTCAGTAGCAGAAGGCATCGATGGGGCTTCTTCATAATCTAGCGATGCTTGTACTTCAGTAATGGTTGTCGCGACCTCTGGAACTAAGAGCTCAGAATGTTTCTACCAGGAATTTTGATTCTACAGGACTTTGGATATAAAGGGGGTCTTTCGGAGGAAGGTGATTCGACGAAGAAATTGGTGAGTTGGATGGAAACCGGTGAGGTTGCCGGTCCTTTGTGCAAATCACTATTTACATTTCGTGAAAACCCTAAGCAAATAGCGTCAAGCTCTAAGTTTTTGGTATTTATGCAAAGGCATTTCCCATAAACTCTCACAAAACAACCAAAGACTAGCAAAGGCATTTCCCATAAACTCTCACAAAACAACCAAAGACTATGTCCCCACGTTCTGGACGCATTTCCCAAGTTTTGGATGTACTCCAACATTTCAGACGTGGGCCTTACGGCTAGGTAATTAATTCCTAGTAACAACTTTGCGAGAAATTATTGCATGCAACTGAGATGCCACCGTGGAGGACACATAATAGTGTAAGAATCAAGCAGCTTGCCTGGCCCTACATATTCTGTGTATATTGATTACTTTTGTCTATTGCTTCACTTGTTGATGCCCGACTACTTATGCATCGCTTTCGGCTCTAAGCATTGGAAAAATCGCAAGGAAGTTTCCCAAAACTTGGCCGTGCAATGTGAACACATTGACTAATTCTACGCGTAAGTCGTACACTCCTAAAAGCTTTAGCTTTTAAACAGTCGGTATTAGTTCTACAAAATATCACATTAGTATCCAATTGTTTCCCTTTGCTGTTCGGAGAGTAATCAGCTGTGGATTCCGGAAATCTCTATGGTTCTATAATGTCGTGGACTTTCACTGATGGCATATATGCTTGAAAAACCAATTGAAGCTTTTCAATTTTTCCATTAAGGGATATTAGTTATGAGCTTTCTAGCAGTATTGGGGAAGTTGATTTAGCCCGGGGGTCTTTCCATTTACTAGGATCGTGAGGTGCATAGAGATCGGAAAATTGTGTGATGCTGATCTTCACTAGCAGAAGGCATCGATGGGGTTTCTTCATAATCTAGCGATGCTTATACTTCAGTAATGGTTGTTGCAACCTCTGGAACTACGAGCTCAGAACGTTTCTACCAGGAATTTTGATGCTACAGGGCTTTGAATATAAAGGGAGTCTTTCGAAGGAAGGTGATTCGATGTAGAAATTGGTGAGTTGGATGGAAACTGCCGAGGTCGCCGGTCTAAAGCTCCTTCTTGGGTTACTTTTGCAATTTTTGCTCGTTTTTATTTCCTAAACCAAAGTCCTTTATGCAAAACACTATTTACATTTCGTGAAAACCCTAAGCAAATAGCATTAAGCTCTAAGTTTTTCGGTATTTATGCAAAGGCATTTCCCATAGACTCTCACAAAACAACCAAAGACTAGGTTCCCACGTTCTGGACGCATTTCCCAAGTTTTGGATGTACTCCAACATTTCAGACATGGGCCTGACGGCTAAGTAATGCATTCCTAATAACAACTTTCTGAGAAATTATTGCATGCAACTGTGATGCCAACGTGAAGGACACAAAATAGTGCAAGAATCAAGCAGCTTGCCTGGCCCTCCATATTTGGTGTATCTTGATTACTTTTGTCTATTGCTTCACTTGTTGATGCCCGACTACTTATGCATCGCTTCCAGCTCTAAGCATTGGAAAAATCGCGTGGAAGTTTCCCAGAACTTGGCCGTGCAATGTGAACACATTGACTAATTCTACGCGTAAGTAGTACACTCCTAAAAGCTTAAACTTTTAAACTGTCGGTATTAGTTCCAAAAAATCTCACATTAGCATCCAATTGTTCCCTTTTCTGTTCGGGGAGTAATCAATTAAAGATTTCGGAATTCTGTATGGTTCAATAATGTCGTGGACTTTCACCGATGGCATATATGCTCGAAAAACCAATTGGAGCTTGTCAATTTTTCCATTTAGGGATCTTAGTTATGAGCTTTCTAGTAGTATTGGGGAAGTTGATTTAGCCCGGGGGTTTTTCCATTTACTGGGATCGTGAGCTGAATAGAGATTGGAAAATTGTGTGATGCTGATCTTCACTAGCAGAAGGCATCGATGGGGTTTCTTCATAATCTAGCGATGCTTATACTTCAGTGATGGTTGTTGTGACCTCTGGAACTACGAGCTCAGAATGTTTCTACCAAGAATTTTGATTCTACAAGACTTTGGACATAAAGGGAGTCTTTTGGAGGAAGGTGATTCGATGTAGAAATTGGTGAGTTGGATGGAAACCGGCGACGTCGCCAGTCTAAAGCTCCCTCTTGGGTTACTTGTGCAATTTTTGCTCTTTTTAATTTCCTAAACCAAAGTCCTTTATGCAAAACACTATTTACATTTCGTGAAAACCCTAAGCAAATAGCGTTAAGCTCTTAAGTTTTTGGTGTTTATGCAAAGGCATTTCCCATAAACTCTCACAAAACAACCAAAGACTAGGTCCCCACGTTCTGGACGCATTTCCCAAGTTTCGGATGTACTCCAACATTTCAGACGTGGGCCTTACGGCTAGGTAATCAATTCGTAGTAATAACTTTGTGAGAAATTATTGCATGCCACTGTGATGCCAGCGTGAAGGACACATACTAGTGCAAGAATCAAGCAGCTTTGCCCGGCCCTCCATGTTCTGTGTATCTTGATTACTTTTGTCTATTGCTTCACTTGTTGATGCCCGACTGCTTATGCATAGCTTCCCGCTCTAAGCATTGGAAAAATCGCAAGGAAGTTTCCCAGAACTTGGCCGTGCAATGTGAACACATTGACTAATTCTACGCGTAAGTAGTACACTCCTAAAAGATGGGGCTTTCCTAAAGCTCAGAACTTGGCCGTGCATGTTTTATTTGAAGCTTTTCAATATTTTCATTGAGGGATCTGAGTTCTGAGCTTTCTAGTAATATTGGGAAAGTTGATTTAGCCCGGGGGTCTTTCCATTTACTGGGATCGTGAGGTGAATAGAGCTCGGAAAATTGTGTGATGATGATCTTCACTAGCAGAAGGCATCGATGGGGCTTCTTCATAATCTAGCGATGCTTGTACTTCAGTAATGGTTGTTGCGACCTTTGGAACTACGAGCTCAGAATGTTTCTACCGGGAATTTTGATTCTACAGGATTTTGGCTATAAAGGTAGTCTTTCGGAGGAAGGTGATTCGACGAAGAAATTGGTGAGTTGGATGGAAACTGGCGAGGTCGCCGGTCTGAAGCTCCTTCTTGCGTTACTTTTGCAATTTTTGCTCTTTTTTATTTCCTAAAACAAAGTCCTTTATACAGAGCACTATTTACATTTCGTGAAAACCCTAAGCAAATAGCGTTAAGCTTTAAGGTTTTGGTTTTTATGCAAGCAAAAATACCATAAAAAATCGTAAACTATGTTACTTGTGACAAATTTACCCTGAAATTTTTTTTGTGATACAAAAAACCCCAGACTATGTCACTTGTGACAAATTTATCCTGAAATTTTTTTTATGACACCCAAAACCTCAAACTATGTCACTTGTGACACATTTACCCTACATTACTTTGGCTCATGGGCATTTTCGTCTTTCTCCTTTTTCTATTTTTTTTTTCTTTTCTTCTCTCTTCCCTCCACCGGCCATGGCGAAGGGAAGCCGGCGAGGGTGGCCCTCACCGGCGCTGGGTTGGGTGAGGGTCGCTTTCGCCTAGCCATCGGATCTGGCGAGGGTTGCCCTCACCTGGGCTTTGGATCTAGCGAGGGCTGCCCTCTTACGACACTGACGAGGGTTGCCCTCGTCCAACCCCAGCGCCGGCGAGGGCCGCCCCCGCCGGCTTCCCTCCGCCATGGCCAGTGCAGGGAAGAGAGAAGAAAAGTGTCGCGACCTAAAAATTTTCATTCTCAGGTTAATGGATTATTAAGACTAAGCTTAACTCGAGCCCTCCCAAGCCCTACCAATTCGCAACTTAGAATTTAAGTTCTTAACGTGTAAATGTTTTCATGCTTGGAGTGGCCACTAATCTATTTATGGTAGGTCTATTAGAAACCTAAATAAAATATAGGGAGATATATTTTATTTCTACGAACCAGAGATTTTAAGCTCGGAAACTTGGTTATGCTAGATCTAGTCTAACGCCCTTTCGGTACCTTTTCTTTTCAAAAAAATTTGTTTTGGCATGCAGTCTAGATTCATTTCAACCTAGTCACTAACACATGAGGTGTTCATGCGGGTGCACAAACCACCTATTTAACACCTAAGAAAGCATTAAATAAATTGCAAGATTGGAAAAATTACTTACCTCGAAGCAACGTAAGCATCTGCATTGTTAGCTAGAAAATCAATCAACAACCCTAATACGATTTCTAATTAACAAGCAGTTCACTCAATTTTTCTTGGATTTTCACTTATTTAAATGAAATCTAATCTATATGCAATGACGTGATCTAATTCTAATGACGGACAAACGATTTATTTTTTTTTGGTATTTTTCCAATGAAATTCAAAATAATAAAATGCCTAAATTAACATGCATTCTAACGACTTTTTTTGGATTTTTGTTAAAATTTGAAATTAAAAATGATCTTAAAATGAATCATTGAGATCAAGATAATATCTAAATCAAACTAGGAAATAAATTACTCTAATTCCTAATTTAAATTAAAAATTATTATTATTATTATTATTTTTTGATAATGGAGGTGTCCGCGTGACTGGCGAGCGATGACTCAGCTGCAAACCGGCGGTGGTGCACGACTAGTCCTCGAGGGGGGCTAGCATAGCCTTCCACCGCGACAACCCCCCACTTAAATCACTGATGGGCGAGTTTGAACTCAAGACCTCTCGTGAAAGGACCTGAGCGCAAACCAACGCGGCCACCGATGGGTGGGTTTAAATTATCCTATCTACTTATTCAAAGAAAGTTATTCTAAACCTATCCTAAACATGCATCATTATCTTCTAATATGATCAATTCAAATCCTAACTAATCTTTTTTTTGAATTTTCTTTTTTAAAGGAATAGATCAAACAGATAGATAACCACCACAATTAAAACAAATCCACGCGATCCGCAAGATTTGTTTCAAATTCAGATTGAGCAAAGAAATCAAACTATCAGTCATATCTATAGGGTCATAGATATTGACGGAAAGTTGATTGTTCAAATTTGGAAAGCGAATAAAAATCATTATCGTGTCCAAGTGATTATGGATAAGATAACGATTTTCCGTAGCGCCGCGTATCGTACCTTAGGGATAAGGTCGGATAGTCGTCCAAATACATTGCTAAATTAGGAAATTTTCCTAATTTCGAGTGTTTTCGAATACTGTGGACATCAGAAAATTACCCTAAGATATCTAATTATTCACCAAATATCCACGGAATATTCTAACATTCAAAAATTAGGAAACCAAATATTCTGAAAATTGGATAATCCCTACCTAATTTGAAATATTTCCAAATTTGGATTTGCCGATGGATCGAGTTTGCGAATCACAGGACGACCGGCGACGGGCGGCACGGTAGCATGGTGGCTCACGGCAGCGTTCAGCACCGCGGTATGGCTCCGTGCAGTGGAGCAACACGGCTGGAACAGTAACAGTGCAGCTGTGGACGTTGGCGGGTAGCAGCGATCGAGAATCTCCGGCGGCGGCCAACAGGCGGGGACGGCGTTGGCTTGCGGCTTCGGTGCTGTGGCAGTGGTGGCAGGCGGAGACTGTGCAGCTCCGAATAGCTCTCCGACGCGGCAGTGAGCTCAGGATAGCGCGGTGGCAGTCGACACGACGCGGCTGAGACGGCTGCTGAGCGGGGCAGCAGCGCCGCCAAAGGGCGCAGCGTAGGCGGGCGACACGGTGGCGCGGTGAGGCATCTCCAGGGCAGTAGCGACAGCGGTGCTGTGGCGGTGGACAGCTCTCCGGCGAGAAGGATGAGGCACGGCGTGGCGCGCGGTGGGAGTCGATGCGGCGCGAACGGCGGCTGTAGGCAATGCGGCGTGGAGGCGGCGGTGCGGTGCTACGCACGGTGGGAGGCGCGGCAGAGACGGCGGCGGTGCAGGACGTCTCCAATGCGGCAGCTTGCAGCTCCGGAAGGCAGTGGGCGATCGGCGGTGCTGCTGGGTGCGGAAGTGGCGCGGCTTCGCCGGCGGGATGGCGGCTTGTGGTAGGGGGCGCGGAGCAGCGACGCGGCGGCGCTGTGGAGGGCGGTGGCTCCGGGAGGCGGCAACGGCGTGCGGCAATAGGGGCGTCTGTGTGTAGCGGGGGCCGCGGGTGCCAACGTGCGGCGGCGAGGGTGCCGGCTTGCGGCGGCGACCGATCTCTCTCTCTTCTTTCTCACTCTCGCACGTGTGTGTTTCTCTTTAATTTTCTGATCTGAATTTTTTTTTGTATCCTCACTTATGTGACCTAATGACATATTTATAATGTTAATCTAGGTCAATTAGATGGGCTTGCTAATCCTAATGGGTATAGGCTTGGGTTTAGGCTTTAATTTAATTTTAAGTGAGCTGAATTAATGTGGGCTTCTATTTAATTAAGCTTAATGGACTAAATTAAGCTCAAATTAAAACAACCAAGCCCATTTGACTTATAATTCCCGGCCTTTGCCCTCCGAGCGAGCCGAGTCTCGTTCGATGAATTTTAAACTCGATTGCCACCGCCGATCCGATGCGGAATGCAATTATCCTAAATGGACCTAAATTATATGTTATGCAATTTTAATATTTTTGTTTAAGGGTTAAAATTTAATCCCTAATTTTCTATGCAAATTACGGCTAAATGGTCACCAAAATTTAGGTGTCAACAAAAAGAAAAAAAATAGGAAGAAAAACAAAAAAGGAATCAAGACGAAAATGCCTATAAGCCAAAGTAATGTGGAGTAAATGTGTCACAAGTGGCATAGTTTGGAGTTTGTCGTGTCATAAAAAAAATTGAAGTAAATTTATCACAAGTGGCATAGTTTAGGATTTTTCATGTCACAAAAAAAATTGAAAGTAAATTTGTCACAAATGGTATAATTTGGGGTTTTTCGTGTTACAAAAAAAGTTAAGGGTAAATTTATCACAAGTGACATAGTTTGGATTTTTTTATGGTATTTTCCCTTTATGCAAAGGCATTTCTCGTAAACTCTCACGAAACAGCCAAAGACTAGGCCCCCACGTTCTGGACGCATTTCCCAAGTTTTGGGTGTATTCCAACATTTCAGATGTGGGCCTTACGGCTGGTAATCAATTCCTAGCGTGAAGCAAACATAATAGTGCAAGAATCAAGCAGCTTGCCTGGCCCTCCATATTCCATATGTCTTGATTACTTTTGTCTATTGCTTCACTTGTTGATGCCCGACTACTTATGCATCGCTTCCAGCTCTAAGCATTGGAAAAATCGCAAGGAAGTTTCCCAGAACTTGGCCGTGCAATGTGAACACATTGACTAATTCTACATGTAGGTAGTACACTCCTACATTGAAAAAAAACCCGTAGCTATAAGCCAAAAAGAGATACAAATTTGTGGGGCGCCACTTGATCGTAACTTGTGTTTTTATAATTAATTGGAAGAGTTCCACTCATTTCGCGTTTATTGTTGTGTGGCATTAAAGTACACGACCATAAGGAGAAGGTGATCGGTTCGTCACTCTCATCCGTGACAAACCTCAGCATGTACCGCATATGCATCTTCGATCTTCATTCAAGTGATTGGCCAATACTCGAGAGATTCTCAAAAATAACAAATAAGAACAGTTTCATACAATTATTTTCATTACTTGAAAGTAAAAATTAAAGTAAACAACTCAATGTACACTTGTAATGAAGAATAAACATGTAAGCGATTTAAAAAACAGTTTTGAAATGACAAAAAGAAAAATGTTAAAACTAACAATAGTAGCATGTTCAAATGGAACGAGATTGTATACGAAGTTATAAGTAAGTTAGTTAATATTTTTAAGGGGAAAAATCAAATTCATGGATTGCATGACTGTTAGAGAAAATTACAAATACCATTCTCAGCTTTGCTCTACAAATCATACACCTTCCTCATATTTCAAACCTATAACTACTATCCTCACTTTTTACATTGAGTTTCAAGTTACATCTCCCACCAACACATATTTTACCATGCAACTATTTTCTTTTCGAAATAATCCAATCCTCATAGCTGGATTTCACTTTCCGAGTGTAGATTTTGGATGTGCATATGGGCAAATAGGTCTTTTTGGATTGGGGACACTCACGTAAGTTATGAAATTGAGAAGGGTATTTGATATATTAATCAAAGTTGATGATAGTTTTTGAAGTTATCTCTTCCTTTTATGTGTGAGCTAAAAAATATATCAATTTAAAATGACCCAAACTATTGAATAGGGTCTAGTTAACTAATGCCACCACGACATTTATAAATTATACTTATATTGGTACCTAAAAATAACCAAAATAGGCATTAGCCATTTTGAGAAAGACATTGGCATTGTGAGACATGGACCATATCGAGCAAGATATCGACTTCATCATAATAATCAAATGTTGTGGAAATCATGCAAACGAGATTAGGATTGGTCTAGCACTTGGCCAACAGGCAATTTGGCATGTGCGAGACCGGATTTGACCAATTGTGCCAATGTCAACATGGAGAATCAGGAGATAAAAGGCAATTAAGCCAGGACTCTAGAGTCCTGGGATATGGGGATCATCGCCGGACACGTGGTACATGCTGTTGATAAACACGTAACAATAGTAGTTGGTATGCACGTGGCGGTAGCGATCGACATACGTGTAGTTGCATAGTTTTCATGATGCCAAACCAGTCAAAGTGCGAGAAAAGTGGGTAGAAGGTTACTTTCTTATGGAAATTGTGGCCGGACATGTGGTTGAAGCTGATTGGCCGACGTGGAGAAATGGTTCACAATCATAACAACATTTTCTCATGCAACTTTGATGCCAGCGTGGCAAAATCACGGTCCATTCATCGAACGACATGTGGCTCCTGAGCCCACCTTGTGTCTGCCAACCAAATTTCAAAGGTTTAAACGGGAGTCTCTCTCTTCACTTCCACAATCTCTCTCTCCACGCTCTGCTCTTGTGACATCCTCAAATTTCAACCCTATTCGGAATATAATGAAGTGATTATTTATTGATGCATTATTAGTTAAATCTCGCTCTGAATTGATCACTCATGAGAGATTAACCATTAGGAATAGGCTGTTAAGAAATTAAGTACGCAAGACATGAGAACTCGACCATGAATTGACAATTCGACTATAAGGATTGACAAGGGACAATTTTGAGCCATCATAGACCGATCAAGGAACGGTTATAGAATGTTTTCCTAATAGTATACAATCGGAGCGCGGGTGATTCCACTTTACCATTATATGGATTGCGAACGACCCTAAACCAATTCTTAACGATCGTGTATTTTGGAACTAGCGATTAACCTCTTGTAATTACATGACAACCGAGATCATCCATGGTTCGAGAAAATCTAAACGTAAATTGATATTAAGTCAACCATAGGTCGAATACGTGTAACTCCTAAAAGCCGCCCCGTTAGCTTGAGATATACTAAAGTCGCAATTGATCAATTTTGACCATGAATTAGAGTCTGAAATTGGTTGTCAATCTTTCAAGGGTTTCAAGAATAAACTATTGGATGTCACCTCGTTAATTCTCCGATTTATCGGTTTGCTCAGAATTCTCGAAAAAGGATTAAAGGACCGATAATTTGGAGTCCACGAGGAAGTGGGCCAGACAAAGGCACATTGGGCATCAAGACAAGCCCCAAGTGGGCCCAATGAAGCCCACTAAGCCCATTTTTCTATTTTCAAGCCCAAGTTTGAGCCCAATAGCATTTTCAAGCCCATTCCTTATCCATTTGAGCCCAAACTTGATTTATACTAGCTTGTATACGTGTATAGTATTTTTATACCTTGTGAAATTACCATTTTACCCTTCTAGCATTTATGACCAAAAAGCAAGAGGGTTCAATGTATGAAGACTTTGGATCTTGGCATTTATGGAAAGGAATGATGAACTTGGACTTGAAAGACAAGCTTTGCATGAGATAATATCTTTCATTTTGTCTCTCTCTCCCTCTACTCTCCCTCACGCACTCACCAATTCAGCCCACCATCATCACCACCATTTCCTCCCCCCCCCCCCTCTCCTTCCTTTCTTCCTTCTCACAGCCAAGCCAGTAGAACACCTTTGGACGGCTGTTCTTGCTGCCATGCACCACCATAGAATAGCCAACAGCTCGCCGTGACCGCCCAGAGCCGTACGCCGCCTGTCCAAGCCGTTTCCACCGCCGGATCGCCTCATTGTGAGCCAAACCAGCTGCCCACAGCTGCTGTCCAGCTGAGACCCATCCGCCGTCGTCGTTCCATGTCATTTTCATACTGTGTCACGCGTAGCCCTTGCCGCCGCTATTGCATCCGTGTAATCGGAATCGCTAACGGGTGAGTTATCGCCCTAATCCCTTGATTAGTAGGTTAAACTTGATTAGGATGAGTTAGTTTAAGTTAATTATTTTTAGTACTAATTAATTAAGGATTAGTGGATAAGTTATTGTGATAAGTGATAAGTGGACTCGATAAATTATCGAGAAAATGCGATAAGTTATCGAATTTTTGGTGATAAGCTATCGCCGATATTACGATAAGCTATCAAGAATATTGCGATAAGCTATCGAGGATTTGACGATAAGCTATTGGATTATTTTATAATTAATATTTATTATTAAATAAATTAATTTTCAAAATTTAAATATTAATATTTTTGCGTAGAGTTTAATAATAAATTGTGATTGTTTTAGGCTTGAATTGTGATGCCTATTGTCACGTCCCGAACCCCAACGGGCTCGCGACACCCTTTCGACAGTCGTAATGAACGCGATGCCCCAGGACGCGTCGCCGACCCAGACGAACTACGCAAGCGGAAGCGAAATAAAATAACCCTGACAATAAAGATATGACAAAGGGATAGAACAAGAGAGATTTTAATGAACACAAAACAATAACCTGAATCCACAGTATTCATACATTAGGCCGCTAGGGTTAAATCCACATCATCATCAAAAACGAACAGAGGGCTGGGTAGACTACTGACAGCACAAAACGGGACCTTACCAAAAAGAAAGCTTCCTAGCCTTACTCCTAAACATCCTTACGATGTCCAGTCCGGATCGGACCCTGAGGAATCTGATTCTGAGTCCAAGTCTATCTCGATCGGGTTCTCCTCCTCATCTCCCTGCTCGACCGCCATGGGCTCCTCTTCGAGCTCGGGCTCGGGCTCTTCTTCGAGTTCGGGCTCGGGCTCTCCTTCAGGTTCAGACTCGGGAACAGGTACTGGCATTGGATTGGGGTTCACCAGGGGACTGTCGGGATCTAACACCTCACCATCGGGAGCGAATTTGTCCCAGGGCTCCCAATTAACCTCATTCTCATTGGTGTGTCGTAACCCTTCAAAACCTCGGATTGGCCCTGAGTTCTCCAACTCGACCCTATGGGACCAAGCCAAGTAGTCGTGGCGCTCCAATTCCTCTCATCCCACATCTACCCAAACATAAGTGCGATACCTAATGTATGTCTCACCCGAGTACTCATTGTCCTCATGCACCATAAGCACGGGGACCCAAAAATGCCTAGGTGGCGACATACTCAAGGGCGGGGATCTGAAAATGGTTATATAATAACTGTGAAAACGAGTCTCAATAAGCAACACCCTAAACCTCACCTAGGCTAATGCGTACTCAAACAAGTCTAACATGTGAATCACCAGACAGCACAATCAATATCACACGATTAGCTTACCTCGCCTCGAATCACGTGCCAACCCTGCATGTTAGTTCAAACATGGTAATACAAGAATAGTTCATCGCCATATCACAATCACTCGACACACACACTCCCACTCCCAACCAACCAATCAATCACATCGCACACGCGTGTCCAACCTGTTTCCTCTCACGGACCACAAGCCACACAGTTCGATCAATTCCCAATGCCCGCCGTCAACACGTCACAAGCCATACTATTCAAACAATACCAGTGGCTGCCGTCAACACGTCCCAAGCCACATTATTCAAGTCATTCGAACGACCGACGTAAACACGTCCCGGTCCAACACACCTTTAACGGGCCACCGTCAACACGTCTCAAGCCAGCATCCAATTGGCTCATCGGCCATTCATGCCTTCACACGGACTGCCGTCAACACGTCCCAAGTCCGTAGCCTTCCGATCGATTAGGGCTTAAAATCGACAGGCAAGCACAGGCCATCCAATCAATTAATTCCACGCCAATTACATCAAACGTTCCATATTCACAGCTCAGCCCAATTCACATTTCGCCACCTCAGCATACGAACCTGACGTTCAAGTTGGCCACGCACAATCATCCAATTCAAACATATTAATTTAGCCCAATTCAAATAACGCAATTATAACGTAATATAATTAAATTAAAACACGCTCTAGCCGTTCTAATCCGAGACAAGTCTATAAAATACCTAAAATACTAGATAAGGTTTAGGATGTCACTTACAAAATTTTGGCCCGGGAAAAGTCAGCTCGAGCAAAAAATGGCCCGGGTGAACAGTGCGGACTCGTCTCGTACGCGCGGGCACGGCGGTAGGCCACGAGCTAAATCCTCGGTCACGGCTGGGTACGGGCGCGGGCAAGGTCGTGGGCGCGGCGACGGGCATAAGGCTCGACGGAGACGGGCAGCAACTGGGATGGCTCGAGCACAGCTAGGCGACGGGCACAAGGCTCGGCGAAGACGGGTAGCGACTGGGATGGCTCGAGCACGGCTAGACGACGGGCTAGGCGAGCTCGACCACGGCCCGAGATACTCGGGCAACGGGCTCGGCCACGCCCCAGGCGACTTGGCCGTGGCTGAGTTGGTTGTTGGCGGCTGGCTGGCTGGCAGCGGTGACGGCAACGGCACGGAGGAGAAGGGGAAGTCAGCATGGTGGAGGTGGCGAGAGAGAGAGAGAGAGAGAGAGAGAGAGAGAGAGAGAGTTGGGGGCAGAGAGGGGGGATGTCAGGGTGGCAGTGGTACGGTGGGGTGATGGCGGCGATCGGGGGCAGCGACGAGCAGCGGTGAGGCGGCCAGGTGTGACGGTGGCGCGGTGGCGAGCTAGTCCCGGTGACGGTGGGAAGCGAAGGAAGAAGAAGAAGATGGACGTGGCAGGGTGGTGCGGCTGGAGGGCGCTCGGCGGCAGCGACCCTCGGGCGTCGGGGCAATGCTGGGGAGTTGGCTGGGTGGAAGGACAATGGCCGAGACTCGCTAGATGCGACGGCGAGCCAAGCTCGCGCGCTCTGGAGGAGAGGAAGGCAGCGCCGGCCGGAGCTGCCGGGCGACGCGACGGTGCGGCGACGGCGCGAGGGAGGCAGCGACGTCAGTGGCTGGTGGAGCGGCATAGGGCGAAGGTGGAGGGCGACGCAGCGGCGGCTACGAAGGTGAGGAGGAGCCGCGGAGCTGGACGGGAGTCGGAGGAGGAAGGGAGAGCGATTAGGTGGCAAGGGCGGCCGACGGGGCTGCAGGCGGCTGGTCGGGCGACGGCGCAGCTCCGCCATGCCACGGCGGCGCGAGGGAGACGATGAGGCGAACAGCGGCGATGGCAGTCGGCGGCAGAAGCAGAAGCGGAACTGTTCGGGCAAGGCAGAAGGGAAGGAAGAAGAAGAAGAAGAAGAAGAGATAGAGGAGGAAGAGAAAAAGAGGAGAGAGAGTGGCTTGCATGGGGAAGGGGAGATTTTCATGGGGAAGAGAGAGGTAGACGTGCAGGGGGGAGCGAACGTGCATGGGGTAGCGTGCGCGGGGAAAAGAGAAAGGAAGAGAGAGAGAGAGAGAAGAAAGAAAAAGGGGGAGGAGGCAGACGTAATGAAGATGGGGGAAACGTGCGCGGCGGAGAGAGGAGAGAGAAAAGAAAGAGAGAGAAAAAAATAAAAGAAAAAAAGTAAATTTTTGTCATTGAGCACGATCTAACGGACACGGTTCAAAATCGGAAAATGGTATAATGGTCCACGAAAAACTCTAATTAATAACATAGGACAAAGGCCAAAATAAAATAAAATAAAATGACTCATAAACACACTACGAGAGAGGTCTACTAGTCCAAGTCGCACCCGGTCAAAAATCCACTTTTCACGTATTCCTGGCAATCTCGACATTAGCCACAATAATATTGACACCGTCCAATTTATTTCGACCTGAAACTCCCGGAAATCGACTACCAAGTTTGGGGTCTAAATAACGGCCAAATTCGATCGAGTGCAATTCTAGCAAAAAGTTCTATTTTAAAAACGAGAACCCGAGAGTGATCATTTCCAGGACAAGATTCTATTATAAGCGTACTGACGAATTACACATTTTATAAATCCCAAAAATGGGTCAAAATCCAGAATGTCACAATTCTTCCCCTCTTACAAAAATTTGGTCCTCGAAATTTACAATCCAACCCAATTATTCAAATAAATAGGGGTACTGGTGTCGCATCAACTCTTCACTTTCCCACGTCGCACCTTCGGTTCCATGGTGCTCCCAAATAACCTTGACCATTCGAGATTTACTTATTCCGCAACACTCTTTCTATTCTGTCCTCGATCCTAACTGGCTTTTCCACATACGACACCCTGTCGTCCACGTCTATTTTCTCATAGTTTAGCACGTGGGTCGGGTCCGGTTCATACTTCCTTAGCATAGACACATGGAACACGTTATGCACTTGAGACAAATTTGGCAGTAGCGCGAGACGATAAGCCAAGGTGCCTATTCTCTCCTGTCGCGACCTTCCCGAACCGGCCCAGAAGCCTAAGGGGTTAAGGCTAATGGATTACTAAGTTAAACCTAGCTCGAGCTCTCCCAAGCCCATACCAATTCGCGACTTAAGTTCAAGTTGTTAACATGCAAATCAATTTCAATTAGGAGTCGCCACTAATCAATTTTTGGTAGGTTGATTAGACACCTAAGTAAAGCACGGGAGAATGCTTCACTTCTACGAACCAGAGATTCAATGGATACGGGGACTTGATTACACTAATTAACATACTAGTGCCCTTTCGGTACCTAATCCTGTTCAATTACCGCATAATGTGTTCACACTAATTGGGAGTCTCAAAATTCCAAGCTAAGGGAAGCAACAACCAACATGCGAGTCTAACGTACCTAATTAATCACAAGCGAGGATAAATTAAACACGCAATTCAAGACACGAGAAGTCAAATATGGCTCTAATCACACAAAAGAGGCAAGCACAGGCAAATTCTAAAGCCCGAATAATATTTTTTTTCTGGATTTTTGGAATTTTTGTGATTTTTTTAAAATTTTAATTTTTAATAAATTAATTAAAAAAAAAAAAAAAAACTCCGGACCGGGTCAGGGGACCCGGTCCGATTCAGCGCTTGGACTTGCCCGAATTATGCCCCAATTTGTATTTCTTTTCCCTTTTTTTTATATCTCTTTTTCTATTTTCTCTTTTTTTTCTATTTCTTTTCCTCTTTAGTTTTTTATTCCTTTTCTTTCCCCCTCTTCTACTGTATACCTTCTTCTTCACCGAGACCTCTTCACACCTGTCTTCAAGCTTGCTGGTGGGTTCCCTCGCCGAGAGTCTGCCATGTCAGACGAGCTCTTGGCGAGGCCACGGCCAGTCTAACATCAGCCACCACGTCACCGCCAACGGCCACCACCTCACTAGATCATCGGCTAACACAAAAACGGCACCGGCGGTGGCTATTTTCCTAACCAAATCCATTCATCTTAAACCAAACTTCTCTTGTCAAACAAACACGCATATTTCGTAAGAAATAGTGAAGAAAAGGACTCACGCTAGCGGCCTCTAACCGTGGGCAACGCTCCGGCAAGAGGAATGATTTTCCGGTGGAGGCTTCGTCCACGGCCGAGTCCGGATGTGCGAATCGCGATAAAACCACGTGAAAGATAGAGAATTTGAAGTCAGTAACAGTATTAGAGCAAATCGCGCATAAATCGAAGTTGTGGAGAGTCGGTTTTACAAAAAGGATTCGGCGTTCGTTTGGGCATTTTATCAAACATGTAGTGTGCAACTCGGGCCATCACTCCCAAACCTTGATTTTCCATCATTTAAGGCCTAAACCTAGTATATTAAGTGTTAACTCAACCATTTTTCATCACGAATCAATGTGGGTTTCGCATGGTATGCTCAGAATCTCTTTGGTTGGTTTAACATTCCTAAAAAAAAACAATAGACAGAGAAACAGAGAATTGTCGGGAGGCTTACTTGGTTTGAGCGACTCCTTCAACGATGAATGACAGCCAGCCGGTGGAGCTTTCGATGGAAACGATAGCTACCCAAACGGACCATCGACGAATGAGCAAAAATCTCTCTTTTTTTTTTTTTGATTTTCTCCCAGTCTCGGCTCTCCTCCTCGAGAACTCACTCCCGAGAACTCTCTTTCTTTTTTTTTGTTCTCTGTTCCCTCCCCTTTCTTCCCCTTTCTCGGTCTCTCTTGCTCTCTCTTTTAGCTCTCTCGAGCTCTCTCTCCGAACTCTCTGTCTCGGAACTCTCTTCCTCCTCGAAAACTCTCTCCCGAGAACTCTCTTCCTTTTTTTTTTGTTCTCTGTTCTCTCTCGATCTCCCTCGCTTCCCGTCGGTCTCTCTCTCTCTCTCTATCCAACTCCCTCCCTGTTTCGGCGTTCGTCTCGGCCCTTTAGCTCTCTCGAGCTCTCTCCCTCGGAACTCTCCCCTGCACGCCTCTCTGTCTTCTGTTTCCCCGCTGCCGCTGCTCTGTCTTCTGCTGCTCCCTTTTGCTTCGTTCTGGCCTCTGGCCTCTGCGTTCAGCTTCTGCATCGTCCCTTTCCCTTTGCCTTTTTTGGGTCTGTGCACGATAAAGGCCAGAGAAGTGGGCCAGCGTTGACTAATTCAACGCTGGCCTCTCTCTCTCACTTTTGTTTTTTTTTTTTCGTTTTTACTCTTTTCTCCCTTTTTTTTTAGAAAAAAAAAAGAAAAAAATGATTTTTTAACACAAAATAAAAATGAAATAAAATAAGAGGAAAATATGTTTTCACTAAATTCTATTAATGCAAATGCGCCTAACATCTATATGCCATGTAATTTAATGAAAATATTTTTGTTTAGGGTTTGAGAATCAATCCCTAATTTTTTATGCAGTTAAAACTCTAAATGATTGAGCAAAATTTAGGTGTCAACATCTCCAAGACATCAAACAGAATATACACATCCGGCTCAACTTCCCTTTCTTACCAAACCGAGATAATCCTCTCATCGGCGACACCTTGAGGAATACGTGATCCCCTACTTGAAACTCCAAAGGCCTACGTCTCTAGTCTGTATAATTCTTTTGGCGGCTCTGTGCGGTTTTGAGTCTGTCCCGGATAACCTTGACTGTCTCAGTCAACTGTTGCACTAACTCAGGACCTGTAATGCTCCTCTCACCAACTTCATCCCAACAAACCGGTGTTCTGCAGGCTCTGCCGTACAATACTTCAAACGATGCCATTCTGATACTCTGCTGGTAGCTATTGTTGTAGGCGAATTCAACCAAATGTAACTGTTCCTCCCAGCCACCCTAAAAATCCAAAACACACACTCGCAACATATTTTCCAAAGTCTGGATCATCCTTTTAGACTGGCCATCCCGTCTGGGGATGATAGGCCTTGCTGAACTGTAACTTCGTTCCTAATGCCGTATGAAGACTTTTCCAAAAGGCGGCAATAAATTTAAGATCACCGTCCGAAGTGATCGTCACTGGCACTCCATAGAGACGGACTATATGTCGCACATACAAATCGGCATACCTTTCCAAGGCGAAATCCTTTTGCACCGATAAAAAATGTGCTGATTTTGTCAACCAATCAACTATCACCCAAATTGAATCATGACCCCTTTGACTTCTCGGTAATCCCATTACAAAGTCCATCGTGATGTGTTCCCACTTCCACTAGGGAATTTTCAATGGCTGCAACATTCCACCCGGCTTGCAATGTTGCGCCTTCACTTGTTGGCACGTTAAACACTTAGCTACATGCTTGGCCACGTCCACTTTCATGCAGTTCCACCAATAATGCTGCCGCAAATTCTAATACATTTTCGTACTCCCCAGGTGAATACTATACATACTACGGTGTGCTTCGGACAAAATCCCTTCTTTTAGTTCTGTATCACTGGGCACACATAACCGTTCACGGAACTTTAGAATCCCATCCTCGGATACCTGAAAATCCGATTTCCTTTTTATGGCATCCATACTCAAAATCTTCTGAATCTCCGGGTCCGTCGATTGTAGAGCCTTAATCTTAGTCTGTATTTCCGGTTCAATCCTCAATGTGGCAAGCAGACTCGAGACCTGACTTACTTCAAACTTAAATCCGAATCTCAAACTCCCTCCAACAGAGTCCACTTCTTGACCATCATATGCGCGATGCTCGATTTCCGGCTCAGTACATCCTCTACCTTATTAGCTTTTCCAGGGTGATACATAATATCGCAGTCATAATCCTTAAGGAGTTCCATCCAACGACGCTGCCTCAAATTTAATTCCTTTTGGGAGAACAAGTACCTTAGACTTTGATGATCCGTATAAATCTGAAATTTCTCTCCACACAGGTGGTGTCTCCAAATCTTAAGAGCGAAAATAATTGCGGCTAACTCCAAGTCATGCGTCCGATAATTCTGCTCATGCTGCCTCAATTGCCACGATCCATATGCCACTACTTTTCCGTTTTGCATTAACACGTATCCCAATCCCCTTAACGACGTGTCACTGTAAATTTCAAATCCTCCCGAACCTGACGGGATTGTTAACACTGGCGCGGTCGTCAGCTTCTATTTTAATTCTTGGAAACTCCTTTCGCACTTATCCGTCCATTCAAACCTCGTCTCCTTCTTCAATAACTGCGTCAATGGCATCGCTAAAGTTGAAAATTTTTGCACGAAACGTCTGTAATATCCTGCTAAACCCAAAAAGCTCCAAACCTCGGTTATTGTTGTCGGCCTTGGCCAATTCACGACGGCTTCAATTTTCGCCGGGTCCACTGCAATTCCTTCTCCGGATACCACATGTCCTAAGAATGCTACTCGATGAAGTCAGAATTCACACTTGCTGAACTTAGCGTAGAGTGGATGTTCCCTCAAGGTCCGTAGAACCTTTCCAAATGCACCTCATGTTCGGCGGAACTCTTCGAATACACCAGAATATCATCTATAAATACGATCACAAATTGATCCAAAAATTCCTTGAATACCCGATTCATTAAATCCATAAAGGCTGTAGGGGCGTTCGTCAGTCCAAATGGCATCACCGTAAACTCATAGTGTCCATACCTCGTCCTAAATGCCGACTTTGGCACATCTTCCTTCTTGATCTTCAATTGGTGATAGCCAGTCCTTAAATCAATCTTAGAAAACACTAACGCCCATTGCAACTGGTCAAATAGGTCCTCAATCATTGGCAACGGGTACTTATTCTTGATGGTCACCTGGTTCAGTTGTCTGTAGTCAATCCATAGTCTCAATGATCCATCCTTTTTCCTTACGAATAATACTGGCGCTCCCCATGGAGACGCACTAGGGCGAATGAAGCCTTTGTCCAATAACTCTTGCATTTGGACTTTCAAGTCTTTCAATTCTGACAACGACATCTTATAAGGTGCTTTCGAGATTGGTTCCGTGCCTGGGGCCAACTCAATTGCGAACTCCACTTTCCTATCAGGTGGCAATCCAGGCAATTCATGAGGAAAGACATCGGGAAAATTACACACCACGGCTATATCCTCTAGCCTCGGCTCTCCAACCGTCGAATCAACTACATTTGCCAGAAATCCTTGGCATCCCTCGACTAATAGCTTCGTTACCTCGAGCGACGAAATCCAAGGGATCGAGTTTCCTCCTCGGTTTCCCACAAACTCAAATCTAGGATGTCCAATCGAATTAAATTGGATTACCTTGCTACTACAGTCCATAACTGCTCTTTGTTTGTCTAGCCAGTACATACCGACAATCACATCAAAGTCATGCATACGTAATACTGCCAAATCTATCCTCCCTTCCTTACCGCCAATCACTATCTTACAATCGAGACATCCTAACGTAATTAGCACTTTATCATTCAGTGGAGTAGTAATACACAACATAACATCAAGCGACTTCAGCTCAATCCCAGATAATTCAACAAACTGCTCAGAAATAAAAGAATGCGACGCCCTCGGGTCAAACAAGGCATATGCAGCATGATCACAGAGAGAGACTGTACCTGTGACCACGCTCGGCACGTCCTGCACTTCCCTTCTTGCCATTGCATACACCCGTCCTTGGGTCGGTGGCCTATTCTAATTTGCCGGCTGGGTAGCTCTAAATTGATTTCCATTTCGGGGTGGCGGCGGCAGCAGTACAGGCGGCCCAGCTTGTCTATTGTTAGGGTAGTCCTTCATCTGATGGCCCCTCCCACCACACATAAAACATGCTTCGCCCCTATTCGGGCAAGGTCCATTTCCGTGTCTTCCTCCACATAGTCTACACGGGGCGTTCTGATAACGGTTTGGCTTTCCAATATTCCTCCGAGCTGGCGGGACGAAACGACTATTTCCTACCATGGACCTTTTCCCCAGTTGACGGTTGTCCTTAGCCAGGGCATACCGCGATCCAGAAGCGGCAGCCCGGTCCGTCTGATCTCGTTCGATTGCCTGAGCCCTTTCATATATTTCATTATAGCTTTTCAAGTTTAAGGAGATCATCTGAGTACGAAGATCCGGCTTCAGCCCATCTCGGAACCTCCTAGCTTTGTCCGTTGGATCCTCTACCATCTTGGGGGCAAATTTGGACAATCTTGCAAACTCGGCCTCATACTGGTCCACTGACGACTGACCCTGTCGAAGTCTCATAAATTCTGCCAGTTTCTGCTCTCGAGCACTTTTCGAGAAGTATTTACCATTGAAGGTCTCAGTGAAGATGGCCCAAGTCGGAGCAGTACCAATGGGGAACACTTGACCCCTGGTGGCCCTCCACCAATCACTTGCATTGTTCTAAAGCTGGTAGACTGCTAGCGTTACCTTCTCTTCCTCAGTACACCCGAGCACCTCAAAAGCTTTCTCTAGCTCCTCTACCCATCTTGGTGCATCCTCAGGTTCACCTCTCCCATCAAATTTCAGGGGTTTCAACCTCAAAAACTGTTCTACCAGCTTGGACATTGGCCTGATCATATTTACTCGCATCATACCAGGATCTCCACCACCCACATTATTCTCCTGATTTCCATTATTCCCAACGATCTCACTGGCAGCTGCAGCAGCGACAGTAGCACTCCTTTCCCCGGTCTGTCCACCCGATAAAAACCCTGCTTCCTCAAGTACCCTCCACATTTCATCCAACCTAGGATCCCCCACCACTCCAGCTTGCGGGGCTATACGACCTTGACTTCGACCTCCACCTCCACCTCGACCTCTACCTTGACCGCTACCTTGACCGCTACCTCGATCGTTCATCTTGCTGATTCTCACAAACGCTCACCTGCTAAGTTCTATGCAGGAATTAGAAATCCAGGCAACTATACTAGTCTACGCCCTAGGCAGTGCATCGCAACACAATTTACTAAACAAATAGCCAATCACAACATCACTTAATCACAACCAACAGGGTTTCGTGCACTTACCTCAAGTCCTGACGCACCTGCATCTCGCATATTATTGCATAAACTCAAGCAGCAATCACAATCACGCTGTCTGGGGTATGCATAGCATGCGAGTCTCCCTAACTAGCTACCCCAAAGTCATCGCTCCTTATCACTCCAGGTTTCGACCATCTTGGATCGAGCTGACCTTGCTCTGATACCAAATCAACGGGATGTCACTCCCCGAACCCTAACGAGCTCACAACACCCCTTTGACTGTCGTAATGAATGCGACGTCCCAGGACGCGTCGCCGACCCAGACGAACTACGCAAGCGGAAGCGAAATAAAATAACCCTGACAATAAAGATATGACAAAGGGATAGAACAAGCGAGATTTTAATGAATACAAAACAATAACCTGAATCCACAGTATTCATACATTAGGCCGCTAGGGTTAAATCCACATCATCATAAAAAAGGAACAGGAGACTGGGTAGACTACTAACAGCACAAAACGGGACCCTACCAAAAAGAAAGCTTCCTAGCCCTACTCCTAAACATCCCTACAGTGTCCAGTCCGGATCGGACCCTGAGGAATCTGATTATGAGTCCGAGTCTATCACGATCGGGTTCTCCTCCTCATCTCCCTGCTCGACCGCCATAGGCTCCTCTTCGGGCTCGGGCTCTTCTTCGAGTTCGAGCTCAGGCTCTTCTTTGGGTTCGGGCTCGGGAACAGGTACCGGCATTAGATTGGGATTCACCGGGGGACTACCGGGATCTGACACCTCGCCATCGGGAGCGAACTTGTCCCAGGGCTCTCAATTAACCGCATTCTCATTGGTGTGTCGCAACCCTTCAAAACCTCGGATTGGCCATGAGTTCTCCAACCCGACCCTATGGGACCAAGCCAAGTAGTCGTGGCGCTCCAGTTCCTCACGTCCCACATCTACCCAAACATAAGTGCGATATCTAGTGTATGTCTCGCACGGGTTCAGGCCCAGGTACTCATTGTCCTCATGCACCATATGCACGGGGATCCCAAAACGCCTAGGTGGCGACATACTCAAGGGCGGGGATCTGAAAATGGTTATATAATAACCGTGAAAACGAGTCTTAATAAGCAACACCCTAAACCTCACATAGGCTAATGCATACCCAGACAAGTCTAACATGCAAATCACCAAACAGCACAATCAATATCGCACGATAAGCTTACTTCGCCTCGAATCACGTGCCAACCCTGCATGTTAGTTCAAACATGGTAATACAAGAATAGTTCATCGCCATATCACAATCACCCGACACACACACACTCTCACTCCCAATCAACCAATCAATCACATCGCACACGCGTGTCCAACTTGTTTCCTCTCACGAACCACATGCCACACAGTTCGATTAATTCCCTGTCAACACATCCCAAGGTACATTATTCAAGTCATTCCGACGACCGACGTAAACACGTCCCGGTCCAAAACACCTTTAACGGGCCACCGTCAACACGTCTCAAGACCGCATCCAATTGGCTCATCGGCCATTCATGCCTTCACACGGACCGCCGTTAACACGTCCCAAGTCCGTAGCCCTCCGATCTATCCGGGCTTAAAATCGACAGGCAAGCACACGTCATCCAATCAATCAATTCCACACCAATTACATCAAACATTCCATATTCACAACTCAGCCCGATTCACATTTCGCCACCTCAGCATACGAACTCGACGTTCAAGTCGGCCACGCACAATCATCCAATTCAAACATATTAATTTAGCCCAATTCAAATAACGCAATTATAACGTAATATAATTAAATTAAAACACGCCCTGGCCGTTCTAACTCGAGACAAGTCTATAAAATACCTAAAAACTAGATAAGGTTTTGGATGTCACTTACAAAATTTTAGCTCGGGAAAAGTCGGCTCGAGCCAAAAATGGCCCGGGTGAATAGTGCGGACTCCGCGCACGCACGGGCACGGGCGCGAGCGCGGCAACGGGCACAAGGCTCGGTGGAGATGGGCAGCTACTGGGATGGCTCAAGCACGGCTAGGCGACGGGCTAAGCGACGGGCACAAGGCTCGGCAGAGACAAGCAGTGACTGGGATGGCTCGGGCACGGCTAGGCAAGCTCGGCCACGGCCTGGAATGCTCGGGCAATGGGCTCGCCCACGCCCCGGGCAACTTGGCCTCGGTTGAGTTGGCTACCAGCGGCTGGCTAGCTGGTAGCGACAATGGCGACGGCACGGAGGAGAAAGGGAAGTCAGCCGGGTGGGGGTGGCGAGAGAGAGAGAGTTGGGGGCTGAGAGGGGGGGTCGGGATGGCAGTGTACGACGGGGTGATGGCGGCGATCGGGGGTGGCGACGAGCAACGGCAAGGTGGCTAGGTGTGACGGCGGCGCGGCGACGAACTGGTCCCGGCGACGGTAAGAAGCGAAGGAAGAAGAAGAAGATGGACGTGGCGGGGTGGTGCGACTGGAGGGCGCTCGGTGGCGGCGACGATGACACTCAGGCTTCGGGGCGGCGCTGGGGAGTTAGCTGGGTGGAGGGACAACGGCTGGGACTCACTGGATGCAACGGCGAGCGGCGGCGAGCCATGCTCGCGCGCTCATGAGGAGAGGAAGGCAGCGCCGGCTCGAGCTGCCAGGCGTCGCGGCGGCGCGGCAACGGCATGAGGGAGGCGGTGATGTCAGTGGCTGGTGGAGCAGCGTCGAGCGGAGGAGGAGGGCGACGCAGCAGCGGCTACGAAGGTGAAGACGAGCCGCGAAGGTGGATAGGAGTCGGGGAGGAGGGGAGAGCGACCAGGTGGCGGGGGCGGCCAACGGGGCTGTAGGCGGCTGGTCGGGCGGCGGTGCAGCTCCGTCGTGCCACGGCTACGCGAGGGAGACGACGGGGCGACTAGCGGCGGCGGTAGTCGGCGGCAGAAGTAGAAGCCGAACCGTTTGAGCAAGGCAGAAAGGAAGGAAGAAGAAGAAGAAGAAGAAGAAGAGAGAGGAGGAAGAGAAAAAGAGGAGAGAGAGTGGCTTGCATAGGGAATGGGAGATTTGCATGGGGAAGAGAGAGGCAGACGTGCAGGGGGGAGCGGACGTGCATGGGGGTAGCGTGCGCGGGGAAAAGAGAAAGGGAGAGAGAGAGAGAGAGAGAAGAAAGAAAAATGGGGGAGGCAGACGCAATGAGGAGGGGGGAAACGTGCGCGGCGGAGAGAGGAGAGAGAGAAAGAAAGAGAGAGAGAGAAAAATAAAAGAAAAAAAAGTAAATTTTTGTCATTGAGCATGATCTAACGGACACAGTTCAAAATCGGAAAATGGTCTAACGGTCCACGAAAAACCCTAATTAATAACATAGGACAAAGGCCAAAATAAAATAAAATAAAATAACTCAAAAATACACTACGAGGAAGGTCTACTAGTCCAAAGTCGCACCCGGTCAAAAATTCACTTTTCACGTATTCCTGGCAATCTCGACACTGGCCACAATAATATCGACACCGTCCAATTTATTTTGACCCGAAATACTCGAAAATTGACTGTCAAGTTTGGGGTCTAAATAACGGCCAAATTCGATCGAGTGCGATTCTAGCAAAAATCTCTATTTTAAAAACGAGAACCCGAGAGTGATCAATTTCCGGGCGAGATTCTATTATAAGCGCACTGACGAATTACACGTTTTATAAATCCCAAAAATGGGCCAAAATCCAGAATGTCACACCTATGTTGGAAATTGCCGTATAAATTAGCTTGTATAACTAAATGAATTGTGTTGCTATTTTTAAGGATGGAGTTGCGGGCATATGAATAGTAAATCCCGAGTTGTCGGGTTTGTTTGTCAATTTTTATGAGCTAAATCAGACGTGGATGTTTGAATTGGAAAGTATACAAAGTTTGATGGTTTAATTACATGTACATTATCAAGTGTGATTATTCTAGTGCATTTTTACGTGTGGAAGTTGCAATATTTCGACGTATTAGCACGAATCCTATCTGCATTGGCTCATTGATAAAGATAACAATGGAACTTGAGTGATTGCTATGTGTGCATGATCACCTAAAGGTTCCTTTCGTGCCCGGTTATACCGGATGACCGCCAACCTAGGGTTTAGCCATGGCCTTAATAGGTGTCCCCAATTTGGTAATTAGATGCCGTCGTAGGGGCAGGGGAGATGAAGTCGTTCGCGAATTAGATTTGGAACGAACCCATTTATGGGTTGTCGTCATTGAGGTAAGGTGAGACAATGCCGTGCCCAACGGGGCGAGACGATACCCGGTTATGCCGGAAGACCACCAACTTGATGCGAATAACGCGGGTTGTATCGTTCCCTGTGTGGCCATAGTAATCTGAATACACATGAAAGATTGTGGTGGCATTACACTTGATTATGGGATGAAATTGTGAGGCACGGTATGGGACAGGCCGAAGCGGTTTCACCTTGTAATCGGGGCACGTGTGGATGCATTGTGCATGGGAAATTTGCTGCGTATTCTGATTGCACTATATGCATATGGAATTATCATGGTACATGATGTTATAATGCGCAGGGTGTGTGTCAAGGCAAGGTAAGAATGCTTGTGATTGTTTAATGGCATGTTTGCTTATGTTGGGCTAGGTAGCCTGATCATGTGTATAGTAAAGGTAAAGCAAGGGTAGCTTTGCTATTGGTCTGCTATCGATAATATACTGCATGTTTTAGATTCATCCAAGATGAGTTGACCTCCAAATCAAGGCTTAGGTTGTTAACTTGCTAAGATTTATATCTCACTCATTGTTGTTAACCATCTTACAAGTGCTCAAGTATGAGTACGTGTTGCGTTCCTTAGGAACCGGCTGTTTTGAGGGGGAACACCTTTTGAGGTTGTCCTTGTGAATAAAGGAGCTAGGTTAATCCCCTATCTTTTGTGATTGTGATCGGGAAGGTCTGCGTGGTGGACTTGTATTATATTAATTCACGATGTACTGTTGTTAATGTATGTATATATATTTGTTGTATGTTTTCCTAACTATCTCTGTTGTTGTTGATTGGGTGATTACAGTTTACTTCTGCACGCGTTTAATCGTAAGTCAGTTCGATTGGGTCGGCGACACGTCCTGGAATGTTGCATTATAACGACCAAGTGTAGCGCCACGCTTTTTTGGGAATTTCGAGGTTTACGCGCTAAGGAGGTATTTCCATACAAAGATCTCTCCTAGACCATACCTCACGTGACAGCGGATGGTAATTTCCTATTTGATCTATGTTTTCGATTTTGGAGTCGCCACTAGTCATTATTGATAGGTTGACTAGAAACCTAATCGAGGTATAAGAGAAATACTACGATTCTACGAACCAGAGATTCTGAGTGCGGGAACCTGGTTACGCTAATGATCCCGAATTGAGATCCCTAACGCCGTTTTGGTACCTAAGAACGACACAATGTCTAACTTGTCATGTAAGTTTCCGAGGCTTACCCACTAATCCTATCCAATCTAATTACAGGGAAAATCAATCAAGAATTAAATGTGCAATCAACGTCAATCAAACCAAACAATCCTAAATTTTCTCTGAAAATGAAAATCAATCAAAACATCCAAACCCTAATGAAGCCCTAAAGGCTTGTTCATTTCATGATTTGTGTCTTCTTAGAGTTTTAGGGTTTTTTAGGGGTTATAACCTTGAATTTGAAATTTTCGAAAAATGCCACTTAGGCACTTTCAAAAATTCAAATTTCACTTTTCAAGGTTGGCCACTGAGTTTTTAAACCATTCTGTAAATTTTTTGAAATTTTTCATTTTTTTTGGAAATTGAATTTCTGAAAATTTCATTAATCGAGAGTTGATTTTTATGATTTTCTATAAATTTTTATGAAATTTCGAATTTTCCAATTTTTTAGAAATTTTCTGAATTTTTCACATTTTTTATTTGTGTTTTCTGAATTTTCTAAATTGTTATGAATTTTCTAAAAAATTTTGAATTTTTATGAATTTTCCAAATTTTCTATTTTTTATGAAGTTTTCCAAATTTCTCAAAAAAATATATTTTTCTGTTTTTTTTAGATTTTTTTATTATTTTTTAAATTTTCCTGCCGAGAAACAAATCGGACTGACCCGATTCAACCCGATTCAGCTTGGCCGAATCAGGCCTCGCCGGCGGCGGCACTGGTTGTCTTCTTCAGCGAGAAACAACGCCAAAACGGCGCCGTTTCTTTTCTCTTTGGCATTTTGCTGAACACCTGGTGGGCGTGATTATGCACTGGACGTTCTTGAGGTTGTTGGTTTGAACTCACCGTCGGTGAGCCTCCGGCGACCTTTTTGATTGGTTTTTGGTTATGTGTCAAGTTCATATCATTCTCTGTCAAACTAGACCAACTGATTGGCCATCAGACCATCGTCGATCGGCGAAAATCTCATCAGAAAATGCCAATTTGTTGCTAACCTAAATCATACTCATCAGAAGCTCTAAATCCCTATTCTATTCACCCTAGCCATCTAAATCGCTCAAAATGAACATCAATCTATCAAACAAAATTAGGAGAAGCTAACTTAGATGGCCTTGTGGCCACGGTGACTCTCCGGTGAGGTTTCCCAAGCTCCGGCGACAAGGTTTAATGGTGGCCAACTCGGTTTATGCAGGTTTTTCAATCAAAAATGCAATCAAACAATGTAAAACATGATTGGAACATGTTTTAAGCATCTATAATTGCAAAATCACAAGAAAACAGGCATGAATGAGCTTGATTAAACTCAAACACCTACTTTGGAATTTTACCGAACAGTGAGCACGATCGGACTTTACCTACTTCAATGGAGATCAAGTCTAAAGTTTCGGTGCAAGCGGCGACCGTAGGGTGATTCTTTGACACTTCCTCTCCAAGTTGATGGCCTCGGTTTCACCGAAAAGGTCCTGGATCGACCGGTCGGAGCTTGGTTTTAGAGCTTCACGATGAGCTCGCCTTGGCACCTCCGGTGAGGAGGTTCACTGCAAGGATTGATTTGCCGGCACTTTTCCTGTCGGAATAGCACCGATTCTCGATCTTAGGAACCTCTACCCACTCTCTCTCTCTAAATCCCTCTCTTTCTCTCTCTAACTCTCTCTCTCTTTCTCTCAGGCTTTTTGTTGACCAGCTCCCCTTCTCCACATTCAGTTTTTTCTTGTTTTTATTGATCAATTTTCTACCCAAAGTTTGTTATTTACTGACCTTGAATTGGTTGGATCGAATCTCCAATGCTAGCTGGAGATTCTCCAGCTAGAATCGGAGTTTTTCACGTGCTAAATTGCTCGGGATAAGTTCATGAAGTCACGGGCACGAACTGGAATTTTCTGGGTTTTAATGTGTTCTGGGCAAGTCGGGAGAAGAAGACGGGTTCCCGGGTCAGGTCGGGTTGACCCAGTCGACCCGGAAAGCCCGATTTTGACTAAAAATTCAAATTGAGCCCAATTTCGATCGAGTTTTTCAAATTAAATCCCAAAATTGAACTCCGCATAACATTCTAATCCCAAATATGTAATTTTCCCCAAATTTTGATAAAATCATGTCCAAGATTTTTGAACTTTTGTATTCTAGTTAGTAGGGTTTTGTTCAATTCAATGCCTTAATGACCTGATTAGGCAAAATTGGTGCCAAAATTGAATTACCCACATATGATTAATCCTAAAAATGATGGTCTCATGGTTTGACAATTTCGAATTGGACATGATTCCCAATTTGAGCTCAAAATTCCGAATTTTCAATTGAATTTTGGGGATTTTTTATTTTTACGACAAATTGTGCAATTCGACTGACCACTATGTAATTCAAGGTCCCAAAATCATTTCTTGTGAAAATATTATGACTTAAAAATGACTAGCAAAGATTTAATTACATTTTTTGTTCAATTCGGGTTTGATTTTGCTCAATTTTGGGAAAAACACATGCCCGATTGAGATTTTTCAAAATTGATGATGCATTAATGAAAGTGGATTTAAAATAAGACTAATGAATATTTTTATGGAATTTTATGATTCCATTTGCTATTTTTCATGATTTTCTCACTCATTTTGACTAAAAGAAATTAAAGAAAAATTCAGGAAAATGATAAAAAAATTTATTTTTGGTTTAGAAATAGGTTTCTAGGCTTGGCCAAGATTCCTAATCCTAATTTTGAGATTTTTGAAAATATGAAAAAAAAAAAAAAGAGCTAAAAATCAGGTGTTAACAGCTACTCCTCTTTGAGATTAAGCTTGTTAGAGGTTGATCTCAAAGATAATGTGACACTTGAATTTTTAGTTGACTTAATGAACAAGACAAAATGGAAATTTCACAATAACTGATTAGAGATCTTGCTTTTGAAATTCGTGATCTAATCCAAAGGTTTTCTTTCAGAACACATTTTGGAAGGTTCTTAATGATTGAGGGAGAGAAACTTACCTATTCATGAGCGTCTCTTTGTTACTTATCCAAGAGTATGAATTGATGGCAGTGATAATTATGATGATTATTCTGATTTCGTGGTTTAAGGACGAACCAACGAACCACGAACACTTGAGGCTCCTCGCCTGAGAATTTGGAAATTTGCCTAGTGGTTACTCACTGATGGGACTTTGAAATTTGCCTAGCGACTCCTTATCAGTAGGATTTTGAAAAATTTGCCTAGTAACTCCTCGCCAGTAGGACTTTGGAAATTTGCCTAATGGCTTCTCGCCAGTAGGACTTGAAAATTGGCTTCTCGCCAGTAGGACTTGAAAATTTTGCCTAATGGTTCCTCACCAGTAGGACTTTGAAAATTTACCTAGTGGTTCCTCACCAGTAGGACTTTGAAAATTTACCTAGTGGTTCCTCACCAGTAGAACTTTGAAAATTTAATGAGAAGCTTCAATGGATGGTTAGAGCAACAAGAGGCAAAGATTTGACAGCGAAACTCCTCAAAGTATCTTTCATAGCGATTGTATATTGCACTTGGATAGAGCGCAACCATAGGCGGTTTCAAAACAATCTAACTGACATTCAGATTATTTTGGCGAAGGTGCGGAAAAATGTAAGAGGTAGAGCTTCGCTATACCAAAAAATCAAACCTTCGCAAGCTAACTTTATTTTAGCTACTTTATGGAGACTTCCTACCTCCATATTCTCGAATTATTAGTACTAGTTGTAATGCCGGGGAATGCCCCTAAACTGTTGTACATCTTCTGTTATATACTACTTACATTTTACACCAAAAAAAAAATGAACTTTGAAAATTTGCCTAGTGGCTCCTCACCAGTAGGACTTTGGAAATTTGCCTAGGGGCTCATTGTCTGCAAGACTTTGGAAATTTGCCTAGTGGTTCCTCATCAGTAGGACTTTGGAAATTGCCTAGTGGTTCCTCACCGATAGGACTTTGAAAAGAACATGAACAATGTGTACCTGGGGCTTCTCGCCTAAGGTCTTGATGATTCACTTGGTGACTCCTCGTTAGTAGGATTTGAGAAGGTTCCAAACAATGAGTGCCTTGATCATGAGTTATGTGATTTTAAGGTTTCACTAACCTTTGTATGGTTTTTAGTTGACTAAAAACTATTTTGAAAAGTGGTTTTGAAATTAATCAAAAACTGTTTGAAGTGTGGTTTTTTTAGCTTACCACAAACCGTTTGAAAACTTGGTTTTAAGTTGATCAAAAATTTTTGAAACGTGGTCTGAAAACATGCATTCTTTGCATTAATGCATCTCAGACAATCAAATTTCCTTTTCAAAGAATTATTTGAATAAAGTGCTTTCAATCTTTTAAGAAATGCTTGAAATGATCATTTGGAAAACCTTCATTGGAAAGGATTTGTCTCAATCTATGAACTTGGTCTTTTCTTTATCTGATTGAAATAGGAGTTGTCTAATATCCCTCAATTTTATCTCTCTTAACTAATCCTTAGGTGTTCGAAATGTATACAATCCAATTGATCCGATAAGATGGTCAATGGCTATTCAAAGGATAGACATTTTGAGGTCAAAAAAAAGGATTTCGTCATAACTTACTTCAAGTCTACCAGTTAAGAACCTCGAGAACAAGACAAGATATTATTGCATACACTTCTTTGAGCATTGACTTCTTGTCATAAAGTCATGTTTCTACTCTCAGCATCCCAATCTGAAGAGTCTTTGGAGAGAGGTTGTATTGTCACGCCCCGAACACTAACGAGCTCGCGACACCCCTCGATGGTCGATCATTGAATGCGACATCCCAAGTACGTCGCCGACCCAACCCAAACATCAGAGATTAAGCACGCACGGAAACAAATAGAACCAACTCAGACAATTAATAATAACAAGGGGCAGCAATAGCACGAAACAAATAACTGTAATTCCTATACTTGACAGATACATACGACTTTCACAAAAAGACAAACTTCAAACTAGGCCACAATAGCAGAACCACATTCCTCGAAAGGGACAATAGTTCGCAAACTTAACTTCTCTATAAAAAGGGGAACTCAAAATACCGGGTACTTGACCCGTTTTCGATCTCCGAGATACCCTTGAAGCATCTCCAATCACTCATGGTCGCGGATCTGAAATGGTTATATAATCACCGTGAGAACGAGTCTCAATAAACAACCCCCTATACCCCACGTAGGCCAATGCATACCCAGACAAGTCGTACATGCAATCTACCCCATAACATATAGAATTCACATAATTGTACTCACCTTGCTATCAAGCCCATGTAAACTCTACACGTTAGTCGTCATGTGATAATGCAATAATGGTAATTAAATAACACAATACAATCCCTCAAATACCAACCACACTTACACTCAATCAATCCAACTAATTCAATCAGCCAATTCAATCACACGCTCGACCAACCACTTTAATCACACGCTCAACCAGCCAATTCAATCACACTCAATTCGCATGCGTGGTCGAACATCTTTCTCACGACCCGCGCCACTGCGCCTCAGGTCCATTTGGCACACCAGCCATTCATGCTTTCACACGGACCGCCATCAACACGTCCCAAGTCCGGTCTCAAAGGCACACAAGCCACACAATTCGATCAATTCCATTGGCCGCCGTCAACACGTCCCAAGCCATATCGTTCAATCAATTCCAGTGGCCGCCGTCAACACGTCCCAAGCCACATCGTTCAAGCAATTCCAATGACCGACGTAAACACGTCCTGGTCCAACACACCTTTAACGGGCCACTGTCAACACGTCTCAAGCCCGCATCCAATTGGTACTTCGGCCATTCATGCCTTCACACGAACCGTCGTCAACACGTCCCAAGTCTGTAGCCTTCCGATCAATACGGGCTTAAAATTGACAGGCAAGCACACGCCACTCAATTCAATCAATTTCACGCTAATTACACCGAGCAATCTATAATCACAATTCAATCCAATTCATGATAAGCGACACCAACCCACAAACTCGACACTTAACTGGCCACATACGAACATCAAATCCACCAACGAATGCCACAACAAGCCAATCATTGACCCACTAATATTAACTACTAATATGCACCCAAACCATCCAAGTCGGCCACAATCAAATGTCAATTTCCCCCACACACGCCACGATAATACAGTCATTTAGCCCACCATAAATAGCCACTAAATAAGCCTCAATAATATCACAATTTAATATGACAATCACGTACATACGAATATTGACCCTAATCCACGTTTAACCCCTAAACCAGTACTAATCAATCTCTAGACAAGTCTAATAATACCTAATGTACTAGGTAGGGTTTAGGGAGTCACTTACTAGGTTTTGCCCCGGAAAAAGTCGGCTCGAGCCTACAATGGCCCGGGTGAACAGTGCCGAACTAGGCACGGGCGCGGGCCAACAGGCACGCTGGACTGCCAACACGGGCACGATGGTCGATCGGTGTGCCTGGCGCGCGAGCATGGTGGCCGCGCGGCGTGCTCGGGGCGCACGGCCGAGCTGGACGAGCGATGCGCCAGGGCTGAATGGGCGAGGCACCGGGCAACGGCTTGGGCGAGCGGGCAACGACTCGGCCACGGGCAAAGTTCTCGTTACGGGTAGGCACGACGACGGGCACGGGCACGGGCACGGGCACGGCGATGGGCACAAGGCTCGGCCACTGCTCGGGGCTCTCGGCCACTGCTCGGGGCTCTCGGCCACAACTGGGAGAGTGGCAAAGAGCGCGGCCAAGCACGTGGGCATGGGCTCGGCGGAGACGGGCAGTGGCTGGGACGGCTCAGGCACGGCTAGGCAGCGGGCTAGGCGAGCTTGGCCACCGCCCGAGATGCTTGGGCAACGGGCTCGGCCACAGCCTAGGTGACTTGGCCGCGGCTGAGCTGGCTGTCTAGCGGGGGCTGGCTGGCCGGGGCTGGTTGGCCGACTGGCTGGTTGGCCAACAACGGCGACGCAGCGATGACGGCGACGGTGTGGAGGAGAAGGGATAGGAGAGCTGGGGTGGAGAGGGCGAGAAGGAGAGGGAGATGGGGCTGAGACGGGGGCGGCAACGATTGCGGCGCGGCGGCTGGCAATGTAGGGTCGACTGGCGAGCGGCTGAGCAATACTGGCGAGCTGCAGGCGCAGTCGCGAGCTGTTGTACAGGGGCGACGGTGCGGCTCGGCTAGAGTGACGGTCGGGCGGCGAGGAGGGCGGACGGCGCGGCGGTGGGGCGAGGCCGGACGAGCTTGCCAGTGGCTCGACGGGGCTTGGCCGCGTCGGACGCGGCGGTGAGCTGAGCTGGGCAGGGGCGGGCTCAGCTCGGTGAAGGAAAAAAAATAGGGAAAGGAGAAGGAGAGGGGGGCTCTGCGGTGACGGCACGGCGGCTAGTGAGGCGGCGGCGAGCGGCGGTCGGCGATGGCTGGGCTGGAGACAAGCTCGGGCGGCTGGCGACGACACACGGCAGCAACGGGCTGCCGTACGCACACGAAGGAAAGAGAGAAAGGTAGTCGGTCCAAGGGGCACGGCGGCGGTAGGAAGGCGCGACGCGGCGGCCTAGGCCGGACGAGCTAGGCCGCGGCGGACGCACGGCGGCGGTGACTGGTTCGGGCGGGGCATGTAGGAGCAAAAAAAGCAGAAGCCATGGTGTCGGGGAGGAAGAAAAGAAGGAGAAGAAAGAGGAAGAAAAAGAAAAAGAAAGGAAAGAGGAAAAGAAGGGGAGTGAGAGAGAGTGGTTGCATGGGGAAAGGGGTCTGACATGCAAGGGAACGTACACGGCAGAAGGGGTGTGCAGAGAAGAGAGAGAGAGAGAGAGATAGAGAGGGAGGGAGAGAGAGAGAAAGAGAGAAATAAATGTTCATTCAAATAATTATTGCGATCCAACGGCCCACATTTAAAATCGAAAACGCTCCAGCGGTCCAAATTAATCCTAGAATATAATAAGGGACAAATGCCAAATTAATTAGATCAAACTACTCCGAGGGAGGTCTACTAGTCTAAATCCGTACCCGGTCCAAAATTCACTTTTCCACTATTTCTGGTAATCTCGATGCTGGCCACAATAATATCGACACCGTCCAATTTATTTCGTCCTGAAACTCCCGAAAATCGACTGCCAAGTTCAGGGTCTAAATAACGGTCAAATTCGATCGAGTGCGATTCTGGCAAAATCTCTATTTTAAAAACAAAAACTCGAGAGTGATCAGTTCCCGGGCGAGATTCTATTATAAGCGCGCTGATGAATTACACGTTTTATAAATCTCAAAAATGGGTCGAAATTTGAAATGTCACAACTCTTTCCCCCTTACAAAAATTTCGTCCTCGAAATTTACAATTCAACCCAACTATCCAAATAAATGGGGGTACTGGTATCGCATCAGCTCTTCACTTTCCCATGACGCACCTTCAGTCCTATGATGTTCCCAAATCACTTTCACCATCGGAATTGTCTTGTTCTGCAACACTCGTTCCATTTTGTCCTCGATCCTCACTGGCTTTTCCACATACAACACTCTGTCGTTCACGTCTATTTCCTCATAGTTCAGCACGTGGGTCGGGTCCAGTTCATACTTCCTTAGCATAGACACGTGGAACACGTTGTGCACTTGAGACAAAATTGGCGGTAGCGCGAGACAATAGGCCAAGGTGCCTAGGTTGCGGAGGCACACAGCGGCTGCGACGGCGACAGAGGCGGTGCACGGACGTCGGGGTGGTGCTGGGGTGGTGGCTGGACGGCTAGGCGACGGCCGGGGCTCGCCGGGCTCGGCGGCGAGCGGCTGCGAGCTGAGCTCGCACGCTCAGGCCGAGGGGAAACGCAGCGCCGGCCTGGTTTGTTCTGCGTCGTGGCGGCGCGGCGACGGCGCGAGGGAGGCGGCGACGTCCGGCGGAGACGAAGGGTCGTCGGGCGGAGGCAGAGGATCGCCGGGCTGAGGCTGTGGAGGTGAGGGGAAGCCGCGGGGCTGACGGGGGAGGAAGGGATGGAAGGGGGAGCGGCCGGCGGGACGGCAGGCGGCTGGCGAGCGGCGGTGCAGCCCGGTCGGCGGCGGTGGCGCGAGGCGGGCGGTTGGGCTCGTCGGACGCTGCGTCAGCAGCGGGGCGATGGAGCGGAAGCAAGAGTCCAACAGGCGCGGGCGAGCGGGAAGGGAGAGAAGGAGAAGAGAAGAGAGAAGAAAAGAGAGAGGGAAGGAGAGAGAAGAGAGAGAGAGAGAAAGGGTTCCGCATAGGGAAGGGCTACGTGAATGGGGAAGGGGGGAAAGCAGGCGTGCAGGGGGGAAACGCGCGGTGCATGGCGCTTGCGTGTACCGGGGGAAGAGAAGAGGAGAGAGAGAGAGAGAGAGAGAGAGAGAGAGAGAGAGAGAGAGAGAAGGAAGAGGGGAAGGGGAAGCGGCGAGCGTGCACCTGGACGTTGCGCGCGTCCAGGGGGGAAGAGAGAAGAGAGAAAAAGAAATAATAACCCTCGAGTGCGATCTAACGGCCCATTTTAAACTCGGAAATAAAATCTATGGTCCGAAATAAATCCTAGAAAAATAATAAGGGCAAGGCCAACGTAAACCATAAATAAAATAACTCGAAAACACCCTACGAGGGAGGTCTACTAGTCCGAAGTCATACCCGGTCGAAAATCCACTTTTCACATAATCCGGACAATACTGACACTGGCTACAATAATATCGACACCGTCCAATTTATTTCGACCCGGAACTCCCGGAAATTGGCTGCCAAGTTTGGGGCCTAAGTAACGGCCAAATTTGATCGAGTGCGATTTTAATAAAAGTCTCTATTTTAAAAACAAAAACCCGAGAGTGATCAGTTCCCGGGCGAGATTCTATTATAAGCGCACTGACAAATTACACGTTTTATAAACCCCAAAAATGGGCCAAAATTCAGAATGTCATAGCATGTACCGCGATCCATATACGATAACCCTCTCATTCATATCCCTTTCAACCGTTTAAGCCTTATCATATAGCTCATTACAATCCCTTAAGTTCATTAGCATCAACTGACTGCGGAGATTTGGTTCCAGTCCATCCTGGAGCCTCTTTGTCCTATCCACCCGATCATTGACTATCCTTGGTGAGTACTTAGACAACTTTACAAACTCAACCTCGTGCTAATCAACTGACATTCAACTTTAGCGACGCCGAAGAAACTCTGTCATTTTCTGTTCTCGCGCACCCTCTGAAAAGTACCTCCCATTGAAGGCCTCGATAGCGACACCCTAGCTTGGAAATATGCCCTCTGGAATATCCTACTTCAGGGGGTTCTCTTACCAATCACTTGCATTTTCCTTAGAGTTGATATGTAGCCAAGGTCACTTTCTCCTCGTCAGTGCACCCGAATACTTCATCACTTTCTCCTCATCGAAGAAACTCTGTCATTTTCTATCCAAAGTAATATAGCCTTAAGGTCACCTCTTCCCATCGAACCTTGCAGGTTTAAATTTCAAAAATTTTCCAACCAATTAACGCATCTGTCTGACTGCTTTAACTTGCCATTGACCTTGATTCCCAACATTTCCATTATGCCCACGATTCTCGTTACTTCTACTGGTGGCGGCAACAGCGGCCGCAGAATCCGTAGCAACAGTAGCATTTCGCTCCTTAGTTTGCCTTCCTATTAAAATTCCAACTTCCTCAAGTGCCCTCAGAATCTCATCCCATCTGGAATTTCCCCACAACTCCAACTTGCGGACCTACACGACCTCGACCTTGACCTCATCCTCGACTACTCATACTCACAGAGTTCACACCACCCACTTACCTGCTATAATTCCCCACGAGAATTAAAGACCTAGGCCAACTATACCATTCTAACTTGGACGGCCTTATGGCCACGGTGACTCTCCAGTGAGGTTTCCCGAGCTCCGGTGAGGTCTCCCGAGCTCGAGCGAGAAGGTTTAATGGTGGCCGCCTCAGTTTATGTAGGTTTTTCAAAAAAAAAATGCAATCAAACAATGTAAAACATGATTAGAACATGTTTTAAGCATCTATAATTGCAAAATCACAAGGAAACAAGCATGATTGAGCTCGATTAAACTCAACACCTACTCTAGAATTTTACTGAACTGTGAGCACGATCAGACTTTACCTATCTCGATGGAGATCAAGTCTGAAGTTTCGGTGCAAGCGGCGATCGTAGGGTGATTCTTTGACACTTCCTCTCCAAGTTGATGGCCTCGATTTCGCCGGAAAGGTCCTGGATCGACCAGCCGGAGCTTGGTTTCAAAGTTTCACGGTCAGCTCGCCTTGGCACCTCCGGTGAGGAGGTTCACTGCAAGGATCGATTTGCCGGCGCTTTTCCCTTCGGAATAGCGCCGATCGCTCGATCGTAGGAACCTCTACCCACTCTCTCTCTCTCTAAATCCCTCTCTTTCTCTCTCTAACTCTCTCTCTTTCTTTTAGGATTTTCGTCGAACAGCTCCCCTTCTGCACGTTCAGTTTTTTCTTGTTTTTATTGATCAATTTCCTGCCCAAAGTTTGTTATTTTACCGACCTTGAATCGGTTGGATCAAATCTCCAATGCCAGCTGGAATCAGAGTTTTCCACGTGCTAAATTGCTTGGAATAAGTTCATAAAGTCGCAGGAATGAACTGGAATTTTTTGGTTTTAATGTGTTCTGGGCAAGTTGGGCGAAGAAGACGAGTTCCCGGGTCGGATCGGGTTGACCTGGTGGACCTGGAAAGCCCGGTTTTGACTAAAAATTCAAATTGAGCCTAATTTCAACCGATTTTTTCAAATTAAATCCCAAAATTGAATTCCTCATAACATTCTAAACCCAAATATGTAATTTTCCCCAATTTTTGACAAAATCATGTCCAAGATTTTCGAACTTTTGTATTCTAGTTAGTAGGGTTTTGTTCAATTCAATGCCTTAATGACCTGATTAGGCAAAATTGGTGCCAAAATTGAATTACCCACATATGATTAACCCTAGAAATGATGGTCTCATGGTTCGACAATTTCGAACCGGACACGATTCCCAATTTTGGCTCAAAATTCCAAATTTTGAATTGAATTTTGGGGATTTTTTATTTTTACTAAAAATTGTGCAATTCGACCAACCATTATATAATTGAAGGTCCCAAAATCATTTTTTGTGAAGACATTATGACTTAAAAATGACTAGCAAAGATTTAATTGCATTTTTGGTTCAATTCAAGTTTGATTTTGCCCAATTTTGGAAAAACACATGCCCGATTGAGATTTTTCAAAATGGATGAGGCATTAATGAAATTGGATTTAAAAGAAAACTAATGACTATTTTTATGGTGTTTTCTGATTCCATTTGCTATTTTTCTTAATTTTCTCACTCATTTTGACTAAAAGAAATTTAAAAAAATTCAGGAAAATGCTAAAAAATTTATTTTTGGTTTAGAAATAGGTTTCTAGGCTTGGCCAAGAATTCTAATCCTAATTTTGAGATTGTTGAAAATATGAAAAAAAAAAAAAAGAATTAAAAATCAAGTGTCAACACCAAAGTGAGATGTCGCGTTCGTCAATTCGGGGTGTGGTAGCTCTCTCTCTCTCTCTGGATCGATCAACCGACTCACACGACCCTTCTGACTTACGAACGAGCTCTCCAATGAACCACGTGCCGTTGCCTCCACCGTCCGACAAACCACGCCTCCGTCGTCCGACGAACCACGCCGCCACCTTTGCCTCCGCCGCCACCTCGAAAGGTAAAGATTTTCCAATCATTTTTGCATTCGTTTGTAATTTTGGGGATATAATATTTTGAAGTTTTTTTTTCTCTTCACAATGACGAATCGCTCTCTCTCATCCGATGAGCCATGCCGCCGCCGCCGCCGCCACCGCCTCTGCCTAGTCTCTAGACGATGCTACGGCTTCGGCGAAGAAGAGGACTAGAAAGTGTGCGGACGACCCACAAGAGTTCAATTTCCAAACTCATTGAGGTTTCATGAGTTCACGCCTTCTGAATGTTCGCTGAATCGTGGACAGGCCGTGCATTTTCTTTCTAAGCGCATCGTGCCTCTAAACCAACCCCGCGGGGTTTTTCCATTGGAGGAGGTAACGACCCTTCATCATCTTTTGTGCTTTTCTCTCGTTACAACATCGTTTTTTGCCGCTTCAAGGCATGTTCTTCGTGTAATTACTTTTGCTGTTTGAATGTTCTTGACTTTCTAGTTCTGCCATCGTTTGCTTTTTCTTCGAATATGCGCTTCGTGTGATTGCTTGTGCTGTTTGAATATTCTTGACTTCCTAGTCCTGCCACTATTTGTTTTTGCTTCGAAGGGATATGCGGTTTCAGCTACATGTAGGTGGCGCGTCCTTCGTACTTCGATGGTTCCATCAAATTCTTGCTGTTTTTTTCTCTTTTGGGGGTTGTTGGGGTTGTCCGGAAAGAGTTGGGTGATTAAGACTCAAATAGTCTTAAGTTAGCCAAGCTTTAGCATTGAAGAAATACCGGAGACACTTTTGAATCTCTATGGGTGGATTGTGTTCTGTTTGTGATGCGTGAGGACTGAAAGAACTCATGGGGGCAGAGGGGTTGACATTTTCAAATTCGGCTTATGTGCAAACCAAAGATGTGAACCTTCCGTAGGCTGGCTTCATTTGGGCAACAAAATGTAACCTTCCGTAGCGCAACCAACCTTGGCAAGAGCATATTAAGTGGGCAATGAAAGTCTGTGGTGGATCATCCTTTGCTCACCGCCTCTCTAGATTTTCCTTTGGTGCACTATGTCATATCATTTGGATTGAAAGGAACAACGCCATCTTCAGGAATAAGAGCATCTATATCCCGGGTATGCGCAAACATCTTTTCAAAGTGGTGAAGGAGAAAGCCATATCATTTGGGGGAATTGCGGACACACCTACCAACCGCGTTTTACAAAGGAAGTGGGGACTCCCACCGTCAATCTTCACAACGATTCGGACGGCCTCTTAATTCGGTGAACTTGTTTCTCTGGTTTGTGGTTGGCCTTTCTGTTGGCTTATTGTACGGTCATTGCTAAGCCACCATTGACCCCATTTGGACATCTCTATGTCCTTATTGGGTCGAGGGTTGTATTTGGCGTTTTCTTGTATTTGGTGTTTTGAAAAGTAATATATCTTCTTACCTTTACCAACAAAAAAAAAAAGATGTGAACATTATCCAGATAGTTGGTAGTCGATTTAACAGGAACATATTATAACCAATGTCCTAACAATTTGTATTGACAAAATCTGTTTAATTTAGTAACTAACAAGAGTTGGTTTTACCGGTTGCCGAATAAATTGCAAGGGGAATGTATCCAAACCCACCTTCTGTTCGTGGACTTGGAAGAAGATCCTTGACATGAGGTCTACTGCTCAAACTATGTTCTAATGGAAGATCGGTTTTGGCCACTCTGTTTCTTTCTGGTTCAATTCGTGGCATACTAGAGGCCCTCTTTACCTCCTCTTTAGTAATGCGGACATCTATCATTCTCGCATTCCGCAGGATACCTCGGTTCGGAATTTCTTTGAGGGTTCCTGGCCTCCCTCTGAGTATCTCACCACTCTTTTGAGTTGGATGAATCCTCCTCCAATTTTTTTGACTGATGTTGAGGATTCCTTTTGTTGGCTCCCTCATCCCTCTAGATCCTTCTCAGTTGCTCTGGCTTGGAGCCACATCCGCAGGAAAGGCCGGCTGGTGCCTTGGCACTCTTTCATATGGGATCATCATATTGCTCCTCGCCATGCCTTTCTGCTTTGGGTGGCTTCCCTTAATCGATTACCCACACAGCTGTTCCTCATGCACAACCACAGGATTGATAATGCTCTTTGCGTTTTCTGTGGATCCTCACCAGATTCCACCAACCACCTATTCTTTGAATGTTCAACTACCAGCAGGTTGGCTTCCATGTGGGCAACCAAGTGCAGCCTACCCTGGCGTAACAAACCTTGGCATGAGCATATCCAATGGGCGATGACGGTTTGCGGTGGTGCCTCATTTGCTCACCGTATTGCTAGATTTTCCTTTGGTGCCTTATGTCACATCATATGGACCGAAAGGAATCACGCCATTTTCAGGAACAAGAGTATATATCTACCGGGCATGCGCAAACATCTTCTTAAAGTCGTCAAAGACAAAGCCATCTCCATGGGAGGTATTGAAGACACCCTTCGGAACCGCATATTGCTAAGGAAATGGGACATACCGGTTACACTCCTTACTCTGAATAGGAATAGTTCCTAGCTATGGGTTTTCCTTCTCCAATCCTCTGATTGGCTGGTTGTACCTCTTTTGGTTTTCCTCTTCTTTGCCTTGCACCTAGCCTTTCTTTTCTTATATAGCTCCTGCTGAACCTCTACTGTCCTTGTGTAGACATCTTTATGTCTCTATAAGGTCTTTTTGAGGTTTGTGCCTAGGTTGTATTGGTTTTATGAAAAGTTATATACACTCTTATCTTACCAAAAAAAAAAGAATAAATTGCAAGGCATCCCTTTAATTGAGCATCTTACCAAAATGTCATGCAGATGTGGTAGTTTAAATTGCAAAATCAACATAGCGCTGAAATGTGACGTACACAGTTATGGGTTTTGTTTGAGTAGTTTTTACTCTGAACATGCGCGTTTGTCGGCCAACTTCTTGTTTTAGAATTTTGCTCTGGGGACAATATTTTAATTGTTGGCATTAGGTAAAGGAATCTTCTAAGCCTATATATAGGCATGGGCAAATATCCTGGTATTTGAGTTAATTGAGTGAGAAAAGATGATACCTCACTTCCTTACAACTTCACTTCATGGTTGGCTAATCCTTTAATGAGACATCAGAGCTTTTGCTTTTGAGGTTTTGGTGCTGGCATGTTATCTTTCAAAAGCCTCTTATACTACCTTTCATGTGTTTACATTTAATTGGCCTTCTTTTATCTGATGAATGTTTTCCTTTCCGTAGGTTTTAATGTGGATGGTATTGCTTCTCTTATTTCTTGGGTGCTTTCTTTTCCTTCTAACTTCTGTCATTTTGCTGTTTCAGTTGTTTTTGGGGTACTTGGGGTTTTGGTTGTTTGGGTGGTGTTTTGGTGTGGGAGGAATTAAGCATCATTAAGAGTTTTTGATTTTGACACTGCTAAACTGCCCCTCACCTAAATGTAGTCATGGCCACGGGCCGGTTTCGGACCGGAACTGGCCTGGTCAAACCCGGGCACGGCCCTTTGACCGGGCCCGCAGTTCGGAACCGGAACCGGCCTGTGGCCTACGGGCCCGGTTCCGGTTCCAGAAATTTTGGAACCGGCCCGGAACTGGGGGTTCCGGGCCAAGTTCCAAAAAAAAAATTTAAATAAATTAAAAAAAAAAGATAACCATTGCAATTGCAACTGTTATCTAGTTTTTTTTTAATCCTAAATTTTCTTCTCATTTTTTTTTATAAATTCTCTCAAATTCTCTTCTCTCAAATTTTCTCAATACTCTAAATTCTCTCATATTCTCTTAAATTCTCTCAATTTTCTCAAATCCACGCAATTCTCTCTTAATTCTTCCAATCAATCCGCTCAATTCTCTCAATCCACTCGAAAAATGACAAGTGGAAGTCGAGTGTCAACTAGCAAAGGTAAGAATATCATGACGGAACCCCATCATTCTTTTGATCCTCGTGATTATGCAGATTTTCAAAATGATGAAATCAACATTTTTCCCGATGTGGAGCGCGTCCCGACGCAAGAAAGTTTTCATCCTCCTGCCGAAATATCTACAACAAAAGAGGCAGATCGGGAATTTATATCTGACATTTGGAATTACTTCATGAAAATGGAAAGGTTTGATATTGGTAAAAAAAGGTATGATATAATTTGTAAATATTGTGGGAAAATATATAAATATACAGGTGGACAAGGATATGGAACATTCAAATGACATCTTAAGAGTAAACATCCAACCCAAACGGAAATCGATATCGAGCAACAACAAATTTCTGGGTACGTCAATCCTAACATTTCCCCTTTATTTCGTTTTAATGAAAAAACTTATGAGGAAGAATTAGGTAAATTTGTTTCCGTTGAGCATTTATCATTTAATTTTGGAGAAAGATTTGGTTTTAATCAATTTGTACAAAAAGCATGTGCTCCACAAGCAAAACGTGTTCCTAGAAATTCACTTAAACGAGTAATTAAAAATCTTTACAAAAATGGAAAAAAAGATTTACAAATCTTTTTTATGCAATTTAATGGATTCGTACATATAAGTAGTGATCTTTGGAGTGATCATTGGCAAATTCATTCTTACATGGGCATAACATGTCATTAGATAGATGACGATTGGAGTATTCAAAAAAGAGTTATTGCATTTAGAGTTTTCGATAGTAAGCATATGTCAAATAATATTTATAGAATAATTATGCAAATTTTAGAAGAATATTATTTGCTTAACAAAATTTTTTCAATTGGTTTTAATAATGCCACGGCAAATACCGCTTCAATTATCGATTTAGAAAATATTTGTAAACCCGCTTTTGGCGGAAAATTTTTTCACGTTAGATGTGCTTGTCATGTTTTAAATTTATGTGTACAAGATGGTTTGAAAACTCTTGATATTTTTCTTGAACCAATAAAAACGGCGATTCAATTTTTATGGAAATATCCCCAAAAAATGAAAGAATAGGGTAGATTTTGTAGAGAAAATGGCAAAAAGCCAAAAAGATTTTCAAGAGATGTTCCAACTCGTTGGAATTCTACTTTCCACTTGCTTAGTGAATCTTTAGCATATAAAGATTTATTATGTGTATTCATTTCTAATAATATACCTCAAATTAATTTATACCCACAAGAGTGGGATATTTGCAAAAAAATTTTAGATATTTTAAAGGTTTTTAATGATGAAACTTATACTTTGTCCGGTATTTATTATCCTACTACAAATTTGTTTTTAGTAGAGTGTATTAATATTGTCGGAGTTTTTGATGACTATGAAAATGATGTTGCTTTTACCAAAAAAAAATGAAAATGATGTTGAATTACAACATCCTCTAGTAACAATGAAAATGAAGTGGCTACATTATTATAGCGAAATTCTCATTATTTATTTAGTTGCTTGTGTTTTTTATCCGCGTTGCAAATTAGATGGCTTAAGTGATTATTTGCATATGGATTATCAATGTTTACATTATGATACGATAAATGTTAGAACCATACTAAGTGAGATTAAAAACGTAGTAATAGAATTATATAATGAATTTTATACTAAATATAATTTAGGTGATATTGGATCTTCTCAATCTACCGATACACAAAATGAGAGTATAGATAAAATTAGTAGAGGGTATCAACTTTTATTACATATATAAAAAAAAACAAAAGGGAGTAATAGGAAATATTTCTGAATTAGAGATTTATTTAACAATTTCCTTTGAGTTTACTGAATCCGAAAGTTGTATAGGTTTTTTAATTTTGGATTGGTGGAAGAGGCACGCAAGCCAATACCCAATCCTTTCTCTTATTGCAAAATAAGTTTTTTCAACCCTTTATTCCACAGTTGCGGTCGAACAAGCATTCAGTGCTAGAGGTAATATTTTGGACGAACATCGTTCAAAATTAGTTCCAGAATCAGTGGAGGCTCAAGCTTGTGTCGATGATTGGACGAAGGCTCAATACCGATAACAAGAGATAGATCGGAATAATGAGTCTGAATTCTTTAACGATGGAGATACCATCGCTACCGGTACCGGTACCGAAACGGGTAGTGACGACTGAGGGTAAAAGAACTATTGGAGTTGGCAAATATTTTCAAGAACTCTTGTTTCTCATACCGGGCACGCCCACGTGAGCTTAGGGAAACCGAAATATAATCCAACGACATGTGACTCCTGCGCACGGAATACTTAGGTTTTGGGGATCATTTTAGGACATATATATTGTGCTCCTTTTTTTCATAGATTGTTGTAACGAATTGTAATGTGCTTAATGATAATTTATTGAGTTCAAGCCCTCTCTTTCTCTCTTATCTTTTTGTCCCCAAATTTGATTACAATTTACATTTTAATTACAATTTATATTGAATAATTCATTATTTCATAATTTCATAATTCATTATTTTTTTATTTCATAATTTATTTTTTAAAATTTTAAATTATGAACCAGCCCAAAACCGGAATCGGAACCGGCCTGGAACCGGCCGGTTCCAAACCGTGACCATGACTACATGAACGCTTGATTAGCACATCTCTGTTTAACATTCACTTCTAGCCTATTGCTTTTATGTTGACTATGAGTTTAATGCAAGCACTGGGACTCTGGAGATGTCTAGTCGCTATGATAAAGAACATTTCATGGCAAGTCTATCCTTGTTGTTGCAGTGGTCTCCGTACTCAAATGAAGCAGATCTTGTCAGGCAAGCAAGTTACTTCTCATTATTTTCCCCCGTATCCCTTATTGTTATTTATTTTTTCTTGACAAATCCTCATTCATCTATTGTAAGTACAAGTCTTGCATCTTTTATTTTACTTTTTCTCTCTTATTAGTTTGCTTCATCATTTCACATATTTGATTTATCAAAGTCTTGATTGTCACACTTGTTGGCTTGAATATTCTAATAAATCCATCCTGTGAGTTTTGTGATGGGGGCCTGGTATACATGGACATAATGAGAAAGCAACGAATTCTGTTGGCTTTTGTGGAAGATCAAGATTATGATTATGCTTGCTGTGCTTATGGATTAGCAACTTTCATTTCCTTCTTTGCAATCCCTATTATTTTACTGTTTAGCATCTGCAGTTTTTTCGAATGAAATTTTGATGGTCAAGTAGTTCTGGTCTAGTTGGTTAGCTTTCCGATTTGAACACTTCATCATGGCTATAGTGACAAGTGCAATTCTGGAAAAGTTAGCTGCTACTTGTCAAACAGTCCGCTGACCTGACAAGTGCAATTCTGCAAAAGTTGCTAGCTAGAGACATTTTTTTATCTGATAATTCATGTGTAGCACTTAGGAGACATTGTACAGTTTCTGGAATCGTATTGTGTTCAAGTCTTAAATAAATCATTCCGTTCTTCTTATGGCAGTTTGATGACATTGGATCCCATGGTACCAAAATTATTATTTATAATTTGTGGTTGAATGATGATGGGAAAATGGAGTTAGACTTTGATGCCGATCCACAAGTTACAAGCTTCCTATCCATTGTTCTTCCTCATGCTATTTATTTTCATCTTATTCTCCATAAATTGACTACTTTCGAACTTCTAATGGAAGGACATCCGTATTAGTGCAGATATTAGGAAAGTCGAATCACTTCCTGCCTGGAAATCAGTAAACGAGCAGCACATCGCTAATCAACTTTATATTCTCTTCGGGTAAGTTATATTGTTCTAGTTGAAGGAAAAAAAAAGTTTTAATTCGTCTGTTTTGACAGTTTTGTGGGTCCCGTCTTCTTTCAGCTGTGTGGCTAAATTAGATTCCCATTTGAGGTCTATTGTTGGAGAGGAAACTCGTCTTGACACATGGTATAGGAGTATTGTGGCTAGACTTATCTCTTGGGGAGCATTATTTTTTTAATTGAAAGAAATTGTAGTTGTACTTTATTTTCACTGCTATTTTCATCTTAACAATCGGATAAAAAGTAAAATTGTTATCTTGCAGTTATATGATGTCTTCATTCAATTTGAATGAGAGTACTTGAAGCGAATTGACCTTTCAAAATAAAAGTTGTAAGTGTGGTAAGCGTAGTAAGCTTGTTGCTGTGAGAATATCGGAACCTTCTAGAAACAAACACAAGCTCTATTGTAATTGTGAGAATAAAACGTGTGATTTGTTTCCTTAGTGTCTGCCTACAAGCGATGTGCCTTATTCTATCACGAAGGCTCTGCCTGCAATACGTGAAGATGACATGAGAAATGTTAGTATTTACTTAAGCATTTGAAGGATAAATTCAAGAACACTGATGTGAATATGGATTAAGGCATAATGTGTACCATTTAAATGTCTTGCTACTTGTTGTTTGTCTATTATTTGTTATTTTATTTGGACTACTTGTCCAGAGAAAGTAGATGGTTCAAACATTGTGTTGTGATGGCTCTAATGGACACAATCGTATTATCTTTTTGGGAACTTTCTTCCTCTCTACACGGTGCTTGGAAGCGCAAGCACCCTCCGCAGGATCATTGGATACGTAACCGTCCGAGACGCGAGTTGCCATCGCGGTGTTAAGGACCAATAAATAATTAGAATAGCTAATAATTTTAGTAACTTTTTCCAAAACCTATTTGAGCGCGAAGTTACTCATTGGATAAGAAAATTGCTCAAGAACCTGAATGAACCACCCTTTGGCCAATCAACAATGGACATGTTGTCCAAATGAATCTTTGTCAAAGATTATAGATCCCTAGTTTTGATTGTTACCCAAAAAACTGTCGTGACCTGCAGTTGTTTCAAAGCTGTAGAAAAGTCTAGTCTAAATGAGAAATATGACAGTTGGAAGCAAAGAGTAAGAGAGAGAGGAAAACAGAAGCATGAAACACATTGCACCCGAAATTAGAAAATTACACAAAGTGATAGAAGAGAGAGCACAGTGAATGGTCAAAAAGCACATCAAGTCCCTAGAAAGTTGAGAAACTAACTGTTGACACCTAAATTTTTGCCTCGTCCATTTAGAGTTTTATCGCATAAAAAATTAGAGTTTAATTTTTGACCCCTAAACCAAAAATATTTTCATTAAATTGCATGGTATATAGACATTAGGCACATTTGCATTAATAAGGCCTATTAGGACATATTCAGGTAAAAAAAATTTGTTTTTCCGGGCCAGGTCCGTGGCCCATTCTTTTTCTCTCCCCTTCTTTTTATTTTTTTTTTTGCACGGCCCATTTTTATTTTTTTATTTATTTGTTTATTTTTATCTTTTCCTCCCTTTTTATTGTCCCACCCGAGCTAGCCCTTTTTCCCCCAGCCCGACCTGCGTCTGTTCATCTTCCCCCCCGGTCAACCTTCTGAAGCGTACAGGGGAGGAACAGAAGCAGAACGCAGAAGCCAGAACAGAAGCTAGAAGCGCCGCGGATCGCCCAGCGTGATCCGCGGGTCGAGGCCAAGCCCGCAGCGCGGTGGTAGGGGCCATGCGCGCCTGATGGCCGGCTTCGTGCCACTGGCCGTCCTTAAATTCGAGACAAGGAGAGAGAACGGGGAGATTGGGAGAGAACTGAGAGAGATCCGATGGAGAGAGTGAGGCCGAGAGTGTCGGAGAGTGAGATCCGAGGTCAAATGGGCTCCCGTCGACGACCGTCACGCCTCAACCGTGGCCGGCGAAGCTCCAACGCGTCCTATTTCTCATGGTAGGTCTTGGCTTCAAGTTTTCGTCGGGTTTTTGTTTGGTTTGATTCGGGGTCGATTTCCGGAGGATTTCGGCTCGGAGGTGTGCGAGGCGACTGGACGAAGTCCGATCTGCAGTTGGCCCCGTTCGCCGCCCCCGAGCTGGATAGGGAGCGCCGCAACGGCCACCCTTCCTTCCCTTGCTTTTTTTGGATTCCCCTGCTTTTCGGGCTCACTGGCCGGAGCTCGCAGCCGTCTAGCTCGCGCGAGTTCCGGCCCGTGACACCTTGACCTTGATCCTATTTGTATATGCATTGTTATGTGTGAATCTCGAACGCGTTTGACCCTCAATCGAATCGAAAATCTCTCGTTTTCGCCGTGTACCCCAACTATTTGTTGTTTTGCCTAAGAGAGGTCTGCGCGTCATTTTCTTGTACGTGTGATGCGTTTCCAAGCTTTTGTGTCTCTCTCTTCTCTCGCAGTGTCCTGGTTGCTTGCTGAGCTTAGTTTGGAATTTTCGGTGTGTTGCCGATGAGCGAGGATGGTCCGCATTCTTAGAAACACGAGCAGGGGCTCGGTTTGGTCAGTCCCCTATCGGGACTTGGTTGGTTCACGGCCATCTAGCTTCTCGTCAGGGCTTGGACGGTCTAGGTCGGTCATTGGTCGCCGTGGCGATGACACAGTTGGTCGGGTTGGCAAGCGGCCGTTGGGCACGGGCCCGACCGCAGGGCTGAACTACCAAGCCACGAAGGCCGGGGCTCGGTGGGTGGAGGCTGAGCATAGGCTCGGCCGCCATACCGAAGACCCTAGTCATGGAGGCTATGGCCTGGCGGGCAGTGGCCGGGTATGACCTCGGCCATGGAGGCTAAGGCTTGGAGAGGCTAGCATTCCGGCAGGCTGGCGTTCGGTCCGCGGGGCTAACATGAGTCGACTGTGCGGCCACAAGTCGGGTCGGGCTATTTAATGTTTTGGGCCTTTTAGTTATTAGAGTGGGTTTTTTTGGTGTTGGGCTTTCGCGGATAGGTCGAGTTTGGAACTTGGGCTAAATTGTTATTTTGTCTTTTTATTCCTAGTGGGCTTTGGGCTTTTATTTCCTTTTTAGAACATTTTTCAGGCTAGGCCCCTTTTCCTTTTAAAAAAAATTTTTAGACTAGGCTCAACAAATGAGCCCAGTCCGGTTGTGGACCTGGGCCGACGCACCTGGGTCAGTCCAGATCCCGATCGGATGTGGAGACCCGACCGGGGTCCGATTTTATATTACTTTAATATTATATTATTATTTTAATTTTAAAAATATTGAAAATATTTTTTTAATTAAAAAATAAAAAAAAATGAAAAGAATTTCGAAAATCAAAAAATATCACTTGGGCTTTGCAATTGGCTTTTCTTGCCTTATTGTGTGATTAGTATCATATTTGATTGCACGTTACTTGGTTTACACACTTTGAATCGCGTGTTTAATCTAACTCGCATATAGTCGATTTTGCACGTTAGGTTCATGTGTTGATTGTTGCTTTTCCTAGTTTGGTTAGTGTCGCGACCCTTAAAAAATTTTGTTCAATTTCTTTCGGGCTAATGGATTATTAAGACTAATATTAACTCGGGCCCTCCCAAGCCCTACCAATTCGCAACTTAGGGTTTAAGTTCTTAACATGCAAATGTTTTCATGCTTGGAGTCGCCACTAATCATTTTATGGTAGGCTGATTAGAAACCTAAATAAAACATAGGGAGATATGTTTTTTTCTTACGAACTAGAGATTCTAAGCCCGGGGACTTGATTACGCTAGATCTAGTCTAACGCCCTTTCGGTACCTTTTCATTTCAAAAATGTTTTGGCAGGCAGTTTGGATCCATTTTAGCTTAATATCACTAACATGTGAGGTGTTCATGCAGGTGCGCAAACCACCAATTTAACACCCAATAATCAAAGCATTAAATAAATTGCGAGTTTAGGAGAACAACTTACCTGGAATCCAGCAAGCATCTGCATTGTTAGCGAAAAATCATACAGACAATCCTAATATGATTTCTAGTTAACAAAGCAACTCATTCAATTTCCTTTTTTTGGATTTTCACTTTATTTAAAATGAAATCTAACCTATATGCAATGACGTGCAAAAATATGACATGCAAATTAATGCAATCTAGACATGCAAACTATATGTCATGCGACGACGTGATCTAATTCTAATGATGTGCAATAATGTATTTTTTTTTTTTTAGTTTTCTTTAAGGAAATTCGGAATTAAATGAAACTCGGAATTAATGAAAATGCCTAAAATAACATGCAACCTAATGACTTTTATTTTTGGTATTTTCTGTTTAAAATTCGAAATTCAAAAATACCTAAAATAATGTGCAACCTATGATGACTTAATCTACCCTAGAATGATTTATTTTTGGGATTTTTTTGGCAAAAATTCGGAATTATTAAATTACTGAAATAATCTATTAAGATTAGAATATTACTTAATTTAAACTAGGAACTAGATCGTCTCACGTCCAAATTTAAATTAAATAATTATTCTATCCTCTAGATTTATTCAAAATTCCTAGACATGCCAAAATTCTAATTCAAACTCTAACTAATATTTTTTGAATTTTCTGTTTTATTTGAAAAGGAAAGAAAACAATTTAAACAAAGATAACAACCAATTCAAATCAAACACGCGATCCACCAAATTTGTTTCAAACTCGGATTAGGCACAAAAATCAAACTAATGATCATATCTACAGGGTCGTAGATATTGATGGATAATTGATTATTCAAATTTGGAAAGCGAGTCGAAATCATTATCGTATTCAAGTGGTTATGAATAGAATAATGATTTTTTCCGTACCGCCGCGTATCGGACTTTAGGGTTAAAGTCGGATAGACGTCCCGATACGTTGCTAAATTAGGAAACGATTCCTAATTTGAATATTTCAAATATCGCGGACATCAAACATTATCCTAAAGCTATCTAATATTCCAACGTGATAATCATGCAATATTCAAAATACTCAAATTAGGAAATTGGAACATTCAAAAAAAATTTATTAGATAATCATCTTACCTAATTTGGATAATTCCTAATTTGAACTCGGATCGGGATCGAGCTCGACTTCGGATCGGATTGCGACGAACGACGACGGCGGGATACGGCACGGCGGCTGCGGGACACGGCCGGCGGGACTCCGACTGGCTCCGGGACAGCAAGACGAACGGAAGCACCGGCGGGATGCTCGGCGTGGCTTCGGTGACACGGTGGATCACGGCTGCACTGGCGAGGCTGATCTGGCAGGCTCGGCTGTGGCTGCTCCAGCGGTGGCTGTGGGTGCAGCTCCGGCGTGGGACAGTGGCGGTCTGTGGCTGCTCCGGTCAGTGGCGGCGCGGCAACATCAGCGCTCTCCTCGCGGCGGCGTGCAGCGACCGAGGCGCGGCAGAACGGCGAGCTGGGACGTCCGGCACGGCGGTGCGCGGGCTCCAGACAGCAACAGGCTGAGGCGGCGCTCGGTGTGGCGTGGCTCCAACGCGGCAACAGCGGGAACGGCGTGTGATGCAACAGGCGGCGGACGATCAGCACCGGCAGCAGTGACTTCCGGGTGGCTGCTCCGGCGCGGTTGAGGCGGGGGACTGCTCCGGCGGTGGCGAGCAGCAGTGGTGTTCTCCGGGAAGCAGCAGCGACGGCGCGGTGAAGAGTGGCTGCACGCGGTGACTGGGACGATGCGGTGAGACAGGCGCGGCACCGGCGACGGTCTCGCTGGAGGGTGGTGGTGCGGCACGCGTGGAGGGCAGCCGGCTGTGCACGGTGGAGCTCGGCTTCTCCCTCTCTGTCTCTTCACTCTCTCGCACTTGTTCTCAAAATTTATGATCTGAATTATCACGTGTCCCCCCTAAAAATCTGACCTAATGTTGTTTATATAATGTTAATCCTAGGTCAATTAGGATGGGCTCTAATCCTAATGGGCTTAGACTTGGGCTTGGGCTTAATTAAATCAAATGGGCTGATTTAATGTGGGCTTCTAATTAATTAAACAGGCTGAATCAATTAACTCAACATTACTAAATTAAGCCCGAATTAAAACAACCAAGCCCATTTGACTTGAAATTCCGAACCCCTGCATCCCCGAACGTCCCGTTTTTTGTTCGATGAATTTTAAACCCATTCGCCATCACCAATCAACGCAAAATGCAATTAAAATAAAATGAACCTAAACTATATGTTATGCAACTTAAATATTTTTGTTTAGGGGTTAAAAATTAAATCCCTAATTTTCTATGCAAATTAAACTAAATGCTCGGTAAAATTTAGGTGTCAACAGTTAGGAATCGAATTTTGAGACTCCCGATTAGTGCGAACACATTAGGCAGTAATTGAACAATGTTAGGTACCAAAAGGGCACTAATTGATTAATTAGTGTAATCAAGTCCCTGTACCCATTGAATCTCTAGTTCGTAAAAGTGAAGCATTTCTCCTGTGCTTCATTTGGGTGTCTAATCGACCCATAAAAAATTGTTTAGTGGCGACTCCTAAATGAAATTGATTTGCATGTTAATAACTTAAACCTAAGTAGTAAATTGGTATGAGCTTGGGAGAGCTCGAGTTAGGTTTAACTTAGTAATCCATTAGCCTAACCCCTTAGGCGGCGGGGCCGATTCGAGAAGGTCACGACACTAACGAATCCAGAATCTTCAGATATATTTTATTTTGCTCATTCACTTTTGACATCCTACAAGCTCCATTGATTGCATAATTGGAGAATTATAAAGTATTCCAAGAACCAATCTGTTACAACCAAACTAATTGGAAAAAAGGATGAACAAAAAAGATGGATGCATTTCATGAGTAGCGAGGGCAGGTTGTGGTGGCGTTTGCTGCAAAGATAATGGCATGTTCACAGGATTAGCTTTCAACTTGCTGAGTAAATAAAAGATTAGGAAAAGTCAGCTGTTTAATTTATCTATATTAGGAGAGAAAATATTAGGTTCAAGTACAAAGGTACGCAAGTCCTCTTTACCCTTGACGATCTTGGTGATGGCTGGCCCATCATTCCTTCAAATTTTACAATGTTGAGAGAACCACCAAGAGTAGGCTGTAACTATTCATTTCTCTGCTACAAAAGTTGTAATTGCTGCATCTGAAGCTGTTGTTGCTCCGTACCCTTTAATTGCTATACATGAATCTCACAAATTGAACAGTCAAATACTCAAAATTTCTACATGTTTAGGGAATGCCGTCCCATGGATGAACGGAAAAAGGTGCAAGAATTGTGGACCAAAGAAAAACCTCAATGTAAGCTGCGGCAGCATCAGAATGCTTTGCATTTGTCCTTGCAATGACAATGTCCCGGAAGACAAGCCACCACTCAAAGAGAAATAATCCTCCTGGTGCATCAATAGCTACACATTTAAAAAGCTAAGTAATTAGCACAAAGTAGACCATGATTTTGAGAGATCATATATCACCATCTTCACAGAATAAAATACACAAGTTAGACTTCAAAGAAAAAAGAATTACCTACCGGGTCAGTGGCAACTTTCCCTTCCGTCATAAAAGCTTTAGCAGAAGCATGCAATTTTCTCTTCAACATATATTCGTGTATGTGTACATCAAACCTGAAGGATGAACAGTGCAAGACCGAAACAGAGTGCTCATTAACAAAGCTCACCCTTATAGAAAAGAATTTAATGAACAAAGAAGATTACTTTGCCAAATATAAACTCTCTCCCTCTCCCTCTCCCTCTCCCTCTCCCTCTCCCCTCCCTCTCTCTGTCTTTCTTTCTCTAATTGTCCAGAAAACTCATTATCGAGTCAACCCTGGATAGGTATCCAATGCCTACTACGATTAGCAACTATAAATGGAGAGTGACTTGTGATTGAATTGCATTTGACAGTGAGTACTGCAATAATGAGAGCTTAATGTTACTCATCTTAACTCTTTGCAACATCGCTCAGTCCTTTGGTTTCATGGCCACCACTTTTCAGTTCAACAGAGTTAAATAAAATTGTAACCAGATGACTGCACTTGAACTCTAGTAGATGGAAACAACGGATATTTGCAATCAACTTTAGAAAGTTGAGTTTTTCAAAATTTACAAACAAATCAGAAAAAAAAAAATAGTTTAGCTCTATTCCGCTGATAAAGGAAGCAACTTTCGTTCATCCCCTCCTCCCTCCACATAAGCAAGCAAAACAAAAGTCCAACATCAACACAACAAAATTCTTACTCACTCTGCCCCCATGAATTTGAAAACGTCAACCCCTCTGCCCCCATGAGTTCTTTCAGTCCTCACGCATCATAAACAGAACACAATCCAGCCATAGAGATTCAAAAGTGTCTTCGATATTTCTTCAATGCTAAAGCTTGGCCGGTCGATGGATCATTGAGTGGATATCAATAATCCTGTTGAGATCAGTGTGTTCTTAGCTTCACTGTTAAATATTGGATATTTAAGAGAATGACGAGTCACGAGTCATTGGGTATTGTGATGCTCGAGTTAGAACACAGGTGCTTGTACCAGACAAGTTCACTGAACGTGACACGCATATAACGATTAGCAATATGAAAGCTTTTAGCGTGGTCAATGCCTAATCGTTCATGCTCTGATCTTGTGTAAATAATCCTTAGACCTGAGGCATAGTGTTGACTTGTGTGTTAGATGGCTATGGTTCACAGGTGCACATATTGCTGGTTCATTGATCTGTCTATGTACTTGATGGCCATAGTTCATTCACATACGAAGTTACACGTGTGCGCAAAATGGAATCTGTCTCCTTGTTATACGCAAGGTACAATAATGATGTCCTATGCAATCTAATCTTGACACTGCATTAAAATCCTCGGCCGGGGTTGTAATCGAGAAAGAACTGTTCAAGTCTCATATAAAATGCATGTCAATTAGGTTTGTGCATATGATCGAATTGGTGGCTTGACAAATATTCCATGGTCTTTGTTCGATCGGGATATAGTAAGGCAGAGGATTGAATTACACTGTAGTCAAAGCTGACAGGTTCATTATGTTCTTAAAGCATTCATGCTGTCTGGGTAGCCATGACATATTGCTAGATGTCCATCATGGCTTGTAAGACCTAGAGGTTGATCGAGACAATGAATTCTCTTGGGAGTACTAATATGTTAGTGCAAGTCTTACTACCAGCTCAGTGATAAACCTAGGGATGTCACACACCATAACCAATTTTGGATGACGTTGTACGGAAGAGACGATATTGCAAATATGTTTGCAATCAAATTGAGTCGGACTGAAATTAAATTAAATGGGATTTAATTTAATTCAATTTTTTTCATGGGCGTGTGTGCATATGATGCTCACAAAATACACATATGCTGATCATGCACTTCTATGTTTATATATATATATATATATATATATATATAAGTGCACACGGACAGCAATAGTTGTTGTCCGTGTACGTTTTAAATTTTATTTAAAAAAAAAAGAGGGGCACACGGTCAACAAAAGGTTGCTGACCGTGTGCATCAGGATCAGCAACCGTTGCTGATCATGTGCACATGTACATACATGCACGATCAGCAACGGTTGCTGATCATGTGCACATGTACATACATACATGCACGATCAGCAACGGTTGCTGATCGTGCATGCGATCAGCAACTAGCAATAGTTGTACAAAGATGATAGTGTGCGTGATAGTAAGAAGAAAAAGAAAATACGTTTTATCTCTTCCAACGCCGTGACTGAAATATCGAGAATGGGAAAAATTGTCGTCACAAGATTGCTAGCACAATTCTATTGGTGATTTTCCGCAAGTTCTTCCTTCCGTTAGTCGTGCGATTGGTAGTGTATCTGAACTAGAGGTCCGACGCTTGTGGGGCTCGAACTGAAGAACATCCGAACCGAAATCGTTCTAGGCACGCTGCGAAAGGTAATCCGTTTAACCCCCTATAGTTTTCCGATTTTTTATTGAAACACACGAATAACGCCTTTGGAGATACATGTATAGTTATATCTTTCCGCTGCGTTTATATTTATTTTAACTATACATGTTCCATAGAAAACCAACACCATCGAAGTACGAAGGACGCGCCACCTGCATGTAGCTGAAACCGCATATCCCTTCGAAGCAAAAACAAACAGTGGCAGGACTAGGAAGTCAAGAATATTCAAACAGCACAAGCAATCACACGAAGCACATATTCGAAGCAAAAGCAAACGATGGCAGAACTAGGAAGTCAAGAACATTCAAATAGCAAAAGTAATTACACGAAGAACATGCCCTGAAGTGGCAATTAACGAAGTTGTAACGAGGGAAAAGCACGAAAGATGATGAAGGGTCGTTACCTCCTCCAATGGAAAAACCCCGCGGGCTTGGTTCAGAGGCACGATGCCCTTAGAAAGAAAATGCATGGCCTGCCCACAATTCAGCGAACATTCAAAAGGCGTGAACTCATGAAACCTCAATGAGTTTGGAAATTGAACTCTTGTGGGTCGTCCGCACACTTTCTAGTCCTCTTCTTCGCCGAAACCCTAGCATCATCTAGAGACCAGGCGGAGGCGGAGGCGGTGGCGGCATGGCTCATCGGATGAGAGAGAGCAGATTCGTCATTGTAAAGAGAAAAAAAAAACCTTCAAAATAATATTTCCCCAAAATTACAAACGAATGCAAAAATGATTGGAAAATCTTTACCTTTCAAGGCGGAGGCAGAGGCAGAGGTGGCGGCGTGTTTCGTCGGACCGCAGAGGCGTGGTTCGTCGGACGGTGGATGTGACATTCTGAAATTTCCACCAATTGAAAATTATTGAATAACTGAGTTTTATGAAATGTGCCCGTAGTAAATTCTCGCCAGGAACTGATCATTCTTGAGAATGGTAACCATTAGAGAAAGGCTATTAGGGGAAATTAAATTCGCGCGACTAAAAAAAATTCAATCGTAAATGGATTTCGATCATTAAATCGCGGAAGTGATATTTGAGCCACTGTTGGCTGATCAAAGGATAGTTAGGGATCAATTCGCCACTATCATAGTAGTGGATCACGGGTGATTCCGTTGGACCACGAAACAACTTCACGAATGATCCTGAAATTATACCGAACGATCGTACCCCTCGAATCAAGTTATTGATCTTTGCGATTTTAATGACAATCGAGGTCGTTACATACCGAACGGACTTGCACGTGACTCGATTCAGTATCAGTCATGAGTTGATTCTGCGAATTTCCCCAGCAAGCCGCCCGTTAGCTCGAGAAACGCTCGAGTTGCGTTTAATAGAATTTAATTATTGAATTTTTGCTCAAATTGGACACCGGAAATTTAGGAAGTCACGACGGAACGTTAGGACGACGTTGCAGGAGACACGTGTGAATTTATGTGCGTTTAAATCTTTCGGAAAAATTCGATTTGGGCAAGAAATGAAGTGACCAAAATACCCCTAGGATTTATTAAAGGGCAAGCTTTAAGGAAAAAGGGCATTTTGGTAATTTTGCCCTAAAATTTTGATTGGACAATTTTACCCTTGGATTTTTGGGAAATTACAAGCATGCTCTTAGATATTTTTGGGTAAGATTCGATCTGGACCTTTGATTTCAAGATTAGATCGAATCTGGACCGTTGGATCAAAATTGTGAGAGAGGGGTATTTTGGTAATTTGCCCTTTTGGTCTAAAATCACTATTTAAGTCAAGACTTTCACTCTCTCCTCTCATTTTCCTCTCTCCTCTCACGGCAACACCCCCCCTTTTTTTTTCTTTGCCGTGAACATCTTCCCCCCCCCACCGTACACTCTCTCTCCTTCATGCCCAAGCCGCGCCGTCGCCACCCAAGCTGATCGCCGCCACCCGGGAGCCATACACCGTCACCGCCGTTCCCGATTTAGTGCCGCCGCTCCCCATTCTAGCCGATTAAGTCTAGAACTTTGTAAGTCATACTCTAAACCCAACTTAGGATATTAGGTATTACTAGATGATTTTGGGGTGAATTTGGAATTATTCAGGTGAGAAATGTTGGGGTTTTAGATTGGAAATGTTGTGGCGGGCCTTGAGGATTATTTTTGAAATTTTTGGAGGAAAATTTGAGGTGAATTATAAGCTGCGAATTACTGTTCACGAGCTGCGAATTACTGTTCACGGGGGGCTGTGATGATTTTTTCGGGATGCAAGTTGGATTTTTAGAACCGAGAATTTATGGTGAGAAAGTCCCGTGAAGGACTGAAATCGATTTGACGTCGTTTGGTGGAAGAAAAATAATGATTTCGGTATTAACGGACTAGTGTTCGGCAAATTTTGGGGTTTGTTTTATGGACGAATTTATTGAGTTCACCTTTGGGTGGAATTATGGCTGGAATTATGATGGTTTGGGGGTTATTTAGAGAGTAAATAAGGGCTGCCTACGAGAAGTATACATGCTGGAATTTGTGGCTCGGAATAATGTGTTTATGGCTTGATTTGTGGTGTATATGTGTCGGATTGTTGTGTGATGTTGTGGCTGAATTGTGAGGGTCCTTGTGACTGAAATTAGTCGCGATTGTGATGGTTATATGTGTGTTTATGAGCTGTGATCATTGGTGTGTTGGTTGAAAAATGTACGTGTCGATTTATGGATTGAATGAAGGAAATTCGGAATTGTTTTTTGAAAGGTTGGGCTGAATTAATTTAGTTAAAATTTGGGCATGTTTATGTGATATCTGAGCATGTGGGTATGTATGAATTTACGTGGAGCGATGTTTGTGTGATCACTAAAAACCCTGAGACGTTTAACGTGGGGTCCAAATAAAATATAGTGTGTGGTATGCTCGTTTGATCACATAATCCTTGAGGCGTTTAACGCAGGGAATTGAACCTGTCCTGAGGTGTGTAACATGGGACGATGCCCGATATTACCGAAAGACTGCCAGCCTGAGGCGTGTACTTCAACGCGGGTTACGCAATAGGTGGTAGGTGTTAAGCCTGAGGCGTGTTACGCGAGCAAGATACATGGCCTGAGGCATGTACGTTAATGCGGGCCTGAAGTGTTGTGATGAGATAGTTGCAGTGAACCTGAGGCGTGTACTGTAACGCAGATCACTAGCGAGTGGTATGGAAAGGAACGTGATGAGGCAAACGGAAATGCGCAAGAATGAGAATTAATCATGTTTGTGATTACTTATAATGTGATTGCGACTAATGTGCAGGGTGCAGGGTGCGAGCAGTATAGGCTCAGGTAAATAATTGACGTGTTTGATACGTGGTGATTTGGCATTTGCGTGTGATTGTGTTTGTGAAATTATCTGGAGGGTACGTGATAGCCTAGATAGGATTTAGGGGTGAACTTACTTAGAAGTGTTCTCACGGTTGTTTCAACAAAAATTTCAGAACCCCGACAGGACCTATGAATCCTCTACCGCCGCCACCAATACGTTTTGGAGTACCCGTGCACACCAAGTTGGACGTTGCAGAGTTTCCGATGGGCGATAACTTTACCTAAATTAAGCACACTTCTACAGTGTTTGTAGATGTAGTTCGGTGTGTACCTATATATTTAGTGACTTGTATTTTGGGGTACTTGCATATATGATGGCTTTGTAATTGTAAATATTATGGTGGAAGTTTGGAAATGAAAAATGAATATGTTCATTCTCCCTGAATGTTTTCCCCAGTTTTAAATTGTTCGGGATTAATTGTGGTTTCCGCTTGGCGACTTAAATTCTCTGATGGTTATTTGAGGTCGGCAATAACCTAGGACATTGCATCATTCGACCAGTTGCGGGATGTCACGAGCTCGACGGGGGTTCGGGGCATGACAGTGGAGGCGGCGGCGGCGGCGGCGGCGTGGTTCATCAGAGGAGAGCTCGATCGTAAGTCGGAAGGGTCACGTAAGTCGAGAGGGAGAAAGAGAGAGAGAGAGAGCAGAGCAGAGCATGAAGAGAGAGAGACTGTGAAGCGAAGAGAGAGACTCCCGCCTAAAGCTTTGAAATTTGGCTGGCTGAGACAAGGTGGGCTCGGGAGCCACGTGTCACCCAATTATTGGACTTTGATTTTGCCAAGCTGGCATCAGAGTTGCATGAGAAACTGTTGTTATGATTGTGAACCATTTCTCCACGTCGGCTAATCAGCTTCAGCCACATGTCCGGCCACAATTTCCATCAGAAAGTAACCTTCTATGCACTTTTCTCGCACTTTGACCGGTTTGGCATCATGAAAACCGTGCAACTCCACGTATGCCAATCGCTACCGCCACATGTATATACGTGTCTATCAACCACGTGTCCGGCCATGATCCCCATGTCCCCAGGCTCTAGAGCCCCGGCTTAATTGCCTTTATCTCCCGATTCCCCATGTTGACATTGTCACAATTGGTCAAATCTGGTCTCGCACATGCCAAATTGCCTGTTGGCCAAGTGCTAGACCAATCCTAATCTCGTTTGCATGATTTCCACAACATTTGATTACTATGATGAAGTCAATATCTTGCTCGATATGATCCATGTCTCACAATGCCAGTGTCTTTCTCAAAATGGCTAATGCCTATTTTGGTTATTTTTAGGTACCATATAAGTATAATTTATAAATGTCGTGGTGGCACTTGTTAACTAGACCCTATTCAATAGTTTGGGTCATTTTAAATTGATACATCTTTTAGCTCACACATAAAAGGAAGAGAAAACTGCAAAAACCATCATCAACTTTGATCTATATATCAAATACCCTTCTCAATTTCATAACTTACATGAGTGTCCCCAACCCAAAAAGACCTATTTGCCCATATGCACACCCGAAATCTACACTCGGAAAGTGAAATCCAGCTATGAGGATTGGATTATTTCGAAAAGAAAATAGTTAGATGGTAAAATATGTGTTGGTGGGAGATGTAACTCGAAACTCAATGTAAAAAGTGAGGATAGTAGTTGTAGGTTTGAAATATGAGGAAGGTGTATGATTTGTAGAGCAAAGTTGAGAATGGTATTTGTAATTTTCTCTAACAGTCATGCAATCCATGAATTTGATTTTTCCCCTTAAAAATATTAACTAACCTACTTATAACTTCGTATACAATCTCCTTCCATTTGAACATGCTACTACTTTTAGTTTTAACTTTTTTTCTTTTTGTCATTTCAAATTTGTTTTTTAAATCTTTTACATGTTTATCTTCACTACAAGTGTACATTGAGTTGTTTACTTTAATTTTTACCTTCAAGTAATGAAAATATTTGTATGAAACTATTCTTATTTGTTATTGTTGACAATCTCTCAAGTATTGGCCAATCACTTGAATGAAGATCGAAGATGCATCTGCGGTACACACTGAGGTTTGTCACGGACGAGAGTGACAAACCGATCACCTTCTCCTTATGGTTGTGTACTTTGATGCCACACGACAATAAACACGAAATGAGTGGAACTCTTCCAATTAATGATAAAAACACAAGTTACGATTAAGTGGCCCCCCACAAATTTGTTTCTCTTTTTTGGCTTATCGCTATGGGTTTTGTTTCAACGTAGGGGTGTACTACTTACGCGTAGAATTAGTCAATGTGTTCACATTGCACAGCCAAGTTCTAGGAAACTTCCTTACGATTTTTCCAATGCTTAGAGCTGGAAGCGATGCATAAGTAGTCGGGCATCAACAAGTGAAGCAATAGACAAAAGTAACCAAGATACACAGAATATGGAGGGCCAGGCAAGCTGCTTGATTCTTGCGCTATTATGTGTCCTTCACCTGGCCTCTACTATCGAAACCTCTAGTGTACCCAAAGACAACCCAGCAAAGGAAATGATTCAAGTCGGGCTAGTTCACAGCACGAACTCAACCGCTGGGAAGGTGGTGACGAGTTGTATATCCACGACACTCTCTGATTTCTACCGGCATCAGCAGGTAAAATATATGCACTTGCGGAGGACATATTGGACTCGTGCTTCTGAATTAGATTATTCACATTTTCAAACACTTATTACCAATGAATCTTGGCTCTCCAGAATTTCGAATACTTGTCATCAGCTAATTTACTATTTGCTTTTTTCTTGTCTGGTCCACGATATTGATACACATACAATGAAGTGGTTCTACTGTGAGTTTTTTCTGTAGAATAGACTGAAATGTTGGCTTGGAAGGATCAATCAACTTTGTTTAATGACTCCTCAATAGGTTCTGATAGTATTAGTATTAGGCATCTATAAATGGATCAATCTGATCTTTACAAAGAAGATCTAATAAATGTTTGAGAATGTCAGACCAAAAAAAATGTTTGAGAATCTATCATCAGTGACTTTTCAAACTTATCATCAAGAGAAATATCTCTCTCGACACCCCAAAAAAAAAAGAAAAGGATTTGTCTACATGTACCCTTTCAGTTTTAGTTTTGCTCTTTTGACCGTCGCTTATACCCTCAATTTCAATACAATTTTATCATCATTTTTTCTACGACAATCTATCGTCACTGACTCTTCAAAGTAAGACTTACTCAAATTGCCAAACTCAATTCGTTTCTACTCTTTCAACCCACTTTTCTAACACAAAACACTCCGATCCAATTTCAAAAATCATCCTCAATTTTTACACTAATAATTATTCACATCACCAATTTTTGAAACCTACATCTTGTATTTTCAATTTTTTGAATACATTTTGTCGGGGAGGCATAACAAAAGCCCGATAAATCACTAGGCCAAATCCGAGTCCATCAACGTATCCGACTAGACCCATTTTCATTTAAAATCTAAATTCAATGAGTTAGAGCTAATATTAACTATTATACCTTACATCACATCACGGCTTGAGACTTCCTTTGCCTTGTGACACCTCACACGCACCTTAACACACTTTAAATTGCATTTGGCATATATGATTGATTTAGATATAATTGCCATTTTTCTTCTAAAATTGACCCTCTCCTGTTTCTAAACTCCTCCAAAGTAAACTCTAATCTAAACCACTTGGTGCTCCCTAACACACACCCTCTTGAACCTTCATGCCTCTCACTTCCCTCACACTCACAGCAGTTAATTAAGCCTCTCTCATCTCCCTTGTTCTCTCGGTTAAATCTGCTCTCCAAGTCTATCAATCTTTCTCGTCTACACTCATGTCTGGCCTCTCACTCATCCACCACCACTGCAACGCACCACCACCACACCTCGGCCATATCTCTTCAGCTAGTTCAGTCTGCTCCGACGAGGCAAGGCCTCAAGCAGTACAGAGCGTGAAATGAGCGACTCAAGCAGTGCAGCAACTCAATAAGTGACGGCGAAGACTACAGTACAACACATCTGACAGCAGCTCGAACTTCTTTTCATATTGACGCTTGTCTTCCAATAAATTGGTTCCTTTTCTTCGAAATTTCAAAATTCGAACTTGAGAAATAGGGCGAACAAACCCAAAACTTGAGATCTATATTGTGTTTCTAGAAGACTTTTCCACCACTCTCTCTTTTCTGATTGCTTTCTTTTTCTTCTTTTAACCATAAAGCCGAGAGAGAAAGATTAATAGAGGGAGAATTCTTCGCCTCAGAGAAGGAAATGAAACACTGCAAATGCGCATGAGGCCAAACTAAATGCCAAACTTGATAATGTTACTGTTGGGGAATCGTTCTTTTTTAGTTTACTACACAATAAATATTTTTAAGAAATGGTTAAAAGTCTAAAAAGATGTAAGATTGCTCGAATGAGATGTTTAACGTGTAATATACGAAAAACGGAATACTTTACTGTAACTGTGAGGGGTAAGCAGAAAACTATCAGTTACCAAACTGTTGGCCCGATCCAGGCCTAGCTTATATTTTGCCAAACACCCGGCTTTTCGGCTTGTTATCACCCCTAGGCTCGTAACCATGGAGAAGCCGTCGCTTCAAAACCTCCAGGCTTGACGGCTGCGGAGGTGAGGCCTCCAGATCTGGAGGAGATGCTCGACCTGACGCTGAGAGAGAGAGAGAGAGAGAGAGAGAGAGAGAGAGAGAGAGAGAGAGAGAGAGAGAGAGAGAGAGAGAGAGAGAGAGTCCATGCAATCCAACTTCTCTTGGTAGATCATTTGTATATTCATATATATTGTGTTTATGTTAGACAAAGTTGAGACAAAAATGGACCGATTCTAATCATGCATTGAGGAATAGAATTCAAGCATTAATTAAAATCGCATGTGGAAAACAGGACGTGAAATAAAACTGACCTCCAGCCATTGTTCGAGTTTGCATGCAAAGGAAATCCGCGGAGATTCGACGGTAATTTGATAGCAATTATGGGCATACTCTACTAATTCAATCTCCTCGCATACTAATGATGTATTTTCGAAAGAAAGGGTTTGATTTAGACCTTGTCATACTTAGGGATGAGTGGTTCCAAGTTCCTTATAGGTTCCACCTGGAACTTGTAACCTACTCTCGGGTACAGGTTTCTCATTTGTGGGAATCTAAAATATACCCGTCGGAACCTGAAACCTACCTCGTCACAGATTCCAAGATTTAATAGGTTTTTTTTTATTTCATTTTTAGTTAAACAAAACGAAAATGAACGCAAAAATAATGAACAAGCTTATTATTCACCCAAGAGAATACAAAATACTAGTTTTCCTAGTATTACAGGTAGGGGTGTCAGAACTGAACTAAAAAATCAAACCGAGATACGAACCGAACCGAAAATTTTATGCATTTCGGTTCGGTTCGGATAATCACAGCTAACCATTATTTTTTTTCAATTCAGTTCATTTCTGTTCGGTTCAGATTGAACCGAACTCCGAACCGAACTGAAAATAACCTTTCGTTTACCCTAAAGCTAAAAGGGCTAAAACTAAAATCAGAATAGGTCATCATTTGTCTCTCTAACGCATCTCTCTTATCATCTCTTTCTCACTCTATTTCTATTTCTGAAACTCTCTTCTTCCTCGGCTGTCACTTGAATCCTCCATTTTCTTTTGCTTGCTCATCTTTATCACCTCGTCCTGGTGAACCACGTCCTTCACTTGCTTCGTTTGACTGGTGATTGCAAGAGACCGAAAGAAAAAAAAAACACAGATGGTATTTTGACCAAGCAGCAACAAAACTTCAACGAAAGTGAAACATGAAACCCACGAAAGTGGAGAAGGAAAAGGAAGGGAATTTCTACTATTTATTGACCCAAGGTTGAGCTATGCAAAATCGGCGCCATTCTCGAACTCTTGAAGAAGAAACCCTCTCGTTCCTCCTCTCTCTCTCTTCTGTGAGAAATTTTCCAGCTCTAATTGACAGATTGAGCTCTACAACAGCACGGCCCTCGCAGAATCAGAGCAAAGGACGGAGCTCCGGCACATCGTGTTTGGAATTGTCGGCTCGGCCAAGCTCTGGGAATAGAAGAAATCGAGCCGTGAATAAAAAGCAAAAAAAAGGAAAAAAAAGAAGAAACCGAAAACCGAACCGAACCGAACCGAACTAAACTAATTTTTCGGTTCGGTTCATAATCGGTTCAAGCGAAATTTGGTTCGGTTCAAAAATGCACCCTTAATGGTTCGATTCGGTTCGGTTTGGTTCGGTATTTCAACAAAATCGAACCGAACCGAACCATTTACACCCCTAATTACGGGTCAAATAAATACAATTAAAATGAGAAGTCATTGCGTGAATCGATACTAGGAGTGAGCGGCTCCATGTTCCGTACAGTTCTACTGGGAACTTACCCATGAGAATAGGTTCCTCATCTTTTGAAACTTGGAGCTTATCCTATCACAAGTTATAGGGTCGATTACAGGTTCTACCTAGGTTTCACCAGTATTATTAATTGAACAATTGCAATGAATCATCACCTTTAATAACCACCACTTGCTACTATGATCTACTGACCACAATTTATATTTAGACATACGAAGAATATGAAACATTAACAAGTCATAAAATGAAAGCTCATACTAGTGGTTCAAAATTAGATACTCATCATCTAATGTCATGAAATACCATAGGATCACACGAAAATATAGACCAAGAAAAAAATACAAAAAACTTATTTTAGTTTCAGGTTCCAAATCCCACTACCTAGAATCTGGAACCTACCCGTCAAAACAGGTTCCCCAATTTTTGGAACCCGAAACCTATCCTGTGTACCTTGGAACCTGGAACCTACAACCTGCAGATTCCTACTGGTCAGGTTCTCAAGTTCCAGGTTCTACCTTGAAACCATACTCACCCCTAGTCATACCCATACAAAAATGATCGATCATCTTTATAAACTGCCTTCCATCAAGGCGGCTACCAATAGGTGGTTGTTAACGAAAAGGTACGAGCGTGGAAAACCGGTTGGTGGAATAACCGCCGCTCAAGAGAGAAAAAGTGGATCAATGGAAGTTACGGGTTTTATTTAAAAAGTCACATCCCTAAAATGTGAGATCATATTATAGATAACAGTTTACAGTTCTAGACTTGATGGAGAATGAAGAAGTCCATGCAATTTGGGCCCAGAATGGTCCTCACAAGCCAAATTGGTTATCGACTTGGGAGTAAAAGCTCAAGTCCCGATCATATCCTTCTCAGCTGCAAGCCCATCCCTTTCTCCCAGATGAAGGCATTATTTTGTTCGGACAGCCTACAGGGACAGTTCACAAGTTGGTGCTTTAGCGTCTGTCGTTCAAGCTTATGGTTGGAGGGAAATAGCTCTTGTTTATGAAGACATTGACTATGGCAACGGCTTGGTTCCATACCTTGTCGATGCGTTCCAAGAGGTCGATGCTTGGATCTCTTATGGAAGAATTATTCCTCCATCTGCGGAGGATGTCGACATTGTAAAAGAGCTCAATAAGTTGTAGACCATACAGACGAGTGTTTCTTGTTCACATGACTGCTGTGATCGGATCTAGGTTCTTTATTCTAGCAAGTAATGCAGGAGTGATGAACGAGGAGTTTGCGTGGATTGTCACCGATGGTTGGCGTCTTTACTAGACCCAGCTAGCTCTGATGCTTTGAACTCAATGCGAGGCGTACTAGGCGTAAGGCCACTTCTACCACCATCTGAGTCTCTTAGAGATTTCGAAGAGAGATGGACCAAGCTTTACGCCGAGAGAAATCCACATGACAAGATTGCTGATCTCAGGCTCTTTGGCTTATGGGCATACGACACCATTTCAGCATTAGCATTAGCAGGAGAGATGGCATAGGAGCCTGCAAAGTCTAGATACTTAAAGCCAGCAGCAACAATCTCAACTTTTCGTCTATTGGGATTTCGGAGATGTTAAATATGTTTTGAATTTTATGTACTTGATCCAGTTCATGACTCGACCCGACATATTTTTTGTGCGATCCGAAGGCGGAGAGAAAATTGAGATTTGGTTCGCGACGCAGAGGGTTGGGCCGATAGGCCCAACCCGTAGCAAGTGAACAAATTTCCATAGCAGACTGCCCAAGCTAAAGCAAACGAACCAATGTTTCGGGGGCTACGCCCCGAGGAAAATTTTTTAGAGCCCTATTTATACTGCGGCCAGGTTTTCTCATTGAAGTAAAAAAAAGATAATTGTGTTTCTAGAGAGTTTTGTGAGCCGTGAGCTTTTGTCGTTGTTTCGATTTCTGAAAACTGTACTCTCTTTTGATTATAGTGGAATCTTGTCTTACCTCGCCCGTGGACGTAGATCACGTTGTGATCGAACCACGTAAATCTCTGTGTTCCGTGTTTTGCTCTTCCGCATATGTTCGCAACAGGAGATGGGCCCAAAATTGCTCGACAACATTCTAAGCATCAACTTTCAAGGCCTTAGCGGAGAATTTAACTTGCCCAATGGCGAACTTCAGCCCATTGCATTCGAAATCTTTAACGTTGTAGGACAGACATAGAAAATCATCGGATATTGGACTTCGGCATTGTTGAGCGTCAAAGACGCGGCAACAACTTGATTTGATAGAAGAAATTTTTTAAGGTGAAACAATCACAATTCGCGTCTTTCTATTGCATATCTCAATTACAAGAGAAATAGACTATATAGACCATAGTTTGATTCGAAATAGGAAACCTCTTTCTAAGAAACCTATTCTAATTAGGAAACCTACTTAACTTAGGAAACTTTCCTAAAATATAACTAGAAACAATATCTTACAATATCTTATCTTATCTCTTAATATCTCACCATATATATGAAAAATCAAAATATGGAAATACAAACAAACTCAAAAAAAGAAACAAGTACTAACAAATTTGGTTTAATTTCTAACACTTCCCTTTAAACCAAATTCTCTTCCATCGATCATTCCAAGCAGGCTCTTGAACTTTTGAAAAACATCGATCTCGAGAGGTTTAGTAAAAATATCTGCTACTTGATCTCCGGTCTTCACATGCAATGCTTCAACTTCATTCTCTTTAACCTGTTCTCGGATTAAGTGATATCGAATATCGATATGTTTACTTCGTTCATGAAAAACTGGATTTTTCGCCAAAGCAATAGCAGAAATATTATCAACAAAAATCTCCGTTGCTTTCTTCTGCTCCATAAGAATATCTTTGAGTAGTCTTCTCAACCATATTGCATGACAAACACATGAAGATGCAGCTACATATTCAGCTTCACATGTCGATAGAGTAACACTTGATTGCTTCTTTGATGACCACGTGAAAACAGTGTCGCACAAGAAAAATACAAATCCCGTGGTGCTTTTTCGATCGTCGATATCTCCACCATAATCACTATCCGAATAAGCTCTAAGTTTGAAAGATTCAGAGCAATAATAGTGTAAACCATGAGAAATAGTACCTTTGATGTACCGAAGTATTCTTTTTGCAGCTTTAAGATGAGATGATTTCGGCTTGTCCATGTATCGACTAACAATTCCAACACTATACATAATATCCGGTCTCGTGCATGTTAAGTATCTCAAACTCCCAATCAAGCTTCTATAATATGTCGAGTCAACATCAGCACCATCATCAAACTTTGAAAGCTTGGTTCCACACTCCATTGGTGTATTGACCGGCATACAATTCTTCATGTTAAATTTTTCAAGGATATTTTCTGCATATCCTTTTTGGGAAATAAAAATCCCATCGGCACTTTGCTTCACTTCGATACCAAGAAAATAATTCATGAGACCATTATCGGTCATCTCAAATTCTTTCACCATCGATGCCTTAAAAGCATCAATCATCACTAAATTATTTCCTGTAAAAACAAGATCATCAACATATAAACAGGCGAGCAGAATATCACCTTTTTCTTGCTTCAAATAGAGTGCATGCTCGTATGGACATTGAGAGAATCCATTCGCCTTGAAATATGCATCAATTCTGGAATTCCATGCTCTCGGTGCTTGTTTAAGCCCATATAGAGCTTTCTTCAACCTCAGTACTTTATCTTCATGACCTTTCACAACAAACCCCTCGGGTTGTTCGACATAAATTTCTTCTTCAAGGATGTCATTCAAGAATGCTGATTTGACATCCATTTGATAAATCCGCCAATTATTTTGAGCAGCAATGGAAATAATCAATCTAATTGTTTCCATGCGGATGACGGGGGCAAAAATTTCATCATAGTCAATTCCGGCTTTTTCCTTGTACCCCTTCGCAACTAATCTAGCTTTGTATCTTGTCACTTCACCATTCTCATTCTTCTTGGCCTTGTACACCCATTTAACACCAATTGATTTCTTGTCCTTCGGAATATTAGCAAGCTCCCATGTTTGATTTTTCTCGATGGCTTCAATTTCTTCGTTCATGGCTTTCCTCCACTTTTCTTCTTTGGCCGCATCATCATAAGCAAGTGGTTCATAATCTGCAAGAAGACATATAAGATGAAGCTCTTCGGTAGCTTCGTAAATTTCAGACAATCTTCTTGATCTTGGCAATAGCAGTTCATCGACACTATTTGAAGAGGATGGTGTTGATGAACTTGTTGGAGAAGAAGGTGAAGGTTGATCTTTCAACTCCGTTTGATTGGAATCACCACGAACATTCGCTTCTTCTTTTGGATTTTCTTCCCACATTCCATCTTCATCGAACTTGACATCTCTATTTACATACACTTTTAAAGTGTTAGGATCAAATAATCGATAGGCTTTGGATGATGAGTCATAGCCGATAAAGATGAGCTTTTTGCTCTTGTCTTCAAGTTTCGACCTTTTTTGGTCCGGGACATGAGCATAGGCAATGCTCCCGAAAATTCTCAAGTGCGAAATACTTGGTGTTCTCTCGATCCATGCCTCTTGTGGAGTTACGCCTTCAAGTCCATATGTTGGATATCTATTTTGAAGATAGACGGCACACGAAACAGCTTCGGCCCAAAGTTCCTTGGACAAATTTTTGCTCTTCAACATGCTTCGAACCATATCGAGAATGGTTCTATTTTTCCGTTCAGCCACACCATTTTGTTGAGAGATCGAAATAATAAACTGATTGCAAATATGAAGATGTCGAAGAACAGGATGTTTATTCTTAATATAAAGAGTGAGATGTCTCAATGTCTAAAAGCGTACGTAGATGATCCTTCATGGTTGTGGCATTTGAGGTTCGGCCATCTCAATTTTGGTGGACTCAATTTGCTTTCTCGCAAGAAGATGGTTTATGGCTTACCACATATTGATCATCCTGATCAATTATGTGAAGGGTGTGTTATCGGCAAGCATTCCAGAACTAGCTTTCTAAAAGAGGCGACTTATCGAGCGAAGAAGCCACTTGAGTTGATTCATTCTGATTTGTGTGGCTCGATCAATCCTCACTCATATGGTAATCATCGATATTTTGTTACTTAGCAATTTGTAATAAATTGACGTGCACCATTCTTTAGGCAAATCAAAATTGTACATTTCCCTTCAACAAGAATTTTAGAGTTATCATCGAATGAGACAGATCCTTTAATTGTCTCATCTAACTCGGCAAACATCTCCTTTCTCCCGCACATGTGATTGCTTGCGCCGGTATCCAAATACCACATATCGCTTTGACCTTCTTCATATTCTTTTAATGCCAATAAGAGAACTTGATCAGCATTATTCACCAAGTTCGCCTTTTCGTCTGCTCTGCTACTTTCTTTGTTCCAGCAGTTAGAAGTATAATGGCCAAGTTTATTGCAATGATAACATCGGATTTTAGATTTATCATACCATTGGCTTGTCGAATTCTTTCCTCTTCCACGAACACCTCTTTGGTACTGGTATCCTCTATCACTTCGAGTAGGATCTCCTCTACTTCGTCCACGACCTCTTCCCCGAAAGTGACCTCGGCCACGACCTCGATCACGATCTTAATTTGTCCCGCGATTTTGTACGGGATCTCTTCTTTGTTCTTTCTCATCTCGAATGGTCAATTGCGTTTGGAGAACTTCCTCCACCGGTTCAATCTTTTTCTTTCTAAACCTTTCTTCATGGGCTTGTAATGAACCCATAAGTTCATCGATCGTCATGGCATCCAAGTCTTTGGATTCTTCAATTGCAACCGCAATATGATCATACTTCTTGTCTAAGGACCGAAGTATTTTCTCAACAACACGAACATCGGAAACGTCTTCTCCGTTTCTTTTCATCTGGTTAACAATTGCCAAAATTCTCGTGAAATAATCAGCAATCGATTCAGATTCTTTCATGTGAATTACCTCGAATTCGCCTCTCAAGGTTTGAAGGCGAATCTTCTGAACTTTCTGAACTCCTTGATGTGTGTTTTGAAGAATCTCTCATGCCTCTTTAGCGGTAGTGGCGTTCGAAACTTTTTCGAACATGGAATTATCTAACGCTTGATAGATGATCGACAGGGCATATTGATCTTTCATACGAACCTTCTCCAAGGCATTCCTCTGGTTCTGGTTCAACGTGGCTTCATCCTCTGGCTCATCATAGCCAGTGCTAACAAGTTCCCACACACTGTAGGCGCCGAGTAGAGCTTTCATTCTAACAGCCCAGTTACCATAATTTTCTTTGGTAAGACGAGGGTATTGAAGAGGAAGCTAATTGTTCGTTGAGGCCATGATCACGAACCGTAAGCTCTGATACCAATTTGTTGAGCATCAAAGACGCGGCAACAACTTGATTTGATGGAAGAAATTTTTGAAGGTGAAACAATCACAATTCGCGTCTTTCTATTGCATATCTCAATTACAAGAGAAATAGACTATATATAGACCATAGTTTGATTCGAAATAGGAAACCTCTTTCTAGGAAACCTATTCTAATTAGGAAACCTACTTGACTTAGGAAACTTTCCTAAAATATAACTAGAAACAATATCTTACAATATCTTATCTTATCTCTTAATATCTCACCATATATATGAAAAATCAAAATATGGAAATACAAACAAACTCAAAAAAGAAACAAGTACTAACAAATTTGGTTTAATTTCTAACAGGCACGAGGTCTTTCGCCTTAATTGAATCAACGAAGGTAGATCATACAGCTTCAGCAACCGATTTGAAGGCCCCTGTTTGGCCAGGAGATACACCAAAGCCACCGAAAGGTTGGGTGATGCCGATATCAGGAAAGAAACTAAAGATTGGGGTTCCAAAGAAAGATGGCTTTAGCAAGTTCTTCAAAATTGAATGGGATCCGCATACGGGCGTGCCCAGCTACTCCGGATTCGTCCACGACATACTTCTTGCAATACTGGAAGCATTGCCCTTGCTATTGCTCACCGGTATGTTCCTTGCGTGAATGAGAGCAGGCAAAGTGCAGGAACTGATGATGATATGCGGCACAAAATTAAACTTCAGGTTAGTCCATGCTTCATCTTCAAACTTTACCCCGCTATTCCTTGGTAAATGACTGGATGAAAATAGGAATACATGATTGTCCTCATTATTAAGTGCATTATTTCTGAATCTTGTTTGAGCTTTTATACTACACATGTCAAAATTTCCTTGCAGAAGTAGTTCACACAACATAAATATGCACAGTCATTGATACACCTGGCTTGTATTTATGCAAGATTTCTTTTGATAGACGACGTGCACACGAATATCATTAACATGTTTATGCGGATAAAAGTGAATTACCCATGTATATTGAAGTCAATAAGGACATGATGATGCAGGAATTTGAAGAGGCTGTAGGAGACACGTCTATCGTTGCAAATCACTCGTCCTACGTTGATTTCACACTTCCCTACTCAGAATCTGCTGTAGCAATGATAGTCACCATTAAGGATGATGAGCGGAGAAACATGTGGATCTTCTTAAAACCATTGAGTTGGAATCTCTGGCTAACGACCGGTTTGGCCTTCTTAAAACCATTGAGTTGGAATCAGGGGTCGTCGTAGTCAACAAATCGGTTTAATTCTCTGGTTTTCCTTCTCCACATTGGTGTTTGCTCATAGTAAGTCCTTTCCAAACTGTCGTGCCTTGTTTGTTATTAAGATTTTCTTCGTGGTCTTCTCGATGGTAACGGCTTCCATATTTGACTCTGCTTTTGTTGTTTTAGCTCGGTCTTTTTTTAGCGATTCACTACGAGTTTTATTGATGTAGGAGAGAAGATTGGAAACAATTTGACAAAGCTTGCGCTTACCGTGTGGATATTTGTGATGCTTATCCTGACTCAGAGTTATACTGCAAGTTTAGCTTAATTTTTAACCGTGCAACATTTAACGCCGAAGTTCGTGGACGTGCAAGACTTGGTAAGGAATCGTCTTTTTGTCGGGTATCACGAAGGATCCTTCGTGAGAGGACTTCTTGTGCGACAGCTCAATTTCTATGAGTCCAGATTGATTCCTTATGGTTTGCCGGAGGGATACCACGAGGCGCTATCGAAGGGAAGCGAAAACGGAGGAGTCGCGGCAATCTTTGATGAATTGCCCTTCATAAAAATCTTCCTTGCTAGATACTGCAATAAGTACAAAATGGTAGGACCAACCTAAAAACCCGACGGGTTTGGCTTTGTAAGTCTCTCTCCCTCTCGCACTCGCTTGCGTGGAGGCATGTTAACGGGAAGTGCACACACATAAACACAAGGGAAAAATAAATTTTTGAAGTTGCAGACATGAAAGAAATATAATATTATTATAGCAGACTAATGTGTTATATGGAGGAACTCAGGAAATCAGATGTAGTTGCATCTTGCATGACAATACACAAGCAAACAAATTGTATTCATCATAAATATTTTAAAATTTGTTGGACTATTTATTTTTTATGATAGATATCAAGAATATTTATGCATAAAATAAGGATGCCTTAGACACACAACTCAATATGGTTTGCCATCGGTAGCTCACGAGTTATATGGATGAGTTCAAGAGATCTAACATATATGCATCCTGTATGATAACACACATATAATTGCTCACTGTAGTCCGTCGATGGACAAATTATATTAATATAAGCTTTCTTTTAGTCTCACCATTGAGAAATTCAATTTATTATTTTTTTAAAAAGAAATTAAGACTATTTATGGTTATAAGAGTTCCCAGTTTTTGACATATATAAGATATTTGAGGGAAAAATGTAGAGGCTAATATACTACGGATCACAAAAATTGCAATATACGTAAATATACATCCCTATATTGGTACACATGATGAAAATGAAGGTCGAAACGTGTCGAAAGAGCATATGAAGACCAAAAACGATGTAAGTGACATGATGCGCCACCTGTTGACATGGGAGAAGTCGGAGCTGAACCTATCCTTTACACACACATACATTAATACATGTGAGCAAGAAAATGCTTATAACCTCGTACTTGTGTTGCAACATGCATGCATGCACCCAGATGCACCCGTTACACATTTGCTGTGTTCGTGCACGAACACAATAATGCTTGAAAGGTCTTTTTAAGGTAAAGCCATGAACTAACATAACTAATTATTGATCAGGCCTTTCCATTGAGGTCCCGTTTGGTCTCCTACATTTCAAGGGCCATCTGGAGTGTTACTCAAGATAAAGCGAAAATGGACGCAATCGAAGGAAAATACTTCCACAGCCAAAGCTCGTGCCAAGTTCAAGATGATGCGATCTTTTCAGACAATCTTAGTCTGAGTGTGTACAGCTTCGGAGGGCTCTTTATCATCACCGGCATCATCTCGGTATCTTGGGAAAAGTGCCAAAAAAGTCCTAAACCTTTTGCCATTAGTGCCAATTTAGTCTTAAACCTTTTTTTGGTGCCAATTCAATCCTAAACCTTTTGCATTGGTGTCAATTTAGTCCTAAACCTTTTTTTGATGCCAATTAAATCATAAACCTTTTAAATTGGTGTCAATTCAGTCCTAAACCTTTTGTTTTTGTGCCAATTTAGTCCTTCCGATTAATTTTGATCAGAATTTGCTAACGTGGACGCCTACCGGTTGGCGGCCGGTCACCGGAGCCGACATGGCGCTGACGTGGACAAATAAAATACTATTTTAATATTTTTTTGAATTTTTATTTTTTTTCCTTTTTTTTCTTTTTTGCACTTTTTTTTGGTCTTCTCCTGGCCGGTCGCCGGTCCGGCGACCAGCCAGAGGCCAGAGGCCGGCAAGGTCGCCCTCGCAGGCCACTGGCGAGGGCGGCCTCGCCTTGGTCGGGCCTCGCCTTGCCACTGGCGAGGGCGGCCTTGAGCCCTCACCGGAGGCCGCGGCGAGGGCGAGCCTCGCCATGGTCGAGCGAGGCCCGACCTCGCCGGATCTGGCAAGGTCGAGTCTCGCCCAGCCGCGGGCGAGGTCGGGCCTCGCCCGACCATGGTGAGGCTCGCCCTCGCCGTGGCCTCCGGCGAGGGCTCGAGCCTCGCCATGGTCGGGCGAGGCCCGACCTCGCCGGATCGAGTGAGGTCGAGCCCTTGCCCAGCCGCCGGCGAGGGCGAGCCTCGCCATGGTCGGGTGAGGCCCGACCTCACTGGATCTGGCGAGGTTGAGCCTCGCCCAGCCGCCGACGAGGCTCGACCTCTGTAGATCCGACGAGGTCGGGCCTCGCCCGACCATGGCAACGCTCACCCACGCCGCGGCCTCCGGCGAGGGCTCGAGCCTCACCATGGTCGGGCAAGGCCCGACCTCGCCGAATCTGGCGAGGTCGAGCCTCGCCCGACCAAGGCAAGGCCGGCCTCTAGCCGGTCGCCGGACCAGCGACCGGCCAATAGAAGACCAAATAAAATAAATAAAAATTCAAGAAAATATTAAAATATTATTTTATTTGTCCACGTCGGCGCCGGTGATCAGCCGGCATCCACGTCGGTAAATTCCGTTCAAAATTGGCCGGAATGACTAAATTGGCACAAAAACAAAAGGTTTAGGACTGAATTGGCACCAATTTAAAAGGTTTAGGACTTAATTGGCACCAAAAAAAAGTTTAGAACTAAATTGACAACAATGTAAAAGGTTTAGGACTGAATTGGCACCAAAAAAAGGTTTAGGACTAAATTGGCACTAATCCAAAAGGTTTAGGACTTTTTTGGCACTTTTCCCCGGTATCTTCGGTGTTGATATATTTGGTTTCGTTCTTCTATTCTCATTGACCTTCTTCGAGCGCAATTCATTCCGGTGATCACTCCCATTGGTCCAAGTTTTTGGAAACTACAAACGACTTCTTTCGGGAGCAAGGATTATTTGGTTGTCTGGAGAGGAATAGATCTTACATAGTTCCGACCTCTCATTTTCAAAATGGGGAAGCTTCTCCGAATAATGAAGTTGAACCAATAGCGAGGACACCAAATATAAGAGGGAGGCCAATACTCATTCCACACGTTTGAATAATGAATATCGTGTTTTAAGAGAGGCTCATCGAGCATGAGAACAATCATCATATCTAGCTATGTATACGCACATATTAGCATCTAGCTTTGTGATGCACATATTTGAAATTTTTTTTATTTGCTTTTGTAAAAAACTAGTTAATTTGTGTTGATAAATGTCACATGTAAAATTTTGTGTGTGTGTGTGTGTGTATAGAGTGATCAATAATGAGGTTGTTGCTCGTTCTTGAATATGACCGTCATGTTTATAAAGAACCATGTTTATAAAGAACCATTTAAAATCTTACAGATCACTTGATAAACAAATTTTGTAAATCGTGGAGAGAGAGAGAGAGAGCTATTTTGAAGCCTTCTTTTTATTTATTATGGATTGTTGAGACCTAAATTATGGCTAATCATTTAAAATTTAATTGCATAGAAAATTAGTGACTAATATTTGACCCTTAAACAAAAATAATATAATTGCATAGCATATAATTTTAAAAGCATTCATTATTAAGTTCATTAGATGCATTTGCAGTTTAATTGGACCGGCGATGGTGAATGAACTTGAACTAGTTACGTGGACTGGCTTGTGCTATAAGCAAGATTAGGCTAGCACAAGGATGAATCGTGGCTGAAATTTCAAGGCCAACATCAGAGTTATTGAAGTTTAATTGTGACATCCTCAAATTTCGACCATATTTGGGATATAATGAAGTGATTATTCATCAATGTACCGTTAGTTAAATCTCGTTCTGAATTAATCACTCATGAGAAACTAACCATTAGGGAAAACTCGATTATGAATTAACAATTTGATCAAAAGGATTGACGATGGACAATTTTGAGCCATCATAGACCGATCAAGGAATTGTTATAGAATATTTCGCCAATAGTATACAATCGAAGCGCAGGTGATTCCACTTGACCATTGTATGGATTGCGAACGACCCTAAACTAATTCCTAACAATCGCGTACTTCGAAACTAGCGATTGACCCCTCGCAATTACATGACAATCAAGATCATTCATGGTTTGAGAAAACTTAAATGTGGATTGATATCAAGTCAACCGCGGATCAAATACGCGTAACTCCTAAAAGCCACCCGTTAGTTTGAGACATACTAAAGTTGCGATTAATCAATTTTTACCAAGAATTAGAATCCGAATTTGGGTGTCAAGCTTTCAAGGATTTCAATACTAAACTATTGGACGTCACCTTGTTAATCTTCTGATTTATTGGTTTGCTCGGAATTCTCGGAAAAGGATTAACGGGTTGAGAATTTGGAGCCCACAGGGACGTGGGCCGGACAAAGGCACATTGGGCCTCAAGCCCAATGTGGTTCGGCCATTTGGGCCCAAGACAATCCCAAGTGAGCCCAATGAGGCCACTAAGCCCATTTTCTATTTTCAAGCCCATGTTGAGCCCGATAAAATTGTCAAGCCCATTCTTTATCCGTTTGAGCCCAAACTTGATTTGTACGAGTCCGTACAAAATTCTAGCTCGTATATGCATTTAGTATTTTATACTTTGTAAAATTACCAAAATGCCCTTCTAGCATTTATGATCATGGAACAAAAGGGTTTAATGAGTGAAGACTTTGGGAAATTGTCACGATGAATGAAGACTTTGGGGCCAATTTTCATGATGAGCTTGGACTTGAGTTAGGCTTGAAGAACAAGCCTCGCATGAAAATATCTCATTTCTCTTGCTCTTTCTCTCTACTCTCTCTCTCCTCACCAACCGGCCACATTCTCTCTCTCTTCCTCCCTCACGGCCAAACCAGCTGAGCACCTTTGAGCTGCTGTTCTTGCTGCCATGCACCACCACAGAACAGCTAACAACTCGCCGTGACTGCCCGGAGCCGTACGCCACCCATCCAAGCCATTTCCACCGCCGGCTCGCCTCACCGTAAGCCAAACCAGCCGCCCACAACTGCTGTCCAGCTGAGACCCATCCACCGTCGTCGTTCCGTGTCATTTTCGGACGGTGTCATGCGTAGCCCTCACCGCCGCCGTTGCGTCCGTGTAATAGGAATCACTAATGGGTGAGTTATCACCCTAATTCTTTGATTAGTAGGTTAAACTTGATTAAGATGAGTTAGTTTAAGTTAATTATATTTAGTACTAATTAATTAGGGATTAATCGATAAGTTATCGCGATAAGTGATAAGTGGACTCAATAAGTTATTGAGAAAATGTGATAAGCTATCGACTTTTAAGTGATAAGCTATCGCCGATATTGCGATAAGCTATCGAGGATTTGACGATAAGTTATAGGATTATTTTATAATTAATATTTTATTATTAAATAAATTAATTTTTTGAATTTAAATATTAATATTTTGTGTAGAGTTTAATAATAAATTGTGATTGTTTTAGGCTTGAATTGTGATGCCTATGTTGGAAATTGCTATATAAATTAGCTTGTATAACTAAATGAATTGTATTGATATTTTTAAGGATGAAATTGCGGGCATATGAACAGTAAATCCTGATGTGTCGGGTTTGAATGTCAATTTTTATGAGCTAAATAGGGCGTGGATATATGAATTGGGAAGTATGCAAAGTTTGATGGTTTAATTACATGTACGTTATCATGTACGATTATTCTAGTGCATTTTTTACGTGTGAAAGTTGCAATATTTTGATGTATTAGCACGGATCCTATCTGCATTGGCTAATTGAGAAAGATAATAACAGGAATAAACCGATTGCTATGTGTGCATGATCACCTAAAGATTCCTTTCGTGCCCGATTATATCGAATGACCGCCAACGTAAAGGGCCGTGGCCTTAACAAGTGTCGCCAATTTGGTAATTGGATGCCGTTGCAAGGGCAGGGGAGACGAAGTCGTTCACAAATTGGATTAAGGACGAACCATTTATGGGATACCGTCATTGAGGTAGGATGAGACAATACCGTGCCCGACGAGGTCGGGATACCGTGCCCGACGAGGCCGAACGATGCCCGACTATGCCGAAAGACCGCTAACCTGATGCGAATAACGCGGGCCATGCCCTATGTGGCCATAGTAATCGGAATACACATGAACGATTGTGGTGGCATTACACTTGATTATGGGATAAAATTGTGAGGTATAATATGGGACGGGTCGAAGCGATTTCACCTCATAATCGAGACACGTGTGGATGCATTGTGCATGGGAAAGTTGTTGCGTATTTTGACTGCCTTATATGCTTATGGAATTATCATGGTACATGATGTTATAACGTGTAGGGCGTGTGCCATGGCAAGGTAAGGTTACCTATGATTGTGTGATGGCATCTTATGTATGTCGGGCTGAGTTTGATGTTTTAGGTGCATCCGAGATGAGTTAACCTCCTAATCGAGACTTAGGTCGTTAACTCGCTGAGTTTATCTCATTGTTATTGTTTAACCATTTTCAGGCCCTGAGTGATGGAAAATCACCACGTGCAATTTTGGGATCCCTGTTAACAGAGACCAGGAGGTAACTAGGTACCCATTCGAGGGAGGTAACTAGGTACCCATTCGAGGGGTCAAACTTATTTTGAGGTCGCCTCGTAGGTAGAGGAGATAGATTAACCCCCTGCCTTTGTGGTTGTAATAGGAAAGGTCCGCATGGCGGATATGTTAACCCGATGTTTTGTTCATAAAGTTATTTTATTGAGGTGTTTTCCTGTCTATCCTGGTCAATTGAGGACAAATATTTTTTTTCGTTCAATTAAGCATTTAAGTTCTTAAAAGAGGTCCAGTCAAATCTCGAACTTTCCGTCTACTGAAATTATGTGGCAAATGACCAAAATATTTTACATTGGAACCACATTATTTGTATGAAATTTTGCCCACTGCAAACTTGAGATCTGATCGAGACTTTCAGAAAATCTTAAATACTCAATTAACTAAAATAAAATCTTAAATTCTCAATCAATCAGTGACCGAAACATTAAATTCTGTTTCTGCTAAAAAAAATCCCCCAAATCGATTATGCTATATATCATTCCTGGCAATCCTATGAAGTTAAATGCACTGTGAAATGCATGACACAAATTTTAAAACGTTATTCCTGAATAATTTGAAAAATATTTTCCTAAAAATGATCGTTTATATTTTTTACAAAAATAAATATACGAAAATTATTTCGTCATCTATGAAAATGTTTGGACATAAATTGTTGTCAATAATGAAAATATTTTTTATTAATTAATTATTTCAAGCAATACAAAAGACCGTTTTTAGGAAAATGTTTTTCAAATTATTCATTTTTTGCGAAACAAACGGAGCCTTTAGTTACATGAATTTTCTTGATTTTTATTAGCACGTGGTTTTCCGAATAGGCCACAACATCAACTAATATATGCAGAGATATTTCCCTCTGTGTTCAATTTCTCAAGTCTATACTCGATAAGAAATAAAAGTACGAGAATGACAAATCTTAACCTAAGAGCTCATTTGATACAGCTATGATTGAACCTCAATCATGCCGCAATATGGTTATGCGAGAAGTGTTGCGACTCGTGCGTATCTGATTATGCATACGTTAAAGTTGCAGCAAGTTGGAAACTAAGAGAGCCAGCTTCTTAATAGTTAGGCCGCGTTTGGTTCAGCTTTGAGAAGGGACTTTCGGCTTTGAAAGCCCCTTTCCAAAATGCTGAACCGTTTGGTTCAACTTTCCGAGTCCGAAAAGTCGAAAGCTAGCATTTGGAATACCGAAAGCCCAAAGCTGGTCCGAACTAGCTTTGGGCTTTTGGCATTTCACAAATGCCGAAGCCTTTTTTTCTCTTTCCAAATTGCCCTCACTCAAATTTTAATATTTCGATTTTGCCCCTATTACTGTTCATCTTCTTCACCGCGAGGGTGGCCGGCGAGGGTGGCCAACGAAGGGCTGGCGAGGTCAGGCAACCCAGGCGACGGCCGCTTGGGTGTCGCGCGACCCTAAGCAGCCGGGCTCCTGAGGTTGCAAGACCTAGGCAGTGGTGCCTGGGCGGTCGCCCGACCCCAGACGGCCATCGCCTGGGTCGAGCGACCTCGCCGGCCCTTTGCCGGCCAGATCCGCCCTCATCAGTCACATTTTGGTGAAGAAGATAAACAGTAACAATGGCAAAACATGAATATTAAAAATAAAAATTACCAAAACACTTTGCAAAAAAAAAATTGCCAAATACTATTTAGGCTAAAGTAGCTTCATAAAATTTTTTTTACCAAACGCCACTTGCATTTCCCCAAGTGGCTTTCACATAAAGGTATTTCACATTCCCCCAAGTAGCATTTGAAAAGCTGAACCAAACAAGTCCTTAGTAAGGGCAGCTTAAAAGTTGCTTTTAACTTTCCGGGGGGGGGTGGTGTTGCCGCCATTTAGTGCTTGCCAAATATCGTGGAGCCGTACCAATTAGCCAAGAAAACTTATTGGTGAAACATGGGCCGAGCGACAAGTTCGAGCTAAACGCTTGCCGCGTGACAATCGAGCGTGCGGAGTCAAGCATCGGGCGGCAAACACCTGTGACAACATTATCTCAACTCCAACTTTGATGATTTAGAATGGAAGAGATATACGATATATCAACTCCAACTTTGTGCGTCTTCAGTAATTACTTTGTGTTCGGATCAAGGGAACTACCATATCCGGTGGAGTGGGTGCTCCCATACATTTTAGGTGTAATCGGTTTCAGGGTGGGTAGTAGGTTTTAGATGTGAAATCTGGAACCTATCTTGTTAGAACCGGTTCCCAATTTTTAGAACCTGAAATCTACCATAGTTGTCTTGGAACTCACCCCGCTCTATCTTGGTTGTTGGGTTTGGTTCTAAGGTCTCCACGGGAACAAGTTTCTTTTTTTTGTTTCATTTTTTTAAAAACTAAGACAAATAGCAATTATAGAAAAGTAGTATGAGCATCAATATGACTCAAAGTAAAACGTCGATACAAAATAACAAAAAATATATATAAAGCAATAGAGAAGTTAAGCTCATTTAAGAATAATAAATCATCTTCGTCCAACTTTAAAAATACATGTTCTAATCGGTTCCCGAGTGGGTTGGTGGGTTCAACAACCAGAACCTGGAACCCACCCGAACAGTATCGATTCCAAAAATTTAAAACCGGGAACCCAGCCTGTATTTTTGGGCGATCTGATCCGGCCTGGTCCGGTTGCACGGCCTTATTTGTATCGGTGATATTGATGATCCTTGCGGAGGCTAAACGTAACTAGGCCGCAGGCCCAATGTAGTTTCTGCAACTTCAACCATGTCCTCGACATGGATCGGGCTTTCTGCACACGGGTAGTCGTCGGCGGACCCTCTCTCTCCATCCTTTCTGCGGCGGCAGCACACTCTCTCTCCCTCCCTCCCTCTCGATCTCTCGAACAGGGGCAGCTTCCGACCACCCACGCATGGCGTCTTCAACCCTTCTGCACAGTCTCCTCCACATTCCACCTCGCCCTTCGAAGTGCCCGACAGCTCAATTGCTTCCCTCCAAGCTGCCCACTTCGAGACCAACCAATCGCGCTTCGTTCCCATGCACCGGTCCGCACGGTCCGACCAGGAGGCTCGGGGGCCGCCGTTCGTCCCCCGTCGTCGCTTTCCAGTCGAACTTCTTAAAGGGTCAGGCTCACTTCACCGTAGGAACTTCTGGGCAGTCTCAATTCACGGCTGTTTGTGAGGTTCTCTGGCTGTTTTAGTAAATGGGGTGTGTTGATCGATGACGATCGTGGCGGATTGTTTGCGACTGAAGCATAGTTGTAGGATGGATTTGATGGTTGGGCGGTTTGATGTTGCATTGTTAGCGGGTTAGCTGTTAGCTTTTGGCTGAGCCGAAAGTAGAATGCTCACGAGCAGAAGTTGTTCGATGAAAGGCGCTAAAGAAGTGTGGTTGTTGGTAAAACTAAAACTAACCAGTGTTGACTTGACTCTAGGCGTGTGTCGAATGAAAAATTTGTTATTACCTGCTGATTCCCTTTTGCGCTCTCTACGGTGTAGTTGCTCAAACGGTTTGGAAAGTGGGGAGGGATGCAATTGAAGCGGGGACGAATTTGGTGCCCGTGAGTGCTGTTCTTCTCTCTTTATTATGATTCTTTTGAAACTGTCCGTATGTGCTTTCAACAATCACGTTGTGATGCTTTGTTGATGTTCTTTTTTGTTTAGGATGCTGTTCCGAGGCCTGTAGCGAGGATTTCGGTTACTATCGTTGGGTTGTCTGTTGCGCTTTTTGCGCTGAAGTCATTCTTATCCACCGCCTTCTTTGTTCTGGTAAAGTCTCTGCTTCAATCTATATCTGTTCGTTGTGAATTTAGAACTTATGTAGTTCCACTTACAGTGTGTGGCGTCATGTGTACTTTACTATGATTGCACTGTCTGTCTAACTTTTGAGCCAGCCTGATAAGTGATACATGAATATGGTAGATGTAGCTCTATCTTTTTGTTCTGGTTCATTGTTGTCTTTTAACCTAGGATTTTCTAGTAACTAAGACAATGGGAGGCTAGCATTTGGAATGGGACAATATCATGTGTCCTGTTCTCCTAAATCAAAACCATGAACTTGGAAATAGAGGAATTGTGGATGAGCATAGACTTCTACCAACAATCACATTTCGTTTAGCTGACTAGAATTTTTCTGGATTTGGAGAGGAGAGCAATATATTGGTCAAGAAGGTCACATCTGCAGAGCTTGGATTGTTAGTGCATCTGACGTTAGTTGTGATACTAGGATTCCACTCATTTCCTTACTTCCATTCTATGAGTTGGGCCAATTCCGAAGTCGACAAGTGTTAATCTTTTTGGCTATTGTGCTCCCCCGTGCTTATTAAGTTGTCAATATTCATATTCGCCTTCAAAATTCAAAGCCTGTGAATGTAGATTCCAAGCAGAAGTTCTTTGCATTGATAAACCTCGGAACAGGCGTTCACCTTGAAAAATGTATATAATTATGTGTCTATCCTCTGACCTTTTCCGTTTGCCTTCACTGAGCTTGTCTGTCAGATTCACTTGTTCTTCCGTTTAACCATAAATGTGTCTCCTGGGATATATATCCTACTTTGTTACACCCTTTGTTCTCAACTCAGGTGATTGAGAGGTCACAATCGTGCTAAAACTTATGCCCTTACTCATAATATCTGCATATAGGTACTTAGGCATGGAAAACCTTGTCCCTCCCATATCTTGCTCGGAAAAGAAATAACTTCTACCATGTTTCAAAAGAGTCGAAAGGAGTTTAGGAATATCCGATGTCCTGATACCATGTTCTTGGAAGATTTTTGTCCCATTTCTCTTGTCCTCATAACATGGTAGATAATATATTAAATGACCCTTCTTCTGATTCTCAGGCCACCATGGGACTCATATATTTCATGTTCCTCGCGTTAAATAAAGACAACGGACCAAAAGGGGGTGGAGACGGACCAAAAGGGGGTGGCGGTGCCCCTCCGATGGACGATCCCGCGGAAGAAGCTAGAAAAATAATGGAAAAATACAAGTGAGTTCAGCAGAATCACAGGTCAGAAAGAACCAAGTCTGCAATTTTCCAGTCCCCCTTGCCCTTGCTGAAGAGATATGTGGCGGTGACAGCAACCGGAGATGGTCGCCTCTGAATTCGATTTGGAATGTCATTTTTGCATGTGTAAAAATACTAGTGTGTTGTGCGGGGACACACTTGTGTTTCCAATCGCGTATTTACCTTGTCCTGCGAAGGTGCGTAACTTACTGAAGTCGCTGCTTGCTGCTCGAGCATCCGATCTAGTTGAGCCAAGATTCCTCGTTGTATACATACTAAGACTAGTCTACAAAGTGTACTCTACCGGTGTTGATCTTCGCTTTGATTCGAAAACCTCGTGGAGATCTTGTTTTCAACCATAATTCATCCATTTCAGCATTCCACAATATTGATGAACTCTCTTCCCCGGAAATTCAATTAAAGGGTACGTGCGAAGCGGAGTGTTGATCATCTATTTCAATTCTGATCCGATTTTTTTTTTAACGAAAAAGCGCCAACTTTTGGTTGGTTTTCAAATTTACCGCACTTTTGACAGCATCCCTCGGAAGGAAACTCGACAAAGACTAGATTTGATGGGTTTTCTTAAACGAGACAAAAGAGTTGAGGCAAGAATTATAACCCGACCCAAAATTGGTGTTTTATTACAAGACAAAAAAATCCTTCCAGCTCGAATTGAGACCTAACTTAAAATTGATGTTATTTTAAGAGTATTATGCCAACAAAGTTCTAATGGTTGGTATTCAAATTTGGCCCCCTTTTAACGACATCACCGGACGAAAACTCGACACCGTCCGGATTTGGATACCGACCGAAAGGGAGTATTTTCTTATGAAACAAAAGAGATTGGGCCATAATTGTGACCAGACCAAAAATTAGGATCTCAGATTGAGACCTAACCTAAAATTGGTGTTTTTTCATATGAGAATTATGCCAACAAAGTTTTAAATTTTATTAAGTGTATGGGATGAATTACTAGGCTGCATAAGTGAAAGTGGACCCTAATATATTTATGTTATCAAAGTAAAATTGTTCTTTTTCTTTTTATTTTGCCATATCGAAATATGAAAAAGCAAATTTTCTGCGGGAAAAGACTGGGAGAAACGAAAGGCTAAGCTCGAACGCGAACAGTCAAAGAGGTGGAGCGAGCGAGCTCATCAGAAATGGCGTCGGCCTCTCCTTCTCTCTTACCCTGCCACCGTCACTGTCGTGGACGCCTCTCCCTCTCCTCCGCCTCCTCCTCCTCCTCCTCGCGGCGCTTCCCTCCTCGCTTCGCCACCCGTCTCAGGTAACTCTCTCTCTCCCTCTCTGTCTTCGTGAGTAGGAGCTGAGAACTGGAGCCTCTTGCGGTTCGTTCCATGTGGGTCGTCGCTTGCTTATTCACCATGAAGTGCTGTTGTTTGGGAGCCAACCCAAATACTTGTTTCTGACGGGAACCCATAATTTGTTCGAGCTTCGGTGGCGATTTCAGCTGCGTGGCTGCTGTCTTTGTTTCGTACATGATCAAAAATGGAGCTGAAGTGAATTTTGATGAAACAGATTGCTTCATCGTTTTGGTTTCCGACTTTCCTTTTCAGGGTGTAGGGGATAGATGCTCCGTTGGTCTGTTCATGGTGGTTGGGCTCGTCCACTTTTCTGGAAAATTTGATTTTATCGCGGTGTGGGTGTAAATGTATAGGCGCTTTGGTCTTGCTCCATTGAATTATAGCGTGCATATTTACTGTTAGAAGTAAGATCTGATTGTAATGACTTTTTACCATTTAGGACTCCAGAAAAGGCTTTCTTTTTTACTTCCTGTCCATGAATAATAGATGCAGCAGATGCAGATGAGCTTTCCCTTTTTTCTTTTCCTGCCATCTTGTTGTGTTATCTTGCGTAATGGTTTAAAGATGTTCTGGGGGACTATAGTGAAACCATGATAAGGTGCTTGATGTTGCGACTGGACTTTGTGATATGAATAGGTTATTTGTCAGAGAGGGTTTTACAACACGATCCGGTTCAGTACCATCTGCCGACAATAGCAGGGGTCAGGCTTTCTGGGTATTGGCAAGCCCTAATGTAAGCATCAAGCAATTCTATATCTATGATGAGAATGCATTTCTGTCGGTATTATGGACGAGGCCTATGAGTTGGCATCCCTTATTTTGGTGTTTTGTGGTGTGGCTGGTTATTCATTTTAGCTTCTTGTTAAATGGCATGTGAAAAGTAAAATTGGTGGAGCTTGAATCGCTGATATATGGATATGCTTCATACTATAATCATGGTAAACTGCAGGAGAACTTGTAAAAGATCATGAGAAGCTGTAATTTGCACGGTAGTCCACTTTGAAGAAAAGTTAGATCAATATAGTTTGCAGCGTTTCTTTTGGATCCAAGATGAATGTCACATGTGTTACGATACATGTATTCTGTTTGCATAGGTGATGTCAGATTATCAGTGTAAGAAGTCTAGTGTCTCTTATAGGGGTGGCAAATGGGTGATTTTGGTGGGTAGGGGACGATGGGTTAGTGGATTAATCACTTGATGAGGTGGGTATATCTCAATTTTGCATTGTTAAGAAGTTGGACACATGTTACTCCACTTCGATTTATGTGGAAACATATTCTTCCACAAGTTCTCCGTCGAAACTTTCAAACACAGTAACCTTGACACTGTTGAGAGAGACACTCATATATTTACTGTTACATCTAATTTTAGGTCCATCAAATGACTATTTAAGGACCCAGGTTCATGCTATCACAGACAAATTACAGTAACCTTGATTGACACAAAAACGTGTTGTCGTAGGGGTCCTTTTTGTGTAGCCCTCATTACTTGTTTGGCAGCTCAAGATGTACTTTAGTAGATATAGGACAAATTCAACATCTCCTTTGAGGCTTGGACACTGCTTCCCATTTTTATCCTCAGTTATTCGTCACAAATTAAAACAATTATCAAATAGAAGGAACTGTACAGCTGTGCGGCAATCTAAACATACTATGATGGAATCGATTTGCCAAGTGTCTTCAGCATGGAGTTAGTCCAGAGGTTTAGCCAGAAATGGCATTCATATGGATCAGCTCTGGATGATATAGCTTAAGCAAAATGAATATAGAATACCTTAAGCTTGAGACGGCTTATTTGCTGAGGAATTATTCAGCTGCTAACTAATGCCTTGATGACACATGGGGTTTTATTTCCATTACAGATGGTATAACAATTTAAGAAAAGTGACATATGTTCGCTGTATCCAGTCCCTGGAGTCTTTACCAAGTTACAAGTATCTGTGAAATTGTGTGAGGTTATTGAGCTTGAAGTAATTGCTTCATGCAAAATGAATTAACGTGGTTTCTAGATTAAGTAGCTACTCATATGTGCTGACCTGACTTTTCATAAATTCCAATTCAAATACCACTTGAAGTGTCCAGGCAGATACTTATCTGTACCAAATGCTTGATCTTTCACTTGTACATCTGACAATATTAAAGAGATCTCAGAAAATATAGTTTTTAACATCAAGATGTTTAGAAACGTAAAGATTAATCTTTCTTTTTTTTTTTTTGGTAAAGATTAATCTTTCTTTTTTCATGCCTCCTAATATGAAATTTGGTCTCTATTTATCCAGAAAAAAAGTTCAATAAAGGGTTAAGCACAGTTTTAGTCCTAAATTATCAGTGTGTGCGTAATTTGGTTCTCTAACTTTTGTGTTATGCAATCAAGTCCTGCATAGTTCTCAATTTGTGCAATTGGTTGTGCAAGTTTTAGTTTGTTCATCTAAGTCCTCCTACGTTTTAGATTTGTGCAATCAAACGTTTCATTTACTTGTTGTACCTTATCAAATTAGGGTTTTTTTTTCCTTAGTTTGTTTATCGCTAATTGGGCATTATCTTAGCATTGCATGACATTTTTTGCCACAATGACAATGCCACGTCATTAATTAATCTGACAGTTTAATGAGAGCAATTGATTTGAGAAAATTAGAGACTTGATTGTACAAGATAAAACTTAAAGGACCGTTTGTACAAATCAAGAAAGTTAGAGGACTTGATTGAACACAATAAAAGTTAGAGGACAATTTGCACAATTACTGAAACTGAGAGAATTAAAATTGTACTTAACCCTAAAATAAAAGTAAGAGTAGATATTCAATCTTCAGGATAGTATCATTGTAATTTGACCATTCTCTATTGAAGTAATGGAGCAACTACAGCAATAACAGCATTGGACAGCAGGTGGATGAATATGCTGTATTGATCTTATCTTTTCCTCAGTTTGCCCTGTGATGAGATCTTCGACTCATATGGCTCATCCCTTTTTTGCATAATGAGATTAATGCATGGAATCAAAAAATTCATCTTAACTTATTCTGAATGTTTGTGCCATTATCTTGAGTTCTATCATTTACCATGTTTTCCTATTGTTTTTAACCGATGGAATTAAGGAAGAGAAATATATCATTGTGATGAATCTCTCTGTTCCTCCTATAAACCGAGCAGATGTCTTCAGGAAGAGAAAATTCCATAAATGATGTGATCATGGTAGATCCTTTGGAAGCCAAGCGTTTAGCTGCCCAGCAAATGCAACGACTTAAAGCAAAAGAGAAATTTCAGGCAAGTAAATGTGCATCAAGAGATATAGAGACATCTATCGGCGACCCACTTACTGGGGTGTTGCTTGCATTATATTATTGTACCCAGTGTAGTCTAGATTCCTATCCTTCATGTGAAAACGTGGGGTGGAAACATTTTGGTCTTGATTAGTGAGTCTCGTGACTAGCTTATGGCTGATATATGCCCGTTAGGGAAGAAACTGGTGAATTCCACAGAGAAGCTTTACACATGGGGTCCAGAATTTTCTTTTTCTTGTGTTCATCCGTATGTTATTAGTACTTTTCTGTTAATATCTTTAGATTCAAATTATTTGTTTTTGTTTCCGCTTAACATCTTGATCCAGTTGTTGGTTACTCATGGGTAAATCAATATGAACTTTGAAATTGGATATAGGTAGAATGGTTCAGATGGTTGAATGATTCAACCCTGTATGCACTTTTGCTGTGCAAGTTATGCATGAGCCAACATTATTTTGTCTTCCCAAAATCATCAAACTCTCTATATTCTCTTTGCTATAGATAGAGTTTTTTTTTTTTGGTAAGGTTGCTATAGATAGAGTTTTCTTTCGCTGGAATTGAGAAATTCTGTGGATACAGAGAAGATGTCAAATTGAAGCGATAAATGGAGCATGGGCGATGATTGGTCTCACGGCAGGCTTGGTAGTTGAAGGTCAAACTGGAAAGGGTATCTTGAGCCAGGTAACCGTATAATGCTGGACAATGCACAAATTTGCATATTGCACGCCTTTACAATGTACTGATTGATTCTCTCTCAGTTGGCTGGATACTGGGATGCTATCGTTCGGTTTTTTGTGCAGTAGGCGTCTCCCTGGTGGAGCTAGGTGTACATGAGAAGCTGCAGATTCATTGTTATTCTTTGAAATTAAACTTCTTGTATGTTCCATTTTTTTCCCATTTTGTCCTTTTTTGTCCTTCAGATTACTTGAAAGCTTGTTGTTCATCTATAACGCTAATGGCATTTTTCACTTCACCAGTTGGGTTGCTTTCCCGGGACATGGCAATGACATCTTCGCAAATACAGTAATGCAAATGCACCAAGCTAATATGACTAGACCAGCTTACTTATTTCTCATTCATTCTACTGTTATTAGATGCACTCAACTCAATTTTTTATCGTCAATACTCATCACATGTTAACACAGAATATGGCTACATTTGGTATTGATAACAAGGATTTCATGTTGTTAATTTTCATCCCAGGTGTTACTTCTCTAAAATGTATAAGACAAAATGAATGTGTTTGGGTTCATTAAGGAAAAATAAAGCAATTTCGGTAAATTTTGTAAGGCGATCAAAGCAATACCGATCAACATTCTATTATAGTTCCTCAATACACTAAAATAATTCTAATACTCTATTTATGTTCTGGTGATTTTTTAATATTTTTTCAATTTATTTGACTAAATTTCTATGCACATTTTCACGATAAAGTACTACATCACACTTTAAGATATATCTTATTGGAACGTTATAGTAATGTATACAACATCCCATGCTCCTTTTAACTTAAAATCATTTTTTCTAAGTGTTGGTCGCCAATATATAACTGTTATGAGATCAATGTCTATATAATATAATAAATATAGTAATTTAAGTAAAAATACATTAACAAAATATTGGGAAAATAATTATCTTGAAGCATCAATTAATGTAAACTCCTTTTATTTAGCTTTTCGGGTGCTCTCAACCTGCATTTCTCAGCACTTTGCTTCTATTATATTAACAACTAATTGTTGTCAACGATAAGGAATAAGTTACCTGTCTTTGTTTGAAAATAAACGGCATAAAAACACTAAAAGTGCCCAAAAAATTTTATACTGCACTCTCTTTAATGTCGAAATTTTTGCCGGCTCACTTGAGTATCAAATCGGAGAAAAAAACTGTCACTTAAGCGCTTCTATCGACAAATTCTAGCCAAAAAAATTACGTGGCATTTTTAATTATATGTTAATGCCTAGGTGGCTTTCTCATAAACGAAAAAAAGAAGAAGAAATTCTATGTGGACAATGAGGTGGTCTATAATCACAAAACGAGCACTAGAGAAATCTCTCTCGCTCTTCATCTTCGCCAAGCTAGGACAATTGTATCCATCCACAAAGGGAAGGTTCGATCGCCATGAGGGCTTGAATGAGAGAGAGAGAGAGATTGTGATTTTGTCCCCAACAAGCTCGATGGGCTAGAGGTTCCGGTCACCGGTCGAGGTCACAAGGGAGTGAATTGATTTTCTTCATAAATTGGGGCTCGCGATCGAGGACATCGATAACTATCCTTTGGTCCTAGGTTGAGCGTGAAGAAGAACGCGATACCGATGCTCGATTTTGCTTCTATGCCCCAGTTTAGCCCCGATTTGTCAATTTGGGGAGCTCAAGCCTATTCTCTATATGATGACTCTATCGCTCACTCATGCTCCCCCTCTGTCCCCTTGGCAATTTGCACTTGGCAATTTGCACTTTCTCTTAACACGTTCTTCTTCAGGTTGAAGAAGATCGGGGAATCGATCCTTTCCCTGAGCTTCAATGGAAGATCTGAAGGTCACGGCGACGGCAACGACAGCAAAGACAGAAGCAAACTCGAGACACGGCGAAGATCACCCCGAGGAAAACCTCTGCAATAACGGACGCCGCCACTGCAGCCACGTCCCCACCTCCAGCACAAAATGACCGATGAATATAGCTGGAACAAGAGCTCCCGCGACGCAAAATTAGAGGAAAACCTCTGCAATAACGGACGCCGCCACTGCAGCCACGTCCCCACCTCCAGCACAAAATGACCGATGAATATAGCTGGAACAAGAGCTCCAGCCACGCAAAATTAGGGTATATTTTTTGGGCAAACATGCGCTCAAACCAGCGGTGAAACCCAACTAGTCCTCGGGGGGCTAGCGCAGCATCCCACCGCCACGACCCTCCACTTAAATCATCGGCACCTACGAGTTTTGAACCCAGGACCTCTCGTGAAAGGAACTGAGCGCAAACCATCGCAGTCACCGATGGGTGGGTTGTAAAACAACGTTGTTTGGGACTATTAATGCCATTGTGCGCATTGGCAAGTCGCATGGGTCGGAAAAATTGATAAAAAAAAATCGATACGAATTGGAGTTGGGACTTAAGTGATTATTTCTTTTTTAAATGGTATTCTAAGTGATCTGAAAAAAAAAATTTTAACACTAAAGCGAATGTCGTATGAAACTTTTGGTACTTCTAGTATCTTTATATCGAAAATAAACCAATGGAATCCTAGATATTCATTCTAGTGGAAAGAAATATTGTGAGTTTCTTTGAGAGTACGTATTAAATGTTGCATATTTTCGCAATATATACAACAAATCTCTTTGTGATACATTGTGATAGATAATGAAATAACCATCTAACTCTTGCGAGAAAGAAGAGAAATGTAGACATCAATAGTTACCAAGACAGAGAAGAGAAAATTTCGATTAAAAAAGATGGAATTGGGAGATGATATCGAAGAAATTAGCTCAACTCTCTATAAATAGAGAGGAGCAAATGGAAAAGATAGAAGAAACGAGTCTACTCTCAAGAAAGATTTTAAACATTGGCTTGCTCACCTTTTCCACAAGCAAAATTTACATGAAGCAATTCAAATTCATTCTAAGCAATGCTCCCTATAAATTTTAGCACGGTTTTTTTTTATTGATACGAACTTTTGCATATCTTTTCGCCGGCATAATTTCACTCTAATGTTGATATTAAGAATAATACTAAGTATAGTTTTAAACTCGTGCAATGCAAGAACATCTTGATTTACGTGCAAAATGTATTTTTAATATTTCAAGTTAGAAAAGTCACAGTTCGTGACCACCCGCCTGGGTGGCGCTGCTGAAACGCGCACTCTTCCTCTCGCAAAAGGTTGAGTGTTCGAATCTCGGGCGCCGCAGGATGACTTAACCGGTGGCACGTGTGTGGTGGCTAGCACGTGTCGCCCCCAGAATTTACTCCTCGGCTATAAAATTTTGTGGTCTATATATATATATAGACAGAAGGAAACGTTTGCAAGTGAATGTGAGTATCAAAATGTACTTGTTGCAAACCTTTTGAGTATTTCAAATAAATAAAAAAAAATTCAAATCACAAGATGCGCATCACGAAGACTTGGGAGACAAGGTAATCCGGACAAACCACCATTAAATTTTGCCAGGTTGATGGATGGGACGATGGCGAAGTCACATGGAAGCTGAAATTTCCCGAGTCCCACCCCACACCCACTCCTGGGCCCTAACAGCAGGACCTGGAAACTAGGGGTGAATATGATGAACCGTTCAAATCGATATTGGATCAGACTGATCAGTTTGGTCCAATTTTTTAGAATATCGGTTCGGTTTTTTATTCCTAAACGTAGAATCGATTTTCGGGCGGTCTGATTCCCGGTTCTAAGTGGGAATCAGACCGGACCGGATCGATAAATATATATTTACTTTTTAAATTTTTTGAATAAATAAAGAAAGCCTAATTTATTCCCTTTTGCCTTTACTAATTTTTTTAAGGGTTGGTTCCATTGAAATGGCTCTATTTGAAAATAGAAAAATAAATATATTTATTTATTTAAAATAGAAAGCCTAATTTAAAAGTACGTGATTGATTCAATTGAAATCGGATCAGACCATCGGTCCGATCTGGTCCACGGTCCTAGGACTAGTCGATCCGATCCTCGATCCTAGAAAATGAAAATCGATCCTTTCAATCCGATTTTCAATTCTTGAGTGAAACCGGACCGGATCGGGAACCACTCACCTTACGGGAAACTTACGGACATGGCCCAAAGTTCAAGAAGGAGACAAGAAGAGGCGTTGGGTGGTTGGTGGTCGGGCGATGATGGGTGACCGTGAAAGTCATTCCTCATCATCACTGCCCACTGCCGTCAACTCCCGCTTTGACTCCCCCGGTCTGTCTGTCACCGTGTCGCCGTCCGTCTCAACACGCCCACGTTACCAAGTTGACCCAATCAAACCAAAGTTGAGTTCAGAGAAATGCCCCAGGAATTGGTATGTGCTGGGAAGCCTGGTGTGACCCTTGTCCGGATCAGCTCGTGACTCCTGCTCTTCTGGGTGTGTTCTCTTTGAGCTGGGGAGGAGGGTGCAGATTCGGGTTCCAGAAGGGTCGGTAGGGGGGAGGCGTCGCGTTCGATCTCGTTTCTTGGAGATGGAGCTGAAGAGGGAGAAGCTTGTGAGGTAAGCCGCTGACGCGTTCCGGGGTGTTTTGTCCTTTCCCCGGTGAGAATTTTCCTGGAAAGTTCGGCTTTTTTAGGCCCGGCGGATGCTTGGGTGTTTCGCTTTATGAGTCTTGGTTGGGGTTGTGATATTTTGGCAGCAGTTGCCGTTAGTTTCTCTGAATAGTGTGAGCTTTAGTAATTTTACTCCTTGTGAAGTTGGAACGGACGAAGTGGTTAAATTCTTGGGGGCGAAATACTAGATCGCTCCATTTTCTGGAACGTGTAATGCTGGATTGAAACTTTGCTGAACAGAGCTTATTCTTTATCTTTCCACAGATTTTGGCCTCTCTTCATAGCTAATTACTATGTGGCTTGAAAACTTAAATTGGTTGAAATTTAGTTTTGCGAATGGTTTTCATGGGAAACGGCGAAGAAAGCCGCTTTACTTAGAGCAATACACATTATAGAGCCCAACACGGTTGAATGCAAGTAATGCCTAGTCAGCTTCGCCTTTGATACATTTTGAGGTCTCTTTTACCTGCACACTTGTGTATTCGGTGCTGAGTTTTGCTGCAAATTTTGCAGGTTTTATTCTGATGGAAAACAGAGGAAAGAATTGAGAAGGGGAAGTGATGACCCTTCGAACTTGAATATGTCGTCTTCCAATTACATGGTTTCCTCATCGTCTTTGCTGAAATCAGAGAATGGATTCGTGGGAGGTAAATGTAAACTACCTGAAGCTATTTCAAGTGGGAGGAGTAAGGTGTTTCCGGAAGACCTTGCGCCCGGGCGGAGTAAAATGCTTGATCCGGGTGGTGAGATTGTGTTGAGGTGGAACCGGATTTTCATTTTCTCATGCTTAGTGGCACTCTTTGTCGACCCATTATATTTTTACTTGCCAACATTGGGAGGGAGTCTGGACAACTCTTGCATGCGGACAGACTTGCGTCTACGAATCATAGTAACCTGCTTTCGAACACTGGCAGATCTCTTTTATTTGCTGCACATGGTTATAAAGTTCAGAACAGCTTATGTTGCGCCGAGCTCTCGTGTGTTTGGTAGGGGTGAGCTTGTAATGGATCCTAAGAAGATTGCACGACGGTATCTTAGATCTGATTTCTTCATTGATCTCATTGCAGCATTGCCTCTTCCTCAGGTACTTTGCTCAGAGAATTTGCTGGTGATATTCATGCTGAACCATTGTCTGTTCAGTGAGATTGTTTACTGCTTGCTCACCAGCATTCCCCGGTTATCTGCATATGAATTTTTTCCTTGAAAATTTTCTGTTCGAAGGTGTTAAAAGATAAGCCTCACAGAAACTTAGTTTAGCATGCAGAAGTCATGAGAGGTACGATGAAATGAATTACCTTCTTGGAAAGTTCAACTGGCAAGTTCATTAAAACGAAATTTAAGTGAAAGAAGTTCTCCTTATATATCATTCAACTTATTATAGCATTGTCAGGTTTCTCACTATATATATAATGCACGAATTCAGTTGTGATATACGAGTGATTGACTTCACTAACTAATTGCTATTGGTACTCTTTTTCACACCTGCTTTTGCTAATGAGGCTTTTCTAGAGATTGATTTTTCATTTTCTTCTTTCCTTGTGTGGTGGGGGTTGAAAAGAGTGCACCAATTGTTATTAGAGGCTTGTATAACTAATGTTGACAGGATATGGCTATCTTAGTGATTGTATCCAACTTTCTGAGTGATATGTGAAACCATAAGTCTTCGTTTTCAACATGTCTAGATTAAGGGCAAGAATATTAAAGTATCAAAGATTACGTTGCTTGAATTCAATTAGGTCTTGGGTTTGCGTTCTATCGGATCCAGACTGTTCTGGTTTGTCATGGGCTCACTTCAAATTTGAAACAAGTTTTACTAGCAGTGCGGTTTTCACTGGTTGGAGTCTCGAGAAGTTGACTTTTTGGGTAAAGTAAGTGTCCAATCTAGTGAATTCTTGAGAGGGTCGAACATATTTGTTTTGTCAGGTACACCTTTAAACATCTACTTATGCGATGACATCGCAAATACTGCATGGATTTCGAGCACATTCTCCATGTGGATCAAGACATTCCAACCACAAATGGTCTGCTATGCGGTTGTTGATTCTGAAGGGTTGATTTTAAAGAACTTGAATGGATGTCTAGAAAGTGTCCTTGTTGGTCTATTTTTTTAAGAAGGACCTTGAAGCCATTATGGTTAGATAATTGTGGATGATTTCTAGAAAGCAGGAAGACACAAACCTCTTCTTGTATGACTGCTAGAGATATACATGCATTGCATGTGATGGATATCTTCTAGGTCTTTTAAGATACAAGTATTAGAAACACCATGTTTCTACATGTGAGTTTTGTTGTGCATGTACTGCCATTTCACACCCAAAATGTACATAGACTGCCACTACATGACAATTTTTCTCTTTAGAACCCAATACAGCCCAACCTCTATTATAAAGTCAAACAGTGCAAATTGTGGTTGTTCTCTCGAACCGTAGAGGATTGTAGAATTGTACGATTCATGAGTGCGAGACGAATCATTCGAAGGTTGAACCAAACCAAATTGTGCAATTCAAATTGTGAGTCGCATGATTTTAACGACACTGGCACGGCTTTCAAAGAGTTATTCACTTTATTGGCTACCATTGACTGTACAAAATGATTGAGTCCTTAATTCTAAGGGAATAGCAATAAGAACTAGGTAATTGCACTATTTCAAGTTTATAAAGAGGGACTTTCTAATTCCAACATCCATTACCAAAAGATTAGCTGATTCTTCTTTTGAAAGGAAAATTCCGTTGATCTCTGCAGTGGTTTTACTGTTGTTCTCAAGCAAGGAGAATTATAAATAGATACATATGTTATAAATGTACCAGATAACTATCAAGTCACATCTAAAAGGAAACTTTTGGCCGCGGAGCCATAGATTAAGCCAAAATTAGTGATATTCTCATACTCTTTGACAAGTAGATCTTCTGATCTTTTACCTAGTAAGCCACTTAACCCACATAACATGCATTCAGTTTTATCCTATGAAATGATCATCAGCATTTACGGGGAAAAGAATTATCTCATCTTCTCAGTGAATACTGGTTGCAAAAGTATTGCATCAAGTCATAAGCTGGACAAACAAAGAAGTAATTATCATGGTAGCTCTCTATGGAGGAAGACAACCTATATGATAATCAGAGATATCATTACCGAAGTACTTGCACAATCAAGTAAAAAGCACCTAAAAGTAGTGGAGAACTTGCACATGACCTCTCTTGATGAAGGTCTCTATTACAGTTTGTGGATACAAAACCTCTGGTAGCATTGGAGATGCAAAACTGCTCATTTGACTAAGAATGATGTCTATGACTCAAAAAAAAGTAATCATATTAAGAAGAGGTCATTTTTATACAGCAGTGTAGAGTTTCCTTGAAAGCATTGATAACCTGAAATTCACCAAGACTGCATCATGCACACCTAATAATAAGCAACAAAAATAGGAGTGGAAAACTAAAGATCGGTGAGGATGCCTTAAATGGATTAAAGCTGCTTGTTGTAGATGCATGGCTAAACGTCAGGATTGATATTCTGATATGCTTTTGTTGGCTTTAATGCTGTGAACACGAGATTTAAGTGCATTGTAATTGGAAGAGATGGAATAGATGGGTTGGTAGATTTATTGGAGAGTTAAATTTGTGAGAAGAGTGAGTCAGGCCTGTTGAGTGAAAATGATATGAGCATTTGTGTGGGCTGGCTTAACTGCATTTTCTTTTGGCCAGTAGTTACAATTGGCTTTAGGGGTCTGAACAGAGAGATATTAGTTTGTTGTCATAAGGTCTCAACGGATGTACAATTGGGTGAGAGGAGTAGAAAGGGTCTTTCACGAATTCAAGAAGGTCTCAACGCAGTGACCGACACATTGAAGGCCCTAGCGCTTTTACCAGTGGTCTGCACACGCACATATATGTGTACTTACACATACGTCCGTAATAGGTGAATCTTTCAGTCTTTTGTAGCATTGCTTTGCCAGGTTTTGATATAGGAGGGATTTAAAGGTTGTAACTCTCATTTCTGATCTCTGAATTCTGTACCATTATTTTGGGTCTATTGAGGATTTCAATTATGAATTTTTACCTTTTTTTTGGTCTCAAAGATGTTCCACAATAATTCTGCAGATAGTGATCTGGTTCATTATACCAGCAGTCGGAAGTTCTCGGACCAATCATGACAACAATGCCCTTGCATTGATTGTTTTGCTGCAGTATATTCCGAGGTTGTATCTTATTTACCCGTTAAGTTCTCAAATAATCAAAGCAACTGGAGTGGTTACAAAAACAGCTTGGGCTGGGGCTGCATACAATCTTCTGTTATACATGTTGGCAAGCCACGTATGTATTATGACTGCTTTTGAATTGATACCATTTGCAGTATGAGCGTATGAGTGGAGCCACTTAGCAGATATTTTTAACTTATTTTTTGCTCAGGTTCTAGGAGCAGCATGGTACCTTTTGTCAGTTGATAGGTACACATCATGCTGGAAATCAATTTGCCGAAAGGAGAAAAGCCCTATCAAGTGTGTTCCTGAATATTTGACTTGTGATGATTTTGATCTTGATCGCCAAAGATGGGCCAACAGTACAAATGTTTTCCAGAGTTGTAATCCCAATGACAATACTTCCACATTCAACTACGGGATATTTGAAAATGCAATGACCAAAAATGTCGTTTCTTCTAATTTTGTGGAAAGGTACTGCTATTGTTTATGGTGGGGTCTGCAGCAATTAAGGTAACATTTCCATTCCGGCCATCTATTACAACAGAAGTATTGTTGGAGTTCCTAATGATTTGAAATGTGTCCTTATGCTATGAACATCACGCAGAGAACTACCAAACAATCGAACTTTTTGACAGCCTTACTGAATATGTTGCTTTCCTCTGTTTTATAAATCTTGCTAGTCTACACTCTGTAAGTGCTGAGTATTGCTGCAAAGTCATTGGCTTGAGCCTGCTATGGCCCTTTAGTGAGAAGATCTGTAGTGCCGTTCTGTAGAGATGCTTTAGGATATTCAGAATTGAATCTTTTCAATAATTTGATACTTGGAGATGTGATACTGCCAATCTTTAAATGTGAAATTCTGGCTAGATTACTATTTTAGTTGATGAATCTGGCAATATATCTGATGAGTGGCTTGGTGTGCACTTGACCATATCAAGTCATTAACAACCAAAAGACTTTAACTTTAGCCTCAAGGCAGATGAAGAGACTGAGAGTCATGTTTAAAGAGTTGTTTCTGATTTGTAGATTATGAGTTGAATTCTATTTCATTTCCTCTATTTGGCAAGAGAGGCTAATACACATATTTACCCTCCAATTTTTCAGTTCTTATGGTCAAAATTTGTCAACAAGCATGTTTATTGGGGAGACATCGTTCGCCATACTTATTGCCATCTTGGGTCTGGTTTTATTTGCCCATCTGATTGGCAACATGCAGGTAATTTATTGTTGGCTCTATTCTCAACTCAGCCAAGCTGTAGATATGTTGTAAAACCTTGATTGTTTTACTATAAATTCTAACAGTGGTAGTTAGAAGATGCTGTCTAGTAAGGATGAGCTAATGTAATAAAGTAATAATTTCCTAAAAATTAACTTGACAAAATGATGGGATTGGCTGGTTTGACATTCCATAGATCTGTTGCTAAAACCTACGAGCTAAGCATGAATTTTGAGAAGAATAACTTGGAGATATGATGCAGCTGGTTAGTTTGACATTCCAATATAAGGTAGATGGGATTTTTCACAGCATCATGAGTTTTGGCTCTTAATTATGCTGCAAAATCACGGGAGGACATTTTAATACCCATGCTCATACATATGCTTATAATCATTCCCTGATTTTTAGTTATATGTAAGACTAAATCTGCCTATCTTGAGAGGGAGGTTGATGACATAATATGCCTTACTCCCTTTTTGCCCTTTCCATGTTTAGACTGAATAGCCAAGTCTCTGCACCTCCAAATCTGAAGCCATGGTTCAGCTTAATTCATGATGGAGACGAGAGAAAGCTGAAAGACTTGCTGTAGGCTTCTCATGCTGTTTTTGTGATTGTTTCCCCCTGCTAATAGGAAACCGAGTCTTATATGAAGTTAGAAAAACTGAATTCAAAAAAAAGCTCTCTGGGGGATTTACTTGGCATAGAAAAAATGGCATAGTTATATGTACAATAATTGTCAGTGTTGTGGTGGTGTTACTTGGCATAGGATGAACCTATTTAATCAATTTACAATGAGATAAAAGAAACTTATCGTGTCTGAGGAAGTAGATACATTGTCAGTTGAACTTCTGGTCGCATTGTATAGCCATTCATTCTAGTAAAAGGATTAGAAAAATTCATGGATGCCTCACATGTATAAATACCTCTGATATGTTAATATTTCAGTGGCACTTTGCTTTCAAGGTAAATATGACAAGTACGTACCCAAATATTTTGTTAGACTGTCATGTGTCACTAAGTAGTTTTCTGAACTGTTCTTTGAGGTGCTTCAGTTTGTTACTTCATGTCTGAGGTTGTCTGTGTATGCAACCCATGATTCCCTTAGGAATGCCAAGGTGAGTCTTTATGAGGATACATGAAGTTGTGATATCTGTGGGATTGACATTATTACATGGAAAGGTGATACAGTCAGGTTGTCCCAAGTTTTCGTGTAGCAAATGTGCATCCAACTCTTCTTCCTTATATTGGTCTTTTGCCCTATAGAGATACTGGCATCTCTGTGCTAACAAGAATGGAGGATCTAGAGTCCATTGTTTCCGGGATTTGTGATCCATGCAGGCGTTTATGGTCCTTAGATGAACACTTAAAGTGCTAAATTCTCGTCTGACAGTGGTTTAAGATAACCAATATCATTGTTCAAATGTGTGATTGCTGCTCCCACCTGACTCAAAGACATATCACATTACTTTCATCATAGATCTAGTCTGTCTTGTAACAAAAAGAAATTAAAAAGATCTAGTCTCTAATTCCATTTCTGTTTCATATACTTATTGATTTTCTTTGGGTGCAGACCTACCTGCAGTCTCTTACTGTTAGGCTTGAGGAATGGAGACTTAAACGAAGAGACACAGAGGAATGGATGAGGCATCGCCGGCTTCCCGAAGATTTAAAACAACGTGTACGTCGTTTTGGCCAATACAAGTGGCTTGCTACTAAAGGAGTTGATGAAGAATCCATCCTCCGTGGCCTACCAGCTGACCTCCGTCGTGATATTCAGCGCCACTTATGCTTAGACCTTGTTCGACGTGTATGGTCTTTTTACATCAGATCCTATCTTCAAGCAATTGTTCAATTTAATTGCTTTCAGTTTAGTGTTTTAATGTGTTTACATTGCATTCTACACTTAATACTGTAAAATGGAGCCGAGCACATCAGCCAACGCTTTCCATGCACTTGCACAATGGTAAAGAATGTTCTCGCTCGTTGCTACCAAGGACGGACTTCCTGAAACTTTACCCTACTTTTATGCAATCCATGTTTTCTGGTATTCTTTTCATTATCCTTATAAATTTCATGTATTTGGTCGACATTTGGCTTATGTTCACAATGTGATCATTAGGTAGAGACTCCACTCCATATGGAGTAGGACACTGGAATGCACATTTGTTTGGCTTGTTGTATTCTAACATCCTAATTTGACATTTTCATCTTTTGTGATCTGCATGTCATGCACGTATGAAGAAATGGAAAAATTTAAGGCTGTGTTAAGTTGGTCATCTAAGAGGCAAGTACTGGCTCAGTGGTATGGCCTCTCAGTTCCCCAAGCTTTTTGCTGGCTTTGAGTCCCATGTTGTCCTGTCCCCAATCCATTTCTTTGTTTACCTAGCAAAAGTGGTGAAAACCAAAATGCCAGTACTTTGGCCTCTCAGATGTAGTGTCGTTGTTAGTTGAGCTAGCGCATAGTAATATTGGTTTTCTTTGTGGGTCATTGGAAATTGCTATCAACCTTTCTTTATCTGCCGAGTGAACTAGGCGATGGTTTTCGATACTTAATGGTTTTTTGGAGATTATTCAGATGTTAAAAATGTAACACCAACTACCATTCTGTTTAAGAAGGCAAAGAGTGGCATTATGTATGCTGTTTTTTCCTGCATTTATCAGTAAATTATCACACTAACCTGCTTTCGCATGATTTTCAGGTACCCTTCTTCTCCCAAATGGATGATCAGCTTCTCGATGCAATATGTGAGCGTTTAGTATCCTCGCTAAGCACTGAAGGTACCTATATTGTTCGTGAGGGTGATCCTGTGACGCAGATGCTTTTTATTATCAGAGGTCGGTTGGAGAGTTGGACTACTAATGGGGGTAGGACTGGTTTTTTCGATTCAATTAGATTGAGACCTGGAGATTTCTGCGGCGAGGAGCTACTTACTTGGGCGTTGCTCCCGAAATCCAGTGTCAATTTGCCTTCCTCGACCAGAACAGTTAGAACGCTTGTAGAAGTGGAGGCTTTTGCTCTGAGAGCAGAAGATCTCAAGTTTGTGGCCAACCAATTTAGACGCCTCCACAGCAAAAAGTTGCAACATACCTTCAGGTTTTATTCCCACCACTGGAGGACATGGGCTGCCTGCTTCATCCAAGCAGCGTGGCGCCGACATAAGAGGAGGTCTATCGAAAACAGTCTTTCCATGAAAGAGTATGAGAATGTGGTTGAGGAGTCAGGTCAAGAGACAGAGGATTCTTTTGTCTCCAGAAATCCTTCTCAGACAAAACTAAATCTGGGAGCTACAATACTGGCTTCCAGATTTGCTGCGAACACTAGGAGAGGAGCTCAAAAGATCAAAGACGTGGAGATGCCAAAGTTACAAAAACCTGAGGAACCTGACTTTTCCTCCCAACCTTATGATGAATAGCTGGTCTGGTTGGGTCAGGTTTCTTTGATTCAGCTTTTGCACACCGTCAAGAAAATTTGCTTTTGGGATGGAATCTACAGTGGTGCGGTCTTGAGCTGCATATATTGACGTTAGGCTGAGACATATAAGGGGTTTACAACAAAGAGACTCCTCTCCGAAGGAATGGTATGACTTGAAAAGACGAGTGACAATCAGAGACTCAGAGTGCCAAGTGAGGAGAAGTCGTCATTAAAGGCATTTAGCAATGTGTCTAATTTAGCAGCACAAACGTTTGCTCTTCTAATTTGTTGTACTCGGCCGAGCATTGGTGAGTGAAGTTCTGTTACCTTGCCAGTGAAAATATATAGATTAATGTTATTGCCATATATATTGTATTGTCCATGACTAGACAGTGTACAAGAATTGCTTAGTTGAGGATGCATTGTTAGTAGATGGACCAGACCCATTTAGTAACTATTAGTGAAAAATATGCAGCATATCAGGATTGTGGAGGACTACGACATTTCGATCTTCTGACTGCACTGTTTGAAAGTGTATGGGACAGAAAACTGAGTTCTAGAAGCAGAAGCAAAAGTTCTCTTACCACCTTTGTCGGAATGTCATTTCTGGTAAATGCCATCTTTTATGTATGAAATGTGATTTCAGTGTTCGATATAACCTCTCTGTAAGGAATGTAAAAATCTGACAAATCAGGGGCATGGTGCGTAAGCGCACCCAGTTAGGTATCTGATGGTTTCGGTCCTTCATTTGAGTTTTGCACGGAAAACTTTGTCATACTCGTGCAACTTCTGGGATTGCAGATCCTTTGTCTAACTGTTGTGGCAAAAGCTTTTTTTTTTTTCTGGTTCTCATTCACATGTGAACTCTTTAATGCATTAAGAGGGCAATGTGCTTTGTAATTTGCATGGGTGAAACTCTCATATTTATGCCCAACTCAGCAGAAAGAATTGGATCGATTTGTTATCTCTCATTCTTGCATTTCCTTCGAGAGACAAATTTCTCCAATTAGACCTTGTACTTATAACGTTAGAAATATAAATCCACTTTTCGTGTTGCTCTTCCAATGCACTCACCTTTAATTTGTTTGTTCAAAATAGTGATAAAATATATCTATCAAACTGAAGTTTTGTCGAAATATTTTGTAATTGTATTCTGGAGATTGAGTAAACAGTAAACTGGGAAGTTCTAGCTAGAAGTAAAGTTCTAATCTCCAACAAAACTGGCCAATTTTTACGTACTCTTCGTTGACGGTGGTGGTCCATTGGCAGCGTGCCGGCAGCAATGGCAGATGGCTATTCGATGGTGGGCAGTGGTGGCAGCATCAGTTAGTCATGGTGGCTGGTAAAGAAATGGAAACGGGTTTTCCAATAAGAATTTCATTCCATCAGTTTTCCGAAATTCAAATTTTTGTCATCCAAAAACACATGCCGTGTATCTTCCTATTGCAATAAATACAGAAGATATGAGAACATTACAGTGTATAGATTCCGCAAAATGAGAACAATAATTGTAAATATTATATAGTTGACCAGGAAGGCAAAATGGGTAGTTTTTCTCATTGTGGCAAAATGGAAAACAAGGTAAAGATTTTCCTATATTCAATTTCATTTTCTTCCCACCAGTTGGGCAATGTCTCTTTTGCACGGAGCTATTTATGTTTGTGAAAGAAATTGTCAAAAACAGATGCTTTAAGATGCATTTCTACCCAGAACACACTCACTTGCAATTACTACCTCACTAGAAGAAGCAACTCAGAAGAAAAATCAGATCATACAGAAAACATGTAATTGAGGTACATCTCTGAACCAGCAACTTAGCCGTCGCCATTCGCTGTTTGAGCCAAATTTACAAACAAAAGTGAGGCCAGAAAGGACAATCTATACATGTATATCTTGAAGCTCGGATTGTTCCTATTGGCCATACTTGTCGATGTCGTAGAACTCTGTTTTTGTATTTTTGGGATATTATCTCTGCTTGAACTTTCCTTGCGGTATCGGTTGCACAACCGACCAGAATAAGAACCGACGTGCCAGCAAATCCACGGAAGGCTGTGAGATGCGAGACTTGTTCGATTACTGCAGGACCGGCAGCAAGGATGGCCAGAAATGCAGACCCTAGAACTGATATCCGGCTAAGGACCTACGACAAGAACAAATAAATTAAGAAAAGAGAAAAAGAACAAATTGCAAGGTATTAAAACCCAATCCAGATAGAGGATATAGCATGGAGATACATGAAGGGATGTGCAGATTTCTTAACATGAAAATAATTGAACAGAGCAGGTGAAGACCAAAGAAGCTGGGAAATCTTGGGCTCAGTAGAGTGTAATAACTCAGAGAGAGTCCTTACCAAAAAAAATAAATAACTCAGAGAGATAGACTAAGATCTGAAAGGAACAGAAGCCAAAATATCCACTAAAATGAGAGGCATTGGTTTGCTAACAAAATGGTTAAAAAAAAGTTTAAAGTTTTTAAAAGATTATTTCTCAAGATATATACAGGCAATTATGCTTAACCTAAGAAAAAAGGCAAAGCATTGACAAATCCAGGCAATAAAACCACGATGCCCTTGTCCCACTAGCCAGGATATGTCCAAGGAAACACCAAAGATGCCATCTCCTTAAATATGAAATAGATGCCATATAAGCAAGCAGAATTCCTACCAAAACACCTGAATAAAAACATGTTGCAAAATGTTTAATCACGAGAACATTACCGTCTTGATGAATGCGGCTGTAGTTTTACCCGGTCGAACAAGGGGAATTGATGCTCCTTGGCGTTTCAGCTGTTCACTCACATCATCAGGGTCCAACTGTAGGAAAGTGTAGTAGTAGTTGAAGAAGGCTATTAATAGTATGTTGGTTGGCAGGTATAGAGAACCTACAATAGTAATTTATCACCATTAGACCACATCGCATGTCCAAAATGAGAAAAAACGTAACAGTCCACCAACATTCCACTTTCCTACAGTAAGAGCAGAATCAAGCATGATTAAAAAGCATCGCACAACAAATAGATGTTTCGACTTATATTACTGAGAACTGGTAGCAGAGAGAGATTTTCTTGAGGTGAAATAAATAGGATATACAAACATCAATTTGCTAATGCGATGGGTACTCAGATAGTAAAAGCAGAATATGCTACAAAAAGATGATTCCCGAGCTCTCACATATGAAATGACAAACCCAAGCATTTAATGTGCAGAAAAAGTTGCATTAAGTAGACCCCAGTATTAAAATTGATCGAGCAAACCATTTATGCATCTACAGTGCAGGGAGTTGGCACTGATCGCACTGACACATTGCCATGTGCAAAGCTTGACTTTAATGCATTCGTGAAGAATGACAGTTCACTGCAACTGCGAGGGGGTTTACACGTGGTTTTCAATTCAATTGCAGGTTAACCATGCAAAATTAATGTGGTTGACCGAGGACAATAAACATTAGATGGTAAAAACGAGATGATACTAATAAGAGTTCACTCTCAAAGCATACCTTTTGAACGTTGAAGTCTTTACAATAATGGGTGACACATCCAAAACCTATTTCATAAATTTAACTGAAGTGACAAATAACTTACGTGTGCCATTTATACGCTAAAATTGATTTGACAAATCAAACTTCCTACTGCCGTTTCTAAATTATGCTGCATGTCTGAAAGCAGAAGCATACCGAAATCAATACAGAAGTAAATAAATTCAAAAGATCCTTCAGCTCAAATAGATAATCAGGTGTTTCATGACATTGTTCTGTAACAATGGTCACAGTAATTCTATTAGCAATAGTTGCATCTAAGATGTTTTCTGTTCCCATGTTTGATAAGATTATGGGTCTGAGCTCATGACAGCAATTTCTACATGGAAGCCGACATATCAAAACATATGAAGGAACAATCTTCTCATGATATTTAGAATATATAATTCTTTGCATTTTTAAGTAATTCAGCTTAAAGCCTTTCCTGTCACTAATCACAATCTTCGGGAGAAGAACAGCAAAAGTGCCAAAACTTGTGTACGGCGCTCACTTTAGTGCCAAAAGTTTCTTTTGGATCACTTTAGTGCCAAAATTTTTGAAAAACGATCACTTAAGTGCCAACTCCGGTCAGTTTGACCGGAAATCCGACGTGGCATTTTTTTATTAATTTTTGAAGCCTATGTGGCTCGCCGGAGATACAGTCAGCACGTACCGTCAGCATTTTTTATTTTAAATAATTTTTTTCTTTTTTTATTTTCTTTCTTTTTTCCTTCTTTTCTTTTTTTCTTTTCAAAAAAGAAAAAAAGAAAAGAAGGAAAAAACAGAAAAAAATAAAAAAAATAATTAAAAATTCGAAATTTACACGTGGAAATGCCATGTAGATTAAAATTTTAATTAAAAAAGCCACGTATTAATTTGGCCGGAATTTCTCGCCGTTGGCACTTAAGTGATCGTTTTTCTCCGATTTTGGCACTTAAGTGATCCGAAACAAACTTTTGGCACTAAAGTGAGCGCCGTACACAAGTTTTGGCACTTCTAGTGTTCTTCTCCCCACAATCTTCAGTCAAAATGAACTAATCATACCCCCTGGGTTGAGAGCCACAGCAGCTTTCTTCAGTGCAGCTAAACCTGTGAAGCGTGCAACGGTTCCGGGGAGAGCCAATGAAGATGTAGAAAATATAATGGGCATCACTCCAGAGCTATTCACCTGTGATAGGAATCATGAACCATACAATTATAGCTCTAATTGGCTCAACATTTAAAGCAAGTGACCCCGCTCCAATTTCAACCGAAATATAGATAATAATCGCATATCTGCAAGCAGTACACTCATATAGGTACAACTTTGTACACTGTACTACCTATAGCACATGAATGTTAACATCAAAGCGTAGTTTACTTGGTGGCCAAACAGTTATTTAACTGTAGACACCAGAGTTATGGTATCTAGTATATTTCAAAATGACTGGCTATGTCCGAACTCTCATTTTTTTTTTTTTTTGGTAATGATGTCCGAACTCTTATTATGCTCCTCACAATGCAATATCTCTCTATAGAATATTTTGGCTCTACAGATTATAGACTAAGTAAATTGGCTAATTCAGCATATTAAACTCGTAGAGAGAAGGGTGGAAATAATTGGCCCGGAAGCCTAAATTATCAATTCATGCTGTTCCAGGATAGACGGATGAAATCAGGTAGTTTAAATTGCATTTAGATTATCTTCCCAAGTGCTTAGCTCAAATAACAAGTCACTAGCAAAAACAGCAGCAGTAAACATAACTTACGAAAAGAGGCAACAAGAGGAGCATGGATAAAGATTAGCAAAAGCAAGCAGAACTAATGTTCCCATGGTCTACTGACATGTCTATGATTTGTCAAATGATCCAACCATTTCATTGAGGTAAAGCAATTCAGTACCAGGAAAGGAAACAGAGGAAACCAAGAACTACGTGGATTCAATAGATAGAATAGACAACCGCACTTCACATAAAGTTAGGTGCAAAACAGAAGAAAATAGAGAAACAAGGAACTCTGCCAGATCACAACTAGCTCTTGTATGACCATCCATAAATTAACTAAGACTGTGAAACCTTATTGAGAAGGGCAGTTTGCGACCATGTTTAGAACTTTATTACTCCAGTCCCCTACAGTTAATAAACAACTGGAAATGAGTAGTATACCTTGAAGGGTAAGTAAGCAGATTTTTGTAGGCCTCCACTTCTGCTGGTGTATCTTGAGGCATAGTTAAGGGGAATTTTCCTTTCTGCTTCCTGAAAATCTTTGTCATGGAGCATGTTAGGTACATGTCTTTCTCCTAATACTTTCACAATAAGATAACATTCTAGAATATATAATGATCACTTACCTGAACATATACAATACCAAGGACTAAGATGACGAAAGATAAAATGATGGTGGCAAGTCCAACGTAGTTGCCATCCTGATAAGCTTGTGCAACTGTTCGACCAAAAGATGCTGGTAAGTAGGAGATTATGCTTGTAAATATTAACAGCGAAGTGCCATTTCCAAGTTTCAGGTCAGAGATCCTTTCTCCGATGAATGTTGTAAATACTGAGCCGAGTGTCAATAATGTAACAGAAGAAACAGCCCACTCTGTGCTAAAGTCCTCGACATAGGGACGGAGGAAGAGTACTTGGCCTATAGCCTGGCATATAGATAAGATGGGAATACATGTTACCAGGAGAACTCATCATTAGGGAAAAGTATCTTCAGCTGAAGTGAATTAACATCAAGTAAAACAGTAGACAATCAACTAGAAAAGATCATTTTAAATGATCTTTCCTGAGTTTTATGGCTACATTAAGTATGAAAGCCCACTAAGCCCAGATCCCTTGTTGGCACACTGTTAAGGCCCTCAAGAAACATATCGAACAGAAATACTTCCATTCAGTTCATTTATATTTGCTTTTGAAAGAAATGGTCACTAAAGTATGTAAAGTATCTAACACACATTTGTAGGAGAGATTTGAGAAAGTAGAGAACCGCAAGTAAAAATCCAAACATGCAGTCTAGAATGGAACAAAAATCAGAAACCAAAGAAGCCACATATTCTTTTCACACACGCTGTAATTTTACTTTGGCAATGGTTAATAAAATTTCGTGTGCAGGGCTTGCCTGTACTAGGGCAAACCCGACTGAAGCATATCGAGTATACTGGAGAATTTTCTTCCTTCCAGCTTCACCTTCTCTTTTTTGCAGGTCTTGCAACTTCGGATATATTTGTGCCAAAAGCTGAAACACAATTTGCGCATTGATAAAGGGAACAATACCAAGGGAGCAAATACCAAGTCTACCGATACCTCCCCCAGAAAAAGAATCCAAAGTGCTCAACAAACTATTCTGATCCAAATTCCCAGCAAAAGCTTCCCGATTTACCCCTCCCAGGGGAACATATATGCCTAGTCGGGATAGGGCCAAATATCCCAGCAACTTCAGGAATTTCCCAGGCAATGGTCCTTTAAAGAAATCACCGAAATCAATAGAACTATCCTCAATTGCAGCTGCAAAAGAAATAGAGTTTGTTAGCCGAGTGCCTATCTGAGCTAATGACTGCCAAACTATGAATGATAAGCAATGTAAGAAGTTTGAACCTGCCACTCCACGAGATGATGTTTTTTCCCTTCTTGTGCTCGAGGAGCTCTCAGATATTGGTGAAAACAAATCTAGAAAGCTTTCCCATGTGGAGCTCAGCCCAGAGGAATGATGTGATTCTATTCCCAGAGGATCAAAAACTGTGCCCTCAGAGCTGAGGAGTGTTAAAGGGACAAAATTAGTAAAATAAAGAACTTAACGATGACAACTTTTGTGAAAAGGGAAGCAATGACCGGACTCAACTTATCATTGCTTTGAAAAATGAAGACAACAAAAACGTGGACAATGTGAACTACATCAGATAACTAAACAGGTCAACTAAATTAAGGTTCTAAAATTTTCTGGTGAACACCAACATAAATTAGATGTTCAAAGTGAATTCCGAACCCTCATTCTCTGACTGTTAGCTTCAGCAGAAGAATTGCAACTGTGGCAAGGAGCTTTATTGAGAAGCAAAGTTACATCAAAGAAATTGACTTGGTGAAAGTAACAATAGAGCATATAACAGACAGCAGCAAGAATCCCAGCAGTGTCTGCTAATTATTGCTGATGAGATGCACTAAAATCCTCAGCAACCATGTACAACTCACAAACGAACCAGGCATTCACTCAAATTTTGCCAATGAACACATTTTTTTCTTCAACAACCTCAATTTCAATGTGAGAAAAGGAAAAAAAACTATCTCAAGTCCAGAAGGGTTGGTCCCACTTTCAGGAAGACTCGCTACAACAAGACATGAACAGCCAAAATCCCACACATTTAATCGTCAAACCCCCAGAAAATCCTAATAACAAAACACCCAAAAGCTCCAAGTTGGCAAATTCTTTCCTCTGGAGCAACCCCACATTGTGAAACACGAACTGACGATTATTGGAGCGGAAACACTTGTGCTAGTATCAATCTACTACTACACCTGTTGCTAGACACGAGACCGAAGACTCGCTACAGCAAGATATGAACAGCCAAAATCCCACACATTTAATCATCAAACCCCAAGAAATCGTTATAAAAAGATCACCCAACAGCTCCAAGTTGTCCGAATTCTTTCCTCTGTAGCAATCCCACATCGTGAAACAAGAATTGACGATTCTTGGAGCGGAAACACTCGTGCTGGCATCAACATACTACCACACCTGTTGCTAGACACGAGACCCAGCTTCAAGGAGGGCTTCCTTTGGGTACCGAAACTGGCCCTGCAAGCCCATCGTCTCCGCTTCGAGGATGGTGTTGGAGAGGAAGAAGAAAGCGGGCAAGAAGAGACAGTCGCTGCTGCTTCGCCGACCGTTATCAACATTATCCCCCACGAACCAGTTTCTTGCCCTTCGCGGCCGCCGGAATTATATTCAAAGCCGTAGCTATAGCTCGTGTTTAAGGACCCGGCTCAGCTTGCGGTCCACAAAATTGAAAACAAAAGTTTGTATTCGCGAAAGATTAAATTTTGATCATTTGACGACAAAAATTAAAGAAGATTATTGAATGTAATGTAACCTTAGCTTATCTTGATGGTTGATGCCCGATATGAGATTTCGCTTGAGAAAGTGGATTCATGCTTTGATGATTTATTACGTCACGATCGGACAACAAGAGAACGATTTGGACCTACTGAAGGTGGTGGGGCATGGAAACAGACTCACTAAGACATATTATTAACGAAGTAGATTCAAATGTTCATGTTGAATTAGACCCAAAAAAAAAATGCTCATGTTGACATGTGCACGTAAATGTAGTGGATTCAGCTTCGAGGATTTTGAGCGATACCAGAATTGCTAATATCGGTGTTTTGAGTTCACTTTTCAATTATCAACTTTATAGTGTCCAAATGGAATAGTTGTGGTAGTATTGTAACCGTGCTGCGCCGTGGTTATGTTGCAAAGCATCCTAACTAGAGATGATCAATAGGCTGCTTGCCTCGCATTGCCTGCCCAATCCTAAGAGGGCCGAGAGGTAACTAGCTAAACTTGGGCAAAAGCCTCACATGAAAAAGCCTTGATAATTGCATCTTTAGCTCGAGATTGGCCCCAAAATTTTTCATAATTTGTTTTTTTAATGTGGACTGGTTTGGGCAACATTTTAGGCTTGACCTTTCGGCCTACAAAACCGTGTGAGACGGTTTTCTCAAAATTGATATAAGCTGTTGCAGGGTGGAGAATGCTAACTATTAGGAGTGCTTCTTGGCCTGTTGATGACTGCTTCAACTACTTGTTTCTTGTTGCTCGATATTCCTAGACAAGTTACATTCGTTAACCACGGACACCTAAGATAATATATTTAGGGAGTATAATGGCTCAGTGAAGCATATTTGCTGCATTCGTTATCCTTTGTCATTGGAAAAAGTTCACGCCGAAAGATCTTGAAAATAAATAAATAGTTTTATTTAGTGTGGATAGATGACTAATTGACACAAATAGAATCTACATATCTTAAAAGTAAAAGAAGTCAGTACTGCAAGGGTACAAAATATACTTTCCAGAGCAGAATTAAAAACGTTAAGTATGATGCAAATTATCGTGATATAATTATAGCAATTTGACAGAACAAAATAATGATTATAGTAGTCTAACCAAAACGGACCGTACCGTTTGTGATAGTTTATATCACAGAGACCACAATAGCACAAAATCCACTAGCTATAGCATATCAACAGGCCAATTTACAAGCTTTACACACACAAACGTAAAATTGTAGTGAGTGAGGACAGAATGAAAAGACATTGTCAAAGTGAGATCTTTGTTTACTCTAATGTAGCTTACTGATTTTCTCCTGAGAACTGTGCTCTTTTTCATTGCACTGCAGGGCTTGGTGTCGAAACTGAAAGCTCATTTTCTCTTCATGAAATCCCTAACGAAGAGTTCCATGAAAAGCGGACCGTAAGTGTGGATATGACTGTCATATGTTGGATAGTAGAACTTCTCATTCTTAAAGCTCTCTGAAACACGACGCACGATTCGGGTCAATTGTCAAAGGTGTCTTGTTAACAAAGGTTCTAGGTCGCCGATTAAGCCAACTATGTACAGTACGTCTACACTATCAGGAAACTTGAAATTGGCGGAGTGAGACAAATCTGCACATCCCGGCAAAATTTGACATGAAAAAAGGGGAGAAAACCTTCTTACCTTTCCAAAGACGTTATGTATCTTGACGAAGCCAGTAATGAAATCCTTATTAAATATCTTTCCTAGCTTATATGTGAGACAGAAAGCATGGGTACAAAGACGAGAAATGCCAAATATAGTCATACCAATTACCTAAATGCCATATCGGATGCATGTGTCACGGACCTTGATTCTCTTGTATTCTCATATCCTTGTGAGTGCAGCCTAGATTATAAGATGAAGAGTGAGTGATGCAGAAGGGATGAATATAACTGATTCATGAGAGTGGTGTCAGGATGGTTGGTGCTAAGAGCTCTAGGATGAAATGAATATACATTTAGGAGCTCTAAAGGTGGGTTTAAGCTCCCGTACACAAACTGGTCGGGAACTGATACTGCTCTTCTAATGAGGCCATGTAGACCGAAATTATCGTGCCTAAAGTATTTTACATGTATTGCTCGATGGACTAAACATCTGAGCTAAGCTAAGTGTGGTACGATTCGATACGAGAAAGCTATTCGCCATACGGTTCTTTAGAACAACTATAGAATGAGAGCTGACTTGGTATGAACGACCCACCAGGTACTACACGGGCTATTGCGCAACTAAGAAACTGCCGGCCCACGACACATTTGTCGCTATTTCAGCACGACTTACCTTAAAGAATAGCATAAGAGAGTCATAGTAGGAACCATATCCATCATCCGTTTTGAGCATAATGCATAAGAATCAACACTGAAATCAGACACAAGTGTATAACTTTTCAAGAAGAAGATATTTATGGCTTATGTGTGCCATGCCCATCAACTTCGAAATGAATTTAGAGAGTTGCAGTATAACAAATTTGAGCCATGATGCTAGAGCTTGAGCATTGAGTTTAGACGAGTATTCTCTCTATAATCTCAATCTTTCCATTTCCAGATTCTTCCCAAGTTCCCAGTTTCTAGCTTTCAATAGACTGCGAGGCTTCACAAAGGGTGTTCTTCCGACTTGTTTGACACAGGTAACAGCATGCTCTTGACAATGAGACTACAGTCAAACTGAGACTTCACGGAGCAATATAAATTCGCAGACAGAACAACCAGGCTTGTTTTCTTTACAAATATTGGATCCTTCATCACGCTTAGTCATACAATCCAAATGCAGATGCAGGCAAGCATGAAAGTTGAAAGATTTTCTGACCTTAGTATATTCACTTCACCCTTCAAACAGATGGTAAGTATGCTATCGCAAAAAAAAAAAAAAGAACCTAAATGCACAATCCATGCTAGTTAGAGAAGTCAATTGGACAAAATAAATGTTTTAAGGTTTCAAATGCAAGAACCATACAAGGGGATGAATTCTGGACTTGTCCCAAAATTTCTCACGCTACTGCAAATTACCCAAAAAGGCAGAGTGTAAGTTTTTTCCCCTTCCCCAGTTAGATATACACATGAAACAGACTTTGCACCTTCCTGCCCCTACTACTTCTCAATTTTTTTTTTGTTTATCCAGTGAAACCGAAAGAAATATACAATTAAATCCAGACCATTCAGAGGTTCTACAGCAATTTGATACAGCACAAGGCAAAAAAAATGGAGGGAAACATGAACACATCCCATATTCCATTACATGGATGCCACAAGATACAATGTTGAGCAAGGTCTAATGAACCCGTCCAACACTGTACCCCTAGTTGACAAGCTTCTTCTTCTTTTTGGTTGCCTGCCTCAAATTCTTCTGAGAATGGTGTCAAGAAAGTAAAGCTCACAAAGCTCACATTTACCCAAAATCATCGCCCCTCTGAGAATGATGACGAGAAAGCAAAGCTGACACTGCCTTACCTGAATAAGATGTTAGTATTTTATTGTTTAAGAAGCCACAACAACTTCATCATCTACCAATGCATGATACAGAGACAAGCTAATGGTCACAGCATGGCAAATATATCTCAACCAAAAAGAAAGACATAGTATTTTATTGTTTAAGAAGCCACAACAATTTCATCATCTACCAACGCAAGATACAGAGACAAGCTAATGGTCACAACATGGCAAATGCATCTCAACCAAAAAGAAAGACATATATACTTTGGAATCTCAGGCTATTCTCAGGAGTTTGATCCTAGAAGATGCTAAAGACACAGTATGTGGACATAATCTTTTTCTCTTTCAAGTCTGTTTAGTTTGTGTATACTTGATTCCAAGCAGAAAGCTCGTTTCCATGAAACCATCATGTAGAGGATAGAAAAGTCAATAAACAACCCTCCCCCCCAGGGGCCACTTACAACGGACAAAAGTTGAAAGACCAGGAGGTATATTCTTCCATCCAAATTCAGAGTCACGAGGAAAGAGCAGGAAACTATAAACAACAAACAGCAATGATGGTACTCTGTTTCTGCTCTAAATGCTATCAATCCCTGAATAATTTCCCTAAATCTTAACAACTACACTTATATAGCTCCATTAAGTTAATCTTCATCCTCCTTTCTATTCACCATCATTGGTTTGTGCATTCACCAAACAATGGTACCTTACCTTCCATGCTGTATATGCCACACTCTCCAAATCTTCATTCATGAAATGGTTAATTCCCACAAATTATATCAGGCCAAACTTATGTTGCTCATTTATATATTGGACATATCAAATCTAGATACACAATTCTTTCCCATGTACTTTCAAGTTCCAGATTAGGCAGACCTCAAACATCAGATAGAGCTAAAGTGCCAACTACAAGTAAAGTCATTATTGTGGCCACCTCCCTCCATTAGGAAAGATTCCTTCCAAGTGCCTTCAAAACCATTTGCCTGGTAGAGTTTGACCAACAGTGGTGAATTTCTCAACTCCCAGTCTCGTTACTTAAATGGAGATAAGCTAATCCCTAGACAGGATGGCTAGAGGTCACTGAATTGAAATTTATGACCATGAGCCTCGAAAATATATAGCATGCACTATATAATTGTGCATATATTACAGTCTTCTAATCGCGGAAGGTCATTTCTACAGACAGAGAAATATTGGCTGCCAAGCATAAGGTGTTCCTCCTTCAAGTCAAGGTGAAACAACAACGTACAAACACACTGTTGGACCCAGCCAATTTTATCTTACTTCCAAAAAGTTGCAAGTCACACTGCTTTAGCTGTTCAAAGCACAAAAAGCATATGTGCTTCTGAATGGCACAGGAATCAGATTCAAACTAACATATACTAATACATATGGGACCCAAATTTTTGTCCAACTAACAAAATATGGGGGCAGGTAATTTGTTCAGGAAAAAATCCAACCTCACATTGTCCGAATGATCAGTCATGTAGTTAGAAAATTGCTTGTGCTTTCTGCAAAAGATGAAGGAAGCAAATCTTCCGAGACCATCTTAGCAATATTCAATTTTAGTACTATTCGACAAACTTGAACATGCTGATTCTATGAAACATTACACAGGCGTATTTGCCTATGAGCATGGTCATTTGCTGTTTCAATGAATAGGCAATGCAAAGATTGCTATCCACTTGTATAACAGAAAAATTAAGCAAATATAGAGTTACGATCCACTTGCATGGTCAGGTAAAATCCATATTGACTGTGCACAGAACAGTTACACAACTAAATGCTACTTTTGACAAAATCAATCATTTATTGGGTAAGAGATGGAACGACTAAATTAGAAATGACCCGCATGTACAATCTATAAGGACTATATGTGAGAGGAAGAGACATACCTACTGGATATTGTTGCCAACAGGATCACTGTCAATTAACATGAAGGACAACATGCTGCATGGAAATATCCAAGATTACACCACTCGGACAAAAAGAAAAATGCAAATATTCTTGACAGAGACATGCAAGTCAAAAGCCAAATGTAGTAAAGCAAGAAGAGCTTAAGAACAACTTTAGAAATGAGCATGCAGGTTGATACCTTAATTTGGGTTCTGTTATATGTATAGGTAATGTGAACCGATCCATCACTAGCCTGGATGACAGCGGGATATGAAAACTCCATCTCTGAGTTTTCTTCTAGGGTCAGAGCTTCGTGCCAAGAATCGCCATCATCCAAGGATACAGCAACTTTGAGTGTGCCCCTTGAAATTGTATTGTAAGCAACTATGAGAAGGCCATTCTTCAGCTTAACCCCATCAATACCTAGCCAAAACAAAGAAACTACTCCTTTAATTGTTGGACTGAAGGGAAGGCTGCTGTTATGGTGGATACTTAGCTCTCTGGCATTTAAAAACTATAATGGAATACAAAAAAAAAGCATCAAGGGAAGTTATAAAGCCACATTGAAAAATCAGCAGTCAATGGCACCATTTGCTTAATTCAGTAAGTTCAGGGACAACCATTGCAATAAATTGATAGTTTGTCTTCTTATCATGTACCTCATCTATCATTGATCGAGTGACGTATTGGATATCTTCAGCTCAGTAGTTCTTGATATGATGAAGCACCTTCTGCTAACAGATAGATGCTCATGCAAACCCATTTGATATATCAGATAGACCATTCAAATTGGATTACCAAAATGATCCGGACAACCTTTTCATGGCAAACAGAGACCCTACACTTCTAGCAGTTTGCTCACTGAATGGACAGAAAAGATTGATGTTTTCTTGTATCAAAAGATGATTTCAATCAAATTGAGAAGCATTCTAACTTATGCCGGCAAAAATTTGCAATTAACCTGAGTTTGGGTTTGGGAGTTCAGTAAATTCTGCATAACCCCAATTCATGCCCCCATCATGGGATTCTGACATGCAAATTCGATCAATTCCAGTGAATGATCGTAATAGAACACGCAGGGTGCCTCTTGCAGTCTTGTAGGGAACTGGTTGGATCACACTAAGAGACTCATTCTTTATGTAAATCAGGCCATACTTCTTCCATGTTCTACCAGCATCTGGAGTGATCTGTATCAATACACATCACATATAAGACAAAAATTGCCTAGACTAACTGGGATCTCATAGATATGAGAGATTAAAAGTCTGACCTCCATCCATGCACCCCAAGAATTCCAACTTTCCACTGAGGATCCACATAGCAAGTGTCCATTATCAAGCAAGATAGGCTGCAGAAGATTTAGAGACACAGAATGATGTCGTATACATACAGTTGAGTTCAGAATTTAGGCTCACATAATTCGTAAAGGAACACATAAGCTTATATATAGATTACAGCTTGTACCTTATTCTTGATTGGTCCTAATATGCCTGGTGGAAGTTGTTCTCGTTCAGACCAGCTGACACCTTGGTTATAAGATCTTTTCATGCATCCGCTCCATCTAAACTTCAATAAGAAGATTTTAGGAGTTGCAATAAAAACTTTTTGCTGGCGCATATTATGTCTTATTGGTGTATAGCACCATATGTTGGTGTAAGCTGAAAGGAAATATAAAATATTATTGATGCTGACCAGTTATGACTTGATTCACATGACACTAAGGGATCTACAAAGACTAAAAACGATGCATACTAATTTTGACATCAATGTAGGCATACAAATCCCCAAACTACAATCATATTTACATGTTAAGTGAATGACACAGAATGGAGCGAGAAAAATGATGAGACATTGTTGAATACCAGAATACCACTGTTTTCTACCGCTTACTGCTCAGAAACTTGTAGCAGGGAAAAATTTGTTTGAACTGCCAACAGAATTAACGCCAACAACATCCAGACCCTTTTCCCATTAAGTGGTTTCAGATTAACGGGCACTCTTGCACCATTCAAGGCAGCTTAGCACCGTATGTTCCTTAAAATCCAAGTTATGAATGTGCACGGGTGTTTAATCTACTAAAAGTTTGGGACACATCTTTTCAGGTCTTTTGCTACCCCTTTACCCAGTGCCCTCAACATAAAGTCGGATATTACTAGAGCATCTGAGAACTATCATTTATAGGTCCAAACTATTTTAAATGAGATTCTTTTATTTTATCCTCAACTTGAACCACACAAACTTAGTCTGAAGTATTAATCGTTAAGCTTATTTTTTCTTGAGTATTCGAATCCGGCAAAGAATACTCATCTCTATAGAGTTATTTTGTGCAGAAGATGGTACTAGATCACCCAATTTTCCATGCATGGAGCATGGCAGCAATTATTCCTGACATAAGCCCTTAAACTTAGGTGGCATTCAAAGATTTGACAAGATACTGACTATACTTGTGCTACTGCATTCATTGATTCCGCCTGTATCAGAAGATTGTCATAGCCAAAGAAAGAAACAGCTGCAATTTGTCAATTCATAATACAGGCAATTCGTCAAATCACAAGAAGAAAGGAAATGAAAAACTTTCAATTTTATTTATGATCCCCAAGAACTATTGTTTACATAATTCTGAGCTTGGAACTTTTAAGAAAATACATGTTCAGCTACATAACTCTTCATCAGTGCACAAAGAATAAGATCCAGCATCACGGCCTCTCGCGAGACTACCCATTATACGATATAAAAGAAAAGGCGCGTTGAAGTAACATCAGAAACACTTCAAGACATGCTATAGTAGAAGTTTCAATACACCCATGGTCCACCTTGAACAACTATATTCTCCAGTTCCACGCAGTAAGCTCCATAATTACAGCAGCTTCAATTGAATATAGCTTGCACAGCCTTTTTAGTCATTTAATATCACATGCTTCAGGGATCGGAAAGGTCTATATGTGTATTCTCTGTATTTAGTGTATTAAATTTGTCTTCCAGAATGAAAAGAAGTTTCTATTCCCAGCTTCGTCTCGTTTTCGAGGAAATGGTCAGGTACAGTTGTACCAAAAGAAAATTTCCAGACCACATAAAGCCACAAGTAATATATTAAGATAGATGGCAAAAAGAACTGTGACTGACAAGTAAAATTTAGGAAAGATAAATATCTCAAACAAAGGCCATATGCATATAAGTCCTCCAATGGCAACAGGACAGAAACAGGGCACATTTACACAATGTCAAGTGAAACAACAACTTCGGTTACGACATTATCCATAAAGGCTAACTGTGTTAAGTCTTAACTCATTGACAGTTTGCCTGTCCCAACTAAAGAACACCATGTACCCGTCAGCAGCAGCATATCTGTGAAAAGATAGTGTTCCGTTCCACAGTCAGACATGATATATGTGCCTGACTATGATGAGATTAGATCATATAGCAAGATGATTGAGTGTGGAACAAATAACATAGAAGCAGCAGTGACAACAGAAGGGGTACAATCTGTTGCAACTACCAAGCAACCAGCCCCTCAAAAGGAGGGTCATAACTATAAAAAAGCTACTGTGGCATAGAATATCCAGAAGTATTTGTCCCACTCAGATAAAGGACATAACAGTTTGTGTCCAAACTACTAGTGAAAGCACTAATGTTTGGAGGAAATTAGTGAAGGTTAGATCCATTTTACAACCTTAAATAAGAAATTTGATTGGTGACGGCAGGAGTACCTTGTGTTTTGATAATTGGCACCCCGGGGGTGTTTTATGGATGTACATCCTAGAAGAATTGCGTATGATTCTAATTTTTATATATTCACGCCAAAGTTTCAGATGTTGTATCTGGGAATGGGCGGGTTTAGCCTCCGGCAAAGTCCAAGTTCTTGGTAGAAATACAAGCTGCTGTTTGTGTGTCATGTTTCAATGCTCTGCTATGCACGATTGAATTGTACTCACTGGCTCCAATTCTAGATTTCTTGGTCGGTCTGATTCTTGGAATCTGGTTAGGAACAAGAAGGAAAAGTTTGGTGGCATAGGCTCATTTGGTTAAAAACGAATGTTTCTGAATTTTCTTTTATCTGTAGGCTAGCTTTGCTTGACAAATTGTCTACTTTGGACAGATTTAATAAGTGGTGCTAAAAAACAAAAAGTGGTGCTCCTTGGCTAATCAGTGTCTGCTTTGTAAGGTGGATTCTGAATCAAGGGGCAACATCTCTTCAGAGCATGTTCATTCTCTAGTGCTGCTTGACCTGCTTCAGTGGATGGAGAATTTTTTACCAGAGACTGGAATTTTGAGGTGGACTGGATTTAGCTGATGACGAACCGCAAAGTTTTTGCCAAGTCATTGTTGAAATTGGCCTGGAATGGAGCTATCTACTATCTTTGAGAAGAAAGGGATGAAGCTCTTCATAATAGATCCACCCCTCACATTGCTAGAGTGAAAATGTCTTCTTTAGCTCTCGAGTGAAGATGATTTCTTATTTCGCTAAGAAGAAGATAAGCTTATCTCCTGCTGATAGAAGAATTTATGAGAATCAGGGTGTTTGGTTTCCTTCTCTGTAGCTTGATCTCCTTGAATGGATTTAATTAGTCTTGTGCTATGTGTGATATTGTTCTGGGTGATGTGAAGTCTTGTCTGTTTTTCATGTTGTACATAAAGTTTGGACTAGGGCTGTGACTTGTTATTTGGATTTGGGCTTGTTTATGGGATTAGTCCACCCATGATCTTGGTTTTATGTGCGATATAAGTAACTTTATTACCGAAAAAAAACCACAAGCTATAGGTCTTACACTTCATAAACTATAGAAAGAAAATGACAGCTTAAGTTGTCACACTCCATTTTCTCCTGATACTTAAATTGAAGGGTACAGCTTGTGCACAAAACAGGCCAATACAACTAAACCACAATTACTTTAATCTGAATCTAATCTACATCATGAGCAATGTTCAGTTAAGATTTGAATTTACCTTTGAAAATCTAGCCCTATCTTGTAGAACAGCAACAGCTCCCCTGATGGAAGTTTGTATAAGACAGGATTCCACATCGGAACATCTTCTTGTTCATCAATGATTATTGGCAAATGCCAGAGCCCATTCTGCACCATTTTTTTTTAAATTACTTTCAATTGGCAACATGTGCATAGCTTTTACTACATAAAAATTAGCTGGAAGAAAATCTTGCGATTTGGGACATAGGCCAAGGCCAAAGGTAATAACCAAAGGTGAAGCTTAACAAGATAAAAAACGTCCACAATTTGAGATTCTGTCATTTTCGTTGCATAGGTTGAAGATAGATATAAGATTCTATATTACCTGGTATCTCTGCAGCCATATTTTAACATCAGGTGCCCCCTCTTGTGTACCTCCAAAATAAGCAACCAAAAAGTGATTTTTGTTAACCTGCAAAATAAAAAATCACCACATGTTTTATGTAAATTTTAGATGGGAGAGAATGCAAATAGAGCAAAAATGTCTCGTGAAGAACCTCGACAATGGTTGAAGCATGGCAGTTATTGAAAGGAGCAGAGTTTGCTGGAAATGTGAATTCTTGTTCCACTGGCCCTTCAACATGATGGTCCTTTGTCAAGTTTGAGCTCTGAGCCATCATGGATGCTGGTGCACTTGCCTCGGGGGAATTACCTACTTTTCTGCACAGAGTTTTCAGCACATTCAAACAACTTGCCACCATTCAAATATCCACAAATCAATCAGCACACATTTATTATCATCTCACTGTGTCCAACGGTGCCTGTGGATGCTTCTATACTGGCCTATGTGAGAGCTCATAAACAAAAGATTACTACACGGTCTTTCTATGCTTATCTCACACAGCAGGCAACAAACAAGCACAGATTAAACCAGTTAGATAGCATCTCCTCCAGGCACTCTTAAACAACCTGGCAAGATGTGCATGGGGATATCGAAGCGAGTAGCCAGAAAGCACAGTCAATCTCAAACTCGAGCATCCATGTTCGGGGCTGAAGCTCCCAGACAACCCACAATGCAGAAGATTGGAGTGATTCAAGACAAAAAGAAGCAAGAACAACGACGACAAGGACCAAACCAGTGACCTCCACATTGCGACTCCGCTACCAAAACCCCATGAAACCCCCTTCGCAGAGACCCTCACGGACATAGCTGACTCCACCTTAAGTACCAGAAAACACCCACAACGCAAAGCTTGTTGGAAAGAGAAGATTACGCCATCCCCTTAATTAATACCACACAAAGATAATGAAAAGTAATTCATTAAAGACACTACCTAACACACTCGCTATTTCTGACCCTCAGAAAAAAAAAACAAACAAAAAGCTCAGTCGCCATTGCATCAGAGACAGCGACTGTTGAAATTAGATATTGTATTCTTGGAAAGGTTCTTCCGTTAAAATTCGAGCTTCTACTTACCAGCAGCAACAGGGGTTTGACCTTCAAGAACCAGAACAAGAAAAGCAGGTAGCACGAGCTGGATCTCGCCCTGCATCGACGTTGCAATCAAGAATTATATACTAGCCATATGGATCGCGAGCGTGACGTGCGTAGAACTATACTTGAATAGTAACATCAAGAAACCAACCTCGTCTGGGTCACACGCTCATCTCCCAGAAGACATCTGAGTAGTTTCTTGTTTCTTGAAACGACAACTGTTGACAAGAATATAGTGTTCATGTCCTTGTGTAAATTCGAGTGGGGGACCAAAGAAATCATAGACTTTCATTCGCGGTCGTGTAATAATTTAATCAACTCTTCTTTAACCACGCTGAACTTTTAATTTCAATAATATTATTATATTTAGTAGCGTTGATACAACGAAAAACCTTAAATCGATACATTTATAACAAATTTATCAAAAATAATTTTTTTGACTACTAAAAACCCCAAATCGGTATATTTGTGACAATTTTACAATTAATACCCAAAAAAATCATAAATTAGTATATTTGAGATAAACAGAGGGTAAAACCCTAAACTAGTACATTCGTCAACTACAATAAAATTTAATGGAAATTAACGGAGGATAAATTTATCATAAGCGTACCAGTTTGAAGTTAGTTTATGGTAAATTTATCACATGTGTATCAGTTTTGGATTTTTCGTAGTAATAACCCTATTTAGTATTAAGGGTTAATACCACAAAAAACCCTAAACTGGTATAATTGTAACAATTTTAGCCCAAACTATTTTCTTGACTATAAAAAACCCCAAACTAGTACACTTGTGACAAATCTACCCTGAGCTATTTTATCGACCACCAAACCCTCAAACCGGTATACGTGTGACAATTTTACCCCGAACTAATTTTTTAACATTATTTTTTCTTTTTCGAATTTTTTTATTAATTTTTTTTATTTTTTCTTTACTTTTTTTTTTTATTTTTAATCTATGGCCGATCGCCGGTCCAGAGGCGGAAGCTGACGAGGTCGGCCTCGCCCTACAACGACGAGGTTGAGCCTGGTGAGGTCAACCTTGCCGGCGTTGGGCAACGCCGACTAGCGTCCCATGCAAGCAAGCCTCACCATCGGAGGATCGTCGGCTCGAGTTCTTGGAGGTCACGAGCCACGGGAAGGTTGAACGCTTCTTTAGGAGCTGCGCCGATGCGGCCAAGCAAAGGCGTTTCTTCAAATGAGACGAGCGTTGGTTGACCAACGTCGGCGAGGGCGACCTTGCCCTACAACGACGGGGCCGAGCACTTGCCAGATCCAACGAGGCTCGACCTTGCCGTCGCCAGCGAGGCTGACCTTGCCCTACAACAGCAGGGTTGAGCTCTCGTCAGATCCAGCGAGATCAAGCCTCGCCAGCCACTGGCAGGGCTAGGCCCTCGCCAGATCCGGCGAGGCTCGACCTCACCGGCTTCCACCTCTAGCCGGTCACCGGAGATTAAAAATAAAAAAAGTAAAGAAAAAATAAAAAATATTAATAAAAAAATTCAAAAAAAATAATATTAAAAAATTAGTTCAGGGTAAAATTGTCACATGTATACTAGTTTGGAGTTTTTGATGGTCAAAAAAATAGTTCAGGGTAGATTTATCACAAGTGTACCAGTTTAGGATTTTTTATGGTCAAAAAAATAGTTTAAGGTAATTTTATCACATATGTATCAGTTTTAGGTTTTTCGTGGTAATAACCCTATTTAGTATTAATATCTTTAGCAACATTTTTCTGTCTAAATTTTTTTTTCTGCAGGATGCCTTGATTTTAGACAGAATTATTAGATGAAATGCGTGGCGCTCGCATGGCATCTAGCTAAAAAAGACTCCGAAAAACTCATGAGTTCAAAGAAGGGAAATTATAGGAGGATCCTATCGTGGAATCTGGGGTGGTACGTGATCCGCTTCTAAATTAGTCATCAAAAGAAATTTATGGGATAAAAAAATTATAAATATCATAATTTTCGTATAATACTCACTTAAATATCATAACTTATTTTAGATCACTTAAGTACCACGTTGATCAAGAGTTGCTTAACTGGTTGCCAATAGCAATTTGTTTGGCTTGAAAATCCAATGCGGCACTATTTTATCATAAATAGTCCGACGTGACTCGCAAGCAAAATGAAGTCAAAATGTGAGCATGGAAATGACGGGAATAAATGTCCAAAAACTAATAAATCTATTGTACGATGGCAAATCTAGTCACAAACTTTTCAATTTAATCAATTTACTTCTAAACCTTTTTACAATTTGTCAATATAGTCCTTGTGAATAATTTTCATAGAAATTTGTAGACATGGACATCAGCGTTCCTATATGGCAAGGCTGGCACTGACGTGGACAATTATTGTAATTTTTTGAATTTTTAATTTTTTCCTTTTATTTTTTTTTCTTTTCTTTCTATCTATTCTATTTTTTTTTATCTCTAGATCAGCATCCAAATTAGCAATTTTCGACTAATATTGGTCGAAAGAACTGCTGTTTACAAATGCATATGTCGTGACCCTTAAAAAATTTTGTCGATTTTCAGGCTAATGGATTATTAAGATTGAACTTAACTCGGGCCCTCCCAAACCCTACCAATTCGTAACTTAGGGTTTAAGTTCTTTCTTAACGTGCAAATGTTTTCATGCTTGGAGTCGCCACTAATCATTTTACAGTAGGCTGATTAGAAACTTAAATAAAACATAGGGAGATATGTTTTATTCCTACGAACCAGAGATTCTAAGCCTGGGGACTTGATTACGCTAGATCTAGTCTAACGCCCTTTCGGTACCTTTTCTTTCCAAAAATATTTTGGCAGGCAGTTTGGATCCGTTTCAACTTAATTACTAACATGTGAGGTGTTCATGCGGGTGCGCAAACCACCAATTTAACACCCAATAATCAAAAGCATTAAATAAATTGCAAGTTTAGGAGAACAACTTACCTCGAACCAACGTAAGCATCTGCATTGTTAACTAGAAAATCACATCAAACACCCTAATATGATTTCTAGTTAACAAACAATCACTCAATTTCTCTTTTTTGATTTTCCACTTATTTAAATGAAACCTAGCCTAGATGCAATGACGTGCAAAAATATGACATGCGAATTTATGTAACCTAGCATGCAAACTACATGACACGTGACGACGTGACCTAATTCTAATGACATGCGAATGATTTATTTTTGGTATTTTTCTTTAAGGAAATTCGGAATTAAGTGAAATTCGGAATTAATGAAAATGCCTAAAATAACATGCAATCTAAGATGACTTCTATTTTTGGTATTTTCTATTAAAATTTGGAATAGTAAAAATGTCTAAATTAACATGTAATCTAAGATGACTTAACTTATCCTAACATGATTTCTTTTTGGGATTTTTAGTAAAAATTCGGAATTATTAAATTGCTGAAATAATCTATTAAGATTAGAATATTACTTAATTTAAACTAGGAACTAGATCATCTCATGTTCTAATTTAAATTAAATAATTACTTTATCCTCTAGATATATTCAAAATTCCTAGACATGCAAAAATTCTAATTCAAACTATAACTAATATTTTTTTGAATTTTCTGTTTTATTTGAAAAGGAAAGCAATCAAAACAAATAAGGATAGCAACCAATTCAAATCAACCACACAATCCACCAAATTTGTTTCAAACTTGGATTAGGCACAGAAATCAAACAATCGGTCATATCTATAGGGTTATAGATATCGATGGAAAGTTGATTATTCGAACTTGGAAAGCTAATGAAATTTATTATCGTATCCAAATAGTTATGGATAAGATAATAATTTCCCGTATCGCCACGTATTGTACCTTAGGGTTAAGGTCAGATAAACGTCCAAATACGTTGCTAAATTAGGCAAGTTTCCTAATTTTGAATATTTCAATTATTGCGGATATCGAACATTACCCAAATATATCTAGATATCTACCATATAATCATGCAATATTCTAAACGATTCAAAACAGGAAATTAACTATTTGAAAATTCAATGGATAATACCATTACCTAATTTGGATAACTTCCAAATTCGAACGTCTTGGGATCCAGCTTATGGATCGGGACAACGACGAACAACGACGGGACGACGACGACGGTTCGAGGGGCGCTTTGGCAACGTCGGGTATTTTCCGGCACGGCGACGGAACAATGGACTGCAGCTTCGGGAATGGCAACACGCTCGGTGGGCAACTCCAACGGTGACGGGCTGTTTGTGGACGTCCCCGGCGTGTAGCGAATATCGACGAGACTACCAGAGCTGCTGTGATGGTTGGTGAAGCCTGCTCACGGCAAGGATCCTCAGGCGATAACCCTACTGGACGCGACTGATGGGAGCTGCTTCCCGAGAGTTTAATTTGACTAGCAATAGTCAACCCAACAGGAAACTACAGGAGCACTCGTGAGACATGCACGTCCTTTCCTCTTGGCTGCTTCTGCATGGGCTGTGGGGGCAAGAGGACGTCGTCTGCAAAGAAGAGGAAGTAAACAGCAGCTGTTGGGGAGGTGCAGCCGAGCGAAAACGCCTTCGTGCACACTGTATGGGAGAAATCTTCAAGACGGTCACCATCGCTTTGTGGACCAACAGAATGGAGCAGTAGGCGTTGACAAACTTCTTGGTTGACTCGAGAATGGCTTGGCTAGTGCGTGGGCTTCTCTGGAAGTGCTGTGGGAACGCTGAACAGAGGAAGAGCAGAACGTGATCTGCGGCAACCGAGGAATTATCGTGAATTGGTGGTGAGCTGGACTGATTTGCTTCTCTGTATGGTGTTCTACGTGTTCTGCATGGACTGTGGAGACGTCAGGCTGAGGCAGAACGTATCTGTTCAGCAAGGCGTGGGGGAGGGCAGCCAGCGAACAGCAAAGGAAACTTCTCTGTTCAAGGAAGCAGAAGCAGTCCTCGTTGAAGTCAAGTGGAGCTTAGCGCAGCAGATCTTCGTCGGCTTGTTGGGAAGTAGCAAAAGAGGCAGTAGCTTCTCGGTTCTGTTGACCGAAGGATTCAAAGCAGCAGCTGGCGACGTTATCTTCGTTCAGCTTGGTCAGCAGGGCCTCAACATGGACTGAAGGAGGAAGAATGGGCGTCGTTGCATGGGTTGTTGGTGGGATCTGCTGTGCGTCGGTTGATGCAGCAGCAACGTCAGAAAGGCTTCGCTGGGTGGTGCACGAAGAAGCGATAACAGCAGCGACAAGGCACGATGTGGAGCACAGGCGATGGTCATGCGTCGACGAGGATGCCGGCGTGCGGTGGCGAAGGGATGGTGCGCGGGGCGTAACTGATTTCACTCTCTCTTTCTCCCTAATTTCTGATCTGAATGTTGTGACCTCTTTCAATTTCTGACCTAAAACATGCTTATATAACCCTAAACTAGATCAATTAGATGGGCTTTAGAGTCTAATGGGCTTAGGCTTGGGCTTATGCTCTAATTAACATAAATGGGCTGAACTAACTCGGGTTTTAATTAATTAAATTCAACAGACTAAATCAAGCCCAAATTAAAAACATCTGAGCCCGTTCGTCTTGAAATTCTAGGCCCTTGCATTCCCGAGCGTCCTGTTTTTTGTTCGATGAATTTTAAGCTCGTTTGCCATCGCCAATCCGATGCAATAATGCGATTAAATCTAAATGAACCTAAGCTATATGTTATGCAATTTAAATATTTTTGTTTAGGGATTAAAAATTTAATCCCTAATTTTCAATGCAAATTAAACTAAATGTTCGATAAAATTTAGGTGTCAACAGCATATAACAAACAACATTGAGAAAAAGCTATGTTAGTAAAGAGTAAAATTTAAAATATGGTTAATACAACGAAAAACCCCAAACCGGTACACATGTGATAAATATACCAAAAACTAATTTTTTTACCACAAGAAATCTCAAAACTGGTACATTGTTTTACCCTTCGTTAGTTTGTATTAAATTGGATTAATATTACGAAAAACCACCAACTAGCAAACGGATGGTAAAATCTCAAACTAATATACTCGTCAACTACCATGTTTAATCAAACTAAGTAATTTGACGGTAAAATTAATAGAAACTAACGAAGAGTAAATTTATCGCAAGCATATTGGTTTAGGATCTTTGGCGGTCAAATAATTAGTTTGTGATAGAATTGTCACAAATTTGCTAATTTGAGGTTTTTTGTGACATTAGCCATTTAATATACTTTCTCTAGTTTATCCTTTCTTAAGTTTAAACTTAGCGAGAGACATAAAATCTTGATAGACTTTCTCTTGATCCATATTCTAACATTTAACCTCAATATAAATTAAAAAAAATAGAAATTCAGAGACGATAGGGTATAATTGAAAATACTTTCTCTAATCTGTCCTTTGTTTTTTCAAGTTCAAACTCAATAATAATTAAAACTTTCATTTTTTTAATTTTTTTAAATTTTAATTCCAATAATGGGCATTTGAGCGAACATTCTTTCGGTTCCGGCTTTGACTAATGTCAAAAAATCGTATAAAGTCCGGCTTAGATTGGAGTCATCAAATCAAATCAAAAGAGGACCTGAACCTTCCATGGGCTTCAATCCGACATCTTATGCTAATCTAGTCATTCCCACATCGCCATAAGCTTCAGACAAAGACCTTGTTGAATGTTCCAGCTGACTCCGCCCCCCCGAAACAAACACGTGATGTGCACCGTTGCGTTCCGCGACGATGTGGGTGATGTTGAAGCTGAGATCACGCTCGTGGGTCTTCGGCCACTTCGCTCGAGGGGCGTGTTATCATGCCGGTCGGGCTAAATTCGCAAGTTCTGTGCACAACGTCGTCAAGTCGCCATGCGGCGCCTTCGCATCCAACAGGGTGCTGAAGAACTTGTCTAAAGAAGGTCGAATCGATGAGGCCCGGAAGCTGTTCGACGAAATGCTCGACAGAGATGAGTATACGTGGAACACCATGGTTGCCGCTTATGCCACTTCGGGGAGGTTAGATGAGGCTAGAGAGCTTTTCGAGGAGACTCCGAACAAGAGTTCGGTCACTTGGTCTTCCCTCGTTTCGGGGTATTGTCGACATGGGTGTCCTGGTGAAGGCTTTAAGTTATTCTGGCGAATGCAGCTGGACGGTCAGAAGCCCACCCAGTTTAGCTTGGGCAGCGTGCTTAGAGCGTGCGCCGTGTCGGGTCATCTCCAGAGAGGCGAGCAGATTCATGGCTATGCAGTGAAAACGAATTTCGACCTCAATGATTTTGTCGTCACGGGTCTTGTTGACATGTATGCAAAGTGCAGAAGCATCTCTGAGGCAGAGTATCTCTTTATGACGGTTCCTGAAAGGAGTAATCATGCGCTCTGGAGTGCCATGATCACCGGGTATTCTCAGAATGGTGATGCATATAGAGCAATGGAGTGTTTTAAGGAAATGAGGAAGCATGGAATTGAATTCGATGAGTATGGTTTACCTAGTATACTGGCAACTTGTGCAGCAGTTTCAGCTGATGATTTTGGGGCACAGGTGCATTGCTGCATCGTTAGGAGTGGATATGGAGTCAGCGCGTTTGTTCAGAGTGCACTGGTTGACATGTATGCGAAATGTGGAGATCTGAGCAGTGCTAAGTTGGTGATAGAGGCTACGGAGATTGATGGTGTGGTTTCTTGGAACTCAATGATTATGGGTTGCATGAGGCAGGGGTGTGAAGAGGAAGCACTATACCTTTTTAAGAAAATGCATGGAAGAGATATGAAGATTGATGATTTTACTTACACATCGGTTCTAAAGTCTCTTGCTTCCACGATGGATTTGAAACTCGCAAAGTCTGTGCACTGTCTGATCTTAAAGACGAGATTTGAGGCTTATCGAATAGTGAGCAATGCACTCATCGACATGTATGCTAAACAAAGAGAGATCACTTGTGCATGTGAGGTGTTCAAGCGTATGCTGGACAAGGACGTCATTTCATGGACTTCCCTGGTCACAGGATATGCACACAATAGCTTCTTTGAAGAAGCTCTCAGGTTGTTCTATGACATGACGGTTGAGGGGATTTATCCTGATGAAATGGTTGTTGCTAGTATTTTAAGTACTTCTGCAGAATTGACAGCTCTAGAATTTGGGCAACAAGTTCATGGAATTTTTGTGAAATCAGGCCATGCTTTTTCAGCATCGGTTGGCAATTCTCTCATCTCAATGTATGCAAGATGTGGATGCATAGAAGATGCTGATCGAGTGTTCAATTCAATGCAAGTACGGGGTGTAATCACATGGACGGCTCTTATCATGGGTTATGCACGTAATGGCAAAGCAAAAGAATCTTTAGAGTCCTACAATCACATGATTGCGAGTGGAGTAAAGCCTGATTACATCTCTTTTATTGGCCTATTATTTGCATGCAGCCATGCCTGTCTTGTACAAGAAGGTCGCATGCACTTTGAATCCATGACCAAGACTTATGGAATAAAGCCAGGCCCTGAGCACTATGCTTCAATAATTGACCTCTTAGGGCGCTCTGGAAAACTTGCTGAGGCTGAAGAATTGCTTAATCAAATGTCTGTGGAACCAGATCCAACAATATGGAAGGCACTACTTGCTGCATGCCGGGTACACAAAAACTTGGAACTGGGAGAGAAGGCAGCAAGGAATCTTTTCAAATTGGAACCTATGAATTCTGTTCCTTATGTTCTCCTAGCTAATATATATTTTGCCTCTGGAAAACTGGAAGAGGCTGCAAAAGTCTGGGGTTTGATGAAATCAAGAGGAATCAATAAAGAGCCTGGTTGTAGTTGGGTTGGGATCAATGGACAAGTTCACACCTTTGTATCCGAAGATAGAGGGCATCCAAGAATGTCTGATATCTATTTAAAGATTGATGAAGTACTGCGATTAATCAAGAAAGCTGGTTATATTCCAGACTTAAGTTCTGCGCTACATGATGTTGATGAAGAGGGGAAAGAGCTTGGCCTTGCTTACCACAGTGAGAAATTGGCTGTTGCCTTTGGGCTGCTTGCTGTGCCCCAAGGAGGACCTATTCGAATTTATAAGAACCTTCGGGTATGTGGTGACTGTCACGTTGCCATGAGATATATATCGCTAGTGTTTAGTCGCCATATAGTTCTGAGGGATTCAAATCGCTTTCATCATTTTAGGGAAGGGGTCTGTTCATGTGGAGATTATTGGTGAAAAAAACAAATCCCATAAAGCTTGTTTGGTTAAGCTATGCATCAGTACATCCGAGGTCGTGGCGGAACTGAAAAGGCTCGAGGATTTTGAATTTTTGCTGTTGAATTTTGGAATTTTCCTAGCAAGTTTAAATTGCTTACTCTAGGGTGGCAATTCTACTAAGAAAAGGGTATAAGCTGATCAAAAGCTAAACGGAAGAATAATCTGGAGCAGCATTTGCACTCAGTGGAGAGAGGTGCAACAGATATAGATCCGCACATGGCTTCTATATCCTTGGAAGCTGTTGCAATCAATGTTAGTTTGTTTTCGGTCACTAAACCTGGTGATGATGAGATCTGTGGAGGAGGCACAAGACAAGAATTGAAGATGATATAGCATTGTGTGATGATAAGTTGTGACCTGCTTCTTATGATTTGACCCATTGCTCAATTATTTCTTTATTCAATTAAGAAAGAATTCCCCTTTTAGGGATTGTGAACCTCATTCAATTTGCAAATTTCAGGATGCTGAACCAACTTAACTTCAATTACAGCAACAGTTGGTGGTCGAAGTGGACAAGGCAAGCAGATTTGGTGTTTTCTACTCTTGTCTTGTTGTGTAGATGGCTTTCCTTGTTGCAAAATTGTGCTCTCGATTACATCCTATCAATGCGATCCACCTGAACTGTGCTGGTTGATTTGACCATCACGTTAACTCTATGTTTGGCAAACTTATGTTGAATCTTGACTTTAGCAGACGATATTTGCTCTATTGAGTTTGTCGTGTGAGCTTCACTTGGACTCTAATATATATGTTTAACAATGTGAATCGAGTAAGCCTGTTGTCGACCTCTCCAATCAACACTGTCAGACGCTTTCTCAAAGTCAACCTTTATGGATAGTCTTTCCACTGACAGGGGACCTAGTCCCCTCTTGTTGGCCAGTTGGTACTCAATTTCTCTTCTTCCAAGTTATTATTATCTGTTGCCTTAGGAGTCACCTAACTTTTTTGGCATGTATGACGATATCTACCATTTAAACTTTCTATGGTTGAAACAAGATAAGTGCTACATCTTGTCTGCTTGTCCTTTTTATAATCTACTCATACATTTGATTTGAGTCCTATTTGGCCTACATTGTAATACTCATTCCATTGATAAGAATGACTAGAATATGAAAAGCTTGCAATATAATGTTTGCTCTTGCCACTATTTTTCATATTTAGCTAAATTATCTTGTTTGCTGAATAAGTATATACTTAACTATGATTTACTTGGTAGTATGCTTTTGGTAACACGCATCGCAAGTATCTTAACAAATGCTGTCACTTGGCTTGCAGTTGCAGACTGCAAGGGCAGAGTGTTCGGCATGCAACAGCTCTTTTGATGCGGTCTTTCAGGTTAGTTACCTAGCTCAACACTTATCTGTATAGGTCTTTGGTCTCTCTCCTTATAAATTCAAATTTGTTATGCAGACTAGAAACAGATGAAATAGTCACCTTTAAGAAGGCGCTGCAAGATGACAGATATGCATATAAGAGAAGTGAAGACTACACACATAAGTGAACCTCCCATCTGGCTTGTCCTGCACTGGACTTTTATTCTCCTTGCTTAATCAATGCCGCACACACTATTTAAAATGTGATAATGTGGGTTTGGTAATATAGGACTTTTCTTACTTCTTTAGATGCATAATTGGAAATAAGCATTACCTTGGTAGATGCTTAATCGAAAATATGCTGGAAACTCAATTTACTTGTCATCAGTAACCAATTTGTCAGTTCAGTAGTCATTATGGACTTCCCATCTTTTTTGTATTAAGCATATTAGTATTTTAAATATTCTGACTAAAAAAAGATACTATTATTCTGAATATAGCAAATAAGAAAGCAAGCAACTTAATCAACCTTTGGATAAAGATATGGTGCCTCAGCTATAATTCGAAATCCCAATTCCAATATTGAGAGGTTTCAGAAGATGACTCATTCTGTAACATGTATATGTTGGTTAGCTAATGAACATAGCATAGCAGACAATTGAGTATGAACTAGGAAACCTTCTCAAATTAGGAAATCAACTAGAACTAGGAAATCTACTCAAATTAGGAAACCTACTTAAACTAAGAAACATACTCGAATTAGGAAACCTACTTAAATTGAGAAACTACTTAAACAAGGAAACATACCTCCAGCCTTGACCCAGCCGATTCGGCCTTGGTTCTGTAACTTCTAAAACCTAGGCTTGAGTTGGGCTTATGAGTTGTTTGTCTTCAATGGAATGTGCTGGCTTTGATGCTCCCGTGTCATGGGTGCAACTTCAAATCAAGCTTTAAATAAAGATATGGTGTCACAGCTGTAATTCCAATTTTGATTTCCAAAATTGGGAGATTTTAGAAGATGACTCATGCTGTCACATGTATATGTTGGTAATCTAATAAATGCAGTAGACAAATTGAGTAATCTAACATCTCCATTAAAGCATGTAGTGGCTTTTTGGGTAAATATTCATTAGATAGTTTTCCCAAAGTTTTTGAAACGTATTCTTGCTTGACAGAAATTATATATTAAGGAAGCAGCCTTCGTGAGTATGCGATATATTCAATTTGAGAGATAAACAACACACAGGGGGCATGGAGACTAGGGTTTTGATGGTTGTATGCATACTCTTAGGCCTTGTGTCTGAAGGTGTAGCAGCACCAGGGAATGCAACTTTCTATGTACCTCATAAGCGTAAGAACTTTTCTTTGCATTGACTGTACTAAGAATGCTGATATACGTTCTTATATCTGGGTTCCCTGCATTGTGATCTGACCAAAAGATGTTGGTATACATTTTGTGTGGCATTTTTTATGCCATTTTGTTTGTTTTCCCATCTCATTCCTTTTCATGTCATTTTCTTTGCACAATCCCAAGCTAAATTCCTAATTCACCTTTTTCTTTTTTTGGGAAATTATAGCTTCGGATTGCCCTGGAGTGAAGAAACCAGGGCCAATGGTTGTCGCAGCTAGCAACCCCATCTGGAATAATGGGGCCATATGTGGGAAAAAGTTCAACGTGACATGCATAGGCCCTCCGAGTACTGGTAAGAAATTCCCTTGCAAGGGCTCAGTGATCGTGACTGTCGTGGATCGATGCGCTTCGCCACAATGCCAAACCACTTTCAAGCTCTCAAGGCCGGCCTTTGACAAGATCGTTGACCCTACACTGGTTATGATCGCAATCAATTATGAACCGTAAGTCTTTATTTGGTCCGCCGTCTCCCTTCATCTATCTAAGGATCCACCAAGACTTTGTTTCATGAACTTACTCACGGATGAATTTGCAGGGCTTAAAGGCAAGTTGGGATTAATTCTTTTGCGTGCGAAGGATGATGCAGTGATGGCAACTTAATTCCTTTGGACAATAAGATTGAGATGTTTTCGTTTTTTTGCTTAGGTTGTTGTCCTTCGTTGATTAGTGTTCTCTTTAGTTGAACGAAGAATATCATCCCTGCTTTCAAATCTCTCTCTCTCTCTCTCTCTCTCTCTCTCTCTCTGTGGGTGTGTGTACCAAGTTTTGAAAAAGGAAAATCTTATTATTTGTGTTATATTTTTAAAGAGCATAGGATGCCAATTTGGCAGTTGATGGTATATTGATGACCATATTAGCGTCTCCTTTTACTTTTGTGATAGAATAACCAATTCGAACACATATAATTCAAGGATTTAATTGGCAAAAAAAAAAAAAAACGTCGGGACCTGATTGTGAAATGAAGTGGACTTAACAATCAAGAGAGGGTGAATTGATTAACGTAGGATTTTGAAACATTTTTGGGGCAAAACAATGCATAGAGGATGAATAGCCTTCGTAGATAAAATATGATATGCAGTGCAAATATCTTCAATCTACGAAAATCTACTTAAACAAAGATAACTACTCAAATTAGGAAATCTAATTGAATTGGGAAACTACTTAAAAGTAGGAAACATCCCTCCAACCTAGACTCAGCTGAATCAGTCCTAGTTTTTCCATCTTGAACACCTTTTTGCCGTTGTAGCCATTGGATCATGTCGTGTTGCTTGCACACATATCAAATGGGCTTGGTTGATTGACGAGGCTTGAGTTGGGCTTGCGAGTTGTCCGTCTTTGATGGAATTTCCAAGCTCTGGTGCTCCCGCAGCATCACATGCAGCTCTAAATCAAACTTTGGATAAAAATATGGTGTCACAGCTGTAACTCGAGACCCGATTTCCAAAATCGGGAGGTTTGCATAATGGCTCACGCTGTAACATGTCCATGTTGGTAAGCTCAATGAACACAGTAGACAACTGAGTAACCAAACACCTCCAGTAAAGCATGCAATGGCTTTTTGGGGTAATACTCATTAGACAGTTCTCCAAAAGCTTTTGAAACACCTTCTTGCACTCGATGGGAATTATATATTAAGGAGCAGCCTTCGTGGGAAGTGTGTGATACATTCAACTTGAGAGATAACCAATACGTGAAAGGGCATGGAGACGAGGGTTTTGATGGCTGTATGCATACTCTTATGCCTTGTGTCCGCAGGTGTCGCAGCACCGGGTAGGGGTGAGCATAATGGACCGTCCGAACTGGGACCGGATCGGACCGGCCGGTTCGGTCCGGTTTTCGAGAGTATCGGTCCGGTTCTCGGTTCTTAAAAGTGGAACCGATTTCCGGGCGGTTTGGTCCGGTTCTCGATTCTAGGGTGGGAACCAGATCGGACTGAACTGATAAATATATATTTACTTTTTAAATTTTTTGAAGAAAAAAGAAAACTTAATCTATTCCCTCTTGCCTTTACCAATTTTTTTAAGGATTAGTTCCATTGAAAAATGGAATTAGTTCCATTGGAACGTGATTAGTTCTATTTGAAAATAGAAAAATAAATACATTTAGTTATTCAAAATTGAAAGCCTAATTTAAAAGTACGCGATTGGTTCCATTGGAACCGGACCGGACCACGGTCCTAGGACTAGCCGGTCCGGTCCTCGGTCATAGAAAATGGAAACCGGTCCTTCCGGTCCGGTTCCCGGTTCTTGATTGGGATCGAACCAAACCGAGAACCGCTCACCCCTAGCACCGGGAACTGGGACTTTCTATGAACCTCATAAGCGTAAGAACTTCCCTTTGCATTGACTGTAACTAAGGGTGCTGGTATACGTTCTGCTATCCGGGTTCTTTGCATTCTGATCTGATCAAAAGATGAGACTTTCCATCTCATTCCTTTTCGTGTTGTCTTCTACGAAAATGGAACGCCGCACAATCTCAAGCTGAATTCTTGATTCACCTCTGTTGTTTTTTCTGGGGGGCAAGTTATAGCTTCGGATTGCCCTGGAGTGAAGGAACCTGGGCCATTGGTAGCAGCAGCCAGCGACTCCATATGGAATGATGGCGCCCTATGTGGGAAGAAGTTCAACGTGATGTGCCTCGGCCCTCTGAGCACCGGCGAGAAGTTTCCATGCAAGGGCTCGGTGATCGTGACCATCGTGGATCAATGCGCTTCGCTGCTATGTGAGAACACTTTGGAGCTCTCTAGGCTGGCCTTCGACAAGATCGTCGACCCTACGCTGATCAAGATTATCATCGATTACAAAGCGTGAGTTTTTGAGTCTCCCTTTACCTATCCTAGTGGTCTGCTGAGATTTTTGTTTCCATGAACTTTCGCAGGGATGAATTTGCAGGGTTTAAAGGAAGAAGTCGGAAGGTTTTCTCTTGCATGGGAAGGATGATGGAGTGATGGCAACTTATCATTCCTTTGGACATCAAAGATTGGATGTTTTATTTCTTTCCTTAGGTCATTGATCTTTTATTAAAGAATGTTCTCATTTTGGTTGTACCAAGAATGACATCCCTATTATGATTGCAAGTTACTCCTTCACCATCTTGGGTAAATTGAGCTAATCTATCTCCTAGATGAGAGGATCTCATGCTTTTGTTGATATATGTTGGTTTGCTTCATTTTCTTGAATTTGCTCTTTGTGTGAAAACCATCAAATATTCCCTCAAGCATTGCTAGGGTAAATATAGTGGAAGTCCTAAGCATTTAATTGTCATTTTGAGTTCAAAACCTGCAATTTTGATCAAATAAGTTTTAAGATCACATTCGCCTGATAGCAATTGTCGGCGGTAAAATGAGCCACATCAGATCGGCTATGAGTTAAGGATTTGATTTTGCATGTTTTTTTGTCAATAATTAGGATTCAATTAAGCAAAATTAGATGTGTAGGCTCAATTGATCAACAGTTGAAACAAGTGGAACGTTTGTCGTAGTTATCCAAAATATTGCTTTTAGCTTTTAATGTAATGCTGTAGACCACGTACATGGGCCACGTCCAAACGGATTTAATCTTAAAGGACATCGGATGTTAATTTTAATTCCCAAGAAAATTACCTAATTAATCCTAAATTCATTGTAATAATGCCAATTCGATTCTAAATATTTTAATTTGCTAATTTAGTCTTAAAATTTTTCGTGAAATTCCAATATAGTTATTTAGGTCAATTTCCACTGGAAATCATTAACGTGACATTTTAATCATCACTTGATTTTCGCCTAAAAGCATTGACATGGCGGTTTAGTTATTGCCGACCATCATACTTGACACGTCACCACGTCAGCAATTCCTGGCAAAGTTAACTGAAAATGACTATTTTGGAATTTTGCACAAAAATTTAAGACTAAATTAATAAAATTGACAAAATTTATAATTGAATTGATATTCGTGCAATAGGTTTAAACTGATTGTACAATTTTCCCTCAGTTCATTATTTAAGACTATTTACAAGCGAAATAATACATACAAAGATATTTAAAATATTTTTTATTCGAAAATGACTCATTAACATCGCATCTTTCGGATTTTTCAGGAGTCTTTCTAGCACATTGGCACCTTGCCTAAAAGTGATATCTATTGACCTGATTGTTTATATGTATATATGTATACACATACATACGTATGCGACGAATTAATAAAGCAAGGACAAACATAAAAAAAATTTCTGACCTTATAACTAATAATCATGCAACAAAAAAATTTAAGGCATTGTTCTAACAACAAATAAAATTGCTGCCCTTGTAGATATGGTACATAGTTTTTCCGGTAATTCCTTAAAGTTTGTAAAACATTTTAATTACTGATAGAAAGAAAATTTCGTTCCTCTCTCTCTCTCTCTCTCAAGTCCAGCGGTCGCCGCATACCAATGGCCATCCGGCGGCGGCTCCGCCGCAAACCGCCGTGCGACCGCTCCGTTCCCGGACGAGATCACCTCCACCGGCCAAACCCACGTCTCATCCGCGGCGTCTCCACCCTCCAAACCACCGAGCTCGCCGCCGCCGCCACCACCTCGGAGCAGTCGCGGTCGGCTCCGTCGACCTCCATGCCGGACTCTCTCCTGGCGGAGAAGATCCTCTTCAACCTGAAGCAAGGTAACGTCAGGGACCCTCGAAGCTACTTCTCCCGCTTGAGCCCTCCGGCCGTCGTCGAGGTGCTCCGGCGGTACCGCGACGACCTTCGCGCGGCCCTGAAGTTCGTCGACTTGGTTTCGTCCAACTGCCCCGGTTTCAAGCACTCGCCCGAGTCCTTGAGCGCCATGGTCCACGTGTTGGTCCGCGGCCGGAGGTCATCGGAAGCGCAGGGTTTGATTCTCAGGATGGTCAGGAAGAGCGGAGTCTCGCGTGCGGAGATTGTGGATTCTTTGATTGATGCTTGTCGTGATGGTGGGTCGAGTTGTGCGGTGTTTAGCTTGTTGATCAGGACTTATGTGCAAGCTAGGAAGTTGAGGGAAGGGGCCGAGGCTTTTCGGTTGTCGGGTAGTAAAGGGATTCGTGTTCTTATCGGCGCTTGTAATAGTCTCCTCGGAGGGCTCGTGAAGGTGGGGTGGGTCGATTTGGCGTGGGAAGTTTACGGCGAAGTGGTTAGGAGTGGTGTTCAAGTGGATGCCTACACTCTTAACATAATGGTCAATGCATTGTGTAAAGATCGTAAGATGAATGAGGTTAAATCATTTTTACTGGACTTGGAGGAGAAGGGTGTTTTTCCGGATATTGTTACTTATAATACTCTGATTAATGCTCATTGTAGGGACGGACTAGTGGATGAAGCTTTCGGGTTGGTGGATTCAATGTCGGAGAAGGGTATGAAACCGAGCCTGTACACCTATAATTCCCTTATCAATGGATTGTGTAGAAATGGAGAATACACCAGAGCTAGAGAAATGCTGGATGAGATGTCAGAAAAAGGTGTGAGCCCTGACAATGCCAGTTTTAATACCCTGCTCGTTGAGATTGGTAGAAAAGGTAATGCTGTGGAGGCTGAAAAGATTTTCGAAGAGATGTCACTGCGAGGTGTGGTTCCTGATTTAGTTAGCTATAGTTCGATCATTGGGGTGCTTTTGAGATGTCACAATGTTGACCGGGCTTTAATGTACTTTAGGCGCATGAAAAGTGCTGGGTTGGTGCCAGATGGTGTAATTTATACCATCCTCATTGATTGGTACTGTAAAAATGGCTTAGTCTCAGAGGCTTTGAGGTTGCGGGATGAAATGCTGGAGCAAGGCTGCTTCATGGATGTAGTTACATTTAACACTATATTGAATGGTTTGTGCAAGGACAAGATGCTTGTGGAGGCAGATCAGCTCTTTCGTGAGATGGATGAAAGGGGTTTGTTTCCTGATTTTTGTACATTCACTACACTAATTAATGGGCACTGTAAGGATGGGAATATGAACAAAGTAATGAGCTTGTTCGAGACAATGTCTCAAAGAAACCTAAAACCTGACATTGTGGCATACAATACACTGATTGATGGTTTCTGCAAGGCGGGTGAAATGGAGAAGGCTTATCAAATATGGGACGATATGATCAACAGTGGCATAAGTCCAAACCACATTTCATACAGCATTCTAATAAATGGTTTCTGTAGCACAGGAGCTGTTGCTGAGGCTTTTAGGTTGTGGGATGAGATGGTGAAGAGGGGTATTCGACCTAGTCTAATTGGTTGCAACACCATATTAAAAGGTTTTTGCCGGTCTGGAGATGTATCCAAGGCAGATGAGTTCTTCACCAAAATGGTTGCTAAAGGAATTCTTCCAGATAGCATTACTTACAACACTTTGATCAATGGATTTGTGAGAATAGAGGACATGGATAAAGCTGCTGAACTGGTTAATAAAATGGAGAACATGGGACTGATGCCCGATGTATATACTTACAATGTCATTTTGGGTGGTTTCTGTAGGCAAGGTAGGATGCAAGAAGCTGAGCTGGTATTGAGAAGGATGATTAGTAGAGGTGTGAATCCGGATAGAACTACATATTCAGCATTGATAAATGGCCATGTTAGCAACGATGACTTGAAGGAAGCATTTCGGTTCCATGATGAAATGCTGCAGAAGGGATTTGTACCAGATGATAAATTCTAGACCTCATTCAGGTGATTTTGATGCATGTCATCATATGTGGATGGTGCATATATTTTTTGTCTGTTTGTCAATGAGATCCTTATGGAACATTCATTTTCCTGCTTATTGGTATCTGCTATGTTTTCCCCAATGCACTAAGGGTATTATTTTGTTATGGTCTCTGGGGAAGGCATAATAAACTTCTCCTCTTGTGTTTCTGGTGCATCTGAAGTTTGTTTTGTGAATAGATCAAATTTGGCAAAATTGTTATATTCTCCGAGATCTGTTTGTTTTTTCCCCTGGAATTTGAGTTCGGATGAGAAGTTTGTTGCCAATTTTAGCTATTCTGGCTTTATGGTGCTTGTCACCTTCTGTGCTTCCTATTATGTTAAATAAGTTTTTGTGCAAGTATATGCATCTTTATATATTCAATCAAATGCATCAATCATATTATGACAATTTTCCAATTTCACATGCCTTTGTTGCAGGGGACTGTCAAGAACGACCTTTTGGGTTATTATGCTTGAGGTATGCTTGACTACTTGGAGCTATTTCCTGTTTGCTCAAGTCATGAGATTGTTCTTAAGAATGGTGATTTCCAAAATTTGTTTCATTCCCTTCTTTGCTGCAATCTGGCTGCAAACAATTAGCTCTTTTGTTTTGGCCCCCACTTTGACTTTGCAAAGTCTACGTGCATACTCAGTCAATTTATTTCACTGCCTTTGCTCCATATTTTGCTTATTTCAGTGGTTACATCCTTAAGACCAATCAACCAAAGTGAAAGTTAATCTTCCACATTATCTTATCTATGCAGGAAATCAGATTCCTCCACGGATGGAAGTGTGGGTCTAGGAACAAAATGAAAGGTTGGAGCATTGCAAGTAGCATGCTAGTTATGTGTTCTTGCTACTTTTATGACTGAATTATACAACATGGGTGTGATGAGTTTCATTAAATAGATTGGCCAATTGCGGGAGCTGTTCTATTATGTGGAAAAAAAATGTTTCTGCAAACCTTCTGATTTTAACTAAGTATCACATGTTCTTTTTTGGCCAAACTTAGTTTCACAGTATAAATTACATAATGTTCGGTTATGTCAAAAAGTTTGTGATTTTTTTATCTGTTTTATGCTCATCCTGAACGTCCCTTCAACAGGTCTTTCCTTTTGCTTCCCTACATCTAAAAGTTATTAAGCTGCAGTCTATTTGGTATCTAGATTGAATTATCTGTCATAGTTGATGGAACAGATATTATGGTTTCATAATTCTCTATCTCTGGGTCGATTTGTTTGCACTTACTTATTTTCTTCTTGTAATTGTTTTTCCTGTTTTTCTTTTTTACTTTCTTGTTTCTTGGATAGAAATAATCCTTGGATTTAAAATCAGCCGCTAGATTCCCACTTTGTGCATAATGGAGACGAGTTCTGACACGGTCATTAACTGAAATTTCTGCAAACCAATTAATCCCTGGAAATGCTATCTGAAATGTATATGAGGCATCAGAGGATCCACTGATCAAGCATGGTCTTGAGATCGTGAATTCGGCAAAAGAACAAGCTTCTCCTGGTGGTGTAAGATTAGTGGCTGATACTTCGTGGTCCGAAATCTTTCCCAAAACCCAAAGACGTTGGCGTCCGATGGGTTGCTTGGTGGGAAACAGTAACTTCCATACTTTTTGCTGTTTAATTCAATCACTTCTAGTCTTCTTGGTTGGACACAGCCCCTATACAGGAATTTTTCTCTGGTTGTCACACTGCCTTTTCAAATATGCAGAAACTACTTTAGGTTGTACACGAGGCTCTACCAAAGATGTCTTTGATTGTTCCAGACTTCAGTTACTTATTTAATGTAAGGGTACCTGTTGAAAAAGCTCCTAATGTGTGATGCTGCTCATGCTTTTCTATTCTATTATAAGCTATCTGTGGACTGTCTTCATGCTCAGAGTTAATGAACCGTCTCTACATGCCATGCATCAATTGTGAGAGCACTAGCAAGTGACTATCTTCATTTGTCGCACAGATATTACATTCAGATGCTCCTTTAGTTGATTCTCGTGTTGCATAGTTTGACCATTGTGCTTCCGCATGTAATTTGTCCTTGAATTATACTGATGATGTTCTCCTAAGTTCTCATAGGCTTCTGCTTCAATATTTCTTATGATTGGAACTCGACCGGGGACAAATTGGTCAGATTTGTTCGAGTTCTGGGAAGGATGCAGTACATCAGAAAAAAAGTACTAAATGAGACTGTAAGAAGAAATGCTATAGTAGGTCAAAAAATTGAGAGATGCTATGAATTTTTACAGGACTGAAATAGAAGAGTTTACTAAGGATATTCAGAAGAAATTCTAAGCTGAAGTGCTGAAAAGATGGTTGTACTGATCTGTCAATCCAATTAAACCCATGGCAGACTGCAGACTGTGTTTTGGGTCCATTTGGTCTGTCCTCTGATGTAGTAATTGGAAGCCACAAATTTGTGTTCCTATTTTCACATGGTTTTTTTTAGTCCCGTTGGTTTTATATTTTTATGAACAGCACGGAATATATAGTTTGACCATCTTTGGCGTTTGTTCTGCAGAAGGTCGGGAGGAGCTCAGATCGTGGGTATGGTGCAACTTTAAGAAGCCTTATGAGTGACTTCTTTTGCGGGCCAAAGCCTAATGGTCATGGCAGAACAAAGCTGTGCCATCTGGTAAAAGATCTGTGGTAATTTCGAGACTTAATATTTGTATTCATTTGTCATAGGATGCCCTGGATGGTCATGGTCGATGTTGTACAATTTATATTGATCCTCGAAGATACTACTGTCCTCAGTACATAAGATCATACGTGCTACTTATTAGTTCTTCAAGCTGCTGTTAATCTTCAGTATTCCGGGTTGATGTTGTGCTACATTGCTTTTATTTTGCTTTGAATGTTTTCACATAGTGAAGTAAACGGGTTATTAGTTGATCGGCCTTGGGTCTCTGGCATCCCCTCTTTGGTAATACCCTTTCCATAGTTGTAGAACAAATGCTTTGACTAAGCTAAAAGAGAAACAGAGCAATTGAGTCGCTTTGGCACATGTAAAATGTTTGTGAGAATGTGATAGAGAAGAGTTACGTGAGCAAAAAGATGGACACAACTACACCAACTTCTGAAGCCACCAATTCCTAGTTACATGCCGATAGTCCAATCAACTAATCACTAATTCACACATTTCCGCTACAGAAAAGGGAATAGCAAATGAGTATAACAGGAGGTAAATCTAATTCCATGCAACGTATTAGAACAGTTGGCTGCTTAACCATCCTTCGGAGTCGACGAAACTTGTGCTAGTCAACTGGTTGATTGTCGACGGATTCAGCTTCTTCTCCCTACACACCCGGAGAGAAGTATCCGATCTGGGCCCATGCCACCCGTATTCTGAAAACGTCAATTGGGACCTGATCCGCTTTGATCAAAGGAAAGAAAAAGCAACCTTCAATACTACTATCATAAAGCCTTCGAAAACAAATCTTGAGATAAAACACCCTTTTTAGAGGAGACGACTCTCGTGTAGGCTCTCCACGCCCTAACCAACAAGGCCGAGCTGGAGCCGAACACATTTCACTCCTCGAACACAAACCCGCTTGCATCGTCTGGGTTGCTCCTTCCTTGCGCTGTGATGAATCCTGTCACTCCAGCCCCTAGGGCTCCTCCGAGCACCGACATTGCAGTATTCTATGGAATGAAAAGCATGACAATAAAGAGTATTTTAAGTTCGGGAAATTACAAAAATAATGATATGCGTGTCGACATGAATCGGCACTTACGTTCTGTACAAATTTTATCATATGTTGGAATTAGGGCATATTTTCATTAATGAAATCATGTTATGATATTACAACACAGCCATAGTATTAGAATTGGAAATTAAAAATTGCCCTCCCCCTTCTTTTCAAATTTTGATCTTCAGTTTCTTTCCAAAAGTTGGTGCAACAGTGGATTTAAAGAAGTCTTACTGAAAAAGAGAAAAATTATTAGAAAGATACCTGTAAATCCCTTTCTTGATATAGATGCAAACCCAGTTCCTATTATTGGAGGGAACGGATTCGATGGCGGATTGTATGGTGGTGAAGTTGCCGAGCCGCCCCGAAGGGTTGACGAAGATCGTCCGGTAAGGCGCGACGTTCCCGCTGATCTGCTGGAGCCAATCACTATCATCCGGTAGTGCCTCTGTATCTTGTGCGGAGGAGAAGAATAGTCCAACCGCATAGGTTTTGCGGGAGAAACGATATGACCAATCTTGAAGAAGCCATGAGAGTACAGTTGGAGAGAGAAGATGAAACAGACAAAAACTTAATATCACCAACTGGAGCTTGCATGCTCAATGAAGATGGCGGATTTGCATATATAGATCTCGGGACTTATTGGATGTTTGGCCGGAATTAAAACTCTATGACAGATGGGTGATCAAAGTTGGACTCTTGAACGGTGAACAATTTCAAATTGTAGTGTGTTCGTGATTGTAAAACCGCATACTCTAATCACAATCTGGTGCATGTCAGCTATAGATGCATACAAGCCTATGTTGGTTTGACTAAGGGGGCCTTTGGTGTGAAAATTGGCTGACCATTGATATGTGTGGGAGTTATTCAAAACATGGTCAATTCAGGGTTGCAGTTAGGTCGGATTGATGATCATGAATAACCCCTAAATAATCAACAGACAAGAAAGGAAAAATTTAAGAGAAAAAACACCTAAGATGTTGGAAAACTAACGGAATGATTGGTCTGCATTGACTAGATTGAGCAACATTAAGTTGTCTTAGTTCTAAAGGGGAAACTTGACAGAATAATATCAAAAGACTGCATTGAACGTCCACAAAATACTAATGAACAAATTTTTTTGGGCCAAAAATTGAAAAATTCCCTTCCCTTTGACGAAATGTATGACTATCATTAATTCTATTCGTGCGTCAACATTAACATATCTTCCCTTCACTATCTCTGTGTCTAGATCTTCATCAGTAGGGGAACATTAAGGTTGCTCCCTTAAGCGAGGGTTTATCGCAGACCACATGTACATCTGTGTGTATGTGCGTGTCCGTTGCCAGAACTTCGTACTACTTAAGAATCTATTGATTTGGTTGTCTGGCTGGGCACACGAATGGTGATTGTTGGTCCATGTTAATTGATATGTGACACTCTAACCTTGCTCTAATGGAGTTGGAGGATGACTCTGGGCATAATGTAAACATTAGTTGTATAGTGCCTTTTCTTAAGTGGGGTTTGTATGGCTCTTCAAATGACCCAAATTGTAGATATGATTGAACTTCTCTGTGCCGCACTTATCTGACTAGTTGTTAGGCTACAAGGATGCTGAGAATGGCTCGAGGTAGCAATTGATTGATTATGTATAGGCTCGTGTTGATTGTTGCGAGGGCAATTGTTGCTCTTTAAATTAGAAGTGAAGTGTTGAGTGGTGGGGTTGGCAGCTTGCGAACTAAGGGATGGTGTCCTTCATTACACAAACTGCACGTGGCTATATATTTGCAGTTTGGTGGGCAATATAAAGTAGCCCTTTTCGAAATAGATAATCTCATCATAATGAATCAATGGTATTAGCTTCTTTCTACAAAAAGATGGAAAATGTACTAAAGTCAAACTGCCACTATGAAAGAATAAATAAGTTATAAACACTAAATTTCTTATCCTTATAATGAGAATATATTGATCATTTAATGTGGTGAGGTTATGATTATTAGACGTTTAAACATGGGTGTCTCTTTTTTTGTTTCCTTTTCTTTTGACAAGTATTTAGAGTGTGTCGCGTCATTAAGAACAGAATATTCATGTTGGTTTTCCTCGGGCTTCTCTTACATCAAAATCTAAATCAAAGGATGAGACTTTTCCTTACACTTATAAAATGACCACCAACCCCTTTCACAACCGATGTGGGATAAATCCCAACAATATTCTATCTGAGCGTTCCTACTCAATACATCAAATGAGAAAACTTGTGCCCTCAAGTTTCCGAAGACATCGCCACTCTTTTTGCTGGAGGAAGAGGATGATTTGGGTTTTCTCAAGGAGATTCACTAATGTTTCTCCGTCAAAGCAGATAGAAGGTCTCTCAATCGAGAGCTGCAGAGCATTCCAAACATCAGACTCCGAGGTCTTCGAAGAAACTTTCTAAAGTGCCAAGGTTTTTAGATGGTACAGGTTTTGCAAAACGAAACTGTGCAATCAGGTAAGAAATCTGCAGTAATTTTGAGACTTCTGATTTGTTTTCATTGGTAATAGGATGTCCTGGACAATCTGTGGTCGATGTTGTGCTCCTTATATTGATTCTCGAATATACAACTGCCCGCGATACAAAAATCATATGTTCATTTTCAACTCTTCTAGCTATTGTTAATCTTCAGTAATCGGGGACGATGTCGTATGACATTCCTTTTTATTTTGTTTTGAATCTTTTCCAAGTGAAATGATCATAGTGAAGTACACGTGTTAATTACTACTCAGCAAGCCTCGGTTCGATGGCATTCCCTCTTTGGGATACCGTTTTCTTGGTTTCAGAACAAGTGCTTTGACTCAGCTAAAAGAGGAACGGAACCAGAGTCACTTTGGCACGTAGAAATGGCCAAAAGAATGGGATGAACAGAGAGATAAATACACAAAAAGAAGGACGCAACTACAGCAACTTCTGAACCACCTATTCCTACTTACAGGCCAATAATCCAATCAACTAATTCACACATTCCCGCGATGGAAAAGGGAATAAGAATGGAGTATAACAGAAGGTAATCCAAATCAATGCAGTGTATCAGAAAGGTTGACTGCTTAGCCATCCTTCGGAGTCAACGAAACTCGTGCCGGTCAACTGGTTGATCGTCGCCGCGTTCAGCTTCTTCTCCCAACTCACCCGGAGAGAAGTATCCGACCCAGGTCCGTAGCACCCGTATTCTGAAAAGCTCAATTGGGACCTGATCAAAGGAAAAAAAAGAAGAAGAAAAAGCAACCTTCAATATTACTATTATTAGCCTTTGAAAAGTAAAAAATCTTGAGATAAAAGACCCTGTTTAGAAAATGGAAGCTAACCAGTTATTGCTTTGTTTCTAATTAATTATAGGGTAATAGTAAACCTAAAAGTGAAACTAAAATAGAGATGAAGATAAATTCCAAACTGATGTCAACAACAAAATCTCATTATACTAAAATAGGAAAAAGTAATAGTACATGTACTAATATTTGCAAAAGTAAATTGACAATAATGGGAAGCGAAAAAATTACATACTTTGGCCTGTTATGTCCATGAGTCTAAATTAAAATTCGATAATTTTTCAGGTCTCAGTTGATTGGGATATTTGTTTTGGCTTATAAAAAGCAAAAACCAATTTTTATTTTATTTTCCGGGCCAAAATCTAAAATATTATTTTAACTTTAAAAATATTAAGGGCAAATTTTATATGTAAACCTACTAGTCAATGCTAATATACGTTGTAACAATCCGAAGCATTTAAGAATCATGATCAATATGCGCTTTAGGGAATTTTCCAAGATGGATAAGCTAAAAGAGCATGGTGGATAGAGAACGCACTCTTGTCCGCCAAAATTCCATGCGTCCCAGCCTCGAGGATTCACGACGTCGGTGAAATTGGAGCGATAGAAGACGACTCTTGCGTAGGCTCTCCACGCCCTTCCCAACAACGCCGAGCCGGAGCCGAACACATTGCACTCCTTGAACACGAACCCGCTTGCGTCGTCTGGGTTGCTCCTTCCTTGCGCTGTGATGAATCCCGTCACTCCAGTCCCTAGGGCTCCTCCAAGCACTGATATCGCACAATTCTACGAAATGGAATGCATGACGATCAACAAATTATGAAAAACATTGCCCATATTCACCTATTTAAAAACCCTTCGGTGCTTTAGGCTGAACAAAAGTCAAATTGTGAGAGCAACAAGATTTACCAAACGGTAAGAAGTTGAACAAATAGAAGTTACTCGAAATGTTTATCACTCAACTTAATACAAGATGGCGGGATTGGCAAAAAGATGAAATCGAAGAATCTTGACAGAATTTCTTAATATACATTCATTGCAATATAGGGTTGCTTCACAGAAAGTCAATTACCTCGTAAATGGACTGCCCACCACCGAAGATAAAATCGACGGCGCCTTGGACTGTGCAGCGCTTGAAATAATGTCGTCCTTGGTCGTCCCACAACGTGTCTTGCAAACCATAGAAACCACACCTGTGGAACACATTCTTGTCCCCTGAAACCCTAGCCGCGACTGCTGGAACCCTAGGATTTTTCTTATTTACCGGATTGTTATAAGAATTCTGCGACCAATAGTTAAAGAAATAAGTTAGCATATAGTTCAATTTTTATTAAGTCAATATGCGATATGTGTGAGAACTCTGTTGGAAAAACCGACTCTTAAGACTCTAGTGATACCCTGTTAATTTTGTCAAAAAATCTTTCTTTTGCAAGATGAGTAATTTGTTGGATTGTCTTACCCTAAAACTGATGCTTTTAGCGATGATGTTATTGGCCAGAGATGTGAAAGTCGGGCTCTGCACAATGTTGTCATGGTCGTCCCACACGACCTCGGTTGTCTTCTTCGCTTGTCCTTTGAGGATGATGTATGGCTTGTCCTCCGGTATTTTCACCTTCTCCCTGCATTTCGACAATAGGCACTTCTCATCTCTTGTTCAACCTTCGTAAAGAACTTTCAGTTTTTCTTCTTAATATCATTACAAATATTCAACGTTGCTACATTTAAATTTGACAATCTTTATCAAAACATAAATTCTCAAGTTTCCTTGCTTTTTCCGTTGAATATTTGACACATGCAGGGACAACTTAAAAGAATTAAGGATTGCCCTTCCCCTTCTTTTCCAGTTTTAATCTTCAGTTTATTTCCAAAACTTGGAGCAGAAGTGAATTTAACGAATTAGTGAAGAAAGAGAAAGAAATTATTCGAAGGATACCTGTAAATCCCTTTCTTGATATAGATGCAAACCCAATTACTATTATTCGAGGGAACGGAATCGATGGCAGACTGTATGGTGGTGAAGTTGCCGAGCCGCCCTGATGGGTCGACAAAGATTGTCCGGTAAGGCGCCATGTTCCCGCTAATCCGTCGGAGCCAATCACTATCGTCCGCTAGCCCCTCTGTGGATTTTGCATGGAGAAGAAGAATAATCCAACCGCAGAGGTTACACAGGAGAAACAATTCGACCAATCTTGAAGAAGCCATGAGCGTACAGTTGGAGCGAGAAGAGGAAACAGACTGGAGGTTGCATGCTCAATGAAGATGATGGACTTCCATATATAAAGCTCCGGACTTAATTGGAAGTTTACCTGGAAATATGACTCTGAGAGATGGGTGATAAAATTTTGACTCTTGAATTGTCAACGGTCCATTGTTTTCAAATCAGAATCTGGTGCATGTCAGCTATAGATCCACAAAAGCGTACATGTTGGTTCGACTGAGGGGGCTTTTCGTGTGAAAATTGGCTGACCAGGGGAGTCGGCACGTGTGTACAAAATTGAAGGTTAGATCCGTTAGGGAGGAAAACATAAGCCGCTTCCTGGGATTTGTGGGGGAGTTTGTCAAAATATGGTCAATTCAGGGTTGCTGTTAGGTCGAGTTGAAGATCATGAACAACACCTAAATCATCGTACAAGAAACGAAAAAATTAAGAAAGGATTGGTCTGCATTAATTAGACTAAGAAACGGTATGTTATTTTACTTCTAAAGTGGAAACTTCACATTATAAATTAAGAAACAGCATTAACCGTCCACATGGACAGCATTGGTTGACATGTGACGTTGTAACATTGTTCTCATGGAAGGGGAGGATGACTCTTGGGATGACGTAAACATTAGCTGCTTAGTGCCTTTTCGTAAGTGGGATTTGCATGGCTCTTGAATTGACACGTATTGTAGTTTTGATTGAACTTTTCTACGCCGCACTTATCTGACTATGTATTAGGCTACAAGGATGCTGAGAATGCCCTGAGGTTGTCAACTTGCTTTGTTCTACTTCATAATAAAAACTCAGACGTACTAATTCTTTGGGACCCTAATTAGCAGGAACACCTATTCGAGAGAGAGAGAGAGAGAGAGAGAGAGAGAGAGAGAGAGAGGAGGTCCAACTGTTCAAGAGCCTAATTTGGTAGGACCGAGGGAGCAATTGATTGATTATGTATAGGCTTGTGTTGATTATTGTGAGGGCAACTGTTGCTCATTAAATTAGAAGTGTCGAGTGGTGGGGTTGGTAGCTTGCGAACTAAGGGATGGTGTCCTTCATTACACAAACTGCATGTGACTGACTATATACATTTGTAGTTTGGTGGTCTTGGAGTGGCCCTTTTCGAAATAGATAATCTCATCATAATGAATAAGTGATATTAGCTTCTTTCTACAAAATAGAAAATTTACTAAAGTTGTTGGGTGGTCTCAGGCCTCACTCACCTTAAAAGCTAACTCAAATAATAATACTTTCCCTTACACTTTTTACACTTATAAACTAACCACATGTCCTTTTTACAATCGATGTGAGATAATTCTAGCAATTTCCCTTTCGCATATCAAGCATACGTCAAAGTTGCAACAACCCTCTCCAAGTGATTGTTAGGTCCAGACTTGTTGATAATTTGGGCTCTGATACGGATTGATGAGTGATCTTAGATCACTTTAACCTTGAAAGCTAGCTCAAAGGGTAAGATTTTCCCTCACACTTATAAATTGACCACTTGCTCTAGAAAACCCCAACTAAAATCAACCTACCACTATGAACAGAATAAAGTTAGACACACTAATGGCCTGTTTGGAAATATTTTTATTTTCTTAGTTTTTTTTCCAGGAACAAAAAACAAATAGATTTTTGTTTAAGTACGTCGGTTAAGTTTTCTATTCCCCATAATAAATAAATGGTTAGGGAATGGATTTGAAATAGAAATAAAAAGTAAAAAAAAAATCTACTTTTTGGTTCCAGAAACGAAAATAGAAACAATATCATTTTAAAGAAACAAGCTCAGTTTAATTTAAACCATAAACCCTACACCATACACCCTAAACCTTAAAACCGTAAGCCCTACACCCTACACTTTAAACCCTACACCCTATAACCTTCACACTAAACCCTACCCCTACACCCTACTCCCTAAACCCAACACCCTACTCCCTAAAGCTCAAAAGGTCTATGCACCTAATTATTGTAATGCCAAATATTTACTTTCAACCTCATATTGTGAGTTATAAGACAGTGAAATTCTTTGCTATCATTTCTAGCCATCTATCTATGACTAACTATTACATTGGATTTTCAGAGGCCATCTTAGAATATCTTGATCAGTCAAGTCATTACAAAAGTCCATTTTTATCCAAACATGAATTGTTAAGTCTTCACTAACATTTTCATAATTAAATGAAAAAAATTGGGAATACAAATTTTTAGGGTCATACCAAATGCATTTATGTATTTTTTCTATTTTGGGAATATAAATTCTGTACGGTTACCAAACGTGTTCTTTTACTCAAAAACTTGTCCAAAGAATATAAATAGAAAATACCATTTCTGAACAGAATTGTTCCCGAGAATATAAATATTACCATATGCACCCTAAATTTCTTATCCTTATGATGAGAATTTGTTGATTATAATGTGGTGAGGTTATGATTATTAGATGTTTAGACAAGGGTCTCTCATTTTTTTCTTTTGACAAGTATTCAAAGTGTGTCGCGTTATCAAGAACGCAATATTCCATATGTGCGTTCCTACTCAATACATTAAGCGAGAAAACTTGTGCCCTCAAGTTTCCAGGGGCATCGCCACCACTTTTTGCTGGAGGAAGATATTGATCTGGGTTTTCACAAGGAGATTCCAATGTTTCTCCTTCAAAGTAGATAGAAGGTCTCTCAATCGAGAGCTGCAGAGCATCCAAACATCAGACTCAATGATCTTCAAAGAAACTTGCTAAGGTGCTGAGGTTATAGACAATACATGTTTTGTGTCTTATCTCACATGCAGAACAAAGCTGTGCAATCAGGTAAAAAATTTGCGGTAATTTTCAGACTGATGAATTGTTTTCATTGGTAATAGGATGTCTAGGATGATCCATGGTCGATGTTGTGCTATTTATATCGATTCTCGAAGATACAACTGCCCGCAATACATAGATCATACATTGCTTTTCAATTCTTCTAGCTACTGTTAATCTTCAGTGATCTCGGTTGATGTGTATGACATTGCTTTTTATTTTGTTTTGAGTCTTTTCCACGTGAGGTGATCACATAATGAAGTAAACGGGTTATTAGTCAATAAGCTTGTGTTCTATGAACCCTCTTTGGTATACCGTTTACAATACCGTTTACATAGTTACAGAACAAATGCATCGACTCAGCTAAAAGAGGAAGAGAACCAAAATCACTTTTGCACAGGGAAATGGCTAAAAGAATGTGATGAATGACAATTTACATCAGCAAAAAGATGGACATAAATACATCAACTTCTGAACCACCTATTCCTAGTTACATGCCAATAATCCAATCAACTAATTCACTCATTTCCGTGATGGAAAAGGGAATAACAGAAGGTAATCCAAATCCATGCAGTGTATCAGAAGGGCTGACTACTTAGCCATCCTTCGGAGTCAACGAAACTCGTGCCGGTCAACTGGTTGATCGTCGCCGCGTTCAGCTTCTTCTCCCAACTCACCCGGAGAGAAGTATCCGACCCGGGTCCGTAGCAACCATATTCTGAAAAGCTCAATTGGGACCTGATCAAAGGAAAAAGAAAAGTCAACCTTCAATACTACTATTATTAATTTATTAGCCTTCGAAAAGGAACAAATCTTGAGATAAAACACCTTTTTTAGAGAATGGAAAACTAGCTAGTTATTTCTTTGTTTCTAATCAATTAGAGGGTAATAGTAAACCTAAAAGTGAAACTAAAATAGGGATAAAGATAAATTCCAAACTGATGTCAACAACAAGGTCTCTTTATAGTAAAATAGGAAAAAGTACTAGTACAAGTACAAATATCTGTACAAGTAATCTCGACAAAAATGGGGAACGAAAAAATTACTAGCTTTGGCCCACTGTGTCTACGAGTCTAAATTAAATTTCACTAAATTTTATGTGTCTTGGTTGATCTAGGGATGTTTTTTTTTTTTTTTGATAACTCAGGGAACCCTCGCACGGCCGACAGCCGGGGAGTAAACCCATGGGGCGACACATGCTGGCCACCACACACGTGCCACCGGTTAAGTCATCCTGCGGCGCCCGAGATTCGAACACTCAACCTTTTGCGAGAGGAAGAGTGCGCGTTCCAATAGCGCCACCCAGGCGGGTGGTCTGGGGATGTTTGTTTTGGCTTATAAAAAGCAAAAATCAAATTTTATTTTATTTTCCCGCCAAAGTCTAAAAATATTATTTGAACTTTAAAAATTTTATGTGTAAAGCTACTAGTCAACGTTAATATACATTGTTTGAAGCATTCAAGAATCATGATCAATATGCGCTTTAGGTAATTTTTCAAGACGGATCAGCTAAAAGAGCATGGTGGACAGAGAACGCACTCTTGTCCGCCAAAATTCCATGCGTCCCAGCCTCGAGGATTCACGACGTCGGTGAAATTGGAGCGATAGAAGACGACTCTTGCGTAGGCTCTCCACGCCCTTCCCAACAACGCCGAGCCGGAGCCAAACACATTGCACTCCTTGAACACAAACCCGCTTGCATCGTCTGGGTTGCTCCTTCCTTGCGCTGTGATGAATCCCGTCACTCCAGTCCCTAGGGCTCCTCCAAGCACTGATATTGCACAATTCTACAAAATGGAATGCATGACGATCAACAAATTATGAAAAACATTGCCCATATTCACCTATTTAAAAACCCTTCGGTGCTTTACGCTGAGCAAAAGTCAAATTGTGAGAGCAACAAGATTTACCAAACGGTAAGAAGTTGAACAAATAGAAGTTACTCGAAATGTATATCACCCAACTTAATGCAAGATGGCGGGATTGGCAAAAAGATGAAATCAAAGAACCTTGACAGAATTTCTTAATGTACATTCACTGCAATATAGGGTTGCTTCTCAGAAAGTCAATTACCTCGTAAATGGACTGCCCACCACCGAAGATAAAATCGACGGCGCCTTGGACTGTGCAGCGCTTGAAATAATGTCGTCCTTGGTCGTCCCACAACGTGTCTTGCAAGCCATAGAAACCACACCTGTGGAACACATTCTTGTCCCCTGAAACCCTAGCCGCAACTGCTGGAACCCTAGGATTTTTCTTATTTACCGGATTGTTATAAGAATTCTGCGACCAATAGTTAAAGAAGTAAGTTAGCATATAGTTCAATTTTTATTAAGTCAAGCAAATTATACGACCACCGCTGGATATGCAATACGTGTGACCACTCTATTGGAAAAACCGACTCTTAGGTTCTTGCGATGCCCTGCTTATTTTGACTGAAAATCTTTCTTTTGCAAGATCAGTAATTTGTTGGATTGTCTTACCCTAAAACTTATGCTTTTAGCGATGATGTTATTGGCCAGAGATGTGAAAGTCGGGCTCTGCACAATGTTGTCATGGTCGTCCCACACGACCTCTGTTGTCTTCTTCGCTTGTCCTTTGAGGATGATGTATGGCTTGTCCTCCGGTATTTTCACCTTCTCCCTGCATTTCGACAATAGGCACTTCTCATCTCTTGTTCAACCTTTGTAAAGAACTTTCAGTTCTTCTTAATATCATTACAAATATTCAACGTTGCTACATTTAATGGGACAATCTTTATCAAAACATAAATTCTCAAGTTTCCCTATTTTTTCCGTTGAACATTTGATACATGCAGGGACAACATAAAAGAATTAAGGATTGCCCTTCCCCTTCTTTTCCAGTTTTAATCTTTAGTTTATTTCCAAAACTTGGAGCAGAAGTGAATTTAACGAAGTCTTAGTGAAGAAAGAGAAAGAAATTATTCGAAGGATACCTGTAAATCCCTTTCTTGATATAGATGCAAACCCAGTTACTATTATTCGAGGGAATGGAATCGATGGCAGACTGTATGGTGGTGAAGTTGTCGAGCTGCCCCGATGGGTCGACAAAGATTGTCCGGTAAGGCGCCACGTTCCCGCTAATCCGTCGGAGCCAATCGCTATCATCGGCTAGTCCCTCCGTGAAGTTTGCATGGAGAATAAGAATAATCCAACCGCACAGGTTCCACGGGAGAAACAATTCGACCAATCTTGAAGAAGCCATAAGCGTACAGTTGGAGCGAGAAGAGGAAAAAGACAGACTTAATATCACCAACCGGAGATTGCATGCTCAATGAAGATTATGGACCCCCATATTTATAGCTCGGGATTTCTTGGAAGTTTGGCGGGGGATAGAACTCTGTTAGAGAAGGGGGGTGAGAGTTTGACTCTGGAATGGTCAACGGTCCATTGTGTTCAAATCAGAATCTGGCGCATGTCAACTATAAATCCATACAAGCCTATATGTTGGTTTGACTAAGGGGACTTTTCGTGTGAAAATTGGCTGACCAGGGGAGTCGGCATGTGTGTACAAAATTGAAGGTTAGATCAGTTAGGGAGGAAAACATAAGCTACTTCGTGGGATGTGTGCGGGAGTTATTCAAAATAAGGTCAATTTAGGGTTGCTGTTAGGTCTAGTTGAAGACTATGGACAACCCATAGGTCATGGGTCAAGAAACGAAAAATTAAGAGACAAGACATTCTAAGATGTCGCGAAAACTAACAGAATGATTGGTCTGCATTGATTAGATTAAGAAATGGTACGTTATTTTGCTTCTAAAGTGGAAACTTCACACTATTAAATTAAAAGGCAGCACTAACCGTCCACATAGACGGCATTAGTTGACATGTGACACTATTATAACCTTGTTCTCATGGAATGGGAGGATGACTCTTGTGATGATGTAAACATTAGCTGTTTAGTGCCTTTGTAAGTGGGATTTGCATGGCTCTTGAAATGACACAAATTGTAGTTATATGATTGAACTTTTCTATGCCGCACTTATCTGACTACATTTTAGGAGACAAGGATGCTAAGAATGGCTTGAGGTGGTGAACTTGCTTTGTTCAACTTCATTGTGAAAACTCGAGACGTACTAATTCTTTGAGACCCTAACTTCTTAATCACGGGCTTCCTTTGAATTTTCGGTGTTTAGTTAAGAGGTAACGTCATAATAAAAAAGAAGGTTTTCGCTCGTGCGAGGATCTCCGTAGCCTCTCCCCATTTTGTGGGGCCGGTTCTACAAATGGGTTCCTTATTTTAATATACACTGCTTGCATGCCTCACACTCTCATATTTCTGTCTTTTCAGAAAAAAAAAAGGAAATAGTCATTTAAGAGTTTTACGTCTTGGTGATCTCGAAGTCCGAACAAGAATTGAGATTAAACCCTTTAAGGACTTGCTTAGGTCCGTGAGACCCTAATTATTAGGAACACCTAATCTTGAGAGAGAGAGAGAGAGAGAGAGAGAGAGAGAGAGAGAGAGAGAGAGAGTGGACGTCGAACTGTGCAGGTGCCTAATTTGGTAGGTTTGAGGGACAAATGTGTAGGCTCACGTTGATTGTTGCTTATTAAATTTCAAGTGAAGTGTTGAGTGGACATCATATTTACAGTTTGGTGGGCAATATAAAGTAGCCCTTTTCGATATAACGAAACTTTGTTGATCATATAATGTGGTGAGATTATAATTATTTGATGTCTAAAACAAGGGTTTCTCTCTTTCTAACGATTATCTGAAGTTTGTCATGTCATTTAGTGAATCGAGTTTACAAGAAGTTTTGGTGTACTCGTGTTTCACTCGGAAATTGCTCGTTAAATCATCAACTACTCCACAAACAGATGTGTCAAGCCTTGATTAATCAATTATCTTAACCAAACATCTTAGCCTTGTGTTTCGATATTGGCAGACGATTTCAGACCAAGAAAGTAATAAGCCCTTTATGATTTGGTTCTGATATTGGAAAAATGAAATTATTGACCGAAACACAAATGTTTTCCAAAGAACAAGAGCAAAAGTTTGCTCAACTAAAGGAAATGAACATCCGTTGACTAACTCGACAACATCCACCAAACTTATGCACTCCTAATGATGCGCGGTCGATAAGCCTCGAAAGAAATTTGTACTCATTATAGCGTTAACAGTTTACTAAACACACTAGTAAAATCTAAAAAAGTTTTTAAGCTACTAATTTATCTGAATGTTGGTAAAATTCTTGTATGGTTATTAAACAAACTTGTAAAATTTGAAAGAAGTTAGTACTTCACCAATTTATTGGAATGTCGGTTTATTTGTTACAGCGTTGTTAGTTTAGTAATCACACTTGTAAAACTTAAAAAAGAATTGTAAAATGCTAAATTGAGATGTTGGTGATTTCGCTATAGTGCCAATAGTTTATTAACTACACTGGTAAAATTTAAAATTAGTTGGTAACTTTATCATTCGGATGTTAATAAATCCATTCTAGTGTTTATAATTTTGACTGGATACACTTAAAAAAGCTAAAAGAAGTTGATAATTCACTAATTCATTATAATACTGGTGACTTATTAACAGTTTACCTGACAAACAAATTATGGGTCATACTCTTTTTATAAAGATTATTTGCAATTTACCTGCCACTTCAGAAATACACCGGCCATGAAAAATTTTTAGCTGGCTGGACCCTAGACTCATCTACAAAGCTGGTGATGCGGATTTCTTGGAACAATAAGATGAATTAACAGAAGGCGAGTGTGACTTACAGAAATGTAACTTTTGAAGGAAAGAATTGTTTTATCAATGTGCAAAGAATGAGCAGAGCATAGATAGTTGCAAAAGCAGAGATGTTATTGGTATTGTCTGCATAGGAAGAACTTCAAATAACAGGAGGAGGTGAAGCAGAATTACGTCCCAATGGCTATGAAAAACCACCAAATGTAGAGCTCCAGTGGGCTTGCTCCTGGAGAGATTTGCAATGACTGGAATCACATAATGCCTGGACACAAAATTCGACCGAGAGGAGTTGGTACCGATAAAGAAGAGTGGGTAGGAGAGGAAGATTATTAAACAACAGGGATTTCTCAATGACTCACTCGTGCAGGGCCAAAACCTGACAAGGGGTTGAAGTAGAGACTTGGCATGAGGATTGTCCCACTCCAGAGACTCCCACCTTTCCTCGTCATCCATCGAAATCACCTGAAGAGAAGGCGGAGCAGACGGGAGCTGATCATTGTTGTCGAGTCGGGGCAGATGCAACGGGATCCTCCTCAGCATTGGACAACAGTACACCACGATCTTCTCAATGGAGTTGCAGCTCAAAGTCCCATCAGATATGTTCTGTAGCAGTGGTAGATCCAGCAAATGCAAGGACTTTAACTTTGGGAGAGGGAATGGGAAGGAGGAACGCGCAACATTTGGACTGGCCCCTCCATGTTCTCCTCCTCCACATATAATCTTCTCCATCGCTTCACAGCTTTCAACTCTAATCCACTGGAGGTTAGGAAGGTGGAGGGACGATTCAAGCGTGAACAGCTTCCTAATGTTACAGCAGAATTGTATTTCCAGGAAGGAAAGATGGAGAAAGGCATTCAGTGGGATGCTCAAGGATGGCCCAGCTATTATTTCCTCCATTTTCTCGCAATTGTGTACTCTTATCTCTTTCAGATTTGGAAGGTGAGCCAGAAATTCAGATTCCAACAAGTTCTTCATCTTAGGACAACTAGATGCTGTAATCTTTTGAAGACTAGGGAAGGCACCGGTTAGTGCGACTGCAGTTATCCCCTCTAGTTCGTCACACCCATATAAACTAATCTCGCATAGATTTGGCAGGGAGAATTTTACCTCCAACATACCTCCAAATACCTTCTTCAGTTTTGGACACCCTTGGATAGATAATCGCTGAAGGCGGGGCAAGTGGAGAGGGGTAGAGCACGAATATGGAAACGATGTTGTGGAGTTGTGGATTAAAATTCCTTCATCTGGTCCTCCAGAGAGCACTCGTAAATTGTCCCATCTTATTATGTATAGCACCTCCAGGTCTTCAAGTGGGCCGATGTCGCACAAATTGGTCATACCACTGCAGTTTCTGACAATCAATTCCTGCACATTTTTGGGAAGCAGAATGCACCCATCGCTGCTTCGTCCTCGTGTTCCTGCGGTAATATGATTGCAACTGCCAACAACTACACGCCTTTCATGATTCACATCATTGTTGTCACCTTGTTCTTCTCCATTTACCTTGAGTAGGTAATTGTGGGGGCTATTTAGCCCAACGAAGCTCACATAAGTGTTGAATGCTTCGATATTTGGAAAGGAACAATGAAGTGTTTCCAGCATCTTTAGCTCTGTCACATCCTCTGCGTTTACTTCTTGAATTTTAAGGTGTTGTAGGTTTGCAAAGGTTGCTAACATTCCTTCTGGTAATGTCTCAATTTCTGTGTAGAGAAGATCAAGGTATTGCAGGTTCACCAGCATTTCCAAGCCCTCTGGCACTTCCTCAAGAACTTGACACCCAATCAGGTCCAACTTTCTTAGTGATATCAGCTTTCCCACATAAGGAATACGGCATAATTCTGAGCACCAGCTAAGCAACAATGCTGTCAAGTTCACCAAGTCCGAGAAGGAGTTTGGTAGTTTGGCGATTCCACATCCACTTAATTTTAGAACTTTTAGCCCATGAAGGTGCATGAAGAAAGAGTCCGGTATCATCCTTAAGCTCTCATTATAGTTCAACAGCAAAGTCGTAAGCTTAGGACAATCTGGAGACATATCCGGTGGAATTTCTCTTAATTTATTCCCTGCCAAAGAAGCTTTCTCGAGACCACTTGTCCAGAATTCTCTGCCCGGTATGTCTACCAACTCCATCTTTGCCTTTACCATGTAAGCTGTGTTCATCACATGTAGTCCCATGTCCCTAATCAAAGGATGCATTTTTACTATCCTTCTTCCAAGAGTAGACTGCTTTTCCAATATGCAAGCATTTTCGAGTTTATTCAGTATGGCGTTGCACTGGTTGTGCAGCTTTTCTCTGCTTGCGATTCCACCAACCAAACCCTCATCAATAAAACACTCTATCAGATCCTCTCTAGAGATAAATTCTCCTGAGCAATAAAGTACACAAACCAAGAAGCATTGTCGAACTTGATGATCTACCAAATTCAAGTAGCTGAGTTTCAACCTCTCGAACATCTCCAGTTCCATTTTCGAGTCTCCTAACTTTTGGAGCACGTCTTGCCATTCATGCACATTCTCCACTCCCCTCATGCTGGTTGCAATCTCAACAATGGCAAGGGGTAAGCCCTCACACTTGCCCACAACAAGCTTTGCAATTTGCTCGACTTCTGTTGGGAGATCTGGGTTAGACATATTTGTGCGGGAAAACAAGGTCCAAGCTTCATCTGGCCATAGAGGTTTTATGTGGATATGCTTTTGGCAAAGCATCCTACGACACACATCTAATGATCGAGTTGTCAGTACCAACTTAATCCTACCGGCTCCAACTGAAATTCCCACATCCTCAAGCATAAAGTGCGTCAGCAAACCATCCAAAATTAGGACCGATGTCTTCTTCGTCGCCAAATGTCTGGACAACATGCTTGCCCTTTTCTTCACATTCTTCTCCTTCAAGAGGTCATCCAGATTTACCATATTTGCAATCTCAATTTGCAGGTCATAAACGCTCAAATTATGTGGCACAGTGACCCAGAATACATCCTCGAAGGCCGGATTCTCGAGCAGTCTATTATGGACGTGCATTGAGATGGCTGTCTTGCCAACTCCTCCCATCCCATAAATGCCGATGATTGAAATCTCATCCTTCATCAAGAAGTCACAAATCTCATCCACCATTACCCAGCTCGTCTCTCCTACTAGCTTCGTGGTCATTAAGGGAGCTGTTCTGCTGCAAACTGCTCCTGCGGCAATCGTTGACCCAGACATGCTGCAGAAACTACCTTGGAATTGAATCTCTTCAACTTCTTTGATCAGTTGTTCCACTCGTGCCACATGCTGCAATGGGAGAGATCTTCCTTCTCTGATTGCCTGCACCACACTCCAGTATTCTCCTTTTATACTCTTCACTTTCTTCCACCGCGACTCCAACTCATCTATGTCTGCTTCTCTGCTGCAAATAAACTCTTCTAGCTTTCTCCTGAGAGTTCTCATATTCTGGCAAACAAGGCTGCAACTGATGTGTCCTTGGCCCTCAAGGGGCACATCATGGGTTCTTCTCGCATCTACTATCGAGAGTTGTCCACAACCACAAGCAAGACCAACTTAATTAGAGATACAGAAAAACGAAACAGAAGAAAAATCTCCAATGATTATCATCGGTATCATGATTTTAGAAGTTAGCTTGCGTTTTTTAGTTTTCTTGTTTGTAATTAATTGTGGCATTTTCCTTATCGTCGGTGGCATCATGTGATCAAAGTATTCACATATTGCTTTTTTATCAATATCATGCTGTCAAAGTATAATTCAGAACAGAGCTAGAAGGAGAAGGATTGGCAATAGAATAAAAAGACAGCAACATAGGCCAAGGCAATAGAATCAGACTTTATCCCAACGTTGCAAAGTTGTAAGCCTCAGTGCCAGCTGTTGGTGTATTGAACCCCAGTGAACATGTAACAACTCCTTGTGAAGCTAGTGACTAAGGATGAAAGCAAAGAGGTTCTTTTGTCGACTTGGACCCAATGGGTTCACCTCCCACTCTACTTCTGCTTGGACAGTGGATGGGAAGGACTTCTCAGAGGCCATTATGGTGTTTTTAAAATTATCATAATTGCTGAGAAAGGTGAATTCTACTATCATAACCTTGGTTCCCGATATTGCAAATGCCTCCAAGAAGATGCATTATGGAGTTTTGTAACATCAGTATAAGTGTACTACTAAAATCTTGGCAAAGAGACTCAAAGCAGATTTTGCCTGGTTTTATCGGTTTTAACCTAGCTGTTTTTGTTGAAGCTAGATCTATCTCTGCCAATGTGCTCCTGGCCCATGAGTTGGTCAAAAATTATTACAGAGCAAAGGTTTCTCCTGGAGGCATGATAAAGGATGATCTCAGGAAGGCCGTTGACTCTGTCAGCTGGGATATCATGACTGTTGTTTTAAAAATAATTCAGACGCATGACCAGCTATTGTAGGGATTAAATATTGCACATCATCTCCCTATCTTTCCATATCCGTTTGCATATGCTATGGAAGTTTTCTGAAAGATGTTAGATGCTGGAAACAGCCTGGGAAAGGATTAATTATCACCCTTCTTGTCCTTGAATTCACCTCGCACACCTTAACTTTTCAGATGATCTGATCTTCTTTGAAGATGACAAGGAGTCTTTGACAGAGAACATGGCTTTATTTCATAAGTTACAATCTGCATGTGGTCTTCAACTCAACACTCTGAAGACTGAGATCTTCCTAGCAGGATATGATGAGGCTTATTCCCAACAGACAGTTAGCAGGTGTGACAAAGGTTGCAAACCTCCGGTAGAATAAGTTTCCTCAACATCTGCTTGTACAGCTAAGCACTTGTCTCATTCAGGGAGGCGAACAATTTATCAGTGGAAACTTGCTTTTCCTTAAAAGAACTTGCTAAATATCCTAGTACAATTTCTTGACAGAAATAGGTACATACTAAAACTTACATATGTCAATTATGGATAGATTGAGAATTGTTTTTGTGAATAGAAGTACTAGCCATGTGGATAGTGATTTCTCTTATAAGATTGAAATTGTCTTTTTCCAAAAATCACTAGTTACAAATACGAAAATACTTACTTTTCCAATAATGATGAAAAAGCTAGCCAGTATAATTAGAAATTACTTGACGTATTAACACTTTTTCATATGAGATGGATGAGCTTTTGACTTTTAACAGGTCAACAATTACATCTCCTCATTGAAATTTATTGATCACTTAAAAAAACCCACTAGTTACTAGCAAGAACAAATTAAGGGTGTTTATTTTAACCTGTAAATTTGAGAAACCCGGATCAATTTAGACCGACTCATTAGGATCTTTAGGACCGAGAGTTGACCTGGTCAGGCTACTTGGCCTATTTCTAATTTTTTCTTAAGGTTGGTCCGGACTATCAAGCTTAAGATGCTCGGGTCTAAGCTAGCATGAACAAGGTCGTAATAAACTTTGACAATAAAAGCATTGCAAAATTCATAACATAAAACGTGAAATTAGTCACTTTAAGGAAATTATCAAAAAATTCCCTAATAAAGCCATGGAACATGTTGAAATTAAAAGGGAAAATGATATTAATCCTAAACATTTTTTGCACGAAGTTCAATCGAGTTTCAAAAGTTTTAAAAAGTGCAAACAAGCACTAAACACTTTGAAATCCGTGCAATTGAGTCCTATATTCGTTGGCAGAGACATCTAGTGGCTTGGACCATTTTGATTTTCTTGATATGTCAAGCATTATTTTGATCACAATTAAACAAGAAAGTATGTGGGTTTTGTCAATCGCAGAGTATCTAACTTGATTAGCAACATTAATTGGACTTAAAACTCAACTTTTTGCAAAATCAAGTGAAATCCAATTTAGGTTTCTTAATAAAAATTCGATTTTTTAAAATTAATTTCACATGAATTTAAATTTTATTTTCAATTGATTATTGCGAGCAATTTGCATACAACCAGTGATGATAAAAGCTTAATCTCTTCTACATGATTATGGTCGAAGCCGTGCTTAATTTGATGAGCAGTTCAAAATTCCGGCAATATCTAAATGTCACTAGTAGTAAGATTAAAACTTGATAGCTTGAATTTCCAAATACTTAGGACTTTATTGCACCTTTTGAAACGTTTACAACTCGGTTGCTCTTTGTATAATATGTTTAGAATTTTTTTGTAATTCTCTAATCTATAATTAGCGTCAAATTAGTCGAAACATTAAAAAAGCCAAGATTAATGCAACTCCACTATTCTAGTCAGAAAAGATTTTGCAGCAACATTTTAATATAGGTAAGAATATATATGGGGTATAGCATAGAAAATTTACTCTGTAGCTGCGTAGCCCGTGGAAACTCCAAACTGGTGGCACCTAATTCAGCTTCCCCTGAGAAGCTCCGATTGCTGATAGGATTGTTGTAGCAGAGCGTCTGAAGGGGGAAATCTGCATCCGATGGTCCTGCGCCAAACGAAACTGTAATATTTGGGCCCATAAAAACCCAGCCATGTCTCTTAAAAGCCCAAGCCGAGCCAATTATTTCTGCTTCAATAAATGAAGCACATAAGCCAGCAGAGTAAACGAAGAGAGCAGGAGAAGACGCACGACCGTGAAGAAGGAAAGAGGGAAAGAAGAGAGGAGAGAGAAAGTGACACGCATAGCCGACTCGGACACTCCAACTAGCCGAATCAACTATAAATCGCAACGCCTGGTAAGCATTCGAGCCAATTGTTCGTCTAATCAAATTGATTTCGGAAATTAGGGCATAAATTTAAAGGAATATTAATTTTGAATTGCGAGGCTCGATCGAGGAGTTATTAAGCTGCGATTTTGTGTGGAATGATGGTTTTTAGTGTTGTAGAGTGGTGGGGTCTGTCGAGTAGCTATTTTGTATGGTTTGTCCGGAATGAATTTCGGAGTTATGTTATTCGAGCGGCGAAATCTGATTTTTGAGTCATTGAGCTATGAATATATATAGAATTGGTAGTTTAGGGTGCCATGAGGCCATGAGATTTTATGAAACTCGATTTGGACTTTTGGTTTGCCGGATATGAATTTTTGAAGTCGGGAACACAAGGTGAACAGTGCGAACAGCGGCTTTTAGGCCGATTTTCGTTGGTTTTAGGCTCGATTTTGAGACAGCCGAGTTGGGGTTCTTGTAGTGCTCTAAATGAGCTTTCTTTTGACTATAAGTCGCTTGGAACGGAGTTTGGTAGAGAAAGTTATGGCGCAACCAATTTTCATGCTCAAGCTCCGCATTACGGACGGTTTGGATAATCTCTTTGGATGAGCAACTTGTGAGCGCCTTTGAGTTGTCCTATTAACGTTAACGTTTAAGCGTCATTTAGCTGTTTCGTAGTTATCGTAGCATTTTAGTTAGTTTTGACGTCGATTCTCGTTTAATTGGTAGGATTACGAGATCGTCGGTTCGAGTGAGCATCGTTGTATGATTTTTGGGGATTCCAGGTGAGTGGTGCTATCTCTTCTATGAATTTATAAACTCATGTCTTGAAAGTGATTAAGATTTGAGTATTGTATGAGTTAACAAACATGTTTTGTGCATAAAAATCAAGATCGAGCAATTACTACTATTTTGCATTTGAAGATGATTTGAGAAACGAATTATGAAAGGTGTTGAGAAAGTTATATATATGAACTGTTTTATGAACTGGTTTATGAAGGGTTTTGAAAGAGCTTGAGAAATGCCATGTGAAATGTGTTGTGAAGATTAAATGTTGTGGTTTGTAAAACCAAAATGTGATATTTATTCTGGATTGGCTTTGTGAATTGTGAAGAGTATTGTTGTGAGTTTGTGTTGGTGCTCAATATCACTGTGAGCCCAATGTGGGGCTTGTGGGTATGCGCATACTAGTCTAGGATATCCTTGTGGGCCGAGCCACCGGCTTATAGTAAGTGGAGATCTTGCCAAGTGGGGAATCTTGGTCGTTTTATCACAGGGCGAGATGCGTGATCATGGTTTGATATTAAGCAATAGATTGGTCGATGGATAGACCATTAATGTGTTTTCTGCTGTGCTAGGGCAAATTCTTAAGAGCGATGGCAGTGCGACTGCGGTTCAAAAAGAATAATATCGGGTCGGGTTGAGGGATGGCAGTGCGGTTGCGCCTCTACCCCGAACGAGATTTTCTATGATGAGATTAATCAATGGAATAGACCATTGACGTGTGATTTGACGAGATTAATCAATGGACTTAACCATTGATGATTGAATTGTGATAGTGTATCAAATGAGTATTTTTTTTTTATTTGTATCAAGTTTTGTGAAAGGAAAATAACTCAGATTTGATATGATATGTATATGATATTGTGGATTTTAAATTATGAGTTTTTGGTATTGCTTTATGTATGTATAGTGATTGCTCGATTTGCTTAGAAGAGATACGCATTACTTATTGAGCTGTGATTGCTCATCCCTCTCTTTTCCTAATCTTTCAGGTTCCTTGGTTAGTAGCCAATAGAGCAAGAGAGATGTCGTTGGGATTTTTGGAAGTCGAATTCCTTGTGGTTTGAGGCTGCGTTCTTCGAGTGGAAGGACGGCTGTGTTACCCCTCATCATGATAGGTTTTAGGGTGTGACAGAAACAGTCCGCAATCATCCAACCGATCGTCGAGAATCAGGGCACAGCGCCATGTCTTGGTTGCATGTGTGTCTGGATGGGATTTGTGGCATGATGCTGGGACTAATCGCATTTCCTTCCATCGATTCCGCGGGCAACTCGCTGTCCCCAGTGCTCATGTCGGGCGGTCTGGAAGCCTCGACGGCTCTCCGGAACTTCTCCCTCTCCCGGTCGTTGATACCGTGGCAAATATCGATGCCTTGTTTCCTGATCCCGGCCAAGTGAAACTTCATCCTGGTGACGGTTCCGCCATACTCATTGCTGCAGAGCCTACACCGCCATTTCTTGCCGCCGTCGGAGGGAATCATGTACTCCCACATTGGATCTTTCTTTCTGCCCATATCTATGTGTGTGCTTTTACACAGAACATATAAATCCATCGACATGGAAGTACGAGACAAGGATCAACAAATCAATACAGACACAATGAGATCCAAAGTAGAGCAGAATCAACGACCATAAGCGCTGGGCATGCGGCCTGGCGGCACGGCAGGCAGGTCTAGTCTAGGGACGTCGGGCCCGTTCAAAAAAAGGGAAAGCCAAAAACAAAAACGAAAACAAAAATATTGCAAATACAATTTTAAGTGGCATACCTCTACTCTAGTATAAGGGTCACTGATGCTGTTCTTGCAATTCTCAGGACTGTGCGAAGTAGCTTTGGAACCAAGAGAATTCTTGCGATCTTGATTGAAATGAAGGTGGTGTTAAGCTAGTCGGGTTATGCTAAAGTTGATCGAAGTGTGTGAAATTGGAAAGACTTGGGGAATCTGGACTGTGTTTCAGTGGGGGAATTTTCCAGGGTTTTAGTCAAAGAAAGAGCGGAGGTGGATCGGTTCTCCTCAATCGATCGGTTCTCAAGCTTAACTTTGGGAGACTTTCGGTAAATGGAATCGTACGGGTCATTAGAAAAAGATAGTGGCAGTGCTAATTTTCTTCTATTTCTTCTTTTTTTCAAATGGCAGTGGCTTACTTTTGTTAAAATGAAATGACAAACTTCAGCGTAGCAGCAACGGGTTTTATTTGTCCTGTCGGAAACTTGTGGACTTTACACGCCATACCCCATGTACTATCCGCGTCATATGCTTGTCTTGAACATTTTATTCACTTAAATCTTGTCCTCAGTTGACATTGAAAGTGCCTTTGTGGGTGGACATTAAAATAGTTGGGAGTACTGCTTAGAAAGCCCGCAACGCTCATAACCGTTGATTGCACGAAGAGTTGGTAAGCATGACATTTAAAGAGTTCATAGTGAACAAGCTAATCTGAAGGTAGAGCTCGAAAATGATAGCATATCAGTATGCGGGCATATAGCAGGCACTTATCCAAGCCCATGGCGTATCCGGGCTGTTATGAGGATTGCAAAAAGAGTTTAGCCTAGTTTAAAAGCACTTCGTTGGTCTACAGTCCGTGAGAAGCAAATTATGTGGCAGAATGAATCGCCAAAACTTTTCGTAGAAATGCACTGCCCTCTAATTGGATTACCGAACCTCTTAACCCCATTGGGATCTTTTATGTTTCGATAGTGAACATCTTTGTTTTGATTATGGCACGTAATGAATGAAGTACTTTTTCGATCCAAAAAAAAAAAGTTCATAGTGAAGACACCTCCTTTTTGTCATTTGAATGTTTTCACTAATGCACAACGATGGACCGAGACGTTGATCGGAGATCGATGAGAACACTTCTAAAATCATCCGAATGGTCAAACAGCTCGAGATTGTCGCGATTCTCCCAACAACGGAAAGCTTGTCGTGTCAATTTCCAAAAACATCGTTGGGTCGGATTTTTGACATCATGGTTTCCCATGCCAAACGAACTCCAATCAATATCTATCAAACTAAAAGCGAAGTGAACGGGAAAAGTGTCAGAAAAATCATAAATTTATTACATTTGTGTCAATCTATTCGTAAATCTTTTTGTTTTTGTATCAATTCAGTTCTTCCGATTAATTTTGACTGGATATTGCTGATGTGGATACCGGTTAGCCTATGTGGCACCGCCGGCACTGATGCGGAAATTTTTTGATAATATTTTAATAGTTTTTGAATTATTTTTCTGATTATTTTTTCTTTTATTCTTTTTTTCCTTCTTTTTTTTTCCTTTCTTCTATTAATTTGAAAGATTGTCTACATCAATGCTAGCGGTGCTAATGGTGCCATGTAGTGCTAGCAGTATCAAGTAGACCAGCCAGCATTCACATCAGCAATATTCGGCCAAAATTAGCCGGAATGACTGAATTAGCACAAAGACAAAAGGTTTACGACTAAATTGGCACAAAAAAAAGTTTTATGACTAAATTGACATCGATGCAATTAGTTTATGACTCTTCTTACACTTTTCCCTAAAGTAAACTTAGCATGGCGACTCAGCCTTAGTCCAGTTTAAGATCAAAATCGATTCAAAAGTTAGCCTAGGTAGAGACCTAGCCTCTTTAGTCTTGTTCTTTTTTTTTTTTTCTTATAGCCTATTTGACTTGTGATATTTTACATATTTTGGATCCAATCGATGTGATTCTTGATGATAAGAAAATCTTGTGGCTCTTGCTTTCAACTTACGCCATCTGATTGAGAAAATTACGTAACTTTTGATATCATCAAGATCAAGCTGCTAAGATTTGATGGCATGATTTCTTGAGATGCAATCATCACATTTCAATAAATTGGTATCATCTCAAAGCTCTCTCCAAATTGTACCCTCGTATTTCGCCCAATCAAATTTTCAAACAGGTTAGACCTTAAGCAAATTTGGTCAAACCGTGAAAATATTAGGTGAAAAATGAGAATCTATAGGATCTTCAATTTAAGCAATGATCATTACTAGTGGTCTAATGATGCTTAATGTATATGGCGCCTCCAAACCAACAAAAACTATCTAGGTCTTTGTGGGCCGCGACATCCAGGCTTTTCGCATTTTACGCCTGACTTCTTTGATTGGTGGGGGTCCAATAACTTTAATTTAAAGCGAGGGAAAAAAGAATATACGATGTATGAATTACCCTCTTGTATATATTTTACATAGATTTATCCAAAACATTAACCAAATGTCAAGCTTTGTTAAAGTATATTCTTGGAAAGAATATAAGAAAGTTGGTAATACTCGATATCATGTGATTTGCATAAAATGATGTCATAAATTAATGATTGTTGGTCTGACCATGCATATCTCAATCCATTCAACCCTTACCGACTCTCATAAATAAAAGAAAGAAAACTCTGCCTTGCTAACTAAAAATCAGTATATTCTTTATTTTTTTCTCCTTTTATAAATTATAAAACTAAAACTGTACAAATCAATTTCACATGACAATTGCATGAACTGGAGGAAGCCTTATGTCATTTATAGCTATTAAATATGTTTCGAGTTTGAGCCCGTGAATAAAACCCGATCCAAAATTGTAGTACGATAAGTCTGGCTTATATTTGTTTCGGACAACTGAACGTGCCTCAAAAAGGAAAGCCCATAGTGGATTTGGAGAAGTCTGAATTATTTGTTAGAAGAAATAAAGAAAACAACTAAGTTAATGAGTGCAGAGTGCGTCTTTATGAATTTCACGTGCCAGTGAAAGTATTTGTTTGTATAAATACACCAAGAATTCAAGTGTTAAAGCCAATTAATCTTATGGTAAGATTTGTTAATTTCTTTATGAGATTGAGAGATTATTTCATAAGAAATTGTGGGGATAAATATTGTGTGAGTTATTGAGTGTAATCGAGAACTGAAAAACACATGAAATGTTGGAGCGATTCGATTGTGATTGTAATTTCTACTGTATCGCTTAATACGATGATCCAAATGCAAGAGAATATTATTGATTCATAACAAACACATCATAACTTCATCAAAGCAAGTTCCAATTGCTCTAGAACCTCAATAAAGAGTTATGTACACCTACTTCATTCAGATAACATTAAACACATTCTCAACTCCTCCATGATCATTTCCAACGATTAATTTTGCCTACATTGGGATCATTGCCACCACTCGCCAGCCACCACACATATACAACCAAAGCATTGAGTATAAAGAACACAAATATGGAAGGGAAACGAGGCAGAGGGAAAACAGTTAGACTTGCTAGCTTGTTCTTTTGTTGAGTTCGAGATGATTTGCTTTAGTGAGTACTGACACCTAAATTTTGCTAAGTCATTTAGAGTTTAATTGCATAGAAAATTAAATATTAATTTTTAACCATGGAACAAAAATATTTTCATTAAATTACATGGTATATAGGTATTAGATGCATTTGCACTAATAGGGCCTGTTAGAACAGATTTTTATTTTTTACTATTTAAAAAAAATTTTAAAAAATTAATTAATTAAAATTTTCAAGAAATTTATTGTTAAAAAAAAGAGAGGGGGAATCGGGGCCGGTTCGACCCGGCCCGACCGGGTCCGACCCAGCCTCCTTTTTATTTTCGCCTTTTCTCCACCTGGGCCGGCCCCATTCCTCTGCCTTTTGGAGCCCGGCCTCTTGCCCCTTCCTTCTTCCCCTGTACACGCGTGCTTGCAGGGCGACAAGGGAAGGACGCTTATACATGGGGGACGGAGGGAAACCGCGACAGAGAAGCAGAGCCGGACCGGCCCTGCCGACGTCTGGCGTGACCGACAGGCCACAAAAGGGCCTCACGGGCGCACGAACCAGAGGGAGGAGGTGGGGAGAGTATTTGGGGAGAGTCTCCTCTTGGAACCGAAAAATAGAGAGACTGAGAGAGTTGGAGAGTGAATCTGAAAGGGGAGATCTTTGCTCGTTCACCGGTGGTCCACCCGGGTCGCCGTCGGTCCCGTCGAGCCCCCAGCCGCCGCGCTTCGTCCCGGTTAGTCACGAACCAGGTGGGTCTTCACCATATATCGCTCTGTTTTAGGCCGCCCTTCCCTGCCTCTCTGGTGCCGGGCACACCGAATCTATTCGGTGATCGCCCGGCACCACTAATGGAGGATAGCACCTGTTTTATACTCAAAGAAGGGGTTTCGAGAGTCGTATGTCAAAAAAAGGCCATGAATCTCGTTAAAATCGGCCCTGTAGCTCCCTTTTTTAGTCGCACACTACTTGTTTGACAAAATGCCTCAACGAAACTGTTTAAGCTTCAAACGTCGAATCTGGTCGTGTGGTCTTGTAGCGTCTCATGGAAAACTGAGACGATCCTGTGACGAGATATGGCCATTTAGATCCTTACACTTCATGTTTGAGCCAAAAATCGCATTAAATCTCAGTTTCGAGCTCCAGTTTGAACTAGCCCTCTACCTGTTCGACAAAATGCTCAAACGAGGCCCGAGATGAGCTTTTTGAAAACCGATGCTCTAGAGCTTTGACTTATGCACGATTTGCTCCAACATTGTCACTGACTTCAATTTTTCTTTGTCTGTCATGTAGCTTGTCGCGATTCACACATCGTCCGAGTTGGCCATATGTGCACCTCCCATCCGCCGGAAAGCTTTTGGTCGCCGTTGATGCCCGCGGTTTGAGGCCGTCACCGTCAGTCCACTATCTCTATTTCATGCCGTGTATGTCTGGTTGTTTAAACTTAGCACGCTTTCTTGTGGCCGAAAGTTTGGGGGCCGGAAAATGAGTTTTGGTTGCCGGTGTCGTTTTTTGTGGCCGGAGTTGGTCGGTGGTTCGATGGCCGTGTTGGCACGCGCCGACGGTTGGAGGCGAATGGTTATCCTCGGCGGGGTCTCCGCTGAGGGCGTGAAGAAGAGAACACTCGGGGAAGAAGACCAAAAGAAGAAGGAAAAAAATCAGAAAAGAAATAGGAGAATGGGCTGAGGGTTATATTCTTAGTTGGGTTTTACCGGTTTATCTCCTTTGGGTACGTGGGGCTGCTTTGTTTTAGAACGTTTGGGCTGGGTTTGAATTTTGTGAGATAAGTTTAGATCATTTGAGTGGACTTATCATGAGAGCCCAATCTTGAGTTCATGGCTCGGATCCGTGAACCTATTCGCAGCCCATATTCGGACTAGGCCCCCAGGGCCTAGCCCTAGTCCCTATTTTCGAGCAAAAAATATTTTAAAAAATTCTGAAAAAAATTATTTTTTTTCTAAAGTTAGGAAAAAGCTTAGAAACTAGATTTTTAGTGGTTTTCTTTAAAATGTGCGATAGTATTTTTTGATAAAATTGAACAAGCCATTAGGGCTTTACCATGGAGCTTTTGGTTGCCTTTTCTTTTCTAGAGATGCTAGGTCACTGGTTATTTATTTCTATTACGATTATTTGATTGAGCATTTTAATATATTGGTTATTATTTTCCATTTCTAGCATGGTTAGGATGAACTTTAGGCTCTTCGATAGGTTGCCTTGACACGTTAGTTAGCAAATGATCAAATTTACGTACTGAAATGGCACTAGTTAGATGGATAGTGTAATCAAGTTCCCGATCCTAAGAATCTTTGGTTGTGCACATATCGAGACGACATTCCCGCATCTCAATTAGGGTTTTTAGCCAACCCTTGACAATGGTTGGTGGCGAGGGAGCACCTTCATCCTTAGATAGATGAGTCTTTTGGCTTGTCTTTTGAATGAACCAACCAATATTCACATCCATTGATCTAGACCTATACTTATACATACATTCTCCCCTCCGATTGGGACGGGTAGGTCGCGACAGTGAAGAAATGCATATGTTTGTGTCTTTGGAGCAAAGTATAAACGTGAAATTCATGTAGTTTCTGAAATTGATTGTGAAAAATGGTGGTGACTGAATGTGGTATGAACAAATGGCAGTGTTGTATCTCCAGTTAGGTGTGGTTTTGGGGAAGTTTTAAGCCATTAATATCAAACATTTGTAAATCGTGCATGTTATATATATATTTGCATTGATAGCTTATACATTCATAAGAAGTGATAGTGGTTTAATGCTTACTCAAGAGTATTATGTAGAGAGGTTACTTAAAAAAATTATATAATGGATTTCCCACTGTGTTAGAATGATACAGTGATGTAAGTGGATTTCAGATTCAGATGAGACAAACTCCACTAATGGATATGTGTTCACCTTATGGATGTGTTGTAACTTGGAAATCAATCAAAAAAAAAAATTGTGGGAGGAATGACAATCCTGTTAAACCAAAAGTCGACTTGGTTGAAATAGATAATTCTGATAACATAATTGTTGCGGTGATTTCTCAAGTCAATATTGAGACCAATGTGAAAGAATGGATGGTGACTCAATTCTACTACACATATATGTAAAAATACAATGCTTTATCTTCACACAAGGAGAAGAAAATATTTATTATGGTGATTCGAGAACTGCTCGAGTTCTTGAGGAACAGTTCTTGAGAAAAGGAATGAAACTGACACCTTAGGTGTCTATACATTGTGATTGCTTAATGGCTATAGCTATTGCAAAGTGACAATAGTCATTGCGAAGAATGAAACTTTCAATGATAAAAAAAGACGTCTTATTGAGATGTGATATGGTAAAGCAATTGCTTAAAGATGGAATTATGTCTATTGATTATGGAATAGTCAGAAGTGATTTTGGCTGATCCTCTCACTGTACATTGAGGGGAATGGGACATGCTAGTTGAAGAAAATTAACAGTGATGGTAACCCATCCTATATGGTTGACAACCTATGTAGCACCGACACGTCCAAAAGGCTGACGTGTCCATGTCGGACGCGTCCGACATGCTCTGACACGCGATCAACAGGTGTCGGATATTCAACACGTGGTCAATACGCCGGACACGCCGGCGACACGCGAGTCCCTTCGTCATCGAGAGAGAGATAAGCGTGGCGATGAAGAAGAAGGCGTAGAGGAAGTTCAAGATGAGAGGTTACACGCCGTCATCTCCTTCGCCTCCTGCTTCTCTAGTGCCGGTCATCTCCTTCGCATCCCTCTTCTCCGGCGCCAAGGACGATGTGCTCAATGCCGTCATCGCATTCGTGTCCTGCTGGAGTGCTTCTCCGGTGCCAAGGACAATACCCTCCATGCCATCATCTCCTTTGCGTCTCGCTTCTCCGGCGTGAGGACAACGCCCTCTCGAATCCCTACTCTCTCGCTGCTCCGTTTTATGCTTTGGTTTTCTTTTGTTGTAGAGAAATTAGGGTTAGGTGAGAGGAGAATAGGGATGAGCCGAAGTGATGGTCATGGGAAGACACGACATTAATGGTGATTTGATTTTCACCCTTTTTCTCCATCTTTTCTCTTTTTTCAAGGTTGAAATATGTGACATTCCGAATTTCGACCTATTTTTGGGATTTATAAAACGTATATTTCGTTGGTGTGCTTATAGTTAAATCTCTCCCAAAGCTGATAACTCTTGAGTTATTTTCAAATTTGAGATTTCGCTAAAATCGCACTTGATCGAATTTAGCTGTTATCTAAAGCTCGAACTATGGTGTCGAATTTCTCGGAGTTTCGTGATGAATTTAATTGGATGGTGTCGATATTATTCTGACCAGTATCGATATTAACCGGAATTGGTGAAAAGTGAAATTTGGATCGGGTGCGAATTTTGACTAGTAGACCTTCCTATTAGTATATTTTAGTTAGTGTTTTTGGCCTTTTCCTAATTTATGAATTAGGATTTTTCGTGAACCGTCGGATCAACTTCGAGTTTGAATGTGAGCCATTGGATCGCACTCATTGAGTTGACTCTCTCTCTCTCTCTCTCTCTCTCTCTCTCTCTCTCTCTCTCTCTCTGCGCTCATCCGCTCCCCCCTTCGCACGTCCACATCTCCGCTCTGCCATGTAAACCTACTCCATCTCTCTCTCTCTCTCTCTCTCTTCTCCTTTTTCTTCTTCTTCTTCAATCTTCTTTCCTCTTCTTCCTTCTTCTCCCTTTCTTCGCCGCGGCTTCTGCTCCTCCCCTTCTTGGCTCGCCCACCCACCGCTGTTCATCCCAGCCGCTACTCACCGACCGTTCGCCTTGCGCCGCCGTTCATCCCAGCATCCGTTGGCCCGTCGCCACGCATCTCATTCGTCCGTCGCTCGCCAGCTCGCTACCCACCTGCTCACGGCTCGCCTGGCCAAGCCCGTCGCTACCACCGTCGCTGCCATCTAGCCATCGCTCGTCGTTGCCGTGAGTCTCTTTTCCTAACAGCTGCTCGTCTTATCACCGTTGCCGTGCCGCCCAACTCGTCGGCCAGTTCGCTCACTTGCCAGTCGGGCCGCATGCCTACTCGTTCACAGATTGCCAGCCGCCTGCCTAGCTCACCGTTGCCGTTGACCCCAGCTTGCCCAACTGGCTGACCGTGTCGCCCAACTCGCCCAGGCCGTCGCTCGTCACCTAGTCGTTGCCCTGGGCCGTGGCTGATCCATCCCAACCGGTGCCCTTGCCGTGCTGTGCACCTTGCCCGTGCCCAGCCGCTTACCGGCTGCTCGCCAGTTTGCTTGGCTCGCCGTTCGGCCGCTCGCCCGTCACCTGACCGAGTGCCCTACTTGGGCCAAGCGCCTTACCCATGGCCGAGGGTCATGCCAAGGGCCGTGTTGAGGCCTTGCCCGTTGGCCGACCACTGCGCCCTTGCCCGAGCCGAGCTCGCCACTGCCCCGACCAACCATTTGGCCGCCTTGCCAATTTTCCTTGGGTCAAAACTTAGGTAAGTGACCTCCTAATCCCTACTTAGTACTTTGGGTATTATTAAACTTATTTAGGGGTTGATGAGGGTTGGTTTAGTGACTAAGTTAAGTATGGATTAGTTAATTGAGTGTGATTGGTTTATTGATTATGTGGTGGTGATTCTTTTTGTGGCTAAATTAGTGATTGATTGAGATGGGTTCAATGACCGGGTTGTTGTGGCGTTTATGGGGGAAATCGATGCTTGAATGTGGCCGTCTTGAAGGTGGGGCTGGTGGGCTAATGTAGCGAGCATAACTTGAATTTGAATAGTATGACGTGTTAAATTGGTATTGGCAAATTATGTGTGGCGTATGTGCATGAGGAATGTCCTGAGGCGTGGTTACGCGGGACTGAGTCTGGATTGATCGGAGGGCTGCCAATCTGAGGTGTGGTTAAAAAGGCAAGAAATAACCTGAGGGGTGATTACACGAGTCGAGAGAAATGACCTGAGGCATGATTACGCGAGTCAAGAGAAATGTCATGAGGCGTGGTTACGCGGGACTGAGCCTGGATTGATCGAAGGGCTACCAATCTGAGGTGTGGTTATGTGGGTGTGGCTAAAAAGGCAAGAAATAACCTGAAGGGTGATTACACGAGTCAAGAGAAATGACAAGAGGCATGATTACGTGAGTCAAGAGAAATGTCATGAGGCGTGGTTACGCGGGACTGAGCCCGGATTGATTGAAGGGCTGCCAACCTGAGGCGTGGTTACGCAGGTGTGGCTAGAAAGGCAAGAAATGACCTGAGGCATGGTTACGTGGGTCGAGAAAAATGTCTTGAGGCGTGGTTACATGGGACTGAGCCTAGATTGATGAGAGGGCTGGACCTAAGGTGTATTGACGTGGGTCGTGGCTAGTTGTTGGACACGCATACGAAATGTGTTTGGTCGAACTGGGTGAATGTACGTGGTTGTGGTGCTCGAGTGTTTATGTTATGTTCTTGAGCTATTATTGCATGTTTGTGATTTGACTAATGCGCGGAGTTGACATGTGATTTGAGGCGAGGTAAGTGTGCATGATAATTCTATTATGTCGATTACTAGATTGCATGTTGGGACTCGTCTGGGTACACATTGGCTTAGGTGGGGTTTAGGTTGTTTGCTTATTGATATTTATTCTCATTGCTACAATGCAAACCATTTCAGATCCTCGACCTTGACCTTGATCGTGCCGCCACCTCGGCTTTTTGGGGTCCCTATTCATACGGTGCATGAGGAGACCAAGTATCCAGTAGGTCCACATTAGACTTATATTAGGCACCTCACTACAGTCTGGGTAGACGTAGGCCTAGGCTACTTGCAGCGTCACACTTACTTGGTTTGGTTTTATCGTGACGGGTTGGAGTTAGTTGGCCCAATCCGGGGTTTTGAGGGACAGTAGCACAACAACGAGGATGCTGTGGATTGGGAGCTCGAGGATGTGTATGCTCCTGATGGTGAGATTCTGGACTCTGAAAATCCCCCGGAGAACCCTGGTCCCGAACCCAAGCCCATACCAAAACCTGTAGCACCTGTGGATCTCGAGCTGGAGGAGGAATTTGAGGAGTTCGAACCTGAAGAAGAGCCCGAGCCTGAGGAAGAGCTGGGTAACAAGAAAGAGCTGGGTAACAAGAAAGAGCTGATCGAGATCAACTCTGACACGGAGTCGGAGTCTTCAGGGTATGATTCAAATTGGACGCCTTAGGAGTGTTTGGGTATTGGGCTTAGAAGCTTTTGGTAGAGCCCCTTTTGTGTAACTAGTTAGTCTACCTTACCACCTGTCTCTTTTTTATGATAATTGTGGATGTTAACCCTAGGAGCCCAATCTAAGAGAGGGAGGGAGTAGGTCTACATGGTAAAGGGGAGGAGTGGACGTGCATAGGGGGGAGGGGACGCGCATAGAGGAGAGAGAGAGAGAGAGAGAGAGAGAGAGAGAGAGAGAGAGAGAGTCAACTCAATGAGTGCGATCCAACGGCCCACGTTCAAACTCGAAGTTAATTCGACGGTCCACAAACAACCCTAATTTATAAATTAGGAAAAGACCAAAAACACTAACTAAAATATACTAAGAGAGAGGTCTACTAGTCAAAATCTGCACCCGGTTCAAATTTTACTTTTCACCAATTCCGGGCAATATCGACGCTGGCCACAGTAATATCGACACCATCTAATTAAATTTGTCACGAAACTATGAGAAATTCGACACCATAATTTAGGCTTTAAATAACTGTCAAATTCGATCAAGTGCAATTTTAGCAAAATATCAAATTTAAAAATAACCCGAAAGTGATTAGTTTTTGGCGAGATTTAACTATAAGCGCACCGACGAAATACACATTTTATAAATCTAAAAAATGAGTCAAAATTCAGAATGTTACAAAATAAGTTGCTCTGGTACGGGGAAATGGAACATCTAGAACAGCTACTTTAATGCTGCTCTATTTTTTTCCCTCGGCGGACTACTTCCTCTCTACCTCCTCCGAGCTCGAATTCCCAATCTTATTTATTTATGACAAGCTTCATAAATAAATTGGCTTTTTCTTATGATATATTGGATGTATTTAGGAAAGTTCCTAATGTCAAGTGGCTCGTTTGGTTAACGTTAATATTTTTAGTGTAAATTCATTCTATGCTTTTTTAATTATTTATTTATTTATGAATTTGAATCAGATTTAAAAATTATAATTTATTGTGTATATATAAAAATATACATTTAATATAAAACGTGTCCCAACGTGTCGGAATTCTCTATTTTTTGAGAAATGACGTGTAGCGTGTCATGTTGTGCCATGTCGCGCGTCACATGTTAGTTTCGGTGCAACATAGTTGACGATCCCATGAGTTAGGTTTATATGGGTAATAACAAGTCACTTGTTGATCTAGTGGTACAATATTAAAATTTCTGTCTCTCCTAAGGTGAGAATGAACAAATTTACAATGAAAAAGAGGCTGAGCTAAGCTCTTAATGAATTCTATAGCCATTATTGATAGTATATTAAACTACATACACTTGATGAAATCACTTATATAAGTGTGGAGTGGGACTACTCCTATTAGAATTATTGGCAATGATCTCTAGAGCACTTGTGAATAAACCAAGCATGCGCATGGCCTATTAGCGCAAAACCGCATTGAGCAACAAAATTTGTGAGAGTGTAATGCAATGGGTAAAAATTATAATTCACAAGAGGAAAATCTTGGTTCATGGAAATTTCAAACTTTACCAATGATTTCGTGAATTATATTTCATTCTTCCTATGTATGATTCATAACCTAACAAGCACCATTTTTTATGCATTACACTCAAATGACCCAACATTATTGTATTTTTTCTTTTCAAAATTTTTTAAAATATGTAGGGGATTATTAGATATTTCAACAATTTTGAAATATTTTTTAAAGTAACGGCTTTAATAAAAGTCATGACCACCATCCGGCCATCATTTTGTAATGGTTGTCTAGTGGCTTTGTAACTGTCTTGTAAAGACGTTGTAATGTTTGATTGATTTCTTCATAAACTCTTCATTATTTTATAATGAATTCTTTATAACAGTCATCATTTTAATAATTACCAATTGATTTATAACGGTTTCTTATTGGTTCTCTCTTTTGTTTGAATGTAAAATTAAACTTCAAACCTCCCATGATACACATAACGTTGTTCTTGTTCCTTCTATTATTATGTGCGGAATAAAGAAGAAGGTCTATTGTATCATGGGAGGATAGTCGCTAGAGCCTTACGCATCAAATTTCGTACTCCAATGGGCGGAATTATCGTTAAGACACTACTTGCACGTCTCATATATTTAATCTTTTTTTTTATCCTCTTTTAACAATAGATTTTTCTAGCAAAATATACATAACGATTACTGACCACAAGCTATCATATTAAAAAGAAAAGAACTCTTTAGTTTACCTGAAAATATATGGATGGAGAATATCTTAATTAATTGAAGATGTTTACGGACAAGTTTATTATTCTCATGACATATTCTAAGGGTATTTCGCAAAGTTTGTCATAATTTTACAAGTCGATCTTGTTGTACCATTTTGTGAACCCCCTGTCGATCAAACAAGCAATCTTGACTACCTTGGCAACGATGCCGCACCATATTAGTAGAGCCTGGCGTACCCCTCTGAACCCTTGCCACTGGTCTTCTTCCTCCCACCTTTTTGGTTTAGATTCAACTATTATGTGATTCGATGGTCTTCTTCCTCCGGGTTTTCTCACTGTTCTACTTTTAAATTTTCATTTGCAATCCAAACCCTTATCTTTTATAGTAAATAGTATACGACGAACTCGAAATATAAAATGCAGGAAAAGTGTTAAAAAAAGTCATAAACTTATTGCGTTGGTGCCAATTTAGTCTCAAAATTTTTTTTTTGTGTCAATTTAGTCCTGAACCTTTGTCTTTGTGCCAATTCAGTCCTTCTAACTAATTTTGATCGGATTTTGTTGACGTGGATGCTAGTGGTGCCATGTAGGCACGCCGGTGATGACGTGGATAATTTATAATAATATTTTAATATATATATTTTTATTTTTTAATTATTTTTCCTTTTTTTCTTTCTTTTCTTTTTTTGGCTTTCTTCCTCCCTTTGCCGGTGACCAGCCACCAGCCATGGTTGGGTGGGTTGCCCTCGCCCGGCTAGGCGAGAGCAAGTCCCGGTGAGGGTGAGCCCCAACAGAGGCTCCCCTCGCCAGATCTAGCGGGGCCGATCCTCACCTAGGCCATGGTGGCCTCACTGGGCATTGCACACAACAAGACAGCGCTCAGCGAGGCCGCCCTGGCCTAGGCGAAGGCGAGCCCCGACGGAGGCTCCCCTCGCTAGATTTGGTGTGGGCGAGGCCTACCCTTGCTAGATTTGGCAAGGGGAGCCTCTGTCGGAGATCGCCCTAGCCTAGTTGGGCGAGGGTAGGTGGTCGGTTACCGGCAAAGGGAGGAAGAAAGCTAAAAAGGAAAAAAAACAGAAAAATAATTAAAAAAATTTGAAAAAAAATAAAATATTATTAAAAATTATCCACGTCATCACTGGCGGGCTTACATGGCACCGTCGGCATCCATGTCAGCAAAATCTGATCAAAATTAGTTGGAAGAATTGAATTAACACAAAAACAAAAAGTTTAGGACTAAATTAGTACAAATAATGCAATAGGTTTAAAACTTTTTTTGACACTTTTCCCTATAAAATGCTGATTCAAAGATCTAATTGCGCACAAGAAAAGTTGAAGGACCCGATTGAACAATTTGCAACGGTTCAAAAATCTCCGATACCTTTGAACCTTTTCTTAATCTAAGGAAAACATTGAATTGTTAATAATCCAAGGACCAAAATAAACAAGTTAGAAATTCAAGGTCGACATCGACACATTAGACAAAGTTTTTGTTATCACATTGTATATTAAACAAAAATTGAATGTCATGACAAAAAAGGAAAAAAAAAAGTCACCCTGGTCCCCAGTTGTCACTGGTACGAGCATCCCATGGACCGACCGCGCTCCACGAGTCCAAAAAATCACATGTAGGCATAGGTACATGCATACTCCACATCTTATCCCTTATTTGAGTGTGAAAATAGAAAACAAAACCCTAGAGATTCCTAACATACGTGAAGACAATATCATAAAATTAAATAGAGGAAAGTAGAATGCGCAACTCAGCTGGTGAGTTCCCATTTTGTGCTTGATTTGAGAGCTTCAAGCTCGTGTGAGTTCTTGATTTGTGCTGAATTTTTATTTTTCCACTTTCGCTTTCCAGTTTGCGCTTGATATGAGAGCTTCAAGCTAATGTGATTTCCCTATTTGTGCTGGGTATTTAATATTTGCAGGTATAATTCATGGTTTATATTACATATTTTGAACTTCTTATGGTTTAATTGTATTTCACGTGTCGTTTTCATTGTTTGTTGCTTTTAGCAACTGTGAAATTTTTGTTCTTACCTTGTAGTTAGTATCTCCTAACTGACTGCCTTCCCAGACATTCCTTTTCCAAAACCACCGGATAGACACTGCACTTTGTGCCTATTGCGGCTCTAGACCGGACTCAGTCAATCATCTTTTTTTCGAGTGCCCTACTACTAGCAGGCTGGTTTCCTTCTGGGCTACTAATTGTAGCCTTCCATGGCGCAACCGGCTTTGGCAAGAACACATTTTGTGGGCTATGCAAGTCTGTAGTGGACCTTCCTTTGCACACTGCCTTTCTCGCTTTTCCTTTGGTGCTCTAATCCATATTATCTGGACCGAAAGGAACAACGCTATCTTTAGGAACAAGTGCATCTACATTCCTGGAATGCGAAAGCATCTTATCAAGGTTGTGAAGGATAAAGCCATCTCTATAGGGGTAGTACAAGATACACCCAGGAACCGCTTATTTTAAACGAAGTGGGGACTTCCTCTTTCCATCTTCGATGTAAACCGGTTGTCTTCTTAATTCGGTCTTTTTGTTCTTTGTCTTTAGTTAGCCTTCTTAGGCTTGTTGTATAGTTCTTGCCTTTCCTTTCTTGACCATGTTTGGACATCCCTATGTCCTTATGGGGTTAGGTTTTGGTTCAGGCCTAGGTTGTATATGGAATTTTAGAAAAGCAATATAAATTCTTACCTTACCAAAAAAAAAAATTTGTTCTTACCTTATCTTAAATTTATGTTTGATATGTATTGGTGTTCATAGTTTGGTTGCTCAATATTGTATTGTTGATGGATATGTAATTTGAAATAGTATGTTTGTCCTCTCAAGGAATACAAAAAATGAAAGAGAAAATAATCGATTAGTCCCGAGTTGACCCTGGAACTGGATCGGACCGGGCCCATAGGGTCGGTTTGATCTTCGATCCCAAGCTCAACAAGGTCGGTCCTCGGTTCTGAAAATTGGGGACCAACATTGTACGGATTGGTCCATGGGTTAGGTTCTGGACCAGCCCAATCCGGATTGCTCACAGTTGTAAAATTGGCAACGCAGTAGAAGCGGATTGTAATTTTACAATTAAGTCGGAAGCTATAGAAAATCAACAAAGAAATAAACAGAGGATTAATAAAAGGACATGAGAAATTTTATATGGTTCGGTCCGAATGTCGAAATCTACGTATAAGGGCAGAACTAGCAAATAATCCATTAATAAATCGGAGAATTACATAATTTATAATCACTCATGCTCAAGTGTTTCTAGCCCTAATATATTCCTAATACCCATAGTGTTTAACAATTAAACTCGATGGACTCAACTCCGCACAAATCTCTCCGAGCTCACACCTATCTCTGTCTTTGGAGCTTTCTCAGCTTCTCTCTACGCACAAATCTCTCCGAGCTCTTGCCTCTCTTCGTCACCAGAGCTCTCTCGAGTCCTCCTGGCTATCTTTGTCTTCAGATGTCCTCTCCGCTTATAGGAGAAAGGATGGGAAAACAAAGACAATCGACGCCTATCTTCACAAGCCATGCGCCTCCATGCAATTAATAATGGTATGACCATCATGCACCGACATAAGAAATGAACGTAGCTTCTGCCTCCCCTCTTTCTTCAATTTATTATAAAAGACAAAGGAAGCCCGCAAGACAGAACTCTGAAGCAGTAGGGGGGCCCTCCAATTTTCATGGGCATGCATGCACATGGCCATGTGCATGCATTAAATGAGGAAGGAAAGTGGCCGTTCAACTCTTAGGGACAAAGCAAGAACCCATGGGCATGCATTAACGAAGGAGAGAAAAAGTCAAGACTTTCATGTTTCCCATGTGCACGTTCAATTAATAAATGATTAATACTGCGAAAAATCATAAATAGGTATGCTTATAATGATTTTATCCCATATTAATTTTTGATCACAAAAATCTTTAAACTTATATACCTATGACAAATTTACTCACAGTTTATTTCTGTTAAATTTTATTGTCAAATTACTTTATTAAATCATACGCGGCAATTGACAGATGCCACAATTTTATATTTTACTCTCCGTTTGTCACATGCATACCAGTCTATAATTTTTTGTGGTGTTAATTTAGTATAATAAACTAACGGAAGTTAAATTTGTCACAAATGTATCAATTCGAGATTTTTGGTGGTCAAAAAATTAGTTTAGGGTAAATTTATTGCAAGTGTACCAGTTTGAGGTTCTTTACAGTCAAAAAATTAATTTGGGGTAAAATTATTATGAGTGTACTAATTTGAAATTTTTCATCGTATTAACCCATTAATAAAAGACAAATATGGCCAATGATGAGGGTGTATCGCTCATCGAATCAGAATGATCACGCAGAGAATAGAAAAAAAATTAAATGATGCACGAGTTTACTCAAGTTTACCCCCGAATAGGGCTACGTCTTGTAAAGGGATTTCACTATGACTTTTAGGGTTTACAATAACAACCATTCGTTACAATAATCTCTCATACGAGTACAATATATACATGACTTAAATGGGCTAAAAGTCCAAGTATATCAAAATCCCTTTGATCCCATAATAAATAGGCCAGCAAACTCGATGTTGTTTCGGGGGGCACTGCCCCGAGCCCTTGCCCGCTCACTGGCGAGCGGGGCCGCCGTTCGCTCATTGAGGAGCGGAACCCCCGCTCGCTGTTCGGATAGTGGGACCCCCGTGTCAGGGGCGTTGCTCCCGAACCCCTGCATTCTGTGCACAGAAGTCACATATCATCGGATCATACTTTGGTTTCCTAAGCTTATGTGAGCGTGCCTAGTACGAAAAACAAGGGTCCCCGAAGTATTCTCCAAGTCTAACCGCCAACACTTCTTCCATGCTCCGAAAACGTTCAAGCTTTGCTTCTTCCTCTTTGTCTGCTCAACATTGCATTTTTGCGCATGACTTTAAGCAATAAATGCTTCACGTATACGGGCTGAGCTCGAACTCAAGACATAATTTAGCACTCACCCCTAATATCACAGGGGGAGGCTGAAGGTTGACTTTCTGCATGGGACTCAGTTTTAGCCGGTCTTTTTATCGTCTTCCTCCCGTCTTCCTCTCATCTGCTTGCCTTGCTCGCACCTCCAGCTCTCACATGACAAAGCAGCTCGTGCACTACGTAGTGGTATGAACATATCTTCTCTCTCTCTCTCTCTCTCTCTCTCTCTCTCTCTCTCTCTCTCTCTTATGGTTTCTGTCAGTCTATAGTTATAAACGTCAATGGAACGCGCATTATTATTGAGCATGCTGATTTCACTGCACGTGAGGCTTATTAATTCTGATTCTGCGGTCATGGTCGTAAAGATTAGCTCTCTCGGGGTTGACACGGTGTCGTATCTCATTCTTAGATCATCCCTGCTCCCTTGTTGCAGGTGGACGCATTCACTGAGACGGCATTCAAGGGGAACCCCGCGGTGGTGTGCTTCCTGGAGGATGAAGAGAAGGACGAGGAGTGGTTGCAAGCAGTGGCCAGGGAGTTCAACATACCCACAACTTGTTTCTTGACTCGAGTAGCCGCCTCGGGGACGGACGGCTCGAGCCCGAGGTTCCGCCTCAGATGGTTCACTACCGTCGCCGAGGTGAGTTCCGAATCTCCATCAGCTTCTCATCATGATGGACTTGCTCGGTAGTTTCTTACCTTGTCTCGGATTTAGCATGAATGGAAACGCCTGAATGGTCCTCCCCTCCCCTCGTTGCCCAAAAGCACATGCCTGTTTTTTTATCCCCTTTTTTAGCTTTCCAAGAATTATTGCCTAAATATAGTTTTGTTTTCCCCCATTCAATTGGAAAAAAAATCTACAGACCAAAAAAAAATTATTGCAAAAAATCTTGGCAAATTGAAAAATATGGCAAACGAAAATTCGTCACTCAATACAAAATTACGTAAAATAAATCAACTTAATGTTGGTGAGTTACTTAAATCAGATTTAGTAACCAAAAAAAGGTTGGTAATTTGATCTAACAAAAGATGGTAACTCACTCTAATTTTTTTTGTCAAACTTAGACTGTTAATTTTATACGAGAGTTGGTAAACTTGAAGGATTGGTAAGTTAAGAAAATTAAAATCAATAAGTTTTGCAAACTATTAAAAAAACCCAATAATTTCATAAAAGTATCTAAATTACTTATTTGGGAAAAAAATTTTGCTGGTCATTCTTTGACGGGCAAATGGCAATTAAGGACTCAAAATGGGTCTCTTTTCTTAAAAAAGGACCCCAAGTGGACAATGTTTCAATTAAGGACCCAAAGTGCCCAAACTAGTCTCAAATAAGGACCCAGCTCGCCGGTCGGCCAAATGTTCGCCGCCTGGCGACTGTGAGACATTTTTCGACACCGGAATAGGGGTAATTTTGTCTTTTTCTTTCTTTTTTCTTTTCTCTCTTCCCTCCTGTGGCCATTGCTGATGACGTCCGCCAACCTCAAGTGAGGACCACCTTTGCCAGCATCGGGCGACGGCCGGCCTTGCCCTCGCCAGATCTAGCGAGGGCAAGGGCGGCCCTCTCTCGACCTTGGCGAGTCTGAGGGCGGCTCTCGCCACAACCCTCGCCAGCCCAGGCGAGGGCGGTTTTCACCGGCCCAGATCCGGCAAGGGCCGCCCTTAGCCTCACCGGCGTTGGGCGAGGGTGGCCCTTGCTAGCGCGGGTGAGCGCCGCCCTCACCTGGGTGGGCAAGAGCCGTCCTCACTAGATCTGGCGAGGAACGCCCTCACCAGCCCAGGCGAGGGCGACCCTTACCCTATGCCGGCAAGGCCGAGGGCGGCCCTTGCCGCAGCCCTCACTAGCCCAGGTGAGGGCGCAACCCTCGCTCTCGCCCAATCCGGCGAGGGTTGTGGTGAGGGCCGCCCTTGGCCGTCGCCCGATGCCGGTGAAGGCGGCCCTTGCCTAAGGCTAGTGATGTCGCCTGCAATGGCCATAAGAGGGAAGAGAGAAAAGAAAAAAGGAAAAAGAAATAAAAAGAAATAAAAAGATAAAATTACCCCTATTCCAGCGCCGGAAAATGTCTCATGATTGCCAACCGGCCAAATGTTCGCTGGCCGGCGAGTTGGGTCCTTATTTGAGACTAGTTTGGGCATTTTGAATCTTTAATTGAAACATTGTCCACTCGATGTCCTTTTTTGAAAAAAAAGACCTATTTTGGGTCCTTAATTGACATTTTCCCTTTTTTGACATACAGATATTAAGTTATCAACTCAGACACTGGGATCGCCACATCGCCCTTCGACATTCCTTCCTCCTATGGATTGTCACTCTCAACCGGCTGCCTACTCAGACACTCCTCCTCCAAAACCGAAGGATCGACTCTGCTTTATGTGCTTTCTATGGTACTAGGCCGGACTCGGTCAACCATCTTTTCTTCGAGTGTACTTATACAAAGAGGTTGGCTTCCTTCTAGGCAACTAGATGCGGCCTTCCATGGCGCAACCGACCATGGCTAGAACTTATCTCGTGGGCCAAGAATATAGGCGGGGCCCTTCCTTTGCACATTGCATCTCCCGATTCTCCTTTGGGGCTCTAATCCATATTATCTGGACGGAGAGAAACAATGCCCTCTTTAGGAACAAGCAGGTCTCCATCCCGGGGATGTACAAGCACCTCATCAAAGTTGTGAAAGACAAAGCTATTTCCATAGGAGGAGTCCAAGACACACCTAGAAACCGAATTCTTCAGAGGAAGTGGGGTCTTTCTCCATCTATCTTCTTGTAATTTGGTTGTCCTCTTTTTCCTGGGTACCTTTGATGTACTCATCCGGGCTTTGACTTTTTGTATAGTCTTTGTCGAACCATTCTTGCCCTATTTGGGTCTGAGTTTGTTTTGGCTTTAGTTTGTATTTGGTGTGTTGAAAAGTAATACAATTCTTACCTTTACCAAAAAAAAAAAAAGATATTAAGTTATCGACACTGGAAAGAATATCCACATTTTTGGGCACACAATAGATTTCTGCTGCTTGGAAAGTCTTCTTTCCTATTTATTATTAATGAATTCTTCATATGGGATTGGTAAAAACAACAACGGAGATCGGCTCACGCATATGAGATTAGGCCGATTAAGTGTAATGGTGGATTCCACCCTCCTTGTGCGCGAAATACACTCGTAGTCTCTTAGTTTTCTGAGTGGTATATCGATTTGATTGGGATCGAAACAACGGATAGCTCCCTTTACTCGTCGATATTGAGTTAAATTTTCGTAATTTTTATGCAAATCATTGGAAGGTGGCGCACAGATACCATATAAATACGAATCTCCTTTCAGGTTGACCTCTGTGGTCATGCAACACTAGCTGCTACACACGCTCTTTTTACCTCTGGGAGGGTGGATTCAGACACTATCCAATTTGTCACCTTATCAGGAACTCTAACCGCTAAAAAGGCATCCGAGATTGAGACAGTCGGCACTTCAACATTACAGAATGGGGAAGCGCCAGGATTCTTCATTGATTTGATTTTTCCCATTTTCCTGATTTCAGAATGCAACAGCGAGAATGTGTCATCTATCTCCGAAGTATTTGACAGTGCCTCCATAGTCGAAGTCAAGAAGACGGCAAAGATGACCTTCTTGTAAATTCCTAACTGCGGTCGAATCTCTCAACTTTTGTTTTGTTGCAGCTTACTGAAAACCTTGCTTTCTCTTCATGAAACTAACTCTTTGTGGTTTTCGGAGTCTTATTTTCCTTCTTGGGTTGATGAAAGTTTTCAACCATGACATTGAGCTGATTTGACTGGGAATAGCCAGGTGATTAATTTTGCTTCTTTTCCTTGTCACTTTTGATTACTTTTCGCAGGTTGTTTTCTCATCGGGAAAAGCAGTTGAAGACTTGCAGCCTCAATTTGATAAGATACGAAGTTGCGCAGGGAGGTTCATTACCGTAACAGGAATTGCTCAATTAGACTTGGGATTCGATTATGTCTATCGACTCTTTGCTCCAAAGCTCGGGGTGAACGAGGTATCAATGTTCATTTCCAAGCGGACACAAATCATTGTAGTGTATCTAATTAGTCAGCTGTCAAGTGATGTGCTAGAAGGAATTACCCGCTTCCTAATTCTTTTTCACTTATTGTTTTGTCTATGATTCATCCATGTATTGATAAGACTGAGATAGCTATCCGGATCAAAGTACCAAGGCTATCTCGTTGTCGATTTTGTGCCTGTGATGCAAAATGCTAACTAAAAGATGAATTTTCCAGGATCAAGTGTGCGGGAGTGCAAACTGTTTTCTGGCGCCTTATTGGAGCAAAACGCTGAGGAAAAATGATTTCATTGGTCATGCTGTAATCTCTCTCTCTCTCTCTCCACACGCCCAGACAGACATGTGCGAGCAGTGCATCTTTCATTGCTCAACTTCTTAAGAGTCCTTTTCAATAGAATTTCACGTGTTTCCCTAATCATCTTTGTGCATGGGTTGAGTAGGCATCTCCTAGAGGAGTAGGAGTGAACGTGCACCTGGATGAGCAAAACCAGAAAGTCGTGCTGCGTGGGAAAGCTGTAACTGTAATGACGGGTTCTATTCTCGTTTAAAAATGCTTCAAGCAAGCAAGATTTGTCTCGCAAATGTGGTACGGGGCAAGATGGAATAAGTACTCTGGTCGTGTGGAATAAAGGACGTCAGTTGTTTGATACTGCAGAATATACCAGAGATTTTCACTTTGCTTGTCCTGGTAACCTAGCATAAGCATCAAAGAAATGACATTTTCAACAACCATTTATATCGTTCTGGTTTATGTAATTGAGGGACAATGCCTCAACCAGTTTGTCTCGTTTGTGTGCTCTCTGTATCGCTGCTCATTCAGATTCCGGGAAGCTACTTCTGATCTATTCGATCTTTCCCTCCTTAAATTAGAAAAAGATAATGGCCCTTGTGGATGGTCGAGTTTCTCTGAGAATGTGCACTAGTCAAGGCTCGAGTTGAGGAGGAGTCCCACGTCTAAGAACGGTGAGATGGTTGAGTTGCTTATGACCCTGTTTCGCCGTTTAAAGGGGTTGAATCTCGTACCTATTTAGGAACTGGCATGTTGGCTTCTGTAAGCTCTATACCATCTCTCATCCACAGAAGATATGATCACGTGATCCTGCCTAGACACCACACATTAGATAGGAAGAACCGATTCCTTCTATCGGTTTCATGTTGACCTTGCATGACGCAGCTCGAATCACGTCAGAGACTTCTAAGAAAGCTCCTGATCCATCACCTTGCTTTTATTGGCTTGTTTACACCAAAAGAAGTTGAAGCCACCATCGACATGGACAGGCAAGTGCTTTCGGCATGAGCATAAACAATATGTTAGAAACTCATAAATGATACCGGCGACATCCGTACTAAGCTATCAATATGCGGTGATTGAACAAAGACAGGAAATCAGCAAAGTTTTTAGAAGATGCACAGACATGAAGGCATAACTTTTAGTCAGGGCAAAATAATCGGGATGATAGAAGTCACCAGCGGATGCCAGGAACATTGAAGTATGAGTTGGAAACCGGCAAAGCAATTGAAATTGAAGAAGAACGAGCTAACTTTTTTTAGGGAACAGTTTTTGCTTGAAATTATGAACAATTGCCGAAGATAGATCGTGGAGTAGTCATCGTGCAATGTGACCAAAGCGGCGGCTTAAAAGCAAGTTAAGAGCATCGAATTCTCATAAACAAAGGAACGTGAAGGACAATGATGGGAACCGCGCAAAAGAATGCAACCATTGGGAACCGTTGAGAAGCAGCTACTTTTGGATCATTATAAATACCACAAATAATCCAACCGGAAGGACCTCATCACAAATCTAACAAATTTATCTTTATCTTTATTTTCTCGCTTTACAATTTACTTTTCTTAGTCTTAGCTTTTAGATTGACATTGTCGATTCAATTTTGGCTTGTGTTTCCATCTTGAGTGCTGCATTGTCGATTAAATTCCGGGACCACCACAGAATCTAGTCTCTTTCCATTAAAAGCCAAAGAATCACTTTTGGTGAAAGATATTTTATCAGGGGAGAAATTTCAGCGGAACATCTTTTTGGCGCGCCCTGTGAGACTTGTGTGGCTAATATGAGGAGATACGATGGCATGAACTAGGAATCAACTTGATCCCAACAATGCTGACGGGAATAAATCGTCTCCACCACCTGCTAGTGAGAGGGTAGGACGTGCTGAGTCCTCAACGGCACCCCTGTTGACAGATCAAGCACAATGCAGAGACACGGATATTCCGAGGCAACTTTTGGTTGAATAGAGATAGCAGATGGAGACCAGTCCAGTTATGCTATCTGGTACGAGGAGGACGTTTGAAGAACAAAAAAAATGAGGTTTTTAATGTGACATCCAGAATTTTCGAAAGAGTATTTATGTGACATTCAGAAATTTCTGTATCCGGTAATGATACTTAGACTTTAAACCTAAGTATTATTAGTTTAGAATTCAGGCGGACAAGTAGAAATCTTAGTTGGATCGTAAATTTTGTGAGGCACAGAGGATGATTTTCCGTGAATGTAATCATTTTGAGTTCGACGTGTTGCAAATTAAAATACGTTGATGTGTACGTTAATATTATAACGGTTTTAATTTATTTACCGTCGTCTTCATAATTGATGGGTGATATTATTAGTTTAAACTTTAGTTAATTAGGGTTAATAATTAATTATATACAATATGGTGTTATAAAGGGAGGAAATTCTATTTTCATTTTTCACAAAACCTCTCTTAAGACACCTAAACCTCACATGGCATTTGGAGAATCCATGCATGGCCACATGCCACTCTTAAACTTAGCCTCTTGCACTAATATGACACATAACCATAATCAATCATTGCATTATAGCATTGGTCATTAACACATCCCCACTTGGCCGTAGATTAGATGAGAATTAGCCACCAGTGACTTGATGCAATCTCAAATCTAACAATACCAAAACATAACTCTTAACTTGGGTGAAAATTCAAACTCATTTTCACCTCGGCGATATTGTTCTTCAAAAGAAAGTTTCCTCTAACTTTTGGTCTGAACTTCAATCTATCAAGAGCTTTCACGGTGGTTTAAACTTTGGGGTCATTCGGATCCCGTCTAAGGTAAGCAAAGTCTCTAGAATTAAGTTGGTTCAATTTACTTGACACTTTTAAGTTGGTTGTTTGAGATATGCCATTTTGATATGATATATTGTTGTGGATATGGTGATTGTTGGATTCGTTTTGTTGGCCTTGTACATGTTCAAAAGGTGTATGATTTGTTTTCTTAGAGTAGTATAATTCACAAGTGAGATGGTTAAATCTGAACTTGGAAATCTCATTCTTGAAGTGATTGTTAAATTCATCTCGCTGGTCTGATACATGTTTAAAGGTAATTGATCTTTTTCTTAAAGTGGGGCACGTTTGGTAAGTGGAAATGATGAATATGAACATGGAAAAGTCATTTGTAAATTCAGACTTAACCGTTGTTCGTAAAATCTATTTTCTGAACCCGACCAGATTTTACTCTTTGAATTTGAACTTGTTTACTTTTGAACCTGAGAAAATTTTACTCTCTGAATTTGAACTTGTTTATTTTTGAACTCGAGCATATTTTACTCTTTGAATCTGAATCTGTTTGCTTTTGAACTTGAGCATATTTTACTCTCTGAATCTGAATTTATTTACTTTTGAAGCCGATTAGATTTTAACCTTTGAATCTAAACCTGTTTACTTTTGAATCCTAGTAGATTTTCCCTATGAACCCGAATATATTTACTTCCTAAACCAAATGTATTTATCTTCTGAATCTGAAAATATTCACTTTGTCTTCATAATATACTCCTCTATTTGTCCAGACTCATAAAAACTCATTGGTGGTCTAGATTTAAAATATACTCATCTATTTGTTCAGACTTTGAATATACTCCTTTATTTATTCAGACTTAGAAACTCATTGTTTGTACATATTCAGAATATACTCAGTTTTTGTCTAGACTTAAAATCTACTCATTTGTATGGTCAGATTCAATTCATGCGTCCCGATGCATATCCAAATTCATGTTCAGATTTATGTTCAGACTCAATTTGTGTGTCCAAATTCATGTTCAGACTTAATCCTTGAATATAGTCTTTGGCTTGCTCGGAACCACTTTTGAAGTATACCCAGTTTTTTAATATATATTCAATTAATGAGTTTTATCACATATTGCTTCCTACTTGTTTGTTTGGCTAATATTTCATTTCTTGAGGAATATGTGGTGGAGCAAGAAGGTGAATGTGCATATTGAAATGCATATAAATACTTATGGTTATGGTTTGTATGGAGATAATATAATTCCATCACCCATAAATAAAAAGATGACAATGTCCCGTGTGTCGGGATGCCTTGGGAGTCAAGATGCCCTATGTGTCAAGATGCCTTGGGAGTTTCGGGATGCCTTGCTATGTGATTTGGATGCCCCGAGATTTCGGGAGGAGAAGTAATGAACTAATGCATGAATATGAGTGTAATATGTTATGCCATATACTTGTGTATGAATTGAAATATTGTGAATTAATTAGATTATTGTGGCATATCCAAATGGGAAATGTATAACATGTATTCATGTTCTCAGCATACTTACTAGTTATTATGCATTTATGTTGTTGTCTCAGGTAAAGTGGTAATATGATTTTCGTAACTTAAAACTGGAGATTTCATTTACTGGGCCTCGATTTATTACTTTATTTTTTAGATGTGTAGGAATGGACAATCTACAGCCAATGCTTGTTGGTTTTCCTAGACACTATGAGTGCTAGTACGTCGATATGCTTTTCCAAGGGGCAGATATAGTTTATACTAGATGTATATCCACCGTATAGGTTGATGTGGGGCTCCCGGAGTGGGTTCCTCATCGGTTTATAGCATGGTATGTGAACCTCAATGGTGACTTGGTTGGGCCGTTACAGGATTTTGGCTGATACAACGGCGGCAAAGTTTGTGACTAGTCATTGGGGGAGATAGACAATCCAGGATGTAAAGTTTATCTATGTACAGGCAGTCTTTTGGAGTATAATGTAACATGGAGATATGCGACCTCAACCTATCTAGACTTTTATGTTTTGGTGAACAATGAAGTAGTTGTAAATCTAATAAGTAATATATATAAAGAAGCATAAGAACTTTGATTACACTATTGCGAATTTCATTTGTGATAAATGTTTAGACTATGGTTCCGCATAACGAAAGATTAATAATTGTAAGAAACACGTGTCGCGTGTGATGTTATGAGGCGTCACAGTTAACCACAAAACGAAACATCTTGCCGATGTGATTAAACCGCTGACCATCAATACTTTCCACAAATGTGCTCAAGGAAAACATGGGACATCGAGCAATTCAACTTAGGCGCAAGTCGTTTCCACTGCTACTACACCAACCGGGTATGTTCGTTCATCTACTGCTCATATTACCTTTGCTACTGTAGGGAAGGTTATGCCATCTCCACCACAACTCAAAATTCTACAAAGGGGAGAAACCGTTATCGCGACCTAGACCTGTGGGCCGATGCTAACGTGCATATTCTGACTCAAGGTAATTCTGGTGATAATATTATTGGCAACATGGTGAATCAAGGTGTTCAATCAAATGCACCATTCCCGAATGTCGAGAACGCACAACTTGTTGTTTCAGCACCTCTGGTGGATAATGTGAGACAGGCAGATGTGATCCCTCGGCTTATTGTAGCACCTATTTCGTATGGGCAAAATGTTGTCGTCGATAACCTAGGTAGACCCCTTACTCCACCTAGGGGGCAAGATGTACCACAGACGTTTCAACAACCACTACCACAACCAATCCAACAGCAAATTCCCCATCCAGTTCCGCAATACGCTACAACCTTTACCACAATACGCACCACCGGCAATACTACAACCGTTTCCACAACAATTACCGCAACAGATTCTGCAATATTTTGGCATAACCAGTGCCACAACCTGCTCTGGAAGCACAACCTGTTGCAATGCCTATTGTAGTGGCGCTTAGGCCAAATCAATAGATCGACTTGGCTATGAGACAGTATGGGTATGATACAGGTATATGACGCTAGTATACAGAAAACCATATTAAGACTAGATGGATACTATATCTTATCCAAGAGGCTTCAAGATACCTGAGTTTCCTCTCTTTTCTAGTGAAAATGACCAATCTACGTGGGAACATGTGAGTCGATTTACTCCGCTATGTGGTAATGCTACGTATGCGAATTGCGCTGGAAGTTGAGATTGTTCCCATTATCATTTTCAAAGACTGCCTTAACGTGGTACACAACCCTACCTGTTAATTTTGTCCCCTCTTGGAGACAGATGGAAACCCTATTTCATAATCATTTTCAAAGGGCTTTTCCCGATATGACTATAGCAGATCTAGTGCTTATGAAACAATATAACAGTGAATGTGGAACAATATATATCCCGATTTAGGAAATCAAAAAATAGATGTCTGTTACCCTTGCCAGAAAAATCTTTCGCCCAAACAGCTTTCGGAGGCATGAAGTTTTCCATAAGGGAAATGACGGAAGGACAGCCATATAAATGACTATTTCCAGTTGGTGACTGGGGCACTCAGACATGAAAACTTGTTAAGGGAAAAGATTAAAAGCCCGAAAAACATAATATTACTTTTGTGAAGACATATGAGCCCTATATTAGTCTGGATCAAGGGGAATACGGTAAAATGGTTGTGGCAAAAATGATGATCGATGAGCCATATATTTGTCAAGCGTCAAGACCAGCAAGAAATAAACAGAAATTGAAGGAAAACATCATGGATAGAGCCAAAGGATGCTTTGTTATTTGTTCGATGTGAATAGGATGGACGAGATTTTTTACCTTCTTTTAGCTGATGACCAGATAAAGTTAACTGAAGGGCAAATCATACCAAGTAAGGAAGAATTAGCAAATAAGAAATATTACAAATGGCACCATTCGTGGAGCCATAATACTACTGATTGCATTGTCTTTAGAAAAAAAATGTTCAGGAAGCATTTCGGCAATGTAAAATCAAGTTCACTGATGAGAAGGAAAAAGCTTCAATGGAGATTGATGCTGAACCATTTCCCCTCATGACTAGGATGGTATTGTTAAAGTTCAGAGGCAGGAGATCGCAGCAACCAAACTTTTGTGCTAGATGCAAACGAGAAATTGGGTAAAGGAGTTACCCTTCACCCACAGAAAAGACATTCACTATTATATACCCTACCCAAATCGATAGGAATGATCGTTGATAGCATGTCATTGGTGATCTTAATACTACTGGTCAACTTGATCGGCCTAGAATATTTGATCTAGTCACCGATCCGAGGGGGCAACCTTTGAAGGAAAAGTCATTTACACAAAGGTACAAGGAAGGAGATCCTAGTTTTGGTATATTGGGAGAACCGAGTGGCAAATACGATTGCTATGTTAGTTATGGATCCCCACCACTATGCCCTTAGGCTACATCTGGTCGACCGGATAAAAGCCAGGATAGGATATGTTTTATCCTATCATGTGTTTGGTCGTGGTTCAGGAAAGAATAATGTCGGATATAGACCAGATAAAAAAATCCAAGAGGGAGGGTGGGATAGATCCGGATAGAATTTCTAATGCCTATTTTTTCAGAAACGCTACATTCCACTCGCCGTCATTTTCATCCTTACACCTTGTGCGCTTTCACAAAAACAATTTCTTGGCTTTTTTTTCTTTCACTAACTCCTCCGGACCCGTGAATAGCAAAAAAAATAAAAATAAAAATTATCCTATCCGACTTTAAATCCGTAGTCCACCAAACAATGGATATGATATGAAGAAATCCTAGGATTTCTTATCCAATCCTATCCAGTCATATCCTGTTTAGAAATCCAGATGACCAAACGCAGCCTTAGAAGATCATTTCCACTGGATTGGGAGAATAATTTGATGATCCTCCTCTTGAAGGCATTAATTTGTACACACTAGTTTGCCGATGGACTTTGAAGAAACCTTATGACCCACCAAAAGATCAATTGTTCGAATCTGGGGCAGTGCAAGGACCAGGGAGCAGTTTGTCTATCACGACCCGAATCCCAATGGCACGCAACATCCCTACCTTGATCGATATGTTTGCGACGTCCCAGGAAGCGTCGCCGACCCAAAAACCAAGCAGAGAACAAGCACAAGCGGAAGCAATAAATAGATAAACCCTGACAATAAACATATGAGACAAAGGATAGCAGAACAACAAACACAAACTGAAAATATGTACATTTTATATTACTATCAAAAACCCTTTTTACAACGTCTAATAATGTACATATCACATACACAACTATCAAGCACTCACTACTAAACAAAAAGGTATAGGTGGCTAGGGTGAGTCGGCTAGATCTACAAGGAGGACTTCAGACAAAAAGGGATGGCCTCCACTGCTAAACCTCCAGATTATCCTAAGGTTCCCAGTCTGGGTTTGAAGACTCTGTAGGCTCCTCCGATGACTCCTCTAAGGATCTCTCGCTCGGCTCAGACTCCTCCGACTTTGTAACCTGTGCAGCTGCCCACTCATCCTCCGAGTCCATCTCCAGCTCCAGGTCCAGGTACGGTCCTAACTCTTCATCTGATCCTATCTCTACATCCGATCCCAACTCAACTACTTCTCCGTCCTCGCCCGGGTCTTGGTTCATAGGCTCCGGTTCAACCTCCTCATCCATCGGCTCGGGGTCCTCGTATCATATCCCTGGCTCCGGATCCATGGCTACAGGATCGTTTACGATTGGGGGATCCACAATCTCGCCATCGACCATCTGAGGTATCATAACTCCATCTATATCTATCGGAATGTCAAATGTCCTGAGGGGTCGCCCAATGTTTCCGTCTGCGTCTCTTAGGCACCAAGCTATATATTCTTGAGCCTCGTAAAAGTACTCACCCGCGTTTACAAATACAACTGAACGATAACGAACATACACTTCTCCATTTCCTGAGGGAAAGACTCTTGTTGTACAGTGGATCTGCGTAGGGATCCCAAAAAGAGGCGGCGACTTCGGCATATTCATGGCTGGGGGTCTGAAATGGTGGGTTATTACAATCGTGAGATGAATCTCAGCGAGTACAACCCATAAACCTAGGTTAGGCTAACATGCATCCTCCTGAAAGGCGACACGCAATAATCACATGAAAGTTGTTGACACCTAAATTTTACCTATCATCTAGTATAATTTGCATAGAAAATTAGGGATTAAATTTTAACCCCTAAAAAAAACATTTAAATTGCATAACATATAGTTTAGATTCATTTAGTTTAATTGCATATTTTCACATCAAATTGGCGGTGACGAACGAGCTTAAATTTTGTTGAATCGGACTCGACTCGCTCGGAAGCAAAAGGGCCGGGAATTACAAGTTGAACGGGCTCGGTCGTTTTAATTTGAGCTTAATTCAGCCCAAGTAAAATCAGTCCATTTAAATGTTAATTAAGACCTAAGCCCAAGCCTAAGCCCATTAGGACTACTAAGCCCATCTAATTGACCTAGGTTAATATTATATAAACGTCATTAGGTCAGAAATTAAGAGGGGGCTCTCAGAATTTTCAGATTTGATTTTTAGAGAGAGACTCGGAGAATTTTTGGAGAACGGAATTTCGGAGAGGTCGGAGGAGGCCACACACGCCCACAAAGAGTCAAGGAAGAGAAAGAAAGCCAAAGAGGAATTGATATACAGAGAGGGAACGTGAGAAAAAGAAAGTCTGGGCATTACGTATAAAAAAGCCACGAGAAATTCGAAGAAGTGGGAGCTGCACCTCCCCTTGGCAGTGACAATCGAAGGAAGAAAAGTCAAAGGGGAGGGGGGCTCTCTTTTTCTTGGTACGAAGAACATGCAGAAGGGAGCTCAAGCTCTTTGACAGAAAACAAGAGAGGAAAGGAGAAGAAGACAAAGGAGTGGGGCTTTTTCTTCATGGTCCCGGCGCCACTCGCTCCAACTTTAGATCCAGTTTTCACGTGTTCAAAAATTTGAAGATTCTAACTTTGGCTGGTCACCTCGTATTCTCGCTAATTGTACGTGAATCTTGCCACCATCCGTCGATCACCGCTCGTGCATCACCGCACCGAAGCCACACCACAGCCACACCGAACGAGCCCACCGTTCCCGACGTTGCCGCCGACCCCACGTCGACCGTTCGTCGCGATCCCAATCTGCAAGCCCGAGTCCCGATCGACGTGATTTGAATTTGGAAAGTTATCCACAAATCAGGTAAAAATCTCTATCCGGTAAATTTTCAGAATATTTAATTTCCTAATTTGCACGTTTTGAATATTTTGTGATTATCATGTGGATTTTCTAGATATCTTAGGATAATGTTCTATATATCCGCAATATTCGAGAATATTCAAATTAGAAAAATTTCCTAATTTAACAACGTATCTGGACGACTATCTGACCTTAACCCTAAGGTTCGATACGCGGCGATATGGGAAATTATTATCCTATCCATAACTATTTGGATATGATAATGAATTTCATTAGCTTTCCAAATTTGAACGATCGACTATTCGTCGATATCTATAATCCTATAGATATGACCGATAGTTCGATTCTTGTGCCTAATCCGAGTTTGAAACAAATATGGCGGATCGCGTGGATGATTTGAATGTGGTTGCTATCCTTATTTGTTTGATTGTTTTCCTTTTCAAATAAAAAGAAAATTCAAAAAAAAAATATGTTTTGTTATTCAAATTAGAATTTTGCATGTCTAGGAATTTTGAATATATCCCGAAGGATGAGATAAGTATTTAATTTAAATTGGGACTTAAGGTGGCATGTTTTCTAGTTTAAATTAGGTATTATTTTAATTCTAACGGATTATTCACGTTATTTTATTATTCCGAATTTTAAACAAAAATCCCAAAAAGAAATCATGCTATGGTAGATTAAGTCATCGTAGAGTGCATGTTATTTTAGGCATTTTTATTATTCCGAATTTTAATAGAAAATACCAAAAAGAGAAGACATTAGGTTGTATGTTATTTTAGGCATATTTTTTTATTCCGAATTTCATAAAGAAAAATACCAAAAATAATCATTTGTCCGTCATTAAAATTAGGTCACGTCGTCGCACGACATATGATTTGCATGTTAGGTTGCATTAATTCGCATGTCATCTTTGCACGTCATTGCATATAAACTAGGTTTCATTTAAATAAGTGAAAATCTAAAAAAAAAAATTAAGTTAATTGCTTGTTAATTAGAAATCATATTAGGATTATCAATATAATTTTCTAGCTAACAATGCAGATGCTTGCGTTGATTCGAGGTAAGTTGTTCTCCTAAGCTTGCAATTTATTTAATGTTTTCCTAGGTGTTAAATTGGTGGTTTGCGCACCCGCATGAACACCTCACATGTTAGTGACTAAGTTAAAATAGATCAAAATCGCCTGCCAAAATATTTTTGAAAAGAAAAGGTACCGAAAAGGCGTTAGACTAGATCTAATGTAATTAAGTCTCCGATCTTAGAATCTCTGGTTCGTAGGAATAAAACATATCTCCTTATGTTTTATTTAGATTTCTAATCAACCTACCGTAAATTGATTAGTGGCGACTCCAAGCATGAAAATATTTACATGTTAAAGACTTAAACCCCTAAGTTGCGAATTGGTAGGGCTTGGGAGGGCCCGAGTTAAGATTAGTCTTAATAATCCATTAGCCCGAAAAAATGAGAAAATTTTTTAGGGTCGCGACAAAAGTAATTCACAATCAACTTCTGACCTAGGCCCTCGGGCCCAGATTACTCACCTGGCTGACCTTGCAGGTTAATCACCTCAATAATATAACAGAGTTCTACATGTGGACATTCAATTCACACGTACGTCACACACATGCTCATGTCATGATTTCTATCAACATCAAACGGCACACTGGCTCAATGCTCATTTTCATTAATGAAACTCGACCCGAAGATCTTATCCGAAGATCACGACCCGAAGGCTCGACCCGAAGGCCAAATTAATCACAACACTTTGTGGCCAGTATAAAAACGCCCTAGACCCAGTGTCTCTAGCTTGCGTTAAAACGCATTAGGCGCAACATTGATCTCCTCATGACCAGGACCCACGTAAAAATGCGCCATATCAGTGGTCATCCGGACAAACCGAGCATCGTCCCGCGTAAATGCATCAGGACGGCACACCCCGCGTAAATGCATCAGGGTGAAATGTGATCACACGTACACACTGCTAGTTATTATCTGAACCTCGCGTAAAACGTATTTAGAGCATAATTAGGTGATCACATGCTCATGTCATGCACGCATTCTAACACAATTTCATCACATGCCTCATTCTCGGCATATACAATGCGTGGCCATGAAAAGCAGCACAATGCAACATGTGCATTAAACATAATTCAGGCATCGGTCAAACTCATGCCACAACACTGTGCTCAATTCACTACAACATGCTCACTTGGCCAATTAATACCGTGCAGCCCAATTCACAGCATATAATTCAATAATTAATTCAAACTGTTAGTTAGCCAATCACACTTCGCAAGATTCGGCTACACAAGTACACAACACGACGTAGCATAATTAAGCACAATTTACCCAATGCTCACACAACCCGGGCAATCCCGGCAATCCAATCACATAGACCACAATTAGCCCATTCTATTCCAGTAGACCACCAATGGACAGCCACTAAATTAGCCACTCCAAGGCCCATATTTGTCTCCCATTACTTTACATAATTCCACCAATATTGTCCCGGTAACAATTTCCACCGTTCAAAAAACTAATATTTCCCCACAACCATTAATAATACCCAAACCAGTTCAGAAAATACACTATCAGTCCTAATCCGGATTTAGGAGGCACACTCACCAAATCCTAAGTCACAGCGATGAGAAACGGTGGTCGATCATTGGTGGACGGTGGAACTGGAGGCGACGTTTCCGACGAGCGGCGACGACGACGGTCCCGACGGTACGGACGACAGTCCTTGGTGTTCGTACGGCGGCTGAGGTGGTGAGAGGGAGAGTGGGTTGGTGAGGGTGAGGGACGGTGGTGAGGCGGTGAACGAGCGGCGGATGGCGGCCTCAGCTTGCTTCGGCGATGGCGTGAGGCGGACGGCGGTCCGACGGTTCCACTCGCCGAACGGAAGGGAAAGGGAGAGAGAGAGAGAGGATGGGACGGTGGGATGGTTCGGGTGGTGGCGTGACACCAGCAGAGCATTAGCATGGCGGCGTCCCGGTGGCGAATGGCTCCGGCGGCGTCTTCTCGGCCGAGAGGAAGAGAGAGAGAGCTTCGGCGGGAAGAAAGGGGAAATCGGGAGAGAGAGTGAGAATGGGGACCGAATGGACGGAGAGAGGAGAGAGAGAGGGGTCAAATATGGTCAAAGATGAGTGTAGTGGAGGACACTTGTTACAAATCCAAGAGTTATGACCAAAATGCCCTTGATCTAATGGCCTAGACTTAATCTTATCCAAAAATTGAGGGGTAAAGTGGTCTTTAGCCCTAATAATTGAGCTGAAAATTAATTTCACTTAATCCAATAATATCCCAAAATTTGGAGCTCAAAAATAGGCCAGGGGCAAAACGGTCATTTTTCCTATCCCGAATCAAAATTCATTTTTTTGCAGAAATGGGTGGCCCTAAGGTTGGCTACACCAAAAACGTCATCGACCGCTCAAAATTATCACTTTCAAAATTCTCAATTCCTGGGCCTGAATTCCAAGAAATGACTAGAATTGAACAATCACGACTTTAACTTATCTCTGGCTAACAGGTGGCTCATTGGAATTTCGCACTCTCGACCCATGACTGACACTGAGTCAAACCACGTTTAAGTTTGCTTAACCAAGGCGACCTCGATTGTCATATAATTACGAGGGTTTGTCACTAGTTCCCTTCGGACACGATCAATCAAATAGATTGGTTTCTATTGGCCCAAAATATTCCCTCGTCAATCGTTATGGTTGAAGGTCGAACCAAGGTCGAGTTCTTTGGTCGTGCGAACTCAATCCCGTAATGGCCTTACCCCTAAGGTTAGCATCCCGAGAATGCACGGTTCCGGGTGAGATCTCACTATAAGTGCATTGGCCAAATATTCATTTCATAAATCCCGAGAAAAGGATCGAAAATTCGGAATGTTACAATGTCTAGAACTCAAAAATGAAGAATTCAAAGAAAGAAGAGGATGTACAAGTTACAACAGCAAGTAAGTCGAGTTCATATCTAGTCTAGAAAAAGGAAACCTGAAGAATTAGTTCCAAACAACGAAGAATCAAAAGAATTAGGATCTCAGGCGGAAGTCGAAGCCGAGTGACAACCTGCAGATCTTTCGAGATTGGAGTCGCCGCTCAATTCACGCATGGCCAAAGCTAAGTTACCCACAAGATTTAGAGTGGCATTGATAAGGATGATGGATGATGAAACTAACGGGGATGAGATCGTCATTTTCCACTTTGGTCAAAATTGGACCAATTTAGTCCAATTTCTCTTCTTCTTTCTCTCTTCCCTGTGAGAACCCCCCTTCTTTTTTTTCTTTTGCCGTGAACACACCCCCCTCCACCATACTCTCTCTCTCTCTCTCTCTCTCTCTCTCTCTCTCTCTCTCTCTCTCTCTCTCTCTCTCTCTCTCTCCTTGCCGATCGCCGCCGAGCCATACGCCTGTTGGATCGCCGCCGAGCCTTACGCCACCCCCCATCCCGTTGTTTTTCTCTCTCTCTCCCTCTCGGTCTTCCCTTGGCCGTGAGCCCCACCGGCCACGCCCAAGCCGTGCTGTCGCCACCCAAGCCGATCGCCGCCACCCAGGAGCCGTACACCATTGCCGCCATTCCCGATTAAGTGCCGCCGCTTTCCGTTCTAGCCGCGATAGTCTAGAGCACGGGTAAGTCACACTCTAAACCCAATTTAGGTTTTCGGGTATCGAGCGATTTTGGGTGAAACCGAGCATAGGGTAGGTGCGGAATTGTTTGATTAGGAAGTGGAATCTATTGGCGGGCCTTAGAATTGAAACCAGAAAATTTTTATTGGAAAATTCAGAAAAATAGTGGGCTGTGGATTACTGTTCATGGGGCTGGGACGGGCCGATCGGGTCACAAGTTAGACTTTTAGAATTGAGAATTTATGGCGAGAAAGTCTCGTTAAGGACCCAAGTCGATTTGAGGTCATTTGGTCAGAGAAAAATAATAATTTCTGTGTTTTACGTGTGTTTGAAATATAATTGAGTTGGGATTGTGAAATTGAATGTGTGATTGTGCAATTGGTTGATTGAATTATGCCTCTTGGGTGCACATGTAGGCCAGATTATTTTAATTATTAAAATTGGCCGTGTTGACTGCTAATTGAGCATGGATTTGGTGTAATTTATGCGTGCACGGACCACGTGCGAAGGGCCAATTATGTGTGACAAATGCTTGTTGAGCATGTACATGAGTAAGAAAGTGATTGTATATGGCATAACATGAGAGATCGTGGAATTTGTACCGTCCTGAGGTGTGTACTTCAACGCGGGATGATGCCCGGTATTACCAGAGGACTGCCAGCCTGAGGCGTGTACTTCAACGCGGGTTGCGCAGCAGGTGGTAGGTGTTGAGTCGGAGGAGTGTTACGTGGGTGTCGCGACATAAAAAATTTTACTTTCTCGGGTTAATGGATTATTAAGACTAATTTTAACTCGAGCCGTCCTAAGCCCTACCAATTCGCAACTTAGGGTTTAAATTCTTAACATGCAAATATTTTCATGCTTGGAGTCGCCACTAATCAATTTGCGGTAGGTCGGTTAGAAACCTAAATAAAATATAAGGAGATATGTTTTATTCCTACGAACCAGAGATTCTAAGCCCAATGACTTGATTATGCTAGATCTAATCTAACGCCCTTTTGATACCTTTTCTTTTCAAAAAAATGTTTTGGCATGCAATTTGGATCCATTTCAACTTAGTCACTAACATGTGAGGTTTTCATGCGGATGCGCAAATAACCAATTTAACACTTAAGAAAGCATTAAATAAATTGCAAGATTGGAAAAATTACTTACCTCATAGCAACGTAAGTATTTGCATTGTTACCTAGAAAATCACATCAACAATCCTAATATGATTTCTAGTTAATAAGCAATTCACTCAATTTTTTGGATTTTCACTTATTTAAATGAAAATTAATCTATATGCAATGACGTGCAAAAATGACATGCGAATTAATGCAACCTAACATGCAAACTATATGTCATGCGACGATATGACCTAATTCTAATGACGGATAAATGATTTATTATTTTTGGTATTTTTTGATGAAATTCGAAATAATAAAAATGCCTAAAATAACATGCAATCTTATGACTTCCTTTTTTGGTATTTTCTATTAAAATTCAAAATAAAAAAATTACCCAAATTAATAATGCAATCTATCCTAAGGAAAATAACTTATTCTATCCTAAAGTGACTCTTTTTTTTGGGAGTTTTTGGCAAAATTCGAAATTATTAAATAACCTAAATAATCTATTAAGATTAAAATAATACTTAATTTAAACTAGGAAATAGAAAATCTCAAGTCCTAATTTAAATTAAATAATTATCCTATTCTTTTAAACAAATTTAAAATTCCTAGATATACAAAACTCTAATTTAAATCCTAACTGATATTTTTTTAATTTTCTTTTTAAAGGAAATAAATCAAACAGATAGATAACCACCACAATTAAAATCAATCCACGCGATCCGCCAAATTTTTTTCAAATCAAATTAGGCACAGAAATCGAACTAACAATCATATCTATAGGATTATAGATATCGACGGAAAGTTGACTGTTCAAATTTGGAAAGCAGATAAAATTCATTATCGTATCCAAGTGGTTATGGATAGGATAATGATTTTCCGTATCGCCGCGTATCATACCTTAGGATTAAGGTCGGATAGTCGTCTAGATACGTTGCTGAATTAGGAAAGCTTCCTAATTTTGAATATTTTCAAATATTACAGACATCAGAAAATTATCCTAAGATATCTAATTATCCACCAAATATTCACGAAATATTCCAAACATTCAAATTAGGAAATTAAATATTCTGAAAAATATCAAATAATGTCCTCTTACCTAATTTGAGAATATTTCCAAATTTGAATTGCAAATCGGGATCGGGCTTGTGAATCAAGCGACGACCGGCGACGGGACGGCGGCTCACGACGGTGTGTTCGGTGCAGCTGTGGCACGACTTCGGCAATGGCAGCGTCATAGCAAAGGGGCAGCAGCGTCTCCGAGCGTGACAATAGCGCCAAGGGTAGCAGCAACTCATGGCAGAGGGGGGCGTCTGGACGACGGCGTGTAGCGGCGCAGGCGAGGCGCGACGGGGCAACAATAGGCGGAAGCTTCGCCGGTGGGAACGGCGAATGAACGTGCCGCGACGGTGTCATGGGGCAGCAACGGCGGAGGGGTAGCTCCGGCGGTGGCAGTGGCGTCAAGCGTGGCTGAGATGGCGGCTGAGAAGGGGCAGGAACAGCGTTGGACGTGGCGGTGGCTCTTCGGCGTGGCAACAGCTGCGGCGTCTGGCGGCTATGGACGTCCGACAGGGGTGGAACTGTTGGTTCGGCGACGGCAGGGCAGGGACGTCGACGCAGCGGGTAGGCGTGCAGCGGCGGCGGCTTCCGGCGGGTAGCAACGGCGTCAGATGGGAACGAGTGACTCCGGGGTAGCAGCAGCGATGGGCGGTGGTGGACGTCAGCAGGAGCCGCGGCGGCACGATGAGGCAGCAACGGCGAGCGGCGGTGCAGCGTGACACGGCGGGCGGCGGTGCGGCGTCTGGCGCGGCAACCCCCTCTCTCTCCCTCAATTGGTCTCCCGTGTCTCTCTCTCAAAAATTTCAGATTTGAATTATGTGTCCCCCTTTAAAATTTTTGACCTAATAACATATTTATAACACTAATCTAGGTCAATTAGATGGGCTCTCTAGTCCTAATGGGCTTAGGCTTGGGCTTAGGTTTCAATTTAATTCAAGTGGGCTGAATTAATTTGGGCTTCTATTTAATTAGGCTCAATGGACTAAATTAAACTTAAATTAAAACAACTGAGCCCGTTTAACTTGTGATTCCCGGCCCTTGCCTTCCGAGTGATCCGAGTCTCGTTTCAATGAATTTTAAGCTCGTTTGCTACTGCCGGTCCGATGCTGAATGCAATTAATCTAAATGAACCTAAACTATATGCTATGCAATCTTAATATTTTTTGTTCAGGGGTTAAAACTTTAATCCCTAATTTTTATGCAAATTACAACTAAATGGTCGCTAAAATTTAGGTGTCAACAGCGAGCAAGATACATAGCTTGAGGCGTGTACGTTAACGCGGGCCTAAAGTGTTGCGATGAGACAATCGCAGTGGACCTGAGGCGTGTACTGTAACGCGGGTCACTGGCAAGAATGTGAAAAAGGATGAGATTAGATCGGAACGAGTATGCGAGAATGAAATTTGAACATGCATGTGACTGTATATAATGTGAGTGTAACTAACGTGCAAGGCGTAAGCAGAACAAGCACAGGTAAATTAATTGATGTGCCTGCTATGTGATTATGTGGCGTATGAGTGTGATTGTGTTTTATGAAATTATATGGAGGTACGTGATAGCCTAGGTGAGGTTTAGGGGTGAACTTACTGAGAAGTGTTCTCATGGTTGTTTCAACCAACAATTTCAGAACCCCGAAATGACTCATGAATCCTCCGCCATCGCCACCAGAGCGTTTTGGGATATCCGTGCACACCAAGTAAGACGTTGCAGAGTTTCCGATGGGCGATAACTTTACCTGGATTAAGCACACTTCCACAGTGTTTGTAGATGTAGTTCGGTGTGTACCTATATATTTAGTGACTTGTAGTTTTGGGGTACTTGCATATGTGGTGGCTTTGTAACTGTAAATATCATGGTCTAAGTTTGGCAATGGGAAATGAAAATGTACATTCTCCCTATTCTCCCCAGTTTTTTTTGTCAGGGATTAATTGTAAGTATCCGCTCTAATTGTAAATCTCTGATGGTTTTCGAGGTCGGAGATACCTTGGGACATTGCATCACTAATCGATCAGCTGCGGGATGTTGCGAGCTCAGCGGGAAATCGAGGCGTGACAATGGCAGGCGTCCATATCAGTAATTTCTAGTCAAAATTAGTCGGATGAACTGATTTGGTATAAATACAAAAGGTTTTGAACTCAATTGGCAAAAAAAAAAAAGGTTTTAGATTGAATTAGCATAATTGTAATAGGATTATGACTTTTTTGATAATTTGCCCGATGATAAAATAGATACAGAAAATGTCGGATATTTTAAGACATTATTAAAACCCACCTATTAAGTGATGCAACAAGTTTTAGTTAGGTAATAAAAAAAAGTGGGATTTTTATCTATTAGGATTGCAACAGTAGAAATCCAATACATTCGTCCAGGGAGATTAGAGGAAGAGAGATTAAGTCCAACCTGTTAATATATCCAGTTGGACTCATCTTTGCTTAAAAGCTTAAGCCGATAAGTTATGAGCCAACTAGGATATATCAACTACTCTACACCACACTAATTATACGATGTGGGATTTTTTTAACACAACTCACACGTGCATCCTGCATCTCCCCCTTAATTTAGGTATATTTATCTGCATCAAGATATAAAGTTATGTCACCGAGCCTGCATTATTACATCACAATACGTACTGCCCAGAAATTTTGCCTAACTTCATTCACCAAATATGGCTCCGATACCAATTTGTTAGAACCGTAACAGTAGAAGCCTGATACCTTCATTCGGGAAAATCATCGAGAGGGAGTCTGAGTCTAAGTCCAAGCCTATAAATATATCCAATTGGGCGTATCTTCACTCAAAAGCTTATGCTGATAAAATATGGATCAACTATAATATATTAACTGCTGTACATTACACCAATTGTCCGATGTGAAATTTCTTTAACAACACTTACACTTGCATCCTGCATCCTAATAGTATCTTTAGTTTCTTTAATTACACAATTGATGATTGTCACATCACTCACTAAAAAGAAGTTAGATTGTTTAGTACATTTGCTTTGCTTAATAAATAATATGGTTAGTTTTCAGTGTGTACTGGTCAATCCAGATAGACACATCCTTTTCATTTATGACCATAAAGCTCTTTTTCATTCATTGAGCCCCATCCACCGAAATTTAAATGTTACTTCTCTGGCAAAGATCGGTAGAAATAGTAAAGAACAGAAAGACAAAGGAAAGAACACTGAAATCTTCAATGGTAACAATGAAGATCTTAGTTGTTTTCTCTCGGACTTGCTTTGCACAATTGAATTCTTAAACTATTCACTTTTTTCACAATAGATATTGTGATAAGTGAGCATGTGTTGTCACAAAGTTCACATAAAAATAGGCCTAATTCCAAAAAAAAAAAACATCAATTTTAGGTCCAGTGATAATTCTGGCCTTAATTTTTTTTTGTCTCGTAAAAAATCACCAACATTCACTTAAATCCCAAATCTGGTCCCTCATTGACTTAGAACCATTGATTATCCCAACTAAACTAGTCCACCTTAACAATAAATCCACGTGGTTTGCTGATAGGATTTAAAGCGCTATTCATTGTCGTCTTCTCTAAGCCACAACTCGAAGAATAATGATGAAACTGTTTATCACCTTCACTTCACTAGCAAGTCAAAAAAATCTCTAGATCGAATCTCTTTTGTCAAACTTCGTCGTTTTGTCATAATTTGAAGTTGTAAACCACCGCCCATCGACAGACGCCATGGACAAGATCTGCCAATCTCACGACCATAATTTTTTTTTTCAAACATTGGTGACTTCGGACAAAAAGTCAAGGGGGGCTAGATTTTGGATAAGGGTGAAAGTTGGTGATTTTTTATGAGACAAAAAAAAGTTTAGGTTAGAATTGTTACTCAACCTAAAGTTGGTGCTTTTTTACGGGACAAAAGAAAAGTTTGGGCCAGAATTGTCATTCGACCTAAAGTTTGTACATTTTTTTGGAATTAGCCCCATACAAATATACATAACGATTATGAGATAAGGACACAATAAGTGACATAACTTTCATTTGGCGGTCACTTGAGGGTCATAACTTTTTTTCGACTGCTTAAGTGCCAATTTTTTTTTAAAATGTTCACCCAAGTGCAAGAAATCCGACGTGCCATAGTACTTGTGGTGAAATTAAAAGAAAAGAACTCATTATTGGAGCGTATGTTAAAAATCATTTTATTCTGTATAACAGGTGTTTAGGGACAAGTTTATTATTTTCATAACATATTATAAGGACATTTCGCAAACTTTATCATAATTTTACGAGTTGATCTTACTATACGATTTCGTGAACCCCTGTCGATCGAACCCTTAATCTTGACTACCCTGGTGGCGACGCCACACCATATTTAGTTGAGCCCGACGTCCCTCGCCGAACCCTTGCTGCTGGTCTTCTTCCTCCCACCATTTTGGTTCAGATTCTTCAACTTTTCTGCGATTCATCCTCCCAGCCTTTCTCATTGTTCTCCTCTTAAATTCTCATTTTCTTTTAAAAAAAATACTTGTTTTGTTTTTAAGATTTTGTTGGCCATAGAGGATCGATGTGGCATTGTGATGCTAGCAAGACAAGCCACGTTGGATTTCCTTCTGCATTTTTTTGACGGGAGGATGAACTCGAAATAAAAAACATATCATTAGTAATCTAACTGCAAGCAAGCAAAATTGAAGGATCGGATTGAGTAATTTGTAATATTTCAAGGGCCTCCGATGCCTTTATTCCTTTTTTTTCCTTAATGTAAGCATCACATTGAATAATTTCCAATTGTTAAGGGTCAAATCAAACTATTAGAAATTCAAAGACCGACATCAACACATCAGACAAAATTCATATTAAACGAAAATTTTGTATCATCACTTAAACAAAAATTCTGTCTCGTCATTCCAATGGAAGAATTTCCCATTTTAAAAAAATTTGACTCCTTTTAGATCAAATACTTGATCTTGTGATTTTCAAGCTTTCCAATCATCTGATTTACATGTTAGAACACCCCATGGACCGACCGGGCTCCACAAGTCTGAAATTATTTGAGTGAGAAAACAGATAATAAAACCCTAGAGATTCCTAACATACGTGACGACAAAGTCATAAAAATTAAGGGGAAAGTAGAATTGCGCAGGCACGGTCGCCACGTGGGCGGTGGGTTTTTGGCTTCTAGTTGTCTTGCTGTTTTTCTCCGGTCTCCATTGGCAAGAGAAAACAATTGCCCGTCCCGAGTACACATGAGCCCAACTCGCATGTGCCGTCGATGGAAGTCGGATTTACGGCGGGCCCGCGATTTGCAATATGTCTTCCTCTCGTCTTTTTGCTTTTGCTCGCACCTCCAAGTCTCTCTCTCTCTCTCTCTCTCTCTCTCATGGCGAAGAAGCTCGTGCAATACGTAGTGGTAGCGACATATCTTCTCTCTATCTGTCCTTCTTTCTTTCTTATGGTTTCTGTCAGTCTATAGTTATCAACGTCAATTCGACCCGCATGATTGTTTGGCATGCTGAATTCATTCTTACTCTGCGGTTGTAATCGTAAAGATTAGCTCTTTCAGGGTCAACGCGGCGTCGTTTCTTATTCCTAGCTCATCCTTGATCCCCGTTTCGCAGGTGGACGCGTTCACCGAGACTGCGTTCAAGGGGAACCCCGCCGCGGTGTGCTTCCTGGAGGAGGAAGGAGAGAAGGACGTGGAGTGGCTGCAGGCGGTGGCCAGGGAGTTCAACATCTCCATAACTTGCTTCTTGACTCGAGTAGCCGCCTCGGGGACGGACGACTCGAGTCCGAGGTTCCACCTCAGATGGTTCACTCCGGTGGCCGAGGTGAGTTCCGATTGTCCCATCAGCTTCTCAGCATGATGGACTTGCTCGGTGCTTTCTTAATCTTATCTCGGACTTAGCATGAATGGAAAACGCCTGGATGGTCCCCTCCCCCATTGCCCAAAAGCACACGACTGTATTTGTTTTTCCTTTTTCAGCTTTCCAATAATTATTGCCTATCGATTGGAACATTTCTTTGGCTAATTAAAAAATATGGCAAACGAAAATTCGTAACTCAATACAAAAAGAGTAAAGAAAACAATTAAATGATAGTAAGTTACTCAAATGAGAATTAGTAACCAAAAATGAGTTGGTAATTTAATCCGACAAAAGTTAGATAGTTACATAATTGGTGATTAAATCTGACAAAAATTGGGAGTTTGCTCTAACTTAGATTGGTACTTTTGTATAACAGTTAGTAAAACTCGAAGGAATGTTAGGTTATGCAAATTAAAATTAATAAGTTTTGCAAGCTTTAAAAAAAATTAGTTATTTCATAAAAGGTTGTAATTACTTATTTGGGAAAAATATGTTATTGGTCATTTTTTGACTTACAGTTTCTTGACGCACATTAAGTTATCAACACCGAGAAAACAATTCACAATTTCGGGCACACAACAGATTTCTGCTGCTTGGAAAGTCTTCGTTCCTTTTCTTTATTAATGAATTCTTCATATGGAATTGGTAACGGTAACAAGAAGATCGGCTCGCGCACATGAGATTAGGCTGATTAAGTGTAATGGTGGATTCCACCCTCTTTGTGCGCGGAATACACGCATCATCTTTCAGTTTTCTGAGTCGTATATCAGTTTGATTGGGATCGAAACCACAGGATAGCTCCCTTTACTTGTCGATACTGAGTTGGATTTTCACAATTCTTATGCAAATCATTGGATGCTGGTGCGCGGATACCATATAAATACGAATCTCCTTTCAGGTTAACCTCTGTGGTCATGCAACACTAGCTGCTACACACGCCCTTTTTACCTCTGGGAACGTGGATTCAGACACTATCCAATTTGTCACCTTGTCAGGAACTCTAACTGCTAAAAGGGTGTCCAAGATCGGGACAGCCAGCACTTCAACATTACAGAACGGGGATGCACCAGGATTCTTCATCGAATTGGTTTTGCCTGTTGTGCCGATTTCAGAATGCGACAGCGAGAATGTGTCATCCATCTCCAGAGTATTTGATGATGCTTCCATAGTCGAAGTCAAGAAGACGGCAAAAGATGACATTCTTGTAAATTCCTAACTGTGGTCGAATCTTTCAACTTTTGTTTTGTTGCAGCTTACTGAAAACATCGGTTTCTCTTCACGAAATAATGCTTTACAGTTTTTAGAGTCCTATTTTCCTTCTTGGGTTGATGAAAGCTTTCGACCATGATAATGAGCTGATTTGATTGGAAATAACCAGTTGATTAATTTTGCTTCTTGTCCTCGTCACTTTTGATTACTTTTCGCAGGTTGTTTTCTCATCGGGAAAAGCAGTTGTAGACTTACAGCCACAATTTGATAAGATACGAAGTTGCGCAGGGAGGGGCATTGTTGTAACAGGACTTGCTCAACCAGACTCGGGATTCGATTACATCAATCGGTTCTTCTGTCCAAAACTCAGGGTGAATGAGGTAGTAATGTTCATTTGCAAGCAGATTCACAAATCATCCTACGTGTATCTAATCAGCTGTCAAGTGATGTGCTAGAAGGCATTATTAGCTTCCTAATTCTTGTCCACTTATTGTCTTGTCTATTATTCATCCGTGTATTGATAAGACTCAGAGAGCTATGCGGATCAAAGTGCTGAGTCTATCTCGTTGTTGATTTTGTGCCTGTGATGCAAAATCCTAACTGAAGGACAAATTTTCCAGGATCAAGTGTGCGGGAGTGCAAACTGTTTTCTGGCTCCTTATTGGAGCAAAAAGCTGAAGAAAAATGACTTCGTTGTTCATGCTGTAATCTCTCTCTCTCTCTCTCTCTCTCTCTCTCCTACCACACGCTCCAGTGTCCATGCACGCACAGTGCATCTGTCGTTACTCAACTTCTTATGAGTCCTTTTCAGTAGAATTTCATGTGTTCCCCTAATCAGCTTTGTGCATGTTTTGTGTAGGCATCACCTAGAGGAGGAGTCGTGAACGTGCACCTGGACGAGCAAAACCAGAGAGTCTTGCTGCGTGGGAAAGCTGTAACTGTAATGACAGGTTCTATTCTTGTCTGAAAATAATTCGAGCAAGCAAGATTTGTGTTGTATACGAGGCACTGGGTGAGATGGAATAAGTATTCTGATGGCATGGATTCGAGAATGTCAGCTGTTTGATGCTGCAGAATAGAGCAGAGATTCTCAGTTTGCTTGTGGGGGTAGCCCATAGGCTATATGGCATAAGCATAAAAGAAATGACATTTCCAACAACCATTTATCTCGTTCTGTTTTCTGTAATTGAGGGACAATCCATCAACCAGTTTGCCTCGTTTATGTGATGTCTCTTTATCGCTGCTCATACAGATGCCGGGAAGGTACTTATGATCTATTCGGTCCTTCCCTCCTTAACTTAGAAAAAGATAATGGCCCTTGTTGGTGGTCGAGCTTCTATGAGAATGTGCACAAGTCAAGGCTCGAGTTGAGGAGTCACCCGTCGACGAACAATGAGATGGTTGAGTTCCTTATATCCCTGGTTTGCAGTCTAAAGGTGTCGGATCTCATTCCCATTTGGGAACTGGCATGTTAGCTTCTGTAAGCTCTATACCAACTCTCATCCACAGAAGAGATGATCACGTGATCCTGCCGAGACACCATACGTTAGATATGAAGAACCGTTCCTCATATGTTTTCATGCCGACCTTGCATTAGGCCCCTTGAATCACATCATAGACATCTAAGAACGTTCGAATTACATTACCATGCTTTTATTGTGTCACACCCCTATTGACACCTAAATTTTGACACGTCATTTAGTGTAATTTGCATAGAAAATTAGAAATTAAATGTTAAACCCTAAACAAAAATATTTAAATTGCATAACATATAGTTTAGGTTCATTTTAATTTAATTGCATTTTTTTGCTTCGGATTGGCGATGGCGAACAAGCTTAAAATTCATCGAACAAAACTCGGCTCGCTTGCAATCCAAGGGCTGGGAATTTCAAGTCAAACGGGCTCGGTTGTTTTAATTTGAGTTTAATTAATCCTATTATGCTTTGAGCTTAATTCAGCCCATTATCCTTAATTAATTCGGTCCATTTAAATTAAATTAAAGTCTAAGCTCATTAGGATTAGTAAGCCCATCTATTTGACCTAGGTTAATATTATATAAACATGTTTAGGTCAAAATTTTGGGGGAGAAAATAATTTACAGATCAAATTTTTAGAGCATAAGAGTGAGAGTGAGAAGAAGGGGGCAAAGGACGGCGAGGATCCACGCCGTACGCCGCCGCTCGCTGCGTGCCCACGCTGCCGCACGCCGGAGTCGCTCCGCCGCGCCGGCGCTGTTGCTGTCCAACCGCCTCACACCGACCAATGGAGCACAGCCACGCCTGAGATCAGCCGCCGGTCAGCTGTGCCGTGCATCCCTGCTCTGGCGCTGCTGCTATCCAACCGCCAGCCAACGCCAAAGCACCATTACCCTACTCTCGCCGGTAAGTCACCGACACCACTACCTCCGCCCATTGCTGCCCCGGAGCTGCAGCCCCACCGCCACAGCGCCGCCGTACGCGCCGCCTCTGCCCTCCTACCACCGCTCTACCCGCCTGCCGGACATCCTCACCGAGCCGAGAGGCTGTCCATCATTGCCGAAGTTGTTGTCCGCCTCAGTCTGCCGTGCGCTGCCCCTGTTGTGCCGGACGGTGCTGATCAGCTACTGCCCCGCCGTGCACCACCCCCACCGCGACGCCACGCTAAGCCAGACATCCCACTGCCATCGCCGTGTCGAAACAATACCCAAAGCCACGCCGGGGATGCTCGCCAATGCTGCCGTGGCTCACCCGTGACATCGCCGCCGATCTCAACGTCGATCGCATCGTCGTCGGTTGTCCCGATCTCGATCTGCAAGCTCGATCCCATGTCCATTCGAATTTGGAGATTATCTGCAATTTAGGTAATTGGATATTATCCGATAATTTTCATAATATTTAATTTCATAATTTGTATGTTTTGAATATTTCATGAATATGATGTGAATATTTAGATATCTTAGGATAATGTTCAATATATCCGCAATATTTGAAAATATTCAAAATTATGAAAGTTTCCTAATTTAGCAACGTATCTGGACGACTATTCGACCTTATCCCTAAGGTACGATACGCAGCAATACGGAAATTATTATCTTATCCATAACCACCTGGATACGATAATGATTTTTATTTGCTTTCCAAATTCGAATGATCGACTTTCCGTCGATATCTATAACCCTATAGATATTATCGATATTTTGATTTTTGTGCTTAATTCGAGTTTGAAACAAATCCGGCGAATCACGTGGTTGATTTGAATGTGGATGTTATCTTTATTTAAATTACTTTTCTTTCTTTTCAAATAAAAAGAAAATTCAAAAAAATATCAGTTAAGATTTGAATTAAAGTTTTGCATGTTTAGGGAATTCTAAATATATCTAGAAGATAGAGTAATTATTTAATTTAAATTAGGACTTGAGATAATCTATTTCCTAGTTTAAATTAAGTAATACTCTAATCTTAATAGATTGTTTAGACTATTTTTTAATTCCGAATTTTTCATGAAAACCCAAAAAAAAAATGAATTGCTTCATGTTTGATTAAGATAGATTGCATTCTTAATTTAAGTAATTTATTATTCCAAACTTTAACAAAAATCCCAAAAAAGAAATCATGTTAGGATATGTTAAGTCATCATAGATTGCATGTTAATTTAGGCATATTTTTTTTATTCCGAATTTCATTAAAAAAATACCAAAAATAAATTATTTATCCGTCATTAGAAATAGGTCACGTCTTCGCACGACATATAGTTTGCATGTTAGGTTGCATTAATCGCATGTCATTTTTGCACGTCATTGCATATAGATTATATTTCATTTAAATAAGTGAAAATTCAAAAAAAAAAAAGAAATTGAGTGAATTGCTTGTTAATTAGAAATCATATTAGGGTGTCAATATGATTTTCTAGCTAACAATGCAGATGCTTGCGTTGGTTCGAGATAAGTCATTATTCCAAACTTGCAATTTATTTAACGTTTTTTTTAGTGTTAAATTGATGGTTTGCGCACCGGCATGAACACCTCACATGTTAGTGATTAAGCTAAAATGGATCCAAATTGCCTGCCAAAACATTTTTTAAAAGAAAAGGTACCGAAAGGGCGTTAGACTAGATCTAGCGTAATCAAGTCCCCGGGCTTAGAATCTCTGGTTCGTAGGAATAAAACATATCTCCCTATGTTTTATTTAGATTTCTAATCAACCTACCATAAATTGATTAGTGGCCACTCCAAACATGAAAACATTTGCATGTTAAGACCACCCGCCTGAGTGGCGCTGCTGGAACGCGCACTCTTCCTCTCGCAAAAAGTTGAGTGTTCGAATCCCGGGCGCCGCAGGGTGACTTAACCGGTGGCACGTGTGTGGTGGCTAGCATGTGTCGCCCCCAGGGTTTACTTATCGGCTGTTGGCCGTGCATGGGTTCCCTAGGTTATAAAAAAAAAAACATTTGCATATTAAGAACTTAAACCCTAAGTTGCGAATTGAACATTTGCATATTAAGAACTTAAACCCTAAGTTGCGAATTGGTAGGGTTTGGGAGGGCCCGAGTTAATAATAGTCTTAATAATCCATTAGCCCGAAAAATGTGAAAATTTTTTAGGTCGCGACAACCCCGAAACTAGTAAGTATGGGTAAACCAACATTTTGGCTACAATGTCAGAGTTTTTATAAGCCATAAAAAAGATTATATACAACTTAAAACTCAACCAACCCAATAACTAACAACAGACATAAATACAACTCCATCAAACCTTACCCAAAAATCACACTCCAAAAGGTCCATGTCAATAGCACTCTCGTATTATTTGCCACCAACCAAGAAACCTGAAAAAACATTAAAGACAAAAGGTATTGGCAACCATAGTTCGATAAGTAATATATCTTTTCTAAGTAGATCGAGCCTCCAGGATACACATTTAGGACTCAAGACATAACTTATTTACACCAAAACCAGAATACATCAAAATTACAAGAATAAAATGAGTTATATCTTACTCAAGATATATCTATATATATTCACAATAGAAATGCCCATTTCATCAATAATATTAAAACAAGTATCAATAGTGTAGTTCAATAATTAATCTTGAAGGTCCATTTTATGTTCAATATCCAACTCAAGGCTCAAGACGTGGCTTCTATGAAACTTACGTTATCATGCAGCACTTAGTCATTGACCGATGTATATCATAGTACAAGGCTCTAGAGGTTAGGGGTGATTGGTTCTCGATCCGGTTCCCAATTTTGGGAGCCAGAGGACTGGAATGATTGGTCCTAGGATTAAGAACCAGACCTGACTGCCGATCCAGTTCTAGTTCCTATCCAATGGAATCAATCACTTAGGGTTTAGTTCACATTTTACTAATGTTTGTCAATGAAGTTCACCTAAGGTTTAGTTCATATTTTACTAATTTTTTCGAAAAAAAAAGTATTAGTAATCAGTCCAGTTCTATCCGGTTCGTTCTTGGAACCGGGAACCGGACCATTCGAACACTGATTCCACTTTTAGGAATTGGGTCAAACTGGCTGATTCGGTCCTATCTAGGCGATTCTTTGTTTGGGCGGTTTGCTTTGCACACCCCTAATAGAGATGACTCTCACAAGACTCGCATTGCCGTGTAGCACTTAGCCATCGACTACAAGGCACTAGAGGCGCCTCCCACGAAACTTGCGTCACCGCACAACACCTAGCCCTTGACTACAAGGCCGTAGAGGTGGCTCTTACAAGACTCACATCGCTATGTAGCACTTAGTCATTGACTAGTCCATATCACAATTGGTTTTACAAATCAAAGCATATCATCTTTTGCAACTCAGTTCATCGGTCAAAAAGCATAAAAAAGAAAGAAAAATGGGCTTGCTCGTGGAGAAGAGAGAGAGAGAGAGAGTTTCACTAGAGAAACGGACATGGAGAAGAAAGGAAAAGGACAGCCGATTCTGGCAAAAATTCGATGACCAAATATTGTTGGAATTGGATCAAATTTCAATATGTTATTTGTTGAAATATTAACGCGGAAATGACAATACCTTGTAAATTAAGTCAATTCGAAAACACCAGAGAAATAAACAAAGAACAATAAAGGACGCAAGCAATTCACGTGGTTTGATCCGAACGTTGGTATCTACATCCACGGAGAAAACTGATAATATGTATTCACTGTAATCGAAAAATTAGAGCTATAATCACTCGTGCGTATTTCTTATACCTAAATTAAGCCCAAACCTAAAGTGTCAACAAATAAACCGCTCAATTTGAATGTAAACTCCTCTGTGCAATCATACAGAGCGTGACCGTGCGTCCCTCTCTTTTCACTGTTTGGCTCTTTCTCGAAATTCGCAGGCGGCTCGGAAAGAAACGCGTATCTTTTGCATGTGCCGTTTCACAAGAGTCAACAAAGCCAACTTTGACTGGGACCCACTGTTTGTGTGGCTACCCGGAAAGAAACTCTTACACAAGAAAGCCATATTTTTTATTTGAATTAATATCACAAAAAATTCTAAATTAATATAATTATGATAAATTCATTTCGAATTAATTTTTTGATCATAAAAAATATCAAATTGATATTCCTATAATAAATCTACACCAAATTAATTTTTTGATCATTAAAAACTCTAAACTGGTACACTTGTGATAAATTTACTCTCTGTTAAATTGGATCAATATAACGAAAAATTATGAATTTGTAAACTCGCGACAAACGAAATAAAATTCTAAACTAGTACACCTATGAACTGCTACGTATCATCCAACTCAGTAATTTGACAATAAAATTTAATGGAAACTAACGGAGGGTAAATTTGTCACAGGTATATCAATTTGAGGTTGGTTTAAGGTAAATTTATCATAGATTACCAATTTGGAGTTTTTCGTAATATTTAGGGAAAATGACCCAAACAATCCTTGAACTTTAACTCAATGTGTAATTTGGTCCCTAAACTTTTAATTTGTTCAATATAGTTCCTGAACTTTAACCCAATATTCAATATAGTCTCTGAACTTTAACCCAATATTCAATATGGTCCATGAACTTTCAATTTGTTCAATGTGGTCCCTGAACTTTATAAAAATGTTCAATATAGTCCTTGCATTAATTCAAGTTTAAGGACTATATTATACATTTTCATATAATTCTGGACTAAATTGAGCATTTACTAAAAGTTCAAGGACCAAGTTGAACAAATTGAAAATTCATGGACCATATTGACATTGGGCTAAAGTTCATGGATTATATTGAATAAACTAAAAATCCAGGGATCAAATTGCACATTAAGCCAAAGTTCAGGGACTATTTGTATCATTATCCCTAATATTTATCATTTTCTTTTTACTTTGTTTCCTTTCCTCTCTTATTGCTCCCCGGGTTCCGCTGGCTTTATTTTCCTGCTCTAGTACGGTAAAAGCCACAAGTTATAGTCTTTGCTCTTCTTATTTCAGCAATTAAAGAAGCTCGAGTCTTCATCTCGGCAAATTCGGATATTTACGAAATTGCTATAGCAGCAAAGAAAATAAATAAAGCAAATTAACAATCCTTATCTCGGATGAGTTCTTGGCGAATTGTGCTTCATAAAGTATACATATAACTTTCTATATATCCGGCACCTCCTTTTGAAGGAACCATAAATGGGCCCGAGACATCTAAATAAATGTATTCAACTGGTTGCTTGGTCGAATGAATAGTTATAGCAAACTAAATTCGGCGCTATTTTCCAAAGTTGCAGTGTTCACATAAATTTAGTTTCCCTGTCTTTTGACCATTTAACAGCCCTCTCTTATTCAGTATTATCCTACTTGTCTCACTCATGTGCATCAACCGCATATGCCACAACTGAGTCACGTCAGAGTCTAACTCACCTAATGAAATTGAAATAGCTCTAGTCACGATCTCTTCGAGGAGATGACAGTGAGAATTCACTTTCTTTCCCTTCATCACTGTCATAGCACCTCGAGAGATCTTTAGTACTCCACCTTGAGCGATGTACTTCAAATAAGGTTTTTCTTGAACTCTGGTACATGCCTCACGCTTGTCACTGTACGTATTACCCTATTGTACATTTGAATCCGAACTGTCCTCATCTCCACAATCTTGCAGGCTACATTATTTCCCATCATAACTTTATCATGAGGCGTCATATGATTAAAATACCCCAAATCTAGCACCCATTTGTCTCATGAGGAACCAGTAGTTATGCATAAAACAACATCTGCATCACTAGTGCTCTTCCCAGCAACGTTCATCACATTGCTTGTGGCATTCTACCTGTCACCTTTATTTCTCAACTTAAGACAATATATTCTAAAGTGTCTTTCCTTGTGACACTCAAAGTAGTTCACGTGTCCTTTTTGACTTTTTCTATGGTGTGATTTCGACTTTCTTTTACTATGTAGCTATTGGACCCTTGATGTTGATCTTTACCATTAATCACTAGTCCCCGCACTACATCGTGCGCCAGACTGTCATCTTACAACTTTCTCTGCCATTCCTTATAAAACAATGCGGACTTTACATCTTCTGAGGTAATCGTAGTACACTTCTATAGCAGTAAATCAGTAAAGTCAAGAAGCCAACAATATTATGCCATGTTTTTCATCATCGAGTATCTTACTGGCATTTTTAAAATTCATCATGAGTTTATTAAATTCATTTAGGTGGGATATGATCAATGTACCTTCAATGTATCGAAATTGATACATCCTCTTTAACATGTATAAGTGATTGTTCAAACCCTTTGTTACATAGAATGCCTGAAGTTTTGCCGATAACACTACAACATCCTTCTCTTCAGCCACCTCTATTAACTTTCCATCTAATAGAGTCAACAAGATTATACTCTTTACTTTCTCCATCAGTTCTATCTTATCAACGGCTTTCATTATAACCAGCAACCCATATTCGCTATCCAATGCCTTGGCCAAACCATGGGTTGTTAATAGTGTACACATCTTGATGTTCCATAATCAAAAGTTATATCTCCCGTTAAACTTCTCAATTTCAACTTTCTATCCAGATTAATTGCAACAACAAAATTTCCAAATAATAATCAAATAAGCAAAAGCCCCAAATCATAATCCAGAAAAATCTTGTCATCAAGCTCTTACACCAATTGTTGAAATATTAACGCGGAAACAACGTAATCTTGCAAATTAAGTTAATGCAAAAACACCAGAGAAATAAACAAGAAACAATAAAGAACATAAGCGATTTACGTGGTTCTGTCCAAATGTCGGTATCTCTATCCACGATGAGAGCCGGCAATAAATAATATGCTATAATCGGATAATCATAATTACAATCATTCATACGCTCGAGTATTTTTCACACCTAAATTAAGCCAAAACCTAAATTTTTTACAAATAAATCACTTAATTTAGATGTAAAATTCACAACTCAAAATCACCATGTTACTGTCCCTTGCGATCAAAGAGAGCTTGACCATGCGTCCCTCTCTTTTCACTATTTGGCTCTTTCTCGGAATTCGCAGGCGGCTCGCTCAATGTGCGTTCCTCACGGCTCAAAACCTCGCTGAAGAGAAAGACATGTGTTTTACATCTGCCCTTTCACAAGAGTCAACAAAACCAACTTTGATTAGGACCCACTGCTTGTGGGGCTGTTAGGAAAGAAACTCTAAAGCAAGAAAACCCTTTTTCTTTTTAGTTTATTTTCTTTCCTCTCTTGTCACTCCCTGGTCCCACTTGCTTTCTTTTTCAGCTCATGTGCGGTAAAAGCCACAAGTGATAGTCTTTGTTTTTCTCATACAAAATGATGCAAATAATCTCTAAATTTTAACTCAATATGTAATATTTTTTCTGAATTTTTAATTTATTCTATGTAGTTTCCAAATTTTTACTTAATATTCAATGTGGTCCCTGAATTTTTATTTTGTTCAACGTCGTCCCTAAACTTTTGGTACATTTCCAATATAATTCTTAAACTATATAGACATTTACCTAAATGTACATTGAACATTTTGGTAAGGTGCGGAAATTACATGTACCAAAAGTTGAGGGACGACGTTGAACAAAATAAAGTTGAGGGATCACATTGAACATTAAGCTAAAGTTCGGGGACTACATTGAATATTTTCATATAGTTTAGAGATTATATTGAATATGTACCAAAAGTTCAGGGACGATGTTGAACAAAATAAAAGTTCAGGAGCCACATTAAACATTAAGATAAAGTTCGTGAACTACATTGAATAAATTAAAAGTTCAAGGACCGTATTGAGCAATAATTAAATAAGTCCGAGCCTTCGCCTTGGCAAATTCGAATATTTACGAAATTACCACCATTCCAAAGAAAATAGATAAGGCAAATTAACAACCCATATCACGGATGAGTTCTTGGTGAATTGTTGCCGAAGAAATTAACAACCCGTATCTTGCAAATTCGGATACTTACGAAATGGCTCGAAACATTGCCGAAGAAATTAATCCTCGATTGGATAAGTTTCTCGGTGAATTGTTGCCCGGTTTTTCCCCGGCACTTTTCTTCTTCTCCATTTCCCCTCTTCCCCTTTTCCCTTTCCGCGCGAGCTCTCATGTCCATAGATATAAGCTGAGCATCACTTTTCCCTTCTTTGACTTTTCAAAGTTTTTTTGTCGTTTGGCCCCACCCTTCTCAGCCAAAAATATTACATACTGGCTAAAAGATCATCCGCTACAATCGCGGCTGGGACAACGTTAGCTGACGAGCCACAGTCGACAGTTTCCAAACAGCAGAGTCATTCGGGTGCGAAGAAAGGAACAAGAACACGGGTTACAGGATCGCTAGACGGCTAAACTATAGCTGGTCCACAACACACAATCCCAAAGTGCAATAGCAAGGGTTGATGTGAAGGAAAAACATAGGAGTAAGTAGATACAGAAGTAACTTGACTGTAAGTAGAGCACTATATATTTTCCGCTAAGCAAAGGACGAATCGAAAGGGGCTCCAAAAGGACCAGAAGCGATAGCCTTTTGGGTATAAATAAACATTAACATAAGGTTATTTGAGTGAATGGTAGACCTGAGATGAGTTCGAAATCAGAGCACTTTAATGGAGTACAATATGACATGTTTTTCATATACGTGATTAGTCTTATTGAGATAGAACACATATTTTTCGATGACTTCGATAAACACGTGTAAAAACACAAGTATTGATAACATCATCACTAAAAAGGTGGAGGCAAATACTACTCGTAGATACCACTGACACGGCAACCTATTGGTAAAAGGGTCACATTCTTTTTCATAAGTTCACAACTCAAAAATTCGAGGCATGTCATAAACGAATCTCTGTTTAGTTTGTGCTTTGGGCATTTACAATATCGTAAGGAAATCTCCAAATTTCAGGCACACTGGTGAGACCACAATAACGATTGACATAATTACGAGTGAATCAAATAGTTATAACTCAAATCGAACATTTAATGACGGACATGGGACCATTACGATATTGTTCAGAGGGTAGGTATGCTGGTCCCTGATTTGTGTCCATTTGACTTGTCCAAAAACAGGAAGACTTACTCTTGGATAATGCTTGGAACGAGGAATAAAAAATAGTGAAGACTGATAAGGTAGAGAGAAAAATAATTGCCGTGCGTGTCACGGGCAAACCTGCCCCGTATGATCCATAAAGAACAGGACTCTTGCGTTCTTCTCCAATACATCGCCTGATTTCATTGCTTCTTCTCGATTGGCCATCTCTCTCTCTCTCTCTCTCTCTCTCTCTCTCTCTCTCTCACCCAATGGAAAGGAAGCTCGTGCAGTACTCAGTGGTATCAATACACTCTCTTTCTTCTGTTTCATTGCCCTGCCACTCTGTTGCTCATACTTTTAAGCCCACCAGAGCTGGAGATCTCTTGCGCACCTTCCCTGAACTTTTGTGCATCGACTGTGACATGGCCTCGTGTGTGGCATTGTTTTGCAGGTGGACGCATTCACCGATACGGCCTTCAAGGGGAACCCAGCAGCGGTGTGTATCTTGGAAGAAGAGAGGGAGGAAGAGTGGTTGCAGGCAGTAGCGAGGGAGTTCAACATCTCAGAGACCTGTTACCTGACCCGGGCCTTGGCCTCGGAACACGTCGGCTCGGCCGATGGGAGATTGAGCCCGAGGTTTTGGCTCAGGTGGTTCACTCCAGTTGAGGAGGTGAGCGACTTTCGGATTCCATGTTCCCATTGTTGCTTGCTTTAATTATAAATGACTAAAATCTCTTCGCTCTGCTTGCCACGTGCATGACTATACTCGATTTTGTGCATTGCTAACTTTACTTGTGTGCTTTTGGTAACTTCCTATCTTTTTCCTAGACAACAAAAATGACAATTTTCTGTTCTTTCTCGTGGTTAACATCCCGATTTTGTTTTGATTCTTCTAATTTGGGATAATTCGTGGCCTCTGAGTTCCGCTGCATTTAATCAACCATGGACAGCTTGATGAAGAATTTGTCGACATTTTGATTTCTATTTGTCCTTCACTGTCCGTTTTAATCTCATTACTTAGGATTACAAATTAATTCGGTAATTGTCCCGTTATCAGATGAAATTAAATGGATTATCGCGTGGGACTATGAATTATGTTGATGCTGTTTGATCGACCTCCAAGTCCAATTCCGAGCCTCTGATGTACTTGAGAGATGTTTGATTTGTCATCAAAACAATCCATTTCCGCCGGACTGTTCTATCTGGTTTTTGCTCTGATGCCTGGTGTTAGATAGAGGCAGTAAACATCACTTTAAATAATGAATGAGATCAATGCAAGTATGTCCCATTTCAGTATGGAAGAAATGCTATTGGAAAGTGGAAACTGGTGATCATATTATCTAATCACAAACTTTACCTTTCAGGTCGAGCTCTGCGGTCATGCGACGCTAGCTGCTGCGCACATTCTTTTCACATCTGGGATGGTAGATTCTGACACCATCGAGTTTATGACGTTATCCGGAATTCTGATTGCTAAAAGGGTTTCAGAAACAAAGTCATCTGACGATTCGAAGATTCAAGATGGTGATGTGCCTGGAAAATGGATCGAATTGGATTTTCCTGTAGTCCCAATCATGGAAGATGATGCCGAACGAATTTCATCTGTCTCCAAAGTTCTCAATGGCACTTCCATTGTTGAAATCAAGAAGACAGCAATGGACGACCATTTCGTAATTCCTCGATTGCAACCTGATCATTTTATTTTCCCCATAAATATTGTTTTGAGTACATCGAACACCTTGCTTCCTCTTTGAGGCAATAGTTTTCATTCTGTTGAATCGAGGATTCGTACAGCAGCAGCTGGCATTAAGCTGTATTCATATAGGAAGAGGAAGTTTTTGCTGCTTTCATTTCTACTTTCTTCTGCCTATTTCCGCAGGTTGTTATCCCATCAGGGAAAGAAGTTGAAGAATTTCAGCCTCAGTTTGATGAGATACAAAGATGTCCTGGGATGGGTATTATCATGACAGGATCGGCTCACCCAGACTCAGGATTTGATTTTGTCAGTCGAGTCTTTTACCCAAAATTTGGGGTGAATGAGGTATTGAAGCTGATATTTTGGAAAGTTTCTTGAATTATCAATCATTCTTGGTTCATCAACTGTCCAATTAGTTGGTTATATGTCGAAAACTGTTCTGCCAACCAAATTTATGCTCTTACCACAAGCCCCTGAATGAATAATCTATTTTTCAGGATCCTGTAACTGGCAGTGCACATTGTGCTTTGGCAGCTTATTGGAGTGAAAAGCTGGGGAAAAATGATTTTGTTGCCTATGCTGTAATCCATCTCTCTCTCTCTCTCTCTCTCTCTCTCTCTCTCTCTCTCTCTCTCTCTCTCCGTGCATGCGCAGTTTCTCTCATCTCTCAAATGGTACCTAAATCAATGACTTTCGATGGCATCTTGCTACTTCCCTAATCATTTTCATGTCTTGCAGGCATCGCCCAGAGGTGGAGTAGTGAAGGTGCACATGGACAAGCAGAACCAGAGAGTGACGTTGCGCGGCAAAGCTGTAACTGTAATGAGGGGCTCTCTTCTCGTTTGAATTTCTAGCTCTTCTACTTCATTTTGGCCTTCTAGCACGTGAAAATCCTGTACGTGAGAAATAAATGATATAAATGATCTTATGTTGTGGGTTCGGTGAAAGCAATTGGAATAATGTGAACTGCCTGAGATAGCATCCTTTCCTGTATGAGAGGTACTCAATTTGCTTGCGGTGGAGAGTAAACTGAAAAGTGTTGAATCAATCACATGGCTCTCATTCTCAAAGGACCGGGTCTGCAGAAGAATGTGCATGTTTGAATCGATTGATTGACAAAAGGGTTTATCGGCATGTCTGGGAAAATAAACAAGTGACTTAAAGCCTCCATCGGGTTAAGACATCAGCATCACACGGTTTTTGTACCCGTAGAAAACTAACTTCCTGCCAATTCATCCTTCTTCGAGTAGTAGGATGGCCGTGTCATTTCCTATACTGGACGTGGAGTTGGGGTGCTAATTGCAGCTACACTAACATGTACATGTTTGTTCTGCACGCGAGAATTTCTGCTCTCATCGGCTACTGGTCTATGAGATCTATAATGTTTTCCAATTCAGACAGTAGCGATTGACTTAGTAAAGTGAGTCTTTCTTATTATTGCAAGTCTAGATGCGAGTCTATCGATAATCTTGCAATCAAAGCGAATGTTAAATTATGACTCGAGTTTGAACCGTTTATGCAATTCGATTTGATTGGATAAATATCCAAGTTTAATCGCATTAAAGAAAATTCAAGAAAGGAGCTTCTATTTCGGAAAAAAGCAAACAAATATTTCTGGCACTACAGGACAAAAAGATGAGCACACATATTCTACAATTTATGTATTTCTTTTATGGGGTAAAAATGTCTTTCTAAGAGGGAAGGATTTTATTTTATTTTTTTGGTGGGTGTGGCTTGCAGAAGTCATACGAAAGAAAAGAGGAAATCCTCTGTGGGCCCCTCTCTCTTCCCGGTATAGCCGCACGATGAAGGATAAAATAAAATCAAGGGTTTCTTTGCCAGCAATAGCCGAACAGTAAGAGTTCTTTTCTTTCTTTGAAGCCGTCGCACAAACAGCATAGCCGCACAGTGGACTCCAAGGGGACGAATGCGAATAAAGGGAGGAACGGCACAGTAACCTCTCCTTGATTGCGTGCAAAGGAGTCGACGATTTTTGCTGTGAGTTTAAATCTAGTACTTTGGGTTTGGGCTTAAATTTAGGTGTGGGAAACACTCGAGCATATGAGCGAATTATAACTCTGATTCTCCGATTATAATAGATTATTTATTGCTGGCTTTCCCCATGGATGTAGGTACCGATATTCTGATCGAACCACGTAAATCTCTGGTGTCCTTTATCATTTCTCTTTTATTTTTCTTAGATTTTCATATTGACTTAATTTGCAAAATCCTATCGTTTCCGCGTTATATTCCAACAATTGGTATCAAAGCTTGAAGGTTGGCTTTTCTAGATTATGATTTGAGGTTTTTGCTTGTCTGATTATTATTTGGAAATTCTGCTATTGCAATTATGTCTGGAGTGAAAGTTGAGATTGAGAAGTTTAACGGGAAGAACAACTTTGGGTTATGAAGCGTCAAGATGCGTGTACTATTGACAACCCAAGGTTTAGCTAAGGCATTAGATTGTCACATCCTGATTTTTACACCAGGGAAGCCGTAGGTAAAATGTAATATCCTCAATTTCAACCCCCGGAAAATAATTATGGGTTAAGTTTGGTAGTTTTCCAATCAGAACTAAATTATTTTCCCTTGTTTTGGAAAACCCAGTTTTGGAACCTTTGCACCCCTTTGTTTTGTTATTTTTGGGGAGAATTTTGTGGTCCGAATTTCCAAGCACTTTCTTCTTGAAAGTTGTTCCAAACATCTTGAAGTTTTACATACTTTAATTTCAGAATTTTTGAAGTTAATATGAGTGGTACGATAGCCTGATTTTCGAACCATGTGAAACTGCCCAGAATAGGTATTTCGGTGATGTTCACACCGTATTTATTTTTTACAAGTTTTTCTGGGCCGATTTTGAAAAAGTTTCCTTCACAAAAGTTGTTGAGAACGTCCATTTCTATAACGTGTATAAATTTGGGAATTTTTCAAGATCATTTGGATTCTGGACAGAGCTTAATTTCAGAAACCCAAGTCCTGTTTCAGCGAATTATTTTTAGTCTGTCTTTGAGCTACTAAAAATGGTGTTTACAAAAAGATTACAAATTTATGTTCCACACGAGAAATGTTTTTTAATGCCTTGTTTATGACATATTCAAATTTGAGAATTTTCGGAGTTCATTTACTATATTTTCAAATCCGATTTCGTGAACAGTACAAAACTATCCGGTTTTGTCAGATTTCAAAGATTTAGCATTTTCTATATGAGAACGATGGAATTTGGACTTGATGTCTCTGGTGATTTAAAGTACGCATTCTGAGCTTTCAAATGAGGTATTTTATGCTTTGATTGGAGAAAGCCTATAAAGTTTGACTAAGTCAAACCTTATCATCCGCATCATTACTCTCATTTATTACTTAGCCTTCTTTTTCCACAAGCCTTTGTGAAGCCATTTATTGAGTCTTGGCCATCAATTATTGACCAAGAAAGGAGAAGAGACCCCGGCCAATGGGTGAAGAGAGAGAAAGGAAGAATAATTGGCCAATTTCATCTTACTCTTGACTTTTGGACTTAGGCCATTAATAAGTGGATGACACGCGCGCTTACCTCATCGCCCCACATGACACGTGCGCTTACCTCATCCAAACTTAGGCCCCAAGCTTTGCCTCTCTATAAATAGAAAGAAGGCCATTCGGCCAAGGGGGAGAGAGAAATAGAGAGAGAAAGAGAAGCTGAGAGAGAGAGAGAGAGAGAGAGCTTCACCAACTCATCCTTTTTCTTATTGTTCGATCAAGTGAGAAAGCTACGTCCAAGGCCCGAGTGTTCGTGAATCGCCCGAGAGTCGTCGAGACTCGCGTGTCCTTCACACGCCTCATTTTCTCTAATTCTTATTTAATTGTTGTGTAAGTGAATTCCTTAATATCGGGAAAGGATGTTGAGATGCGTTGTGACGTGGTTTGCTTAGACCGTTTCTCAGTCGTTTGATTGGTCGTAGTTAGTTCATTTCCTCGGTTTGATCGTGTTTCATATTTGATGTTGTTTTGAGATAGAACCGAGATTGTTAAAGTGTACATGAGATAGAACCGAGCCTTGATTGGTTAAATGTACATGAGATAGAACCGAGCCTTGGTTGGTAACCGAGAGTTGGTTGGTAAAGTGCACATGTTATAGCCGTGCGTGATGTTCTCTTGTATGAACTTTGCTATTGATCTGCCATCAATGTGGATGCGGTAAGAGCCAACTTGTGTTAACGGTGATTGATATATCTTTTCACTTGCTGACTCTCCCGGACTCATCCCTCGTTTTCCCTCTCAGGTCCATAGGATGATCGAATAGACAGTGGCAAAGGGGGGAGTTTGAGCCATGTTGGAGTTCGGGGAAAGCTAGGGGCTGTGAATCCGAAGTAGTGGGCTTGGGACACCCAAGCCATAATGTGTTGTGTGTAAATGGCTAAAATTGAATAAGTTAGCTTGTAAAATATGTTTGTGTGTCCTGTGAATACAAGGTTTGCTCATGATGCTTTTTGTCTTAATCTCGCTATTGTTTTTCATGTGATTGTCCCGAGATATGCTTCCGCTTGTGTTTAAAGAAAGATAATAATGAATAGGACGTCATGTTTATGACCCCGAGGCTGGGGGTGTTACATAGATGGTGAAGATGGGTTACCCATTGCAATGAAAGCGGCTGATAAAGCAGAGCTAATAGAGAGAGCAAAGAGTATAATCCTGCTAAATTTATCGGATGAAGTGTTAATAGAGGTGGTTGAGGAGAAGGATGGCATAGCATTGTGGGCAAAATTACAGGCACTCTATGTAACAAAGGGTTGAATAATCGCTTGTACATGTTGAAGAGGATGTTTCAATTTCAATATACTGAAGGTACATCGATCAGATCACACCTAGATGAATTCAATAAACTCATGATGGATTTAAAGAATGTTCGTAAGATACTTTATGATGAGGAATGGGGCATGATGTTATTGGCTTCTTTACCGGAATCATGGGAGCAATTTACCGATTCACTACTACAGGGGCGTACTACGATTACCTCGGAAGAGGTAAAGTCCGCATTGTTTTCTAAAGAGTGGCAGAGAAAGTTGCAAGATGACAGTCCAACGTAGGATGTAGCGTGGGGACTAGTGATTCGAGGTAGAGAACAACATCGAGGGTCCAATAGCAACAGAGGTAAAAGCTGGTCAAAGTCATAAAATAGAAAGTCTAAAGGATGCATGAAGTGCTTTGAGTGTCACGAGGAGGGGCACATCAAGAGAGATTATTCGAAGCGGAGAAATAAAGGTGACAAACAGAATGCCACAAGCAATATGGCAAACGATGTTGAGGAGAGCAGTAGTGATGCAGAGGCCGTCTTATGTGTGACTATTGGTTTGTTTGGAGATGAATGAGTGCTAGATTCGGGGTGTTCTTATCATATAACACCTCATAGGAACTGGTTTACTACTTACCAGACTGCAGATGGTGGTAGAGTTCTTATGGGAAATAATGCAACCTGCAATGTTGTGGGGATAGGGACAGGTCAGATTCGGATGCACAATGGGGTGGTGCGTACACTGACAGACGTGAGGCATGTACCAGAGCTCAAGAAGAACCTTATTTCTCTAGGGACACTCGATGATATCAGGTGTAAGTACATCGCTGAAGGTGGAGTGCTGAAGGTCTCTCAAGGTGCCATGATAGCGATGAAGGGGAAGAAAGTGAGTTCTCTCTATCATCTACTGGGAGATACTGTGATCGGAGCTACTGCAATTTCATCAGGTGAGTCAGATTTTGACTTAACTCAGTTTATGGCATCAGGTGAGTCAGATTTTGACTTAACTCAGTTATGGCATATGCGTTTGGGGTATATGAGTGAGGTAGGTATGACGATGTTGAGTGATAGAGGGTTGTTGAAGGGTCAGAAGACAAGGAAGCTGGACTTATGTGAGCACTGCATCTTTGGGAAGTAGTGCCGGATTAAGTTTACAACAGCTATTCATTCGACCAAGCGACTAGTTGAGTACATTCATTCAGACGTTTGGGGCCCGTCTCCGGTTCCTTCAAAAGGAGGTGCTCAATATATGTTGACATTTCTCGACAACTACTCTAGAAAGGTATGGGTTTATTTTCTGAAGCACAAATCTGATGTGTTTGATTGATTCAAGAAGTTTAAGGCATTGATTGAGAAGCAGTTAGATAAACAAATCAAGTCCCTGAGAACTGATAATGGCATGGAGTTCTGTGGTAGAGATTTTATCAAGTTCTGCAAGAAAGAAGTGATTGTGAGACACTGCACAGTGCCCGAGACACCACAGTAGAATGGCATTGCAGAATGGAAGAACAAAACTTTACTGGAGCGAGCTTAGAGCATGCTTTCGCATGCAGGAATAGGTAAGGAATTTTGGGCCAAAGCAGTGAACATGGCATGTTACCTAGTTAATCAATCTCCATCATCTACTATAGAGTGGAAGACTCCCGAGGAAGTATGGTTGGGGAAACCTGTTGATTACTCCGGATTATAAGTATTCGAATGTCCTACATATGCTCATGCGAGTGATGGTAAGCTTGAGCCGAGGGCGAAAAAGTGCATATTTCTAGGTTGTGCACATGGGGTGAAAGGCTACCAACTGTGGTGCAGTGATACCAGATCACCCAGTTTTCTAATCAGTAGAGATGTGATCTTCGACGAGACTGTAATGCTTCAAAGGAGGGGTCTTGAGACACAACTAGCAGAGCAGATAGATCGTGGTGTCAGTAATGAGGTGGAGATTCAGGTGGAGACTCCAGAGACCTCGAAGGTAACAGAAGTTGAGACTGCAGATGAAGCTGCAGTTCCTAAAGTCGGTGATAATGAATAACTAGCAGAGCCACAACACACTATAGCCGCGGGTAGACAAAAAGGGCAAATTAAACCACCGGTACGTTATGGTTATACAGATATTGCCTATGCATTGACGGTAGGTGACGAGGTGGAGACAAATGAGCCTTCGTCTTACTCTGAGGCGATGGCTAGTTCTGAGTCGTCGCAGTGGATAGAGGCTATGAGTGAAGAGATAGAATCACTTCATCGAAATCAGACATGGGAGCTGGTCAAAGTACCTAAGAGCCAGAAGATTGTTGGTAGCAAGTGGTCTTTAAACGGAAGGAGGGCATTCCCGGTATCGAGGCAGTGAGATATAAGGCAAGACTTATGGCGAAGGGGTATACACAGCGGGAGGGCATTGACTACAATGAGGTGTTCTCTCCTGTGGTAAGACATACTTCTATTCGTGTTTTAATTGCCTTAGTTGCTGCACAGGATCTCGAGCTAGAGCAGTTAGATGTGAAAATAATATTTCTTCACGGTGAGTTGGAGGAGCGAATTTACATGAGACAACCAGAAGGATTTGCTATTCCAGGTAAGGAAGATCATGTTTGTTTATTGAAGAAATCTTTATATGGGCGGAAACAGTCTTCTAGGTAGTGGTATAAGCGTTTCGATTCTTTCATGGCTAGTCAGAACCATTCTAAAAGTCAAATGGATAGCCGTGTTTACTATAGGAGATTGGAGGATGGGTCTTTGATATATCTGATATTATATGTTGATGATATGTTGATAGCAGCTATGAATATGTCCGATATTGTTGTAGTGAAGAGGCAATTGAGTGTGGAATTTGAGATGAAAGATTTAGGTGCTACAAAGAAAATATTGGGTATGAAGATTTTGCGTGACAGAATTGCAGGAATTTTACGTCTTTCTCAGAAGAAATATATTGAGAAGATTGTTGCACGATTCAACATGCAGTCAGCGAAATCTGTAAGTACACCTTTAGCAACGCACTTTAAACTTTCATATAAGTATCATCGCAGACTGAGGAGGAGAAGGAGTATATGTCCTGTGTTCCTTATTCTAGTACAGTTGATAGTATTATGTATGCTATAGTATACACTAGGCCTGATATTTCACAAGCAATGAGTGTAGTTAGTCGTTACATGAAGCGATCTGGTAAAGCTCATTGGGAAGCTGTGAAGTGGATCATTAGATATTTAAAGGAGACAACAGACGTTAGAATTGTATACCAAAGGGACAGTAATGGCAGTGAGACCACTGGTTATGTGGATTCGGATCATGTAGGTGACTTGGATGAACGCAAGTCTTTAACAGGTTACGTATTTATGCTAGTAAGTGGTGCAGTTAGTTGGAAGGCATCCTTACAGGATCACGTTGCCTTGTCTTTGACTAAGACAAAGTACATAGCATTGACCTTTATAGTAAAAGAGGCGATATGACTAAAAAGTTTACTCTCGGACTTTGGGTTTGATAAGAATAGTGTTGATATACACTGTGATAACCAAGGTGTGATATATCTGGCATATAATCCGGTTTTTTACGAGCGAACGAAGCATATCGACATCAGGTACCACTTCATCCGAGATGTCTTAGCAAAGGGTGTAGTTGTTGTTAAAAAAATTACGACAGAGAAGAACCCAGCGGACATGATGACTAAGCATGTTCCTTTGGCGAAGCTCGAGCTCTGCTTGAGCACAATTGACGTCTGTGGGGAGTGAGCACCCGTCGAGGCATTGGGAGAATTAGCATGAATGATAAGCACTATAATTTGGCTACAAACATCGAGCCAATATGGAGAATTATTAAATTATGACTCGAGTTTGAACCATTTATGGAATTCGATTTGATTGGATAAATATCCAAGTTTAATCGCATTAAGGAAAATTCAAGAAAGGAGCTTCTATTTCGGAGAAAAGCAGAAAAATATTTCTGGCACTACAGGACAAAAAGATGGCACACATATTCTACAATTTATGTATTTTTTTTATGGGGTAAAAATATCTTTGTAGGAGGGAAGGATTTTATTTTATTTTTTTGGTGGGTGTGGCTTGCAGAAGTCATACGAAAGAAAAGAGGAAATCCTCTGTGGGCCCCTCTCTCTTCCTGGTATAGCCGCACGGTGAAGAATAAAATAAAATCAAGGGTTTCTTTGCCAATGGTAGCCGAACAGTAAGAGTTTTTTTCTTTCTTTGAAGCTGCCGCACAAACAGTAGAGCTGCACAGTGGACTCCAAGGGGACGAACACAAATAAAGGGAGGAACGGCATAGTAACCTCTCCTTGATCACGTGCGGAGGAGTCAAAGATTTTCGCTGTGAGTTTAAATCCAGTACTTTGGGTTTTGGTTTAAATCTAGGTGTGGGAAACACTCGAGCATATGAGCGAATTATAACTTTGATTCTCCGATTATAATGGATTATTTATTGCTGGCTCTCCTCGTAGATGTAGGTATCGATAATCGGACCGAACCATGTAAATCTCCGGTGTCCTTTATCGTTTCTCGTTTATTTCTCTAGTATTTTTGCATTAACTTAATTTGCAAGATCTTATCGTTTCCGCGTTTTATTCCAATAGTGAACACAAGAAGAGCTGACAGCAAACGTGGCTCTAAAAGCTTCGAAGGGCCTCTATGGCCCCCCAACAAAAAAAGAAAAAGAAGTCGAGCGAAAATAAAGCTGTCTATGCCACACTGGTCTAGACTTCAATAAGGCGATTGCGAAGCAACGAAATAAGAGGCTTAGGCAGGGCAATAGAAACTTCTAAAGAATCAACCCGAGATCGCAACGGACATCCTACCACTACGCTTTCTGGTCAGGAGTTGGAACCATCGTTGCTTGGGCACTTCGACAGTGAGCACATCTCCGCTCACAGCGGCAATAGAGTTGCTCGCCCTAGCATCCTTAGCAAGAGCCAGCTGGATCCTTTTGTTTACCAATTCGATCCTATCACATGAGATACAAAGTGAATTCTCATCGATGATCTCACCCTTCAACTGGTCCTTCCTCAGTTGTGGAAGCTGTAGGCAGAAGACATAGTCAGTCGCGGTCTTTTGCCTCTCAACCAAGTTATCGGGAGAGAATGGATCGCGACAAAAAAAAAAAGCGCCATCTGCATGCTCTTGCCTCTGCATTCTTATGATACGAATTAATGTCCTTATGAGCGGAATCCGAAGTGAAAACTCCATCGGAATGGGAAACGGAGTTCTTGAAAGAAAAGTCTTCAACTTTATTGAATATACATATAAAGCTGCAAACTGGGCTGTTTGGCAACTTGCCAAATAGTGATTGATTCTATTCTTTTGTTCTCAGAATTAATTTAGGAACAGAAATTCGTTTGTTAAATTTTTTGTGCCCTAGCATAATTTTACAAAAAAAATTGTACCCAAAATCAATTTTGGAGCATAATCAAGAATAAAAAAAAAGTAACTTCTTAATTCTGGAACAATTTTTTCATAACTGATTCTTCCTAGTTTTTTTCTTTTTTTTTGGCTGTTGTTGTTCTTCGGCCCCGCCACCCACCGGCCACCAGCCACAGGCCAGGGCCAGCAAGGGGGTCGCGGCCCTCGCCGGCACTGGCAGCTGGCCATGGCCAAGAAACGAAGGGGAAAGAAAAAAAAAGAGAAAAAAAGAAATAAATATTAAAAAAATTCAAAATATTATTAATAAAAAAAATTTTGTGTAGTTACTAAATGCATTTATGTTCTTTTTCTATTCTAAGAACAAAAATTTTGAGCAGTTATCAAATGCCTTTAAATGCTTATAAATTGTTTCTGGGTACAAAATCAAAAGGAATTATTTCTGTCTAGAATCATATTCTGGGCACATAATGATTGCCATGCGCATCTTAAATCCTCTGCATTCTTTATGGCAAGTTGGCAACCTTATAGTTGACTTCATCTAATTCCCACTAACTTAATGAAGATTGGTATATGGGGCCGTAAGGAGTTTAGAAGATCATAGCTAATTATTCTAAAATTTTAAGGTGTGAATTAACATTTGAGGATTTAGAAAAATTTGAATTCGGGATCTTATGCTCTGGTACCATGTAAAGATTATGTGGGACCATTATCAACAGTTTTAAAGGTTATGCAGTTGGATGATAACATGATTTAATATTTATGTATACTACCAAGGACTAGGCCAACTTATGATCTAGCCATGTGTGCGTGATCCGGCGTCAAGGGAAAGGTCGTCAGTTTCTTATTCTAAGAGATGTACGAGTAGATCAATTTATCTATTAAATTATTGGATTATTGAATTGAAAAACCAATTTAGTTATTAAATTGTTCTGAGATCCAATCCGTCAATTTTTCCATCAAGTGAAGACGCACACTAAAGTATGCCAGAAGAAAAGACAAGTAGGGATCAATGGTTTTGGTTCCGGTTGTGTGTTCCGAAATGATTTCGTCAAAATTGGCTCAAATTTCAATAAGATATTTGTTGAAATATTAACGCGAAAATAATAGGATCTTGTAAATTAAGTCAATGCGAGAACACCAGAGAAACAAACGAGGAACAATAAATGACGCAAGCGATTTACGTGGCTCGGTCCAAATGTTGGTACCTACATTCACAGGAATAACCGGTATCAAATAATTCACTGTAATCAGAAAATCAGAGTTATAATCGCTCGCATGTATTTTTCACACCTAAATTAAGCTCAAACTGTCTATGAATAAAGTAATAAATCACTCAATTTGAATGTAAACTCACAGCGCAAAACCACCGGGTTACTCCTTCGTGCAATCATAGAGAGCGTGACCGTGCGTCCCTAATTTTCTATGTAATTAAAACTAAATGATACGCCGAAATTTAGGTATCAACAATCTTTTACATTTCTTCTACATGTGCCCTTTCACAAGAGTCAACAAAACCAACTTTGACTGGGACCCACTGTTCGTGCGGCTGCCAGGAAAGAAACTCTGAAACAAGAAATCTATTTTTTTTGGATTAATATCATAAAATACTTTAAATTGGTATAATTATGATAAATTTATTCCAAATTGATTTTTTAACCATGAAAAATCTCAAACTAGTACACCTGTTATAAATTTATCTCAAACTAATTTTTTGATCATAAAAAAGCCAAATTTGTACACTTGTGATAAATTTACTCTCCGTTAAATTGGATTAATACGACGAAAAATCATAAATTTGTAAATTCGTGATAAATGGAGGGATAAAATTCTAAACCGGTATATGTAATAATTGTCACGTGTCATCTAATTCAGTAATTTGACAATAAAATTCAACGGAAACTAACAGAGGGTAAATTTGTCACATATGTATTATTTTAGGATTAGTTTGAAGTAAATTTATCACAAATGTATCAATTTGGAATTTTTCGTGATATTTATCCTTTTATTTTTACTTTATTTCTTTTCCTCTCTTGTTGATCCCTAGGTCCCACTTGCTTTATTTTCTTGCTCTTGTACGATAAAAGCCACGAGTGATAGTCTTGGCTCTTCTTATTTCAACAATTAAAGAAGCCCGAGTCTTTTTTTTTTTTTGGTAAAGAAGAAGCCCGAGTCTTCGTCTTGGTAAATTCGGATATTTATGAAATTGCTACCGTTTCAAAGAAAATTAACAACCCTTATCTCGGATGAGTTCTTGGTGAATTGTGCTTCAGAAAGTATACATACACCTTTCTATTTGTTGAACATCTCCTTTCGAAGGAACTAGAGACAAGCCTTAGACGTCTAAATGAACGTATTTAACTGGTTGCTTGGTCAAATGAATAGCTATTGTAAACTAAATTTGACGCTACTTTCCAAAGATTAAGTGCTCATATAACTCTAACTTCCCTATCTTTTAACTCTTGAGCAACCCCCTCTCATTTAGTATCATCATAACTGCCTCACTCATGTGCCTTAACCACATATGCTACAACTAAGTCACGTCAGAGTCGGACTCACCTGATGAAACTATAATAGCTCTGGTTATGTTCTCTCCGAATAGATGATAGAAAGAACTCACTTTCTTTCCCTTCGTCACTGTCATAGCGCCTTAAGAAATCTTCAGTACTCAACTTTCAACGATCTACTTACACCCAATATCATTGCGTATCCCTAGAAAAATAAGGTTTTTCTTGAACTCCAGTACATGCCTCACCTCTGTCATTGTATGCACCACCCCACTGTACATTTGAATCCAAATTGTCTTTATCCCCACAACCTTGCATGCTATGTTACTCCTCATCGTAACTCTATCATGAGGCGTCATATGATAAAAATACCTTGAATCTAGCACCCATTTGTCTCTTGACAAACTAGTAGTTACACACAAAACAACATCTGCATCACTACTGCTCTCCTCAGCAACGTTCACCACCTTGCTTGTGGCATTCTACCCATCACCTTTATTTCTCAACCTAGGACAATATCTTCTAAAGTGTCCTTACTTGTGACACTCAAGGTAGTTCATGCATTCTTTGGACTTTTCTATGGTGTGATTTCAACTTGCTTTTACTCTGTAGCTATTGGACCCCCGATGTTGATTTCCACCACAAATCACCGGTCCTCGCACTACATCCTATGCCAGACTATTCTTCATCATCGAGTATCTTACCGACTTTTTTCAAATCCACCATGAGTTTATTAAATTCATCTAGGTGTGATATGATCGATGTACCTTCAATGCATCGGAATTGATACATCATCTTTAACATGTATAAGTGATTGCTCAAATCCTTTGTTACATAGAATGCCTAGAGTTTTGCCCATAACGCTACGGCATCCTTCTCTTTAGCCACCTCTATTAACACACCATCCAATAGATTCAACAAGATTATACTCTTTGCTTTCTCCATTAGCACTATCTTTTCAACGGCTTTCATTATAACTAGCAGCCCATATTTGCCATCCAATGCCTTGGCCAAACCATGGGTTGTTAATAGTGTACACATCTTGACACTCTATAATCAAAAGTTGTATCTCTCGTTAAACTTCTCAATTTCAACTTACCCTCCAAACTAATTGCAATAGCAAAGTTTCCAAATAATAATCAAATAAGGAAAAGCCCCAAATCACAATCCAAAAAAATTCTATTATCAAGCTCTTATACCAATTGTTGAAATATTAACGCGAAAACAACGTAATGTTGCAAATTAAGTCAATGTAAAAATACTAGAGAAATAAATGAGGAACAATAAAGAACACAAGCGATTTGCGTTGTTCAGTCCAAATATCGGTATCTATATTAACGAAAAGAGCCAGCAATAAATAATATGCTATAATCGAATAATCATAATTATAATCACTTACACGTTCGAGTGTTTCTCATATCTAAATTAAGCCAAAACCTAAAGTGTTTACAAATAAACCGCCTAATTTGGATGTAAAACTCACAATATAAAATCACCATGTTACTGTCCCTTGCGATCAAATAGAGCTTGACCATGCGTCCCTCTCTTTTCGCTATTTGGCTCTTTCTCGGAATTCGCAGGCGGCTCGCTCAATGTGCGTTCCTCACGGCTCAAAGCCTCGCTGAAGAGAAAGACATGTGTTTTACATCTGCCCTTTCACAAGAGTCAACAAAACAACTTTGATTAGGATCCATTGTTTGTGCGGCTGCTAGGAAAGAAACTCTACAGCAAGAAAACCCTTTTTCTTTTTAGTTTATTTTCTTTCCTCTCTTGTCACTCCCTAGTCCCACTTGCTTTCTTTTTCAGCTCATGTGCGGTAAAAGCCACAAGTGATAGTCTTTTCTTTTCCGAGGCAAAATGACATAAAGAGTTCTTGAATTTTGATCTAATATGTAATGTATTTTCTGAACTTTTAATTTATTCAATATAGTCCCTGAAATTTAGCTTAATATTAAATGTGGTTCCTGAATTTTTATTTTGTTCAATGTCTTTCCTGAATTTTTTGTACATGTTCAATATAATCCTTGAACTATATGAAAATATTCCATGTAGTCCTTGAACTTTAGCTTAATATTCAATGCAGCTCCTGAACTTTTATTTTGTTCAATCACCTCTTTTTTGAATGTTCATCTACCAATAGGCTGGCTTCTATGTGGGCAACAAAGTGCAGCCTACCCTGGCGCAACCGAACCTGGCACGATCATATTAATTGGGCGATGAATGTTTGCGGTGGAGCCTCATTTGCGCACCAGATCTCTAGGTTCTCCTTTGGCACCTTATGTCACATCATTTGGATTGAAAGGAACAACGCTATATTCAAGAACAAGAGTTTATACATCCCGGGCATGTGCAAGCATCTTGTTAAAGTCGTTAAGGATAAAGCCATCTCCATGGGAAGAATAGAGGACACCTTTAGGAACCGTCTTCTACAAAGGAAATGGGATCTTCCGTCTATGATCTTTGTAAGGAATAGGGATAGCTCTTAGCTCTCGGTCGTGTCTGGTTAGGGTCGGCCTTAGTTTTGCTGTTCGGTTTTGTAACCCCAATCTTCGAATTGGTTGGGTGTCCCTCGTTATAGGTTCTTTCTTTTCTCTTTTCTGTTTCTAACCTTTGGCTTTTTGTATAGTTCCTGCTGAACCTCTCTTGACCTTGTCTAGACATTTCTTTGTCTTAATAGGGTCAGGGCCTGGTTTAAGCTATAGCTTGTATTGGTGTTTTGAAAAGTTATATACATACTTACCTTACAAAAAAAAAAAAACTTTGCCAAAATGTACATTGAACATTTTGGTACATGTTCATTCAGGGATTATATTGAACATGTACCAAAAGTTCAGGGACGACCTTAAACAAAATAAAAGTTTAAGGACCACATTAAACATTAAGCTAAAGTTCGGGAACTACATTAAACATTTTTATATAGTTTAGGGATTATATTACACATGTACCAAAAGTTCAGGTACAACGTTGAACAAAATAAAAGTTTAGGGACCATATTGAACATTAAGCTAAAGTTCAAAGACTACGTTGAACAAATTAAAAATTCAAAAACCATATTGCACAACAATTAAAGAAGCCCGAGCCTTTGTCTTGGTAGATTCAAATATTTACGAAATTACCACCGTTCCAAAGAAAATAGATTAGGCAAATTAACAACCCTTATCTCGGATGAGTTTTTGGTGAATTGTTGCAGAAGAAATTAACAACCCTAATCTTGCAAATTCGAATTTTTACAAAATGGCTCAAAACCTTGCCGAAGAAATTAATTCTCGATTGGATAAGTTCTCGGTGAATTGTTGCCCGGTTTTTCCCCCAACACTTTTCTTCTTACCCTTTTCCCCTCTTCCCCTCTTCCCCTTTTCCCTTTCCGCGCGAGCTCTCATGTCCGTACATATAAGTTGAGCATCACTTTTCCCTTCTTTGACTTTTCAAAGTTTTTTTTGTTTGGCCCCACGCTTCTCAGCCAAATATTACATACTGGCTAAAAGATCATCCGCTACAACCGCGGCTGGGACAACGTTAGCTGACGAACCACAGTTGACAGTTTCCAAACAGCAGAGTCATTTCGGGTGCGAAGAAAGGAACGAGAACACGGGTTACAGGATCGCTAGACGGCTAAACTATAGCTGGTCCACAACACACAATCCCAAAGTGCAATAGCAAGGGTTGATGTGAACGAAAAACATAGGAGTAAGTAGATACAGAAGTAACTTGACTGTAAGTAGAGCGATATATATTTTCCGCTAAGCAAAGGTCGAATCGAAAGGGGTTCCAAAAAGACCAGAAGCTATAGCCTTTTGGGTATAAATAAACATTAACATATGGTTATTTGAGTGAATGGTAGACCCGAGATGAGTACGAAATCAGAGCACTTTAATAGAGTATAATATGATATGTTTTTCATATGTGTATGATTAGTCTTATTGAAATAGAACACATTTTTCGATAATTTCGATAAACACATGTAAAAACTCAAGTATTGATAACATCATCACTAAAAAGGTGGAGGCAAATACTACTCATAGATACCACTGACACAGCAACCTATTGGTAAAAGGGTCACATTCATTTTAATAGGTTCACAACTCAAAAATTCAAGTCATGTCACGAACAAATCTCCGTTCAATTTGTGCTTTGGGCATTTATTATATCGTATGGAAATCTCCAAATTTCAGGCACATTTGTGAGATTACAGTAATGATTGACATAATTATGAGTGAATTGAATAGTTATAACATCGAATGTTTAATAACGGACGTGGGACCATTGCCATAGTGCTCAGGGGGTAGGTATGCTGGTCCATGATTTGTGTCCTTTTTGACTTGTCCAAAAAGAGACACTTACTCTTGGATAATGCTTGGAACGAGGAATAAAAAATAGTGCAGACTGATAAGGTAGAGATAAAAATAATTGCCGTGCGTGTCACGGGCAAACCTGCCCCCTATGATACATAAAGAACTGGACTCTTGCGTTCTTCTCCAATGCATCGCCTGATTTCATTGCTTCTTCTCGATTGGCCATCTCTCTGTCTCTCTCTCAATGGAAAGGAAGCTCGTGCAATACTCAGTGGTATCAATACACTCTCTTTCTTCTGTTTCATTGCCCTGCCACTCTGTTGGTCATACTTTTAAGCCCACCAGAGTTGGAGATCTCTTGCGGACCTTCCTTGAACTTTTGTGCATCGACTGTGACATGGCCTCGTGTGTGGTGTTGTTTTGCAGGTGGACGCATTCACCGATACGGCCTTCAAGGGGAACCCGGCCGCGGTGTGCATCTTGGAAGAAGAGAGGGAGAAAGAGTGGTTGCAGGCAGTAGCGAGGGAGTTCAACATCTCAGAGACCTGTTACCTGACCCGGGCCTTGGCCTCGGAACACGTCAGCTCAGCCGATGGGAGATCGAGCCCGAGGTTTCAGCTCAGGTGGTTCACTCCAGTTGAGGAGGTGAGCGACTTTCGGATTCCATGTTCCCATCGTTGCTTGCTTTAATTTGGCAGGTGCAGGATATAGAAAGTGTGTTGCTTATAAATGACTAAAATCTCTTTGCTCTGCTTCCCACGCGCATGACTATACTCGATTTTGTGCATTGCTAACTTTACTTGAGTGCTTTTGGAAACTTTCTATCTTTATCATAGCCAACAAAAATGACAATTTTCTGTTCTTTCTCGTGGTTAACATCCCGGTTCTGTTTTGATTCTTCTAATTTGGGATAATTCGTGGCTTCTGAGTTCCGCCGCATTTAATCAACCATGGACAGCTTGATGAAGAATTTGTCGACATTTTGATTTCTATTTGTCCTTCACTGTCCGTTTTAATCTCATTACTTAGGATTACAGATTAATTCGCTAATTGTCCAGTTATCAGATGAAATTAAATGGATTATCGTGTGGGACTATGAATTATGTTGATGCTGTTCGATCGACCTCCAAGTCTGATTCCGAGTCTCTTATGTACTTGAGAGATGTTTGATTTGTCATCAAAACAATCCATTTTCTCCAGACTGTTCTATCTGGTTTTTGCTCTGATGCCTGGTGTTAGATAGAGGCACTAAACATCAATTTAGATAATGAATGAGATCCATGCAAGTATGTCCCATTTCAGTATGGAAGAAATGATACTGGAAAGTGGAAACTGGTAATCATATTATCTAATGGCAAATTTTACCTTTCAGGTTGACCTCTGCGGTCATGCGACGCTAGCTGCTGCGCACACTCTTTTCACATCTGGGATGGTAGATTCTGACACCATCGAGTTTATGACGTTATCCGGAATTCTGATTGCTAAAAGGGTTCCAGAAACGAAGTCATCCGACAATTCGAAGATTCAAGATGGTGATGTGCCCAGAAAATGGATAGAATTGGATTTTCCTGTAGTCCCAATCACGGAAGATGATGCCGAACGGATTTCATCTGTCTCCAAAGTTCTCAATGGCACTTCCATTGTTGAAATCAAGAAGACGGCAAAGGGCGACCATCTCGTAATTCCTCAACTGAAGCCTGATCATTTTCTTTTCCCCATAAATACTGTTTTGACTACATCGAACACCTTGCTTCCTCTTTGAGGCAATAGTTTTCATTCTGTTGAATCGAGGATTCGTACAGCAGCAGCTGGCATTAAGCTGTATTCATTAGGAAGAGGAAGTGATTAATGCTTTCATTTCTACTTTCTTCTGCTTATTTTCGCAGGTTGTTATCCCATCAGGGAAAGAAGTTCAAGAATTTCAGCCTCAGTTTGATGAGATACAAAGATGTCCTGGGAGGGGTATTATCATCACAGGATCGGCTCACCCAGACTCAGGATTTGATTTTGTCAGTCGATTCTTTTGCCCAAAACTTGGGGTGAATGAGGTATCGAAGCTGATATTTTGGAAAGTTTCTTGAATTATCAATCTTTCTTAGTTCATCTACTGTCCAATTAGTTGGTTATATGTCGAAAACTGTTCTGTCAACCAAATTTATGCTCTTCCACAACCCCCTGAATGAATAATCTATTTTTCAGGATCCTGTATGTGGCAGTGCACATTGTGCTTTGGCAGCTTATTGGAGTGAAAAGCTGGGGAAAAATGATTTTGTTGCCTATGCTGTAATCTCTCTCTCTCTTTCTCTCTCTCTCTCCCTCCATTCACGCGCAGTTTCTCTCATCTCTCAAATGGTACATAAATCAATGACTTTCGATGGCATCTTGCTAATTCCCTAATCATTTTCATGTCTTGCAGGCATCGCCCAGAGGTGGAGCAGTGAAGGTGCTCTTGGACAAGCAGAACCAGAGAGTGATGTTGCGCGGCAAAGCTGTAACTGTAATGAGGGGCTCTCTTCTCGTTTGAATTTCTAGCTCTTCTACTTCATTTTGGCCTTCTAGCACGTGAAAATCCTGTACGTGAGAAATAAATAATATAAATGATCTTATGTTGTGGGTTCGGTGAAACCAATTGGAATAATGTGAACTGCCTGAGATAGCATCCTTTCCTGTATGAGAGGTTCTCAATTTGCCTGCGGTGGAGAGTAAACTGAAAAGTGTTGAATCAATCACATGGCTCTCATTCTCAAAGGACCGGGTCCGCAGAAGAATGTGCATGTTTGAATCGATTGATTGACAAAAGGGTTTATCGGCATGTCTGGGAAAATAAACAAGTGACTTAAAGCCTCCATCGGGTTAAGACATCAGCATCACACGGTTTTTGTACCCATAGAAAACTAACTTCCTGCCAATTCGTCCTTCTTCGAGTAGTAGGATGGCCGTGTCATTTCCTGTACTGGATGTTGAGTTGGGGTGCGAATTGCAGCTACACTAACATGTACATGTTTGTTCTGCACGCGAGAATTTCTGCTCTCATCGACTAAGGGTCTATGAGATCTATAATGTTGTCCAATGCAGACAATAGCGATTGACTTAGTAAAGTGAGTCTTTCTTATTATTGGAAGTCTAGATGCGAGTCTATTGATAATCTTGCAATTAAAGCCAATGTTAAATTATGACTCGAGTTTGAACCATTTATGCAATTCGATTTGATTGGATAAATATCCAAGTTTAATCGCATTAAAGAAAATTCAAGAAAGAAGCTTCTGTTTCGGAGAAAAGCAGAAAAATATTTCTGGCACTACGGGACAAAAAGATAAGCACAAATATTCTACAATTTATGTATTTCTTTTAGGGGGTAAAAATGTCTTTGTAGGAGGGAAGGATTTTATTTTATTTTTTTGGTGAGTGTGGCTTGCAGAAGTCATACGAAAGAAAAGAGGAAATCCTCTGTGAGCCCCCCTCTCTTCCTAGTATAGCCGCACAATGAAGGATAAAATAAAATCAAGGGTTTCTTTGTTAGCAGTAGCCGAACAGTAAGAGTTCTTTTCTTTCTTTGAAGCCGCCGCGCAAACAGCATAGCCGCACAGTGGACTCCAAGGGGACGAACGCGAATAAAGGGAGGAACGGCACAATAACCTCTCCTTGATCACGTACAAAGGAGTTGAAGATTTTTGCTGTGAGTTTAAATCTAGTACTTTGGATTTGGGCTTAAATTTAGGTGTGGGAAACACTCGAGCATATGAGCGAATTGTAACTCTGATTCTCCGATTATAATGGATTATTTATTGCTGGCTTTCTCCGTGGATGTAGGTACCGATATTCTGACCGAACCACGTAAATCTCTAGTGTCCTTTATCGTTTCTCTTTTATTTTTCTGGTATATTTATATTGACTTAATTTGCAAGATCCTATCGTTTCCGCGTTATATTCCAACAATTGGTATCAAAGCTTGAAGGTTGGCTTTTTTGGATTATGATTTGGGGTTTTTGCTTGCCTGATTATTATTTGGAAATTCTGCTATTGCAATTATGTCTGGAGCGAAAATTGAGATTGAGAAGTTTAACGGGAGGAACAACTTTGGGTTATGGAGCGTCAAGATGCGTGCACTATTGACAACCCAAGGTTTAGCTAAGGCATTAGATTGTCACATCCCGATTTTTACACCTGGGAAGCCGTAGGTAAATTGTAATATCCTCAATTTCAACATTTGGAAAATGATTATGGGTTAAGTTTAGTAGTTTTCCAATCAGAACTAAATTGTTTTCTCTTGTTTTGGAAAACCCAGTTTTGGATCCTTTGCACCCCTTTGTTTTGTTATTTTTGGGGAGAATTTTGTGGTCTGAATTTCCAAGTACTTTCTTCTTGAAAGTTGTTCCAAACATCTTGAAGTTTTACATACTTTAATTTCAGAATTTTTGGAGTTGATATGAGTGGTACGATGGCCTGATTTTCGGACCATATGAAACTGTCTAGAATGGGTATTTTGGTGATGTTCACATCGTATTTATTTTTTACAAGCTTTTCTGGGCCGATTTTGAAAAAGTTTCCTTCACAAACGTTGTTGAGAACATCCGTTTCTATAACATGTATAAATTTGGGAATTTTTCAAGATCATTTGGATTCTGGACAAAGCTTAATTTGAGAAACCCGAGTCCTATTTCAGCGAACTGTTTTTAGTTTGTTTTTGAGCTACTAAAAATGGTGTTTACGGAAAGATTCTGAATTTATGTTCTTCATGAGAAATGTTTGTTAATTCCTTGTTTATGACATATTCAAATTTGAGAATTTTTGGAGTTCATTTACTATATTTTCAAGTCCGATTTCGTGAACAGTACAAAACTGTCCGGTTTTGTCAGATTTCAAAGATTTAGCATTTTCTATATGAGAACGATAGAATTTGGACTTGATGTCTTCTGGTGATTTAAAGTACGCATTTTGAGCTTTCAATTGAGGTATTTTATGCTTTGATTGGAGAAAGCCTATAATGTTTGACTAAGTCAAACCTTATCATCTTCATCATTACTCTTATTTATTGCTTAGCCTTCTTTTTCCACAAGTCTTTATGAAGCCATTTATTGAGTCTTGGCCATCAAATATTGACCAAGAAAGGAAAAGAGACCCACGGCCAATGGGTAAGGAGACAGAAAGGAAGAATAATTGGCCAATTTCATCATTACTCTTGACTTTTGGACTTAGGCCATTAATGGGTGGATGACACGCGCGCTTACCTCATCGCCCCACATGACACGTGCGCTTACCTCATCCAAATTTTGGCCCCAAGCTTTGCCTCTCTATAAATAGAAAGAAGGTCATTCGGCCAAGGGGAGATAGAAATAGAGAGAGAAAGAGAAGCTGAGAGAGAGAGAGAGAGAGAGAGAGAGAGTTTCATCAACTCATCCTTTTTCTTGTTGTTCGATCAAGTGAGAAAGCTACGTCCAAGGCCCGAGTGTTCGTGAATCGCCCAAGAGTCATCGAGACTCACATGTCCTTCACACGCCTCATTTTCTCTAGTTCTTGTTTAATTGCTGTGTAAGTAAATTCCTTAATATCGGGAAAGGATATTGAGATGCGTTGTGACGTGGTTTGCTTGGACCGTTTCTCGGTCGTTTGGTTAGTCGTAGTTAGTTAATTTCCTCGGTTTGATCGTGTTTCATGTTTGATGTTATTTTGAGATAGAACCAAGATTGGTAAAGTGTATATGAGATAGAACCGAGCCTTGATTGGTAAAGTGTACATGAGATAGAATTGAGCCTTAGTTGGTAATCGAGAGTTGGCTGGTAAAGTGCACATGTTATAGTTGTGCGTGATATTCTCCTGTATGAACTTTGCTATTGATCTGCGATCAATGTGGGTGCGGTAAGAGCTGACTTGTGTTAATGGCGATTGATATATCCTCGCTTGATATTAGTGTTTTCACTTGCTAAGTCTCCCCGACTCATCCCCCGTTTTTCCCTCTCAGGTCCATAGGATGGTAGAGCGGACGACGGCAAAAGGGGGAGTTTGAGCCATGTTGGAGTTCCGGGAAAGTTAGGAGCTGTGAATTCGAAGTAGTGGGCTTAGAACACCCAAGCCATAACGTGTTGTGTGTAAATGGCTAAAATTGAATAAGTTAGCTTGTAAAATATGTTTGTGTGTCTTGTGAATACAAGGTTTGTTCATGATGTTGTTTGTCTTAATCCTGCTGTTATTTTTCATGTGATTATCCCCAGATATGCTTCCGCTTGTGTTTAAAGAAAGATAATAATGAACAGGACGTCACGTTTATGACCCCGAGGCTGGGGGCATTACATAAATGGTGAAGATGGGTTACCCATTGCAATGAAAGCGGCTGATAAAACAGAGCTAATAAAGAGAGCAAAGAGTATAATCCTACTGAATTTATCAGATGAAGTGTTAATAGAGGTGGTTGAGGAGAAGGATGACGTAGCATTGTGAGCAAAATTACAGGCACTCTATGTAACAAAGGTTTTGAATAATCGCTTGTACATGTTGAAGAGGATGTTTCAATTTCAATATATTGAAGGTACATTGATCAGATCACACCTAGATGAATTTAATAAACTCATGATGGATTTAAAGAATGTTGGTAAGATACTTTATGACAAGGAACGGGGCATGATGTTATTGGCTTCTTTACCGGAATCATGGCAGCACTTTACTGATTCACTACTACAGGGGCGTACTACGATTATCTTGGAAGAGGTAAAGTCCGCATTGTTTTCTAAAAAGTGGCAGAGAAAGTTGCGAGATGACAGTCTAATGCAGGATGTAGCGTGGGGACTAGTGATTCGAGGTAGAGAACAACATCGAGGGTCCAAAAGCAACAGAGGTAAAAGCTGGTCAAAGTCACAAAATAGAAAGTCTAAAGGACGCGTGAAGTGCTTTGAGTGTCACGAGGAGGGGCACATCAAGAGAGATTGTTCGAAGCGGACAAAATAAAGGTGACAAACAGAATGCCACAAGCAATGTGGCAAACGATGTTGAGGAGAGCAGTAGTGATGCAGAGGCCGTCTTGTGTGTGACTATTAGTTCGATTGGAGACGAATGGGTGCTAGATTCGGGGTGTTCTTATCATATAACACCTCATAGGAACTGGTTTACTACTTACCAGACTGAAGATGGTGGTAGAGTTCTGATGGGGAATAATGCAACCTATAATGTTGTGGGGATAGGGACAGTTCGGATTCGAATGCACAATGGGGTGGTGCGTACACTGACAAACGTGAGGCATGTACTAGAGCTCAAGAAGAACCTTATTTCTCTAGGGACACTCGATGATATCAGGTGTAAGTACACCGCTTAAGGTGGAGTGTTGAAGGTCTCTCGAGGTGCCATGACAGCGATGAAGGGGAAGAAAGTGAGTTCTCTCTATCATCTACTAGGAGATACCGTGACCGGAGCTGCTGCAATTTCATCAGGTGAGTCAGATTTTGACTTAACTCAGTTATGGCATATGCATTTGGGGTACATGAGTGAGGCAGGTATGACGATGTTGAGTGATAGAGGGTTGTTGAAGGGTCAAAAGACAGGGAAGCTGGACTTATGTGAGCACTGCATCTTTGGGAAGCAATGTCGAATTAAGTTTATAACAGCTATTCATTCGACCAAGCGACCAGTTGAGTACATTCATTCAGACGTCTGGGGCCCATCTTCGGTTCCTTCAAAAGGAGGTGCTCAATATATGTTGACATTTATCGACGACTACTCTAGAAAGGTATGGGTTTATTTTCTGAAGCACAAATCTGATGTGTTTGATCGATTCAAGAAGTTTAAGGCATTGAATGAGAAGCAGTTAGACAAACAGATCAAGTGCCTGAGAACGAATAATTGCATGGAGTTCTGTGGTAGAGATTTTACCGAGTTCTGCAAGAAAGAAGGGATTGTGAGACACCGCACAGTGCCCGGGACACCACAGTAGAATGGCATTGCAGAATGGAAGAACAAAACTTTACTGGAGCGAGCTCGAAGCATGCTTTTGCATGCAGGAATAGGTAAGGAATTTTGGGCCAAAGCAGTGAACATGGTATGTTACCTAGTTAATCGATCTCTATCATCTACTATAGAGTGGAAGACTCCCAAGAAAGTATGGTTGGGGAAATCTATTGATTACTCCGGATTATAAGTATTCGGATGTCCTGCGTATGCTCATGCGAGTGATGGTAAGCTTGAGCTGAGGGCGAAGAAGTGCATATTTCTAGGTTATGCACATAGGGTGATAAGCTACCAACTGTGGTGCAATGATCCCAGATCACCCAGTTTTCTAATCAGCAGAGACGTGATCTTCGACGAAACTGTAATGCTTCAAAGGAGGGGTCTTGAGACACAACCAGCAGAGCAGACAGATTGTGGTGTCAGTAATGAGGTGGAGACTCCAGAGACCTCGAAAGTAACAGAAGTTGAAACCGCAGATGAAGCTACAGTTCCTGAAGTCGGGATAATGAACAACCAACAGAGCCACAACACACTATAGCTGCAGGTAGACAGAAAAGGCAAATTAAACCACCGGTACGTTATGGTTATACAGATATTGCCTATGCATTGACGGTAGGTGACGAGGTGGAGATAGATGAGCCTTCATCTTACTCTGAGGCGATGGCTAGTTCTGAGTCGTCACAGTGGATAGGGGCTATGAGTGAAGAGATAGAATCACTTCATCGAAATCAGACATGGGAGCTGGTCAAAGTACCTAAGAGCCAGAAGATTGTTGGTAACAAGTGGTCTTTAAACGGAAGGAGGGCATTCCCGGTGTCTAGGTAGTGAGATATAAGGCGAGACTTGTGGCGAAGGGGTATACACAGCGGGAGAGCATTGACTACAATGAGGTGTTCTCTCCTGTGGTAAGACATACTTCTATTTGTGTTTTACTTGCCTTGGTTGCTGCACAGGATCTCGAGCTGGAGCAGTTAGATGTGAAAACAGCGTTTCTTCACGGTGAGTTGGAGGAGCATATTTACATGAGACAACCAGAAGGATTTGCTATTCCAGGTAAGGGCGATCATGTTTGTTTATTGAAGAAATCTTTATATGGGCTGAAACAGTCTTCTAGGCAGTGGTATAAGCATTTCGATTCTTTCATGGCTAGTCAGAACTATTCTAAAAGTCAAATGGATAGCTGTGTTTATTATAGGAGATTGGAGGATGGGTCTTTGATATATCTGATATTATATGTTGATGATATGTTGATAGCAGCTAAGAATATGTCTGATATTGTTGTAGTGAAGAGGCAATTGAGTGTTGAATTTGAGATGAAAGATTTAGGTGTTGCAAAGAAAATATTGGGTATGGAGATTTTGCGTGACAGAACTGTAGGAATTTTACGTCTTTCTCAGAAGAAATATATTGAGAAGATTGTTGCACGATTTAATATGCAGTCAGCGAAATCTGTAAGTACACCTTTAGAACGCACTTTAAACTTTCAGATAAGTATCACCGCAAACTGAGGAGGAGAAGGAGTATATGTCCCGTATTCCTTATTCTAGTGCAGTGGGTAGTATTATGTATGTTATAGTATACATTAAGCCTGATATTTCACAAGCAGTGAGTGTAGTTAGTCATTACATGAAGCGACCTGGTAAAGCTTATTGGGAAGCTGTGAAGTGGATCCTTAGATATTTGAAGGGGACAGCAAACGTTAGAATTGTATACCAAAGGGACAGTAATGGCAGTGAGACCACTGGTTATGTGGATTCGGATCACGCAGGTGACTTGGATGAACGCAGGTCTTTAACAGGGTACGTATTTACGCTAACAGGTGGTGCAGTTAGTTGGAAGGCATCCTTATAGGATCACGTTGCCTTGTCTTCGACTGAGACAGAGTACATGGCATTGACCTTTATAGTAAAAGAGGCGATATGGCTAAAAAGTTTACTCTCAGACTTTGGGTTAGATCAGAATAGTGTTAATATACACTGTGATAACCAAGGTGCGATATATCTGGCATATAATCCGGTTTGTCACGAGCGAACGAAGCATATCGACATCAGGTATCACTTCATCCGAGATGTCTTAGCAAAAGGTGTAGTTGTTGTTAAAAAGATTACGACAGAGAAGAACCCAGCAGACATGATGACTAAGCATGTTTCTTTGGCAAAGCTCAAGCTCTGCTTGAGTACAATTGACGTCTATGGGGAGTGAGCGCCCGTCGAGGCATTGGAAGAATTAGCATGAATGATAAGCACTATAATTTGGCTATAAACATCAAGCCAATGTGGAGAATTATTAAATTATGACTTGAGTTTGAACCGTTTATGGAATTCGATATGATTGGATAAATATCCAAGTTTAATCGCATTAAGGAAAATTCAAGAAAGGAGCTTCTATTTCGGAGAAAAGCAGAAAAATATTTCTCGCACTACAGGACAAAAAGATGGGCACATATACTCTACAATTTATGTATTTCTTTTATGGGGTAAAAATATCTTTGTAGGAGGGAAGGATTTCATTTTATTTTTTTGGTGGGTGTAGCTTGCAAAAGTCATACGAAAGAAAAGAGAAAATCCTCTGTGGGCCCCTCTCTCTTCCTGGTGTAGCCGCACAGTGAAGGATAAAATAAAATCAAGGGTTTCTTTGCTAGCGATAACGGAATAGTAAGACTTTTTTTCTTTCTTTGAAGCCGCCACACAAACAGTAGAGCTGCACAGTGGACTCCAAGGGGACGAACACGAAGAAAGGGAGGAACGGCATAGTAACCTCTCCTTGATCGCGTGCAGAGGAGTCAAAGATTTTCGCTGTGAGTTTAAATCCAGTACTTTGGATTTTGGCTTAAATCTAGGTGTAGGAAACACTCGAGCATATGAGCGAATTATAACTCTGATTCTCCGATTATAATTGATTATTTATTGCTGGCTCTCCCCGTGGATGTAGGTACCGATAATCGGACCGAACCACGTAAATCTCTAGGATCCTTTATCGTTTCTTGTTTATTTCTCTGGTATTTTCACATTTACTTAATTTGTGAGATCTTATCATTTCCGTGTTATATTCCAATAGCAAACACAAGAAGAGCTGACAGCAAACGCGGCTCTAAAAGCTCCGAAGGGCCTCTATGGCCCCCCAACAAAAAAAGAAAAAGAAGTCGAGCGAAAATAAAGCTATCTACGCCACACTGGTCTAGACTTCAATAAGGCGATTGCGAAGCAACGAAATAAGAGGCTTAGGCAAGGCAATAGAAACTTCTAAAGAATCAACCCGAGATCACAACGGACATCCTACCACTACGCTTTCTGGTCAGGAGTTGGAACCATCGTTGCTTGGGCACTTTGACAGTGAGCGCATCTCCGCTCACGGCAGCAATAGAGTTGCTCTCCCTAGCATTCTTAGCAAGAGCCAGCAAGATCTTTTTGTTTACCAATTCGATCCTGTCACATGAGATACAAAGTGAATTCTCATCGATGATCTCACCCTTCAACTGGTCCTTCCTCAGTTGTGGAAGCTACAAGCAGAAGACATAGTCAGTCGCGGTCTTTTGCCTCTCAACCAAGTTATCGGGAGAGAATGGATTGCGGCAAAAAAAAAGCGCCATCTACATGCTCTTGCCTCTGCATTCTTATGATACGAATTAATGTCCTTATGAGCGGAATCCGAAGTAAAAACTCCATCGGAATGGGAAACGGAGTTCTTGAAAGAAAAGTCTTCGGCTTTATTGAATATACATATAAAGTTGCAAACTGGACTGTTTGGCAACTTGTCAAATAGTGATTGATTCTATTCTTTTGTTCTCAGAATTAGTTTGGGAACAGAAATTCGTTTGTTAAATTTTTTGTGCCCTAGCATAATTTTACAAAAAAAATTGTGCGCAGAATCAATTTTGGAGCAGAATCAAGAATAAAAAAAAAGTAACTTCTTGATTCTGGAACAATGTTTTTATAACTGATTCTTCCTAGTTTTTTTCTTTTTTTTTTGTTGTCGTTTTTCGGCCCCGTCACCCGCCAGCCACCAGCCATAGGCCAGGGCCAGCAAGGGGGTCGCGGCCCTCGCCGGCACTGGCAGCTGGCCATGGCCAAGAAACGAAGGGGAAAGAAAAAAAAAGAGAAAAAAAGAAATAAATATTAAAAAAATTCAAAATATTATTAATAAAAAAAATTTTGTGTAGTTACTAAATGCATTTCTATTCTTTTTCTATTCTAAGAACAAAAACTTTGAGGAGCTACCAAATGCCTTTAAATGCTTATAAATTATTTTCGGGTACAAAATAAAAAAGAATCATTTCTGCCCAGAATTATATTCTGAGTACAGAATGATTGCCATGCACATCTTAAGTCCTCTGCATTCTTTATGGCAAGTTGGCAACCTTATAGTTGACTTCATCTAATTCCCACTAACTTAATGAAGATTGGTATATGGGGCCGTAAAGAGTTTAGAAGATCATAGCTAATTATTCTAAAATTTTAAGGTGTGAATTAACATTTGAGGATTTAGAAAAATTTGAATTCGGGATCTTATGCTCTGATACCATGTAAAGATTATGTGGGACCATTATCAACCGTTTTAAAGGTTATGTAGTTGGATGATAACATGGTTTAATATTTATGTATACTACCAAGGACTAGGCCAACTTATGATCTAGCCATGTGTGCGTGATCCGGCGTCAAAGGAAAGGTCGTGTCAGTTTCTCATTCTAAGAGATGTACGAGTAGATCAATTTATCTATTAAATTATTGGATTATTGAATTGAAAAACCAATTTAGCTATTAAATTGTTCTGAGATCCAATCCGTCAATTTTTCCAACAAGTGAAGACGCACACTAAAGTATGCCAGAAGAAAAGACAAGTAGGGATCAATGGTTTTGGTTCCGGTTGCGTGTTCCGAAATGATTTCGTCAGAATTGGCTCAAATTTCAATATGTTATTTGTTGAAATATTAATGCGAAAATAATATGATCTTGCAAATTAAATCAATGCGAGAACACTAGAGAAACAAACGAGGAACAATAAATGACGCAAGCGATTCACGTGGCTCGGTCCAAATGTTAGTACCTACATTCACAGGAAGAACCGGTACCAAATAATCCACTATAATCAGAAAATCAGAATTATAATCGCTCGCATGTATTTTCCACTCCTAAATTAAGCTCAAACTGTCTACAAATAAAGTAATAAATCACTCAATTTGAATGTAAACTCACAGCGCAAAACCACCAGGTTACTCCTTTGTGCAATCATAGAGAGCGTGACCGCGTGTCCCTCTCTTTTCGCTGTTTGGCTCTTTCACGGAATTCGCAAGCGGCTCGGAAAGAAACGCACATCTTTGTCGCGACCTAAAATAAAAATCGACATTTCGATCTTAGGCTAATGGATTACTAGATCAATTAAATTAACTAACCTAGCTCAAGTTTTCCCAAACTCTACCAAATCGCAACTGAGGTCCAATGTGAACATGCAAATATTTTCAATAGGAGTCGCCACTAATCATTTAGGGTAGGTTGATTAGAAACCTAAATAAAATAGCGGGAATACTATTTTATTTCTACGAATCAGAAATTATGGATTCGGGACTTGGTTACGTTAAACTCCTTAACGCCTTTTCGGTACCAATTTCAAGAAAAATACTCAATTTGACAATTTTGAAAAATTCTGATTTAAAGTTCAAAGGTGCAGAAATTTCTTTGATTTTCTTTTATCTAAATGAAAACTAACCTATATGTAATGACGTGCAAAAATTGACATGCGATTAATGCAACCTAACATGCAAATTATATGTCATGCGACAACGTGACCTATTTCTAATGACGGGCATATTAATTTTTTTGTATTTTTTTAAAAATGAAATTCGGAATTAAAAATGCAAATTATCTAAACATACAATTGAAGAAATTAATCTATTCTAATGCAATCTTTTTGGTATTTTTTTATCAAAATTCGAAATTAAAATGCCAATTATCTAAACATGCAATCAACATATTCTAGAGAGTCTTTTTGGTATTTTTTTATGCAAATTCGAAATTAAAATCAAGTAAAAAAATATAACCGCTAAATCTTTCGAATTAAGTTTCGATCTGAAGCTTGACAGATCGACCCTAAAATTCGAAATACCCGCTATGGAAATAATTCTATCTAAAGCCTAATAGATAGATTTATTTCCACGTGTGCGGTTGCGAAATAGGAAATTTTCCTAATCGATCATATCTTGAAAAATTTAGATATCTCAGATATCTTGGATATATTCAAAATATCTTTGAAAATTCTAAAATCTATCCAAATTTAGCAAGTAGATATCCAAAGTTTCAAAAAAGGAAATAAAATCCTAATTGGAATATACCTATTATTCAAATATGCATAACTAGATATCCATAAACACAAATTAGGCAACGGAATATTCAAATTAAATAGGATGTGATAATTACCTGATTTGTGAAATTTTCTTTTCTAATTTGAATCACCGGCGGATCGGGATTGCGGATCGGGAATGACCAGCGCGTCGGAAACGGCGGCGCGGCGATACACGAGCGGCACTCCGGTTGGGCACGGTGGCGCGCAGCGGTGGCCGGCGGTGACGCTTCACAATGTTCGGTTGAAATTATGACTAGATGATCAATGGAGCACCTGCAAAATCATACACTTGCTGGGACTGTTAATAGCACGAGGCTACACGACTAGTCGTCGAAGGCTTCTCGGTTGAGGTCGGCTGTGCTATGGCGGGGATCCGCCGGCGCTGTTGGAAGCTCGGTGCAAAGCCTTGAAGTGTTGCCGCAACGGTTGAGGTCGTGCGGATGTGACCAGCTCTTTGCTGGAGCTTCTTCGTTCGCTGGCGTCACTGTGATGCTGCTCCCGTGACTAGTGCAAGAGGAAAACGCAGTCTGTAGCAGCATCTCGGTGTAATGGAGGTCAACAAAGCTGATCGTCTCGGTGAAAGAGAAGAAAACGTTGACTGTGCAGGGGGAGACGTGGCATGGGCAACTTCTCTTCAAGTCGTGGGAAGTCCAATTGATGAAGAACGTGGCATGAAGAAGCAGCAACGGCAGGGACGGCTCTTCTCGGTTCAGTGCAGCAGCAGCGACTTGTCAACGTGGAGCAATTTCTGTTGATCGATTCTCTCTTCTTCTCTATTTGATTGTCTCTCTTTCTCTGTAGGTCTTCGTGGAAAACCAGTCAGAACCACTTGAGGGCGTGGACCTCTGATTTTTATCAGCCAGCCTCGTGAAGAAAAGAAATAACCCTTAATTCAAGCGTGGGTCTTTCTTCTTGTGAACATCCCCCCTCTTTTACGTGTTTCTTTTCATATTTCGCTGAATGATTCTCTGTCAAGCATTCAGCTGTTTGTCTTTTACTTCCCTTTTTATTTTCTCCTTTCTTATTTTAGCCCCCCACTTGCTGTGCTTGCCAATGAGAAAATATCCCCACGATTTTCTTTTCTATACTAGCTGAAATTTGCTGGTTGATTAGTTCGTTCCCGAAGATTCAACTTTTGCCTAAAATCATGCAAATATTTGGCCTAATATTCTCTGCATTCAACCGTGGATATGTGCTCTCTCCCAAGATTTACATGCCTTAGCAAGTATATCGCTGAACATTCCTAGAGTATATTTCTTTTGTTCTTTCTTGCTCAGCACATATTCTGGTTTCTGACGACTCCTCCTGGTCCTTCATGATTTCTTGCTATTTCAATTTTGCACGTACGTTCCTTCATTGAATTTGTTTCACATTCGCTCAATTAAAATGCACATGATTTTTAGCCACCGCTGGCTTAGTCCAATTTTATTAAGTCCAGAGCCATTCACTCGAGTCCATCCACCGCTGGTCCAATGCAAATGCAACTAACCTATATGAACCTAAACTGTATATTATGCAATTTTAATATTTTTGTTTAGGGGTTAAAAATTTAATCCCTAATTTTCTATGCAATTAAAACTAAATGATACGCCGAAATTTAGGTGTCAACAATCTTTTACATTTCTTCTACATGTGCCCTTTCACAAGAGTCAACAAAACCCACTTTGACTGGGACCCACTGTTCGTGCGGCTGCCAGGAAAGAAACTCTGAAACAAGAAATCTATTTTTTTTTTGGATTAATATCATAAAATGCTTTAAATTGGTATAATTATGACAAATTTATTCCAAACTGATTTTTTAACCATGAAAAATCTCAAACTAGTACACATGTCATAAATTTATCTCAAACTAATGTTTTGATCATAAAAAAGCCAAATTTGTACACTTGTGATAAATTTACTCTCCGTTAAATTGGATTAATACGACGAAAAATCACAAATTTGTAAATTCATGATAAATGAAGGGGTAAAATTCTAAACTGGTACATGTACTAATTGTCATGTGTCATCTAATTCAATAATTTGACAATAAAACTCAATGAAAACTAACGGATGGTAAATTTGTCACATATGTATTATTTTAGGGTTAGTTTGAAGTAAATTTATTACAAATGTATCAATTTGGAGTTTTTCGTGATATTTATCCTTTTATTTTTACTTTATTTCTTTTCCTCTCTTGTTGATCCCTAGGTCCCACTTGCTTTATTTTCTTGCTCTTGTATGATAAAAGCCACGAGTGATAGTCTTGGCTCTTCTTATTTCAACAATTAAAGAAGCCCGAGTCTTCGTCTTGGCAAATTCGGATATTTACGAAATTGCTACCGTTTCAAAGAAAAATAACAACCCTTATCTCGGATGAGTTCTTGGTGAATTGTGCTTCAGAAAGTATACATATACCTTTCTATTTGTCGGACATCTCCTTTCAAAGGAACTAGAGACAAGCCTTAGACGTCTAAACGAACGTATTTAACTGGTCGCTTGGTCAAATGAATAGCTATTGTAAACTAAATTTGACGCTACTTTCCAAAGATTAAGTGCTCATATAAGTCTAACTTTTAACTCTTGAACAACCCCCTCTCATTTAGTATCATCACAACTGCCTCACTCATGTGCCTCAACCACATATGCTACAACTAAGTCACGTCAAAGTCTGACTCACCTGATGAAACTGTAATAGCTCTGGTTATGTTCTCTCCGAATAGATGATAGTGAGAACTCACTTTCTTTCCCTTCATCACTGTCATAGCACCTTGAGAAATCTTCAGTACTCAACTTTCAACGATCTACTTGCACCCAATATCATTGCGTGTCCCTAGAAAAATAAGGTTTTTCTTGAACTCCAGTGCATGCCTCACGTTTGTCATTGTACGCACCACTCCACTGTACATTTGAATCCAAATTGTCTTTATCCCCACAACCTTGCATGCTATGTTACTCCTCATCGTAACTCTATCATGAGGCGTCATATGATAAAAACACCTTGAATCTAGCACCCATTTGTCTCTTGACAAACTAGTAGTTAAACACAAAACAGCATATGCATCACTAGTGCTCTCTTCAGCAACGTTCACCACCTTGCTTGTGGCATTCTACCCATCACCTTTATTTCTCAACTTAGGACAATATCTTCTAAAGTGTCCTTCCTTGTGACACTCAAGGTAGTTCATGCATTCTTTGGACTTTTCTATGGTGTGATTTCGACCTGCTTTTACTCTGTAGCTATTGGACCCCCGATGTTGATTTCCACCACGAATCACCAGTCCTCGCACTACATCCTATGCCAGACTATTCTTCATCATCGAGTATCTTACCGACTTTTTTCAAATCCACCATGAGTTTATTAAATTCATCTAGGTGTGATATGATCGATGTACCTTCAATGCATCGGAATTGATACATCTTTAACATGTATAAGTGATTGTTCAAATCCTTTGTTACATAGAATGCCTAGAGTTTTGCCCATAACGCTACGACATCCTTCTCTTCAGCCACCTCTATTAACACACCATCCAATAGATTCAACAAGATTATACTCTTTGCTTTCTCTATTAGCACTACCTTTTCAACGGCTTTCATTATAACAAGCAGGCCATATTCGCCATCCAATGCCTTGGCCAAACCATGGGTTGTTAATAGTGTAGACATCTTGACACTCTATAATCGAAAGTTGTATTTCTCGTTAAATTTCTCAATTTCAACTTACCCTCCAGACTAATTGCAATAGCAAAATTTCCAAATAAAAATCAAATAAGGAAAAGCGCCAAATCACAATCTAGAAAAATTCTATTATCAAGCTCTTATACCAATTGTTGAAATATTAACGCGAAAACAACGTAATGTTGCAAATTAAGTCAATGTGAAAATACTAGAGAAATAAATGAGGAACAATAAAGAACACAAGCGATTTGCGTGGTTCAGTCCAAATATCGGTTTCTATATTAACGAAAAGAGCCAACAATAAATAATACACTATAATCAAATAATCATAATTATAATCACTTACACGTCCGAATGTTTCTCATATCTAAATTAAGCCAAAACCTAAAGTGTTTACAAATAAACCACCTAATTTGGATGTAAAACTCACAATATAAAATCACCATGTTACTGTCCCTTGCGATCAAATAGAGCTTGACCATGCGTCCCTCTCTTTTCGCTATTTGGCTCTTTCTCGGAATTCGCAGGCGGCTCGCTCAATGTGCGTTCCTCACGGCTCAAAACCTCGCTGAAGAGAAAGACATGTGTTTTACATCTGCCCTTTCACAAGAATCAACAAAACCAACTTTGATTAGGATCCATTGTTTGTGCGGCTGCTAGGAAAGAAACTCTACAGCAAGAAAACCCTTTTTCTTTTTAGTTTATTTTCTTTCCTCTCTTGTCACTCCCTAGTCCCACTTGCTTTCTTTTTCAGCTCATGTGCGGTAAAAGCCACAAAGGATAGTCTTTTCTTTTCCGAGGCAAAATGACATAAAGAGTTCTTGAATTTTGATCTAATATGTAATGTATTCCCTGAACTTTTTATTTATTCAATATAGTCCCTGAAATTTAGCTTAATATTAAATGTGGTTCCTGAATTTTTATTTTGTTCAATGTCTTTCTTGAATTTTTGGTACATGTTCAATATAATCCTTGAACTATATGAAAATATTCCATATAGTCCCTGAACTTTAGCTTAATATTTAATGCGGTCCCTAAACTTTTATTTTGTTCAATGTCATCCCCGAACTTTTGATATATGTAGTCCCCGAACTTTGCCAAAATGTACATTGAACATTTTGGTACATGTTCATATAATTCGGGGATTATATTGAACATGTACCAAAAATTCAGGGACGACCTTAAACAAAATAAAAGTTCAAGGACCACATTAAACATTAAGCTAAAGTTCGGGGACTACATTGAACATTTTTATATAGTTCAGGGATTATATTGCATATGTATCAAAAGTTCAGGAACAATGATGAACAAAATAAAAGTTTAGGGACCATATTGAACATTAAGCTAAAATTCAAAGACTACATTGAACAAATTAAAAGTTCAAAGACCATATTGCACAACAATTAAAGAAGCTCGAGCCTTTGTCTTGGCAGATTCAAATATTTACGAAATTACCACCGTTCCAAAGAAAATAGATAAGGCAAATTAACAACCCTTATCTCGGATGAGTTCTTGGTGAATTGTTGCAGAAGAAATTAACAACCCTTATCTTGCAAATTCGAATTTTTACAAAATGGCTCAAAACCTTGCCGAAGAAATTAATTCTCGATTGGATAAGTTCTCGGTGAATTGTTGCCCGGTTTTTCCCCCAACACTTTTCTTCTTACCCTTTTCCCCTCTTCCCCTTTTCCCTTTCCGCGCGAGCTCTCATGTCCGTACATATAAGCTGAGCATCACTTTTCCCTTCTTTGACTTTTCAAAGTTTTTTTTGTTTGGCCCCACGCTTCTCAGCCAAATATTACATACTGGCTAAAAGATCATCCGCTACAATCGCGGCTGGGACAACGTTAGCTGACGAACCACAGTAGACAGTTTCCAAACAGCAGAGTCATTTCGGGTGCGAAGAAAGGAACGAGAACACGGGTTACAGGATCGCTAGACGGCTAAACTATAGCTGGTCCACAACACACAATCCCAAAGTGCAATAGCAAGGGTTGATGTGAACGAAAAACATAGGAGTAAGTAGATACAGAAGTAACTTGACTGTAAGTAGAGCGATATATATTTTCCGCTAAGCAAAGCTCGAATCGAAAGGGGTTCCAAAAAGACCAGAAGCTATAGCCTTTTGGGTATAAATAAACATTAACATATGGTTATTTGAGTGAATGGTAGACCCGAGATGAGTACGAAATCAGAGCACTTTAATAGAGTATAATATGATATTTTTTTCATATGTGTATGATTAGTCTTATTGAAATAGAACACATTTTTCGATAATTTCGATAAACACATGTAAAAACTCAAGTATTGATAACATCATCACTAAAAAGGTGGAGGCAAATACTACTCATAGATACCACTGACACAGCAACCTATTGGTAAAAGGGTCACATTCTTTTTTTTTTTTTTTGGTAAAGGTAAGGAATTGTATTACTAATCATAAACACCATATACAACCTAAAACCAGGCACATCTATCAGCCCAACAAGGAAAGAGTCCAAGAGGGGAGAAGGATGGCTAAGCAAGGAAAACTATATAACAAGCCAAAGAGGCTACAAAAGCTAACAACAAACGACAACAACCCTAAAGGTTTGCTGGTCTGACTTCAAAGATCAATTGAGAGAGGCTCCACTTTCTTTGCATCTTCCGATTGAAAGGAGTATCAGGAACTGTGCCCATGGACAATGCTTTATCCTGTACCACCTTAATAAGGTGCTTGCGCATACCCGGAATGAAAGCCGACTTGCTTATGAAGATGACGTTGTTCCGTTCACTCCAAATAATGTGACATAAAGCCCCAAATGCATATCTGGATAGTCGGTGAGCAAAGGAATTGCTGCCGGCAACCTTCATAGTCCATGTGATAAGGTCATGCCAAGGTCTGTTGCGCCAAGGAAGAGAACATTTCGTAGCCCAGCATGACGCTAATCTAGTTGTAGCCGAGCAAGCGAAATATAAGTGGTTGATGGAGTCCGGAACAGTTCCACAAAAGGCACAAAGCGCTAAGTCAATCCTGCTGTTTTGCTGGAGAAAGATTTGAGTCGGCAGTCGGTTTAGGGAGATTATCCAAAGGAGGAAAGTGTGGCATGGAGCAATATGCTTATCCCAGACAAAAGAGTGCCAAGGGATTGGCTGTTCCGTCATTCTAGTGTGCTTCCATGCAACCGAGACCGAGAATGGAGTGGAAGGGGAGGGATCCCATGTGAGTTCATCTAAATCTTCCGTGAACATGGGTGGTGGGTCTGACCAACTTAATATGACCTCAAGAGTAGCTGAAGAATGCCACGTGCCATCAAAAAATTGTCGGACGGTTGTATCCCTAGGGATCCTGGACTGATAAATATGCACATTGGAAAATAGCCGATACAAGGGGCCTTTGTTGTGCCACCAATCGAACCAAAAGGAAATGGACCGTCCGGTGCCAATCTTCCATCGAAAGAGGGTGTGAGCAGACGATCGCATATCCAATATTTTCTTCCACGTCCAAGAACAAAAGGTCGGTTTGGAGACAATCCAAAAGTTGGATTTGTTTAAAAAAATTAGAATGAATCCATTTACACCACAAACCCTCCTTATCAGAAAAGAGAACCCATATGTGTTTCAAAATGATTGCGCTATTATATTCTAACAACCGGCGTATCCCAAGTCCTCCTTCCTCCTTGGGTAGACAAACTGTATTCCAAGCAACTTTAGCTCCACCAATGCCAAGGTCCGGGCCCTTCCATAAGAATTGCCGCAAAATTGTTTCAATGGTTTGCAATACCGCTTTGGGTAGGGAAAAGATGGAGGCCCAATAGACTTGGATGGAGTGCAACACTAATTTGATGAGTTGCATTCGTCCCGCAAAGGACAAGAAACGCTGAGTCCATTATCGAGCTCTGGCGGTAATAGTATCAATAAGAACTTTGTAGTCCTCTTTACGAAGTCGAGAGGATACAATAGGCACCCCTAGATAACAAAAAGGTAGGGAGCCTTGTTGGAATCCAAAACAGTGGGAGAGTTGGTCATGTAACAACGGAGGGCCTCCCGATAAAAAGATGTTACTCTTCAAAGGATTCGGTTTAAGTCTAGACCAGAGCGAGAATTTATCTAGAGAATCCTTAACCAATTCCGCCGATTTGATATGTCCCTCCAGGAAAATGAGAACATCATCCGTGAAAAAGAGGTGTGAAGACGGGTTTTTTTGCACCGCCAGAACCAATGAAAATCCGGAGATGCAGTGTTAGCCTTGAGGATTCCTGATAACACTTCCATTATAAGAATGAAGAGGTAAGGCGAAAGGGGATCTCCCTGTCGTATACCACGATTACTGGCAAAGTAGCCATGTAATTCCCCATTGATTGAAACCGAAAATTTAGGGGTAGTTACGCATGCCATAACCATCTTTACAAAGAAAGCAGGGAACTTGAAAGCCACTAGAGTTGCTTCAATGAATTTCCAGTTGACTGTGTCGTAAGCTTTCTGGAAGTCGACCTTGATAGCGCATTTTGGAAGATAAGAATCATGATGAAAGCCTGCAAAAAGCTCCTAAGCTATCATTATATTATCGCTTATTCTGCGCCCCTTAACAAAGGCAGTTTGAGAGGGGTTGATCAGCGAGGGGAGCACCTGCGCAATACGCCTTGCCAAAATTTTTGAGATGCATTTGTATAATGTGTTGCAACAGGCGATTGGCCGAAAATCGGTCATGGCGGATGCATTAGCAGTTTTCGGCACTAAGGTGATGATAGTGCTATTTAGTTCCTTAAGTAAAGATCCAGTTCGAAAGAAGTCCCCAACCGCCGCAAGGATGGAGGGACCAGTTACTTCCCAGGAAGCCTTGAAGAAGTCAACAGTATACCCATCCGGCCCAGGCGCCTTGCCTTTAGCAAGTGAGAAAAGAGTGGCCTAGATTTCATCATTTGAAACCGGATGAGAAAGGAGTGTTTGTTGATTCTCATCTAGGGAGACTCCAATGAAATCGCCTATGTCATGGGAGGATGGCTGTGAGTTGCCAGAAGTACCATGAAGCAAGTGTTGGAAGTATCCAACAATGTGGTGCTTAATCTCATTTGGTTCCGTTAATAGATTCCCTTCCTCCGTAGAAACTGATAGGATTCTATTTTGAAGCCGTCTTTTATTGACGAAGTGATGGAAGAACTTGGTATTTTGATCTCCTTCCTGAAGCCACCGAATTCTTGATTGCTGTCTGTAGAAGGACTCCTCTTGTAACTTAAGAGTGGAGTATGCACGAATGCATTCCCCTTCATTAATGAGCAGATTTTGATCAAAGGGTTGAAGATCCATGGCTGTTTGAATCTCAAGGAGGTTCAACCTGGCCTGTTCTGTTCTAGAAGAGATGGCCGAAAAAGATGTCCTGTTCAGCTACTTCAATTTGTGCTTGAGAAGCCTCAATTTGCAACAAGTAACATACATGGGTGTGCCATTGAGGTAGGTGCTCCAAACCGGCGCTACCAATGCCAAAAAGGTTGGGTGGGAAGACCAGAAGTTAAAATATTTGAAGGGAACCCGGGAACTTTGAGTCGGCAAAATCCTGATCATCATCGAAGAATGGTCAGAAATGCTTGGAGCCAAAAAGGTAGCTTCAGAGAATGAAAAATTCTGATTCCAAGGGTCGTTGATAAGCACCTGATCAATCTTACGGAGTTTACAGTTGGCACCAGAAGAGTGGGACCATGTGTATCTATGTCCAACATACCTAAGGTCCTCCAACCCTGCCTGATTAAGGCAATCCCCGAACTCATCAAAAGCCGGAATCCAAGGAGTTGAACTACCCAGCCTATCATCTGGATGCCTTATGGCATTGAAATCTCCAGCCAATAACCATGGAGTATCCGTTGAAGAAAGCCGAATAAGGTCAGCCCAAAGTGCCCGCCGGTTCACAAATGTGTGCTCACCATAAATAACCGTGAAGAGGCATGATTTGTGCATTTTCAGCATTCTTATCTCAGTGTGGATCATTTGAGAGGAAGAGTAAATGAGGTGCAGCTCAATCTCCTTCGGATCCCACCCAATCCATATTCTCCCAAGGGGGGAGTTATCATAATTGGAAAGCCAACACCAATTAGGACACAAGCCTCTAGAAATATTAGCAAAAAGGGAGGCTTTCACTTTAGTTTCGATAATACCAAAACAGGACAACCGATTAGTCCTGATGAAATCCTGAATAATCGCTTGTCTAAGAGGTGCAACTAGCCCTCGAATATTCCAAGCTCCAAAAAACATATATAACCAGAGAGGTTACCGTTGTGGTCTCCTCGACCTGCTCCTTTTAGCTTTCTTGGAAGAGGACGTCTTCAGATGGAGTTCCGTGGATGGACCTGAGCCAAGGGCCAGTTTGGTATTGTCATCAGTGGTGCTGCTCGCAAGGGTTCTAGACCGGGTATTGGGAGGGGACACCGAAGCTAGTTCCTCAGCCTGCTGATCATCCAGTGCAGATTTGTCCTGAACAAGTCTGGAGCAGGATGAGCTTTCTATGGAGGAGTGAGAAATGAGGTCCTCTCCCTGCTGGGTAGTGGTCTTCGCAACCAAGCTTGCTGGGGGTTGAAGTTGTTCTGCTTCAGAATCCGTGGCCTGCAATAGTGCAGGATCAGCCTGAATGTGTGTCTCACCTGTGCTCAAAACAGGATTCAGCCGGCTTTCTTCCTCCTGGTTCAAAGCCAACCGAGAACCTGAAGGCTGATTCAGAGTGGTCTCCTTGGCAGGGGACTTCCCTTGATTCCTGGTGACTTGAATCCATTCACCGGGTCCAGTGATTCGTGTACTAGGCTCAGCTCGAGGAGCATTTCGGGCAAGGGCACATTCAAACCCACTAGCCCCCATTTCGGGCAGGGTCACGTTCTTTTTCATAAGTTCACAACTCAAAAATTCAAGTCATGTCACGAACAAATCTCCGTTCAATTTGTGCTTTGGGCATTTATTATATCGTATGGAAATCTCCAAATTTCAGGCACATTTGTGAGATTACAGTAATGATTGACATAATTATGAGTGAATTGAATAGTTATAACATCGAATGTTTAATAACGGACGTGGGACCATTGCCATAGTGCTCAGGGGGTAGGTATGCTGGTCCATGATTTGTGTCCTTTTTGACTTGTCCAAAAAGAGACACTTACTCTTGGATAATGCTTGGAACGAGGAATAAAAAATAGTGCAGACTGATAAGGTAGAGATAAAAATAATTGCCGTGCGTGTCACGGGCAAACCTGCCCCGTATGATACATAAAGAACTGGACTCTTGCGTTCTTCTCCAATGCATCGCCTGATTTCATTGCTTCTTCTCGATTGGCCATCTCTCTGTCTCTCTCTCAATGGAAAGGAAGCTCGTGCAATACTCAGTGGTATCAATACACTCTCTTTCTTCTGTTTCATTGCCCTGCCACTCTGTTGGTCATACTTTTAAGCCCACCAGAGTTGGAGATCTCTTGCGGACCTTCCTTGAACTTTTGTGCATCGACTGTGACATGGCCTCGTGTGTGGTGTTGTTTTGCAGGTGGACGCATTCACCGATACGGCCTTCAAGGGGAACCCGGCCGCGGTGTGCATCTTGGAAGAAGAGAGGGAGAAAGAGTGGTTGCAGGCAGTAGCGAGGGAGTTCAACATCTCAGAGACCTGTTACCTGACCCGGGCCTTGGCCTCGGAACACGTCAGCTCAGCCGATGGGAGATCGAGCCCGAGGTTTCAGCTCAGGTGGTTCACTCCAGTTGAGGAGGTGAGCGACTTTCGGATTCCATGTTCCCATCGTTGCTTGCTTTAATTTGGCAGGTGCAGGATATAGAAAGTGTGTTGCTTATAAATGACTAAAATCTCTTTGCTCTGCTTCCCACGCGCATGACTATACTCGATTTTGTGCATTGCTAACTTTACTTGAGGGCTTTTGGAAACTTTCTATCTTCATCATAGCCAAAAAAAAATGACAATTTTCTGTTCTTTCTCGTGGTTAACATCCCGGTTTTGTTTTGATTCTTCTAATTTGGGATAATTCGTGGCTTCTGAGTTCCGCCTCATTTAATCAACCATGGACAGCTTGATGAAGAATTTGTCGACATTTTGATTTCTATTTGTCCTTCACTGTCTGTTTTAATCTCAGTACTTAGGATTACAGATTAATTCGCTAATTGTCCAGTTATCAGATGAAATTAAATGGATTATCGTGTGGGACTATGAATTATGTTGATGCTGTTCGATCGACCTCCAAGTCTGATTCCGAGTCTCTTATGTACTTGAGAGATGTTTGATTTGTCATCAAAATAATCCATTTTCTCCAGACTGTTCTATCTGGTTTTTGCTCTGATGCCTGGTGTTAGATAGAGGCAGTAAACATCAATTTAGATAATGAATGAGATCCATGCAAGTATGTCCCATTTCAGTATGGAAGAAATGATACTGGAAAGTGGAAACTGGTAATCATATTATCTAATCACAAATTTTACCTTTCAGGTTGACCTCTGCGGTCATGCGACGCTAGCTGCTGCGCACACTCTTTTCACATCTGGGATGGTAGATTCTGACACCATCGAGTTTATGACGTTATCCGGAATTCTGATTGCTAAAAGGGTTCCAGAAACGAAGTCATCCGACAATTCGAAGATTCAAGATGGTGATGTGCCCAGAAAATGGATAGAATTGGATTTTCCTGTAGTCCCAATCACGGAAGATGATGCCGAACGGATTTCATCTGTCTCCAAAGTTCTCAATGGCACTTCCATTGTTGAAATCAAGAAGACGGCAAAGGGCGACCATTTCGTAATTCCTCAACTGAAACCTGATCATTTTTTTTTCCCCATAAATACTGTTTTGACTACATCGAACACCTTGCTTCCTCTTTGAGGCAATAGTTTTCATTCTGTTGAATCGAGGATTCGTACAGCAGCAGCTGGCATTAAGCTGTATTCATTAGGAAGAGGAAGTGATTAATGCTTTCATTTCTACTTTCTTCTGCTTATTTTCGCAGGTTGTTATCCCATCAGGGAAAGAAGTTGAAGAATTTCAGCCTCAGTTTGATGAGATACAAAGATGTCCTGGGAGGGGTATTATCATCACAGGATCGGCTCACCCAGACTCAGGATTTGATTTTGTCAGTCGATTCTTTTGCCCAAAACTTGGGGTGAATGAGGTATTGAAGCTGATATTTTGGAAAGTTTCTTGAATTATCAATCTTTCTTAGTTCATCTACTGTCCAATTAGTTGGTTATATGTCGAAAACTGTTCTGTCAACCAAATTTATGCTCTTCCACAACCCCCTGAATGAATAATCTATTTTTCAGGATCCTGTATGTGGCAGTGCACATTGTGCTTTGGCAGCTTATTGGAGTGAAAAGCTGGGGAAAAATGATTTTGTTGCCTATGCTGTAATCTCTCTCTCTCTCTCTCCCTCCATTCACGCGCAGTTTCTCTCATCTCTCAAATGGTACATAAATCAATGACTTTCGATGGCATCTTGCTAATTCCCTAATCATTTTCTTGTCTTGCAGGCATCGCCCAGAGGTGGAGTAGTGAAGGTGCTCTTGGACAAGCAGAACCAGAGAGTGATGTTGCGCGGCAAAGCTGTAACTGTAATGAGGGGCTCTCTTCTCGTTTGAATTTCTAGCTCTTCTACTTCATTTTGGCCTTCTAGCACGTGAGAATCCTGTACGTGAGAAATAAGTAATATAAATAATCTTATGTTGTGGGTTCGGTGAAACCAATTGGAATAATGTGAACTGCCTGAGATAGCATCCTTTCCTGTATGAGAGGTTCTCAATTTGCCTGCGGTGGAGAGTAAACTGAAAAGTGTTGAATCAATCACATGGCTCTCATTCTCAAAGGACCGGGTCTGCAGAAGAATGTGCATGTTTGAATCGATTGATTGACAAAAGGGTTTATCGGCATGTCTGGGAAAATAAACAAGTGACTTAAAGCCTCCATCGGGTTAAGACATCAGCATCACACGGTTTTTGTACCCATAGAAAACTAACTTCCTGCCAATTCGTCCTTCTTCGAGTAGTAGGATGGCCGTGTCATTTCCTGTACTGGACGTTGAGTTGGGGTGCGAATTGCAGCTACACTAACATGTACATGTTTGTTCTGCACGCGAGAATTTCTGCTCTCATCGGCTAAGGGTCTATGAGATCTATAATGTTGTCCAAAGCAGACAGTAGCGATTGACTTAGTAAAGTGAATCTTTCTTATTATTGGAAGTCTAGATGCGAGTCTATTGATAATCTTGCAATCAAAGCCAATGTTAAATTATGACTCGAGTTTGAACCGTTTATGCAATTCGATTTGATTGGATAAATATCCAAGTTTAATCGCATTAAAGAAAATTCAAGAAAGGAGCTTCTGTTTCGGAGAAAAGCAGAAAAATATTTCTGGCACTACAGGACAAAAAGATGAGCACAAATATTCTACAATTTATGTATTTCTTTTAGGGGGTAAAAATGTCTTTGTAGGAGGGAAGGATTTTATTTTATTTTTTTGGTGGGTGTGGCTTGCAGAAGTCATACGAAAGAAAAGAGGAAATCCTCTGTGGGCCCCCCTCTCTTCCTGGTATAGCCGCACAATGAAGGATAAAATAAAATCAAGGGTTTCTTTGCCAGTAGTAGCCGAACAGTAAGAGTTCTTTTCTTTCTTTGAAGCCGCCGCACAAACAGCATAGCCGCACAGTGGACTCCAAGGGGACGAACGCAAAAAAAGGGAGGAACAACACAATAACCTCTCCTTGATCGCGTACAAAGGAGTTGAAGATTTTTGTTGTGAGTTTAAATCTAGTACTTTGGATTTGGGCTTAAATTTAGGTGTGGGAAACACTCGAGCATATGAGCGAATTGTAACTCTGATTCTCCGATTATAATGGATTATTTATTGCTGGCTTTCCCCGTGGATGTAGATACCGATATTCTGACCAAACTACGTAAATCTCTGGTGTCCTTTATCGTTTCTCTTTTATTTTTCTGGTATTTTTGTATTGACTTAATTTGCAAGATCCTATCGTTTCCGCGTTATATTCCAACAATTGGTATCAAAGCTTGAAGGTTGGCTTTTCTGGATTATGATTTGGGGTTTTTGCTTGCCTGATTATTATTTGGAAATTCTGCTATTGCAATTATGTCTGGAGCGAAAGTTGAGATTGAGAAGTTTAACGGGAGGAACAACTTTGGGTTATGGAGCGTCAAGATGCGTGCACTATTGACAACCCAAGGTTTAGCTAAGGCATTAGATTGTCACATCCCGATTTTTACACCTAGGAAGCCGTAGGTAAATTGTAATATCCTCAATTTCAACCTCTGGAAAATGATTATGGGTTAAGTTTGGTAGTTTTCCAATTAGAACTAAATTGTTTTCTCTTGTTTTGGAAAACCCAGTTTTGGATCCTTTGCATCCCTTTGTTTTGTTATTTTTGGGAAGAATTTTGTGGTCTGAATTTCCAAGTACTTTCTTCTTGAAAGTTGTTCCAAACATATTGAAGTTTTACACACTTTAATTTCATAATTTTTGGAGTTGATATGAGTGGTACGATGGCCTGATTTTCAGACCATGTGAAACTGTCCAGAATGGGTATTTTGGTAATGTTCACATCGTATTTATTTTTTACAAGCTTTTCTGGGCTGATTTTGAAAACGTTTCCTTCACAAAATTAATTGAGAACATCCGTTTCTATAACATGTATAAATTTGGGAATTTTTCAAGATCATTTGGATTCTGGACAAAGCTTAATTTGAGAAACCCGAGTCCTATTTCAGCGAACTGTTTTTAGTCTGTTTTTGAGCTACTAAAAATGGTGTTTACGGAAAGATTCTGAATTTATGTTCTCATGAGAAATGTTTGTTAATGCCTTGTTTATGACATATTCAAATTTGAGAATTTTTGGAGTTCATTTACTATATTTTCAAGTCCCATTTCGTGAACAGTACAAAATTGTCCGGTTTTGTCAGATTTCAAAGATTTAGCATTTTCTATATGAAAACGATGGAATTTGGACTTGATGTCTTCTGGTGATTTAAAGTACGCATTTTGAGCTTTCAATTGAGGTATTTTATGCTTTGATTGGAGAAAGCCTATAATATTTGACTAAGTCAAACCTTATCATCTTCATCATTACTCTTATTTATTGCTTAACCTTTTTTTTCCACAAGTCTTTATGAAGCCATTTATTGAGTCTTGGCCATCAAATATTGACCAAGAAAGGAGAAGAGACCCACGGCCAATGGGTAAGGAGAGAGAAAGGAAGAATAATTGGCCAATTTCATCATTACTCTTGACTTTTGGACTTAGGCCATTAATGGGTGGATGACACGCGCGCTTACCTCATCGCCCCACATGACACGTGCGCTTACCTTATCCAAATTTTGGCTCCAAGCTTTGCCTCTCTATAAATAGAAAGAAGGCCATTCAGGCAAGGGGAGAGAGAAATAGAGAGAGAAAGAGAAGCTGAGAGAGAGAGAGAGAGAGAGAGTTTCATCAACTCGTCCTTTTTCTTGTTGTTCGATCAAGTGAGAAAGCTACGTCCAAGGCCCGAGTGTTCGTGAATCGCCCAAGAGTCGTCGAGACTCACATGTCCTTCACATGCCTCATTTTCTCTAGTTCTTGTTTAATTGTTGTGTAAGTAAATTCCTTAATATCGGGAAAGGATATTGAGATGCATTGTGACGTGGTGTGCTTAGACCGTTTCTCGGTCGTTTGGTTGGTCGTAGTTAGTTCATTTCCTCGGTTTGATCGTGTTTCATGTTTGATGTTATTTTGAGATAGAACCAAGATTGGTAAAGTGTATATGAGATAGAACCGAGCCTTGATTGGTAAAGTGTACATGAGATAGAATTGAGCCTTAGTTGGTAATCGAGAGTTGGCTGGTAAAGTGCACATGCTATAGTCGTGCGTGATATTCTCCTGTATGAACTTTGCTATTGATCTACGATCAATGTGGGTGCGGTAAGAGCTGACTTGTGTTAACGGCGATTGATATATCCTCGCTTGATATTAGTGTTTTCACTTGCTGAGTCTCCCCGACTCATCCCTCGTTTTTTCCTCTCAGGTCCATAGGATGGTCGAACGGACGGCGGCAAAAGGGGGAGTTTGAGCCATGTTGGAGTTCCGGGAAAGTTAGGAGCTGTGAATTTGAAGTAGTGGGCTTAGGACACCCAAGCCATAACGTGTTGTGTGTAAATGGCTAAAATTGAATAAGTTAGCTTGTAAAATATGTTTGTGTGTCCTGTGAATACAAGGTTTGTTCATGATGCTATTTGTCTTAATCCCGCTGTTATTTTTCATGTGATTGTCCCTAGATATGCTTCCGCTTGTGTTTAAAGAAAGATAATAATGAACAGGACGTCACGTTTATGACCCAGAGGCTGGGGGCATTACATAAATGGTGAAGATGGGTTACCCATTGCAATGAAAGCGGCTAGAGCTAATAGAGAGAGCAAAGAGTATAATCCTGCTGAATTTATCAGATGAAGTGTTAATAGAGGTGGTTGAGGAGAAGGATGACGTAGCATTGTGGGCAAAATTACAGGCACTCTATGTAACGAAGGGTTTGAATAATCGCTAGTACATGTTGAAGAGGATGTTTCAATTTCAATATACTGAAGGTACATCGATCAGATCACACCTAGATGAATTTAATAAACTCATGATGGATTTAAAGAATGTTGGTAAGATACTTTATGATGAGGAACGGGGCATCATGTTATTGGCTTCTTTACCGGAATCATGGGAGCACTTTACTGATTCACTACTACAGGGGCGTACTACGATTATCTTGGAAGAGGTAAAGTCCGCATTGTTTTCTAAAGAGTGGCAGAGAAAGTTGCGAGATGACAGTCTAATGCAGGATGTAGCGTGGGGACTAGTGATTCGAGGTAGAGAACAACATCGAGGGTCCAATAGCAACAGAGGTAAAAGCTGGTCAAAGTCACAAAATAGAAAGTCTAAAGGACGCGTGAAGTGCTTTGAGTGTCACGAGGAGGGGCACATCAAGAGAGATTGTTTGAAGCGGAGAAATAAAGGTGACAAACAAAATGCCACAAGCAATGTGGCAAACGATGTTGAGGAGAGCAGTAGTGATGCAGAGGCCGTCTTGTGTGTGACTATTAGTTCGATTGGAGACGAATGGGTGCTAGATTCGGGGTGTTCTTATCATATAACACCTCATAGGAACTGGTTTACTACTTACCAAACTGAAGATGGTGGTAGGGTTCTGATGGGCAATAATGCAACCTACAATGTTGTGGGGATAGGGACAGTTCGGATTCGAATGCACGATGGGGTGGTGCGTACACTGACAGACATAAGGCATGTACCAGAGCTCAAGAAGAACCTTATTTCTCTAGGGACACTCGATGATATCAGGTGTAAGTACACCGCTAAAGGTGGAGTGTTGAAGGTCTCTCGAGGTGCCACGACAGCGATGAAGGGGAAGAAAGTGAGTTCCCTCTATCATCTACTGGTAGATACTGTGACCGGAGCTGCTGCAATTTCATTAGGTGAGTCAGATTTTGACTTAACTCAGTTATGGCATATGCATTTGGGGTACATGAGTGAGGTAGGTATGACGATGTTGAGTGATAGAGGGTTGTTGAAGGGTCAAAAGACAGGGAAGCTGGACTTATGTGAGCACTGCATTTTTAGGAAGCAATGTCAGATTAAATTTATAACAGCTATTCATTCGACCAAGCGACCAGTTGAGTACATTCATTCAGACGTCTGGGGCCCATCTCCGGTTCCTTCAAAAGGAGGTGCTCAATATATGTTGACATTTATCGACGACTACTCTAGAAAGGTATGGGTTTATTTTCTAAAGCACAAATCTGATGTGTTTGATCGATTCAAGAAGTTTAAGGTATTGAATGAGAAGCAGTTAGACAAACAGATCATGTTCCTGAGAACTAATAATGGCATGGAGTTTTGTGGTAGAGATTTTACCGAGTTCTACAAGAAAGAAGGGATTATGAGACACCGCACAATGCCCGGGACACCACAGTAGAATGGCATTGCAGAACGGAAGAACAAAACTTTACTGGAGCGAGCTCGGAGCATGCTTTTGCATGCAAGAATAGGTAAGGAATTTTGGGCCAAAGCAGTGAACATGGCATGTTACCTAGTTAATCGATCTCTATCATCTACTATAGAGTGGAAGACTCCCGAGGAAGTATGGTTGGGGAAATCTATTGATTACTCTGGATTATAAGTATTCGGATGTCCTGCGTATGCTCATGCGAGTGATGTTAAGCTTGAGCTGAGGGCGAAGAAGTGCATATTTCTAGGTTATGCACATAGGGTGATAAGCTACCGACTGTGGTGCAGTGATCCCAGATCACCCAGTTTTCTAATCAGCAAAGACGTGATCTTCGACGAAACTGTAATGCTTCAAAGGAGGGGTCTTGAGACACAACCAGCAGAGCAGACAGATCGTGGTGTCAGTAATGAGGCAGAGACTCCAGAGACCTCGAAGGTAACAGAAGTTGAAACCGCAGATGAAGCTACAGTTCTTGAAGTCGGTGATAATGAACAACCAACAGAGCCACAGCACACTATAGCTACGGGTAGACAGAAAAGGCAAATTAAACCACCGGTACGTTATGGTTATACAGATATTGCCTATGCATTGACGGTAGGTGACGAGGTGGAGATAGATGAGCCTTCATCTTACTCTAAGGTGATGGCTAGTTCTGAGTCGTCACAGTGGATAGGGGCTATGAGTGAAGAGATAGAATCACTTCATCGAAATCAGACATGGGAGCTGGTCAAAGTACCTAAGAGCTAGAAGATTGTTGGTAGCAAGTGGTCTTTAAACGGAAGGAGGGCATTCCCGGTGTCGAGGTAGTGAGATATAAGGCGAGACTTGTGGCGAAGGGGTATACACAGCGGGAGGGCATTGACTACAATGAGGTGTTTTCTCCTGTGGTAAGACATACTTCTATTTGTGTTTTACTTGCCTTGGTTGCTACACAGGATCTCGAGCTGGAGCAGTTAGATGTGAAAACAGCGTTTCTTCACGGTGAGTTGGAGGAGCAGATTTACATGAGACAACCAGAAGGATTTGCTATTCCAGGTAAGGGCGATCATGTTTGTTTATTGAAGAAATCTTTATATGGGCTGAAACAGTCTTCTAGGCAGTGGTATAAGCGTTTCGATTCTTTCATGGCTAGTCAGAACTATTCTAAAAGTCAAATGGATAGCTGTGTTTATTATAGGAGATTGGAGGATGGGTCTTTGATATATCTGATATGATATGTTGATAGTAGCTACGAATATGTCTGATATTGTTGTAGTGAAGAGGCAATTGAGTGTTGAATTTGAGATGAAAGATTTAGGTGCTGCAAAGAAAATATTGGGTATGGAGATTTTGCATGACAAAACTGCAGGAATTTTACGTCTTTCTCAGAAGAAATATATTGAGAAGATTGTTGCACGATTTAATATGCAGTCAGCGAAATCTGTAAGTACACCTTTAGAACGCACTTTAAACTTTCTGATAAGTATCATCGCAAACTAAGGAGGAGAAGGAGTATATGTCCCGTATTCCTTATTCTAGTGCAGTGGGTAGTATTATGTATGCTATAGTATACACTAAGCCTGATATTTCACAAGCAGCGAGTGTAGTTAGTCGTTACATGAAGCGACCTGGTAAAGTTCATTGGGAAGCTGTGAAGTGGATCGTTAGATATTTGAAGGGGACAGCAGACATTAGAATTGTATACCAAAGGGACAGTAATGGCAGTGAGACCACTGGTCATGTGGATTCGGATCACGCAGGTGACTTGGATGAACGCAGGTCTTTAACAGGGTACGTATTTACGCTAACAGGTGGTGCAGTTAGTTGGAAGGCATCCTTACAGGATCACGTTGCCTTGTCTTTGACTGAGACAGAGTACATGGCATTGGCCTTTATAGTAAAAGAGGCAATATGGCTAAAAAGTTTACTCTCGGACTTTGGGTTAGATCAGAATAGTGTCGATATACACTGTGATAACCAAGGTGCGATATATTTGGCATATAATCCGGTTTGTCACGAGCGAACGAAGCATATCGACATCAGGTACCACTTCATCCGAGATGTCTTAGCAAAAGGTGTAGTTGTTGTTAAAAAGATTACAACAGAGAAGAACCCAGCGGACATGATGACTAAGCATGTTTCTTTGGCAAAGCTCAAGCTCTGCTTGAGCACAATTGACGTCTGTGGGGAGTGAGCGCCCGTCGGGGCATTGGAAGAATTAGCATGAATGATAAGCACTATAATTTGGCTACAAACATCAAGCCAATGTGGAGAATTATTAAATTATGACTCGAGTTTGAACCATTTATGGAATTCGATATGATTGGATAAATATTCAAGTTTAATCGCATTAAGGAAAATTCAACAAAGGAGCTTCTATTTCGGAGAAAAGCAGAAAAATATTTCTCGCACTACAGGACAAAAAGATGGGCACATATACTCTACAATTTATGTATTTCTTTTATGGGGTAAAAATATCTTTGTAGGAGGGAAGGATTTTATTTTATTTTTTTGGTGGGTTTAGCTTGCAGAAGTCATACGAAAGAAAAGAGAAAATCCTCTGTGGGCCCCTCTCTCTTCCTGGTGTAGCCGCACAGTGAAGGATAAAATAAAATCAAGGGTTTCTTTGCTAGCGATAGCCGAATAGTAAGACTTTTTTTCTTTCTTTGAAGCCACCACACAAACAGTAGAGCTGCACGGTGGACTCCAAGGGGACGAACGCGAAGAAAGGGAGGAACGGCATACTAACCTCTCCTTGATCGCGTGCGGAGGAGTCAAAGATTTTCGCTGTGAGTTTAAATCCAGTACTTTGGATTTTGGCTTAAATCTAGGTGTAGGAAACACTCGAGCATATGAGCGAATTATAACTCTGATTCTCCGATTATAATGGATTATTTATTGCTGGCTCTCCCCGTGGATGTAGGTACCGATAATCGGACCGAACCACGTAAATCTCTGGTATCCTTTAGCGTTTCTTGTTTATTTCTCTGGTATTTTCGCATTTACTTAATTTGTAAGATCTTATCATTTCCGCGTTATATTCCAATAGCGAACACAAGAAGAGCTGACAGCAAACGTGGCTCTAAAAGCTCCGAATGGCCTCTATGGCCCCCCAACAAAAAAAGAAAAAGAAGTCGAGCGAAAATAAAGCTGTCTACGCCACACTGGTCTAGACTTCAATAAGGCGATTGCGAAGCAACGAAATAAGAGGCTTAGGCAGGGCAATAGAAACTTCTAAAGAATCAACCCGAGATCGCAACGGACATCCTACCACTACGCTTTCTGGTCAGGAGTTGGAACCATCGTTGCTTGGGCACTTTGACAGTGAGCGCATCTCCGCTCACGGCGGCAATAGAGTTGCTCGCCCTAGCATTCTTAGCAAGAGCCAGCAAGATCTTTTTGTTTACCAATTCGATCCTGTGACATGAGATACAAAGTGAATTCTCATCGATGATCTCACCCTTCAACTGGTCCTTCCTCAGTTGTGGAAGCTACAAGCAGAAGACATAGTCAGTCGCGGTCTTTTGCCTCTCAACCAAGTTATCGGGAGAGAATGGATCGCGTAAAAAAAAAAGCGCCATCTGCATGCTCTTGCCTCTGCATTCTTATGATACGAATTAATGTCCTTATGAGCGGAATCCGAAGTAAAAACTCCATCGGAATGGGAAACGGAGTTCTTGAAAGAAAAGTCTTCAGCTTTGTTGAATATACATATAAAGCTGCAAACTGGGCTGTTTGGCAACTTGTCAAATAGTGATTGATTCTATTCTTTTGTTCTCAGAATTAGTTTGGGAACAGAAACTCGTTTGTTAAATTTTTTGTGCCCTAGCATAATTTTACAAAAAAAATTGTGCGCACAATCAATTTTGGAGCAGAATCAAGAATAAAAAAAAAAGTAACTTCTTGATTCTGGAACAATGTTTTTATAACTGATTCTTCCTAGTTTTTTCTTTTTTTTGGCTGTTGTTGTTCTTCGGCCCCGCCACCCGCCGGCCACCAGCCACAGGCCAGGGCCAGCAAGGGGGTCGCGGCCCTCGCCAGCACTGGCAGTTGGCCATGGCCCAGAAACGAAGGGGAAAGAAAAAAAAAAGAGAAAAAAAGAAATAAATATTAAAAAAATTCAAAATATTATTAATAAAAAAAAATTTGTGTAGTTACTAAATGCATTTCTATTCTTTTTCTATTCTAAGACCAAAAACTTTGAGCAGCTACCAAACACCTTTAAATGCTTATAAATTATTTTCGGGCGCAAAATAAAAAAGAATCATTTCTGCCCAGAATTATATTCTGAGTACAGAATGATTGCCATGCGCATCTTAAGCCCTCTGCATTCTTTATGGCAAGTTGGCAACCTTATAGTTGACTTCATCTAATTCCCACTAACTTAATGAAGATTGGTATATGGGGCCGTAAAGAGTTTAGAAGATCATAGCTAATTATTCTAAAATTTTAAGGTGTGAATTAACATTTGAGGATTTAGAAAAATTTGAATTCGGGATCTTATGCTCTGATACCATGTAAAGATTATGTGGGACCATTATCAACCGTTTTAAAGGTTATGCAGTTGGATGATAACAAGAAGAACCGGTACCAAATAATCCACTATAATCAGAAAATCAGAATTATAATCGCTCACATGTATTTTCCACACCTAAATTAAGCTCAAACTGTCTACAAATAAAGTAATAAATCACTCAATTTGAATGTAAACTCACAGCGCAAAACCACCAGGTTACTCCTTTGTGCAATCATAGAGAGCGTGACCGCGTGTCCCTCTCTTTTCGCTATTTGGCTCTTTCACGGAATTCGCAGGCGGCTCGGAAAGAAACGCACATCTTTGTCGCGACCTAAAATAAAAATCGGCGTTTCGATCTTAGGCTAATGGATTACTAGATCAATTAAATTAACTAACCTAGCTCAAGTTCTCCCAAACTCTACCAAATCGCAACTTAGGTCCAATTGTGAACATGCAAATATTTTCAATAGGAGTCGCCACTAATCATTTAGGGTAGGTTGATTAGAAACCTAAATAAAATAGCGGGAGTACTATTTTATTTCTACGAACCAGAAATTATGGATTCGGGACTTGGTTACGTTAAACTCCTTAACGCCCTTTCGGTACCAATTTCAAGAAAAATACTCAATTTGACAATTTTGAAAAACTCCGATTTAAAGTTCAAAGGTGCAGAAAATTCTTTGATTTTCTTTTATTTAAATGAAAACTAACCTATATATAATGACGTGCAAAAATTGACATGCGATTAATGCAACCTAGCATGCAAACTATATGTCATGCGACAACGTGACCTATTTTTAATGACGGGCATATTATTTTTTTTTGTATTTTTTTAAAATGAAATTCGGAATTAAAAATGCAAATTATCTAAACATGCAATTAAAGAAATTAATCTATTCTAACGCAATCTTTTTGGTATTTTTTTTTCTCAAAATTCGAAATTAAAATGCCAATTATCTAAACATGCAATCAACATATTCTAGAGAGTCTTTTTGGTATTTTTTTATGCAAATTCGAAATTAAAATCAAGTAAAAAAATATAACCGTTAAATCTTTCGAATTAAGTTTCGATCTGAAGCCTGACAGATCGACCCTAAAATTCGAAATACCCGCTATGGAAATAATTCTATCTAAAGCCTAATAGATAGATTTATTTCCACGTGTGCGGTTGCGGAATAGAAAATTTTCCTAATCGATCACATCTTGAAAAATTTAGATATCTCAGATATCTTGGATATATTCAAAATATCTTTGAAAATTCTAAAATCTATCCAAATTTAGCAAGTAGATATCCAAAATTTCAAAAAAGGAAATAAAATCCTAATTAGAATATACCTATTATTCAAATATGCATAACTAGATATCTATAAACACAAATTAGGCAACGGAATATTCAAATTAAATAGGATGTGATAATTACCTGATTTGTGAAATTTTCTTTTCTAATTTGAATCACCGGCGGATCAGGATTGCGGATCGGGAATGACCAGCTCGTCGGAAACGGCGGCACGGCGATACACAAGCGGCACTCCGGTTGGGCACGGTGGCGCGCAACGGTGGCCGGCGGTGACGCTTCAGAATGTTCTGTTGAAATTATGACTAGATGATCGATGGAGCACCTGCAAAATCATACACTTGCTGGGACTGTTAATAGCACGAGGCTACATGACTAGTCGTCGAAGGCTTCTCGGTTGAGGCCGGTTGTGCTGTGGCGGGGATCCGCCGGCGCTGTTCGAAGCTCAATGCAAAGCCTTGAAGTGTTGCCGCAACGGTTGAGGTCATGCGGATGTGACCAGCTCTTTGCTGGAGCTTCTTCGTTCGCCGGCGTCACTGTGATGCTGCTCTCGTGACTAGCGCAAGAGGAAAACGCAGTCTGCAGCAGCGTCTCGGTGTAATGGAGGTCAACAAAGCTGATCGTCTCGGTGAAGGAGAAGAAAACGTTGACTGTGCAGGGGGAGACGTGGCATGGGCAGCTTCTCTTCAAGTCGTGGGAAGTCCAATTGATGAAGAACGTGGCATGAAGAAGCAGCAACGGCAGGGACGGCTCTTCTCGGTTCAGTGCAGCAGCAGCGACTTGTCAACGTGGAGCAATTTCTGTTGACCGATTCTCTCTTCTTCTCTATTTGATTGTCTCTCTTTCTCTGCAGGTCTTCGTGGAAAACCAGTTAGAACCACTTGAGGGCGTGGACCTCTGATTTTTATCAGCCAGCCTCGTGAAGAAAAGAAATAACCCTTAATTCAAGCATGGGTCTTTCTTCTTGTGAACATCCCCCCTCTTTTACGTGTTTCTTTTCATATTTCGCTGAATGATTCTCGGTCAAGCATTCAGCTGTTTGTCTTTTACTTCCCTTTTTATTTTCTTTTCTTTCTTATTTTAGCCCCCCACTTGCTGCGCTTGCCAATGAGAAAATATCCCCACGATTTTCTTTTCTATACGAGCTGAAATTTGCTGGTTGATTAGTTCGTTCCCGAAGATTCATCTTTTGCCCAAAATCATGCAAATATTTGGCCAAATATTCTCTGCATTCAACCGTGGATATGTGCTCTCTCCCAAGATTTACATGCCTTAGCAAGTATATCGCTGAACATTCCTAGAGTATATTTCTTTTGTTCTTTCTTGCTCAGCACATATTCTGGTTTCTGACAACTCCTTCTGGTCCTTCATGATTTCTTGCTATTTCAATTTTGCACATACGTTCCTTCATTGAATTTGTTTCACATTCGCTCAATTAAAATGCACATGATTTTTAGCCACCGCTGGCTTAGTCCAATTTTATTAAGTCCAGAGCCATTCACTCGAGTCCATCCACCGCTGGTCCAATGCAAATGCAACTAACCTATATGAACCTAAACTATATATTATGCAATTTTAATATTTTTGTTTAGGGATTAAAAATTTAATCCATAATTTTCTATGCAATTAAAACTAAATGATACGCCGAAATTTAAGTGTCAACGATCTTTTACATTTCTTCTACATGTGCCCTTTCACAAGAGTCAACAAAACCCACTTTGACTGGGACCCACTGTTCGTGTGGCTGGCAGGAAAGAAACTCTGAAACAAGAAATCTATTTTTTTTTTGGATTAATATCATAAAATACTTTAAATTGGTATAATTATGACAAATTTATTCCAAACTGATTTTTTAACCATGAAAAATCTCAAACTAGTACACATGTCATAAATTTATCTCAAACTAATGTTTTGATCATAAAAAAGCCAAATTTGTACACTTGTGATAAATTTACTCTCGGTTAAATTGGATTAATACGACGAAAAATCACAAATTTATAAATTCGTGATAAATGGAGGGGTAAAATTCTAAACTGGTACATGTACTAATTGTCATGTGTCATCTAATTCAGTAATTTGACAATAAAACTCAATAAAAACTAACGGAGGGTAAATTTGTCATATATGTATTATTTTAGGGTTAGTTTGAAGTAAATTTATCACAAATGTATCAATTTGGAGTTTTTCGTGATATTTATCCTTTTATTTATACTTTATTTCTTTTCCTCTCTTGTTGATCCCTAGGTCCCACTTGCTTTATTTTCTTGCTCTTGTATGATAAAAGCCACGAGTGATAGTCTTGGCTCTTCTTATTTCAACAATTAAAGAAGCCCGAGTCTTCGTCTTGGCAAATTCGGATATTTACAAAATTGCTACCGTTTCAAAGAAAATTAACAACCCTTATCTCGGATGAGTTCTTGGTGAATTGTGCTTCAGAAAGTATACATATACCTTTCTATTTGTCGGACATCTCCTTTCGAAGGAACTAGAGACAAGCCTTAGACGTCTAAATGAACGTATTTAACTGGTCGCTTGGTCAAATGAATAGCTATTGTAAACTAAATTTGACGCTACTTTCCAAAGATTAAGTGCTCATATAACTCTAACTTTTAACTCTTGAACAACCCCCTCTCATTTAGTATGATCACAACTGCCTCACTCATGTGCCTCAACCACATATGCTACAACTAAGTCACGTCAAAGTCCGACTCACCTGATGAAACTGTAATAGCTCTGGTTATGTTCTCTCCGAATAGATGATAGTGAGAACTCACTTTCTGTCCCTTCATCACTGTCATAGCACCTTGAGAAATCTTCAGTACTCAACTTTCAAAGATCTACTTACACCCAATATCATTGCGTGTCCCTAGAAAAATAAGGTTTTTCTTGAACTCCAGTACATGCCTCACGTCTGTCATTGTACGCACCACCCCACTGTACATTTGAATCCAAATTGTCTTTATCCCCACAACCTTGCATGCTATGTTACCCCTCATCATAACTCTATCATGAGGCGTCATATGATAAAAACACCTTGAATCTAGCACCCATTTGTCTCTTGACAAACTAGTAGTTAAACACAAAACATCATATGCATCACTAGTGCTCTCTTCAGCAACGTTCACCACCTTGCTTCTGGCATTCTACCCATCACCTTTATTTCTCAACTTAGGACAATATCTTCTAAAGTGTCCTTCCTTGTGACACTCAAGGTAGTTCATGCATTCTTTTGACTTTTCTATGGTGTGATTTCGACCTGCTTTTACTCTGTAGCTATTGGACCCCCGATGTTGATTTCCACCACGAATCACCAGTCCTCGCACTACATCCTATGCCAGACTATTCTTCATCATCAAGTATCTTACCGACTTTTTTCAAATCCACCATGAGTTTATTAAATTCATCTAGGTGTGATATGATCGATGTACCTTCAATGCATCGGAATTGATACATCATCTTTAACATGTATAAGTGATTGTTCAAATCCTTTGTTACATAGAATGCCTGGAGTTTTGCCCATAACGCTACGGCATCCTTCTCTTCAGCCACCTCTATTAACACACCATCCAATAGATTCAACAAGATTATACTCTTTGCTTTCTCTATTAGCACTACCTTTTCAACGGCTTTCATTATAACCAGCAGCCCATATTCGCCATCCAATGCCTTGGCCAAACCATGGGTTGTTAATAGTGTACACATCTTGACACTCTATAATCGAAAGTTGTATTTCTCATTAAATTTCTCAATTTCAACTTACCCTCCAGACTAATTGCAATAGCAAAATTTCCAAATAATAATCAAATAAGGAAAAGCGCCAAATCACAATCCAGAAAAATTCTATTATCAAGCTCTTATACCAATTGTTGAAATATTAACGCGAAAACAACGTAATGTTGCACCACCCGCCTGGATGGCGCTGCTGACGCGGGCACTCTTCCTCTCGCAAAAGGTTTAGTGTTCGAATCCCGGGGGCCGCAGGGTGACTTAACCGGTGGCACGTGTGTGGTGGCTAGCACATGTCGCCCCCAGGGTTTACCTCCCGGCTGTCAGCTGTGCGGGGGTTCCCTGGGTTACCAAAAAAAAAAAACAACGTAATGTTGCAAATTAAGTCAATGTGAAAATACTAGAGAAATAAATGAGGAACAATAAAGAACACAAGCGATTTGCGTGGTTCAGTCCAAATATCGGTTTCTATATTAACAAAAAGAGCCAGTAATAAATAATACGCTATAATCGAATAATCATAATTATAATCACTTACACGTCCGAATGTTTCTCATATCTAAATTAAGCCAAAACCTAAAGTGTTTACAAATAAACCACCTAATTTGGATGTAAAACTCACAATATAAAATCACCATGTTACTGTCCCTTGCGATCAAAGAGAGCTTGACCATGCGTCCCTCTCTTTTCGCTATTTGGCTCTTTCTCGGAATTCGCAGGCGGCTCGCTCAATGTGCGTTCCTCACGGCTCAAAGCCTCGCTGAAGAGAAAGACATGTGTTTTACATCTGCCCTTTCACAAGAGTCAACAAAACCAACTTTGATTAGGATCCATTGTTTGTGCGGCTGCTAGGAAAGAAACTCTAAAGCAAGAAAACCCTTTTCTTTTTAGTTTATTTTCTTTCCTCTCTTGTCACTCCCTAGTCCCACTTGCTTTCTTTTTCAGCTCATGTGCGGTAAAAGCCACAAGTGATAGTCTTTTCTTTTCCGAGGCAAAATGACATAAAGAATTCTTGAATTTTGATCTAATATGTAATGTATTCCCTGAACTTTTTATTTATTCAATATAGTCCCTGAAATTTAGCTTAATATTAAATGTGGTTCCTGAATTTTTATTTTGTTCAATGTCTTTCCTAAATTTTTTATACATGTTCAATATAATCCTTGAACTATATGAAAATATTCCATGTAGTCCCTGAACTTTAGCTTAATGTTCAATGTGGTCCCTGAACTTTTATTTTGTTCAATGTCATCCTCGAACTTTTGGTATATGTAGTCCCCGAACTTTGCCAAAATGTACATTGAACATTTTGGTACATGTTCATATAATTCAGGGATTATATTGAACATGTACCAAAAGTTCAGGGACGACCTTAAACAAAATAAAAGTTCAAGGACCACATTAAATATTAAGCTAAAGTTCGGGGACCACATTGAACATTTTTATATAGTTCAGGGATTATATTGCACATATACCAAAAGTTCAGGAATAACGTTGAACAAAATAAAAGTTTAGGGACCATATTGAACATTAAGCTAAAGTTCAAAGACTACATTGAACAAATTAAAAGTTCAAAAACCATATTGCACAACAATTAAAGAAGCCCGAGCCTTTGTCTTGGCAGATTCAAATATTTACGAAATTACCACCGTTCCAGAGAAAATAGATAAGGCAAATTAACAACCCTTATCTCGGATGAGTTCTTGGTGAATTATTGCAGAAGAAATTAACAACCCTTATCTTGCAAATTCGAATTTTTACAAAATGGCTCAAAACCTTGCCGAGAAATTAATTCTCGATTGGATAAGTTCTCGGTGAAATGTTGCCCGGTTTTTCCCCCAACACTTTTCTTCTTACCCTTTTCCCCTCTCCCCCTTTTCCCTTTCCGCGCGAGCTCTCATGTCCATAGATATAAGCTGAGCATCACTTTTCCCTTCTTTGACTTTTCAAAGTTTTTTTTTCGTTTGGCCCCACCCTTCTCAGCCAAATATTACATACTGGCTAAAAGATCATCCGCTACAATCGCGGCTGGGACAACGTTAGCTGACGAGCCACAGTCGACAGTTTCCAAACAGCAGAGTCATTCGGGTGCGAAGAAAGGAACAAGAACACGGGTTACAGTATCGCTAGACGGCTAAACTATAGCTGGTCCACAACACACAATCCCAAAGTGCAATAGCAAGGGTTGATGTGAACGAAAAACATAGGAGTAAGTAGATACAGAAGTAACTTGACTGTAAGTAGAGCGATATATATTTTCCGCTAAGCAAAGCTCGAATCGAAAGGGGTTCCAAAAAGACCAGAAGCTATAGCCTTTTGGGTATAAATAAACATTAACATATGGTTATTTGAGTGAATGGTAGACCCGAGATGAGTACGAAATCAGAGCACTTTAATAGAGTATAATATGATATTTTTTTCATATGTGTATGATTAGTCTTATTGAAATAGAACACATTTTTCGATAATTTCGATAAACACATGTAAAAACTCAAGTATTGATAACATCATCACTAAAAAGGTGGAGGCAAATGCTACTCATAGATACCACTGACACAGCAACCTATTGGTAAAAGGGTCACATTCTTTTTCATAAGTTCACAACTCAAAAATTCAAGTCATGTCACGAACAAATCTCCGTTCAATTTGTGCTTTGGGCATTTATTATTTCGTATGGAAATCTCCAAATTTCAGGCACATTTGTGAGATTACAGTAATGATTGACATAATTATGAGTGAATTGAATAGTTATAACATCCAATGTTTAATAACGGACGTGGGACCATTGCCATAGTGCTCAGGGGGTAGGTATGCTGGTCCATGATTTGTGTCCTTTTTGACTTGTCCAAAAAGAGACACTTACTCTTGGATAATGCTTGGAACGAGGAATAAAAAATAGTGCAGACTGATAAGGTAGAGATAAAAATAATTGCCGTGCGTGTCACGGGCAAACCTGCCCCGTATGATACATAAAGAACTGGACTCTTGCGTTCTTCTCCAATGCATCGCCTGATTTCATTGCTTCTTCTCGATTGGCCATCTCTCTGTCTCTCTCTCAATGGAAAGGAAGCTCGTGCAATACTCAGTGGTATCAATACACTCTCTTTCTTCTGTTTCATTGCCCTGCCACTCTGTTGGTCATACTTTTAAGCCCACCAGAGTTGGAGATCTCTTGCGGACCTTCCTTGAACTTTTGTGCATCGACTGTGACATGGCCTCGTGTGTGGTGTTGTTTTGCAGGTGGACGCATTCACCGATACGGCCTTCAAGGGGAACCCGGCCGCGGTGTGCATCTTGGAAGAAGAGAGGGAGAAAGAGTGGTTGCAGGCAGTAGCGAGGGAGTTCAACATCTCAGAGACCTGTTACCTGACCCGGGCCTTGGCCTCGGAACACGTCAGCTCAGCCGATGGGAGATCGAGCCCGAGGTTTCAGCTCAGGTGGTTCACTCCAGTTGAGGAGGTGAGCGACTTTCGGATTCCATGTTCCCATCGTTGCTTGCTTTAATTTGGCAGGTGCAGGATATAGAAAGTGTGTTGCTTATAAATGACTAAAATCTCTTTGCTCTGCTTCCCACGCGCATGACTATACTCGATTTTGTGCATTGCTAACTTTACTTGAGTGCTTTTGGAAACTTTCTATCTTCATCATAGCCAACAAAAATGACAATTTTCTGTTCTTTCTCGTGGTTAACATCCCGGTTTTGTTTTGATTCTTCTAATTTGGGATAATTCGTGGCTTCTGAGTTCCGCCGCATTTAATCAACCATGGACAGCTTGATGAAGAATTTGTCGACATTTTGATTTCTATTTGTCCTTCACTGTCCGTTTTAATCTCATTACTTAGGATTACAGATTAATTCGCTAATTGTCCAGTTATCAGATGAAATTAAATGGATTATCGTGTGGGACTATGAATTATGTTGATGCTGTTCGATCGACCTCCAAGTCTGATTCCGAGTCTCTTATGTACTTGAGAGATGTTTGATTTGTCATCAAAATAATCCATTTTCTCCAGACTGTTCTATCTGGTTTTTGCTCTGATGCCTGGTGTTAGATAGAGGCAGTAAACATCAATTTAGATAATGAATGAGATCCATGCAAGTATGTCCCATTTCAGTATGGAAGAAATGATACTGGAAAGTGGAAACTGGTAATCATATTATCTAATCACAAATTTTACCTTTCAGGTTGACCTCTGCGGTCATGCGACGCTAGCTGCTGCGCACACTCTTTTCACATCTGGGATGGTAGATTCTGACACCATCGAGTTTATGACGTTATCCGGAATTCTGATTGCTAAAAGGGTTCCAGAAACGAAGTCATCCGACAATTCGAAGATTCAAGATGGTGATGTGCCCAGAAAATGGATAGAATTGGATTTTCCTGTAGTCCCAATCACGGAAGATGATGCCGAACGGATTTCATCTGTCTCCAAAGTTCTCAATGGCACTTCCATTGTTGAAATCAAGAAGACGGCAAAGGGCGACCATCTCGTAATTCCTCAACGGAAACCTGATCATTTTCTTTTCCCCATAAATACTGTTTTGACTACATCGAACACCTTGCTTCCTCTGAGGCAATAGTTTTCATTCTGTTGAATCGAGGATTGGTGCAGCAGCAGCTGGCATTAAGCTGTATTCATTAGGAAGAGGAAGTGATTAATGCTTTCATTTCTACTTTCTTCTGCTTATTTTCGCAGGTTGTTATCCCATCAGGGAAAGAAGTTGAAGAATTTCAGCCTCAGTTTGATGAGATACAAAGATGTCCTGGGAGGGGTATTATCATCACAGGATCGGCTCACCCAGACTCAGGATTTGATTTTGTCAGTCGATTCTTTTGCCCAAAACTTGGGGTGAATGAGGTATTGAAGCTGATATTTTGGAAAGTTTCTTGAATTATCAATCTTTCTTAGTTCATCTACTGTCCAATTAGTTGGTTATATGTCGAAAACTGTTCTGTCAACCAAATTTATGCTCTTCCACAACCCCCTGAATGAATAATCTATTTTTCAGGATCCTGTATGTGGCAGTGCACATTGTGCTTTGGCAGCTTATTGGAGTGAAAAGCTGGGGAAAAATGATTTTGTTGCCTATGCTGTAATCTCTCTCTCTCTCTTTCTCTCTCTCTCTCCCTCCATTCACGCGCAGTTTCTCTCATCTCTCAAATGGTACATAAATCAATGACTTTCGATGGCATCTTGCTAATTCCCTAATCATTTTCATGTCTTGCAGGCATCGCCCAGAGGTGGAGTAGTGAAGGTGCTCTTGGACAAGCAGAACCAGAGAGTGATGTTGCGCGGCAAAGCTGTAACTGTAATGAGGGGCTCTCTTCTCGTTTGAATTTCTAGCTCTTCTACTTCATTTTGGCCTTCTAGCACGTGAGAATCCTGTACGTGAGAAATAAGTAATATAAATGATCTTATGTTGTGGGTTCGGTGAAACCAATTGGAATAATGTGAACTGCCTGAGATAGCATCCTTTCCTGTATGAGAGGTTCTCAATTTGCCTGCGGTGGAGAGTAAACTGAAAAGTGTTGAATCAATCACATGGCTCTCATTCTCAAAGGGCCGGGTCTGCAGAAGAATGTGCATGTTTGAATCGATTGATTGACAAAAGGGTTTGTCGGCATGTCTGGGAAAATAAACAAGTGACTTAAAGCCTCCATCGGGTTAAGACATCAGCATCACACGGTTTTTGTACCCATAGAAAACTAACTTCCTGCCAATTCGTCCTTCTTCGAGTAGTAGGATGGCCGTGTCATTTCCTGTACTGGACGTTGAGTTGGGGTGCGAATTGCAGCTACACTAACATGTACATGTTTGTTCTGCACGCGAGAATTTCTGCTCTCATCGGCTAAGGGTCTATGAGATCTATAATGTTGTCCAATGCAGACAGTAGCAATTGACTTAGTAAAGTGAATCTTTCTTATTATTGGAAGTCTAGATGCGAGTCTATTGATAATCTTGCAATCAAAGCCAATGTTAAATTATGACTCGAGTTTGAACCGTTTATGCAATTCGATTTGATTGGATAAATATCCAAGTTTAATCGCATTAAAGAAAATTCAAGAAAGGAGCTTCTGTTTCGGAGAAAAGCAGAAAAATATTTCTGGCACTTCAGGACAAAAAGATGAGCACAAATATTCTACAATTTATGTATTTCTTTTAGGGGGTAAAAATGTCTTTGTAGAAGGGAAGGATTTTATTTTATTTTTTTGGTGGGTGTGGCTTGCAGAAGTCATACGAAAGAAAAGAGGAAATCCTCTGTGGGCCCCCCCCTCTTCCTGGTATAGCCGCACAATGAAGGATAAAATAAAATCAAGGGTTTCTTTGCTAGTAGTAGCCGAACAGTAAGAGTTCTTTTCTTTCTTTGAAGCCGCCGCACAAACAGCATAGCCGCACAGTGGACTCCAAGGGGACGAACGCAAATAAAGGGAGGAACAGCACAATAACCTCTCCTTGATCGCGTACAAAGGAGTTGAAGATTTTTGTTGTGAGTTTAAATCTAGTACTTTGGATTTGGGCTTAAATTTAGGTGTGGGAAACACTCGAGCATATGAGCGAATTGTAACTCTGATTCTCCGATTATAATGGATTATTTATTGTTGGCTTTCCCCGTCAATGTAGATACCGATATTCTGACCGAACTACGTAAATCTCTAGTGTCCTTTATCGTTTCTCTTTTATTTTTCTGGTATTTTTGTATTGACTTAATTTGCAAGATCCTATCGTTTCCGCGTTATATTCCGACAATTGGTATCAAAGCTTGAAGGTTGGCTTTTCTGGATTATGATTTGGGGTTTTTGCTTGCCTGATTATTATTTGGAAATTCTGCTATTGCAATTATGTCTGGAGCGAAAGTTGAGATTGAGAAGTTTAACGGGAGGAACAACTTTGGGTTATGGAGCGTCAAGATGCGTGCACTATTGACAACCCAAGGTTTAGCTAAGGCATTAGATTGTCACATCCCGATTTTTACACCTAGGAAGCCGTAGGTAAATTGTAAGATCCTCAATTTCAACCTCTGGAAAATGATTATGGGTTAAGTTTGGTAGTTTTCCAATTAGAACTAAATTGTTTTCTCTTGTTTTGGAAAACCCAGTTTTGGATCCTTTGCACCTCTTTGTTTTGTTATTTTTGGGGAGAATTTTTGTGGTCTGAATTTCCAAGTACTTTCTTCTTGAAAGTTGTTCCAAACATATTGAAGTTTTACATACTTTAATTTCATAATTTTTGGAGTTGATATGAGTAGTACGATGGCCTGATTTTCGGACCATGTGAAACTGTCCAGAATGGGTATTTTGGTGATGTTCACATCGTATTTATTTTTTACAAGCTTTTCTGGGCCGATTGTGAAACAGTTTCCTTCACAAAAGTTGTTGAGACATCCGTTTCTATAACATGTATAAATTTGGGAATTTTTCAAGATCATTTGGATTCTGGACAAAGCTTAATTTGAGAAACCCAAGTCCTATTTCAGCGAACTGTTTTTAGTCTGTTTTTGAGCTACTAAAAATGGTGTTTATGGAAAGATTCTGAATTTATGTTCTTCACGAGAAATTTTTGTTAATGCCTTGTTTATGACATATTCAAATTTGAGAATTTTTGGAGTTCATTTACTATATTTTCAAGTCCCATTTCGTGAACAGTACAAAATTGTCCGGTTTTGTCAAATTTCAAAGATTTAGCATTTTCTATATGAGAACGATGGAATTTGGACTTGATGTCTTCTGGTGATTTAAAGTACGCATTTTGAGCTTTCAATTGAGGTATTTTATGCTTTGATTGGAGAAAGCCTATAATGTTTGACTAAGTCCAACCTTATCATCTTCATCATTACTCTTATTTATTGCTTAGCCTTCTTTTTCCACAAGTCTTTATGAAGCCATTTATTGAGTCTTGGCCATCAAATATTGACCAAGAAAGGAGAAGAGACCCACGGCCAATGGGTAAGGAGAGAGAAAGGAAGAATAATTGGCCAATTTCATCATTACTCTTGACTTTTGGACTTAGGCCATTAATGGGTGGATGACACGCGTGCTTACCTCATCGCCCCACATGACACGTGCGCTTACCTTATCCAAATTTTGGCCCCAAGCTTTGCCTCTCTATAAATAGAAAGAAGGCCATTCAGCCAAGGGGAGAGAGAAATAGAGAGAGAAAGAGAAGCTGAGAGAGAGAGAGAGAGAGAGTTTCATCAACTCATCCTTTTTCTTGTTGTTCGATCAAGTGAGAAAGCTACGTCCAAGGCCCGAGTGCTCGTGAATCGCCCAAGAGTCGTCGAGACTCACATGTCCTTCACACGCCTCATTTTCTCTAGTTCTTGTTTAATTGTTGTGTAAGTAAATTCCTTAATATCGGGAAAGGATATTGAGATGCGTTGTGACGTGGTGTGCTTAGACCGTTTCTCGGTCGTTTGGTTGGTCGTAGTTAGTTCATTTTCTCGGTTTGATCGTGTTTCATGTTTGATGTTATTTTGAGATAGAACCAAGATTGGTAAAGTGTATATGAGATAGAACCGAGCCTTGATTGGTAAAGTGTACATGAGATAGAATCGAGCCTTAGTTGGTAATCGAGAGTTGGCTGGTAAAGTGCACATGCTATAGTCGTGCGTGATATTCTCCTGTATGAACTTTGCTATTGATCTACGATCAATGTAGGTGCGGTAAGAGCTGACTTGTGTTAACGGCGATTGATATATCCTCGCTTGATATTAGTGTTTTCACTTGCTGAGTCTCCCCGACTCATCCCTCGTTTTTCCCTCTCAGGTCCATAGGATGGTCGAACGGACGGCGGCAAAAGGGGGAGTTTGAGCCATGTTGGAGTTCCGGGAAAGTTAGGAGCTGTGAATTCGAAGTAGTGGGCTTAGGACACCCAAGCCATAACGTGTTGTGTGTAAATGGCTAAAATTAAATAAGTTAGCTTGTAAAATATGTTTGTGTGTCCTGTGAATATAAGGTTTGTTCATGATGCTATTTGTCTTAATCCCGCTGTTATTTTTCATGTGATTGTCCCCAGATATGCTTCCGCTTGTGTTTAAAGAAAGATAATAATGAACAGGACGTCACGTTTATGACCCAGAGGCTGGGGGCATTACATAAATGGTGAAGATGGGTTACCCATTGCAATGAAAGCGGCTAGAGCTAATAGAGAGAGCAAAGAGTATAATCCTGCTGAATTTATCAGATGAAGTGTTAATAGAGGTGGTTGAGGAGAAGGATGACGTAGCATTGTGGGCAAAATTACAGACACTCTATGTAACGAAGGGTTTGAATAATCGCTAGTACATGTTAAAGAGGATGTTTCAATTTCAATATACTGAAGGTACATCGATCAGATCACACCTAGATGAATTTAATAAACTCATGATGGATTTAAAGAATGTTGGTAAGATACTTTATGATGAGGAACGGGGCATGATGTTATTGGCTTCTTTACCGGAATCATGGGAGCACTTTACTGATTCACTACTACAGGGGCGTACTACGATTATCTTGGAAGAGGTAAAGTCCGCATTGTTTTCCAAAGAGTGGCAGAGAAAGTTGCGAGATGACAGTCTAATGCAGGATGTAGCGTGGGGACTAGTGATTCGAGGTAGAGAACAACATCGAGAGTCCAATAGCAACAGAGGTAAAAGCTGGTCAAAGTCACAAAATAGAAAGTCTAAAGGATGCGTGAAGTGCTTTGAGTGTCACGAGGAGGGGCACATCAAGAGAGATTGTTCGAAGCGGAGAAATAAATGTGACAAACAAAATGCCACAAGCAATGTGGCAAACGATGTTGAGGAGAGCAGTAGTGATGCAGAGGCCGTCTTGTGTGTGACTATTAGTTCGATTGGAGACGAATGGGTGCTAGATTCGGGGTGTTCTTATCATATAACACCTCATAGGAACTGGTTTACTACTTACCAGACTGAAGATGGTGGTAGGGTTCTGATGGGGAATAATGCAACCTACAATGTTGTGGGGATAGGGACAGTTCGGATTCGAATGCACGATGGGGTGGTGCGTACACTAACAGACATGAGGCATGTACCAGAGCTCAAGAAGAACCTTATTTCTCTAGGGACACTCGATGATATCAGGTGTAAGTACACCGCTGAAGGTGGAGTGTTGAAGGTCTCTCGAGGTGCCAGGACAGCGATGAAGGGGAATAAAGTGAGTTCTCTCTATCATCTACCGGGAGATACCGTGACCGGAGCTACTGCAATTTCATTAGGTGAGTCAGATTTTGACTTAACTCAGTTATGGCATATGCATTTGGGGTACATGAGTGAGGCAGGTATGACGATGTTGAGTGATAGAGGGTTGTTGAAGGGTCAAAAGACAGGGAAGCTGGATTTATGTGAGCACTGCATCTTTGGGAAGCAATGTCGGATTAAATTTATAACAGCTATTCATTCGACCAAGCGACCAGTTGAGTACATTCATTCAGACGTCTGGGGCCCATCTCCGGTTCCTTCAAAAGGAGGTGCTCAATATATGTTGACATTTATCGACGACTACTCTAGAAAGGTATGGGTTTATTTTCTAAAGCACAAATCTGATGTGTTTGATTGATTCAAGAAGTTTAAGGCATTGAATGAGAAGCAGTTAGACAAACAGATCAAGTGCCTGAGAACTAATAATGGCATGGAGTTTTGTGGTAGAGATTTTACCGAGTTCTACAAGAAAGAATGGATTGTGAGACACCGCATAATGCCCGGGACACCACAGTAGAATGGCATTGCAGAACGGAAGAACAAAACTTTACTGGAGCGAGCTCAGAGCATGCTTTTGCATGCAGGAATAGGTAAGGAATTTTGGGCCAAAGCAGTGAACATGGCATGTTACCTAGTTAATCGATCTCTATCATCTACTATAGAGTGGAAGACTCCTGAGGAAGTATGGTTGGGGAAATCAATTGATTACTCTGGATTATAAGTATTCGGATGTCCTGCGTATGCTCATGCGAGTGATGTTAAGCTTGAGCTAAGGGCGAAGAAGTGCATATTTCTAGGTTATGCACATAGGGTGATAAGCTACCGACTGTGGTGCAGTGATCCCAGATCACCCAGTTTTCTAATCAGCAAAGACGTGATCTTCGACGAAACTGTAATGCTTCAAAGGAGGGGTCTTGAGACACAACCAGCAGAGCAGACAGATCATGGTGTCAGTAATGAGGTGGAGACTCCAGAGACCTCGAAGGTAACAGAAGTTGAAACCGCAGATGAAGCTACAGTTCCTGAAGTCGGTGATAATCAACAACCAACAGAGCCACAACACACTATAGCTGCGGGTAGACAGAAAAGGCAAATTAAACCACCGGTACGTTATGGTTATACAGATATTGCCTATGCATTGACGATAGGTGACGAGGTGGAGATAGATGAGCCTTCATCTTACTCTGAGGCGATGGCTAGTTCTGAGTCGTCACAGTGAATAGGGGCTATGAGTGAAGAGATAGAATCACTTCATCGAAATCAGACATGGGAGCTGGTCAAAGTACCTAAGAGCTAGAAGATTGTTGGTAGCAAGTGGTCTTTAAACGGAAGGAGGGCATTCCCGGTGTCGAGGTAGTGAGATATAAGGCGAGACTTGTGGCGAAGGGGTATACACAGCGGGAGGGCATTGACTACAATGAGGTGTTCTCTCCTGTGGTAAGACATACTTCTATTTGTGTTTTACTTGCCTTGGTTGCTACACAGGATCTCGAGCTGGAGCAGTTAGATGTGAAAACAGCGTTTCTTCACGGTGAGTTGGAGGAGCAAATTTACATGAGACAACCAGAAGGATTTGCTATTCCAGGTAAGGGCGATCATGTTTGTTTATTGAAGAAATCTTTATATGGGCTGAAACAGTCTTCTAGGCAGTGGTATAAGCGTTTCGATTCTTTCATGGCTAGTCAGAACTATTCTAAAAGTCAAATGGATAGCTGTGTTTATTATAGGAGATTGGAGGATGGGTCTTTGATATATCTGATATTATATGTTGATGATATGTTGATAGTAGCTACGAATATGTCTGATATTGTTGTAGTGAAGAGGCAATTGAGTGTTGAATTTGAGATGAAAGATTTAGGTGCTGCAAAGAAAATATTGGGTATGGAGATTTTGCATGACAAAACTGTAGGAATTTTATGTCTTTCTCAGAAGAAATATATTGAGAAGATTGTTGCACGATTGAATATGCAGTCAGCGAAATCTGTAAGTACACCTTTAGAACGCACTTTAAACTTTCAGATAAGTATCACCGCAAACTAAGGAGGAGAAGGAGTATATGTCCCGTATTCCTTATTCTAGTGCAGTGGGTAGTATTATGTATGCTATAGTATACACTAAGCCTGATATTTCACAAGCAGCGAGTGTAGTTAGTCGTTACATGAAGCGACCTGGTAAAGTTCATTGGGAAGCTGTGAAGTGGATCCTTAGATATTGGAAGGGGACATCAGACGTTAGAATTGTATACCAAAGGGACAGTAATGGTAGTGAGACCACTGGTTATGTGGATTCGAATCACGCAGGTGACTTGGATGAACGCAGGTCTTTAACAGGGTACGTATTTACGCTAACAGGTGGTGCAGTTAGTTGGAAGGCATCCTTACAGGATCACGTTGCCTTGTCTTTGACTGAGATAGAATACATGGCATTGACCTTTATAGTAAAAGAGGCGATATGGCTAAAAAGTTTACTCTCGGACATTGGGTTAGATCAGAATAGTGTTGATATACACTCTGATAACCAAGGTGCGATATATCTGGCATATAATCCGGTTTGTCACGAGCGAACGAAGCATATCGACATCAGGTACCACTTCATCCGAGATGTCTTAGCAAAAGGTGTAGTTGTTGTTAAAAAGATTACGACAGAGAAGAACCCAGCGGACATGATGACTAAGCATGTTTCTTTGGCAAAGCTCAAGCTCTGCTTAAGCACAATTGACGTCTGTGGGGAGTGAGCGCCCGTCGGGGCATTGGAAGAATTAGCATGAATGATAAGCACTATAATTTGGCTACAAACATCAAGCCAATGTGGAGAATTATTAAATTATGACTCGTGTTTGAACCATTTATGGAATTCGATATGATTGGATAAATATTCAAGTTTAATCGCATTAAGGAAAATTCAACAAAGGAGCTTCTATTTCGGAGAAAAGCAGAAAAATATTTCTCGCACTACAGGACAAAAAGATGGGCACATATACTCTAAAATTTATGTATTTCTTTTATGGGGTAAAAATATCTTTGTAGGAGGGAAGGATTTTATTTTATTTTTTTGGTGGGTGTAGCTTGCAGAAGTCATACGAAAGAAAAGAGAAAATCCTCTGTGGGCCCCTCTCTCTTCCTGGTGTAGCCGCACAGTGAAGGATAAAATAAAATCAAGGGTTTCTTTGCTAGCGATAGCCGAATAGTAAGACTTTTTTTCTTTCTTTGAAGCCGCCACACAAATAGTAGAGCTGCACGGTGGACTCCAACGGGACGAACACGAAGAATGGGAGGAACGGCATACTAACCTCTCCTTGATCGCGTGTGGAGGAGTCAAAGATTTTCGCTGTGAGTTTAAATCCAGTACTTTGGATTTTGGCTTAAATCTAGGTGTAAGAAACACTCGAGCATATGAGCACATTATAACTCTGATTCTCCGATTATAATGGATTATTTATTGCTGGCTCTCCCCGTGGATGTAGGTACCGATAATCGGACAGAACCACGTAAATCTCTGATATCCTTTATCGTTTCTTGTTTATTTCTCTGGTATTTTCGCATTTACTTAATTTGTAAGATCTTATCATTTCCGTGTTATATTCCAATAGCGAACACAAGAAGAGCTGACAGCAAACGCGGCTCTAAAAGCTCCGAAGGGCCTCTATGGCCCCCCAACAAAAAAAGAAAAAGAAGTCGAGCGAAAATAAAGCTGTCTACGCCACACTGATCTAGACTTCAATAAGGCGATTGCGAAGCAACGAAATAAGAGGCTTAGGCAGGGCAATAGAAACTTCTAAAGAATCAACCCGAGATCGCAACGGACATCCTACCACTGCGCTTTCTGGTCAGGAGTTGGAACCATCGTTGCTTGGGCACTTTGACAGTGAGCGCATCTCCGCTCACGGCGGCAATAGAGTTGCTCGCCCTAGCATTCTTAGCAAGAGCCAGCAAGATCTTTTTGTTTACCATTTCGATCCTGTCACATGAGATACATAGTGAATTCTCATCGATGATCTCACCCTTCAACTGGTCCTTCCTCAGTTGTGGAAGCTACAAGCAGAAGACATAGTCAGTCGCGGTCTGTTGCCTCTCAACCAAGTTATCGGGAGAGAATGGATCGCGGCAAAAAAAAAGCGCCATCTGCATGCTCTTGCCTCTGCATTCTTATGATACGAATTAATGTCCTTATGAGCGGAATCCGAAGTAAAAACTCCATCGGAATGGGAAACGGAGTTCTTGAAAGAAAAGTCTTCGGCTTTATTGAATATACATATAAAGCTGCAAACTGGGCTGTTTGGCAACTTGTCAAATAGTGATTGATTCTATTCTTTTGTTCTCAGAATTAGTTTGGGAACAGAAATTCGTTTGTTAAATTTTTTGTGCCCTAGCATAATTTTACAAAAAAAATTGTGCGCAGAATCAATTTTGGAGCAGAATCAAGAATAAAAAAAAAGTAACTTCTTGATTCTGGAACAATGTTTTTATAACTGATTCTTCCTAGTTTTTTTCTTTTTTTTTTGTTGTTGTTTTTCGGCCCCGTCACTCGCCAGCCACCAGCCACAGGCCAAGGCCAGCAAGGGGGTCGCGGCCCTCGCCGACACTGGCAGCTGGCCATGGCCAAGAAACGAAGGGGAAAGGAAAAAAAAAAGAAAAAAAAAGAGAAAAAAAGAAATAAATATTTAAAAAATTCAAAATATTATTAATAAAAAAAATTTTGTGTAGTTACTAAATGCATTTCTGTTCTTTTTCTATTCTAAGAACAAAAACTTTGAGCAGCTACCAAATGCCTTTAAATGCTTATAAATTATTTTCGGGCGCAAAATAAAAAAGAATCATTTCTGCCCAGAATTATATTCTGAGTACAGAATGATTGCCATGCGCATCTTAAATCCTCTGCATTCTTTATGGCAAGTTGGCAACCTTATAGTTGACTTCATCTAATTCCCACTAACTTAATGAAGATTGGTATATGGGGCCGTAAAGAGTTTGGAAGATCATAGCTAATTATTCTAAAATTTTAAGGTGTGAATTAACATTTGAGGATTTAGAAAAATTTGAATTCGGGATCTTATGCTCTGATACCATGTAAAGATTATGTGGGACCATTATCAACCGTTTTAAAGGTTATGTAGTTGGATGATAACATGGTTTAATATTTATGTATACTACCAAGGACTAGGACAACTTATGATCTAGCCATGTGTGCGTGATCCGGCGTCAAAGGAAAGGTCGTGTCAGTTTCTCATTCTAAGAGATGTACGAGTAGATCAATTTATCTATTAAATTATTGGATTATTGAATTGAAAAACCAATTTAGCTATTAAATTGTTCTGAGATCCAATCCGTCAATTTTTCCAACAAGTGAAGACGCACACTAAAGTATGCCAGAAGAAAAGACAAGTAGGGATCAATGGTTTTGGTTCCGGTTGCGTGTTCCGAAATGATTTCGTCGGAATTGGGTCAAATTTCAATATGTTATTTGTTGAAATATTAATGCGAAAATAATATGATCTTGCAAATTAAATCAATGCGAGAACACTAGAGAAACAAACGAGGAACAATAAATGACGCAAGCGATTCACGTGGCTCGGTCCAAATGTTGGTACCTACATTCACAAGAAGAACCGGTACCAAATAATCCACTATAATCAGAAAATCAGAATTATAATCGCTCACATGTATTTTCCACACCTAAATTAAGCTCAAACTGTCTACAAATAAAGTAATAAATCACTCAATTTGAATGTAAACTCACAGCGCAAAACCACCAGGTTACTCCTTTGTGCAATCATAGAGAGCGTGACCGCGTGTCCCTCTCTTTTTGCTGTTTGGCTCTTTCACGGAATTCGCAGGCGGCTCGGAAAGAAACGCACATCTTTGTCGCGACCTAAAATAAAAATCGGCGTTTCGATCTTAGGCTAATGGATTACTAGATCAATTAAATTAACTAACATAGCTCAAGTTCTCCCAAACTCTACCAAATCACAACTTAGGTCCAATTATGAACATGCAAATATTTTCAATAGGAGTCGCCACTAATTATTTAGGGTAGGTTGATTAAAAACCTAAATAAAATAGCGGGAGTACTATTTTATTTCTACGAACCAGAAATTATGGATTCGGAACTTGGTTACGTTAAACTCCTTAACGCCCTTTCGGTACCAATTTCAAGAAAAATACTCAATTTGACAATTTTGAAAAATTCTGATTTAAAGTTCAAAGGTGCAGAAAATTCTTTGATTTTCTTTTATTTAAATGAAAACTAACCTATATATAATGACGTGCAAAAATTGACATGCGATTAATGCAACCTAGCATGCAAACTATATGTCATGCGACAACGTGACCTATTTCTAATGACGGGCATATTATTTTTTTTTGTATTTTTTTAAAATGAAATTCGGAATTAAAAATGCAAATTATCTAAACATGCAATTAAAGAAATTAATCTATTCTAACGCAATCTTTTTGGTATTTTTTTTTATCAAAATTCGAAATTAAAATGCCAATTATCTAAACATGCAATCAACATATTCTAGAGAGTCTTTTTGGTATTTTTTTATGCAAATTCGAAATTAAAATCAAGTAAAAAAATATAACCGCTAAATCTTTCGAATTAAGTTTCAATCTGAAGCCTGACAGATCGACCCTAAAATTCGAAATACACGCTATGGAAATAATTCTATCTAAAGCCTAATAGATAGATTTATTTCCACGTGTGCGGTTGCGGAATAGGAAATATTCCTAATCGATCACATCTTGAAAAATTTAGATATCTGAGATATCTTGGATATATTCAAAATATCTTTGAAAATTCTAAAATCTATCCAAATTTAGCAAGTAGATATCCAAAATTTAAAAAAAGGAAATAAAATCCTAATTGGAATATACCTATTATTCAAATATGCATAACTAGATATCCATAAACACAAATTAGGCAACGGAATATTCAAATTAAATAGGATGTGATAATTACCTGATTTGTGAAATTTTCTTTTCTAATTTGAATCACCGGCGGATCGGGATTGCGGATCGGGAATGACCAGCTCGTCGAAAACGGCGGCGCGGCGACACACGAGCGGCACTCCGGTTGGGCACGGTGGCGCGCGACGGTGGCCGGCGGTGACGCTTCAGAATGTTCGGTTGAAATTATGACTAGATGATCGATGGAGCACCTGCAAAATCATACACTTGCTGGGACTGTTAATAGCACGAGGCTACATGACTAGTCGTCGAAGGCTTCTCGGTTGAGGCCGGCTGTGCTGTGGCGGGGATCCGCCAGCGCTGTTGGAAGCTCGGTGCAAAGCCTTGAAGTGTTGCCGCAACGGTTGAGGTCGTGCGGATGTGACCAGCTCTTTGCTGGAGCTGCTTCGTTCGCCGGCGTCACTGTGATGCTGCTCCCGTGACTAGCGCAAGAGGAAGACGCAGTCTGTAGCAGCGTTTCGGTGTAATGGAGGTCAACAAAGCTGATCGTCTCGGTGAAGGAGAAGAAAACGTTGACTGTGCAGGGGGAGACGTGGCATGGGCAGCTTCTCTTCAAGTCGTGGGAAGTCCAATTGATGAAGAACGTGGCATGAAGAAGCAGCAACGGCAGGGACGGCTCTTCTCGGTTCAGTGCAGCAGCAGCGACTTGTCAACATGGAGCAATTTCTGTTGACCAATTCTCTCTTCTTCTCTATTTGATTGTCTCTCTTTCTCTGCAGGTCTTCGTGGAAAACCATTTAGAACCACTTGAGGGCGTGGACCTCTGATTTTTATCAGCCAGCCTCGTGAAGAAAAGAAATAACCCTTAATTCAAGCGTGGGTCTTTCTTCTTGTGAACATCCCCCCTCTTTTACGTGTTTCTTTGCATATTTCGCTGAATGATTCTCGGTCAAGCATTCAGCTGTTTGTCTTTTACTTCCCTTTTTATTTTCTTTTCTTTCTTATTTTAGCCCCCCACTTGCTGCGCTTACCAATGAGAAAATATCCCCACGATTTTCTTTTCTATACTAGCTGAAATTTGCTGGTTGATTAGTTCGTTCCTGAAGATTCAGCTTTTGCCCAAAATCATGCAAATATTTGGCCAAATATTCTCTGCATTCAACCGTGGATATGTGCTCTCTCCCAAGATTTACATGCCTTAGCAAGTATATCGCTGAACATTCCTAGAGTATATTTCTTTTGTTCTTTCTTGCTCAGCACATATTCTGGTTTCTGACGGCTCCTCCTGGTCCTTCATGATTTCTTGCTATTTCAATTTTGCACGTACGTTCCTTCATTGAATTTGTTTCACATTTGCTCAATTAAAATGCACATGATTTTTAGCCACCACTGGCTTAGTCCAATTTTATTAAGTCCAGAGCCATTCACTCGAGTCCATCCACTGCTGGTCCAATGCAAATGCAACTAACCTATACGAACCTAAACTATATATTATGCAATTTTAATATTTTTGTTTAGGAGTTAAAAATTTAATCCCTAATTTTCTATGTAATTAAAACTAAATGATACGCCGAAATTTAGGTATCAACAATCTTTTACATTTCTTCTACATGTGCCCTTTCACAAGAGTCAACAAAACCCACTTTGACTAGGACCCACTGTTCGTGCGGCTGCCAGGAAAGAAACTCTGAAACAAGAAATCTTTTTTTTTTTTGGATTAATATCATAAAATACTTTAAATTGGTATAATTATGACAAATTTATTCCAAACTGATTTTTTAATCATGAAAAATCTCAAACTAGTACACATGTCATAAATTTATCTCAAACTAATGTTTTGATCATAAAAAAGCCAAATTTGTACACTTGTGATAAATTTACTCTCGGTTAAATTGGATTAATACGACAAAAAATCACAAATTTATAAATTCGTGATAAATGGAGGGATAAAATTCTAAACTGGTACATGTACTAATTGTCATGTGTCATCTAATTCAGTAATTTGACAATAAAACTCAATGAAAACTAACGGAGGGTAAATTTGTCACATATGTATTATTTTAGGGTTAGTTTGAAGTAAATTTATCATAAATGTATTAATTTGGAGTTTTTCGTGATATTTATCCTTTTATTTTTACTTAATTTCTTTTCCTCTCTTGTTGATCCCTAGGTCCCACTTGCTTTATTTTCTTGCTCTTGCATGATAAAAGCCACGAGTGATAGTCTTGGCTCTTCTTATTTCAACAATTAAAGAAGCCCGAGTCTTCGTCTTGGCAAATTCGGATATTTACGAAATTGCTACCATTTCAAAGAAAATTAACAACCCTTATCTCGGATGAGTTCTTGGTGAATTGTGCTTCAGAAAGTATACATATACCTTTCTATTTGTCGGACATCTCCTTTCGAAGGAACTAGAGACAAGCCATAGACGTCTAAATGAACGTATTTAACTGGTCGCTTGGTCAAATGAATAGCTATTGTAAACTAAAATTGACGCTACTTTCCAAAGATTAAGTGCTCATATAACTCTAGCTTTTAACTCTTGAACAACCCCCTCTCATTTAGTATGATCACAACTGCCTCACTCATGTGCCTCAACCACATATGCTACAACTAAGTCACGTCAAAGTCCGACTCACCTGATGAAACTGTAATAGCTCTGGTTATGTTCTCTCCGAATAGATGATAGTGAAAACTCACTTTCTGTCCCTTCATCACTGTCATAGCACCTTGAGAAATCTTCAGTACTCAACTTTCAACGATCTACTTACACCCAATATCATTGCGTGTCCCTAGAAAAATAAGGTTTTTCTTGACCTCCAGTACATGCCTCACGTCTGTCATTGTACGCACCACCCCACTGTACATTTGAATCCAAATTGTCTTTATCCCCACAACCTTGCATGCTATGTTACTCATCATCATAACTCTATCATGAGGCGTCATATGATAAAAACACCTTGAATCTAGCACCCATTTGTCTCTTGACAAACTAGTAGTTAAACACAAAACAGCATATGCATCACTAGTGCTCTCTTCAGCAACGTTCACCACCTTGCTTGTGGCATTCTACCCATCACCTTTACTTCTCAACTTAGGACAATATCTTCTAAAGTGTCCTTCCTTGTGACACTCAAGGTAGTTCATGCATTCTTTGGACTTTTCTATGGTGTGATTTCGACCTGCTTTTACTCTGTAGCTATTGGACCCCCGATGTTGATTTCCACCACGAATCACCAGTCCTCGCACCACATCCTATGCCAGACTATTCTTCATCATCAAGTATCTTACCGACTTTTTTCAAATCCACCATGAGTTTATTAAATTCATCTAGGTGTGATATGATCGATGTACCTTCAATGCATCGGAATTGATACATCATCTTTAACATGTATAAGTGATTGTTCAAATCCTTTGTTACATAGAATGCCTGGAGTTTTGCCCATAACGCTACGGCATCCTTCTCTTCAGCCACCTCTATTAACACACCATCCAATAGATTCAACAAGATTATACTCTTTGTTTTCTCTATTAGCACTACCTTTTCAACGGCTTTCATTATAACCAGCAGCCCATATTCGCCATCCAATGCCTTGGCCAAACCATGGGTTGTTAATAGTGTACACATCTTGACACTCTATAATCGAAAGTTGTATCTCTCGTTAAACTTATCAATTTCAACTTACCCTCCAGACTAATTGCAATAGCAAAATTTCCAAATAATAATCAAATAAGGAAAAGCCCCAAATCACAATCCAGAAAAATTCTATTATCAAGCTCTTATACCAATTGTTGAAATATTAACGCGAAAACAACGTAATGTTGCAAATTAAGTCAATGTGAAAATACTAGAGAAATAAATGAGGAACAATAAAGAACACAAGCGATTTGCGTGATTCAGTCCAAATATCGGTATCTATATTAACAAAAAGAGCCAGCAATAAATGATACGCTATAATCGAATAATCATAATTATAATCACTTACACGTCCGAGTGTTTCTCATATCTAAATTAAGCCAAAACCTAAAGTATTTACAAATAAACCGCCTAATTTGGATGTAAAACTCACAATATAAAATCACCATGTTACTGTCCCTTGCGATCAAAGAGAGATTGACCATGCGTCCCTCTCTTTTCGCTATTTGGCTCTTTCTCGGAATTCGCAGGCAGCTCGCTCAATGTGCGTTCCTCACGGCTCAAAGCCTCGCTGAAGAGAAAGACATGTGCTTTAAATCTGCCATTTCACAAGAGTCAACAAAACCAACTTTGATTAGGATCCATTGTTTGTGCGGCTGCTAGGAAAGAAACTCTACAGCAAGAAAACCCTTTTTCTTTTTAGTTTATTTTCTTTCCTCTCTTGTCACTCCCTAGTCCCACTTGCTTTCTTTTTCAGCTCATGTGCGGTAAAAGCCACAAGTGACAGTCTTTTCTTTTCCGAGGCAAAATGACATAAAGAATTCTTGAATTTTGATCTAATATGTAATGTATTCCCTGAACTTTTTATTTATTCAATATAGTCCCTGAAATTTAGCTTAATATTAAATGTGGTTCCTGAATTTTTATTTTGTTCGATGTCTTTCCTAAATTTTTGGTACATGTTCAATATAATCCTTGAACTATATGAAAATATTCCATGTAGTCCCTGAACATTAGCTTAATGTTCAATGTGGTCCCTGAACTTTTATTTTGTTCAATGTCATCCTTGAACTTTTGGTATATGTAGTCCCCGAACTTTGCCAAAATGTACATTGAACATTTTGGTACATGTTCATATAATTCAGGAATTATATTGAACATGTACCAAAAGTTCAGGGACAACCTTAAATAAAATAAAAGTTCAAGGACCACATTAAATATTAAGCTAAAGTTCGGGGACTACATTGAACATTTTTATATAGTTCAGGGATTATATTGCACATGTACCAAAAGTTCAGGAATAACGTTGAACAAAATAAAAGTTTAGGGACCATATTGAACATTAAGCTAAAGTTCAAAGACTACGTTGAACAAATTAAAAGTTCAAAAACCATATTGCACAACAATTAAAGAAGCCAGAGCCTTTGTCTTGGCAGATTCAAATATTTACGAAATTACCACCGTTCCAAAGAAAATAGATAAGGCAAATTAACAACCCTTATCTCGGATGAGTTCTTGGTGAATTATTGCAGAAGAAATTAACAACCCTTATCTTGCAAATTCGAATTTTTACAAAATGGCTCAAAACCTTGCCGAAGAAATTAATTCTCGATTGGATAAGTTCTCGGTGAATTGTTGCCCGGTTTTTCCCCCAACACTTTTCTTCTTACCCTTTTCCCCTCTCCCCCTTTTCCCTTTCCGCGCGAGCTCTCATGTCCATAGATATAAGCTGAGCATCACTTTTCCCTTCTTTGACTTTTCAAAGTTTTTTTTTCGTTTGGCCCCACCCTTCTCAGCCAAATATTACATACTGGCTAAAAGATCATCCGCTACAATCGCGGCTGGGACAACGTTAGCTGACGAGCCACAGTCGACAGTTTCCAAACAGCAGAGTCATTCGGGTACGAAGAAAGGAACAAGAACACGGGTTACAGGATCGCTAGACGGCTAAACTATAGCTGGTCCACAACACACAATCCCAAAGTGCAATAGCAAGGGTTCATGTGAACGAAAAACCTAGGAGTAAGTAGATACAGAAGTAACTTGACTGTAAGTAGAGCGATATATATTTTCCGCTAAGCAAAGGACGAATCGAAAGGGGTTCCAAAAAGACCAGAAGCTATAGCCTTTTGGGTATAAATAAACATTAACATACGGTTATTTGAGTGAATGGTAGACCTGAGATGAGTACGAAATCAGAGCATTTTAATAGAGTATAATATGATATGTTTTTCATATGTGTATGATTAGTCTTATTGAAATAGAACACATTTTTCGATAATTTCGATAAACACATGTAAAAACTCAAGTATTGATAACATCATCACTAAAAAGGTGGAGGCAAATACTACTCGTAGATACCACTGACACAGCAACCTATTGGTAAAAGGGTCACATTCTTTTTCATAGGTTCACAACTCAAAAATTCAAGTCATGTCATGAACAAATCTCCGTTCAATTTGTGCTTTGGGCATTTATTATATTGTATGGAAATCTCCAAATTTCAGGCACATTTGTGAGATTACAGTAATGATTGACATAATTATGAGTGAATTGAATAGTTATAACACATCGAATGTTTAATAACGGACGTGGGACCATTACCATAGTGCTCAGGGGGTAGGTATGCTGGTCCATGATTTGTGTCCTTTTTTACTTGTCCAAAAAGGGAGACTTACTCTTGGATAATGCTTGGAACGAGGAATAAAAAATAGTGCAGACTGATAAGGTAGAGATAAAAATAATTGCCGTGCGCGTCACGGGCAAACCTGCCCCGTATGATACATAAAGAACTGGACTCTTGCGTTCTTCTCCAATGCATCGCCTGATTTCATTGCTTCTTCTCGATTGGCCATCTCTCTGTCTCTCTCTCAATGGAAAGGAAGCTCGTGCAATACTCAGTGGTATCAATACACTCTCTTTCTTCTGTTTCATTGCCCTGCCACTCTGTTGGTCATACTTTTAAGCCCACCAGAGTTGGAGATCTCTTGCGGACCTTCCTTGAACTTTTGTGCATCGACTGTGACATGGCCTCGTGTGTGGTGTTGTTTTGCAGGTGGACGCATTCACCGATACGGCCTTCAAGGGGAACCCGGCCGCGGTGTGCATCTTGGAAGAAGAGAGGGAGAAAGAGTGGTTGCAGGCAGTAGCGAGGGAGTTCAACATCTCAGAGACCTGTTACCTGACCCGGGCCTTGGCCTCGGAACACGTCAGCTCAGCCGATGGGAGATCGAGCCCGAGGTTTCAGCTCAGGTGGTTCACTCCAGTTGAGGAGGTGAGCGACTTTCGGATTCCATGTTCCCATCGTTGCTTGCTTTAATTTGGCAGGTGCAGGATATAGAAAGTGTGTTGCTTATAAATGACTAAAATCTCTTTGCTCTGCTTCCCACGCGCATGACTATACTCGATTTTGTGCATTGCTAACTTTACTTGAGTGCTTTTGGAAACTTTCTATCTTTATCATAGCCAACAAAAATGACAATTTTCTGTTCTTTCTCGTGGTTAACATCCCGGTTTTGTTTTGATTCTTCTAATTTGGGATAATTCGTGGCTTCTGAGTTCCGCCGCATTTAATCAACCATGGACAGCTTGATGAAGAATTTGTCGACATTTTGATTTCTATTTGTCCTTCACTGTCCGTTTTAATCTCATTACTTAGGATTACAGATTAATTCGCTAATTGTCCAGTTATCAGATGAAATTAAATGGATTATCGTGTGGGACTATGAATTATGTTGATGCTGTTCGATCGACCTCCAAGTCTGATTCCGAGTCTCTTATGTACTTGATAGATGTTTGATTTGTCATCAAAATAATCCATTTTCTCCAGACTGTTCTATCTGGTTTTTGCTCTGATGCCTGGTGTTAGATAGAGGCAGTAAACATCAATTTAGATAATGAATGAGATCCGTGCAAGTATGTCCCATTTCAGTATGGAAGAAATGATACTGGAAAGTGGAAACTGGTAATCATATTATCTAATCACAAATTTTACCTTTCAGGTTGACCTCTGCGGTCATGCGACGCTAGCTGCTGCGCACACTCTTTTCACATCTGGGATGGTAGATTCTGACACCATCGAGTTTATGACGTTATCCGGAATTCTGATTGCTAAAAGGGTTCCAGAAACGAAGTCATCCGACAATTCGAAGATTCAAGATGGTGATGTGCCCAGAAAATGGATAGAATTGGATTTTCCTGTAGTCCCAATCACGGAAGATGATGCCGAACGGATTTCATCTGTCTCCAAAGTTCTCAATGGCACTTCCATTGTTGAAATCAAGAAGACGGCAAAGGGCGACCATCTCGTAATTCCTCAACTGAAACCTGATCATTTTCTTTTCCCCATAAATACTGTTTTGACTACATCGAACACATTGCTTCCTCTTTGAGGCAATAGTTTTCATTCTGTTGAATCGAGGATTCGTACAGCAGCAGCTGGCATTAAGCTGTATTCATTAGGAAGAGGAAGTGATTAATGCTGTCATTTCTACTTTCTTCTGCTTATTTTCGCAGGTTGTTATCCCATCAGGGAAAGAAGTTCAAGAATTTCAGCCTCAGTTTGATGAGATACAAAGATGTCCTGGGAGGGGTATTATCATCACAGGATCGGCTCACCCAGACTCAGGATTTGATTTTGTCAGTCGATTCTTTTGCCCAAAACTTGGGGTGAATGAGGTATTGAAGCTGATATTTTGGAAAGTTTCTTGAATTGTCAATCTTTCTTAGTTCATCAACTGTCCAATTAGTTGGTTATATGTCGAAAACTGTTCTGTCAACCAAATTTATGCTCTTCCACAACCCCCTGAATGAATAATCTATTTTTCAGGATCCTGTATGTGGCAGTGCACATTGTGCTTTGGCAGCTTATTGGAGTGAAAAGCTGGGGAAAAATGATTTTGTTGCCCATGCTGTAATCTCTCTCTCTCTCTCTCTCCATTCATGCGTAGTTTCTCTCATCTCTCAAATGGTTCATAATCATTGACTTTCGATGGCATCTTGCTAATTCCCTAATCATTTTCATGTCTTGCAGGCATCGCCCAGAGGTGGAGTAGTGAAGGTGCTCTTGGACAAGCAGAACCAGAGAGTGACGTTGCGCGGCAAAGCTGTAACTGTAACGAGGGGCTCTCTTCTCGTTTGAATTTCTAGCTCTTCTACTTCATTTTGGCCTTCTAGCACGCGAAAATCCTGTACGTGAGAAATAAATAATATAAATGATCTTATGTTGTGGGTTCGGTGAAACCAATTGGAATAATTTGAACTGCCTGAGATAGCATCCTTTCCTGTATGAGAGGTTCTCAATTTGCCTGCGGTGGAGAGTAAACTGAAAAGTGTTGAATCAATCACATGGCTCTCATTCTCAAAGGACTGGCTCTGCAGAAGAATGTGCATGTTTGAATCGATTGATTGACAAAAGGGTTTATCGGCGTGTCTGGGAAAATAAACAAGTGACTTAAAGCATCCATCCGATTAAGACATCAGCATCACACGGTTTTTGTACCCGTAGAAAACTAACTTCCTGCCAATTCGTCCTTCGAGTAGTAGGATGGCCGTGTCATTTCCCGTACTTGACGTGGAGTTGGGGTGCGAATTGCAGCTACGCAAACATGTACATGTATGTTCTGCACGCGAGAATTTCTGCTCTCATCGACTACTGGTCTATGAGATCTGTAATGTTTTCCAGTGCAGACAGTAGCGATTGACTTAGTAAAGTGAGTCTTTTCTTATTATTGCTAGTCTAGATGCGAGTCTATTGATAATCTTGCAATCAAAGGGAACACAAGAAGAGCTGACAGCAAACGCGGCTCTAAAAGCTCTGAAGGGCCTCTATGGCCGAAAAAAGAAAAACGGAGTCGAGCAAAAATAAAGCTGTCTATGCCATGCGAGTCCAGCCTTTAGTAAGGCGATCGTGAAGCAATGAAATAAGAGGCTTAAGCAGGGCAATCGAAACTTCTAAAGAATCAACCGGAGATGGCAACGGACATCCTGCCGCTACGCTTTTTGGTCGGGAGTTGGAACCATGGTCGCTTGGGCACCGTGACAGTGAGCGCATCTCCCTTCACGGCCGCAGTAGAGTTGCTCGCCCTAGCATCCTTAGCAAGAGCCATCTGGATCCTTTTGTTTACCACTTCGATCCTGTCGCATGAGATACAAAGCGACTTCCCATCGATGATCTCAAACCTTCAACTGGTCCTTCCTCAGTTGTGGAAGCCGCAGGCAGAAGACATAGGCGGTCGCAGTGTCTTCCCTCTCAACCAAGTTATCAGGCGACAGTGGATCCATATAACTGAAACCACAGACCTCCACCGCAACCGACCAAATATTTTCTCGCCGGCGTGAGAAACAACAGTTTACGAACGGAATCCGAAGTAGGAACGACATCAGAATGGGATGCGGAGTTCTTGCAAGTAGAGTCTGCGGCTTTGTCGAGCATACATATATGCAGCTGCAAACTAAGGCCCCTGCATTCTTTATGACAAGTAAGCAACCACGTACTTGACTTTATCCAATTCCCACTAAATTGAAGATTGATACAAAGGACCGCAAAGACTCCAGAAGACCACAGCCACCTATTTTAAAATTTTAAGGCATTAGATCAAGGCAAGAAAAAAGTTCCGAAAAAAGTTCCAAAAAAAATCTTAAACCTATTGCATCTCTACCAATTCAATCATACACCTTTCAATTGATCAATTTCGTTCTAAACTTTTTTTCACATTGATACCAATTCTGTCCATCTGGCCAATTTAGGCCAAAAATCGCTAACGTGGATGCCAACTATCCTACATGACATGACCAATGTTGACGTGAATAATTTTCTATAATTTTTAATTTTTCTAAATCTTTTATTACTTGTTTTCTTTTTTCTTTTTTTTTTCTCTAACTGTGGGTCGACGAGGTTTGGACAAGGGCCGCGACCATCACTTGTTGCTCGACGAGGGTGTCGCGACTCTTGCTCATGGCAGCAACAGCCCAACGCCCTTGCGCTCAACTGGCCAGGGCACAGGGGCCCTCGTCCAAACTAGGTAAGGGTCACTGGCCACAAGCGTATAAAAAAGAAAAAGAAAGAAAAGAAAAAAATTAATAAAATAATAAATAAAAATATTTAAAATTTGTCCACGTCAGTGCTTACTGTATCACGTAAGACGGCTGGTATTCACATCAGGGCTTGAGTTAATATTTAGGACTAACGTGAAAATGTTTAGGACTAAATTGGTTAAATTGAATGTTTTGGACTGAATTGGTAATAATGCAATAGGTTTAGAACTTTTTTGTATTTTTCCCAATCAAGGCCTAAGTTAATATTTTAGGGCCTGGAAAAATTTAAATTTGGAATCTCATGCTCTGATACCATGTAAAGATTATATGAGACAGCTATCAACCATTTTAAAAGTTATATAGTCAGATAATAACACGGTTTGATATTTATGCATACTACCAAGGACAAGGCCAACTTTTGATCTAGTCATGTACGCGTGATCTGGCGTTAGAGGCAAGCTCGCTTCGGTTTCTCATTCTAAGAGATGAACGCGTAGATCAATTTAGCAATGAGCCTTTTTCCACATTCTTGGTCCATTCCTGTTTTGTAGCTACGAAGAAAAAGCACCTCACACTGTTCTCGAAAGCCACCCCCCCTACATTAGCATTTTAGGTTGTGATTGATAATCATTTTATTTTTCTATATTTTTATTTCTCTATTCCCAGAAATAGATTTGAAACAAAAATTTGTTTGGTAACACAATTTTTTTTTCTATTTCTGAAACAAATTTTGCTTTTAGAAATTGATTTAGAATATAAATGAGAAGTAAAATTTTTTTTCTTTTCTAGTTTTGGAACGGAAATGAGAAATATAAATTATTCTCATTGCTCGTCCTCGCTTCTAGTCGGCTATCCACCTGCTGCCCTCTACCGCCCACCTACCGTCTGTCGCCTCCTAACGCCGCCCACCATCTGTCATCCCTTGCTGTCGCCCAACGTCAACCGCCGTCTCCCGTCGCTGCTTGCTTCCGGCCACCATCCCCTGCTATCACCTCCAATCATTGCCCATCACCACCCAACGGCAACCACTATCCCCCGTCGAAGCCCAACGTCGATCGTCATCTCCCCTTGTTGTCTCCCACCAACCTTCAACCTCTGACCACCGCCCACCATCGCTCGACATTGGCCGCCTCTTATCACTATCCTTTGTACTAGCCACCTCCCGCTATCATCCTTCGCGCCGGCTGTGCTGCCATCTGCCTCCCACCTCTGTCCTCAGCTGCCGGTTGCCTCCAGCCATCCATTCGCTAGTTGCCCAAGAGAAGAAATTTTGTGCCGTTATCAAATGAATTTTTATTTCGGGAACAGAAATTTTGTGTCGTTATTAAATACGTATTTTTTATCAGAAAACTCATCCATGGAATAGAAATAGAATTTCTGGAGCAGAATGGTTATCATTCGCGCCCTTAAAAGAAGAAGTAATTTTTTTGACCCACATAATTTCCCAAAAAATTAAAAAAAAAAGATGATATTCGTAAGATTCAAGTCCTAATATTTATACTTATTAGCCAACATTAACATTAATTTTTCTTGAAAAGTTAAAAAAGATTGTTGAAACTGCAAGATGGGCCGGACGTGTGCAAGCGGACCTATTTATAAATAAAAGAGATTTCAAAAGAAGCAATTCTAATGAGGTGCAGATGGATCCATCAAGTGAGCTAATATGCATTTAAGTCCTCAACTTAGACATTTCCTTCTTTCATTTTTAACATTTCATAGTGTTGTAAAATGCATTTTATAAACAGTTTCCATTTCCAAATGGAAATAAAAATGGAAGTCATGTTCAAAAAACCAGATTAATCGAAGAGCTAATGCTAAACTCATGACTTCCCGCTTCACTTTTGAATTTATTAGCTTTTGATTTTAGTTTTGACATTAAACGTGTGAATATATCTACATAAAATATCAATTTTTTTCTCGGAAAGCTAAGCCTTAGCATTTAGAAGGTTTAATTCCATAAAAAAACCTCAAATTATGCCCATTGTGACACAAATAGTCCGTACTTTTTTGTGTTCTTAAAAACTCTAAACTTGCTCATTGTGACATAGATACCTCAATTTTTTTTATATCATAAAAAACCCCGAACTTATGAGTGTAAAAAACATACCTTGGATGTAATTGAAATGGAGGTTACATATGTCTTTTTATTTATTGAAAGAGGTTATATATGTCACACATGTATAGATTTGGGTTTTTTCTTGACACAAAAAAAGTTTGGGGTATTTGTGTCACAGTGGGCAGGTTTAGGATTTCTGATGGTACAAAAAAAAGTTTGGAATATGTGCATTACTATTGGCATAATTTTGGATTTTTTGTGGTGTTTGCCCACATTTAGAATCACTTAAAAAATTTTCATAATTTTTTTACAAATCAAAATAGTATATTTATTTTGCCAATGAATTCAACATGTATACATAAAAATATAGAAATAAGAATCCTCCAAATAGGCATTTTATCAGTGGTTGACTTTGGAGTTTAGCCTCATTTTTGTTGTCCGGTCTTCAAATCCAAAAAACCTATCTCATAGTTGATGTAATCTAAAAATGATTGGTTACATCGTTTGGAATAATTAGCCAATAAAAAATATTTTTATTATCTATAATAATTTATTACAAAATATTTTCGCCGATGATAAAAATATTTTTCATTCATTCATTTTTATAAAAGAAAAAAAAAGCTATCATATTTAGAAAAATATTTTCTAAATCATTCATTTTCCGCCAAACAAATAAACCCAAAATATCAATTTTTTTCTCAAAAAGGTAAACCTTAGCATTACAATCACCTCAAATTTTTTTTCATAATTTTAGTTTACAAATCAAAATAATATCTTTATTTTGCCAACCAATTCAAGATATATACATAACAATATAGATATAAGAACCTCCCAAGCAGGCATTTTATCAACGGTCAACTTTGGAGTCCAGCCTCATTTTTGTTGTCCGGCCTTAAAATCCAAAGGGAAAAAACATCAAAAACCCTAAAATTTGCCACTTGTGACACATTTAGCCCTCGCCGGAAAGGAAAAAAAAAGAAAAAGCAAAACAGACAAAAATGTCCATGGACTAAAGTACATTGGGGTAAATGTGTCACAAATAGCATAGTTTGAAGTTTTTGGTATCACAAAAAAAAGTTCAAGGTAAATCTGTCACATGTGGCAAAATTTTAAAGTTTTTAATGATTTTTTTCAAAATCCAAAAAGCCTATCTCATGGTCGATGTAAGTCTGCCACGATTGGCATGACCTTATCCAACATCATGTACGATAGGACAACGACAAAAGTTTTAAGTACAAAGCGACATCATATGCATGTGCAAGCTTGAGCTCAGCTCCATGCTTTCAGATGAATCTGCATAAAGATTTGGCATAATTGACAACATCTAGTGTACAAGGGAAGTAAGACAAAGATGCAAGTCTCTACTCTTCGCTTGAATCAGCAATCTCGACGACACGTGTCATACTATGCATTGTCTGTCCGTTTTCTAAAAAATTATGGGACAAGAATATGAAAAAACTCGATATCAGAAAACAAATCAAGAGTTCGATCGTAGGCTTGTGCATCACTGCTTCTGTGACGGGCTAATGTCTTTTCTATTTGTTTGATTCGACCACTTGTATACACATGTAGCGCACGTTCAAAAGTTTTTCTTAGTATTAGTTATGGATGAAGTCTTATGCGATGTACGTGGAAAAAAAAAAAGAAAAGGACATAAGGCATATTAAGAGTGCGTTCGTTTCGCCGAAATTGAGTGATGAAAAATGATTATTTATTTCGTTTAGAGAAATTAATCAACAGAAAACATTTTCATCATCAATAACAATTTATGTTTAACTATTTTCATGAGTGATGAAAAAATTTTCCATTCATTTATTTTTGTGAAGCGATTATTTTTCAAAAAGTGTTTTTCAAAAAACTTTTTTTCCGCAAAACGAACGCACTATGAGCCTCCAAAAAACCAAGTCTAGTAATTTTTTCCCCCTTTGATTAAAGGGGAAAAAAGATCAACTGTACTCCTTTTTCCGGGAAATATTCAATCTCTCGAAGAGGCAAGGAGGGGTTACATTAGAATTCAAAGTAGTGACAATCACATGAAACCAAAAGGTGAGTTAGGTGGCGCTTATATAAACACCATGACATTGGCCCTCAACTGTTCCTGTGATCTTATTAACATCAGCCATTAATGTCCTTCACTCCCTCCATGCTTTTTTGATGCTGACCATGATGACTCCATTCAATGGCCTCTTCCCTGCTTTTGGCCAAACCACGCTCGCCCCTTCATTCGGCAACTCTCGTAAGCTCTCAAAATCAAACCCATTAAGAGCAAGGAGATGAGACTCAGGCTCATCTGTCAGTAGCACTTCAATTTGAATTTGAATTCCCTCTTCCTCTCACATTTATTGTGCCACGTAACCTCATGAATAACTCCACGACCTAACGCTTTAATGTTTATCAGTATAGCATGTAGTTGATGAGAATTTGCCAAAGTTTAGTTACTTGATGGCTCGATGATATCACGAAGTTAGATCGTTGCTTGCTCATTCACGCGAGGCCAAACATACAGGATTGGCTTTGTTTGATTCGCAATCAAAGAGGCTCGATGATCTCGGGTCATCTTATAAGCAACTTTCAAGAAACGTTTTGCTGCTATAACATGCTTCAAAGCAAAACGGAAGTGGTGAAATTACCCTCTAAAACTTTTGTCAACATCTGAAAGCGATTTTGATTATTTTAGTGAGTACATGGGGTTCCGAGGCATCAGCCGATGCTCCACTGATGGGGATATATAGTTTAGAGATGACGGGCCTTAAATGATCTTAATGGGCAGTCTATATTACATAGTCCTACATTATTAAATGTTCTGCAGATCTTATTACGTATTACGAAGTGGGAAGATGATGGCAATGATTCATTATAAAGAAAAAGAAGATTATTGTCAGATGCAGAAAGTCTGATTCTTCCATCCAATAGAATATTTTCCCGGTCTTCTTCTAAAGCAACAAGCTCTAAGTATGAATTCTCTATTCAATCTAATTCAGTCTGAGAATGGTTGATACTGTAAACAAGCTAGAGCAGAGGACGCAAAAGCAAAGGACTTGAAAGGAATCAAATCACGCTCCATGTAACTCATATGGCCGACGAAACACCTCTTTTGAAGTGAAACTCTAAATTCTGTATTCAGATCGTTGTAATGGAACTTTCTTCTTCTTCTGTTTAGCTCTTTGAGACAAATTCGAAATTTTCAGCCTCCCACAATGAAGAGATCAAAGTGATCAAAGTGAAGCAAAGCAGAAAAAAGCTAAAAATCAGAAAATTTTGAATGGGGAATTTGCAAGAAGACCACTAGACGACTGGGGAGGAAGATGAGTGTACAACCTTGTTCTGTCTTCCCATGAGCCAAAGCAGAGTCCTCCTCGTAAAAGATGGTGGATTGTTAGCCAAAGAATCCAAACTGTTGCAGCTCTGAATCTCCTCTTCATGACCCAACTCACTCCCTCCATTTTCCCACCTCCCAATTTCAACCCCAGTTTCCTTTTTGTCTTTCGAATCACTCCCACCCACCGCCATATTTCGGTTAATCGGAAAACGGAAAGACACTGCGCGCCTTGACGAGTCCTCTGCCCCTTGGTGGTTTGCCTTGTCCCTCTTCCCTCGTAGCCAAATCTTCGATATGGAGAAGCTCTCTTTCCGGATGCCTGAGCCATCATTCTCATTCCTCTCTCGAGGCTTATTAACTTTGCCATTGGGATTCAAATTCTTGATCGCTTCGAAGCCAATGAACTCTCTCCTTGACTCGGACCCGCATTCTGACATCGCCATCCGGTGCCCCGGAGTGAGTGGCAAGTGAGGCTTCTTGCTGGATTGCTTCTTCATAGAGGTCGAGATCGGCACTTGCAATGTGGAAGCCTCATCCATCACATAAGCAAAGGATCCCATTGAGAAGCACCTCCTAGAGTCCACATTGCTGCTTATGCTGCTGCTACTCCCTTCACCACCATCCACGTTCCTGAACTTCCCGAGCTTCACCGGCACGACCCGCTCGCCTGAACCTGCCACCACCGATAGGCTCTCTTCATCCTTCAAGTCAAATTCGCCCGATTTCCGCGGCAAATCAAAGCGGACCGAACCCAATTCAGACCCTAGACGAAAACCCAGATGGGAATCGGTCCTCAATGCCGAATTAGCCCTTCCAAGGCCGGAATTCGTGCGGCCGACGAGCTCCCTCGAGGTCTCACTCCCCGATTCAAGAACGAGAACAATGGGGGAACCAATGTGGGCGGGAGGGAAATCATGCAGCAAATTGGCTCGGCACAGAGGGCAAGTGGAGTGGGACAAGAGCCAAGTGTCTATGCACGCCATGTGAAAGGCATGGCTACACATGGGGAGCAGTCTCAGCTTGTCCTCAGGCTCAAACTCACAGAGGCACACTGCACAGTCGAAGGGGTTCTTGAGCCCGATGATGGCTTTGTAGAAGAAGACAGGGAGGGTGTCGATGAACGACTGGTCGACCCCTGCGTCGTGGAGGTGGAAGAGCTGCTGGAGCTGGCCTTGAAGGGCGGTGACGCCGTCCGGGTCCTCCGGGTCTCTGAGCGTACTCGGTGGCCGCATGAGGAACCTCACCAGGAGGTGCAGGAGGCCGGATAAGAAGAAGATGATGGCGAGGATGATGATGATCAGGAGGATGCTTGGGCTGACTCTGTTGCCCAAGCTCAAGTCATCTGAGTGAGAAGAAGTGGGAGCTAGTGGTGGTGGTTGCTGGAGGTGAAAGTAGGGTCGTTGAGAGGAAGAAGAAGAAGAAGATGATGATTCATGGAGTACCCAATCCATGATTTCTCGAGGTAAAACTCTCCAAGAAAATTTCTAGATTCCCATCAAAATAGCGGGGAAAATCTAATGAAAATCGGCAAAGGAAAAAAGGGAGTCTCTCTCTCTCTCTCTCTCTCTCTCTCTCTCTAGAAAAGTCAGGGTCTTTGTGCTCTTGTGTAGATGTGGAAGATGTGAAGAGGGCTTGAGAGGCTGACTCTCTGTAATTTACCTATCCCGGAGGGAAGGACCTGCAAGTCATATATGAGAGAGAAGAGATAGAGAGAGAGAGAGAGAGAGAGAGTTCAATGTGGGGTGAAGTGGAAGAAATAAATGGTGACAGCGAGGTGAGATTTCAAAAAGAGTGACCAAAACTCTACTAAAACAGCAGGTAAGAACAAATGAGGGAGAAGATTTTTCTTGGCTGTAAATATACTGTTGTCGTTATATAGCTCCTTTTCTAGATGAGATCCTCACAAGTACATTAAATTTCCTGGGAAATGACTTAATGGTGGTGACTGGTGAATGGGAATTTTCATCAAATGCAATGCAAGGGCTCTTCCTCAGGGTTGACTTCCAAGGGACCCCCTGCCCTGCATCAAGCGCCAGGCCCATTAATTCCGTCCATGAATGCTGATCATAATGACTAAAGTTAAAAAAAAAATAACTGCATATCTGTTTCTGCTTGGAAATGTAAAAACTTCATGTGGGGGTGATTCTCACCACTTTTCTTTATGTTTGCTGTCCTCGGCTTGGGCTTTCCTCTGATCAAATCCCGGAGCTTCAATTCCAGCTCTAATGTGGTAATCTACTTGGGTAGGACAAAGAAACATGGTTCGAAAGTCAAAGCTCGTGTCTCTCTCTGTTTGGATTTAAGATAGATAGATAGAGAGAGAGAGATAGAGAGAGAGAGATCTGGAATTGGTGGGAGTGCAAGAAGCATCGGATGCTTTTTATCAGGAGACCACATATTAAAAGGAGAAAAGCTCTCTTTTGCTTTTTATCTTTTTGGAGCTTTCTTTTCAACCTTTTCCATGGATTTTTCTGCTTGCTTTTCGTGCTGCCTAAAGCAACGTCATGAGTGGCCCAACACCCACATATGAAAAGGGTCTTTCTTCACCTCCATGTCTCCTTTGTTTTGCAGAGATGGATGAAAAAACAGATTGAGTCAATTTTTTTCTGTGGGTCAATGAAATGGGACATGATTAGGTTGAGCCTAATGCTGCAATTTTCAATGGGGTTGGCGCCGGTTGGGGCATGCGTGGGAGCTTCTGTTTTGACGGACACGATATGCTCCAAGCATTTACCAATGTGAAAGCATTGGAAGTCACTGGGATTCTGTGTAGTCTTGTCAAAGACAAGCGCATGCTTGTTGCTGTGGCTACAATCCTCAAACGATAACAACAAATGTTCTTACTTGTGGAATGTTGGCACGGAATCTCTTCTTCTTTCTAAGGATTACAAGAGATTCTCCTAAAGAGCAGATGCATATTTGGAGTGACTAACTGACAAAAGCTAAGCTGCCTGGCCCTTATGTATCTCTACAGAGCCTTAGTTTTGAGAGATTGATCCTCGAATGCAAGAATTGAGTTATGAATGTGAAATGGAGGTTCTTCTGCTTCCACATTCATCTGTCAAATACGGCTTGTCTCTAGATTATTATATTGATATAATGACACAAATAGTCTCTGAACGTTGACCCAATTTGCAAAGTGACTCTCGAACTTTAAATTTGTTTAATGTGGTTTTTATATTTAGCTCAATATTCAATGCGATTCATAAACTTTTAATTCATTCAATATGATCCATGAACTTTACGTATATGTTCAAATTAGTCCCTAGACCATATGGAATGTTCGATATTGTTCGTGAACTTAAATTAATGGAATAATAATATTGAACATTTTCATATACTCGATGGACTAGTTTGACCATGTACCAAAAGTTCATCGACCATATTGAACGAATTAAAAATTCATGGATGACATCAAACACTTTCATATAGTCCAGGTTCTAGTTTGAACATGTAATAAAAGTTTAGGAACCATATCGAATGAATTAAAAGTTCATGAATTACATTGCACATTGGTTAAAGTTCAAGGACCGTTTATGTCATTTTGCCATTTATATTCTACAGCTTTGCATCATTTTAGGGAGGATAAACTTTGATTCTCCTAGGGGATTCAAATTTTTGTATCAAGTAATGCCATATAATTTGTCCCTTACTTGTTGGTTCAATAACCATTTCTAACCCTCATTGTTCTCCTATTCAGCCCCGTTTCTTTTGTTATTATGCAAAGGAGTCCTCTATTGGTTACGATTTGGATAATCAAGTCCTTCCTATCGATCACGTTCTCTAAATTATATCGTTAAATGCACCAAATAAGGACCACATCAATAAACAATAAGCAAAATATTACAGAAAACCGTAGAGGGAAAAGGGAGAGACCACCCCCCACCAACGACAAGGGTCTGGCGACCCTCGTTAGATGAAGAAGAGATACGACAACCACTATCGTGCTAGAGAGAGAGAGAGAATATGTGTGTGTGTGTGTGTGTCAGCATGCCCACGATAAAAACGTCTCAGCTCAATATAACCCTTAAAAAGAGTCCTTAACCCTTGCCGGGGCAAGCGACGCCCTTGGCAACCTTCGCCTGCAGAAAGCAAGGATCTCGTGACGCTTGCCTTTTTGTAATTGATAGTTGGTAGAAGCTACAGTCTCCCTCCCTCACCTTTTGACATTCGATGATCTTCACTCATTTAAGCATAGCATGGCTCATCAAAATCCCTCTGAGTTTACAAAGAATCAACTGACCCTCATCGGTGGCTAAGTAGGCCCTGTCTATGAGTTATAAAAGCTTAGTTTGGTCTTTTTTTAGCCTACTACTAAGTGTGGAAACATTTCATTGGGAAGTCAAATGGGGCTTGGAAAGATTCAAACTCAAAACTTCCAGCTCTGATACGATATGAGATTTTATAGAATCACTGTCGACTGTTTTAAAAACTTAAGTTGTTAGATGAAAACGTAATTTAATATTTAATTATTCTAACACTCCTTCTCACGATTAGTTTGGCAAAGATTCGAAATCAGAACCTCTAGCTATGATACCATGTGAAAGATTCTATGGGATTACTGCTAATTGTTCTAAAAGTTTAAGCTATTAGATGAACGCATGATTTACAATTTAAATACTTTAACACTCCCCCCCACACGTAGGTTGAACTTTGCTCGTAGCTTAAAGCATAGAAATATGCAATTAAAAAGACAAATAGGGGTCTGGAAAGATTTGAACTTAGGATGTCTTGATTTGATATCTTGTAATAATTCCTGGGACCATTGCCAATTGTTTTAAAAACTTAAGCTATTACATGAATGTGTAATTTAATATATAATTATGCTAACATACACTTAATCGGCACCACAAAGAACAATGCGTCCATTATATGTCACCTCAATGATGTTTCATCGGTAATTCGGCGATGTTAGTGAAGATAATTGAGTAAGAACTTAATTGCGCAAATAAAAAGATTTTGAGAATTTTAGTACATGGAAAAAAATTAAAGGATCAAATTGCACCAAATAATGAAACTTAGAGGGAAAAACTGTACTTAGCCCCAATCTTTATTTCTACGGCTGTAACTTTGCATCTCAAATCATATATTGATTTCTCATTTCATAAAAAAAAACACACAAAAATTCCTAATCCTAAATCACCCATAATTTCCTATAGCAATCAAACCTTAGGCTGTATTTGGTTGTCTACATCTCTAGTCAAGATATAATTGGATATAATATGTAGTCGAGGGATTTTGTTATATCATATTCACTGTTTGGTGAATCATAATAATAAAGCAGTGTATTATCATTTTTATTTTGTCAATTGTTTGATAAGACTGTATATCAGTTTAAACAAAAAATATGCCCTTATGTGCCACCCATGAAAAAATATCATCCTTATCATCATTACCTCCCAAATTCAATAAAGAGAAAACGAAAAAAAGCTCCAAAATCCAACTATTTTAGAAATTTGCATATTTACAGTTTTCTAGTCAAGACGTAAGAAAGCCTTTAAGAAAAATGATAGGAAAAAGATGTACTTTTTTTCCTTAAACTTTATTCATAGCATCAACGGGAATTCAATCATAAACATATTATATAGCGATCAATTCAATTCTAAACTTTTCAATTATGTCAATTTAGTCCTAAACTTTTTGACAATTTGCAAATGCAGTCATAAACCTTTTGAAGATTTGCTAATTTAATCATAAATCTTTTAACAAATTGCTAATGCAGTCTTTTCAACTAATTTTGATCAGAAATCACTAATGTGGCAGTCCAGTCAATGCCATCCATCCTATATGGCATAGTTGGGGCTATGTGGACAATTTTTAAGATTTTATTCTTTTCTTTTCTTTTCTTTTTGTTTTTCTTCTTCTTGGGGCTAGTGCTGACAAGGGTGCCCCCTCACTATGGCCAATAAGGGTGCCTAAGCCCTTGCTGGCCAATAGCAAGGGCGATCAAGGGTCGCGACGCCCTCTCTAGCCACAACGAGGGCTCATGAGCACCTAGAGGCCTGCGACCGCCATTGATGGTAAGATGTGTTTGCCATGGCGAGTGGCGCAAATGTTGGTGCCGGTGATGGCTGCAAGGTGCTATGATGGATGCCGTGAGGATTAGTTTTGTGACTTAGGGTTTTTGGTGGGTAGGCAAAAGATGCGACATCATTGAATTAACTCACTCGAAGTATTATCTATTTTGGCCAGTCCCAAACCAAGCCTCACAGGTTTGTCATTTGGTGTACAAGTAGGCATTTTCCCTAGATTTCACCCATTTTGGTAGTGTTATAGCCTGAGCATACTTAACTTTAGAGTTATAAAGCAAAAGCCATTCCGTTAAAAGGCACATCCTTGAGTTAATTCCAATTATATTCCAAGCATGCTCTCCCTTCATTCGGTGTGCAATTCAGGTCATTTGTACTCTTTCATCATTCTAGAAGCCTGCCAAGCGCTGCTCCTTGTCCGAGTCCTCTAGCCCCAGTGTCCACTCTTTGCCCTCGTCAAACCGATCGTTACAAAAAAAGGTAGGGATGTGAAGAGAAATGATAATGCCATAGATAAATACGCAGTTCTATAAAATTTCAGGATCTAAAGTTGTATTTTTAGAAATGAAAGTATCTAAAGTCAAAAAAGTGTGAGGAGTCTCTAATTCTTTTAAATATCGAAAGGTTCTCAAGTAAAATATTTTGCATTGGTTTATCATACAACAACAAAATCTAATCCCAATTATAGTAATTGTCTCAATTAGTTAACTAGAATGATGGCCTATTTCCGTTAGAGAACTCTAACTTTAGATCTAATTCCAATTCTATCCCTAACCCTTTTTTTTGTCTGAAAAAAAATCTCAAACTTTCACTGTAGTCCCGAGTTTGCTCACTTGCCCAAAAATTGTTGTTGGTTTCTTTTTTTTTTTTTTTGGTAAGGTAAGAAATTTATAACTTTTCAAGAAGCCAAATACAACCAAAACTAAGGCAACAAAGACCCAACAACGACAACCGTCAAAATGGGGTCAACGGCCTTAGAAGGAGCTATACAAGAGAAAATAAACAACTATACAGGGAATATAGCAAAACAGCCTAAACAATAGCTGGACTAGTATCAAAGATGGTGGCGGAGATGCCCCAATTCCTTTGTATTCTTCGATTGTCCGGTGTGTCTGGAATAGCGCCCATGGCTATCGCTTTATCTTTGACAACCTTAAGGAGGTGCTTCCGCATTCTCGGGATGAAGGGAGTCTCGTTCCTGAAAATAGCATTGTTTCTTTCCGTCCATATGATGTGGCATAAAGCCCCAAATGCGAATCTGGAAAGTCTGTGAGCGAACGATGAAGAGCTACAGACTTGCATAGCCCACGTAATGAGATCATGCCATGCCTTATTCCTCCATGGAAGGTTGCATTTGGTCGCCCATGAAAATGCTAGTCTTCTTGTAGTGGAGCATGCAAAGAAGAGATGGTTGATGGAGTCTGGCACCTCCCCACAAAACGCACATACAGCATCTTCAATTCTATGGTTATGTAGTAGGAAAGCCTGAGTGGGTAATCTGTTGAGAGAAATGACCCAAAGAAGAAAAGCATGTCGCGGTGCTATATGTGAATCCCATACAAAAACGTGCCACTGGGCAGGCTGTCCTGTGGTTCTGATGTGGTTCCAAGCGCGCCCAACGGAGAAAGGGACAGCTGGGGAGGGGGCCCACGTCAGAGTATCTGGCATCTCGTCCATAAAGGTAGGCGGATGATCGGCCCAACTAAGGAAAGTGTCCAACGCTGGAGAAGGCTGCCAATTGCCATCAAAGAAATCCCGTACTGAAACCTCACGAGGAATCCTTGATTGGTAGATATTAAGGTTGGAGAAAAACCGGAAGAGGGGGCCTCTATCATGCCACCAATCGAACCAGAAAGATATCGATCGTCCATTTCCAATAGACCATTTGAACAAATTAATTGCAGTGGAACGCAAATCCAGGATTTTCTTCCATATCCAGGAACAAAAAGTGGGTTTTGATACAGTCCAGAAGTTTGCTTTGTGTAAGAAGGTTGAGTGAATCCACTTACACCACATGGCCTCGTTATCAGTGAATAGGAGCCAAATATGCTTGAGTGACATTGCAGTATTGTATTCATGGAGGCGTCGAATCCCCAAGCCACCTTCATTCTTGGGGAGACATACGGTATCCCAAGCAATCTTGGCCCCACCAGTACCAAGATCGGGTCCCTTCCACAAGAATTGTCTCAATATGCTCTCAATAGACTGAATCACTGATTGGGGAAGGAAGAAGATGGTAGCCCAATACACTTGTATGGAGTGGAGAACTGATTTGATGAGTTGAAGACGCCCTGCAAAAGATAAGAATCGATGTGACCATGATCGAGCCCGGGCTGTAATAGTATCAACCAGTATTTTACAATCCTCTTTGTTGAGCCTAGAGGATATGATCGGCACCCCTAAATATCTGAAAGGTAGTGTGCCCTGTTGAAACCCAAGGCATTGCAAGATTTGCGTATGTAAGTACTGTGATCCTCCATAGAGGAAGATGTTACTCTTGAGCGTGTTTGGAACAAGCCCAGACCATGTAGAGAATTTGGTGAGAGCATCCTTGATCAATTCAACCGATCTCATATGGCCTTCGCAGAATATAAGTACATCATCTGCAAAAAAAAGGTGAGATAACTGGGTTTTTTTGCATCTCCAAAACCATCGGAATTCGGAGGTCCCAGTTTTGGCCTTGAGAATGCCAGAGAGAACTTGCATCACCATTATGAATAGATATGGTGATAACGGATCTCCTTGTCTAATGCCACGGGAACTGGGGAAGTAGCCGTGGAGTTCCCCATTAATCGACACCGAAAATTTTGGGGTCGTAACACATGCCATTACCAACCGAATGAAATGAGCGGGGAAATGAAGTGCTTTAAGGGTTTCTTCAATGAAGGCCCAGCTAACGGTGTCATAAGCTTTCCGAAAATCCACTTTAATAGCACATTTCGGTAGGTAGGCGTCATGATGAAACCCGGCAAACAGTTCTTGAGCAATCAAGATATTGTCACTAATTCGTCGACCCTTAACAAACGTTGTTTGGGAGTGACTAATCAAAGAAGGGAGCAAAGAAGCTATACGCCTCGCCAATATTTTTGAGATACATTTGTATAAAGTGTTACAACATGCAATAGGCCGGAAATCATTCATGGAAGAGGCGTTTGGGATCTTAGGCACCAATGTGATAATGGTACTATTAATCTCCTTAAGCATGTTCCCGGTTTGGAAGAAATTCCTTATCGCCTCTAGAACCGAAGGGCCAATAATCTCCCAGGATGCTCTGAAGAAATTCACATTGTATCCGTCCGGCCCTGGGGCCTTTCCTTTCGCAAGGGAGAAGAGAGTGGCCTTGATTTCCTCATCCGTTACCGGTTGTGCTAAGAAGGCATATTGATTCTCATCCAAAGTCGTTTCAATGAAAGGACTGAGTTCCGAAGTGGAAGGCGACACCAGATCCTCCCTATCAGTGAGTAAGTTCTGGAAATGTTCAACTATATGATTCCTTATCATAATAGGATCCGTAAGGTCTGTCCCATCCTCTGAAGAAACCGAAAGGATGTGGTTTTGGAGTCTTCTCTTATTTACAAAGTGATGAAAAAACTTTGTGTTCAAATCACCCTCTTGAAGCCAACGGATGCGGGATTTTTGCCGGTAGAAGGATTCCTCTGAAAGCCTCAAAGAAGAGAATACTTTCGTGAGTTCCATTTCTCTCTCCTGAAGGATAAGATCAAAAGGGTGCTGCTCAAGTTCAGTTTGGACAGCAAACAGATCAGACCGTGCCCTGTCAGTCTTCAGTGAAATGTCCGAGAAAGTACTCCTGTTGAGATGCTTCAATTTGGTTTTGAGTGTCTTTAGTTTGCGGCAGAGCTTGAACATAGGGGTGCCCTCAATCTGCGTGTCCCAGGCTTGTTCGACTATTTGTGAGAATAGAGGATGTGACAGCCAAAAGTTGAAAAACTTGAAGGGCTTCTTCGTATGGTGTGGCTGCCGAATACAAATGACCATGGGGGAATGATCAGAAATCCTAGGAGGGAGAAAAGATGCTTCAGAATATGAGAATTGATGAGTCCAGATATCATTGGATAGTACTCGGTCAATCTTTCGAAGTTTCCTATTCGCCCCAGAGGAGTGTGACCAAGTATATCTGCATCCCACGTATCGAATATCTTCAAGCCCAGCTTGATTCAAACAATCCCCAAATTCATCAAAGGCTGGTATCCAGGGGGTTGTGCTTCCTATTCTGTCGGCAGGGTCTTTGATAGCATTAAAGTCACCTGCAACAAGCCAAGGTAAGTTACAAGAAGAGAGCCTAACTAGATCAGCCCAAAGGGGACGCCTTTTGATATAGGAGTGCTCGCCATATACCACTGTACAGAGACAATTAATGTTCATCTTCAGTAACCTGAGCTGGACATGGATCATCTGATCAGAAGAAAACAACAGAGTAATGTCGACCTCCTCCGGGTTCCACCCAAGCCATATTCGCCCAAGGGGTGAGGAATTGTAGTTGGAAATCCAAGACCAGTCAGGACATAAACTCCTAGAAATATTCCCAAAAAGAGTGGCTTTGCATTTAGTTTCAACAATACCGATGCAAGAAAGATGATTAGTACGAATAAAGTTACGAATCTCAGCCTGACGAAGGGGGGCAACAAGCCCCCGTATATTCCAAGTTCCAAAAAACATCACAAAAGTTTATTTCTGAGTTTTCTTCAACTGTTTCCTCTTAGCTTTTTTAGAGGAAGACAGTCCAGAAGCTTTTACATTCTGCTCTAACAAAGGTTCAGTTCCAGTAGATGGCCTTGTAGCCCCTGCACCAGCTTGCCCCATCTTGCGTGACCGTGTGTTGGGGAGAGACGTCGTTGTAGGTTCCTCATCCAGCAGGTCATCAGAATCAGCATCTATGTGTAATCCCGAGGAGTCCCCCATGGAGGACTGGGGGGTTTGGTTCCGAGCGTCAACTGTCAGGTCAGCAGCTTCATTGATGCAACTAGTCGAAGGGAGGCCTTGAACGGGCATAACAGGCTCGACCCGCATAGACCCCTGATCAGGTTGCTTTGTAGCACTTATTTCCTCTCTACCGGGTTGAAACAGGGGAGCTAAACCAGGTTGGGGCTGACGGGTTGTTGTCCCAGCAGTGTCCTCCCGAGTGCCAGATGGCCTATCTGTGAAAGAAATTTCCTCATCCTGAAGGAGGGTATGTAAGCTGGGAGCCCCTGATTGGGTTTGGCGCAAGCCTGGAGAGGGTGTTCTGGTGTGCTGGTTAGGGGACAGAGGAATGGGTGCTTGGTAGCCTTCCTTTCCTTGGGTAGAAAATCTGAGTGCTGAAGTTTCAGATTGAGCCTGAGTATGATCCAGGACAGCGGGATGGGGAGGTCCAGCAGGGGGTTGGCTCAGAGTGGAGACCAAAATCCTTTGCTGTTGAAGAGGTGGCTGTGCAATCAAAGGGTGGGAAGCTACCTTCGCCTGAGGCGCAAGGTGAGAAGTACCAGCTTCAGGATGAGCTTGGTTGGGTTTATTCCTTGAGACTACAGTCCAGCCAGTCTCAGATTGTGGCTGGGAGCTATTTTCGGGTCTGTGATCAGTTTGTGAGCGGGGGTTCTGCAGGGGTCTGGGTTCCGGCTGAACCAGGGCACATTTAAAACCAGTTGAGCCCGTTTTGTGACCAAAAATACCACAGGTTGTACAAGCAAGCGGCTCCCACTCATATTCAATTTTTATTAAGTGCATCTCACCATCCCATCGGACTTTGATTGAGTCTGGTCTCGGATCCGTGGCCTTGAGTTCAATACAAACTCGAGCAAAGGAAATCCTTGTCATCTGTTCGGTTTGTGAATCAACATAGAGTGGATTGTCTACTGCACTTGCTATCCTTCCAAGGCCGGCTGAGGACCAAAGGGGAAAAGGAAGGTCCCGAAGTCTCACCCATACTGGGATGGTATCCAGATTGCCCTTCCTGAGTTTGATTTTTGCATGCCATTGTTGTAAAAGCATAGTGCTCCTGAAGATCGTTATTGGTCCCGAGTCAATCAGCTTCCTCCGAAAGTCAGCATTGGGGACACGGAAGAAGTAGAACCCGTTCTCATGCAATTTTACATCTGTTACTTGGTCCCCCCAAGTCTTCTTGATCGCCTCTTCAGTGAGCTTGAAGGGTACTTTCCGGCCAATGTAGTGACCCACAATGCATTCAAGCCATCTCGGATCACTCTCAGCAGTAATTTCAGGTGTTATGTCCACAACTAGTTCTCCATTCTCAACCGAGGGAGGGACAAAGGCAAGGTTGTACCCTTTTGTCATCACACGGGCCACACTTGCCCAAGAGCGAGCACCCAAAACACCATTCTGTTGTGTCTGAGGGACAGAATGCTCCTGACCGACCTTCATGTTACCAGGTTTAGGAGGTCTAGAAGCAGACCGGGCAGGGAGGCCTTTTGGACCAAGTTGAAGTTTATTCCTGCTCTTATTCCTGCTCTTGGATCGCCCTCGGCTTTCGCTGCGACTGTGGTCCCCTTGAAGGAGCATACGAGGAGCAGCCATTGAATCCCCCTGTCCTTGAATAACTCGTTTCCCCTTAGGAGCAGCTGTTAATCCCTCAGCATCAGAAGTCACCCTCCGTGACTCATTCTCAAGTGTATTCATCAGACAAACTCAATCAGCCACTCTCCCTTATGCCATTATCAGCTAGGCAATACCACAAACACCAGATATGCTCAAAAGGAAAATGCCTACTCCAGGCTTTCAGCAGAACTTAACGCCACCCCAAATCAACATAGAACAGCTTCAAAGTCAGTAGTCTAAGAATCGTCCCAGCTACGCCCACTTACGATCACACGAGCAGCCAATCTCCCTAAGTTAAGTCCGTCAGAATTCCAGGTAGAACTACCAACACGTCTGAGCACTACTAGATAGGACAGACCAGGGAGCGTCGAAAGGAGAGGATCAGACGGAATACTCACCCGAGAGCACCAGCCCAGATATCAACTCCTACTCAAGTCAGAATTGTCCAGGTCGACGAGAGTGGAAGAAATCCCAGATCTGGAACGCAGGGCAACTCTGCGATTCCGCTTTCCACGCTGAGGGACAACGGAATTACAAAGAGGAAGGCAGAGAGGGCCTCCCGAAGTTCCTACCCTTCGAATCCCAGCCTCACCGGACTTCAGAAACGGCCGGAATCGTCGCTTCACCGGAGGGTGAACAGTGTCACCGCGGGAAGCCTGCAGAGAGCATTCTGTGTGAACAGTAACTATGTGTTTGGCTGTTGCTTTGTTGTTGGTTTCTTCGTGATTATCAACATCAAGAGGTTGTTATTATTCCATACAAAAGTGATGTTAATGAAGATGCGGGATGTTGATAATTTTGAAAAAAACTAATAATGGTTCTTGGACACGTGGTATATCTAAAACTATAGTGAAAGTTGAGGATTTTGTTTAGACAAAAAGAAAAATTCAGAGCAGAATTGAGATTTGACATAAAGTTGGGAAACTTTTTTTGGAACTAGGCCCCATAATGATTAGAAAGAGTAGCTTCCTTAAGAATATAGTGAAGGAAGCTGTAATCTGTCCTCCTTCTGTGAAAATGGCCGTTATTTAAGGCGCGAAAAGTATGATTTCTTCTAAATTTGGTTTAATTTGCCCTGATTTTAACATGAACCCCAAATTCAATACTTGGAATAGAAAAGGGTGTCCGGAGACACCAAGCACAACTTCCACAAATTGATGTAAAAAGGAAGTCAAGGCAATGGAAACCCGCCTTCCTAGCTGTAATGTCCGAGTGTTGGGGCAACTTTCTTGATTCAAGAACGTAATTTCATGGACAGAACAAGAAAAGTTGCCTGTTGAGATGTGGAGGATAACGTTAAGAAGCATTTATCAGCAAGACAACAAATGACATGAATCCCCATGCTCCAACTTGTATTATAGACCTTGGAGGACTTTCTCCTGGATTTGATTTGAAGAGCACATTGCTCGGGGAAGCAGGATTTGAAATTCACATATGACTTGCCCCTCCCAAATTTGAAAATGAAAAAAAAAAGATTATTATAGTAGATTGTGAAAAACTGCGAAATAAATTATGTACGATTCTTCATGTTAATGTTAACAAAATTCTAAAGATTTTAAGTCAAAAGTGCTTGCCGCAAAATTTATAGAGAAATTTAAAGTTAAGAGAGAAGGTGTACCGAATAGTATGAATCAAAGAGTCCTGGCTCGTGCACTTATCTAGCCGAGACCATTGGTCGATTCAAGTAGAGCCGGGTGTTTGCATCTAGTGGTCAGAATTATCGACAAATTCGCTTTGAAGTGGTCGCAATTACCGATCATTGTTCTTGTCCTCCGGCCGACGAGGATTTTGGGGTTGGCATTGTAGACATGTCAACGATAGTTTGTGCTGTTTATGTTGTTCTTGGCTAAAAGGCTTGAGACTTGAGTATTGTTTTAAAACAATAACTCTGACGAAAACCCTCTATCGTGGGCCTAGTCGGTTGAGGAATCAGGGAATTCGTAACTCAAAAATCGAAGGTTCATTCAAATCTCACCAATTGCATGCAAATTATCCAAGCCAAAGTGACCAATATATGTTGGAGAAGCGTAAGTGCCATAACTTTCGTACGGTGCTCATTTGAGTGTCATACTTATTTTTTCACTCACTTAAGTACCACATCGGAGTAAAATCAATTATTTAAGTGTCATTTCCGGCAAATTATCATATGTGGATTTTTTAATTAATTTTCCATCTAATGTGGATATTTTAAAGTTTTTTATTTTATTTTTTTGAATTTTTCTTTTTCTTTTTTTTCCCTTTTTCTTTCAAGATTGGTGAGGGTCGCTGGTGACCCTTGCTGAAGGCCTCACCCTCGACCAAACTGGGCGAGGGCCGCCTTGCCATCGGCCAATATGGTTGCGAAGGCCCTTGGTGAGGCCATCGCAACCTCGCCAGCCGTGGGTGAGGAGGTGAAGGCTCTTACTAGATCTAGCGAGGTCACCTTGCTCATGGCCGCGAAGGCCCTTGGCAAGGCCATCGTAGCCTCGCCGACAACGAGCCAGGCGACGAAGGTTCTCCCTAGATATGGCGAGGTTGCCTTGCCCGTAGCCATGAAGGCTCTCGCCAGATCTAGCGAGGCCGGCTCACTCATGGCCGCCCAGATCTTGCGATGGCCTACGCAGCCTCACCCACCACCGAGTGACCCTCGCTGGTATTGAAAAAAAATTCACAAAAATAAAAAAAAAATTCAAAAATTCAAAAAATATATATTTTAGTCCACGTCAGCTCCGGCGAAGTCACATAAGTCGATCGATGTTCACGTCAGATTTTCTGGCGAGGCAAATCGTCGATAATACTCAAGTGATCAATTTTCAAATTTGTGCCACTTAAGTGAGCAAAAAAAAAAGTTATAGCACTTAAATGAGCACCGTACGAAAGTTATGACACTTTTAGTGTTATTATCCCAATATATGGTAAGAAACTGGACTGAAATGATTATGAGGTTTACCGGGCATCTCATGAACTTCCAAGTGATATAGCTTCTGCGACCGTGTCCCTACATTATAGGAAGAAAAGTCCCTAGTTTGTTCAATCGATAGCAATTTTCTTATTTCATTCTTTGGGTTTACTAGTTTTGCTAAGATGTGCATTCTGCTACGTGAAGTTGCCTTTCAGCTTCATGGCACTATGGCAGAGAGAGGCTCAAATTGAAGTGGCTTAAGAAAGTGCATCGGTGTGCGTTTTAGCCAGTTCTAAGATGGAAAGAATTAATCTTTTGATTTTTTTTTGGTCGAAAACCTTTTGATTGATTCACTGATTTTAATTAATGCTACTACATTTTTTAAATATCTTAATAGATCACTGCCACAAGATTAATTAATATTTTGTTTACACTATGGCAAGATCCACATCTCTTGGTCCAAGCAATTCGCATTACAACATGCCCGTAATTCCGGATCTAGTCGTACTCATCGTGACGAAAAAGAAATTGCATGTTTATTTCTCCGAGATGAAGCTATTTTGACTTTTAACCATTAAATTCTCCCGTGCATTAGGGATCCGTGAGCCTTCTTTCATCACCCACATTTATGCCCACATTTCCCCAACAGTTTATTAAGCTAAATTACAAAAAGGATCTTGTTAAAAAAAACAATTAGATATTTAATAATCATTTATATAAAGGATTATTGCAATTTGTAGCAAACCAACTGTTCTCGTGATGTACATGTTCAATGATTTGAAGATTGAATATTCCTCGTTAAAGTGTGCTTAATAAGTGCTCTAGAAGTGCACATTAACAGTACATGATACAAGAGGAAACGGACCAATATCTTGCTTTTGATCCACGTGACCAAACATTTCTGATTGAATATATATGGGCATTGATTCTACGCAAGACGTTAAAAGGCTTGATATTTGTCTTTGTCCGGACCTCAAGATAACTAGAATGTAAAATTTATAAAGGGTATTACTTGTTGGGAAGCAAGATAAAGATTTCCCAGAAGTTTAAGGGGCACATTAAAATAAAGAATAAATTCGTGGAACCTATCTCATAAGAAGATAAGCCGTGGAAGCCCCTTGTAGAGGCCAAAGCCTCCTTTCTTGAAAATTGCATTAAACATTGAACACAAATCAGCTTTTTTGCTTCTGTTCTAACCTCTTCTTATGCAAAGGTAAAGCAAAACGAGTTAGGGTTTGACAATCTTGCGTCCCGGCTCTGTTCCCGAGAGGGACTGCACATTTCAAGTACCTAACGATGTCTTGACCAAAATTCCAAAGTACCTAACGATGTAATATGCCTCTCTAATCTTGTCTTGGCCAAAACGTATGCAGATCTCAAGGCATGAGGTGGTGTAGGCGACGACCCAACGAAGAGAGCTGTCGTCGTTAGTGGTGGGACAAGTATTTGCCAACCAAGACTTTAGGATCTTGGAGGACTGTAAAGACAAAAAAAAAAAAAAAGGAAAGTGGAATTTCAGAGGGGCAAAGTCTTGATTTTTTTTTGGACTAATGCAGAATATCATTCATTCATATTGAGTCCAAGCTACAGAATCGAAACTGACTAGCGTCAGTACAAAATAAATCCCACAACGGTTGAGGCGGTCTAGACTTCCAGTTATAAGGAAGCGTTCCTCTCCTATGATTTTTTGCAATCCAGTCGGCAACCTGGTTGGATTCACGTGGACAATGGGCTAAAGATACTGCCTTTAATCGGGATAGTAAGCGTTGACAGTCCTCAAACAGGCCTTTTAAGTTCCATGGGCTTAATGCTGGGTCCAAAACGAACTTTACTACTTCTTCAGAGTCAGACTGCACACAAACCTCCTCTGCTTGGTCGTCCCTCTCCGCCGCTTCATCCAGACAACGCAGAGCAACCTGCACCGCCACAGCTTCGGTTTCCAGCGGCGATGAAGCAGGCACAGTTCGAGCAAAACCCATCAGCGACAGCCCTCGGTATTCCCTACAAACCCCAGCTACCGATCCCTCTCTTGAACCTGCAATCCACGACCCATCAACGTTGAATTTCCAGCATCCCTTTTCTGGGCAAGTCCAACTCACTGATCTGGATTTCCCCGGCCAGCAGCTCAGTCCAAGTAAGTTCTGTTCTTTGTAAAAACCGATAAGTGTAAATGCTTCCTCGACGATTACCTCCGGTTTTGGACTGATTTTCTGGAAGACCCAGGCGTTTCTTGCCTTCCAGATTAGCCAGAGTGTTGCTGCAATTACCTCTCGGCCAGACTGATCTTTGACTAAATTAAAGGTTTCATCTAACCATTTATCCATTCTTGTTAAATTCGCTGATGATACCTTAACTCTACGCCTCAGATCTGCCCATATTGAGTTTGTCCATCTGCAGTGGCCGAAAAGATGTTCAATTGTTTCTGGGCAATGCCGGCATAATGGACATAATGGTTCGGGTAGGGCCTTTCTTTTGTGAAGATTTTCTGATGTAGGCAGACCATTGTTGCACACACCCCACAGAAAGAAACGGATTTTTGGCTCTAGTTTTAGTTTCCAAATCTTTGTCCAAAGAGAACGAGGTTGCTGGTAAGAGGAAGATGCTTGATCTGTATTACACTTGTTTGTCACAGCACGTAACCTTGAATAACCCTGTTTAACCGAGTATTCGCCTGAAGGGTGTCCTTTCCAGATTAGTTTATCATTTCCGGGGCTTGGGTTTAACTGAATTGCCAAGATTTCTCTCTCTGTTTCCTTCCGAAACATCTTCTGTAGTTGGTGTACATCCCATGTGTTTGTCTGCTTGTTGATCAACTCTGCAACTTTATGTGGGTCCTCTCGGTTTGCAGGGCCACCTATTAACCCCCTATCCAACCATAAGTCCTCTCTAATGTTGATGCTCTCTCCTGTCCCAACTAACCATTTGACATCCGGTTGTAAGGCGTCCCTTCCCATTAGTAAGCTCTACCAGCCCCATGAGGGTCGGGATCCCTTTTTTGCTTTCCATAGATTCTCGTTGGGGAAGTAAATACCTTTCAGCAACCTACTCCATAGAGCTGAAGGTTCGTTAGCAAGTCTCCAAGCTTGTTTTCCCAGCTTAGCTTTGTTGTAAGTCACGAGATCCTTAAATCCTAATCCCCCATCTATTTTCCTCTCTTTGAGGAGTTCTCATTTTTTCCAATGGATATCCGATTTAGAAGAGTTCTGCTTCCACCAAAAGGAGGCTATTTTATGTTCTATAGCCTTGCACACTGAGATAGGGATTTTGAAAATGGACATAGCATACTGGGGAAGAGCTTGTACCACGGTTTTGATTAAGATCTCCTTTCCCGCCTTCGACAGCAACTTTTCCTTCCAGCCTTCCAACTTCATGTTTACCCTTGCCAATATCCATGCGAACATCTGTTTTTTTGTTTGTCCCCAATCTGATGGAATGCCAAGATATTTTCCTGTTTTGTCCATTATTGGAACTCTCAATTCCGACGCCAAGTTACACTTAAGTACATACGGGCAGCCAGCACTACAGAAAATACCGGATTTGTTTAGATTGATAGCTTGCCCTGAAGCAAAACAGTATTGGTTTAAGATGTTGGCCAAGTTCTGACATTCTCCAATATTCCCATCCAGAAAGAAGATAGCATCATCAGCGAATAACAGGTGAGACAAAGTAGGACAGTTTCTATTAAGTTTGATCCCTTTCAGACTCCCTTCCTCGACTGCCTTACTTAATAGAGATAAGAGCATATTTGCCATAATTATAAACAGGTAAGGAGATAGTGGGTCTCCTTGTCTGATTCCCCGAGACGGATGAAAGAACTGTGAAGGCTCTCCATTCACTTTAACACTGAATGTAACCGAGGAGATACACTCTTTCACCAACAGCACCCATTTTTCACAGAACCCCATTGTCTTCATGCTTGCACAAAGGAAGTCCCACTCAACTCTGTCTTAAGCTTTTTGCATATCTAATTTTAGGATCGCCTGGAACTTCTTTTTCCTCTCCCGAATCCGTAACTGGTGAAGGATCTCCTGGACAATAAAAATGTTATCTTGAATTTGTCTCCCGCTCACAAAGGCACTTTGTTCGTGAGCTATGAGGTTAGGGAGCCAGGGTTTAAGGCGATTTGCCATCACCTTAGAAATAATCTTGTAGCTGAAGTTACAAAGGCTGATAGGTCTGAACTGAGTGATGCTCTCAGGGGCTTTCACTTTTGGGATAATGACGATGTGTGTTTTATTTAACACTGGGTCAAGGTGGCCTGATTGGAAGAATGAACTGACCAGATTGTGTAAGTCATGCTGTAACACCACCCAATGCTTCTGATAGAAAAGGCCATTCAACCCGTCAGGGCCCGAGGCCTTTGTTGCTCCTTGCTGAAAAGTAGCTTTTTTTACCTCTTTTAAGGTGACCGGAGCCGTCAAAGCCTCATTCATCTCAGCTTGACTAGGAAAGGAACATTGATCTAGAATGGGATTGAAATTCCTGGTGCCTACTGTCTTAAACAAGGAATCGTAGTAACTAACAATGTGCTGGTTAATAGTGTTGGGGTCTCTGCACCAGGCGTCTTCAATTTTCAGCATGGAGATTTTATTCCTTCGTCTTCTTTGGACCGTAGCCGCATGGAAATATTTCGTATTTTTATCTCCCCACTTGATCCAGTTGATACGAGATCTCATACTCCAATATTGCTCTTCCTGTTTCCATAAATTCTGAATCTGCCCTTTAATTTGCTGGATTTCTGTTCTGTCTTTGCCTCCATTTACTGAATTTGTGAGGGTTGTGAGTCTTTTTTTGAGGATCACGATCTGGTTGTGGGCATTGGAGTATTTGTGCTTGCTCCAGACTTTCAAAGCAGCCGTTGTCTGAGCCAATTTACTAGTGAACGGTATTGGATTGTCTTCCAATCCTCTCCACACTTGTTGCACCAACTCCTTACACTGTGAATCTTCTAGCCAAAACGCCTCGAATTTGAATTCTCTTTTCCTTTTGATTCTATTTGGATGAAGGGACAATAGAATGGGACTATGGTCGGACCCAATTGCTGGCAACGCAAAAGCTTCGGCATGTGGAAAGCTCACTCTCCAATTGATGTTGCAAAGGGCCCTATCGAGCCTTTCCTTCACCAAATCTTTGCCTTCCCTATTATTGGCCCAGGTAAATGCACAACCCTTGCTTTCAATATCCATGAGTGAGCACTTATTTAAGCAGTCTTGAAATGCTACCAGCCTGAAATTCTCCGCTGCATTGCCTCCAGATTTTTCCCAGTGATATAAAATCTCATTAAAGTCCCCTACACACAACCAAGGGAGGTGATTAGATTCGCTTATCCCCTGTAGATAGTTCCACAGCTTGAGTCTGTCTTGGAAACATGTTGGGGCGTACAAAAAGGTGATGCGCATGGGCTGTCCACTTTCTTGATCACAACAAATAAAATTGATAGCTTCTCCGGAGGAATCTTCCACATTCACTGACACCTCCTCATTCCACATCAGAGCCAGACCCCCTGCAACTCCTATTGGATCAATAACCTTTGTATTCTTGAAGTTTAATCACTTCTGCACTCTTTCTACCACCAAACTCTTGTTTTTAGTTTCCATCAGGAAAACTAAAGCGGGCCTTTCTTGAGCCACTAAGGCTCTAAGATGCTGGACTGTCAGGGGGTTGCCCAGCCCCTGACAGTTCCAGCTCAAAATCTTCATAACCTCCCCGGTGGCTTATTAGGGCTAGCCACCAAAGCCCAGTTATCTGAACCTTCGACCACCTTAATTGGGGCATCTAGGAGATTCTCCTCGTTTATGGGAGGGAATAAGGTCTGATTGATACCTAGTGGGCTGATCTTTGTCGCTTTTCTTGATACTGCCACTTTCTTAAAGGACTTTGTACCTATCTTCACCTTCCTAGGAGACTTTGAGGTGCCACCCTTTGTTGTTGACCCTGTCCTGATGTTCTGTGGTTCCCGGTTTGTACCGTCAGCCAGATTATCTGCTTGTTGTTTAGTTAAATTGTGTCGCGCTTCTGAACTCTTTTCCCGAGGTCTGTCTTCAATCAATCCAATTGCATTCTTGCCTTTTGGAGTACCTCGAACCAGCTCCCTGGGGATCAGCTCCTGCTGAGTTTTAGGAATAACCTCATCTACTTCTGGGTCTGGTGTGCTCTTGCCACAGAAGATCTTCCAGAAGGGGTTAGGTTCGCGCACCTCTGCTCTCAACCATTGTCCATATTTACTCCTTCTGTTTCCGCTAAGGCTTGATTCTTCAAAGGGAACTTCCGTACAGTAGGATGCATAGTGCCCTATCCTCCCACATGAATAGCAAAAGTGGGGGAGACGCTCGTATCTAAAGTCTACCCAAATTTTCTTCTGTTCCAATTCTACAAAAGTGCCTGATTTTAAGGAATTGGCTAGATTCAACAGAACTCGTGCTTTGCAAGTTTTCTTAGGGCCTCCTCCTCTTGAGTCGAGTTTCACATCTACCACTTCGCCAATTTTCCTCGCCACTTCCCGCACCACATCTTCAGTTAGCCTTCCTCTGGGGATACCTGATAGATGAACCCAAAAGGCGCAATGCGTGAACTCATAGCAGTGGTCGGGAGTATCTGGTTGACACTGTTGGAGGACGAGCAAATTACTGGAAAAGGACCACGGCCCCAAGTCCAACACTCTCTGTTTTACCTCCAAAGAGGTGAAGGTAAAGGAGAAGAGGCCCGGTTCGAGCAGCTCACACTCAAACTGCTCAGATTTCCACGATCTCTTCATTGTGGTGAGGAAGGCTTGGAAATTGACATTTGGTTTCAAGTACAATTTCCCATACAAAGTTAAAGCACATTCTTGTTTGATTTCTGCAGGGATTTCACCTTTTAGCAGCACAAGGTCATCTTCCGACCAGAGGCTACCTAGTTCTCTACACAAGGCAGCTACCCGCAATTCGTTATCATCACTCTTTTCCATATAGCTTGAGAATGTTGAACTATACTGATGTATTTGAAGAGAGATTGTTGTCGTCACATCAATAGAAATATCCCCTTTTCATCTAAGCTTGATGTAACCTCTGAACAGGATTGAAATTTGGAAGAATTCTGACTACCTTGTAGAAACTAACCGTTCTCAGCAGGACGTGAGGATACCCCGACGCAAAGATAATCCCCTGCTGACGCCGAGTAACAGGAACGGAGAAGGTACTGGGACCCTCTGGGTGAAGCGAGTTGACGAGACGAAGTCCAGAGGGGGTAAAATGAGAATGTGGAGGTCACGGGAAAGTGGGGGCCCCGGTCAATGACTTGCTTGAAATGCAGGGATGTTGGTGACGAAAGGTAGGGTGGTTGACGAAACGGGGTTGAACGGCTCGTTGCGCTTGAAGTCTCCACGGTCCTTCAGTGGAACGGTAGCTGTCGGACTCCATGAGGCGGTAGGAGCCGATCCTCGGTAGAGAGCGCCGAAGTAGATTAGGGCATAGCGATGCAGGGGAGACGGACTAAATTCTTGGGGGAAAAGAGAGAATGGAGTAACACTCCATTGATTGGAGGTAAACGGAATCGATCTAGGGGAAAGCCAGATTAGGGTTTGGGGTAACTATCACCAGAGGGATAGAGCGAGAGCGAGAACCATTCTCGAAAGGGGCACTGGGCAAAGTCTTGATTAGAGCGTGCAAAAGCTTGACTATTGTGATTTCTTTCTTTGAAAATGAGCGTGGACGATTAAGATTTTCAATGCCCTTTTTGATCCGGATTTACTTACATATAGTATTAAATAACTCCAGGGTTGCTGCTTACAGGAGACACTACATTGATGGAAGGATGATGGTGTCATAACTTTACAATTAGGTGCTCTGCCGACCTTCATCACTATCAAACAAGAGTGCAAAAATCGAATTCCACACCTGAAATACTAATGTCTCCATCCCCTAATCTCTTAAAAAGAGGACCAATTAATTTTTCTAAATTCAACGACTCAAATATGATCTTTTCGTTTAATTTTCGTTGTTCCTTTCAACAACTCTCTCTCTAAGAGACTAATGTTGAGATTGGGGAACTAGGGGTTTAAAGTTGTGATGTTTTAAAACATGAGGGTATTTTATCAAAGGATCATCACTTTAGTGTCAATACTTTACGAAAGATTAGTTTGGTCCAAATTTTTTTCTTTAAACAATTCAAATATTGTCACTCTGAATATTCTGCTAACTCAATTGCAAGAGTTGTTAAAGTGATCGCTTTTTGAAAGTCGTGCAATTTGAATGGTTGTGCCAATCGAATAGTCGTTTGAAATGTTTCATTGCCAAAGTGAGGACCGTACTTCGACACTGATCCCATCTTTTTTTTTTATAGAAAAATCGATGATGTGGCTCAGTCTAAAACATTTGTTATTTAAGCATTGATGTATCAATCATGAAAACTCGTTCACAATATGTCAAAACAGGGAAAAAGTGTCGGAAAAAGTCTTAAATTTATTATATTTGTGCCAATTTAGTACTAAATCTTTTTTTGTGCTAATTCAGCCATAAATTTTTTGTCTTTTTGATAATTCAGTCATTCCAGTTAATTGACATAAATACAATAAGTTTAATATTTTTCTAGCACTTTTCCCATCAAAACAGAGTTATGATGCTGGGCTACCGTAAAAAGAAGAGTAATTTAACAATTCAATTTGAGTTTGATTTGTTCTCACTTTTATTATTCTTTGGCTTTGCTTGAGTGGGCCAAGAGGATTAGAAATTTCTATGCCTTCGGCCGTATTACTTCGCGGATCTAAACCTAGTATTCTACGAATTCAAGTAACCAATGCAATCTTGTCCCCACACGTTCTACTCGCAAACAGACAAAAGTAATTAATTTGGCAAGGGAAAAAAGAAAAAAAAATTGACCTCTAAGAGGTGGTGCGATTTCGGGAATTCATGGGCGTTGCTTTCGCCAAATGCCAAGGTCACAAAAATAAATTATTAGGAAAACATAATCGTCTGGCTTATAATTGTATTATCGGAACAAATCTTGGATCATTGCACTAAACATGTTGCATGTAATTAATTAATTGGGACCCTTGTTGCATGATTTTAGACCCTTGGGTTTAGACTTAGGTCCAGGTTTTGTTTTTTGGTCTTATATGTCCAGGTTAATTAGGTAAATAAATTGAAATGAAAAGCATATTATAATAAGAATATTTGGAAAGTCTTGCAGATCTTGTGGACGCCCTTCAACTGTTTATTTTAATAGAATGGAGGGGTTAGTGTACTTTTTTGGACGCTAAAAGAATTGCACCAAAAAGTTGCACGTTGCTCCTCTCAAATTTCAAATTGTCTAGAATGCTACTCCTCGTGATAATACAATATTCATTTGAATTAGGAAAATGTTAACATTTTTCCCGGTGAACTTTCCAATTTGTAAGGCTATGCAATCATCGAAAGAGACCCATTAAAAGTTAACGAGACATTTTAATTAGAAACTTCAATGCCATAGCAAAGCGCAAGATCTAAAAAGTTTATGGAGAGAACATTCAAGATCCTCTTAAAAAGTTTTGATAATTAGACATTATTATTATGATTTCGAAGATAGAAATAATGATACAAATGATCCATAAACTTTTAATTATTCAATAAACAATGCCATCCCTAAATTATTGGTAAATATTCAATTTAGTCCATAGTTTATATGAAAATATTCAATGTCATCCTTTCGTTAATTCAAGTTAATAGAATTTTTTATGTGACTGCCAATTCATTAAGTTTGAATGGTGGACAAAAAAAAAGTAAATTACACGTGGATTATCCAAATAAGATACTCACCTCAAATTAAGATATGATAATCCACGTCATAAAAAATGACGATGAACATGTTAACGCCCCTTTTTTTCCTTTTCTAAAGTAGATGAATAAAAAAATGACATGTCAACTCATCTTTTTAAAAATCCAACTCAGCATAATAATTTACGTCATCAAATAATGTTTATTTGTCGTTTGAGCAAACATAAGGATTTTTTTTTTTGTAAAGGTAAGAGATTGTATTACTTTTCACAAATACCAATTACAAACTAAAGCCAAAGACATTGAACGACCCAACTAGAACATTTGATGTTCAAGTGGGGTCAAAAATGCCTTAGCAAAGACTATACAAAAGGCAAAAACAAGACAACGAACCCAACAAAAGAAATTACAACTTAAGAGGGATCAGGATTGCCAATAAAGATTGTAGGCGTGACTCCCCATTTCCTTTGGATCTTCCAATTAATACGAGTATCAGCTATTGTCCCCATGGAAATAACTTTATCCTTCACCACCTTGAGAAGGTGCTTGCGCATGCCCGGAATATAAACATTTTTATTCCTGAAGATGGCATTATTCCCTTTGGTCCATATGATATGGCATAAAGCGCCAAAGGCGAACCTAGCCAACCAATGGGTAAAAGAAGTGCTACCACATACTTTCATAACCCAAGTGATGTGGTCGTGCCAGGGTCTATTGTGCCAGGGTAGGTTGCATTTAGTAGCCCAACATGAGGCTAGTTTGCTCGTGGACGGGCAATCAAAAAAGAGGTGATTAATTGAATCTGGAACCAACCCACAAAAAACACATGGTGCTGTTTTAATTCTGCGATTTTGCAGAAGAAGCGTCTGCGAGGACAGCCGGTTTAGAGAAACTATCCACAAGAGGAACCCATGGCGAGGAGTGATGTGCTTGTCCCAAACGAAGGAATGCCATGGGGCTGGCTGTCCTTTCGATCTAATATGATTCTAGGCACGCGTAACTGAGAAAGGTGCAATCGGAGAAGGAGTCCATATGAATTCATCCGGGGAATCGTCTAAGAATAGTGGAGGCAGATCGGACCAGCTTAAGATTGTGTCAAGAGTGGTAGAAGATTGCCACGTTCCATCATAAACTCTCGTATCAAGGGATCCTGGATTGATATATATTCAAATTGGTGAATATCTGGTAAAGAGGGCCTTTAATGTGCCACCAGTCGAACCAAAAGGAGATAGAGCGCCCACTGCCAATTTTCCATCTAAATAAATCTTGGGCAGAAGTTCGCAAGTCCAAGACTTTTTTCCATGTCTAGGAACAGAAAGTAGGTTTCCTTTAAGAATTACATAAGGATTACATTGCACATTTACTAAAAGTTAAGGAATGTTTCCTTTAAGAATTGAATATTGTTTGTGCCTTTACGAATAGGGTATGATCCATGTCTGAATACTCTTGGACCATATTGAATAAATTAAAACACAATATTACACATTGGGTCAAATTTGAGAATCATTTGTGTTACTTTCCCTGGGTACACATGAATTAATCACACATTTCTATCTCCACAATGCATATGAGTACGCGTGTGTGTATATTATTATTATTATTATTCTTGCTAGCTAAACAAAAGCCAAGGGATTAACAATTTTGAAAGAAGCAAGGGGGCCTACTCTAATGACATTTGTACACATTAATGGGATGGAATTGAACATACATGCACATATCTCGATTTAGTGGCAATCTTATGCTTCCAACAAATATAAGTACTGGGCAAAATTTTACAAGGCTTTTATAGTAGGTGCAAATCAACAGGCAAAAGGCCAAGCGATCCAAGCCAAAGATGCAAATCCATTTTTATTGCCAAAGAAGAAAGGGGACCAAGCCGGCTTTATTCGTTAGACATATGTCAAATTGCTCATGATACAGACCTGCATCTATCAACTGCAGTGGCACCCCATCTCTAACAATAAGCCCTTCCAAATTTGCAATAACGTTCAGACGATCATACATACATAATTGTTGGGAAAAAATCAATTAGGAAAAATGAAATTAGACTTTGAGGTATAAATATACTATCTTTAAGGAATCATTTACCCCAACATTGGAAATGGTTACTGGCAAAAATCCTCCGGAATGCGACAAAGTCTCAAACGAGAATACTGGATAGCAATTCTAGTATTTCTACAAGAACTCTCAAGAGGGAAATAATTGAAAACAATGATTGTATTATGAGAAAAACGAAAATCAAGAAGTTAAGAGTTGGTCATTGAATTGAAAACATTGAATATATAATAGCAAAACCTTTTTGTGAAAAAACGTACTGTTTTAAAAGGACACAACTATTTATTTATTTTTAACTATAAATTCGAAATTTTAAAAAAACGCCATTCAATCTTTTTGAGATGAGACAAGGCACGTCTTAGTTTGTTTGTAACAAACTATCAACAATACATACATACATTGAGATGATGTAGCTTTAAAACATGTACAACCAAGCCCATATTTTACAGTCCTTCACAGCACAGCTAAAAGAGTAACTATTTAATTCGTTTCATGTGCAATGTGGTTCCTGACTTTTAATTTATTCAATATAATTTATGAAGTTTTAATTTATTCACCGTGATCCAAAAACTTTTGGTTTTTGTTTAATCTAATCGCTGAACTATATAAAAAATATTCAATATTGTCCCTCAACTTGAATTGCTAAAATCATTTACATTGAATATTTTTGTATAGTATAAGGACTAAATTGAACATGTACAAAAATTTCATAGACTATATTTAATAAATTTGAAGTTCAAGGACGACATTGCATATTGAGCTAAAGCTTAGGAATCACATTGAACAAATTAAAAGTTTAGAAATTACATTGTACATTATGTCAAATTTCATGAACTATTTGTATCATTTTTCCTAATTAATATAGATATAAAATAAGAATTTCATTCCAGTCTCCATATATGGTAATTCATATAAACTAAGAAACTTGACAGAGTATTTCAGTTTCTAAGCATTGATAAAGAAAGCTTTCAAGCCCAAAAGAACAGTGTGAAAGGAAAGGAAAGCGGTGCATCCTACCCACATGAGTAATGCAAATGCCAAATTAAACGTCAAGGCACGCAAGAATTAGGTGAAACAACTCAATTTGAACAAAGAAATAGACGTTAAGATCACAGAAAGCTCATCAAATTAACTTAAAACCAAAGTACTTGGTCTCTAATCAACCTGCTCCACAGTGAGAAACCACGGTGAGAAACAAGAGAGAAGTTTCCAAAGGAAACTGCTCCCAAGGCACGACTAATCTCGAGACAGATCAATGCCTCACCAACGACTCCCTTTTGTCCCACCTGTTCACATGATTGGAAACTGTCCAAAGGGACCCGCGTTCTAACTTCGACGAGAGAGCAACAGGACAAGAACTATATCACCAGCAAACAGACGAAAACAAGCAATGGAGAAGAAGACAGGTGTATGGGGATCGAGAAGGTGGTACAGGTGATGACTTTTAGATGATGTCCCACCCCATGTGCAAAGTGCAGCTGCGGAGGTTGACTTGTCCCGGGCCAGCGGTTCGAGGTGTGAGAGATCTGTCGACGCCTTGGACGCCTTCTATCATTCCAATGACATGGCAGTCGAAGACACCGAAAAACTTTCCAAGGTTTAGGCCTTTTTCACGAAGTTCCCCATCTTGTCTGCATATGAGAAAGAAAAGTGTCTGCATTTTTCTAGCTAGCAACAAATAAAGAAAAGTCAACCTGGGATCTGCATGATCGGCTCCATAAGAATGATTTTCAGCTTGGAAATTAGAGGTAGCATGTTTGAACTGGTTATATGGCCAATGGGACGAGTCTATTTTGTATATAACCATATATTTATATTGAAGCATTTAGGTATTCACCGACTTTTTATGCCACTAACTACATAGTTTTTGGGCTTTTTGTCCATTCTTCTTATCTATAAATTTCCATCCATTGTCCGATAACGTTAGGATATACGGCTAAAAAGTGTTGCGGCGTTTAGTGGTTTAAAAACAAGATTATGTTTAGAGGTGGCGATTTTTTACCCACCTGAGTCGATTGCCCAATCCACCCACCCTATCTAACCCGCCCGAGTGTCTAAGAAAAGTGAGTGACCCAAAACCGATCTAATTCAAATTCAAACCAATCTAGATTACACGAGAACCAGATTGATCCTACTCAAAGAGGAAATAAATGAATTTGATATCAACCCATTTTAAAATAACTTACGCAACCCAACAGGAGATGCTTTTTCTACAAACTAGGCAGTGTAGCGAAAGGAAAGCAATCGGAACAAAAAGCATATCCATTGCTAGAAGCCTGGTAGCAAAGTGGCTGGATTGAATCCCCTAAAAAGAAAGAAAATTGAAATAAAAAATTATATATGTTAAGGATTGATTGGCCATGACACGTTCACTAGACAAAAGTCATTTTGAAGTTGATCATTGTATTTCAAAAGATTTGCCTTGTCAGCCCTATGTAAGAAAAACATGGGCGTCGATACATAGGTATCTCGAAGGATAGAATTCAACCATTGACAAAAGGTGAATGCCAAAGCCAAGTACGAAATTGATACATCTGACCTGTTCAATTGAATGGTCATGTTGATATGATAAATGACATGATATGTACAATCTATTTAGTTTATATAAGTAGTTTTGTTGTATTCTTTACTAATGACAACTTCATTATAGTGAATAATGGTAGCAATCATCATATTACTTTGTCAATGCATTATCCTTAAAATTTTTTATCTGGATAACTCAAGAAAGACCTTGACTGGATTCCATAAATTGAACAGAAAAGAATTGAGCTAGTAATCTTTCAGTTTTCTTCAAAGTTAATAGTTTTTCTATAAATAATTATGTTAAGCATAACAATTTCATTGACAAAATGCGGTCTCAAAGAAGCAATCAGAGTTGTTCAAAATATCGGATTCAACACTCCCAATTTGTCTCATTTACTCGAACCAATTATGCGAGCCAGTGTTTGGATCAAGTCTTTTGACATAATTCGTTAAACAAGTAGTGCTCTAGTCTGGTCGATGTACTTTACACCGAAAGCTGACACGACACAATTGTGGCTCATGAATGTGGATTCACGTTCATTCAATTAAATTTGTGATTCAATGAGATATCCCGTGATTTGAGATTTATCTATCTAAGAGGTGAAATAGAAGGTGAAAGATTAACGACGTGCATAGTGAGTGATGCAAGAGTTTGATCTTCCGTCGCACGTTCGTGCTCGACATTTGCGTACAAGTTGGGGTTATGTCACACAACAAGGCCCAACGGCGATGTGGAGAAGAGATCTTCTTCTCCACACTTAGCTGGGTGCTATCTGGGCTATATACTCGGCCCAATGAAGTACTAACTGTGTATTAAACTGTGTATTATGTAAAGCCAGAGCTAAGTCCGAGAGAATGTTCGATCTTTTTTTTCGCTAAAACAAGCCTTCCATTGCATTAAAGATAAGGGTGTCAGAACCTAACCGAAAAATCGAATCGAGATACGAACCAAACCGAACCGAACCAAAACTTTTGTGCATTTCAGTTCGGTTCGGTTTTCGGTTCGTATACTAAAAGAAACCATTCTTTTTCTTTCAGTTCGGTTTATTTCGGTTCGGTTCGGATCGAACCGAACTGAAAATACACCTTTTGCTTTTTACCCTAAAAAGCTTTTCAGACCAGTGCTACTCTCTCTGGCTCTTCGTCTTCCTCAGCCTTACTTCCCAAATCTTCCGGCCCCCTTCTGTCAAGAAGAGCTGGGACATTGTCAACCTCATCCTCGTCCTCTTTGCCATCGTCTGCGGGTTCCTCAGTAGATCCAACCACAGCGGAGACGCGGGATCGTCGGGCTCGTACTTGAGGTCGGACTTGCGGAAGTCGTCATCGTCGTCGAACTCGGCGACACTGTACAAGTGGTACGACAGCTACGACCGTCGGAGCTCCGATCGGGGTGAATATGGATTCTCCTCGAGTTCGTTTGGGAGGATGAGAAACAGCAGCTCGTACCCGGATCTGAGGGACGCTTGATTTACCTTCGTGTCTCTTCTTCCCTCTGCTTGACCAAAGGGATGCGGAGGTGGAGGGGCTGAGGGAGTAAGTTAGGCGAGCTGGTGGATGGCCTCGAAATGGAGAGGGCGGCTTTGAGCGACGAAAACCTACGGCAAGCTAACATTTTTCTCCCCCAACACACTCAGCAGCTCCTTCCTATACGCTGAGTCCATCAACACATCCCTCTCGTCGACCCAAACCCTGAATCCCCTTAATATCATCCTCACGGCGTAACAATCCTCGAACGTCCTCCGAATTGGTGAAATACACCACAATCCTATCCTTCTTGCCCGGCAACCTAAACGAGCAGCCGTGATTGTACCCACAATCAACCGACTTTGCGGGTTTTAGCTTGGAAGGGGCATGAGCAACCACTACGGTTTGGGCCTCACCAACGCCCTGAGACAGGGACTTGGCGGATTCGAACAAGCTGCAGAGCCTCTGGACCTTACCTTTGATGGAATTGCCGGTGGTCATGAACGATTCGAACGAGCTGTAGATGCACGAAACCAGCTCACTCGAAAGAGGGCTTACCGCCATAGGGCTTTTCCACGGGCTCCGCGCACATGGTGACCGATCGGTTGAACGGAGGCGATCTCCGCTTCCGTTCAGAACGAGAAGTTGAAGTTGCAGAATGAGAAGTTGGTCAGGGAGAAAGAGGAAGGGGAGAGAGCGAGTGATCCAGGCGGCGATGAATAAAAAGCAAAAAAAAAAAAAAAAGAAGGAACCGAAAACTGATCCGAACCGAATTAAATCGAACCAAATTGATTTTTCGGTTCGGTTCCAATTCGGTTCGAGGGAGTTTTGGTTCGGTTCGAGAGGGCACCCTCAACGGTTTGGTTCGGTTCGGTTTTTCAAGAAAATCGAACCGAACCGAACCGTTTACACCCCTAATTAAAGAAGTTCAAATATTACACAGAGAAACTAGAACCTACATTAATATGGTAAATTAAATAAGACTTCACTAACACTATGTTTTTTACTCTTGTTGGGAGATCATTAAAAAGGAAAGATGATACAGTTCCTAACCGGTAAAAAGCCCATTTTGCAAGCTCGTGAGCAACAACATTACTGGATCTAGTGGTCCACTTCAAATTCCATCCTGAGTTATTGCTAAGTAGTAAGTGAGAGAATGTTCGTTCATATGTTCGTAACATGGCGCTTCACTTTGCCTTTGGGATTGATACGTGGCCCCACATTTGCTCAATAATCAATAATTCAGTGATTTGCCATCCCTACATCTCTATCTTGAGATAATTAGACAAACAGTCCCTAAATTTTGATTGAATGTGTGATGTAATCACAATTTTTAATTTGTTCAATATGGTCCTTAAATTTTAGCATAATTTGCAATGTGGCCCCTGAACTTTTGGTAAATGTTCAATCTAGTCCTTGAATTATTACATACTTGAATTCAATATAGTCATTGGATTATCTAGTTCAAGGATTAAATTGAGCATGTATCAAAAGTTCATGAATTATATAAAATAAATTAAAAGTTCAGGAACCACATTATATTTTTGTCATTTTCCCTTCTATGTATTGAGATTAAATTCAAAAAAGGAGGATAATCAAATTACAAAATGTTTAATATAAAATTGAAGGAATGTTTATTCTTGTGCTCACCACGTGCCACTTTACTTTGCTTCAGAGATTGCCATTTGGCAAATCACGTAAATGAGGCACCAACAACAATCAGTTACTGAATGTGTAGGTTCCAAATCAAAAACCTATGAACCACCTTGTCTGATTGAGTGTTCAATTTTTAGAATTGAGAACCCAACTGGTTCCTTTACGAACCACCTAGCTCATGATTCCAAGCCAGTTCCAAGGACCAAGAACCAACCCTAAATTTAAGTAATATAACTATTGTTTTAGAAAATTATATCATGTGAACAATTTGTGGCATAGTAGTTAAGGTATTGATGAATTTTCCAACTTTCCCAAATTTCAGAACCCATCATATCTCATGGTTCATAATATAGAACCGACCATTCTAGTGTGAACCAGCTTGAAACCGATTGGATAAGACCAGTTCAGTTCCATTCTCAGATGAAACCGGCTCGGTTGCTCACCCTTCTGAGGCACGGCATAATCTTTTCAAGTATTGCCTTATTGCTTAATTGTTATAACAGAACCCCGCTTTCAAATTTTGAGCTAAATTTCACATCACTCAACGTCTTAATCTTATTATTTGTAGGATATTGATTGAATAAAAGTGAGGTAAAAAGAGGAGGGGACCGGCATCAGTTTTCACATGATAGACTTTGAACGAGACATGTTAGATTTGTCACTATATTTGCGAGGATGTTTTGGACTTTTAAAGTAAAAGACCAAATCTGAACTTTTTCCTTATTAAATGACCGATATGTGGACATCGACATAGATGAAAATAAACACGATGAGGAATCCAAACTACTAGTCTAAATATATTGTTACTCCTCCTTAGTGTTTAGAACTAACAAGAATCTAGCCACACCACGAAATTTGGTGGATTATGTAGTATTACATTGAAAAGGATACTAATTATCTCTGAAAAGTGAAAATTTGAGATAGGCTTTTGTATGTGGACTCTAATTGAATTCTCAAGATTCGCACTCCTCAATTCTTAGTTTGGCCCTAAGTTCACGAGCTCGATTCACGTCACAAACACGTTACAAAGCTGCAGCGATGAGCTTATCAACTTTAGATCTTCTCACCCATTCTTTAAAACAAAAGGGGTTAATACCACGAATAAACCCAAATCGGTACACTTATAATAAATTTACTCAAAACTAAATTTTTTACTACCGAAAACTCTAAACTGATATGCTTATGATAAATTTATCTCAAGCTAATTTTTTGATCACATAAAATATTAAACTGGTACACTTACGACAAATTTACCCTCTGTTAGTTTTCGTTAAATTAGATTAATATCACGAAAAATCACATACCGGTACACTTTTGAATCTCAAACCGGTATACCCGTCAACTACTACATATCATCTAACTTAGCAATTCGACGATAAAATTTAACAGAAACTAACGAAGAATAGATTTTTTTACGAATATACCGGTTTGAGGTTTTTTGTAATTAAAAATTAATTTAAGATAAATTTATCGAAAATGTACCGATCTGAATTTTTCGTGATATTAACGCCCAAAGAAAATAGATGGAAGCAAAAATCCAAATGAAGAGCCTAAAATACGGAACAACCGGTAAATTAGAAGCGGACAGAGGAAGCTGACGATGAAACTGTCGCGGGGGGACAAGAGAAAGAAAGGCCCAAACGCCGAAGAAGCAGACCGGGGGCTCATCAACGCAGCAATCATCATTGGCTGCACGCTTTCCCTGCGCAGAACTGCTGTTGGCCCGCTCGTGGACCTGTAGTCCAATCCAAAGCCGGACGTCGCTGTCCCCCCTCCTCCATAAAATACTCACTGTCCTCGTCTTTTGATGCCGTTTTTCGTCTTTCTTTGTTTGCTTTCTTTTGGCACCATAATTTCCTCCTCCTGTTTCTTGTGCTTTTGACGCATCTCCGGTTCGAGCACGTTCGTCCCATCACTCCGAGCGTATTGATTTGTTGTCCCGGACCCTTTTCTTCTGTCAGGTCAATTCCCCTGTAAAGCCGATCTTTCCTCCTCTTTTTCCGGGGAAAGAATGTCCGGATTCGGTGTCGGGGAATGTTCAGCTGTTCCTGGGTTTTGACTTTTGGGTGGAGGAAACGTTCCGAGGGGATCGTCGTCTGCGAATTTCAAGTCGTGGGTATGGAGAAGAAGGAAGCAAATTGGATGAGGGTGTGATCAATTCGCGAAATTGTGGGGCGTCTGGATCAAGAATGGTGCTCTGAGAGAGAGAGAGAGAGGGAGAGAGAGAGAGAGAGCGATTAGGAGGTTCTTGTCTGGTTGCTTCTGGGGTGGGTCTTCGTAATCCACGAATTCCGCAAGTGATTGTCAAGAGTGTCACATCAAAGCTCAATTTTGCTTTGTGTGTTTTCAATCTCTTGTTTTGTGTAAAGTGGTAGGTTGACCTTCACTTGCCCAGAATTAAGGTTGTCCCCAATCGGAACCAACCCTTTTGCCCCCCTCTCTCTCTCTCTCGTTGGAATTACCCAGAAGTGAGATTCTTTGTTACAACCATTTCTAGCGTGTGATTGTGATTTCTGTGAGAGACTGTCGTTGGTTGTTGTTAGTTAGGTGAAGTTGAAGGAACTTTTCTTTTTCCATTTTCTTTAACCCGGAGAGGCACGGTTTTCTCATTTCTCCGAGTACCCTTACTTTTTTATCAGCTTATTGTACAGACCATTTATGATAATCAGACCTCCTTGGGTAGTGTCCTTCTCTAAGTGAAAGTCTCGGTAAAATCAAGAAGAAGTTCTCCCTCTGCAAGGACTCTTTATCTTTGGGGGGATTGCTTAATCTGAAAGGATCATGAGGCTATTGAACCTCGTGGGCAATTCCTTCGGATGCTCGGCATCGGGCGAACGCCTAGTTTCGGCAGCAAGAGATGGCGATCTCCAAGAAGCGAAGGCTCTATTGGAGTATAATCCTCGTCTTGTGAGATATTCAACTTTCGGGGTTCGTAATTCGCCTCTCCATTATTCTGCCGCCCAAGGCCACCATGAGGTACTATCCTGTTTAATTACTGGGTCAATCCTTGGTGTCATCATTAATGTCATCTTTCCTTTATATATAGATTTGACAGTTGATGGTGGTCAGGGTGTCTATTTCCTGTATTCAGATAGTTTCGTTGCTGCTCGAGTCTGGAGTGGATATCAATCTCAGGAATTACCGTGGTCAGGTGCTGAATTACTTGCTGCTTGAAGCACGTGATTTTTAATGTGCCTATTAGATGTATTTTGTTTTGAGGAATTGTTTTCATTCATGTGTAACAGACTGCTTTGATGCAAGCGTGTCAGTATGGTCACTGGGAAGTTGTCCAGACTCTTATTCTTTTTAAAGCTAATGTAAGATTCTTGCGCTACTGCTGCTGAGTTTAATAAAGTCGTGAGTAATTTTGCATACATGAATGGTGATGTTATGTGTAATTGTTGGAGTATAGATTCACAGATCAGACTATCTAAATGGGGGTACCGCCCTTCACTTGGCTGCTTTGAATGGCCATACCCGGTGCATCCGACTCCTCCTAGCTGATTATATCCCTAGCAAACCTGACATGTGGAATATCCTAAGAAGAAGATCCAACAGTGAGGAGCCTATTGCAGAATTTGATGAACGGTATATTCAACTTTCTCTGGGTCTCTGTATTCTTCCTGTGCTCTTTCTTCTACTTGGTGTTTAATATCTCGTGTATACAATGTCTCTTTGCATGGATCAGTGCTCTTTCTCAGGTAATTAATAGACCTTCTGATGGAGGCATTACCGCACTTCACATGGCTGCACTAAATGGGCATGTCGAGAGCGTGCAGTTACTCTTGAACCTGGGAGCATCTGTTTCTGTGGTCACTGTGGAAGATGGGACTACAATTGATCTAATAGGTTTGCCGGATGCACTCTTTTCCTTGTTTGATCACTAGTAAATTTACTGTCTTATTCGTCTGGGAAATAGGCAGCTTCTACTGAAGCACTCATCAATGTTGTCATTAACTTTCCAAATATTGCTACCCCTGGTTTTCTCATGTTTGCTTTAAGCTGGATTTCTTTTGTTGTCTCTGTTTTTTCTCTCTCTTGACTATTCTCCTTTCGGCTCTACTATAGCTCATAGCATCTGAATATATTTTACTCATATTCCTGTGAAGGAAAATAGTCAATAGATATTTAGAAGCAAATGTGATTTGGTATCTTAAGCTATATTGGTATAGTGTACTGAGATACATAGCATAGCAAGGTCATAGCTGATGTGATTGGTTCCATCTTCTTCCACTCCTTGCTTTTAGTCGTGGGACTTGGGTTTTTGAGGATGGGAATGAATGTGTGATCAAAAGTCCAAAACCCCTCTTGTCTTCTGGTCTTGGGGGTTGTACCTGGTGTTATTTGCTTTTTATACAAAACACCCTGGGTTGAATTCTGCTGTTATGTGAAAAGTCTGAAGTTTTTCCGATAAATAACTACTTTGTTTTTTTTCCTTCTATGACTTCATTTCCTGAGAAGAGATTGTAATGTCCGTGGAGGTGTGTTTTCTGGGAGAATTATGGCTTCACTCAAAATGTTTGATTGTTTGAATGCAGTGATACCTGCTTAGAATCATGCATTTGTGGAAAGTCATTTGTATTGATCTTTGCACGTTGCAGGTGCTGGAAGCACTCCACTTCATTATGCTGCTTGTGGTGGAAGTGCGCAGTGTTGTCAGGTATTTTGTGGCAGCTAAAAGATTAAAAAGCATCTAATATCATTATTTATTGTGTTCATTTGACTTACACTAATGTTTTTTTTTATACTTCAGATACTGATCGCCAATGGTGCTAGTCTGTCTGTCAAAAATGTCAATGGGTATGTGTCACATGATCTGTTTCTCCTAATCAATGTTGGGATTGAAAAAAGAGAAGTTGCGCTTGAAATTTCAAAGCACAACAAATGGTTCTTTGCTAAATGATCTTGATGCTAATTTCTGAGAGTTAAATAAAATATGTGTTGCACCTTCTGTTTTTGGAACTTGTGCTAACTCTTTTCCTGTTATGGTAATCTGAAGTAAAGCTTTTTCCCTCCATTTCACAAGGTTAGTGTGGTGGAGCTTTCTTCTGTCCGTTAAGTTAGTGAATTGACTCGTGACTCCTGGATGCACATTCAATGGTTAATTTGGGGCTGTGCATCTAAATTCCTTGTCGCATAGTGTAAATTGTTGTGCTTATTTAAGTGTTTTGAGAATCTCTATTTCTCTGTTGAGCCATGGAGGATCTTGGTGTACATTCAGGGATATATGCCCAACATTATCATTGCGTTTCCATTGGAAAATCTCCTGAAAAGACAGTTGAATTATTAACGTGAGTGGAAGTTTACTGTTATGTCAACAGAGAGAGCATGATGGGGGTTAAACTTAACCTCTCAAGTTAAATGTGATCTATTACAGTTCTCTGGAAAAGAACTGACTGCCAAACGACAACGTCTTCAGGCAGTACTTTAGGTTAAAAAGTTGCATGCTGAGTCAAGAGAACAAGCAACTCTGTCTGAACCTTATTTATTAGTTTATAATGGAGCACTTCTACAGTTATTTGTTTTTTTTGTCCCTAAAATGAGATTCAGTATTTATTAAGGAGGAAGTAAAAGCAAGTTTACTTGGACAAGTCTGGAGCAGTAGTAACATTTATGTAGCTAACACCGCTTGCATTGGTGGAGACCACTGAGCACTACAATTCGGGTCATGATTTTTAGTTTCTGTGTTCTCTAGTTGTTTTTTATTTCCTTCTAGCTCGAAGCACCTCCTTTATTTTAGTTTCTATATTATATAAAATGAAGAAATTGTATTGTTGTCCTTATCTCCTATACATCTATGCAGGTGGAGCCCTTTAATGGTTGCTCGTTCATGGCACAGAAATTGGCTTGAGGAAATTCTCAGCACACAACCAGAGGGTCGGATTCGAATTCTTCCCTCTCCATATATATCTCTTCCTCTTATGAGCATTGTTAGAATTGCCAGGTGAGCAGTGTTCAGTTTATTTAGCATTCTTCCAGACGGTTCTTAACACTAGTGAGCCTCGACCAATAATTTCTTGTTGACTTCTTCGTGTTTCTCGTGGTTTTTTCTCCCCGTTTCTCCGTTTATTTCGTTTGTTAAGTTCAAGGATCTTGTTATGCTTCTAGAAAAATAGTGTCTTATCGCATCCACAAGTGGTGGGGCTGTCAACTCATGTCTTGTCGTCTTATTCATTTTGGATTTCCGTGTCATTTCCTGTTGTGACAGGAATGTTTTGATGTGAGACAAAAGAATGGGTCAAAACATATAAATCATGTCAATTTTGAGTTGATCTTGTTTCTATCATTCTTAATTCCGGTTTGTCTCGGTAAGCTCATGTCATGTTCAAGTCATGTTTTCTTGTCTAGAATCGATAGCTCTAATTTGTTGCGGCTATTGGTTTAGGCTTTAGTTGTAGCTTTACTTCATTACTGACTGTGACTTAGTATTAATAGTTTTACAAGTCCACTTCCTTAATGGCAGTGTACACTATGTTAAAGCAATGCTTTCTGCGTCCTTGACGGTGTTTCACCCACTAGGAAACAATGTAGCGAACATATCTAATATTTGGTTGGAAAAACACTGTTAAAGTGTCATTCAGACTGACATTGATATATGAGAATAGAGGTTAGGCTTATGTTGAGGCTTAGCTATTGCCTTCCCTTTTTCAAGTCTTAAGAAAAGATTTGGTTCCTACTACATGTGGGAAATCAAATGTCCCTCTGCATTTGGGGCATGTACTACCTCTGGTTCCTTTTGCTGATGCTTATACCTAGAAACATATTTCCTGCCTTTTATACTTTTCTTGCATAACTATTTAGAGTACCGTACAAATGAGGTGGTAATTGCAAATTTTCTTTGGAAAACCCGTTACACAATGCCACAAAATGATCCATATGTGGTGTGATGTCATTGGCATTGAGCTGTGTTGATGACCAGAAATATAATGTTAGTGATTAAAATTGCTACTTAAGACAGTATTGATTGATATGTTGACAAGAAATTGTAGTAAGTGGTCCCTGGCAACAATATCATCATTCTCTCTGAGTCAAGGTGAAAATTTCACTCAAAACAGAAGAAGAAAAAATGTGGTGCCTAATTGGCACGTGGTGATGCCATAACAGACAATTGACCCAAGAACCGGGTATCAGAGACATAAGAAAGGCATAGCACTCATTTTCGAGACGTCAACTTCTCTTTTGTTAGGTCTTTTTTATTTTTGTTGAACTCTTTTATTAGGCTTACTTGGGTGTATGTCTGCATGTTCACGTTTTTCATTGTGGCTAGCATAATTTTCTGTATGAGTTTGCCTGTATGTGGGGGTCCAGGCAGTGGGATGATTTGAGTTGTGGTAGAAGACAGGTCCACCATTGACAATAAATACACAGTTACTGTTGTGACTGAATTCAAACCTTTTCTTTTTTTGATTCGTTTGCAGAGAATGTGGATGGAGAGGCAATGATCTATCGCCGACATGCCAAGATCCATGTGTTGTTTGTTTAGAAAGGAAATGCACTGTGGCGGCAAAAGGTACACTCAGAAGCTAAGTTCTCCCATGGAACACACTTTTTTATTTCACTTTTTTGAGCGATGGATTGAATCAACAGAATGGGAAATTTCAAGCCCATGGGCAATATGACTTGCACTTGACTTGTTCTTTTAAAAGATTAGTGGCAAGTATGGACTAAATCCTGTATGATGTAGCTGATCTTAGACCCTTCAAACAGGTGGGTCGGGTCGAAAATGGTTCAATCCAAATATACCAATTTAACCCGTTTTGACTCATTTTCATACAATGCAAATCAAGTGGCCCATACCCGACCCGACTCATATTGCTAAAATACTTTCATATTTAACCCATATAGGAAAACTCATACCCAAACTGAGACAAGAGTGGGGAGTAAGTGAGCGTGAGATCGAATGGGGGCAAAAGACAATGAAGAGCGTCATAGAGGTAGATTGGGTCTAAATATGTCGTAGATCCATTTAATATCCATATTATGTTTACACCCAGTTATGATCTATTTACTAAATATAACTTACCCATATAACAACTTAGGTCATCATATATGGGTTAAAAATGAGTTTATGACCCATTTTGACAGGTGTAGCAGATTTCAAGATATAAATTCTTTCTAAAAACCTATCTACTTTGTAGTAAACATTCCCTTAAATGATGGTTTTAGGCCTTGTCAAGAGTTATCTGGATTCCAAGGCTACATAATTATCTAGACACCCACTACAACAGCTCATCTGTGCTGATTTATATTCGAACTTCCTTTTAAAGTTCATTAAATTGCCTTAGTGCCTAAACACACTTTATTTGCTTATGCATGGAAATGATTCTGTGGCAGGTTGTGATCATGAGTTCTGCACAAGATGTGCCCTATACCTCTGTTCCACTTCTAGTTCCTCGATGGGTCATGGTCCTCCCGGCTCTATTGCATGCCCTCTTTGTCGGCATGGTATAGTCTCATTTGCGAGGCTTCCTGGGACAAGACCGATGGTTAACAAGGAGATTCCCCGAACAAGTCTGTCCCTTACGTTCTGCACATGTTCTGGGGAAGCTTCAGAGACTGCTTCTTTGACAACCCCGTTGTGTAAGCCCGCATTTCAATGCACGCGAATTTCGCCGTTAGGATCGTCCTTCCGGAGCTTGAGCTGCCAGAAGTTTCCGTCTATGAAAATTAATGCCAGCCTCTGCATGGGGACCCCCGACACAAGCCCCTCTCTGGTTCCTTGCAGTGTCAAACGAAACTTGAGGACCCAGCTGGTTCGATGCTCGAGATCTGGCTTAGGACAATCAGTGTCTCACTCCGAGAGTAGAGGATCATGGTTCTCGGCGCTCAATCAGTATGTAGCGACAGGAAGCGGGTGCTGAAAGGTGCATTATTCTTGTTCTCTCTCCATGTACATTTCGGTGCGCATCACTTTTCCCTTAATTCTTTTGTCATCATTTCACTGTGTCTGTATAGAATCTCTCGAAATTTGTCTATTTTCGGCTTGATATTGTTTTAACCAGCATCCTGGGTATCCCAACTTTCGAACCCGGGTCTCGTCCTTGGGGCCCCACTCCCCTGGTTCACTGGGCTATCTCCCCGGTTGACCTATTGAGCTTGTATATACTGAAGCCAATACTCCAAATTATTAAGTGATTCATATGATATCATGCACATGGTATGCCCTTTTCTTGCCCCCGAAGATTTTGGCTAATTACTACAATGTCAATTTGGCGACTTGGTTCACCTAAGACGTCTTCCAGCTTTCATATGTTAAGTTGCAAGCATCTGTTGTCGTCGTATCATATGATACACGATTAGCGGGTTTGGGGAAGCAGGACGGGGGTCGGAGTCGATTGTTAAAATCCCTCTCGGGTTTGGGACGAGTTTGAGATTTTATAATTGCAAAACCTGATACCTGAACCCTATATGTGTAACTGTCAAAAACAATATTTGTTTCCCTCACATTCCTTAGGTGGTTGAGTGAATATAAGCAATTGCTAACTCTATTAGGATTTGTAGCGGTTTTTGAGATTTTTTTAAGTTGCCCTTGCTTTATTAAAACTTCTCGAAATATATTATAAAAATTTGTGAACACGAAGGACAAAATCAAGTATAATCTAACTTCTTTCAGTAACGGCCGCGACCACCTTGATTCTTTTAGATCATAGATCTTTGTGATCATTGATATTAAATTCTTTCAATCTTATATTTTGAGGCTCCGAAGATATCTAATTGGAGTTTTACATGTGTTTCGAATAAATAGTTGTGTCTGCAAGTTTGAGGTTGTTTATTGGGAAAATTACCAAAACTGTTTTAAACCTATTACAATTATGCTAATTTGGTCATAAATCGTTTTTTTGTGCCAATTCAATTCTAAATATTTTGTATTTGTGTCAATTCAGTCCATCCGGTCAATTTTGGCTAATTGGTGCTGACATGGACGCTGGCCGATGCTAGCTGTTTGACCGACACTGACGTGGTAATTTTTAAAATATTTCATTTTTATTTTTATTTTTCTCTTTGTTTTTGGTTTTTAATCTTCTTTCCTGGCTGGCCGCCAGCCAGAGGCTAAGGTCAACCATGTTGAACTCGCACAGCAACGACAAGGCTGCCTAGTTCCGGCGTGACCTCAGGATCATCGAGTGAGGTCGAGCTTGCCCAGCCATGACGAGGCTCGACCTCGCCCACCGACGGCAAGGCTAGCCCTCATCGGCCTCAGCCTCTAGCCGATCCGGCAACCGTCCAGGGAAGAAGATAGTAAAAAACAAGAAAGAGAAAATAAATTGAAAAAAAAATATTAAAAAATTATCGCGACGTCGCTGGCCGGATGGACTGAATTATAATACAAATACAAAAGGTTTATGACTGAATTGGCACAAAAAAAATATTTGCGATTGAATTGACACAAAAAAAAATATTTACGACTGAATTGGTACAGCTGCAATATGTTTAAGACTGTTTTGGAAATTTGCCCGTTGTTGTTTAACATGCATTTTACATGAGATTACGGTTCATCATGAACTACTACTGCAAGTTGGGAGGAAGAACTCCACAAGCATTCAGTAGTAGATAGATGCCGCCCCAAACCCGCCCCGCTTCCATCCCCCAAACAGTAGATACAGTCGCGCTTGTTTTGACCGATCTCGCTACGAACTGACCCTACGGAAGAAAAAACTGACAACTTGGTCTGGATGCGGCGATTAGGAGGGAATAGAAATTGCTCCGATGATGCCTGGAGAGAGAGGAACAGAAGCCCTGTTCAAGTACGACGAGATGAGGAGGAATCGATGGCTGCTTGCAAGTTACAACGCTCGCTGCAGAGCAGCTCTTCAGCTTTTGCAAGAGACGCGAGCTTCATCGAGGACGTGCAGGGTGCGCGCTGCAAACACCGAAAACGCAACGCTCTTTTTGTAAAAATAAAAAAAAAATTCGTGTATCTGTCTTTGACTCATCCCATCTCGTGAGAGATGCCAATCGTCATTGAAAGTTTTTGGGCATAGATTGTTGTCGATCATAAAAAAAAATTTTAAGGAAAAATGATACAGATAGTTCCTGAATTTTGGCTCAACATGCAATTTGATTTATGAACTTTTAATTTGTTCAATGTAACCCATGTACTTTGACTCAATGTGCAACGTAATCTCTGCATTTTTCACTTATTCATTGTCGTTCCTGAACTTTTGGTACATATTCAATTCAGTCCATGGACTATATGAAAATATTCAAAGTAGTACCTGAACTTGAATTAATGGAATGACTATATTGAACATTTCATATAACTTCAAGAACTGAATTGAACATATACAAAAAAAGTTCAGAGACCAAATTACATATCAAGCCAAAGTTTAGAAACTATTTATATCATTGTCCCCTTTTTATTAAATAATCATTTTAAGCTATCTACCGAAATTAAAAAAACGGAAAAAAAATAAAAATACCCTTTTTTTAAAATTTTTGTTTTTGTGCACCTTTATTAAATAATCATTTTAAGCGATCTACCGAAATTAAACAAAAGAAAAATACTCTTTTTTAAAATTTTTGTTTTTGTGCACCTCTCCTCTTCGTTTGGCTCATCCGACCCCCGCCGTCCAGACGGTTTCAGAAGACACAGAATCCCAAACATCGACCACCTCTCTTCAGATTCTCCGACAATGGGCACAACGTGCGCGGCGCTGACTTCCATGTTGTCCACCACCCTCGTCTCCCTCTCTCCTCTCCTCCTTCTTTCTTCCGCTTCCTCCTCCTCTCGTCCACGCTCGTATCCATCCCGCCCGCGTCGGAAGCTCTGCTGGGTCGTCGACCCCCCTCGAGCTCCCCGCGGCCGCGCATGCCCCGCGCAAGTCTTGAAGGAAGGAGGGGCCCGCGTCGGCAGCGCCGTCGACGGGTCGGTCCTCGATCTCGCGGAAGCGTCCTCCGATGACGAGCTCTGGGCCGCGTCCTGCCTCCGCGTCCGCACCTTCAATCACTTCGAGCCCTCCACTTATGCCGTCGAGGTGAGCAAGTGCACACTATCTTGGTTTCTAAGTATGTTGGGTGCGTTGTTGAATGGGATATTCTAGGGGATGGTCTGCTGGGAATTAGGAAATGTGGGTCTACTTCTGCTTCTTGAAATTGCTAATCGCGTTGCTTCGTCGCTGCCAGTGAAAGAGCTGGTGGAATGCGCTTTGTGGGAACAAGTGCTCAAATTTCCATGCTTTATGAGCTGGCATGTTCTGATGTTACATATGCTGGAGCTTAATTCGCATTTTGCCCTTTATTGTTCGTTTGTGTTTGATAAACGTTTTGTGTTCTTGTTTCAATTACAAAATTCTGATGAAGACGCATGGTAATTGTGAGGGATGCCTTATGTGGCTTATGTTCAAGGGGTTGGAACTGGCGTGTTGGGCTATGTAAGCATCGCCTGACGATCATAGAAGGAGTCCTAACCGGAGATCTTGGTTATGATAGCGCTTTCTTCTTGTCAACCACATGCATATGTATTACACGAAAACTTATCTCATGATATTGGGGAAAAAGAGTATGAGTTGAGTTACCTTGGAATTGTGAGAGTAAAGCCTCTCTTGGTTCTGGAACCGCTCATTGAAGAAGCGGAGTAAATTTCTGCTGCATGTCAGTTTGCACGACTGTGCCAGAAGTCAGCTCCGGTCCAACTACATAGTTACTCTTTTCGTCTTCATGAAAGGATGCTCTGCTCTTTCCATTGTGCATAAATCACTGTTCGCTGCCACATATGACCAGTTGTTAACTCTTATTTTATTCAATTCATACAGAGATCTGAGGCAATGGAGTACTCTATTCAATTTTCCTTCTCAAATATGTAAGACATTTTCAGCAGTTTGTGTTGGGGGAAACATCAGTGATTGTTCGTTTTTTCAGGCTAAACACTTCGTTTGTCGGTTTGTAGTGAAAGTTCAAGGTTATTGCAATAGTTCCAGTAGAGATATGTTGCAAGACACATGATGCTTTTACAGTTCACACTGGCTTCCTTGCTTTCTGACCCTTTTTATAGGATGGATAAATTGTCATGTGATGGGTTGTGTCCTTGAGAGATTATACTTGGTCGTGGATTGGTTGTTATCTAAAACATCGGATAAGGATAGGTTGCAATTGGGAAGACTTGTTGTAGCCATCTGTGAATTGAGGTTTAGATTGTGGTAGAAAAAGCATCATGTGTAATCAAACTCCTGTAAGATAAGACAATGCTAATTTTCTATTGTTTACGTGAATGCATGTTTCTGTTTTGCGTGACATTTGAGCTTTTCACTGGCATTGTTGTAGGTTTTACCTTCAGTTTTGATGAACTTGCATTCTTGAACATTATAATGTATAATCTAATGGTTCCTTACCTCCCTTTGTCTGTACTTTTTTTCTTGCTCTTCTGTTTTCTGAAGTCTGTTTTTCTTGTCAAGTTCTGTTAGGATCATAAAAGATGCTTAGCTGAGCGTGAATTCGAAGCATTGAAGGAGCGTATTACTGGGAAGAGGGAGGGCTTTAGGAGAGTTTCTTGCATTAATGCTACCCTCCCAATGTCCCAGATTATAACTGGTTCAAACGATTTATTCTCAACATGTAAGGTTTGTGTCTTTCTCCTTTGCTTTATTGTGTATGCTATGGTTCTTAATAACGTGTTGATTTAGTTCTTCTCAATGGCTTTTAGGCTCTCGTGTTGTTCTTTTGATGATGTCTAAACTCACGATCAGTTTCCATGTCTCAATTAATAGAAATGCACTCTTTTGAAAGAGTTCACTCTTTCTTGATTCTTTGTTTTTCACCCCTTTGGCACGGCACTGTGTCCCAGTGGAATGTTCTTTTTCTGTATATCTAGGGCATCCGCAATGCCATTTCTGCCCATTGAAATCACATAGGTCATTCCCCTAAAAAAGGAGTATCTATATTGCATCTGGTTGTAGGTAATTTAGTGAAAAGGAAAAAGCGAAGAACTTAATTAGAACGAACTGTGCCCTTATTTGTTGATTAATAGGGTTCTATCTCGACTGACGCACCACCTTACAAATGCAATCATACATTCAGTGTGTGTGTGTTTTGGTGGGGGGGGGGGGCGGGAGGGGGAGGCGTGGTTTCCTTTATCAACATTAGTGGTGGTATATCTATACTTAAAAGTAGGGAAGATATTGTCTCTTATGAATGGTTCAGGTGTTTCAGGAGTATGTTGATCTTCTGAAAATATAATCTGTTTCATGAAGTTGATCAGTACGGGAAGGTTGAGAGTAAGAAGACCTAGGACCAGAGGGAGAGGATGAATGTAAGGAAAGTGATCAATAGTGAAGCTATTCCAAAATCCTTGGATACTTTACTTAAGACAATAGCTTTAAATAGTATGTCAAAATGTACAGGAGATGATGAGATCTCTTAATCTTGAGACAAACATAGCCCTTCCATCGCGAAAACAACTCTCAAGGGACTCTTAAGGTGTGTTTGAACAAGTGTTGAAAATCAAAGTTTTCAGAACTTAGTGACATCATGCATGTGATAATAAGACCCAATCTTTTGCCACTTTCGTTAGCAAGTTTAGTAACGAAACGTTGACAGCGCATTTGGTTACACTAGTGACTATTACTTGACAAGCTAGGTGTGTTACACATTATATTGTTTGTTTGCAATAGAAAAGCAATTACGACTTTATTAACAACACATTAGTTACAGCCGTTTCACAATCCCTATGTAATAATACCTATGACAGCCAACACAATAATATTTATTGTCAAAGTTTCCTCTCTTTTCTATCTGATTTTGTCGTAGTTGGATGATAGACCTTAGATACATGAGCAACTTAATTTAATCCTAATTATGTTCCCTATCTGAAAAAATTATTACTTACTGTTGATGAAAGGGTAAAAGAATTAAAACTACAAATGCAGAGTTACAAACTAAACATAAATTGAAACGTGAAAGTGACAAATATGTTTCAGCCAAAATCAAGTTCACGAAGTTCATCCCCCATAACAACTGCTTGTCTATGTGTGCAACTAATGGATTCATGGAATGCTTGGTATGTGGTAAAATAACAAAACCAAAAAAGGGTAGTAAAAATGCTTTAGTGGATTCGTGCATCTGGATTCGTGCATGCTCGACTAGAAACATGAGTGGACATGAAATGACGAAAGGTTTCAAGATCTTTGCTTCTACAGTTTCAATTCACTAAAAGAAATATAAAGAATGCTTTTCTGATGATCCATGGAAGTTGGAAAAAATTGCAAACAAAAGATTATAATCAGAAAATTCTATTAAAGTATTGGCAATCAGTCTGTGAAAACAAAACAATCAAACTGCCGACAGCAAGTTTTAGGGACTAAAGAATTCTTTTCTGATGATCCAAGAGAGTCGGAAAAAAATGCAACCACTAGAAAAAATCCAAGTCCAGACCTTGAAAACCCGATTCCTCCTTTCCAACAAACTGATTATGATACTGATTCGGTGGATGTTGTGTGCCTTTGAGAGTTTTTAGATTCTTTGAAGTGTTTAAGGAATTAATAAGCAGCACATTCAACAGACAAAGCAGAGAAAGCCGAGGAAGAAGCTCAGGTTGTTTTTAGATATATGGCAGCTCAACTGTTTTGTGTCTTTTGAGGCAATGGCATTTCTGTCAAATTACTGAAATAGCTCCATCCGCAGCTAAAATCGCTGTTGACATGGGGCCAACTATATTAAGACTTTTAAACCTATTTTTATCGACCAAGTATTAGGGTTCAACTCTTAGTTAATGCCATGTCTAGCTTAAACTTTTGTCGACCAAGTGCTAGTGAAGAAGGCTACTTGTCTTTCCTCTTGAATTCCCATTATGCTTACACTTTTGCTGCTTTGAAAGCATAATAAAAGAAAGCAAATTTGTACTTTCAGCTATTCATGAAGTAGATATATTTAGCATTGGAAGGAATAATTTTACTCACGTGGCTTCAATTGATGAATATCGAACGTTTGAGGGATATTTATCTTTTCTCTTTAGTGCTATTATTGGCTTCTGATTTTGTTCATTCCTGTTTTTCACTAAACACGACAAATGCATTATACATGCCTGTTACGGCCTGCCCACGAGAAGTGCGACAGTTTTCTCCAATTTTCTGTTACGTTTTGTAGTTCTCAAAAAGTGGAAAAGATCAGGTAGTTGTTGCTACCCTTGATCTTAATCAGTGCCTTTGGCTTCCAGATGAAATTGTTGGAGCAAGACCAGAGGTATGTCATATCTCTATACCTTTCCTTGTGACTTGTGTACTTATCACTCATCTTTAAATGGCAGGCAAAGTTGTGTTATGAGTTCTTAATCAATTTATTTGGCTTCTGCATTGTTGGCCTAGTGGAAGAATAAAAAGATATTAAGTTGCTCAGCTAATTTATGAGACCAATGGAAAGAGAAGTAGAAAATTTATTCCCTGATACTGAAGGCTGCAAGTTGGCCCTTATATCACTCGAACCTGAGTTGGTTCCAGGTTAAATCTTATGGATTGGCCATTGTATGTATATATAGTTGCAACAATTCTTTGGTTTTACAGCCATTCAGAGGAAATAAAGTTTTGACTTAAATTCAAACCTTTAGGTGCTTGTATGACTTGTCTAGTCTGGGACTCAATCTATATAGCTCTGTCTGTTGTTTGATATGCAACTTAATGAACATTCTGTTGTGGAGTCGTTTTCTCCCCTTTTGCTTGAATGAAACAGTTACATGAATTGTTTTCTGTAGCAGGGCACTGGAGCAGATTTTGCTAGGGCATACCTGAGCAATGTATGTGTTGCTGAGGAACTACAGAGAAATGGACTGGGTTATGCGCTCATTGCAAAGTCAAAGATTGTTGCCCAAGAATGGGGTAACAAATTCAGAAACTTTACATACTAAATGGATAAATGCTGTTATTGTGTAAGCGCTATTTAGAACATGCCGAACATTGAAATATATGTGTGTTTTCAGGCATAACTGATTTGTATGTCCATGTCGCTGTTGACAATGAAGCTGCAAGGAATTTGTACATGAAAAGTGGGTTTGAGTATGAAAGTGAGGAACCTGCATGGCAAGCCAGATTTCTTGATCGTCCTCGAAGGATTCTTTTGTGGACCAGTGTCACTGCCTCCCATGATTTGTGATGTTACAACGTTCCCCAATTTTTTCATATTGTGATCTTGTATTTGTAGGGTTGACTCGATAGACTGGATAATGGAGTTCTTCGTTTTGTGTAAATGTCAAAACCTCAGCTTCTTGTTCATAATTTATTGCCTGCATGACATTAGTGCATTATTTTTTTTATGCACGATTCTTTGCAAATTAAACACAATGGTCTATTGAAATTGAAGACTCGAATTTGCTCTTGTTCTGTGCCAAAGCTAAGCTTGCCGCATCTGCGGCAGGGTGAGTCCCATTTACATGTGGTAGAGAACTATGTGCATGTCTTCTTTTTTGGGTCATTTAACTTTTAATCCATGCACCCTGTGTTGCTTTCAATTCGGTCTATGCAGTCAGCTTCTGCAACAGTTAGTGCCCTGCACTTCAATTTCTTCACAATATGCAGACTTCCGGTTAACTCTGCCGCCGGATTTACGATAATTGCGCAATTTGCACAAGAACTTACTGATTGTTGTTGACATGGATGTTCGTTTGAATGCTTATGAAGGTGTTTGGCTTGTTATGGGGAGTCAATCGCTTGGTGTAAACCATGTATTTGACGAGAGTTAAGGTAAGCATCAGCATGACTGTCTCTCATTCAAGTCATAGTAGGAATATGGGGTAAGTTGTAATGATTGCACATGCTTTGCTTTGATAGTTTTGCATTGTGTATGGCCAAGATTTTAAATTGGAGGGATGTCATTGTCAAAAAGTACAATGAAACTGCTAGAACAAATTGGCCCCAAAATTCAGGCACTATGGGCTTAATCTCTTTTTTTGTCCCTTCTTATGATATAATTATATCAGCTTGATTAAAGTCAAGTTTCAATCCATCTATGTTTTTTTGAACTCTAATACAGGGATATTTCTAAGAGTCCTTCGCGAACGGATCCTCGAGCCCTCGACAGGAGCTGGATGAAAGGAAAAACCCTATAAGTAGTCGCTTGGAATTTGCAAATCTTGTTGGTTTATCTATGATGATGTGCATCTTCGAAGTCTTTCACTGCATGGGAGTTGTTCGAATATTATGAATCCTGCGAGTCGATAGAAAAAGTTGATGGGCTAGAATTAATTACCTCATGTTGTCATTCTTTGCAAGTTTAGGATGATATTGTTATCGTATTATAGTCACTATTGATGCTATAGATGTAAGGTGAATGCTGCTCTACATTAGCACTCCTCTCAGTCTTAGGTAGAGTTGCAGCTTGGCAATTGCGTTTCTTTTTCATTTGTTTTAGAAGTTCACAGTAATGAGGAATTTACAATTCATTGTGTAGCTGGATGATAGTAAAATCCAAATGGTGGTAGCTGGTGCAACCATAGCAGTTGTCTGCAGGACGCAAATTTGGTTAAAAGGGCTCAGCATGCTTGTGAATTTGACCCTTTGCCCCGTCTCTCTTTGACGGTGTTCGACAGTGTGCTGCTGCTATTGTCCTCGTGGTCCTAGCAAGTGAGTTATCGTCCTCTCTCAAGCATGCATTCTTCATAACCAATCACCAATGAAAACAAAGGTTATGATGTGATTTTGCTTCTTTTGTCTGGTTGCTGTAATAATGTCTCGGCGAGAATTATGGTGGTTGCACTCTCTTTAGTGTTAGTCTTTTTCCCTTGGCCTTTGAAGCATGAAGATAATAGGTATATTCCCTGTAACTTTGTTGATTTGTCTGGTGGGGCATTAGGTATTGATATATTCATGCTTTTGTCATGTGGGATTATGATTTTCTGGCTTATGCTTGAAAGGTGTAGTTTTTTCTAAATTATGTACTGTGTATTAAGATTGAATGCATCAGTCTTTCATGGTACTTTTGCCGAGTAAATTTTGAAGGGTCTCGTTAGCAAGTGCCCCTGAGGCTAGTTTAGTTAACTAGAGTCAGAACTCACACTTTCAAGACATTTTGAGATGAATATACACGTTTTAACAAATCAGTTGCTTCAAATTTACGCTTAAAGGTTGCAAAGCATATTTAATAATGCTTAACAAGTGCCTAAGGGACGTGCTTTAACATTTTGCGATTTCGAATGCGTCACTCTTTCATGGTACTTTCACTGACTGAAATATAGACTTCATGGTGAAAGAATCCCTACGATAAGCAGTTGGGTGAAGTCTAAGCCAGCATTAAGTTAGCTCCAAAAAAATGCTCCCGGAACACTTGGAAAAAGCAAAAACATTGTATCGATCCATCTGACGTGTCTTATGGCTAGTACAGGACGTCCCTTGTTAGCACAAGCTGACTTGGATGGTTGTGTCAAAGTTCATCGCTTGGAGAGTTCTTTGGACGGACAGCAAGAAAAAGGTACCCGATACCTTCCCTTCCCGTCCCTTCGCTTTAGCTCCAGTACCGGAAGGGTTTTTTACTGGTACAAGAATGGGCATACAATTATTTGGCAGCATTCACATACTCATTATTAGTCCAGCAAAGGAGAACTATTGCAATATTATATGAATGTGTGTTATTGTCCTGCCAAAGTGAAATGCTCTTCCAGATAATGATGATACCAAGGATTGTTAAAATTTAGTATGGTTGAACTTCACTTTTGCAAGTGATAGATGTGTTGACACAAGTTTACAGTGTCTTTGATGTTTGGATGTTCCTACTGTATTAATTATTTGAGATGTACTTGAGGCAGAACTTGTGTTGAGAGAGGGCACCAGTGAAAAAATCAGTTTTATGTGCCTATGTCTCGATTGGAATCCTTCGGCTACATCGATCATAGTGGGCCTTTCTGATGGCTCTGTCTCACTATTATCTCACTCCAAGAGTGAACTTGAAATCGAGGAAGAATGGAAAGCACATGATTTTGAGACGTGGGCAGCTTCCTTTGATGTGCACCAGCCCCACTCGGCATACACAGGCTCCGATGATTGTAAATTCAGTTGTTGGGATGTTCGCAACTGTTCCTCAAAATTAGTGTTCCATAATTCCAAGGAGCCTAAAATGGGTGTTTGCTGCATCACGAAAAGTATCACTGACCCTAATGTCATCCATACTGGTAGCTATGATGAACACATTAGAGTTTGGGATATAAGATCAATCTCAAAACCTGTGAATCAGATGCCATCTGCTTGGGGGGGGGGGGGGGGGGAGGAGTTTGGAGAATCAAGCAACATCCTCATATACCCGGTTTAGTCTTGGCAGTTTGTATGCAGAGTGGATTTGCACTTGTTGATCTCTGGGGCGAGGAGATTAAAATTGTAGAGACATACAATGGGCACAGCTCACTTGCGTACGATGCAGATTGGCATAAAAGTATGTCAATAGAGAGCAAACGGGAGAATATGGTGGTCGCTACTTGTTATTTTTATGATAGACTCGTCTGGATATGGACGTCACAGAGTAATATATTTGCATGACTTCATACATTCTTGAGAATTTGGGATGACCCGAATATGTAATTTAAGGGTTTTTTGCTTCCTAACCTATTGTGGGAAGGCTTTGAAATAAGTTTTGGAAGTCATTACTGGAAAAACTAGAAGTCGGCAATGAATATTGTCTTCAGCTTTTATGTCTGTCGCATGATGTTTCCGCCTTTCTTTTCGTTCAACTTAATATGCTCAAGCCCTTAAAAGAAATGCTCCCTCAAATAATTATGTGGGGGTAGAAGCTCTAGGGCTACACTTTTCGTTTTGCTTATTAATGACAAAATGGAGACATTGATTGAAGAAAGACATAAGGTCGGATGTCAATTACTGTCTCTTTACTTGAGTGTTCTATTTAAAACCAAATTTGTGCGTTTGTCACGCTGGGTCAGTTGGATTGATAGATTGATTGGAAGAAATAAGGAAAGTATATAGAATGAAACACCATTTTTGTCACTCTTTATTTCATTAGCTCATGATTTCTGAGGCACAGATGAAGATGTAATCAAGTCCAAAGTTATCTGCAGCTTGAGGACATGTGACAGAGCTGGGAAAAGAGAATTGTCCAAAGCCCACCAAAATCTCATTCTTGCTTCAGAATTGGTGAGAGCATCGTCAATCAAAACCTTGTCACCGATTCACCTACCCAACTTAAGAGCAGAACTGAGTTCAATCTGAGCCTTGTCGAAGCCATTCAACTCGAATCAGTTCGATGGCCTCTTACGATCTCCATCGCCAGAGCAAGCACAGGAATATTTTAGCCAAATGGCGAAAAATGGAGAGAGAGAGAGAGAGAGAGAGAGAGAGAGAGAGAGAGAGAGAGAGAGAGAGAGAGAGAGGCTGGAATAAGGGGTAGAAACTAAGGAGAAAATGAGGGCGCTTCTGTCCATTGCAGTGCTTTTGGAACAATTGGGCTGAGGAAATAGACACAGCCTGAGAGGATCTCGCAACGTCAAATGTCAAAACCGCAACTTAAAAAGGAATCCCTTCTTTTTGCCTTAGGGCCAAAGCTCAGAAACTTCTTAACCCTTTTTCCCAGCACTTTGTAGCCTTTTTATGCCATTGGTTTGGCATTGGTCCGATTCAAGTTGGGATAGCAACGTTAAGGGTCCCAAAACTTGTGCAAGTTCCTGCACTTTAGTCCTGAAACTCTTTTTCAGTGCGGTCCAATCCTAAAAACTTGTTCCGGTTGGCACTTTAGTCCTTTCGTTAGATCCCATTCGTTTTCTGTGGATGAAAAATCTACGTGGCCATTTTCTTATTAAGTTGCGACTAAAAAACACGCTTTCCTAACAAATTTGATATTTCCGTCCAAATGCCGTCAGAAAATGCCCGATCATACACCGAAAAAATATGAAGGTGGCGCTGATGTGACAAATCAAGGAAGAACTAAAATAATGGTCCCCATACCATTGCCGATATCTAATTTTACTCCTCGTGCATTTGTTGTGACAGATTTCGTCGGGTAACCAGATTTTGGATCTCGATTTCAGATATTTCTATATGAATGCAAGTAGGAATTGCTGAGTAATTGCGCCGAAGATCAACATATCGCGTCGATGTAGATTAAACAATGGAAAATTGATGAAAACGATCTTTCTCTCATAAAACCAAAGACCTCCCAAGACAAAATACAAGTAGTGAGAAGTGGAAATTTTCAATGGAAATTGGCTGGATCCAGGCTGGGATAATGGCGCCCATTACGAACTAGTTCCGAAAAGATTTCGCTCATGCTGAAGGGAGCATCATCACTTAGTTGTAGGTTTGCCTAGTTCATGCAAACATGGAGAAATTATCACGGACCAGTCACACATAGGGAAACTTGCGCGTACGATTCTAGTAAGTTTTTCTTTAGGTATCTAGCAACTTTGTTTCTACTCTGTTGGTTAGTGCACCTACTTTTACTATTGACCATGTATTATGGCATATATATTTTAGGAGGGACAATTTGGCCTGGAGTTGTATGCAAAATTCTCCGAAAAGACACTCAAGTGGTGACCATTTAGGGAGAATCGCGACTGAATCGACCCTCAATGGGTAAAGTACAAGAAGAGGGCGAGAATGACCAAATACAACATGTAAGATAAAAAAAAAACCAATGCAGATCCAACTAACTATTATGTGTGATTATAAAATCACATAACTTAATTGTAAATTGGTATATTTCATGATAAATTTTAATATAGGGAGCAACGAAATTGTCACTTAAGAATGTAAGAAAGTTTTTGTGCACGATGTAAAGGAAGATTGTTTGCTCCTAAAGTAAAGCTTGGAAAGCCATTAATTTCTCGCACCTTTTTGTTAATGATGTTGACCATTCGAGCATCTTGGAGTAGACATAAAATTTCCTTGAGCTCACGCTCACACATACACAGGGATCAATTTTATTTTTCTCATTTTTCATCCTGATCATGAAAGAAACAAGCACGAGCTCGAGTGAAAATACACAACACATCAAGAGAGTTCGAAAAAGATTGACCTGTCCAGGGGATTATTCTCTCTCTGTCTCTCTCTTTATTCATGCTCTTTCGCTAGAACTACCTCCTGATCAATCCTTCTTCCTCCGGAATGATGTCGCGGTCACAAACTTGCATGGAACTTCGACATTTGATTGAAGGGAGAGAGAGAGAGGGAGAGAGTTTTACGAGATTCACAAGAACACTCGCACGTTCTTCTTTTTCCATTAGACTCCATAGGAGGAGGAGAGAGTGGTGAGGAGGCTGACTTTGAGCTCCAAAAGGAGGATGTAAGTGGAGATCGTGCGGAACAAGTTCTGGGGGCGAGTTTGATGGCAGCCTGGGACTATGGAGAGCAGCTGGTGAAGCTTCCTTCTGGTGGACACCATGCCCTTCACTCTTATCTTCCTCCCTCTCACTTGTCTCCATGAAGAAGAAGAAGAAGAAGAAGATGCAGAAGAAGACTTCGATCTCATTATTGAGAGAGAGAGAGAGAGAGAGAGAGAGAGAGAGAGAGAGAGAGAGAGAGTTTCTTAATCTTTGTTGAGGGTAATAAGAGAGGCTTGAGCTTCCCTTTTTATAGGAAGATGGAATAGCTTTTGTGTTATTTCATGGATTTTTTGTTTTGTTTCGAGGAGAATAGTTTCCACCAACAGTACTAGATGCAAGATACTATTTCTCTCTTCACAAATAATGCCCAGTACCAGGAAATTTCAGACCAAAAAATTAGTACCAGGAAAAAAACAAACCCCACATTTTTTTCTACCCTAAACTTCAAAATTTCCAAAACAATGCGCCTACACCATGGGATAATTTTAGTCCTTACTTTTAGTGTCCTGAAAAGATCAAAGCAATGGGTGTGGTTTTTTTTTTGGTCGAACAACGGGTGTGGTTGAAGTTAACAAAACGACGCCATTCTATCGGTTGGATCATTGATGAGCTACTAAAATATTTGACTCACTGAATATTTGCTTCTGATTAATGCTACTGACAAGTATAATATTAAAGAACTTCGTTTTGTTCATTGTCGGTTCTCTGTCGACTGACAAATAAATAATTTAATGACATTTATGGACAATCCAGAAAAACACATGACAAAATTGTCTTACGAGCATACGTATGTGCCTTGTTGCTGGATCTTTAAAGTTCAAGCCAAAATTATTTGCATTCTTTCTTCTTATTCGGTGTTCGGCCCTCTTTATGGCATCTACTTATCACCTAAAAAAAGTCATTAGGGTCGAACAAGAATAGACAACCAAAGCAATTATTACATCAGAGAATATGGTCCACGTGCTACGGACTAAAAGAGAAATTGGAGCCGCACTATCGCTATAAACTAAGGTTGAATCTCGCACATGCAGCCGTGGGATGGAAAACATTTTTATAACTAGTATTTAAATTATTCTTTTGACTATGGTTATTAAAGCAATAATGGAAAATACAAATGAAATTTCTCAGTAAGGTTAATAAATTCATGAATCTATCGATCCACCATGAATTCAAAATCATGAGGAACAAAAAGAAAGAAGAGATGGCCATCGATCATAGGATAAGTGGGGTTAAGTTAAATTGATTTCGAATGAATTCAAATTACAAAACGTTGACAATTTGATACGTGGGACGGCTAAACAATGGAGATAAAATGTGCACCAGAAATGTTTTTTTATTAAAGAAATAAGTATGGGAAAATAAATATTCAAAGAAAGAAAATGATTGAAAGGATTGATGCTTAGGGAATCAGCCCCACGTGGAAGCGCCTCTGACCACCAATTGGGTGGTCTTATACCTTTGGCCACTTGAATTAGTTTATGTATTTGTTCTTTTGTCCCCCATTTATTGCAGCCGGATTAGAGAGGAAGTGGAGAAGGTATTGAATAAATTTAGCTTAGTGATGCCGATGGGGTGGATGGAATCAATTACGTTACGAAAACGACATAAAAATTGTGTTTTTCAGTGGGATCTAGTACAGATTCGGCAAACACTTGAAATATATACATCATTTAAGTGGCTCGAATTACGTTTAGAGTCAAAGTCTTTTGGGGTTAATTAACTTGAAATCCATCGAAGCGGATTTCAAGAGGATGGGAAAATTGAGTACATAGTAAAACGGCAAAAAATAGAGTGGTCTATAATATTTTTGTTAGGTCTTTTCAAAATTTCACAGGTGATTTCTTTTCAACTTTGGGATAATTGTCAAAAAAATCGTAAATTTATTGTATGGTAGCTAATTTAATCCAAAATTTTTCAAATTTTCCAGTTTAGTTCTAAATATTTTGACGATTTATCAATATAGCGATCTAATTTTGGTTAAAAATCAGTGACATAGCGGTCCGAGTCAGCACCAACTATCTTATGTGACACGGTTGACACTGACTGAAAATTGATACTGATGTAGATAATTTTTGTAATTTTATAAAAAATTTCAATTTTTTTGTTTTATCCTTTTATTTTCTTTTTTCTTGTTTCTCCACCGGTCGCCCACCACAAGCTAGGGTTGCACCCCTGTGCCCCTACCCTAGCCCATATCTAAGTTGGGAACATATTGACAAGGGCATCACGGCCCTCGCATATGGCGGGTGACCGGTGATCGGTGGAGAAATAAATAAAAAGAAAGAAAATAAAAGACAAAAAAAAAAGAAACATTGAGAATATTTAAAAAGGATTGTATAATTGTACACGTTAGCAATTTTCGGCCAAAATTAATCAAATGCATTTCATTAGAAAATCGTCAAAAGATTTAGTATTGAATTGGCAAAACTAAAAAAATTTGGGTTAATTTAGTTGCCATACAATATGTTTAAGAATTTTTTGACAAAGTTTTCTTTCAACTTCCTTCATGATTTTTTCCTAAATAGAATCCACAAGTAGTCGTTGCTCTCCCACGAAGTCATTAAAGCAGCTTTAAAAATACAATCAATGTTAATATATAGAGTATTTTCCCAATTATTCCCAAACAATTAAACGTATTTGTTTGGACATTGTAGACTTCGTAAGTCTCCGTCCCCTAACGTAAGTTTCTTGCTGCCGGCTTGCATTAAGGGGGCGATCTCCTACCTTCTTCGGTTGTGCCAAAAAGGGGATGATACTTATCCAAATATAAAAGAAAATTGAATTCCAATTTTCAAGACATCAACATCCAGTCAGGACCAAATTTAGTGATTTAAAAGCCTGGACAAAATCCGTGAATTAATTTATGAGATGGAGAGGTTCTATCAACATCAATTGTAAGGTCCAAATACCGTGTGAGTTGTGTGAGTTAATAAGATATTAGGAGTGATCGATTCCTAATTCAGTTCGGGTCCAGTTCCAAAGTGGAATCGGAAATCGGACCAGGAGGACTAGTTCCCAATTTTGAGAATTGTGGACCAGACCGGTTCTGGTCCAATGAAACTGGCCACTTTTTTATTTTTTTTCCCACCACAACAAGAAAGAATGATGGTTGATCTCTTACAAAAAAAAACAAGAAAGAATGACAAATCTCAACATATTGACGAAAATGACAATGAGTGAAGAGTCATTATGGTGCAACGATAAAGGAAAAGTATTGTACTTGGGTTTAGTTCACATTTTACTAATTTTTTGAAGAAATAAAAAATAAAAAAAGTATATATAGTCGATCCGGTCCGGGCGATCCGCTTTGCACACTCCTAAAAGATATCATACAAATTTGGAAAAAGCTCAATCGAATATACAAGTAGATCGACATGGTACAAAATTGTAAAAAGTACAATCAGAAGTTCAGAACTACAGAGAACTAGTTTGTAGAGAACATACATTCAACGGCATACTATTGAAAGTACAATGAATTTTACTATAAAACTGCTAGAGGAAGCTTGATGTCAAAATCGGGAAGTCTTCGCGCTCTCCTTTCAACCATTTATGGAATTCTTGCCATTACACTTTTTAGAAAAGACGATTTCGAATTCAATTGTATCTGGCTATATAACTTCATTTGTGAATATATTTGTAAGATTCAATCCTTAGGGTGTCTTAATAATCTAAAACCACTTTATAATAAGCTTAGGGGCTATATTGTAGTTTCGCGCAATAATTTAGAACTAAGTTGGCAACATTAAAAATTATAGTACCGAATTATCATCCGTGCGATAGATTTAGAATTGATTAGACAATTTCTTTTGACGTACTTCCATATAAACTTATGCGGTCCGTTTTCTTGGTAATAAAAATAGGGTTGTGAAATTCACGTTCGACTGTTCATAGGATGTGTTGGGCATTGACAACGACTTCCTTGAGAAATTTGCGGAAATTGAGAAAAAAGGGCCATTTTCATACATGCACCCACGTGATGTTGGCCTCACCATTCACTCAAATTAATCGAACTCTGTCCGAATACATAAACAACATGACAGCTTCGCTGGAAAATGCATGTACACACGTATACAGAACATGACAAATGAAACCTAATTATCCCAGGAAGTTAATGGTTCATTGCTCCTCTATTTTCTTATTTGTATAGATTATTCTTTCGTTAAGTCCTCTCTGTCCTCCGTTTATTTCTTGGTATTTGGTTAAGGAGTAACCTCATTATAGAAAAGGAGCCGTAGCTCCGACAGAGGCCTCCATGGCCTTCCCGTTTTTTAATGCAGTGAGAATGTGCTCCATAGATGCATTCCTTATTTTAACATGTCGGTACTCGCACATCATATCCCCTCAATTCCCATCATATCTTTTTTCTCTTTGGTGAGAGGGAGTACCCTTTAGTGTTTTACATCTAAAGGATTTTGAGATCTAGATTAATTGTTAGATGAAGCAGTTAAGGACATACTTAGGTCTAAAAGCATTACATTGACTGAGGGTAAGTTTACGGAGGCTGAGTTCTCATCCGTAGGGAAAAGTCGTGGAAAGGAATGTGTACTTGAATTGGGGCATGGCATGCATGTCCTTGAACAGCGAATTTCAGTACCGAATAGCCCACCCACCGGATACAACGGAAGATGTTCCAGCAATTATGGTCGAAAGAGCGATGAGCCCAATGTCTGTTTGGACCCGGCGCAGATAAGACAGGGAACGGTGCTCCTGTTCGAGAGGACGCATCGAGATGGTGACAAGAAATGAGGTAATTGGAACTGGGACAGGTTCAGCTGCAGTGCCTATGCTGTTGTTGTCTAAACACTTTTATGTAACAGTTCATGGGTGCTCGTTGATGGGGGCAAGCTCTGCAGGAGGTGCGTCCTTCGAATTTTGGAGGGCGCCCTTCCTAGATTTGGGCAATGGGTCGAGTTCACGAGGCGAAGATAAGGAGTGAATTGGAGGCACGGCCTTGATTTGGGCGGCCACGACGATGGCATCTTTGTTGGGGGAGCATCCAAGGAAGCGCCAATGGCTGGAGGCCAATATAATTATTACCTAAATCTCTCACAAAAGCTTTTTACACTTTTGCACTTTAGGTGTTCTTGTTTGAGTGAAAGAATTTTTTGCAAATTAATTTTTCGGACTTTCACTCATTTGGTTTGCTGAAAATAGTTTAGTTAATGCGTAATTAGTTATTGTAAAAAAAATTATGCTTAAAATTAGGAAAATAAATTCGATAATATGAGAAACTTCTTAACAAACACTCTTCTTTACTTTCTTCACTTTTCTTCTCCGCGGCTCGGTCACTTTTTCTCCTTCTTCAAGGTGTGCTTTCCTTTCGCTCTTCTTCCCTTTCTTCGAGGTTTGCTCTTCTTTACCAGCATGCAACATTTTTGCTGAAGGTTCGGCTCTTCTTTACCGACGCTCAACAGTTTTGTTCTAGGTTCTCTCTCTCCCTGCCAATTTGAAATAATCTTTGCAATTTCGATTAATCCTTTACATCAGGAATCTGTTGTTAATTCTTTTGTGCTATGATCTTTTGATTCTCGTTTCCGTTCATCTTCCGTGCTCGACAAAAGAAAAAGTGGATATTAAGATAGAAGTGGAAAAGGCTGACCATCTTTTGATCAAGCATTAGACTTTGCATGTTAGTTCTTAATACTATGTGAAAGATGCACTCGTTGTTCTTTGATTACTTGTCGTCGTAGATAGCAGTTCTTTGTGGCACAATTTATCCTAATGTTTCCATTGAAGATAGAGTCATCTGTACTAGAATCAACAATGGACTGTTTAGTTCAGGTACCACTTGGGATATCGTGAAGAAAAATAGTGATAAGGTCGATTGTGGTTTCTTATCTATTTATTTTCTGAATTGAAAGCTACTCTTGGATTAGAAAGGTGAGAGGCACATTGTTGTCATTTGTCAGGTCAAATGTTAATTGGTAAACAGAAACTTCAAAGTAATCCATAAGATTAAAATAATTTTCTAAGTGCGATGCACACACTCAAAAATGTTTTTGGTCCCACTTTTCAGCATACCACCAAACAAATGAAATCTAACTATCTTCTTTGGAAATGATTTATGTGGAAAGCATTTTCCTTTACGATTGAAGCTTTCCTTGGAATAAATACACTCTTACATTCAAATTTTCTTCTTCACAAATCAATCTACATTCATTTTGTCAAAATAAGTCACCTTTTCAAAGAGTTTCCCCTGCTTAGATCATAAGTTTGTAATAGATAAGAGTCATGTAAAGATATCATAAATACTCTTGTGACTAATTGTAGGAATCATTTCAATGCTTGTCATAAAAAGCTCGGACTGGTAATTCATTCTAAGAGATAATCCAAGCTTGATTGAGCACCTGGTTTAAGACCACAAAGGTGGTTGACCTAATTGATTAAGGGTTAGAGCTGAAAATGTCTTCTCTTCTTTAGGGATTGCAAGTTTGAACCTCTTTACAAAAGATATAGTTGAAAGGAGCCTTATCCAGCTAGTTTTTTAGTGTTTTTTTTTCTTTTTTTGAGATAGGCTCACTCATCCCGGATTTGAGTTAGGCCTTTAAGTAATATTACTTTGAGACGGTTGTTATGACTCAAAATAGACATTAAATTGCGAGTGCAGACTTTTCGAGGTTTTCCATGGAGGGTACTGGTATTGATAGTTCCTTCCTACCCTTTTGCTTATGGATTGAACATAGTGAGTGTAATGTTTTAAAATGTTCTATTGGATGTGCACATCTATTTCTTTAGTTTTATAGTCACAAATTACAACAAAATGGCTAGTTTGTGTTAGAACAAGGTGGAAGCACTTCACTTAATGGCTTGTTACAATGGGCATTCCAACATTCCATACATCTCCTAGTTATATATCACTTGATGCAACGGACCCGATCTTCTTAACATAATAGTAAAGGGATTTCCGGCTAAAATTAGCTAGACGGACTACACTGGTAAATCGTCAAAAGGTTTAGGATTAAATTGGCCAAATCAAAAAGTTTTGGACCGAATTGGTACGAGTGGAATAAGTTTAGGACCTTCCCGGTAATTTTCCTAGATAAGAGTGCCTCGATTTAATGTACAGAAAATTCTCATGTGATTCTCTCATAAACAAGCATACACAGTTGAGATAAAATATGAACAATACAATGTCACAGATATTGCACACGCCATATGAAATATCATATAGTCCCACCGAAGCAAAAATTAGTTGACAAGATTTATTACATTCTTTCCCTATTTTTACTTCAGATTTTTCAAGGAAGAAAAATACTATAAGTGTCAAAAGTTATGTATGACGCTCACTTTAGTGTCAAAAGTTTTCGTTGTCTCATTTAAGTGCTAAATTGGATTAAAAAAAACGATTACTAAAGTGCCACCAGGAATTTTCGACCAAAAATATTACGTGGCACTTATATTTAAAAAATTAATATTAGCTGGCAATTTTTATTAAAAAACATGTCCACGTTGGCTTTTTGGCTGCTATCCCATGAAGAAGAAAAGAAAACATGGACATTTTTTTATCTTTTCATCTCTCTCCTCCGTTACTCTCTCTCTCTCTCTCTCTCTCTCTCTCTCTCTCTCTCTAAGCTCCCTCTCTGCAACAATGGCGTCGCTTGCTCCCACGCCTCTAGTCCCTCTTGCTTGAAAAACCCATCTGGTCATGCCCACCCTCGGAGTCCGACTTTTGCCCCTCCCTCATCATTGCCACCAGCCGAGTCGTCGGCACTAATCGAGCCGACCCGATCTGGCCGCACGACGCCGACAACGGTCATGGACGAGCATGCGTCGCTCACAAGCCGCTCGTCCAGATTTGGCCTCGCCCGTCTCATTCTGCAAACGCCGCTCGTTTATATTTGGATTCCCCTTTCCTTGCGTTCCTCTTTGCCAAAACGAATCCTGATCTCAAACTTTGTTTCATGGGAGGAGCAATCGCTCACCGTTTTCAGAGGCCGATTTCCGTGATTTTTGCGGACTTGGCTGCCGCAAGGGAATCGGCCACTTTGGGGACCTTGAAAATCTCTCTTTCTTCTTGGTGATCTCATGGCAGAAATGGACGTGCGCTGTGAAGTCTGTTAGCGTCGCCGGCCACCACCTGTCCTTCGGATTGATTTCCATGAGAAGAGAGCACATTCAAGAACGTGAAAATTTAGGGTTCATCCGACCAAAAGAAAGCCGATTTAGGATTCCAAACAAAAAAATTTATCTAGGGATTATATTTAGGGGAAAAGCGATGGCATTTAGGGTTATATGCTGACTGGGCATGCCGGTGAGCCACGTCGGATATCCGGCGACCCTGATCGGAGTTGGCACTTAAGTGGTTATTTTTTAAAAAAATTGGTATTTAAGTAATCCGAAAAAAAAACTTTTGACGCTAAAGTGAGCACCGTACACAACTTTTGACACTTTTAATATCCTTCTCCTATTTTTTCAGCAACCGCACCAGCTCATACAAAAGGCCTAATGTGGGCAGTCTTACTTGGGTTTGCTGTCAATACAAAGATATTCCAAATGAAATGATTTGAGTAAAACAATAAATTGTAGGCATTAAAACCTTAACGCTGTTAGGCATTGACCCCTATTCAATGAATAGAAATGGACGAGAAGGTTCCGCTATAATCAAGGTGAATGAGATTATAATCGCTCTAATGCTTACACTCAAGCATTCCCCGATCATAAGTACATCTAAACCCCCAAGAATCAGACTAGAAGTTTTCCCACGCTCTCGACTTTCTTGGATGAAGACTTCCATACTATATGGGTTATCGTTTCACATCTGCAGCTTTCCCCCTCTATCTCCGCAACCCAGCAAATGGTCCGAATGCCTAAAAAATCATGCACTCTTTGCTGGTTCCAAATCAAATGAGATTTAACTTCGAGTCATAATCAACAGCCCGCTCTTATGGCGAATTAATCATGTCAAATTAAGGTGGCGTTAGACTGATCTATTTATGCCATCGCAATAATGCATTCATGCCCGATGTGAAACGAGAGACGCATCCGACCCCAACAAATTAAAATTATGTCCGAGCCGCTCCCATCAGCAAACCGCAAAGTTTGACTTAGTTCATGCCCACCCACTTATGCGTCAATTATTGATGCACAGCGTGGGGACGTACATAAACATGGCCATGCACCGCTAAATAGTCCCCGTTTGTCTAGAGTTCCGAAAGCGCCATGCACGCGTGCGTGCAACATCGACGGTTGAGGTCCATATCTTGAATCGCAGAACGTGGGAACGAGCTGCAGAAGAGGCCAAACGAGCAGCTGTGCTCACAGACGGAGATTGAACTGATGATGCATCATTTATCAACTTTTCCATTCGAGACAAGCATCGACATAGCAATCGTCGTGCTATCCTTTCACAGCACTGTTATCCTGCACAAAACATGTTTTCGGGTGTATCTCACGGGGTTATCATATGCTGTCATATCAAGGAGGAAATTTTCAGATTTCAAGTACTAAAATTATCTATAGACATGCGGCCCTACCGGTAAAAGTAATAGGTGAGTTCGGCAAAAAGTACTAAATTTGGGATTCGATATCCATGAGCATGGCAAATATACGTATGTAAAAGCTTAATAATTTCCTTATGTTTCAAAAATGGGGGGTGGGGAGGTTAACAATGTCATCACTTCCGTCCTCGTCTTATAGCGCACACAGGGCCACCCCTAGACCTCACGCGCTTCTTGTTACACGTATATACACAATAAAGAACATAGAAATCACGTCACAAGTGTTTAGAAAAAATAAAACTGATTTTTTCCTAAACTTAATTATACGTATCACGAGAATAATCACGTAATTCGAATTGTGAGGTCTTTTATTTAATATTTTTTTGATTTGACAATCCTTCAAAAGCTGATATTAAATCATGTTTGTGTCAAATCTTGCTATTTCTTAACCCTTTTACTTCCTACCTAATTTAGAATATAAAGTAGGGATAAGCAGTCTGATTTTGAGTGTTTTTGCGGAAACTGGTTTGGTTTCCGATTCTTAAAATTTAAAAATGGTGAAATTTGGTCTTGTTCCCGATTCTAGTTGTGGATCCATCCATCCGGACCAGACTGATTTTTTTTTAATTCTTATTATTCCAAACTTCCAAAACCCTAATTACCATTCTTTTCTCTCTCAGACTCAATCAAGCGCGCTCATCGCCAGGCAACATTCACGACTCCCTCGCGGCTCGACACCTCTCAGACTTGGTTCTTGATGATCAATATAGCTTTGTTTGTGGAGATGATCATCATGTTAGCTTATCATGAGCTTGTTCCATTTACGTCACTTGTATAGTAGCTTAAACTCTGTAACAACACTTGCAGTCTTGCGGGAATAGAAAAAAAAAAAAGGAAATATTATCGGTTCCTAGACCCACCTAGGTTGGTCTAGTTCTCGAGTGGGTCCAAGACCAGGTGGGCCGATTCTTGATTCCACAAACTAGGAACCGGTTCTTCTGGTCTAGTTTCCGTTTCCAAGGTGGGAACCAATCACCCCTAATATGAAGCTCCACTTTCCCGAGGAAAAAATGAAAAAAATGCTTGGACGTGCAAGATTCATATGAATCCATTGAACCATAATTATTTACTTTAGTATATTTCATAGGGATTCACATGAATAGTTGATAAATTTAAGGCGTTTGTAATAAACATAATCAAAAGAGATTGCGAGACAAATGCGGGCGCGAAGTCAAACGACACCGGTGGTGCCCTTGGCCACCCATACACAAACTTATGCAGTTTATGGGTTATATCGCATTGATATCGATGATCCATGCACATATAATAGGTCATCCCTTAAAGATTGTTCTAGGGATTTCGATCAACGCAAATAATTCTGTTAGTTGTGATTAGACCGCACAACTACACAAAACAGCAACAAACGCAATGTGATAGTAATTGATGTCACAAGCAGATAATTTCTCATCTCATCTTGAGAGAGTCTCTCAAAGCCATATACACTAACCCGTTCACGAGCGCCTATCGTCGAGTCAAATCCATTCTTTTCATATAAAGTTTGTTGCTCAGTCGAATCACACGTCCCTCGTGATTAAAATTCGACTTCTCATCCCCAGCAAAAGGATATGATTCCCCCACGGGTGGCTGTCACTACATACGTATAATTAATGAATTGATTGCAATAGATTACACTCTGATATTGACACGCACCTTTGCGAGATCCTTGTTCGTTGAAACATCAATAGCGGTCAACTTTAGACAGTATCGACCGACGGATCCCGGATGACAAACTCTGGACAAGATCACATGGTTTCCCATACCGACGTGAGACGGCTACGATCGCAAGAGGAACAAGAGAACTCGGCTTAGGAATTCGATACGATATCAAACTAGAGCTGGTTGACGGAAGAAATTTCCAAATTTACGAGTACAAGGGTTTGCTGTAAAATACTTTGACTGAAAGTACTGTACATAAAAAAAGAAGAAGGGTTAACAGGTGTTGCTTTATTCGGATGTACAAAAACATCTCTTGGTCATTCAATGGATTGGGGGTTGATTAGTGAATATGTACGGTAAGTTGCGGGCTTTCTTGCACATCTAAACTTGAAAACTTCCAATGGGCTCAAGACGGGTTTTGCAATTTTCAATTAGCATCACAGACATGAAAATGGGCTCTTACGGGCTTTTTGAGTTTTTTGCTACATAGAAGAGAAAAAGAAAATAGATGAAAAAAAACAAGGAAAAGATTCAGAAAATTTAAAAAATTTGTATAAACAGTTCGCCTTAGCGATTTTCTGCTAAAATTGATCGAAAGAGCAACATTGGAAAATCGTCAATAGATTTAGGACTAAATTGGCCAAATTGAAAAAAATTAGGATTGAATTAGCTTCCATACAATAAGTTTAGGACTTTGTGTATACAATTCTCCCCACTTGAAACCCATCGCCGCCACAAGCTCGGTCGCCACCAACACTAGCACCTGAGTTAGCACCACAACTATCCTCTTGTGGGGCCTCTTATCTGAGGTTGCACGGCTTCGACCTAACGTCACGCCTCAAATTGGAGGTCATCACGACCTTAGACATAGGTCCTCCTTTGTCATTGAGTTTCACATGACTTAACTAGAAGGGGACTTAAAAGGCCTTACTAGATCTTCATTGAACTCAACAAGCAGGTTATACACAGTCAAGACTAATATGATGTGTGGTGACTTTGTGAGATTGCTAAACGTGCTTGATTTGTACGAGGGAAAACAACTTTAGGATAGAAAAGTTCACCACCAAAGCATTGGATAAAGAACCAAAAAACTTTAAGTTTACCACTAACGAATTGGATAAAGAACCCGGAGGAGTCATCCCTTGAGAGGAATTCTCATATTCGTCAACTCAACTTTGCATGCTCACAATTGAGAATGCACCTCTTACTCATAGGCGGACTAAAACTAGGAAATGTTAAACGGACTAAGACTAGGAAACACTAAATTATTATTTTTTTTTGGTAAAAAGGAAACACTAAATTAGAAAACCATTAAAACTAAGATATCAAATTGAATTAGGAATCTATCCACATTTAGAAACCAACTTAAATTAGGAAACCTACTCAAATTTGTTCATGTGTTTTTTGCTACTATTCCATTTCGGTCTTTGTGCTTTATCTTGTGACAAACTTGATCCCTAAATCATTATCTAGTCATAGTCTCATGACAGATCCATATTTCCATCCAAATGCTGACGAAAAATGCCGATTAAACATTGAAAGATATAAATGCGGCGCTGACTTGAAAAATTAAGGAGAAACTGAAAAAAAGGGTCCCCATACTACGCCGATATTCAATTTCGGTTCATGTACATTATTTTGTTATAGATTTGGTCGCTAATTTGATTTTCGATCCCAATTTCAGATATTTCTGTCCAAATGCAAATATGAATTGCTGAAAAAGTGCCAAAGATCAACATATCGCGTCGATGTAGAATAAATGATGGAAAATTGATGAAAGCGATCTTTCTCTCGTAAAGCCAAAGACTTCCTAAGTCAAAATACAACCGTTGAGAAGCATCAATTATCAATAGAACTGGCCGGATCCAGGCTGGGCTAACGGTGCCCATTGCTAACTAGTTCCGAAAATATTCGCTCATGCTAGAGGGGGCATCGTCACTTGGTTATCGATCTGCTAGTTTATGCAAATGCGAAGAAGTTATCACACACTAGTCACGTGTTGTTGACACTTAAATTTTGACTAACCATTTAGTGATTAATTGTACAGAAAATTAGGGATTAAATTTTAGTCCCTAACAAACATATTAAAGTTAAATTACATAGCATTTAGTTTTAAGAACATTTATTAAGTAGTTGCATTTGCATCGGACTGGTGGCGGATGGGCTTAACAAAATTTAATTGAACTGGAGTTAATGGATTCAAGTACAGAGGTTCTAAACCCAATGGAATTAATTGGATCAAGCCCGTGTGAATTAAAGATTCGGCCCAACTCGTTATGCCCTCAAGTGGTCAAGATTGACATGTGCGTTGCGCGTGTGGTACATTAGATTAGGAAATATTGAGAAAATATCATGAAAATCTTTGGACACAAGATAACAATATTCACGTGAAAGAGTAGACAAACCTAGAATTTGGACAGGATGGGGTGGAAATATTCGGTAAGGGACAAGGTTGCACGTGGTGATATATACTTGATCTTATTATATCTTTAATGAGGGCATGTGGATTTGCAATATATGAGGGGAAACAATATAAAGAAAATAACAAAAGAGTGAATGAAGCATCACCTACAGGAAAGAATATATATTTGGCCATATTCTCTAGTCTCAAAGAAGGCAAGTGCAGTATATGCTAGGATCGGAAAAAGAAAATACGGGGAAGAAGCCAAAGCATAATATATCTCAAATATCCCTAAGAAGTTCTCTTTCTCTAAAAAGCTTAGGCCTTCTCACCTATAAAAAGGACTTCCTATGGACAAGAATGGGGACACTCATAATTTTCAAAATTTTCAGAGAGACACACAGAGAAAAAGCAACAAGCAAGAGCCAACAAAGAGAAAAACCACCACTGGTCGCTGTCTTGCCCTTGCTCGACGTGCCCAGCTCCTCATCAGCATCCCATCAAATTTCTGCTCTAGCATTTGCTGTCCAGCCCAGTTTCGTTGCCGTTGCTGCACCTTTTTGCAATCCCGACGAGTTCTCCGACATGTCTTGTTGCCTTTTGTTACTTCCGACGCTGTTGTCCAGTTTTGGTAACGCTCCTGTCAGTAGTTACAACAATTTTCCGTAGGTTTTTGGTGTTTTTCTGGAGCATGAGACCGTCTCTTTCCATCAACCTTGACGGACGGTGATCCAACTCTTACATCTTCAAGACACCTGTTCCATGCAACTCAGCCATCACCAGCGAGTGTCCAGCAAGTTTTAAGCAATTTATAGCCGTGTCTAGAATTTGCACCTTCACCGGTCCTCACCACTGCAAGCCTCGAGTGATCCGCGGGCTACCATCCTCCAGTCCAAACTTAAAAAGCAAATATTCGAATTAGGTAAAGATCTCATCTAATTTGATTTTCAAGTATATTGTTTTATTGTTTGGAATATTACAATCTTGTATGAATCTTTGAGCGATACTACCGTATCCATTACGTCCCCGAATAGTCTTTAAATTAGGAATTATTTCCTAATTTCACAATGTGCACATGATCGACTGTCCGATTTCATGCCCGAAATATGACTCGTGATCGCACGAAAAATCGTCAATCCGATCTCCCGCCCGAGATATGATTCGCGATTGCGTAAAAAAAATTTGGCCAATCCGATCCTCATGCCCGGGATACGATTTGTCAATCTATTGTTTCTAAATTTAAATGGATGTCGGTAATATTTTGTGATATGGTGTCGTTTGATTTTTTTTAAAATAAAGAAAATCCAAAAATATATTAGTTAGGATTTCAATTAGAAGTTTTGCATGTTTAGGGAACTCTAAATGTATCTAGAATATAGGATAATTATTTAATTTAAATTAGGACTTGAGATAATTTATTTCTTAGTTTAAATTAGTTGTTGTTCTAATCCTAATAGATTATTTAGGTTATTTTTAGATTCCGAATTTCCATGAAAATCCCAAAAAAAAGTTGTTAAATTGCATGTTGTTTTAGGCATCTTTTGATTTCGAATTTTATTGGAAAAATACCAAAAATAAATCATTTGTCCGTCATTACATATAGGTTAGTTTTCATTTAAATAAGTGAAAATAAAAAAAAATATTGAGTGAACTGCTTGTTAATTAGAAATCATATTAGGATTGTTGATGTGATTTTCTAGCTAACAATGCAGATGCTTACGCTGCTTCGAAGTAAGTAATTCTCTCAATCTTACAATTTATTTAATGTTTTGATTATTGGGTGTTACTTTGGTAGTTTACGCATCCGTATGACCACCTCACATGCTAGTAACTAAGTTAAAATGAATCCAAACTGTTTGCCAAAACATTTTTTGAAAAGAAAAGGTATCAAAATGGCGTTAGACTAGATCTAGGGTCATCAAGTCTCCGAGCTTAGAATCTCTGGTTCGTAGGAATAAAACATATCTCCCTATGTTTTATTTAGGTTTTTAATCGACCTACCACAAATAGATTAGTGGCAACTCCAAGCATGAAAATATTTGCACGTTAAGAACTTAAATCCTAAGTTGAGAATTGGTAGGACTTGAGAGGGCCCGAGTTAGGCTTAGTCTTAATAATTTATTAGCCTGAGAAAATTTTAGGTCGCGACACGTGTAGGGAAACTTGCACGTCTAATTCTAGTCATACTTTTTTTTGAAAAATTATCCAATTAATCATAAACTTATTGCACAGATATCAATTCAGGTCAATGGACCAAACTAGCAAAATTGAAAAGTTTAAGACCGAATTGGCATCCATATAATAGGTTTATGACTAATTAGATAATTTTCCCGACTTTTTATAGTTATCTAATAACTTTGTTTCTACTCGTTGATTAGTGCACCCAACCTATAACAATTGTCCATTTATTACCCAATATTCATTTTAGGAGGGGCAATTTTTCCTAAAGTTGTTACACTTCGAACAGTTCCCTTGGCCCAAATTCCCCAAAACAATACCCTAGCAATGACCATTTAGAGATGACCGCCGCTGAATCGACCCTTAATGGATGAAGTACAAGCAGAGGGGTGAATGACTCATTACATCATCAAATCTGAAGAAACCAATATCAATCCAACTAATCAATATGTATGATTATGACATGACATAACTTAACTATAGTATGATCATAAATTATGATAAATTTAAATATAGGAGCAACAAAATTGTTACTTAAGTATGTAAAAAGTATGCATACACTATGTAAAGGAAGATTGTTTGCTCTTAAAGTGAAACTCGGAGTACAACGTATGGTTCTGTTAATGATGCTAACAGTTCGAACATCTGGGAGCATACGACCAATATCATTAGGTCACGACATCCCTTGAGCTCACACTCAAACAAGCACAGAGATCAACTTTATTGCTTATTTTTCATGCTGATCGTGAAAGAAATGAGCACGAGCTCGAGTGAAAATACATACCACATCAAGAGAGAGATAACAAGATTGACCAGTACATGGAATTATTCTCTCTCTCTCTCTCTCTCTCTCTCTCTCTCTCTCTCTATATATATATATATATATATTCAAGATCTTTCACTAGAACTGCCTCCTAATCAATAGTTCTTCCTCCAGAGTAATGTCGCAGTCAAGAACTTGCGCAAAAGGTTTAACACTCGCATGTTCTTCTTATTCGTTAGACTCCATAGGAGAAGGAGAGAGTGGTGAGGAGGCAGACTTTGAGCTCCAAAAGGAGGATATAAGTGGCGATTGTGCGGAACAAGTTCTGAGGGCGAGTTTGATGGCAGCCTGGGACTATGGAGAGGAGCTGGTGAAGCTTCCTTCTTGTGGACATCATGCTCTTCACTCTTATCTTCCTCCTTCTCACTTGTCTCCATGAAGAAGAAGAAGGGGAAGAAGACTTCGATCTCATTATTGAGAGAGAGAGAGAGAGAGAGAGAGAGAGAGAGAGATATGAAGATGTTCTCAGTCTTTGTGAGGGTAAGAAGAGAGGCTTAAGCTTCCATTTTATAGGAAGATGGAGTAACTTTCATGTTACATTATAGCAAGATGCATGAGTGATTTTTCTCTTCTGTTTTTTTTTTCAAGGTATACCAAACAAAAGAAAAGGCCACATATATTTTACCCAAAACTTCAAAAGTTCCAAAAATAAAAAATAAAAAAAATGAACCTATTCGACGAGAAATTTTGCCCTAACATTTTAATGTCCGGATTAAGAAAAGGCACGTCCATGTTCAATGGGTGAGATTCAAGATGACAAAACGACGCCATTTTATGTATGGGTTCCTCTATGAGCAATTCAAACAAAACAAAACCACATTTTATAGGGGAAAAGTGTTGAATAAGTCCTAAACCTTTTGAGGTGGTGTCAATTTAGTCATAAACCAATTTTTTATACCAATTGAGTCCTAAACCTTTTGATATAGTGCCAATTCAGTCCTTTTGGCCAGATTTTGCTGACGTGGACGTTAGTCGGCCGATGATCGATCACCGGCGCTGACGTGGACTAAATTTAATAATATTTTAATATTTTTTGAATTTTTTTCTTTTTTTTCTTCTCCCTCTTTCTTTAGTCGCTTGCTAAAGCGGCGATCGGCCGGAGGCCAGAGGTCAGCGAGATTGACCGCGGGCGAGCCACGCTAGCCACTAGCGAGGCTCGCCCTCACCGGTGATGGCGAAGGCGAGCCTTGCCGGCGGCTAGGCAAGGCTAGACCTCGCCAGATCCGGCGAGGTCGAGCCTTGCCCAGCTATGGTGAGGCTCGCCTTTGCCGTCGCTGGCTAGGGCGAGCCTCGCCCTGGGTTGGCGAGCCTCCCCATGGCTGGGTGAGGCTCGACCTCGCCGGATTTGGCGAGGTCCAGCCTCACCCATCTATGGCGTGGCTCACCCGAGGTCGACCTCGTTGGCCTCTAGCCAGTCGCCGCTCCGGCAAGCGGCTAAAGGAAGAGGGAGAAGAAAAAAATTTCAAAAAATATTAAAAATATTATTAAATTTTGTCCACGTCAGCGCCGGTGATCGGTCGCCGGCCGGCCGACGTCCACGTCAGCAAAATCCGGCCAAAAGGATTGAATTGGCACTATATCAAAAGGTTTATGACTTAATTGGCACCAAAAATAGGTTTAGGAAATTGGCACCACCCCGAAAGGTTTAGGACTTATTCAACATTTTTCCCCATTTTATAGTGTATATTGCTTTTGACTAATGCTATTGCCTAATATAATAAAAAGAACTTCATTTTGTTCTCGAATCACATACCAAAATTATCTCATGATCATAATTATGTGTCTATTTTTTGGGGAGGCTTCAAAGTCTGAGCTAAAATAGTGCATTTCTTGGAATATTTGAGAGTTCGAGTAATATTATCTTGGTGGAAGAAGAATTATTTCTTTTTGTATATGACCCTCTTTATAATATCTATGTAGTACCTAAAAGACAGTATTGGGGTTGAAAAATATTAGACAATTGTGAGATTTTGTGGGATAACTACCAACTATTCTAAAATCTTAAAATGTTATATGAAAGCATGATTTACCATTTAAATATTCTAATAAAAAATCGTATAAAAGAATATGGTGCACGTGCTATGAACTAAAAGTGAAATTGCAGCCTTGCTTATCGATATAAACTAGGGTTAATTCTCGCACGTGCAGCCAGGGGATGGATGATATTGTTACAATTACAATTAAGTAACTCGATTTTTCTTTTGACTTAGCTTATCAAAGCAGTAACAAAAAATCAATAGGCACAAATTTTCCATATAAAGTCTCTCAGGATGTTAAATGAATATATCAACGCAAAACGTATTCAATATCATGATGGATTTATACCGGTCCAACTAATTAGAAAGAAACCAAAAAACAATTTTTTTATCAATTCTCTTCTATGGTTCTATGAATAATTCTCAAGTTTCCTCTTTGTGGCACAAACAAAGTGATTTTTACATTGGAATTTCAGCTTTGGCCTAGCTTGTTCGTTCGATTATATAATGAAGTGCTTCATTAAGAGCTCTTCAAGCTTGATTTCGACAACCTAGCAATCTCATGTTTGCATTCAAATAGAAAATGGAAATTAAAGAAAGAAGAGAAAAGGATAGAAAGGAGGACTGCTCAGGGAATCATCCCCACGTGGAAGTGTATCTGACCACTAATTGGGTAGTCGTCTAGCCAATTGTTGCGCGACTTTAGCCACTTCGATCAATTCATGCCTTAAATGTTTTTGTCCACGATCTGTAGCAGCTGAATTAGAGACGAAGCGAGAGAAAATATTGAATGGACTGAAACTCCACCGTCCTACTTGGCACGATCTTTAATTTAGCGATTTTTAAGGACTTTATTGACAAATCATCAAAAAATTTAGGATTAAATTGATTAAACTAAAAAGTTTAGGATTGAATTGTTTGTTACACAACAGGTTTAGTACTTTCTGGATAATTTTTCTCACTATTTGCTGTTGGACAGGAACTAATAGGAATAAACACTCCTATTAAACTTCAACCACGCGTTGGGCAAGAATGCATTAACATGTGAACACACAAGTAGCCATGGAAACATATGTCGATTATGAATTTATACGAAGCGTCGGTCCATATTGTAATGAAAATAGAGTTTGTGATATTCATGTTCGACTATTCACAGGATGTGTTGGGGCATTGAAGACGACTTTCTTGGCACACATGTACATGTACCCACGTGATGTTGGTGAACTAAAAAATGGCATGGCCATCTTACCATTCAGTCAAACAAATGAAATCATGTCAGAATAAATAATACAAGGTGACAGCTACGCCGGAAAATGACATGTGCACACGTATACACAACATGACAAATGAAACCCTAACTATCCCACGTTCTTCGCGCTTCATTGTTCTTTTTTTCTTTATTGAATTAATAAATGAAGGAAAATCACATCTATATGAAAAAATTATTTCAAAAGTCCTAAACTTATTGCACGGCAACCATTTCAGTTATAAACATTTCAATTATCCTAATTTAGTCATAAATCTTTTGACGATTTGCCAATTTAAGCCTAAATTTTTTAATGACTTCGGCGATTTTCTGCCAAAATTATCCGGATAGACTACATTAGCAAATCGTTAAAAGGTTTAAAACTATAGTGGCAAATTGCCAAAATTAAGATTTAAGACTAAACTGGCTACCATACGACATATTTAGAATTAAATTGGTACAATTGAAAGGTTTATGATTGAATTGGCCGTTATACAATAAGTTGATGACTTTTTGAATAATTATCCTATATGTATATAAAAAATATATAAATTTCATTGTCAAGTGATAAGGGATGTTTCCTCGGATTAATTTTCTTTTGTCAAGTCATCTCTGAAAGTATTTTGTTGATAGAGGGTAATCTCAAATTTCATACTGCTCATCTCACTTTTTTTCCCCTTTTTGGAGGCTAATTTCTCATCTGTATGCAGAAGTTTTGGAAAGAAATTGCGCACTTGAATTGGGTCGCGTGTCTCCTTGAACAGTGAAACTGAGTACCATATGTCTGACGGACAGGGTACCACAGAAAATTGCTCTGCAATAATGGTCGAAAGAGATGTGAACTTAATGTTCGTTTGGACCATTTGTGCATGATCCATTTGGTGAATCTGACTCAGTGCAGATAGGACAGGGAGAGTGCTTCTGCTGGGGAGGACATATCACGGTGATGATAAGAAATAAGATGGTTGGAAATGGGACAGGTTTAGCTGCAGCCGAGCAGCAGTGTTAATGCTGTTGTCCGAACACTTACTGTTCAAATTTGGAGGGCACTCCTCCTGGATCTGGGCATTGCATTGAGTTCACAAGACGATGTACAAATTAGAGATAGATACAGAGAGAGAGGACTACGCGGCCTAACCTTCAAGATGGGGGCGATTGTGGATAGCGATGTAGCGGGAATGATCCATATGTAGCAGCGACGATGGCGGCTCCGTGGGATAAGCTCTGAAGTTTGAGCGTCAATATAATCATCACCTAAATCTCACTTGAACTTTTCACCCCTTTTAACTTAGATTCAAATCTTCTTCATCCTAAATCAGTCTAAAACCATTTCTCAAAATAACTCACTTTTTCAAAAAGTTTTGTCTCCCTCAGATCTTAAGTTTGTTATAATAGTCATTTGGATATATCATAGGGTTAATACCACAAACTATACACATTGTGATACAAATACCTCGAATTTTCTTTTACGTTACAAAAAACCATAAACTTTCTCATGGTGACACAAACACCCAAACTTTTTTTGTCATAAAAAATCCCGAACTTATTGTGTGACAAATATAACTTAAATGAAACTATAATAAAAGGTATATATGTCACACATATATAGGTAATGATTTTTTTCGTGACACAAAAAAGTTGAAAGTATTTGTGTTACAGTGGGCAAGTTTAGGGTTTTTGGTGACACAAAAAAGAATTTTGGGATATTTGTGTCGCATGAGGCATAGTTTAGGGTTTTTTTTTGTGATATTAACCATACATCATAAATACTATTGTAACTTATTGTGGGAGTTATTTCAATACTTGTTGACAACTTAGATTATCAATCGATTGAGATTTATTCCATACTTGATTTGAGTGTAGGGTTTAAGTTACAACAGAGGGGGTTGACGCAATTGATTAGGCGCTCGAGCTTAAATATCTTCTCTTCTTCAGCGATTGCGAGTTTGAACCTCCCTATAATAGCAATCCCTACGAAAAGGATGTTGCTAAAGAGGCCTTATCCAGCTTGTTTTTCAGTGGTTCTTTGGTGACAAGCTCAACCATCTCAGACTTGGGCTAGGCCCTTAGAGGACATAACTTTCAGGACAGTTGTTATGATGCCTAAAAATCAAGATTTATTGCAGTTATCTACAATTAAATTTGGCTGCCAGACTCTTTTCCCCTCTCCCTAATTTTACGTCGGTGTTTTTCAGCAATGCACAAGCTCAAGCAGAAGTCCTGATGCAGGCGGTCTGGCTTGGGCTTGTTGTCAAGACAATGATTTCGACTGGTTTCCAGATAACTTGAAAGTGTAACCAAACGAAACAATTCGACAAGGAAATAAATTGTAGAAATTAAACCTGAACACTGGTGATTTACGTCGTTCGGCGAAGTACTACTCCACAGAGAGAGATTGACGAGAAGATTTTAATATACTCAAAGTTAAAGAGATTACAATCGCTCGAACGCCCTTAGTGTTGACACCTAAATTTCGGCGCATCATTTAATGTTAATTTGCATAGAAAATTAGGGATTAAAATTTTAACCCCTAAACAAAAATATTTAAATTGCATAACGTATAGTTTAGGTTCATTTTAATTTAATTGCATTTTGCATCGGACCGACGATGGCGAGCGAGCTGAAAATTCGTCGAACAAATTGGATCGCTCGAGAATGCAAGGGCCGGGGATTTCAATGTCAAACGGGCGGTTGATTTAATTTGGGCTCAATTTGATATGTTTGGTTTAATTAATTAAAACTTAGGTTAATTCAGCCCATCATGTTAATTAATTAAATCAGCCCATTTAGGTTTAATTAAACCTAAGCCCGCTAGGATTAGAACCCATCTAAGTTGACCTAGACTAGTACTATATATGCATAATACTAGGTCAGAAAAGAGGGGGGGTCACAATTTTCTGATCAGAATTTTAGAAACACACGTGCGAGAGTGAGAGAAAGAGGAAGAGCTCGGTCGTGCCCCCCCCCTTTTCGCCGGTGTCCCGCCACGCCTCAGCCTCTCACCGACACCCCGCTGTGCGTCGCCGTGTCGAGGAACACAGCACCATCGTCCATTGATCCAGCAGCACCAAGTCGGTGCCCACGTCTTCAGCGAGAGGTCTACGTCTTCTGCAGGCTCCAAGTCAACAGCAGCGGCAAGTCTCAAGCGTCCAAGGTTGATTCCAGCAAGGCTCTTCGTCGTGGCTGTTTCTTGACGTCAACCCCCAAGCCAACAGCAGCTGCACGTCCGGAAAGTCCATGCAGAATTGTTTTCTCCAGTCAACCGGTGACCAATCAACGACATCCCCCATGCAGCGAAGTCCACTGAAGAACAGCCCCCTCCGTCCAATGCTGACTTGTCTCTGAAGTAGCAGCAGTCCACCGAAGCCCAGTCCACGCCGATCGCTCTTCAGTCACGCCCACGCTGATCCAGAGAAGTCCATCTCGACGTCAGCCCCCAGTTGAAGACTCGTCCGCGTCAAAGCTCCTGCTTGTTCTGTTTCCTTCGGTCAACCGAAGGTCTTGCAGCGAGCATATCGTCCAGCTCCTCGCCGTGCTTCCCCGCCGAGCACACCGAAACCTGCCGGACAGCCGTGTTGTTGCCGAGCCCATCGTCCCGACGACGCCGATTCCCCCGCCGGTGTTGCCGTGAGTCCCGCCGGTGTCGTGCCTCGCCGTCGTCGTTGTCGTTGTCGCCTCGTCGCAAGCCGATCCCGAGCTAGTCCGAATTTGGGGATTAATTCAAATTAGGTAAGTGAATGTCATCCAATATATTCGCAAATATTTACTTTCCTAATTTGGGTATTTGAATATTTTGTGAATATTGCATGAATATATTGTACATAATTTGATATCTTTAGGATAATGTTTGATATTCGCAATATTTGAGAATGTTCAAATTAGGAAAATTTCCTAATTTAGCAACGTATCGGGACGTCTATCCGACTTTAACCCTAAAGTCCGATACGCGGCGGTATGGAAGAAATCATTATTCTATTCATAACCACTTGAATACGATAATGATTTCGATTCGCTTTCCAAATTTGAATAATCAATTATCCGTTAATATCTATAACCCTTTAGATATGACCGATAATTTGATTTTTGTGCCTAATCCGAGTTTGAAGAGCACGTGGCGGATTGCGTGGTTAATTTGAATCGATTGCTATCTTTGCTTGTTTAATCGTTTTTCTTTTCAAATAAAACAGAAAATTTTCAAAAAAATATCATCTAGATTTAGCTTAGGATTTTGCATGTTTAGGTTTTGAATATATCCCGAAGGATGAAATAAGTATTTAATTTAAATTGGGACCTAAGGTGGCATGTTCCTAATTTAAATTAAATACCATTTTAATCCTAACGGATTATTCACGTTATTTTTAATTTCGATTGTTTTTTAAGAAAACCCCAAAAAGAGAATGAATTGTTTTAGAGCAAATTAGGATAAATTGCATTCTTATTTTTCTGCAATTTATAATTCCGAATTTTTACAAAAAAAATCTCAAAAAGAATCATGTTAGGATAGTTTAAATCATCATAGATTGCATTCTATTTTAGGCATTTTTACTATTCCGAATTTTAAAAGAAAATTCCAAAAAAGGAAAGTCCTTAGGATGCATGTTATTTTAGGCATTTTCATTAATTCCGAATTTCATTTAATTCCGAATTTCTTTAAAAAAAATACAAAAAATACATCATTGCACGTCATTAGAATTAAGTCACGTCGTCGCATGACATATAGTTTGCATGTTAGGTTGCATTATTTCGCATGTCATATTTTGCACGTCATTGCATATAGACTAGATTTCATTTAAATAAAGCGAAAACAAAAAAAAAAGAATTGAGCGAATGCTTGTTAACTAGAAATCATATTAGGGCTGTCAATGTGATTTTTCGCTAACAATGCAGATGCTTGCTGGATTCGAGGTAAGTTGTTCTCCTAAACTCGCAATCTATTTAATGCTTTGATTTATGGTTGTTAAATTGGTGGTTTGCGCATCCGCATGAACACCTCACATGTTAGTGGCTAAGCTAAAATGGATCCGAACTGCCTGCCAAAATATTTTTGAAATGAAAAGGTACCGAAAGAGCGTTAGACTAGATCTAGCGTAATCAAGTCCCCAGGCTTAGAATCTCTGGTTCGTAGAAATAAAATAGTACTCCCGCTATTTTATTTAGGTCTCTAATCAACCTACCCTAAATGATTAGTGGCGACTCCTATTGAAAATATTTGCACGTTCACAATTGGACCTAAGTTGCGATTTGGTAGAGTTTGGGAGAACTCGAGCTAGGTTAGTTAATTTAATTAATCTAGTAATCCATTAGCCCCGAAAAAAATCGACAAATTTTTTTCGGGTCGCGACAGCTTGGCGACTCCACTGGGGACTGAGTTAAAACTCTTAGTGGACTTAGGCCAATTTTTCATTTCAAAAATAATTTTTGTTTGGCAACGAGGATCCCAGGTACGTCCCTAACATTTTAGGTGTTAAATGTTCTTGCAGTATGGGAGGTATAAGGGGAGGCGTGATTGTTAACCTTTGTTTTGCAGGGAGGTGGTTGAATGTATGGTTTAATTTATGCACGAAGCGCTGTTTGATATAAACTGTTGTGCATGCCTTACATTTTCACTACACCGCACACACTACCCACTGCCGGACCTGGGCGGCATAGGTTTAGGATGGTACTGAGACAGTGGACACCCCGACCAAAACCATTTGGTACGGGTCGCCCTCCTCGGTCCCGAAATTTTCTTTCAAGGTGTCATTGAGTACCCACCACGGTTGTATTCCACTCAACCCGGGTCGGCTCTTTGACCAAGCTGGAGTCAGGGGAATCCTAGCCTAACCACCACCATGACTGGTTTAGCTCGGTAATCCTCTCGTCTCCATTTTGTAAGCCAGAGTCTAGGTAGAAATCGAACCTCACATTTCATGCGCATGTCTATGTGATTGCCATTTCCTTACCCGGTGAAGTAAGCTTTCTTCAACCCTTATCTCGCAATTTATTTATGTTTCGTCCTTTTCTTTGGTCAGTCCATGACTTTAGGTCGGTCGTGAGTTTGGTCTATACACTATGGGAGGGTCGGACATCCGGATTCTCGATGCTCCTAAGGACGAGCTCCGTGCCTGGTGGAGTCTACTCAGTCCGACCAACCGCAAGCTAGTCGAGGGCCACATCGGGAGGCTACTCCCCCTACTGGAGGTCAAAGTCCGTACCGGCCTCGTTCGGGCATTAGCCCATTTTTGGTGTCCCGAGACGTCCACCTTTATATTCGGTAAGCATGAGCTCACCCCGACTTTGGAAGAATATAGTGTGCTCATTGGAAAATCTTTGGAGTCAGAACTAGTTTCACCATCTTTGGGAGTCGATTCCACTCTAATGTTGGCTGAATTTTTGAATGTCGAAAAACATGACTTAGAAAAAGTTTTGAAAGCAAATCGTGGGTCTTGTCCTTTTTCATTCCTGAGTCAATGTTTTGAAAAAGCCACACCTTTTCAAAAAGGCAGAATATTTTTGCTAGCATTTTTCGGGATTGTCGTTTTTCCCCATTGCAAGAACGCATGTAACCCGTCAATTGCATGGTTGGTCCAACAAGTTTGTCTTCAAAAGAATTTTGTCAACACTATTTTAGCTGAAACTTTCATTTCTCTCACCAAATTCAAGCAAAATGTTGACAAAACATTTCATGCACCCGTTGAACTATTGCAAATTTGGTTTTTGTCTCACATAAAAGGGTGTGGCGATTTGCTTAAAATTTCCGAACTCAGTGATTCTAGTCATCCCATTTTAAGCTACAAAGAAAAACAAGAAAATGCACCGGATTACCATTTTTCCGAGTGGATCATTTTTATGAAAAATGCTAGACCCCAAGGTTTCCAATGGCATGCTAGTTGGTTCAATGTCGAGGAAGCTCGGCTTACGTGTAATGGTGTCGGACCGGTGCCACTTTTGGGCTTCACTGGCGCAATCGAGTACTACCCCGCCAGAGTGTCCCGTCAGTACCAGATTCTCCAGGGGCTCCCTCCGGCGTTACAACCCGAGCTCCTCCGTGCCGATTTCTCCGACCAGAGTGAGGAACATGAAGGGACCATAGCTCAACTCCAGAAAATGTGGAAGAAGTGTCGTGTTTTAAAAATAGCCCGACCCGAAGGAGAGCTCAAAGGGGAGCAGAAGTCCTACTTCGCGACGACCGAGTACATCCGACGACACAAGATCCCTCAGGAGATACGCCCGACGATACCCAAGGTGCCTCTCAAGTCCGCCAACCGCTCAGAGAACAACCGTCTCAAAAGGAAGGTCGATGAAGCCGAAGAAAAGGCAGCCAAGATAGCCCGGGCTTATGAGCAGTTGAAAAAGGATGTCGCCTCCCATATGTCTATAGATCAAGCTAATTAAAAAGCTTGAATTTGTTTTCATTTCCAGTTTAAGTTTGTTTAGGAATCGAGTCATCTATTTTTAATTCAATTTCAAGTCAGTAATTGATGTAAAAACTTTCGTCATTTCAATAAAGAAGTCTTTTCAATTCAAAGCGATTAGACCAATGTCATGGATCGGCGTGTAATATTTGGCTTGACACTTATGTATGCTTGTTTCATCCAAATCAGGTAATTTGCCACGGATCCCCCTCATCCTCATAATACTCGATCGGTGACCAAAAGAAGGATGGCCAATCAAGCCGAGATTGCAGCCATGATCGACGAAAAGCTGAAAGAACACATGAATATAATCAATGAGCAGATCACGGCTGCCATGTCCAAAATGATGGGTGATTTCATGGCCAAGCAGCAGCAGGTCAATATCGCCTCTCAATCGGAGACTCTGCTTCCAACCCATCAAAGCCTCCGCCTCGACAAAACTCCTGCAGTGAACACTAATCCAACCCTCCAATCGGATGGTGTCATTCTGATCGACTCCAGTGCTTCTCCATCGGTCCCTGTCCTTCAGTCACCCCCCAATGATGAGAATGCCAAGTTGTTGGCTAAGCTCGACCAGAGATTACGTGAAGTGGAGGGAACTCAAAGTGTTCCGGCTGTTGATTTGTCCGTTTTTACCCGGGTTCAAGTGCCCGAAAAGTTCAAGATGCCAGCCTTTGAGAAGTACGACGGCACCTCAAATCCAATTCAGCACATCGATATGTACCAGGGACTAATGAATAGGTATGTTTCTAACGGACCTTTGATGATCCAAACCTTCCAAGCAAGCTTGAAGGATGCTGCAATGAGGTGGTATACCAACCACCAGATCAACCGGAAAGACTCGTGGGAAGAGGTGGCAAACCTTTTCATCAAACACTTCAAGTTCAACCTCGACGTCACTATTACGAGGGAAGACCTGGAAAGAGCTGAACAGAAAAAGGGCGAGACTCTAAAGGAGTATGCCACTCGTTGGAGGAACATGGCAGGACAGATCATGCCGGAACCCGCGGAACGTGACCTAATGAAGTTGTTTGTGTCCACCTTACCACAGCCGGTTCGTTCACGAATGTTAGTGACGGCCGCCCAATCTTTTGGCCAACTGATAGCCATGGGTGAAGAGATCGAGACCGGGCTCAAGAAGGGATGGTACGGTGAATCGGGCTCATCGGCCAAGAGGTTTACTAATAAGAAAGACAAAGAACATGCCTCCGAGGTCAACATGACCTATCTGCAGAAGTCACCGGCTCAAACTCCGAAGCTACAGTTCAGCACCCAGCAGACAACCTCTTATGGACGGCAAGGCCAGCAGGATCCACGCCAGCAGCGCAAACCTCGCCAGTTCACTCCACTTCCTGGGACATTATCTCAAGTACTGGCGGTTCTAAGAAAGAAGAACCTGCTAGGCTCGGAACCGCAAAGATCTAACGCTCCTAGCTATGTAAAGTATGACCCGTCCAAGAAGTGCGATTATCATAGAGGTGAGGTTGGGCATTCGACAGATGAATGTCAAGTGCTCAAACATCGAGTGCAGGATCTACTCGACACTGGAGCATTCGCACTACAGCCATCCAGTAAGCCCAATGTGCAGAACAATCCACTCCCTGATCATTCGAACAGTGCAAATGTTGTCTTTGGCCCGGAGGTCAAACAGATTCAAAGCTTCAGTGTCCCTTTCGAAGATATGTTCGATGCTCTAGTCCGAGCTGGTTATATTTCGACCGGCGAGGTGGTGTCGCTCGGTGACATAAGGGAGAAAGTGGACGAGTTGGTGAAAGGAGGAATGATCGGGACAGCTGATGAATTCGGAGTAGTGGCCGCTATACCCCAGGTCACCTTTGACTGGAATGAAGAACTCGCAAAGATAGCTGATGAGCAAGGGAAGTTGGATCCTGACATGCCCGCTCTCGAAGACGCCTCTAACGACGACCTCGGGATTATTATACTCGACGCTCCGGAAGTATTGATCCTGGCATCACCGCAACCCTATGCTTATGAAAGTGACAAGATGGTCCCATGGTCGTATGACGTTGATCTGATAACCAGGTCAGGGCGAACTTATCCTGATAATCAACCGGCCAAGCCAGTGGCTGAGAAAGAAGCGAAGGAGTTCCTAGCTGTGATTAAGGCTAGTGAGTATAGTGTGGTCGATCAGCTGAGAAAGTTACCAGCACAAGTCTCGTTGTTGGAGCTGCTCCAAACGTCAGATAAGCATCGAAGTGCTCTAATGAAGGTTCTGAGTGAGATTCACGTGCCCGAAACTATTGAAGAAGATAAGCTGGAAGGATTTGTTGGGGCAATTCTTCTCAAAGATCAGGTGGCATTCTCTGATGAGGAAATCCCCGTGGAAGGACGTGGTCATAATAAGGCGCTTCACATATCAGTGAAATACAAGGAGACTCACGTGGCCAGGGTGCTTGTTGATAACGGGTCAGCTCTGAATCTATGCCCGTTGGCTACTTTGAAAAGGCTGGGTATTTCTCCATCCACCATGCAAGCAGCAAAGACTTCTGTTCGAGCCTTTGATGGAATGAAGAAGGATGTGATAGGCCAGATTAACTTAGCGCTGCAAATCGGACCCTCGGTGTTCGATATTCTTTTCCAAGTCCTGGATATCCCTTCTGCTTTCAACTTTTTGCTGGGACGACCATGGATTCACAATGCGGGCGCTGTGCCCTCTAGTTTGCATCAGAAGATTAAGTTTGTGGCTGGAGCAAAGCTCGTTACAATATATGGAGAGGAAGATCATCGAATCTTCAATGCAACATCGATCCCCTACATAGAGCCCGATCATGTTGAAGAGGATAGCTACCATTCATTTGAGATAGTTCAAGTTGTTCAAGCTTCCTCTGACATGCCGTTGCCCGTTCCTGAAGTTTCTAAAGCCGCTCTCATGGTGGCCAAAGTCATGGTTGGTAATGGTTTTAAGCCAGGTCAGGGTCTTGGGAAGGAAGGCCAGGGCATTCATGCCCCGATTGAGACAAATGGACAATCCCACAAGGCTGGATTGGGATATGATGGGCCGGGAAGCCGCGAACAAAGCAATGATGGTTGCAAAAGCCAAACAGGGGCATGTCAAAGTCCCTTACCACCTTCTATCAGCGACACCTTTCGCTCGGCTGGAGTAGTGGGAGGATATGAGCACGTAAAGCCGAGCCCGACTGAAGATGATCTGGGGCTTATCTTTCCTGAGTCGCCACAAGCCCTAACCGACTCACCTAAGAAGCGCGGTAAAGCTATTCTGGTCGGTCTGTCTGACGATTCTGAGGATGACCAGCCACCCTCTATTTTCAAGAAATCGGAATCGAAGGTGGTGGACTTCGACTTTGATGATGGTATACCCTACCTCACCGGCTGGTTTGCTGGAACTTCCATTGGTGCAATCACTGAGGGACCACTTGAAGGGATGGGCGCTAGCCCTCAAGAGTAATCATTTCTAGTTTTCGCATCTCCCCTGCGTGGGAATCTTATTGCTGTCCTTAGATTTTCATTCTGATTCATGTTGCACTTAGGTTTTTCAATTCAATAAGATGTAATTCATTGATTCCATATCAATAAAGTTACAGAAGTTTTTATTATTTTGAATCTTGTTGAAGTATCCCAAACCAACCCGATGACGATAACCAACGATTGAAAAATTTGTCATCTATGGTAAGAATTGAGGGTTGGGCTTCTCAAGAATTCTCGTTCCAAGACCTTCGAAAGCAAAATGAATTTCCAAAAAGAAAAAGAGCAAAGAATGATTTTCAAAAATTGCAGTAGTTAGTTAAGCCCTCTCTTGTCTTTTTGATCCCTTTCTTTCATGTTTCAGGACTAATCTCGAGGCATGCGAAGGGACGGAAATCGTGGATCCTCATATATGTGATGCAAGTCAATCCCATGACTCAGATGATTCTAATCTGAATGATGAAGAGATACGACGAAACTTGGAAATCCACGAGAAATCCAAGCCCCTGACTGCCGAAGAAACCGTGCTGATCAACCTTGGCGACACAGAGAATCCTAGAGAAGTGAAGATTGGGGCATGTCTTCCTAAGGATGTGGCCAAACGCTTGACCCAGTTGTTGAAAGATTATCAAGACATCTTCGCCTGGTCTTATGTTGACATGCCGGGTCTTGATCGATCGATCGTCGAACATTGTCTACCGACTGATCCTTCGGTTGAGCCTGTGAAGCAAAGGCCGCGGAGAGCTAAACCAGAACTGGTGAAGAAGATCAAGGAAGAGGTCATGAAGCTTCTTGATGTGGGGTTTATTGAGACTACCCAATACTCAGAATGGGTTGCCAATATAGTCCCAGTGATGAAGAAAGACGGTCGGGTTCGAGTATGTGTTGACTACCGAGATCTGAACAAAGCTAGCCCTAAAGATGATTTTCCACTCCCGCATATTGATGTGCTTGTAGACAGCACAGCTGGATTCGAACTTTTCTCCTTCATGGATGGCTTCTCAGGTTACAATCAGATCCTGATGAACGAGGATGACAAGTTAAAAACAGCATTTACCACTCCTTGGGGGACATTTCATTATAAGGTGATGCCCTTTGGTCTCAAAAATGCTGGGGCAACTTACCAGCGGGCAATGGTCACGTTGTTCCATGACATGATGCATAATGAGATCGAAGTCTATGTTGATGACATGATTGCAAAAACTCGACGTGGAGAAGATCACATAGCAACCTTGACGAAATTGTTCGACAGGCTTCGCAAGTTCAAACTACGCCTCAACCCGGCAAAATGTGTGTTTGGGGCAGCCTCTGGCAAATTACTTGGCTTCATTGTCAGCAGCAAAGGGATTGAGATTGACCCGTCAAAAGTGAAAGCCATTTGCGAAGTAAAATCTCCCTCTTCGGTGAAGGAAGTTCGTAGCTTAATGGGTAGGCTAAACTATATAGCAAGATTTATTTCTCAGCTTTCTGAGACAGCAAAGCCTTTCTTTAAACTCCTCAAGAAGAATGCGCTAGTCAGATGGGATGAAGAGTGTGAGCTGGCATTTGACAAGATTAAGCACTACTTGATGAATCCACCGGTGCTTGTTCCACCAACACCGGGGCAACCTCTGACCCTGTACCTTACAATCCATATTGAGTCCTTAGGTGCCATGCTTGCTCAGAAGGGTGAAGAGGATGGAAAGGAACGTGCGATTTATTATCTGAGTAAGAAGTTCACCGTCTCAGAGATGAACTATTCTGAAGCAGAAAGAACGTGTGCAGCACTAGTCTGGGTGCTGCACAGATTGAGGCAATACACCTTGCACTATCAAATATTGCTTGTGACAGAGTGTGATCCCATCAAATACTTGCTCAATCAACCCGCCTTGGTCGGAAAACTGGCGAAATGGCAGATTCTCATTTCTGAGTTTAATGTTCAATTCATGTCTCAGAAATCAGTCAAAGGACGAGTAATTGCTGATGTCTTGGCTGAAAATCCTGGGAAAAATGACGATCTGGATCCGCTAGAGGATAGAGTCATGCCGATTGATGAGTATGTATGGGCCATGTATTTTGACGGGGCTGTAAACTTGTCAGGATCGGGTATTGGGGCAGTTCTAATATCCCCGGGTGGACAACATTATCCGGTTGCAGCGAAGCTGATATTTCCTTGCACGAACAATATTGCTGAATATGAAGCGTGCATCCTCGGATTGCAAGCTGCAATCGAAATGGGAGTAGCCCGACTCAAGGTGTTTGGGGATTCAGCCCTTATTATTCTTCAGACTATTGGAAAGTGGCAAACTAGAGATGCCAAGTTACAGCCCTATCACGTCTATTTAGAGGAGTTGGTGGAAGAGTTTGAAGATATCTCGTTCGAATACTTGCCAAGGACTCAAAACAGTTTTGCCGACGCTCTGGCTACGTTATCGGCAATGCTACGAGTAACAAGTGGCCTAGAGGTTGAACCTTTGAAGATAGAGGTTTTGCAGAAACCAGCTTATTGCATGGCCACAACAGAAGAGCCTGACGGCAAGCCATGGTATCATGATATCAAGGCATATCTTCAAACACGGGAGTTTCCTGAGGAAAGTACTGCATCTGACCAAAAGTATATCAAGAAGATGGCGTCGAAGTTCTTCTTGAGCGGAGAATGCCTATACAAGCGGTCCTATGACTCGGTTTTATTAAGGTGTGTTGATTCAACCGAAGCTGTTCATTTGATGCTAGAAGTACATGAAGGAGTATGTGGTCCGCACATGAATGGTCATATGCTCGCAAGGAAGATAATGAGGATAGGTTATTACTGGCTTACTTTGGAGAGTGATTGCATTCAGCATGTCCGAAGTTGTCACAAATGTCAGATCTATGGTGACAAGATCAAAACTCCTCCAAATGAATTGCATCAACTGTCTGAACCATGGCCATTTTCTATGTGGGGCATTGATATGATTGGCCCAATTAATCCTAAAGCGTCAAATGGGCATCGGTTTATCTTGGTCGCTATCGATTACTTTTCAAAGTGGATCGAAGCCATGTCTTACACGACAGTGACGGCCCGGGTTGTGGTAAAATTCATTCGTCGAGACATCATTGCTCGATATGGTGCACCTGAGGCCATAATCACTGACAATGGATCGAATTTGAATAATAAGTTGGTGGATGAATTGTTCAAGGAGTTCAAGATCAAGCATTTGAATTCCTCTCCATATCGTCCGCAGATGAATGGAGCGGTCGAAGCAGCCAACAAGAACGTCAAGAAGATTTTGGCTAAAACAGCTGAAAATTATCGTGATTGGCATGAGAGATTACCTTTTGCGCTTATGGCGTATCGGACTTCTATCCGGACATCTACAGGGGCAACTCCGTATTCTCTTGTGTACGGTATGGAAGCAGTTCTACCTGTTGAAATTGAAATCCCTTCATTGCGTATTCTTTCACAGGTACAATTGTCAGAAGCAGATTGGATTCAGCAGAGGTTGGACCAGTTGAACCTGATTGATGAGAGAAGGCTTAGAGCTCTATGTCATGGCCAGTGCTACCAACAGCGAGTTGCTAAATCTTTCAACAAGAAAGTCAAGCCTCGACATTTCCAGGTAGGCGATCTTGTCCTACGGAAGTTATTGCCGATAGTTCCTCTTCCAGAAGGAAAATTCGCTCCAAATTATGGCGGTCCGTACGTCGTGAAGAAAGTCCTTCCAGGAGGTGCTTTGATTTTGGCCGAGGTGGATGGTCGTGTTTTTTCCAGTCCAGTTAATTCTGATTCTGTGAAGAAATATTACACTTGATTTGTACTCATTTTGACTTTGCTTCAATCAAGTCTCAAATTGAATTTCATGAATCGATTGACATTACTAAGCTTTGTTTGAGGAAAGCCTTTAATCTGGCAATTTGTTTCTGTTCTAATGAAGTGATCATATTGCATGAGAGACTTCAAGATGACGAAAGGCAAACCATTTCCATACACGTCCTAAATAATAATCCTCAGTGCGAGTTGAGTGAAAATTCCGTGCTGACAAGGTAAAGGATTATCTCACGAAAAGTATAACGACCAAAATGATGAGAGGCATTCATTTCCTCTATCTAAACACTACAGGTTATCATTTGCTTAGCCCCTTTGAACGGAGTTTCATTTCTTACCCCTGTCAGAAATAATCCCATACTGGGACAATTTCTTAGAAAGTTCAAAATGGCTAGAATTTTCTTGCTTTCACTTGCATCAATCTTCAAGTATATTTATTGCATGCAAATTTTGTGTTAGCTCGAGTGCCTTAGATATGACGAAGAGCATTCCTTTCTATACCCTTACACACTATACCCTTTGCATACCCAATTTGAGCGGTGAATTCATTTCAACCCTATTGGTGATCATTCCTGCGATGAACAAATGAAGTCATCTCAAAGCAAGTTCAAGATGAATTGGGGCAAGTGGGAGCTCGAAAGAAAATTCAATAGAAAGGACGCAAAAGGATTCCAATGAATCGAAGTGCTCTCTCTCGAAAAGAAATCTCTCGAAAAGAAAATCTCTCTCTCTCAAAAAAAAATGAAATGAAAAAAAATGAGAGAAAGAAAAGCTTCAGCAATAATTGAGTCGATATGCAAGATCATTCTTCAAGGAAAAGACAATTTGAAGGTTCATTTGTGGAGCAATCGCAAGAGATAGATCAATGGGATGATCACCAATCTCCATGTTCTATAATACCCCCTTTGATGAAAATAGGTCATTCATTTCAAGCCTACTCGAACCTACGTTACAACCCGTACCGAAGTCTCTTCAGAATAGGGCACTTGAGTTAACGTAGAGTTTCAGATGCTTATAAATGTTGCTCGAAGAAGTGCGAACAAGATTTTTCTATCTCATTTTCGCAGCATTCCTGACTTGTAAACCCGGAGCAGCTGATGATATCAATTCTTTCAATAGCCTCGACTCGAAGAGTTGTTTTGCTAAGCCATTAACCAAGCCCATGTTTCAGTCCTTATAAAGACCTCTCAGATTGGCTAAGTTATACTGATTTTGAGAATATCCGAACCCTTGTCAAGCACGACGAAGAGAGTTTGAGTGATTCTTATACCCACATTAAAGGTCGGGATAAAAGCCTTTCATTGAGAGTGAGTGGAAAGTCTTTTCTGATTAAAGGTCTCTCATTTAATGTGATCAAATTGTCAAAAGGACAAAATGATTGTTCTCATTGATAAATTCCTCAGTGAAGCTTGGTAATGCTAATGTGATCAAATGGTCAAAAGGACGAAATGATTGTTCTTAATTGATAAATTCCCCAGATGAAGCTTGGTAATGCGAGCAGATTCATAAATTATGTTTCCTCTGCCTCTGCGCACGTGGTATTTTAACATTTTCTCAGGTAAGAACAGGAGCGATGCCATTGGCTGCGTCATAAGAAGAATTCAGGTAAGCTTGTTATTTATTCTTTGTCGTTTCTCTTTTCAAAATACAATTTCTCACCTGGTGTTGCCAAGTGGAGTACGCGGCACGCCCCATCTTTTGTTCGCCTAGCAGAATAGGCACCATATTTTCATCCCATTTCATGTTCGCCAAGTGGAGTACGCGGCGGCATGGTTTTTCATGGTGTTGCCAAGTGGAGTACGCGGCACACCCCAATTGATGTTGCTGAGTGGAGTACGAAGCACATCTCATTTCATGTTCGCCAAGTGGAGTACGCGGCGGCATGGTTTTTCATGGTGTTGCCAAGTGGAGTACGCGGCACACCCCAATTGATGTTGCTGAGTGGAGTACGAAGCACATCTCATTTCATGTTCGCCAAGTGGAGTACGCGGCGGCATGGTTTTTCATGGTGTTGCCAAGTGGAGTACGCGGCACACCCCAATTGATGTTGCTGAGTGGAGTACGAAGCACATCCCTTTTCATGTTCGCCAAGTGGAGTACGCGGCGGCATGGTGTTGCTAAGTGGAGTACGAAGCACACCAATTAATCCAATTCTTTCTTCATATCATGCGCTATTTCGCATCTGTAGGAAACTACAGGTAACAGATAGGCAATCCAGTACCTCGAAAACCTTACTTCCAGTTGACCAGAAGTTTGGAGATCGAGGGAATTGAAAGCATTATAAAGCATTCTGTCACTCAGGCGCTTTTTGGTGCGATCCGTATGTAAGTCTCTTTCACCGCTCCGCATGAAGTGAGAAGCCTTAACATACGTTCCTTATTGTTTGCATATCATGCATCATTGCATTTAAAAAAAAAAACAACAAAAGATCAGAATCATTCATCATTTTGCATAGTTTAAATTTAGGTCTCAGTCTTTGAGCGAAACTTCTGCGAGCTTCCACTCAAAGAGGGGCAGCTGTTGACACCTAAATTTCGGCGCATCATTTAATGTTAATTTGCATAGAAAATTAGGGATTAAAATTTTAACCCCTAAACAAAAATATTTAAATTGCATAACGTATAGTTTAGGTTCATTTTAATTTAATTGCATTTTGCATCGGACCGACGATGGCGAGCGAGCTGAAAATTCGTCGAACAAATTGGATCGCTCGAGAATGCAAGGGCCGGGGATTTCAATGTCAAACGGGCGGTTGATTTAATTTGGGCTCAATTTGATATGTTTGGTTTAATTAATTAAAACTTAGGTTAATTCAGCCCATCATGTTAATTAATTAAATCAGCCCATTTAGGTTTAATTAAACCTAAGCCCGCTAGGATTAGAACCCATCTAAGTTGACCTAGACTAGTACTATATATGCATAATACTAGGTCAGAAAAGAGGGGGGGTCACAATTTTCTGATCAGAATTTTAGAAACACACGTGCGAGAGTGAGAGAAAGAGGAAGAGCTCGGTCGTGCCCCCCCCCTTTTCGCCGGTGTCCCGCCACGCCTCAGCCTCTCACCGACACCCCGCTGTGCGTCGCCGTGTCGAGGAACACAGCACCGTCGTCCATTGATCCAGCAGCACCAAGTCGGTGCCCACGTCTTCAGCGAGAGGTCTACGTCTTCTGCAGGCTCCAAGTCAACAGCAGCGGCAAGTCTCAAGCGTCCAAGGTTGATTCCAGCAAGGCTCTTCGTCGTGGCTGTTTCTTGACGTCAACCCCCAAGCCAACAGCAGCTGCACGTCCGGAAAGTCCATGCAGAATTGTTTTCTCCAGTCAACCGGTGACCAATCAACGACGTCCCCCATGCAGCGAAGTCCACTGAAGAATAGCCCCCTCCGTCCAATGCTGACTTGTCTCTGAAGTAGCAGCAGTCCACCGAAGCCCAGTCCACGCCGATCGCTCTTCAGTCACGCCCACGCTGATCCAGAGAAGTCCATCTCGACGTCAGCCCCCAGTTGAAGACTCGTCCGCGTCAAAGCTCCTGCTTGTTCTGTTTCCTTCGGTCAACCGAAGGTCTTGCAGCGAGCATATCGTCCAGCTCCTCGCCGTGCTTCCCCGCCGAGCACACCGAAACCTGCCGGACAGCCGTGTTGTTGCCGAGCCCATCGTCCCGACGACGCCGATTCCCCCGCCGGTGTTGCCGTGAGTCCCGCCGGTGTCGTGCCTCGCCGTCGTCGTTGTCGTTGTCGCCTCGTCGCAAGCCGATCCCGAGCTAGTCCGAATTTGGGGATTAATTCAAATTAGGTAAGTGAATGTCATCCAATATATTCGCAAATATTTACTTTCCTAATTTGGGTATTTGAATATTTTGTGAATATTGCATGAATATATTGTACATAATTTGATATCTTTAGGATAATGTTTGATATTCGCAATATTTGAGAATGTTCAAATTAGGAAAATTTCCTAATTTAGCAACGTATCGGGACGTCTATCCGACTTTAACCCTAAAGTCCGATACGCGGCGGTATGGAAGAAATCATTATTCTATTCATAACCACTTGAATACGATAATGATTTCGATTCGCTTTCCAAATTTGAATAATCAATTATCCGTTAATATCTATAACCCTTTAGATATGACCGATAATTTGATTTTTGTGCCTAATCCGAGTTTGAAGAGCACGTGGCGGATTGCGTGGTTAATTTGAATCGATTGCTATCTTTGCTTGTTTAATCGTTTTTCTTTTCAAATAAAACAGAAAATTTTCAAAAAAATATCATCTAGATTTAGCTTAGGATTTTGCATGTTTAGGTTTTGAATATATCCCGAAGGATGAAATAAGTATTTAATTTAAATTGGGACCTAAGGTGGCATGTTCCTAATTTAAATTAAATACCATTTTAATCCTAACGGATTATTCACGTTATTTTTAATTTCGATTGTTTTTTAAGAAAACCCCAAAAAGAGAATGAATTGTTTTAGAGCAAATTAGGATAAATTGCATTCTTATTTTTCTGCAATTTATAATTCCGAATTTTTACAAAAAAAATCTCAAAAAGAATCATGTTAGGATAGTTTAAATCATCATAGATTGCATTCTATTTTAGGTATTTTTACTATTCCGAATTTTAAAAGAAAATTCCAAAAAAGGAAAGTCCTTAGGATGCATGTTATTTTAGGCATTTTCATTAATTCCGAATTTCATTTAATTCCGAATTTCTTTAAAAAAAATACAAAAAATACATCATTGCACGTCATTAGAATTAAGTCACGTCGTCGCATGACATATAGTTTGCATGTTAGGTTGCATTATTTCGCATGTCATATTTTGCACGTCATTGCATATAGACTAGATTTCATTTAAATAAAGCGAAAACAAAAAAAAAAGAATTGAGCGAATGCTTGTTAACTAGAAATCATATTAGGGCTGTCAATGTGATTTTTCGCTAACAATGCAGATGCTTGCTGGATTCGAGGTAAGTTGTTCTCCTAAACTCGCAATCTATTTAATGCTTTGATTTATGGTTGTTAAATTGGTGGTTTGCGCATCCGCATGAACACCTCACATGTTAGTGGCTAAGCTAAAATGGATCCGAACTGCCTGCCAAAATATTTTTGAAATGAAAAGGTACCGAAAGGGCGTTAGACTAGATCTAGCGTAATCAAGTCCCCAGGCTTAGAATCTCTGGTTCGTAGAAATAAAATAGTACTCCCGCTATTTTATTTAGGTCTCTAATCAACCTACCCTAAATGATTAGTGGCGACTCCTATTGAAAATATTTGCACGTTCACAATTGGACCTAAGTTGCGATTTGGTAGAGTTTGGGAGAACTCGAGCTAGGTTAGTTAATTTAATTAATCTAGTAATCCATTAGCCCCGAAAAAAATCGACAAATTTTTTTCGGGTCGCGACACTTAGTTAAGTGTTTTGCAATCCTATATACACCCAAAACTCACAAGAATCAATCAATACCAAAAGAGTTTTCTTGCGCTCCAAACTCTCCTGGATGATGGCTCTCAAAACTCTCTATATTTTCACATGTTCTTTTTAGATAAATTCATAAATAGGGTGTTAAGAATTTTTTTAACAGGGCTACATCGAGTGCTCAACTAGTGGTGGCGGAAAGCACCGTAACTTTTGGACACTATTTAGGTGCCCGGCCACTCCTTGGTGGGGGGCCAGCCTAGTGGCTTGGGTTATCCAGGCTAGGCTGGCCGTCATTTCTCACTCGCCCATCTCTATCTCCACACCCCCACAAGCACTCTAAATATCTCAAAAATCACGAACTCTGTTAGGATTCACGGCACAATCACAAAGAAAATAGAGAATAAAAGTGAGAAAAAGAATTTGAGATGCAATGTTTTATCCTGATTCATCATTAAACTAGAATTACATCCAGCAGAGGAGTTCATTATAATTACTAATTAACACTCCGCACCTTTCTGTTACATGTCTCAAATTGTAAGAGAAAGAAAATATATATAAGCAATAATTTGATTCAAAATAAGAAACATCTTTATAAAAAACCTACTCTAATTATGACAGCGGGACTCCTGTGCTGTTCAATCGCTAGGGAGTATAAACCACACCCCGACAAACTCTTGTTGGCTTCAAATCAAATGAGATTAACTTCAAGCCATAAACAACAGCGCCACTCTTATCTTGGCTCAACCGTGTCAAATTATGGTGGCTTCGGACTTATCCATCTATGCTAACGCGATAATGTAATCAGTCGTGATGTGAAATGAGAGACGCATCCAATGCCGATCTATCGAAATTAAATGTGAGTCGCTCGCGCTGGTCACCCGCAAGGCCTGACCAGCACATGTCCACCACTTCGCGTCAATAATTGACGCGCAGTGTAGGGACGTACATGGACATGAACGGCAAATATGAACGGCACGATGTTCCTGCTGACTTAGCTGCCCCATTTTATCTGAAGTTTTCTGAAAGCGCCATGCACGCGTGCATGCAATATCGACGCTTGAGGTCCGCATCTTGAATAGCAAAACGGGGAAACGAACTCGAAAAGAGGCCAAATAAGCAGCTGCTCACAGACGAAGACTGAGGTGATGATGCATCATTCGTCAACTGTTCTCCATTCGAGACAAGCGTCGATAAAGCAATCGTCGTGCGATCACTTCGCAGCGCAAATTATCCTGCGCAAAACATGTTATCGAGTGGTCCTCAAAGAGAAAGTATCTCATGGAGTTGTCATATGTTATTATATCAGTTAAAAGTTGGCAACTCAATAAGACAAAATAGGTAAACGATTTGTTTATGAAAATAACTAAACGTAGGTGAGCAAATCAAATGAGACTTAGTAGACCAAAACCAAATATTAATAAACTGAGAAAAAGCCCGCCAAGTCACATTTAATAAAAATCGGTAGATTCTTACAAGAGTTCATGAATTTTGGATCTTTGCCAGAAAAACAAACAAAAGAGATTCGAATCTCGGACGCCGTAGGGTGACTTAATCGGTGGCACGTGCGTGGTGGCTAGCACGTGTCACCTCCAGAGTTTACTTCCCGACTGTCGGCCGTACGGGGGTTCCCTGGGTTATCAAAAAAAAAAAAACAAACAAAAGAGATTACGAGAGAAATGTAAGTGTTTCATCAAACGATATCAGTGATGCCCTTGACTATACACAAACTTAAGCACGTCGTAGATTATAAATCAATAATATCCGTCATTTGTGCACATATAATATGTCAGTCTTGAGATTGTTCTGAGGATTTCGACTGACACAAATAATTCTTTCAGTTGTGATTAGACCGCTCAACTGCACAAACAGGGAAACGAACATAATTCGACAGTAATTGATGTTACAAGCAGATGATTTCTCATCTTCAGAGAGTCTCTCAAGCTCAATAAACAAAGCCGTTCACGAGGGTCTATCGTCGAGTCAAATCCATTCGTTCATATCGAAAGTTTGCTGCTCAGGCCAATCACACGTCCCTAACGATCAAAACTCGACTTCTCGCCCTCAACATAAGGATATGATTCCCCCCATGAGTGGCTGTCAACACACAGGTATGATGAATCGATTGAGATGGAGTGCGTATGCATCCACTAGACTTGTGTTCATTGATAGATAGCGGTCGACTTTAGACACTATAGACAGACGGGTCGAAGTGCTTTGAACAGCACCACACGGTTTCTTTACATCGACGAGATGGTCATGACCTCGAGAGGAACGAGAGAGCTCGGCATGGTCATGATTTATGGAAAGCTTCTACAAATGGAGTAGTGGTATTATTAGTACTCCTTCAGGGACAAAGAAAGGTCTAACGTTAATTACCCCTTATGAGCCTCAAAGTTGTGGGCTTTCTTACACATCTAAACTTGAAGACTTCCAATGGGCTGAAGCGGGCTTTTGAAGTGGCATTTGAAGTGTCCAAATGCAACATGTTCATCTTCGTTTTTCTTCTTCTTCTTCTTCTCCGGGGAACAAAATGAAGAATTCCAAGAAAAAAACTCTTTCAACCTTGAAAGAACTGCCGTTCATCGTCAACTTTCAATGTCACCACCACCATCAAACAATCGCCGCACTCGAAACCCATCGCCACCACCAAGCTCGGTTGCCATCAACGAGTCGGCACCACCACCAGTAGTCCTTGACACCACCACCACCAAGCTCAGTTGTCAAGACTCGAAACTGCGTCTATTCGCACTGTCGTCACCTCGCCAGCATAAATGCATTCCCCGCACTTTAATTCGGTACTAAAAATACTCTCGTATCCCCATGAATCCGATGTACTCAAAAGGCCTGTGTTTGGCACCTAATTGGACATTCCGTTGCGTCGCTTGACCCACCTAACGTCCGCAGAAATAGTTGAATCCTTGCATGGAGAGGAGCTTTCCGCAAAGAATCCCAGAAATGATGAGCAGCAGTGAAGTTCTTCTGATTTCGAATTAGTCTTGCAAAACTTTGCCTAGCAGACCTCTCCTTCTAAGCACCGAAACAAGAACAAGTTGAGGTCGACCTTTGCTGCGCCATGGACCGTGGCGCATAGCGCTCATGTGTCATTTGTCGGAGTGTTTCCGGCGAACAACACTACGTCATTTAGCAGATTGGACCGTCTAATAATCTAGTAACTGTCAGCGTTAAACAAAACGGCATCGTTTAGATGATCCGACATGCTTGTTGTTTGTTTACGTATAACGCCAGTGCAAAGTGTAATCACGACTTTGTTTTGAACGATGTAGAAACTCTCCATTTATATGACATGTTGACAATTTAACTCCCACATATGAACAACAACGGATGCCGAAAATTAGCCATGAGCAAACTTTGTGAGGCTTGGCTCGAGCCTAAACCCTTGCTGAAAGTCCTTGTCCAAATTCAGCCCATAATTCACTTAGGGAAAATTATCAAAAAAATCATAAATCTATTACATTTTTATCAATTCAGTCTTAAACTTTTTAATTTTGTCAATTAGGTGTTAAACCCTTTCACGTTTTGCCAATTGAATCTATATGGCCAATTTTAGTTGGAAATCGCTAACGTGGATGTGGACGTCGACTGTCCTATATAACACAATCGACGCTGACGTGGACAATTTTTAATAATACTTTAACATTTTTTTGAATATTTTTATTTTTTTCTTTTCTTTTATTTCCTTCCAAGCCTCGACAGGGTCGCTGGCTATTGATTTTTAATTTGCCCAATATTAATTGCACAAAATTTAGGAGTTAATTTTCTTGAATTTCTAAAACAAAAAAATATTTCTATTAAATGCATTGCATATAAAAATTAGGCACATTTGTATTAATAGGGTCTATTAAAATGTTTAAATTTGAAAAAAAAATCGAGTTGGGCCAAGTCGGGGCCGGATCGACCCGGCCCTTTTCTTTTCTTCTTTTCTTTCCCCTCGCGCGGCCTAGCCCCTTTTTCTTGTTTTCTCTCCCCATGCGGCCCAGCCCACCTTTCTTTTTTTCTTTTCCTTCCCTCGCGTGGGCTGGGCCCGGCCCGGCCCGGCCCCTTCCTCTTCTTCCCCTCCCCCCACGCTGGCTATCCCTTTCTTCTCCCCTATTCACCCTTGTTTCGACCGCAGCGTGACGAATATCGGAGCAGCTCCGCCCCGTCACTGTCAAGTCAAAGGTTTGTCGAGGGAGCACGCCAACGAGACTGGCCTTAATGGCCAGTCCTGTCCCCCTTCCCCGATTTCCCGGGTTTCTCCTTCCCCCTCCTTCCTCTTTGCTTCACGCCACAAAACCGGCCCCCCCCCTCTGCACCGGCCTAAATGCCTGCAAAAGTCACGGCGCAAACTAGGTCGATGCAGGCCGTCGTCATGCAAACGTAACAGAGCATAGGGGCACAGTCGTCGCCGACTATATAAGCCGAAGAGAGAGAGGGAGGAGGGGTTGGCAATTTTGAGAGAAATAGAGAGAGAGAGAACCAAGAAAGAAGAGAGAGAATAGAGTGAGAAAGAGAGAGCAAACCGAGAAGCTCGCCGGAGTGAGAAGGAGGCCAGCAGTGTCGCCGTCGCCTCCCAGACCAGCCGGAAGCTAGCACAGACCGGTGAGTCTTCTCGACCACGACAGGCTCCCTATTTTCCCCTATTTTTCTGCTCGGTTTGGCTGGGACTCGCGCCGATCATTTCGCGCGAATCCCGGCCCATACCGCCGTTGATCTCGGTCCCTACTCTCTATCGAAGGCACGCCGCCGCCACCGAAGCTGATCGACTCGCCGAAGGAGGTCAAGATCCCTTAGTTTTTGTTGCGCCCCCCATCCGTTGGATAAAATGCCTCAATGAGGCCGGGTAAGCTTTACTCGCCAGCCCGGCGAGTAGGTGGCCGGACGTCGAGCTTGATGGTCGACGAAGGTTAGTGATGGTCAAGGGGGCGGATTTGGGGTCGGTGCCGGTCTAGGTTGGCCGACGGAAGGCCAAATTTGGCTTCGCCGACATCCTCGTGTGCCTGTGCACGTCGATTCCGACCTACCCAGATCAACCGACCCTACCCGGGTCAATCCCTTAGGTCAGATCCGTTGACCCGGGTCAGTTCCGATCCGGATCAGCTAATCTGACTCGGGTCAACACCTTGGGTCGGATCCGTTGACCCGGGTCGGTTCCGACCGACCCGGATCAACTAATCCGACCAGGGTCAATGCCATAGGTCGAATCCGTTAACCTAGGTCAGATTCGACCGACCCAAATCCGCGACCCGACTTGATTTTAATATCATAATATATTTTTATTTTATTTTATTTTATTTTTAAAAAAAAATTTAGAAAATTTTTTTTGTCCCGTAATTATTTTATTTTATTTTATTTTTAAAAAAAATATACTTTTTTTTAAATTAAATTATGTGGTATATTTGGGTGTTTTAATTTATTATGCATGATGTTTTAATTCCACAAATTGCCGTGTTTAAATTAGATTGGCCTATAGGATCATGCGGTAGTATTTTATATGTTATTACTATTGTATTTTCATTATGCATGTTTTCTAATTAGAGTACAATTGGATGAACTGTTGTGTTTTGAATATCATCTAACTTAGTTAAGGCTAGAATCTTAGGCTGCATATCTGTTTTGACTGCTAATCGTTTCTAATTGCACACTCATTTGATCACCTCACATGTTAGGAGAAAGGTCCTAAAATCAATCCAAATTGCCTGATAAATATTTTCCGAAATGAACAGGGTAAAAAGGTACCGAAAAGGCATTAGTTATCCAATTAGTGTAACTAAGTTCCCGAACTAAGTTAATTTCTAATTCGTAGGAATAGGGTGATTCTCCTAGCACCCTATTTGGGTTTCTAATCAACCTACCCAAAATCGATTAGTGACGACTCCTTGATATAAATCACTTACGGGTTAAAAATCCAAACCCGAAATCGTGATATGGTATGAGCTTGGGAGAGCCCGAAATAAGTCCCAAACCTAGACTTAACACGTACCACGCGTACTCTCCCTTTGTTTCAAAAAAAGAAAATCAGGAGGTCGGTCGCGACACTAGCCAACCCTCACTGGTACCAGAGAGGGCCGGCTGACCCTCGCCAGTCATAGGCAAGGGCACCCTCACCAACCACTGGGCGAGCCTCAGTTGTTTTACATAGCATTACTGATGTCCATATCAGTGATTTCTAATTAAAATTGATTGGATTGACTCAATTAATAAAACATAAAAAGGTTTATGACTCAATTAACAAAATTAAAGGGTTATAATTAAATTAGCAAAAAAGTGAACAAGTGCATGATTTTTTAAATAATTTTTCCTAAAAAACTGTTTGCACAGGCATGTTCAAATTGATCAATTCCATGATCAAGGATGATTCCTGCTATAGGTTGCCCACTTGTTCTTGCCGACGTTGCCGTCACACTCAATCACCACCAACATCGACTCATACACTTCACCAGCCCTGATGTAACCATCATCCCCAATAAAAATCCTGAGCAGACCATCATCCCCGATAAATATCCTGAGCCGCCACACTGGAAATGTAATCAAGCCAAGTTGAGTCGATATGGTATCAAGCTCAAGCTCTATTCGATTCGTATACTCGGTGGTCGAAACTCAACTCGAACAAGATCGAGTATTAACTTTTCTGCCCAAGCTCAACTCCATTAGGAAATCAACATACTCGAACTAAGCTCAACTCAATTATAAGTAACATATAAGTAAAATCTAAGCTCGCACTCGAGTTTTATAAGTTCAAATATTACACAATTCTAAGTATTTTGTGTCTATCTTTGTAATTATTAAATATTTACTAAAAAAATAAAAGCTCGATTTACCTCGATTAGGCTCACAAGCTTATCAAGTTAAATATTGACAACTTAGAGCTTGACTCGACAAGATACTCAAGTAGCTCAAACTCGAGTTCAACTCGAAATTAGGTCAGTCAATCGCTAGTAGTCATTGAGCTGAGTTCGAGATATTCGCAAGTAGTTTGAATCGGTTTTAACCCTAAACTAGACTCCCACCGCCGAGTTGCAAGACTAAGACACTCTCTCGCCACCAACGTGACCACCACTATCAGTTTGCAGGACCTATACTTCCCGCCCCCTTCTCTCCCTTTCTTTGGGGTGTGAGTTGTAAATTGCTTATCTAAGTTCCCACCTCAACTCGAGGTTGTACAAACTCAAATTTGAGATTCAGATCCCGAACAGAAAGAGAGAGAGCCCCTCTATTAATTTCGACAATGGTAGTTATTAGGTGCTATTGGCGATTGCTACTGCACCATCGGCAAAGTCGAGTTCAGCACTTGAAAGCAATGATTAGAACAAGGAAGAAGAAGACCACATCACATTGGGCTTTGCCTAGTAGAAAAGACCACATTGAGTCGAATGACATTGAGCAATGAGTTGAAAGTGTCATCCTTTGTATAATGAAAGGAAAAATCATAAATGGGCAAAAGGGGCTTGAGAAATCAATATTGCACTATGTACTCCCATGAAGTTAAAGTTGAGTGCACAATGCTTCTTCTAAAGTATGACGAAAAGTACATTTTACAGCTTAACAAATCGAAATGTGTCTTTTGAATAAATCGAGAATATCCAAATTCAAAAGGGAAAATGAACAAATAGCCCTTGAACTTTGACTCAATGTGTAATATGGTTTCTAAACTTTTATTTTGTTTGATATGATCCTTAAACATTTTTACCTAATGGGCAATATGATCCCTAAACTTTTAATTTGTTTAATGTGACCTCTAAACTTTTTATACATGTTCAATTTAATTCTTAAATTATATGAAAATGTTCAGTATTGTCCTTTAATATCAGTGACAACACTGAACATTTTCATATAGTACAAAAATTAAATTGAACATGTATTAAAAGTTCATGAATCACATGAAAGTTTATAGACAACATTGCACATTGGGTCAAAGTTAATAGATAACTTGTGTCATTACACCAATTCAAAACATTGAAAAAGGTTAACGCCATGAAAACCCCTAAATTAGTACGCTTGCGATAATTTACCTCCTAATTAATTTTTTGACCATCAAAAACACCAAACTGGTAAATTTGTGACAAATATACCGTTCGTTAGTTTTCATTAAATTTTATCATGAAATTGCTTAGTTTGATGACGTATAACAATTGACGGGTATACTCGTTTAGACTCTCTATTTGTTATAAATGTATCAGTTTGTGATTTTTTGAGGTATGGATCTAATTTAATAGAAACTAACGGATCGTAAATTTGTCACAAATGTACCAGTTTGGTCAAAAAAAATTAGTATATGATAAATTTATTACAGATATATCCGTTTAAAGTTTTTTATGGTAAAAAAATTAATTTGAAAATAAATTTATTTTAAATGTAACAATATCATGTCTTTCGTGATATTAATCTTACTAAAAAAAATCCATGTTGAGGTGGATCCATCCATGTGAGCTTTACTATTCTATTGTGAGACAGGGCGTACTGCGAAAGTCACCTAATATCTTGGTTATAAACTGGAAGAAGAGAACAGGCACGCAAGCGGGGGTAAAGTAAAGATGCGATTGCCGATCCACTCTAGCCATATTTCCGAATCCGACAACACGTGGGACGTTCCACTGACGCTGCCACAGCATTGTCGAAAAAGTTCCATGGAGCCATTATGGCCTAATCCTCTCTCTCAAACATTAGTCACAAGAAACATGAGTGCAATTATCGGACAGCGATGCCGGTGTTGGTACCTGGATTTTCAAGTAGTTTAATCGAAGACAACAAGGACATCATCGTCCCCAAGAAAACTAGAAGACAAAAGACAGAGATCAAGGGGATGTCCATCACCCGTAGCAATCCGCATTGTACAATTAGCATTCCAATCCTTGAAGATACAATAATGGAAGATGGGGAACGTGGGACCAAGAAAACGATGGAGCACGTTCCTATGGGCTACATGTAAGCCCAATCAGCCAAAAGTCATGGCCTAATTCCCTAAAAGAATCTCTAAAATTCTCGATTCCATCCGGACATATAAACATCAACTTTTTGCTCTAGTACCCAGATTTGCATTGCGTCGAAAAAATCGCAACTGATTTTTTTAGAATTATCTGAATCGAGAGGCTGCTGTTGCTCCTTATGAAAGTGAGAGTGCTGGCAAAGACGTGAATTAACCTCTGACTAGCTCTAATACTGATAATTTTGACGAGACTAATGGTATTTTTGGACTAGGGATAGATTTGAGATTATAGTTAAAGTTTGTGAATTTTTCTAAACAAAAAAATAAATTTTGTGACACAATTGAGATTAGACATAAAGTCGATTTTTTAAGGGAATTAAGCCCTTATATTAGCTGGTGTTGTAGCCCATTTGAAGGGATTTTGAGCTACTTGTTTTTTTTTTTAACATTTTTTCCATTAAAAATTTAAGAGTAAGAAATATTAGTTATGTTTTGGAAATCATGTAAATATCTTGTACGATTCCATATGCCGACACACGGTTAATTTCGACAACCTGCAAGCTTTTCGAATTAATTAAAGTCAAACTTCGAATTCTGCAGCATTGAACAACACCTAATGTTAACAGTAGAAGTTATTCTGAACATGTTTTCCACGCTCACTCTGCCCGAATCAATCGGCTGACTCGTGCCCGGAACAAGAAAATTTGCAATTTTTTACTGGTACATTATTATCAACTAAGCTCCAAACCCAAATTTTCTGTTTTCTAAAACATGGGGTATCATGACATCGCAGCTCGATGAATTCCCGCGGATACAGACAAACCGTCTCATTCACGTGAGTGAACTGGGTACGACTCTACCCATAGGTTAATGCCAATTGAACCCGAAAATTTCACAGTTCCACGAAGCTTTGCATAGTTGAGTTGGAAAGACTTTGCAGAACAGTATCTGTGGACTTTGGATAAGAACTGTTGTCAGACAGCTGCTTTTCCGTAACACTTTTACCAAATCTCGGAGCCTTTTGAACCACAGAGCTTTGAGTGCTTGAGAATCTACCCCGAAAGTTTTTCCAGACTCACTCAATTTTTCGAAGTTAATCTTTTTCTAGTCACGCGAAGAACGCCTGAACTGTGAACAAATCGGCAGGCGGTTTTACTCATGCTAAGGGGCCGTTCACCTTCTGACTTAGCACAGATTCTAAGGGCAATTCAAGCCGCGGAGGAAGAGGGAGACAGCCACCGAGGCCTAGAAGCAGATTCTGGGAGTAACTTGAATCTCAGATGGATAGGAGCATATAGAATGAGCATCGAAAGAGAGAATAATACTAGATGAGACTAACATGATCAGATCCACATAATGCGACGCTATACAAGACCATACATACATCTAAACTCGAATTCAAGGACTACATGGACCCAAGTTAAAAATACGGGTTCGGCTAATCACTCTTTTAATACGCTCTATTAAACATCTAAACCATCGCTACTCGTCGACGACTGCACGCTTCAGGGGTACCGCCCCTTCCAGAAGGCGTTGTCCTCTCGGTTGTTCCGGAACGCACAGCACCCCACTGAGTACACTATGATGAGGACAACGAGGACGATGATGTTGACGATGGCAACCTTCTTCCAGTCTCTCTTGAGGTTGTCCAGCAGCCCAGCCTTGCAAGACTGGCAGTTGTAGCACAGCACGTTCACGTCGTTGCTCCACGCACTGCAGTCCGAGTCGGTGTAGGTCGTGGTCGTCCCAGCATTCCAGACAATCGGGCTCACATAGGTGAAGTTGCAAGAATCCGGCGGCTTGCAACAACCGGACTGAGAAAAACGTGTCACATTGTTAGTTCCAAACTTCCAACTAGAGAATGACTAACAGAGGAAACTGACAAGCTCAAACACATGGTAGAATTAACTACAGAAACAAAAAAGCAGGATAAGAATTAAGAACCAAGTCCATGACAGCATTGATTGATGTGAAAGTTTCGAAATTGGGATGACAACAACAACTGTGCCAGACCAGTTTAGTGAAATCAAGAGGAAATTCATTGGAAGGGCGTTCCACATTAAGAACACAGCAAGATGTTCTATTAGTTTGCCATAACAGCAATTTGGTTCGACATACATTATAATCATATCATTCATGACCAATAACAAAGTCACATGTTCCAATATGCTCATAGAATTTAGAATGAATTCCTAACTGAGCAGGCAGTGAGTCCCTATGCGGCATCAAGCGTCGAAACAGAGACAATATAAAAACCCTCGTCACAATAAAACAGTTCATTCAAGAATTTTCGGCCCAAAAGGAAACCAGAGAGCACCATGCTCCATCACCCTATGCAGGGCAACCACAAGAACCACAGAACGAGCGATTTAACAGATCCATTAGCATTAGTCAACAAGCCCTCAAAGATCTCATCTCTAGCATTATGCAAGGAGCGAAAGAATGCCAAACTACACATGAAAAGCCGCGGATCCAACAAATTCCTCTCACAAAATCGCCTTAATTCAGCTATCAATGACTCACACTCAATGCAACACTTGACAGAACAATCACCGAGGACACAAACCCACAATAACTACTCGTATGCGTAATTAACTTCAGATTCAAACAGCGGAGGACAATGAAGAGAAAAACTGTAGCAATTACTTGAAGAGCCGACAGGTTCTCGTTGTACAAGTCGTTCACCACGGTATCTTTAGCATACTTGTCGGCGTAAGCCTGGCAGACCTTGCTGTCGATCAAGCAGCTCTTGATCTTGTTCCAGTTCTTGGTGCTGTTCACCCGCTTCTGCAGCCAGTTCGAGTAATCCCCGAGCTTGTACTCCTTGTACCCTTTACCGGACAGGGCCTCCCCGGCGCCCTTGTTGGTGACCACGAAGGCGAAGACGGTGAAGGCGAAGAGGAGGAGGATGAGGAGGAACATGACGAGGAGGTAGACCCAGAGGAGCCAGGAGACGCGGCAGCACGCGCCCACGAGGCCCGCGATGGACACCACCAAGAGGAATACCCCGAGCGCGATGACCGGCTTCTCGAGGAACTTCTCGCAGTCGGTGTCGGCACGCTTGGCGAGCCATATGCCGGCCCCGAGGATGGGGACGGAGAGGAGGAACGTGACGAAGTTGAGGATGCCGACCAGGTTGTTGCTGAGGCGGAACATCTTCTCTCTGAATCAAGACTGGCTGGCGAAAACCAGAGCGACCCAACTGAGGAAAAGATGATCCTGTGTACAAGACAGAGGGAAGGAGGAGGATGGACGGATGAGGAAAGAGATAACGGAGAATAAATAAAGGAGAGACACACGGTGTGTTCCGAGATGGGGACGAAGATGCTGCAGAGAAGATTCAAATTCGGGAGCGTGCCAAAGCGAGAGAGTTGCAGAGTGCAGACGCTAACCGCACGCGCTGGGGTGGGAGAGTCCGAGTGCGTGCGCGTGTGAAAGTCGCGGCAACGGTTGAATTTTTCCGCCGCGCGCACGGCGGTTACCACGGAAGCGGAAGGCGAGGAAACCAACGACGTCCAAATACGATGATGTTTGATGATGATGATGATGATGATGATCCGGAGCGCGCCGACGCCAAATGTCGTTTCCGCCACGTACCGAGTTGGGCCGGCTATTCGTAGGCGTGTGCGTTAGGTGCTCTTCTTGGGGATGAGGTGGAACGCTTCTCATGCGTCATCCCCAAGTCATCGAGAAGACTGGCCCGCGCGTTCCGATGCCCGTTTGGTGATCCTGGATAAGATCCGGGACGAGATAGGATCTTGTCGTACCACGTGTGGTATGACCCCCGTTCGGATTTTGATTTAACTTCGATTGGATTGGAATGAGATCGTCAACGGATGATTTATCTCGGATGAGGGTGGAGTAATTTTTGTAGCTTTTGGTTTTATTCTCCAACTTTTCATTAAAAAAAATGTTGCTTTGCTTTGCTTTTCTTTTCTTTTCTTTTTTGACATTTTTCTAACGTGATACCCCTTTGGCGCCAAACCAAAGCCACGTTGGTAAATTTAATCGACGTAGTGCCGAAAGGATTAAATTGCACTGGTCCGAAAAATCTGGAATTTAACTATACTTCGAGTCAAAAGCTTGGGATTTTTTTGTGTAGCTTTCCTATTAGGAACTAAGAAAAAAAATCGAGATGACTCCATAGAGAGTGAAGATGCCAGTGATTCTCGGGAGAGTAAAAGTCCAAGACATTTCAAGAAAAATCAGGCACTTCGATGATAAAAATCGTAAGTAATAGCCATTGAAAGTTGGGCAGCATTGGTGGTGTTAGCAAAGAATGGGCATAAACCTAAAGATGCTTCGATGCGACTTCATCGATGGGAGACATCATCCGTTACAACTGGGTATAAATAAATAGGTTTAACACAGTGAAAAATCTCAAATTAGTACATCTGTGATAAATTTATTCAAAATTAATTTTTTAATCACCAAAAATCCCAAATCAGTGCACCTGCGATAAATTTACCTTCCGCTAAATTGGATTAATACCACAAAAAATTACAAATTGATAAATCGATGACAAACGGAGTGATAAGACCTCAAACTAGTATATCCGTTAAGTGCCATGTGTCATTTAACTCAGTAATTCGATAGCAAAATTTAACGAAAATTAATGGAAGGTAAATTTGTCACAAGTGTACCGATTTAGAGTTTTTAGAGGTCAAAAAATTAATTTTGGATAAATTTGTCATAGGTGTACCAGTTTAGGATTTTTCATAATATTAACCCAGATAACTAAAAGGAAAACAAGCCCAATGGCAAATCTCACACAAGCTGAAAGCGCTCAGCCCACTCCATCCTCGTCCCATATATAAATTTCTTTTTCTTCATTGTGCATAACCCATCCATGAAAAAAAAAATGAGAGAGAAATCGAAGAAAGAAAATGAATATATAACCACAGAAGTAGAACTAAATAAGATGATTTTTTTAGAGATATAATGAATTAAATAAAAAAAGAGAAGGCCACAAAATCTGAAAACACATTGTGCGATCATAGAAGACAAACGATATTGTACACTCGGCCAAAGGTATTTTGCTTTTGAAGTGGTTTCATGTCGATGCTCACCATTCATTTTCTCATGCAACATGTCGATTAGGATTTTTGCATGCCAAAACATTGCACGATTGCACAGGACATATGCGAGGATCGTCTCATGTACTTACTCTCGCGTAGTTAAGGAAGAGATGCAAGTGCACTTGCCAATTTAGCACATCAAGAAAAGAAGAGGGGGCAAAAACAAAGGCATGTCAAGTGGCGAAACCGTGCCACGTGTCGTGTCGGGCGGCAATCGCGGAGGCAAAAAGAAGTGCCGCGCAATAAGCACTAGAGAGGATATTTTCTCGGCTCCGGCTTTAGCTATGTATGATACATACAATACAAACATACGTACACACGTCGTGTGCGCATTCGTACTTAGAAATAGCAATTGATAGGGCAATTATACAATGCCCCCTCAGCTTTTAGGGTAGGACACATTTGCCCCCCAACTTTTAACCATCGCATGATATTCCTGAGATTATGTTTGTAGCCACCTTGAATACGCAATTATTCTTTTTCATTAGCATGACTTTTAAAGGGCAAAAGTGGAATTTCGACTCATTTTTAAAGGAAATCTCTCTTTTAATTTTAATTGTTGTAAAAATTAAAATACAGAAAATGGAAGCAATTTAAATTTAATAAAATACTAACGATAGAAAAAGTAAATATCAGTAAAAATATTCCAAGCTATAAAAATTTGTTAAAGTTTGTACAAACATAACCATTTTAATAGAACTAAATAAGATATTTTAAAAAAAGTAATAAGCAAATTAAATAAATAGGGAAAAGGCCTCAATCAGAAGGTGTATTGTACGATTGTGGAAAAAAGCGATATTGAACTCAGGCAAACGTAATTTTCTTTTGAAATGATTTCATATTTTCAGGAAAATATGCAACGAACGTCCAATGCTTTTATTATGAAAGTGAGCGGTTGCGTTCCAAATAGTAAAGTTCAACCTTTGCGAACTTCATATTCTAGAGAAAACCAGTGTTTGCTGCATTTAAGGGACTTGAGAAGCTCCGGCGCCACTGGAGCCGTTGAGGCTTTGGACAGATCGGCCACTTAGCTTTTTTGCGCTCGCAAGCTTTCGTCTCCGTGGCAGGATCAACCAGACCAACCTCCCAGGCTTTCCCCGAGAGTGTAATGTCCTAGGATTGGAATGCTAAATGGTGCATCGTCATCTTGAAATCGAATTCGGAACCCGATTTGTGTTAGGACTTGGGGGCGTGTGTGGAGATCAGAACTCCGCTCCTATTTATTGATATTAATCGCATGTTACAAACGTAACAACGACCCCCCCCCCCCCTCTACTAAGGGAAAAATCCAAGGGGGGCGGGGTGGGTGGGAATGGCAATTGAATGCAGTTCCGGCATCACACAATCTAGGATTTGTTATAGTATGGGTTAAGAACAGCATTGGTGCCAAAATTTGTGTACGAAGGCCACTTTGATGCCAAAACTTCCATTTGGATCACTTTAGTGCCAAATCGGAGGAAAAATGATCATTTTGGTGCCAACGGCGAGAGATTCCGGCCAAAAAAATACATGGCATTTATATTAAAGAAAAATAAGTTGACGTGACAAATATTTTAAATCGCAGTTCATGTGGAATGGCATAAACGACGTCGTTTTCCATCCTCCACAAGAAACGACGTCGCTTTATTTTCCTACGTGGAATGCGTTTAACAAACGACGTCGCTAAAGAAGGGGACTAAAATTAGGGCTCAGATCTTGAGTTCTTCCTCGCTTGACCTAGCTCCCTCGATCGCCTTCCGTCGCTCGCCCACCGTCGCTCACCCGCCGTCGCTCGGCCATCGTCCACCGCCATCGGTCTGCCGTCATTGTAGCTGCGCCATTGTTTGCTGGCCCACCGTAGCTCAATCGCGTCACTCAAGTTTGTCATATTCTCGTCGTGGGTCAATTGGGTGGAGAATCTAGGGTTCCGACAGGCAAATTGGGGCACAGAGGGCAAAATGAGGGCTTGGCTTAGACTGCCTGCTTTTATGGAGAGGGAAAAATAGTGGGGACCTCACTTTTGTTTAATCACTTTTGTGGGGAGGGCAAAATTATGGAGACCGAATGTGACTGAATTGAAAAATAGGGCGTGGAGGGGAAAATGAGGGCTTGGCGCAAAGGGAAACTGGTGGGAGTGTTGGGGACAGTGGTGGGGACCGAATGGGGTCGAATTGAAAAATGGGTTGGAGTGCTAGGGACAGTGGTTGGAGTGAAAAATGGGTTAGTGTTTCCGTGGGGACCGAATGGGGTCAAATTGAAAAATGGGTGTTGTGGTCGAATTGAAAAATGGGTTGGAGTACTGGGACAGTGGTTGGAGTGCTGGGAATAGTGATTAGTGTTTCTGTGGGGACCGAATGGGGTTGAATTGAAAAATGGGTGTTGGGGTCGAATTGAAAAATGGGTTGGAGTGCTGGAGACGGTGGTTAGTGTTTCTGTGGGGACCGAATGGGGTCGAATTGAAAAATGGGTGTTGAGGATATTACGTTATTTAATCAATTGAATAAATCGGCTTTCTATGTTTCTTTCGATAATTGTTTAATCAATTAAATGTAAAGTTGTTGATGATTATGCTATGTAGTCCCAATGAATAACTTTTTATTTTCAACATTGAAATGGAGGGGAATCATGTAGGCATCATTGTATGCTATGGTGGAGAGTTTGTTATTGGCCTTGACGACTGGGAATATTGTGGTGGGAACAAAGGTACTATTTACGTCAATGTTGGGAAGCCATCATATATTGATTTTGTGAAGGATTTGTTGTATTTTTTTTTTTATATAAAGTGCAACAATTGCACTATTGTGTTCCTGGGAAGGAATTGAAGAATGGTTTGAGATTTTTTAGTAACGATAATGGTATTAAGGATATCATTTACCATTATCTTCACGGCGATGAAGCTAAGGTCTATGTTGAATATTATAGTGATGATGAGGCTGATGAGGATGATGGAAATTATAGTAATCAGGTTGGGGATGAGTCTACGTTAGATGGAGGGCAACATGAGAGTCAAGGGAGGGAGGAGAGGGAAACAGATTTTGATAGAAATGTGGGTGAAGTCTCAGTTGAAGCTGTCGCTGATGAAGACTTAGTTGGATTAGAATGGGAAGTTGCTCAATATAGTATGTCAGAAGATGAAGCTTTGCCAATTGTCAATTTCCTAAGTGATGAAGACGATGATGAACTCCAACAATCAAGACAAAAACAAAGGGAATTTTTCAGAAAAAAACTCCCAGCTTTAGGAGAAAGGCTTGAGCTGGATGGAGTTTCAGCTGGCGGTAATGGAAGTGAAGATACAGCAAGTTGCGGCAATAAAACTGCTGGTTCGGAAAATGATAATGAAGAACCTGTTCGTCGAAGGAAAAGTAAGTACCCTTACTATGATCCAAATGTCGATAAACCTGTTTTGTATGTCGGCATGAAATTTTATAATGCAAAACAATTAAAAGAAGCTATTGTGGAGAGTTTTATTGTTGACCAGAAGAGCGTAAAATTCATTAGAAATACGAAGGAATTTGTGAGAGCTAAGTGCTCACAACCCAATTGTCATTGGAAGTTGTACGGCGCTATGAGTAGGAATGGGTCATTTCAGATTAGGTCCTTCCAGGAGGAACATACTTGTTCAATTCATTTTGATAACAAAAGGGTAACAAGTGTGTGGTTGGCAAAACATTTTTTTAATACAATCAAAGCAATGCCCGAGATCAAATGCCCTCAGTTTAAGCAATTAGTGAAGAAGGAGGTGGGAGTTCATGTATCGAGGAATCAGTGCAAGAGAGCTAAGCAGAGGGTGATGCAAATATTGATGGGTCGGTACAAGGAAGAATATGCGCAAGTATGGGATTATGCCCGCGAATGCGTGGTTCAAAACCCATCTAGTAGGGTATATGCTGAGGTTGTAGAGAGGCCACTGCCTGATTGTGGGCCTAGATTTGATAGATTTTATGTTTGTTTTGATGCATGCAAACGAGGCTTTTTGGCTGGTTGTAGAAGAGTTGTAGGATTGGATGGATGTTTTCTTAAGGGTATATGCAAGGGGGAGTTGTTGGCTCCTGTAAGGAGAGATGCCAACAATCAAATGTTTCCGATAGCTTGAGCAGTTGTCAAGATTGAGAACAAGGATACTTGATCCTGGTTCCTCAAGAATTTAATGGTTGACCTTGACATAAACAATGGGGGAGGATGGGCATTCATGAGCGATCAACAGAAGGTAATACCATTGTCAATTAATTCCCTTTTAATATTAATTACTTGAGTATTTTCTGACTTGTATTTATTGATTTGAATTTTTGTAGGGACTTGTTCCTATATTGGCTGAGTTGATGCCATATGCTGAGCATAGAATGTGCGCAAGGCACATATATGCAAATTGGGCAAAGATCTACAAAGGAGATATGCTGCAGAACCAGTTTTGACATATAGCAAAGAGTACCAACATGGCTGACTTCAGATTAGCCAAAGAGGGATTGTTGCAGCTGACAAAAGAAGGCTTTGATGCATTATTCCAGACAGAAGCTAAGCACTGGTGTCGGGCCTTCTTCAGCGAAGAATTTAAATGTGATATAATTGACAACAATCTCAGTGAAGCTTTCAATGGCAGAATTTTAGAGGCCAGGTGCAAGTCAATCATCAGCATGCTTGAGGATATTCGTGTTATGGTCATGACCAGACTGCACATGCAAAGAGATGAGGCTACCAAGTGGAGCAGAGAATGCGATCCTAGAATTGTAAAGAAATTGGATGCGAACGTTGCTACTAGTAGGTTCTGCCATCCGGTTTGGAATGGAGAAAATGGATATGAGATCATTCACAATAATAATAAGTATGTGGTCAACCTAGATAGAAGAAAGTGTTCATGTCGAGCCTCGGAACTAAGTGGAATTCCTTATCCCCATGCTATTTGTGCCATTTTGATGAAGCAAGAAAGGCCAGAGGATTACCTACATGATTGGTACAAAAAAAGCTCATACCTTAATTCGTACCAATTCATGATGCAGCCTATCCGAAGTAGCAAATTTTGGGAGCCAACAAATCACGAAGGCCCTCTACCTTTGCCACTAAAGAAGCAAATAGGAAGGCCAAAGAAAAAACGAAGAATATAGGAGGGAGAGGCATCAAGTCAGAGGATGAATAAGATCGGGTGAAGATGAAATGCTCCTATTGCCACAAGGAAGGGCACAATAAGAAAGGTTGTCAGTTGAAAAGGCAACGTGCACAAGTCGTTGCAAGAGCTGATCGTGGGCCAAGAACAACACCTACTGAAGAGGTTGCTCTTGGGCCTACTGAAGGGTCAACAAAAGGCCCTGTTGTAGGCCAAAGTGCAGGGACAACTACAGACAGGACAACAACAATAACAACTGCGTCCACTGTCGAACAAATGAGGAAAATATATCCAGTAAGCTATACATTGTTGTGTTTGTCTTTTATTGACTGAGTTTAATTTTGTTATGTGTTTCTCAGGTAAGAAGACGACTAACTGCACAAATTGCACAAGGACGGGGAGCCCCACAGGTTGCTTCCCCACAAGTTACTCAAAGTAATGCACCACAACGTACAATAGGGGTTCTTGGAAAAAGAATAAGGCAACATGGTTATGGGATTTACACAGATGAACATACTGGAATGACTATTTTCAATGTAAGATTTGTAGGACTCATGTATTTAATTTAAGGTATTTCAATTCATTTGGTTAACAATATAATTATGTTCTTGTAGCCTGGAAGAAATTCGGAGGTGCTTATCTCTCAAGGTGGGCCAACTCAAGAGTCAAACGCGCAGCCAAAGAAGAGCACAAAGAAGAAGAAGAAGAAGAAGACAACGAGTACAGCTTCAAAACAGCCACCAACAAATAAAGTTGCACCAGTTCAATCTCAACCAATAGAACCGGTACTAGTTCCTTCTCAACCGACTGATCATGGGACCAATGTTCCTACGGAGAGGTCCCGACACATGACACATGCTACAAAAAAAATTGTTGATGCTGAGAAGAATGTGACAGAAATGCCAGTTAATGAACCTACGCGTCCAGTTCGAAAGAGTGCCCGAATTATGAATCAATTCAAAAGTGCAAAAGGAAAAGGAGCCGGGGGTGTTGTACATATTGACTAATGGGAGGGTGCTGAACATGGTATCTTCACTGATGGGGATTGCTGCCATTGTTGTTATGTGTTCGCTTTGACATATTAGGTGAGAGGGGATCGTTGACTGATTGGGGGCTGATGTTTTTTATGGACATGTTTATTTTTGTAAAGAACCAAGCAATGTCAATGGCAACAATGTTTTGTTATTTTATTGTCTTGCACCTTGTTATGAGGCTGATGTTGTTTTTGGAAGTTGTTGGTTGATTATTGTTGCTGGTTGAAGTTGTGGGTGCTGGATGTACGTGCTGGTTGAAGTTGTGGATGCTGCATCTTCCTGCACTAGCAAATACAAATACTGGTGTAAGAACAAGATGCATTAGCACAGCACTGGTGCAATTGTGGCTGTTGCTACATCCTATTGCACCAACACAGCTCTCGGTGCAACTCTGGGTGCTGGTGTGTCTTCTTCCACCAACACTTGTATGAGCTGGTACAAGAACAAGATGCACCAGCAACTCAACTAGTGCAACAACATGCACCACGACTGGTGCAAGCCAATGGAAACATAGTTGAAACTGACTTGTTCTTTTTTTTAAACTCCTACAACACGAGTGATCACTTTTTCATCGCGATTGACACTAAAATGATCACTTTCAGAAAAACTAGGTACTGAAACAATCACTATTTACAGCTTATGGCATTGAAATAGTTACTCGTGAATTGTCACCACCCTTTAATTTCTTCATGGTTTGTAGATGTAATGGTTGCAGCAAACCATTACATCTGATGCAAAAACCAAGCAAACCAAACCAATATGTACAATACAAAACCAAGCAAAAAAAATTTGAAGTGCTCACAACCAATGAATTCCAACTCCAACCTTCCATTTCCACCATAGATTGGAACAAAGCATTTTGTTCCATACAATTTGCAGCAAACCAGTAACACACTTTACTTACAAATGACCCAATACAAGTAAATATTCCACATCTTGATTATGATAGACATACAAACTTCTTCTCATTACTCACTTCAAATTTGTATATACTACACAAGAGAACAACAACACAATCAATGCTCGATAAAAGTTTCTTTCAATTTTCAGCCTTGAAACTTCCCTCTTCAAATTGCCGATTAAAGACGTTAAACCCTTCATTTGAGCTTGCATTGAGTTGACATCATCTAACTCGTCCATTAATGTAGGTGGAGGTTGATGTCGTCCTTCAAGTAGCTGCAAGATCACTTCTGTGGCTCAGCCGGAGAATTTGGCATCAACCCATTTGAAATATTTGCACTTTGAGCCTTCTCTATACCTGCTGCATCCATGGAATCTTCTCCCGGGATTTAATTGAGTCCAAGATGTTCTTCTCGGACTCGGTAACCCACATAAACAGTAACACTCACCATCTAATTCGCTTTTTTTTAATCGAATGTGAGCCGCTGCTGAAGCTTTCACCCTCCATCTGCAAGCGCGAGCTGATAATTGGGGATTTAAGGTTTTGCTCTTTACGGGCTAGGTATCCCGAATGTCAGCCGCTGCTGAGCTTCCATCTTCCATCTTTCAATTTGGGGATTAGGGTTCTTATTTTGGGGAGAAGAAGCTTAATAAAATGGCGCCGTGTAGGTATGGTGAATAAAACGGCGTCGTTTTATTCTTTGCACGCTGACTGTGCACTCCAACGAGCCACGTCGGCTTCAAATACTAATAAAAAATTGCCACGTCAGATTTCCGACCAACCAAATCGGAGTTGGCACTTAAAAGATCGTTTTTCAAATTTTTTGGCACTAAAGTGATCCAAATAGAAGTTTTGGCGTCAGAGTGGCCTCCATACACAAATTTTAACACCAATGCTGTTCTTACTCCGTTATAGTATTACATAGATGACAGATAAAGGCCAACATCCGATCGAGAATAGAAGCTTCGAATTCAAATTTTACTGTCAAAGCTTAACTGGTTCAAGGAAACAAGATGCAAACACAAGCAAGCTCTAGATAAGATTAGGACCCATGAAAATATAACTAGTACTTTAAAACTTTCTACTCTCCACCCATGTCACTCATCAGTTCCGTGACCTAAGATAGTCTTCCTGTGCAAAATGAGAGCTTCTCTCATGGCCTCTGCTAGCACGCAGCATTTGATTCTACTGGTCCTTGCTTCTCGTGTCGTGCTGGTGCTGCCCTAGGATTGTACCCCGCAGAAGCTATTGGCTGCAAACAGATGTAATCTGCTTCAACCTCCTCCTTACAGACAAACGTTCAGGTACTTTGCAACGCAGTATAACCTTGACGAAAGGAAAACCGGCTTGTCAAGGCTTTTCGGAATCATAATTACCACCCAGAAAACATCCTATATAACTATCAAGTATAGTCAGGAAGCTACACTGATTTGAGTTTGATTAAGACACCGTTGATGTAAGACCTGTCTCCAAACAATACTTACTCCGACGAATCGCAAGGACCAATTACTTAGGAATCACAGAGTGCTCTGCATAACAGCAGAGGAATCAAAGAAAAAGAGGAGAGAGGAACCTGCAATGTGATAAAGGCAGGCAAAAAGAATGGCGAGCAATGAGCAGAACAATGCGATCACGAGATACAGCGGAAGCATTCTTGGTCTCGTTACAAGGCAATGATCCTGCATGATCATCTCCATTTCAGGATGTGTGATTGAACTGAAAAATCCAGTCCCGCGCCGCTGCTCAACCATTTGTATCCTGTCCGTTACAAGGCAAAGATCCTGTACGAGCAGCTCTGCTTCACGGCTAGCCAAGGTACCTGATCAAGGTAGAAAAGGGAAAAAAAAGCAAGAAGAAACAAGGCTCAGTTTCATCCTCAAAGTTCAGCTGTATATGATCACATTCAGCCTCCATTGTATTGTTCTAGAATACAGACTACGGCATAACCCGAGATGTACTACCTCATGTGCAGTGACAAGTGCTGTTTCGGCATCCGTCTTGCAAAAGTGAAGTGATTCTGGGGACACATCAATCTTCCCGCCGGTGTGGGAGCCTGCAGATAAATCGGGACAATCCAACACCGAGGCCCTCCAACCAGGGCCCTCCAGACGCAAGGTCCAAGAAGGTGAACCGTGATCTAAATTTCGCAAGACCCGCATCTTACATGACCGTCCATTGGAGATTCCAAAACAACAGAGATTGTACGGTTTCGACTTGTCACGAACTTGTTCATGCTTTATCGCCTCAACAACATGTTGGGCAATCAACCGGGTCATCCCGGCCTCAAATGGTTCCGATAATGATGGCAACATGCGACTGACAAACGAAGATACAAGGAAGGAACGTAGTTGTAGTGATGAAGATGGTGACGCGCGAGGAGGAGATGCGCCAAGAAGGGATGGTCGGCTGCAGCTAGTGAAAAACGACGAACCCTATCGTAGTGTGCTCGGAGCTGCGGGCGTGGGACGTGACCAGGAGAAACGGGGAAGCGCATTGAGCGCGCTTTTGCTCCTATGGAGTTTGGAGAAGAAACCCATCGAGCAAATGATGCCTAGGATTTGTGTCTACTGGGTTTCGCTCAACAATCCTGCAACTGCAACTGCAAGATGGAATCAAGAAGAAGCAGAAGATGATGATGGAGAGGATGAGGAGACACCTTGTGGCGCAAGGTAGAAAGCGAGGTGAGAAAAAGGGGAAATTTGCACAGTTTTGTCGCGTCTGCGGTTTTGATTCTGTACGCGATAAATCTGACTTAGTCTGGTGTGGTGACTCACCTACCTCTTTTATGCGATAAATAAATATATATATGAATTGACTTATAAGTACACATTAAATTCTTTACTTGTAAAGAAAAACTCTATAATGTTAAGTTTTCTTAGCACATCGAGTACAGATACAAATGATGTTTTCCAAAATAAATTTATTTATAAATACACATAAATTCTTTGCTTCAATGTAACTTTCTGATTACATATTTTATAACAATTTCGAAATAAATATTAGTATTTTTGCAATATTAGAGTAAGGGGAGCTATTTATTTCGTTTAGTACCATCAGTCATAATTCCATGGACCGTGTTATAAATTATATATGATTTATTAAAATTATTTTATCTTTCAAATTAATTGATTTGGTTATTCAGTGTAATTTTTCTTCTGGACTGTATCAAATTACTAGAGGAAAATCAATTACGCTTTAGTTAGCAATTATAAATTTATCAATAAAAATACATTTACAGTGAGATTTGAATTTTTTTTACGTTTTACTATTTTAATTTTTTTGTAACTAATTTGATCCTAAGATATTTAGTTAAGTGAAATTATTCGTGCAATAGAATAATCTACATTAACAATCATAAAATATTAATAGTTAATCTAAAATCCTAAATTTAATTATTTTAAATGACCGATACTTATTTTTTGTAAGTGAGATTTAATCAAATAATATAAGTTATAGTTTCAAATTATAGATAATATATTTAAATAAGAGGAAATATTTTAAATAAAATAGATTCCTTTAAATTGACTATGTATTTTTTTTCAAAAACAAACTACATCATTTAAGTATCATTTAAAGGTATCTATATATTTATTCAAGTTTAAAGTCACACATTTGAATTTTGTAGACATATATTATAAAATTTGTATTACCAAAATTAAAACCCACGGACTTTGTCTTTGTCCGTATTTTCAAAATACCAGATTATATGAATTTCTTCATTCACTGTAATTTTTTTATGCCCTGAGTCTAATTATTTGAATAAAATAAGTCTCAAATTAAATTGCATGTATGTTTAGTTTGTTCTACTTTTGTTTACTTTCTATTAAGAGGTTTTCTTTAGTTTATTGTTTTAATTTTTTAAAAGTTAGCTACAACATGTAAGAATATATATTTTCAATTTTAGACTCAAACATTTGAATTGTAGATAAAAAAAAATTTACTACTAAAATTAACGCTCGTGAACTTTGTTCTTACCCATATTTGTAAGAAATATTAAATTAGATGATTTTCTCTATTCAGTGTAAATTTCTTCATGTATTGTGTTGAATTATTTGAATTAAATAAGTTATAATTTAAAATAGCAATAGTTTATGTATAAAGAACATATGTATTTAGTTTGATCCATTTTTATATATTTTTTTTCATGGTTAAGCGGTTTTCTGTATTTTAATTTACATACTTTTGTTTAGTTTATTTAATTCTTTCTAGGTTAAAGAGATTTTGTGGAATGAAAAAGTTATAACGTTTGATAATACTACACAAAAATAAATGCAATATAAAGAAAAAAATCTACCAAATTTATGTAAATTTAATAAATGTGTACAATCTCCATTTTCAAATGAAATGAAGGACCCATCTATTTTATTTTTTTGTCCATATTAATAAAAAAACAATTTGAGGGCCTAGACGGTGCAATCTTCTATTGAATAACACGAACTTTAGTTCTTCTTTCAATGCAAGGGGAAATTACCAAAAAAATCCTAAATATATTGCACTTTGTTAATTTAGTTCTAAATATTTTAATTTAACCAATTTGGTTATAAACCTTTTGACGATTTGCCAATTTAGTTCTAGCCAATTTTGATCAAATATTGCTGATGCCTACCATCTTACGTGGCATGACCAGTACTGACATAGATAATTTTATAAATTTTTATCCTTTAATTTTTTGTTTCTTTTCTTTTTTCTTTTTCTTGCTTTCTTTTCCTTTTTTTTTTCTAAGCCCGGTGAGGGTTGCCAACCACTAGGCAAGGACCAGGACCCTCGCTCGCAACCGATGAGGGTTATAAATTTTAAAACAATTATAAAAATTGTCTACATCAACGCCAACCATTTTACATTGTACTGCTGGAGTCCACGTTAGTGATTGTCAGCCAAAATTTACGGGAATGAGTAAATTGGCAAATTGTCAAAAGGTTTAGGACTTTTAAGGTAATTTTCCCCAATTTGAGGGTCTTTAATGAATTTTGGGATAAGTACATTAGGAGTGTCATAACTTTCGTATGGTGCTCATTTAAGTACCATAACTTTTTTTCGCTCACTTGAGTGCTACAAATTTGAAAAATTGATCACTTGAGTGCCATCAGCGATTTGCCTCACTGGAAAATCCAATGTAGACGTCGGTCGTCCTATGTGGCTTTGCCGGAGCTGACATGGATAATTTTTTAATTTTTTTCCTTTTTTTTGCAATTTTTTTTTCAATGCCGGCGAGGGTCACTAGCGACCCTCGCCAGCTGTGAAGGCCTCACCTAGATTGGGCGAGGGCCGCCTTGCTCTCGGTCGTGAAGGCCCTAGGCAAGGCCACAAAGATTGTCGCCAGATTTGGGCAGTCACGGGCGAGGCGACCTCGCCAAATCTAGCGAGAGTCGCGGCTACGAGCGAGGCAGCTTCACCAGATTTGGCAAGAGCCTTCGTCACCTTGCCTGCCGTCAACAAGGCCACAATGGCCTCTCCAAGGGTCTTCACGGCCACGAGCGAGGCAACCTCGTTAGATCTGGCGAGAGCTTTCACCACCTCGCTTGCGGTCGGCAAGGCCACAATGGCCTTGCCAAGGGCCTTCACAGCCATACCGGCCAATGGCAAGGCGACCCTCGCCTAGTTTGATCGAGGGCAAGGCATATGGCGAGGGCACTAGTGACCTAAAAAAAAATAAAAAAGGAAAATAAAAAGAAAAAATAAAAAAAAATAAATAACATTTAAAAAATCCATGTCGAATGGAAAATTAATTAAAAAACCCACATAGGATGATTTGCCAGAAATTACACTCAAATGATCGATTTTACTCCAATGTTGCATTTAAGTGAGAAAAAAAAAGTTATGGCATCCTTACCAAAAAAAAAAAAAGTTATGGCATGAGTGCCATACGAATGTTATGACATTTGTGTTGTTCTTATCTCGTGAATCTTTCTTTAGTTCTTGACCTAAGCACAACTCGAGGGCTTTGGTGGCTTTGATCTCGAATCAGACAGTCCGATCTTTTATTCCTTTTAAACAATCTGATCTAAAGACTTGAAGGCTTGATCCTATCTCCAATATAAGATGGTCGAGGTCTTGATGACTCGAATATCTGGTGAGGTGTTTGACTTTCTGGGGTTTCCCGTGTTTGAAATTCTTTACTATTTTAGAACGTTTTTATTGCATATACACATAATTTGAAGTCTCCGTTTGTTCGTCCCAAAACGAAGAGAGATTCATTTCAGCTTGGCTTTTGGCACAAGGTAGAAGAAGGGAAGAGAAGAATCAGAAATTGTTCGGTGGTTTTGATTTTGTACGCGATAATCCCTCTGGGGTGGTTGCAGGATGGTACGATTCATTCTGATGTGGTGATTCGTCTGCGTCATTCATGCGATCCGTCTGATCTTCTTATATAGAATGCAGAGAAAATCAACAAATGTTTTTCGTTGAACTCAAACTTAGTTGCTGGTTTGACTAACATAAGAAGTCAACAGCCATGCAATCCATCAGATCTTCTTATATGCGACGCCCTCACCAGTCACAGTAAAAAATAAATAAATAAATAAATAAAAGAAATAAGAAATAAAAAAATTAAGTAAAAAAAATTGAAGGATTAAAAAATTGTCCACGTCAACGATTTCTGACCAGAATAGACTCAATTGGTAAAACATGAAAATTTTTAGGGCTCAATTAGTACAATTAAAATGTTTAGGACTGAATTGGCAAAAGTATAATAAGTTTTTGACTTTTTTTGCAATTTTCCCTTAATAGATATAAGGGGAAAATTGTCCAAAAAGTCCTCCTAAACCTATTGCACTTTTTTTGTAAAAAAAAAAACATATTGTACTTTTGCCAATTCAATCATAAACCTTTCAATTTCACCAATTTAATAATAAACATTTACACTCATTGCCATTTGAGTCAATTCTGCCAAATTTGGCCAAAAATCGCTAATGTTTACGCCAACAGGCCTAGTAGCCTACGCGGCACTAACATGACAATTTTTAATAATATTTTAATAAATTTTTAATTTTTCTTTTCTATTATTTTTCCTTTTTCCTTTCTCTTTTTTTTTTTCCTTTTTTTTCCCCTCCCCTTCTTACTTCTCTAGTCATCAGGCCTCGTCAACCAGCCAGATGTGAGAGTTGGCGAGGTTGACCTCACTGGCCTTGGGCAAGCCTCATCCTTGTCGGCCACTAGCGAGAGTGAGGTCGACCTCACAAGATCCATCAATGGCCTAGCGAAGTTGAGCCTTACCTAGCCATGGCAAGGCTCACCATTGCCAATCTAGCGAGGCCGACCTTGCCAGATGCAACGAGATCGACCTCGTAGGCCCTAGCCTCTGGCCAGTTTCCCAGGCCCGACGATCGACTGGAGAAGGAAGAATGGGAGATCAAAAAAAAAGAAAGAAAATAAAATTAAAAAAAATCTAAAAATATTAAAATATTATTAAAAATTATCAATGTCAATGCCACGTAAGCCGGCTGACATCCACATCAGCGATTTCCGGCCAAAATTGATCGAATTGACTCAATTAGCAAGAAGTAAAAAGTTTTAGGATTTAATTGGTAAAATTAAAAGGTTTATGGCCGAATTGACAAAAATGCAATAAGTTAGGAATTTTTGGACAATTTTCCCAATATATAAACATAAAATTGAAAACTGGGAACTCGTCCTAGATAGTTTCCGGCAACGTGCAATGATAATGAGACCAGAACATCATAGATTACAATAGTAGTAATGCCTCCCATGAATGCACCTTTCTACACCGCATGCAATATTTTCAGTCAGTAAGTTATGCGTACATCCATCTGTAGAAATCAAATTAACTTCAAAGATGCATAAGAAAGCAAAATGAGAACTTACACCGGGCGACCTTTAAGGGTGTTAATCTCTACTGCAGTAATCGGCCATATCGAGGTTCCATTCATTGCTTTCGAGGCAAGCATGGAATTTGATTGGCTTACATATACACGATACGATAGTCTTCTCCGTTTGTCATGAAAGACACACATCAGTCGAGTTTATGGTGGCATTTTTTGATCTAAAGATACACAAGACTCTGATCACCACCAAAAGTGAATAATTCATATTTAAAAACAAGTTGTTGTCTCGATAATAAAACTAGTTACATATGTTAGCACAACTACTTTTGATGTTAGCACTTGTAATTCTTACTAGCATGTAAATTAGGGACGTCCATGAATTGCAATAATTTTTTTAAAACATTTGTAAAGTTGGACATGTAGGGTTGTTAATTTAATTAGAACTTAGTTTGAATGGACATGCAAGAGAAAAAAGAAAAAGTGGGTCTCTTTCCAATCCTACTTCAGACATTTTATTTCTTCAAGTGATAAAGACTGTGACATTCTGAATTTTGGCCCATTTTTGGGGTTTATTAAACGTATAATTTGTCAGTGCGCTTATAATTGAATCTCGCCCGAGAACTGATCACTCTCGGTTTGTTTTTAAAATAGAGATTTTTGTTAGAATCGCACTCGATCGAATTTGGCTGTTATTTTAGACCCCAAACTTGGCAGCCAATTTCCGGGAGTTCCGGGTCGAAATAAATTTGACGGTGTCGATTTTAGTGTGGCCAACGTCAGTATTACCGGGAATATGCGAAAAGTGGATTTTTGACCGGGTGCGACTTTGGACCGGTAGACCTCCCTCGTAGCGTGATTTCGAGTCATTTTAATTTTATCTCTCATTGGCCCTTGCACCTTAGTATTTTCTAGATTTCAATTTGGACCCTAGGGCTATTTTCGGATTTGAATTCGGCCCACCCGATCGGACCCGAGAGCCGTTTATCCATTTAATTATTTCTTTTATTTTTCTTTCTCTCTCTCTCTCCTTTCTCTTTCCCCCGGCGCATGCAAGGCCACGTACGCCGCGCGCCCTTCCCCGCGTCTGTCTTTCCCCTCCCCCATGCACGCCACCGACGACTCTTCCCCTTCCCCTCTTTCTTCTCTCTCTCTCTCTCTCTCTCTCTCTTTCTCTCTCTCCCTTCTCTTCTCCCCGTACACGGCAACGCCATGCACGCACGCACGCCCGCAGCGTCCCTTCCCCATGCAGAAACCCCCCTCTCTTCTCTCTCCTCCCTCTCTTTTCTTTTCTTCTTCCTTCGGCTGCTTCCCCTTCCTCCCTCCTCCCTCCCGAACCCGACTGCCCGGCTGCTGCTTCTGCGTCCGCCCCGCGCCCGCCGCCGACGCCGACCACCGAGCCCCGTCGACCACCTCGCGCCGCCGCCGCCCGACCGGGCTGCACCGCCGCTCGCCAGCCGCCTGCAGCCCCGCCGGCCACTTCCTCTTCCTCCCCCGACCACCACCACAGCAGCCCCTCCGCCACCACAGCAGCCCCTCCGCCTCCGTCTCCGCCTCCACCCGACGCCACTCCGCCAGTCGCCGACGCCACCGTCCTCCCCCGCGCCGCTGCCGCGCCGCCGTGACGCCTGGAAGCTCCGGCCGGCGCTGCCCCTCCTCTCCTCCCGAGCGCGCGAACTGAGCTCGCCACAGCTCGCCACAGCTCGCCGCTGCTTCCAGCGGGTCCCGGCGTCGCTCGGTCGTCCGACCGGCTCCCCAGCGCCGTCCCGACGCCGGTGCACCGCCCCTGTCACCGTCGAGCGCCACCCCCCCTCTCCCTCAGCCCCGGCGGCCCTCTACCCCTCTCTCTCTCTCTCTCTCTCTCTCTCTCTCTCTCTCTCTCTCTCTCTCTCTCTCTCTCTCCCTTCAGCTCGTCGCCAGTCGTCCGGCCAACACACCGGAGCCGTCCCAGCCGCCGTCCCAGCCGCTGTGCTGCCGTCCCCGGAGCCTCCCAGCCGCTGGGCTGCCCTCCCGGAGCTTCCCAGCCACAGTGCCGCCGCGCCGGAGCTCCCCAGCCGCTGTGCTGCCCTCCCCGGTGCCCCCCAGTCGCTGTTCCACCGTCCCCGGAGCCGTCCCAGCCGCAGCCGCCTCCGTCGAGCCTTGTGCCCGTCGCCGCACCCGTGCCAGTCGCCGTGCCCGTCCCCGCGCCCGTCGCCGCGCCCGTGCCCGTCGCCGTGCCCGTCCCCGCGCCCGTCGCCGCACCCACGCCTGTGCCCGTGGCCGAGCCCCGCGCCCGTGTGCCCGGCACATTGCCCGTTCAAGCCAAGCCGTCGCCCGGCCCGTCGCCCGTCCCGCTCGGCCGAGCGCCCCCGGGCACGCCGCACGGCCACTGCGCCCGTGCACCAAGCGCACCGTCCGGCCACCGCGCCCGTGTGGCCCGCGCCCGAGCCCGGTCCGGTACTGTTCACTTGGGCCATTTTGGGCCCGAGTTGATTTTTACCGGGCCAAAGTTTGGTAAGCTATATCCTAAGCCCTACTTAGTATTTTGGGTATTTAATTGACTTGCCTCGGGTTAGAACGGCTAGGGCGCTCGATAATCTAGTTAGTTTACATTATGATTGGGTTATTTTCAATTGAGTTTGATTTGCATGGTTGAATTAGATAATTGTGCTTGGCGAAATGTGAATTGAGGATTAAATTGTGATTATTGAATAATCAGTGTAATTGGCTTGAAATTTATTCGTTGAATGGCGCGTGTTTGCCTGTCGATTTGAGCCCGGATCGATCGGAGGGCTACGGACTTGGGACGTGTTGACGGCGGTCCGTGTGAAGGCATGAACGGCCGTTGGGCCAAATGGATGCGGGCTTGAGACGTGTTGACGGTGGCCCGTTAAAGGTGTGATAGACCCGGACGTATTTACGTCGGTCATGGGAATGATTGATTATGTGGCTTGGGACGTGTTGACGGCGGCCACTGGATAGTATGATTGACATGGCTTGGGACGTGTTGACGGCGGCCATTGGTCTGAGTGATTGGGCGGCTCGTGGGCCCGTGAGAGGAAAGTTGGTTGGACGCGTACATGTGACTTGAGTGTGATTGGATTGGCTAGTTGAGCGTGTGCTTGGAGTGGCTAATGGCGTGTGTGATTGCTGGGATGATTGACTGATTGCGAGTGGAAAGTGGTGCCGGGTGGTTGTTATTTAATGTTGAAATATTCTCGTTATTATCATATTCATACTGACGTGCAGGGTTTATTCAGGATCCGGGGCGAGGTAAGTTGTCGTGTGGATTTTGTTATATTGCTTGGTGATTCACCTGTTTGACTTGTCTGGGTACGCAATAGCCTAGGTGGGGTTTAGGGTATCGCTTATTGAGACTCGTTCTCACGGTTATTATATAACCATTTTCAAATCCCCGTCCCTAAGTATGGCGCCTCCTAGGCGTTTTGGGATCCCCATGCACATGTGGCATGTGGACGATGAGTACCCGGGCCCGAACCCGGGCGAGACTTACATTAGGCACCGCACGTTTATTTTAGTAGACGTTGGACTAGAGCTCTTGGAGCGTCACGAGTACCTGGCCTGGTCCCATCAGGTCGGGTTGGAGGACTCGGGGCCAATCCGAGGTTTTGAGGGGTTGAGACACTCCAGCGAAGACGCGGTCAACTGGGAGCCCTGGGACAAGTTCGCTCCCGATGGTGAGGTGTCAGACCCCGACGGTCCCCCGGCGAATCCCGATCCCGCACCGACTCCTGTCCCCGAACTTGAGCTCGAAGAGGAGCCTATGGCGGCCGAGCAGGGAGATACCGAGGAGAACCCGATCGAGATAGATTCGGATTCGGATTCAGATTCAGGCACCTTTGGGTTTGATCCGGATTGGACGCCGTAGGGACGCTTAGGTGTAGGACTAGGATGTTTCCTTTTTGGTAGTGATACTCTCTTTTGGTACTGTTCGCAGTTTACCCAACCCCTGCCCCTTTTTGATTGATAGTGCGGATTTAAACCTTAATGGCCTAATGTGCGACTACTATGGATTTGGTTTTTATTCTATGTTCGTTAAAGTTTTTGTTGTCCTATCCTTTAGTCATATTTTTTCAACGTCAGGGTTGTTTTATTATTTTTGCTTCCGCTTGCGTGATTTGGTTGGGTCGGCGACGCGTCCTGGGACGTCGCATTCTTTACGACCGTTGAAGGGGGTGTTGCGAGCCCGTTAGGGTTCGGGGCATGACAAAGACACCCTCGTGAAAGTGAGGGTTTACGTTTGTACTACTTTTTCCCTGAAAATTAATATAGCGAGAAGTATTTGTATATGGCTGAGCTGATTTTACATTTGTGAGTCATAAGAGATAATGGTATCCCTTAATATCATTATACTCGATCGATGTCACTACATATCTAAGTTCGTTCAAAAGATTTAATCTTCTTTAGCGGGAGGAGAACCAAAGGACAAAGAAAATATGAGAGAAGAAAAGAGAAACTACAAAGGGAAGTGACCACGTATAATATAATGACGAATTGGTTAAAACACACTTGGTAAAATGACATCCATGAAAAAGATTCATTTTGATTCTTATCCAGATCTCGAGATCACTGGCATATAAAACTTTTAAGGATATTCCCACTCCTTGATGAAGAAAAAGATTCGGGGAGAATTAGGAATACAAGGCATGCCATCTACCAAATGAGGATTAAAGTTGAACTAGGGTGTTCATGTTGACCCGTTTGTATATCCACGTCGATGACCGATTTGAGTTAGATCGAGACACCATCGATGTAAGACCTGTCACTGACCAATACCTACTCCGACGAACCACGAGTTGGCACAATCGCTTCGTCTCCTACCAGTAATGCTGCACAATAGCAGAGGAAAAAAGAAGTAGAGAGGAAAGAGGAAGGGAGGAAGAAGAAAGAGGAGGGGAGGAAGAGGAACCGGGGATGCGATAGAGGCGATGACAACACTAGCGAACAATGCACAGAACAATCTGATCACGAGAGACGGCGTTCGGTGTCTGCAAATGAGGCGACGATCCTTCATGGTCATATCTACTTCAGGACGCATGATTGAACTAAAAGATCCAGTCCCGCCCTGCTCCTCAAGAATTTGTGTATAGTGGATTGTAAGGCAAAGATCATGTAGGAGCATCTCTGCTTCATGGCTAGCCATGGTATGCCCAACCTGATCAAGGTAGAAAAGGAAAGAAAAGCAAGAAGCAACAAGGCTCAGTTTCATCCACAAAATTCAGCCGGATATGATCACATTTAGCCTCCATGATATTGTCCTAGAATACATACTACGGCCCAACCGAGATGATCAAGTACTACCTCACGTGCAGTGACGGTTGCTGTTTCCGCCTTCCCACCGTGGCGGCAGCCTCCAGATAAATCGGGACAATCCAACACCGAGGCCCGCCAACCAGGGCCCTCCAGACGCAGGGTCCAAGAAGGTGAACCGTGATCCAAATTTCGCCAGAGCTGCATCTTACATGACCGACCCATTCGAGATTCCGAAACAAGAGAGATTGTGCTGCTGAGGCCTCGTTTTGACTTGTCACGAACTTGTTCATGCTTTATTGCCTCGACGACACGTTCGGCAATCGACCTGGTCCTCCCAGCCTGAAATGGATCTGATAGCAATATGCGACTGACAAACCACGGTCCAAAGAAGGGATCTAGTCGTAGTGATGGTGATAGTGATGCGCGAGGAGACGCGCTGAGAAGGGTTGATCGGCTGCAGCGAGTGAAAAACGACGATCCCTGTCGTTGTGAGCTAGGAGCTGCGGGCGTGGGACGTGACCTGGAGAAACGGGGAAGCGCATTGAGCGCACTTTTGCTCCTTTCTAGTTTGGAGAAGAAACCCATGACGCAATGATGCCGGGATTTGCGTCTACCGGGTTTCGCACAACAATCCTGCAACTGCGAGAAGGAATCAAGGAGAAGAAGATGATGATGAAGCTGAGGATGAGGAAGAAGAAGGAAAAAGGAGACCCTTTCTAGCTTTGGTTTTGATGTTGCGCGCGATAATTACTGTGGACTGTGGAGTGGTTGTGGCATGGTACGATTCAGTCTGACATGATGACTCATATACATACATACATACATACATACATACATACATACATACATACATACATACATGCATACATACATACATACATATATAATTAATTTCAATTCCGAGCCATCTTGAATTTGTTTACCAAAATAAATTGACTTATTAAAGCACATAAAATAAGTACAGTAAAAGGAAACATAATTTCATTAAAGTACTATGAATGATGTAGTGTAGTTTTTCCTACCAACTCATCAACTTCTTTTACTTTTGTTGGCAAAAACATATCAACACCCGATAATAAAGAATAGAACATTCAAATAAAAAATTTAAAGTTTAGTTTACGCATGTCGCAGATGCATGGTATTGAGTTTATAGCATAAGTGGAGAAGCTTCGAGCAATCAATAAACCTTGAGGAAATCCAAGATGCTATTCATTTTAATTATACGAAAAAAGGGTTAGAGAGATATCAATAAATGCTTTCGTTGAACTAAAAGGAAAACCAATATGTGTAAATAGATGTGTAAACATGAAATTGGAAAGTGAAATTTGTCATAAATAGTTTTCCGGCAATGCGCAATAATAATCAAATAGAAAGTTCGTAGATTACAATAATAGCAATACATCCTACGAATGCACCCTTCAACACTGCGTGGAATTTTTTCGGTCAGCAAGTTTTGCGTACATCTCTCTATCGAAACCACCTCGGCTTCGAAGGTGAATAAAAAATAAATTGAAAGGACTTGCTTGGTTACCTTAAGGCTATTCATCTCTATTGCAATGATCGGTCGGCCAGACCAAGGTTGTGTTCATTGCTTTGGAGGCAAGACTCGTGCTGGATGAAAAGACACTGCCATTTTTAAGCATTTAATCGCGAAAATGAGGCTGTTTGATTGGTTGATTTTTTCTTGCAATATAGTTGTTCTCCTTATAATGCGGGAATCTTCCCACCTTTTCTTGAAAGGCATGCTGGGTTGGACCTTGTAATAACAATATAATCAACATAGATAAGAATGTAAATGGAGAAATTGGGCCGATTTAGTACAAAGAGGAAAGTATCAATTTTTGATCTAATAAATCCCAGTGATTCTAAGAAGATGCTCAACCGGTGCAACGAAGCTTGCGGTGCTTATTTCAATCCGTAAAAGATTCTTTAAGATTGCATATATAGTTAGGCCGTTCTTTATCAATGAAACCCTAAGGCTAAGCCATGTAGCCATGTAGACTTCTTTAATCAAGTTACCATTTAAAAATGCGTTACTAACATCCAATTACCTGAGTTTTCAGCTCTTTGTCACAGCTAATGAAATAATTGTACAGACAATTGTTGCTTTTACAATGGGACCAAACGTTTCTGTATAGTCAATACTCTCTTGCTAATTGGAGCCCTTGGCCACTAGGCGGGCTTTGTACTGATCTATCGAACATCTGCACATGTCTTGACTCGATAAACCAGACCAACCTCCAAGGCTTCCACGAGAGTTTCATGTTCTAGGATTGGAATGCTAAATGGTGCATCGTCGTCTTGAAACTGAATTCAGAACCGGATTTGTGTAAGGACTTGTGGGTGTGTGTGAGATTAGAACTCCGCTCCTATTTGTCACAAACGTAACAACGATCTCCCCTAATAAGGAAACAATGCAAAGTGCAATCAGCCAGGATTCATCTTGACCTCATAAATGCAAGAGTGAGCTTGAGCACCTCAAAAGAAGAGGGGGAAAAACGCATTCGAATGCAGTTCTGCATTCCACAATCTAGGATTTGACCTCATAAATGCAAGAGTGAGCTTGAGCACCTCAAAAGAAGAGGGGCAAAAAGGCATTCGAATGTAGTTCTGCATTCCACAATCTAGGATTTCTTATAGTATCACATAGACGACAGATAAAGGTGATCATCTGATCGAGAATAGCAGCTTCAAATTCAATTTTTACTGTCAAGGCTTCACTGGTTCAAGAAAACAAGATGCAAAAACAAGCAAACTCTAGATATGATTTGAACCCATGAAAATATAACTAGTCCTCTCTTAAAGCTTTCTACTCTCCACCCAGGTCAAAGAGACTCTTCAGCTCCGCAACCTAAGATAGCCTTCTTGTGCAAAATGAGAGCTTCTCTCATGGCCTCTGCTAGCACGCAGCATTTGACTCTACTGGTCCTTGCTTCTCCTGTCGTGCTGGTGCCGCTCTAGGATTGTACCCCGCAGAAGCTATTGGCTGCGAACAGATGTGATCTGCTTCAACCTCCTCCCTACAGACAAAAGGTCAGGTACTTAGCAATGCAAATTAACCTTGACGAAAGGAAAACCAGCTTGTCAAGGCTTTTCGGAATCACAATTACCACCCAGAAAACATCCTATACAACTATCAAGTATAGTCAGGAAGCTACACTGATTTGAGTTTGATTGAGACACCATTGATGTAACACCTGTCTCCAACCAATACGTACTCTGATAAACCGCAAGGACTAATTACTTAGGAATCACAGAATGCTGCATAACAGCAGAGGAAAAAGAGGAATGAGGAACCTGCAATGCGATAAAGGCAGACGAAAGGAATGGTGAGCATTGTACATCCGATCAAAAATCGGATCGTGAGAGACAGCGGCGGTGGAGCGTATGGTGCGCTGATTACAAGCCAATGATCCTCCATGATCATCTCTATTCTAGGAAGCATTGAACTGAAAAATCCAGAACTGAAAAATCCAGTCCCATGCCACTGTTCAACAAGGTCTATCCAGTGGATTACAAGGGAAAGATCCTGTAAAAGCATCTCTGCTTCATGGCTAGCCACGGTATCCCCAACCTAATCAAGGTAGAAAAGTAAAGAAAAGCAAGAAGCAATAAGGCACAGTTTCATCCACAAAATTCAGCTGTATATGATCACATTCAGTCTCCATTATATTGTTCTAGAATACAAACTAAGGCATAACCCGAGATGATCAAGTACTACCTCAAGTGCAGTGACAGTTGCTGTCTCCACATTTGTCTTACAAAAGTTAAGTGATTCTGGGGACACAGCAATCTTCCTGCTGGGGAGGCACCATGCAGATAAATCGGGACAATCCAACACCGAGGCCCGCCATCCAGGGCCCTCCAGACGCACTGTCCAAGAACGTGATCCACGATCTAAATTTTGCCAGACCTGCATCTTAAATGACCGTCCATTCGAGTTTCCAAAACAACAGCGATTGTACTGATCATGTTTTGGTTTTGTCTTGTCACGAACTTGTTCGTGCGTTATTGCCTGCATGACGCATTCGGCAATCGACCTGTACCTCCTGGCCTGTAATGAAAGCGATCCAGGTGGAATTATCGCTTCACTTTCAAATTTACATAGTTGTAGTGATGGTGATTGTGATGCGCAAGGCAACGTGCCGAGAAGGGTTGGTTGGTTGCAGTAAGTTAAAAACGACGATCCCTGTTGACGATCCAAAGAAGGAACGTAGTTGTACTCTGATGTAATCTGTTTCAACCTCTTCCCTACAGACAAACAGTCAGGTACTTTGCAATGCAGTATGACTTGACGAAACGAAAACCGGCTTGTCAAGGCTTTTCGGAATCACAATTACCACCCAGAAAACATCCTACATAACTATCAAGTATAGTCAGGAAGCTACACTGGTTTGAGTTAGATTGAGACACCATTGATGTGAGACCTGTCTCCGACCAATACTTACTCTAACGAACCACAAGACTCAGCACAAGGACTTGTCTCCGACCAATTACTTAGGAATCACAGAATGCTGCATAATTGCAGAGGAAACAAGAGGAGAGAGGAACCTGCAATGTGATAAAGGCAGGCAAAAAGAATGGCGAGCAATGAGCAGAACAATGCGATCACGAGATACAGCGGAAGCATTCTTGGTCTCGTTACAAGGCAATGATCCTGCATGATCATCTCCATTTCAGGATGCGTGATTGAACTGAAAAATTCAGTCCCGCGCCACTGCTCAACCATTTGTATCCTGTCGATTACAAGGCAAAGATCCTGTACGAGCAGCTCTGCTTCACGGCTAGCCAAGGTATGCTCAACCTGATCAAGGTAGAAAAGGGAAAAAAAGCAAGAAGAAACAAGGCTCAGTTTCATCCTCAAAATTCAGCTGTATATGATCACATTCAGCCTCCATTGTATTGTTCTAGAATACAGACTACGGCATAATCCGAGATGATCAGGTACTACCTCATGTGCAGTGACAGTTGCTGTTTCCGCATCCGTCTTGCAAAAGTGAAGTGATTCTGGGGACACATCAATCTTCCCGCCGGTGTGGGAGCCTGCAGATAAATCGGGACAATCCAACACCGAGGCCCTCCAACCAGGGCCCTCCAGACGCAAGGTCCAAGAAGGTGAACCGTGATCTAAATTTTGCCAGACCCGCATCTTACACGACCGTCCATTGCAGATTCCAAAGTAACAGAGACTGTACTGATCATGCTTCGGTTTCGACTTGTCACGAACTTGTTCACGGTTTATCGCCTCGACAACACGTTCAGCAATCGACCGGGTCCTCCCAGCCTCAAATGGTTCCGATAAAGATGATGGCAACAAGCGACTGACAAACGAGGATCCAAAGAAGGAACGTAGATGTAATAGTGATGAAGATGATGGCGGCGCGCGAGGAGACGCGCCGAGAAGGGATGGTCGGCTGCAGCAAGCGAAAAACGACGAACCCTGCCATGGTGAGCGTGGAGCAGCGGGAGCGGGACGTGACCTGGGGAAACGGGGAAGCGCATTGAGCGCGCTTTTGCTCCTATGGAGTTTGGAGAAGAAACCCATGAAGCAAATGATGCCTAGGATTCGCTTCTACCGGGTTTCGCTCAACAATCCTGCAGCTGCAACTGCAACTGCAGGAGGGAATCAAGAAGAAGCAGAAGATGATGATGATGGAGAGGATGAGGAAGAAGAAGAGCAAGAAAAGGCCCCGTCGAGCTGTTGGTTGCGGCACGCTCCGACTCGGTCTACTTTGTGGTGACTCACCTTCCTCATGTATGCGATAGGGTGAATTCCCTAAAAAGCCTCGAACTTTTGGCCAAATCTAAAATCTGCCATGAACTTTTTTTTTTATCTAAACAAAATCTCAAATTTTAAGTCATGTCCAATATATAAGGTTTGGGATTTGTACGCTTTCAAATCTTCTTAGTATTTAGACGTGGGCATAAGGACACTAGAAGTGACTAAAGTTTCATGTGGCGCTTACTTTCATGCTAAAAGTTTTCGTCGAATCATTTTAATATCACTTTTAAAAGCAACGATAGCTTAAGTATTAACTCCGATTTATGTTGCCGAAAATCTAATGTAGCAATATTTTATTAATTTCTCCGATCAAAGTGGCTCGCCGACGCGTCCAGTTATCATATATACCCCCAAACGACATCATTCACATGTTTTGCCCCAACTATAAACCCTAAATCAAACAATCAAGCATTTTCCCAAATTGGAAACCTTTTCTCTTGAGGGTACCTTTCGTCCATAATTATGGATTATCTAACTTAGTAGTGTATGCAGCCATTGATCTACCCTTTATTCACTAATTTTTTTATGCACTAAATCTAATTAGTTAAATAAAACAAGTAACGAACTAAATTGCATACGATTTTAGTTTGTTCTACTTATGTTTACTTTTCTATTAAAGGTTTCCTTCGGTTTTACTATTAAAATTTTAAAATGTAAGCTGTAATGGTTATGTTTAGAGATATTTTTTCTCTTCATCTATTTTTTCGAATTGAAAACTAAAGTATTCGAATTGTAGATAAAAAAATAAAAGTTGTATTGCTAAAATAAAAGCTCATGAACTTTGTTCCTATCCATATTTATTAACTATTAAATTCAATGAATTTCTCTATTCTATGTAGATTTCTTCCTGTGTTGTGTTGAATTATTTGAATAAATTAAGTTATCATTTAAAATAGCAATAATTTATATATAAAGAACATGTGTGTTTAGTTCGTTCCAATTTTATTTTATTTTTGTTAAGCAGCTTTCTTTGTTTTAACTTTTCTATTTTTGTTTAATTTACTTTATTCTTTCCTTCTTTAAAGAGATTTTGTGGAACGAAAAGGTTATGCCATTAAATGATAGTGCACAAAAATAAATATGCGATATGAAGAACAAAACACGGTGTACCAAATTGGCATTAATTTAATTAGTAGGTAAATTCTCCATATTTCAAGTGAAATAAAGAATCCATCTGATTTTATTTCTATAGTAATAAAAGACAATTTAAGAACTTAGGTGGTGTGATCTCCCATCGAATAGCACGAATTCTAATTCTTCTTTGAACACAATTCGAGTGCCTTAATGGCTCTATCTATGGTTCTTCAAACAATTCGAGGGCCTTAAATTGAACTGGAATCAGATAGCACGTATCTGATTCCAAATTCTCAAACCGAATTAAGGACTTGAAGGCTTGCTCTCAGATATAACAAGGTCGTGGTCTCGACGACTCGAATATTTGATGAGGTCTTGAGGATTTATTTCTAAAATCTTAATGACCTGAAATTATCGGGACTCGTGTTTTTGCACTTTCTTTAATTTTTAGGAACTTGATAGCAACTCCACAAAATTTAAAGTCTTCGTTTGTCCATATTCCAAAATGAACAGAGAGACCTCATATTTATAGAGAGGATAGGAGGACTCTTCTTATTGGTCGAATTAAGATTGTATTTCCGCAATTGAAATTTTGATCAATACTTACTTTGATTTAAATGTATGCCAAACCCACTTTCAATTGGATATCGATAAATGCTAATTTGATTTAGCTCATCCAGTCGACCAATATCTTCGTTCGAGTTTAATTGTTCTAACATGAACACATATCCTAATTCGATCGGACAACTATGCTTCCAAATAAGAATTGCCAATACAATTTTATCCTAATTTGAAGTGATTTCACTTAATACATTCTCCGATCATATTCTTGTGTCACATGTCAATTAGAGTTTACATACCAAACATTACACGATTACACAGAAAATTTGCAACGATCGTCTCATATATATGATCTCACGGAGTCCCTACTAGGGGAAAAATTGCAAGCGGACTTGCCAGGATTCATCCTGACCTCATAAACGCAAGAGTGAGCTTTTAGCACCTCAAAAGGAGTGAAAGAAAAAGGCATTTGAATGCAGTTTACGCATATTCCGTCATTGTCATAGTATCACATAGATGACAGATAAAGGCGCTCATCCGATCGAGAATAGCAGCATTTGATTCTACTGGTCCTAGCTTCTCGTGCTGTGCTGGTGCAGCTCGAGTATCGTACCCCGCAGAGGCCATTGGTGGCAAACCGATGTAATCATCTTCCACCTCCTCCCTACAGACAAGCGGTCAGCTACCTTGCAATACAATATAACCTTGTTGAAATGGAAAACTCGCTTGTCAAGGCTATTCGGAATCACAATCACCACCCAGAAAACATCCTATATAACTATCAAGTACAGTCAGGAAGCTACACTGATTTGAATTTGATCGAGACACCATTGATGTAAGTAAGACCTGTCTCCGACCAATACTTACTCTGACCAACCACAAGAATCAGCACAATGACTTGTCTCCCCGACCAATTACTTCGGAATCACAGAATGCTGCATAATAGCAGAGGAAAAACGACAGAGAGGAACCTGAAATGTGACAAGAGACTTGCTAAAGGCAGGCGAAAGAAACGGCAAGCAATGAACTGGACACTCCGATCATGACATACGGCAGAGGTATTGGTAGTCCGATTACAAGGCAATGATCCTTCATGATCATCCTTACTTTAGGCACCAGTGAACTGAAATATCCAATCCAGTAAGGCTGCTCAACAACTTGTATGTATTGGATTACAAGGCAAAGATCCTGTAAGAGCATCTTTGCTCCATGGCTAGCCCTGGTATGCCCAACCTGATCAAGGTAGAAAAGGGGAAAAAAAACAAGAAGCAACAGGGCGCGCACAGTTTCATCCACAAAATTCAGCTGTATATGATCGCACTCGGTCTCCATTATATTGTTCAACAATACAAACTAGAGCATAATTGGAGATGATCAAGTACTACCTCGTGTGCAGTGACAGTTGCTGTTTCCGCATCCATTTTGCAAAAGTGAAGTGATTCTGGGGACACAGCAATCTTCCCACCGGGGAGGAAGCCTGCAGATAAATTGGGACAATCCAACACCGAGGCCTGCCAACCAGGGCCCTCTAGATGCACGGTCCAAGAAGGTGAACCGTGATCTAAATTTCGCCAGACCTGCATCTTACATGACCTTGAAAGTCCATCAGAGATTCCAAAAGATCAAAGACTGCATTGATCATACTTCGTTTTTTTCTTGTCACGAACATGTTCATGCTTTATCGCCTCGACGACACGTTCGGCAATCAACCTGGTCCTCCCAGCCTGAAAGCGTTGTGGTCCAGGAATCTTCACTTGAAATCCATAGATGAAGGAAGATAGTTGTACTGATGATGGCGATGCGCGAGGGGACACGCCCAGAAGGGTTGGTTGGCTGAACGACGATCCCTGTCAACGATCCAAAGAAGGAACGTAGTTGTACTCAGATGTTATCTGCTTCGACCTCTTCCCTACAGACAAATAGTCAGGTACTTTGCAATACAATATAACCTTGACGAAAGGAAAACCGGCTTGTCAAGGCTTTTTGGAATTGCAATTACCACCCAGAAAACATCCTATATCACTATCAAGTATAGTCAGGAAGCTACACTGGTTTGAGTTAGATGAGACACCATTGATGGAACACCTGTCTCCGACCAATACTTACTCTGACGAACCACAAGAGTCAGCGCAATGACTTTTCTCCGACCAATTACTTAGGAATCACGGACTGCTACATAATAGCAGATGAAAAAGAGGAGAGAGGGACCTGCAACGTGATAAAGGCAGGCGAAAAGAATGGCGAGCATTGAGCAGAACAATGCAATCACGAGATACAGCAGCATTCTTGGTATGGTTACAAGGCAATGATCCTGCATGATCATCTCCATTTCAGGACACATGATTGAACTGAAAAATCCAGTTCCGCGCCGCTGCTCAACCATTTGTATCCTGTCGATTACAACGCAAAGATCCTGTACGAGCATCTCTGCTTCATGGCTAGCAACGGTATGCCCTACCTGATCAAGGTAGAAAAGGAAAAAAGAGCAAGAAGCAACAAGGCTCAGTTTCATCCGGGAAATTCAGCTGTATATGACCACATTCGGCCTCCATTGTATTGTTCTAGAATACAGACAACGGCATAACCCGAGATGATCAAATACTACCTCTCGTGCAGTGACAGTTGCTGTTTCCGCATCCCTCTTTCAAAAGTAAAGTGGTTCTGGGGATACAGAAATCTTCCCGCCGGGGAGGCAGCCTGCAGATAAATTGGGATAATCCAACACCGAGGCCCGCCAACCAGGGCCCTCCAGACGCAAGGTCCAAGGAGGTGATCCGTGATCCAAATTTCGCCAGACCTGCATTTTACATGACCGTCCATTCGAGATTTCAAAACAACAGAGATTGTACTGATCATGCTTCGGTTTCGTCTTGTCACGAACTTGTTCATGCTTTATCGTGTCGACAACATGTTCGGCAATTGACCGGGTCATCCCAGCCTGAAATGGTTCCGATAATGATGATGGCAACATGCGACTCACAAACGACAATCCAAAGAAGGAACGTAGTTGTAGAGATGAAGATGATGGCGATGCGCGTGGAGACGCACCGAGAAGGGTTGGTCGGCTGCAGTGAGTGAAAAACGAAGAACCTTGCCGTAGTGAGCTTGGAGCTGCGGGGGTGGGACGTGACCTGGAGAAACGGGGAAGCGCATTGAGCGTGCTTTTGCTCCTATGGAGTTTGGAGAAGAAACCCATGAAGCAAATGACGCCCAGGATGTGTGTCTACCGGGTTTCGCTGAACAATCCTGCAACTGCAACTACAAGAAGGAATTAAGAAGAAGAAGACGTAGAAGAAGAAGAAGAAGGAGGAGGGAGACTCCTTGACGCGCAAGGTAGAAAGCAAGACGAGAAGAATCGGAAATTGTACAGTCTTGTTGCGTATGCGGTTTTGATTCTGTACGCATAATCTGACTTAGTCTAGTGTGGTGACTCACCTAACTACTGGTGTATCAGTTTGGGATATTTTCTAGTCAAAAAATTAGTTTGAGATATATTTATCATACATGTACCGATTTTAAGCATTTTGTAACTAAAAATTAGTTAGAGATAAATTTATTACAGATGTACCAGTTTGGAGTTTTTCGTGTTATTAACCCTAAATTATATATGATTTATTAAAATTATTTTATCTTTCAAATTAAGTGATTTATTTATTTAGTGTAATTTTTCTTCTGGACTATATCAAATTACTTGAGGAAAATCAATGACGCTTTAATTAGCAATTATAAATTTATCGATAATAAATATATTTAGAGTGAGATTTGAATTTTTTTTACGTTTTTCTATTTTAATTTTTTTTGTTCTAATTTGATCCTAAAGTATTTAGTTAATTGAAATTATTCGTGCAATAGAATAATCTATATTAACAATCATAAAATATTAATATTTAATCTAAAAGAATTTTTTAATTAAGTAACACAGATGTAAAGAATAGGCTATGTTTGAAATCCTAAACTTTATTTATTTTAAATGACTGATACTTATTTTTTGTAAGTGAGATTTAATAAAATAATATGAGTTATAGTATCAAATTATAGATAAGGGGCAATATTTTAAATAGAACAGATTCCTTTAAATTGACTTTTTTTTTCAAAAACAAACTACATCATTTAAGTATCGTTTGAAGGTATCTATATATTTATTCAAGTTTAAAGTCAAATATTTGAATTTTGTAGATATATATTATAAAAGTTGTATTCCCAAAATTAAATCCCACCACGAACTTTGTCTTTGTCATGGAGTTTGGAGAAGAAACCCATGACGCAATGGTGCCTAGGATTTGCGTCTACAGGGTTTCGCACAACAATTCTGCAACTGCGAGAAGGGATCAAGAAGAAGAAGATGAAGATAAAGATGATGCAGAGGATGAGGATGAGGAAGAAGAAGAAAAAAGGAGACTCTTTCTAGCTTTGGCTTGTAGCGCGAGGTAGAAAAAGAGCTGAGAAGAATCAGAAATTGTACAGTTTTGTCATTTTGTCTGCGGCCTTGATGTTGCACGCGATAATTACTGTGGACTGTGGACTGGTCGGGGCATGGTACGATTCAGTCTGGTGTGGTGACTGGCCTACTGATTTACTACATACATACATATATATATGTACATATATAATTAGTTTCAACTCAAAGCCATCTCGAATTTGTTTACCAAAATAAATTTACTTATAAAGACACATAAAATAAGTACAGTAAAAGGAAATATAATTTCATTAAATTACTATGAATGATGTACTGTAGTTTGTCCTACCAACTTATCAATTTCTTTTCCTTTTGTTGGCAAAACCATATACAACACACGATAATAAAGAATAGAACATTAAAAAAAATTTGAAAGTTTGGTTCACGCATGTCACAGATGCATGGTATTGAGTTTATAGCATGAGTGGAGAAGCTAAGACCAATCAATAAACCTTTGAGGAATTTCCAGTAAGCTATCCATTTTAATTCTAATAAATTAATAAATGCTTTCGTTGAACCAAAAGGAAATAGATGTGTCAACGTGAAATTGGAAAGTTGAAATTTGTCATAGATAGTTCTCTGCAGTAATAATCAGATAGTAAGATCGGCGATTACAATAATAGCAATGCCTCCGCCGAATGCACCTTTCAATAATATCGAAACCACATTGGCTTCGAATGCGAATAAAAAATAAATAGAAAGAACTTGCTTGGTTACCTTAAGGCTCTTCATCTCTATTGCAATGAACGGCCGGCCATACCAAGGTCTCTGTTCATTGCTTTGGTGGCAAGACTCTTGCTAAATGAACAGGCACCACCATTTTTAAGCAGTAAATCAGAAAAAATGAGGGTGTGTTAACTGGTCGATTATTTCTTGCAATATCGTTGTTATCCTTGTACACACGATGCAGGATTTTATCCGCTTTCCTTGACACGCACATTAGGCAAGTCTACCTCAGTATTTTTCATTTTAAAGATATGCGTGGCTCTGATCGTCACAATCTCCAGTAGATAAATTTGGATAATCTATTATGAAAAGGGTAGTCGATTATTCATAATTTTAAGTGCTTTTTTGGGACAACACAAGAAAAGGGCAGTCGATTATTCATAATTTTACCAACTTTGATACATTTACCATAACTTTTTCTTATGACATAAAAAACCACAAACATGTATCTATGTGACATCTGCCCTCATTCGTCAAGGTTCCGTCAGATGATTTTTTAGCCAAAATAACATCATTTTTATATTACTTAAGATACGTGGCCATCATGTCAATACAATTTGCTTCTCGACATCTAAGTAGATAGATTTTTAACAGTGCTCATTGACGGAAGGTCAATGTATTACACAAATACAAGATTAGGATTTTTGGTGTTATGTAAAAAAGTTTAAGGTAAATGTGCCACACATAATTTGAAATTTTTTTGTGGCTTACACGTTTTGGCGCATGAGAGCATTTTGACTTGAAAGACTGATATATAATGGAGTAACATAACTTAGAGCATTTTCACCCAAGCAAAAGCGTTGACCGCGTCTGGATGGAGTAGTCGAAAGATAAGATAGATTTTTTCATGGATATGGTAAATGCTATGGTGCATTATTTGGTTTTTGTCCAAACATTCCTACAGATGTAGTTTTATGTTTAAGCTAGGGATATGCAATAGGACTAGGAACTGCCCAGACCACTTAGAATCGAACTGAACCTAGAACCAACGGTTTCTGATTCTAGGTGTGGAACTACCCACCCAGACTAAATCGATACATAAACATATATATTGATAAATATATATAAAGAAAAAAATTCTAGTGAAGCTTCATACAAACAACTCTTGCACACCCATATCCTCCACTTTCTCACGCACGCTCTCTATCCTAGCCCTCTCAACTCTCTTGCCTCATCTTAAATGTGTTTTTCTTTTCACTGTACGGTCCCCCTCCTCCGCTTACACTAACGACCCACCACTGATGTGATCTCTTGGAAGTTGTGACCTTTCTTGCTTCAGACTAAGTCAAAGACAGTTGGGGTCTCTTTCTTGTATTAGTGGGTTTGAACTTGTGTTTGAGATTTAAAGAAAAGTGAAGAGAGAGTTCTGGGCTGGTGTTAAAAAGAAGGAGAAGGGAGATCACTGGCTCAGACGCCAACATATTTAGTGGCTATCGTGATTGCTTGGGTTTCTTCTTTCAGGGCTCTTTAAAGAGGTTGGAAAGGTCTGAAATTTTCTTTTCTGAGCTTTCTCTATTTATCCTTTTGGTTCTTTAAAAGAAGGAAACAGTAGGAAAATGAAAATGTGTTGTCAGAAATCGTAGGATCATTTTGATACTGAACAGAGAATCCTTGCACATGCTTACACAAAAAAGCCAACGAGCAGTTCTCGATTACCGGGTGGGTGGTTTCTGTTGGAGATATGATATTATTGAAGATATGATTGAAGATTATGATCGTGGGCATCGGTATTGATTTAGTCAATCCATGATTAGTTTAGGAAATTAAAAATCTCTTGTATATTATTTCCTATTCTTTTCTCTCTTCGTACATTATAAATAGATTGATGTACATGTTTACAAATAATATAATATAATACAAAAATTCCTCAAATTCTCTTCAATTTCTGTCATGGTATCAGAGCCTTCAATCCTGGCCTAACTTCCGCATCTTTTAGAATTGCCTCCATTTTCTTGTTTTCCGGTTTGTTGTTGCAATTCATATCATGCAAAACAAATCGGAAATACCGGAAGGAATTTGATTTCTTGATACCATGACAAATGACAAAAACACCAACAACGGTGATATCAACACTGGTGAAATCCATGAACCTTCAATGGAGGAATCCTTGAATCAAATTAATTTGACTGAAGAAGAATGTGCTTCTGAGCGACATTCTAATGGATCTCCCACTAATCCGGTCGAAGTTCCTGGCTCGATCCAATGGCCAGCCATCCAATGGATTCCGATTCAAGGCCAATGGCCAACTAGATCGAGTCAAACATGGACCCAATATGTGCCACTCTGAGAGAATAAAACTTTAGGACTCGAAACACAGCCGAATGCAAGTGGGCCAATTCCTCCTACTCCCGAAGCAAACCAAAACAGTGGATCGGGTTGAATGGGTCACGGTCCCATACCTGAATCCACCTATCCGAGTCTAGGGGCGAATCCCTACCCGGTTTTCCAACCCGAATTCTTCCCGTACGCGATTCTAGCAAACGGCGGCCACCCAGAACCCGGCAACCCTCTGTACACTTCGCCAGCGGACTGACCAGAACTCCGACTCATAAGTTTGCACCTTGTTGGACCGGACAACTACATCGCTTGGGCCCGAGACCTTCGGCGAGCCCAGGTCACAAAAGATAAAGACGGGTTCCTCGACGGAATTGTCCCCTTTTCGATTGATGAGCAACTACAACGGCACTGGCGACGGTGCAACCAACTAGTTCGCACTTGGATCGGAAATTGCCTAGCACCCGATGTCACGGCCAGACTACCACCAACAGAAGATTCAAAAACAATATGGGAAAGCATACGAGAGATGTATTGAAAATTAGATCGAGCAAAGATATTCACTCTCACACAAGCCCTATCCGAATTGAAACAGGGTAATCGATCGGTTACTACATGCTTCAATCAGTTATCGACTCTCTAGAACGAGCTCGAGGCAGCCGAGGAGCGGCTCGAGGGACCTGAGACCACGCTCCGACAATACAAGGATATAAACGAACGGGAGAAGGCTAAGAGATTCTTACTCATACTCAACGAATCATATTCATCCTTCCGGTCGCAAATACTTGCAATGGAACCCGCGTCGCCAGTTGGCCGGATCTATCAATTAGCCGTCTGGGAGGAGAGCCAACGACTGGTGGTGTCTGAGAATGCAATGATGGGTGAAAGCGCCACTCTCACCGCTTTCTCGTCTGGCACTGTTACGGCGGGATCGACGAACGGAAGTGAAGAAGCTCTTGGGAACGTCAGGCTTCAAATAGCAGCAGCGACAGAATCGTTGACCGGAGAACAGGGAGCTCTTAGGAGCATCACGGGACATAGTAATGCAACCATTCATAATAAAAATCTCCTTTTTCATCAACGCTTGCGCCATAGTGCGCATTTCCCTCATCCAAAATGTTCAATCTCAAGCATCCTTTCCAAACAGTACATCTCAAGCAAAAAGTTCATTTTCCTTACTGCATATGGATATTTGGGGTCCTTATCATACCACTCATCGTGATGGGTTTCGTTTCTTCCTCACGATTGTTGATGAATATACACGTGCTACTTGGGTCTTCCTCATGCAATCTAAAAGCCAAACCTTTTCTGATCTGTCTAATTTCTTTTCTCTGGTTAAAAATCAATTCGATAAATCTATCCAGCGAATTCGCACAGATAATGGACGAGAATTTTTTACTTCTGATTGCATATCATTTCTATCTACCCATGGAATAATTCATGAAAGCTCCTGCACCTACACTCCACAACAAAATGGAATTGTTGAACGAAAGCATAGACATCTCTTGGAAGTAGCTCGAGCACTAAAATATCAAGCTTCCATTCCTGAGAATTTTTGGGGAGATTATGTAATCACGGCAGCCTACTTGATTAATCGCATGTGGTGGCCGTACTCCTTTTGAAATGCTTTATGGAAAGGAGCCAAAAATTGATCATCTTAAAGTTTCTGACTGTTTATGTTATGCAACAACTGTGGGCCCTCGAAATAAAATGGATCCCCGTGCCACTAAGTGTATTTTCATGGGATATACTCCTCTTCAAAAGGGATATAGAGTTATGGAGATATCTACAGGACATTTCTTTATAAGCAAGGATGTTATATTTCATGAAGATATATTTCCATTCCAAGAGATGGCGTCTTCGTCCCAATCATCCTTATCATCACGGGACCACCGACAATCCTTATCCGATGAAGATTTATTTATGGCTCTAGAATATCATTTTGTTGCACCGGAATCATCCAATAAAATTATGAGCGATTCTTTGAGCCACACCAAAGAATCACCAGAATCAATATCCAAGGATATTCATTTGCCTACCTCCCCCACGACGGCTTCAACTCCATCGCAGGCGGCCCAAGGATCCCCATCACCTGTACTTGAACAACCTCCAACTGAGGAACTTCGACGCTCTTAACGGAATATCCATCCACCAACATGGACAAAGGACTATATATGTTCTACTTTGAGTTTTCCAGGTACACAATATCCTATATCCTTATATGTCTCTTTTAATCGACTATCACCAGAACATATGTGTTGCATTAGTCACATTTCAGAAGAATATGAGCCATCTTCATATAGTGAAGCAGCACGTGACCCTCGATGGCAAAATGCAATGGCGTCTGAACTTCATGCTCTCATGCAACACTTGGGATATTGTTCCATTACCCTTACATCGAAAGCCAATCGGTTGTAAGTGAGTGTATAAATTCAAATTTAAAGCTAATAGCTCAGTTGAAAGATATAAGGCCCAATTAGTTGCTAAAGGGTTCACGCAACAAAAAGGGTTTGATTATCATGAAACTTTTTATCCTATTGCAAAAGAGGTAACCATCCGTTCTTTCTTGTCAATTGCCGCCATTCGCAATTGGCAACTACATTAGATGGACATTCACAATGCATTCCTACATGGAGATCTCGATGAGGAAATTTACATGGAACTTCCACAGGGATTATGCAGACGGGGTGTATCTCAAGTATGTCGTCTCCGTAAATCCCTATATGGGCTAAAACAGGCATCTAGGCAATAGTATGCTAAATTCACTGCTGCACTAACAAGTGCAAGTTTTCAGTATTCAAAACATGATTACGCTCTGTTTACATGGACTACAGGTGCTTCATCAATTTATTTGCCGATATATGTTGATGATATACTTATCATGGGAAATAATGACCTTCTTGTTGGAAAATTCAAAGAATATTTGCATTCTACTTTCCACATCAAGGATTTGGGACCTCCTAAATATTTCCTTGGCATTGAAATTGCTCGGTCTGAAAAAGGAATCAACCTTAGTCAACGAAAATTTATCTTGGAAATTGTTTCAGAAGCAGGATTATCAGGATATAAACCAGCCGTTATACCAATTGAGCAGAATACCAAATTGACAACACATGAGTATGATGCAGGTTCATCTTCATCTATTGAGGATCCATTGCTTAAGGATCCATCGGGATATCAGCGACTTGTTGGGAAACTAATATACCTCACCATGACAAGACCCGACATATGTTATGCGGTGCAAATACTCAGTCAATTCATGCATACCCGAAACAGTCTCATATGAATGCAGCATTGAAAGTGGTAAATATTTAAAGGGATGCCCAGGACTTGGTATATTTTTGTCTCGTGACTGCAACATGAAGATGACAGCTTATTGTGATACAGATTATGCTACTTGCCCAATGACCAGGAGATCCATCACTAGTTTTTGCATCAAATTGGGAAAATCTTTAATTTCATGGAAAACAAAGAAACAATCAACAGTATCATTGTCATCAGCTGAATCAGAATATCGAGCCATGGCAAAAACTGTCTGCGAAATAGTTTGGATACGAGGATTACTTTCAGACCTTGGGATGCAAGTCAATGGACCAAGTGAATTGTTTTGTGACAATGATGTTGCACTCAAATTAGCGGCAAATCCAGTATTCCATGAAAGAACGAAACATATAGAAGTTGATTGTCATTTTACTTGAGATAAGATTCGAGAAGGAATCCTTGTGACAAAAGGAATTAGAACTATGGAACAACCTGCAGACATCTTCACTAAACTATTATGTCAAAGACAACATTCATACCTATTGAGCAAGCTAGGTGTCCTTGACATATATAGGCCACCAGCTTGAAGGGGATTGTTGGAGATATGATATTATTGAAGATTATGATCGTGGGCATTGGTATTGATTTAGTCAATCCATGATTAGTTTAGAAAATTAAAAATCTCTTGTATATTATTTCCTATTTTTTTCTCTCTTCGTACATTATAAATGGATTGATGTACATGCTTACAAATAATATAATATAATACAAAAATTCCTCAAATTCTCTTCAGTTTTTGTCAGTTTCCACCCCGGAACCGATTACCCGTAGTTTACGTTCTTAGCGATGCCGCTGACCAATCTAAAGATTACTTATCTTTCGGTTGTTGTTTTTTTTAAAGTCTAGAAATAGAAACATATTTTGTTTACTTTATGCTGTTTCGACGCAAGTACTTTCTTGGGAGGAAGAACGCCAATGGCCAATCCGCCACTTTAAAAGGGAAGCCCTTGTCTTCTGTTATATTGAAACTTGCTTGGAATGGATACTTGTATCGTGATCGGTTAGGTAGGAATAAAAAGTTCATGACTAGTAGGCCTGTGGATGACATTATTAAGTTTATTGCTGCAGATGTTAGATCCAAATTGTTAATAGATGTGAGAGAATGGTTGAATTCTATGCACACTAGATGGGGCGCTGAGTAATCATATATCTCATGGTGCTTATTGACTTGGTTCAGTACAATTTGGGCTTTGTGCAGAACTTGATCTGTTGTCTGCACATATGATTTTTTTTTTTGCTTATAAGTTACGAAAAAAGTCACAAAAAACCTCAAACTATTTCTACTATAACATATTTACCCACTATGACTCATTTACCGTAAACTTTTTCTTATGACAAAAAATACTTCAAACTTATACTTCTGTAACACATCTACTATTTGTTAAAGTTTCGTTAGATGATTTTTCAGTCAAAAAAACTTCAATTTTATTTCACTTAAACCACATGGTGCGTCATGTCAATGCCATTTGCTTTATGGCGTCCATGTAGGCAAATTTTTAACGGTTCTATTAACAGAAATTTGACTGAGGGTACATATGTCATGTAGGTACAAGTTTGTGATTTTTAATGTCATAGAAAAATTTTATGATAAATGTGTCACTGTGAACATAATTTATGATTGTTGGTGACTTTTTCCCTATAAGAAAAGAGTAGATTTAATCCTCATGAGTTGTGGATGGAAAGGCAAACTTAATATAATAAGGATACTAGTTCACTATCGTGTGCATGATATCTTTTAAAATATTTTAATTAACACGCTCTAATTTAATTAACATGATCTTTCATGTATTAGAGAAGACTAAATAAATATCCCATCATGAAAATATGAATTTATCTACACTCTATGATATGTATAGTGTATTTTGTTAATTTATATGGAAACTTATATGTACGAATTTTGGATACATGAATCAATCAATCTGGATGGAACCTATCAAACCTTATGACCCATGTGTTTATCTAAGCTTTTGCGACATTTATGAACGTAATATGTATATAACTAGATAAGTTTATCTATGTTTATAAATTCGATCTATTTGTTTGAGATTTTTCTATGTGATTTATTCTGTTTATTCAAATTTATGTTTTAATCGAGTTCATCTATTTTTTTTTACAAAGTTTCAAATTTTGAATCATGTCAGTTTTAATGATCTTTTGCTGGTTTCATTTTTATAGAGATACTTGACTAGGTGTCAATAAAAATCATCACACACAACTTTCATTGTTACTTTTCTCTTTTTCATTTATTTCATAGTGTTGCGTTTGTTTACCGAAATATTTAGATCTATAATATTAAGATCGGATTTTGTAATATTTATTTTTAATATAAATAGTAGAACACTCATTATCCTCACTTAAAATTTTCAAACTTCCCCCCTTGCTATATTTGTAATGATAAATGCGGTTTATTTGCACTGAGAATCGAGAGTATCATTTTGAATGGACATGTCTATCCTCAAAAGCTTATCTAGAATCTCTAGAATCTCCATTAACATTTCATGAATAATAGAATGTAAAAAATACTTCATTCAAAGAGAGTAGATAATCAAAGCAAGTAGATTTACTTTTTTTTTCTTTCTATCATTTCCTCAAATCTAATCCTACTTTTCCTTTTCCTTCAAACTCTTTCCATTTCGTATGAGAAATTTGTCATGTTTTATTCATTTTTTTTAATTCAGTCCTTTGTAGAGGCTTAAGCCAAAGCCTAAGGTCATCTCTTTTTACTCATTGTTTTATCTTTCGTGGAATTAATATTGAGATAAAAGACAAGATTTGAATAATAAATTATTAAATCAAAACTCGTGGACTTGTTTCTTATCAATTTATTTTGAAAATTTACTACCAGATTAAATGGATGTTTAAATAGAACTATTCCCACTATTATTTTCAATTAAGTGATTTTTTTGAAAAAATATAAGCAACATTTAAAATAAGTGAATTTCCAAAGCAGAAAAAAATAAAATGTTAATTTGTCTACTCCTATAAAAAAAAAAAGGTTGCATTTTTTTTTTTGCAAGATAATGGATTTCAAAATAAAAAATAAAACTACATTAAGTATTAAAAAAATTTACTCAAATTTAACAAAATTTATTCTTGTTTTTGTAATATCCAAGTTAGAGCATTTATTTATATTGATTTTTTCTTCATAATTAACTTTTGTAAAAGTAAGAACACTATGAGTTTCGATTTCTTATAAACTTGAAAAATAAATTATTCAAATAAATTATAAAACATGAGAATTATATGAAATAAGATGAATATTATTAGTGTTTTTTTACACTAGATTGTATTGTCTTTTAAACTTGAGCGTATGTCTTTATTACGTGCAATTTGTTTACTTAATTTAGAGCATTGAAAGTTACGAAATTTATTGCGAAAGTACATTCAGGATTTAAAACTTTTCAAATTTGACTAACGAAAATGCTAACATAACTTTTTTTTCTTACTTTTTTAAGACACATGATACCCACCAAATGCTATATAAAATAATTGAAATTGTAGAAAAAAAAGGATAAAAAAGGATAAAAACTTCAAAATTAAAAAGAACAAAAATTCAAAAAGTAAAAAGCTAAAAATTAAAAAAAAAAAAGAGGATAAGAATTAAACTAAATTATGTGATGGACTCGTGCCAAGTGACGAATATGGCCATTAATATAAACGTCAGGTTGCTGAAATACCACGTCTCTTAATAGGGAGAGGAGGGGTTATTTTCATGGATTTTGAACATCTCGTGCTACCACATTTTTCACCACTAGATTTATGTCGTGTGGCAACACAACACTCAAAAAAACAAAAAACTCCAGCCTCCTCCATCTTTCTCTTTCTCTCTCTCTCCGCCCTCCCTCCCCTCTGCCCTGCATTGTCCACGAGCCACCATCGATTTATCATCACCACCACCGCCGTGGCCGCCAACATATCGTCTTTGACATCTCCCATGACCTTGTGGTTGGCATTTGAGTGCGATATCTATATGCCATCAAGCCTCTTCGTCTATGTTTTGTGCCCTCTAATGTCGCCCGACTCTTCAGTCAAAGGGTTAGCGATGGCTGCCAACCCTCGAAATGCCCGACTATGGTTACTACCGACCTTCATCAATTGGGGTGTAATTCATAATTTCATCGATAGAAAGGCACAAAGTCTCCCTTCTGTAAGTGAGAGTGATGTAATAAAGAAATGCGATATGCTAATTATAATGAAATCATCCATTGAATATAACATTAGTTTAAAGACGAATCGAGATCAAACTTTATACCTCGATTTCTCTTTCTCAATTATAATCTTCATTTCGTCGTGTTTTTACCTCTAATCTTAGTACGATTGACCAATCCAAGTCCTCGCCCACGGATTGACCTCGATCCCGAGTTGAGCCGACCCGAACCTTGAGTAAAATGAGCATCAGCCACGAATCCGTACCTAATGACTGTGATTGTCAGATTAGAATCCCACCAAACCGCACTAACGAATAAACAAAGTCAAATCAAACGAAAAACACCCCATCTAATTTTAACCCCACTATGCTAAGTGGAGATCAAATGGGTCGGTTTGATCAAGCCACATGTCGACCCGCTCCCTTGTCTCATCCTTTGGCTCGAACTCTCAGTCACAAAAACCCGACCACGTTCGACTAGAAAACCTCCCAAACAGAGCCACCTCACCAGCTCCACTTTCCAAGTCATCAATCATCGAATCTCCGCTTCGTCATTCGCTTGTCTTCACGCGAAAAAGAGAACCAAGTCGTGAGCTAGAGAGCGGTATAAATAGGCATGCAGAAACGCGCTTCAGCCTCGGACTACTATTTTTGGAGATAATACTCATCGTTGACAGTTCCAGCATTTGGTCATTGAAGTTATAGTCTTCTGAAATTTGATGATTCCAAAAATGGCAGCTCCTAAACTAGCCACAGTCATGGCTTTTCTGCTTCTCGCAACTTTAGTCGTTAATGTGTGCGCCAGCAGGGTGGCAAGAAAGGAGTTGGGTGTGGATCTTGGAGGCATAGGGGTCGGCATTGGAGCTGGGATAGGACTTGGCTTAGGAGGTGGCGGCGGATCCGGTTCCGACTCTGGGTCTGGGTCTGGGTCCGGATCTGGGCCTGGGTCCTGGTCCAGCTCTAGCTCTGGCTCTGGCTCATGGTCTGGTTCTGGTTCTAGTTCTGGTTCAGGTTCCGGGTCGAGCTCAGAAGCAGGCTCGTCCGCTGGGTCATATGCTGGGTCTAGGGCCGGTTCCGGGGCAGGCTCCAAAGCAGGATCATATGCCGGTTCCAGGGCAGGCTCTGAAGCAGGATCATATGCCGGGTCCTACGCAGGGTCCGGGGCTGGGTCAGGGTCCGGATCAGGCTCAGGCTCTGGACGTGGTGGAGGATACGGTGGGGGGTTTGGCAGAGGTGGAGGATGGGGTTATGGCGAAGGACGTGGATATGGAGGAGGATATGGGAGGGGAGATGGAAACTGAACTGGATGATGTGTTTCATCATGCATAGCTAACGGTCTTAATTCGAACTAGACAATCACTACCACCACCTTTGTATGAGAATAAGTATCTAAGATCGACTAAGAGCATCGTCATTCCGTGTCTGTGTGTGTGTTTTCCCTTTTGGGCTAGAGATTGTGTGTTTAAAAGAGTGCAGAAGTTGGGTCAACTTTCTAGAGTTGTACTGGGTTGGTTGTTGGAAGGTTTCATTCTCTTGTATCCCAAGCATTTTCCATTGTTAAGAATAATTGATCGCGTAATCATTTGAAAACTACATTCGCCGATAACGTCATTGCATACGCCTTCCCAAACATGGAAGTCACTCCGAATTCGCTGGGCAAAAAATGAGTGTGGAGTATTGTTTCCTTGTCATGTGCGTGCACACCTCCTGTTACTATCTTATCGATCGTTAGAACATCGGAAATTGGCAGATCAAAATCTTGAAAAAAAAAAATAGATATACATGAGACAGTTGATAAGGTTTCAAGAAAAAGAAATGCAATTTTCTTTGTGAGCTGCGTGATCCTCCTTAGATCAGCACTGCTTCACTTGCTAGGGCCATACATCCAGAGCCTCAAAAGAACATGATTTAATGGAGTTCATCCTCTATTGGCAAAGAAAAAATGGGGACAGTTTATTTCTTTGCATTTCGTTCTCTTCTTCCTTTCCTATTGAATGTTGGGCAGCGTATTCAAATGACATTAAGCAACTTTTTTGTAAAATCAACAAATTGACGTATCAAAAACAGGAACAGGAAAGGACAAAACCGGGTGATTATCTATTTGAATACTATTATTAGTATATCAAGTTATCATTGTAAACTATAATTTTCAAGCTCAAGAAATTTCACTTCTGACAGCTAACATGATGTTTCTCAAGTAGTTGGAATAGAATGTATCCTAATCTTGGTCATCAGGGGTGATGGTTGGTTTGGTTCAGATCCTCACTAATATCATCGACGCCTTGTGTGGCCCACCTGGCGGAGCTCGGGGCAGATGGCGGCTTTGATGCCGTAGCGCTCGCCGACGAGGAGGCCCTAGTGGAAGATGTGCGAGAGGGAGCTCGTCATGTTGTCGAGCTCCTCCTCCTTCATGTCGAGGAGGGTGTTGGCCACGAAACCCAGCTCGGCTATCTTGGAAACCATTAGGTACCTTAGCTCATACGACTCAAATTGCTCCTCCAGCCCTCCCATCGTTCGCAAGCTTTCTGTTGTAAAATCGGCGATGCAGCGGAAGCGGACCGTAACTTTGCAATTAAGTCGGGAGCTATAAAATTCGACAAAGAAATAAAATGAGGAACAATAAAAGAACACGAGAAATTTACATGGTTCAGTCCGAATGTTGGAATTTACGTCCACAAAAAGAATCTGCAAATAATCTACTAATAAATCAGAGAATTACAGGATTACAATCACTCACGCTCAAGTGTTTTTCAGTCGTAATATATACCAAATATCCAATATTTAATAACTCAACTCAATGGACTTGATTTCGCACAAATTTCTCTAAGTTCACACCTTTGTTCATTTCTTGAGCTCTCTCTCCTCGCACTATTTAGAACTCACAATGAGCTCTCTCTAGTTATACACAAAGAGGCGCCGGCGCCCATCTATTACGCATGAAGTAATCTTCCCTTCTTTTCGGTTGCCAGAGGAAATCAATGAATAAAACAAAAACAAGCCCATGTTATGAAATACATGAATGAATATTCATTATATTTAATGTATCTATTATGGCACATTCGTAATCTACGTACATGAATGAATATTCAATGTACCTATTATGGTACATTCGTAATCTACGTACATAAATGAATATTCAATGTACCTATTATGGTACATTTATAACCTACATTCTACGTACATCTCCAATGAATGTTCATCTCCCTATTCAATGTATATACATTGACATTAAAGATATGTGCATCCTTGTTTTCTTATAAATATGAGCTTAGTTTTGGTCATTGTGTAAGAAATTAAAATAGAAGAATAGAATGAAATAGGAAAATATACGGTGAAAATAAAATTTCTCCTCTGACTTTCTCTACCATCTTTGGTGTTTATCTACTTTCTCTACTTAATCTCTCTCTATTCTCTCTATTATATACTTGCAACATAATATTTTACAACACGTTATCAGCACGAAGATCTACCAATTGAGTAAATAATTTTTGCAAGGTAAGTGTTCTCTTTGTTTCCATTAATCAACTTATACTTCATCTTCTCTTATCAATTCTTCATTTTTCTTTTTCTTGGCCTGAAGCCAATTTCCAATCTAAAAGTATCCTTCTGCTCCCGAAGTGGTAGTGGATTTTTGGAAATCCTTCTAATTAATTTAAGGATTCATTTGTTTTGCAAGAATTATGGCAAATATTGAAAAGCCCAAATTCCACATCCTAGAAGTGAGTGGAAATAATTATCTATCCTGGTGCCTTGACATGAAAATGCACCTCCAAGGGCAAGATCTCACTAATGCAATTACAGAAGACGGAACCTCAAATGCAAAAGATAAAGCAAATGCACTGAGTTTTATTCGTCATCATTTACATGAAAGCCTACAGACTCAATATTTATCCATTCGAGACCCTTAGACCCTGTGGAAGAGGTTGAAGAATAGGTATGATCATATCAAGACTGTTATTCTCCCTCAAGCACAATATGACTGGCAAAATCTCATACTGCAAGATTTTAAATCAGTATCTGACTATAACTCCGCTTTATTTGATATTGTTTCTCGACTTGAGTTATCCGATATCAAGCTCACTAATGCGGAACTGTTAGAGAAAACTTTCTCTACCTTCCGTGCTTTGAATATTGTATTACAACAACAATACCGACAGCGTTAATTTGCTACATACTCTGAATTAATTTCTGTGCTCCTCACTGCTGAGCCAACTAATGAATTGCTGCTCAAAAATCATGATCTTAGACCCGCTGAGTCAAAAGCATTACCTGAAGCACATGCTAACTTTTGAAAAAAGATACTGGCCATTTTAAGGGCTATAAACGCAGGCAAGAGCATAATCCTCGAAGGGGTGGCAAGAAATTTAACCGCCCTAGAAAATCTGACTTTGGCCCGAATCATGACAAAAAAAAAAGAAACAAAAGAAGGTGACTAATGAAAGTATTTGCCATCGATGTGGCATGACTGGGCATTGGTCACATACTTGTCGTACGCCAAAGCACTTTGTTGATCTATACCAGGCATCTTTAAAAAATACGGACAAGCGTGGTGAATCTCACGCCATTGAAATTAATCTTGCTGCCATAACCATTGTTGAGGCCAACAATATCTCTATTAGTGGGACTCCTCTTGCTCCTGAAGTAGCAAATGCATCCCTAGATGTCTCTGATTTCTTTGAGGACCTCTGATTACTTTGATGAGGCATCACACTGATAGATGATAACTTAGACTTCGGATTTTATGATTCTAATAATTTCTTTTCTAGTTGCTTTTCTTTAAATGTATTACCTTTTATTGTTCATTAATATGGTTATGCAATGAAATGCTTATAAACCTGATATAATATTTATTATTTTGAAATTTTTTTTAACCCTATAACAAATATGAAAATTTTATGATACTTGACACCTGAAGTTGTCAACATAAATGCAAATGGAAAACACCGAGAAAAAAGAAGATGTTTGTTTGCTTGATAGTGCATCAACACATACCATATTTTGTAGTAGACACTTTTTCTCGAGTATGACATTGCGTAAGACACATGTCCATACAATATCTGGTCCTATTCCGATTATTGATGGTTTCGGGAATGCCATAATTGTTTTGTCAAAAGGCACCATCCTGCATATTGAGAATGCATTTCTAAGCAGTAGATCAAAACGGAATCTACTTAGCTTCAAAGATGTACACCGTAATGGGTACCACATTGAGACTATTATGAGCAAAATAAAGAATATATTGGCATTACCTCTTATAAGATAGGCCTGAAGACCATCCATGAGAAGCTAGAAACTTCTTCTATGGGTTTGTATTGTGTCATGATTAAGGCCGTTGAAACCTACGCCACCATATCCTGGAGATAGATAAACCCTGATCAGTTTGGATTATAGCATGATCGCCTTGGTCACCCTGGCGCTTCAATGATGCATAGAATAATTCAGAATACAAAAGGGCACCCTTTAAAGGGTACAAAGGTATTGTTGTTCAAAGATTATATTTGTGAAGTTTGTTCACAAGGAAAACTCATTATCAAACATTCTATAACAAAGGTTGATCTTGAATCCCCTTTATTCCTGCAAAGAATTCAGGGTGATATTTGTGGACCAATACAACCACCAAGTTGATCGTTTCGATATTTTATGATATTAGTGAACGCATACTGTAGATGGTCCCATGTTTGCTTATTATCTACGTGCAATGTCACATTTGCACGTTTACTTGCGCAGATTATAAAGCTCTGGGCACAATTCCCTGATTATCTAATTAAAAGCATAAGGATGGATAATGCTGGTAAATTTACATCAAAGAGTTTTGATACGTATTGTGCTTCACTCGGAATCGAGATTGAGCACCCGGTCGCATATGTTCATACTCAAAATGGATTGGCAGAATCCTTGATTAAACATATCCAAATCATTGCCCGCACTCTATTATTGAGAACGAATCTCAACGATACAGCATGGGGTCATGCAGTTTTGCATGCGGCAGCCTTAATAAGATTGCGTCCCACTGCTAGTCTCTTATAATCTTCTCTTCAAATGATTCTTGGTTATGAACCTGATATTTCACATTTACGCACCTTTAGTTGTGCAGTTCAGGTGCCCGTAACACCACCAAAAAGAACGAAAATGGGTCCCCAACACCGTTTGGGCATTTATGTTGGGTTTAATTCACCATCCATCATTAGGTTCTTGGAACGGACTACTGGTGATCTTTTTACTACTAGATTCACATATTGTGATTTCAATAAGTCTATGTTTCCATCAATTGGGACACCTAAAACTGACATGGCTACGAAGCAAAAACCAGTTAAGATTTCCTCCTGGAATGAGAAAATTTTATCTCAATTAAACCCAAGAACTCCTCGGTGTGAAAACGAGGTGCAACGCATAATCCATTTACAGGCTATGGCCAATAAACTTCCTGACGCATTTAATGATGTACTAAGGTAACGAAGTCTCATATTCCAGCTGCAAATGCTCCAGCTAGGATAGCTGTTCCTGAGGGACAAGCTAAAATGGATCAAAATACCCCACACTTGAAATGTGGTAGATCGATAGTGTTGACACCTAAATTTTACCGAACATTTGGTTTAATTTGCATAGAAAATTAGGGATTAAATTTTTAATCCCTAAACAAAAACATTTAAATTGCATAACATGTAGTTTAGGTTCATTGCATTATTGCATCGGATTGGCGATGGCGAGCGAGCTTAAAATTCATCGAACAAAAAACGGGATGCTCGGGAATGCAAGGGCCGGGAGTTTCACGTCACGCGGGCTCGAGTATTTTTAATTTGGGCTTGATTTAGTTTGTTGAATTTAATTAATTCAGCCCAAGTTAATTCAGCCCGTTTAATTTAATTAGAGCCCAAGCCCAAGTTTAAGCCCATTAGGACATTAAGCCCATTTAATTTGACCTAGGGTTAGCACTATATATATTTCATTAGGTCAGAAATTTTGGAGGGGGACACATATTTTTAGATCAGAAAATTTTTAGAAGGTGAGAGCAAGTGCGAGAGAGAGAGAGAAGAGTCGTGCGTCGCGCCTCGCCGCCGTGCACCACACCGCCGTCCTCCACCCAGCGTGCCTTTTCACCGGCACCAATAACCTTCACGGTCACTACGTCCCTAGCCGAGAACGAAGCAGCGAGGTCACGAAGCATCCGACGTCCAACACTCTTGCTACATCAACGACAAGTTGTTGTCATCGAGGGTCTGATTGCCGCAAGCTTTTCCTTGGCAAAAGATCAACATTAGCCTCTTCCACACTACTGCTAGTGTCCAAAGTCAATTCCAAAGTCATCTTTAAGGAGTCCAGGTGTTTAGCAATTCCACCAGTCCACGTTCGTGGAATTTTGGTCAACAAATTCTGCCCCCCCTAATTTCCGTTGCTGTTTTCTTCACGACACTTGAGGATCCCGCTGCTGTTGCTACTTCTCCACGACGCCAACGCCAACAGCAAGCTGACTGTAGCTCTTTCCGTTGACTAGTCGCTCCTCTGTCCAAGTTGAAGGCTGAATCGCAAAGTCAGAATTTCCACAAAGCATCAGCATAGTTACGGACTTGTGTTTCATCAGTCCAGCAACTTCTTGGTCCTCAAAACTTCCAGCAACGCCGTGCCCAACCGGAGTGCCGCGACGTCCTCACGCAAGCCACCGAGCATCCGTCTTGCATAGCCGTTCGTGCACCGCTTTTCGTACGTCACCACCGCCGCGAGCTGAGACGTTCCCCACCGAACCAACGTTCCCGTGGTGGTGTCCGTGAGTCCAGATTGTTCCCGCCGTGCCGTCGCCTCGCTATCGCCGTCCCGATCCACAAGCCCAAGTCCCAATCCACGTGATTCGAATTTGGAAAGTTATCCGCAAATCAGGTAAAAATCTCTATTCGTTATATTTTCAAAATATTTAGATTCCTAATCTGGGTATTTGAATATTTCGTGTGGATAATTACATATATTAGGATAATGTTCGATATATCCGCGATATTTTCAAATATTCAAAATTAGGAAAATTTCCTAATTTAGCAACATATTTGGACGTCTATCCGACCTTATCCCTAAGGTACGATACGCGGCGATACGGGAAATTATCATCTTATCTATAATCACTTAGATACGATAATAAATTTCATTAGCTTTCCAAATTTGAATGATCGAATATCCGTTAATATCTATGACCCTATAGATATGACCGATAGTTCGAATTTTGTACCTAACCCGAGTTTGAAACAAATTTGGCGGATCGCGTGGTTGATTTAAATTGGTTGTTATCGCTATCTTTATTTGTTTGATTTCTTTCCTTTCCAAATAAAACAGAAAATTCAAAAATATTAATTAGATTTAAATTAGAATTTTGCATATCTAGGATTTTTGAATATATCCCGAAGGATGAGATAAGTATTTAATTTAAATTAGGACTTAACGTGGCATGTTTCCTAATTTAAATTAGGTATTGTTTTAATCCTAACGGATTATTCACGTTATTTTATTATTCCGAATTTTCATAAAAAAAAACCCCGAAAAATGGTGAATTGTTTCATGTTTTACTAGGATAGATTGCATTTTTAATTTGGGTAATTCATAATTTCGAATTTTTAATCAAAAATCCCAAAAAGAAATCATTCTAGGGTAGATTAAGTCATCATAGATTGCATGTTAACTTAGGTATTTTTGAATTTCGAATTTTAAACAGAAAATACCAAAAATAGAAGTCATTAGGTCGCATGTTATTTTAGGCATGTTTTTTATTCCGAATTTCATTTAATTCCGAATTTCATTTAATTCCGAATTTCATAAAGAGAAAATACCAAAAAAATATGTCATTGCACGTCATCAGAATTAGGTCACGTCGTCGCGTGTCATATAGAGTGTATGTTAGGTTGCATTAATTCACGTGTCATTTTTCGCACGTCATTGCATCCAGGCTAGATCTCATTTAATAAAGTGAAAATAAAATAAAAAAAAAGAAATTGAGTGAATGCTTGTTAACTAGAAATCATATTAGGGTTGTCTGTATGATTTTTCGCTAACAACGCAGATGCTTGCTGGATTCGAGGTAAGTAATCCCTCCCAGCTTGCAATTTATTTAATGCTTTGATTTCTGGGTGTTAATTTGGTGATTTGCGCACCCGCATGAACACCTCACATGTTAGTAATTAAGCTAAAAATGGATCCAAACTGCCTGCCAAAACATTTTTGAAATGAAAAGGTACCGAAAGGGCGTTAGACTAGATCTAGCGTAATCAAGTCCCCCGGCTTAGAATCTCTGGTTCGTAGGAATAAAACATATCTCCATATGTTTTATTTAGGTTTCTAATCAGCCTACTGTAAAATGATTAGTGGCGACTTCAAACATGAAAGCATTTGCACGTTAAGAACTCAAACCCTAAGTTGCGAATTGGTAGGGCTTGGGAGGGCTCGAGTTAAGTTCAAACTTAATAATCCATTAGCCCGAGAAAATCGATCAAAAAATTTTTTAGGGTCGCGACAGCTTGGCGACTCCGCTGGGGACTTAAGTTAAAACTCTTAGTGGACTTAGGCCAGTTTTTCATTTCAAAAATAATTTTTGTTTGGCAGCAAGGATCCCAGGTACGTCCCTAACATTTTAAGGTGTTAAATGTTTTTGCAGTATGGGAGGTATAAGGGGAGGAGTGGTTGTTAACCCTTGTTTTGCAAGGAGGTGTTCGGATGTATGATTTAATTTATGCACGACGCGCTGTTTGATATAACCTGCTGTGCATGCCTTACATTTACACTACACCGCACACACTACCCGCTGCCGGACCTGGGTGGCATAGGTTTAGGATGGTACCGAGATAGTGGATACCCCGACCAAAATCATGTGGTACGGGTCGCCCTACTCGGTCCCGAAATTTTCTTTCAAGGTGTCATTGAGTACCCACCACGGTTGTATCCCACTCAACCCGGGTCGGCTCTTTGACCAAGCCGGAGTCAGGGGAATCCTAGCCTAACCACCACCATGACTGGTTTAGCTCGGTAATCCTCGCGTCTCCATTTTGCAAGTCAGAGTCTAGATAGAAATCGAACCTCACATTTCATGCGTGTGTCTCTGTGATTGCCATTTTTCCTACCCGGTGAAGTAAGTTTTCTTCAACCCTTATCTTGCAATTTATTTACCTTTCGTTCTTTTCTTTGGTCGGTTCATGACGTTAGGTCGGTCGCGAGTTTTGGTCTATACACTATGGGAGTGTCGGACATCCGGATTCTTGATGTTTCTAAGGACGAGCTCCGTGCCTGGTGGAGTCTACTCAGTCCGACCAACCGCAAGTTAGTGGAGGGCCATGTCGGAAGATTGCTCCCCCAACTGGAGGTCAAAGTCCGTACCGGCCTCGTTCGAGCATTAGCCCATTTCTGGTGTCCCGAGACATCCACCTTTATATTCGGTAAGCATGAGCTCACCCCGACTTTGGAAGAATATAGCGTGCTCATTGGAAAATCTTTGGAGTCGGAGTTAATCACACCACCTTTGGGAATCGATTCCACCTTAATGTTGGCTGAATTTTTTAGTGTCGAAAAACATGACTTAGAAAAAGTTTTGAAAGCAAACCGTGGATCATGCCCTTTCTCATTCTTGAATCAATGTTTCGAAAAAGCCACACCTTTTCAAAAGGGCAGAATCTTTTTACTAGCATTTTTCGGGCTCGTCATTTTTCCTCATTGTAAGAACGCATGTAACCCGTCAATTGCATGGTTGGTCCAACAAATCTGTCTTCAAAAGAATTTTGTCAACACCATTTTAGCTGAAACCTTCATTTCTCTCACTAAATTCAAGCAAAATGGTGATAAAATATTTCATGCACCCATTGAGCTATTGCAAATCTGGTTTTTGTCTTACATAAAAGGGTGCGGCGATTTACTCAAAATTCCCGAACTTAGTGATTCTAGCCATCCCATTTTGAGCTATAAAGAAAAACAAGAAAACGCACCGGATTACCATTACTCCGAGTGGATCATTTTTATGAAAAATGCTAGACCCCAAGGTTTCCAATGGCATGCTAGTTGGTTCCATGTCGAGGAAGCTCGACTTACGTGTAATGGTGTTAGACCGGTGCCACTTTTGGGCTTCACCGGCGCAATCGAGTACTACCCCGTCAGAGTGTCCCAACAGTACCAGATTCTTCAGGGGCTCCCTCCGGCGTTACAACCTGAGCTCCTCCGTGTCAATTTCGCCGACGATGACAAAGACCACGAAGGGACGGTAGCTCAACTCAACAAGATGTGGAAGAAGTGTCGTCTCCTAAAGGTAGCCCGACCCGAAGGAGAACTAAAAGGCGAGCAGAAGTCTTACTTCGCAACAACCAAATACATCCGTCGACACAAGATCTCGCAGGAGATACGCCCGACAACACCCAAGGTGCCTCTCAAGTCCGCCAACCGCTCAGAGAACAACCGCCTCAAAAGGAAGGTCGAGGAAGCTGAAGAGAAGGCAGCCAAGATAGCTCGGGCTTATGAGCAGCTGAAAAAGGATGTCGCCTCCCATATGTCTATAGATCAAGCTAAATAAAAAATGAGTCGAAGCTTGAAGTTGTTTTTCTTCATTTCCATTTTAGTTTTAAATTTGCTTAGGAATTGCGTCGTTTGTTTTTAATTCAGTTTGATTTCAAGTCATTAGTCGATATAAAAACTTTCGTCATTTCAATAAAGAGGTCTTTTCAATTCAAAGCAGTTAGACTAATGTCATGGATCGGCGTATGATTTTGCTTGACACTTATGTATGCCCTATTTCATTCTGAAATTAGGTAACTACGGACCGATCACGTTCCCCTATTCACACGCGGTCAAGAGCTAGAATGGCCGATCAAACTGAGTTACAGGAGCGCGTTGACGGTATGCAAGACCAGATCAAGCAACTTGCCGTCGCAATGCAACAAATGACTGCTAAGATCAAGGCTCTTCGGTCGATCCCTGTTCCATCACCCCCTGAAGCATCGCTTCCGAAGGATACAGGTGGAAAGATTGTTGACGTCGAGGAAGATGATGATATGCCTAAGTTAGAAGATGACCCTGTCCAGATAGTCGTCAACAAACCCAAGCCTGATGAGCGAGTCAACAAACTCGAGGAAAGAGTGAAGCAGCTGGAAGGTTCGCAGGATTCGCCTTCAATTGATCTATCCATGTACTCACAGATCAAAATCCCGAAAAAATTCAAAATGCCGAGTTTTGACAAGTACAATGGCACCACATGTCCAAAAGCTCACCTGCAGTTGTATCACGTACAAATGACTTCGTACGTTGACAATGAGCTTCTGATGATCCATGCATTCCAAGCAAGCTTGACCGGCCCTGCTCTGCACTGGTACCTCATGAAAAAGATCAATAGCCTCAAAACCTGGAAGGAAGCTAGTGAGGCGTTCCTGAAGCAATACCGGTTCATAACGGACATCATTCCCACCCGTGATGATCTCGAGCGTGCTCAAATGAAGAAGACCGAGTCTTTCAAAGACTATGCCATCAGGTGGAGGACTATAGCCGCCTAGGTCGTCCCGGAACCCATAGACAGTGAGCTGAAGAGGATGTTCGTGAAAACTCTCCCATTCGAATACCGTAATTGAATGGTGGCCATTCCGGCTGAGAACTTCAATCAGCCCATCCCCATAGGCGAGCAGATCGAGATAGGGCTGAAAGATGGGTGGTTTGCGGAGCCATCCTCATCAACTAAGAGATTCAGTGCCAAGAAAGGAAAAGAACCGGCAGCTGAAGTGAACGTGACATATAACCAACCGAGTCGGCGGAATACTAATCCCGCCCCGGCAATTCAAGTCGTAGAAGCTCAGCAACAAAACACGGGCCGTCAACCTTTCCAGAGGTGGAACAACAGGAGACAATTCACCCCCCTCCCCGGTTCATTGTCACAAGTATTGGCGGTGCTCCGGAAGAAAGGCTTGCTTACTACCGAGCCAAAGCGGCCCAATCCTGAAAAGTTCTATAACTTCGACCCATCGAAGAAATACGACTATCATACTGGCGAGGTCGGGCACTCAACCGATGATTGTTTTGTCCTCAAGCACCGAATCCAAAACCTCCTTGACACGAAAGCGTTCTCGTTCCAACCCGCCAAGCCAAATGTTCAGAATAACCCGCTCCTTGATCATGCGGGTAATGTGAATGCCGTATTCAGTTTCAATGCTGGTCGAGTCAAGAACGTCAAGGTACATACCACTGACGTCTATGGTGAGTTGGTAAAGGCTGGTTATTACCCGAGTGATGAAATTATCTCTTTGGCTGTCATGAGAGAAAGAATCTCGAAGATGGTGGAAGCTAAGATGATTGTTTACGCCGACCATACCGGCATCGTGTCCACTATTTCCGAGGTCATCATTAACTGGGACGAGGAGTTCGCCACATTAAACGTCGGGAAGGATAAGCTCGATCCTTTGCCCGATGACATGCCTCCGCTCGAAGACGCGACTGATGACGAGGAGATTATAATAAGCACCCCCGCAGCTGATGAAGGGATAGTGATCGAGATTTCTCAACCTTATGAATACTCGAATGATAAGGCAGTCCCCTGGTCCTACAGCCTCGATGTTGATCTGGTCACTAGGTCCGGACGTGCTTACGGCCAAGCCAATGCTCAACCCGCAAAACCGGTCACTGATGAAGAGGCTAAGGAGTTTCTAGCTGTGATCAAAGCTAGTGAATACAACATCGTCGAGCAACTGCGCAAGATGCCTGCACAAATCTCCCTGCTTGAACTTCTTCAAACATCTGTCAAACATCAGAAGGCCCTAATGAAAGTGTTAAGTGAAGTTCACGTGCCTGAGACGATCGATCATGAACGACTGGAAGAGTTTGTGGGTTCCATACTCCTTAAAGACCTCATAGCCTTTTCAGATGAGGAGTTCCCTCTAGAAGGTAAAGGATATACCAAAGCCCTGTACATCTCCGTCAAATACAAGGCCTCGCACGTAGCCCGGGTTCTAATTGACAATGGTTCAGCCTCGAAAATATGTCCACTTGCGACTCTACATCGCCTCAAGATTGATCCGTCTAGAATCAATTCTGCAAAGACCTCTGTACGAGCTTTCGACAGGACAAAGAAAGAAGTAATAGGAGAAATCCCCCTCGACATACAGGTTGGGCCGACAGTCTTTAACGTCCTATTCCAAGTCATGGACATTCCCACTGCATTCAACTTTCTACTTGGGTGCCCATGGATTCATACGGCTGGAGCTGTCCCGTCCAGTCTGCATTAGAAAGTAAAGTTCGTGGTAGAAAGGAAGTTAGTCACTGTACATGGCGAAGAGGAGCATCCAATCTATCATGCCACGGCTATCTCCTATGTTGAGCCGGACTGCAAAATTGAATCGAGCTATCAGTCGCTCGAACTCGTATCGACCATTCATGCGTCTAGAGGATCATCGCCGCCAGTCCCTGAGGTGTCGAATGCTGCTGTCATGGTCAGAAGAGTAATGGCGTCCTATGGTTTTATTCCGGACGAAGGCCTTGGCAGAGAAGGTCAGGGTATCCGCCGACCGATCGAAACCTCTTAAAGACCCCGCACTGCTGGATTGGGGTATCAAGGGCCAACCACGCCGAACAATGAGAGACGCGGATATGGTCAAGGCCAAGGTCGAGAAGTTGAGCAGAACAGACAGCGATCCAACCAAGGGTTGAATAGTGAAGAGCCTACGCGTGGTAGGATGCCTCCACATATCCGCACCACGTTTCCGGGTCCGGCGAGGATGATGCACGAAGAGACGGAAGTAATCGACACGCTGGGGCAACCGAGTGGCAAGTTTGATTACTATGTGAAGTACTCGGCGCCCCCAAGCTTTTATTCGGATCCCTGCGACATTGTCCCTGACGGATGGGGAGGTATGGATGATCTAAAGATAGAAGACCCCGATGATGCGATAAAGGGAATCACTACCCTGTTCGACGACGTCTTCATTGGAGCTGTCGAGAAAGAACCGTTAGAGGGAATGGGCACAGGCCCACAAGAGTAAAATCTTTACTTTTCCGCACACTCCCCTGCGTGGGAATTTTTACTGCTTTCTAGAATTTGCCCCGTTTCGGGTGTTGTTTTCATTTCCATTTCTAGGTTTTGTTTGTTGCAATTTCCATTCAATAAATGTAATTCATTTTGAAATTATCAATGAAATTACAAGTTTTATTCTCATTTTGAGGGCATGTTGAGGTATATCAAAACAGCCCGGTGATGATATCCAACCGATAAAAGAAAATATTGTCCAAGGACAATTCTGAGGCCTGGGCTTCTTCATGCTTCCTCGTGTTAAAACTTTTTCGAAAAAAAATTTCAAAAAACAATAAAAAAGAGTAAAAAGAAACAAAACAAAATTTACAAAAAAAATGCAATGTTTAGCCCTGTTTGTTCTTCTGAATCCGCTGCTTTATGTTTCAGGGGCAATCTTGTGACACGTGAGGGTATGGGAATGGTCCAATCCAGTGAATTATACTCCGCCGAACTCAATCCCGATGATGCCGGAGAACTCGATGATTCCTCAGATATTCAGCGTGACTTAGAGCATCATGAAAGACCTAAAGTCCTAACGGTAGATCAAACTATTACCGTCAATCTCAGTGATTCTGGAGAAACCAAGGAGGTCAAGATAGGGGCAACTCTTCCCGAAGATGAAGCCAAATGCCTGGTACAGTTGCTGAAAGATTACCAGGATATCTTTGCCTGGTCGTACGCCAATATGCCAGGATTAGACCCTTCTATTATGGAGCATAGCTTGCCTACTAATCCCGGTATGCCACCCAAGAAACAGAGGTTGCGAAGAACCAAACCTGAACTTTCGAAGAAGATAGAAGAGGAGGTCATGAAATTGTTGAAAGTGGGATTTATCGAGGTCACTCAATACCCTACTTAGGTGGCCAACATCGTGCCGGTCATGAAGAAAGATGGCCCAGTTCGGGTATGCATCGACTATCGCGACCTGAACAAGGCTAGCCCTAAAGATGACTTTCCATTACCGCACATAGATGTTCTGGTAGACAGTACTGCTGGGTTCGAGCTGTTCTCTTTCATGGATGGTTTCTCGGGCTATAATCAGATAAGGATGAAGGACAGCGACAAGGAGAAAACAGCGTTCATCACTCCTTGGGGTACGTTCCACTATAAGGTCATGCCCTTCGGTCTCAAAAATGCCGGGGCAACATATCAACGGGCAATGGTCACTCTCTTCCATGACATGATGCATAAAGAGATCGAGGTCTATGTCGATGACATGATCGCCAAGTCTCGACCCGGAGAGAATCATGTTGACACTTTGAAGAAATTGTTCAACCGACTCCGTGAGTTTAAACTCCGTCTCAACCCAGCCAAGTGCATATTCGGGGCAACGTCGGGCAAATTACTTGGGTTCGTAGTAAGCAGTAAAGGCATTGAAGTCGATCCTTCCAAAGTGAAAGCCATTTGTGAGCTGAAACCCCCATCGACCGTGAAAGAAGTACGAAGTCTCCTCAGCAGATTGAACTACATAGCCCGTTTCATTTCCCAACTCTCTGAAACTGCTAAGCCGTTCTTCAAACTTCTAAAGAAGAATGCTCAAGTGAAGTGGGACGATGACTGCCAGGAAGCGTTCGATGAACTGAAGCAGTATCTGATAAAATCACCAGTGCTAGTCCCGCCAATGCCGGGGCAGCCTTTAATCCTCTACCTCACAATTTATAGCGAGTCTCTGGGAGCTATGTTAGCACAGAAAGGTCCCGAAGACGGAAAGGAACGAGCCATTTATTATTTGAGTAAAAAGTTCACTATCTCGGAATTGAACTACTCTGAAGCCGAGAAGACTTGCGCTGCACTAGTATGGGTGCTCCACAGGCTGAGACAGTATACATTGCATCACCAGACTCTCCTGGTGACTGAGAATGATCCTATCAAGTATTTGCTTGATCAACCGGCTTTGGTAGGGAAGCTGGCCAAATGGCAGATTCTAATTTCAGAATTTGATGTTCAGATGATGCCACAGAAGTCAGTCAAAGGTCGAGTGATTGCTAATGTGTTAGCCGAGAATCCTGGAATCTCAGATGATGATGGATATTCCCTAGAAGATCGTATTCTGTTAATAAAAGAAGACACATAGACCATGTTCTTTGATGGAGCCGTAAACTTAGCTGGTTCTAGCATTGGGGCAGTCTTAATATCCCCAGATGGACAACATTATCCAGTAGCAGCGAAGTTGGTGTTCCCGTGTACCAACAATATAGCCGAGTACGAAGCTTGTATCCTCGGACTTCAAGCCGCAGTAGAAATGGGGATATCCAAGTTGAAAGTGTTTGGCGATTCCGCTTTAATCATTCTCCAAACTGTAGGGGAATGGAAGACAAAAGACACCAAACTAGTGCCGTATCATGAATACCTCGAAGAAATCATAAAGGAATTCGAGGACATTTCCTTTGAGTACTTGTCGAGATCCCACAATCAGTTTGCTGATGCACTAGCTACATTATCATCCATGCTGCAAGTGACCGATGGAGTAGAAGTAGAACCCTTGAAGATCGAAGTCCTGACAAAACCGGCTTACTGCATGGTTGTAACCGGAGAACCTGATGAAAAGCTATGGTATTATGATATCATGAACTATATCCAAAGACAAGAATTTCCTGAGGGAAGCACCCCGGCCGACAGGAAATACATCATGAAAATGGCTTCGAAATTCTTTGTCAGCGGTGAAAAGCTGTACAAAAGATCTTATGATTCAATTCTGCTAAGGTGTGTAGACGCAGCTGAAGCTACCAGAATCATGCAAGAAGTACACGAAGGGATATGTGGTCCGCACATGAATGGCCACATGTTAGCCAAGAAGATCATGAGACTCGGTTATTATTGGCTCAGTCTGGAAAATGACTGTATCCAGCATGTTCGAAGATGTCATCGCTGTTAGGTCTACGGGGATAAAATGAATGTTCCCCCCACAGAGTTACATCAGTTATTCGAGCCATGGCCTTTTTCAATGTGGGGGATCGATGTGATTGGCCCAATCAATCCCAAGGCATCGAATGGACACCGATTCATTTTGGTTGCGATTGATTATTTCTCCAAGTGGATCGAAGCCGCGCCTTATGCCAACGTTACTGCGAAGAATGTTGTGAAGTTTATCAGGTGGGATATAATTGCCCGTTATGGTGTCCCCGAAACTATTATCACCAACAATGGGACAAACTTGAATAATAAGTTCATGGATCAGTTGTTTAATGAGTTCAAGATTCGACATCTGAATTCGTCTCCTTATCGTCCACAGATGAATGGAGCAGTGGAAGTCGCTAACAAGAATATCAAGAAGATCCTGGCCAAGACGGCTGAGAATTATCGTGACTGGTACGAAAGATTGCCATTCGCGCTAATGGCGTATCGGACTTCCATCCGAACCTCTGTCGGTGCGACCCCTTTTTCGTTGGTGTATGGCATAGAAGCAGTTCTGCCTGTTGAAGTGGAAATCCCTTCTTTGCGAGTTTTATCCCAGGTGGAGTTATCTAAAGCAGAATGGATGCGACAAAGGCTTGAGCAATTGAACCTGATTGATGAAAAGCGACTGAGAGCCATTTGTCACGGTCAAACCTATCAGCAGAGGATAGCTAGGTCTTTCAACCAAAAGGTGCGTCCAAGACACTTCGAGGTAAATGATCTAGTCCTAAGGAAAGTGTTGCCAATCTTCACTGTCCCCGGAGGTAAATTCGCTCCAAACTACATCGGTCCATATGTGGTTAAGAAAGTGCTTCCAGGAGGTGCCCTGATTCTTGCGGAGATGGATAGTCGTGAGTCTTCCAATCCTGTTAACTCTGATGCTGTGAAGATGTATTATCCATGATAGTTTTCCAGTATTTGTTTGCAAACATTTCATTGACGAATAAATGATTTCAATCAATTTCATGTCAAGTTGAAATGTGTGCATTGGCTTTAATTTCTGCATGATTATTTTGTCAATCAGTATTATTGACTTCAAAGGGGAAGTCTATTTAGATAGTCTGATAACTCATGTGAAATTAATTGAATGTGTCGAATGAGGTACATCGGAATGATGGAAGGCAAGCCCTATCCTATACACAGTCTCATGCATCCCCAGTGAGTTGAGTAGAAAAAAAATGGAAAAATCCCTAGTGAATTGAGTGGAAAAATTCCATGTCGGCAAGGTAAAGAGTTTTCTCGCAAAAGGTACGGCAACTGAAATGACAAGAGGCATTTCATTTCTCTACCTTTAAACACTACAGGTTATCTATTGTTTCACCATTTTGAGCCTAACCAGTTGGATGAATTCTTTCAAATTACCCCTGTCAAGAACCACCCCACGTCGGGGCAAACTGGAGGTAAATCAGCAACATAAGGTGAAAAATGTGTAGAAATTTTCTTGCTCTCACTTGCATCAATCTTCGAGTGTTGCTTTTTCAAATGAGTTCATGTGAAAGTTCAAGTGCCCTAAGATGACGAAGAGCATTTCTTTCTTTATCCTATACACATTTTATCCTTTGTTAAGCCCAATTGGGCCTGCAAATTCGTTTCATACAAACCCAGTTGGTGATCATCCCCCACACTGGGGCAAGGCAAAAAGTCATCATTGTTCAAGCAGCATATCCAGAGCGTCGATAGAAGACAAGAAGTTTCTAAGCTCAAATGGTGAATCAATCAGTCAGATTAGATGACCAATGTTCACATTGTAAGCAGTGTGTATCAAGTTCAAAAAAAAGAAAAAAGAAAAAAAGGGGCAAGAAAAAGCAGTATGCCTGGTAAAAGTAAGGCCAATGCCCAATGAAAAATGTCAAGATATGACATGTTAGAATCCCCAGTCAAGTAGTCTCAAAGGAATCAAGTGATGTCTCTCGAAGCCGATGGAGCATTTACCGAGAAGGCAATCTCTGGTGAAGAAGAAAACCGGTGACAATGCCAAGATGATCACCAACTTATTCACCCCAATCATATACATTTTGAGCTTAAATGATCCATTCATTTCTCAACCCATGAGCCTAGCCTACGTTACGTCCCTTGCAACGTCTCTTCAGATTAGGGCACTTGAACTAACGTAGAGTTTCAGATGTTTACAAGCTTAGCTCGAAGAAGTGCGAGCAAGTCCATTTCTATCTCATTTTGCAGGGTTCTTGACTTGTAAACCCGAACACAATTGAAGAGTATTTCTTTCAATAGCCTCGACTCGAAGAGTCTCCTTTGCTAAGCCATTGACCAAGCCCATGATACAATCCTGATAAAGACCTCTTGGATTGGTAAGGTCGTACTGCTTGCGAGAATACTTTGACCCTTGTCGACATGATGATGGTGAGATGGTGTGATTCGCATAAATTAGCCTTTTTTGATAAGAATGGGAGAAAAGCCCTTTCAGACTGGAAGTTCCTCATTCGACATTTTCAAGATATCCGCTTGTGAGTTCGGATTGTCTTATCATGATTTTTCCCCAACGAAGTTTGTAATGCCGATTTGACAAAACTATCGTGCATGAAAAACCAGTTGAAATCATAAGACATGAATACATGTGTTCTGAACTGTTCATGAATGCATGTCATATGTTGCTTAAAGTCGTATCTAACAGAAGACGCACTCTCAAAAGTCGGAGATATCACCAGGTAAGTATATCTCTATATCCCTAACCTGTTCGAGCAATCAGCAGGTCCCTCATTTGATCATTTTGTTGCGATCTCTAAATGCCTTTGATGATGTTTAGGTGTTTATTGATCAAGCCTTTTCAGGTACCTCTGATGATATCCAGGTATTCTGTCAAGGAACCCTCGGACATTCGGGCTAGCCCCGCTGTCCACCAAAATCATTGTTTTCATACAATCTCGAGAAGATTCCCCCACTACTCACCTATGAGTCAAGGATATAGGTGAAGTGGCCAAATCTTTACAGGTATCTATGGAGATGTATAGGTATCTCGTAAAGGTCGGAATTTTTCTCTAATCTGAGGTATTCCCCCGCTACTCACCTATGAGTCAAGGATATAGGTGAAGCGGCCAAATCTTTGCATATGAGCAGGTATATGTAAGGGTCGGAATGCTTCTTTAATCTCGAGATATTCCCCCGCGATGTGTCTATGAGTCAAGGATATAGGCACAGCGGCCAAATCTTTGCATATGAGCAGATATATGTAAAGGTCGGAATATTCTCCCCATCCTGGATGTTCCCCCGTTATTCACCTATGAGTCAAAAATATAGGTGAAGCGGCCAAATCTTTATGAATACCTATGGAGATGTCTAGGTATCTTAAAGGTCGGAATATTCCTCAACCCCCAGGTGTTCCCCCGTTACTCACCTATGAGTCAAGGATATAGGTGAAGCGGCCAAATCTTTGCATATGAGCAGATATATGTAAAGGTCGGAATATCCTCCCCAGTTCCCCCGTGTCGTGTCTATGAGTCAAGGATATAGGCGCAGCGGCCAAATCTTTACAAATACCTATGGAGATGTATAGGTAATTTGTAAAGGTCGGAACGTTTTTACACTTTTTTATCTCACGAATCCAGGTAATGATTGGATACATTGAGCTTTCTTCGTGTTCGTGTGTTTTGACTTAACTGCAGATCACCGACATTCATCAACAGTTTATCAAGCAATACCTATGGGACTAAGCCCAGACATTTGCCAAACAACAAACAAAGTTGAGTCGTACCTCGAATTGCATTATCTCGTACCAGTCAGGTAAGTAATTTCAGGTATGTTTTCTTTTCATGTCAGCATATGTCATCTCTTAATGCATTCAAAAATGGGACTCATAATCCCGACAAAAACAACATTCATTGCATTTACATAATTGAAATTTAGGTATCATTTAGTCTTTGAATGCAACCTCTGCGAGCTCACCTTCAAAGAGGGGCGGCTGTTGACACCTAAATTTTACCGAACATTTAGTTTAATTTGCATAGAAAATTAGGGATTAAATTTTTAATCCCTAAACAAAAACATTTAAATTGCATAACATGTAGTTTAGGTTCATTGCATTATTGCATCGGATTGGCGATAGCGAGCGAGCTTAAAATTCATCGAACAAAAAACGGGATGCTCGGGAATGCAAGGGCCGGGAGTTTCACGTCACGCGGGCTCGAGTATTTTTAATTTGGGCTTGATTTAGTTTGTTGAATTTAATTAATTCAACCCAAGTTAATTCAGCCTGTTTAATTTAATTAGAGCCCAAGCCCAAGTTTAAGCCCATTAGGACATTAAGCCCATTTAATTTGACCTAGGGTTAGCACTATATATATTTCATTAGGTCAGAAATTTTGGAGGGGGACACATATTTTTAGATCAGAAAATTTTTAGAAGGTGAGAGCAAGTGCGAGAGAGAGAGAGAAGAGTCGTGCGTCGCGCCTTGCCGCCGTGCACCACACCGCCGTCCTCCACCCAACGTGCCTTTTCACCGGCACCAACAACCTTCACGGTCACTACGTCCCTAGCCGAGAACGAAGCAGCGAGGTCACGAAGCATCCGATGTCCAACACTCTTGCTACATCAACAACAAGTTGTTGTCATCGAGGGTCTGATTGCCGCAAGCTTTTCCTTGGCAAAAGATCAACATTAGCCTCTTCCACACTACTGCTAGTGTCCAAAGTCAATTCCAAAGTCATCTTCAAGGAGTCCAGGTGTTTAGCAATTCCACCAGTCCACGTTCGTGGAATTTTGGTCAACAAATTCTGCCCCCCCCCAATTTCCGTTGCTGTTTTCTTCACGACACTTGAGGATCCCGCTGCTGTTGCTACTTCTCCACGACGCCAACGCCAACAGCAAGCTGACTGTAGCTCTTTCCGTTGACTAGTCGCTCCTCTGTCCAAGTTGAAGGCTGAATCGCAAAGTCAGAATTTCCACAAAGCATCAGCATAGTTACGGACTTGTGTTTCATCAGTCCAGCAACTTCTTGGTCCTCAAAACTTCCAGCAACGCCGTGCCCAACCGGAGTGCCGCGACGTCCTCACGCAAGCCACCGAGCATCCGTCTTGCATAGCCGTTCGTGCACCGCTTTTCGTACGTCACCACCGCCGCGAGCTGAGACGTTCCCCGCCGAACCAACGTTCCCGTGGTGGTGTCCGTGAGTCCAGAGTGCGTGGTGGTGTCCGTGAGTCCAGATTGTTCCCGCCGTGCCGTCGCCTTGCTGTCGCCGTCCCGATCCACAAGCCCAAGTCCCAATCCACGTGATTCGAATTTGGAAAGTTATCCGCAAATCAGGTAAAAATCTCTATTCGTTATATTTTCAAAATATTTAGATTCCTAATCTGGGTATTTGAATATTTCGTGTGGATAATTACATATATTAGGATAATGTTCGATATATCCGCGATATTTTCAAATATTCAAAATTAGGAAAATTTCCTAATTTAGCAACGTATTTGGACGTCTATCCGACCTTATCCCTAAGGTACGATACGCGGCGATACGGGAAATTATCATCCTATCTATAATCACTTAGATACGATGATAAATTTCATTAGCTTTCCAAATTTGAATGATCGAATATCCGTTAATATCTATGACCCTATAGATATGACCGATAGTTCGAATTTTGTACCTAACCCGAGTTTGAAACAAATTTGGCGGATCGCGTGGTTGATTTAAATTGGTTGCTATCGCTATCTTTATTTGTTTGATTTCTTTCCTTTCCAAATAAAACAGAAAATTCAAAAATATTAGTTAGATTTAAATTAGAATTTTGCATGTCTAGGATTTTTGAATATATCCCGAAGGATGAGATAAGTATTTAATTTAAATTAGGACTTAACGCGGCATGTTTCCTAATTTAAATTAGGTATTGTTTTAATCCTAACGGATTATTCACGTTATTTTATTATTCCGAATTTTCATAAAAAAAAACCCCAAAAAATGGTGAATTGTTTCATGTTTTACTAGGATAGATTGCATTTTTAATTTGGGTAATTCATAATTTCGAATTTTTAATCAAAAATCCCAAAAAGAAATCATTCTAGGGTAGATTAAGTCATCATAGATTGCATGTTAACTTAGGTATTTTTGAATTTCGAATTTTAAACAAAAAATACCAAAAATAGAAGTCATTAGGTCGCATGTTATTTTAGGCATGTTTTTTATTCCGAATTTCATTTAATTCCGAATTTCATAAAGAGAAAATACCAAAAAAATATGTCATTGCACGTCATCAGAATTAGGTCACGTCGTCGCGTGTCATATAGAGTGTATGTTAGGTTGCATTAATTCACGTGTCATTTTTCGCACGTCATTGCATCCAGGCTAGATCTCATTTAATAAAGTGAAAATAAAATAAAAAAAAAGAAATTGAGTGAATGCTTGTTAACTAGAAATCATATTAGGGTTGTCTGTATGATTTTTCGCTAACAACGCAGATGCTTGCTGGATTCGAGGTAAGTAATCCCTCCCAGCTTGCAATTTATTTAATGCTTTGATTTCTGGGTGTTAATTTGGTGATTTGCGCACCCGCATGAACACCTCACATGTTAGTAATTAAGCTAAAAATGGGTCCAAACTGCCTGCCAAAACATTTTTGAAATGAAAAGGTACCGAAAGGGCGTTAGACTAGATCTAGCGTAATCAAGTCCCCGGGCTTAGAATCTCTGGTTCGTAGGAATAAAACATATCTCCCTATGTTTTATTTAGGTTTCTAATCAGCCTACTGTAAAATGATTAGTGGCGACTCCAAGCATGAAAGCATTTGCACGTTAAGAACTCAAACCCTAAGTTGCGAATTGGTAGGGCTTGGGAGGGACCGAGTTAAGTTCAAACTTAATAATCCATTAGCCCGAGAAAATCGATCAAAAAATTTTTTAGGGTCACGACAGATAGGATCAAAAGACACTGTTCCTCAAAAACGAAGGGGAAAGAATCAGGAATCTGCTCTAGAAGAGCCTGGTGTTATGCTTACTCCTAAAGAGCTTATTGCCCCTGAAGAAACACAAAACCATGAAAAGATCACCAACCCTGAGAATACTGAGAATCTCATTGTATATTGTAATGAGATTTGGGATGGGAATGAAATCATCATTGATGATGCTTTTGCATTCTCAGTTGCTCATAAAATTATGAATGATGATTGTGAGCCGCAATCTATTATCGAATGTCGTCAAAGGCATGATTGGTCTAAATGGGAGGAAGCAATTAAGGCTGAATTAGCTTCTCTAACCAAACGAGAGGTTTTTGGACCCATAACTTACATCCCAGATAATGTAAAGCCCGTTGGATATAAATGGGTATTTGTCCAAAAACGAAATGAGAAAAATGATGTTGTCATGTATAAAGCTCGACTCGTTGCCCAAGGATTCTCCTAGAGACCTGGGATTGATTATGATGAGACATATTCACCTGTGATGGATATGATTACATTTCGTTTTCTCATTAGCCTAGTACTCTCTGAAAGATTGGAAATGCGTCTTATGGATGTTGTGACGGCATATCCATATGGCTCATTAGACTTGGATATTTATATGAAAATTTCCGAGGGATTCAAAATGCCTAATGCATGCACTCCCCGCAACTTATTCTCAATAAAATTGCAAAGATCTTTGTACAGGTTAAAACAATCCGGTCGCATGTGGTATCAACGCCTAAATGAGTACCTAATTAAGGAAAGGTACAAGAATGATCCTATTTGCCCATGCGTGTTTATTAAGAAATCAAAAATCGGATTTGCTATTGTAGCAGTTTATGTCGACGATATAAATTTAATTGGAACTCCAGAAGAGTTAGCTAAAACTGCTGAATATTTGAAAAAAGAATTTAAAGTTAAAGATTTGGGTAAAACCAAACTTTGTCTTGGTCTAAAGCTTGAGCATAAAGCAAATGGAATAATCGTCCATCAATCAGCATACATTGAAAGATTACTTAAACGCTTCAACATGGACAAGGCTCACCCATTGAGCACCCCTATGGTTGTAAGGTCTCTAGATCCTCAAAAGGATCCGTTTCGTCCTAGAGAATCTGATGAAGAGATACTTGGTCCTGAAGTACCATATCTCAATGCAATTGGGGCTTTGATGTACTTAGCACAATGTACAAGACCAGATATCGCTTTTGCAGTAAATTTATTGGCACGTTTTAGTTCTGAGCCAACTCGAAGACACTGAAATGGAATTAAACATATTTTTCGTTATCTCCGAGGAACCATAGATTTGGGATTATATTATTCCAAGGATTCCACTATCTCTGGTTTAGTTGGATATGCTGATGCTGAATATAGATCTGATCCACATAAAGCTCGCTCTCAAACCGGTTATTTATTGTGTTTTAACGGCACCGCCATTTCTTGGCGTTCTATGAAGCAATCACTAGTAGCTACATCTTCTAACCATTCTGATATTATTGCTTTATATGAAACTAGAAGAGAGTGTGTTTGGTTAAGATCCGTTATAACATATATACATATTCACAATTCTTGTTGTTTAACACCGGTTACAAATTCTCCCACTATAATTTATGAAAATAATGCTGCTTGTATTGCACAAGTTAGGGGAGGATATATCAAAGGTGATAGGACCAAGCATATCTCGCCAAAATTTTTCTATACTCATGAACTCCAAGAAAGTCGACAAATTGATGTTAAGTAGATTCAATCCATAAATAATCTTACAGATCTTTTTACCAAATCATTGCCAATGTCAACTTTTGAGAAATTAGTATATGGCATTGGTATGCGGCGAGTTCATAAGATGCAAGATTGACTAGCCCCAGCAGTGACTATATAGCTCAAATTAAGGGGGAGATATTGTGAACTATGCATTGCACTCTTTTTTCCCTTTTGTCCAGTTTTTGTCCCATTGGATTTTTCCGGCTTAAGGTTTTTAATGAGGCAATTAATGCATCCATAAAAGGGAGAGATCATAAAATTTGTGCTATGTACTATTTTTCCCTTTTGTCCAGTTTTTATCCCAATGGATTTTTCCGGCTTAAGGTTTTTAATGAGGTAGTATCATTCAATGCACATTCATTAATATGATGAATATTCAAGGGGGAGTGTTATGAAATACATGAATGAATATTCATTATATTCAATGTGCCTATTATATCACATTCGTAACCTACGTACATGAATGAATATTTAATGTACCTACACTACAAAAAAAACACCGGATTTGCGACGGCATTTGCGACAGAAATTTCGCAAAAATCCGTCGCAAATCGAATTTGCGACGGAATTTGCGAAGGAAAAATTTCCGTCGCAACTAGCGCGTCGCAAATTTTTGCGACGGAAAATTGAAAAATTCGTCGCAAATTTGCGACGGGAAAAAGTTCGTCGCAAATTTCGTCGCAAAATCCGTCGCAAAATTCATCGCAAAATCCGTCGCAAAATTCGTCGCAAAATTCGTCGCAAAATCCGTCACAAAATCGTCGGACATTTGCGACGAACAAATTCCGTCGCAAAAACCCGTCGTAAATTACGTCGGCAATTTGCGACGACCTCCATCCGTCGGAAAATTCGTCATGCATTGCATCGGAAAACGCGTCGCGAAGTTCATCGCAAATTTGCGACAAAATTTAATAATAGCAAAATTCGGCTTGGAGATTTCCTCGTTATTTTTAGATCATTTCGACCGTAAATTATTGTCCATATCAATCAAAATAGACAATGACATATAATTGAAACATAAAAACGAACAAAACATACATTCTGACAAACCGGCCACAACGACATATAATTAAAACAAATAACAGAATGAAAGTTTTATAGTCTGACGTACTTTGCTATTTGATATCAAATCGTTCAATACATTCAAAACATGAAGTAAGAGACGGGACAACCATAGAAGACGCAACAAAAACCATACAGAAGAAGACGGAGCCTTGCCTTGGTACGATGGCAGCACACCAAAAGTAGTCACCTCCGTCGAGACCTGAGGAAATGTCGATACATAAATCAGTCCAGAATATTAAAAAAAGCAATTATGCATGGATGTGGAAGTAACTAGGTGTAAAATAACACAAATACGTTTCAGAACGAACATAAATGTTCATACATATGAATATGAGTGAAATTATGAAAAACCAAGATTGCTTACCTAAAAACGTCAACTACAAATCGTCGAGAAAATCATCATCATCAGCATCAGCATTCCCGGCATCAATGGGTTGGTCATCATTGTGCTCATCACCTATTGGATTGACTGAAGGTACAGGAGGACCGTAATTGTGATCCATGTTAAGGCGTTGCATAACCATTCTCATTTGTTCTTCCAAGTTATATATTCGTTCATCCTTCTTAACAAGTAAATCATTCAGACGATGCACTTCTTGGGTCAATTGCGCGTTTGGTTGTGACCTCCTGCGACTAGTCCCAGCGCCTGATGAACTTCCAGGAGTATTCGGCATGAACATCCTTGACAACGATCCCAGCCCAAATATTTTCCCTTTTTTCACCCCACCCGTTGCCTCCATCCATAATGCCACATTATCAACTGGCGGCCGGGACTCAGGACAATCATCACTACCACTAGCAGTGCTCATTACAAGTTTATCATAGTTGTCCTACATTAACAATTGAAAATGAAAGTAAAATAACTATATATATATATATATATATATATATATACCATCAATCAGCAAAGCATTCACGGTCAAACTTGTAGTTTATATATAAGCTAAAGTATAACTTTACATACCTTAATAGTTTTTGCTCGCTCGCCAGTCCATGTCTTATCTTTCTTTTGAAATGTGCGTTCAAATGTAGCTGCAAATGTCGGTTCCGTCCCCAATTCTTGTGCCTACAAAATGTAATTTTCAGTAATTGAATTAAATTAACTTATAACGCATTTAACAGTCTTACCAATCGTTTGCGATGCTCCGCAATGTTGATAGAGCCCCCGGCATATGTGGCTGACCCATCACTAGAACTAGAAGATCGATTCTTCTTATTCTGCGCACAGAGTTGCCGACTCTGTTCAGATTCCCAAAATCTGGTAATTGCCACCCAATTGTCAGCTGTGAAGAAAGACGGCTTCGCACGCCGGCTTTTCGCTCTATTCATGACATTTCGCATAAAATCACTTATTTTCCTATCGAAAATTCTTCTCACTTCATTGTCTTCCGCTTCCTCCCACTTAAACCTCCGCTGCAATAAATAAAAACATAAATTGAAAATTATGTTGATGATCACATATCCATAATCATGAACCAGACACATATAAATATCTTGTACAGTTCATGTCGGGAAACTATCCGGTCCTTTAGGTATCGAGAACTACAGAGTTGTTCTGGTCTATTTACATCATTCTTGACCATCAATATACTACACCAAACTGAATTGACGAGCAAATAAAATATGTAAAACTTACCTTGAACTCATTCCACCACATTTCTTTCGCTTCTTGTGGAACACTTCTGTAATTAAGATACTCTCCCATCCAAAAGTTTCTTACTATTTTGTTCAATTCTTTGACAACAGACGTAGCATCCGTGAATCTGCATTTATACGAATATTGTGCAACATGGACAATTCAGTTGACATCAATATCTAAAGCCCTAAATATGACATATACTAAAATAAATATGAAGCACTTACGAATCTCCAAATGGGCATATGAAGAATCGGTTATCTTCTTGACCGATGTTTCCGTCAATATTCGATCGTTCCGCCGAATAATTGGGTGGAACGGAAGGAGAGGGAGCTAAAGGAGATTGAACTGAAGAACGTTCAGTTCGCATGTGGTCAAGTCCCGTAACATGTTGTTCAGTGTGGAAGAAAGGGCCAACGTGCCCATATTGCGTAGGATCATATTGTGGTTGAGGGTTAGATGCCGGGATATGAGAAGAGGAAAGGGACGGGGACGAGGACGAGGAGGAGGAATGGCCTTGTCTTCTAGGCATGTGACCTCCACGTTTATACTGACAAGTAGAAAAGTTATGCGAATATGTAAAGAACTATTGACTCGTATTACGAACACATAATGATGTTACCGATGACGAAGCTTACCATTTTGATGGAATGACTGAGAAAAAGTTTCCTTGATATGAGCCAATGTCGAGTGTTTATGACGTGCAATTTCCTACAAACAAATATACTCAAAATCCAATTCATTTTTTATATGAAACATCAATGTATGAGCACGATATGGGTGGCCACCGGTATGAAACATCACTATATGAATCGCATTCATTTTGATTAAATTTTTTTAACCACGTACAAAAATATAAATTTCACTGAAAGTGGGTGGCCACAAATATTCTAAGTCATTCTGTAAAGTTTTGTAAGAAATAAATTATTATTATTATTGTTAAGTTTTTTTTGGGACCTAACAAAAAATTTCACTAAAAGTTGATGGCCACCGATATTCTAAGACATTATGAAAATTTTTGAAAAGTTAAAATTTTAACAATTTATAAATTATGAAATTTAATATAAAATTTTTCCGTGGAAAAAAAATTTCCATACTAAAATTGGGTGGCCACAGGTAGTCTAAGCTATTAGATACAATATTCCAATTTTTTTAAGTCATTCTTTATTTTAAAAATTTTTAGGGCACGTTAAAACAATTAAATATAACTAAAAGTGGGTGGCCACAAGTATTATAAGCTATTCCGTGAAATGTTGAAAATTTTTAAATTATGATTTTTTTTGCCATCTAAAGAAATTTAAATTTCACTACAAGTTGATGGCCATCTAAAGAAATTTAAGTTTGTTATAAATTTTTAAAAACTTTTACGGTCAAATTTCATATTTGTTGTCAACATATACCGTTTTTTAAATTTTCCATAATTTTGCAGGAATTTTTTTAGACTTGTTTAATTTTCGAGCATTTTCTGTGAAAACGCCTAATTAACGCTAAATCATCCACATAATAAACAAATTAAACAGTCGACCATCGATCAATGCCACATGCAATCCTGAAATCGACCCGTAATTTAACTAATGATAAGTTATCCTAAATAATCCCTAAACAACTCCGACTAATTACCTAATTATACTAACTAGTGCTTAAAGAGTTGGCTTACTTGGTTCAAGCACAACAAAAACCGGCGAAATGGACACTGGCGAATCCGGCACGGGCGTGGGCGACGGTGGCAATGGTGATTGCGGCGTCGGCGGCGGCTGTAGTGCGACCACGGTCGCTGTGCTCCAGTGCGGGCGGTAACGGCCGAGGGCTGCTCAGGCTCGAGCGTCGGCGCGCTAATGGTGGGCAATGAGGGCGACAGCGGCGGAGGGCGGGGACGGGGCCGGGGCGGGGAGGGGGCGCGGAGGGGAGCGGAGGGGGCCGGAGGGGGCGGAGGGCCGGGGCGGAGGGGGGCAGGGGGCCGGAGGGGGCGGAGGGGGGCGCGGAGGGGGGCAGGGGCGGGGCAGAGGGGGCGGGGCGGAGGGGCCGGGGGCAGGGGCTGGGCGGGGCGGAGGGGGCGGGGCCGGGGCGGAGGGCGGAGGGGCGCGGCGGAGGGGGGCGAGGCGGGGCCGGAGGGGGAGGGGAGGGGGAGGGGCAGGGGCGGGCCTGAGGCCCGCCGGCGAAGGCAGGGGGAGGGGGCGGCGCGGAGGGCGGGGCGGGGCCGGGGAGAGGGGCGACGGGGCGGGGCGAAGGGCAGGGCGAGGCCGGGGAGAGGGCGGAGGGGGGCGGCGGGGCGGGGTGGGGCGGGGCAGGAGGCAGGCAGGGGGGCGAGGGGGCGGGGCGGAGGGGCGGAGCGGGGCCGGGGCCGGGGGCGGGCTGGCGGCCGGGGGCGGGCGACGGGCGGCGGACCTGCGAGGGCGACGGCGGACGGCTGGCGGCGACGGACAGCGGGCGCGACGGCGACGAACCTGCGTGCGAAGAAAAGGGAGAGGACAGTGAAGAAATGCAAGAAATTTGCGACGGACACGAACGTCCGTCGCAAATTTGCGACGGACCGCGTTCTTCCGTCGCAAATTTCAACTTTTCGCAAATTTCTACCGGGAAAAATTTGCGACGGACCGCGTTCTTCCGTCGCAAATTTGCGACGAACACGTTCGTCCGTCGCAAATTTTGTCACCGACAAATTTTGCGACGGACCGCGTTCTTCCGTCGCAAATTTCAACTTTTCGCAAATTTCTACCGGGAAAAATTCCCGGGAAAAATTTGCGACGGACAAGAGTGGTCCGTCGCAAATTTGCGACGGACGAGTGTGTCCGTCGCAAATTTGCGACGGACGAGAGCGGTCCGTCGCAAATTTGCGACGGACACACTCTTGAGTTTTGAGACGGATATAAATTTTTAAATTTCGACCGGTAAATATTCCCTGGCAAAATTTGCAACAGCCAGGTCTGAGTCAGTCGAAAATTTCGAACGGTAGAAATTCCATAGCAAAAATTGCAACGGACCAGTTTTAATCCACAAAAATGTGGCGTCGCATTGGTATGGGTCCTAAATGTGCTACGTGTGTTTTTTTTACTTGTCTTCTTTTTCAGTCTGAAATTTCAGATGATACATTAAATTAGAAAGAATAATCAACAATAACAATAATAAAAAAGCACAATAACAATAACAATAATGATAACAGCCAAAATAGCAATTGTAGCATTCATAATTACACATCCGTAGTGTTCTGTCACAACAATGTCAATCTTCGTCATCGGCTTCGTCTTCGTCGTCGTCGTCGTCGGCTTCGTCTCCATCGTCGTCTTCGTCTTCGTCTTCGTCTTCGTCCTCGTCTTCGTCTTCGTCCTCGTCTTCGTCATCTGTCTGCAAATCAGATTCGGAACATTCTGGTACATTTAATTCGTAAATTTCTGTTGGTTCCACATCTGTCATTGCTCCGGACGGATCTCGTAAAGTTGGTATGTCATATTCCTCAACTTCAACAATGTTACACACTTCCTCTTGTTGGTAGGCTCTATCCTTCCAGTGTTCCTCGATTTTCCTCCGTGCTTTGATTTTACAAACCGCCCACCAATCAGCTTTGTCGCGTTTCAAACTAGGATATGATGCATAACATACTTGAATTGCTTGTTGTGCCAAGACAAATGGTTCATACTTCATATACCTTTTCTTGTGATTTATTTCAACCAAATTGAACTTCGTATGCACCTTCATTCCTTTGACGGGGTCAAACCACGTGCACTTAAATAACACAACCCGCATCATTAATGGTCCAGGGTACTCAATCTCAATGATTTCATCCAACAATCCATAAAAATCATCTTGCGAACTGTCACTATTGGATGACCAAACAGACACACCACTATTCATTGTGGATTTTCCCATTCCATATTCTTGAGTATGAAAATTATATCCATTTATGAAATATGCTGGCCAACTTCGAACTCTTAACTGTGGACCCCATGACAGATAATATAGCAATCCTTGCCCTCCAAATTCATCATACTTACTATGAACCTAAGGTTAGACATGCAAAGTTAATAATATATATTTATTTAAATGATGTATATAATTTTCATAACTTGGTTTTAATCCACAGGCAACTTACATATGTCTTGAACCATGCTGCAAATTGTTCATCGCACAAACGATCAAACTCATTTGGTTGTAGTCCAAACATTGAAGTTTGGAAAATCCTAATATTAAAAACAATATCATTATTAGCAAATATTTGACACGCAAAACATATATTCGCAAATTTACACTTACTTGAAGTATGGCTCCACTTCTGGGCAGTTCAATAAAATATAAGTATGGGCTGCATGCAATTCTTCGCCTGATAAGTAACGAAACTGACATGCGCCGCTTGGTCGACCAAAATAATTGAAAATAGAGAATGCCGTGCAATTGGGATCAATGGGGCCCTCATCATTTCTGCCTGCTCTCCGCCTCTTGCACTGAACGTGCGGCTCAAAATAGTATGATGCAAATGTTGTCACTTCTTCCACAATATATGCATTACAAATTGAAGCCTCAACACGTGCCTTATTCTTCACTTTTTTCTTCAAATGATATAAGAATCTAGTTAAAATAACAAGAAGCTTATCGGAATATATTATATGATAAACTAATTTGAACCGCATTTAAAAAAAAACATTACCTCTCAAATGGATACATCCAGCGAAATTGGACGGGACCTGCAACTTTGGCCTCATAAGGCAAGTGAACTAAGAGATGCTCCATCGAATCAAAAAACGCCGGAGGAAATATCCTTTCTAAGTTGCAAAGAATAATTGGAATATCTCTCTCTAGTTTTTCCATGTGCAATGCTTTTAACACTGTCGAGCAAATATCATGGAGGAAATTGCTTAATTCTGTAATGGCGCCCCATACAAAGTTCGGTAGAACTTCCTTCAAAGCTATTGGAAGTAGTCTTTCCATCAGGATGTGACAATCATGACTCTTCAAACCTGTCAACTTGCATTCATTCAAATCAACACATCTCCCGAGGTTCGAAGCATATCCATCAGGAAACCGCACAGATTTCAACCAGTGACAAACAACTCGCCTCTGCTCCTTAGCCAATGTATAAACTGCTTTCGGTTTTGGTCCCATGCTGCTTGCATCCACAGCTAGTATTGGCCGATCGCAAATATCTGTCATATCTTTTCTTGCGTTCAAGTTGTCTTTTGTTTTTCCGGCGACATCCATCACAGTATTGATGACATTGTCGAAAACATTCTTTTCTATGTGCATGACGTCAAGATTATGATGAATAAGATGGGCCTTCCAATATGGTAGATCCCAAAATATACTGCGTTTTGTCCACTTATATGTACTTCCGTACGCAAAAGTCGTGCCGTGCGGGTTCTCAATAACAGTTGGAAAGTCCTGCACACGTTCCCAAATTTGATCGCCGGTTAACCTCAGTGGTGGACGCATTCTTTCAGTCCTATTCTTGATGAACTCTTTCTTATTCCTTCTGAAAGGATGATTTGACGGTAAAAATTGTCTGTGACAGTCAAAATAGCTAGGCTTCTTTCCATGTTTTAATCTAAATGATTTTGTCCTCTCCATACATATCGGACAGCCTAAGATCCCAGCTGTACTCCAGCCAGATAACATTCCGTAAGCTGGAAAGTCATTTATCGTCCAAAGAAGGGCAGCTTTCATGACAAATGTTTGATCAGTAGAAACGTCATACGTAGGGACACCTTCAACCCAAAGCCGCTGTAACTCCTCAATCAATGGTTGCATATAAACATCTATCAACTTTTTCGGATTTTGCGGCCCTGTCACAATCAATGTCAAAAACATAGAAGGTGTCTTCATGCACATACCAGGTGGAAGATTGTACGGCGTTACGATAACTGGCCAGCATGAATAACTTCTTCCTGTTTTCCCAAATGGAGTAAATCCATCGGCACAGAGACCTAACCTGATGTTCCGAGGCTCCATTGCAAACTCAGGGTATGTTCTATCAAAATGTTGCCATGCCTCCGCATCTGAAGGATGACACATTAGACCCTCTTCTGTTTCATGATTTGCATGCCAAGTCATGTGTTCAGCAGTGGCTTTAGACGCATAAAGCCTTTGCAATCTGGGGATTAAGGGCAGATAAAACATTTGCTTACATGCTCTACGCTTCTGATGACGACCCGGCCTCCTGTTAATCTTGTACCTAGGTTGGCTACAGAATTTGCAAGATTCTGCATTTTCATCATCTCTCCAATATAGCATACAACCCCGACTACATACATCAATTCTTACAACCGGAAGACCTAAGTTATCCACTAGCTTTTTCATATCATAAAAATCACTTGGCATGTTGTTATCATGAGGCAATGACTCTCGCATTACTTCAACAAAAGAGTTGAAGCAATCCGCAGACACATTATGCTCTGCCTTGATATTTAATAGTCGGGCTGTTACCGATAACTTTGTGTGGTCCTCACAACCTGCCTATAGAGGTTCATCTGCTGCTTTCAACACATCCCAGAACTGATTAGATTGAAAAGTTTCATTATACACATTCTCCTCATAACCCGTTACTCCTATATCTTCCAATTGTGAAGCATGACTACTACCCAATTGTTCACGTGTAGCAGAAAAACTAGTACTTGCATGATTTGATTCTGTGCCAAAATTATAACGAGCGCCATCAATCACCATTCTCTCGTATGGGTTCAATTGCTCATAATAGCCACATTCTTCACTAACTGAAAATTGGTCACTTCTTCCATATCCTTCATCAGCTATAAATGGTTCACCATGGGAAGTCCAATTATAATAGTTCGGAGTAAACCCATATCTAATAAGGTGTTCTCTAACTTGATCACACTTCTGGAATTTACCATTACCACACTTTTTACACGGACACCTTAACTTATTTCCGTCCATAAACTCATATTTACTACTAGCAAAGTTCAAAAATAGTTCCAACCTAGTACGAAACTCATCCGTCAATCCTTGACGTCCAGGTAAGTTCTTATTATACATCCAAGCCATTTCTCTTTGCATTATATCTGTATTAAAATAATAAATGCTGGTAAAATATTTAAAATATCATATTTATTGTTCGTAATTAAAACTATAAAATTTTGGAAATTAGAATTTTTTTTCTTCACACAACAATTAATATGAAATTGCAAAAATAGAAAAATTTACAATGCAAAGAAGACTTACCCAAAAATTTGACTGAAATATTGATAGGACAAAGTGATCAATTGGATGAGAATTGCAAAGTCCACTTGGATTGCGAGACCTTCAATTAGGCACAAACCCAAAAAAAATAATCACTTAAGAATTATTTTGTAATATTTTTTAAAGTACGATGGAAACGGAATTCATCCCTAGCAAATTTGCGACAAATAAAAGCAAAATCCGTCGCAAATTTGCGACGGAATTTGCATTTATTCGTCGCAAATTTGCGACGGAAACGAGTGTCCGTCGCAAATTTGCGACGAATAAATGCAAATTCCGTCGCAAATTTGCGACGGACACGGTAATCCGTCGCAAATTTGCAACGGATAAACGTTTCCGTCGCAAATTTGCGACGGACACTCGTTTCCGTCGCAAATTTGCGACGGGATTTATGACATTCCGTCGCAAATTTGCGACGGAAACTAGTGTCCGTCGCAAATTTGCGACGGGATTCATGACATTCCGTCGCAAATTTGCGACGGAAATGAGTGTCCGTCGCAAATGGCGCGGCCTTTCGACTCATCCGAAGGCCGGCGACGTGTAACCGGTCGCCGGTCATTAAACCGGTCGTTAAACCGGTGATGCAGATAAGAAAAAAATACAAATATAAACATATATTTAAAAAAAAATTACAATGTAACGACAAATAATGACGAAGATAGCAATTTTGCACTTACCGGTACAAAAGCTTTACCGAGATTAATAAGTGCGTCCGTAGATGTTGCTGAGTTCAGTGACATGAAAGGGGGAGAAAACCAACAGAAAGCGAGAGAAAGCGAGAGAGAGCGAGAGAGAGAGAAAGTGATTATCAGTTGGGCTGATAAACTACGAATTTGCGACGGATGTACGTTTTCGTCGCAAATTTGCGATGGAAGTGCTTTGCCGTCGGAAATTTGCGACGGATTTTGCGACTGTATTATTTTCCGTCGCAAATTTGCGACGGAATTTGCGACGGACGTAAGTTTCCGTCGCAAATTTGCGACGGCTAAGAATGCCGTCGCAAAATCCGTCGCAAATTTCCGATGGATTATTTCTGTCGCAAATTTGCGACGGAAACTTACGTCCGTCGCAAATTTGCGACGGCAAAAATTCCGTCGCAAATTTCCATCGCAAATTTCATGTTTTTTTGTAGTGCTATTATGACACATTCGTAACCTACGTACATGAATGAATATTCAATGTACCTATTATGACACATTCGTAACCTACGTACATGAATGAATATTCAATGTACCTATTATGGTATATTTGTAACCTACACTCTATGTATATCTCCAATGAATGTCCATCTCCCTATTCAATATATATACATTGACATTAATGATATGTGCATCCTTGTTTTCTTATAAATAGGAGCTTAGTTTTGATCATTGTGTAAGAAATTAGAAAAGAAGAATAGAATAAAAGAGGAAAATATACAGTGAAAATAAAATTTCTCCTCTGACTTTCTCTACCATCTTTAGTATTTATCTGCTTTCTCTACTTAATCTCTCTCTATTCTCTCTATTATATTCTTGCAACGCAATATTTTACAACAGTCCACGCCATTTTTATAGTTATATAATATTGTCAAAAGTTGGGCCCCCTTCATTTATGTGCGCAGAGAAGAATTCATCTTCGCGCTTCATGCAACTCCTTATAATGTCAATTGGAGTCTTCTTCATTAAATGTGCAGCCTGTGGAAATCCCGCGCGAGAAGGAGATTTGCATGGCCCATTCTCTTGCTATTGGACTCAATATCGGTTTAGGTTGAACTGCTCTTGCTGCACTACACCGGGCTCTCACCGATGCTCAAACTTCTTTGTTTGGAGCGCATCCAGAACAATTTGGCACTTTCTGGATGCTCCAGGATGGCTTCGTTTCTTTTTCCGCAACTCTTCACTCTCGTGTGGATTCCTCCACCCCGTTGGCCTGAAGTTGGTTCTCAGCCTTATGAATTTTTCCATCCACACGGGTTGACAACCTTTGGCTTCTCTCCTTTTTGAGTGTTTTCTGAGACATTTTCTATCTTTGGAAAGTTTCACTTTCTGCCGTGTTAACATCGATAGTTTTAGAGGAAGACCTTGCATCTAGACATGGAGAAATTCTGGAAAAGCGTCTTAGCTTCGGTCAATCTGGACTCGAGTTTTCTAGTAGAGGAAAACTTTATCCAGGCTTCAAGATCTACCATCCTTAATTCGTAGCTCGTCGGTTTGGGATTACTTCAAGGAATTCCAATGCCTGCAATTTATTCGATGGAGTTTCCCTTTTCTCCACAGACTGGTCATGGAAGTTATTCTGCCATTGATTGCCATAATCGATTCAATCTCCTATCTTTCCATGAAAAACCTGGGAGCACAAACGCCTTCGATGAGTGGTGGGAGGAGTATCGCCTCCTTCCATTTTCTACGGGTGTCAACGAGATACTCGCAAGGTATTTCCCTTCAAGAGGAACTTCTACCGGTCATGGTACATCCCTTTAGGCGCCAATTCTCATCTTATACTACTTTTGAAACTACACAATCGTCGAGAACAGGTAATTCCCTCATTACTCATTCTCAATTTTGTCTATACAGCATCTCACACTTTTACAAACACAGCCGGGCCATCGACCTCCACAAGGAGAAGACAGCGAGAGGAAACAGAAGCATTTCCCTCCAGCCGAAGGAGGACTTCGACTGTGGAATACTCCACCAGTCCCAACTTGGATCCAATTGTGCTCGATATGGATTTCGATGGAACTGACTCACCATCAGACCCAAGATTTCAATACTGACAAAACTGTCTCGTCCGATTTGTGGTTTAATGGATGCGATCGTTGCTTCTATTCAGGTGACTTTAACTGATGATTCAATGCCATTTGAAACTCTCCCTGGTGCTAAGTGAAAAGATTTATGAGATTGGAAGGACCTTGATGATAAACAAATAGGAGAGAACGAGAAGTTCGCAAGGAACTTGAAGAAACCAATAGGTGAACATATCTAAGGAGGCCTGACCAAAAAAAAATAACATATCTAAGCAAGCCTTATTCACATATGTGCTCAGGAATATCGATGGAGGCTGATAGACACAAAAGTAGTCAATTGGATGACTAAGCAGAATCGCGGAACTTTGGTAGAAGCTAACTGCCTATGTCAAGCTGAGAAGATATTTGTTGATCATCATGTCGTCGAGCTCCTCCTCCTCCTCCTCCATGTCGGGGAGGTGTTGGCTGCGAAACCCTAGCTCGGCTATCACGAGAAGCTATCATACAAAACGATTTATTGGGAAGCTAACCATAATTTATCTTGTATATTTGCTTCTAGATATAGGATATACCATCCTAATTAAAACTGAAATAGGCATACTTGTTACCAAAGATATCAAACCAACTTGCTTCGTTTGAAGCAGTCCACATCTGAATAATAGTCGGTCACGATTGAAAATTAGACTCCCGCGAGAAATCAGAACTTACCCAGTGATGAGGAAGATCCAGAGGTGGGTCATGGATGACCGGAGGAGGCTGGCGGCTGTCGGAGCTTCGCTAGCGACGATTGACTCGAAACTCGAAGATCGGGAGATCATTCGAGTGCTCCTCCTTAGCTGAAGAAGATGAGATTCTTCCGAAAGTGACAGTGCCGGAATCGAAGCGTGAGCGCTGATAATACCGAGAATCAGTTCTGCTAGCTGATCACGAACTAAACTTCAAATCATCGCCCTCAAGAACTCATCACCACTTGTCCGCAATCCAAACGGAGGAGTTGGTGAGAGAAGCGGCGGAGGTGCACCGGCGAAGGGAGGACGACGACGAGCCGCGCAACGGAGGTGGAGACAACGCGGAGGCGATGGCGAGCATCTACTCCCCCAATGCCTTGGTAGCTTATCGATCCTTACCGGTCGGTTCCCCTGTCGATTAACCATTCGTCGTCGTATATCAACAAAAGGTGGAGATATATGTTATCGGTATGCGTCAGCATCGATACCGTGTCGATGGCCTGTCGGTGTTGTGGGCCACGTGCTTACCACTATTTGTTACTCTAATCGTGTGCCGATGACCCGGTCACTTTTTTGTGCGAACAGCTTAAAAGAGGAGACGCCTCTCGGCACAGGCAATGCACAACGGCTGAGCAATCGACATCCTACGGAATCAGGAAAACGAGGCTGGAGAATCGATTGGTCAAACCGAGGTAGGACACAGGTTTGGTCACAGAAGAACGGGAAATATAGAGCAATCCAAGCCTGAAGAAACCCGAAGCGATTGATGGTCCTTCAGCAAGACTATAATCAATACCGAGAAGATCCTTACACACTTTGAGAGCACGACGAAAGAAAACATACTTAGAAAGCCAAAATAGCAAAAAAGTAGTGTGTTTGGCATTGGAGACTTGGCCAGACTCCGGATGAAAACTACGTAAAAATTTTCCATAGGAAAGACTCTTGTCATCGATAAACCTAAGGTGTTTAGGAGGACCAATGTCCCGGGTTTGCCGGAAGGAAGAAAACCAGCTACAGCATAAGCATCCAAAAGAGTAATCAACGTGGGCTCCATGGAAAAAAGAAACAGTTAGTCGGTGGAGACCAAAAGCTGATGGCGGCACCTAGATGACCCGAATTTAAATCCAAATCGTTGCAGCTGAACTGAAGAGCACTGTTAATGCCAGTCTTTTCCCAAATAGGAGGTATCCAATCATCAAACATCATCCTCGAATACCATCCATAGAATTCCACGTGAAAAGAAGGAAAGCCCCTTAATTGCGAAGGGCCAGTGGTCCAAACGTCTTACAATGGAGGGTCGTTGAATGGGAAGCAACTCCTTACTTTTTTCGAGGGAAATAAGGTCCAAGACATGCAAGCACTTGAAAGTGATTTTCAAGGCAAGGGTCAAGAACAGCCGCATCGGGATAATCATCGATCCTATTCAGAAGATTCAGATAACAATTTTTGTGATGCTTATCTTCTCGTAATCCGTCGAACTTGATGATATAGTCCATAGAAGAATACTCAGGAGGATCAGGAGCCATGAAGAGCGACACGATTGAATACGTGCAAAAACACAAGAAGGGTCAAGGGTTTAAGACGAGACAAAGGAATCTTTACTTGAACATGTACTTTTTCAGAATAGACAACGATTTAAAAGACGGCAATTCGAAAAGATATGATCCATAATTATGACAATCCATAGGCCGAGTTGATCAAGACAACGCATCGGAACACTACAAGCTAGCCAAGTGCGCAAAGTACGAAGGGTCAAAAGGACAATTTCGCACACTAGCACTTCATGGAGCAGAAGTTTGTACATCAAAGTTATTCTTTAATTCTTTTGAAAGGGGCATATGTTTGCACCAAAGCTGAACCTCCATCCACCAGGACCCCGGTCTGCCATTAAGGAGTCTAGCTTTATGAATAGGTGGTTTCTCAAACTCCAACAATTTCTTCATCGGTGAATTGAAGCTGTGCCATTACCTCCTCGTTGACCATTGGATCTTCAGGTAAAACCGATCTTGAGATTGTTGATTATAAGTAGTTCTGGGTGGCGCTGCTGGCGCAGGCACTCTTCCTCTCGCAAAAGATTGAGTGTTCGAATCCCGGGCGCCGCAGGGTAACTTAACCGGCGGCACATGTGTGGTGGCTAGCACGTGTCGCCCTCAGAGTTTACCTTCCGGCTGTCGACCGTGCGGGATTCCTGGGTTACCAAAAAAAAAAAAAAGAGGTTAAGTGCTTTTTTTGGTTGTCTTTTCCAAATCAGGTTTTTGGCTCTGAACTTCTTAGGCCTATAGGCTTTGTTTTTTTCTTTGGTCATAAGGCTTATAAGTTGAGTCCTCGGCAACTTGTCCCCTTGTCCTATCTTCTCACCGACCTCAAACCTGTCTTTCTAAAGGGTCACAAGGAACCCTTAAAATTCACGGACGCGATGACTCTGGCGTGTTGACTCTCCTGGGAGGAGAATCATTAAGCTCCTCCCCATATTGTGGGTATGATATTTGCAACATTGACACGAGATCTCGATGATGCATCTTGCCACTTGGTTCACCCAATGTACCGATTGTTGGATCTCCTTCCTCTTGTCTTTACTTGAATGATTTCTTCTTTGCTGATTTGTCGGCAATGTCCACTTTTGTGTTATTAAAAACCTACGTGAAAATTGACACTTGAGCTGTAACTATGTAATTATCTAGGGCTTTTCAAGAAAAAGAGGATGAACTCCACATTGGCCCTTTTTTCTGTTTGTTTCTAATAGATTTCTCATAAAAAAAATTTAATCTTTCACGATTAATTATTTTGTAAGTGTATATTTTTAATACATCATAACTCTTGTCCAAAAATATAATGTTTGTTTTTGGCTGCGGAAATTTAAGTTCGAAGAGAACTTATAAGAGCAGTGTTGTCTCCAAAAATAGTTTGTACCATAATATGGATAGTTTAAATCAAGCACCTAATTTAAGGGCTGGCCCATTGTTTTCTGATGCAGTCAGGTGATGGGCCGGCCCAAGTGTTCTGCTGTCCAAATATTTTTTTTAATGTTGGCTTTTTTATCAAGGAAATCAATTCAAATGTAGGGATGATTGCACTAAAAATCCTAAAAAATACAATTGAATCCTAAAACTTTCAAAAAATGCAATTAAATCCTAAAATTATCTCGAAAGTGCAACCGAGTCCTAAAACTTTCAAAAAGTGCAATCAACAGGAAGGACTTGATTGGATCAATTTGACAATTTTTAAGATTGAATTGTACTTTTTGAAAGTTTTAGAACTCAATTACACTTTCACGATAAGTTTTAAGACTTAATTATACTTTTTAAAAATTTCGGGACTCAATTGTATTTTCGTGACAAGTTTTAAAACTTTCAATATATTTATTCCTAAAATGTATGATGTTTTGCACTGTAAGTTCCTTTTGCTCCATTAAATAGTGATTGAGTTTAGAATTTCAATTGGTCATGTGGGGTGTACACTGCATGTAATATTGCCTATAAGTATTGATAGCACGATTGTTCAATGAACTAATTTTTGTCCATTATAGGATGCCCAGAGCATCAATACAAAAAAAAATCTGTAAATTAATATATAGGGACAAGATGTTCATAGATTTGACAAGTGGAATTTTCGTTATTCAATAATACGAGCGTTCACACCTAATTAATTAATATTTTAGAATTTCATTTAGATTTGAACACGACATATATAGAAAATAGTTAAAATTAAAAGGTTGATTCATCTGCTAAAATAGTTAAAAATAAGAATTCCACAATTAGAAGGTTGTTGCAATTCAGTTTTAGTTCATGAAATTACAAAAAAAAAGTATATAGAAAAATTAAATTCATATGATGAAGTCAATTCTTTTTTTTTTTTTGTAAGGGTAAGGAATTGTATTACTTATCATAAACACCATATACAACATAAAACCAAGCACACCTGTCAATCCAACAAGGTAGATGTCCAATAGGGTTGAGGGATGGCTTAGCAAGGAAAACTATACAACAAGCCAAAAGAGGCCACAAAAGCTAAACAAAAGGCAAAAACCCTAAGGGATTGCTGGTCAGACTTCGAAGATCGATTGAGAGAGACCTCAATTCCTTTGAATTCTCCGATTGGAAGGAATGGCAGGAACTGTACCCATGGACAAGGCTTTGTCTTTTACCACCTTAATGAGGTGCTTGCGCATACCCGGAATGAAGGCAGGTTTGCTCCTGAAGATGGAGTTATTCCGTTCAATCCATATGATGTGACATAAAGCCCCAAATGCAAATCTGGATAGCCGATGAGCAAAAGAATTGCTCTAGGTAATCTTCATAGTCCAGGTGATAAGGTTAGGCCAAGGTCTGTTGCGCCAAGGGAGATTACATTTCGTTGCCCAGCATGAAGCTAATCTAGTCGTGGTCGAGTAAGCGAAATATAAATGGTTGATTGAGTCCGGAACAGTTCCACAAAAGGTACAAAGCGCCGAGTCAATCCTACTGCTTTGCTGGAGAAAGATCTGAGTCGGCAGCCGGTTTAAAAAAATTATCCAAAGGAGGAAGGTGTGGCGGGGGGCAATATGTTTATCCCAAACAAAAGAATGCCAAGGGACTGGCTGACCCTTCATTCTAATGTGCTTCCAGGCATTCATAACCGAGAAAGGAGAAGACGGAGAGGGAGCCCACGTGAGTTCATCTGGATCTTCCGTGAACATGGGTGACGGGTCCGACCAGCTTAATATGACCTCAAGAGTAGCTGAAACATGCTAAGTGCCATCAAAAAATTGACGGACGGTTGTTTCCCTAGGGATCCTGGATTGATAAATATGCACATTGGAGAATAGCCGGTACAAAGGGCCTTTGTTGTGCCACCAATTGAACCAAAAGGAAATGGAACGTCCGTTGCCAATCTTCCATCGAAAGAGGGTGTGAGCTAACGTTCGCATGTCCAAAATTTTCTTCCAAGTCCAAGAGCAGAAGGTTGGTTTTGGACCAATCCAAAAGTTGGATTTGTTTAAAAAGTTTGAATGAATCCATTTACACCACAAACCCTCCTTATCAGAAAAGAGCACTCATATGTGTTTCATGAGCATTGCGCGATTATATTCTAGTAACCGGCGTATCGCAAGTCCTCCTTCCTCCTTGGGTAGACAGACTGTATTCCAAGCAACTTTGGCTCCACCAATGCCAAGGTCAGGGCCCTTCCATAAGAATTGCCTTAGTATCATTTCAATGTTTTGCAACACAGATTTGGGTAAGGAAAAGATGGAGGCCCAATAAACTTGGATGGAATGCAACACTGATTTGATGAGTTGCATGCGTCCCGCGAAGGATAAGAACCGCTGAGTCCATGATCGAGCTCTGGCGGTAATAGTATCGATAAGAATTTTGCAATCCTCTTTGCGAAGTCTAGAGGAGACAATAGGCACCCCTAGATAACGAAAAGGTATAGTGCCTTGTTGGAATCCAAAACAATGGGTAAGTTGGTCATGTAACACCGAGGTACCTCCCGATATAAAGATGTTACTCTTCGAAGGATTCGGTTTTAGCCCAGACCAATGCGAGAATTTATCCAAAGAAACCTTAATCAATTCAGCCGATTTGATATGGCCCTCCAGGAATATGAGTACATCATCCACGAAGAATAGATGTGAAAGGCAGGTTCTTTTGCACCGCCAGAACCAATGGAAATCCGAAGATGCAGTATTAGCCTTGAAGATTCTTGATAGTACTTCCATTACAAGAATGAAAAGGTATGGCGAAAGGGGATCTCCCTGTCGTATACCACGATTACTGGCAAAGAAGCCATGCAAGTCCTTATTGATTGAAACCGAAAATTTAGGGATAGTTACACAAGCCATAACCAACTTTATAAAGAAAGCAGGGAATTTGAAAGCCACTAGAGTCTCTTCAATGAATTTCCAGTTGACTGTGTCGTATGCCTTCTGGAAGTCTACCTTGATAGCACATTTTGGTAGGTAGGAATCATGATGGAAGCCGGCAAAAAGCTCATGAGCTATCATAATATTATCGCTTATTCTGCGCCCCTTAACAAAGGCAATTTGAGAGGGGCTGATCAATGCTGAGAGTACCTGCACGATACGCCTTGCCAAAATTTTGGAAATGCATTTGTATAATGTGTTGCAACAAGCGATGGGCCGAAAGTCAGTCATGGCAGAGGCATTAGCAACTTTCGGCATTAAGGTGATAACAGTGCTATTTATTTCCTTAAGCAAAGACCCAGTTCGAAAGAAGTCCCCTATCGCCGCAAGAATGGAGGGACCGGTTACTGCCCAGGAGGCCTTGAAGAAGTCAACAGTATACCCATCCGGCCCAGGCACCTTGCCTTTAGCAAGTGAGAAGAGAGTGGCCTTGATTTCATCATTTGAAACCAGATGTGATAGGAGTGTTTGTTGATTCTCATCTAGGGATACACCAATGAACTCGCCTATTCCATGGGAGGATGGCTGTAAGTTACCAGAAGTACCATTAAGCAAGTTTTGGAAGTATCCAACAATGTGGTTCTTAACCTCATTTGGTTCCGTTAATAGAGTCCCTTCCTTCGTAAAAACTGATAGGATTCTATTTTGAAGCTGTCTTTATTGACAAAGTGGTGGAAGAACTTGGTATTTAAATCTTCATCTTAAAGCCACCGGATTCTTGACTTCTATCTGTAGAAGGACTCCTCTTGTAACCTAAGAGTGGAGTATGCAAGAATGCATTCCCCTTCATTAATAAGCAGATTTTGATCAAAAAGGTCGAAGATCCAGGGCTGTTTGAATAGCAAGGAGGTTTAACCTGACCTGTTCAGTTCTAGAAGAAATGGCTGAAAAAGATGTCCTGTTCAGCTGCTTCAATTTGTGTTTGAGAAGCCTCAATTTGTAGCAAGTAACATACATGGGTGTGCCAATGAGGTAGGTGCTCCAAACTTGCGCCACTAACTCCAAAAAAAAAAATGGAAGAAAATGAAATTAATTATTCCTTTTTTCTTCCTTCTTGGTGTTTGGTAAATCTTAATTGACTCATTCAATCAAGATTCAAGAAATACATGGGTCTGACTATTTTCTCATTTCTAATTTAAGGGGTTTTTTAGTTTTTTTTTTTTTTTTTGGGGGGGGGGGGTAAGGAAGCGTGCTTCCATGTAATTTCGACTGATCAAGAGAAAAACCATATTTTATTTATGATTTAAAAATTTATTTGTTTTCCCGTGAAATAGATAGGAGCTTTGAACTTTTTGAAAATGTGTCGTTTTCAAAGTTCCTCAATGTCTGCGTTCAAGAAATTTCGTCGCGTTTGACATTTTTTAGCGTGATTTATTGAATTTCGTACCCCTTTGATTTCTTGCTTTTTTTTAAATTGGGAATAAAGACATGGTATGTATTATTTTAATTAAATAAATAAATCAAGGCCCATTTTTAAATTATGTCGGCCCATCGTTTCAAAGAAATTTCGTCTCCAGTGGATGGAATCGTCTCTGCTTTCTTTTTCGTTTTTGCGGCCAGCCGCCGACAAAAAATAAGGGGAAAGCAAAAAAGAGAAAAGAAATAAATATAAAGATATTATTAAAAGTTATGTAAAAAAAATATCTACGTTAGCTACGGCTATGTCACATCAGTGATTTCCAACTAAAATTGACAAGATTGACTGAATTAATATCAATACAATAAGTTTAATACTTTTTTGGTACTTTTCCTTATGAAGATTGAGTGATTGACAATGTAAACATATTTATAGCTACTCGCTTGATTTTCTTAATTGGTATATCGAAAATGAAAACATTTTCTTATTAACAAATGTCCAGAAGCCCTAGCCAAACCGCAACAATCATCCGTGAAATGGCGAACCCTCGATGACGTAAGGAAAAATAAACTCGGCACGATCATATTTACTCTTGACTATCTATCGCTAACAAGATTCGGTATAGAATCAAATTCTAGTACCCTAACTCCTCAAATTATTCAAAAATCAAACGATCTCTCCTAAAGTGCCCCTATCTCATGATAATAGAACATCGCAATGCCTGATAGTTCTATCCCCCAAGCAACCCGGCCCCTTCGACATTACTGTCTTCTTTGACTACAATTTCCTCCGCCTTTCTCCCGAAAAACATAAGCAACTAATTTCCGAACACCACGTCCTCGACACTGCATGCATCTTGATTCACCGATCCATCGAGGACTACACGGATCTAGCATTCTCCCGTCATCTAAATGGGCAAGAACAAGCACCATGAGCTCTTCATTCAAACTCTAAAGCTTAAGAGAACTTATATGGAACGGTGGAATCAAACTATAGTATAGCTCGAATCAGGATGACTTGACTTGATCTAATCTAGCAGGTTTAAGAATAACGAGACAAACAGTCAATGAATTTTGGCCTAATATGCAATGTGGTCCATGTACTTTTTATTTGTTCAATATAATTCATAAACTTTAGTCCAATATTTAATATGGTCCATGAGCTTTTAATTTGTCCAATGTGGTCTATGGACTTTTGGTACATTTTTAATATAGTCTCTAAATCATATGAAAATATTCAATGTTAAGGACTAAATTGAACATATATTAAAAATTCATTAACGATATTGAACAAATTAAAAGCTCATAAACCACATTACACATTGAGTTGAAGTTCAAGGATTATATTAAATAAATTAAAACTTTATAACCTATATTACACATTAAATTAAAATTTAATGATTATTTGTGTCTTTTTTTTTTCGGAATTTTAAGATCTAGAAGCCCTCCTTCACCGCAGCTTCGAGATCAGCATTAAAGCCCCGAGGTCGTATCATGGGCAATTCTCCAAGAACAAGCATCTCAGAGAATCCTATGAAGATGTCGGCACGTTCTTCCAATCCACGTTGAACTTTCAATCCCCCACGAAGTGGACGCTGATCAACCCTAGCTTTGCCAAACGACAATGCATGTCGATGCGATAGCGATGTTTGACAATCTTTCCTTGCGTTTATCGATAACACTCCCGAGGCTAAGAACAAGGCAACAATTATTTCTTCGAAAATCGGCTCGAGAGGTCGGTTTCTGTTCCCTCGCTCCAATGCAATCATGTGGCGGTGTTAATTCGCGCGTTGCCACGGGGGCTAGGAAGGTTGTATGATCAATAATGAGGGACCTTTAAAGTGATATTTTATGTAAATTGGACATATATGAAATTATTATCATGTGCCCTATTATATGATTTTTTTTTGAAAAAATAATGCGAATGGTCTTTGAACTTTAATCAAATGTGCAATATCATGCTTAAATTTTTAATTTGGTCAATGCGGTCCCTCAACTTCAACCAATATGCAATGTCATTGTTGAACCTTTAATTTGTTCGACGTAATCAACAAAATTGGTACATATTCCATTTAGTCTTTAGGCTATATAAAAATATTTAATGTTGTCGTTGAACTTGAATTAATGGAAGGATCGCATTGCATATTTCAGTATAGTCTAGGGACTCGATTGAACATTTACAAAAAATTCGGAGACTATATTAAATAAATTAGAAGTTTATGGATGACATTGAATTTTTTGGGCTAAAATTTAGGAATCTCATCGAACAAATTGAAAATTTAGGGATGATATTGCACATTGATCAAAATTCGGAGATTATTTGTGCAATTATCTCTATTTTTTTTTATTTTGCAAGGTCACTCGTATTTAATGTTGCGTAAAGCCATGCCCGTGTTATGAGTTGGCAATGCATTAGAGAAAATGACAGAGAAGTTTGGATCGTCTTGGACCATCAAATCTTAGTAAGTACCTCCACTCAAAATCCAATCTCTGTACATCTATTTAATTGACAAAAGCAACTCTAAATTATTCGTACTCTATATTATGACATATGTCAAATTTAAAGTTCGCGGATCTCATTAAAACTGGATAGTGGATAGTCTTTTGTCATAAAACCACCCGGCTTGTCCTGAATGGTCATTTTTGAAAATTTGTCAATTATTAATCGTAATTGTGTTATTTACAATATTCTCATTGATCCAGTGTTCAATTTTTTTTCTAATTTTCATATTTGCATATTTTAAGTTTAGAGTCATTCGATACAAAAAGATATTTGGACCGTGCCCCATCTTTTCTTTCCGTTTACAAGCTTAATCGTAATTGTTGATTTCGAGATCATATCATAGGTAGTGATTCGGTAATCACGCGTAAGGTTCTTTTATTTCATTGCACAGTTCGAGCTAAACTTGTACGATCACGCATTAATAAGTTAATTCTAAAGCGAACTTGGACATATACAATTAATAATACATCTACATTCATAAATCAAACGCGTCAAACTCCTTAATCACATTACTTAATATGCGAGATCACGATCATGGAAATGTGAGTAACTTGTACAGATTCAAACGGCACGAAAAAAGGAAAGGAAAAAGGTTAAAAAAAGAGCGATTAGAAAAGGAAAAAGGATTGAAAGAAAATCGGTGAAGATAAAAAGCGGATAAAGAAGAGAAAAGGAGTCGATAGAACGATGCGTCCACCCAAAGAACTCTCTTTCTTATCTGGAGCGAGAAGATGTCCCGTCAGTTCTTGGATCGTACTTGCAACACCAATCTTAACTCGATATCGACGACCAAAAACAGCAACTCGATGGCGAAATCTTCTTCGTCGCCATCCCATAAGCCAATGAGCCGAAACCCTAAATCAAGTAATCAGCACTTCCTAATGCGGGGGGGCAAACGAGGGCGGTCCCGTCGATCGCGCCCGTCTCCCAAGACGTTCACTCCTCTGACGACGTCGAGATCGATTCACACTCACGAAAGAACCTTCCAAGAAGCAAAACCCTAATTTGAATAATAGTAGAGGGGGGGAGGGCATCAACCTATCTCATCTTATTAAGGTTGATACCACGAAAATTTATAAACTGATATATTTGTAATAAATTTACTTCAAATTATTTTTTTACCATAAAAAATCCGAAAAAAAATACATATGTGACAATTTTACCCCGAACTATTTTTTTGATTATAAAAAACTCAAAACTAGTGCAGTTATGACAATTTTACCAAAAACTAATTTTTTAATATTTTTTTATTTTTTTTCCATCATCTTCAACCTTTTGCCAGTGAGGTCGGCCTTGCCGGCTGCTGGCGAGGCCGACCTCTCCGTTGCTGGGCAAGGGATCATCCTCGCTGTTGCTGGCAAGGCTTAGCCCCGCCGCAATTGGCGAGGTTCGCCACGGGTGGGGCAAGGCCGACCTCGCCAGTTGCCGGCGAAGTTGGTCTCGCTAACGGCCGGCGGGGCCGACCTCACCGGTCAGAGGTTGAAGACAAAGGAAAAAGTAAAAAAAAAAAAAAACTAAAAAATTCGAAAAAACTAAAAAATGATATTAAAAATTTAATTTTTGATAAAATTGTCATGACTAAACTAATTTTAAATTTTTTATAATAAAAAAATAATTCAAAATAAAATTATCATAAATATATTAATTTTTAGGTTTTTCGTGTATTAGTCCTTCTTATTATTATACTTACTTAAAGAGGGAACTTTAGCTGTAGAGAGAGAGAGAGAGAGAAAGGTGGGCGCCACTGCAGAGAGATGCCAGCCAAATCCCGTCCGCAATGAGAGGCGGGCTTCCATTAATAGAAAAACAAAGCAATCAAGAAAAAGGCTCTCTCTCTCTCTCTCTCCACAGGTGTCCTCCATGACCGCACCAAGACAATAGCTGGCGCACCAAGGACGGGAAGGAAAACCCAACAACTGTAAGTCAGTCAAAGAGACGGTAAAGAAATGTAGAGATAGAGAGAAAGAGGGGGGCCGAGAGGGTGGCGTTCGTTCAAATTTAAGGAGCACCGCCCGTTTCTTCCCACCACATGGCAATGGCCGCAGAGGAGGAGGGGCGGGGACCGTCGCCGTCGCCGTCGCCGTCGCCGTCGCCGTCGCCGTCGCCGACGTCCGCCGCCACGTCCATCCAACCACCACCAGTTTCCACCATAAATGATCCCTTGGTCGCCACCGTTTCTTCAGGTAGGAGGTTAAATCCTCTCCTTCCCCCACCATCGTCTTCTGTCCACAGAAAGGAAACTCCCTCCCGAACCACATCCCCATCGTCCACCTCCAGCAATCAACAGCGGGCGCCCATACCACCAACGGAGGAAAAAAAAAACAAGAAAGTTTCTGTTGAAATTTGACCACCCCCCCAAAAAAAAGGTTCCGTTGAAAAGATGAATAATTGGGTTGAACTGGGTAAATTATAGTAAAAAACAAACAAGCCGCGTTTCTTCGAGTAAACTCTCGTTGCCTGATCCGATAATTCAACATAAAAGTCGCGGGTAAATAAGGACAAGAAGGCGGGACACGAACACGGAAAGTCGGAGGGGGGGCGGAGGAGGGGGGGCTGTATCTCGATAAGTTTTTTCGACTCCCGCAAAGCAAAACCCCCCACGAGCCGATGCGCGATCGACCTAATTAAAGCTAAGTGCAATTAAGGACCTCCCTTCGGCTTTCGCGGGGTTCATGAACCCGGGTTTTCCCGTGTCAAATGAGGTTTTGCACGGACAAGGGACCAGCTCAAGCGGTACCGTAAAAGGACGATGCTGTCCCAATTTACCACGAACCGAGTCGGTCGTTTCGAAGCAAACGCGGTGAGAGAAAGAAAATTCTTGTAGTACGAAAAGCAACGAACAAAAAATATTTTTTCATTATTCGCGGAAATACTTAATTAATCAATTTTCCACTGCACATAGTCCAGTCTCTCTCTCTCTCTCTCTCTCTCTCGTATCCAAGCTGGCAGTCCTTTAACGCGTTCACGCGTATGCTTGTCGCTTCCGGGTGGCTTGCCCACACTATATATAACCCTCCTCTCACTCCCCTTCCCCTTAGCAGGTGCAGAAAAAAAAAAAACAAAAACAAAAGTTTTCTTTTCTTTTCCTCTCACCTGCATCTGTTCCTTCCATATCCGCCTCCTCCTCCTCCGCCAATCAAGAAACACCCAGAAGAATTTTCCATCTCATCCTCCCCGAGAAATCTTTGCCACAAGACCCGACGAAGCGATCGGAAAACCAAGGAAAGAAGAGACCCATCTGAGGCCAGAGATCGGGCGGAGCAAGAAAGATCGAATCTTTGATCGATTGATTTGATCGATTGATTCATATACATTCAAAGGAAAAGCGAGATCCGGATCGAGATCGAGTCGGGCGGGGTGTGTGTCAAAGATCGAGCGTGGCCGCAGAAGATGCCGTCGTTGCAGGAGGAGCTGTTGCCGTCCACCCCCGGGAAGTTCAAGATCGACCAGCGCGGGCACGCCGTGAACCGCCAGTTCCACCGCTGCTTCGCCTCCACCAGCACCCTCTTCCTGTGGGCCCTCTTCCTCGTCGCCCTCACCGCCTCCTACCTCAGCTTCCAGAGCTTCATCGACTCCGGGAACCGATACTTCACCGCCTCCTGGGGGGGCATCCAGTGGGAGAAGCGCGTCCGGGACTCCGCCCAGTTGCACCGCCGGCCCGGCGGGCTCTCCGTCCTCGTGACCGGCGCCGCTGGGTTCGTCGGCACCCACGTCTCCCTCGCCCTCAAGAAGCGCGGCGACGGCGTCGTCGGCGTGGATAACTTCAACAACTACTACGACCCGTCCCTCAAGAAGGCGCGCAAGTCCCTCCTCCAGGGCCACGGCGTGTTCGTCGTCGAGGGCGACGTCAACGACGCCCGCCTCCTCGCCAAGCTCTTCGACGTCGTCGCCTTCACCCACGTGATGCACCTGGCGGCGCAGGCCGGCGTCCGGTACGCCATGGAGAACCCCCAGTCGTACGTCCACAGCAACGTCGCCGGCCTCGTCACCCTCCTCGAGGCCTGCAAGTCGGCCAACCCCCAGCCCGCCGTCGTCTGGGCCTCCTCCTCCTCCGTCTACGGCCTCAACGAGAAGAGCCCCTTCTCGGAGGCCGACCGCACCGACCGCCCCGCCAGCCTCTACGCCGCCACCAAGAAGGCCGGCGAGGCCATCACCCACACGTACAACCACATCTACGGCCTCTCCATCACCGGCCTCCGCTTCTTCACCGTCTACGGCCCCTGGGGCCGACCCGACATGGCCTACTTCTCCTTCACCCGCAACATCCTCCAGGGCAAGCCCATCACCATCTACCGTGGCAAGAACCGGGTCGACCTCGCCCGCGACTTCACCTACATCGACGACATCGTCAAGGGCTGCGTCGGGTCCCTCGACACCGCCGGCAGGAGCACCGGCTCCGGCGGCAAGAAGGCCGGCCCGGCCCCGTACCGGATCTTCAACCTCGGCAACACCTCCCCCGTCACCGTGCCGACGCTGGTGAGCATCCTGGAGCGGCACCTCAAGGTGAAGGCGAAGCGGAACGTGGTGGACATGCCCGGCAACGGCGACGTCCCGTTCACGCACGCCAACATCACCTCCGCCCGGCGAGAGCTCGGCTACAAGCCCACCACCGATTTGCAAACCGGGTTGAAGAAGTTCGTCAAGTGGTACTTGTCTTATTACGGCTACAATAACCGCAACAATGTAAATTGAAATTTTCTCTTTTTCCTCTTTCTTTTTTAAAATCTCTTTTTCCTCTTTTTTTTGGGGGGGACAAATTTTTTTTTTTTCCTGGGGTGAGAACTCGCTTGTTGTTGTAATTTTTCTACGTGGGATTTTCTTTTTTTCGACGTAGAAAAGAAAATCCGCAACTCGAGATGGGGCAAAACAAGAGAAGGCCCAAAAAAATGGAAAGAGGCAAAAAAAAAAAGAGAGAGAGGGTTAGGTTCTTTACTTGGGGAGAGGGGTAGTGATGCAAAAAAAACAGATTCCTGCTACACTCCCCGTAAATCTTTTTGTTGATGTTGTTGCTGCTTTGTAAAGGAAAAGAAGTTCGGGAATTCAATTAAGGACCTTTGCTTTTCATCAAGCCAAATTGTCTATAATTTTTCGAATTTGATTATGCGCAATTCGCTTTCGATTCGGGTTTATTCGCCTGTGTTCTTGAGGATTCGATAGGGAAATCTGGGAGGAAATTATATATGATTTGGCAATTCGTAAGGTTAAAGATTGCGTTAATCGGGTGCGCAATCTCGGGGAGATTGACGGGAGGATTGTGTGATTGGCAAGAAAAGAATAAACAAGTGAGGAGTCATTTTCTCTTATCACCCTTGAGGGAAAGCGAAAGGAGAAAAGGGAAAATGGATATTCTATGGTCCTTAGAAGGTATGTCTTTGATAATCTTTCCTTATTGGATCGAAATGCATGCAACAAATCTCAGTCATTCTACTTATTGCAGCATGGATGGTTGCATTACTAGAATTAAATCTTGATCTATTATGAAAGTTCGACGGTCTAATTAAGGTTTTTTTTTTTTTGGTTTTGGGTAGTAGTTATTCGATGTTACACATACATACGTTGGTCTACAAAGAATTGGCCGAGCAATTAACATGATTCGAGCAGGCGACAAGTATTTTGGACTTGAAATTTTCAAATTTCGTTATTGCTATTCGTGCAATAACTGGATTTAACTGAGGTGAGCGAGTTTATCCAAAGAATGGGGTGATTGTACAATATATTAGGAAAAGCAAATTAGTTGTAATTAAATCGAAACCTACTTAAATTAGTGAGATATATATATATATCATCGCATTGAAGGTAGGGCTAAGCAAGATGGATCGTTCAAACTGGAATCGGACAGGACTAGAATATCGGTCCGGTTCCTGATTTCTAAAAGTGGAATCGGTTTTCGAGAGGTCCAATTCTAGGTTCTAGATTCTAGGGTGGGAACTGGACTAGATCAGACTGATTAAACTGGACCATTGGAACCGGTTAAAAATTAATGTTGATACTCAGTTAAAAATTAATGTTGACATCTGTTAAAAATTAATGTTGCATAGGAAGATGATGGAAGCGGACTGGACCATCAACAGAGTCCTTCGTTTTAGCAGCTCTCTTTATGGCCATTGCTGCATAGGAAGATGATGGAAGTAATGTTAGATTGGCCAGCTTTAAAGCTGGCTTTCATGCTTCCATCATCTTCCTACGCAATCGGACCTAACCATTGGAACCGGATTGGATCAAATCGGATCGATGATCCAGTTCAATTCATGGTACCTAGATTAGTCGATCCGATCCCCAATCTTAAAAATTACGAACCGGTCCTCCTTATCATTTTTGGTTCTTGAGTTGGACCGTACCGAATCTCATCCCTAATTGAAGGACACATAAAAGGAAGCCTAAAGATGGATAAGGATGATAGAGAAGATCTGGATGGCCTTCTCCCTTCCTCCAAGGCTGTCAAGGTAGAGAGGGACCACCGCGACCTCAACTTCAATGTTGCCTCGGTTTTTGTGACTTGGATACAAGGTTGGCCATGTTAGTTCATCTCGATGTCGTTAATACGATGACATTAATTTGAAGTTGCATGAACCCGCATACGATGTGTCCATGCGCTATTCTGGCCTTGGAACCGGGAAATCAGCCGGTTCTCCTTTAAATCAACTTTGAGTTGATCGGTTTAGTCCGATTTCTAAGTTAAATCAGATCTAGTGCTCACTCCCAGTGAGAGGCAACAACGTTAATGGCAAGGATGGTGCTTGGTAGTGGCGAATGGCGATGAGCTGTAATTGGCGATGACAAAAAATTAGAATTTGAAGACTCGGGAGATATTTGAATTTGATAGAGAATGATAATTCAGTCTTTTCAAATATGAAATGTCGTTCGAGGATATAAAGTGATAATTTTAGAATGCATAAGCGATACTTTTCTATGATCCCTCCAAGGAGCGATTTTGTGGTACCACGCGAATTATTAGTCATTTACAAATTTCTATATTTTGCAAAAAAAAAAAGAATTACCTTATTTTTGGGTATTTTTCTCGAAATTAAAAATGGGGCGGAAATTCCACCGAAAAAAGGGAAAAAGCCACCAAAAACCCCAAACTTTGCCACTTGTGACACATTTACCCCGAACTTTTTTTTTGTGTCATGAAAAACCCCAAACTATGCAATTTGTGACACATTTACCCCAATTCAATATAACCTAGGGCATTTTAGTCTTTTCCCCATTTTCTGTTTTTTTTCTGTTTTTTTTTCTTTTTTCTGGTCGCCGGCGAGGTCTCCGGCGACCTCGCCGGCGACGGCGAGGGCTGCCCTCGCCCCGCCCAGGCGAGGGCCGCCCTCGCCGGCGTCGGGCGAGGGCGGCCCTCGCCTGGGCGGGGCGAGGGTCCCTCGCCCGACGCCGGCGAGGCGAGGGCGGCCCTCGCCTCGCCGGCGTCGGGCGAGGGCGAGGGGCCCTCGCCTCGCCGGCGTCGGGCGAGGGCCGCCCTCGCCTGGGCGGGGCGAGGGCCCCTGGCCCCGGCCCGACGCCGGCGAGGCGAGGGCCGCCCTCGCCTGGGCGGGGCGAGGGTCCCTCGCCCGACGCCGGCGAGGCGAGGGCGGCCCTCGCCTCGCCGGCGTCGGGCGAGGCCGCCTCGCCTGGGCGGGGCGAGGGCCTCGTCCTCGCCCGACGCCGGCGAGGCGAGGGCCGCCCTCGCCTCGCCGGCGTCGGGCGAGGGCCGCCCTCGCCTGGGCGGGGCGAGGGTCCCTCGCCCTCGCCCGACGCCGGCGAGGCGAGGGCCGCCCTCGCCTCGCCGGCGTCGGGCGAGGGACCCTCGCCCCGCCCAGGCGAGGCGGCCCTCGCCTCGCCGGCGTCGGGCCGGGGCCAGGGGCCCTCGCCCCGCCCAGGCGAGGGCGGCCCTCGCCCGACGCCGGCGAGGCGAGGGCCGCCCTCGCCTCGCCGGCGTCGGGCGAGGGACCCTCGCCCCGCCCAGGCGAGGGCCGCCCTCGCCCGACGCCGGCGAGGGCGGCCCTCGCCTGGGCGGGGCGGCCCTCGCCTGGGCGGGGCGAGGGCAGCCCTCGCCGTCGCCGGCGAGGTCGCCGGAGACCTCGCCGGCGACCAGAAAAAAGAAAAAAAAAACAGAAAAAAAACAGAAAATGGGGAAAAGACTAAAATGCCCTAGGTTATATTGAATTGGGGTAAATGTGTCACAAATTGCATAGTTTGGGGTTTTTCATGACACAAAAAAAGTTCGGGGTAAATGTGTCACAAGTGGCAAAGTTTGGGATTTTTGGTGGCTTTTTCCCCCGAAAAAAATAATAGAAAAAAAAGAGAAACACAAAGAGCGGCAAAAAAGGCTTGATTGGATGAGAAAAGACAGCTAGGCGTCGCGGAGGGACACACGCCACACGGACGGGCGCGCTGGAGAGGGGGGGTGGGCCCCACGTCCTCGGCGTCAAAGTCGTGCTGGGGACCGTCGGATTCGGCGAAAATCCTGGTCAAGACCGGGCGGGGGGTCCCACCGATCCGATCCCCAGCTGTAGTAGTAGACACGCGATGATTTCGCCTCCCTTGCCGACAGTCAAAAGTTGACGACGAAACGTGGGGCTCGATTGATCGGTGGGGTCCACTTTTTCCGTCCTTCGCCGGTACGGTATTGTTCTATGTAGCTCGCCACTTTGGTTTCCAAAGATCATGCTCTCGGGATTAAGGCTCCAAAAAAAACAAAAAATTCAAAGACGGAAAAATTCTTAAGACGATGCCAATTCTAGAGGCGTTCGTAGCCGGGCGTCTCTGATTTCGTGGGAAAAAGAGATTAACCGATGGCCTCGAGTTCTTATTGAATAACCGAACGAAGAAAGATCGCGCGATGGATTGATTGTTCCGAGACTCTGAAACCTTGTCTAATACACACGTTAAGAGAGAAGAGAGAGTCATTATTACTATCACCTTTGGTCATCATTGCGGAGATCCTCATCATCCTTGCGGTTGTAGCCGTGGCCCAACATCCTTCGCTGTCCCTACCAACTCCACCCGGTGCTGTCAATGCAGTCGGTGTTTTTGAGACGACAACGGAGATTTTTCTCTCGATCATTGCCCGGATTAACATCCTCGTATCAATCCTCGTTACTTGTTACTTTAATTTTCTCGATCGCCGCCCTAGCTATTAACATCATTTAAAATAAATTTAGACCGTCCATTTTCTTTGCTTCGATCATTCGTTATACGGCACTTTCGTGCTAAGTCCAATTCTTCTGTCTTCCACGTTGTGACTGATGAACTCACAACTATCTACGATCGAAAGTGTGGAGAAGCAATCTAACTTGAATCTCGCATTTTATAAGGTACGAGATCTTTATAAGCAATCAAAATCGTTTAGGTGATGCATTGCAAAGTTTATGACCAAATTTGCATCGTATAATAGGCTTATGATTGATTAAATAATTTCCCCCTTTATAAATTATTTTTTCCCTATTTGACTGCCCCTAGGAGATTATGTTGAGGAAGAAATGCAAAGTCAATTTCTCAAAAATGTCGAGGAAGAAACGCAAAGTCAATTTCTAAAAAGTGCACAAATCGTATTCTTTTCTCTATCCGTCATCTCATATAAAAACGTACGAGCAAGGACATAATCCATGAATCGAGGGAAAGAACGAGCTCAAGATCTCCGATTACGATACCACGTCTAGAAACGACGAGACCGTTAATAACTTATCCATAAATTTATACAATTAGATAGAACAATAGTTCAATATTCGAATTATTCTAATGAGACCATGGGCCACGTCCGGAGCTCGATCTTGATCGAGTGCTGAAATCATTCGTGGCGTGTCCAAATTATTCGGGAGCAATCCCCTCGCTCTAGCTTGGCGGAAACTATACGTCAAACACCATTTAAGATACTATACAACAAATTTGACCCAAAAAAAACTATATAATATAAAATACCATAATAAATAAACAAATAAATAAAACGGTTAATACCATGAAAAATCTCAAATTTGTATACTTGTGACATTTTACCCCGAACTATTCAAAAATCCCAAACTGGTACATATGCGACAATTTTACCCTCTATTAATTCTGTTAAATTTTACTGTCAAATTTTTTAGTTGGATGACACGTAACAATTAGCAGGTGTTTCCTTACAAAAAAAAAACAAATTAACGGGCGCATTAGCTTGGGTTTTACTATCCGATTGTTACAGGTGCACCAATTTTTAGTTTTTCGTCGTATTAATCTACTTTAACGGAGGGTAAATTTGTTACAATTGCACCGGTTGAAGGTTTTTTGTAGTAAAAAAATTAGTTTAGGGTAAAATTATCATAAATGTACAAATTTGAGATTTTTTATGGTAAGAAATTAGTTTTGGACAAATTATTATAGATATACTAATTTGAGATTTTTCATTGTATTAACTCTAAACAACAAAAATATTCGAATATTGATTACGTATGATTACGTCGGACGGCAGCGTGGATGATAAGCGAGTAACAGTAGAGAGAGAAAACCAGTTCGTGTCGGCGAGAAGAATCCACCGACACAGCCCTGTGGGGCCGTCCGATGAGGGGGGAAGCATGTGAGGGGGCGGTGGGGATTGGACGACCCCGATTTGATTTAGACGGGGCCGGGAAGCATTTGGTTGTCGTATGCTCTGATGCCGTTTTGTAAAAAGCCATTCGCTTTATCTTTTTCTAAAGCTCGTAATCATGGCGTTCGTTGGGGGGGCATGGCACGTTGTGAGGCCCGCCCAATGATGACCGATCGCGAGGATTTGGCACCTTAGGCTTACTCCTCTGGCTGGTCGCTAGTGTTGCTATCTCGAGCTGGAGATGAAGCGATGCGCGCCTTGTCGAGCCAGAAGGCCCCAGTTATCTGGAAACCTATACGTTTGATATGGAGACATGTCGGGAGCAATGGTAAGGAGCAATACCTATTTTGTCGAGCTAGAGGCCTGGTTATCCTGGAAACCTATGCGTTTGATATCGAGATGTATCGGGAGTAATGGTAAAGAGAGTTTCAAAGACCAATCGATAAGGTCATAACGAATAGGGTCATTTGTAAGTTTACCCACAAAACAAATTTCCCATACTAAGCATGGAAGGACAATTGTTGGATAAGTATCACTCGCTTGGGTGGCGCTGCTGGCACGGGCACTCTTTCTCTTGCAAAAGGTTGAGTGTTCGAATCCCGGGCGCCGCAGGGTGACTTAACCGGTGGCACGTGTGTAGTGGCTAGCACGTGTCGCCCCCAGGGTTTACCTCCCGACTGTCGGCCGTGCAGGGGTTCCCTGGGTTACCAAAAAAAAAAAAAGACAATCGTTGGATAAGCATAACGAATCGAAGTTGAGCCTTAATTTGGGTGCTGGCAGTGTACGAATTCATCCAATTCAATTGAATTTTATGCTCGGGCAGGTTCAATGGGCCAAAAAGTTTGCCCGAATGTATCCCCTCGTCGGAGTTGCTAACTCCATCGACATCTCTGGTTCCGGTGCTGTCGAGATCGATTTAGAAAATCGATTTGCAAAATCGCACGAGTGCTAAACCGAACCGAGTATTCGGCCGGTTCATTTGTGGGTTGGGCCTATGGCCCAAAAGAGTTATGTATCGGACCGATATAGCGATGAAGTCTTCGAATTTGGGCCCATTGGATTTCTCTTTGGCCAATATTTAAAGGCCTGAGTCGACCATCTTTGCTGGACAAGCCTGACCCGATCCAAAGCTCATCAAATTACTACAACAATTCCAGACGGTATCACTGGTTTTTTGGTTTGGAGAAATATTAAAAATTACGATTACCATTTGTTTCACGGAAAATATATAGTTTAGAGAATATTTTCCTAAAAACGATAGCTTATATCTTTTACGAAATTCAATGAACGAATTTTTTTCATTGTACGTGAAATTGTTTAGATACAATTTGTTTTCGATAGTGAAATTTTTTTTTCCATTGACTAATCATTTCGAGATATACAAATAATGATTTTTCCGGAAAATATTTCCCGAATCATTTATTTTTTGTGAAACAAACGGAGTGTTCAGTAAATATATGAACGAGGCCCGCCCTTCGCTAAGGAAAATGGTCTTCTTCTTATAAAGTTAATTGATTGTTAGTTTTAGACTACTTTTTAAGAACAATATGATTGCACCATGTACTCAATTTAACTTGTCGTAGCAATTCTTGTCAGGTGGTAAATGGGTCGTAAATGGGTCGCTTCTCATTTCGCGGATTCTTGCTTCGTATTCCTTCCATTTCTTTTTATTTTAAATTATTTTTATTATCTTCGAAAATATTTTTTTTCCTTATTTTCAGTTTTACTTAATAATTAAATCGAATAACGAATCCATAGCATAATGATTCTATTTTATGGAATTTTAAATTGATTTATTTATAAAATGGTGAATCGAATGAATGATTTAAGAATATTAAAACACACATTTATCTAACAGTTTAAGCTTTTTAGATGGTTATTAGTGATCTCACAAAATCTCATATGATATCAAAGCATGAGGTCTGGAGTTCCAATCTTTCAAGGATCCTATTTGCCTCTCCAATGAAATATTTCCACTCTTAGTACTAGGCAAAAATACCAGACTAAGCAAGGGAGAGTGAATTAAATCACATCTTATAATAGTTGTTAGTGGTCTCACACAATTTCGTATTCACTCGAAACAAAGGCAACTTTATCGGGAGAGGTGAGATGTAAGTAACTGTAACTTATTCATGATTATGAATATCTTGTGGCATATCCTATCTTCATTCTCGAGTGATCTCAATCCATAAAACTTTTAGTTAATGTTTAGTTACATCGATATAAATCTAGATAGAGCTTTAAAAAAAAATCCCCATCCAAATTTTCTTGGCACACTTCAAATTAGACAATATCTAGTAAGTCAGGATTAAAATTTGGACAACTCATCTTAGATTTGGGAGAAATCACTTATCCTGCCCGAATTAGATATGGAAAACTTAATAAGAAACATGAAGCTGATACAATGGTCTGTAATAGGACTGTGGTCAATGATACTGCCGTTGATGCTGTCCACAGTGACAGGGCCCTCACTCAAGTGGACCTTGGCACAGTGATCAACACCCTCAAGCGGACACTATTGCATGAACTGTGTGTTTGCACAAGTGCGCGCAGGGCGCGAGTCTTGTTGGTCATCGGAGACCTTCGAGATGATCACCATGACGGTCGTGGTCACCGATTGTCTTTCTCTTGAACGTCTTCTTTGTCTCCACCCAAATCCGACCCACTAGCTATCTCTCCGGAGCAACAAGGGCAGCCCCCATCGTGGCAGTTGCCCTAGTTTGCACGATTGATTTGGGCTTTGTTTCCTTTTTCTCCTAGAATTTCCACTAAATCATCTCTCAGGCGCAACAAACACATTATTAGACCAAAAGAGGGTGTAAGGCGAAAAGTACTTGAACAATGGGGAGGATTTTTGGTAATTTCCTATTTCTTTAGGGACTCGGTGAGAAAAACTACGGCGCACTTTTCCAAGAGGATCGCCACGGAAGCGGCTCCGGGGGCGGGCACGTCATCACGCATCGGCCCGTTAACCGAATCGACGGTCCAGATTCCCCCCAGACGGATGACTCGCATCTGGCGGAATCATCCCAACGGATCCTCTTTTCCCTCAAAAATTACGAAGCAGAAAAATAAATTTAAAACCGGAAAAAGGGAGGAGAAAAAAAGAAAAAAAATGGGAAGCGGAGGCCGAGCCTTCTTCCTCCTCTGCAAACCGCCCTCGCTCGCCGCCCTCGTCCCCTCCCTCGCCTCCGCCAGCCGCCTCCGCCACGGCTTCAGCCGGCTCGGCCCCCGCTCCCCCTCGCCGCCGGTCCCCGCGCGCCGCCGCTGCAGCAGCATGGCCGCCTCGGAGGCTTCCGCTTCCCCTCCGGGCGACGCCGACGGCTGCTCCCCGGGAGGCGAGAAGCAAACCGCTTCCGCTTCCGCTCCGTCGCCGTCGCCGTCGCCTTCTGCCGCGTCCTCCGCTATCGACTTCCTCACTCTCTGCCACCGCCTGAAGGTACGTCCTTGGCCTCTCCTAAAAGCTCCCGTTTAAGCTTTCTGCTCGGTTCCTGAAAATGTGGAGAGGGTGGGCGGCGATAATCGTGTACGGAAAGCAAGTCTCGGCAAGGTTGATGAGCTTGCGATGGAAATGTAAATGGAAATGGAAAGATGTTTGTTTCATTCTGTGGTTGAGGAAGATAGGACTGTGACTCAGCTTGCGGATGATTATCACGATCGGATGGTTGTGGCGTGATTGGCGGGGAGAGAGATAGCCTCATCTTATAGACGTAGCTTATTTCGATGGTTTGGCGTGTGATTTGACGGTTTGATTGTCTGGTTTTCTGATTCTAGGCGTATGTGCACTTTGTTAGTGCCTATTGTTCAAGTTTTGATATTCGCTATGGTAGATTCCGAGCTAATTTAGCTACTCATTTGTTGTATCCAATTGCTCTTTCGTCCGTCTTTCTAATTTAGATAAATGCACTTTAGCTGTGCTGCTTTTGTGAGGGGAGATTCTACTCAATTAGTTGCTGTTATCTGATATTGATAATAGAGTTGAATTTTGTAGAAGGGAAAATGTGGTCCCAAATTACAAAGGCATTGTTTTTGTATAAAAGAATAAACTGGGTAGTTTGGCCCTATACCGACGAGCATTCCTTTACCTTCATCTGAAAGTATCTTTTCGTTTTTGGTTTTGTTTCATTTCCATAGGGTTGGAATCGTGCATGTTGTTTACTATGCTCTCTCTCTCTCTCTCTCTCTCTCTTCCCCCCATCCTCCCGATCGTGTGTAGTCCATTTGTCACTGTTTGAATTTGAACTGTATCAGACAACCAAAAGAGCTGGTTGGGTGAAGAGAGATGTAAAGGATCCAGAGTCTATAGCGGACCATATGTATCGAATGGGATTGATGGCGCTTATTGCTTCAGATGTTCCTGGTGTTGACCGAAACAAGTTGGTACTTCTATTAGTTTCATTAGTTGGTTTATAGTTTTGCAAGGAAACATAATTTGAAAAAAAGAATTGCTTATTTTGTTCTTTGGAGTTACCTGGATCTCACTTCAGTTCGTATTTTTGTAAATATTCTTTTGGATATTATGTATTCTAATGGGCACTTAATTAGAAAGATTATTGGATTTGAAATGCGACAATTTCCTAGTTACAAACTTTTGATGTGGCTTTGGATGGTGTTCTTTCTGTTGATTGCTCAGGTAGAGTGGTGAGAGTCATAGCTTAACAATGAACGTTCTCGTTCATCTACCGTATTAGCAATATTGCGAAATTACTTTGACTTAAGCTAACGAAAAGAGGATGTGAAATGTCTTTGCTATGATGTACGGTTCTGAAGTGTTCTTTTGGTCTCCCTGCTCTCTTTCTTTAGCTTACTTAGATTGGTGTAGCCTTAAAAGCATGCTTTTAGACGTCAGTTATGTATTTAGAAGTCTAATACATATTTGAAGAGGCATTGCCGAGTCTATATTTGACGAGCTAAAGAAGAAAATATGTGAAGGCGATCTGTCTATTATTGATAAATGAATTTGGGCCCATTTTTTTTGTGTCGTTAAGAATAGCCACTAATTATGTGAACACGATCTGTCGTCCTCTTTTCTGAGTGTTACTTTTGATCGAGATTTTTTTATTATTTTGTAATCTTGTTTTTTCTCCCTTATTTCAGGTGTATAAAAATGGCAATTGTGCATGACATAGCTGAAGGTATGGAGCTTTTCTGTGTTCTTTCCTCTGCTGTAAGAAGATGAAATAAGGTCATTAGATAAGTGTAATCTGCTGATAGTGACTGCGAGTTTATTGCATGATAGCATGTCATTTGAGGATAAAAGGAACAAGGGGAAGTTCTTTTTACCTGACATTGGTGCTTCTTTCGTGATTATAGAGTTGTTTTATTTGATAGTCGATGGTCTGATTAATAAGTTGCTGATTATGGTGGTCACCTAGCTCAAACCTTTTTTGATTAGGAACTTCTTGTGATGAATCTTTGCCCATGGGTAGAGCAATAGGGTTTCAATCTTATGCTATTATATTGCTCCACTTCAAATGTAAGAACGCATGTCAATTGAGCTGCAACCTTTTCTGCTGGGAAATTTTTGTGCTGATTCTTGTCCCTTCATTGAAGCAAATGGGCCTTCAGTATTATGCTATTTGATTGCTCAACTTAAAATGTTGCCTAAAGGACATAATGATGAGTAGTGACTACGTAACAGGGGATGTCATAATGATTAGAATGCAATGTCCTTATAGTGTCATTTGTTGATCTGACGGATTCGTTGGTTCAACTGTAGATGAATGTACTTTGAATAATTTATTTGTGGAGAGAGATTTATTACCAAATTATACATTGTCACTATTGATCTTACCTCTCAACTTGAATTAGCTATTGTTGGGGACATAACCCCTTCTGATGGCATCTCAAAGGTGGAGAAAAGCCGAAGAGAGAGGGAAGCATTGGATCACATGTGCAGATTACTTGGTGGAGAATCACAAGGTATCTCTTGTGTTCCTTTTCTGGCCTGAATATCTGTGGTTGCTTCACTTACCAGTTGCAACTGCAGCAAAGGAGATAAATGAACTATGGATGGAGTATGAGGCAAATTTATCACCAGAAGCCAAAGTTGTTAAGGATTTTGACAAGGTACATGTGTTTACCTTTTACATTCTATATGATTTGAAAATGCTTAGTCTCGATTTTACTTTATTACTTATGGATAATTCTTTCGCGGATTCTCTTTGTTCTCATCAATGGAATAAAAGTATGGCACATAACTGGCGATCCCATTTCCATAAAATCAAAAACATTACAATCATTTGTTTTATGGTAGCAATCTTTCATCGTCTTCCCTAAGTTGTGTATGATTTCTCTGTTCATTCTTATTTTTTCTTTTCTGAAAAGGCCATCTAAAGCCCAGACAAAATGGGTTGATTTCAGAACTTTCTTATAATAATAATTGATTGATGCTTATAGGTGAAACATATACACCTGAATGTCTAATGCCGGATGAGGTTTTATGTCCATTTCTGTATTGGAATTGGTTTTAAATTGGAATTGCATTCAAGTATGCACAAGAACATGCTAGATCTGCCTGGTGACCTATGACTGGGTTTTGGGGTCTAGATGGTTAAGCCTACTACCATTGACCTCAATTGCCACGTGAAGGAAATTCACACTTGCCCCAAGAGAAGAGGGGGCCTGTCAACTTCTTGTGGATCATAATTGTGGATATAATTACCATGAAAATTATTTGGTGTCTTGGCCATTTTGTCCATGCTGGTTTATTTTGTTTTGATGACTAAATCGAAGGATATGGTTTCATGATTATTAAGCAATACCTTGACTGCGTCTTTTCATCTTTGTATGTTAAGTTAAGCATAGTAGGTGAAACTAGAATCCCGTTTTGAGTGGTCATCTGTACTTTATAATCTGAAGGAAATTGACATTCTAAATATCTAATTATTCAAATTTTTATTGCCATACATCACAAGGTCTTGAGATTTTGTAATAGTTTTCATTATTTTTGGATTGCAAAACCTACAAAAATAAATTTTAATGGTTCAACTTTAAGTTGCTGATCTTCAAGTTATTGCATGAGATCTGTTAAGTATGCACAACACTGCACTGGTTGTAATTCGTGGCGTCACATCTATTATGGTCACTTCATAATTTCTTTTTATTTCTGCAGCAATTGAAAGCCTTTGGAACTGTGTGAGTTACCTTGAGGTGAATATAGAAGTGCTTGACACTCTTTGGGATGATGAAATGAAATTAAATTTGTGAAAATGCTTCATGCAAATTGTAATTTTAGGTTTAACAAGACCAAGGTGAATTAACTTGTAAATCACAACATGCTATAATGCCTCCTTCCTACATATGATTTGCCTTTCATTTCTGAGAAAGAAACTAAAAGGGGTAATGGTTCAACTTAATATTCTCATATTGTTGGTTAGGATCTAAAGCCTTCAATGCATTTGGAATCTCTTCAGCTTAAAAAGCCTAAAGTATTTTGGTGATTAACATGAGCAATTGATTTGATGTACTAATTACATACAACAGAGGCTCACTTTGATGGGCTCATAGAAGTGGCTAAGTCATCAGATAAGTGCATCAGTGAGCGCAACATGTATTGTGCAGGGCATGACTAAACATCTTTTTAGACCATTGCACGAGAAACTGTGAACATTTCGAGTGAAGCTGTGAGACAATTCGAATGGTTTGAAGAGGTGGTGGTAGTGTACATATGTGAATGCAAGCACATCCATATCTTACCTGATGCTACCTTTTTAGTGATGCAAAAAGAAAGATGAAATTACTCTTTCAGGACTTATCGTCGTTGTAATTAACTTGATAAATGTGTCTCTGACATATTTAATTCTAACAATCCTTAATGTTAATTAGGTGGAGATGATACTTCAAGCCCTGGAGTATGAAAATGGTATGGCTTTTCTTCTGCGACGACGGATTGAAGATTAGAAAAATACCTCTCTTCCTTTTTTTTCCTTTGGATGAGCAATTCTTTTTCTCTGTCTTTCACACTTCTCTTTAATAGACTGAATTGTTGTGCAATATTGTGGCATTGAAGGTCTGGAGAAGAGAAGTGTCATATTTTGTTAGAAGGAGAAAGAGATTTGCCATATGAATATGTGGATGCTAATTAGGTGCTACCTGTTTGCAAAATGCCATTTCCTTTTCAATTCTTCTTGGATGATGGTTGCTCTCTTGTTTGCCTCTTTGTTTGTGGGAAGTCTGGCCCTTTACCCGTGTGACGAACTACTTCTCCATACATTCCCTTTAGTCTCATATAGCTTCTATGAGGCGATTTTAGAATAGTTGCTGTCAGCATCTTTCTGTGATCTCTTACCGGGTTGTTCTTTGCAAGCAGAAAAAGCCTTTCGCTGTAATCTTTAATAAGTTAGGGTGACGATTCAAGTGTTTCTGTCTTTATGCAGAGCAAGGGAAGGATCTCAACGAGTTTTTTATGTCGACTGCTGGTACGTTTATCTTCATTGCTGTTTATGAACACTTTCAATATGTTTGCCACTTGAATGAACATAGAGAAGTGAAAGCAATGATTTCATCAGTATTTTGTGCATTAGGTGTAAAGCTTTAAGGGAAAATTGCAAGCAGCGCGCTCACCTAATACTTTTGTTGCAATTTGCAACCATCATTCATTTTTGCCTTTTCCCTGATCTTTGAGTTTGTTGCCTTATAGGTTTCCTAGTTCTTGTAAAGCCAGTAATAGCTTATTGCAAAGCACCCCTTCTCAACTCTCAATCACCATTAGTGGCCATTTCACCCTTCCTATCAATTTTTGTCTTTATCATAGTTCTTTTTATTTGTCACAAATAGGTAAGTACGAGATCATTTTGAACTGCTGTTATTGCCTATTTCGATTAAGGTGATAATATTTCTTTCAGTTTATTTCTTGGTAGTTTCACTCTTTATTTTGGACAGACCGTCATCTCAGTTGTTAAAATCTAACTTCTCTTGTTTAATTGATAGAGAGGAAGGATGTGCCTTAAATAACTTTATAGACTTCGAACAATGGTAAAGTTTGTAGCAAAATCTTGCCAAATCTATGATCATCTTAATAGCATAGTGATTGCACCACGGCCTATTATTTATTCGTATGTATGAGAATGCTCAATTTGACTTAATGATGTTCTAAGGCTTTGGACTAATTAAAGATATGGTGGAGAGAACTAGTTGCAGGTTCAACTGATTTTGTCTGTCCAGCTCCAGGTTTTATTTAGAAATTGCCGATAATTTCATATAGATGGAAAAAGAGAAAAATTGAAATAAAACTGTCTACACATCCATATCTATTTTTTTTACCTTAATTATCATTATCTACGTAATAATATTAATAATGTATTGGAACTTACTTCTTTCTTTAATGGTGTTGTGACCTATAATATATTCGTTAACCTTTTACATATGAATATGATGATTGATACTGAACTTATAGATATGTATTGGTTTGATAACCGTCACCCAATATTACTTGTTAGTCTTGTCATATTTTTCTATGTAATCTTTTCTTATATTTTTGTCTATTATGTCAAGATATTCAAAAACTATTTAACAATATAAGTGACCGATTTTTACTAAGACTAATCAAGAGGGTTTACCGAAGTTGGATGGCCAATAAATTCTAAGTTGGATTTGTTAAGCCAATCACTCTACTCTGATATTCAAAAAAAGTTGCAGCTCTGAATTGAATTGTTGTCATGAAAGAAATGTGAAGTAGCTTATTTTGGAGCCATGTAGGTAAAGGCAAGATAATATAGTCTCTTCCTTCAAAACTATTAGCGTCTTTGACATTTCTAGACTTTTAATTTTTTTTTTAGGTCAATAGGGTACTTATTTGAGAAAGCTGAACGTTTTCAACGTTGTAAATTGCAATAGTATGGAAGGATGGTGAAGAGATTGCTATGGACCGATAGTTGAGGGAGATGATTGTCATGAATTGGTAGGGCAATTTTGGAGCAAGTCTTGCAAGCAGCCGGTGCATGTAAACCGCTCTGTCTCAGCCATGTGGGTCCTACGTCAGGCCCACATCGTTAATTGGATGAGATATAAGTGGGCTCAGCTCTAGGTCCATACAATAATTTTTCAAAATTTTGGCTACTTTATTTGAGTATCTACTGCAATAGATTAGGGATGCGGGTGTTGTGGCAATAATTGAAAGAAAAAGGAAGAAGCTGGCATTCTTTCATTATTGAGTAGGGTATACTAAAACTTACTCCATAACTATAGATATTTGATCTGAAAATGAAAATTGTCAAGAAAGTTTGACTTTGTTGGTGTGAGACTTTGTGATAATGTAGGGGGTGAACATTATTAGTAGATGATTAAGTGTGATTGATTATTGAATCTCTTATAGATGTTTGAGGAACGCGTGTTACTTTTTAAGGGTGCATGATCGAATCTTTTGTTAGTAGCTACTTACGTGTCAGTGGCACCTCTAGAAAAACAGAAGTTAATCTTTGGGCTGTTGTCTGACTAACCTTCGTTTTCACCTAAGTCTCGCTTATAATCTCGTGTTATATGACGACGCTCTCTGCATTATACTAGTTCCACATGGGATGAACTCACAATTTTCACCATCTTCTCTGCAGGAATATTTCAGACTGAATTGGGCAAAGCTTGGGCATCAGAGATAGCATCAAGAAGGAAAAGGCAGTAGTTGAATCCTATTGGGGCTTTTCAAATTCGAATCTACGGTACTTCAGGCAAGTGATGCGATCGTCTCTCTCTCTCTCTCTCTCTCTCTGCAAAACTAGGGAATAACTTGTGGCTCATTTGTCCTGGAATGTAGAATAGTCATTCTGATTATATCCCAGACCTTTAGCTATGCGCCTGAATGAACTTTCAAATGCTTACAGCCGCCATCGCGCGCGAGGAATTTGGTCTTGCTAAATTGGGAGGCTCTTTTCTCATCTGATTCCGGGATCTTTTACTACACCACATCCTTGGTTTAACTGGTGTGTTACTTTTTCGCTCTAATTCAGATGTTTCTCGCACTATTCGTTGCCCACGAGATGATAGTTTTTAATGTTCCTTTCTGTTGTTCTTTTGGAATGCAATCACTACCATCAACTATGAAAATGAACCCAAACGCAACTGAAAATGGACCATAAATACTTGTACTTGATAGATAAGGCAGAGACTTGAAAACAACTTGGGGAAAGGGGAGACGCATCATCCGTCAATAGGCAGTTCCTTCAACTAATTTGTCCAACTTCTTGGTCCTCAGCCTCTCGGCGAATGCCTCGCTGCCTTGTTCGTACCTGCATTCGGACAACAAAAACCCGCCGTTAACACGCCGCGAGCGACGGCAGTTTGTAAACTCCCTCATCTCTATATGCAATTGCAATCTCGCATGTACCTTGGAGGCAGGGATATGAGAGGGCTGAGCCGCTGCGCGACCTTCACGGTTGCTTCTTCGGTGTTGACTACCTGGTTGAAGCAGAAGTATCGGCCCCTTGTCGAGGGGTCCTCGAGCGCCCGGATGTGAACGTTGGCCAAAAAATTAGTGTCAACGGATGCAAGGACGCCGCTTTCATACATCTGGGAAGCCCCTGCATTGAAATCGTGCTCCTTCAGCAACATTTTCAGTTACTTATCTACTGGGTAGAAGCATCATCCTCGCATTAAACATTGAATCGCCCTATGGCATACATGGCCAGCGTAAGAAAAAAAGTTCCACAGGCGGCTTCATCCAATTGATTTGGACCATGTTTATCGCTACCCGCTTGTTGATCAATAACCAAATTGATGGTGGGTGGAGTCGCTCGTTGAACTTTTTTCTTACCGATCCACATAGGTTCACGTGAGTGCGAAGTGTTCGTATCCTTTTGTGACCGCATCACCGCCCCGAGGGGTACTAGTGAGTAAACTTTCGTTGCTAGATCTTGTTGAGGAATCGTTTGACAGTGTCAATAATCAACTCGCGAAGCGGGGGGACAAAACGAAGGTTGGAGAGTGTTGTTTAACCTTTAAGATAAGCCAGTGTGGATTTGGGATTTTGTTGGGCCACGGAGGGGCCGAGAACGAGCCCGCTGTTGACGGAGACCATGTTGAGCATGCGGTCCATGGCCAGCGCCCACGCCGCCTGCTCCGATAGCGTCTTCGATAGCGCATGCCACAGCTGCACCACACACTCAAATCAAAACACCACCAAAACAAGTTAAGACCACATCCTAACCAAACCCAAAGTTCCCAAAGAACAAGTCTCAAAGAGCAGTTAAGGACACAGTCAAAGAAGTCAGAATGCTTCTAGCCGAACCCGATAATCGAATCTCTTCGCACGACACGCAATCGACGGACCCGTTTAGGTTTCGACCCGAGCCTCCGTTTATCGAAGAGGTATCGTCGATTAAAACAGGGCGGAATGGACATCAACATCGACTGATCATTAGATCCGGAAAGTGGTCCACGGTACCTTCAGTTTCCTGCAGAATTCCGGGTCGCTCCAGGAACTCTCGTCCACGTCTTCCTGGGACGAGATGTTGTCCTTCCATATGGCAGCCGTAAGAGAAGAGCTGAACACAATCTTGTCGATGCTCTCGGTCTGCGCGCACGCCTCCACCACGTTGATCGCTCCTCTCACCTCCAAATCCGCATTCTTCTCCTGCAAGAAAAACCCACAAACAAAATCGAATTTTTCTTCCTTTTCTTGAAACCAAAAGTACTAACGATTCAGTTTCGATTGCTGATGAATCTCGTCTGGAAAGACTTTCTCACGTCGTCGTAGCCATCCGAGCTGTCCAAGCAGCAGAACACAGCGGCGCACCCCTTGAGAGCTTCCAGAATGCTTCTGTAATCCAAGACTTCCACACTGTAGACCACCAGTCTGCGTTCGACCACCTCCATGTCCCTGATCTTCTCCACTATCTCTCTCTCTCCTGCAAGAAGCAGAGAAGAGAGAGAACAAAGAAAACGCCTCCAGTAAGTAAAGAAGCAGTAGACCTCAAAAGGGTCCTCAAAGAAAGACGCAGGGAATTGGAGGGAACTTGCCATTCTTCTGAATTGCAGCATGAACGTTGTACCCTTTGCTCAGCAAGCCTTGGAGAATCCAAAACCCCACGTAAGTCGACGCATCGAGAACGCAGACCACCGGCTTGTTGCCGTCGGCCGCGTTTGCAATGGCATCTTCCCTCTCCATTTTTTTTACCTTGGATTCTTCCTTTTCCTTTCCTCTTGTTTGATTGACTTGTGCTGTGTTTATAGGGAGGATGGGAGGCGAAGTGTGTTTTCATCGTTTTGTGAAGGCGACAGAGAGGAAGAGTTGGTGAACTATTTTGTTACACGTTCTCATCTGCTCACAATCTTGTGCTCGAATGACTTTCTCGCATGCTTTGACATATCAATTGTTCGAGAATACGTTTCGAGTTCGACCTTCTGGAAAAAGACGAGATATATGATGTGAAAAATATCTTCCGGACTTTAATTAATATTATCTCTTACAAAAAATGAGTCAATGAAAAAAATTTTCATTATTAACAGCAACTCATGCCTACATATTTGTTCTACATATTTGTTATGATTATGAAAACATTTTCCGATACCTCTTTTCTTAAAAAATATAAATACTTAAAATTAGGAATTATTTTTCAAATAATTGATTTTCCGTGAAATACACAGAGTCTAAGTAGGTTTACTCTTGTTTTCTAATTTGAGTGGGTAACAAAAGTGGTAGGATATTCTCTCTACAAGCTTTCTAAGCGAGTTTAATTTTTTAATGAATATTGTGAAATAACCCTTGTGGGTTTGCTTTGGGTGTAATTTAAATCCGGAAAACACTTGAGCGATCAAGCGATTGCAAGCTTTGCATTCTCCGAATCCATGGTGAATTTCCTGGCGGCGCTTGTTCTCCTCATGGAGTAGTACTGACACATTGGATCGAATTACGTAAATCTCTGGTGTCTCTATCGTTTCTCATTGATTTCTCTGTTAATTTCTTTTTCCCAAGAAAGGCCCGAATAGCGAGATCCATCAGGTTCCGCCTTATTCCACGACATCATTAATAATCTAAATTTGGGGGTGATGGACACTACTTATAAGATTCGAAAGATGGTGTGTTGAGATGGGCAGGTGCTCCTAGATTCTTGAATTTCCACATGCATAAGAGTAGGTTGGGGAGCACCATACGCAAGAAGGCTTCTTTAATCAGTTCTTAATTCCAAGGAGGGCTAAGGAAAGGCCTCAGTAGATTTTAGGTGAATAACAAAAGCTTGGCCTTTGGTAGGTGGGGAACGTGCAACTATAATTTGTTGTTGACAAAAACAGAAGGTAATGAAGGCAAGTAAAAGTACTAAATCTTTCTAATATTGGATGAAAGTGAAGCATGTGAAATGAAGAGTATGGTGAAAAGATATAGAGATAAAAATATGAAAATAATTATTATAACCATATGGTTATCATTTACTTGTGTCTCATCATTCATATTTTTGATGAAAATATGATGACTTGTTTTGTGAGGCTTTCATGCTCACGAATTGGCTTCCAGCTAGAGAAGCAAAAAATTATGGCTTTTGGTCATGGAAAAATAGTTTTTATTTTTCAGGCTCCGTTTACTTCGCGAAAAATAAATGATTTAAAAAATATTTTCCTAAAAATAATTGATTGTACCGCTTGAAATAATTAGTCAATGAAAGATAACTTCGTTGTCGACAACAATTTATATCTAAAATTTTTATGGATGATGAAAATATTTTTCGTTCCTTCATTTTTGTAATTGATACAAGCAATCATTTTTAGGAAAATATTTTCCGCTAAACAAATGCACTTAAAATTAAAGGGGTTAATATCACCAAAAACCCTAAATTATGCTCTTTGTAATATCAACACTCTAAACTTTTGTTACTAAAAAGTCTAAAGTATGTCCCATTATGGCACAAATATCAAAGTTTTTCCTTCTCTCAAAACCCTTAAATTATGTCCACTTTGACATCTATATCCCACACTTTTGTCACACCGGTACAAGGTTTCCTGAAACCTTAATCTTTCATGAAATTTGGGTTTTTAAGTATATTTTTGAAAATCATTTACATGAAATTTCAGATAGATCACCAAAAGTTTAGGTTTTTAGGGGGAGGGGGTGCACAAGAATTCGCTTGCCAGTGTATGTATTAAGTGTTACATGAAATGCACAGTGCGAACATTATCACCTTAAGCAAATGACTACAGTGAAGACAGAAGAGCTAGAGAAAAAAAAACATACCAAAAAAAAAAATAAAAAGCTGTATGAAAATTCAAACTTCGGGCGCATTTATTTAGCGAAAAATGAGTTATTTAAAAAATATTTTTTTAAGAATGGTTGCTTGTATAGCCTAAAAAAACGAATGAACAAAAAATATTTTCATTGTTCACTAAAGTATTTGGATCTAAATTATCGCCGATAGTGAAAATATTTTTAATCAACTAATTATTTCAAGATACGATTATGAAATATTTTTTCAAATTATTCATTTTCCTTGAAAAAATTTAAGAAATAAGTTTTTTCCTCAAAAATCTTTTGCAATAAGAAGGAGACAGATCTGTCCTGTGTTTATAGCATGTTTTTATTTCAGATATTTGTAGGGTGTATGGAATTACGAGAGCGATCGACCCTAAATTTATTCTTGATAGTGCATAGGGATTTTCGAGTTAAAAGGCATATCGAAAAAACCATCTAGATTAAAGAATAGAAGAAAATTAAAATTCAGTAGCGGGAAGTCGGACCCAACAAATCCCCTCCCTCCCCGTCCAAGAGAACAAACTGGCCGTGCAGCCACGCATTTGATTGGAATGCAATACATTTAATGTTCGAACCACAAGACTTTCGAGATCGCGTCCCTCGTCCATTAATATGGTCATACTCAATGCATGTAGAGAGAACGGTTTGCGTGCATTCATTGGAAATTTATCGAGTCGAAGGGATCATGCATTCATGGACCTCGACATGACACTCGTGATCCACATTTTGAGTTCAGACATAATGGGGAACCATCTTAGGTATTGTACCAACCGGTGCATTTTCTTCCTAGTTAGCGAGGTTAACTCAATGTTTTTGTCGTGCGGTCGGCCCCGCCAGCAATAATTTGTGTTGTGCTGTATTGGGCTATCTCCGGAGGGGAGCCACGGGTCCATACAAGAAATCGACAGTAGAAAGGGTCCAAGAGATCTGCAGCTTCCTACGTCACATCATTCTTCGAAAAAATAAAAGAAAATTTAATATTGCGAAAAATCTTAAATCTGTACATTTATAATAAATTTATTTTAAACTAATTTTTTGATCATTAAAAATCTCAAATTAGTACACATGTGATAAATTTACAACTACCAAAATCCCAAACCGGTACATTCATAATAAATTTACCTTCTGTTAATTTTCATTAAATTGGATGAATATCACAAAAAATCACGAATTGGTACACTTGTGAGAAACAGAGGGTAAAACTCAAAACTGGTACATTCATCATGATTTAACAAATCAATTTGATAGTAATATTTAACATAAACTAACGGATGATAAATTTATCATAAGTGTACCGGTTTGAGATTATTAATTTGAGGTAAGTTTCTCATATGTGTACCTTTGGGGTTTTTCGTGGTATTAACAAAAAAAAACTTCCTATGTCATATGATTATACGCATGTACATGCCAAGTCTAAAAAAGACCAAATACCAAAATCTCTCAAAAGATTTTTTATCATCTAGAATAAGGGGGTGTTTGGTTCAACTTTGGGAAGGGGCTTTGGGCCTCGAAAACCCCTTCCCAAAATGCTGAAGTGTTTGGTTCAGTATTTGGCCTAGCATTGGCCAAATGCTAGCATCTGGATCAGCCTTGGGCTCTTAGCATTCCACGAATGCTACTATTCACTCGCCTTTTTTTTTTTAAAGTTGTCTTCTTCTTGGAGAGAAGGGTCGGCGATGGCGGCCGGTGACAATGGCCGGCGAGGGAGAAGGGCCGGCGAGGTCGCCCAACGGCCGGCTCCAACGATGGGTAGGTTTTTTTTTTTTAATAAATAAGATAATTCTCAAAGTCCATTTGCAAAAAAAATTCACCAAACACTATATTTTGGCCAAAGTAGTTTTACAAAATATTTTTACCATACACCATTTGCTTTTCCCCAACAGGCTTTCATTCAAAGGTATTTGCATTCCCCCAAGTAGCATTTTCAAAGTTGAACCAAACAGACCCTCAATACATGATTATGCTCATAAATATACTCAATGGCTTCATAGACACCATTGTTAACCTTAAATTTGATACGAGCAGGACAACCACATCTAACTTCATACCTCTTAAATTTCTTTTCTTGATTAGATGAGCTGACGGAATGTCCCTCATAATTGCACACAAAAGTTCGTCGGGTTAATTCTCTTTTACCATTTCTAAACACATTATCCTTTCTCACCCCAAATCCTTTGCCGATTGCATAGTCCACATACTTATGGTATGCTTCAAGTTCATTTGAAAAAAATCGTTCCTACTGCAAACTCATAATCTTTTTCCACATCACATATTACATGTGCAAGATGGGAAGTTTCATGCCGTAACTAAAAGAACAAAAAAGTTATCAACATAGTGGTTGAAGCAAAATATATTTCGCATAGTATGACTAAAGAATTACCTTTAATTCAACCATCCGATAAATTTACGCCCAAATTGGTAATTATAATGTAGAAAATGCACACACGCGATACATATATACAACACAACTGAACTTATTTTTTTTCAAATGGAGGTTGTCATCCATGGAAAATTTTTGCACATGAGCAAGCCACTACCATATATGAATAGTTAGACATGAAAATATCTGAAAAAATTGCCATCATGATAAAATGAGCATGAAGTGTGACATCGATTTGTAGGTGACATCAATTTAAGGCAAAGAGCTTAAATGTGATGTAGTACCATTCATTCTAAGGAGCTCAAACACTGAATAGCAAGTTAAACTTCATGCAATGCAACGCACCATTCATTCTAAAGCCACCAGATAAAGTACATCGCACCTTCATTCTGATGTATCGAGTTATTGTTAGAAATTAAACCAAATTTGTTTATAGTTGTTTCCTTTTTGAGTCTGTTTATATTTTCATATTTTGATTTTTCTTATATATAGTGAGATATTAAGAGATAAGATAAGATATTGTGAGATATTATTTCTAATTATATTTTAGGAAAGTCTCCTAAGTCAAGTAGGTTTCTTAATTAGAAAAGGTTTTCTAGAAAAAGGTTTCCTATTTCGAATCAAACTATGGTCTATATATAGTCTATTTCTCTTGTAATTGAGACATGCAATAGAAAGGCACGAATTGCGATTGTTTCACCTTCAAAAAATTTCTTCCATCAAATCAAGTTGTTGTCGCGTTTCTGACGCTCTGCAAATTGATATTAGAGGTTACGATTCGTGATCATGGCCTCAACGAACAAACAGCTTCCTCTTCAATACCCTTGCCTTACCAAAGAATATTATGGTAACTGGGCTATTTGAATGAAAGCTCTACTCATCGCCTATGGTGTGTGGGAATTTGTTAACACTGGCTATGATGAGCCAGAGGATGAAGCCACGTTGAACTAGAACTAGAGGAATGCCTTGGAGAAGGTTCGTACGAAAGATCAATATGCCCTGTCGATCATCTATCAAGCGTTAGATAATTCCATGTTCGAAAAAGTTTCGAACGCCACTATCGCCAAAGAGGCATGGGAGATTCTTCAAAACACACATCAAGGAGTTTAGAAAATTTAGAAGATTTGCCTTCAAACCTTGAGAGGCGAATTCGAAGTAATTCATATGAAAGAATCTGAATCGATTTTTGATTATTTCACGAGAATTTTCGCAATTGTTAACCAGATGAAAAGAAACGGAGAAGACATTTTCGATGTTCGTGTTGTTGAGAAAATACTTCGGTCCTTAGACAAGAAGTATGATCATATTGCTGTTGCAATTGAAGAATCCAAAGACTTGGATTCCATGACAATCGATGAACTTACGGGTTCATTACAAGCCCATGAAGAAAGATTGAGAAAGAAAAAGATTGAACCGGAGGAGGAAGTACTCCAAACGCAATTAACCATTCGAGATGAGAAAGAGCAAAGAAGAGATCCAGTACAAAATCACGGGACAAATCAAGATTATGATTGAGATCGTGGCCGAGGTCACTTTCGAGGAAGAGGTTGTGGACGAAGCAGAGGAGATCCTACTCGAAGTGATAGAGAATACCAGTGTCAAAGAGGTGTTCATGGAAGAGGAAAGAATTCGACAAGCCAATGGTATGATAAATTTAAAATCCGATGTTATCATTGCAATAAACTTGGCCATTATACTTCTAACTACTAGAATAAAGAAAGTAGCAGAGCAGAAGAAAAGACGAATTTGGTGAATGATACTGATCAAGTTCTCTTATTGGCATTCAAAGAATATGAAAAAGGTCAAAACGATACGTAGTATTTGGATACTAGCGCAAGCAATCACATGTGCGGGAGAAAGGAGATGTTTGCTGAGTTAGATGAGACAATTAAAGGGATTGTCTCATTCGGTGATAACTCTAAAATTCTTGTTGAAAGGAAAGGTACAATTTTGATTCGCCTAAAGAATGGTGCACGTCAGTTTATTACCAATGTTTCTTATGTTCCAAAAATGTCAAGCAATATCTTGAATTTGAGATAACTTCTAGAGAAAGGTTATACTGTTCATATGAGAGATCTTAATCTTATGTTGAGAGATCAAAATAATAAACTGATTGCAAATGTGAAGATGTCGAAGAATAAGATGTTTTTTCTTAATATAAAGAATGAGATGTCTCGATGTTTACAGGCGTGCGTGGATGATCCTTCATGGTTATGGCATTTGAGGTTCGGCCATCTCAATTTTGGCGGACTCAATTTGCTTTCTTGCAAGAAAATGGTTTATGGCTCACCACATATTGATCATCCCGATCAATTATATGAAGGGTGTGTTATCGGCAAGCATTCCAGAACTAGCTTTCCGAAAGAGGCGACTTATCGAGCGAAGAAGCCACTTGAGTTGATTCATTCTGATTTGTGTGGCCTGGTCAATCCTCTCTCATATGGTAATTATCGATATTTTGTTACTTTTATTGATGATTTTACTCGGAAAACTTGGATGTATTTTTTAAAAGAAAAGACAGAAGTGTTTGATAATTTCAAACAATTCAAGAACCTGGTTGAAAAGGAAAGCGGCTATTTTATCAAGGTTTTGAGGACTGATCATGGTGGAGAATTCACCTCAGCTATATTCAACAAATTCTGTGAAAATCATGGTATTCGGCATTTCTTGATAGCCCCGTATTCTCCTCAACAAAACGGTGTGGCTGAACGGAAAAATAGAACCATTCTTAATATGGTTCGAAGCATGTTGAAGAGCAAAAATTTGTCCAAGGAACTTTAGACTGAAGCTGTTTCGTGTGCCATCTATCTTCAAAATAGATGTCCAACATATGGACTTGAAGACGTAACTCCACAAGAGGCATGGACCGGGAGGACATCAAGTGTTTCGCACTTGAGAATTTTCGGGAGCATTGCCTATGTTCATGTCCCGGACCAAAACAGATCGAAACTTGAAGACAAGAGCAAAAAGCTCATCTTTATCGGGTATGACTCATCATCCAAAGTCTATCAATTATTTGATCCTAACACTTTGAAAGTGTATGTAAGTAGAGATGTCAAGTTCGATGAAGATGGAATGTGGGAAGAAAATCTAAAAGAAGAAGCGAATGTTCATGGTGATTCTAATCAAACGGAGTTGAAAGATCAACCTTCACCTTCTTCTCCAACATCTTATTCAAGTTCATTAACACCATTTTCTTCAAATAGTGTCGATGAACCGCTATTGCCAAGATAAAAAAGATTGTCTGAAATTTACGAAGCTACCGAAGAGCTTCATCTTATATGTCTTCTTGCAGATTATGAACCACTTGCTTATGATGATGCGGCCAAAGAAGAAAAGTGGAGGAAAGCCATGAACGAAAAAATTGAAGCCATTGAGAAAAATCAAACATGGGAGCTTGCTAATCTTCCGAAGGACAAGAAATCGATTGGTGTTAAATGGGTGTACAAGGCCAAGAAGAATGAGAAAGGTGAAGTGACAAGATATAAAGCTAGATTAGTTGCAAAGGGGTACAAGCAAAAAGTTGGAATTGACTATGATGAAGTTTTTGCCCCCGTCATCCGCATGGAAACGATTAGATTGATTATTTTCATTGCTGCTCAAAATAATTGGAGGATTTTCAAATGGATGTTAAATCAGCATTCTTGAATGACATCCTTAAAGAAGAAATTTATGTCAAAAAACCTGAGGAGTTTGTTGTGAAAGGTCATGAAGATAAAATACTGAGGTTGAAGAAAGCTTTCTATGGGCTTAAACAAGCATCGGGAGCATGGAATTCCAGAATTGATGCATATTTCAAGGCGAATAAATTCTCTCAATGTCCATACGAGCATGTATTCTATTTGAAGCATGAAAAATGTGATATTCTGCTCACCTGTTTATATGTTGATGATCTTGTTTTTACAGGAAATAATTCGGCTATGATTGATGTTTTTAAGGCATCGATGGTGAAAGAATTTGAAATGACCGATAATGGTCTCATGAATTATTTCCTTGATATCGAAGTGAAGCAAAGTGCCGATGGGATTTTTATTTTCCAAAAAAGGATATGCAGAAAATATCTTTGAAAAATTCAACATGAAGAACTGTATGTCGGTCAATACACCAATAGAGTGTGGAACCAAGCTTTCGAAGTTTGATGATGGTGCCAATGTTGATTCGACATATTATAGAAGCTTGATTGGGAGTTTGAGATACTTAACATGCACGAGATCGGATATTATGTATAGTGTTGGGATTGTTAGTCGATACATGGAGAAGCCGAAATCATTTCATCTTAAAGCTGTAAAGAGAATACTTCGGTACATCAAAAGTACTATTTCTCATGGTTTACACTATTATTGCTCTGAATCTTTCAAACTTAGAGCTTATTCGGATAATGATTACGGTGGAAATATCGACGATAAAAAAAGCACCACGGGATTTGTATTTTTTTTGTGCGACACTGTTTTTACATGGTTGTCAAAGAAGCAATTAAGTGTTACTCTGTCGACATGTGAAGCTGAATATGTAGCTGCGTCTTCACGTGTTTGTCATGCAATATGATTGAGAAGACTATTCAAAGATATTCTTATGGAGCAGAAAAAACAATGGAGATTTTTGTTGATAATATTTCTGCTATTGCTTTGGCGAAAAATCCAGTTTTTCATGAACGAAGTAAACATATCGATGTTCGATATTACTTCATCCGAGAACAGGTTAAAGAGAATGAAGTTAAAGTATTGCATGTGAAGACCGGAGATCAAATAGCAGATATTTTTACCAAACCTTTCAAGATCGATGCTTTTCGAAAGTTCAAGAGCCTGTTTGGAATGATCGATAGAATTTAGTTTAAGGGGGAGTGTTAGAAATTAAACCAAATTTGTCGGTACTTGTTTCTTTTTTGAGTCTGTTCGTATTTTCATATTTTAATTTTTCATATATATGGTGAGATATTAAGAGATAAGATAAGATATTGTAAAATATTGTTTCTAGTTATATTTTAGGAAAGTTTCCTAAGTCAAGTAGGTTTCCTAATTAGAATAGGTTTCCTAGAAAAAGGTTTCTTATTTCGAATCAAACTATGATCTATATATAGTCTATTTCTCTTGTAATTGAGACATGCAATAGAAAGACGCGAATTGAGATTGTTTCACCTTCAAAAAATTTCTTCCATCAAATTAAGTTATTGCCGCGTCTTTGACGCTCTATAGTTATGCTAGCACTACCCTGCCTATTCAGTCTAGCAACGTCAAAACCTCAAACGCTGAACAGATTTGGCTTTCTTCAAACATAAGGTGAGCAACTAGCTAATGAGCAAATATCGACCCATTCAGCACCAAGAAATCAACAAGCAATAACAAATTCAGGTCTGGCACGAGAAAGAAATCAAATGGAGTAAATATGTACCTCTCTCGAGGCTATGGTGAAGGCAAGGGCGTGTGGCAATGTGGCTTGTCGACTGTGGCGAGAACCGCAAGGCGTCAAGGCGGAGGTGTCGGCTACGGCTAGGGAGGAGGCGATGCCTACAAGTTGAGGCGGAGGCAAAACCTACATGTTGAGGCAGAGGCAGAGGGCGTCGATGCTTGGGGCAGCGGCTAGGTGTTGGGCGATGGCGTTGGCATTGGCGTCGGAGGCTAGGGTGAGGTGTCGGCGCGGAGGCAACGAACGTGGGAGGTGATGGGCCTTGCTCATGGGCAGCGGCATACCTCGCTCGTGGGAGTCGATTGACCTCGCTCATAGGAGTCGGTGTCGGCATTGGCTAGGGGGGAGACAACACCTACAGAGCAAGTTGAGGTGGAAGTAGAGGGCATTGACACCTGGGGTAGTGGCTAGGGCGTTGGCGTCGATGTCGGGCTTCGTCGTCAGTGTCGACGCCTAGGGCAGCAGCTAGGGCGTCGCGCCATGGCTAGGACATCGATGTTGGAGGATAGGGTGGAGGCGGAGGCTAGGGCAAAGAGTCGGTGCGGAGGCGACAGACCTCGCTCGTTGGAGGCGGTGGACCTCGCTCGTCTACGTTGGCGTCGGCGTCGACGTCAGCGAGAGAGTGCAAAGAGAGAAACGTAGATTTGGAAATTGGGTGGAGAGAGAGAGAGAGAGAGAGAGAGAGAGAGAGAGAGAGAGAGAGAGAGAGAGAGAGAGAGAGAGAGAGATGGCACTTGCTTTTTTTTTTTTTTTAAATTCTCAGTTGTCTCGTGGAGCCTGACATGGTGGAGCCCTCTCACGGCACATGTTGCGACCTCAGCGATTCAAATCATTCCAAGCTGGAATTACATAGGTATGCAATATTTTTTCCGCAATTAGTGGTCTAAACTCAAAGACATTAAAGTGTGATTAATTAAGGTTCATGTGGGATTAAAGTGAGTTACTTGAATAAATGTTGCATTATTAAAGAGCATGAAGAAAGATGTGCTATAAGAACGGATGAGTTGAATAACTCTCTATTGGAGTTTGGTATACCAACACCCAAACAGTTTAGGGACTTTCCCGCTACTTTTAAATCTTTTTAGAGCTTTATATTTGTTTGAAAAGTAAGTGAACATAGAACAAATTCGAGGGAAATTTGCATGGAAGGACCTGTACTTTTAGTAAACCGCGACAATACCCTCGTGATTTCGGTTTCTTTTGCAAATTTCATCATTTGGCTTGACCATTTGCCGATGTTCCTACTAGAAAGAGGTCAGCGCCGATGGTGTGAGGCCGATGTCTCGGTCCGACTCTTAGTCTCCCATACACATAAGGGGTCGATCCTTGAACATGGCGTTGGGGTCTGCTCCTAGGGCTCATTTTGGAATTTTTAGAAGTTGAATGGGGGCACATATGAGAATTTGCAAAGCTGGAGCTTGCTTTAGATTTTACTAAAATGTAGAAATAAGCGTCCACGAAGTTCACTCTACATATGTTGAACTTCAGCTTTCTAATAAGGATGATGTCAAATTCCCTCCCTACACCTTGCACGCGACGGAGAGAGAGCCTTGTATATCCATGTCGGATGACCCGATTTCGGATTCTTCAGAGCTCGAGCAAGTGCCTACAACTACAGCCACACCTTCTGTAGAGTCTAACTCATCCGTAGTGTGAAATCTTGTGGGATTACTATCAATTGTTCTAAAATTTTAAGCTGTTAAATAAAAGTGTGATTTAATATTTAAATAATTTTATCATGCAAATTCGAACATTTTGGTATCTCCTTATTGTTTAGTTCCTTGCTATTCCTCTAAGGTAAGACAGGTTCCCTCTTGTCTTTGAGATTGTCATTATTTTCCGGCTACCTTCCATGAACCTCATTTCTATCGTGAAGCTCGATCTAACCCTCAGCGATAGCAAGCAAGGTTTGAAGAATCACAGACATCATAAAAGAATCGTACATAGAACTTCGTTGATATGTCCCAGTAAGGCTACTTAGGCTGCTAATGGTTTACGAGATCAAAACAAGCTACGATGGATTTGTTGAATGCTAGAAGGCATGGCTCGTGTCTAAAGGCTTTTCACAGTTATACCGCATTGATTAAAGGAGACTTTTGCCCCTATTGCATGACTTGTCTCAATGCTAAGCTTGATTGTAGTTGCATCAACACCTCGATAGAATTTATTTGAGATGAATGTCAAGAATGCATCCTTGAACAGTGATCTTATTGAGGAAGTATATATGCAACCTCTTCCTTGGCTATGGTTGTCCCGTGTATGGATTGAAACAGGCACCACGCGCATGGTTTGCCAAATTTAGTGCTACTATCGAGCAATTTGGATTTCAATGTAGTTCCCATGATGGAGCATTATTTGTTCGTCAAAGCAATCAAGACAATTTGTCACTTATGCTTTATGTGGGTGATTTGATCATGATAGGAGATCGCTTCAAGGGAATGGATGATCTAAAGATAGATCTTAGTCATTATTTTGAGTTGAAGTTTCTTCCGGCTCAATTGGCTATTATCTCACATGAACCAAATTGCCTCGAATCTTATCTCTTAAGCAGGTTTGATTATTGATAAAGTCACTTCTACCCCACTAGAGTCCAATGCCAAGCTGGACTTTCTTAATGGCACCCTATTGCAAGACGCTACACTCTATCGACAGTTGGTTGGCAGTTTAGTATATCTCACTATTACTCGTCCTAACATAACATCCTCAGTTTGTATTAGAGATTTAGCTATTCTGCTTTGCGTTTGATTCACTATGCTTATATTTTATGTATCTTCGTTATAGTAGGGACTTATGATATGATCTTCACTGTCCTTCGAACACTATCCTAGAGTTATATGCCTACTAGGGTGTGGACTATATCGGGAATGTAAGTGATCGCATTTGTAATGTAAAACATATTGTTACTTATGCTTTATGTGGAATTTTTTATTATTATAGGAGATGGCTTCAAAGGAATTACTAATCTAAAGCTAGATCTCAGTTGTCATTTAGAGATTGATTTTCTTCTGGCTCAATTGGCTATAATCTCACTTAAACCAAATATGGCTCGAATAGTTTCTCTTGAGCAGGTTTGATTGACAACAAGGTCACTTCTACCCCACTGGAGCCTAATGCCAATCTAGACCTTAATGGCACCTTATTGTGAGACACTACAATCAATTCATAGTTGGTAAGCAATTTAGGCCCCGTTTGGTTCAACTTTGGGAATGGACTTTCGGTCTCGAAAGCCTCTTCCCAAAATACTGAACCGTTTGGCAAGTGCTTTTAGGATGCGGAAAGCCCAAAGCTAGCATTTGGGATGCCAAAAGCCCAAAGCAGATAGGAATGTTCTTTGAGGTTTTCCGCATTTTTGGGATGCTACTTCCTTCATTAATGAATTTTGGTCAGTTGCCTATTTTGCCCTCAAATTTTTTTTGAAAGTCCAATTTTAGCCATTTAAAAAAATAAAACCCTATTTCTAGCGTTTTGCTTCTCCGTTGTCCCATTTTCCTTTTGTCGCTCTCTATTGTTGTCTCACTCTCTTACGAAATTGCTTGCCTCTCTCGTTCGCTTCGGTCGCTTTGCTTTCCTTCTAACGGATCGCTCGCCTCTCTCGCTCGCTTTGGTTGCTTCACTCTCCTTCGGACGGATCGCTTGCTCGTTCGCTTCGGTGGTTCACTTCGCTCATTCCCTCGCTCAATTGCAGGTTCGTCTCTATCTCTCCCTGGTGGATGTGCTTTTGATTGCTTAGATCTGTGCATTTTGTGGCCATCCTTGAGGTTTTATCCTTTATTCCATGGTCACCATGGAATTTGTGAATTTTGTGATTTTGGTGCTTGAATCGTCTTAAATATGTTTTTAGGGTTTTCCGTTTTGTTTTGCCTAAGAGGTAATTTGAGGCACATTTGATTCTTAGACAAGGAGTACTCATCTACTATCATGCATTGCTTCTTGTCCATTTCGAAAATGTTTTCTTCGTCCCTGAACACCTGATTATACGTGCGGTCGCTCAAGGGGTTTATGTTCGACTTGTTTGTAGTGCTTCCTGTTCCTCTGGTGATCTCTCTCTTCAAATCTTGCCTCATTTTAGCTTCAATATGAATATTTTTTGCTAGGTTTTTGGGGGAAAAATTAATAATTACAGCACAAGCATCCTATTTTCAGTATGATTTTGCTGGGTTTTGGGGGGAAAATTAATAATTACAACACAAGCATCCTATTATTTGTATGATCTTGCTGGGTTTAATGTCTATTGCCACCTCAAATCACTTGACTCATAAATTAGTTTTATTAATTAGCAGAGAGAATTTTCAAGATAAGCATTTGATTTTCGCATTTTGTGGGCAAACTTGTTGCGACATTCTGAATTTGTGTTGTTCCCCAAGTAAGAGCCTAGAGCCCAATTGTGAGAGTCAGATTGGAACACCAATTTTGCTACCCATATTTTTTTCGTCTGTTCTTTTTTGCTTTTTGTGAATTGATCCAGGTTTTGGTTCCCGATGTCCATGATGACTCAGCTCTTTGAACAAAGTATGGGCCTTACCCAGAACAGAGCATGCACTTGGGGGCACATCTAGTGGATGTATAATGGCTTGTTTCTTGCATTTCCTATATTAGGGCAGTTATGTTGTACCACATAGATTTTTTGTCTTCTATTTCTTTTGCTAATTGATCCAGGTTTTTATTCTCAAAGTTCATAATGACTCGACTCTCATAACACAACATGTTGGGTTGTACTCATAACAGAGCAAATTCAATAGGTGTAGCTTTGTCAAAAAGTATGGTTGTTTCTTGTAGTCATTGACCATTTTTTTGTGATTTATAGTTGCATTCATTATAGTTGGATTCATAGTGGGAGTAATCCCCCCGAGTATGAATAACGTAGCATGTTTCCTTTTTTTTTGTTCAATTGGTTATGTTATTCACTAATTATGTTCAATTGGTTGTGTAATGAACATATGGGAGTTGATTGGTTATCTATGTGTTAAGAAATGCATGTCTTCATTCAAATTTGTTCATGGTTAATCTTGCTTGTTTTTGCTTCCCAAATTTGTTTATGTTACTATACTAGTAGATGGCAAGTTCATCAAAGGAAAAGGCATTTTGGAGCTCGGAAGATGTAGAAACCTTTTGTAAGTTATGCATTGAACAAATTGAAAAAGGCAATCATCCTGCAAACGACAAAAGGGATGGATGGACAATCATAATTAGCAAGTTTGAGGAGCTAAAAGGAAAAAAGTATGATAAGAATAAAATGAAGAGAAAGTTGGATAATCTCAAGAAAGAATGGAAAAGATGGAGGTTATTGCTTTATAACGAAACATGACTAGGTTAGGATTCAAGAAAGAAAATCATTGATTCGAGTGACGAATGGTGGGAGAGTAAATCCAGGCTTTCATCACTTCTTTTTTTAACTTTTGTGTTAGGATCACCTTCAATGATACAACTTACACGAATGCTTTATTATAACAGGTCAATCCAAAGTTTAAAGCTTTTAGGGCGAAAGGCATATATCTTGATCTTACAGAGAAGTTAGATATGATGTTTAGAGATACAATTGCCACTGGAGGAGTCACATGAAATCCTGGGCAAGGCTTATGCATTAATAATGATGTTGACGTCACACAACCTGGTATCGATGATGTTGTAGGTTTTACTAATGAAAATTTGGAGTGTCATGAAGATGAAACCATTATTGAACCAATTGGAACTCAAAGTCGGAAAAGAGCCACGCAAACTTCAACAAGGCAAGCTCGAGGAAAAAAAGATAAGAAATTGAGCACAAGAGAAGAGCTTGGGACGCAAATTAATAGGCTAGTTGCAATTGTTGAAAGTAGGTGCAATGCCACTGCCACATCTCAAGCAACCACCAATGTAGTCGGTCCTTACAAGGACCTCATAGATATATTGGATACCATACCTGAGATTGTGGAAGACGAAATATTGTACTATTTTCCAATCTCTCATTTGAAGGAAAAAATAGACAATAGACTGGTTTTTATGAGCTTAAAGGATGATGCAAAAAGAGTCAAGTATCTCAAATATGAGTTTGCAAGAGAGTAAGGTTTTCGTAGATAGGAAATTAGCATCTTATTGTTTTCATGTTTGAAGGGAGTCATGCTACTTTTTTTCCTGTTTGAAGAGAGCGATGTTACTTTGTTTCTGTTGATGAAATTTTATTTGCATTCCTGTGACCCCAATTTCTATTAATGTTTTAATGTGAGAATTGTTTTTAGTTGGTGTTCTCATTATGTGGTTGAGTTTGCATATATATATGATGGTTATTACATTGTTTCTCTCAATGGATGATCAAGCTTGTTCATTATTTCTCTTATGGCCTTTATATTTTGTTACTTGAAGCAGTTATAGATGATTCACATGCAAGGGAAAATCGTGAACAAGAGGAAAATGATACTGGGATCTTGTGTCAATCACAAGAGTTACAATTTTTGTTACTTTGCGGACAACGTTGCATGACCTCGACATATACAAGTTATGTATAGTTAAAAGAGTTGATAGGCGAAGAGGTCAATCGTATAAGGTGCTATAATATGTTTAGAATGCATAAGGTCGTACTTAATAATTTAACCCGTGACTTAGTAACAAGCTATGATTTTGAAGGATCTTGGAATACTGATATTGCAGAAATGGTTGGTATGTTTCTTCATATTTTGGGACACGGTATAGGAAGCAGGTTAGCACAAGAGGGCTTTCAGCGCTTTGGCGAAATCATAAGTAGGCACTTTAGCTTAATTTTAGATAAAGTATGTGATATGAGAAAAGATTTGATCCAACCATCCAATCAATAATACAGGAAAGTTCCGGAGAAAATCAAGAAAGATCGACGATTTTTTTCATATTTTAAGGATTAATGGTACACATATCCCAGCGATGGTACCTACGTACGATCATATTCGTTTTATTGGTCGAAAAGTAACGGCGACTCAAAATGCGATAGCCATATGTAATTTGAATATGGAATTTATCTATGTTTGGGTTGATTGAGAGGGACAAGCTCATGATACACGTATCTTCTATGAAGCCATTGGAAAACCTGATGCACATTTTCCCCATCTTCCTCTAGGTTCGTTATTTAATGGTTTAGTTACATCTATATATCTATGTAGCATATGTTGATTAGATTTACAATATATTGGTGTAGGTAAATATTACTTCGTAGATGCTGGATATCTAAATCACATGGGTTATTTGAGGCCATATAAAGAAGTTAGATATCATTTACCAGAATTTCGAGAAGGTTCTTCGCCTATGGGTTATCGAGAAGTATTCAATCGTGCCAATTCCTCACTACACTCAACAATTGAGCAAGCCTTTGGAATATTAAAATAGAAGTGGGGAATTCTAACTCGCATGCTTAATTATCCATATGAAAAGCAAGTGTAAAATGTCATAGCAATAATGGCTTTACACAATTATATATGAGGAAATGCCGTGACTGATATGAATTTTGAACAAGCAAAATTAGATCCCGATTATAGATATCCAGTTGACCATGATGATTCAAGTGAGGGGGGTCAATGCTTCAAATAATAATGCATCTTCCGACATAACACATTTACGTGATGAAATAGCCATGAGCTTACAAAGTCATTGAGGAGGTTTGTAATATTAAGGATAACGTACTTCTTTTTTGGGGACATATGTGACCATATTTATTATAGTGAAATGACAACCTCTTAAGAATGTTAGATATCCTCTTAAGAATTGGCAACAACTTGCTGAACCGCCTCCTCGGTGAAGGGATACCAATAGCGCATGCCCACATAGACATTAGCAGATATGTTCTTTGTTTCCAAAGCCCCTTTGAGTGTCTGTGCCTGCAAAAAGTGCAACATAACATTCACACCTAGCTATGTAAACTAAAGATATGATTTTATTGCGGTTTATATAGAAAGAAGAAAGTAGATAACGTGTTTTTGATAAGTAATACATTTTCTTACCTTTACCAAAAAAAAAAGAAGTAGATAACATCTTTGAAAGAGACATTAGGCGCATAAAAAGATTGAAAAAGACAATACACTACTTTACTTGCTCATCGGTTATTTTATGAAAAGGTGAGTCTCCTCCAATGGCAGCATATCATTCTCTACTTTTGGGAGCCCGGATTACAGATATTAGCTGTGCAAGGGGTCTCTGTAAGAATCGGAACAACCTGGGAAGATTTATGATATCCTCAAAATGGAAAAGATACATATTCAACCAGATATACACAATTGAAAAATATGCATATATGCATAGAAGGTCAGATAGCATACTAGATCTACAAATAAATTGAACAGAAAGTGCTCCATATCAAAAAAATTTGATCTTGAAAGTACTCCACTCCTCTCGCCACTCAAATCCGTGGAAACCTTTAATACTTGGGATGATTCATAATCTCTCTGCCCATTCGCAAAATGGAAGCATACATACGTTTGAAACCTGATGTGGTACAGATCGTACAAAATGTCGAGCCCAATTCAAAGTTACAATCATTGTTTCTTTTTTTTTCAATTTTAAAAATACTAAAATTAAAAATATAATTTGGTCACACCAAAGAACTTTCCAAATTTCTGTCTACCGAACAGTCTAGCATTTCCCCAAAGTACTTTTTAATTACAGTTTACCAAATAGTCTTGCATTTTGCCAAAGCCCTTTAGGTTAAAAGCTTTTGCATTTGGCGAAAGACTTTCCCCAGATGCTGAACCAAACAGGGCTAGTATATCTGATTGTTATCCATCCGATATAACCTTCTAGGTTCATACCAGAGATCTGGCTATTCTGCTTTGCATTATATTTACTACGCTGATGTGGTACACATCTGCGTTCTAGTAGGGACCTATTATATGATTTCACTGTCCTTCCAACACTATCCTCGAGTTACATGCCTATTAGCGTGCGGATAATACCGGGGATGTTAATGATCGCATTTCTACAGTAGTGTGTTGCGTCATTTTTGGCAGTTGCTTGATTAATTGGCTCAGTAAGAAACAGACCATTAACTCACATCTCAGAGCCGAATCCACTTATCGCGCTTTGGCAAACACCAGTGCTCAACTCGCTTGACTGTATTGGCTTTTGGAAGACGTGGGCGTTCCTCTAAAATATGACCCATTAACGACCCAAAATCACCGTTCAGATCAAACTGAAATGTAATATTTCGTAAACGGACTAAATATATTGAGAATGACCGTCATTATAATCGAAAACATCTTCGAGGAACTCTTGATCTTGTTCATGTCTTTTCTACTGATCAAATCGTAAATGGTCCTTTGAATTTGCTTATTTTGGCTAGAAGCCTGCCGTATGTATACCATCAAATTCCAAGCTATAGTCATCTCAAGATACAGTGAACCGTGACCATAAGATCCTATCAGTATAATCTCCTCAATTGGCTGAAGTTTGCTACAGCTCGCATCTAAATTACATAAGGCCCCCTAGTGGCAAAGAATCGGGAGTTTATTCCACTGGCTCAGATCAACATCGGGTAGATGGTTAGTATAGTCGCCAAAGCCATATACCCGTCCTAGCAAATTATTTATGCTTACAACAGTTTGATTGCTGGTCTTCAAGTTTATTGTTCATCCTGTCACGGCATTTGCCTTGCTACTTTCTTCGGCGATGTCCTTCCCCGTCAACATGGCCATGTGGTGCTCTAAGGTACTCCTTGCTGTTCATCTCTGTTAATCTGCACCAGTATCTCTTAATCAGTGATATCACCACAAACAATTGTTTGCACAAGTTGGCACTCTAAATGAATCAGCTTCAACCGCATGATCCCAAAATTATTACTAATTGGATAAGAATGGACAACTCGGAGGGTCAAGCAGAGCATTAGAGGCCTCACAGTAAATCTACGGTGAAGGATGCCTATAAAAAACTCCATGCACACGGGTATCTTGAACTTTTAATCAACAGAACGATGTATCGCATCTCAATTGAGATTGTAACTTGCACTACGGGACTTGTTCAACATAATGTATCAAGACCTTTTCCTCCTCTTTTTGGTATAATAAAGATGAGAAGTAGACGATGAGTAAACGACCATTATCTCTTCCCTATTTAAATGTGACTAGAGAACAAGAAGTATGTCCAGTAATCCGAAAATGATGCTCTCAATCAGGTAGAGAAATTATCAAAAGCAGTCACCTTCCATTACCGGATGCTAATGACCAAACTTTCAGCAATTTCAGTAACATAGTCCAGCTTATTCAGTCACGAGCAAAGTAAATTGTGGCTTTAGAGGATGTTCTGTGTTCTGATGCTAAGATCGTTAAGGTACATAATTATAGGCTTTATAACTCATAATGATATGCCATGCATCTCTACCATCCACCACCAGCTGTCCACATATAGACATAAGTATATCCCCAGAAAAGCAGAACTTATCATGAAATCCAAATAGTCAGAGACTGAACCTAAATTCCGAGTGGAAACTTTAAATAGGCAGCCCTTGAAGAATTTTACATATATTAGCAGCACAAGACAGTGCTTAGTGCCTCACTAGCTTCAGTGGAAGAGGTAGACTCAAACAATCACAAAGATATCCAAAATTAAGTGAATCGGTTGATAGTAATTAAAGCAATATAAAGTAATTAAAACAATAGATTTTGCTTTGCAGCAGAGAGTTCTGCAAATCGCTTACAATATCAGTCATCAATACAATACAAAATACAGAAAATACTCTTAATAGTAAGCAATGGAGGTTCACGTACCGGCTAATAGTACGGTCTTTAGCGAATCCAAGTTCATTGTCGACACAAAGGTCCAAATCATCACTTCTCCTTGACCTCGAAGAGGTTCTAGGCGCCATGTTCTGTGCATCTGCAACTGTCACTATCCTGTCAAAAAGTTCAAGTGGTCTGCCTTCAGCCGTACACAGTAGCCTAGCCTTGTTCTCATACATTACCTGGTAATCAGTCAGTAAAATGTAGTTAACTTAATTGTCTACTCAAAACTTCCCATAAACCTAACCCTGAGAAAAAAAGAGCCAACGAAAAGGATAAATTCTAAGAAAATATCAACTTTGCTCTCTAAAGCACGGCATAGGTGACATGGTACACACTTTAATTTCTGTGTTAAAATTGCACTTTTCTTGAACTGATCTTCAAAGGGCATCCTCAACAGTTTAAAAATATCATCCGACTATTAACCAGATATGGTTAAGAAGGAAGAAAGCATATTTCTTTGAGATATACTGCACATCGAAGAGGATCGAGGCGTTTAAAAACAACTTCATGCAAATTGTGATGCCAAAAAGCCAAAATAATATAAGATCTTAAAGAACAAACTTATTCAGATTTGAGACTTACATCAACTAAAGTGACAAACCGATAAGCTGCAGTCCTATTGTGCAGTCCAAAAATTGGTACACCATCCAATGCTAGGGTGTGAAAATTCTCTATGAAACAGAGATAATGAGAATTTAGCCCACAATATTTGAAAGAATAGTATGATCATTTAAGATAATCATGATAAGGCACCAAGTTGGCACTTCTATCAGTGGAACGAAGAAGAAGCATCTCCAGCTCTTTATTGCTCTACCTATTTCAATCTGATGATTTGCATTTTGGATGCCCCTAGCTTGGGTAGGATCTACTAATATCCATCTGTCAATTTATTCAACTTCACAAAAGACCATAATCATGAAATTCTTTATGGTTTGCGTGCCCATGCAAGCACAATAACTATCAAGAAACTTGATAAACAAAAGACAAAAGGTAGCAGTTTACATTATAAAATGTATACGTTTCCTTCATCTTGAATAGTTTACTCATTGCATAAAAAGTAGTTTTAAGTTTGTCAGTGCCTTGACTGCTATCACTTCTTAAAACACCTAAAAATGACTTACTGCATAACCCAAAATAATCTGCAGCACCAAGAGGCCGGTCACATAACTCCTCAAAGGTAAAATACGCGCATCCATTAGCACCAAGTGGAACCTAAGCAGGATATAAAATAAAGCAGTTAAGGGAGAGAAGCATAAGTAGCCTCGAAAATAACAGAAGGATACAAGTGGTCACTACATCGTGTGGCACATACCTTCAGTTTCCGTCCCATTACGACTTCAACCTCTTGAGGTCTAGTGGTTGTGTGTTCCCCAATCAATTGCTGGAACTTTTGCAGGAGATATGCAGATGAATCTTTGCCAACAAAGTATGAACCTTGCTCTGCCTGAGATTGGACATAAAAGACAAGTTAGGCATAGAGAAGTGTCATTTGCCAACTGAGCAGCAGGTGTGGAATTCTGTGAAGAGAGAGAAAAGCAACTGCACCGAAGTCATCTTTCTGTAGTCTACAAGAGATCCAATTTCACGAACTACACATCTTTCCTGCATAGAAAGGACATTAGAAATTAATTAAAACATTAACTTGAGCAGATGCAAGAACAACATAAAAATATTCAATTTTTAACTCTCTCTCTCTCTCTCTCTCTCTCTCTCTCTCTCTATATATATATATATATATATAAGATGCGTATGGCAAGTCTACTAACTAATTAAAGCAAATACACACACACACCTTTAAAGTGGCAATGAACGGCAGGAAGAGATCCCTCTGCAATCCACCTTCATAGAGATTATTAGGAGCACGATTTGAAGTTGCAACAAGTATCTGTAGTTGCACCACAGTAGTAAATAATATATGACAATGTTGCAACTATCCAGCTTTAACTTTTCCAAATTATTGATGCATAGAAAGATCAATAAATCCCAGATAGGTTGTCACTTACAGCACCATTGGCAAATAAATGTCCAAATAGACGGTTAAGGATCAAGGCATCAGCAACATCAGTTACCTAGTCCAAACAAAAAAGGAAACATGCCAGTAAGAGACACTTAGCAGAATTCAGATAAGATCCAAAAGTACATCAGCATCATTAGAATTCCAAATTTACTATACCATAAATTCATCGAGACATAATAAAATCGCCTCATCAGATATTTCTCCAGCAACAACTTCGAGTGGATCTGCCACACCCTTATGTTTCTGTGAGGATATAGAGTTAGACAAACTTGCTGATAAGTATCTGTACATTAAATATGGCTAAGGAGATCAGCACCAAAGAGCTTCAGAACATTCAGATGACCGGCATAGATTAAATTACAACTTACTTCTGTCCAAATATTAATGCTAGAATTTTACAGGGTTTAAGTGCCATACATGATTGAAGGTCCAAAAGAAGCAACAGAAAGAACAGACATATATTCTTACTTGCAAGCGGCTATGGACATCTAACATGAAGTCGTGAAAATGGATCCTCTTTTTTCTCCAATTTCGAGGCCTGTCATGAACGGCACATCAACATTCATGAGTAAAGAAAGATGAGAAAAGTCAATCTGAAATGATCATTATAATGCCACAGCAATTTCCCCCTCCAACCATCTCGAATACTGCGTAACATCTCTACAAGATGATCCAATAAAATATTGGATTGGCAAATCAAACTTACAGCTGATCGAAGAACAAGTCCATCAACATGGTTTTTCCGGTGCCCACCCCACCGTATAGGTAGAGACCTTTCACAGGTGAGTATGTACTCTGCGGCATAAAACGAGACCACAACCACCGACTCCTAAAACACAAATTCAAGAACTTAATTTTTGAGAAATGATGGGCAAAAGAGTCACCTTTTTTAACAGTAAAAACGACAGGGGGAAAAGTTACTGAATTAGAAAAAGAACTACACTGGCTAAGTACTGAGAATGTTGACCCCATACCTTCCAGATTTCTCTGAAGCAGAATAACGATCCAATCTACAGGCATCAGCTGAAGCAACAAGCTCATCAAAAAGTCTCTGTAGCTCCTGCAGAGTGCCTACCTAAAATAATGACAATGTGTGCGTCATTCAACAAAAAACTAATTAGAAACAATCGCACGCAGTAAACTCAAGCCAATCTGGAAAGTAATTCGTCTTGTGGCATCTAATGAGTGATCCCCACTTAAATTCTCTTTAAATAGGAAAGAGAGGGGGTAAAAAAATGATGAAAAAACACAGAGTAAGGTCATCTGCTACAAGAAACAGTAGGCATTTGACACTCAATTGAACATGCACCGCTTGAATGCTTGTTTCACCGCTTTTTTGGTAAATCTACTTTCACATATTAATTGATGCACATACCAAACAACGCACGCCACCGGAACAAATTGCAAATAGTTATCAGGAAGCAGCAGACTTTTGTTCTTCTACTGAAGCTTGGCGCATCATACCTGGCACATGTCACCATCCATGAGTTCACCCTCAGCAATTCGATGTTCATACTCAATGAGCGGCCCTGCTCGACTTGCATCTGCAGAAGAACAAGTATAGGAAAACAACAGGTTCATTGCTTACATTGACAATCGAAAAACATTACATCATTCGCATCCTAAAAAAACAAACCTCCAGTACTGACTTTAGCAGCATCGACAGAAAGAGCTCTCAAGGTCTCTGAGTTAGGTAGTCCAAATACAGCTAATTCGTCATAGTACCTGGGCAGCCTTCGTGTTAAATTAGAATACACCCAAGGTTTGTGTCTCCTGGAAAGATTACAGGAGTGGTAATAATGATGGTGCTGGTAAGCAGCTCGAGATTGGCGAATTAACCGAACTACTGCTCTCATCTTCAATCGAAATTCGACGGAATGCTAAGTTCTGCCACCCCGAATTTCCTTCGAGTGGATGAGATTTAGGAGTGGCTCAATATCTCAAATTGATGCAAGGTCCTGAAACAGTGGAAATATTAAAAAAAGTAGGAAAAAGCAGAGCATATTCTTGAACCCACAAGAAAACAACTCGTGAGCACACAATTAAGACAAAACCAGAACAAACAAACCATGGTTACAGTCTCCCAGAACAAAAAGGCCGTTCCTTTCAACTAATCAAAATGAAGTTTAGTAAAACGCATCTTGAATATAATCAAAAGAAAAAAAAAAAGGGGGACGACCCCAAAACATCACCCTTTCTACGATACTGTTCAAACCCAAAACATCCCAGAATTTCAACAAGCCAAAACCAAAAATTTATTGAAACAGCGTCCGACCCATCAACACAGAGAAACGAAGGAGTCGAGAATTTACCCGAATCAAGAAAAAGGAAGCTCAAACGCCCGGCAATAGAGGGTGTCACCAATGAGAGAAAAGAACTGATCTTTAACGATAAGGCAACTCCCATCCCCCAGGGGACAAACGCGCTGAAGAAAATTCGAGCAGCCAAGATACGATCGTGCGCAGGAGGGTAACCAAGATGGGTCTTGGACTTTGGGCAGAAAGAAAAGAAAACGAAGAAGAAGAAGAAGAAGAAGGGTCTTGGCAAAAAGCAAAGACAGCACCCAAAGTTCTTGGGGCCGCCCTCGAAAACGATGATAAACTTCAACAATCAGAGAGAGAGAGAGAGAGAGGGTGTGCTGAGCTTTTGGTTGGGCTTTTACACGCTTGTCGAAGTGGCGTTTGAGTCGTAATGCTCGCGCAGATATATAAAATGTTGCTTGCTCATAAGCACGCCTTCCATGGTTGTCATTCTCTCTGTTTCCGAGCCTTCCCAACTTAGCGCTTCGGAGGCCGGTGGTAGATTTTTACCAAATGATCTTTTGGATTGGATTAGTAGTTGATTTCTTGGGTCATCCATGGACGAATTTGTTGAGAATGGTAGTGGTGTCCGACAGATTTTGCGAATAGACCGAATCAGCGGGCGAGCCAAATCTCGGACCGGGGTTTAAAAGTCCTCGTCTAGAAAACTCTTCCTACGTCACGTAAATAGATCGGATTTGGTGAGGCCCGATCGGGCCTGATTGGGCGAGTCGAGCTCGAGAAGGAAAATGCCCCATCTAGTCGGCTAATCGGACCTAAAGCTGGCCTAAGCGTACCCAGCTCTTGTAATGTCGTTTTCCTCTTTAGAGCAGCTAATCTTTGCTTGGATTGAAGATGAATCGGCATGAAAAAAACTTGATGATGAAAATTCTCTATGGTTGTGTTTAGATTAATGTAAGAGGAGGTTCGAGCAAGAGCAATTGGATGGTTTAAATGGAAATTTATAAATGGAATTATAATTAACTCCTGAATTTGATCAACTTTGTTAGGAAGGGAATTGGATGAGACAAATGCATTTTTTTGCGATCTTATAAATTTGCTTATACTCATGAAAATTTATAATCACTTACATATTTAAGTCAAAATATGAATTTGCCTTTCTCTCCTTTTTTTTTTTTCAAAATTAGGTCTCTACTATTGTAACGGTTGATCTCACTTTTAGGGTGGTCCCAAATTGATCCTCACTTAATGCTTTCTTAAGAATCAAAAGGGCACATTAGTAAATAATACTAATTATTGCGTAAAAGGGGTTTCAACATTTGATTATGCTTCTTATTGTGTTACGTTGGACATACAAAGTCCGCATAGCACGTGAGCAAAGTTTAGCGAGACTTAACGAGTGAATATGCTGTAATCCACTGTCGTGTTGTTTTGATTAAACTAAACGAGACATAATTGGGAGTGCGGTCCACGTAGGAGGAATCCCCTCCGGTCCATCGCCGTCGCCACAAAAAGGCCTCGTCTTTCCGAGTGGGGTCCTTTTCCAAAGCCAACCCCCTTTTTAATATAATCTAAAAAGATGTCGAGCTGGGCCTAGATTCAGCCGTTGGCCAAGGCCGCGCACGGATCAGACGGCTCAGATTGTTCGTTGGAGGTCGCAATCGGCATGGCGGGGGGGCCCGCCGCCATGTTTTGTGGTCGAGATTGGTGGCGGAGGAGGTGGTTTGTTGAGCCCGTAACCGTCGCTGTAAATACAAAGAGAATCGGCCATTGCTGTCGCCCTGCATGGACTTCACTTTGGCCCATGCCCTGTCCGTTCTAGTAGTCTCTCTCTCTCTCTCCCTTGCTTTTTCTTTTGCTCATTGTTGCAGTCCTTCTCTTTGTGTCTACTATAACTAATGAAAGCATGGCCAGGCCATGGCTATTGCAGGAGTTCTCTAATTACAAAACTTTGCGCCGAGAAATGGTCGCTATCGGTAATGACTTGGAACGTGTTTCGCTTAATTTCTTGTGTATCTTTACATGACGACTAAACCCATCTTAGACAGATAAACCTCGAGCCCATGAAATATCCCACTAATCTCATGAACAGGTTAAAAGGTAAGTCTAAATTTAAGAAACTCGGAGGAGTGACCCAATACATGAAATTGTGTTTGGTGGCGAGGGGAGTTGAACCCGTACCACGTGCTTGATCCACGCACTTAGAATTAGAATATTGACCACCGATGAACTCTACTAAGAGAGAGAGAGAGAGAGAGAACTTTGGGCTGCCCCAAGGTGGTTCGGCGGTGCGGCGACGACAGTGGCTCAAGCGCGATGGCGGCGAAGAAGGGAGAAGGGAGAGGCTGCTGAGGAAGAGGTTAGTTGAGAGGGAGAGGGAGAGACTCTTTCAAGTTGAGTTACTTTGGTGTAAAATTTCTTGAAACAACCTACCGATTAGAGGTGACCCATTCACAAAGTTGACTTGCTCTTTCGACGTTTAACCTTTGGTGTCCAAAGAAGTAGGAAGATTTTGCCGTGACAATTCATTTTGATGCCCTCTTTTTCACTTGGGTGTGTCTACCTTGTCCTTCCTTAAAAGCAAGTGACCGACACGCATCTCAACATCAAGCCTTATGTTAATCATCATACCTCCTCCTAACCGAGCTAAGCCAACTTATAAAAACAAGTTAACAAAGCTCATTTTTATCTTTGCATTGGGCCACGGGGTCTCGACCACGTTGATGTAATGCGGTCTCACTACATATCCAAGGCAATGACTTCGAGTTTGAGCCGACGTATGCGCATCAGCAAGAGGAATCTACCATGGATATTCACCTCTTACGAAACCCTCTTTTGCATCTGGCAATGTATCACGAGGAAAATCATCCGATCCGTCCTAAATTTATTGTACGGATGTCGATTCACTCATATACTTTTCAATTTAAACCTTTACGCGAAATTTAGATATGGTCATTATGGTCAATTCTTGCCAGAATTGCCGACGTAGTGGTCCGATCGTCAGCCGCCCTACGTGACACTCCGTCACGTCAGCGATTCCAGTACAAACTAAGTCAAAAGGATTGTATTGAAATTAGGCGCAAAGGTTTAGGACTAAATCGGCAAAACTAAAGAGCTTATAACTGAATCGGCATCCATATAATGGATTTATAATTTGATTGGACAATTTCCCTATGTACCATGTGTCCATAAAGAAGCATATCAAATTTGAAACCTCTTTCAAATTCAAATTCATAACTCTGTTTCCTTTTTTATGACGAATTTAGCGGGGAAGTCACTTGTTTGGCTTGCATATTATCTAATTTACGGATTTGCTTGAAGATACACTTTCCCCTTTTCGAAAAGACAACAATCGCTTTTATTCATGCGCTCTCCCTATTTTCCTCACTAGCTCAACTGGCTCATCAGACAAAGCGAAAGAGGGAACAAATTCGTGTTCCTGCGTATGCCCTCGATTCGTTTTCTTTTCCACTTGGTGTTCGAACTCTATGTGTGTTCCTCTATCCGGAAAGCACCTTGAATGTATGGTTGTAACTTATAACGGAGCTTCTCTTATTCGTATCATCGCATCGGCACCTTATTCTCGCCAGTATAGTTCACCAAGCATGAACAATTACACTTACAAAGAAACTATTGCTCTCTTATATGCAGATAACCCAGTAAACTCTTCGTAACCACATGTATGCGCCTAATACCCGGGCTTTTGCGACCCGACGATTAATAATCGCCGACGAACCGATCCTTGAGGATTATACAAGCCCCTTAGTATCGAAATACTGTGATTTGTTTCGTAATGTCATAGAAATCATTGTTTCCTGCACATTCATCTCATGGAAAGATGATGGGCCTTGGATCACACGATGCATTGGGCCATGGGATCATTGCACCTTGTTATCTCATCATCTTTAACGAAGGTCGGGTTTGTAAGATTCTTTCAAGAGGAGCAGTTCCCTGTTTGTATAGGATTGAATTGCATTGCGAGTCCCTTTTGCTTTGAAAGCCTAAGACAGTGAAGGACAGCGGGACTCGTTTGAGAGCACGAACACTGTTTCGAACGCGAGCTAAAGACGAGCAGAGAGAGAAGCTGGAAATTCCGGATTAACGTTGCCGGCTCCGCGGCGGAGTAAGAAAGGTTATAATGGAGATAGCGACTGTTGACGCCTAATTTGTGCTAATCCACTACTTGCGGTGAAAGCAAAACTTTCAACAGAGCAAGATAATACTAGGGATGACAGTGAAGCGGGTCTAGAAAAGCCCACGGTACCCCAACTATCCCAAAAACTTAAAACTCCACAAACCCCGATCATGTATGAAACCTGACTCGAACCCAGGTCGGGTGCTCGAAGGGAAGTCCTAAACCCGACTCCTCACATAAGTACACAGTACACCCACGACCGTGAATAGTCCGTCACAGATCACAGGTGCTATGAAAGCCGTATTCTTTTAGTACGAGACCACTGATTAACTTCGAATTCGCATGCCGAAATCACCGTCACGAAGCCGTTCCTTTGTTTAGTATCTTTTTAAACGTAAGAGTATCTTAAAAATACAATACATCAGCAAGGCTTATAGACCATGAAAAATTTCAAAAAAAAAAGCAGAGGGAAGAGGACAGCGACATCCTTAAAATTCCAGGAACATGGAAAATACAAAGATGGACAAAGTGGCGCGTGACACTAAGGCAGAGACAGAAAAGAAAAGAGCATCAAAAGAAAACGACCCGTAACAACTCACGCTCGACACTAGTGTACCCACACCTTCGGATACTTAGCCAAACAAAGCAGCTCCAGCATTGTCATGTTCATGTCACTCTCATCACCAACTCCTCGTCAAATACCACAAAAAGTTTCAATTTCTCAATCTCTGTCCCACACCCGGGAGCACAGCATCTGACGCTGCTGTCCTCCCATCTGCTACACAAAAAACAGGCCCAACAGAGGCTGCACTCAATATGGTCTTCCACAGTTCCCATCTACATTTTTGCACAGTGAAGAACAACCCCTAAAAAGTAACTGAGATTTGGAAGAAAAGAGAGGAAAGAGATGTGTATGTACACCACCATTGCGAAAAAAAGATTGAAAAAAGAGGCATAAGGGTTTAAAAGTTGTTCTAAAGAATCATGCTCACACATTGCTATCTTTTTGCTTCTTTTGCTTTCCTTCCTAGTTTGGCGCGCTATCTCGGGCCGGAGAGCTCCATGGCATAGGTATCCAAGGAATGGTCGTCGTCGTCATCGTCGACCGACATCCCGAACACGCTCGACCGGTCGGGACCGTGACTGTTGGCTCTGGCGGCGCTGGTGATGAGGGAGAAGTTCGTGGCAGGGTTCAAGTGGTTGTGGGTCGCAGCCCATTTCTCGGCAAGCCCGTCACCTTCCAGCATCCGGACGACTTCGGACATCTTGGGCCGGTGGGCTGGCAAGTACTGGGTGCACAGGAGCGCCACCTGGAGCATCTCTCCCACGTCGATCTGGTCATAGCTGCTCCCCAGCTCTTTATCCACCAGAAGTTCCACTTTCTTCTCTTGATGTATTTGCTTCACCTGTCAAGAAAAACTGAACTGTTAGGTATCTTGCCGAAAATATGAAATTGAACACAAAAAAAGAAATGCTGTAAGAGAAAACATATCTAATTTGCTTGGAGGTCTGGGAATTTACGGGGAGCAATGTCTGAACTTTGGTGCATTCTAGGATCGCTACTGAATTAAGAAATGTTCTAAAGACTTGTCGAAATGCACAAAATTTTGCAAGGGAATGCGCAGAACTTCCAAGACTTAAGTTCAAACAAAACCAGCGTATGGAGATTGAAATGGTGCTGTCTAAATGACATGCCTCGAGTGTACGGTGTTTGAAACAGGTGTTGATGCGCAATGAGCAATATGTGAAGGTTAATAGTCTGATACCAGAATTATAAGAACTAAAAGATGCATTGGACTTTTTGAACATTATACAGTAAGTGAAAACATGTAGCCAAATGCCTGAGTGCTAATTCAAGCTGCTCATATGTTCGCGCATTCTAGTTTGTACTTATACGCCTAGTTGTAGCTTATACATAAAAGGAACTGCACAGGTGACTTACCCATTCGAGCATTGCTCCTTTCTGATTTACTGTTTTGCCAAACTCGAGAGCTCTCATTCCTGTTATAAGCTCTAACAGGAGAATCCCGAAGCCAAACACATCAGTTTTCTCAGATGATTGGCCCGTTGAGAGATATTCCGGAGCAATATGTCCAACTGTACCACGAACTGCAGTCGTGACATGGGAGTCAGCATGGTCCAGGAGCTTCGCGAGGCCAAAATCACCGACGACGGCCTCATAATAGTCATCAAGGAGCACATTAGCTGCCTTCACATCTCTGTGGATTATTTTGGGATCGCATTGCTCATGCAGGTATAGGAGACCCCGGGCAGCTCCAATGGCTATCTTCTTTCTCATGTTCCAATCTAGCGCTGGTTTTGCTGTACAGCCAAAGGTCATAAATGTATCAGAAACCAGTTTATAAGAGCAGGAACCATAATCATACATAAAGCAACACTATTAGTACAAGAGAGTCATCATGACAGTGTACGACCATATGCATTTCAACAACAAAAATCGAAATGTAGTTTGACCAGTCAAAAGCGTCAATTTGACAAAAGGGACTATGAACAAACCTTTGAGCCTAGAAGCAACACTACCATTGGACATGTGAGGGTAGATCAGAAGCCGTTCGTTCGAAGTGGCACAGTATCCAATCAATCGCAGCAAGTTGCGATGGACTGCCAAACTGATCATCTCCAGTTCAGTCCGGAACTGCAATTCTCCGGTTGTCCCAACTACGTCTTTCAGACGTTTCACCGCGACCATAGTCCCGTCCCCGAGCTTACCCTTGTATACATTGCCAAAACCTCCGGTCCCAAGTATGTTCTTGGAGCTGAAATTGTCTGTCGCCAATTGCAGCTCTTTGAAAGTGAAGCTCTTGAGGTTTCCCAGGCTCATTAGCCCCTCTTCTTGCTTCTCTGCAGAAACAGTTGGCATGCCCCAATCAGAAAATGGCATCAGTCAATGACGTATCATGACAGAGATCGTTCTCTAATGAGAATTATGACACTAACCATTGATGTTGAGGATGGTATGAGATTTCTTTCTCCTTGAATGTAAAAGGAATCCGATAGCCAACAGAACGAGTGTGGCAAAGCAGAGACAGACCCCAAGTGCAATTGCCAATTTCTTGGACTTAGGTTCATCTGTATCAAACCAAAAGGAATAAGAATAACAAAAAAGATAAAGAAGAAGACAGTTTGATTGGGTTAAAGAGAACAGAGGATTGTCTAGAGAAGAATAAGTAAAATAAAAGTGAAGGTTCAGAAGAAGTTACCAGCAGATGTATTCAAGAAGGAAAGAGGGATAGGAATGGTTGATCCAGAGCACTCTTCAGTAGGGTTTCTTCCGCATATCAATGGGTTTCCTACAACACTGCATATTTCAACCATACAAAAATAAATTACAAATATAAAACCAAATAACGAACAATTTTGAAGAGAGAGAGAGAGAGAGTTGATACTTGAATGTTCTCGCGGGGAATTTGGGCACAGGTCCACTGAGATTATTGTAAGAAAAGTCCCTGAAAAAACCCAGAGAGCATCACCAAAAGTCCTTCAGGGGAAAATAAATGAAACCCAGCACCCAAAACATTCAGCTTTGATTTTCTTTTCGTTTTTTTAAGCGTTCTTTTGAGGTTTTGCAGCTGCATGATTACGATTCTCAAGACATTGAATCGTTTAAAATAGAGAAAACAAGAGAGAGAGAGAGAGAGAGAGAGAGAGAGAGAGAACCATACTCACAAGAAAGCAAGCTGTGGGATTTTGGCCAAAGACACAGGGAAAGCACCAGACAAGCTATTATTGTTTAGCCTCCTAACCTCGCCACGGGACAAAACAAACACAGTGTTAGACAACATCAAGAACCTCGGAAAAGGAAAAAAAAAACACACACACACACACATAAGGCAAGAAGAAGGAACGAACATGAAATAGAAATCACAATTTGCTCATACCCCAGACAATATAAGAAGGGCACAAGTGGTTTAGATTAACAATATTCTGGAAGCAAAACGAAAGAAAACTGAAGAAATAACGCAAATTTTAGTACTCACAGATATTGTAGGCTACGCAATTGCCCTAGAGACTCAGGAATTGGACCAGATAAGTGATTGTTGGAGAGATCCAAAGTCTCGAGTCTTGGAAGAGTACCCAACTCTGGTGGGATGTTGCCTGAGATATTGTTGTTTTGCAGTAACCTAAAAGACTCCAAAGGACCACAGGACACGCATATTAAGTAAAATTATTCAACAAAAAAAGGAAAAAGCCGAAGCTGGTCAAACATATGCTCTTTCAAAATCAACAAACTGAGGATGGACACAACACAAGACAACGAAAAACTTCCGAACCCAACACGTTCGTTCGTTTTCCCTTCCCCTGTTTTTTTCCTAGAGCAAACAAACAGAGGTTGAACGAGAAATTCAAAATTTGCAAACACAAAAGAATAAACTTGAAGAGACATGTCCTGTTTTCTTACACTTGTCGGAGATTAGTGAGATTTCTTACAGTCCCAGACAGAGTTCCTGATAAAGACTGGCTAGGAGCTCCTCTGCAAAACAAGGTTCGAGAAAAAATGAAAATCCAGGAGAAGAACTCTCGAAGTACAACCAAAGGAAAATGGAAAAACTAAATTCGCCATGATAAAATGTCAAAGAAAACTCACAAGCCGATGACTAGATTGTCACTCGAGCAAGTGATCATGGCCCAACTGCAGGGGTCGACAGAATCTTCATCCCAGTTGTTCAAAACTCCATGCGGATCATCCAACTCTCTCCTTACACCGATCAAAGCCTCCACTGAAAGAACACCAGAAAAGGGTATTCAGTATTTACCACCACAACACATACAACGGTCTGGGAACGAGAAAAGTTGATGGGTTCACCTTCATGGTTGCGAGGCTCGTAGCAGAGACAGAGAGGAGGGAGCGAAGAAGAGACGACCATGAAGACAACGGAGAAGACAACACCAGGAAAGAGCTTGCTGGGAGCCATGGTCTAGTCCCAGAACGAAAGTCATGAACATAGTTCGACAGAAAAACACAAATGGCGTGCCCGAAATCTCACTTTCCCTTTGTATCCCCTCTTTCTCTCTCTCTCACTCGGCTCTCTTTTGCTTTACCAGTCCTTTTCAGGCCATCCCCTCCCACTTTGGCTTCACAAAAGACTCGTTGCAGTGCATTTGCATACGTGACAGCATGATTTGTTCCCATAAAATAATCAGGAGGAAATCGAAAAAGATGGGAACATATAACAGAGGAAAAGAAAAGGAAAAGAGGAAAGCAAGAAAAAGAAAAGCCAAAGCCAAAGCCAAAGCCGAAGCTCCTCCTCCATCTGCGTGTGTGTGTGAGGGGGGTGAGATGATACGGCCTGTCAGGCGAGGGTGGTGCGCAGAATTTGAGAAGGACAGGATGAGTGGGCGCACTGCTGCAAGAAGAAGAAGAGCAACACTAATCTCAGCTGAAAGTTGACTTAGGAAATGTAAAAATCATGTGATTTATTATTGTAATTAATGAAATGATTGGACTTTATTGTATGTTGGATGATTCATCACACCACTTGCTATGATTAGCCTTCTTCACTTGGCTCGGCAGAGCTTGAACCTACTGGCATAGCGGAGGAGAAGAAAAAGCTAGGCTGATCCTATAAAAGTTATTGTTGGCCAGAAAAGAACCTAGAAAAATATTATTGTGAAAAAAATTTAGTTTGCAATTTTGGCAATTTTTCTTCTGGTCTTGCTTGTTCCAGCTATATGGCATTGTGTGCTGGCATGTCACATCAACAGAATCAGAGAGGGAAAGAGAGAAATGGGAAAAATAGGGTTTCTATTTTTGTTTTTCTGGAAAAATACAACATAAAATCTTAAACTATGCCTATCGCAATATCAAACTTTTTCAACCAAAATACTTTACATTTACTATAAAAAAAAATCATAAACTTTGTCCATTGTGATACAATACCTCAAACGTTTTTTTTGCTTGTTATCAATATTTCAAACCTGTAGCCACACTTGTACCGGTGTCAAAATTTTGGGATATTAATGTTACAATTGGCACAATTTATAGATTTCGATGATTTAAAAAAAATTTAGGACATCAGTGTCTCAATGAACTTGATTTAGGAATTTTGGTGTCGCACTAGACATAGTTTAATTTTTTTTTTTTGGGTATAAACCCTCTGTTTTTTTAGATTGTTCTCAGTGTGTGTGTATAGATAAGTGTCCTAGTTTGTTCTTTTTGACAGTCCAAAGCTCTGCTACAGTTGAACCTGTTCATCGTTATCATTGGGAGCCTTGTCGGGCTCAGTCGATTTTGTAATTTCCCATTCGAAAGGTAGGTTTTCTTTTATTTTTATTTTGTATTTTTTGCTGAGAAATATTCTGACAAGAAAATACGACTGATATGACCCTGACTTTCTTCAGGAGGTAAACGCCTACTGCCTTCCTGCAAACGGAATAAGAAAGGTGATACATCAAGGGATGTTTTGGCAGGGAGTGTGCTGATTTTCAGAGCTAGGGCTCATGTTGTCTGGCGACCATTATATCATCTCATATAGGACATTCATATAATTATAATTATAATGATTTATTTATTTTGGTTTTGATTTTGGTGACGGCTTCCAGATTAGCCTGCACTGTGGATAAACACAGATATAAGGGAGATAATAAATAGGAAAGTTTTTGCCATCGTTCCAATGTAGCCTATTTATTCTGTACATATATTAAATGGGTATGGCTTTATAAAGTTACAATTATTGAGATCTCTTAGAATAATCTCTCTAAAAAAAAGGACAAACGTGTATATATAAAAATAGATCTAAATTAATGCATTGAGAGAGAAAAAAAAATGTAAAGATGTGAATTAATTGATGAAAGAACTTTAAATGATTGTGAGATGAGGGAGATTTGAATTCCAATTTGGGAAGTAGAATATTTATCGGATGAGCTGGTAATTAATTAACTATATTCGGGTTTTAACATAATTTTTTATAAACATGTTATTGTAAATTATGTTGACACCAAGCATGGACTTCTCATAGAAAAATTGTTATGAAAGTTTGAGGTTGAAATAGAACGTGCTAATGGGTTCATCATCATTCTCATAGTATGATTTATTTAATTTTTTTTGTTATTCAAAATGCTTTTGATGAATGATTATTCACTTAACTTAGATATAATATAAGTGAAATATTTCATTTTTATGTTACGAATAGCAAGAGAGAGACAAGTTTTCTTCTTCTGGTATTTTGAAAAGTATCATCTTCTTGCTGCATAGACAAAATCTTTCTTTATTTAAAGGAATGAATTCTTTTGATACTTGGCAAGGAGAGTGTGATAGTGGGTTTTTTTTATATATTTCTTTTCCAACTTTTTTTCCTTTTAGATAAAAATGTTTCATAGATCTTTAATATATATATATATATGTATGCTCCTTTAATTAATCAAGACTCTAAGTTGATTCAAGTGTGATTTTGGTAAAATTAAATAAGTAGAGGTACGTTTAAATGCGAAATTGTGGATATGAGCCATCATTAGTTTTTCTTAAAATGCGGAAGTATGCTACATTTTAATGAAAATAACTATGGAAGTTCTTACTAGTTTAAAAAGCCGTAAAAACAAAAAAAAATGCTTTGATTTGCTTGAATTAAACGGGAAAAAAAGAAGAAAAAAGGAAAAAAAGTTTGCCTACAATCTAACGATATATTAATTGAGTTATGTAAGGCAATCAAAGTGTGAAAAAAAAAATTAAAACAAAATAATAGGGCGTTGGGGTCGCACGTGCTAAAAGAAAAGTTTGGATCAGATGAGGCTTTTCCTTTCGATATTAGCTAATCCTAGTTGATCAATCGCTAATCATAGACTAACAGCCTCATAAGTCATAATGTCTACACGGTTGTCTTGAGATAATTACTTCACTCATGTGATCAGTGTTTCAAACTTATATTTTCTATTAAAAAGGGGGGCTTCCAGCTCAATTTCTTTTTTGGGTAATCCTCGTGGAGAGATTGTACTGGATACTCTCTAAAAGGGTCTAGAGGGGCAAGGTTCGGGTCAGGGGTGTGCATCGGTCCCAGTCCAATCCGGGAATCAAATTGAACCGGCCAATTCTAGGAGGTTCCCAGAGACCGGTCCAGTTCCAAATTTTTGGAATCGAGAATAATCGGTTCAGTATCCCGTTCCACATAAAGAATCGGACTGCTTGGATTGAACCGACAGACCGGTCAAGATTTCTTGATTTTTTTATGTAGAAGCAAATCTTAATTAGTAAATTATTTTTTTAATGTTTGAACACTACCGCTTGTAGGGAATTGAAGAAGCAAAAAAAAAAAATCACTGATTCTAGGACCAACACTAGAATTTGGTCTGGTTCAGAGGTGGGAACCAATCACCTATAATTCTGGTGTCAAGCTTGATGTAATTGAGGTAAAAAGGACACACGCACATACATGTATCATAGTCTTAAAAAAAAATAAAGAAATAAAGAAGTTTCCACCCATCATTTAAATTTATGAGTTTATATGAAAACCTATCTTACCCTGCTGAAAGCATAAATCAAAATGTATCATGTTAGATATAACCAAGCTTGTTGGAGAGAGACGCCAAATGGGCTTGAAGATTTGTTGTTTTTTTTTCCCTAATAGTGTTAGATATTGTTGATGAAAAAAAAATTTATACGATCGATCTTGTACCTTTCTATAGGGTATCATCCACACGGTACAAAAGCATTGGGTACAATATGGTGCAATCTTAAGCTCTGGAATCTATCGTGCAGCTATTGGTTTCCGAATTTTGGAACATGAAACTTATTCAACTATACGGATTCGACGTAGCCCACAAAATTTGCAAGTTATCCTGGATATCCGACACTATGATGGTCACTTAAGAGACCAGATGACCATCGGATGGCTCAGGCCTGGCCGAGGCGATAGACGAACTTAACTTATTACGCAAGGCGCTGACACTATAAATTTTTTTTCGCAATGCTCGCCCAAGACATTGCCCAAGCTTTGCCTAGTTAAACCTGCGTGCCCTCACCACATGTTTAGGCAAGCATCTGATCTGACTTTTGATTGCCTCTTTTCTCTTTTCCTTTTTTCGGAAAGAGAGTGATATCCTCTATGCCATTTGTGACTAGTCTATATCTCCACGAATCCCAATCTCAAGAGGATACCAAATGCCACATAGGATGAACATACATAAAAATGGTCGGAACCGGCTTACAATTTCAATTACAGCCCACAGAGTCACCTCTATTTTTTCTCGGAAATTTTATTTTCCTTTCTTTGTAAATGTGGAGCTTACCGGAGAAATAAATCCAAATGGTGAAAGTCGGTACAGGCCCGCCGAGGTAAAAGAGATCCAAAGACCGCGGAATCGGGTTATAAATCACACGATCGCCTCACCTCCCTTCGGCGCGGGACTCGCTTTCCTCTTCAACTCGATCTTTGACCAGGTAAAACGTCGGGAGACTTAGAATCACATACTCAAGTCCCAACTCACAACCGAAACCAAAAAGAAAAAAAGAGAAAAAAAAAAACCGGTGGATCGAGCGAAAGTAGGGCCCTCCAGATCCGGGGGGGTGGCCGAGAGTTCTACAATACGTTCTCGACGGAAAAGAAGATGTGAACGGAAGATCTCGCCAAATCGAATCGGGTCCATGAATCTACCAGACCACGCCCATGATTGCGATCGACCGCACGAATCTTTGATAAAAAAAATACTTAATTATGTGGCGCTTTTGCTCCAATCAAAATGCGTTTCTATTTAAATCCACCACCAACACTATCTTAGTGCAATTACATATATAAATTTAATCACTGGACAGACTTTACAATTGGAGCACTCCCCCCAAAGAGCCCAAAAAAAAAATCGTCTTTGGAGTGCGTTTCCATCCTTCTTTTTGCCATTGGGAATGATTCTTCCACTTGTTTCGTTGGTCTCAAAGTCCTTTTTAAGACCATTTTAGAAAAGAGGGAGGGGCGGGAGACCTAAAAAGCGAAAAAAAGAAAGCCACCTTCCTTCCCTTCCCTTAGAAAAGCAAAAGGTGATGCGCTCGTGCCTCCTAATCCACCCGCTCCTCAGCTTTTTTGGGCCCATGGTTCTCACATCTTTGTTGTTGATGTTGTTGTTGATGTTGTTTTTTTTTTTTTTTAAATTTCCCTAAATTATCATTAGGGTTTAGCAATGAGCACGCGGCACGTGTACATGCGAAATCGATAGATATGTAAAGGGATGCGTTCGCTGGAAGTCCCGAAACTTGTCGCGAAAGTTCAATTTGAGTTCTAAGATTTTGCAAAAAAAGTACAATCGAGTCCTGAAACTCATCGAATTGGTTCGATCGAGTCTTAAAATAAACACCGTCTGGCTTACTAATGGAACATGCCCACGTGGCTTGTTTTGATATTTTCTCTCTCGTACGGATCGATGATGTGGCTAAATTACGAAACATAAGACTAAAACGACGTCGTTTTGGCCCATATTTTGATTTTTAATGCTAATTTTATTAATGATGGTGGAGTGGCGGCAACAGCGAGGGCTAGCAGCCCTCTCCGCCTGACTTCTCCTCCTGCTGCCTTTTTTTCAAAAAATTATTTAGCTTATTTTATAAATTTAATTTAAATAAAAGCTGTATTAAAATAATAATGAAAAAAGCCACGTCAGTATTTTCCGTTAATCAAATTAGACGTAGTTAACTTTATGACTCCATCGAACTAATTTGTCAAGTTTTAAGACTTAATTGTATTTTTTGCAAGTTTCATGATTCAAATGCACTTTCATGATAAGTTTTAGGACTTCCGGCAAACATATCACATATATAAAAGAAAATACTAGATTGAGAGTTGTCCAAAAAAAAGTAATATGTAGAAAATGTTAAATTGTCTCGCTGCACGAATACTCGATTAATTTCGATAGATCACGATTTCTATACTTTCGGAATTGAGGGCAAAAGAACTAGTCCTAAGAGAATATCCTTTGGGGCAATTTGACAATCCAATGTTCTTGGGTCAAAAAGCTCCAACACCCATAGCATGATGCTTTCTTCTTTTGGTTTGATATACCAAAGGAGGTGGAAAGGACAATCGGCATTGGCAACCTTTTTTGAGCGTTGGAATTTCCGATTTAAATCATAGCTACCGAGCTTCGCAGAGTCCTTCCGGACCTCCTCGGCTGGGCGAGACCGTTATTGGAGTATCGACAAATGCCAGTCGAGTAAGACCCTCTCAAGCAACATTTGATTATCGAGAGCTACTATAATTAGCATTTTTGAACTGGCGATTACAAAATCCTACTCGATGGTTGAACTTTGAAAATTTCTCTCCATCCCTAATTTGAGCTTTGATGGATAGAGAGTCACATAATTATGTCGAGACATTTTATACGGTTCCAAAATCGCCTAAATATCTTGGACGTAATTCTATTATCATTTTCTAAATATGTCAGATCTCCAAAGGTAATTTCTCCATGCGCCGTAGTCCCAACTTTCTAGCATTGGAGCCGATATTTTTTAATGACAACAGCACAAATGATCTCTAAACTTTAGCCAAATGTGCAACATTATCCTTAAACTTTTAAATTTGTGCAATGTGGTCCATGAATCTTGGATTGATGCGCAATGTCGTCCTTAAACTTTTAATTTATTCGATACGGGTTTCTAGATTATTAGTAAATATTTAATTTAGTCCATAAGCTACATGGAAATGTTTAGATCAAAGTTCATGGACTACATTAATTAAATTAAAAATTCAGAGACGGACATCGCACATATGACCAAATTTTATGGACCTCATTGAACAAATTAAAAGTTCAGTTACGACATTGCACATTTGATTAAAGTCCGGGGGACCATTTGTGTAGTTTTCCTTGTTTTTCTATTGGTTAGACTTCTTTATTTATTTATTATGTAATTTCTTCAACATTTTCAAAAGCTAATTCTCACGTTTTCCTCTTTTGCCGCTTGCCACTTTTGGAGCTTGGACCAACTCCCACACTCTTTATAGATAAGGTTCCTCATAATCCGCACTGAAGTATCGTATTCAAAAAAATAGCATGAAAACGATAGCCAAAGAGGAAAAAAACGACCACTTCATTGACCCGGTCTTCGTCGTCGTCGTCGTCTTCGACATTGACACCTCCATTTTCCACAGAAGAAAAGTTTTGAATAGCCTGAATCTCGTACCATGTCGAAATTGCAAGAAATTGACAGCATATACGGTGAAATTGACTTCAAATTTCTATCATTCGTATCCCCCATTTCTACACTTTTGCACCTTGAAGGGCATGCGCTTTTCCCATTCAAAACCAGAGCAAAGAGCACCTTTTTGTTTTCCTGCTAAAGTATAAAATACCCTTTCAAACTTCGGAAAAGGGTGTGAAAAAAATGATATGATAATCTCTGAATCAAAATTCGAATGTGGTGAAAGTTTCGGGAGTTTCGATTGAAGAAAAGTCGAAGCATGTGAACCGCTGAATTTATATTAAGTAAAAAAGTGAGAAAAAAAATTGAAAGTCTATCCATGCAAACAAGTGTCTATTTAAAATACAAGTACATTTGTAAGGCCCTAAACTAGAGGAGTAGAATAATTATAGCTTTTGAAAATGTGCCACAAACAAGATAACCGAGCAGATAATTCGAACGATGTCTGTATTCTCCCCTCGTCCACAAGAGTAGCATCGTTGTAATCCCGTAATAGAGGTGATCATGGATTCGATCGCTCGATAGCCCGCGAAGTGCCCACCCGGGTCTACTAGACCCGAGGCATAAATGAATCGGCGGGCCTTGGACAGGCCGTTCAGTTCTCGGCAATTGAACCCAATTCGGTTTGGTCCGCCCAGCTCCGATCGGTTTCGCGCGCGAAGCATAGGTCCGGGCGAGGGTTTTTCGGTCTCGGCGTTGAGCCCGGGTCGCCCCGAAACCCGCTCATCGATAGGGCCCAAAACCCAAGATAGGTACAAATGGGCTTCAAAAGCCCATGGAATCGCCTCTCTCTCTGCAAGGAAGAGAATTAGGCCGAGATCCAAGGCTGTTGGTCTTATAGGCCCACTCTGTTCGTCTTCTCGATCCGCCATGGATGCTAAAGCCCGATCCAGATCTGCAGAAAACCGTGAATTCCCCTTCAACCCTCTTTCCCTCCGACAAGCGGTAACACGACTCGCTTGGATCGTGGGGGCTTTAGCTGTCCCCACCACATGTCACTGTCCGAATCTCCCCCACGGAGCACCCGAAGGAACCGAAACGAAACTCCCCCAGTCCATACGAACCTTCTCGCTTCGTGTTGTTGCTCAGCTCCGTGACCTGCATCTCCCGTTCTTCACGATGGGAGGACCCAACGGTATGTCTCTCTCTCTCTCTTTCTGTCTGGTGGGTGTTTGAATATGCACTTCAATTTGCTGAAGAAATGCCCCGTGAAAGAAAGGCTGATGATGAATCATACCCATGATGCGATTTGCTTGTTTTGCTCAGTTCTTGTATGATGCGGGTGTTATGTCCATACTGTCTTTCATGTGTATCTTGTTCATTTGACCTGATGAAGAGAGGAAAGGATGAATTTGTCTGTTTTGGGATTTGGGTATCTTTCTGCCAACCAAAACAGAGCCTGATTCTACCAGATCTCCAATCTTTGAATACTGATTTGCTGTCGTTATCTTTCTCGTCGTGGCAGATGCAGCAGGAGACTCCTTCCTCTCCGAAAGATCGGCCAAGGTCTTTGTCGCGGGCCACCGCGGCCTTGTGGGCTCCGCCATCGTGCGGAAGCTCCGGGACCTGGGGTTTGCCAATCTGGTCCTCCGCACCCACGCCGAGCTCGACCTCACGCGCCAGTCGGATGTCGAGGAGTTCTTCGCTGCTGAGAAGCCGGGGTTCGTGATCCTTGCTGCTGCTAAGGTCGGCGGCATCCATGCCAATAACACGTACCCGGCGGATTTCATCGCCATCAATCTTCAGATACAGACCAATGTCATCGACTCTGCCCATCGCCATGGCGTCAAGAAGCTCCTGTTTTTGGGATCTTCTTGCATTTACCCGAAATTTGCACCTCAGCCGATTCCGGAAGATGCTTTGCTAACTGCCCCTCTTGAGCCCACTAATGAATGGTAATGCCACTAGTCCTTTCCTAACCAAATTCGTGTCTTTTGGTCAAGTGCTATCTCGTAAGTCTACCTTAATTTTAGCCGTGGCGTCTACCCTTATTCGCCCTTATGTTGTTTTTCATTAAAGACTTGGGATCTGTCATGATCTGCTGGTTTTGTCAACGGTGCTCTGGTCTTTGATTTGGAACTTTCTGTTTATGGTTAGGTATGCGGTCGCGAAAATTGCTGGGATTAAAATGTGTCAGGCTTATCGGATTCAGTACAGTTGGGATGCGATATCAGGAATGCCCACAAATTTGTACGGACCGAACGACAATTTTCATCCTGAGAATTCTCATGTCTTGCCAGCACTAATGAGACGGTTTCACGAGGCGAAGGTGAGGGGAGCAAAGGAGGTGGTGGTGTGGGGTACAGGGAGTCCATTGAGGGAGTTTTTGCATGTGGATGATTTAGCAGATGCGGTTGTTTTTCTGATGGAGAAGTATAGTGGGTTAGGGCATGTAAATGTCGGGAGCGGGAAGGAGGTGACTATCAAGGAATTGGCTGAGTTGGTGAAGGAGGTCGTGGGGTTCGAGGGTCAGCTTGTTTGGGATTCTTCAAAGCCAGATGGGACTCCTAGGAAGCTCATGGATAGTTCAAAACTGGCAAGTTTAGGTTGGACGCCAAAGATTTCTCTGAAAGAGGGTCTTTGCGATACCTATAAATGGTACTTGGAGAACGTGAAGTAATGATGCAGGTGCTTCACTGGAGATGTCTATTGTGGTGCTATTTATATTCTGTTTTCTTTGGTGATTTCACTGATTCATTGCGGTGGAGATGAACATGTGTACCAATGCTATGGTCTATTGTGGTGCTATTTATATTCTGTTTTTTTTTTTTGGTGATTTCACTGATTCATTGCGGTGGAGATGAACATGTGTACCGATGCTATGGTCTTTCCGATATTACAACTTGATGAGCGCTTGCCACTAGTTAGCATTATTATTGAGAGAATAAGAATAGTACCTTCTTTCCAAAAATTCAACAAAGAGTGAGATATGGAGTATCATTTTTTCCTTTCTTCCATTATGCAGTCTGGATGAAACTTTTGCTTGGTTTTTTTGCAGAAATTAGCCGTTTTGATAATGTTTTGTCTATTATATATCTTTTTATAGGTCGTGTTTTGATGCTCATCTATTGAGATGGCTTCATTGTTGGCTTGAGAACACTACTTGATCACTTATGTGGCTAACTACTTGTTTAGACATTATCATAGAAATGTTTGTAATTCTCAATTCAGAATTTTGTCAAGTGTCTTTTTTCTGTACATTTGTTTTTCTTGTTGTAGTTCTCTATTTTAGCGCTTACAGAGAGTTTCCTTATCAAATTGTTTAATTGGTGGAATACAGAAGAACAGTGATTAGGTAGTAACAGACTCAACTCTTCACCATTTAATAGACCAGTTTGCCTACTCAAAATCTCCATTTTCAATGGTCACTAGTCTTGCTGCTATGCTTATGTGAATTATGTTGATCATTGGTTCCTCTTCCATTCCTACCGTCACTAGGTAGCTACAGAAGTTGCTTGCATCACATGAATGTCTGTTATGTGTCCTTGTAATTTAAATGCCCGCTTCTTTGTTTTTCCCAAATAGTGAATTTCCTAAGTCTTTGCAAAAGATCTGATTCGTCAGATACCAAGCAGACATATCAACTCCGATTTTGTCCAATTCACTCAAGGACAATCTAAGGGCGTGTGTAAGAAGGGTAAGGTGAGTCGAATTAAAGGCAGAAGGATATGCATCATGACCTCCGTGTTTGATGTATTTTTGACTCTTCAAAAAGACACTTTTTTGGTTAAATATGATATCAAGTAGAATTCTGAGATCCCTTTTTTGCCTGCACCTATTCAAGCACAAGTTGGGGCAGTGTATCTGGGATGTCATGCATATTGTTCGGCCTTCTTTGCTTTGTATGGATCTGATACTTCAATGCTAGTGTCACTACATTGAAACTGGGATCAGGTTTAAGGTGGCCATCACTCATTATCCTTTGGAGCTATGTATGTGTGTGCATGCTCTTTTTTTTGACGATTGGCAATATTATGGTAACTCGAGGCTTGGAGTCAATGATATTAAAAACAGAGCATTGGGTCGGGAGCATGGGATTGATGTGGTTTGCTTGACAAAAGATGAAGTGCAGATTTTGTCCATGGCTGCTGCAACTTGGAGATTTGTTACCTGCAAGACTACATAGTTGTGACCTCAGGCGTTGTCTGAGCACGACCATTTACATGGTTATTTGTGTAATGTTTCTGTATAATGGGCTATCCATGTTGTTGCTTCACTTGGTAGGTCGAAGCTTTTGCGATCGATCTGTATTTGACAAAAGAAGAAAAACGTATGGAACTAGTTTACAAACCCCTTAAGTGATTCAAGGTCATATGCTAGGTTCAAAGCCGAGCACAAACCGAAGGAAAGTCTGCATTATGTGTAATGTTCAAATTCCTTAGCTTGATTCTTCTGTTTTTAGGTTCGATATTTCTTATGTAACCAGAGAAAGACACATGCATGGGAGGTTTGACCCTCATTCTTGCATCCATGGTCTGTTTTGGGCCGGACTGTCCCTATTTTTGCTGCCTTCTCGGCGGCTCTTGCTGCCACTTCCGACGTGGCCCTCGTCGCCACCATTGCCCTCACGCCTCTACTGCACTTGCTGCCATGTTGTATCAGTCGTCTCTCCTCTCCTATCTACCGTGGCTTCTTTGTCCTTTCCCTATCTCCACCATGGGTAACGTTGCCTTCACCGCCATGGCTTTCGGGCTGCCACTCTTAGCCACTAAACCACCGTGGCTTTGTGCTGCGGCTCTTTGTGCACGGCCACGATGGTCCTCTCACCTTCTGCATAGCAGCTCTGTGCTGCATTTGCTTGAGTTCACCACACACTCAAGTCACCGCCGTCCTCGCGGCGGCTTTGTGCATAGCATCCTTCGACGCTGGTTGGACCCGGCGCAGTTAGCATCTCACACAAGATGCTCCACCTAGAGAGATGCAATTGGTTGGGGTAATTGGCTTCTTTACCTATACCATCCATATTACTTATCCTATACTCATGATATTTCTTTACTGAGCAAAAAAAGTTTCTATCCTTTCTCATTTAAACAATTTAAAAAATAATGCAACGATTGATTTTCTAACATTCTCAATTTCATTCCTTGGGAAATTGCTATGGTTTATTTTTGGTAGTTTTTCAATTGGAACCAATTTTTACTCTTGTTCTGGAAAACCCAATTTTGGATCTTTTGTACCCCTTCATTTTGTTATTTTTGTGGAGACTTTTGTGATCCGAATTTCCAAACATTTCCTTCTTGAAAGTTTCTCCAAACATCTTGAAGTTTTTACATACTTTAATTTCAGAATTTTTGAACTTGATATGAGTAGTATGACAGCCTAATTTGCGGACTATGTAAAACTGCCCAGAATTAGTATTTCGGTGATGTTCACACTTTCTTTATTTTCTACAAGCTTTTTTGGGACGATTTTGGAAAAGTTTTCTTCACAAAAGTTGTTGAGAACTTCTTTTTCTATGACGTATATAAATTTAGGAATTTTTAGAGATTATTTGGATTCCGGAAAGAACTTATTCTTAGAAACAAGAATTCTGTTTCAGGGAATTGTTTTTAGTCTGTCTTTGAGCTACTAAAAATGGTGTTTACAAAAAAATTTAGATTTCGTGTTTCTTCATAAGAAATTTTTGTTAAGGCCTTATTTATGACATATTCAAATTTGAGAATTTTCGGAGTCTATTTACTATGTCTTCAAGTCCAATTTCGTGAACAGTGTAAAATTGTTCGGTATTATCAGATTGCAAAGATTCATTAATTTCTATATGAGAACATTAGAATTTCGACTTGATGTCTCTTGGTGATTTAATATGCTTATTCTAAGCTTTCAGATGAGCTATGCTAAGCTTTAATTGGAGGTCGGCCAAGGGAGAAATGCTGAGAAAGAGAAGAGTTGACCAAGAGGAGAGACTAGCCGAGAGAGAGGGGGAAGGACTGAGAGAAAGAGAGAGAGATTTGGGGCAATTATGGCTTAGATTTTTCTAGGTCATCTTCATTATGACCCTTATTAATTGAAGTTGGACTTTGATGCCCTATTATCATGACTAGTATTAATTGGCTTAAACTTTGGAGGCCTTATTATGATGACAAGCATTGAATGATCTTAGATTTTTAGGGGCTTGTCATGATGGCCATGTGTCTTCTTAAGCAAGTTTTGATTACCATCTTGGTGAACAAGTTAGTGGTTGCCTATAAATAGGCTTGGTCCCTTGGTGACTACATACCACATGCCTATCATCTTCTCTCTTCTCCTCTCTCACATCCAAAGAAGCCCACCGACCTTTTCATTTTCTCTTGTTGTTCGACCACATTAAGAGCATCACTGACTCACCCTTCTTCTTATTGTTCGACAAGTTGGGGAGCCCACGTCCGAGACCCCATGCTCACATGTTCAAGCCACACGCAACTTATTTTCTTTTTTTATCACGTGTGTCTGTTCTACCGTTGCGTAAGTAAACTTCCTAATATTGGGAAAGGAAATTGTGATGCGTTGTGACACGGTTTGCTTGGACTGTTTCTCGGTCGTTTAGTTGGTCATAGTTGGTTCAATCCCTTGATTTGATCATATTTTATGTTTGATGTTTGTCTTGAGCTAGAACAGAGATTTGGCTGGTAAAGTGCACAAGTTATAGTCATGCGTGGTGTTCTTGTATGAACTTTGCTATTGATCTGCCATTGATGCTGATGCGGTAAGAACCGACTTATGTTAACGGCGATCCCCTGTCCTCGCTTGATATTTACTTGCTGAATCTCCCCGACTCATCCCCCGTTGTTTCCTTTTCGGGTCCGAAGAATGGCGTCTCCCCCAACCCGGTTTGGCAGTCCCGTGGAAATGAGAGCCGAAGTACTCACTGTGACAAATGCCTAGGAAGGCCGAGCCTATAGCCAGATCACGAAGTATGTGATGGTCAATTAGGACCTAACTGATTTGATGCCTTACTCGTACGTAGCATGGCATGGCTACACTGACGGAGAATGGGTTGGACCCTTACGTGGGTTCAATGGACCTTTTGGCAGTGTAGGCGGGCCGGCTCCGGGGCATGCCGCGAGTGGGGTGTAAATCGGCCATGCGAACGGGAAGCGGGGAAGAGATGTGGATGGAGTTAGAAGCGAGAAGATGGAGTAGAGGGGATAAAATCACCCAAGAAATTTTGCTATTCATAGTCGGTTAGGAACAGATGAGCCTCTAGAATATGCGTGTGAAATATGTGTTCTTTATCATGGCCCGAAGGGCTTGTTAAAATATGTTTGCATGCGCTGTAAACATAAGGTTTGCTCATGATAATACTTATCTAAATTTCTCTGCTGTTCTGAATGTGATTATCCCGAGTGTACGTTTTCGCTTGTGCTTATTAAAAAGATAACAATGAACGGGACGTCACATTAATGACCCTACCTTGGGGGCGTTACAGATTTTTTGAAATATATAGTCATTTCATTAGCAAACCTCATTTCTTTTCAAGAACAAAACCTATTTAACCGGCTAACGTTATGCACAGCACAAGTGGCTTACCTTTGAAGTATGAAAACTTCAAAATAGTCCACAAATTTTGATACAATATATAATGTGGTATTTGAATTTTACCTCAATGTGTATTGTTGTCCATAAATTTTTGTTACATGTTTAATTTAGTCTTGGACTAATATGAAAGTGTTCAATATTGTCCTTGAACTTGAAATAATGAAAAGAAATCATTGAACATTGTCATAAAGTTTAAAGACTAAATTAAATATGTACAAAAAATTCAGGGATCACATTGAATATTGGAGCAAAGTTCATGGATTATATTAAATAAATTGAAAGGCCAGAGATCATGTTGCACGTTGAGTCAAAGTTCGAGGATTATAGGTGTCATTTTCCTTTTTATTTTTTTAATCCAAATTTCAGACAATGACTTCAATTGTGCATTCCCTCGCATCTTGCTGACTCGCAGTTCAAAAACTTGGTCGTCACACCGGCACCGACGCACGGGCAGAATGGAGAGATGATCGTGGCTCGTCATGAACAGAAAACTTGCCACCCTGTTCCGCAAATGCTTCGCCACACTTGTTCCCAGCGTCGTCGACCCATCGCCTGCCGCAGCAGTCCCGTCATTCTCGTCGCACCGCAGGGTAGAGGGGACTCTCGCCAGCCACAGCTTCGTCTCTGTGCTGGGGACCTGCTCCGGCTCTTGCGATCTTCGAAGAGGTAAGCAAGTCCACGCCCAGTCGGTCGTTCGCGGCATCAGCGGGAGCGGCCTTCTGGGTCCGAAGCTCCTGGCCATGTACGTTCTCTGCGGCGACTTCTTGGATGCCAAGGACTGTTTTCATCGGCTCGAGGAGGTGCCGGGTTCCGCGCCGTGGAATTGGATGATCCGAGGGTTGGCCGAGTTGGGCTGGTTCGATTTGGCATTGTCGTTCTACTTCAAGATGTTGGGTTGCGGGATTTACCCCGATAGGTATACGTATCCGTACGTGATCAAAGCTTGCGAGTGTCTGAGTAGGGCTGTTTCCTATAAACTGGTTCGTGGCATGATTGACTTGATGGGCGGGGACGTTGACATGTTTGTTGCTAGTTCGGCGATCAAGTTCTATGCGGAGAATGGCTGCATAGCTGATGCGCGGGATATGTTTGACAAAATGCCTCATAAAGACTGTGTTCTATGGAATGTGATGCTCAATGGTTATCTGAAGAATGGGGATTCGCAGAACGCAATGGGAGTGTTTTCGGAGATGAGAAAAGGTGAAATAAAGCTGAATTCGGTAACATTTGCCGGCATTTTGTCGGTCTGTGCTCTGGAAGGGATGATCGGCTTGGGTGCTCAGCTCCACAGTCTTGCTTTTAGATGTGGGTTGGAGTCAGATTCTCCGGTAGCCAATACATTATTGGCAATGTATTCAAAATGTCGGTGCTTAAATGAGGCACGCAAGTTGTTTGATCTGATGCTGCGGCATGATGTGGTAACGTGGAATGCCCTCATCTCTGGATATGTTCAAAATGGACTAATGGGTGAGGCTCTCTTGACTTTCATTGAAATGTTAAATCATGGTGTCAAACCAGACTCTGTTACTTTTTCTAGCCTCCTTCCTTCAATTACTGAATCGGCAAATCTGAAACATGCAAAGGAAGTCCATGGGTATGTTATTCGAAATGGAGTGCCGTTGGATGTGTTCTTGAAAAGTGCACTAATTGATGTTTACTTTAAGTGCCGCAATGTGAAATTGGCATATAAGATGTTTAAGCAAGAGACAGTCAGTCATGACGTAGTCGTCTACACAGCCATGATTTCTGGATATGTGCTTAATGGTATGAATTCAGATGCTATAGAAATCTTTAGGTTGTTGCTTGATAGAAAAGTAAATCCAAACGCAGTCACTCTTGCCAGCATTTTTCCAGCTTGTGCTGGTTTGGCTACTTTAAGACTTGGGAAGGAATTGCATGGATACGTTCTCAAGAGTGGTCTTGATGGCAGATGTTATGTTTTAAGTGCAATTACGGATATGTATGCAAAATGTGGGCAACTGGATGTTGCTCATCAAATCTTCAGGAGCATGTCTGAGAAGGATGTTGTGTGCTGGAACTCAATGATCACAAACTTCTCCCAGAACGGGAAACCTGAAGTAGCCATCCGACTCTTCCGCGAGATGGGGTTGAATGGAATCAAGTATGACAGTGTTAGCATTTCATCTGGTCTCTCTGCTTGTGCAAGCTTATCTGCGCTCTATCACGGGAAGGAGATCCATGGCTACATGACAAGATGTTCGTTTTGCCATGATATTTATGCGGAGACTGCACTCATAGACATGTATGCTAAATGTGGTCACCTGGAATTTGCTCGCCGTGTGTTTGAAATGGTGGATGAGAAGAATGAAGTTTCATGGAATAGTATGATTGCTGCTTATGGAAGCCATGGTCTCCTAAGAGAATGTCTCTCACTGTTTTATGAAATGCAAGATAATGGTATCCAGCCTGATGATGTCACATTTCTGACTATAATATCTGCTTGTGGTCATGCGGGCCAAATTGATAAGGGAATGCAGTTTTTCCATTGTATGACAGAAAAGTATGGGATTCGAGCAAAGATGGAGCATTTTGGCTGCATGGTAGATCTATTCGGACGAGCTGGTCGCTTGGATGAAGCTTTTAAAACCATAAAGTGCATGCCGTTTCCCCCAGATGCAGGTGTCTGGGGGACATTGCTAGGTGCCTGTCACTTATATGGCAACGTTGATCTCGCTGAAGTAGCTTCAAGACATCTTTTTGAAATGGAGCCTGAGAATTCTGGATACTACGTGTTGTTTTCAAATGTGCATGCTGGTGCAGGCCACTGGGCTGGTGTCCTTGGTGCTCGAAGTTTAATGAAAGAAAGAGGAGTTAAAAAGGTACCCGGACGCAGTTGGATTGAGGTTGACAACATGACCCATGTATTTGTTGCAGCTGATGAAACTCACCTGCAATCTGCTAATATTTATTCAATGCTGGAAATTCTTCTATTAGAGCTGAGAAAAGAGGGTTATGTAACTCAACAGTACATTCCAAGGCACCCACTAACCGAGGGGATTAATGCACTCGAAAAGGTTTCATTATGCCAGATTCATTCGACATAAGTTGAAACAGAGAAGTACGGTGGCTTGTTTGCTATGACAAATTGCATTACCAGTTTGAAGGATGCGCTTTCAAATTAGCCAATTGGAAAGGTACTGTCATTGTTTTTCAAAAACAATACACAGATGGCGAACTCTGTTTTTGGTTAGATTACTCTGACACTCCCTTAATTTTATTTAAATTACATACCCTTCTACTGTGGAAGAGTAATCCATTAGATGACAATCTAAGTTGTTTTGAAAGTTATAGGATTTATAAGATGATTCGGTGTCAACTATGGTTGGTTTGATTAGGTGGACTATTTTATTTTATTTTTTGAATGTGGGAATTGACGTTATTTTTTATGTTGGACTTCCAGCATTGAGGTTAATTTGAAGCACTTATTTTGGGTACGTGGGCTATATAGTTAGTCCCTGACTATATAGTTACCTTGCAAAGGCATTATATGAGGCATATACAACGTGGATGTGAATGTGGTGTCATCAACTAACGAAGGGACCTTATACTACAATAGGATTGTTTTTGGCAGGATTTACGCAAGCTACCATTCGTGAACATCAGCAATTTGATGCTTTAGGCCACTTTTTAACAGCAATTGTCCAGTTCTAGCAGGAATATGCAATCTGCCGGAAAAGGTTAGCGTCTATTGATCTGGATAATATCAAGGCCTATCGATATGCCTATAGACAACATCTGCTAACCACCCCGGATTGAGTGGATTACATCTCTTGGAGCATTATATTTGTGGAGACACGTCAACAACAGCCAGCATGACATTTGTAGACTGCTTGCACAAGGAGAAATTTGTTCCAGGCATTAAAGTTGACAATGTTTATTTTGAGGGTTGCTACTTTTATGTATATGCTTAAAGTCGAAAGCATGTCAACAGTAATAATTAATAATTACTAATGCATTTGTAATAGGGGTTTTGTTCATCTTGCTGGATCAAGTAATAAAGCTTTGCCCAGGCATGGATCGATTGGCTTTGGAGGTTGTACACTTCATCCTTAAATGAACTTTTTTACTGATATATTTAGTCCGGCCATAGTGTACGAAGTTGCTATGAATGATTTCTACGACAAATGGAATTGGCTTCCAACAGAATATGATATCTGCTCTATTGGCTTAGGATGCTGCAATATAACTCTTTCACAGCTTCTTTGACTTTCCTTGCAATTTAAGTTGTGTATTTCAGGGGAAGGACAAAGTCAGATGGACCCTGACCTAGAATATGACTTTTTCGACCAAATCTTTCTATCCTGAGCTGTTGCTAACAAATGCCCAAGGGGTCCTAATTTTCCCTCTAAATTGAATCAGAGAGTCTAGATTTCTAAAAGTTGCCTTCTTTATTTGGAAGGCTGTTTAAGAGAGTAACCTAGTTTTTGAACTCTTTTCCTGATTTCCATCGATCCTTGAACTCTTTTCCTGATGACTTCTACTTATAACAGTGTAAATTCCATGTCTGATGATTGTTTACTTGAACATTCAGAGATACCTTTGGAATTTTAAAATCAAGAAGCATCTAACTGAAAACTTATGATCAGAATGTGCCGTTTTCATCTGGTCTTGACTAATTGTTGAATATGGTCTATTTGGCAGGATAATGGTCTTCTGCCCATTGGTGAACCTCAGATTCTTCTTCATGGGGACAACCTAATTCAGAGGACTCTCCAAGTGGCAGAAAAGGTTTGTCCTGAGGATTGCTTCAATTTGGTTGAGGAAAAATCTTACGTTCAAGGGAGTCGTGCTGAGCACAAAGAGAAGGCTTCTCCAGAGGTGATGGCACCCTTGCAATGCCGACAAGGAGAGTTCCTCTTGCTGGTCCAGGAATTTTGATGTGGACATATAAACTTGCAATGATATGCTGAACTCCTGTGCTGGCAATGTTTTTCTGAAGGAAAATACCACCTGTGGCTAGTTAACAGCGTGGAAATCTTAACCATATCAACGATAATGCACCGAGTGAAATATTTGCCTAAGTCCAGTTCATTGTGAAATTTGTGAGCCATAACCATCGAGTCGGCCAGAATCTGCATGATTGAATGGCTGAATGTGATGTCATTTCGTGCAAATGTTCGTTTGGCAATAGCGTCTTTACTTGGTTGCAGGCTTTTCAGTAAGTCATAGACGCATTTTAAAGGGGGTGTTAGATTGTCAAGTTTTCTTTTCATTGTCTATGAGGACTTCGAATTGCTTATATTCTGAGATCATGATTCTAATACTCTTCTTACACTGTTGAATAATTAAACCTTAACTCTGCAAATTTTCGAGCTCTGTTTGGAGAGATGGCTTACAGGGCTGGGATAAGAAGAGGGATAGAAAGAGAATCATCAAGGATTGTAAGAATGAACTATTGGAAGAGGATCCGCCCAAAAAAAGAACTATTGGAACAGGAGAAAACGGAAGAATTTGCTCATGCCTCTTTTGCGGAAGCTTCTTACTTTTCCTCTTGACTAGACTAGTGAGCCCGAAGGCAATTTGGATGGGTTTGGACAATGGTATCTAGTTTAACATGATCGGCTCGGTTCTTTGGGCACAAGCTGGGCCCGACAAATGCTACACTTCTTCTGCAGTTGTCAAGCTCAGGAAACAAGTTTGGGTGGCCCGGTGCCGGTGCAACGATCACTTTTAATACCCGACATGTCTACCATAGGCGCAAAGCAAGACAATGTCGGGTCCGTATCTCTCTCTCCGTTCTATTTTCATTTCATGATACGTCCGTTGATTTTGTGAGAAGTTTTCGGATTTGTTCAAGTTATACCTTAGCATTAGAGAAATTGATGTTACTACATGCTTTCGAAAGAATTAGTTGTCTATCTACACAACTAGTAGCGGATGATCAATGTCACCCAAATACTCATTTTTCCAAATTATATTTCTTTGTATTCTCCCAAACAATAATAAAACAACTAACCTTATTTTCATCTCTAGTCACCTCAATTTTTCCCTCTCCCTCCATTTCTCCTCTCCTTAAATTTCTTCCATACATATGACTGAAGCCCGTTTGCTCCAATTTTCCAAATTCAAGATGCCCTTATTTCACATTCTCGCCCACATAACTAGACAATCATTTCTCCCAAAGAATTCGCAAAATTTACACGATTGCAAATACCTCAAATAACCACAGACTTTATAAAAGTGTCAAAAGACTCAAAGTGCTCGATATCAGGGTAAAAATTCTAAATTTCAAATGCTAAAAAATTGAAAAGAAATTCAACGACCCTTAGCCTTTATCATGCTGTTTCACGAATATATTTATAAATGTATCTAAAAAATACCCCCCCTCACGATTTTTAGTAGGTTAAAAAGAAATAAAAACAAATCAAATAGATAGATAGACACGTACATACATATACCTCCATATATATATATGTATATATCAGAAGGAGTGGCAGAGTTACAGGGCGTGGAGTTACTAATCAGCATATGACAAGTCACCTTACCCCCCCATGTGGTTATGAGCAGCAGTAGCGACAGGCTAAAGATCACCTGTCGCTACTGGTCCCCGATTACCTGCAGATGTCCATAGAAATCGTAAGGCACGGTTTCATTTAATGCTGTGGCAGTTCATTAAAGAAAAGGGCATCGCCCAAGCTTAGGAGCTTGCGTCCTCTGTGTGAAATTAAGGATGACAGCGACGCGGACGGGCTCCCGCCCGTTTGACGGATCAATGTGAAGGCTTGGACAGAAATTTGCAGCAGATGAGAAGGGGGCCAGGAATTGGGTTTCTTCTTTTTACATGCCAAGGACAAATTAGGGTCATCAAATGCCCAATAAAAGTCTACTATCCCTTATCAAACATACTCCATCAGTAGAATTTCGTTGGGATATGGACAAAAATAATTTATGAACTTTGAATCAATAAGTAATATGATCTCCGAATTTTTAATTTATTCAATATAGTCTATGGACTTTTTATACATATTCAACTTAGTTTATGAATTATATGAAATGTACAATGATGTCCGTCCATTAATTCCAGTTACGAGAAATATTGAATATTTTTATATAATTCATAGATCAAGTTAAATATGTACCAAAATTTTATGTACTGCATTGAATAAATTAACAATTTAGATATCACATTATACATTGAGCTACAGTTAAGGAGTCACATTAAACAAATTAAAAGTTCAAGGACCACATTACACATTGAGGCAAAGTTCATGGACCATCTACATTATTTTCCCAAGTTCATTAGCAATTGCCTTCGAGAACACTTTTTCAATGTACTTAATGAGTATTAATCGTGCATGTCACGAGAATAATCGGTGCATTGAAAACTGCAACATTTCCTTATTCGATTGCTCAAGTAGCATCAGTAACAAAACCCTAATTGTAATACTTCCTCTGGATAAAAATATTGGTCACTCAACAAGGCAATAATTGATATCATAAGCTTTTCTTATTTTGTTGTTTGAAAAATTATCACAAAGGCACTCATGTTGAGAGAGCTTTTTTTACATTATTGCTCGAAAACTGTTCTTGTTTTAGTTGCTGTGTCATTCATGTTGAGAGAGCTTTTCCTATATCATTGCAAAGATTCCTGTTGAGATGTCTATCTTATCAGTAGTGACTATATAATGATGGAAATCTTCTTCATTAAGTCAAATGCATTATGGGCTTTTGTCTTAAAAAGATCCTTTAATACTAAAATCAATATGTAATTTAGTGAACTCGATGCATGGTCACAAACTTATATATTTTTAATGTGCATACATGCTCGCAACTAATGTATCAAAATCTTCCGACAAAAGGGAATGTAACCTTCAAATATATCTTAATGATTAACGACGATTCTAATTATCTCCGAGTGCGATTTACCATAATTTCTACGTTTGCCGTGCTCAAATAAATTTAATTACGAGGAAAATGACTTTTTCAACGTGTTTACTTATCTCGACTATTTGATTGGAAATCACATGTTCTATCGCAGCATCCAAAGCGAGTATATATAATGTGCTGTAAGATGAATACGTACCATTAAGAATGGTGGTGGGTCATCCCAAATTTCTAAATTACAATATGGAACATATTGACATAATGATGGTAACATTGAAAATTCTCGTGTGCCAATCATAGATATCCTTTAAAACAAAAAAAAAAAAACAAACTATAAATTGGGACAGATTGTCAAACCGCCCCTTTTTCTTTCATGATTTTGTCTCCCGGGTTCTTCACATTAGCGACATTTTCCCAATTTGCTATTATAAGTGACACGACCCACTCTTGAGATGAAGTTCCAAAGACATGACGTGCTTCTGTTTTAAATATATTTTATGGATTTTAAGTTTGATCCTAAATCTTCCTATCGAATCAACACAATCTAAAATTTCTGTGCGGAAAATATAATAAAGCCCGCCCGATTAAGTTTCACGTGATATTTCTAAAGTGGTGATTCAGTCAGCGCCGAGCGTCATGCATATTATGATCAATAAGATGTTACGAGCGTCATGCATGTTATGAAATTTTTGCTTTATTTTCATTAACTTTTTGATTCTCTTATTATTTTTTTTTTCCTTCTCTCCTCGACGGACCAAATCTAACGCCTCCTTGGTTTCGCGATTGATTTTGCAAGTGCCACTATCACTCAACTCCACAAGTTGTGCTTTTGCCCCACCCTGCCTTCTCTCAAGTTGATCTTTAACACGGTCACGGCTCAGTCAGATCTAGCAACTCCTAATGTAAAGGCTCGGCAGTCGGTCCCCATGGCAATCGAGCTCCATGGCCCTTCCATGGCCGCAAGCTTGGACTAGCTGAACTTCTGTTGCTTTGAGGAGAACCAAATCTTGCACATCATTGAGTTCGACCAGATTTGACATCCCCAAATTTGGAGGTGACGACCCTTTCATCGCCATCGATCTGATCCAAGATGGGTGGCCCGTCACTGTCTAACATCAACTTCATGAATCCAAAATTAAGTAGTGATTCATTTCCCAATCATCATTCATCTTGTCACAAAGATTATAATTGTCTGCTTTAGCGCACTCAAATAGCATCAGATGATTAACATAATCATTCAGAAACATTATTGCAAAATGCACTAAATCTCAAGGATCACATACGTAATTTACCCCAGGCAACACCAAAAACCTGCTAAAATATTAGATATATCATAAGGCCTCAACCCCCAAACGATTCATCGAGTGCCTTTGCTTAGCAATAGGTTATTTTACTAATATAGGTGATGGGATGAGTAAGCTTGGCCAGATATTGGGACTAAAATTCCTTTACCTAGGCTTGCCTAAAATTTGAAAACACGCACGCGCACGCATATATTCAAATTCATTCATAAAATGGTCGAGTCGGGACGAGCTCGAACTCAAGAACAAAATTGTTTGTCTAAGCCCGCCCAATTTATGCTTCGGGGCCCTCTCGGGTCTAATGCACATGATCATGTCTATTTAGAAGCATCGTTACGTAGTTAGGGGTCCAACTCAATGCATTATGGAATCAATGACTGCTAACCAATTGTCTCGACGGGTCTCACGTCATCCAACCGTTACCGCGTGCCCGCTCCGGGACAAGATTCACGTAAGGAAACTCTCTCCCCGACTTAGGAGCAGCACGTGGAAATAGTAGGAACATCGGAGGGTGCACAAGAAAAGGGAGGGAGGGAGAGGGAGGTTGCTTGCGCAAATCTAGCTTAATGGCGTCCATCCCTCTCCCTCTCGCTCTCTCTATGTGTGGGTTGTGAGGGGCAGCACAGGTGGAAAAAGGTCTACGGACATTGCTTTGCTTTTCTGCTCAGGACGGTTGGGTTCTCGTTCGAGGAGGGACCATCCAAACCCCCCCATCGCCCCCCCACTCGATCCTTTACCAAATCACACCACGACACCTCTTCCTCTCTCGCTCTCTCTCTCTCTCTCTTCTCTCTGTCTGTCACGTTTTGCTCTGCTTGGCCTCACTGTGTCCTTGAGACACGCAGATAATAACTCTCTCTCTCTCACGCACGCACAGGCACACCCAAAAGCCATTCTCTCTCTCTCTCTCTCTCTCATGTCTTCTGTCACCGGAAATTAAAAGGAGAAGCTTTCTTTTTGACGCTTGTTTCCACATGAGACAAGAAAGAACCCATCACAGCGGAGAACACCCTTCCCTTGCGAGTGAAGAAATTTGAAGAGAGAGAGACAGAGAGAGAGAATCGTACAGATCTCGTGAGCTGCTGCTACTGCTGCTGATGAGAGAGCTCTGAGAGATGGAGTCTTTTCTTGGAACTGCACCGCTGTACTCAAGAAAACAAGAGCCCGTATTTGTGGCGTTCGCCATTAAAGAACGAAGTCTATGCAATGTTGGGTTGGTCGAGCTGGCGATGCCCACGGCGGCGGAGGCAGCGGCGGAAGAAGGCGGCGGCGAGGATAATCTTGGGTGGGGTTCAAGTAGTATTCTTCTTCTGTTTTTTTTTCTAATCTCTCTCTTTTTCCTAGGACATACCAGTGAAAATGCAGCGATGCAAATTTTCAGCCAGGCCTAGTTCTTGAGAGTTTTTTTTTGTCGAGACATGCGTGACTGTCTCTCTCTCTCTCTCTCTTTCTCTCGCTCCCCCCTAGATTAGTGACTGATGATAGTGGCGGTGATGGTGATATTGGCGGGACGGCTCAATCTGCAACTCTGCTAATCGCTTCTTCAGTTCTTTCTTCTTTCTTTCTTTCTTCTTCGTGTGGATTTATCCTAATCGTGTAAGTGAGAAAGTTCTTTTTCCGATTAAGAATGTTTTGAGGAGGGGCATTTCTCTCTCTCTCTCTCTCTCTCTCTCTCTCTCACGGGTCCATGGAAACTCCATTGTCATGTTCTTGGAAGAGCCTCAGATGATGATGCCAAGAAAAAGAAAGACTGAGGCCCCGTTTCCTCATAATTTGAGGAAGAAGCTGCAATGAATTTTGCAGATTAAGCACCGCAAAGCTGATCTAGCAGAGATGAGTCTGCATTTCCTTCTAATTTATCTTAGCATTCACCCAGTTGAGTGCACCAGTTGCAACTGAAACTGAATGGCATCCCCATTGAAATTCAACTCTCCTTTTTCTTTTGATATGCGAAGTTCAAATCCAATCAAAAACAAGATGAAAATCGTAGTTTCTAGCTCCCTTTCCAAGCTATGCATAGAATAGGATAGAATAGAAGGGTCTTGTATATATCTCTTTCTCTGTGAGATGCAATCATGTGTGCAAATGAAGCTCCATTTAGTGTCAAAAGCAAAGGAAAGCACGCTACTGTAACTGTTGATGGATGGCTGATATGGACAGAGATGTCATCATCTGGTGCTTCCCTTCGCTTGTTGGTCTAATTTCCTGTTGCCCTTTTCCTGGGGAAGCGTGCAGCTTTTGGACAGCGTTTGTTTTGTTTAGTGAAAAGCAGTGTTTTGTTTAGGTTTCCTTGGTTGGCCCGTAGGAATTGCCGATCTGGGTGGCCAGTAGTATAAGGATATTATAAGCACCGTCCGTTGCAGTATTTTTATTTGATATGATATACAAAAGCTTTGGACTTTGCTGCTGCTTGCATCGCTTGGAGTGCATTTCTTTGCCTTCTGGTTCTCTCTTATCCTTTCCTGTTGAGCCTCCTCTATGTCTCCCATGCTGAAAGAAACTTGCCCTCCTCGTCGTCTCGAATTCTTACGCAACCGGTCGAGCTTTGTATTGTCTGGATCATAAATTTGAACTTATGTGGAGTGCTTCTTGCCTTCCCTTGGGTTTAGCTTGGCAATCGGCATGTGGCGATATGCAATGGAAAGAGGGTCTTGTTTGTGATCTCGCACATTCTTTAGAGCGTGTTTAATAAGAAAATATTCATGTTTCAAAGCCTTTTTTTTTTATGTATATCCCGAAGACAGTTGGTTTAGTGGAGATTTCAATACTTCCTCATTTGGTTTCTCTATCTACACAATTATCCCAAAGACAATTTTTATCGAAATCCTATTTATATGAATCTTTGTCATATCTCTTGATGTGAAGCGAATATCTTGTCCTATTGCGGTTTTTGGAAGTCCGCCAAAGGGCCAAAGATCAAAGGACGAGGCGAGCACGAGAGAGAACCTTATAAAAGAACCAATATAAATTAAAAGTAAGATTTTCAATTTGTAATTATGTCTGCAAAAGTACATATGGTAAATTTTTCTACCCATAGATATCTGTTCACGATAATAAAATAGTTGTCTTGAAAAATTTCAACAACTTATATATGGCAAATCATAAATACAGTCACACATAAAATATTATGAACTGTTTTCATAAATTAAATATATCTTTCACTTGTGCCTTGTAAGAAGATTACAATATAGGAAATTGGGTCTTAATAATGAGGAAAATACTCCTTAGCTATGTCGGTCATTTTGGACCAAGTGGGTTCTCAAATTCTTGAACAATATGTAAAAGCTATAATCTAATTTTCTTTAAAAAATAGAAGTTATTTCAAAACTATCTTTACTGGATTTCCTAGAACAGTATAGGAAATAAATTGAGAATGATAACAAAATGTTCAAAATGCATTTGGAATTTTCGTCATTATTATCATCTAAGCCTCATTTCTATTATAATCATATTTCTGAAAAATGATCATGCACAATATTTATACTTACGAATGAAAATTATAATTATTTCGTGTCTAACCATAATTATAGTGTCTGATATATAGTTTACTAGCACTCTTTCGATATCATTATTTTATAATCATAAATTAAATTAAAATGCATACTCTGTAATCATTATTAGTAAACTTAAAAGTCATATTAACTCTTATTTAATATTGATTCTTTCATATAAGCATTATTTTATTTAGTACATGTACTTTTTTCGCCACTTATTTAGATATTTAGTTACTGCAATTAGTAACTGTCATTCCTCTTTATAAGTCACCGATATTTTTTAAAATAGGTAATTGATAAAAACAATATAATGTAAAAATACAATGGTCATAATTCAATTATTGATCCACAATATCAAAAATTTTGTAGACTTAAACTATCTACCAACTGAAACCATGATTATAATTGACTTTTAATTATGATATAAAATATTTAAAATTAATTCAATCTACAATATTTCATCTAATGTTTTTGTCATCTATCATTTGATATATATTAAGTTTCGACTATAAATACAGAACACACTTAATTTTTAACTTATACGACCAATCATATTTGTAGTTTTGTAACTTATTTGATCATATATAATCATAGTTTAATTTGATAAACCGTTCATTATTAATAAAAATCGTATTGTGATAATTCTGACTTATTTTGTGTATAATTAATTGTTCAAAATGCAAGGTCATATATGTTCAATTCGTTCCTAAACCGAAGTATGGTCATTGCTAGTTATTGTATATGCACAACTCCAGCTACTCCATAGCAGAATTCCAGCATAAACATCAAACGACTACTATGGCTAAAGCCACAAATTTTCTTTTGGTGCTAGACAAGTACAGAATCACAAGGTCGCTTGATCGTTACTAAAATCAAATGCCCGAATTTGAACAAATCATAATATCACCAATCATCAGATCAAAGTCAAATTACAGTTAGCTGGAGGTCCAGTAAAAAATTCAGACCATAGGAACTTACAAGAATACAAGGGAAGCGCAAACTAAACTGAAAAAAAACAACTAATCTCTCATACATAATTCGGATGAACGATACTCACACAAATCCATCCAAGAGCTGCAGGACGGGCTCGTATTCTCTGAAAGGAAACCTTTGTCTTGGTGACAGTGACTGAGAGTCTCTTTGGCTTGTCACGCTTGTTATTTATTTCTGTTCATGCTAAAGAATGTACAACATTGATGATTCTGGCGAACAAAGCCCTGCAGCACATCACAAAGTTAAAATGGCTACACAAGCAGCCGCTGTTCTTCTGCGTTTCGAACCCCAGCACACCTCTAACTTGGCAATCTTCTTTTTGGTTCCCAGATATCCTTGACAGTTTTGGGATCCACAGCGGCACTCCACCTCGGGACCAAATTGTACAAATCTTTAAAGAGGGAAAGAGAAAAGTTAAGAAGCCATTGCAGGGGCATTTCACTTATTTAGTTTAAGTGGAGTAAGTTAAAATTACATCTACGAATGTTATTTCAAGGCTGCACAAGCAAAAAACATGGATCATACTTTTCAAGTTTTCAATCATTAAAGCCTCACTAACCTGTAATCATATGTTAGCGGCTCACCAACTTTTATTGACCGAGCTGCAAAAACACCCACCCTTGTTTCCCCCTCAACTTGCCTGAAAAAGTCAATTTATTGAGTCCCACAGCTCAAAGATTGTGAAACGGTATTTCCATCAGAGAGAGAAGCCATAACCAACAGGAAAGACGATAAAACCAAACATGTAGCAAGACTGTATATTTCATGTCTAATTAGATGAACTAGAGGCAAGAGAGGATTGCCGAAAGTGAGGGAGAGACTTCAGACTGATTGGGGAAACTAACAGCCATATGAAACTATGATTTTACTGATGCCTTTCCTCAGGCCAGGTAGCGCCTGCAATTTTTTAGCTTGTCTATACTAGAAAGCTCAAGCCAGAAATATTTTTTTGGGACTCCTAAATAATGTATGTTAGTCTCACTTTGTTTAAGAAGCCCCAAAGAAGACGGTTGCTGGTCTAACATTAATTATACTTAACACATAATAGAATAGTCAAATATGACATTTGGACTGTTGAATCACTAGGGGGACTGAGGAGGCATCATATAACATTCTGTAGAGATTAGTATGCACCTCTCAGTTGATAGACCAGGTAAAATTGAATCTAAAACATTTTAGCCAGGAAAATTGTTTGATTTGACAAAAGTATGGGGGAAACTTTTTAATGCTAACATATATAATGAAAAGCACCTTAAGAAATTCTTTTCCTAGAAATGACAAAACAGCAATAGAATCATGTAGTGAAATTGACCAAACTAACCACTTTTCCAGGAAACAGTTAGGATCGCAGCTGTGGTTAAGAAAGCGAGATGCATTTCCCTTGAATGTTGCATCAATTGTGAAGTCCTTCCGTACCTCACACATGTAGAAATTCTTCATGCCTCTGAATTTCATATCCCAAAGCCTTTTTTCACATAAAGCATCATCGATAACTGAAGCAGAGATGGTGACTGATGAAGTAAGTAAATTGAAGAACATCTAAACAATCAACTATTTAGGAGTAGACAAATAAGAAAGCTCATTATGAGTAAATAATAGCAAAGCAGCTGGATAAATGACTGATGATATTACAAAGTTTAAGAAAATCTCTAAGAGGCCCTAACCCAATGTCTTTAGTCTTCAAGGAAATGAATGATCAAGTTGTATATCCCATAAAGGCCAATTTGATTCATGAAAAAGTTTTCAGTTTTTCCTTTAAGTGAAAATGAAAACAGTTTTTGTCTACTTTTAGTTCTCTGCTTTCTTTAAACACATGTTTGGTCACTGAAAAGTTTCAATAGGTATGCAAATCTTATAAACGTATGTGTTCTCAAATTTCTGGTTCCATCAAGTTACAATAAAAAAATACATGTTGCCTTAAATTTTTATGTAAATCGCTAAACCAAAATTAATTCCCTGAACAACTGTTTAGAAAATTGTTGTTTTGTTTTTCTAATTCAACTTTCTCTTTCCTTATCTTGTCTTTTCATCTAAAAGAAACACACAGGATGCTTCGCTGATCTTTAGATCTTATGCAATTGACATAACAAAACCCTTGAAGTGGAAGCTTTCTCCAAAAATGTGGCAATGGCGAGTCTGTGATAATGGTGAAGCACTTCTCTCTATCAAGAGTTAATTGAGACATAGGCAACTCAACTCCATTGAAGGGAAGGACATTTCTCTCTCTCTCTCTCTCTCTCTCTCTAAGTTTGTTGTCGCTTGCACTTTTTGTGTTGAGGCGTTCTGTTTTACACAGGGAATTATTGTACTAGATGGAATAAACTTTTTTCCTTTACATTTTGAGATAAGAAGTTGCAGTTGCCATGGAGAAGACCAACTCAATCCAGAATGAAAAATAGGAATCTTGTTTTGATTGAAAATTGTGAAAACCGGAAAAAGGTGTTTTCTTTTCTCCAGCCTATACATAAAATAAACCTACCGCATTTTAAATTGAAAATATTTCCAAAACCATCCCAAACACATTTTCATGGTGGTCTGTCTTTCTCAAATGAGAATGAAAATGAAAATTTTGAAAACTTCCATATACCAAACAGGCCATAAAATCTTCATTAACAAAAAATGAAACAACAAAAAGACCTCTATTCAATCTGGCATAGACATCACATAAACCTCTCCAATATAAAGATGAGACAAACACCAATGATCTTGACTACCAAAAATCCAGGCTAGAAAAGAGATGAGAAAAACACCAATGATATTGGCCACAGACATTGTTTACCTTCTCCGATATATTCAACGATAAATTCCCCTTTATTTATGGATTCAGCTGCCTCTACACCCCAACCACATAATTCTGTCTGAGATGGAAAATAATATTTTCCATTTAAGTCATGATACACAGAACTTTAATGAATAATGAAAGTACTATCGCAAAATAATATATCTTCTCATTCTTAGAAACGATATACTCGATAGACAAACTAATTCGGCATAACTGAAGATGCTATCTTACCTTAACAATCTTTATCTTCTTGTCCTTTCGAAATGGCCTGTTATTGCAATTTTCTGGGCAACGACAAGCCTTTGAGCAGCTTATGCATTGGACTCTATAAGAAAAATTATATATGCATCATTGGCAGGGACAGAACTCAAATAAAAGAATGCTATAGAAGTAATGGATAAAGCATAACGTCAGAATAGAAACTTTACAAAAAGTTTTGAGTCACATTCACTCCTAGCTCACACCTAGACTACACCATTGTTAGAGTCCAAATGACCAGATCATCTCATGCAAGACGAAATTTCCACACCTAAAGCTGATTGAAGCAGTTCGGTGACATCACTATCAGCGAATTGGTAGTTTGTCATTTACCAATTTCTACACTATTGTTATTAACATCACATATCCCTCGCACCGTAAATGATCCTAATAAAGATTAGAACAGCACTAGGACTCAAAATAGTGAGTCAACAAAAGCATTCTAGGATGCACCATTGCAGTCTGCCCGGCTACCCATAAAAGGCCTGTAAGTCATGAGGCGCACGAACAATACAAGATGCACATTTATCAAATAGATCGAAAATCCTATCAATCAGTTGAGATGGAAGAACTTGATTTTTTGTCTTAAATTTATTTCCGAGGCCTTCTAAAATGAGTTGATAATAATAGAAAGAGCGTGCTGTTGAATTTCGTAAGTAAAGAAGCTAAATGTGGGGCTGTTGCAGTAACCTCCCCACGCATCCCCAATTTCTCCTTCCTTGCTCTGTGAGCATGGAGAAGTACACAAGAATTTAATTAAGCTGCTTTTCAACCATTGATGAAAGGAGACATATGCTACAATTTAAGAGTTTAAAGTGTTCGTTCTCAAGTACCCAGCCTAAGGCTATCACTGATAAAGCTACGTGTGTAGAAATTAAATGGAATTAATGTATAGTTCTTGCAAACTGTAAAATTCTTGGATTGCTTTTAATGTTGGATGAGCCGAAGATCCCAAATATGAGTGCAGGAAGAATGGTGGTAACACTCAAGTAGGCAAAAAGATCCTTACTAATACCTGCACACACAATTATCAGAGCACATGGAACTGCAACTTGAGCATCCAGTACCATCACCAACATCATCACGCTTCTTCCTGACTAGATATATATCTGATTCCAGTAAAGGCTGTTATCAAATGAGTGATGACTGCAAAATGACGGGTGAATGAAATATCAACCAGTATGGATCCTCCGTATCTTTTGTCATCCTGAATTCTCTGCTCTAACATTTTGACCGTACTTGCCAACATCACCAGGTCATGCTACTCTAAGTCTCTAAACAATACAGCACAATGCAACACAAAGGATACTTCGCCTGATGTGCCCGTATGGAGGTGGCTCCATCTTATTTTCGATCATGTCTTTCATTGTTATGTCAAACTTAAACTCCTCTTCATCATAAGGTGTTGGTAAGCGACTGAAGATTTCCTACAGTAGCAAGTACATAAAGGTTAGCATCCCAGATGTAACACTAAAGAGAGATCAATATGCAACGTCCAATCATTTGGACACTAGACTGCAAAAGAACTGGTCTATTTACTGCTATATGGCTATCTAGCAGAACTTGGATGAACATAAAATGATCAAACATAAAAGCTAAGGTTAATAGTGTTGGGCCACATGCATATTAGGGCAGGATAAGCAAGATTTGGATTAGAACAGCTATGTAAATTGCCTCCAAAGACTATTTAATGTTATTTCTAGTAGAATAGACGCCATGGTTACAAAAGCTGCACTCAATATCAGTTCTAAGGAATATACATTAACCACAATGTAGGAACAAAGTGATAACATGTGAAAACAGCAATTTCCATGGCAACTGTAGAAATAAAAAAACTAGAATGTAAAGACTTTTGTTGAGAAAACAATGGGTATTCTTGTCAAAAGAGATGAAAGAACAGAGGATTAGATCACACATAGCTGTTGTTACACTGCCTCAACGAGGGCGACATACCTTATCACCATTTCAGTCAGTAGATGCAGCACGCAGAACACTAAGTGCCAGTAGTGCTTGTATATTCAATTTAGTTCACAGGAATTAGACATGGATAACGATACCACAATGGATGTCTCCTTACACTCCACGGATCTAAAAATGGTGTTCATGAAAGCCAAAATGACTGCATTCAGGAAACACCTTACAGAAAATTTATTAAGTCCATTGCAAAATTCTCTACTATTGTTCTTTGGAAGTGCAGTTTCATTGGATTTCAATCCCATGCCATACAAATGAGTTTTAATGTTCACTAGGTGACATAGTTAAATCATAATACATACACTACCCCATATAACTAAATAATCAAGGTTCTGTAATGGCTGACCTCTATGTCTGATGTCGAAACAGCATGCTGCTCATTCAACAAATATGTAATCCTGTCAGCCAACCCGACCAGTAAACTATAGGATTAATATAGATCTTCAGAACGAAATACAGATAAACTAAAGGAAAATTCAAGGTAACTTGATTGTGGAAAAAAAGGAAAATGGGTTGGAAATTTCGAATATTTGAACCATTGGATATCGTCTAAAACTAGTATATCTTGGAGTAGCATGAAAAGGATCGTTAGAGCTTCATACTCTTCGAATGAAAAGATCCTAAAGTGGTTTTGTCAAATAGCTTCACCAGAAAAATAACCTCTCTGATGAAGCAAAGAGATTGACCTTCTTAACCAACCGTGAATTAGTCAGATGCCTCCAACAGACAGCTCGCCCTGGTGGATTCTTCAAATGCATCACCTTTTCTGGCCATGCTGCACACTTATAATGTGAGGCTATTGTGCACAGCACACATCGCCAGTGTGGTGGTCTCTGTTTGCAGACGAAGCATGCCTTCACGAATAAAACAAGAATGTATACAACAAAAAAATTACTCGTAGACCATGCAAAAAGGAAAACAACATGTACCTAGCTAAATAATAAAAATTTTTTTTTGGCAAAGCATCAAATTGTAGAAGAAAAAGAGAACTTACATGTTGAGGACACTTGAAATTCTTCAAATTCGATACCCCAAGCCTTTCCTTTGCACATGACGAGTGATAGGTCCCATTACAACCGCGAACTACACAGTGCAACTCCTCATCGGGGAATATAAAACGATGGCAAATGACGCATTTCGCCTGACATGCAGTGAAAGGTCATTCGAACAAGACCATGCTTATGACTGGAAAATCCTCTCTTGCTCTATTATCCATAAAAAAGAACAGAGACTGGCAGAAAAACCTTTGTAGCACTTCTCCTTTGTTGTTGCAGAATTAATTAAGTTGCTTGCAAATAGGGTTTTTTCTATAGATCGAAAATTGACCCATATAAAGACCTATGCGGCTACTCAATTAGTACAGTAAAAAGTGATCAGAAACTGCAGAACCTGGTTATTGTCCGACCATGGTTCATGTAACCAGGAAGTCTCAAGTATATACAATACTTATCCTAACGTAGATCCTTAGCAATTGCTAAAGACGATGAATACAACCCAAAAGAACTCCATCAATTTGCAGAATCAGGCACATTTCCCCACAGACTCAGCTCCAATTAAGAAGCAAGGAGGACACTTGAAGAAAAGAAAATAACGAACACCGAACAGAGATTACCGGGGCTCTCACCATTCTCTTGGCGCCGACGAGGAACGGGAGGAAGCACCGGGACCGCGCCTCGCCCGACCCCGCCTTCCGCGCGGCCCAGTCCCCGACGTAATCGCCCAGCGTCCTGGCCGCGTGCCTCCTCGGCGCGGCGCCTCCGTTCTGCGGATGCGGGTTCCTCTCCCGCGCATGCTCGCGGTCGGGGACGGCCCCGGCTAGGGTCCTCGGGGCCGATTTGAGGCCCGCACCAGCGGCGCCGCCGCCGCCGGGGCGAGCGACGGCGAGCGGCGAGGGGAGGGAGGGATTGCTGTTGTTGGCCAAGTCCGGCATGGTTTTCCCTTGCTCGGGGCTCCTGCAACCCACCCGCCTCGTTGCCCGCGGAGGAGGAAACCCTAGACGGATCCGATGAACGTGTCTGAACGGACAAAAAAGAACCGTGTCCGAACGAGTCGAGGAGAGAGGTAGAGGGAGAGGGAGGGAGGGAGGGAGGGGTTTTTTGGTTTTGGCGGGAAACGGGATTCATTTTTTTTTTGCTCTTTTTCATATTCGGCAGTGTGAATTTACGGAGCGGGGCTCTTCGGATGGGCGTATCTACGAGTTCGCCACCGGCTTTTCTGTCGGTCATGGTAAGCATGGTCCGGATTGGGCTAATCCAACATCTAACCCTTGGGACCGAGGACCAGACCGACCCTATGGGTTTGGTCCGGTTCCAGGATCAATCCGGGACCAACTAATTCTTTTTTTTTGTTTCATTTTCTATGTTCCTTGAAAGGACAAACGTACTATTTGAAATTGCATGTACATCTATAATACGATATTGAGTAACCAAATCGTGAACATCGGTATAAAATCAAACGGAAATATGAGATAAGGCAACAATATAAATCTCTATTTGCCAAAAATAAAAAAAAAAGAGATTTTTCTAACAAGCATAATGCTCTCGGATCAAGCTTAAATTGGGAAGTGATAGGGGTAATATGAATACGCATGAACTTGAAGCTCTCAAATCAAACACAATCTGAGAAGCAAAAGTGAAAAAATAAATACCGAACATAAACCGAGAACTCACATGAACTTGAAGCTCTCAAATCAAGCACAGACTAGGAATTCACCAGCTAAGCTGTGTTCGTGAGGCGAAGGAAGAGAGGTGAGCAAGTTGTGTTTGTGAGATTGGTTAAGAGAGGCGAGCGATGTCACCAACGAAGTTGTTGAGCTGCGTTCGTGAGGTGAGCAAACTTAGCTCGGCCAAGAGAGGCAACATTCAACCAAAAAAAAAGATAGACATAGAGTTTTTAGCATTCTATTTTAAATGGCAAAAAAAGAAGAGGAGAGATAAAGAATATATATATATATAAAATATTTTATATATACATAGTTGGTCTGGATTGAACCAATCCTAAAGTTCTAAGGCCGAGTACCAACTCGCACAATGCAAGTCCCAGGACCAAGGACTAGCCCCGTCCCTCTGAGAACTAAAATAGGACCGGCCGACTTGGGCCGGTCTAGGATTGACCCTAGACTATTGCTCACCCCTATTTGAGCGGGCAAAGACAAGAGGAGGCATGTGATACTTTTGTAATCGGAATGTTTTTTTTTTATCAGTTCTCTTGACAAGTGCTTCGAAAATGCCTTTTCGATGGAATCTTCGTATGAATCATTTAACGGTCACTTTATTCCGTCGCAAGAAAGTGACTTGTCGGAGAATAATCTCACCTGTTCGGGTAAAGGGATAAATGAGAATCGTCTTTCGAAAGATAGATTGCAATTCAAAACACGGGACTTGCTTTTTGAGTTTCTTCGACCTCAATCGCCACCGTGAATAATTCTGATTACCTGAACGGAGGCTTGTGGCCATTGGCTAGACCAGACCTCTCAAGGCCCCGGACTTGGTGCTCGAGGGCCGGCTGAGGTTGGGTCCTTGACAACCCAACTCGGTGCGTGAAAGTTAGACCGGGGTCTCTTGTCCAAAGTCCATGCCTGCCGGACTAGAGATCTTGGCCGTCGGGGATGGGTTCCGACCAGCCGAACTCGAGTCCTCGCGTGGTTACACTTTCGAACCCATGACCTAGTCCACTGGTCCCATTTAAGAGCACATCTAGATTTTCCAATCAATAATTGCCAAAACATAAAAAAAGAAATAACTTGGGAAAATAATTCAAAAAGTCATAAACCTATTATAAAGCGGTAAATTTAATTCTAAACTTTTCAAGTGTGTCAATTTAGTTCTAAACCTATTGTATGGCGACTAATTCAATTCAAAACCTTTTAACGGTGTCGATTTAGTCATAAACTTTTTAACAATTTGCTAATTTAGTCATAAATCCTTTAATGCCTCAGATGGGTTGATATTCATGGTGACTCATTATTTCGATGAATCATTTCCTCAGACATAAGAAAATTATAGAAACACTTACTTGAAATTTCACTTATTAGATTCCAATGTGGAAGACAGAATTTTTTTCTAAAGAATTTGTCACGATATATCTAATCAATGCATAATATCATGAAAAATGGATACAAAATTTTGACTGCTACTTAGTATTAGCAATAGGTCTGAAAAAGTATCGAAACATATCCAATTTAGATATTTGCACATTGTCGTCCATCCAGCTAATTTTGATAAGAAATCGCTAACGTGACAATCCAGTCAATGCCAGCTGTCTTACGTGGCATGATCAATACTAACGTGGATGATTTTTATAATTTTAAAAGAAAATTCTAAAATTTTCCCTTTATTTTCTTTCCTCTTTCCTTTTTTTTTCTTTCCCCTCTCCTTTTTTTTTTCTTTCCTCTCTTTTTCCTTTTTCCCCTAGATCCCTCCGTAGATCGTTGGGTCGCCCTTGTGAAACTTTGGCAAGGGTCGCCCTCGCCAGATCTAGGCAACCCTCGTTGGTGGAGGGAAATGGGGCAAAAAGAAAAAAAGAGAAAGGAAAGAACAAAAAGAAAACAGAGAAAAAATTTCAGAAATTTTAAAAAAAATTACAAAAATTGTCTACATTGGTGATTTTCGATCAAAATTAGTTGGAAGGACTACATTCTTATTTCAAGCCAAAGATTTCAACCGCTAAATTGTGCGCACGCACTCGTTAAAAACCTTATTCATTCGTGATAAATCTTTTTTGTTTCGATTAAAAACATGACTTCAAATGAATTTTGTGTTGTAATTATGGGTTAATGGCTTAACAAAAGTGAGCAATAAAGAACATGTTTCTTCATATCATTTTTTGAGGCAGTTTTTCTTTGTCTTTAATAGACATGTCCGAAAGAACATGTCTCTTTATATCATGTCATTTCAATCTACATAAATTGAAATAAACTATTCTTTACTTGAGAGAAGCATACACAACGTTTCTGTGATTAAAAAATTGTTTCAATCTCTGTACGTTCAAAGTCAGAAAAAAAGAATCACTTTTCTTCAATTCTCTTTATTTAAATTTCTAAGTGTGCCAGTTTGAGGAAAAGTTCGATTGAGTCCTGTATGTGTAGTGCTAATACAAATATATTCGAGGTTTTGTATTTTGGAAGACATAGTTCGTAAATATGCAAACCAACGTTGGCAGGAACTAATGACCTTAAGTAGATTCGATAAGCTGTACCTCACCTTCTGTCTAATTCTATTACAATTTTAGAACAATTTTGCAAGTCTATATTTGGTTTGTAATTCAATTCTCTTTACTTGTTAAGAAAATTCATTCAATATATTTATTTATTGATTTGGTCATTTTTCTTAAATTTATTATAGCTTTCTCAGAGTTATTATTTCCTTGAATTTTATTTATTACAGCAAACAGTATTGTATTGCGTCTTCTACACTTTGTACTCACAAGGCTGTTGTCACCACTGGCAATATTCGTGATGTTTGTTCATTGTGGTACAAGGTAGACAGATTCCATAAAGCAGGCAAGTTGCAATAATCTTGAGTATGCATTACTTCGAAAAGAGCATCACTTTAACTTAGGACACAAAGAAAAGCAGAAAAAGGAAAAGAAGAAAAGTCATGCAGAGTACAGGAAAGAGAGGATGAGCGTTCAAGCAAGAGATCTATTTTTCTGTGAGTGATTCTCAGGAATTCACTCGTTGTTCTCATTGTTTGGGAGACGCTTAATTAATAGATATAACATGTCTATAAACAGTCCTTAATTCTCAACAGTTCACTTCAACATTGTTTTCTCTCCTTTGCATCAGCTGCGAATGGAAAGACTCCTGGAACTCCCTTGTCCGATTCTCTCCGACAAAGTAAAAGCAGTCAAATTGCTTACCTCAATCCAATATGCTGCGTTTTTGCCTCAAGCCTGATTCGAGGAGTTCGACGACTAAGATTCTGAGAAGCTGTTGCTCGAGGAAGAGTGGAAGAAGTACAGATTGCTGGCATACAAGGAAGAAGTTCCTAAAGAGCTGTAAGAACTCGAACTCCGTGAGATAAAGGCGGTGGGGGCATCAATGAGGCATTTTAAGGCTTTCACCGTAATATCCTCTGGGGTTTAAGTATGGTAGTTTTTCAATTGAAACCAATTTTTACTCCTGGAAAATCCAATTTCGGATCCTTTGTACCCCTTCGTTTTGTTATTTTTGGAGAGACTTTTGTGATCCGAATTTCCAAACACTTTCTTCTTGAAAATTTCTCCAAACATCTTGAAGTTTTACATACTTTAATTTCATAATTTTTGGACTTGATATGAGTAGTACGATGGCCTGATTTTTAGATCGTGTAAAACTGCCAAAAATGTATATTTTGGTGATGTTCACACTTTATTTATTTTTTACAAGCTTTTTTGGGCCGATTTTGGAAAAGTTCCTTTACAAAAGTTGTTGAGAACTTCCTTTTCTATAACGTATATAAATTTGAGAATTTTTCGAGATGATTCGGCTTATGGACAGAGCTTATTTTTAGAAACAAGAATTCTGTTCCAGTGAACTGTTTTTAGTCTATTTTTGAGCTACTAAAAATGATGTTTACATAAAGATTCTGATTTGTGTTCTTCATGAAAAATGTTTTTTAAAGCCTTATTTATGACATATTCAAATTTGAGAATTTTTTGAGTCCATTTACTATGTTTTCAAGTCCGATTTTGTGAACAGTGCAAAAGTTGTCCGGTTTTGTCAGATTTCAAAAATTCAGCATTTCTATATGAGAACGTTGGAATCCCAATTTGATGTCTTTTGGTGATATTTGAGGATATTCCTGTGCCAAACCTCGAGTTGAATGAGATTATTATACATGTTTTGTCGTGGAAAACCCTTGAAAATCATGGAATTAAGTATGGTGCGGGGTTACGATTTTGACATCGAGTAGTCAATTTTGTGCTCCCCGGTTGACCTGAGTTAATTGTAGCTGGAATCAGTATTTTCTGAGGACTTAGATCAGCTTCACGGTTTGAAAAATTGTAGAATGAACTAGAAGATAAGATTGGATCAAGTCAATTCTTCTTCTCCAAGCCATATTAATTAGCTTGGACTTTGAGGCCTCCCTTTATCATGACTTGTATTAATTAGTTGGATTTTGAAGGCACCACCATCATGACATGCATTAATGGCCATAAGACTTTAGGGCCATTTTATCATGTTATTTTGTCTATTTGTCCATTAATACAAAGATTTCCAAGATCAAGTTATTAATGGCATTTCATGATGATATTTTGACTTTTATTCATTAATATTGAAATTTTAGGGATTATTTTATTAATGGCTTAGATTCTCAAAATCATTTCATCATGACTTTTGGCTTATATTCATTAATGACTAAGATTTTAGGAAGATTTTGTAATGAGGGCGAAATCTAGGAAGATTTGGTAATGATGCTATTTTGTCTCTTCTTTACTTGAGTCGCTATAAATAGAGGAAGCCCTCCCCCCTCTCTCTCTCTCACGCCTCTCTCTCCATTCTCTCACACACCACCAACCTTCTCTCTTGCTTCTTGTTCACACCGAGAAAGAGAAAAAGAGAGAGAGAGCTCACCGACTAGCTCGTGTCTCTTCTTGTTGTTTGGCAAATTAGAGAGCTCAAAGCCAAGACGCCATCTTCCATGTGTTCAAGCCTCACGCCAAGATCCGTTTACTCACGTGCTCAAGTTCGAGAACCGCCGAGACTCCCGTGTTACTTTCTCGTTCTTGTTTTTATCATTGTGTAAGTGAATTCCCTTTTCTCGGGAAAGGATGATGAGATGCGTTGTGATATGGTTTGCTTGGACCGTGTTCGGTCTTGATTGGTTATCTCTTTGGCTTGTTTATGTTTTGTGTTTGACATTCATATCTTGAGATAGAAGCCGAAATTTGGCTAGTGATATTCACGTGTTATAGCCATGCTGAGAGTTCTCTAGTATTTGTTGGCATGAACTTTGCTATTGATTTGCCATCGACGCCGGTGCGATAAGGGCCGACTCATGTTAACGGCGATCGATTTATTCTCACTTGATATTAGTGTTTTCACTTACTAAGTCTCCCCGACTCATCCCCATTTGTTTTCCCTCTCAGGTCTGTTCGGCGGCGAAAGGGGGAGTTTGAGCCATGTTGGAGTTCGGGGAAAGCTAGGAGCTATGAATCCGAAGTAGTGGGCTTAGGACACTTAAGCCATAACGTTTGTTGTGTGTGTAAATGGCTAAAATCGGCTAAGTTGGCTTGTAAAATATGTTTGTGTATCTTGTAAATACAAGGTTTGCTCATGATGCTTTTTGTTTTATTTTCGCTGTGTGTGCATTAATTATGATTGTCTCGAGATATGCTACCACTTGTGTGTAAAGAAAGATAATAATGAATGAGACGTCATGTTAATGATCCCGAGATAGGGGCGTTACATTCACTGAGAGAGGCGAACAGGCGTTGGAGAGGCATGATTGCAGCAAGGAATTGTAAGGGAGCATCCGCTGCCCAGCTCGGCAGGCGTATCGCGATGTGGCACATTGCCGCTAGCATTAGTTACCGACTAGATGATGCCGACACAAGCATAGAAGCTTCTCTCAGGAAAATGAGCAAACGGGTCTGGCATTACGTGATGCAGTTAATCTCCTCGAAATGCCATCAGTTACTGCTGGCCCGCTATCTATGAGCATGCATGCACGGTCATGAAGACGCTGCTCTTCCATAAGTCGTTGCCAGGAACGAAGGACCAACTTTCAGCCTCCCAATTCCTACATAAGACCGAACTCAGTGACAATGTTGCCCCAGAGGCGGAAGATCACAACGCAGGATTTCTATGTTGAGGTGATTTATTTAAGGTTGCAAATTAGCAACTTAATACCAGAAGTCGTATCTATCTGAAATGAAAAAGATTTATTGCGAGCAAATATGACTTACAATAATTTCATGCGTGCCCCTTGAATGGCTGAAATATTTTACTTGAAATAAGAAAATTTATCACGAATCGATCCACTTTGCTCTTGATACGTGCTGTGTTCCACAAAATCTATGAAGTTACAATTAACTGCACAAAAGAAAATCTATTCTCAATCTGAAAATGTATAAATTTACGAAAAAATAATTCTGTTTTACTTTCGATGAATGCGATCTGCTATTACTAAGTTGGTAATTTGCAACCTTAAATAGATCATCTCACTTCATTGCATTAGAATGGTACAGTAGGGCAAGCAGAAGACAAAGTAGAAGAGCTTAAAAAGTGGAGTGAGTTGGGCTCCAAGATTCGCAACTAGTTACAATTACAACACGGTGATGTATCAATCAATGAGTTTTCTAACCACACTTGCCAAAATTGAACCTATCTGTCTTGTGAGCGAGGAGGAGCCAAATGAGAGTAATAAACTCCCCACCTCTCCTGAGCTGTTGTGCATGGCTATCCAAATCACAGTTATATGCAGCATAACACAGCATCTCTGTCCATACACTGCTGATGATTTCCCATTTTTGCTCTTGCGTCAACAATTTCCCTGAGAGTTGCTGTGCTTCAGGCAATATGAGCCATCCTAGTTCAATCACGGGATCTTCTGGCTTTGGGGCGGCATGGTCAGGGAGTTGGGCAGTTTGTAAGATTTGGCAGGCTGAATGTTCGTCCTTCATTTCCGGTGTCGAAACCTGGAGCTCCTTGATAACTGTGCGTACATGCTCATAGATAACGCGCCCAGAAGCGACTGATAGCATTTCGGGGAGATTAACCAGGAGATGCATCATGTAGTCCGAGACCCATTTGCTCATTTCCTTGAGAGAGGCTCCTCCACTTGTGTTGGCATCATCTAGTTGGCAACAAATGCTAGTGGCAATGTGCCATATGGCGATACTCCTGCCGAAATCAGTACGGATGCTCGATTTCACTTCTTCATAGAAATTATGCCTCTCAAGCGCCCATTCACCTCTCTTAGTGAAGGGCTTAAAGCCTCGTTGACCTTCCACTGCCTTTATCTCGCGGAGTACGAGTTCTTGCAGCGGAATAGGAACTTTTTCCTTGTATGTGAGGAATCTGTGCTTCTTCCACTCTTCCTCCAGCTGACAGTATTTCAGGATCTTACTCATTAAATTCCTTGAATTGGGCTTGAGGCAAAAACAAATGAGATTGAACTGAGGCAAGCGGTTCGACCATCTTTGCTTTGCCAGAGAGAATCGGACTAGAAAGTTAAGGAGTCTTTCCATTGGCAGTTGATGCTGGTGTCTGATTGCCCATACTACTGCCCTGTCTGAGAAGAGCAGTTTCGAGTCTGAATCCAGTTCAAGGATCATGGCTATAGCCAACATTGAAAAAGTGAAGGTGACATTCTTGTGATGCAAGAAGTCTTTTCTGAACATCACTGCGAATCCGGAAAAGGTCAATGCAATGCACACAAAAGTAAGAAAACGGAGCATAAAACCTACCTTAGTGTAGATAATGGGCGTTTTCGTATAGAGGGCATTGTACATGAATCCTAGTTCGATCTCAGTAATCTTGAAAACCTTAATAGGTGGGTAATCGTCTATCGACAGCGAGGGACGGGAGATGTACAATGAGTGGTAGATCCAATTTTTCAAATGTGGTTTTATGCGGTCGAAGCGGTAAAATGCTTTTAGAATTAGATCTGCGCCAGGATTATCTTTAGGTAATTTGCAAAACATCTCGGGTAAGGTATTCTCTTCATCTTTCCTCGAAATGGCCATGTCCGCATCCTGGTCAAGAGCAGATTTCAAAGCCCATGCTCTCTCCCCGTATTTGATGAACCCGGCAAGAAATATTGGCAAGGTTAGGAACGAGAGTCTAGTGTAAGTCCAGCACCTAATTAGAATCCAAATAACTAGACCCACTTGGGCAACTGTTTCAACTATTTCTCTCGCCCCCAACTGATTATCTTGAATTGAATAGGCAGTAATTGTGTCAGGGCTTCCTAGGTGCAGCAAGAGAATTGGGGCAAGAAGGGCCTTAAGTGAAGTTTCTGTATCGGGTAAACTAGGGTCGCCAACGCTAATGTCGCTAAGCTTACCGATACCAACAGTAGCGACCCAGCTTGCCATTAAGTAGCTCGACCAAACAGTAATTCTGATCAAGAATCCCGTAATGTAACTCCGGCGACGGCCAAAGACCAAGAGGATGATTTGGAAGGTGAGGCTCAATAGTACCAAGGTCTGAATGTCCCATGCAGTCCACAATCTCTTGGCCTTCTTGACAATCGGGTCCCAGAAAATGACCATCTCCGTTCCCTCTTTCAAGACAGCAAAAATCTGATCAAGTACATGATGAAATATTCAAGGTCCTATCAATTCAAGAATAATCACATCTTTTTTCAATTTTGATTTTGTTGAAAGGAACTTCAATTCAGGTGAACGGAAGATAATCTAAAGAAAGCAAGAAGAAAGTCACAGGGTTCATTGTTAGAGTTTGCATTAGTCTTACACTAAAATTGAACAGCATGAGCAAGTAAAATGCTTGAAGATGATTGAACCAGGAAATTGATAGCAGAGAATGAAGCAACGGAGTGCACCTTACCCGGCTAGGAAGCAATTTGTTAGGATATAGAGGTACAAAAGGGGCAGTACAGAGTATTTGGAAGGCTGCTCTTCTTCTTCTTCTTTTTTTTGTAAATTTTGAGAAGCATCACATAGGTTTCTGTTAGCTGTTACACGAGCACAGGACAGGACGAGCTGTTGAGAGACATATATTCCTTAAAGGGTCTCCCAAACAATGAAAACCACTAGTGAACTTTTGAGAATAACTCACAGAAGAATAGATCCCTTGCTTGAACTGACATCCTCTCTTTCCTCTACTATGTATATCTTTTTTCCTTTTCTTATTTCTGCTTTTGGTTTGGCACCAAGTTAAAAAGATGCTCGTATGGACTCTGTGTAATACTAAAGTGACGCATACTCAAGATTGTCTCAACTTTCCTAATTTATTAACATGTCTACCTTGCTTTACAATAAAGAAACACTGGTTATTTGATATTCCGATGAACGTGGTGTTCTATTTGTACTTTTCCTTTCTTGCTACATCATAAACATATCCCATATTTACAATAATGGAGATGGATATAGTTATCTGATTGTAGATTGATTTACTTCCTTCTGCATCTGTCAGTTTGTACAATCGCAGGTTGTTTATCAATGTTGCATGGAGGTGACGCGTGTTGTATCTTATACTGCACAAGATCTCTCTAATTGCTATGCTTCACATAACACATGATATCAAATTATTCAAACTATCATGACATCAAGCTTTGACATATAACAAATTACTTGTTCCTGATTGTATAATCCCTGATGCTCACCGGAAAGGGAAATAGTTTAGGCTCAGCTGTTTCTTTTAATTGCCTTTCAATTGCTTTTTTCCGACTGTCTCTCTCTTTCTCTAGTTGAGATTGATCTCATTCCCAATAGAACTTACTCAAATTGAGGCGTCAATTATGAAGAATAGACAGGGTAAAAGTAGTTGCAGGTATAATTTAAGCGTAGTTTGCCGAAAACCACTTCATTGGGTTTAGTCAAACTTTCTTAGGTGTTTTCTGGTGTCCTTGACAAACTGACTTTCTAGGAAAGTCAGCAATTCAACAAACAGTAGTCCGAGAACAAAACTATGGGAAAGCAAATAAGCAAAAGAATCTAACATCAAAGACAAGGCGACACAAAAGAATGATCTTCAAGTCCAAAATAAACTTCAATGTAAATAACATGAACTGACTGAGCAAATCGCCCCAAATCGTTGGCTGCAGTCCCTGTATATAAGATAGAATTAGGAAAAGAAAGAAATGATGGATGAAGGAGATCAATCATAATTATTCGAACGATGAGAACTGAGTATCTATTATTATGAATGTCAAATGAACTGTGATTGTTCCTGCTGATTCTTGGACGCCCTTGCTTAAACTCAAGTCTCTTGGGTTATGAGTTTAATAGAATTAAACTTGTCTGTCTTGTGAGCTAGCAGAAGCCACACATGGGTTAGAATGTCTCCACCTCGCCTCAACAGCTTCGTATGGTTATAAATCAGGCAATTATACGCTGTGTAACACACCATCTCCACCCAAACGCTGCTTATAAGCTTCCACGGATCGTTCTTATTATTCAGCAGGCCCGCGAGTCTTTGCGCCTCCTCAAGGACATGCCACTTTTTGAAGATTATAGGGCCCGTGCCAGGTTCCAGGTCAGTTTCTTGCACACATTCGGTTGATAACTTTTTCAAGGCCGTGTCTCTGTTGCTTAAGTTTGAAACCGCCAGAAATTTCTTGACCCTTGAGTGAGCATGCTCAACGGTGATCTCTTTGGTGGGGACCGACAATACATAAGGCCGTATTGCGAGGAGGTACATCATGTAATCTGACAGTAGCTTACTTCCCGAGCAATTCTTTGAGTCCTGAAAATTCGAGTGATAGCAAATATCTGTTGCCATGTGCCATGTGATGATGCTTCTGTCGAATGCTGTCTCAATGCTCCATCTTAGTTCTTCCAATGAATTGTGAAGCTCGAGCGTCCATTGGCCTCTACTAGTGAAGGGTTTTAGACATCTTTTTCCCTCCAAATCCTTCATACCTTTGAGGAGTAGTTCTTTCAGATCTGTGTCGATTGCTTTGCTAGTGGATTTCAAATATCTCTTGAACTGCTCCTCCTGGCCAACAAATTGAGGGATTTTGATGAACTTCAACCATTTATCATGCAGGCAATAGTCTAACATATTGAACTGCCCGATCATATCGGATGATCTTTGCTTTTTCATGGACATTTTCACGAGAAAAAGTAGAAAAGTTTTCACCAACGGCTTCCTGTGATGCTCAACCATCTTCACTATTGCCCAATCTGAATATGGCAGAGCCAGGATTTGGTATATTTCCAAAACTATCACCCCAATCAGCAGTGCATATGTATAGGCCACATACATATCAAGCAAGAATGAATTTTGAAAAATTCCTGCAAAACCACTTAAGGTTGATACCAAACTGAAGAAACTAATGAACCGCAATGTGATGCCGAGTTTAGTATAAAGAACTGGACCCTTAGTATAGAGGACGTCGTACATAAATCCTAGCTCAAGGGCAGTTGTCAAATAGGCATTCTCCACATCGTATTCTTCTATTGACATCCATTGGTGTGACATGAACATGGGGTGGTAGAGCCAGTTCTCAAGGTGGGGCTTCAAAGTGTCGAACCGGTAATAAGCCTTCACGAAGATATCTAAGTCTGGGATGTTGGTTGGTAGTGTTTGGATCAAATTGGGGATGTTCTTTTCTTCATCAATGTCCTCCGAGGTTATACTCATGTTCTCGCTGTACACCGATTTGAGAGCCCAAATCGTTTCTCCATACTTGATCATCCCAGCGACAAAGATTGGGAAGTACAATGAAGCAGCGGCTGAGGTGTCCCAACAACGGATAAGGATCCAAAGCACGAAAGCAACGGAGAAGACAAAGTTTAGTACTTGTCTTATCCCTAGCCGGTTGTCTTCAACCGAGTACGCGGTTATGCTATCTGGGTTACCGAGCTGCATCAGAAGCAATGGCGCCAAGAGTGCCTTTAGCTCTGTGTCATACTTGGGTTTTTCTGGATCATCAACTCGGATTACCGTGAGCTTGCCGAGAGCTAGGGCAGCGACATAAGTGGCAAGCAGGTAGGAGGACCATACAACAAACCTTATTGGTAGGCCGGTCATATACCTCCTCCGGCCGCCAAAGATGGCCAGAGTTATTTGAAACACGAGGCCAGTGAGTACTAGTAATTGGATGCTCCAATCTTCCCAAAGATCCATCAGCCATGGAAAGCATTTGTTAATGACTAGTGGAACCCAGCCGAAAAAATCCACGCCCATAATTTCCTTCTTGTGTTGCTCTCTTTAAAATGAAAGAATTGAAGCTGGAAAGTAAAAGTAGACAAGGGAGTCAAACCTTATTTAACTCTAAGATTAAGTGTGAAATAGCATCATTTGTGAGTGAGATAAAGAATTCGATTTTGTGGAATCAACAGGTAATGAATCTTGTTCGTCAAGAGTAATTCAGATTAATTACACTACTTTTGATCCATATGCTATAGCTAGTGTTGCGAAATGGTCTTTGAACATTAGAAATTGTCGATCGGGGTCGGTTCATTTTGCTCTGGTCATAGACTTCTGAAGTCTAGGCTTATACCTTTACGAATTATGAACTTGTATCCCGAAATTCTGAATTTATAACAGAAAACTATCCCTGACATGCAATGCATTCAAATGATACACGTGATTAACATTCTTTTCTTTCTTAGAGCAATCGAGAGCTCCATCATCTCCATTAATAGTGTTAGAATAAGTAAATATTAAATCACGCTTTCATCTAACAGTTTAAGTTTTTAGAACAGTTGGCAGTGATCCTACCAAATCTCATATGATATAGAACTGGAGGTCCCGGGTTTATAAAAAGACCAAACTAAGTGTGAGAGGGAGTGTTAGAATATAAATATTAAATCACGCATTCATTTAACAGTTTAAACTTTTAGAACAATTGACAGTGATTTCACAAAATTTCACATTGTTAGAATATAAATATTAAACCACGCCTTCGTCTAACAATAATATCTTGTTTGATTCAAAAAATCTCTCAGATCATAGTCTCGTTATTCTGATTCTGAGTATATTTTTCCACGGATTCGATTTTTCTTACAAATTTATTTTCCACAAAGAAACTGATGATACACATGTCCTGCAGGCTCATAGCGGACAATGTTAGCGTTCATCAAATCTTGGGAAAAGAATTTTTACTCTCTGGTCTGTTCGGTAATGTCTTTTGCAAGGTAAATTGTTAGAGCATGTTAAAATGTGCAAATTTACCCGTCAACGACACAAATATTCATGCAGATTTGAAAACCCGAATGTTGAAACCTCGACTTTTGATCTACTCACGCAGCAGTTCTCGTTGTAACTTTCAACATGCAGAAGACATTAATAAAAAAAAACACACCTATTTAATTTCCAGATTAATGCGAAAAAATAGGAGGCTAATCAGCTTAAACAATGGCCTGTTTAATTCGACATTCCAAAGTAAAAGCAAGAATTGAGCTAGCTAGAGCACTGACCTCTCAGCAAAACGATGCCGTACTGATACGGAACAAAAATGGTCTCAGAAATTCCGACATCGAAAGCTGCTAAGAAATCTATAAAATGAAATATCTGCAGGAATTGAGACCTTGCTTTCATTTCCAGAGAGCAAAGAACACTTACATGCAAAACATTGTTTTATAGCATATGGATGCTTAAAGTGTCCATGAGTTTGTGCATGAGAACAGAAAGGACCAAAGAACAAAAGAATCGATTGTTTACTTGTGACTTTCCCATTTCAACAGTTCTGTACAGGTTCATTCGGATTTCACCTTTTATGCTGCTTTAGCAACCATTGAAGTAACCTCTTTGTCCTCTTGCATTGTTCTAACACAGTTTCAGCAGAAACGTGATTCTCCTCGTCCAGCTATGCGGAAGCGTCTGTCGCAATTTCTGCTCCGATGTCAATTAGTTTTCCCAATCACTGCTAGTTGGAGTTATCCATATGTAGAGCGAAACGACCGACATAATCGTCTTTGGATAACATGAAAACCATCTCTCTATTTTACTTGAGTGCGCATAGCAATATTCTCCATTTTTGTTTTAGCATTTCCTTTGGGGTTAATATCATGAAAAATCCCGAACTGGAACTGGTACATTTGTGACAAATTTATCCAAAATTAATTTTTTAATCACAAAAAACCCCAAACTGGTATACCTGTTAAAAATTTACCTTCTGTTAGTTTCTATTAAATTTTACCGTCAAATTGTTAAGTTGGATGATAAGTTGTAGTTGACAGGTGTACCGGTTTGAGATTTTTTTTTTTTTTTGGTAAAGACCAGTTTGGGATTTTACCCCTCCGTTTGTCACAAGTTTATCAATTTATGATTTTTCGTGGTATTAATCCAATTTAACGAAGGGTAAATTTGTTACAAGTGAACTAATTTGGGATTTTTAGTAGTCAAAATATTAGTTTGAGGTAAATTTGTTACAGGCGTACCAGTTTGGGGTTTTTAGTAGTAAAAAAATTGATTTTGGATAAATTTATCACGGTGTACCACTTTGGCATTTTTCGTGGTATTAACCATTTTCTTTATTGACTACTCTTTGGGGGAACTTCTGAATCTAATAAGTGCTGGAAATTAATGTTTTCAACACTTAATTAAGTTAACCACGTTTGGAATTTGTAATTAGTTTTGACGTAAAATGTTCAATTAAGTAAAACAAATAACTTAGGCTCTGTTTGTTTGACGAAAAATATTTTCTAAGAAGACATTTTTCTTACTTTTTGGGATTTTGTTCACTTAGAAAAATGAGTCAACATAAACCTATGCTTAAATTCAAGAAAATGATTTCTTCTTTTAAAAATCGAAAATCATTTTCCGATATGTAACTAGGTATTGACGCTTGGACCCAAAACTTTACGCTTGGGTATGAAAACCCAACTCTAATTCCCAGTGCCTAGGACTGGGCTTGGGCACCTAGGCTTGGGTCAATTGAGGTTGGGTCTAGGGCCCCAATGCTCATGCCCAAACACTCAGTGCCCACACTCACGACTATCGAGGCTGAGCTCAAACCCTAAGTTCGAAGCCTTGGTGCCCATGCTCGATGCCTCGGCACCCAAGCCTAGGTTCATAAAGGTAAAGCATAGGATCTTGGTACTTGAGCTCAGATCCTTAACACTAGGGCTTGGGTCCACAAAGGTTGTACTCGATTTCATCTAGGTTGGATCTAGGACCCCCATGCTGGCGCTCAGGTCCATTGAGGCCGTGCCTGAGACCCGAGTGCTTGTGCTGCGATCCTCAAGGCCCTGGTTAGGGTCCTTCGAGGCTAGAGCCAGGACTCTAGTGCTCGTACCTAGTTCCTAGGCTGTCCATGTGCAAGTTACTAGCGCTTAAATAGTGTGTGTATTTAAGAATATTAAATCAGATTTTTCAAACCAAACAATGGAAAATATTTTCCAGGTCATTTTCATGTTTCAACCAAACACAAAAAAAAGTCATTTTCTTGGAAAATGACTTCTTGAAAAATATTTTTTTTAGAGATGTCACATTTTTCATAAAACAAACGGAGCCTTAATTCATTATGTAAGGAGGTGATTACTTAATTCATTCCATGCAAAAGGCATCCAGATAGGAAATAAAATCTGGTCTATTTCCAATCCGGCCTGAAAATTGCTAATAAAGTTCAGTATTTAAGATTGAACGGAAGTAAATTTATGTTATGCAAATTATAAATAGTCCCAGATGCATGCAATCGATTCGATGCTGTATGCTCATAAAGGAGTTCGTGCAACTGAACATAAAGGAAAATGCACGAAGATGTACTTTCGACTTGCTTACTCTCCATATATGATCATTTATATTCATTTAAAAAAAAGTAATGATACTAATAATCCTTAAATTTTACTCATTGTTTAATGTCATCTATGTACTATCTATTTCTCTTTTTCAAGATCATTTATGAACTTTCTAAAATTGGTTCAATATGGTCCTTCTCTTGAAATTGAGGAAATACGCTGACATGAACTTTATTTATTTGTTATATTTAGTCCCCAGTTGTCCTTATATTCTTTCTCTCAATTGCACCTTGTCAAAGCTTGGCCACGGTAGCTTTTGAGAAAGAAATGGTAAAAAGATGAAAATGAAGGGCCCAATTCCAATTAAAAACACCAATTTTAAGTTGGGCTCCAATTCTTACTTAATTTTTTTTTGTCTTATAAAAAACCACTAACTCTCGGTCGGTACCCAACCTGGCCTTCATCAAATTTTTGTCAATTTTCCCAATAAAGATCCGATGTCTCGTTGCATGAGTACATCTCACCCTTTTTCCATCAACATATCATTCCGCGTCATTTTTTACCCTCGGTCTTTTAATTCCCTCTTTTCCTTGCATCTTCTTTAGTGTAGTGACACGGCCATTCATAAAGAGAGAGAGAGAAAAAGAGAGAGAGGTACAAGTGGGATGACACGTAAGGTCTTCAACACTATCAATCGACGAAAACGTGAGAGAGTTAGATTCGAGTACCGAATGCGAGTTTGTACTTTTTATGTGACAAAAAGAAGTTTGGGTCAAAATTAGGACTTGACTCAAAGTTAGTGCTATTTCGTGAAAAAAAAAAGATCATACCAGAACTAAAATCCAAGCTAAAGTTACTGTTTGTATTGAGGCAAGAAAAGTTTGAACCAAATTAGGTCATCACTTAAAAGTCGGTAAATTTTAAGGAAATTGAGCCGGAGACGTTGGGGGATTGGTGGTGGTTGGGCTGGCCGTCTCAACTAAATAAGAACAAGAGTGAGCGCCACTTATCATCAGATTTAACTGGTTCATGGGATTGCACTGCAGTGTTTCATAGGCTTCCATAAAATCAGGTCTGGATGCCCATGCTCCAGGATTATAAAAAAAAAAAAAACAGTTTACGGCACTAGAGTTCATTAGACTTGCATTGTGTCGTGTGTTGCCTTAGACGTGTCGACATAGTTAATAATTCAAGTTTTCATTCTTGTAAATGTACCCAAAAAAAAATGATAATAATGATAAATTTTCAGCTCAAGAATTTTAGCCACTGCCCAAAGACGGACAAAAGCGGGGGCGCGCACATTGAATCACCAGAAAATTCTCCCTAGAAACAATTGTCTGTTTCGGGCGCTTCCAGACGTTGTTCACCGCCGCTGATAGTTATTGTTTGGGAATGTTTACGGACTGAGTTCTTTTTGATGATGTGAAGCTGAACAGATTTTTGCTGTTTGTGATAACTGGGAACGAGCTTGTCTTAGATCTACATATGGGTGTCTTAGATGAAGCGCTCATAATCTGTTTGACAAAATACCCGAACCAAATTTGATAGTGTTTTCTTTGATTAAATCACTGAATTGGAAACTATATTACGGCAAATCAGTTTGTTCTCGACTTGTAAAAGTTTGATTGCTGTTGACTTAGTTAGAGCGCAATGCTCATTTGTTGCTAAATCGTTGTTTCAAGTCAAAGTGAGAATTGCATTTTGTAAACCTGTTGATGTTCATGATTTGAGTCGAATTTTTGGTATGGATAAAGCTGAGTTTCTGACATTGTTACATATTCACCTTAATTTTTTTCGGGTTTTGTATTGCTTTTCGTTTTTTCCTTATCCATTCCCTTGTGTTCCAGGTATATGTCCCGGTGGCATTCAATATGGTGGTTGCCGGAAAGGAAACAACATGAAATCTACGGACTGAGCATTAATCCTTAAACTCATCTCGCTAGTTTGTTCACCAAATTCTCTGTTATCCACTTGTTTTGCTCACGCTGTGCCCAGTGGCCAGAAGTGTTGAAAGATTTGGCGTCTGCGACGGTGACCGGTGGTAGCTGATGGCGTGAATCTTGTGATGAACATGGGCGGTTGATAGTGAAGTATGTTCAATATTATTGATGTATTACCGAGAGGAGTTTCGATTGTTAATATCTTGGTGTGGTGAGTTTTGGTCTTGTTGTTATAGTTTTGGGTTTGTCATGGATAAGTTCTTAGGAATAGATGAATAGAATAACTGGAGGATAGATTGGTCGGACTTAGGTTCTAGGATGCTTAATGTTTGATGATAGGGTCGACTCAAATTTTCTAATTTGTAGCTCAGTGAGCAAGTCTTGGTTTTTGGCCAATTTTACTTGATGGTTTGATGATTGGTGCATTCATTACTTATTAGATTTTGGATTCTTTGTATAGTTGAAAATCACTTAGGATTAATTAAGCTAATTAGTCTTAAGAATGAAATAGATTTAGTTTGAAAATATAATCTAAAAAATAGCAGTTTAGAAACATCACTTCAAAGAATAAAAATCATAGTAAATAGAAGTTGAATTTATGATTCACCTCAGATAATTGAATAGGTGATGTGCAAATGTTGTAACCTAGAAGAAACTTGAGAGGGACTAAATGGGCACCTAATATCCTAAAGTCGGATTGGGACCCACCCCGACTTAGGATGACAAAGTATCGACCTAGGGCTTCATATTTCTTCGAAAGTTTCGATAATCCACATTACCCATTTTAAGATAAGATAGTCTCTAGAGTCAAGCTCATAGGAGTTGCTGTCCTAAGGCTCAATAGCAAAGCCATGTTATAGTCTTTGCTTGACTCGTTGTTGACACCTAAATTTTACTAATCATTTAGTTTAATTTGCATAGAAAATTAGGGATTAAATTTTAATCCCTAAACAAAAATACTAAAATTGCATAGCATATAGTTTAGGTTCATTGCATTTTGCATCGGATTGGCGATGGCGAGCAAGCTTAAAATTCATCGAACAAAACTCGGTTCGCTCGGAATGCAAAGGCAGGGAATTTCAAGACGAACGGGCTCGGTTGTTTTAATTTGGGCTTAATTTAATCTATTGTGTTTAATTAAATAAAAGCCTAAGTTAATTCAGCCCATTTAATGTTAATATGAGCCTAAGCCCAAGCCTAAGCCTATTAGGACTATAGAGTCCATCTAATTGACCTAGTTTAGGATTATATAAACATGTTTTAGGTCAGAATTTTAGGGGAGGACATAATTTTCAGATCAGAAATTTTTAGAGAAAACAAGTGAGAGAGAGAGAGGAGGAGACCGGCGCGCCACCGTCACACCGCGCCACTGCCGCGCCGCACCACGCCGCGCCGCATCGCCGCGCCACACCGTCGCCCGTCGCGCCACACCGTCGCCCGCCGCTCGTTGCACCGCCATCTGTTGCGCCACGCCGCGACGCCCGACGTTGCACCGCCGACGCCCGACGCCGCACCATCGCCAACAACGACGCTGAACCAACCCTCTGACGACGAAGCTGCCGAGCATCGTTTGCTGCTCAGAGTTCAGTGTCCACGACGTCATTGTTTTTTTTCTTCTCTTGCGGATGCGAAGATCACAACATCCAGCAATCAGCCTCACGTCCCTGCACAACTAGATCGGTTTTGCCACCGAGCTGTCTTCCCCACGGTGGACTCCAGCAAGACCAGTCTTTCTTTAGGCGATTTACTTGAATTTTTGTTGCAGGCTTTCCGTCGGATACACACGGAGGCATTGGGACAGACAAGTGGAAAATTTAATTTATGTGGGCTTAAGCAGTCAAAGTTTGATAATTAGAAGAAGACCATCACAGGATCAACCAAAATCGGTCAACAAAAGGGCTGGTCTTTCGGGGCCTCTCTGACAAGATTCAAACAAAAAGACAAGACAAGAGAAGAAGACACAGCCAAAAGTTTGCAGAGGCCTTTGCACTACCGTGGCCAGTCAACAACTACGTCTAGTTCTTGCTGTTCCAACGACAAACCAGTGGAAATTGACTGCCCCACGACGAGGTGTTACATTCCTGATCTGATCGGGACTTACTCCTGTTAACCCGATGATTTTTCTGCCAATGACTATGTCCAGTCCTAGCCGCTCATTGATGTCTCTGCTCCAGTAATCAATCGGGAACCCGTTGCTCCGTTCCACAACAGTTTGAGCCAACGGTGACGAATTTGCTGTGCCGCGAAGCCATTGAGCATCACTTACCACACCCAAGCTGCTGTTCTACACCTTCGCAGCGTTTGCAGCGCTGTCTTTCATCGTCAACGTCCATCAAATCCGCAAGAACACCACCGCGGCGAGCCGTGAACCACCATCCCAACGCCGCGTCGCCGTCCCGTCGCCAGTTGTCCCGATCCCGATCCGCAAGCCCGAGCTCGATCCGAGTTCAAATTTGGAGATTATCTGCAAATTAGGTAATTGGATATTATCCGACATTTTTCAGAATATTTAATTTCCTAATTTGAGTGTTTGAATATTTCGTGGATATTCTTTGATAGATATTTAGATATCTTAGGATAATATTTGATATATCCGTAATGTTTGAAATATTCAAAATTAGGAAACTTTCCTAATTTAACAACGTATCTGGACGACTATCCGACCTTATCCCTAAGGTACGATACGCGGCGATACGGAAAATTATTATCTTATCCATAATCACTTGGATACGATAATGAATTTCATTAACTTTCCAATTTTGAACGATCGACTATCCGTCAATATCTATAACCCTATAGATATGACCGATAGTTCGATTTTTGTGCCTAATCCGAGTTTGAAACAAATATGGCGGATCGCGTGGATGATTTGAATGTGGTTGCTATCCTTATTTGTTTGATTGCTTTCCTTTTCAAATAAAAAGAAAATTCAAAAAAATCTGTTTTGTTATTTGAATTAGAGTTTTTGCATGTCTAGAAATCCTAAATATATCTAGAAGATAGAGTAGTTATTTAATTTAAATTAGGACTTGAGATGATCTATTTCCTAGTTTAAATTAAGTAATATTCTAATCTTAATAGATTGTTTAGGTTATTTTATTATTCCGAATTTTCATAAAAAAACCAAAAAAAAAGTCATCTTAAGGTAAATTAAATTAGGATAGATTGCATTCTTAATTCAAGTGTTTTATTATTTCGAATTTTAATAAAAAAAATCCCAAAAAAGAAATCATGTTAGAATATGTTAGGTCAAAATAGGTTGCATGGTAATTTAGGCATATTTTTTATTCCAAATTTCATTAAAAAAATACCAAAAATATATCATTGCATCCGTCATTAGAATTTGGTCACGTTGTCGCATGATATATAGTTTACATGTTAGGTTGCATTAATTCGCATGTCATATTTTTGCATGTCATTGCATATAGACTAGATTTCATTTAAATAAGCGAAAATCAAAAAAAGAGAAGTCGAGCGATTGTTTGTTAACTAGAAATCATATTAGGGTGTTTGATGTGATTTTCTAGCTAACAATGCAGATGCTTGCATTGGTTTGAGGTAAGTTGTTCTCCTAAGTTTGCAATTTATTTAATGCTTTCCTGGGTGTTAAATTGGTGGTTTGCGCACCCGCATGAACACCTCACATGTTAGTAATTAAGCTAAAATGGATCCAAACTGCCTGCCAAAACATTTTTGAAATGAAAATGTACCGAAAGGGCGTTAGACTAGATCTAGCGTAATCAAGTCCCCGGGCTTAGAATCTCTGGTTCGTAGGAATAAAACATATCTCCCTATGTTTTATTTAGATTTCTAATCAGTCTACCGTAAAATGATTAGTGGCGACTCCAAGCATGAAAACATTTGCATGTTAAGAACTTAAACCCTAAGTTGCGAATTGGTAGGGCTTGGGAGGACCCGAGTTAAGATTAGTCTTAATAATCCATTAGCCCGAAAAATTGATAAAACTTTTTTAGGGTCGCGATAGCTTGGCGACTCCACTGGGGAAATGAGTTAAAACTCTTAGTGGACTTAGGCCAATTTTTCATTTCAAAAATAATTTTTGTTTGGCAGCGTGGATCTCAGGTACGTCCCTAACATTTAAGGTGTTAAATATTCTTGCAGTATGGGAGGTATAAGGGGAGACGTGATTGTTAACCTTTGTTTTGCAAGGAGGTGTTCGGATATATGATTTAATTTATGCACGAAGCGCTGTTTGATATAACCTGCTGTGCATGTCTTACATTTACACTACACCGCACACACTACCCGCTGCCGGACCTGGACAGCATAGGTTTAAGATGGTACTGAGACAGTGGATACCCCGACCAAAACCATGTGGTACGGGTCGCCCTCCTCGGTCCCGAATTTTCTTTCAAGGTGTCATTGAATACCCACCACGGTTGTATCCCACTCAACCCGGGTCGGCTCTTTGACTAAGCCGGAGTCAGGGGAATCCTAGCCTAACCACCACCATGACTGGTTTAGCTCGATAATCCTCTCGTCTCCATTTTGCAAGCTAGAGTCTAGGTAGAAATAGAACCTCACATTTCATGCGCATGTCTATGTGATTGCCATTTTCCTACCCGGTGAAGTAAGTGTTCGGAACCTTTATCTTGCAATTTACTTACTTGTCCATACATTTGGTCGGTCCATGATAAATCTAGGTCAATCGTAATTTTTGAAAGTAATAATCATTGAATTCTTTTCAAAGTGAAAGAAAAAGAAAAAAAAACAAAGCATTGAAAAGAAATTACTTTCAATTCTTATTATGTTCCTAAGTTTGTCATAAGTCATTATTTCCTAAAAAATTTGCCATTATTTTCACAAATACATGGAGTAATGAAAAATGTCATGAAAAATGGAAATAAAAAGAGACGATTAGACTGAGTCATGGACCGATCGTTTTGAGGACTCATACTCACCATACTCTATTTTTGAAATCAGGTAACTACGGACCGATCACGATCACCTATTCGCACACGGTCAAAAACTAGAATGGCCGATCAAACTGAGTTGCAGGAACGTGTTGACAGTATGGCAGACCAGATCAAGCAACTCGCCGTCGCCATGCAACAAATGACCACTAAGATCAAGGCTCTTCGGTCGATCCCTGTTCCAGCACCTCCTGAAGTATCAGTCCCGAAGCATACAAGTGCAAAGAATCTCGATGTCGAGGAAGATGATGACATGCCTGAACTAGAAGATGACCCTGTCCAGATTGTTGTCAACAAACCCAAGCCTGATGAGCGGGTCAACAAACTTGAGGAGAGAGTTAAGCAGTTAGAGGGTTCGCAGGATTCGCCCTCGATCGATCGGTCTATGTACTCACAAATCAAAATCCCGAAGAAGTTCAAGATGCCGGACTTCGACAAATACAACGGCACCACGTGCCCGAAGGCCCACCTGCAGTTGTACCACGTACAGATGACCTCGTATGTAGACAACGAGCTTCTGATGATCCATGCATTCCAAGCGAGTTTGACCGGCCCTGCTCTGCACTGGTACCTCATGAAAAAGATCAATAGCCTCAAAACCTGAAAGGAAGCTAGCGAGGCGTTCCTAAAGCAATACCGGTTCATAACAGACATCACTCCTACCCGTGATGATCTCGAGCGTGCTCAAATGAAGAAAACCGAGTCTTTCAAAGACTATGCCATCAGATGGAGGAATATAGCTGCTCAGGTCGTCCCGGAACCCATAGACAGTGAGCTGAAGAGGATGTTCGTGAAAACTCTCCCGTTCGAATACCGTAATCGAATGGTGGCCATTCCGGCCGATAACTTCAATCAGCTCATCCCTATAGGCGAACAGATCGAGATAGGGCTGAAGGATGGATGGTTTGTGGAGCCATCTTCGTCAAATAAGAGGTTCAGTGCAAAGAAGGAGAAAGAACCGGCAGCTGAGATAAACGTGACGTATAACCAACCAAGTCGGCGAAATACTAATCCCGCCCCGGCAATTCAAGTAGCAGAAGCCCAGCAACAACACACGGGTCGTCAACCGTTTCAGAGGGGGAACAACAAAAGACAATTCACCCCCCTTCCCGGGTCATTGTCTCAGGTGTTGGCGGTGCTCCGGAAGAGAGGCTTGCTTACTAACGAGCCAAAGAGGCCCAACCCTGAGAAGTTCTATAACTACGACCCGTCGAAGAAATGCGACTATCATATGGGGGAAGTGGGGCATTCAGCTGACAACTGCATCACTCTCAAGCACCGAATCTAGAACCTTCTGGCCACGAAAGCTTTCTCATTCCAGCCCGCCAAGCCGAATGTTCAGAGTAACCCGCTCCCTGATCACGCGGGCAATGTGAATGCCATATTTTGTTTCGATGCTGGTCGAATAAAAAACGTCAAGGTGTACACCGCTCAGGTCTACGGTGAATTGGTGAAAGCCGGGTATTACCCGAGTAATGAGGCCCTTCCCCTGGCTATCATGAAGGAAAGAATCTCGAGAATGGTGGAAGCTAAGATGATTGTTTATGCTGACCATACCGGCATCGTATCTACTATCTCCGAGGTCGTCATTAACTGGGACGAGGAGTTCGCCACATTAAATGCCGTGAAAGATAAACTCGATCCTTTGCCTAAGGACATGCCTCCGCTCGAAGATGCGACTGATGACGAGGAGATCGTAATAAGCACCCCCACAGCTGGTGAAGGGATAGTGATCGAGATTCCTTAACCTTATGAGTACTCTGACGATAAGGCAGTCCCTTGGTCCTACAGCCTCGATGTTGACTTGGTCACTAGGTTCGGACGCGCTTATGGCTAAGCCAATGCTCAACCCGCAAAACCGGTCACTGATGAAGAGGCTAAGGAGTTTCTAGCTGTGATCAAAGCCAGTGAATATAACATCGTCCTTTTCGGATGAGGAATTCCCTCTAGAAGGCAGAGGACATACCAAGGCCCTGTATATTTCCGTCAAATACAAGGCCTCGCACGTAGCTCGGGTGCTAATTGATAATGGTTCAGCCTTGAACATCTGTCCTTTGGCGACGCTACACCGCCTCAAGATAGATCCTTCGAGAATAAATTCTGCGAAGACCTCCGTGCGAGCCTTTGATGGAACGAAGAAAGAAGTAATGGGAGAAATCCCCATCGACATACAGATTGGGCCGACAGTGTTTAATGTCCTATTCCAAGTTATGGATATTCCCACTGCATTCAACTTTCTGCTTGGTCGTCCATGGATTCACACTGCTGGAGCTGTGCCTTCCAGTTTACATCAGAAAGTAAAGTTTGTGGTAGAGAGGAAGTTGTAACCGTCCACGATGAAGAGGAACACCCGATCTATCATGCAGCAGCTATCCCCTATGTTGAGCCGGATTGTAGAATCGAATCGAGCTACCAATCGCTTGAGCTCGTATTGACCATTCATGCGTCTAGAGGATCATCGCCGCCAGTTCCTGAGGTGTCGAATGCTGCTGTCATGGTCGGAAGAGTAATGGTGTCTCATGGTTTTATTCCGGGCGAAGGCCTTGGCAGGGATGGTCAAGGTATCCGCCGACCGATCGAAGCCTCTCAAAGACCCCGCACTGCTGGATTGGGGTATCAAAGGCCAACCACGTCGAACAATGAGAGACGCGGATATGGTCAAGGCCAAGGTCGAGAAGTTGAGCAGAACGGACAGCGATCCAACCAAGGGTCGAATAGTGAAGAGCCTGCGCGTGGTAGGATGCCTCCACATATTCGCACCACGTTTCCAGGTCCGGCGAGGATGATGCACGAAGAGACGGAAGTAATTGACACGCTGGGGCAACCGAGTGGCAAGTTTGATTACTATGTGAAGTACTCGGCGCCCCCAAGCTTTTATTCGGATCCCCGCGACATTGTCCCTGACGGATGGGGAGGTATGGATGATCTAAAGATAGAAGACCCCGACGATGCGATAGAGGGAATCACTACCCTGTTCGACGACGTCTTCATTGGAGCTATCGAAGAAGGACCGTTAGAGGGAATGGGCATAGGCCCACAAGAGTAAAACTTTTCCTTTTCCACATATTTCCCCTACGTTGGAATTTTTACTGCTTTCTAGGATTTGCCCCGTTTCGAGTGCTGTTTTCCATTTCAGCTTCTAGGTTTTGATTGTTGCAATTTCCATTCAATAAATGTAATTCATTTCAAAATCATCAATGAAATTACAAGCTTTATTCTCATTTTTTTGAGGGCATGTTGAGGTATATCAAACCAGCCCGGTGATGATATCCAACTGATAAAAGAAAATATAGTCCAAGGAGTACTCTGAGGCCTGGGCTTCTTCATGTTTCCTCGTGTTAAAACTTTTTCAAAATGAATTTCAGAAAAAAACAAAAGCAAAAAAATTTTACAAAAAAAGTGCAATGTTACCCCTGTTTGTCCTTCTGAATCCATTATTTTATGTTTCAGGGGCAATCTTGTGACACGTGAGGATATGGGAACGGTCCAAAGCGACGAATTATACTCCGCCGAACTTGATCCCGATAATGCCGGAGAACTCGATGACTCCTCAGATATTCAGCGTGACTTAGAGCATTATGAAAAGCCTAAAGTCCTGACGGTTGATCAAACAGTCACCGTTAATCTCAGTGATTCTGGAGAAACCAAGGAGGTCAAGATAGGGGCAACCCTTCCCGAAGGTGAAGCCAAACGCCTGGTCCAGTTGCTGAAAGATTACCAGGATATCTTTGCCTGGTCGTATGCCGATATGCCAGGATTAGACCCTTCTATTGTAGAGCATGGCTTGCCCACTAATCCTGGCATGCCGCCCAAGAAACAGAGGCTGCGAAGAACCAAACCTGAGCTTTCAAAGAAGATAGAAGAAGAAGTCATGAAGCTTTTGAAAGTGGGATTTATCGAGGTCACCCAATACCCTACTTTGGTGGCCAACATCGTGCCAGTCATGAAGAAAGATGGCCGAGTTCGGGTTTGCATCGACTATCGCGACCTGAACAAAGCTAGCCCTAAGGACGATTTCCCATTACCGCACATAGATGTTCTGGTAGACAGTACTGCTGGGTTCGAGCTGTTTTCCTTCATGGATGGTTTCTCGGGCTATAATCAGATAAGGATGAAGGACAGCGACAAGGAGAAGACAGCGTTCATCACTCCTTGGGGAACGTTCCACTACAAGGTTATGCCTTTTAGTCTTAAAAATGCCGGGGCAACATACCAACGAGCGATGGTAACTCTCTTCCATGACATGATGCATAAAGAGATCGAGGTCTATGTCGATGACATGATCGCCAAGTCTCGACCCGGAGAGAATCATGTTGACACGCTGAAGAAATTGTTCGACCGACTCCGTGAGTTTAAACTCCGTCTCAATCCAGCGAAGTGCATATTCGGGGCAACGTCGGGCAAACTACTTGGGTTCGTAGTAAGCAGTAAGGGCATTGAAATCGATCCTTCCAAAGTGAAGGCTATATGTGAGCTACAACCCCCATCGACCGTGAAAGAAGTACAGAGCCTCTTGGGCAGATTGAACTACATAGCCCGTTTCATTTCCCAACTCTCCGAAACTGCTAAACCGTTCTTCAAGCTTCTAAAGAAGAATGCTCGAGTGGAGTGGGACGATAATTGCCAGGAAGCGTTTAATGAACTGAAGCAGTATCTGATGAAACCACCGGTGCTAGTCCCTCCAATGCCGGGGCAGCCTCTAATCCTCTATCTCACGATTCATAGCGAGTCCCTGGGAGCGATGTTAGCCCAGAAAAATCCGGGAGATGGAAAGGAGCGAGCCATTTACTACTTGAGTAAGAAGTTTACTATCTTGGAGTTAAACTATCCTGAAGCCGAGAAGACTTGTGCCGCACTAGTATGGGTACTCCACAGGCTGAGACAGTATACACTGCATCATCAGACTCTCCTGGTGACTGAGAATGATCCCATCAAGTATTTGCTTGATCAACCGGCTTTGGTAGGGAAGTTAGCCAAGTGGCAGATTTTGATCTCAGAGTTTGATGTCCAGATGATGTCACAGAAATCAGTTAAAGGCCGAGTGATTGCTGATGTGTTAGCCGAGAATCCTGGAATCTCGGATGATGAGGGATATTCCCCAGAGGACCGCATTCTAGTAATAAAGGAAGACACATGGACCATGTTCTTCGATGGAGCCGTGAACTTGGCTGGTTCCGGCACTGGGACAGTCTTGATATCCCCAGATGGGCAACATTATCCAGTAGCAGCAAAGTTGGTGTTCCCATGTACCAACAATATAGCCGAGTACGAAGCTTGTACCCTCGGACTTCAAGCAGCAGTGGAAATGGGGATAACCAAGTTGAAGGTGTTTGGTGATTCCGCTCTGATTATTCTTCAAACTGTAGGAGAATGGAAGACGAGAGACGCCAAGCTAGTCCCGTATCATGAATATCTCGAAGAAATCATAAAGGAGTTCGAAGACATTTCCTTCGAATACTTGTCGAGATCTCACAATCAGTTCGCTGATGCGCTAGCTACGCTGTCATCCATGCTACAGGTGACTGGTGGAGTAGAAGTAGAACCCTTGAAGATCGAAGTCCTAACAAAGCCGGCTTACTGTATGGCTGTGACTGGAGAACCTGATGAAAAACCATGGTATTACGATATCATGAATTATATCCAGAGACAAGAATTTCCTGAAGGAAGCACTCTGGCCGACAGGAAGTACATAATGAAGATGGCTTCAAAATTCCTTATCAGTGGTGAAAAGCTATACAAGAGATTCCATGACTCGATCCTGCTGAGGTGCGTGGACGCAGCTGAAGCCACCAGAATCATGCAAGAAGTGCACGAGGGGGTATGTGGTCCACATATGAATGGCCACATGTTAGCCAAGAAGATCATGAGGCTGGGTTATTATTGGCTCAGTCTCGAAAGTGACTGTATCCAGCATGTTCGAAGATGTCATAGCTGTCAAGTTCACGGGGATAAGATAAATGTTCCCCCCACAGAGTTGCATCAGCTATCCGAGCCATGGCCATTTTCAATGTGGGGCATCGATGTGATTGGCCCAATCAATCCCAAGGCGTCGAATGGACACCGATTCATCCTAGTTGCGATTGACTATTTCTCCAAGTGGATCGAAGCCGCGTCATATGCCAATGTCACTGCGAAGAATGTCGTAAGGTTTATCAGGCGGGACATAATTGCTCGCTATGGTGTCCCCGAAGCTATTATCACCGACAATGGGACGAACTTAAATAATAAGTTCATGGATCAGTTGTTCAATGAGTTCAAGATCCGGCATTTGAATTCATCTCCCTATCGCCCACAGATGAATGGAGCAGTTGAAGCCGCTAACAAGAACATCAAGAAAATTTTGGCTAAGACAGCCGAAAACTATCGTGATTGGCATGAAAGATTGCCGTTTGCATTGATGGCGTTTCAGACTTCTATTCGAACCTCTGTCGGTGCAACCCCTTTTTCCTTGGTGTATGGCATGGAAGCAGTCTTGCCTGTCGAAGTAGAGATCCCTTCCCTGCGTGTTTTATCCCAAGTGGAGTTGTCTGAAGCGGAATGGATGCAACAGAGACATGAGCAGTTGAACTTGATTGATGAAAAACAGCTGAGGGCCATTTGCCACGGTCAAACTTATCAGCAGAGGATAGCTAGGTCCTTCAACCAAAAGGTGCGTCCAAGACACTTCGAGGTAAATGATCTAGTCCTAAGGAAGGTGCTGCCAATTTTCCCCGTTCCCGGAGGTAAATTTGCTCCAAACTACATCGGCCCATATGTAGTTAAGAAGGTACTTCCCGGAGGTGCTTTGATTCTTGCAGAGATGGATGGTCGTGTGTTTTTCAATCCTGTCAACTCTGATGCTGTGAAGATGTACTATCCTTGATAAAACCTGTCATTTTGCAGTAAAAGTTTTCCAATGTTTGGTTTTATGTTCTGAATTGCAAACATTTCACTGATGAATAAATGATTTCAATGAATTTCATGTCAAGTTGAACTGTATGCGTTGGCTTTAAATTCTACATGGTCATTTTGTCCATTTGCATTATCAATTTCAAAGGGGAAATCTCTCATGATGACTTGATAACTCATGCAAAATGAATTGAGTATGTCAAATGAGGTATATCTGGATGATGAAAGGCAAACCCTATCCTATACACTGTCCCATGCAAAAAAAATCCCCAGTGAGTTGAGTAGAAAAAGTGAAAAAAAAATCCCAGTGAGTTGAGTGAAAAATTCCATGACTGCAAGGTAAAGAGTTCTCTCGCAAAAGGTACGTCGACCGAAATGACAAGAGGCATTTCATTTCTCTATCCCAAACAATACAGGTTATCCATTGTTCAACCATTTTGAGTCTAAATGTTTGGAGAAATTCTTTCAGATTACCCCTGTCAAGAACCACCCCACATCGGGGCAAACCGGAGTTAAATAAGCATCATGATGAAAAATGTGTAGAAATTTTCTTGCTCTCACTTGCATCAATCTTTGAGTGTTGCTTTTTTCAGATGAATTTATGCGAAGTTCAAGTGCCTTAGGATGACGAAGAGCATTTCTTTCTCTATCCTACATACATTTTTACCCTTTGTTGAGCCCAATTGAGCCTGCAAATTCGTTTCATATAAACCCAGTTGGTGATCATCCCCTACATTGAGGCAAGGCAAAAGGTCATCGTTGTTCAAACAGCATATTTAGAGCTCGATAGAAGACAAGAAGTTTCTAAGCTCAAACGGCGAGTCAATCAGGCAGATTAGATGGCCATGTATTCACATTGTAAGCAGTGTATGTGAAAGAAAAAAGAAAAAAGAAAAAGAACAAAAAAAAAGAAGAAAAGGGGCAAGAAAAAGCAGTGTGCCTAGTAAAAGCAAGGCCATTGCCCAATGAAGAAATGTCGAGATATGACAAAATAATCCCCAGTCAAGTAGTCTAAAAGGAATCAAGTGTTGAACTCTCGAAGTCAATGGAGCGTTTACCAAGAAGACAATTTCTGGTGAAGAAAAAGACCGGTGACAATGCCAAGATGATCACCAACTTATTCACCCCAATCATATACATTTTGAGCCAAATGATCCATTCATTTCGCAACCTATAAACCTAGCCTACGTTATGTCCCTTGCAAAGTCTCTTCAGATTAGGGCACTTGAACTAACGTAGAATTTCAGATGATTACAAGCTTAGCTCGAAGAAGTGCGAGCAAATCCATTTCTATCTCATTTTGCAGGGTTCTTGACTTGTAAACCCGGAGACAATTGCAAAATATTTTCTTTCAATAGCCTTGACTCGAAGAGTCCCCTTTGCTAAGCCATTGACCAAGCCCATGTTACAGTCCTGATAAAGACCTCTTGAATTGGTAAGGTCGTACCACTTGCGAGAATACTCAGACCCTTGTCAACATGATGATGGTGAGATGGAGAGATTCTCATAAATCAGCCTTTTTCAATGAGAATGAGTGAAAGTCCTTTCGGATCGGAAGTCCCTCATTCGACATTTTCAAGACACTCAGTTGTGAGTTAAGATTGTCTTGTCCTGATTTTTCCCCAACGGAGTTTCTAATGCCGATTTGACGAAACCATCGTGCATGAAAACCAACTCAATTCATAGTGCATGTGTATATGTGTTCTTGATAGTGCGCGAATGCATATTACATTTTGCTTGAAACCGTGTCTAGCAGGAGACACACTTTCAGAGTTGGAGATATCACCAGGTAAGTATATCTCTATCCTTTGGATGTCTTTGACTATCCAGGTATCCCTAACCTGTTCGAGCAATCGTCAGGGTCCCACATTTAATCATTTTTGTTGCGATCTTTAGACACCTTTGATAATGTTTAGGTGTCTATTGATCAAACTTTTTCAGATACCTTTGATGATGTCTAGGTACTTTGTCAAGGAACCCTCGAATATTGGGGCTAGCCCTTTTGTTCACCAAATCACAGATTTTTATACAATCTCGAGAAGATTCCCCCGCTACTCACCTGTGAGCAGGTATAGGTGAAGCGGCTAAATCTTTGCATATGAGCAGGTATATGTAAAGGTCGGAATATTCTCCCCAATTTCGGGTATTCCCCCTCTACTCACCTATGAGCAGGTATAGGTGAAGCGGCCAAATCTTTGCATATGAGCAGATATATGTAAAGGTCGGAATATTCCCTAATCTCGGGTATTCCCCCGCACGTGTCTATGAACAGATATAGGTATGGCGGCCAAATCTTTGCATATGAGCAGGTATATGTAAAGGTCGGAATACTCCCCTTTATCCCAGATATTCCCCCGTACGTGTCTATGAGCAGATATAGGCATGGCGGCCAAATCTTTATGAATACATATGAGCAGGTATATGTATTTCGTAAAGGTCAGAATATTCTCTCAATCCCAGGTGTTCCCCCGTTGTTCACTTATGAGCAGGTATAAGTGAGGCGGCCAAATCTTTGCATATGAGCAGGTATATGTAAAGGTCGGAATATCCTCTTGAGTTCCCCCGCTATCCACCTATGAGCAGGTATAGGTGAAGCGGCTAAATCTTTGCATATGAGCAGGTATATGTAAAGGTCGGAACGTTTTTCTTTTTTTTAAAAAAAAGGTTGCTCTCGCGAATCCAGATGATGGTTGGATACGTCGAGTTTTCTTCGTGTGTTTTGACTTAATTGCAGATCACCGAAGTTCATCAGTGTGCATCAGGCAATACCTATAGGACTGAGCCCAGACATTTGCCAAATAGCATACAATGTCAGAGTCATGCCCCGAATTGCACCAGTCAGGTAAGTAATTCCAGGTATGTTTTCCTTTCATATCAGCATGCATCATTTCTTAATGCATTTCAAAATGGGACTCATAATCCCGACAAAAACAACATTCATTGCATTTGCATGGTTGAAATTTAGGTATCATTTAGTCTTTGAATGCAACCTCTGTGAGCTCACCTTCAAAGAGGGGCAGCTGTTGACACCTAAATTTTACTAATCATTTAGTTTAATTTGCATAGAAAATTAGGGATTAAATTTTAATCCCTAAACAAAAATACTAAAATTGCATAGCATATAGTTTAGGTTCATTGCATTTTGCATCGGATTGGCGATGGCGAGCGAGCTTAAAATTCATCGAACAAAACTCGGTTCGCTCGGAATGCAAAGGCAGGGAATTTCAAGACGAACGGGCTCGGTTGTTTTAATTTGGGCTTAATTTAATTATTGTGTTTAATTAAATAAAAGCCTAAGTTAATTCAGCCCATTTAATGTTAATATGAGCCTAAGCCCAAGCCTAATCCTATTAGGACTATAGAGCCCATCTAATTGACCTAGTTTAGGATTATATAAACATGTTTTAGGTCAGAATTTTAGGGGAGGACATAATTTTCAGATCAGAAATTTTTAGAGAAAACAAGTGAGAGAGAGAGAGGAGGAGACCGGCGCGCCACCGTCACACCGCGCCACTGCCGCGCCGCACCACGCCGCGCCGCATCGCCGCGCCACACCGCCGCCCGTCGCGCCACACCGTCGCCCGCTGCTCGTTTCACCACCATCTGTTGCGCCACGCCGCGACGCCCGACGTTGCACCACCGACGCCCGACGCCGCACCATCGCCGGCAACGACGCTGAACCAACCCTCTGACGACGAAGCTGCCGAGCATCGTTTGCTGCTCAGAGTTCAGTGTCCACGACGTCATTGTTTTATTTAGGTTTCTAATCAGCCTACCGTAAAATGATTAGTGGCGACTCCAAGCATGAAAACATTTGCATGTTAAGAACTTAAACCCTAAGTTGCGAATTGGTAGGGCTTGGGAGGACCCGAGTTAAGATTAGTCTTAATAATCCATTAGCCCGAAAAATTGATAAAACTTTTTTAGGGTCGCGACACTCGTATTGGGTTACTTTACTGCGTTTCACCTTTTGTTCTCTCTTTTATTATCGCTTTTGATGTGTTTTTTTTTTCTTTCTTCTGTCATTTCCTTGATTGAGTTTCTCATGTTTTGTTTGGCCTGGTTGGATGGTTAGGCCACACACTAGGATCATAACAAACACCAAAAAAATATTGCATGGAAACTTAGCGGACGAGAACCTTAGGATTCATAATTTTGTAAAAAAACTGCATAGAAACCTTAGTTGGTAAAAATCAGGTTTAGGTATCGAATGAGCATTAGTTGGATAATGAGTGTAATTAAGTCCGTAATCTTAAATCACTGGTTGTGTAGGAAGTGAGGTATCTTTCCGTGCCTCACTTGGCTCGTAGCCGGCTCCAATAGGTTAATGGTGACTTTGTCATATAGAATTCTAATTAGGTCAATCAAATTAAAATGAAAATTCCAAGGTCACGCGAGGTAAGGATTTTGGACAACTCATGCCGATCGATGATTATTGGCCCTCGGCTCAACATTACCTCTAAACTCGTCATTTTCCCGACAACCGTTTGGGAGGGTCACGACAAAAAGAAATTCCTAGAACAGTGCATGGCGTAATCTCTGCAAAATTGTAGGAGTAAGCTAAAGAACTAAAAACGTGCACTATCCATTTGGTCTTACTGGCAGGCAGGATAACATTCCGACATCATCTCGCACAACACTGTTTCTTTCCAAATCTATGGATATTTATTTTCGTTGACAAAAACTAATTGATGACTAAATAAAAACAGAGGGAATAGATATTTAAACAACAAGAAAAAGCATTACAGGTATCAGGGAGGCATAAGCCCAGGTGTCAACTTCTGATAAGCCCATAGTAAATCCAACCAATGAGCACCAATCCACTAGTACATTGTTAGATGTCTCTCCACCTATATTAACTGATCTTCTCACTTGTCTGAAGATTATGTAACAGACCGAATTTTCGATTCTTTTTTCGGGAGTTAGGAAATAAATATTGATCAATGCACTATAGTGAGATCTTATTCGGGATCCGCGCATTCTCGGGATGCTAATCTTAGGGGTAAGGTCAGCACGAGATTGAGTTCGCAAGATCAAATAACTCAACCTGGAGTCGACCTTCGACTATAATGATTGATGAGGAAATTTTTTGGGCCAATAGAGACCGGTCTATTTGATTGATCGTGTCCAAAGAGAACTAGTGATAGATCCTCGCAATTATATGACAACCGAGGTCGTCCTGCGTAGAGTAAGCTTAAACGTGATTTGACTTAGTGTTGATCACGGGTCGAGAGCGCGCAATTCCAATGAGCCACCTGTTAGCAAGAGATAAGCTAAAATTGCGATTGTTTAATTTTAGTCATTTCTTGAAATTTAGGCCCGAGAATCGAGAATTTTGAAAGTGACAATTTTGGAAGGCCAATAATGTTTTTGGCTTGGCCAACCTTAGGGCCACCCATTTCTACAAAAAAATGGGTTTCGGTTCGGGATCGGAAAAATTACGATTTTGCCCCTGTGGACACGATATTGGATTTTGAGGTCGTTTGAGGTTATTTTTAGAGGCTAGTGTCATTTTGAGATGGCCACGCACATTTAGAGTTATTACGATAAAAAATTGAAATTTTGGCTCGGAAGTAAAAAATAATATTATTTTATTTCCTAGGACTTTGTAGTCGATTTTCGAGAGCTTAAGAGGTTATTTTCGCGATTCCAATGCCATATTATGTTGGCCAAACTCATTTGGGGTTGGTACGGATGAAAAATGGAATTTGGCCTTGGGACCCGAAAAATGACTATTTTGTTCCTGGGCTCGTTTCAGTTCTGAATTTTGGATCAATTTTTGGGCAATAATTGAGGATTTATTAAGTGGATAATTGTTAGGATTTATTGAATTACCATTATGCCCCTAAATTATTGGATTGAGATGAATTAATGCCATTGGATCAAGGGTAAAATGGTCAAGGGGACCAGGATGATGACATGTGTAATCCACTAAGGGATATTTGACCCAACTTTGACCCCTTTCTCTCTCTCCTCCGGCCATTCTCCTCTCCCGTTCATTCCTTCCACGCCATTCCTCCTCCTTCTCCTTTCTTCCTTTCATTTTCTTTATCTTCATTTACTGGTGGTGGTGGTGGTGGTGGTGGTGGTGGTCCGGTTATTCTAGCTTCTGTCCAGTCCGTTTGTTCCGTCTTTCTAAGGTAAGTGTCTTCCCCAAATGCCACTTAAGACCTCGGGTATTACTAGGCTCGTTTAGGGTTCGGTTTAGGTGATTTTCGTGGCTGTTTTAGACTGAATTTAGTGACGGGTTGTGCTTGATTTGTTTGATTTCCGGTAAGGTTGCTGCTACATCACTAGATTTTGCTATTTTTACCGTGATTTGTGTGACCCGAATTTGAAGAAGTGGTCTTCATGAAAGTTGTTCATAACATCTTGAAGTTTAACATATATTAAATCTGGAATTTTTGGAGATCATTTAGTACCATTCGTAAATCCATTTTTGGACCGAATTCAATCTACCCGATTTACTATTCACCCAACCTTCGGGTCTGTTCGAATTTTTATAAATTTTTCCAGGAATATTTTCAAAATACTTCCTTCACAAAAATTGTTGGGGACATTTGTGGCTATAACATATAAAAATTTCAAGGTTTTCCAAAATGATTTGGGTACCGAATGAGTTGTATTTTGATGGCCTGAGGGGCTGTCCGAGCGAATCGGATTTTGTCTGACTTTGAGTGTCAAAACGAGGTGTTTACTATTAGAACTGGGTTTCGAGTTCCCATGGAAAATGTTCATAGAGATGTTTTATACAATATATCCAAATTTCAGAATTTTTAGAATTGATTTACTATTTATTTCAAATGGATTTCGGTCACTGTGCAACTGCCAGTTTGGACCCGATTTTGTATATTCTCGGTTTTTCACTCTCTCGAGGATTATTCGGTGTTATCGTGGCATTTTGACGGGTAGTTTGATGCTTGAATGAGCTCGTATGTATGATTGGGTGGCGTGTTCGTGTGACGAGATTGCAAAATTGTGACATGTGTGTAAGGTGTGTATGTTTGGCCGTGCGATTGTTGGTTGTATATAAGTGTGGCTTGAGTGGAACGAGTGTGCGGAAATATGGGATTGGTTGGAAAGGATCCATCCTGAGGCGTGTTCGTTTACCCTGGATGATGCCGTCCCTGACGAGGTGAAGATGCTTGGCCCGACGGGGTGACGATGCCTAACGAGGTCAGAAGACCGTTGGCCTGGTGCGTTTTACGCGGGTACGGTAGAAGGAAAGTGTGTGTAGGATCCGTCCCGAGGCGTGTTCGTTTACGCTGGATGATGCCATCCCTGACGAGGTGACGATGCCCGGCCTGACGGGGTGACGATGCCTGACGAGGTCAGAAGACCGTTGGCCTGGTGCGTTTTACACGGGCACGGTAGTGGTGGAAGAGTTGAGATTGAGCGGGAATTGGCTTGAGAAAGAGACGAATGGTATGAGTTAATGTGCGAGTGTGTTTGTATCGCGTGATGTGATGCTTAATTATGGGGTAGAAATTGCTAGGCACGGTATGGGACGTGCCCAAGTGGTTTCTGTCTTATAATTATCGCACACGCACGTCTGTGATGTATTATTGTGAAGTGCTGGCTTTATGATGGTCTAACGTGCAGGAACGTGCATGATGGGTCTCAGGTAGGTTCGTGTGTAATTGTTAGATTGATTGATCGTGGTGTGAGAGGCGTGTTCTGTCTGGCGGTACGTGAGTGCTTACGTGGGGTTTGGGGTTGTACACTTATTGAGATTCGTCTCACGGTTGTATAACCGTCACTTTCAGACCCTCAGCCGTAAACTCGAGAGGTCCGCCTCCTCTTTTTAGAGTTTGAAGAGCTGCCCATGGTGACCAGTGGAACTGGAGGTGATTCTCTGGAATAGATTGGAAGAGGGCGACCAGTAGCTTTCTCCCTAGGCTGTTTTAGGGGTTATGTAAATCGGGTTAACCCATAGTGAAGTTAAGTTAACCAGACCCTGATCTTTTATTAAGTCGGTGACTGCGAATGTTTATTTGTCAATTATGTCCGTAATACGATGTTTGTATATTTGGTGCTGTATGAAGATGTTGTTGTGGTTTGATTCTTATGGTGTTCTACCCCGTTGTCGTCATCTTTTTGTCCGGAGTTTTTATATTCGCTTCCACATGTGGCTCTGATGTTTGGGTTGGGTCGGCGACGTTCCTGGGACGTTGCAATAATTCAACCGGAGCCGGATGTTGCGAACTCGATGGGGGTTCGGGGCGTGACAGATTAAGTCCTGAGTCGGCCCAAGAAAATAAGCAATCCGATGTTAACACCATATCTTGTTTCCATAAGTTTAATCAGACATGTGAGGAGAAGTCAAGGCATCATCAAATGCCTAACCAGATTACAGGATATTGATCTGCATTCGGGCAGAAGAGAGAACGGATAAGAGGGAAAAACAAAAAGAAAGTCAATGATCGACTAGACGATATCTAGTATGACACAATGCATAATCTGAGAAGAAACTATGATCTGTAAACAAGTAGTTTCATAAGCAAAAGCAACATGCCATCATCTCTACTTGATCTCTATGTCCCGATCCATGTACTTAATGGTGTTGAACTTGTCTGTCCTGTGTGAAAGGAGGAGCCACACGTGAGTGATGATTTCTCCGCCCCGCCTCAGCAGCTTCGCATGCTGGTATAGCTGGCAATTGTACGCCGAAAAACATAGCATCTCAACCCAAACGCTGCTGATGAGCTGCCATGTGGCTTTCGTACTTTTCAGCTCTCTCGCTAGTCTCCGCGCGTCCTCAAGGACATTCCACCGTTGGGTGATAACTGCTTCAAAGGAGTTACTTTCCTGCACGGGATCGGGCCCCAATAGAACTTTCAGGATGTCCTTTTCCGGGAATTTATCCAAGAACGTCTTGAGCTTTGTGTAGGTGTGATGGTAAGTGATCTCGGCCGTGGTTGAAGAGAGTATTTTAGGATGTTGTACCAGAAGGAACATCATGTAATCTGATATCAGTTTGCTCGTCTCCTTACGATTTGAATTTTTGTGGCATGAAAGGTAGCAGACATGGGTTGCAATGTGCCATATGAAGATGCTTCTATCAAATGTCATCTCGATACTCCATTTGAGCTTATCCAGAACCTCGTGAGCCCTGAGCGTCCATTGGCCTCTATTTGTGAAGGGTTGATGGTCTCTCTCTGTTTCAAACTTTTCCATGTCTTCAAGCAATAATTCCTTCACATACTCCTCAATTTGCACAGATTTTGTTAACCAATTTCTCTTAAACTTCTCCGCCATGCCGAACGGTTGAAGGATTTTGAAGTGCCAGGGCTGTTTCTCAGATAGGCAGAAATCCAGAAAATTAAATTGCCGAATTCTGTTAGACCACCTTTCCTTCTTCAGAGATCGTTTGACAAGAAATTTTAGGAACTTCAAGACCATTGGGCGGTTCCTATTCATTATAATCACCCAATCCGAATAGAATAGCTTCCACAACTGATAAGTTTCCAGAAGCATGACTCCAATCAGCAGCCCAAACGTGTAGATAACATACGGACCCCTCCAGTGTCTGTCAAAGAAAAGTCCCATAAATCTGCCTAATGTTAACCACAAACTGAAATAACTGATCATGCGGAGCATGATCCCGGGCTTGGTATAAAGAACTGGTGCTTTGGTGTAGAGGACATCATACATGAACCCGAGTTCCATATCAGTTGTCAAGAATACATCTTTAGGACTGTAATTTTCGATCAACTTATTACGATGTGGCATGAAGAAAGGGTGCATCAGCCAGTCCACAAGGTGAGGCTTTAAGCAATCAAACCGATAGTAAGCCTTCAAGAAAATATCCAGATCGGGAGTGTGGAAGTTCTTCAATGCAGAGAACACCTTTTCTTCTTCATCGAAATCCTCTTTTCTCATGTTTGTGTTCTCGTCGTACACAGAAAAGAGCGCCCAAATTGTTTCTCCATACTTGATTATCCCAGCAACAAATATTGGAAAGTACAGTATCATCGGGATGGAGGTCTTCCAATTTCTCTTGAGGATCCAGACTATAAAAGAAAATGTGATGACGAGGTTCAATACACGCCTCACGCCAAGCCGGTTGTCTTCCACTGAATATGCGGTGATGCTATCTGGATTCCCTAGCTGCAGTAGTATCAAAGGTGCCAACAATGCTTTTAGTTCGGTATCACACTCTTCCTCATACTTGTTGAGGCTGACTGTCGTGAGCTTGCTGAGCGCGAGCGTTGCGAAATAAGAGGTGAGCAAATAAGATGCCCAAATAACAAAGCTGATTGTCTTGCCACTTGAGGTTTTCCTGCAGCTTCCTAATGCAGCGAGAACTATCTGGAAAATCAAGCCGAGTAGTACAAAAAGTTGAATGCTCCAGTTGTCCCAGAGACACATCATCTCCGACGCCGACCATTTGTGGGGGCATCCCGGCACCATAGAACAGTACGTTATATTGTGCCCTCCACGCGTGGTTGTTCTGTTCATCATTATTGAGACAAAGTCTTTGTGAAATAACCCCGGATGAGGAGAGAAAAGAAGGTGATGAGAGATCCTCTTGCCCCAAATTAGACTTTAAGATCCTTTTTCAAGCTGACAAAAGATGATGCCACAGTGAACATTTTCGCTCAGCAGCTGTAAGATACACAGAAATGTGCCAATTGCCATCAGCGAGCGGATACATGGTGTCACTTTCATCGACGCCAGGTAATTTTATTATGATATGACCGCTTGCATGTGTATACGGTCGCTTGCACCTTACCCGCACACATTTTTACCCATGCTTTTCCTTTAAAAAGGATTCGTATACATTCACATACTGCTGGAGTAACGCCGCGTCACTAACAACGGTGCCACTAATGATATAATCACCACATACTGATCTTGGCGAATTTACATTTCTCATCTCGAACGAGATTCTTTTTTTGCTGGATTTTTCATTTAGGAAATAGTTTGAAATCAGTTGTTTCTTAATTTTTACCTGGACGATTAGTTTTTCCCTCTTGTTAAGCCCTAGGATTAAGGTTTCTGGTCTGGCGTGAAATAGATCGATGCCGACTCCTCTTTCTTACTAAAATCCTTCTTCGGTAAATTACCCCAATCAAGGATAAAAAGATTTTAGGAACCCTAGGCGCGGCCTTGGATTTGTAAAATTCGTGGTGCTACAATGATAAAAGATCATAAAACGATACAATTTTAATTCTAGAAAAGTTTCATTGAGATAATTGAATCTATAACTATTCTCATTATGTTGAAGGCACGGGTCCATCACTAGTATAAACTATTAAACTTTTCAATGTGGGATTTTTGTCAACATAAAAAGAAACCAAATTTACTAATGATAATGTAATTTACATTCTCTTCAATGAGGGAAAAATTGCAAATTAATGCCTATAGGTTGGTCGTGAAAATTGTTTAAGTTCTCCTAGAGCACAACATCCTGTTAACTCGAGTTAAACATTACTGGCCGAATATTATGATTTTCTTTATTTTTAAATTAAGAATGAACCTCTACACAAGGTGATTAACTTGGATGGATGGAGAGAGATCTTTAAGTGCTTCAAGAGGACCATGTCAAAAAATAGTTCTGTTCCTTCATAGTTGAAGATCCAAGAAACAACCCATAACTGGAACCCAATAATCTAGTTTAACCTACACCTTTAATCGAAAGTTTAAATCGCTGCATGGGCCAATTAGATATTATTGATGGTTCTTTAAACTCTCGACATCCAATGTGGGATTTAACTTTACACGCCACCCACATGTGTATCTAATATTCTCCCTCTCATGTGAGAGTCACTACCACATCGGGCCTGCTTGTTAGAAAGTTTATAATGCCAATGTTCAAAAAAGAGTCCCACACGGGAAAATAGAAGGAATACATTTGTCTCGATAAGAGAACACCTACGTTAGCGTTGTTTTAAGGTATGGGTCTCAAGCAGACGTTGCGCATTGGATGGGCCTGATTAAAGTTAATCTTGACCGGCACTTGGGCCATCTAGGGTTTGGCTGAATGTTAACTTTTCAGACAAATATGTCTGTTGGATGTTGGCTGTTTTGTCCGGCCAAAGGAAAAAAGGGAATTCTTACAAACATTCTAAACTTGTGAAGAAAGATAAGCCTTGCTTTCATTATGGAAAGATGAGGGCACTGTATCAAGGAATGTACGTACATTAATGCTACGAAAAACGGTGCATTTTAGTTCTAAAAATAGCAACAAAGAAATCCGGGTGAGAATGAATCTCATGAACTCGTTGCGATGGGGTCAGAAATGGTGAAAGATATGATCACTGAACTGCATATGGCTACTCTGATCAAATCTGTGGATTGGTGGCTATATTCTGGGGCAACCATTCATGTGTAGTACAGCATAGCAAAATTCAAGACATATGCGGAGTTTGGAGGAACCGGAGGAAGTGCTTCTGGGAAATCATGTTGATGTCAAGTACTTGGAAAAGGAAGCATGGAATTGAAATTCACTTTTGGGCAGAAACTCACTCTGCTTAATGTATTTCATGTTCCTGATCTTAGGAAGAATTTTGTATCTGCAAACCTGGCGTGTAAGAAGGGCTCTAAGATTGTTCTAGAGTCTGATAAGGTGGTAAATTCCATGAATGGTGTGTTTCTTGGCAAGGGATACTTTTGCGATGGCATGTTCAAGCCGACTATTATTGAGCATTCTTCTTCATTATGGCATGCTAGATGAGGACATTTAAATTTTCGTACATTAAAATACGAGTGATCATGGATATATAACATGTCAAAATAATCATGATGACAAAAGTTGCGATTAAACAATTTCGAAATTCCTTTTAAATAATGTTAACTTTTCCGACAAATATATCTATTGGAAGTAAACTATTCTATCCAGTCTAAAGGTTGTGTCTGTTCATGAGACACATTGTTGCGTTGTTCTTGTATAAACATATTTCCACAGTAAAAAAAAATACTCCAATTTTGTTTATTTGTGTTTGAGAAAGTTTGTGAGGTTAAATTGTATCCTAGGGGCATTATTGCCTTAGGAAAGTAATTTCGCCCCCTCTTAGTCGAACAGTTTTGTTTTATATACTACTTTTCTTTCACAGCTCTCCCTCAATCCAAGTAACATACTCTTCCACACCAACAACTCTCATGCTGAACCGCCAACAACACCAACTGGTACAAACACGCCTTTCCCTCGTGGTCTCCTCACATTCAGGACATTTGACCAATGGCGGTAGAGCGCAAAAAGTTATGCATATCATTGTTTTTTCACTCAAGGAATGCTATCGACCCTACATGTTATATTAATTGATGAAGGGGTGGCGAATTCTTGTTCCGTCAGTTGCGTATTCTATAAGAGTCCTACAAGTGTTATTTGGGTGGCTGAGCACAATAGCTCTCTCTCGTAACCCTCTTTCTGTTATGTATATTGAGTTTTGCACTCAAATGATAAAGCATGAACGCAAGGGAAATAACGATAAAAGACAAAGTAGAAGCTCGGCCAGATAACAAGAGAGATTCGGGAAGACATGCGAAATAGAGATAGCCATAAACTTGCGTATGATTTATTTCCAATATTAGATAAATCACTGAATCAAAATGACGGATTTCGGCCTGAATAAATCATGGAAAAGAATTTCAACCATCGAACTCACTTTAAAATTGAGCGAGCTAGAGCACTGACCTCTCAGCCAAGTGATGTTGTAACCATATGGAACAAAAGTCGTCTGAGGTATTCCGAGATCGAAAGCTGTTAAGAAATCTAGAAAATGAAGCTCATTCAAACTGTCTGCATGAATGAAGACTTTGCTTCCATTTCCAGAGAGCAATGACAACACTTACATGTAAAACATGCTTTTATAACCTATGATTGCTTAAAGTGTTCATGAATTTGTGCATGAGAACAAAAAGGACCAAAGAATAAGGAATTGATTATTTACTTGCGACTTTCCCATTTCAACATTATTGTAGAAGCTGATCCAGCTTTCACCCTTTACGCAGCTTTAGCGATTATTGAAGATCATTGAAGCAACGCTTCGTCTTTTTGCTTTATTCTAACAACAGTTTCGGCAGACACTTGAGACGACTGAAATAGTCACCTTCAAGCTTAAGCTGGGACGGAACATCTAGGTTAAGTTAATAGTTGCCCTATTTTCCTCTTGATGTCGTTATTATAAAATCTGGTCCAATTTGGCGCATGATGAGTGATTCAACGTTCCTTTAACACTGTCAGATTTTGTTGGATCATTATAGCTGCTCTAAAAACTTAAGTTATTAGATGAATGTGTAGTTTAATATTTAAATACTCTTACTCCCATTCACGCTTAATATAGTCTTTTCCCAAGTACTAAGCATGAAAATATTTGATTATAGAGTTAAATAGGAGTCTAAAAAGATACGAACTTAGGCCTCATGCTCTAATACCATGTTAGATTTTGTGGGACCATTGCCAACTATTAAAAAATGCTTAATATTTAATATTTAAATATTCTATCAAACATGTTTTGTGCTGTGATTTGGTTAGTAATAGTTGTATAAATAGCAACTCGATTATTGGATAAGACGTTTATTTGACACAAAGTGATCGGCTTTACCACTGATTTGCTATTGAGTATGTCTTGAATTATGTTTCGGGTATTCGGCCCAAATTGAGTTTTGATACGCCAAATTCAAATTTGGGCCGACCTGACTTGAGAAAAATAAATGGAGGTTTAGTGTTGGTAGCATGGGGCTTGGGCCTAGCCTAATACCGGAGAGCCGCCTTTTGTAATCCTTGAATTTGCATAATGGATTTTACTTCTCCTAACCCTATGGTTTTTCCCTCAAGCGTCTCCTACGTAAATTTGTGTGTTTTTTTATTCTTCTCAATTTTAATTTTGTTGTAGTTTTCGCACTGGTCATAATAATCTAATATCAGAGCCATAGGGTGTTTTAATCTTCTAATCATGAATTCAAGTTCGACAATGAAATTTGATATTGAAAAGTTAGATGGGAGCTATAGTTTCAACCTATGGTAGGTTCATATGTTGGCTGTTCTTATGCGGTAGGGTTTGAAGAAAACTCTGTTTGGGAAAGGGAAGAAACCGACAGGCATGTCGGATGAAACTTGGGAAGAAGTGGATGAAAATGCTATGCCTTCTATCCAGTTGTGTCTCACGAATGAAGTTATGTAGGAGATACTACATTGGAAAACAACTACAGGTTTATGGATGAAATTAGAGAATATTTTTTTGACAAGATCCTTCATCAATTGATTGAGGCTTAAGAAACGATTGTTTTTTTTTTTTTTTGGTAAGGACTTAAGAAACGATTGTTCACTCTTCGCATGCTAAAATGCTTCCCTTAAGTCTCATATTTCTAAGTTTAATGCTATTATCTCTAAATCAAGAACAATTGATGTTAAGATTGAAAGTGAGGATCAAGCTCTTTTATTGTTATTTTCATTAGCTTCCTCTTATAAGAATTTTAGAAAGACTATGATTGTTAGTAGAGAAACTATCAATCTTGAAAATGTCAAAACTAGTCTTCTAAATAAGCAGAAGCTAGATACAAAATTGAATTTTGAAGGTAGTAATGATCAACGAGTGGGTTTAGTTGCTAAGGGAATGTTTGTTGAGAGAAGCAATGGTGGTAGGAGTACGTCAAAAGCATTGTTTGAAGGCATGGGCTTGCAAGTGGAAATTGCACAGTGAATAAGCCTGATTATAATTAATCTTGACTTGGCACTTGGGCCGTCTAGGGTTTGACTGCATGTTAACTTTCAGACAAACATGTCTGTTGGAAGTTAGCTGTTTTGTCCGGCCCAATAGAAAAAGAGAATTAGTTCAGAAATTTCCAAACTTGCAAAGAAAATGGGCCTTGCTTTCATTAGGGAATGAAAAGGGAACTCTATCAAGGAATGTACATACATAAGTGCTACGAAAAATGGTGCATTCGGATCGGAAAAATAGTAACAAAGCAATCTGGTTGAGAATGAATCTCATTAACTTGTTGCGATGGGGTACCAAAATTTGATTACTGTACTGCATATGGTTGCTCTGATCAAATGGGTGGATTGGTGGCTACATTATGGGGCAACCATTCATGTGTGCAACAACAAAGCACAATTCAAGACATAGGCAGAGTTGAATGACCCGGAGGAAGTGCTTATGGGAAATCATGTTGCTGCCAAGTACTTGGAAAAGGAGGATAATTTACCCAAAAAGTTCTAAATCTATTGTACGACAGCCAGTGAATCAATCGGGATAAGTTCTAAATCTATTGACGGTGGTGATTCAACCGGGATATGTTCTGAGGTTTTCGGTTCTACCCGGGAACCGCGCTTACCCCTACGTACCGCTATCCCTGCCATTGGCCGGCGTTCACGCCAACGATTATTGGTTAAAATTAGTTAAAATGACTATATTGATAAATTTTCAAAATGTTAATGACTAAATTTGCTAAATTAAAAGACTTAGAGCTAAATTGACTGTCGTACAATAGAATTTAGATTATTTTGGTAATTATCCCCGAAAAAGGAAGCATGTAATTGAAATTCACTTCTGTGCATAAACTTACTCTGCTTAATGTACTTCATGTTCCTGATCTCAGAAAGTATTTTGTATATGCAAACTTGCAGTGCAAGAAGGGCTTTGAGATTCTTCTAGACTACGACAAGATGGTGAATTCCAGGAATGGTGTGTTTCTTGGCAAGGAATACTCTTGTGATGGCATGTTCAAGCTGAGTATTATTCTTCTTTATGGCATGCTAGAGGAGGACATTTAAAGTTTCGTTCCTTAAAATATGAGTAAGCATGGATATATAGCATGCCAAAATAATCTTGATGACAAACGTTGCGATTAAACAATTTCGAAATTCCATTTCAAGAGATGTTAAATTGGCACACTAACATATTTGTTGGAAGTCAACTATTCTGTGCAGACACACCAAAAAAAAAACTATTCTACACAATCTAAAGTTATATATGTTCATCAGACACATTGTTTCGTTGTTCTTATAAAAAAATATACTTTAATTTCATGTATTCATGTTGAGAGAGCTTGTGAGGTTAAATTGTATCTTAAGGGCATTATCGCCTTAGGAAGGTAATTTCACACCCCGCTTCGTCGAACGGTTCTATTTTATATAGTACTTTTCTTTCACAGCTCCCGCCTTCCCTCGAACCAGTCTAAGTCATGTTTTTTTCTGAATCAATGCATCTTAACTCTAATCTCCAACAACACTAGCCGGTGCAAATACGTCTTTCACTCATGGTCTCCTTAGATTTAGGACATCTGGCCAATGGTGGTAAAGCGCAAAAACCAATGCCAATCATCATTTTTTTTAACCTGTGGAATGTTATTTGTTGAAAATATGTCTCGAATTTGAATCCGAAGCGAAAATCTAAATATTTTGAATTGGAGATTATCTAGGTTTCCAATTCTGAGTTGGCTGTGTTTTCTTCCTGAGTATATATTTGCGCCCTTGTTGATGACAAGAGCAGCGAGGAATTCTTGAAGTGCCGCATGAATAAGTGCTTGTTGTTCCGTGATGGTTGATGTGCAGAAGGACTTCTTTGTTGGGGCTTCGAAGTTTGATAATTACATTCGGGTGTTAGTGTTTATTTAGCCGATTAAATTCTCGTGATAAGAATTTGTATTAATTCCTTCGAGAGATTGAGAGATTATTTTATGAAGAATTATGGGGCTAAACACTGCGTGAGCTATTGGGTGTAATTGGAGCTTGAGAAACACTTAGGGTGTTTGAGTAACTCGAGTGTGGTTGTAATCTTCATTATATCGCTTGATTTATAATGAAATTCTGTGCTGCGCTTTCTATGGATATAGATCACTATGATTGAATCACGTAAATCTAGTGTTCGATATATTTTCTTATTCTATCATATTATTGTTTGATTGCTTGACTTCCGTAACATTATTGACCCTATATTTTATATTAATTGATGAATGGGCGGAGAATTTTTGTTCCATCAATTGCGTATATCATAAGAGTCCTACACCCGTTGATTGAATGGACTGAGCACAAAGAATTGCTCTCTCACTCAACCCTCTATCTATCATGTAAATTGAGTTTCGCACGCAAATGACAAAACATGAACACAAGGGCAAATGATAAAAGACAGAAAAGTAGGAGCTCAACCAGATAACAAGGAATATTTGGGGACACATGAGATAGAGATTGCAATAAATTTGCGTAAAATTTGTTTCTAATAGTAGATAATCACGGGTTCAATACGAAGGATTTCGACGTGAATAAATCATGGAAAATAATTTCAACCGTCAAATTCACTTTTAGACGACGTCATGATCTTGACCAGTGAATCACCACCGTCAAAATCATATCCCTCAGAAATGAAAGTAGCGATTCTTGTTCATCTTCTGGTTTATGCATGATCAGACACTACGCAAGAACGTGGACGAAAGATTGTGCTGTATTTTGAGAAGGTTACTCAATGGCACACGCATACTCAATCGAGACAAGCAAGTAAAATAAAACTAAAACGCGATCAATGTACGCAACTAAAAACCAGAAAGAAAGAGGGAGAGATGTTGGGAACGGACCTTTTCGTGATGCCCCGCTCGAGCGCGACGAGCGCCATGTCCACACAACTGCAGAAACTAGGGGAGATTTCGTACCCGAAAGCAACAGATCAAGAAAGCCTTAAATATGTGCTTGTCCTGCAATGTTTCCACGCCCAGAAAACATTCCTTCCTTACAATAGAGGTCAACTCAAGTACTTGTTTTGTCGAGATATTAATAAATTATCCAAGATTTTGACTATGATAGTAAAATTTTATGAGGACAAGAAAGTGTTTTATGCTTGCTTAGCGCTTGCAGCTTACCTTCTCCACTTTTTTTGGCTGCACATATGCTCGTGGCAATAATTAATTACACTATGCTCTGCTTTTAATTATTAGTTCTTCCTCTCTTTTTAGCAGATTCCCCAAGGCCACCAGCTGGCTCTTCGCCTTTTTGTTCAGATGAAAGCAAAAGGGAGAAAGAAAACAAATTAAAAGAATGTTGCGATAATTAGTGTTGTCTGTCGGTTCATATTGATGGAGTATCAACAGAAGAATTCTTTTTATTGCGAAAATAAGCAATCGAATAATAAAATAAACAGAACTAAAAAATGAATCAGACACCATTCATCGCAAAAATAGCACATGATTTCACTATAGATTAAGTAATACAATAGATATTACAATCACACTCGAGACGCTCAAACACTCTTAGTGTTAGTATCTCTTAACCTCCAATTATATTCAATACCTCACATAGTATGTAGCCCTCACAATTTTTCATGAAATATTCTCTGAATCTCACAAAGGAATTAAACAAAATATGACAGGTGTCAACGAGGCATAAGTCCATGTGTCAGCTTCTAATAAGCCCATAGTAAACCCAACCAAAGAGCACCACCTCACAGCGATTACACTACTATTTAGATGTCTCTCCCCCTATATTAGCTGATCTTCTCACTTGTCTGAAGATCAAGTCCCGAGTCGGCCCAAGAAAATAAGCAATCGGATGTTAACACCATATCATGTGTCCATGAGTTTAATCAGAAATGTGAGGAGAAGTCAGGGCATCATCAAATGGTTAACCAGATTACAGGATATTGATCTGCATTTGGGCAGAAGAGAGAACGGATAAGAGGGAAAAACGAAAAGAAAGAAAGTCAATGATTGACCGGATCATACCTAGTATGACATAATGCATATTCTGAGAGGAAGATATGATCTGTAAACAAGTAGTTTCATACGCAACGGCAACATGCCATCATCTCTGTTCGATCTCTATGTCCCGATCCATATACTTCATGAGGTTAAACTTGTCCGTCTTGTGAGAAAGGAGGAGCCACGAGTGAGTGATGATTCTCCGCCCTGCCTCAGCAGCTTCGCGTGCTGGTATTGCTGGCAAATGTACGCCGTGAAACATAGCATCCCAGCCCAAAGGCTGCTGATGAGCTGCCATGGGTCTTTTGTACCTTTCAGCTCTCTTGCGAGTGTTTCCTCAAGGACATTCCATCCTTTGGTGATAACTGCTTCAAAGGAGTTACATTGCTGCACGGGATCGGGCCCCAATAGATCTTTCAGGATGTTCTCTTGCGGGAATTTGTTCAAGAACGTCTTGAGCTTTGTGTAGGTGTGATTGTAAGTGATCTCGGCCGTGGTCAAAGAGAGTATTTGACGATGTACCAGAAGGAACATCATGTAATTTGATATCAGTTTGCTCGTCTCCTTATGATTTGAATTTTTGTGGCATGAGTGGCAGCAGACATGGGTTGCGATGTGCCATATGATGATGCTTCTATCAAATGTCATCTCAATGCTCCATTCGAGCTTATCCAGAGACTCGTGAGCACCGAGCGACCATTGGCCTCTTTTAGTGAAGGGTCGATAGTCTCTCTTTATTTCAAACTCTTTCATGTCTTTAACCAATAATTTTTTCACATACTTCGGAATTTGCACAGATTTCGTTAACCAATATCTCTTAAACTTCTCTGCCTTGCCCAACAGTTCAAGGATTTTGAAGTGCTAGGGCTGTTTCTCGGATAGGCAGAAATCCAGAAAATTAAATTGCCAAATTCTGTTAGACCACCTTTCCTTCGTCAGAGATCGTTTCACAAGAGATTGCAGAAACTTCAGGGCCATTGGATTCTCAAGGTGGTTCGTAATTTTAAAAATCACCCAATCTGAATCGAACAGCTTCAACAACTGGTAAGTTTCCCGAAGCACGACTCCAATCAGCAGCCCAAACATGTCGATAACGTACGGATCTCTCAAGAATTTGTCAAAGAAAAGCCCCATGAATCCACCTAAGGTTAACAGCAAACTGAAATCACTGATGACCCGGAGCGTGATCCCGAGCTTGGTATAAAGAACTGGTGCTTTAATGTAGAGGACACCATACGTGAACCCGAGTTCCATCTCGGTTATCAAGAATACATCTTCAGGACTGTATTGGTTGATCGGACACCTACGATCCAACTTGAAGAAAGGGTGTTTTAGCCGGCCCAAAAGGTCAGGCTTTAAGCAATCAATCCTATAGTAAGCCTCAAAGAAAATCCCCTGATCGGGAATGACTTTTTGGCAGTTCATCCATGCAAGGAGTGCAAAGAACATCTCCTTTTCTTCATTGAAATCCCCTGGTGTGACTGGTGTCATGTTCGTGCTCTCGTCATACGCAGAATAGAGTGCCCAAATTGTTTCTCCGTACTCGATTATCCCAGCAACAAACATCGGAAAGTACAGTATCATCCGGATGGAGGTCTTCCAACTTCGCAATAGGATCCACACCACGAAAGGAAATGTGACGATGAGGTTCAATACACGCCTAAAGCCGAGCCAGTTGTCTTCCATTGAATATGCGGTGATGCTATCTGGATTCCCCAGCAGCAGTAGAGTTAAAGGCGCCAACAGCGCTTTTAGTTCGGTATCGTACTCTTCCTCGGACTTGTTGAGGCTGACGCTCGTGAGCTTGCCAAGCGCAAGCGTCGAGATATAAGAGGCAAGCGGATAAGATGCCCAAATAACGAATCTGATAGTCTTGGCACTAGAGATTTTTCTGCGGCTTCCTAATACAGCAAGAACGATCTGGAAAATCAAGCCGAGAAGTACAAAAAGTTGGATGCTCCAGTTCTTCCAGAGACACATCATCCCCAACGCCCATCCTTTGTGATCGCATCGCAGACGCACCGCAAAACTGTACGTTGTATTGTGCCCTCTATATGTGCCCGTTCCGTTCATCATTATCATGACACGTCTGTGAAAAAACCCCGATGAGGAGAGAAAAGAAGACGGTAAGAGATCCTCTTGCCCCGAACTTAGACTCTAAGATCCTTCTTCAAGCGGACAAAAGATGATCCCACGAAGACCACTGTCGCTCGGTAGCTGTAAAATATACAGAAATGTGGCAATTGCCATCAGCGAACCGATACTTGGTGTAACTTTCATCGACACCAGGTAATATTGCGATGGAATGACCTCTTGCATGTTTATATGGTCTCTTTGCACCTCACGACGTACGCATTTATGCATGTCACTGACGCATCACATCACACAAGTATTTTTTTCAAAGGAGATTCTTACACATTCACAATATGATTGAGTGACTCCGTGTCACTAACAACGGGCCCACTAATCGGTAACGTCACCACATAATGATCTCGTTGAATTTCCGTTTCTTATTTTGGAACGGCCCCTTGATTTTTCATTTAGATAATAGTTTGAAATCACTTGCTTTCTTAATTTGTACCTAGACGACTAGTTTGGTAAGATATCCGAATCAAGGATAAGGAGAATTCCAGGAACCCTAGGTGCGGCCATGGATTTGAAAAATTTGATGTGTTAAGGCTACAAAATTGCGATATAATTGATCGAGATAATTGTATGCACCACTATTCTCATTATGCAAAAGGTTCAGGAAATTTTTCAAAAATGTCCTAGACCTATTATATGGCGGCCAATTCAACCCTAAACTTTTCAATTTGGCTAATTTAATCCTAAACCTTTTGATAACTTTACAATGTAGGCCTCTCTGTCAACTTTGGTTGGAAATTGTTGATCTGTATGCCGGCCATCCTACGTAGCACAATCGGCGTTGAAGTGGACGATTTTTGCTTTTATTTATTTATTTTGTACTTTTTCCTTTTCTTATTGTTTCCTTCTTTCCTATGGCTGGTTTAGTAATGGCCGGCGATAGTGAAAAGTGTCAGAAAAGTCCTAAACCTTTTGCATTTTTGCCAATTTAGTTTTAAACATTTTTTTGATATCAATTCAGTCCTAACCGTTTGTTTTTATGCCAATTCAGTCCTTCTAGCTAATTTTGGTTGGATTTTACTAACATAGATGTTGAATGGTTTATATGGCACCGCCGACGCTGACGTAGATAATTTTTAATAATATTTTTGATTTTTTAAATATTTTTTTATGATTTTTCTTCCTTTCTTTAACCTTTGGTTTGGTTGGTGACTGTACACTAGCCACCGCCATGACTAATCGTTGTCGCCTACCACAGACGAGGCCTAGCCAACCCTCGCCTGGGTAAGGGCTAGCCCCAATGAGGGTCGACCCTGCCCAGGACAAATCTGGCGAGGCCGGTCCTCCCCTAGGCCACAGTGGCTTGGGCGAGGCAGACCCTCACTTGGGTGAGGTCATGCCTTGGCGAGGGCTCCCCTTGCCAAATTCGGTGATGCTAGCTGTTGCCCAGGCAACTGCGGCCTCGCCGAGTGTCTCCTGGGGGAAGGAGATGCCTTGTGAGGCCGTCGTGGCTTGGATGAGGGTTCGCCTCGCCAGATTTGGCGAGGGGAGCCCTCACTGGGGCATGCCCTCGCCCAAGCGAGGGTCAGCTGGGCCGGGCCTCGCTTGTGGCGGCAACGGCAGCTTTGTCCTGGCGAGGCTAGGTGGCAAGCCATAGGTTGAAGAAAGGAGAAAAAAAAAGAAAAGAAGAAAAAATCATAAAAAAATATTTAAAAAATCGAAAAATATTAAAATATTATTAAAAATTGTCTATATCAACGTCGGTGGTGCCACGTGAACCATTCCCCAAATCAGGCTAAAATTAGCCGAAAGGACTAAATTGACACAAATATAAAAGATCTATGATTGAATTGCCACAAAAAAATGTTCATGACTAAATTGGCACAAATACAAAAGGTTTATGACTTTTTTAACACTATTCTCGCTGGCGGCAACCACAGGCAAGGGCTGGGCCACCTAGAAAAGAAAAGGAAAAAAAGAAAAGAAAGAAAGGAAAAGAAAATTAAAAAAACCAAAATTTATCCATATTGGCAATTTTTGGCCAAAATTGGCCGGAATGACCACATTAGAAAATCATCAAAAATTTTAGGATTAAATTGGTCAAATTGAATAGTTTATGACTGAATTAGTCATCGTACAACAGATTTAAGGCTTTTGGATGAAGGCATGAGTCCATTACTAGTATAAACTCTTCAACTTGCTTCTCCTATTCAATATGGGATTGTTGTCTACATAACAACTAACGAGATTTACTAATGGTAATATAATATACGTCCTCTTACATGGGAGAAATTTCACATTCAGTCCTATCGGTTGGTGGTGAAAAATTGAGAGCTCCATCATCTTCATCATTGGTATGATTTTTTCCACAGTTGCGATTTTTTTTTATCAATTGTATTTTCCACAAAAGAGTTGATAATACACGTCTTCCAGGTTCATAGCGAACGATATTACCAGTCATTAAGAATTTAAAACTCTGTGGTTTGTGCGGTAATGTCTTACGCAAGGTACATTATTAGAGCATGCTAAAATGTGCATAATTACCCATTAATGACGCAAAATATTCATACGGATTGTAAAAAGCCAAATGTTGAAAGCTCGACTTTTGATCTAGTCTTAGCAGCAGTTCTAGTCAAAACTTTCACTACGAAGAAGACACTAGATATAAGAAAACACACCTATTTAGGCTTCATTCGTTTCATGATAAACAACTTTTAGGAAAACGTTTTCTAGATTAAGTGAGGTGGAGCCTCACCATAGGCTGACAAGGCTTGAGCTCACCTATGGAGGGTCATCGGCCACCGCCGTGGTTGGCGACCGGCCAAAGAAGTAGAAAAAAAAAGAAAAATAAAAAGAAAAATAGAATTAAAAAAATTAAATAATTAAAAATTTGATATTTTTTTTTTGTAATTTTCTCTAGAAAATCAAATTGAATATTGAACGATGAAAAATATTTTCCAACTTATTTTCAAGTCTCAGCTAAATACAGGAAAATATTGTCATTTTCCTGGAAAATGACTTTCCGGAAAACATTTTCCATAAACGTTATATTTTCCGTGAACCAAACGGAGCCTTAATTTCCAATTCAATGCCAAAAATGTAGGAGACTGATCAACTAAAAGAATGGCTTGTTTAATCTAATAAACCAAATTTACGGCAAGAATTGAGCTAGCTAGAGCACTGGACTCTCAGTGACGCAATGCCGTACTAATATGGAACGAAAATTTTCCAAAGGATTCCGAGATGGAAAGCTGTTTAGAAATCTACAAAATGAAGCTTTCTTGAAATGTCTGCATGAATTAAGACTTTGCTTTCGTTTGCAGAGAGCAAAGACATCACTTCCATGTAAGATATTCTTTTATATCCTATGATTGCTCAAGTGTTCATGAGTTTGTGCAGGAGAACAAACAGGACCAAGGAATAAAAGAATTGATTATTTACTCGCGACTTTCCCATTTCGACATCATTGTACAAGTTCATTCGGCCTTACCTCTCGTCTTTTCGCTTTATTCTAACAACAATTTCTAACAATAGTTTGCTCATACCTAAATATGGAGAAGGAAATTCATGACTTTGCTATTAGGGTTAGCTCAACGGGTTTGGGCATTGATGGATTTCTAGATATAAAAAAAAGTTTGAAATCACCTGTTCGAATTCTATTGACTATATGCAAACTACTTTGATTCATGTCCACCTGCTCAGGATGATTGATTGGACTTAATCGTTTATGGAGATTATATGGTGTTTCATGAGCTTTCAAATAGCTAGGTTCGCACGCTTGTGTCTCAGAATAATAAAAAAGATAAAATGAAAAACAAATTCATGGCCCTAGAATTTAATGGACTTCCGCCCGTGTCTTTGTTGCCTAAAAAATAAATTCCTAGAATAGTGCAAAGGTGTATTCTCCGTAAAATACATTGGAGTAAGCTAAAGAATATGAACATGCACAATTTATTTGGTCCTATTGGGAGGCAAGATTACATTCCAACATGATCTTGTGCAGCTCCATGAAAAACTCTAAACTGAAACACTTATGACAAATTTACTCTTCTTCAGTTTTCGTTAAATTTTACTATCAAATTTTTGAGTTGGATGGCACGTGGCAGTTGACGGGTGTATCGGTTTAGAGTTTTACCTCTCATAGGTTTATCAATTTGTTATTTTTCGTGGTATTAATCTAATTTAATGGAGGGTAAATTTGTCATAAGTGTATAGGTTTAGAGTTTTTGGTGGTCAACAAATTGGTTTGTGGTAAATTTGTCAAAGGTATACTAATTTGGAGGTTTTTTATGGTAAAAAAATTAATTATAGATAAATTTATCACAATTGTGCAGATTTAAAATTTTTCGTGATATTAACCCTTTATTAAACTACATATTGCGCTTTTTCTACTCTCCGTTTGGCTTAAACACTCCCTCCTACAGACTGGTCTGACCATTCTATCCCTTGCCTTTTCCACCTTTGGCATACCTGTACGCCCCCACGCTGACTCAAATGTGGGGCCCATTTGTTGTCCCTCTTTTTTTTATTTGTTTCTTCTTGGTTTTTTGTCTTCCTCTCCTCCGTGCCGATGCTCGCTTTCTGTGCTTCTCATCTTCTCTTCTTCGTTCCTTGCACATCCAAAATCCTAAACTTTCTTCACGAAGTTTGCTCCTCGATCCTGTTTCCATGCTTACCGACGAGACACCACGGGTCTCTTGATGCTCCGAGACTCATGGCGTCTCCGGTGCCCAGCGAGATCCTCCTCTTGGGTTCTATGATCAACTCCACCCTCCGTCGCAGGACCCACCTTGTTCAACCCTTCTCCGTCGTCTTCTTCTACTGGTTCTAGGTTTTTTCTTCTAATCCGGTCCTATGCCAACAAAATGTTTGATAGAATTCCCCTTGAAGTCTTATTTCCTGCATGCTTTTTCCTAGTTTCTGGGCTATAGTTTTTTCTTTTCTTTTTTTGGTTGCTAGTGTTGTGCTATTTGTATTTGTATTGGAGTCGTTCTTCTAGTACGGGAGCATCCTCAGGGTCGTCCTCCTTCGAGTTTCAGAACACACAAGTAGACCAAGAATTCTGACCGGAGAAAAAAAAAGTAGAGCAAGAAGGAAAGTGAAAGAACGAGAAGAAACAAATAAAAAGAGACGGACAACAAATGGGCCTCGCATTTGAGCCAGTGGGGTACAAGCATGCGAAAGGTGGGAAAAGCAAGGATAAAATGGTCAGATCATTACAAAAGGGAGTGCGCGAGCCAAATGGGGAGCGGAGAAAGTGTCACCCTAAACTAATTGGTGACTAAATAAAAACAGAACAAATGGAAATATAAAACAAAAAGAAAAAGATATACATGTGTCAATGAGGCACAAATCCGGGTGCGAGTTTCTAATAAATCCAAAGTAAACCCAACCAGTGAGTATCGATTCGATTTATACACTTGCCTGAAGATGTAGTCTTGAGTCGGCCCAAGAAAATAAGCAATCCAAAGTTGACACCATATCTTGTGTCCAGAATTTTATCAGATATGTGACGAGAAGTCAGAAACATCAACATCTGCTTAACCAGGTTACATGAAATCGATCTGCATTTGTGCAGAAGAGAGAATGGATGAAAGGGGAAAACGAAAAAGAAAGAAAGTCAATGATTGACTACACCATATCTAGTATGATGCAATGCATAACTTCAGAAGAAAATAATAGCTTTAAACAAGTAGTTTCATATGCAATAGCAACATTCCACCATCTCTATTCGATTTTTATGTTCCGAAACTTAATGGTGTTGAACTTGTCTGTCTTGTGAGAAAGGAGGAGCCACACGTGAGTGATGATTTCTCCGCCACGCCTCACCAACTTCACGTGGTGGTATTGCTGGCAATTGTACGCTGCAAAACATAGCATCTCAACCCAAACGCTGCTGATGATCTCCCATGTGTCCTCAGTATCTTTCAGCTCTCTCGCGAGTCTTCGCGCTTCCTCGACAACATTCCACCCTCTGGTGATTACTGATTCAAGGCTCCCCTGTTTGGGAAGGTTTTGCACATATTCTGTTCCTGATAGAATTTCCAGGATGCTCTCTCTATTGCGCCGCTCTTCTGGGATTTCCTTCAAGAACGTCTCGAACTTAGAGTAGGCATCATTGCGAGTGATCTTGGCTGTGGTCATGGAGAGTATGTGAGGATGTCGTACCAGAAGGAGCATCATGTAATCTGATATCAGTTTGCTTGCCTTGCTACGGTCTGAATTTTCGTGGCATGATTTGCTGCAAATATGGGTTGCAATGTGCCATATGATGATGCTTCTGTCAAATGCCATCTCGATACTCCATTGGAGCTTTTCTAGAGACTCATGAGCGTCGAGCGTCCATTGGCCTCTTTTCGTGAAGGGTCGACTGTCTCTCTTCGCTTCAAACTTTTCCATATCTTTCAGCAATAATTCTTTCAAATACTTGGGAATTGGTTTAGATTGTGTTGCCCAATATCTCATGAACTTCTCGGCCTTGCCACAGAATTTGAGGATTTTGAAGAGCCAGGGCCGTTTATCGTGTTGGAAAAAATCCAGAAAATTAAGTTGGCGAATTGTGTGAGACCACCTTTTCTTCTTCAGAGATCGTTTGACAAGAAATTTCAGAACCTTTGAGACCTTTCTACGGTGCTTAATGTTCATTATAATCATCCAATCCGAATCGAATAGCTTCAACAACTGGTAAGTTTCCTGAAGCAGGACTCCAATGAGCAGGACAAACGTGTAAATAACGTACGGACCTCTCCAGTGTTCATCCAAGAAAAGCCCCATGAATCCACCTGAGGTCAACAGCAAACTGAAATAACTGATGCCGCGGAGCGTCATCCCACGCTTGGTATAAAGAACTGGTGCTTTAGTGTAGAGGACATCATACATGAACCCCAGTTCCATATCGGTTGTCAAGAATACTTCTTCAGGACTGTATCCATCGATCAACTTATTACGATGCTCCATGAAGAAAGGGTGCTTCAGCCAGTCCACAAGGTGAGGCTTTAAACAATCAAACCGGTAGTAAGCCTTCGAGAAAAACTCCAGACCGGGAACGTCTTGGGAGGATTTTGTCGATGCAGAATACGGCTCTTTTTCATCCTCGAAATCCTCTTCTCTCATGCTCGTGTTCTCGTCGTACACAGAAAGGAGCGCCCAAATTGTTTCTCCGTACCTGATTATCCCAGCAACAAACAGGGGAAAGTATAGTATCATCGGGATGGAGGTCTTCCAATTTCGCCGGAGGATCCAGGCTACGAAAGAAAATGTGATGATGAGGTTCAACACTAGCCTCCCGCCGAGCCGGTTGTCTTCCACTGAATATGCGGTAATGCTATCTGGAGTCCCCAGCAGCTGTAGAATCAAAGGCGCCAACAATGCTTTCAGTTCAGTATCACACTCTTCCTCGGACTTGTTGAGTCTGACTGTCGTGAGCTTGCTGAGCGCAAGCGTCGCGAAATAAGAGGCGAGCAAATAAGATCCCCAAATAGAAAATCTGATTGTCTCGCCACTCGAGGTTTTCCTGCGGCTTCCTAATACAGCAAGAACTATCTGGAAAATCAAGCTAAGCAGTACCAAAAGTTGAATGCTCCAGTTGTCCCAGAGACACGTCATCCCCGACGCCCACCATTCGTGAGGGCATCCCGGAGGCACCATAGAACAGTATATTGTCCTGTGTCCTCCACGCGTGGTTGTTCTGTTCATCATCATTATCGCAACAAGTCTTTGTGAAATAAAACCGGATGAGGATCGAAAAGAAGGTGGTGAGAGTCCCCCTTGCCCCGGATTAGACTTTAAGATCCTTCTTCAAGCTGACAAAAGATGATGCCACAGTGAACAATTTCGCTCAGTAGCTGTAAGATACACAGAAATATGCCAATTGCCGTCCGCGAACCGATACTTGGTGTCACTTTCATTGACACCAGTTAATATTAGTATGATATGACCTCTAGCATGTGTATACGTTCTCTTTGCACCTCACCCCGTACATGTTTTTACACATGTTTTTCCTTTGAGAAGGATCCTTTTACATTCACATACTGATGGAGTAACGCTGGATCACTTCCAACAGTGCCGGTAATAGAGAACATCACCACATACTGGTCTTGATGATTTTCCATTTCTTGAAAGACTAATTTTTTCCTTGATTTTTCATTTATGAAATAGCTTGAAATCAGTTGTTTTCTTAGTTTTTATTACCTGAACAATTGGTTTTTCCTTCTCGTTAAGCCCTAGGATTAAGGTCCCTGGTTCGGCTGGGAAGTAGATCCATGCCAACTCCTCTTTCTTAGTAAAATCCTTCTTTAGTAAAATACCCGAATCGAGGTTTAAAGGATTTTAGGAACCCTAGGCGTGGCCTTGGATTTGCAAAATTCAAGGTGCCACAATGGTAAAAGATTATTTATGACACAAATTTTAATTCTCGAAAAGTTTGATTGAGATAATTGAATGTATTACTGTTCTCATTATGCTAAATGCGCAGGTATATCACTAGTATAAAGTATCCAACTTTTCAATGTGGGATTGTTGTCAAGTAACCAAAGTTACTGATGATAATGTAATTTACATTCTCTTCCATGAGGGAATAATTGCAAATTAAGTCCTATAGACTGGTCATGAAAATTGTTTAAGTTCAGAAAATTATCCAAAAAGTCCTATACCTATTAGAGTTTTGTCAATTTAGTCCTCAACTTTTCCATTGTGTCAATTGAGTCAGAAACCTTTTTAGTTTTACCAGTTGAGCCCATTCGGCCAATTTTGACCATAAATTGCTGATATTGATAATTTTTAATAATATTTTAATTTTTTTGAATTTATTTATTGTTTTCTTTTCTTTTCTTTATTTTCTTTTTAGTACTCTTATTGGTGAGGTTGCCGGCCGACCATTGCCGGTCACAAGCGAGGGTCGGCAACCTTCACAGGCTCTGGTTGAGGGCTTGGCTACCCTTGCATGATGCCCTTGCCGACCACAGCGAGGGCGTTGGGGCCTTCGCCTCGACTAGACCCAGCGAGGGCCACGTCACCCTCACTCGGGGTCGGTGAGGGTTGCGTGCACCATCACTTTTCCATAGCGAGGGCCACAAGCCCTTGCCTAGTGGCCGGTGAGGGTGTCGCGGTCCTCACCTATGGCCAGCGATGATCGGTCGGCGACCTCGCTGGGATAGAGTACTATATAAAATGAAGAAAAGAAAAATAAAAGAAACAAAATTAATAAAAAAATCAAAAAATATATTAAAATGTTATTAAAAATTATTGATGTCAACGCTAGTTTTGTCACATAGGACAGCCAGTGTTCACGTTAGTGATTTTCGTCCAAAATTGATCGGATGGACTTGATTGGTAACGTGAAAATGTTTATGATTCAATTGACATAATTAAAATATTTAGGACTAAATTAGCAAAAGTACAATATATTTAGGACTTTTTGGACAATTTTTCTATAAGTTTTCCTAGAGCACAACATCCCATTAACTCGAGTTAAACTACTGGCCAAGTATTATGATTTTCTTTATATATAAATTAAGAATGAACCTCTACACAAGGTGATTAACTTGGGTGAATAGAGAGAGATCTTTAAGTGCTTCGAGAGGACCACGTCACACAATAGTTCTATTCCTTCATAGTTGGGAGATCCAAGAAACAATCCATAACTTGAACCCAATAACCTAATTTAATCTACATCGTCATTTAAAAGTTTAAACTGCTGCATGGGCCAACTAGTTATTGTTGATGGCTTCTTTAAGCTCTAGACATCCAATGTGGGATTTCACTTTACACGCCACCCACACGTGTATTTAACATTCGCTATCTCATGTGCGAGTCACTACCACATTGGGCCAGCTTGTCAGAGAGTTTATAATGTCAATGTTCTAAAAAGAGTCCCACATAGGAAATTAGAAGAAAAACATTTGGCATGGAAACGGGAAACACCTGTAAGTGTTGTTTGAAGGCATGGGTCCCAAGCGGAAGTTGAGCATTGGATGCGCCTGATTATAATTAAATATGACAGGCACTTGGGCCATCTGGGGTTGGGCTGAGTGTTAACTATTCAGACAAATATGTCCATTGGCAGTTAATTAATTTATCTGGTCAAGAAAAAAAAGGGAATTCCTACATAAGTTCCAAACTTGTGAAGAAAAATAGACCTTGCTTCCATTATGGAGAGATGAGGGCACTATATCAAGGAATTTACGAACATAAATGCTACGAAAAATGGTGCATTTTAGTTCTGAAAATAGCAACAAAGCAATCTGTGTGAGAATGAATCTCATGAACTTGTTGCCACGTGGTCAGAAATGGAGATAGATATGATCACTGAACTGCATATGGCTGCTCTGATCAAATCTGTGGATTGGTGGCTATATTCTGGGGCAACCGTTCATCTGTGCAACAACAAAGCGCAATTCAAGACATGCAGAGTTGGAGGAACCGGAGGAAGTGCTTATGGAAAATGATGTTGATGCCAAGTACTTGGGAAAAGAAGCATGGAATTGAAATTCACTTTTGGGCAGAAGGTCACTCTGCTTAATGTAATTCATGTTCCTGATCTTAGGAAGAAATTTGTATCTGCAAACCTGCTGTGTAAGAAGGGCTTTGAGATTGTTCTACAGTCTGATAAGGTGGTGAATTCCAGGAATGGTGTGTTTCTAGGCAAGGGATACTCTTGCGATGGCATGTTCAAACTGTTCTTCTTCTTTATGGCATGCTAGATGAGGACATTTAAATTTTCGTTCATTAAAATCTAAGCATGGATATATAGCATGTCAAAATAATGTTGATGACAAAAGTTGTGATTAAACAATTTCGAAATTCCTTTTATATAATGTTAACTTTTCAAACAAATGTATATGTTGGAAGTGAACTATTTTATCCAGTCTAAAGGTTGTGTCTATTCGTGAGACACATTGTTTCGTTGTTCTTGTATAAACATATTTCCACATTCAAAAAAAGATACTCCAATTCCGTGTGAGGTTAAATTGTATCTTGGGGGCATTATTGCCTTAGGCAAGTAATTCAGCCCTTAGTCGAACAATTCTGTTTTATATACTACTTTTCTTTCACAGCTGCCCCTTAATCCAAGTCATGTACTCTTCTGCACCAACAAATCTCAAGCCAAACCTCCAACAATGCCAACCGGTACAAACACGCTTTTCACTCATGGTGTTCTCAAACTCACGACATCTGACCAATGGCGGAAGAGCGCAGCTATGCATATCATTGTTTTTTCACTCCAATGTTATCGACCCTATATATCACATTAATTGATGAATGGGTGGAGAATTTTTGATTCGTCAGTTGTGTATAATATAACAGTCCTACATCTGTTAATTGGGAGGAGTGAGCACAAAGAATTGGTCTTAACACTCTTTCTCTTATGTTTATTGAGTTTCGTACGCAAATGATGTAACATGAACACAAAGGCCAATGATAAAAGACAGAAAAGTAGGAGCTTAGCCAGATAATAAGAAAGATTCGGGATTACATGCGAAATAGAGACAGCCATAAACTTGCGTATAATTTGTTTCTAATATGAGATAGATCACTGAATCAATAGAATGGATTTCGGCGTGAATAAACCAATGGAAATAATTTCAACCATCAAACTCGCTATGAAGTTGAGCTAACTAGAGCACTGACCTCTCAACCAAGTGATGCCACACCCATATGGAACAAAAGTATTCTAAAGTATTCCAAGATCAAAAGCTGTTTAGCAATCTAGAAAACGAAGCTCATTCAAAATGTCTGAATGAATTGGAGACTTTGCTTTCATTTCCAGAGAGCAAAGACAGCACTTCCATGTAAATATTCTTTTATAGCATATGATTGCTTAAAGTGTTTGCGAGTTTGTGCAGGAGAACAAAAAGAACCAAGCAATAACAGAATCGATTATTTACTTGTGACTTTTGCCATTAGAACATTATTTTACAAGTTCATTTGGCTTTCACCGTTTATGCAGCTTTAGCGATCGATCATTGAAGTAACCTCTAGTCTTTTGCATTATTCTAATAAAAGTTTCGGCAGACCCCTTTACGACTGAAATGGTCATCTTCAAGCTTAAGCTTGAACTGACCATCCAAGCTGTAGGTCCATCTTCAAGCTTCTGATCGCTCTGCATTCAATATCTATTTCCACCTTAAGCTTTTAGACGATTAGTAATGGTCTGGCGACGATCCCAAGCGGGAATAGAGCGTGTTGCTGCTCAATCAGTTTCAGATATTTAGAATTGTCATAAGCTTTTGTTTAGACAAATCCGTTTGTCGGCAGAAAATGACCCAAATTGTCACCTACTTACTTCTCTGTCAATTTTGTTATTAATTGCCAGACATACGATGCTAGGTGGATAATTTCTTCAGGTTACTCCTTTAAGTTAATAGTCACCTACTTTCCTCTTGATGTTGTTATTATAAAATCTGGTCCAAGCTGGCACGCGATGAATGATTCGACATTCCTTTAACACGTTCTGCTTTATAGTTTGGCCGGTAATAGTCATATAAATAGTGACATGATTTTAACTCAAACTGATTGGCTTTACCAATGATTTGCGAAACTGAAACCATCTTATGATCAACTTTAGCTATAAATACGAAAATATGAAAACTGTGCCTCAAAAGTGTTCCGATCAACTTCGTAACAGGCAAGTAGATTGATGACACGGACAATTTTTATGTCCACCTATAACATGAGCAGAAATAATGAATTCTAATGAATTTATGTACAATGCGAGTATGATACATGCATAATCAGAGTGATGATGGCAGCCGGGGCAGTCGCCATGGCCTCGTGAGCTCTATTACGGAGCTTGGCCATGGCCCCAGGAACTCTATAGTAGAGCTCAGCATTAGCAACGGCCAGGGCCACGCGAGCTTTGCTACAAAGCTCTGCCATGGAAGCTTTGGAAAAGAAGAAACAAAGAACAAGGAGAGAGAGTCTTAACCGACCAAATGATAAAAAGGAAAAGAGAGAAAGAAAGTGAGAGAAAGACAGTGTGGGTGGGGCTTGCTCATCAAAAAAACAGGGATAGAGTGAGAGTTTAGCCAAAAAAAAAAGGAGAGAGTGAGGGTGAGTACAAAATTATATTGTGTGACCGAGTATACATAATAAAATCACCAATAGATGACCGCCACCTAGTGTGTAGCAACTAATTATTGCTCGTACCTAAATATGGAGAAGAAAATTCAAGACTTTACAATTAGAGTTAGCGCAATTGATCTGGACATTGATGGATTTCTAGATAAAAAATGTTTGAGCTCATTTGTTCGAATCCTATTAATTATGTGCAAACTACTCTGGCTCACGTCCATCTGCTTAGGATAATTGATTGTACTTAACTGTTTATGGGGCTTATATAGTGTTTCATGAGTCTTCAAATAGCCAGATCTATACCCTTGTGCCTTGGGATAATAAAAAAAGATAAAAAGAAAAAAAATTCATGGCCCAAGAATTCAGTGGACATGCATATGTGTCATTGTTGCCTCAAGAATAAATTCCTAGAACAGTGCATAGGTGTATTCTCCGTAAAAACATGCACAATCCGAGGCAAGATAACATTCCAACATGATCTTGTACGGCTCTGTTTCTTTCCAAATCTATTAAACTAATTGATGACTAAATAAAAACAGAAGGGATAGAAATTTAAAACACAAAGAAAAAGATTTACAGGTGTCAATGATAAGTCCAGGTGTCAGTTTCTAATAAGCCCAAAATAAATCCAACCAATGAGCACCAATTCGATTTAGTCAGACATGTGATGAGAAGTCAGGAACATCAACATCTGCTTTGCCAGATTACATGAAATCGATCTGCATTCACGCGGAAGAGGACAGATGAAAGGGAAAAACGAAAAGAAAGAAAGTCAATGATTCACTACACCATATCTAGTACGATGCAATGCATAATTTCAGAAGAACATAAGATTTGGAAACAAGTAGTTTCATATGCAATAGCAATATGCCACCATCTCTATTCGATTTTCATGCTCCAAATCTTAATGGTGTTGAACTTGTCCGTCTTGTGAGAAAGGAGGAGCCAAACGTGAGTGATGATTTCTCCGCCCTGCCTCAGCAGCTCCATGTGGTGGTATTGCTGGCAATTGTATGCCGCGAAACATAGCATCTCAACCCAAATGCTTCTAATGATCTCCCACCTGTTCTCAGTATCTTTCAGCTCTCTCGCGAATCTTCGCGCTTCCTCAACAACATTCCTGTTGGAATCAAAAAAGAATAATGATAATTTTGGAAGTTTTGAACAGGCGTACAAATAAAGATCGGAGGATGGAGAACTTATTGAATCGCAAATGCTTTGTCCTCGGGTGCAACTACAAATCTGAAGTTCACAACCTCTTATAGCGGTTGGACATGTACATAACGTAGAGAGTTGCTCTGACAACATTAAATGAGAAAAATAAGGAAGTCCACAAGGCACACAAACGAAGTCAAAAAGAAAATATACACAATAAATGCTTGAAGACCGGCGCGGAATGAGTTCTCCTAGCCTTCTTTGACTTTTTGTTGCAGAAGCTGCTCTTCTTCATCAAATGCTTGCGTCTTCTTTCTCCTCTTCTCTTCATTCTACTTCAGCGCCTACCATGAATCGCGCCTCGCCGAAATCGATTTCATTCCTCCTCTGACGCCCACCATAAATCAAGGTAATCCTTGAAGAATACCAACAATCAAATCTGTCGCTCATAAATCAACGTGCTCAAATATTCAGCAATCAATTTTATAATATTCTAACAGCCTCCGTTAAAATTTATTTTTGAATTCAACAACATCAAGCATTTAATTTTAATTTTTCGAACAAATCTGCCTTTAATTATTTCGTCAAAATATCTACAATTTGATCTTTTGATTTGTAAAAATTAAACTCAATCTCACCATCTTTGACTCGCTCACGAATATAATGATATTTGATGTCGATGTGTTTGCTCCTGTCATGAAAAATTGAATTTTTTGCTAACACAATAGCCGACTTATTGTCACACATCATTTTGGTAGGACCTGTTTATTCATGCTTCAATTCACACAACATCCTACGAAGCCATATTGCTTGCATGTGTTCTGCTTCAGCTATCGAGAGTGCAACAACTTGTTTTTTCGAGGACCAAGAAATTACTCCAGAAAGAAAGCATATTTGAAATACTCTTTTGAGTTTTGGTATCACCTACCCAATCAATGTCTGTGCACCCCACTAGACTGAAATTGTCAGTATAAGAATATAAAATTCCATGGTCATGAGTTCCATTGGCATACTGTAAAATTCTTTTTGCTACTTGTAAATGTGATTGGTACGATTTTTCCATGAACCTACTGATAATTCCCACTCTGTAGGTAATATCTGGCTTGGTAGAGGCCAAATATCTCAAACTACCAACAATGCTTTTGAAATAAGTGGGATTTACCAGTTCATTGGTTCCTTCTTTCTTCAACTCCAACCGTTCTACTACGAGAGTCTGAATTGGTTTGAGCAATTCCATTTTCAATCGCTTCAAATATCATTAGCATATTTCTACTGTGAAATAAATATGCAATCATTTACCTATTTCACTTCAAGACCTAGAAAATTGGACATCAATCCCAAATCTATTATTTCAAATTGGCTAGTCATAGCCTCCCTGAATTCAGTAAACATCTTTTCACAGCTTCCTATAAATATCAAGTCAACGACATAAAGACATACAATTATTATGTCACTGTTAGTATTTGACTTAATATACTGTGTATGCTTATACGGGCACTTTTGAAAATAATGCTCTAACAGGTATGTGTCGATTCGTGTTTACCAAGCACGAGGTGCCTGTTTTAGCCTATACAATGCCTTTTTCAGCTTGTAAACTTGATTTCCATGCCCTTTCTTCTCGTAACCCCGTGATTGCTCCACGTAGACTTCTTCTTCAAAGACACCTTTAAGAAATGTTGATTTCACATCCATTTGATATATCCTCTAACAGTTTTGAGCTGCAAGTGCTAAGATCATCCGAATGGTATCCATTCATGCCACTGGTGCAAATACTTCAAAATAATCAATACTTGACTTTTGCTTGTAGCCCTTTACAATCAATCTAGCTTTGTAACGGTCCACCTGACCGTCGGGTTTGTACTTCGTCATGTACACCCACTTGACACCGATGGATTTATTACTAGGTGGTAAAGAAGTTAGCACCCATGTGTCATTCTTCTCAATGGAGTAGATTTCTTCATTCATTACTTGGATCTACTTCTCATCTATAGCTGCTTCATCATAGGATATAGGGTTACATTCATCAAATAAACAAAAATTTACCATAGTTTCATCAATGATTTCGTTACTATCATTATCATTGTTTCTTGTAACCACATAATCCCTGAATTTTGCCGAAGTCTATTGTAGTCGCTGTGAACGACGTAATGGTGGTTCTGAAGCTACTGTTGGTGAATAAAATGCACCACCAGTTGAAGATGATGGAGAAGAAGTACCACCAATCGAAAATGATGGAGGTTTTTCTGTATCTCCCTTCAATGGTTCATCTTCGATGGTAATGCTTTTCCGGTCACCCTTTTGGTTTTAGTCCCAAGCTTTATCTTCTAAAAATTGGACATCTCTATTGATGATCACCTTTTCAGTGACTGGATTATACAGCTTATATAACATTTAGTTGTGTCACTATAGCAAATGAAGATGCACTTCTCGCTTTTGTCATCCAACTTCTTCTTTCGTTTGTCGCGACCCTAAAATTTTTTTTTATCATTTTCTCGGGCTAATGGATTATTAAAATTGAACTTAACTCGGGCCCTCCCAAGCCCTACCAATTCGCAACTTAGGGTTTAAGTTTTTAACGTGCAAATATTTTCATGCTTGGAGTCGCCACTAATCATTTTGTGGTAGGTCGATTAGAAACCTAAATAAAACATAAGGAGATATGTTTTATTCCTACGAACCAGAGATTCTAAGCTCGGAGACTTGATTACGGTAGATCTAGTCTAATGCCCTTTTGGTACCTTTTCTTTTCAAAAATGTTTTGGCAAGCAGTTTGGATCCATTTTAGCTTATATCACTAATATGTGAGGTGTTCATGCGAGTGCGCAAACCACCAATTTAACACCCAGAAATCAAAGCATTAAATAAATTGCAAGTTGGGAGGAATTACTTACCTCGAATCCAGCAAGCATCTGCATTGTTAGCGAAAAAATCATACAGACAATCCTAATATGATTTCTAATTAACAAGGCATTCACTCAATTTCTTTTTTTTTTTTTTTTGGATTTTCACTTTATTTAAATGAAGTCTAGCCTAGATGCAATGACGTAAAAAAAAAATGACACGTGAATTAATGCAACTTAACATGCATTCTATATGACACGCGATGACGTGACCTAATTCTAATGACGTGCAATGACATATTTTTGGTATTTTTCTTTATGAAATTCGGAATTAAATGAAATTCGGAATTAATGAAAATGCCTAAAATAACATGCAACCTAATGACTTCTATTTTTGGTATTTTCTGTTTAAAATTCGAAATTCAAAAATACCTAAGTTAACATGCAATCTATGATGACTTAATCTACCCTAGAATGATTTATTTTTGGGATTTTTTGATTAAAAATTCGGAATAATAAAATAACGTGAATAATCCATTAGGATTTGAAATAATACATAATTTGAATTAGGAAACTTGCCACGTTACGTCCTAATTTAAATTAGATATTTATCTTATCCTTCGGGATATATTCAAAAACCCTAGACATGCAAAAATTCTAATTTAAATCTCAAAACAGAAATTTTTTTGGGTTTTCTTTTTATTTGAAAAGGAAAGAAATTAAAACAAGGATAACAATCAAACTCAAATCAACCACGCAATCCGCCAAATTCGTTTCAAACTCGGATTAGGCACAAAATCAAATTATCGGTCATATCTAAAGGGTTATAGATATTAACAGATAATCGATTATTCAAATTTGGAAAGCTAATGAAATTTATCATCGTATCTAAGTGATTATAGATAGGATGATAATTTCCTGTACCGCCGCATATCGGACTTTAGGGTTAAAGTCGGATAGACGTCCAGATACGTTGCTTAAATTAGGAAATTTTCCTAATTTGAATATTTTTAATATCACGGATATCAAACATTATCCTAAAGCTATCTAATATTCCAACGTGATAATCATGCAATATTCAAAATACTCAAATTAGGAAATTGGAACATTCAGAAAATTCATTATATAATCATCTTACCTAATTTGGATAATTCCTAATTTGAACTCGGATCGGGATCGAGCTCGACTTCGGATCGGATTGCGACGAACGACGACGACGGGACATGGCTGGCGACGGGACGGCACCTGTGTGGGGACGAACAGCAGCAATGGCGCGGCTGTTCCGGCGGGTTTACTCTGGATGATGTGGACGTTAGGCGTGTTGGTCCGGGCGGCTCGGGTGGAAAATTTCAGGACTGCACGATTCCGGAAAAATGGGCGTAACTTCCTCAATACACGTCGGATTGACCCGATTCCAAAAGCCACAGATCAAGGACTCGTAGATCTACAACTTTCGTGTTTTGAGTTTCCACAAATAAGCTCTGTGGAGTGAGCGATTCTGGGAGGAAATGGACGAGGAGCAGCAGCGTTGGTGAAGAATCAGAGAAGCAGCAACCGTCCACGTTGACGCCAAAGGGGACTCAACACAGCAAGGCGTCTTCGGGCTTCTGTGGCGAGAGAGAGAGCAAAAGCAGCAGCGTTGGGTGGAAGGTAGCGACGTCGACGGGCGGTTGAGGTGCGACGACGCGGGGCGTCCCCGGTGGTGATGCGCGACGTCGCTTTTCTCTCTCCCTCTCTCTCACACTTGTGTCTCTCTAAAAATTTCTGATCTGAAAATTATGAGAGCCCCCCTCTAATTCTGACCTAATAACATGTATATATAGCACTAATCCTAGGTCAACTTAGATGGGCTTTAATCCTAGTGGGCTTAAACTTGAGCTTGGGCTCTAATTAAATTAAACGGGCTGAATTAACTTGGGCTGAATTAATTAAATTCAACAAATTAAATCAAGCCCAAATTAAAAACAACCAAGCCCGTGTGATGTGAATTTCCGGGCCCTTGCATTCCCGAGCATCCCGTTTTTTGTTCGATGAATTTTAAGCTTGCTCGCCATCGCCAACCCGATGCAATAATGCAATTAAATCTAAATGAACCTAAACTATATGTTATGCAAAATTAAATATTTTTGTTTAGGGGTTAAAAATTAATCCCTAATTTTGTATGCAAATTACACTAAATGATTGTCAAAATTTAGGTGTCAACATCATTCATCTGGTATATGGGGATATGCCACGCACCCAAATACTCGTAAGAACGAAACATATGGTTTGTTGATGCTCCAAGCCTCTTCTAGGGTTGTTCCAAGAACACTCTTTGTTGGACACCTGTTTAGCACAAATATAGTACACGCAACTGCTTCTGCTCAAAACTTCTTGGGCAAATTTTTAACTTTTAGCATACTTCTTGCCATTTAAAAAATTGTTCTATTTTTTCTTTTTGCTATACTATTTTGCTGAGAAGTATAGCTAGCAAATAATTGATATTTTACTCCATGAATTTTACAATATTTGTCAAATTCATTTGAGGTAAATTCTTTGCCTCTATCCGATCTCATCGTCTTCAAAATAAAGCCACTATATTTTTCAACATAGACTTTAAATTCTTTAAATTTGCCAAAAGCTTCAGATTTTTCTCTTAAGAAATATACCCAAGTTTTTCTGGTAAAATCATCCACAAAAATTAACATGTGCCTTTTTTGTCCAAATGATTTAACCTCAACAGGGCCACATATGTCAGTATGCACCAACTCTAATGGTTGTTTTGCTCTTCTGGCTTTTCCAACTGGAAAAATTCTTGAAGCTGTTTTCCAACAAGACATCCTTCGCATGGACGATCTGGACAGTCAATCAAAGGCATGCCAGTCACCATCTTTTTCTAGACAAGTAATTTTAGTCCGCAAAAATTTAGATGCTCGAATTGAAGATGCCACAACTAGTTGTTGTCTTTCATCATCGCTTGAAAACTCAAGAGATTCACTATCTGAAGAGTTAGGGAAAACATCCGGTTCTTTGTCATTTGCATCTTCGTGATCAACTTGTCGTTGACACTTCTGATGGTGCAAACTCCATTTTCAATATGAACCTTATAGCCTTTTTCGGAAAGTTGCCCAACACTTATCAAATTCCAAAAAAGTCCTAGCACAAAGTAAACATCCGCAATAGTAACATTAGTACCATCTTTTGACTTGATATTGATGTTACCTTTGCCCATCACGGGAACTTATGATTTATCCCCAAAGTTGATTTCACCTCAACTTGTCTCGTCCAGCTCTAAGAATAACTCCTTTCGGCTAGTCATATGATTGCTGCAACCAGTCTCAAGGAACCATATGTTGGTGTCTTCAATACTCGAGTCATCCTTCTTACATGCTAGCAGCATGTGTTCTTCGACACCGATGGCATGTGCATGTTCCACTTGTTCGTATGTCGCCTTTGCCCGGCATTCGGATTTGTAATGTCCAAATTTATTGCATTTAAAATGCTTGACTTTTGTTGACACCTAAATTTTACCGACCGTCTAGTGTAATTTGCATAGAAAATTGGGGATTAAATTTTTAACCCCTAACAAAAAATATTTAAATTGCATAACATATAGTTTAGGTTTATTTTAGTTTAATTGCATTTTTTGCATTAGATTGGCGATGGCAAACGAGTTTAAATTTTATCGAACGAGACTCGACACGTTCGGAATGCAAGGGCCGGGAATTATATAGACGAACCGGCTCGGTTGTTTTAATTTGGGCTTGATTTAGTCCGTTGAATTTAATTAATTAAAGCCTAAGTTAATTCAGCCCATTTAGATGTTAATTAGAACCTAAGCCCAAGCTTAAGCCCATTAGGACTCTAGAGCCCATCAAATTGACATAGATTAGTACTATATAAACATGTTATTAGGTCAGAATTAAGGGGAGGACGTAATTTTCAGATCAGAAAAATTCAGAGAGAGAGACACGTGCGAGAGTGAGAGTGAAAGAGAGAAAGCACGCCGGCCTTCTCCACGCCGACCGCCGCGCCACCATCGGTGCCATACGACCGCTCGTTGCCGCGCCTCACCGCGCTGCCCAATGCCGCCGCGCCTCAGCTAGCGGCTTACCACCGGAACACCACCTGGAGAATGCCGACGTAGTTGCCTGCTCGCCGCTGCTGTACGTCTGCCTGCTGCCACCGTCGCTGCCCCTCGCCGGAGACGCCCTTGCATGCCTCGCCTCGCCGTGTTCCACCCCGTGGAAGATGCTGCTGTACGTCTGCCACTGCGCCGCCGCGCTCCGCCCCCTTGCACCAACGCTGCTGCTCCCCGAAGCGATCAACCGCCTCTGCTTGCCTGCCCTGCTACCGTGTCCGGAGCTTCACCGCCGCGTCTTAGCCGCCTCGCTGGTCTCACCGTTCACCGGAGCTGCCCGTTGCTCTTGCTCCACTGTCCCTACTGCCCCACCGAGTAGCCGCCGGCCACAGCGAAGCCACAGACCGCCGGACAGCCTTGCCGTTCCTCTTTGCTCCGCCGTCGCCGTGCCGGAGCAGCCCCCACCGAAGCTGTAGTCCATCGTCCCGTCGTCGAGCCGGAACAGTACCTGACGTTACCGGAGCTCCCCTCAAGCCGCCGCGTCGCCGTGTCCCTCATCGAGAACCGCCGTTCACCGCGTCGTCGTTGAGTCCCGCCGGCGTTGCCGTCCCGACACCGTGAACCACCGTGTTGTCGCCGGTCGTTGCTATCCCGATCTGCAAGCCCGAAGCTCGATCGGAGTTCGAATTGGGTGATTATCCTCAAATTAGGTAATTCAACATTATCCAATAATTTTCAGAATATTTAGATTCCTAATTTGAAGTGTTTGAATATTTTGTGATTATCATGTGGAATATTATATATCTTAGGATAATGTTTACGATATCTGCGATATTTAAAAATATTCAAATTAGGAAAAATTCCTAATTTAACAACGTATCTGGACGACTATCCGACCTTATCCCTAAGGTACGATACGCGGCGATACGGAATTTCATTATCTTATCCATAACTATTTGGATACGATGATGGAATTTATCTGCTTTTCCAAATTTGAATGATCGACTTTCCGTCGATATCTATAACCCTATAAATATGACCGATAGTTCGATTTCTGTGCCTAATCTGAATTTGAAGCAAATTTGGCGGATCGCGTGGTTGATTTGAATCGGTTGCTTTATTTATTTATTTGATTACTTTCCTTTTTTTAAATAAAAAGAAAATTAAAAAAAAATCTGTTTTGTTAATTAGAATTTTTCATGTCTAGGAATTTTGAATATATCCCAAAAGATGAGATATGTATTTAATTTAAATTGGGACTTAAGGTGGCATGTTTCCTAGTTTAAATTAAGGATTGTTTTGATCCTAACGGATTATTGACGTTATTTTTTTAATTCCGAATTTTCAAGAAAATCCCAAAAAAAGAATGAATTGCTTTAGAGTAGATTAGGATAGATTGCATTTTAATTTAAGTAATTTTTGAATTTCGAATTTTAATAGAAAATACCAAAAAGAGAAGTCATTAGGTTGCATGTTAATTTAGGCATGTTTTTATTCCGAATTTCATTAGAAAATACCAAAAATATATCATTGCATCCGTCATTAGAATTAAGTCACGTCGTCGCATGACATATAGTTTGCATGCTAGGTTGCATTAATTCGCACGTCATATTTTTGCACGTCATTGCATATAGGTTAGAGTTCATCTAAATAAGTGAAAATCCAAAAAAAGAAATTGAATGAATTGCTTTGTTAATTAGAAATCATATTAGGGTTTGATGTGATTTTCTAACTAACAATGCAGATGCTTACGTTGCACTCAGGTATGTTGTTCTCATAAGGTTGCAATTTATTTAATGCTTTCCTGGGTGTTAAATTGGTGGTTTACGCACCCGCATGAACACCTCACTTGTTAGTGACTAAGTTGAAATAGATCCAAACTGCATACCAAAAATATTTTTGAAAAGAAAAGGTACCGAAAGGGCGACTAGATCTAGCGTAATCAAGTCCCCGAGCTTAGAATCTCTGGTTCGTAGAAATAAAACATATCTCCCTATGTTTTATTTAGGTTTCTAATCGACCTACCACAAATTGATTAGTAGCGACTCCAAGCATGAAAACATTTACATGTTAAAGACTAAAACCCTAAGTTGCGAATTGATAGGGCTTGGGAGGGCCCGAGTTAAGATTAGTCTTAATAATCCATTAGCCCGAAAAATGTGAAAAATTTTTTAGGGTCGCGACAACTTTTGATTTGTCACATGGTTTAAATTTTCTGGTGAAATTTTGATTTCCACCTCTACCTCGGCCTCCTCCACGACCTCGACCGCCTTGATAGCCTCCTCGACTTGATGGAATGAATTGACTTTGCAATGCTTGCTCGGGATTTGAACCGATGGACTTTTGATTCATTCTTTGCTCATGCGAGCACAATGAACCCATCGGCCGTTCCAACGTTAGAGTTGACACATCTTGCCCTTCCTCGATCGCTGATGCGGCATAGTCGAATCTTTCAGTTAAAGACCTCAAGATTTTTTCTACAACTCGAACATCTTGGAATTCTTCACCATTAACCATCAATTGATTAACGATGGTTTGCACACGATCAAAATATGCCGAGATTGATTCGGAGTCATTCATGCATAAAGACTCAAAATCATCTCGAAGTGTTTAAAGCCGCACCCATCGGACACGATCATCGCCTTTTTAGGATTTTTGCAAAATATCCCACGCTACTTTTGCAGTCTCCGTACTCAATATTTTTTCAAATATCATTTCCTCCACAGCTTGAAAGATCACATATAATGCTTTCTGATCTTTCTTTCATGACTCCACCAAAGAATCTTTCTCCCCCTTTCTTAAAGCCTCGAATGCTTCAGCATCGACCACTTCGGTGTAGTCATTTTCCACTAGATTCCACAAATCTTGCGATTTGAAGAGAACCTTCAACTGGACGGACCATTTGTTAAAATTCTTTCCGTTCAACTTTGCAAGTTGCAATTGAACGGAACTATTGGATATCATTTCTAGCTCTGATATCAAATGTTGGAATAAAAAAGGAATAATGATAATTTTGGAAGTTTTGAACAGACGCACAAATAAAGATAGGAGGATGGCGAACTTATTGAATCGCAAATGCTTTGTCTTCGGGTGCAACTACAAATCTGAAGTTCACAACCTCTTATAGCGGTTGGACGTGTACATAACTTAGACATTTGCTCTGACAACATTAAATTAGAAAAATAAGGAAGTCCACACAAACGAAGTCAAAAAGAAAATACACACAATAAATGTTTGAAGACCAGCGAGGAATGAGTTCTCCTAGCCTTCTTTGACTTCTTGTTGCAGAAGCTGCTCTTCTTCATTAAATGGCTGCATGCTCTTTCTCCTGTTGATTGACTTTCTTGCACATATTCTGTTCCCGATAGAATTTCCAGGATACTCTCTCTGTCGCGCCGCTCTTCTGGCATTTTATTCAAGAACATCTCAAACTTAGAGTAAGCGTCATTGCGAGTGATCTTGGCTGTGGTCAAGGAGAGTATGTGAGGATATCGTACCAGAAGGAACATCATGTAATCTGATATCAGTTTGCTTGCCTTGCTACGGTCTGAATTTTCGTGGTACCATTCGTTGCAGATATGGTTCGCAATGTGCCATATGATGATGCTTCTGTCAAATGCCATCTCGATACTCCATTGGAGCTTATCCAGAAACTTGTGAGCGTCGAGCGTCCATTGGCCTCTTTTCGTGAAGGGTTGAATGTCTCTCTTTGTTTCAAACTTTTTCATGTCTTCAAGCAATAATTCTTTCAGATACTTGGGAATGGGTTTAGATTGTGTTGCCCGATATCTCATTAACTTCTTGGTCTTGCCACATAATTTGAGGATTTTGAAGAGCCAGGCCGTTTATTGTGTTGGAAGAAATCCAGAAAATTAAGTTGACGAATTGTGTGAGACCACCTTTTCTTCTTCAGAGATCGTTCGACAAGAAATTTCAGAAACTTCGAGGCCTTATGGTGCTTAATGTTCATTATGATCACCCAATCCGAATCGAATAGCTTCAACAACTGATAAGTTTCCAGAAGCACGACTCCAATCATCAGGCCAAAAGTGTATATAACGTAGGGACCTCTCCAGTGTTCATCAAAGAAAAGCCCATGAATCCGCCGGAGGTCACCAGCAAACTAAAATAACTGATGACTCGGAGCGTGATCCCAGTCTTGGTATAAAGAACTGGTGCTTTAGTGTAGAGGATATCATGCGTGAACCCCAGTTCCATATCGGTTGTCAAGAATACTTCTTCAGGACTGTATCCGTCGATCAACTTATTACGATGCTCCATGAAGAAAGGGTGCTTCAGCCAGTCCACAAGGTGAGGCTTTAAACAATCAAATCGGTAGTAAGCCTTCGAGAAAAACTCCAGACCGGGAACGTCTTGGTGGGATTTTGTCGATGCAGAATCCGACTCTTTTTCTTCCTCGAAATCCTCTTCTCTCATGCTCGTGTTCTCGTCGTACACAGAACAGAGCGCCCAAATTGTTTCTCCGTACTTGATTATCCCAGCATCAAACAGGGGAAAGTATAGTATCATCGGGATGGATATCTTCCAATTTCGCCCGAGGATCCAGGCTACGAAAGAAAATGTGATGATGAGGTTCAACACACGCCTCACACAGAGCCGGTTGTCTTCCATTGAATATGCGGTAATACTATCTGGAGTCCCCAGCAGCAATAGAATCAAAGGCGCCAACAATGCTTTTAGTTCAGTATCACACTCTTCCTCGGACTTGTCGAGTCTGACTGTCGTGAGCTTGCTGAGTGCTAGCGTTGCGAAATAAGAGGTGAGCAAATAAGATGCCCACATAACAAATCAGATTGTCTCGCCACTTGAGGTTTTCCTGCGGCTTCCAAATACAGCAAGAACTATCTGGAAAATCAAGCCGAGGAGTACCAAAAGTTGAATGCTCCAGTTGTCCCAAAGACACGTCATCTCTGACGCCCACCATTCGTGAGGGCATCCCGGAGGCACCATAGGACATTATATTATCTTGTGGCCTCCTGGCGCGGTTGTTACGAATATCATTATCACAAGTCTTTTGCGAAAAGAAGTTGGTGAGAGATCCTCTTGCCCCGATTTAGGCTTTAAGATCCTTCTTCAAGCTGACAAAACATGATGCCACATTGAACAATTTCGCTCAGTAGCTGTAAAATACACCTGAATGTGCCAGTTGCCATCAGCAAACCGATACTCGGTGTCATTTCATTGACACCGGGTAATATTACTATGATATGACCCTCCTGCATGTGTATACGTTCGCTTTGCACCTCACCCCGTACACGTTTTTACCTATGTTATTCCTTTGAAAAGGATTCTTATACATTAGCAACAGTGTCGTTAATCTATAACATCACCACATACTGATCTTGGCAAATTTCCATTTCTCATTTCAAAAGAGATTCTTTTTTTCCTTGATTTTTCATTTAGGAAATAGTTTGAAATCAATTGTTTCTTAATTTTTACCTGGACGATTAGTTTTTCCTTATTGTTAAGCCCTAGGATTAAGGTTCCTTCTATGAAACAGATCGATGCCGACTCCTCTTTTGTAGTAAAATCCTTCTTTGGCAAAATGCCCCGAATCGAGGATAAAAAGATTTTAGGAACCCTAGGCATGGCCTTGGATTAGCAAAATTTGAGGTGCTACAACAATAAAAGATTATCTATGATACAAATTTTAATTCTAGACAAGTTTGATTGAGATAATTGAATGTACTAGTGAAAATTGTTTAAGTTCTCCTAGAGCACAACATCCCATTAACTCGAGTTAAAAATTACTGGCCAAGTATTATGATTTTATTTATTTTTAAATTAAGAATGAACCTCCATGCAAGGTGATTAACTTGGATGGATAGAGAGAGAAGGATCTATAGGTGCTTAGAGAGGACCGTGTCACATAATAGTTCTGTTCCTTCGTAGTTGGGAGATCCAAGAAACAATCCATAACTTGAACCCAATAACCTAGTTTAGCCTACACCATCATTCAAAAGTTTAAACCACTGCATGAGTCAACCAGATATAATTAATGGCTTCTTTAAGCTCTAGACATCCAATGTGGGTTTTCACTTTGTACACCACCCACACGTGTATGTAACATTCTCCCCCTCATGCGTGTGTCATTACCGTATTGGGCCAGCTTGTTAGAGAGTTTGTAATGTCAATGTTCAAAAAACGAGTCCCACGAAGGAAAATAGAAGGAAAACATTTTTGATAGGCATGGGTCTCAAGCGGACATTGCACATTGGATGGGCCTGATTATAATTAATCTTGACTGGCACTTGGGCCATCTAGAGTTCGGCTTAATGTTAACTTCTCAGACAAACACGTCTGTTGGAAGTTGGCTGTTTTGTCCGGTCAAGAAAAATCAGGGAGCTCTCAACTGAGTTGTTTAGGTTATGGAATTCCATCTCTAGTTGGGGGTTTCGGTTCGAAGGTTATAAAATGTGGAGCGGTTTCAGGGAAATCTTACAAAAATTCCAAACTTGTGAAGAAAACTAGGCCTTGCTTTCATTATTGATGTAGAATAGTTAGCCTATGATTATTTTGAAGAATGTGATCGCCGTAATCGCCGAAAATCTCGGTAGTTTTTCTGATTTTGGGGAAAACAACCATTCAGGCAGTTTCCTATATTACCAGTAAAGCAGTTTCCTATATTACCATTCAGACAGTTTCCAATATTACCATTCAAGCAGTTTCCTATATTAGTTTATTAGATGTTATCTTTAATTATTTGGTTTCCATTAATATTAGGAGTTCTATCTCTATATAAGATGTCCGTCTTGTAATAAAAAATCATACTATCATTGAATAAAAATTTCGAGTTCTCTAAAGTTGTTCCAAATTTACGCTTTCTCTCTGCGTCATTTAGTATTAGAGTAGGTTTCTCTTGTGACGATGGTGAATAACGTGAATGTCAATCTCCCCGCTGCTGAGGGCCGTGAGAACAAGCCTATTATGCGGGCTGAGCTCAATCAGTTTGTGGATCAAACCGATCGGAGGTTTCAAGAGATCCTTGATACCATCCAGCGTTTGTCCATAAACCATGCGCTTGGCTTTCTTCCAGCCAAGCGAATTCCTATCGCTTGTGATCCCGAAGACGCTATGGGGAGTGGAGCGATCCCCCAACATAGGCGTCAAGACTATGTCGACGATACGGAATATGAAGACGAAGATTTCCAGGAGATGCAGATTCGTGGTGGTCGCCGATATAGGGGATTCTAGGAGGAGCATGTTCGTGGGGATCGAATATAGGGGGACTATCGACGAGATCCTGAGCAGTATCAACTAAAGGTAGATCTCCCTACTTTCAATGGGAATTTAGATATTGAAGATTTTCTGGACTGGCTTTGGGAGGTCGAGAAATTGTTCGACGCTATGGATATTGACGAGGATCGCCAAATGAAACTTGTGGCTTACAAGTTGAAGGGTGGCGCTTCAGCTTGGTAGGAACAGACTTAATTGACTCGACGTCGATAAGGCAAGACTCCTATTCGATCATGGGGTCAGATGAAATAGAAGTTGAAGAAGAGGTTCCTCCCAACGGACTTTGAGCAACTGTTATTTCAGCAATTTCAGAATTGCCAACAATCAAATAGATTGGTCCAAGCTTATACGGAAGAGTTCCTTCGACTCTCCGCTCGCAATAACCTGGATGAGTCCGAGGCACAACAAACTGCAAGGTACATTAATGGTTTGCGACTTAATATCCAGGATCGGGTTTCTTTGCATCGACTATTCTCTGTTGAAGACACCCAGGATATAGCACGAAAAATTGAGATGCAATTAGAGAGGACTAACCCTAGTACTCATGGTAGCAATTATTCGGGTCATGGGTCATTCGGGAAAGGAAGACAGCCTGATGTTGCAAGTTCTTCTAGTCGACAAACCCCTGATTTAAGCCGAGTTTCGAGGGGTACTACCGGGATGCCTAAGGAAGCAGTCGCAGCAAGCAATCGCTCTTCCAATCAAAATACCTAGAATCCATATGCCAAGCCCCAACCGATCAAGTGCTACAAGTGTAACGAGTTGGGCCATCGTTCCAGTGATTGTCCTCATCGTAGAATGGCCAATATCGTTGAACATGATAAAGATGTGTATGAGGAAGATTGGGAAGAGGAAGAAGAAGTGGGAGTGGAAGATGAAGTGGGTGAGCAAGTTAATTGTGTTGTGCGTCGTCTATTGCTTGCTCCGCGGATAGAAGATACTTAGCGGAATCAACTTTTCCGCGCCCGCTGTACTGTCAACGGCAAAGTATGCGATATCATTATTGACAGCGGAAGTTGCGAGAATATAGTGTCAAAGGCCTTGGTGAATCACTTGCAACTAAAGACGGAGTCGCATCCCGCGCCCTACACAATCGGATGAATTCGCAAGGGAGCAGAATTTAAGGTAAACCAATTATTTCGTTTACCTATTTCGATCGGAAAATCATATCAAGATACTATTGTCTGTGATGTTGTGGAGATGGATGGGCGTCATGTTTTACTGGGTCGGCCATGGTAATATGATGTTGATGCTACACACCGAGTTAGGGAGAATACGTATTCTTTTGTATGGAAAAGGACTAAAATTACTTTGAGACCAAAGAGTAATTCCCCTCAGATTGTGAAGAAGCAGAATGTAGGGCTTATGATCAACATCCGAAAGCGTGAAGGGATGTATATGATTGTGGACAAGGGCGACCAGCAAGTTGTTGTTCGTGTTCCTGACATTCTTAAGCCCTTATTAAAGGTATTCAGTGATGTTATGCTTGAGGATTTACTGACGGATTACCTCCTTTGAGGGATATCCAGCATGAGATTGATTTTCTTCTAGGTGCTAGTCTTCCTAATTTGCCACATTATCGGATGAATCCGAAGGAGAATCAGATTCTATAGGAGCAGATGGGAGAGCTCCTACGAAAGGGCTTCTTGCGTGAAAGCAAAAGTCCATGTGCAATTCCTGCTCTTCTCACGCTAAAGAAAGACGGCACCATGCGTATGTGTGTAGACAGTCGTGCCATTAACCGGATTACTGTCAAGTATAGGTTTCCAATTTCACAACTTGATGATATGCTAGACAGACTTGCTGGATCACGGATTTTTACGAAGATCGACCTTTGAAGTGGATACCACCAAGTTCGCATCCGTCCTGGCGACGAATGGAAAACGGCCTTCAAGACAAGTGCGAGTTTGTACGAATGGCTTGTCAAGCCGTTTGGACTCACTAACGCGCCTAGTACTTTATGGCGTTTGTTTGAGACTGATTTACAGTATAATAGTTCTTTTCATCTCCAAACAGATGGTCAGACGAAAGTTGTGAATCGTACTATGGCGGATATCATTCGCTGCCTCTGTAGTGATATGCCTAAGCAGTGGGACCAGTATCTTGCTTCTGCTGAGTTCGCCTTCAATAACTCGGTTAACTGCTCTACTGGTACATCTCCCTTTCAGGTTGTTTATGGGCGTACACCACAGCATACTTTGGATTTGGTTCCCTTGCCCAAGATTCCTGGCTATAGTGTTGCGGCGGAGAATTTGGTGATTAGAATTAATGAAGTCTAAGTTGCTATTGCTAGTCAATTGGCTGCTTCTAATTCAAAGTATAAGGAGGATGCTGCAAACGGCGACGTTCAAAAATTTTTGAGGTAGACGATGAGGTAATGGTTTTTCTGCGAAAGGAGCATTTTCCTGTATGTACCTATAATAAACTGAAGCACAAGAAGATTGGTCCTTGCCGCATCCTGAAGAAGATCAACGACAATGCCTATGTAGTTGACTTTCCTGGTGATCTCAATATTTCCCCTGCATTTAATGTGGTGGATTTATTTGAGTATCATGCTCCTGATACACCCTTATATCCTGATCATAACTCGAGGGCGAGTTTTTCCGAAGAGAGAGGGAATGACGTAGAACAGTTAACCTGTGATTATCTTGAAGAATGTGATTGCTGTAATAGTCGGAAATCTCGGTAGTTTTTCTGATTTTGAGGAAAACGACCATTCATGCAGTTTCCTATATTACCAGTCAGACAGTTTTCTATATTACCATTAAGGCAGTTTCCAATATTACCATTCAAGCAATTTCCTATATTAGTTTATTAGATGTTATCTTTAATTATTTGGTTTCCATTAATATTATGAGTCCTATCTCTATATAAGATGTCCATCTTGTAATAAAAAATCATACTATCATTGAATAAAAATTTCGAGTTCTTTGGAGTTGTTCCAAATTTACGCTTTCTCTCCGCGTCAATTATGGAAAGATGAGGGCACCATGTCAAGGAATCCACGTACTTCAATGCTACAAAAAATGGTGCATTTTAGTTCTGAGAATAGCAACAAAGCCATCCAGGCGAGAATGAATCTCATGAACTTATTGCAACGGGGTCAGAAATGGAGATAGATATGATGACTGAAATGCATATGGCTGCTCTGACAAATTTGTGGATTGGTGGCTATATTCTGGGGGCATCCATTCATGTGTGCAACAACAAAGCACAATTCAAGACATATGCAGAGTTGGAGGAGGAAGTGCTTATGGAAAATCATGTTGATGCCAGGTACTTAGAAAAGGAAGCATGGAATCAAAATTCACTTCTGGGCAGAAATTCACTCTACTTAATGTATTTCATGTTCCTGATCTAAGGAAGAATTTTTGTATCTGCAAACCTGGCGTGTAAGAAGGGCTCTAAGATTGTTCCAGAGTCTGATAAGGTGGTTAATTTCAAGAATGGTGTGTTTCATGGCAAGAAATACTCTTACGATGGCATGTTCAAGCTGAGTATTATTGAGTATTCTTCTTCAATTATGGCATGCTAGATGAGGAAATTTAAATTTTCGTTCATTAAAATATGAGTAAGCATGGATATATAACATGTCATAATAATTATGATGACAAAATTTGTGATTAAACAATTTTGAAATTCCTTTTAAATAATGTTAACTTTTCAGACAAATATATCTATTAGAAGTGAACTATTTTGTCCAGTCCAGAGGTTGTGTCTGTTCATGAGACACATTGTTTCGTTGTTCTTGTATAAACATATTTTCACATTAAAAAAAATTGATCCAATTCAGCGTCTTTGTGTTGAGAAAGTTTGTGAGGTTAAATTGTATCCTAGGGCATTATTGCCTTAAGAAAGTAATTTCGTCCGCTCTTATTCGAATAGTTCTATTTTATATACTACTTTTCTTTCACAGCTCCCCCTCAATCCAAGTCATGTACTCTTCCGCAGCAACAAATCTCAAGTTGAACTTCCACCAACACCAACCAGTACAAATACACCTTTCACTCATGATCTCCTCAGATTCAGTACATCTGACCAATGGCGGTAGAGCGCGAAAAGCTATGCATGTCATTGTTTTTTTCACTTGAGGAATGTTATCCCTATATATCATATTAATTGATGAATGGGTGGAGAATTCTTGTTCCATCACTTGCGTATACTATAAGAGTCCTACAAGTGTTAATTGGGTGGACCGAGCACAATAGCTCTCTTTCGTAACCCTCTTTCTGCTATGTATATCGAGTTTCGCACGCAAATGATAAAGCATGAACACAAGGGAAATAATAATAAAAGACAGAAAGTAGGAGCTCAGCCAGATAATAAGAGAGATTTGGGAAGACATGTGAAATAGAGATAGCCATAAGCTAGCGTATAATTTATTTCTAATATTAGATAAATCACTGAATCAATATGATGGATTTCAGTGCGAATAAATCATGGAAAAGAATTTCAACCATTGAACTCACTTTAAAGTTGAGCTAGCTAGTAAGGGTGAGCGGTTCCAGATTTCTTACAGGTTTCATCTAGAACCTGGAACGTACCATTGAATACAGGTTCATCATTTTTTTGAACCTGGAACCCGTTGGAACTTGAAACTTGGAACCTACCGGACAGGGTAGGTTCCAAGGTGTAATAGGTTGTTTTTTTTAATTTCATTTTTACTTAAACAAAATGAAAATGAACGTAACAATATTAAACAAGCTAGTCATTCACCAAAGAAAATACAAAAGACTAGTTTTCTTGATATTACGGTTCAAATAAATACAATGAAAATGAGAAATCATTGCGTGAATCAATACTAGAGGTGAGTAGTTCCATGTTTTGTACATATTCCACCTGGAACTTACCCATGAAAATAGGTTCCTCATTTTTTAGAATTTGGAACCTATCCTATCACAAGTTATAGGTTGGTTCTAAGGTCTATCCAGATTTCACTTGTATTATTAATTGAACGATTACAATAAATCATCACCATTAATGACCACTATTTGTTGCTATAATTCACTAACCGCAACTTATATTTAGATACATGAAGAATACGAAACATTAACAAGTCATAAAATGAAAGCTCAGATTAGTGGTTGCAGATTATACACTTATCATCTAACATAATTAAACACCACAAGATCACATGAAGACATAGGCTAAGAAAAAAACACAAAAAAACTTGCTTAGATTTTAGGTTTCAGGTTCTAGGTTCCAAGTTCTATCTACCTAGAACCTGAAACTTACCTGTCGAAACAGGTTCTTCAATTTTGAAATCTGAAATATACTTTGCATACCTTAAAACTTAGAACCTACAGGTTCCCACTTGTCAAGTTCTCTGGAACCATGTTCACCCCTACTAGCGAGAGCATTAACCTCTCAGCCAAGTGATGCTATACCCATATGGAACAAAAGTATTCTAAGGTATTATGAGATCGAAAGCTATTAAAAAAACCTAGAAAACGAAGCTCATTCAAAATGTCTGTGTGAACAAAGAAGACTTTGCTTCCATTTCCAAAGAGCAATGACAACACTTCCATGTAAAACATGCTTTTATAACCTCTGATTGCTTAAAGTGCTCATGAATTTGTGCATGAGAACAAAAAAGACCAAAAAATGAAGAATTGATTATTTACTTGTGACTTTCCCATTACAACATTATTGGGGAAAATTACCAAAAAGTCTTAAACATATTACAATTGAGCCAATTGAATCCTAAACCCTTTTTTTGTGCCAATTGAGTCTTAAACCTTTTGCATTTATGTCAATTTAGTTTATCCAGCCAATTTTGGCCAGTGAACGTTGACGTGGACAAATTTTAATAATATTTTTTTGAAAATTTTAATTATTTGTTTCTTTTCTTTTTCTTTAGTTTTTTTTTCCTTCCTTCTTCCTCTGGCCGGTGAGTCTGACCTCACCTTGTTGTCTCTAGGTGAGGTCGGTCTCATCCAATCATTGGCAAGGTATGCCCTCGCCGGATCTGACAAGAGCTCGCCTCGCCAGTGGCTGCGCGAGGTCGGCCTCGCTAGTGGTTGGCAAGGTCGACCTTATCGGCCTCCCTTCTAGCCAGTCACTTTGGTCCAATAACTAGGTAGAGGAAGAAGGAAGTACAAAAAAAGAAAGAGAAAGAAAGGAAAAAAAGGAAAAATAAAAAATAATTAAAAAATTTCGAAACTATATTATTAAAAATTTTCTATGTTAGCGTCGGTCGTGCCAAGTCAGCACCAGCCGGTCAAAATTGGCCGGATGGACTGAATTGGAACAAAAAAGGCTTAGGACTAAATTAATATAATTGCAATAGGTTTAGGGTTTTTTTTGTAATTTTCCACATACTTTTATAACCTATGATTGCTTAAAGTGTTAATGAATTTGTGCCTGAGAACAAAAAGGACCAAAGAATAAAGAATTGATTATTTACTTGTGACTTTCCCGTTTCAACATTATTGTAGAAGCTCATGTAGCTTTCACCCTTTATGCAGCTTTAGCGGTTATTGAAGATTATTGAAGTAACCTTTCGTCTTTTCTCTTTATTCTAACAACAGTTTCGGCAAACTCGTGAAACGACTGAAATAGTCACCTTCAAATAGGTTAGTGGCGACTCCATATAAATAGAAAATTTTCATTAATCAATGGGAAAAAACCACAAAAAACCCCAAACTTTCCCACTTGTGACACATTTTTCCTGAACTTTTTTTTGTGACACCAAAAACCCCAAACTTTATTATTTGTAACACATTTACCCCAATATACATTATCCATGGGCATTTTCGTCTTTTTTACTTTTTTTTTTCCGGCGAGGGCTGCTCTAGCCGGCGACGGGGAGGGCCGCCCGACGCCGGCGAGGCTTGCCCTCACCTGGGCAGGCGACGGCGAGGCTCGCCGGCGACCCTCGCCCTCGCTAGCCCAAGCGAGGGCGAGGGTCTCCCGACGCCGGCGAGCCTTGCCCTCGCCTGGGCCAGCAAGGGCGAGGGTTGCTTGACACCGGCGAGCCTTGCCGTCGCCCACCTAGGCGAGGGCGAGCCTTGCCGGCATCGGGCGGCCCTCCCCGGACCTGGCGAGGGCCGCCCTCGCCGGAAAGAAAAAAAAACAAAAAAGAAAAAGCAAAAAAGACGAAAATGCCCATGGATAATGTATTTTGGAGAAAATGTGTCACAAATAATAAAGTTTGGGGTTTTTGGTGTCACAAAAAAAAGTTCGGGATAAATGTGTCACAGGTGAGAAAGTTTGAGGTTTTTGATGATTTTTTCCCTTAATCAATTGAATCCCTCAGCGTCGCAATTGGCTAGGGTTCGAAGAACCCATGCCGAATTAGAGCGTGCACCTCAAATAAAGGGACTGTTTGTTCCCGTTTGACTAACCTTTAGACTCACTTCCCCTAAAGTGACCTCTTGGGGAGGGTAGCAATAGCTTGACAACTTCATTGGGAACTTGAGTTTGAAACTCATTGCGGTCTTGGGCTAGATATTTCTTGATTTCAAAATTGCTTTTGTGTTTCTTAACATGTCAAAGTCTCGCGGATTATGATGTATAGACGTTAATTTCGTGTTATATGGTGGTTGCAGGTTGGGAGTGTTTTTTCACTAATATGTTTTGTCAGCTGGCGGAGAAATGTCTGATTATGTGGGTGTTTATTTGAAGCTACGTTTTGCATTTGATATTACTTGTCGTGTGTGTCTTTATACTCGCTTTAGCACAACACCTATGGACACACAATCTCCGACCCAAAACCCTAGATCGCACTTTTTAAGACAAATTAGGGCAGTATTGAGAAGGACCAGGCTCGCTGCAAAATTGCAAACGGTAGTAGGCCGGCTCAACCCCATTTATTTCATGAGATTTCTTCACCCATCGAAATGGGAGCTTTAAATTCCCTAGCATATCCTACATTATAAGCATCAAACTTCACAAGTACATACGTGTATTTCTGTGATTGTGAATACCTCTACGCTCATTGTAAGTCTCCACTATTCTCTAATCTTTCTTTGTTTCCTATAATTTAAAATTCCCGATAAGATAATCCACGTAAATCATTTGGACGCCCCTTTTTCCTAATTTCAAATTTAGAAAGACACCTTTCAGCGACTTACTTCTCCGTAAGTCGATTCCGCTCCCGTATACCTACTTAAACATTAAACTAAACAAATATATAACTAATCAAAATTAGAATGACATACTCGCGGCGGTAGTGGCAACCCCAAATCAGTAACGGCCACGACCCCGGAGACGCGAGCCCCAAATCTTGACCATGAGAAAATTTTGAAAAAAGAAAAGTAGCCTTTAATTTAGATTTTTTTTTGTAAGGTAAGAATGAATATAACTAAACATAACACCAATACAAACTAAAGCACAAACCGACAACTGACCCAGATAAGACAGCAAGATGTCTAGACGGGGTCAGGAGGGGTTCTGCAGGCAAACAACTAGAAGCCACAGGCTATACAACAGAAAGGGATACAAATAACCCTACAAGGAGGAACACCCAAAAAACCCAAGAGGATTACAAGAAACAAACAGCAAAGGAAGGCCGCCCAAGAAACAGACGCGGCCGAGAGCTAAGAACTATTCCTATTGCTTGCAAAAATCACAGGAGGAAGATCCCAGTTTCTTTGCAGGAGACGGTTCCTGTATGTGTGTTGAATTTCCCCCATTGAAATGGCTTTATCTCTCACGACTTTGACAAGATGTTTACGCATACCCGGGATGTGTATGCTCTTGTTTCTAAAAATAGCATTGTTCCGTTCGGTCCAAATGATGTGGCATAGCGCACCGAAGGAAAACCTGGAGAGACGATGTGCGAAGGAAGCTCCACCACAGACATTCATCATCCACGCAATATGGTCAAGCCAGTTCCTATTACGCCAGGGTAGACTGCACTTGGTGGCCCACATAGAAGCCAGCCTAGCAGTAGAAGAACACTCAAAGAAAAGGTGGTTAATAGAATCCGGTGTAGATCCACAAAAAGCACAACGAGCATTGTCAATTCTTTGAAAATGTAGTAGAAACATCTGAGTAGGCAACCTGTTGAGAGAAATCAGCCATAAAAGAAAGGAATGGCGAGGAGCTATATCATGATCCCAAATGAATGAGTGCCAAGATACAGGACGTCCTTTCCTTCGAATATGGTCCCAAGCATGAGCAACCGAGAAAGCTTTAGATGGGTGTGGAGTCCAAAGGAAGGAATCCTGCATATTGTTGTCAAAGGGCGGGGGCGGAACCATCTAGCTCATAATAGTGGTAAGGGTGCTGGAAGGTATCCAGCTACCCTCAAAGAAATCCCGAACTGAAATGTCCCGCGGAATGCGCATATGGTAGATATCCATATTACTGAATAGGAGATAAAGTGGGCCTCTAGAAATCCAAGTATCAAACCAAAAAGAAACAGAGCGCCCATTCCCAATCTTCCACTGAAACATAGTACGTGCTGTGTCATGCATGTCAAGGATCTTTTTCCACGCCCAAGAACAAAAGGTGGGCTTAGCAACCACCCAAAAGTTGGATTTTTTTTAAAATGTAGAATGAACCCACTTGCACCATAAAGATTCATTGTCTGAGAAAAGAAGCCATATGTGCTTGAGTATCATTGCCTGGTTATAATCAAGTAGTCGCCGGATACCAAGTCCACCTTCGGCTTTAGGTAAACATACAGAGTTCCAAGTGACCCTAGCTCCACCAGTAGCTAGGTCAGGACCTTTCCATAGGAATTGACGCAAAATGGTCTCAATCCTATATAATATTGCTTTTGGAAGCAAGAATATGGTGGCCCAATATACCTGGATGGAGTACAGCACCGATTTGATAAGTTGTAGCCTTCTAGCAAAAGACAGGAATCGATGCGTCCAAGATCGAGCTCTAGCTGTGATTGTGTCAATCAAGGATTTGCAATCCTCTTTGTTCAACCTGGAAGATATGATCGGAACTCCTAGGTACCGGAAGGGGAGAGCACCCTGTTGAAATCCAAAACAATGGAGAATCTGGTCACGTAAAGTTGGGGTTCCCCCCGAGAGGAAAACATTGCTTTTAGAGTTGTTGGGAGTTAAACCAGACCAAGTAGAGAAGGTGTGGGGGCCTTCCTTGATTATTTCAACGGATCTCAAATGGCCTTCCGAAAAGAGAAGGACGTCATCCGCAAAGAATAGGTGCGAAAGCCGAGTGGACTTACAACGCCAAAACCAGTGGAAATCCGGGGTCTCAGTTTTTGATTTAAGGAGCCCCGAGAAGACTTCCATCACTAGAATAAAGAGGTAAGGTGAAAGTGGATCACCTTGGCGAATGCCACGAGTATTTCCAAAATAGCCATGTAACTCACCATTAATAGATATAGAAAACTTGGTAGTCGAAACACATGTCATAACTAGTTTTACAAAGGAAACCGGAAAATTGAAAGCTAGTAGGACATGTTCGATGAAGTACCAATCCAAGGTGTCATAAGCTTTTTGAAAGTCGACTTTGATGGCACACTTTGGCAGGTACGGCCGATGGTGAAAATCAGCAAAGAGCTCCTGAGCCAGCATAATGTTATCGCTAATTCTCCGCCCTTTGACAAACGCAGTTTGGGCCGGCCCAATAAGAGAAGGAAGAAACCGAGCTAGCCGCTTAGCCAATATTTTCGATATACACTTATACAACGTGTTACAGCAAGCAATAGGTCGATAGTCAGACATAGCAGTAGCATTAGGAGATTTAGGCACTAGTGTTAGAATGGTGCTATTAATCTCCTTTAGCATACATCCTGTGTCAAAGAAATCCCTCACTGCTTTGAGGGTGGAAGGACCAATAACATCCCAACTAGTTTGGAAGAAATCAACAGTAAAACCGTCCGGTCCGGGGGCCTTTCCCTTTGCAAGTGAAAAGAGTGTGGAACGAATCTCATCATCTGTCACCGGTTGGACCAGATAAGTCCGCTGAGTTTCATCTAAGACGCGTTCCAGGTGGGCCCCTATCTCGTTAACCGATGGACGGATTAAAGGAGAAGGACCATTAAGTATCTCGTGGAAGTGCCCGACAATGTGGGACTTGATAGCCTGAGGGTCAGTCAGAATGTATCCATCAACTGTTGACACCGAGAGTATCCGATTATGTAGGCGTCTTTTGGCGACAAAATGGTGGAAAAATTTGGTATTCATGTCGCCTTCCTTAAGCCACCTTATACGGGATTTCTGCCTGTAGAAAGATTCCTCTTGCAATCTTAAAGTAGAAAAGGAGCGAGTGAGCTCTATTTCTCTGTCACTCAATGTCTGGTCGAACGGGTGTGTCTGCAGGGCTGACTGAACAACATACAGATCAGTTCTAGCTTGATCCGTTCTTGCAGAGATGTTAGAAAAGGAGGTCCTGTTAAGAAGTTTTAGTTTCAGCTTGAGGACCTTCAGTTTGCGACATACAATGAACATAGGCGTACCTACTATAGGCGAATCCCATGCTTGCTTTACTATATCCATGAAATTAGGATGAGTAGCCCAGAAGTTAAAAAACTTGAAAGGCTTCTTGGTGGTATGAGGCAAGACAATTTTTATCACCATTGGAGACTGATCAGAGATCCCAGGTGAAAGGAAACTGACTTCCGAGAAGGAGAATTGTTGCATCCACAAGTCATTTACTAGAACACGATCAATCTTACGTAGTTTTCGGTTCTCCCCAGAAGAAAAGGTCCAAGTGTACCTACACCCGACATATCGAAGGTCTTCTAACCCTGTCTGGTTCAAACATTCCCCAAACTCATCAAAAGCCGGGATCCAAGGAGTTGTGCTGCCCACTCTATCATCAGGGTCCTTGATGGCGTTAAAATCTCCAGTCACAACCCAAGGAAGAGCACAATCTGAAATCCGCAAAAGGTCAGCCCATAGTGTGCGACGTTTCACAAAAGAATGCTCACCATAAGCAACTGAAAGGAGACAGGACTTGTTCATATTTATAAGCCGAAGCTGTACATGAATTAGTTGATCAGACAAGTATAATAGATTGGCTTCTAGCTCATCCGGATTCCAACCAAACCAAATTCTACCCAAAGGAGAAGCTTCATAGTTGGAAATCCAAGACCAGTTACCACATAAGGCTTGTGAGATACCAGCAAAAGAGGAGCTTTTAGCTTTGGTTTCGATAATACCTATACAGGAAAGATTATTAACCCTGATAAAAGAACGAACTTCAGCCTGTCTAAGGGGACCTATTAGTCCCCTAATATTCCAGGAGCAAAAAAACATAGAGATATTGCCAGAGGGTTTATCGCTGAGAAGACCTCAGCCTCCTGTTCCTCGCTTTCTTCTTGGAGGAAGAAGGGCCAGATGCCTTATCGTGATCCTCCGCATTGATAGAGGCCAAGGTACGGGATCGGGTGGTAGGGGGGGATAGACTCTCCCTCAGACCCCTACCAAGATCCCCGGATCCATCAGAAGCCCCTGCTTTGTCTAGAGAAGAGGAATGCTCTGTGGATGAAGTGGAGTTAACAGGGGATTGGTACAGCGAGCCTGATGTAATCGGAGCAGGGGAGGGGCTACTCCTTGCCTGTGGATCCATGTTTTGTGCCATATTCTGTTGGGACATAGAGCCTGAAGCAGTCAGAGTAGGGGAGGGGTTGCTCCTTGCCTGTGGGTCCACGTTTTGAGCCATATTGGAGTTATCCACAACCGGGGCATCAGCGCCAGGAGCAGGGGGGAGAGGTTCATCCAGTTCAGGGGCCATTGTAGAGCCTTCTACCGTGTCATGGCCAGAAGGGGGGGTCTGCTGAACAGGTGAAGTGACTGGGTGAGCATTGTGCTTCTTCCTGTATACTTGAGTCCATCCATCAGAAGCTGGAGGCTATGAAGGTTCAGGTTGTTTTTCTGGTTGTTTGGTGTGACAACCAAAACCAGCTGATCCCTCTTTATGACCAAACAATCCACAAGAGAGGCAAACAGATGGTTTCCATTCAAATTCGACATGTACAAGGTGAACTTTACCATCCCGGCGCACCTTAACCATTTCCAATCGAGGTGTTGCAGCTTTGATTTCAATACAAACCCTTGCATAAGATATTCTTGTCATGTGTTCAGTCTGGGTATCCACATAGAGTGGCTTACCAACAGCACTAGCAATCCTACTTATACCTGCAGAGGACCATAAAGAGAAAGGTAAGTCTCTTAGTCTCACCCATACAGGGATAGAGTCCATGGCACCCTTTTTGAGTTTCAACTTAGGGTGCCATTATTGGAGTAGCATAGTGCTACTAAATATTGATACCGGGCCCTTCTCGATTATCTTCTTGCGGAATTCCTCATTCGGGACACGGAAGAAATAAAATCCATTTTCATGGAGCTTAACATCAATGACATGCTCTCCCCAAGCTTTTTTGAAAGCTTCTTCCGTTAACTTGAATGGGATTTTCTTCCCAATATAGTGACCTACTATACATTCAATCCAGAAAGGGTTATGTTCAGCGGCAACTTCCGGAGTAATTTCCACAACCACTTCGCCATTTTCCTCTAAGGGAGGAACAAATGCTAAGTCATAGCCTTTTGTCATGACCCGAGCAACATTAGCCCATGATCTAGGGGCAGGGACTTGGTTTAGATGGCCTTGAGATCGGGTAGAAGTCTGACCCACCTCATCTGGTTTCTTAACCAATTTCACTCGCGACTGAGACCGCCTAACACCCCCAGCATTGAGTGTTTTATCCTGAGGATAGCTTCTGTTCTTCGGGCGTCCTCTACTCCTACTTCGGCTAGAAGTGCCCTTCAAGATAGGTCTTTGTCCAAATGGACGTTCATCCACATTCAGCACAGAAGAGGATTTCCCTTTTAGTGCCTCTGTTGAATTGTTCCCTTCAACATGTAAACCAGCTTGAGTAATCGCAGGAACAGGGGATGGTTCAGCTCCTATACCAGGGGGAGGATTAGGTAATGTGGTATGTGCAGTCTTCTCCATTGGAACAAAACTACAAATACCTACCGGTCAACAACCACCACCATACATTGCAAGGCCCCTGCTATAATTGCCACCTCCAATTCACAACACAATACCAGCCAGCCAGACGTCACTAGAGAGCTAAAAACTAGTCCGGGAAGTTTGCCCAGCAGCAACCAATCAACCACTAACGACTCCACATCAGAACAGTCCAAGCGAGGAGGGGCGTCAGTAAATTCTCCTGAATGTGCTACCTCTACCCCTGATCTCCTAACTCACCACCAGAGGATGGAAAAGGGGCGAGAATACCTGTAAGAGGGGGTAATGAACACCAGAGTCCCAGCCCAGCACTATACTTCCCGAATGAACGAAGTTCTCGGACTGAGGATCCAGCACGAGCGACGAACCGATCTGAAAATCCAACCCCTACCCTTCACGAAGAGCGAAATCCTTTGAAGGGGTTGGTAGAGGATCGTTCAGGGAACCTAGCCTCCGAGAATCAAGCCAAATGGCCGCCGGAGACAACCGGAAATCAACAGGGAAACGGCGGGTGAACAGTACCGCAGGGGAACACAGAAGGGAGCATCCCACCTGCGTGAACAGTACCCGCGAATTTTTACAGCGACCCAGATGCCTTTTTTAATTTAGATGGTACTCAAAGATTTAAAATAAATTGATCAAATTCATTTTTTACCAACTAACTAATGATCAAGACCATTTAAGGTTAGAGGAAGATATGGGAATATCTCAAAGACGAAGGAATTCAACACAGGAGAACAAGAATGTAGGAGAAGATCCAAAAACTCCAAGAGGAGAGAAACCAAGAAAGAAATTTGCAAAGGACCAAAAGTAGTAACGATTAAACCAGATAACTTAATCAGATCACTTCACAACCTTAAATTTGACTGCACAATTAAAGACCTAATCATATCCTAATCTCTCTAGTACAGCCATCCTGCATGAGAAAAACTCTCCTTTTGATGCTCCGCCAATGTGAAACGCGAGACATCACTGATTATTGCAACATTCTTTTCGTCTCCTTTTCCTTTATCTGGTGGCACATGCAGAAAAAGTCGAGCCAGTTGGTGGCCCTGGGGAATCTGCTAAAAAGAGAGGAAGAACGAACGATAAAGTGCAAAGCATAGTGCAAGGAGGAAGAACTAATGATAAAGTGTAAAGCATGGTGTAATTAATAATAGTTATGAACATATGTGCAGCAAAAAGTGAAGGAAAGTAGCAAGCACGAAGCAAGCATAGACACTTTCTTATCCTCGTACTTTCAGTATAATTAACATTACGAGAACTTTGGAAATTTTATTTATCAGTCGACAAAGTGAGCGCTTGAGTGGGTCTCTACAGTAAGAAAGGAATGTTTCTGGGCGTAGCACGTATGAGACAAGTATATATATAAGGCTTTCTTGATCAGTTGCTTTCAGGTTCGGAAACTCCCCTAGTTTCTGCAGTTTGGAAATGGAGCTCGTCAGGTTCGAGTGAGTCGTCACGAAAAGGTCCTTCTCCAACACCTATCCCTCTTTCTTTTCAGTTTCCATTTAAGTACTTTGGTTGAGTTTTAGTTTTATTTCACTTGCTAGTCTTGATCTAGTATGCATTTGCCATTGCGTAACCTTCTCAAAATATAGTACAATCTTTTGTCCAAGTTTGTGCAAGGAGTCTGATCATGTATGAACCAAAAGATAAGCCATTCCCATAAATGGTTAGGTCCAATCAATTATTCTGAGCAGGTTGACGTGAGTCGGAGCAGTTTGTACCTAGTTAATAGGATTGGAACAATATAATTTTGCGCTCAAACCCCTCTCTCTCTTCTTTTTTTAACGAGCTCCCCACAACACACACACACTCTCTCTCTTTCTTTTTGTCTCTTTTCCTTTTGATCATTTGGTCGGTTAAGACTCCCTCTTCCTGTTCTTTGTTTCTCCTTTTTCAAAGCTACCATGGCCGAGCTTTGTTGTAGCAGAGCTCGTGTGGCCCTGGCCGCTAATGCTGAGCTCTATTATAGAGCTCCTGGGGCCATGGCGCCATGTCTGCCATGGCTGAGTTCTGTAACAGAGCTCGAGAGCCCATGGAAACTGCCTCGGGTGCCATCATCTCTCTGATTATGCAGGTATCATACCAGGCATTGTATAAAAAATCATTATTATTCATTATTTCTTCTTGTCATAGAAGTGGACATCAAAATTGCCCACACATGTCGATCTACTCGCCTGCTATTAGGTTCATCGGAACACTTTTGAGAAACAATTTTCATATTTTCTATATTCATAGCTAAAGTTGATCATAAGATGGTTTCAGTTTCACAAATCATTGTTAAAGCCAATCTTTTTGCGTCAAAATTAGTGTCTTCCCATGTCTCTATTTATTCGACTATCACTAGCCAAACCACAACGGAGAAACTTGCTAAAGGAATGCCGATTCACTCATTCCATGCCAGCTTGGACCAGATTTTGTAATAACAACATCGAGAGGAAAGTAGGCGAGTATAAACTTAAAGCAATAACCTGAAGAAATTATCCATCTTACATTGTGTGTGGCGATTAATAACAGAATTGACAGGGAAGAAAGTAGGTGACTAATTGGATCATTTTCTGCTGATAAACGGATCTGTCTAAACAAAAGCTTATGACAATTCTAACTATCTAAATTTGATCAAGCAGCAACACGCTCTACTCCTTCTTGGGATTGTTGCTCGACCATTACTAACCGTCTAAAAGCTCAAGGTGGAAATGGATAATGAATGCAGATTCGTTAACAGCTTTTGATCTCGGAATACCTCAGAATACTTTTGTTCCGTATGGGTAAGGGCTGAGAGATCAGTGCTCTAGCTAGCTCAATTTTAAAGTGAGTTCGATGATTGAATTGTTTTCCATGATTTTTTCATGCGGAAATCCATCATATTGATTCAGTGATTTATCTAATATTGGAGATAAATTATACGCAAGTTTATGGCTATCTCTATTTGACATGTATTACCGAATCTTCTTTCTTATTATATGGCTGAGCTCCTACTTTTCCATCTCTTATCATTGCCCTTGTGTTCGTCTTTTATCATTTGCGTGCGTAGCTCAATATACATAACAGAAAGAGGGTTAAGTGAGAGACCAATTCTTTGTGCTCACTCCGCCCAATTAACAGATGTAGGATTCTTATAGCATACGCTACTGATGGAACAAGAATTCTCCACCCATTCATCAATTAATATAATATGGAGGGTCGATAATCATTGAGTGAAAAAACAGTGATATGCATAGCTTTTTGCGCTCTGTCGCGTTTGGTCAGATATCCTGAATCTAAAGAGACCATGAGCAAAAGGCGTGTTTGTACCGGTTGGCTTTGTTGGAGGTTCAGCTTGAGATTTGTTGGCGTAGAAGAGTACATGACTTGGATTGAGGGGGAGCTGTGAAAGAAAAGTAGTATATAAAACAAGATTGTTCGACAGAGAGGGGTTGGAAAGACTTTCCTAAGGCAATAATGGCCCTAGGATACAATTTAACCTCACAAACTCTCTCAACACAAATACACGGAATTGGGGTACATTTTTTTGAATGTGGAAATATGTTTATACAATAACAACGAACGATGTGTCTCATAAATAGACACAACCTTTAGACTGGACAGAATAATCCACTTCTAATAATATGTCTGTCCGAAAAGTTAACATTATTTTAAAGGAATTTCGAAATTGTTTGATCGCAAACTTTTGTCATTTGATATGTTATATCCATACTTACTCGTTTTTTAATGAATGAAAATTTAAATGTCATCATCTAGCATGCCATAAAGAAGAAGAATACTCAACAATACTCAGCTTGAACATGCCATCGCAAGAGTATATCTTGCCAAGAAACACACCATTCTCGGAATTCACCAGCTTATCAGACTCTAGAACAATCTTAGAGCCCTTCTTACACGCCAGGTTTGCAGATACAAAATTCTTCTCAAGATCAGGAGCATGAAATACATTAAGCAGAGTAAATTTCCGCCCAGAAGTGAGTTTGAATTCAATGCTTCCTTTTCCATGTACTTTGGCAGCAAGATGATTTCCCATAAGCGCTTGCTCTGGTTCCTTCAACCCTGCATGTCTTGAACTGTGCTTTGTTGTTTTTTTGGCTAAAGCAAACTGTGCTTTGTTGTTGCACACACGAATGGTTGCCCCAGAATGTAGCCACCAATCCACAATTTTGATCAGAGCAGCCATGTGCAGTTCAGTGATTATATCTATCTCCATTTGGACCATTCCTGACCCCATCGCAACAAGTTCATGAGATTCATTCTCACCCGGATGGCTTTGTTGCTATTTTCAGAACTAAAATGCACCATTTTTCGTAGCATTGATGTACGTACATTCCTTGACATAGTGCCCTCATCTTTCCCTAATGGAAGCGAGGCCTAATTTTCTTCACAAGTTTGGAATTTTTGTAATAATTCCCTTTTTATTTCTTGACCGGACAAAACCGCTGACTTCCGCCAGACGTGTCTGTCTAGAAGTTAACATTCAGCCAAACCCTAGATGGCAAAGTGCCAGTCAAGATTAATTATAATCAGGCCCATCCAATGTGTAATGTCCACTTGAGACCCATGCCTATCTAAAATGTTTTCCTCTATTACAAACTCTCTATCAAGCTGGCCTAATATGGTAGCGACTCACACATTAGAGGGAGATAAGTGAAATCCCACATTGGGTGCCTAGAGCTTCAATAATATCTAGTTGGGTCATGCGGCGGTTTAAACTTTTGAATGAAAGTGTAAGTTAAACTAGGTTATTGGGTTCAAGTAATGGGTTATTTCTTGAATCTCCCAACTATGAAGGAACAGAATTATTGTGTGACGCGGTCCTCTCAAAGTACTTATAGATCTCTCTCTATCCATCCAAGTTAATCACTTTGTGTGGAGGTTTATTCTTAATTTAAAAATAAAGAAAATCATGATACTTAGCCAGTAATTTTTAACTGGAGTTAATGGGATGTTGTGCTCTAGGAGAACTCAAAATAATTTTCACGACCAACCTATAGGAATTAATTTGCAATTATTCCCTAATGGAAGAGAATGTAAATTACATTATCATCATTAAATTTGGTTACTTTTTATGTAGACAACAATCCCACGTTGAAAAGTTGAATAGTTATACTAGGGATGGACCCGTGCCTTCAACAGAATGAGAATAGTAATACATTCAATTATCTCAATTAAACTGTTCTAGAATTAAAATTTGTATTTATAGATAATCTTTTATCATTGTAGCACCTCGAATTTTGTGAATCTAAGGCAGCGCCTACGGCTCCTAAAATCTTTTCATCCTCGATTCGGGTATTTTGCCAAAGGAGGATTTTACTAAGAAAGAGGAATCGGCATCGATCTATTTCATAGTCGGACCGGGAACCTTAATCCGAGAGCTTAACAAGAAGAAAAAACTAATCATCCAGGTACAAACTAAGGAAACAACCAGTTTCAAACTATATACTAAATGAAAACTCATGGAAAAAAAAATCTCATTTGAAATGAGAAATGGAAATTCGCCAAGATTAGTTTGTGGTATGTTATCGATTAGCGGCACGGTTGTTACTGACCCGGCATTACTCCATCAGTGTATGAACGTATAAGAATCCTTTTTAAAGGAAAAACATGGGTAAAAATGTGTACGGGGTGAGGTGCAAAGCGAACGTATACACATGCAAGAAAGCTTTTTAACTGCAACAACTTAAATATACTCTATCGGAGCTGGAATTACCACGGCTGCTGACACCCAACTTGCTTTCCATTGAATCCTCGTTAAGGGATTTAGATTGCATTCATTCCAATTACTAGACTCAATGAGCCCGGTATTGTTATTTATTGTCGCTACCTCCCTGTGTCAAAATTGGGTAATTTGCGAGCCTGCTGCCTTCCTATCGTGGTAATATTACCTAGTGTCAATTAAAGTGACGCCAAGTATTGGTTCATGGATGGCAATTGGCACATTTCTGCGTATTTTAGAGCGACTGAGCGAAATTGTTCACTGTGGCATCATCTTTTGTCAGCTTGAAGAAGGATCATAAAGTCTAATTTGGGGCAAGAGGATCTCTCACCAACTTATTTCCGCAAGGACTTGTGATAATGATATTCGGAACAACCACGCCTAGAGGGCACAATAGAAAATACTGTTCTATGGTGCCTCCGGGATGCCATCACGAATCGTGGGCGTCGGAGATGACGTGTCTCTGGGACAACTGGAGCATTCAACCTTTGGTACTACTCGGCTTGATTTTCCAGATGGTGCTTGCTGTATTAGGAAGCCGCAGGAAGACCTCAAGTGGCCAGACAATCAGATTCGTTATTTGGGCATCTTATTTGCTCACCTCCAATTTTGCGACGCTCGCGCTCAGCAACCTCACAACAGTCAGCCTCAGCAAGTCCAAGGACGAGTGTGATACCGAACTAAAAGCATTGTTGGCGCCTTTGATTCTATTGCTGCTGGGGAATCCAGATAGCATCACCGCATATTCAGTGGAAGACAACCGGCTCGGCTTGAGGCGTGTTTTGAACCTCATCATCACATTTTCTTTCGTCGTCTGGATCCTCTGGCGAAATTGGAAGACCTCCATCCCGATGATACTGTACTTTCCGCTGTTTGTTGCTGGGATAATTAAGTACGGAGAAACAATTTGGGCGCTTTCCTCTGTGTACGACGAGAACATGAACATGAGAGAAGAGGATTTCGATGAAGAAAAGGAGTCGTATTCTGCATTGACAAACTGCCACCAAGACGTTCCTGGTCTGGAGAGTTTCTCGAAGGCTTACTACCGGTTTGATTGTTTAAAGCCTCACCTTGTGGACTGGCTGAATCACCCTTTCTTCATGGAGCATCGTAATAAGTTGATGGAGGGATACAGTCCTGAAGATGTATTCTTGACAACCGATATGGAACTCGGGTTCATGTATGATGTCCTCTACACTAAAGCACCAGTTCTTTATACCAAGCTCGGGATCACGCTCCGTGTCACCGGTTATTTCAGTTTGCTGTTGACCTTAGGCGGATTCCTGGGCCTTTTCTTTGACAAACATTGGAGAGGTCCGTATGTTATCTACACGTTTGGGTTGCTAATTGGAGTCGTGCTTCTGGAATCTTATCAGTTGGTGAAGCTATTCGATTCGGATTGGGTAATTATAAAGAATAGTAATCACCCTAAGAATTCGATGGTCTTGAAGTTTCTAAAATTTCTTGTCAAACGATCTCTGAAGAAGGAAAGGTGGTCGAACAGAATTCAGCAATTTAATTTTCTGGATTTCTGCCAATCTGAGAAACATCCCTGGCACTTCAAAATCCTTAAACCGTTCGGCAAGGCGGAGAAGTTAAAGAGATATTGGCTAACAAAATCTGTGCAAATTGAGAAGTATTTGAAGGAATTATTGCTTGAAGACATCGAAAAGTTTGAATCAAAGAGGCTCCATCGACCCTTCACAAAAAGAGGCCAGTGGACGCTCGGCGCTCATGATTCTCTGGATAGGCTTGAATGGAGTATCGAGAGGACATTTGATAGAAGCATCATCATATGGCACATTGCAACCCACGTCTGCTACCACTCATGCCAGGAAAATTCAGATCACAAGAAGGCAAGCAAACTTATATCTGATTATATGATGTTCCTTCTGGCACAACATCCTCCAATACTCTCTTTGACCACGGCCGAGATCACTTGCCATCACACCTACACAAATCTCAAGACGTTCTTAAATAAAATCCCAAAAGAGAACGTCCTGGAAGTTTTATTGGGGCCTGAGCCCGTGCAGGCAAGTTGCCTCCTTGAAGCAGCCATCACCAAAGGGTGGAATGTTGTTGAGGAAGTGCGAACACTTGCGAGAGAGCTGAAAGGTACTGAAGACACATGGGAGCTCATCAGTAGCGTTTGGGTTGAGATGCTATGTTTTGCAGCGTACAATTGCCAGCTATACCAGCACGCAAAGATGCTGAGGCGGGGCGGAGAAATCATCACTCACGTGTGGCTCCTCCTTTCTCACAAAACGGACAAGTTCAACACCATGAAGTATAGAGATCATCTCTACAATCATGACATAGAGATCGAACAGAGATGATGGCGTGCTGCTACTGCTTATGAAACTACTTGTTTACAGATCATATTTTCTTCTCAGATTATGCATTATGTCATTCTAGATAAGATCTAGTCAATTGCCGACTTTTTTCTTTTTCATTTTTCCCTTTCATCCGTTCTCTCTTCTGCCCATATGCAGATCGATATTCTGTAATCTGGTTAAGCATTTGATGATGCCTTGACTTCTCCTCACATGTCTGATTAAACTTATGGACACAAGATATAGTGTTAACATCGGATTGCTTATTTTCTTGGGCCGACTTGGGACTTAATCTTCAGACGAGTGAGAAGAACAGTTAACATCAGGGGAGAGACAGCAAATAGTGTGACCGTGGATTGGTGCTCATTGGTTGGGTTTACTATGGGCTTATTGGAAGCTGACACCTGGGCTTATGCCTCATTGATACCTGTAATGCTTTTTCTTGTTGTTTAAATATATAATCCCTCTATTTTTATTTAGTTATTGATTAGTATTTTTTTTTGTCTGTCCTATCTCTAACTTTCTTCACTCTCTGACTTTTGCTTTGCCTCTTGTAGAGCGCAAGAGTCGAGCCCCGCACTTATGAGACTAGCCTCCCCACCCCTCAATCATTTTACCAGCAGAATCGCATGTCCATTGATCTATAACTGTGCACCTCATTAAAATACCAACTCTACATGCACCATTAATTGCTCCACAAGAACTTTCAAATAAAACCTCCTCAACTATAGATCAAGCAAAACAATCGCTACGTTCATCTATGACAGAAGATTGAGCACGCATCTTGTCCAATTCAGCAGTTACAATAACAGTTGATTCCTTAGGCTCCACCTCGCTACAAGAATCATTTGTGTCAATTATCCCGGGGTAAGAACAGCATTGGTGCCAAAACTTATGTACGGAGGCCACTTTGGTGCCAAAACTTCCATTTGGATCATTTTAGTGCTAAATCGGAGAAAAAATAATCATTTTGATGCCAACAACGAGAGATTCCGGCCAAAAAAATACGTGGCATTTATATTAAAGAAAAATAAGTTGACGTGACATATATTTTTAATCGTAGTCCACGTGGAATGGCATAAACGACGTCGTTTTCCATCCTTCACAAGAAACGACGTCGCTTTATTTTCTTACGTGGAATGCGTTTAACAAACGACGTCGCTGAAGAAGGGGACTGAAATTAGAGCTCAGATCTTGAGTTCTCCCTCGCTTGACCTAGCTCCCTCAATCGCCTTTCGTCACTCGCCCATCGTCGCTCACCCGCCATCGCTCACCCGTCGTTGCTTGGCCGTCGTCCACCGCCGTCGGTCTGCCGTCATCGTAGTTGCACCATTGTTTGCTGGCCCACCATCGCTCAGCCGCTTCACTCAGGTTTGTCATGTTCTCGCCGTGGGTCAATTGGGTGGAGAATTTAGGGTTTCGAAAGGCAAAATGGGGCATGGAGGGCAAAGTGAGGGCTCGGCTTAGACTGCTTTTATGGGGAGGGAAAAATAGTGGGGACCTCACTTTTGTTTAATCACTTTTGTGGGGAGGGCAAAATTGTGGGGAGTGAATGTGACTGAATTGAAAAATAGGGCGTGGAGGGGAAAATGAGGGCTTGACGCAGAGGGAAATTGGTGGGAGTGCTGGGGACAGTGGTGGGGACCGAATGGGATCGAATTGAAAAATGAGTTAGAGTGCTGGGGACAGTAGTTGGAGTGAAAAATGGGTTAGTGTTTCTATGGGGACCAAATGGGGTTGAATTGAAAAATGGGTTGGGGTCGAATTGAAAAATGGGGTTGGAGTGCTAGGGACAGTGGTTGGAGTGAAAAATGGTTAGTGTTTCTGTGGGGACCGAATGGGGTCGAATTGAAAAATGGATTGGGGTCGAATTGAAAAATGGGTTGGAGTGCTGGGGACAATGGTTAGTGTTTCTGTGGGGACTGAATGTGGTCGAATTGAAAAATGGATTATTATTGTATGTGGTCCCAATGAATGACTTTTTGTTTTTATTCTTTGGGTGCAGTATTGAAATGTAGGGGAATCATGTAGGCGTCATTGTTTGCTATAGTGGAGAGTTTGTTATTGGCCCTGACGACTGGGAATATTGTGGTGGGAACGAAGGTACTATTTATGTCAATGTTGGGAAGCCATCATATATTGATTTTGTGAAGGGTTTGTTGTATTTTTTTCGATGTAAAGTGCAACAATTGCACTATTGTGTTTTTGGGAAGGAATTGAAGGATGGTTTGAGATTTTTTAGTGACGATAATGGTATTAAGGATATCATTTACCATTATCTTTACAGCGATGAAGCTAAGGTCTATGTTGAATATTATAGTGATGATGAGACTGATGAGAATGATGGAAATGATAGTAATCAGGTTGGGGATGAGTCTATGTTAGATGGAAGGCAATATGAGAGTCAAGTGAGGGAGGAGAGGGAGACAGATTTTGATAGAAATGTGGGTGAAGTATCAGTTGAAGTTGTCGGTGATGAAGACTTACTTGGATTAGAATGGAAAGTTGCTCAATATAGTATGTTAGAAAATGAAGCTTTGCCATTTGTCAATTTCCTAAGTGATGAAGACGATGATGAACTCCAACAATCAAGACAAAAACAAAGGGAATTTTTCAGAAAAAAAACTCCCAGTTTTAGGAGAAAGGCTTGAGCTGGATGGAGTTCCAGCTGGAGGTAATGGAAGTGAAGATACAGCAAGTTGCGGCAATGAAACTGCTAGTTCAGAGAATGATAATGAAGAACCTATTCGTCGAAGGAAAAGTAAGTACCCTTGCTATGATCTAAATGTCGATAAACCTGTTTTGTGTGTTGGCATGAAATTTGATAATGCAAAACAATTAAAAGAAGCTATTGTGGAGAGTTCTATTGTTGAACAAAGGAGTGTAGAATTCATTAGAAATACGAAGGAATTTGTGAGAGCTAAGTGCTCACAACCCAATTGCCATTGGAAGCTGTACGGCACTATGAGTAGGAAGGAGTCATTTCAAATTAGGTCCTTCCAGGAGGAACATACTTGTTCAATTCATTTTGATAACAAAAGGGTAACAAGTGTGTAGTTGGCAAAACATTTTTTTAATAAAATCAAAGTAATGCCCGAGATCAAATGCCCTCAGTTTAAGCAGTTAGTGAAGGAGGATGTGGGAGTTAATGTGTCGAGGAATTAGTGCAAGAGAGCTAAGCAGAAGGTGATGCAAATTTTGATGGGTCGGTACAAGGAAGAATATGTGCAGGTATGGGATTATGCCCGCGAATGCGTGGTTCAAAACCCATCTAGTAGGGTATATGTTGAAGTTGTAGAGAGGCCACTACTTGATTGTGAGCCTAGGTTTGATAGATTTTATGTTTATTTTGATGCATGCAAACAGGGCTTTTTGGCTGGTTGTAGAACAGTTGTAGGATTGGATGGATGTTTTCTTAAGGGTATATGCAAGGGGGAGTTGTTGGCTGCTGTGGAGAGAGATGCCAACAATCAAATGTTTCCGATAGCTTGGGCAGTTGTCAAGATTGAGAACAAGGATACTTGGTCCTAGTTCCTCAAGAATTTAATGGTTGACCTTAACATAAACGATGGGGGAGAATGGGCATTCATGAGCGACCAATAGAAGGTAATACCATCGTCAATTAATTCCCTTTTAATATTAATTACTAGAGTATTTTTTGACTTATATTTGTTGATTTGAATTTTTGTAGGGACTTGTTCCTGCATTGGCTGAGTTGATGCCATATGCTGAGCATAGAATGTGCGCGAGGCACATATATGCAAATTGGGCAAAGATCTACAAAGGAGATATGCTACAGAAGCAGTTTTGGCAAATAGCAAATAGTACCAACATGGCTTATTTCGGATTAGCCAAATAGGGATTGTTGCAGCTGTCAAAAGAAGGTTTTGATGCACTATTCCAGACAGAAGCTAAGCACTGGTGTCGGGCTTTCTTCAGCGAAGAATTTAAATGTGATATAATTGATAACAATCTCAGTGAAGCTTTCAATGGTAGCATTTTAGAGGCTAGGTGCAAGCCAATCATCAGCATGCTTGATGATATTCGTGTTATGGTCATGACCAGACTGCATATGCAAAGAGATGAGGCTACCAAGTGGTGCAGAGAATGCGATCCTAGAATTGTAAAGAAATTGGATGCGAACGTTGCTGCTAGTAGGTTCTGCCATCCGATTTGAAATGGAGAAAATAAATTTGAGATCATTCAAAATAATGATAAGTATGTGGTCAACCTAGATAGAAGAAAGTGTTCATGCCGAGCCTGAGAACTAAGTGAAATTCCTTGTCCCCATGTTATTTGTGCCATTTTGATGAAGCAAGAAAGGCCAGAGGATTACCTACATGATTGGTACAAAAAAAGCTCATACCTTAATTCGTACCAATTCATGATGTAGCCAATCCGAAGTAGTAAATTTTGGGAGCTAACAAATCATGAAGGCCCTCTACCTTTGCCACTAAAGAAGCAAATAGGAAGGCTAAAGAAAAAACGAAGAATACAGGAGGGAGAGGCATCAAGTCAGAGGATGAGTAAGACCGGGGTGAAGATGAAATGCTCCTATTACCACAAGGAATGGCACAATAAGAAAGGTTGTCAATTGAAAAGGCAACGTGCACAAGAAGTTGTTACAATAGCTGATTGTGGGCCAAGAACAACACCTACTGAAGAGGTTGCTCTTGGGCCTACTGAAGGGCCAACAAAAGGCTCTGTTGTAGGCCAAAGTGCAGGGACAACTACAAGCAGGACAGCAACAACAACAACTGAGTCCACTGTCAAACAAATGAGGAAAAAATATCTAGTAAACTATACATTGTTGTGTTTGTCTTTTATGGGCTGAGTTTAATTTTGTTATGTGTTTTTCAGGTGAGAAGACAACCAACTGCACAAGTTGCACAAGGACAGGGAGCCCCACAGGTTGCTCCCTCACAAGTTGCTCAAAGTGATGCACTACAGTGAACAAGAGGGGTTCTTAGAAAAAGAATAAGGCAATATGGTTATGGGATTTACACAGATGAACATACTGGAATGACTATTTTCAATGTAAGATTTGTAGGACTCATGTATTTAATTTATGGTATTTCAATTCATTTGGTTAACAATATAATTATGTTCTTGTAGCCTGGAAGAAATTCGGAGGTGCTTATCTCTCAAGGTGGGCCAACTCAAGAGTCAAATGCGCAACCAAAGAAGAGCGCAAAGAAGAAGAAGAAGACATCGAGTACAGTTTCAAAACAGCCACCAACAAATAAAGTTGCACAAATTCAATCTCAACCAACAGAACCGGTACTAGTTCCTTCTCAACCGACTGATCATGGGACCAATGTTCCTACGGAGAGGTCCCGACACATGACACGTGCTACAAAAAAAATTGTTGATGCTAAGAAGAATGTGACAGAAATGCTAGTCAATGAACCTACGTGTCTAGTTCGAAAGAGTGCCCGAATTATGAATCAATTCAAAAGTGCAAAAGAAAAAGGAGCCGGGGGTGTTGTGCATATTGACTAATGGGAAGATGCTGGACATGGTATCTTCACTTATGAGGATTGCTGCCATTGTTGTTATGTGTTCGCTTTGACATATTAGGTGGGAGGGGATCATTGACTGATTGGGGGCTGATATTTTTTTATGGACATGTTTATTTTTGTAAAGAACCAAGCAATGTCAATGGCAACAATGTTTTTTGTTATTTTATTGTCTTGCACCTTGTTATGAGGCTGATGTTGTTTTTGGAAGTTGTTGGTTGATTATTGTTGCTGGTTGAAGTTGTGGGTGCTGGATGTACGTGCTGGTTGAAGTTATGGATGTTGTATCTTCCTGCACTAGCAAATACAAGTACTGGTGTAAGAACAAGATGCATTAGCACAGCACTAGTGCAATTGTGGCTATTGGTGCATCCTGTTGCACCAACACAGCTCTCGGTGCAACTCTAGGTGCTGGTATGTCTTCTTCCACCAACACTTGTATGAGCTGGTACAAGAATAAGATGCACTAGCAACTCAACTAGTGCAACAATATGCACCACGACTGGTGCAAGCCAATGGAAATATAGTTGAAACTGATTTGTTCTTTTTTTTTAAACTCCTGCAACATGAGTGATCACTTTTTTATCGCGATTGACACTAAAATGATCACTTTCAGAAAAACTTGGCACTGAAACGATCACTATTTACAACTTATGGCACTGAAATAGTTACTCGTGAATTGTCACCACCCTTTTAATTTCTTCATGGTTTGCAGATGTAATGGTTGCAGCAAACCATTACATCTGATGCAAAAACCAAGCAAACCAATATATACAATACAGAACCAAGCAAAAAAAATTTAAAGTGCTCACAACCAATGAATTCCAACTCCAACCTTCTATTTTCATCATAGATTGGAACAAAGCCTTTTGTTCCATACAATTTGCAGCAAACCAGTAACACTTTACTTACAAATGACCAAATATAAGTAAATATTCCACATCTTTGATTATGGTAGACATATAAACTTCTTCTCATTACTCACTTCAAATTTGAATATACTACACAAGAGAACAACAACATAATCAATGCTCGATAAAAGTTTCTTTCAATTTTCAGCCTTGAAACTTCCCTCTTCAAATGGTCGATTAAAGATGTTAAACCCTTCATTTGAGCTTGTATTGAGTCGACATCATCTAACTCGTCCATTAATGTAGGTGGAGGTTGATGTCGTCCTTCAAGTAGCTACAAAATCACTTCTGTGGCTCGGCCAGAGAATTTGGCATCAACCCATTTGAAATATTTACACTTTGAGCCTTCTCTATACCTGCTGTATCCATGGAATCTTCTCCCGAGATTTAACTGAGTCCAAGATATTCTTCTCGGACTCGATAACCCACAAAAACAGTAACACTTACCATCTAATTTGCTTTTTTTAATCGAATGTGAGCTGCTGCTAAAGCTTCCACCCTCCATTTGCAAGCGCGAGCTGCCGCCCTCCATCTACAAGCACGAGCCGATAATTGGGGATTTAAAGTTCTGCTTTTTGCGGGTTAAGAATCCCGAATGTGAGCCACTGCTGAGCTTCCGTCCTCCATCTTTCAATTTGGGTATTAAGGTTCTTATTTTGGGGAGAAGAAGCTCAATAAAATGGCGCCATGTAGGTTTGGTGAATAAAACGGCGTCGTTTTATTCTTTGCACACTGACTGTGCTCTCCGACGAGCCACGTCGGCTTCAAATACTAATAAAAAATTGCCACGTCAAATTTCCGACCAATCAAATCGGAAGTGGCACTTAAAAGATCGTTTTTCAAATTTTTTGGTACTAAAGTGATCCAAATAGAAGTTTTGGCACTAAAGTGGCCTCCGTACATAAGTTTTGGCATCAATGCTGTTCTTACCCCCAATTATCCCACTTGTACCCACTAACTTAAGCTTAACACATATCCGTATAAACACTGTTGTGCGCTTCCAACAGATACAAGCACGGAAATCACAGTAACCCCACGCAAGAAAAACTCACAACTAGAGAAAACAAATCTAGATTGTTGCCAAAAAGAGAAAATCACAAAACAAGGAGCAAATCATGACACAAGGAAATATTGGAGAATTAGGTTGTACCTGTGACGGAACCCATTTTGCAGCAAGGTAGCAGAGTCGTTCTTATGAGGTAAAAGAGTCCAAAGTTTAAAAGAAAGGAATCAGATCAATGAGAATCCCTCGCCTGAACGTAAGTATCCATAATCGAATTCCACGAGGCAACATAACTAATCTCTCACGGACAATTCGCCGAACACCTTCCTTGCAAAGTCGATTCCACCACCACAGTGAATTCCTCCACAAGTGGCTTAGACTTGGCAGCGATAAGGCATCAAAATTGATTCAGTTGTGGGCATCATAGTCAAGTCAGCAAAGACGGCGAACTGCTTTGAACCATTGCTCTTGTTAGAGTGCAATCCTGAGGCCGAACCATAAAGCAATGCTGGAGAAGAACTATAGTAGTGAGGCAGAGGCAAACCCTGCGAAAAGTGTGGAAAAAGTCCTAAACCTTTTGCATTGATGCCAATTTAGTTTTAAATATTTGTTTGGTGTCAATTGAGTCCTAAACCTTTTGTTTTTGTGCCAATTCAATCCTTCCGGCTAATTTTAGCCAGATTTTAGTGACATGGATATTGACCAGCCTACGTGGTGTCGTTGGCACTGACGTGAATAATTTTTAATAACATTTTAATAACATTTTAATATTTTTTAATTTTTTAAAATTTTTTCCTTCTTTTCTTTTTCCTTTTTTCTTCAACCATGGCTGGTGGCCAGCTACCCAGGCCATGGCAGGGTTGGCTGGCCTCGCCCAGCCGTCGCTTGCCACAGGCGAGGCCCGATCGACCCTTACTTGGTTGAGGCCATCCTCGGAGAGGGGATCCCTTGCCCAGGCAAGGCTAAGAGATAGTTGGCCTCGCCTAGGCCAAATTTGGCAAGGTTGACCTTTGCCTAGGCCACGGTGGCTTCGCTAGGCATCAACTTTAGTTAGGTGAGGGTTGGCCTCGCTAGTCTAGCTTGGGTGAGGCTAAAGGCATGCCCTAGTGAGGTTGGCCCTCACCCAGGCCATAGCAGCCTCACGAGATTCGGCTTGAGCAAGGCCGACCCTCGCCTGGCCTTGCTTGGGGGAGCGTTCCCCTCACCAGGGATGCCTTCGCTCAGGCTAGGGTCGGCTGGGCCTCACCTATGGCGGGCGACGGCAAGATGAGGCCAGCCAACCCCACCATGGCTGTGGTGGTCGGTTACCGGCCATGGTCAAAGAAACAAGAAAGAAAAAGAAAAGTAGGAAAAAAAGAGAGAGCAAAATAGGAAAGAAAATCAAATAAATATTAAAATATTATTAAATATTGTTTACGTCAGTGCGAGCGACGTCACATAGGTCGGTCGTCATCCACGTCACCAAAATCCAGCCAAAATTAGCCATAAAGACTGAATTGACATAAAAATAAAAAGTTTTATGAATTAATTGGTACCAAAAAAAGGTTTAGGGCTAAATTGATATAAATGCAAAAGGTTTATGACATTATCAACACTTTTCTCGACAAAGCCTCGGTACCGATGAGCAGTGATGGAGATCGATATAGGTGTATCGCAGCCTTCCTCAAGTTAAACCACCAAGGGAAAGCTAATGGATTCTTAAGTGGGCACAAACGTTTCTCAAAAGAGATGGTGCTGGCCTTGTGCAAGTTCTTCTAAGTCCATACCAACCACAACCTAAGATCTCAATTCAATCTCATAATTAAACTTACTTTTTAGAGCTGTCGCTAATCAATTCTAGCATGATTAGACACACAAGTAAGGTTCTGTCTTACTTCCACGAACCATAAATTCTCAATATAAGGACTTGGTTACGTTACATTAATCTAATGCCTTTTGGTACCTTTCTCTTTAAATGAAAATGTTGTTGCTTGTAATCTTTGTCAGTTTTTTCCTATGCCACTAACACATGAATTCGATCATGTATGGTCGCAAACACTAAAGTAACACTTAATAATTCATAAAAGCTAACAAAGGGCTCGTTTGGTTCAGCTTTTCGAATTTGAAAAGTCGAAAGCTGGCATTTGAAATGCTGAAAGCCTATTTTTCCCTTCCTAAATTGCCCTCACTCAAATTTTAATATTCCTATTTTGCCCCTATACTGTTCATCTTCTTCACCGGCGAGGGTGGCTGGCGAGGGCGGATCTGGGCGGCGAAGGGCCGGCGAAAGGCTGGCGAGGGTAAATCCGGGCGACGAAGGGTCGGCGAGGTCTCCTGACCTAGGCGACGACTGCCTGGGGTCGGGCGGCCACCTAGGCGACGGTCGCCTGAGGTTGCGCGACCCAGGCAGCGATCGCCTGAGGTCGTGCGACCCAGGTGATGGGGCTTGGGAGGTCGCTCGACCCCAGGCGGCCATCGTCTGGGTCGGGTGACCTCGCCGGCCCTTCGCCGGCCAGATCCGCCCTTGTCGGCCTTTTGCCGGCCACCCTCGCCGGTGAAGAAGATGAACAGTATATGGGCAAAATCAGAATATTAAAAATAAAAGTTGTCAAAGCCCTTTGCAAAAAAAAAATTACCAAACACTACTTAGGCCAAAGTAACTTTATAAATTTTTTTTTACCAAACGTCACTTGCATTTTCCCAAGTGACTTTCATCTAAAGGTATTTGTATTCCCCCAAATAGAATTTGAAAAGTCGAATCGAATGGGCCCAAAAAGAAAAGAGAGAATAAACTGCACTAATTTGATTTTGGGATAATTCCACCAATATTTCTATAACTTGTGCCAATTATTGAAATCTAAAGAACTTTTGCAAATTTCATTCGAGCCTCCAAACTTGCATAGAAAATGAAAATGAGGTATTTTGGGAAAAGGACATTATATAGGTCATAAATTTCGTACGGCACTCACTTGAGTGCCATAACCTTTTTTTTTTCAATCATTTAAGTGCTATAACTTTAACTTTTTTTATCTACCACTTGAGTGCCATATAACTTCTCAATCGACTACTTGAGTGTCACAACTTTTTAAAATTGTTCATCATGAGTATCGTGCCATGTCGGATTTTCAACACTTGGGTGAACTTAAAAATTACGACACTCAAGTAATCGATTAAAAGTTATGCCACTCAAGTGAATGTTTGTTTAGAAATTATGGCACTCAAGTGATCGAAAAGAAAGTTATGGCACTCTAGTGAGCGTCATATGAGACTTATGACACCTGTGGTGTCCTTATTTCAAGAAACTTTATTAGCTCCATATGTTTCCTTCATCTACCTTCACAAGTTTTATAATCAACATCACGCCCATCAAATCCAACGAACGTGGTGTGAGGCGATGTCAAAGTGTGATATTGATAAAGTTTTTCTAAAATGGACGTCTAGGGGGAAACCACCGTTTGCAAAATCAAAATAAAAGGAAAAGAAGAATCCTATCTCATCACGCGTTAAAGGAGGCGTTCAAGCCTGTGTCCCTTATCCTTTTTAAGCGACTCCACTTTTCTGTTGGGATTGAGGTCGATCATGGCCGACCGAACCTCTCTATCGAGATCAAGGTCGGCCACAGAGGATCTAGGCCGACTCCAAACAAAACTCTAATGTCATGGGGCTCTGGTTCAGAGCTCGAATGGCTGTTGTAGGCTCTATTTCAGAACTCGATTGGCTGTCGCAAGCATGAGCAACGGCGATGGAGACCCAAGCAATGTCGAATGCGAAGCATCTGTTGAGGAAGCTCCATATCGGCGGTGGAGGCCGTGAGGCCCTCTGTCCGATCCCAAATCTAGTGCCAATCGTCCTTGTCGAATTGCGGCGGAGCCCAACAACCTTGCGGGGCTCATTTACTTTGATGTTGTGTAGGCTTCTGATTCCCAGTTTTGTTGGGGCTCTTTTTTTTTTTTATAATATTCTTTGGCTTTTAAAATAGAAAGAAAAGAGAGAAGATCCACCCGAGTTTCAATTTGACCTTTAAATTCTCGTTTTGCTTCACTGTTAAACACTCCAAGAGTTCACCCAAAAGAAACTCTACTTGTTCTTGTCTAAGCGGAAGGCAAGGAAGGAGCAAAAAATAGAGAAAAAGGACCGGTTTCAAGATCATCAGGGAAATAGCCTTGATGGAACCTACCTCGTCTGGAACCGATTATCCCTTATTTTAAAATCTTATTTTCTTTTTTACAAACAACATAAATTGATCGCACGATTGACATCGTATAGTTTTCACCTCAACCTGTTAGGAATCAATGAACTTGAACCGAGGTGTAGAAAGACGAATGGGAGCATGACATTTGAATGAGAAGTGCTAACTGTGTACCAAAACACTCCCTTGCGAACTTTTGCTTTTTGATCTATTCGACAAGGATCACCTCGAGGATATAAATTGTAAAACTTTGTGAGAACAATACCACTTATTATAAAGCTTAAACTATTAAATTGATGTATGTTTTAATATTTAAACTTTCTAATACTTCATCTCATATGTAGGCTAGACTTTTGCTTGATATTAAGGCATGGAAAATATATAATTAGAGATGTAAATAAGGGGCTTGAAAAAATTTGGCAAAAGGACACTATAAGTACCATAACTTATGTACGACAATCACTTTGGTACCATAACTTTTTTTTGATCACTTTACTGCCAAGACAGAGAAAAATAGATCACTTTAGTGACTCTGGCCAAAACTTCGATCAAAAAGCTGACCTGGCATTTTTCATTTAAAAAAAGAGTATGACGTGGATATTAGGTTCAATATTTGATGTCCACGTGGATAAGCAAAACGATGTCGCTTAGTCCACTTCGACAAGAAGGATGACGTCGTTCCATTTAGGACAGCAAACGATGTCGCTCAGTTCAAAAGTCTTAGCATTGCGTCGCTCGTCACACATGATCTGTCTCCCTCGTCTAGTCGTCGTCGCTCGTCGCCCATCGCTCATCGCTCGTGGCGCCCTCATTTCGTCGGCATCGCTATCTCTTGCCTTCCCCTCGCGGTCGATCAGCGTCGCTCCCTCATCCCGTGGACTGAGCATCACTCGTCCCGTCGATGTCGGTCCATTCTCCGTGGCAAATTACGAAAGTCGATCTTCATTGTCCTATGTTTCACTCAATTAATTGGTAGATTAGGGTTGCCTTTGGGAAATTAGGGTTTGAAGTAGGAAATTAGGGCTCGAACTTGGGAAATTGGGGCTTGAACTTGAAATTAGGTCTTGAACTTCTAAAATTAAAGCTTGAACTTCATAAATTATGGCTAGTTGTTCGGATATTAGGGCTTGAAGTGGATTCGATTGTGTTGGTGCTGGGCTGAGTATATGCGATAGACTGTGGTTCATGTGGGTACCTTTGTCATTGTCACCCATGTGGTCTGATGGTGAGTTTTTCAATCTTGTCGACCATGTGGGGGACCTTCATGTGAAGCTATGCTTTTTTTCTAATGTGGTGTGGTCCTAAAAGCTAAAATATTGAATTTTTTTTTGGCTTTTTTTCCTTCAATGCAGGGTTGATATGGGGGATAAAGACATAATTATCAGCATCATTGTTCGTTATGGAGGAGAATTTGTCATCGAGACTAACGAGTGGGAATACTTTGGAGGACTTGAATGTACTATTTATTTCGATAGAAGCAAGCCAGCATATATTAATCTCATAAGGGATGTAGTTCAACAATTAAGATGTAAAATAGGAAGTTTGTATTATTGTGTTCCTAAAAGCAGCTTGAAGGATGATATTAGAAACTTTGATGATGATAATGGTGTTAAGGATATCATTTACCATTATCTTCATGGAAAAGAATCTGTTATATACGTTGAGTCCTATAGTGATGGTGAATCTGATGAAGGGGCTGAGAGTAGAGACGTAAGGGATGGTGCTGCTTTACTTAGTACTCAAGTTGGTGCTAGTTCTATTATAGATGAAGCTGGACATGAGAGGGATGAGAGGGAGGCAAGCTATGCAGCGAGTGAAGAGTTCACTAGATTGTCGTGGGAAGTTGCTGCATCTAGTGAATCAGATGATGAGAGTGTGACAAATGTAAATTTGCCAAGTGATGATGATAATGAGGAACTTGTACAGTCAAGGAAAAAGCAAAGGGAATTTGGAAAAAAAAAATCAATTGCTGCACTTGGAGGATTGCATGAAGCTGAACAGAGACATAGCATTGATAGAGCTCCACCTGAAGGTAATGACACTGATTATGAAGAAAGTGGCTCTGATGAACAGAATGATAATTCTAAAAATTATCATAAAGATGATGATCTCGTTGTACGCAGAAGGAAACATAAGTATTTGTTATACGATTCTAGCTCTTCTTCTTTTGTGTTGATTGTACTTCTGAAATTTTCTGATGCCAAACAATTCAAAAAAAGGATTATCAAGTATTCAATAGCTGAATAGAGGACTCTTCAGTTTACTCGAAATACTCAGGACTATGTTAGAGCAAAATGTTCTCAACCTAGTTGTTCATGGAAGATATATGGCGCACGTTCAAAGAAGGACGGGTCATTCCAAATTAGATCATTACGGGAGAAACATATTTGTTCCATCATGTTTGACAACAAAAGGGTAATGAGTGTTTGGTTGTCGAAACACTTCTTCGATACCATCAAAGCAATGCCTAATGTGAAGAGTGCTCAGCTGAAGCAGTTGGTGAGAGAGTAGGTAGGAATTAACGTGTCACTTAATCAGTGTAAAAGAGCCAAGCAGAAGGTGATAAAAAAAATTCTAAAGAGGTACAAGGAAGAATATGGTCAAATTTGGGAATACGCCGGAGAATGTAGGTTGTAAAACTCGGGTAATCGAGTTTATGTTGAGGTTGTGGAGCGGCCACTGCCCAACCATGGGACTAACTTTGACCAAATTTATATTTACTTTGATGCATGCAAGCGGGGATTTGTTGCTGGTTGTAGACGAGTTATAGAGTTAGATGGATGTTTCTTGAAGGGTGTGTGCAAGGGAGAATCGTTGGCTGCCATTAGGAGGGATGGCAATAATCAGATGTTTCCAATTGCTTGGGCTGTTGTGAAGATAGAGAGCAATGACACTTGATCGTGGTTCCTAAAAAATTTAATGGCGGACCTTGAGATCACTAATGGAGGAGGTTGGGCATTCATAAGTGATCAACAAAAGGTAATACTGGTGCAACTACACAAACAATATTTATGACATTTTATCTTGCACATGCCTTTATTAATGCCTTGATGTATGAATTCTTGTTGGGACTTCTTCCTACTCTAGCTGAGTTGATGCCATTTGCTGAACATAGGATGTATGTGAGGCACATATATGCAAACTAGGCAAATATCTATAAATGGGAAAAAACTACAGAAATAATTTTGGATGATAGCTAAGAGCACTAACATAGCTAATTTTAGAATTCACAAACAGCAGCTGCTTGACTTGACGAAGGACAGTTATGAAGTACTTTTTCAAACTAAATCTAGGCATTGGTGCAAGGTCTTCTTCAGTGAAGAATTCAAGAGCAATATCATTAATAACAATCTCAGTGAAGCCTTCAATGGCAAAATTTTAGAGGCGAGGTGCAAATCAATCATCAGCATGCTTGAGGATATTCGAGTGATAGTCATGACAAGGCCGCAAAAACAGAGAGATGAGGCTGCGAAGTGGACTGGATAGTGTGGTCTTAGGAGTGCTAAAAGATTGGCATGTGCGTAGGGAATTCCAGAAAGTTGCCAAGCTCGACATGAGCACTTTAGTTTGTTCAATTGGACAACATACTTATCTATCTTTTCCATGACCTCATAGCCATCATCTCCATTCTAGATATGAATGACAGAACCTACTTTCTAGAATTCCCTACGCACATGCCATTTGTGCCATCCAAGCGAAGTACCAAAATCCCAAGGATTACCTGCATGGTTGCTATCACAAAAGCATATATCTTGCTGCATACCAGCACATGATGTAGCCTATTGGAAGTACAAAATTATGAGAGCCGACAAATCATGAAACCCCTCATCCTTTGCCACTTAAGAAATAAATAGGATGGCCTAAAAGGATATGAAGAAATCAGCAGGGAGAGCCCAGAAGTAAGAAGATGAGCAAGTCAAGTGTAAAGATAAGATGCTCATATTGTTGTGAGGTAGGTCACAACAAAAGTGGTTGTCATTTAAAGAAGCAACATCAGTTACTTCAACAGTCAAGTGGAGGGACTCAAATTGGATCAAGTGCAGTGCCAGCATAAGAACCAGCCAAAGAGGCTGCTGAAAAGCCTGCTGAAGGGCCAGCTGATAGGCATGCTGATTGTTTAGATGAAGGGCCTGCTGAAGGCCAAGTTCAAGAGCTAGCTAAAGAGCCAATCGGAGGCCCAGATTTAAGGGCAACCTCCTCCTCGACTGTTACACAGGTTAGGAGGAAATATCCAATAAGCTATATGTATTTGTATTAATCTTTAGTAAGCAGACTTTGGCTTTAGTTAACATTATTTTGTCCTTATTAGTTGAGAAGAAAACCAACTGAACAAGCAGTTCAGGTTCCTCAAAGTGAGGCACTATATCAAACAAGAGGGGTCCTTGGCAGAAGATTAAGGTAATATGGTTATGGAATATATACGGACTTCAATATTGGAATGACTATTTTGCATGTAAGTTTTATACATCTCATGCATTTCATTTTTGAGTTCTTCACTTTTATGACAATATTGCTTCTTCTCATCTATGATTATGTCGTTATAGCCTAGGAAGAGTTTAGAGGTCCTCATATCTCAAGTTGACCCAAGCCAAGGGTCAAGGGCTGCACCAAAAAAAATCCAACCAATGTCGCAAGCAGCTGGTCCGAAGAGAAGAAGGGTGGCTGCAGAGAAGAGTGTTCATAAACTGCTACCAACAAAAAACTCAACACTAGTTTCTGATCAATCAGTACATGCTAATAGCTCTAAAACAACCACTAACACCAGTAAGAAGAAGATAGTTGCTGTGCCTAAGAAGAAATCTTGAGTAAGAAGGCCAGTAGAACAACCTGCTGGTCCAGCAGTTGAAAAAGATGCAGCTGGAGCAGTTCAAGAAGAAGCAGCTCTAGCTATTGAAGAAGATGCAGCTCAAGCAGTTCAAGAAGAAGCAGCTCTAATTGTTGAAGAAGATAGTAGTTCAAGAAGAAACAGCTCAAGCTATTGAAGAACCTGCATCTTCAAAAGAACAACCTGCAGTTTCTCCGATTTGAAAGAGTTAAAGAATTATAAATCAATTCAAGAAGCCATCAAAAGGAAAAAGAAATGGTGGACTTATCACTATTGACTAATAGAAAGGTGTTGAGGTGAATGTTATTTTTTGTGAAATTAGGGAGGTTTACCGTAGTGGCTAATAGGAGGTTGATTTTTTGTGGTCCTACAATGTTATTGACTAATGGGATGTTGTGGGTAATGACTAAATTCGATGTTTACCGTGTTTAAGGTAGTTGTGATTTTCATATTTTTGCACACGTGTTTGTTTTGTTTTAGTATAATACTGGTGTAGTGGGGTGCTTCCAAATTGCATCAGTAGTTAATATTCAAAGAAACTTACTGATGTAGTTGGTGGGGAGGGTAGGAATTGATGCTGCTAGTGCTGGTATTTTGTGTTATTTTCAGGTGCAATATAGTGCTTGCACTAGCTGCTGATTTTGTGTTGTTTGGGAGTGTAGTATAGTGTTTGCACTAGTTGTTGATTTTGTACTGTTTGTGAGTATAGTATGGTAGCTGCTGATTTTGTCATATTTGGGAATGCAGTATAGTGCTTGCACTAGCACGCCAGCACGTGCTGGTGCAAGCATTTTGAACCGATTTTTGAATATGGTTTGGGGGTTGTTTGGTTCTGGTGATTGAATATGATTTGGGGGCTATTTGAACCAGTTTATGAGTATAGTTTGAGGTGGTTTGGTGCTGATGAGCAGTGCTGGTACAGTTACTATTTTGATTCTGGAATGATCTGATTTAAAGATTGGTTTATTGGAACCAAAGTCTCCATTTTTCAAAGAAATACATGGCATGACACTTAAGTGATCAACTTTTGGCCACAATTGACATTTAAGTGATCACTTGTGAACCACAACTGGAACTTAAGTGATCACTTTTGAATCACGACTGGCACTTAAGTGATCACGATTAGAAACATTTTGCACTAAAATGTCAACTGCTGAACTTGTGACGACTTCATAATTTACTGCTATGCAGAGTTGCAGCACTTGTAGCACCTCATTTTTTAGTAGTAAACCTTACTCCATAATATGCAACCATCTAACCAAACGAAAAAAAATACAACAAATGAGCAAGTGAATATGCAACAAATGAGCAAGTGCATCAAATGAGCAAAAATATGAAGCAAATGAGGAAGTGCAGCAAATGATAGCAAATGAGCAAAACTATACTGCCAATGAGGAAGTGCAACAATGATAGCAAATGAGCAAAAATATGCAGTAAAATATGCTGCAAATAAGAAAGTGTAGCAAATGACAACAAATGAGCAAAAATATGCAACAAAATATGCTGCAAATGAGGAAGTGCAGCAAATGACAACAAATGAGCAAAAATATGCAACAAAATATGCTGAAAATGAGGAAGTGCAGCAAATGACAACAAATGAGCAAAAATATGCAACAAAATATGCTGAAAATGAGGAAGTGCAGCAAATGACAACAAATGAGCAAAAATATGCTGCAAAAGAGGAAGTGCGGCAAAATACAGCAAATGAGCAAAAATATGCAACAAAATATGCTGCTAATGAGGCAAAATTGCATCAAAATATGCAGCAACAAAATACTAAGCAACTCAACATTGATAAGCAATAAATTCCAACCTTCCATTTGTCATAGATTGCAGCAAACCTCTTATTACATACATAAATTGCAGCAAACTAATAACACAGCCGTAGCTATAAATTGTCAAATACAAGTACATAGTACAAGCCTATCTTAAATTATGGTAGACTAAGAAACTTTTGCTCATTACTGACATTACATTTGACCATAGAATAGGCTATAAAAAATATCAATAACATAATCAATAATTGATAACACTTTCTTTCGATTTTCATCCTTCGAACTTCTTTCTTCAAATGATTGGCCAAAGATGCTAAAGCCTTCATTTCAGCTTGCAATGAGTCGACATCGTCCAACTCGTGCAACTTGTCCATTAATGTAGGTGGAGGTTGATGTCAAGCTTCAAGTAGCTTCACTATCACTTCTGTTGCTTGATCTGAAAATTTCGCATCAACCCATTTAAAGAATTTGCACTTCGAGCCTTTTCTATACCTAGCGCATCTATGGAATCTTCTCCTAGGATTCAATCGAGTCCAAGATGTTCTTCTTGGACTCGGTAATCCACAATAGCAGAAGAATCGACCTTCTTCTTCATCTCGTTCAAACAAATTTGAGCTGATAGTGAAGCTCCTACCATCCATTTGCAACATTCAGCTATCAATTTTAGGGAAAACAAGGAAATAATATGGCCAGTTAGGGTTTGCAATTGGGGAATATGTCAATTAGCCGATTTAGGTTTCCTATATTGGGGGGAGAAAGGTTGAACGACGCCGTTTTCGCTATAAGGGCTGATTGGACTCTCTGGCGAACTTTAGCTAGCCATATCAGCATCAAATATTAATAAAAGAGAGCCACATCAGATTTCCAGCATGCCATGTCATCATTGGCACTTAAGTGATCGTTTTTAAAAAAAGTTGGCACCAAAGTGATCCAAAAAAAAAGTTATGGTATCAAAGTGATCGCCGTACACAAATTATGGCACTTATAGTATCATTTTGCCAAAAAAATTTAACTCAAAATCTCATACTCTGATTACATACAACACAATGAACTGTGATTTGATACTTAAATATTCTGACATAAATAACAAAACCACCCACAATGATGGCACATCTTAGCTATATATGCATTTAGCATGTACCTTCCCGAAAATCTTATGGAAGCAACTAGAAGAACCTTTTTCCAAGGAGTAAGAATCGATCGAGGTAGCAGTATCTTTAGGAAGCTTTGGGATGCTCGACTAGCACTTGTAGGTTTTGTGTGCCAAGAGGAGCCACACATGAGTGATGAGTTCACCTCCTCTTCCTAGAAGCTTGTCATGGTGATACATTTCACACTTGGATGCTTCATAACACAGCATCTCCACCCAGATGATGCTGATGAGTTCCCACTTGTTGTCTATCGTCCTCAGGTCGACCACGAGCTTTCGCACCTCCAACAACACGTCCCAATCACGAGTGATCCTCGTCTCCTTACTTGGTTTGACGAGGTGTGCGACATCTCCATCTAGCAACAATAGCGTGCTAATTGCTTCTTTATAGTCTCGATACCTCAAGAAAGGCCATAATGTGCAACAAGTGTACTATAGTGTGATGTTGGCAGTGGTGAGGGACAATTGTAAGACTTTTCCTAATGTGAGTTACATTAATTAATATTGTATTTTACCGTTTTACGGGGTTGGTATAATAAGGTTACATATAAAGTTTCTTAATTAGTCTAATATGCGGCTGGCTAGTATGGGCCGAGTAAAGCCAGGCCCGTGATGAAAGGGCTTGGCTTAAAACTTTATAACTAAAGCTCAAGTCCCTCCTCTAATCCTAATACACACATATCTCACATAAGGAGCAAACACTATCCGTAAGAGGCAGTCTCATTGAGTCAGTGATACAGAGGGTGATAAAGGAGAAGACTTGCGCAGAGGATTGTCTCTATTCCGCATCAAGAACGATGGATTCCAAATCAAGTGCGCAAATCTCTTTCACTCTATGAATGTATTCTAGATTCTAGCTATGGTGATATTGGCTATTATTTTTTTTTGCAACCAACATGTGGTATCAGAGCTGACAAAGCCTAGAACTCGAACGTACGAATTTTGCCCTTTTTTCATGATTTTTTGTTCATCAAAATTTGAGTTTGATTACATATTCGGAATGTACTCATCGAGACAAGAATTTTGACATGTGACGTGCCGTCAGGGGACACCGCACGTGCCCCTATGCGCGGCCACACTCCGCTAGGCAGCGACGTGTGGCATCCACGCACTCCTACGTGTGCACACAATAGCACATGCAAGGCACATGCTAGGGCTGACGTCATCATGATATTAGCAGACAGGTCCTAGGCGAACAGGTACAGGATTCAACCGGACCCGGTTGACCGAGTGACCCGATCTGAGATCCGTCCTGCCTGAACCGATTTATCTGTTGATTGGATCGGTTAATCGATTGGACCGTAACTCGGTCGAACTGGAAACCAATCGAACTGTCGGTGGTCATATCGGCGAACAAGCTGAATGAACAGGGGGCACGTGTGCCTCACGCGCCGCGTCACGCAACGCGCAATGAGGAGGTGTGTGAGGGTGTGTGCAAGCTCCAATTAAAGCGTTCTTGGTACCTATGTTCTCGTATTGAGATGCTCTACACTATGGTATATTTATTTGATGTGTTTGGTGCTTTTTATGGATGTGAAAATACATATAGAACCCTATATACATGTATTTTTAGGGTAATTTTAAGTATTTTCGTGTATTTTTGTATGGTTTTGGAAATACAGATGTTGATTCACATGAATGTTATCACGTAAAGTATGTGTAGTGTAAAATTCATGGACTATCAATGAATGGAACAACGTAATTAGCATGACATATGATTTTAGAGACAAATTACCCCTATTTTCAAGTTAAAAATTGCATGTATATGGTGAATGTGAGACGTAAAGTTTATATCCCTAGTATGAGATAATTTCAAGAATTCAATTGGGTTGTGATTGCCAAAGTGGCTCACTTGATTGGGATTGAGATATATTGGTCTCATATTGTGGTGGGATGTCTCCTATTCTAATGCATGGTCATAATTCCAAAGGAGGTGATCGTATATTAGTTAATGGAGGAACATGTATAGCATATGCTTTAGGAGTAACTGATCTTAGTGATTCACACACCCAAAGGTGGTGAACTTACGAAGTTTGGAATAAATTCTCATGACCATTGTAATGTGGAAAGTATACAACTGCACATAATGTATCTACCCAAAGATGTTTATACGATGATGTATATAACTTTCAGGATGTGTACTTATAAGGTTTTTAAGTTACACGATTCTCACATGATGCTAATTATAAACATTGTTTGTTTCAAATCAGTCACCTTATCTTTAAACGGCAACTCCAATGCAATTAAGATTCTTACTGGTTCAAACTTTAAGAAATGAAAATAGTATTTTATGTTTGGAATGGAGCTGATGGATGTTCATATTGTTCTTACTGAGAATAAGCTAGAGGATCTTATTGACACCAATATGGAAGCCTAGAAAGCACAATTTGCTACATGGGAAAAGAGCAATAGCATTTACTTATTGTTAATGAAGCGGTTCATTCAAGAACACTTAAAAAGTGATCTTCCAGCTAACTGCACTACTAGACAAATGATGGAGGCTTTGGAGACTAGACACCGAGTCTCATCTAATGCTAAAATTGGAACACACTTGCAATCACTTTTCAACATGCAATATGATGGTTCTACTGGAGTTAGGGATTATGTTCTAAGGATGGTGAATTTGTAGATAAAGTTTCGGGCTCTTAATGTTACTATTCCTGATGCTTGCATTATGTATCAAGCATTAAATACTCTTCCACTTGATTTTGGGATTATCAAGACTAATTACAATTCTCAAGATGAGATATGGTTGATTAATGACCTGACAGTAAGGATGGTGGCAGAAGAAGAGAAACTAAAGAAAGAGAAAGGGCACATTGCCTTGTATGCTTCTAGTTCCAACTATAAGAAGAATAAGTGGTTCAAAGCTCATACTCCTAAAGGAGGATGATGGTGGTTTCTACTTTTGTGGAAAGAATGGTCACATAAAGAAAAACTGTAGCAAATACAAGACTTGGTTGTTCAAGCGTGAGCATGCAAGTAATGATTTTTTGGCGTTTATTTGTGAATTTAACCTATCAGAAGCCCTATCCAATTCTTGGTGGCTAGATAACAGAGTAATTAATTATGTTGTGTTTACCATACATAGATTTATAAACAAAAGAAAACCAAATCAGGATAAATTAAAGCTCACCGTAGGAAACAATAATAAAACTGACGTCAAGTTCGTGGGAGATGTCATTTTAATTTTAGATTATGGTTTTAGTTTGATGTTAAGGAACACATTTTACATACCTTCGTTTAGACGGAACTTAATTTTATATCATGTTTAGACATGTGTGACTACTCTTTTGAAACAAAGAATAATGTTATTGCTATGTTTTTTAATTCAAATAAGATTGGATACTGCAATATGTCCAATGGATTGTACAGATTGTGTTTATCTCCTAATGATATGTACGTCGCTTATACGGCTGAAAAAATTATTTCCAAAAGACTTGTACCTAAGGAACAGTTTTATGCGTTATGGCATAAACATATTAGTCACATCTCTGAGGAAAGAGTGAAAAGGTTAATAAATGCCGACATTTTACCTACTCTTAAAAGTGATCTAAAGATTGTGTTGACTGTTATAAAGGTAAGATGACTAATATAAAGCAGAAAACTGTAGCCCACAGTTTTGACCTATTAGAGGTCATTCATATTGATATCAGTGGACCCTATACGACAACCTTACGTAGAAATTTTTATTTTATTACTTTTATTGACGACTATTCTCAATATGGTTATTTGTACTTAATTAATAAACAGTCTGAGTCTCTTGACAAGTTTAAGATTTTTCAGACCGAAGTTAAGAAATAATTGGGAAAAGCTATAAAGGTTGTCAAATCTGATTGGGATGGTGAGTATTATGGTAGGCATGGTTGTTGACACCTGATTTTTAGTTTTTTTTTCATATTTTAAAAAATCTAAAAATTAGGATTAGGAATCTTAGCCAAGCCTAGAAACCTATTTCTAGACCAAAAATAATTTTTTATCATTTTTCTTTAATTTCTTTTAGTCAAAATAAGTGATAAAATCAATAAAAATAGCAAATGGAATAAAAAAATTCCATAAAAATAGTAATTAGTCTTATTTTAAATCTAATTTCATTAATAAATCATCAATTTTGAAAAATCTCAGTCGGGCATGTGTTTTCCCCAAAATTGGGTAAAATTAAATCTTTTCTAGTCATTTTTAAGCCATAGTGTCTTCACAACAAATGATTCTAAGACCTTGAATTATATAATGATTGGTTCAATTGCACAATTTGTTAAAGAAATCAGAAAACCCCAAAATTCAATTGAAAATTAGGAATTTTGAACTCAAATTGGGAATCGTGTCCAATTCAAAATTCTCGAACCATGAGACCATCATTTCTAGGGTTAATCATATGTGGTTAATTCAATTTTGGCACCAATTTTGTCTAATCAGGTCATTAAGTTATCAAATTGAATAAAATCCTAATAACCCAATTACAAAAATTTGAAAATCTTGGATATGATTATGTCAAAAATTGCGGAAAATCACATATTTGGGTTCAAAATGTGATAAAGAATTCAATTTTGAGATTTAATTTTGAAAATTGAACCAAAATCGAGTTCAATTTGAATTTTTAGCCAAAATCGGGCCTTCTAGGTCGATCGAGTCAACCCAACTTGACTTGGAAAACCGTTTTCTTCGCCCGACTCGCCCAAAACATGCAATAAACCCAGAAATATCTTCAACCCTGCCACTTCATCGACTCAATCCGATCAAATGAACACATGTTTGACCCGACTGACAGCTGGAGAATCTACAGCTATCATCGAAGATCGGTTACAACCGATTGGAAGGCGATAGCAACTGATTTTGGGCGAAAAAGATCGACTAACAAGAAGGAAGAAAAACTAAACAAAGAAGAGAAGGTGTTCAACGAAATGCTAGAGAGAGAGAGAGAGAGAGAGAGCAGAGAGAAATAACGAGAAAAAAAAAAGAAAATCTAGAAAGAGAATAGGGAGTTGTGGTTCCCTGATCGAGTGTCCAATATCGATGAACGGAACAGCGCCGACAAATCGATCATTCAAGGAGGACCTCCTCCTTTGTTGATCAGTAAAGAACTGATCGTGAGACCATGAAGATCCTGCTCCATCGGTGAATCCAAAGCCCTTTTGAGGAAGCCAAGACCATTAGGTTGAAGTTCAAGTGTCAAGGAACAACTCTATAGGCATGGATCAGTTCGACGATTTCTTCTGATCATCAAACGAAGAAGGTAAACATCGCTCATGATCACTGTTTGCCAAAATTTTCAGAATAGGTTTTAGCTCAATCGTGTGCGTTTCTTCGCATTTTTGTTATGATTGATGCTCAAAACATATTTTGATTTCATTTTTATCATTTGTTTGCACTTTGGATGATTGAAAACGCATTAAAACCGAATCGGCCACCTCATGAACCTCGCCAGAGCGCGAGAACCCCCTTACCGGAGCTTCATTTTGGCCCTAAAACATCAAAGTCAGGGATTCTTGATTTTTGTTTGATGTTTTGAATATTGTTTTAGAACAATTTAGATGGCTAAGGAGATTAGATTAGTCATTTGAAGTCTGAGAATGTTAGCTTAGGTTAGTGACGATTTAGGTTTCTCAGATCGATCTTTTGCCGGCCAGCGGAGGTTCAGTGATGTGCTAGATAGGTTAGATTGATAACAAAACATATGGATATTACAATGGATCAATTAGAATGGCAAAACCCTCATCAGAAGGTCGCCAGCAACGAGCTCAAAGCCGGCGGCCTTGATAACGTTTGAGTTGGAAATATGCCCACCACTTGTTCGGCGAAATGCCGCAATGAAGAGAAGGGCAAATAAAAAATTTCAAAAATTCACAGAATGGTTCAAAAACACTGTGACCAACCTTAGAAAGTGAAATTTAAATTTTTGAAAGTGCATAAGTGACATTTAGAAAATCTCAAATTCAAGGGTTATAACCCCTAGAAAATCCCAAAATCCTAAAAAGACACAAATTATGAAATGAATAAGCCTTTAGGGCTTCATTAGGGTTTGTATGTTTTGATTGGTTTTTATTTTTAGAGATAATTTAGGATTATTTGGTTTGATTGACATTGAATGTGCATTTAATTTTTGATTGATTTTCCCCACAATTAGAATGGATAGGATTAGTAGTTAAGTCTCGAAAACTTGTGTGACATGTTTAACATTGTATCGGTCTTAGGTACCGAAAGGGCATTAGGGATCTCAATTTGGGATCATTAGCGTAAACAAATCCCCGTACTCAGAATTTCTAGTTTATAGAATCGTGGTATTTCTCTCGTACCCTAATTAGGTTTCTAGTCAACCTACCAATAAAGACTAGTAGCGACTCCAAAATTGAAAACATAGATCAAATAAGAAATTATCATCCGTTGTCACATGAGATATGGTTTAGGAGAGACCCTTACACGGAAATACTTCTTTAGCACGCAAATCCCGAAAGTCCTAAAAAAAGCATGGTGCGACAATGGTGATGTTGGACAACTTAAAGGACCGTTTGCGAAATACTTTGAGGATTCTGGAATAGTAACTCAATTTACTATACCTGGGAGTGATGAATAAAATGGAGGAGCCGAAAGACGTAGTCACACTCTTATGGATATGATGAGAAGTATGATTAGTAGAACTAACTTACCTGATTTTTTGTGGGGTGAAGGTTTAAAAATAGCTCTCTACATATTAAATCATGTTCCTACTAAGGCTCTTTTATTGACTCCTTTTGAGTTATGGATTGGATGTAAGCCTATCTTAAATCATTTTAGAGTTTGGGGATGTCGTGCAGAAGTGAAGTTATATAATCCAATGTTAAGTAAATTGGATTCAAGAACCACCTGGTGTTACTTTGTATCTTATCCAAATCATTCGAAGGGCTATTGGTTTTGTAATTCCAATGAAAACACATGAATTGTGAAATCACAAACAACAAAGTTTTTGGAGTTTAATGTGATCGAAAAAGGTAGTTGCTCACAGACTATTAAGAATAACAATATGGTATGGGATACTGTGTCTTTTTCTCTACCTATACAGAGAAATGTTGAGCATCCTACGCCACAGGCTGAATCTGTTGTGGTACATGATCATATTGTTGATGCAGTTCCTGATGAAATTCCTCAAGCCTCTCAGGTACAGGATGAGGTTGAAGAAGCTCCACTCAGGAGATCCATTAGGGAGAGATGATCAGCTATACTACTAGAATATATAGTCTATTTGGGAGAGCATGACTACGATATTGATTATGTATTTGACCTAGTGACTTATGCAGATTCTGTTTCTTGTCCTCAGTTAGATTTATGGTTAGATGCAGTGAAAGACAAGATGCAGCCTATGAAACATAATTGTGTTTGGGAGCTTGTTGAATTGCCTCAAGGTCATAAACCCATTGGCTATAAATGGGTGTACAAGACTAAAAAGGACTCCAAAAAAAGATTGAGAAATTCAAAGCTAAACTAGTAGCTAAGGCTTTCACTTAGAGAGAAGGAATAGGCTATGAAGCCACTTTTTCTCTAGTCTCTTTCAAAGATTCTTTTAGGGTAATCATGGCTTTGGTAGCTCATTTCAATATAGAGTTACACCAAATGGATCTTAAAACTACTTTTTTGAATGGGGACCTTGATAAGGAGATTTATATGGACCGACCAGAAGGCTTTTGCAGCAAATGATTCAGGTAAGCTTATGTGTAGACCTAAAAAGTCAATTTATGGCCTTAAGTAAGCTTCTAGACAGTGGTACTTTAAAGTTTCATAGTGTTGTCACTTCTTTTGATTTTGTTGAGAATAAACTAGATCGGTGTATATACTGCAAGGTTAGTAGGAGGAAATTTATTTTTCTCGCACTCTATGTAAACGATATCTTACTTGCAAGTATTGATCTTGGATTATTACATGAGACAAAGCAAATGTTGTCAAATAGTTTTGACATGAAAGACCTTGGTGATGCATCTTTTGTACTTGGCATTGAGATCCATTAAAATCGTTCTCGACGATTAATGGGTTTATCTCATAAGGCAAATGTTGATCGTATTTTGGAAAGATTTGATATGCAGGATTGCGAGCCAGGAATTGTTTCTATCAATAAGGGTGATAAAACTGAATCTATCATAATGTCCTAATTCAAATTTTGAGAAAACCCAAATAAAGGATGTACGTTATGCTAGTATACTTGGTAGTATTATGTATGCTCAAGTTTGCACCAGATCATATATTGCTTTTGCAACAGGACTTTTAGGTAGATATTAATCAAATCCAAGATGCGATCACTGGATTGCTGCCAAAAAGTTTTTGAGGTACTTAAAAAGAACAAGAGACTATATGTTGATTTACAAGCATGTTCAAGGCCTATAGCTAGTAGGGTATTCGGATGCATATATTTGCTGGTTGTCGGGATGAATTGAAGTCGACAACAGTATACATCTTTATGTTAGCAGGAGGTGTAATATCATGAAAAAGCGAGAAACAGAAAACTATGTCATCCTCTATGATGCAAGCGGAGTTTATAGTATGCTTTTGTGCAGCTACTCAGGCAATTTGGCTCTAGAAACTTATTCGGGAGTTGACCGTATTTGATTTTATGGATAGACCCATATAGTTGTATTGTGGCAATAACTCTGCAATGTTGTTTATCAACAATAACAGAGGTCTCAAGGGATCTAAGCATATGGCGGTCAAGTTTTTGACCATAAAGGAAACAGTTCAGAATGGTGACATTATAGTGGAACATACTATTTTCTGACAGATGATATGGTTGCAAATCCGCTAACTAAAGGCCTTTGTCCTTGTGTGTTTGAGTGACACGTAATTAACATGGGCTTAGAAGCATCATGGGATGTTGTTGTTTAGTGGGATCTATTTTATTTTGCTCTAGCAAAATTTACATCTCTGTTTTTATTAGTATTTAGTGACATTTTGATATGTATAAACTTTTTTACATTCAATAAGGTATTTATGAATGCATTGTTATTATGTGGAATACATATATTAGGTGAAATTCTCAAGATATTGTGTAAATCTTGAGTAAAGGCTAGGGGGCATCCGGCTATTAGTCTTAAGGATATGTCTTATTACACATAAAATAAAGTTAACTGTAAGAATAAGACATATGTAGGTTCATTCGAACTATAAGGATATTTTTTAGTGACACATTCGGTTTTATGACACTTAAAGAAAGAAAACATGGATTGACAAGGAGATGACACATAAGGTATTACTCTTTTGAGGTGTTATCTAATTGCCACACTACCATATTGAATCAATATCAGTAGAGTTAAAAGAACATTTGTAACCATGGAAGGCTCTGTATGTATACATGCAGTTGCCATCATGGTTTGGTGTTTGAGATTTTATGAGATCGGATTGACTATTAAGAATTATCAATAGACCAAAAGAAAGGTGCGCACATACAATACAATTGCAATTAATATAGTCAAAGTGGGAGAATGTAGGAGTTTTCCTAGTGTGGGCTACATTAATTGATATTATAATTTACCGTTTTACGAGATTTGTCTAACAATGTTAGATATAAAGTTTCTTAATTAATCTAATATGAAGCGGGCTAATGTGGACCGAGTAAGGCTTGGCCCGTGATGAGAGGGCCTGGCTAAAAACTCTATAAATAGAGCTCAAGTCTCACCTCTAGCCCTAACACACACACACACACACACACACACACACACACACACACACACACTTCACATAAGGAGCAAACATTATCAGTGAGAGGCAGTCTCATTGAGCCAGTGATATAGAGGGTGATAAAGGAGAAGATTTGCGCAGAGATTTGTCGTTATTCCGCATCAAGAATGATGAATTTCAAATTAGGTGCGCAAACTTCTTTCACTCTGTGAATGTGTTTTAGATTTTAGCTATGGTGATCTTGACTGTTGTTTTTATAGCGACCAACAACATGTAAGGACCCTCCAATGTGCGCAGAATTTCTGTCGCGATGTGCTAGATAATGATGCTCCTATCGAATGTTGGCACGATGCTACTGCTCAGTCCTTGTTTCTCTTGGAAGCCGTGAGTCTCGAGCGTCCACTCGCCTCTTTTTGTGAAGGGAAGGAGGTTTCTTTTCTTCCCTAGCTCCCCCATCTTTTGAACCACCAGCTCCATGAGGGACGAGGGGATGGCCTGGCAGGAGTGTAACCAATACCTCCTGAAGATCTGCCTTTTCTCAAACCAATCAAATACCGTGGCAATGGGCTTCGGACATTCTTTGTACAAGAGGTTGGGGTCTAACAAATTGAGCTGCCCTACCGACCTCGACCATCTTCTCTGCTTCATGCACCATTTGGCTAGAAATGGGAGGAGCCTTCGGACGAGCAGCACCTTAAGATTCACACTCATCTTCACCACTGCCCAATCTGAACACAACAGCATGGAGATTTGATAAAGCTCGAGAGATGTGCCTGCCATCAGTAACGCGTAGGTATAGGTGATGTACATATCGATCAAGAAGGCATCCTTGAAGATAACGGCAAAAGCACAAAAGGCAGACACCAAGCAGAAGAAGCCGTAGAAGATGAGGCCCATATTAGTGTACAGAATGGGCGTTTTAGTGCAGAGGACGTTGAACATGAAGTTTAGCTCGATCTCGGTCATGGAGAAAGCATGGTCGGCGGTGTAACTGTCAATGGACATCCAATCGTGGGATATGAACAGAGGGTGGTAAAGCCAGTTCACAAGGTGGGGCTTCAAACAATTGAACCGGAAATAGGCCTTCAAGATGTCCTTTGCGGACTTGAACTTCTCGTCCCGGGGGAACTCTTCGAACAAAAGCTGAATGCTGGCTTCTTCTGTTATGTCCTCGGCAGTCACACACGAGTTCTCATCATACACGGATTGGAGAGCCCAGACCCACCCTGCTGACTACATGATTCCAACCACGAACAAGGGAAAGTACAGCCTTAAGACGGTGGACGAGCTGTCCCAACAACGAATGAGAATCCAAATCACAATGACAACCATAGCTCCAATGTTCAGAAACTGTCTCAATGCCAGCTGGTTATCTTCCACCGCATAGGCGGTTATGCTGTCTGGGTACCCGAGTTGCATCAGAAGCAATGGGGCCAATAGCCCTACCAACACCACATTGTAACCTGGATTTTCAGGATCATGGATGCGCACCACAGTAAGCTTGCCCAAGGCTGTTGTCGCAATGTAAGAAAGGAGCAAAGAGGTGGCCCAGATGATGAGTCTAGGTAAAATCGACGTCATATATTTCCAACGGCTGCCTAATATTGCGAGAACAATCTCGCAGGCAAGGCTAGCAGCAACCAAGAGCTGAATCCCCCAATTCACCCACAGGCTTTTTAAGCAGCAGCAACACGGTGTTGATTACCATCGCGGCTTCGTTCAGGTTTGCTCGCTAGTTATCAATGCAAATGTCAGAGTGCAGAAAATTTTAGCATTGTTTCTGAAGAATAATTACTAAGAGCTTACACAAAACTGCATGAATGCATACATTATTGTATAAGTTTATTCTCTCAATCTGTTAATATTTTGCACAACTGAATTTAGAATGTGCGCACTGTTTATCCTACAAGTTATGCATAAGAAAGACTCCAGATTTTCATTTGGTCTGTATTGGATGCATCATGTGTAAAGTGACACACGGATCAAACACAACGCGATGCACAGTGTATGAACCGAAAAATAAATACTCAAGAACTAAAAAGGAAGATCTGGAATGCAATCAAAATTCCTTTTTGATAATTTTTCGTCTGAGAGATCATTTATCATCCGATCATCAAACATCAAACCGTTATAAGAATTAATTTAGCTCATTGAAAGTCCAGGCAAAAAGATTACATCTGTAGATATGTTTGTTCTTCGGAAGACTGTTTGCTTACACTCCAGGAAAAGAAAAAAAAAGTATTTTTGTTTGTTTTCTGGTCAAAATTTAACAATTTTCAGAAAATTATGAAAAAAAATTGTAAGTAAAACTACATATCAACAGTTGAATGCTGTTAAAATGTTGGGATATCTGAATTTATAAATCGATGATCATAAAATTTTAAGTTAAATGAAAAGTAAAAAGTAAAAAGCAATTCGGATAGGTATAACCATTCCTAAAGCGGCTGACTGTATTTTCTTTTGCCATCTTTTTGTCTGTTTGTTACACCTTCTATTTTTTCTTTCTTTTACATTTATGATGTGTTCATCTTTTTTTTTTTTGGTTAGGATGATGTGTTCATCTTGATCTTCACTATCGATGAAAGTGGCACTCTTCTCGCATTGTGAGATGTTTCTTGTTCTATCATCGTAGATTCTTGATTTTACTAATGGTAATTACAAAAGAAAAATCTGAAATAGGGATATCATTGTATTTTATTGCATGTTTTAAAGTTTTCTACCTTAAACCTTTAGTTACATATTATTTTTTCAGAAACTAAAATCTGATATTTAAAATAATGAAAAATTTAATTTTCCGGCAAACGAAGGTTTTCCGCATTTTGAGTTTTATTCATTTTTATTGGATTTTCAACGCCGACTCTTCGGGATCGAAGAAAGAATATATAGAAATTGATTTGCGGACAAGGAAAAAAGTTTCATCGGGAGACATGTGAACCCAAATGATGGACCAGGGCATCAAGTTTCTTCGAAGACAATCGCGAATGCACTAAAGTAAAATTGGAAGAATTTATTAATTTATTCAGTTTATTGGGTTTTTGACGTTGACGTTTTCGGGGATTAAAGAAAGAACAGACAAGATTGATTTGCAGGAAATAAAAAAGTTTTGATTGGGATATTAATAGTACGCGATTCACATAATTTTTTGTGTAATAATTTGATTTTTTTAGTTTGAACAATTTATAGATTATTTGACTATCCGATTAATTTCGTTTTTGTGATTTTCTTTTCAGTAGCCTCCACATTCTACTGAAATTCTCTATAGTTGAATTCTCCAGAAATTCTCACATGGCGCTTTTAAGTTTTGTCTGTGTCTGACTTTCATATATTAGCTTTTCAAAACATTTTCAAAATATATTTAAAAAAAGAATAGGAAAAAGGTAGAGGAGATGTGTCCCAAGAGTATTTAGTAGGGTTGTGCGGGTTCCATCGTAGGTAGGATATTTGCCCTACCTCGAAACATGCCTATAAGTAATGGTCATAAGTTTTTTGAACTCTGAACCTATCCTATAGGCTCTTGGAACCTTTTTGAAAGTCGAAACCTCTTGCTTCTACACGTTCTGGGGCATCCTGTACTACCTTGTACTTTTTCAAAATTTTGTTATTGAGCACAAATTGTTTCAGTCCTAGTTATTAACACATTGAATATTCAACATGAATCACATGTTCATGTCTAATATAACATAATCCTAAAAGGTTAATAACATCAGAAAGTTAAGATAAATTGAAAAAAAGTAAATTAGCTTCCACCATTTTGTTAAATCCATGAGTTGGGATGAAAACCTATCACTGTCTATTGAGAACATAAACTAAAATTTATCATCTATAGACATATCCAAGCTCGTCATGGACATTCATAGGTGCACGCGTGCATACTTAGAAAAGAGAGAGAGTTGAACAATGGTTTTTTCAAATGAGGTTGGAAGCGGCTAGAGCTTTTGCACGTCTAAATGTGAAAATTTTCTTAAGGACCAAAAGAAAATCATGAATAATAAATTACATGTATATTTACTTAAAATATGTTATACAGGTTACCTTGTAAAAGGTATAGGGTATAGGCCACCCTAACCCGGGAATCTACCTTATACTCACTTGTTTCGAATATAAGAAATTGTAACTTACCCTACAAATTTAAGACTCGTTCCGGAACCTACTTGATTAATCTATTCTGCAGGGTCCGCACAGGTTCTCCTAAATACCCTACTATTTAGTGTTGAAAGAAACTCTCCCTAATTTTGGGTCCTGACTTCATGAACTAAGGCTTTTTTTTTTTAATTTTGAGAGTTTTATTAGTGGTAAGCTTTGTGAAAGATGGTAGAAAAGACATGTCACACAATGAGAGGGCCGCATGTCAATTTCTCAATGGCCTTCTACTATGTTCACGAAAATACTTATACAGTATTAGATTAGATGACTTCATGTGCAATTGCTCTCGGGTTGGATTTTCAAAAATTTAAGTAAAAGAGGTTTCACGACTCCAAAATAATTCCTATAATCCTTTCACACTGCACAAGCTGCATCTTTCTTAAATCCTACTCACATAGGAAAGAATGCATTCAATAGCATGTTTGCTATACCCTTGCAGACATATCATCTCTAAATGTCAAATTTGACTGGTTGTGAAGGAAGGAAGAAGGGTCATAATTTCTCCTGGTAGATTTTTCACTAGTTGGAAAATGAACATCGAAGACAACTAAACATGTGCCGTAACTTGTATACAGTATAGTTAAGTGTACTGACCAGCAAATTAAAGTAGTTAATCACCTGCCAAAACATCCAAAGCGCGGTGAGCGTACAAACCTTTTACCCTAAAGATAATATGGGTTAGTACGCACAATAAGCAAATGCAAGCTAACTAAAGTGACAGGAAAGAAAGAGGTGCAATGCAATGCAAGACTAAGCGTCACCACACCTGAACTTGAGGGCTAATGAATCCCAGAAGTTATTATTCAGAGGACGCCAGCTCCGACATCGGAAAATTTGGAGAGACTGTAGTACGGAAAAGCAACAGTGAGATTTGTCCTAAGAATCATTGTTAAGGAACGACTCCAATTGTAGACTTCGGATCATCTATAGGCATCATATTATGATGTAGAATGTAAAAACTCTTCAAGGCAGTGAGAAGAAACATTATCTTGTCTCTCCAACGAGCATAATTGTTTCCATCAAAACGGTCCAATTTCACCACGTCTTGATTAATGACTTTGATTGAATTTGACTCCATGATTGCAAATATAATTCCTTAAAATTGTTGGGAAAAAATAGATTGGGAGAAAAAAAGGAGTTAGACTTTGAGGTGTGAATACAATGTCTTTAAGAAATTATTCGACTCACAACATTATTAATGGTTACTGGCAAAAATCCCTCTGAATATTACAAAGTCTCAAACGAGAATACGATATATCAATCCGGGTAATTCTCCAAGAAATCTCAAAAACGAAACAATTGAAAACAATGGCTGCAATTTTTTTAGAAAGGAAAATCAAGAAAATATTAACACAAAAATGACGAATTCAAAACAGTGTGTTTGAACAGATATAACCTTTCATTTGAAAGGTTGCATTTATAATAAAAGGAACCCTCCTTTTCTAAACAAATAATGTTTGAAAAGATAAAGTGTAAATTCAGATTAAAAAATAACCCGTTTTTAGAGTTTTTGTCGAATTTTCATTTATTTATTCCGAATTTTATAACTTCTGAAAAGATAGAATATTTCAAAAGCTGTAAGACACCTAATAATCATAAGGCAGAAATTATAAATTCGAAATATCGAAAAATTAAAAAATAACCGCGGTTGAATTATTACTATAGCACAAATCCAGATAAGCGGATACTAGAATCGTTCGCGTGTGAATTCCGCTCAATTCGTTCGTCCATTCTCGCACGAACGCTTTACCGATAAAGGCAAGAAGAATAACGTCAAAAGCGTGAGGCATTTGTTCTTTTTTAATAGACTTTGCGTTTTTTTTTCTTTTTTGGTTTTTCTTGGGCTTCGGGGCTTCGGTCCTTTAGCTTTGATGAAATGGGCACCTTGCTGAGGCTTCATGAGTCTTCCGGCCAAAAGCCGTCAAAATGGGTCACGAACCTATATTTTAACTCGTATTTATTGATGTACGTCATAAATGGAACAGCTCAAATTTGTCATATGGTCCAAAATGAGTTTTGAAAAGAATGGTCCAAAATGAACGAGTTTACATGGATCTATTGTGAAACCCACTTTCAGCCCATATAGTCAGAACAGTAAAGCTAATAGGCGTAGCCCATCTTCCTCTTCCTTCTTTGCCGTGTCTCCTGGAGCGTGACTCGCGAGGTCTCCTCGTCCTCCTCTTCTTTGATCCAATTGATCTGCGTCGCCGTTGCCACCATCGCCTATCTCCAGCTTCGCTTCGCTGCTGCCCATCTCCGAAAAGCCCACAAAATCCATTTTATTGAGATGGTACCGAAAGAAGGTGGTGAGATAGTTATGGCAGCGAGTCTTGAGCGACTGGTAGAGGTGGGAGGGACGACGGCGACGTGGCTGAGGAATCACTGCCTGATGTACACCGCGGCCACCAGGCACCCTCTGATCCTCACCATCTGAGATCCTTTTTTCCCCCCACCGAACGGCATGATGGAGTCCGCCAACTCGAAATCATTGTTCTCCAAGTTATCGGGGCTAACCGTATCGGCTGCGCGATCGCCAATTCCTCGACAGGAAGAGCTCGGGGAGTGAGGCTCGCTTGATTCTCTGTGGAAGGCGAAGGACTCGATCGGAGGCGGAGGCGGTGGGGGTCGCCTGAGGACGCGAGAAGGCTTGAAGGAGTGGGACAGATCTCCCTAGTCCTCCTCCGCGAGCTCGTCCACTGCGCTCTTCGTCTCCATTGCATGACGACCTTTGGCAACCATTAAGGATGATGCTCCGAAAAACCTAGATGAGGGGTCTTTCTCGAGGAAGTGGTTTGAATTTTTTTTTGTAATGTTTTTGGGCAGTTCAGATTAAAAAAGGACAAGAAAGGATTTTCATATTTATTTTGTCTTCTGTCGGATTTGTTGTGGAAGGTTTTTATTAACTAGAAAATTTGTGAAATTAAAAGAACTTGATTAGACAAATTAAAGGTAAAAGGACTTAATCAGAAAAGGCATGAAAGTATAAGGTCTCGTTTCCTAGTGTTTGATCCGACTAGGTTAGGTGATCAAGTTCTTTGGGCCGATTTCGTGAACTTCATCGAGTAATCGAGTTCATTTAATCAGTTTGACGAGCCTATCAATGATTTTGTGATCAATACTATAGGAAAGCAAATAGATTATCACTCATTACAAATGTACATGCATAAGCCGCTTATATCAATAGGATAAAAAGGAAAAGATATCATGGAATAATTTCAAAATCACGTTCTCTTACAAACTACATATATTGATCGCAGGATCCACAGCATATGGTTTTTTAACATAAACTGATTACAAAGACAAATGCGAGCATGCCATTCGAATGAGAAATGCTATATGTGTAGCAAAACACTACCTTGCATATTTTTGTATCTGACTGATTAGACAAGGTAACCTCGAGTGTCTGAATTGTAGAATTTTGTTGGATTTATTTCAGATATTCTAAAAGGTTAAACTGATAAATAAATGCGTTGTTTAATATTTAAATTTTATAATGCTCTGTAGATTAGATTTTTCTCTAATACTAAAGCAGGAAAAATATATAATTAGGCATGTAAATAAGGGGTTCTGAAAGGACTTGAGCACAAAACATTCTATTCGAATACCATATGACACGGTCCATTGTGGCTTTAAAGTTGTAGCTGTCGAAAAAAGTTGTAGCATCTCTCTTCTATCGATGCCACATCATTTAGCTTTGTCATATAAGTGAGAAAATACTCGGTGATTGCAAAGCATCACGTCCATCACTAATGTGGCATATATTTTTTACTCATATCTAATAACTGATTGACATGTGTCATATGAGGCAGAATATGAAAACAAAAATATGATTTTTCACTTCTTCCTCCTCCATCACATAGCACCATTTGGCCACCACCCTTCCGGCGTACTCCATTACAAAGCACCACCCCGTCCGGCCACCATCTCCACCCCTTCCAGCGTTTCTTCCAATCGGCCCAATCTACATCTCTGTCATCGCTCACGGTTGGCTCCGTTGTTGCTCGTCTAGATCTGGCCTCACCCATGGCGGCAAAGCTTAGCTCGTCCATCCACCTACGGCATCGACACTGAAACGAGCCATGACTGGAGTTTGTCCATCCACTAACAGCACCGGCTACAAGCAACAAAGTCTAGATCTGGACCGCCAAATCCACTCCTCGATCGGGTTCGCATACACTACTATGCGTCCAAGCCGACCACCCCCTCCATTGTCCTTCCTTGTCCATGGCCAGTGCTTCCAAAATTGGCCCGGGCGAACTTTTAGAGCTGGAGCTATGGCTGTGAGCGACGACGGCTCGTTTGGCGCAGGCGGCCATGAATGGCCAAATCTGAAGTGTCGGCTGGCCAAAAAGATGCCCGAACGCGGTGCCGGCAGCCTTGGACAACAAACGGATCTGCAGGGCAAAGTGGGTGGAGGAGGAAGATGAGAAAAATCAACGGTCGCAACCTCATCCACGGTCACTTACGCTCAACGAAATTCCACCGTCGCAACCTCATCCACGGCAGCCTTGGACGACTACTAGATCTAGAGAGAAAAGTGGGTTGAGGAGGAAGATGAAAACAATCAAAGGTCATAACCTCCTCCATGGTCACTTATGCTCAACGAAATTCCACCGTGGCAACCTCATCCCGTCGGAGAGTGCCAAGCCACCGAGCCAAACCTTCTCGCCGAGGTCCAGCGATCCCAGTCGTGTCCAGCAAGCAACCGTAGTTTCTCGACAAGCACCGCCGTCACCCGTTGCAGGTCCGATGAGGAGAGGATGAAGATGAGAAAAATCAATTTTTATATTTTTATTCCAACTTAGCAAACACGTGTCAATCTATTATTGGATATGAGTAAAAAAGTGCGCCACATCAGAGATTGACATGGTGCTTTGCACCACCGAATATTTTATTGTCATACAAAGTTGTGGCATCTCTCTTCCCCAAAGTCCTTTGGAGGCAACTAGAAGAACCTTTTTCCGAGGAGGGAGACTTCGGGGAAGTTGAGGCAAGCCTCAGGATTTTCATAAGGGAACCTGTCGGTCTTGTGAGCCAAGAGGAGCCACAGATGAGTGATGAGCTCGCCTCCTCTTCTCAGTCGCTTGGCGTGGTGATACACAGGACACTTGTCTGCTGCATAACACAGCATCTCCACCCAGATACTGCTTATGAGCTCCCACTTATCGCCCATCGTCCTCAGGTCGGCCACGAGCTCGTGCACCTCCAACAGCACGTGCCAACCACGATGGACCCTCGTCGCCGTAGCCGGTTCCACGAAGAGTGGGACAAATCCATCCACCCACGAGAGTGTGCTCATTGCTTCTTCGTAGTCTCGGTACCTCAAGAAAGGCATCACCGTGCAACAAGCGTACTCCAAAGTGATGTTGACGGTGGGGAGGGACAGCATGTGAGGATGCTGAGCAAGGATGTACATCATGTACTCCGATAGGAATTTGCTTCCTCCGCGGGCATCGGATTTTTCGATTTCCAATGATTGCAGCACTTCAGTTGCAATGTGCCAGATAATGATGCTCTTAGCAAATTTTACCTCGATGCTACGGCTCAGTCTTGGTTTCTCTTGGACGCCGCGAATCTCGAACGTCCACTTGCCTCTTTCCGTGAAGTCACGGGAATCTCTTTTCTTCTCTAGCTCCGCCATCTTTTGTAGTACCAGCGCCCTGAGGGACGAGGGCATGGGCTGGCGGGAGTGTAACCAATGCCAACTGTAGATCTCCCGCTTACCAAACCAATCAAGTACCAAGCGGACGAGCTTGCACTTACCAAACCAATGAAGTACCAAGCGGACAGGCTTTGTCCTTTCTTGGTATGCGAGGCAGTGTTTTAACAAACTGAGCTGCCCCATCGACCTTGACCATCTTTTCTTCCTCGTGCACCGATCAGCCAGAAACGGGAGAAGCCTTGAGACGAGCCTTGAGAAGAGCGGCATCCGAAGGTTCTTACCCATCACCACCACTGCCCAATCCGTAACGCATAGGTAGTGGTGATGTACATATCGATCAAGAAGGTGTTCTTGAAGATCACGGCGAATCTACACAAGGCAGACACCAAGCAGAAGAAGCCAACGAAGCGGGCTATGATGCCGCGTTTCGTGTACAGGATGGGCGCTTTAGTGTAGAGCACGTCGAACATGAAGTTCAGCTCGATCTCGTTCACGGTGAAAGCACGGTTGGCAGGGTAACTGTCGATGGACATCCAATCGCGGGATATGAACACAGGGTGGTATGGCCAGTTCACGAGGTGGGGCTTTAGACAGTCGAACCGAAAGTAGGCCTTCAAGATGTCCTTTGCGGAGTTGAACTTCTCGTCCTCGGGGAACACTTCAAGCCGAGCACGGTCTTCCCTGACTTCCTTGGTGTCTACTTTGGGAAAGTGCTCGGCGTTCAAAATTGAGTTCTCATCATACACCGATTTGAGAGCCCAGACCCACAACGCCGCCTTCATGAATCCGGCAATGAACAAGGGGATGTACAGCCATGAGACAGGGGACGAGCTGTCCCGACAGCGAATGAGAATACGAACCACGAAGACAACTGTAGCCCCAATGTTCAGAATCTGTCTTATTCCTAGCCGATTATCTTCCACTGCATAGGCCGTTATGCCGTCTGGGTACCCAAGTTGCATCAGAAGCACTGGGGCAAACAGCCCTTCCAACTCCACGTTGTATCTTGGATTTTCAGGATCATTGATGCGGACCACAGTAAGCTTGCCCAGCGCAATTTTCGCAATGTAAGAAAGGAGCAAATAGGTGGCCCAGGTCATGAATCTAGCTAACTTAGACGTCATATATTTCCGACGGATGCCTAATATTGTGAGAAAAATCTCGCAGGCAATGCTTGCGCTGACCAAGAAATGAATCCCCCAGTCCGCCCACAGATCTTTTAGCAGCGGTAACACCGTGTTGATCAAACTCATGGTGGCTTCGTTCAGATGTGCTCACTAGACATCAATGCAAATGCAGAGTGAGGAAGATTTTCACATTGCTTATGAAGAATAATTACGAAGAGCTTGCACAAGACTGCATAGGTGCATCCATTATTGCATGCATTAACTCTCTCAATCTGCGAGAATTTTGCACAACATGCACTTTGTTCATCCTACAAGTTAATCGCATCATATAAGTCAAGCGACACATGGATCAGACACAGTGTGCGTAAAAAGGAAGATTTACAATGTGATTAAAGGATTTGAATGTATATCCTTTTGCGATCCTTGTATTTTTCTTTTTCCTTTTTTTTACACTTTTTTTTCTTTTTTTCACTTTTTGTTGTGTTCAGCTAGATTTTAACTATCTAGGAAACTGGCACCCTTCTCGCATCGTGAGATGTGAAGAAGGTTTCGGACAAATTTGTGCCGTTAGTCGTCCACCTTCTTATGAGTCTTCCTTATTTTTTCAGAATAATAAACTACATATGCTCGCTCCAATTAGGTTACTTGGGAAAACAAACTGTGGCTCTTAGGTGAATGATTACTAAACGTAAAATTACTGAAATGAATGAATGAGAATTTATGCCACTAAAATGAGCGCCGTATAAAAATGGAGGCGAGGTGTTACCTTTATTTTTTGTATATTAGCTTTTCAAAGTACATTCAAAATAGATTTAGAAGAAAAAGAAGAGAAAGGTGGAGTCATTGCCACAAGTTCTTGGGTACCTTATACTATCCGGTACTTCTTCATATTGTTTCATTGAACATCCAAACATTCAAACATAACCGATAAATGGGTCACATGATAAAATTCAGGTTCATATCTAATATTAACATATCACTAAAACATTGATAACATCAAAATAAAAATAAAAATCAAGTTCCACCTATCATTTAAATCCATGAGTTGAGAGGAAACCTATCACCATCTACTAAGAACATAAACATAAACTCAAAGCTCTTGCACACACACTGAGAGAGAGAGAGAGAGATAGAGAGAGATAAATAAATGTTTTTCGAATGAGGTTGGACCACGTAGAACTTTTGCACATTTAAATAGGCAAAATTTCATAGGGAAATATTACAAAGGTACCTTACAAAAGCAACAGGATGTAGGGTACACGATGAAGTGACCCCAAACCCTTAAACCTACCTACACCCATTTGTTCCAAAATTTTGGAATTGCAACCTACTCCACGAGTTTTACAACCTATCCCGGAACGTATTGGACCGTGCTTGAGGGTCCACAGATTTCACAGATTCTACTATACACCTAGTATTTAGTCACGAAAGAAACTTTTTGTAATTTGTGGCGACTCCTTGAACCAAGGCTTTTCTTCTTTTCTAATTTTGGGACTTCTACTACTTTTGAGCTTTGTGAAAGATGATAGAAAAGACGTTTCACACAATGAGAGGGCCACATGTCAACTATTCAATGGCCTTCTACTATGTTCGCCAAAATACTTAGAGTAGATGACTTTAGGTGCCATTACTCTCAGGTTGGATTTTCGAAATTTTAAGTAGAAGAGGTTTCACGACTCCCAAAATAATTCCTTTAATCCTATCACATTGCACATCCTGCAGATTCCTGAAATGCCATTCACATAGAAAAGATAGCATTCGATAGTATGTTCGCTATACATTTTAAGACATAGGAATCTTTATATGTCAAAATTGACCGGTTGTGAAGGAAGAAGAAGGATCATAATTTCTCCAGGTAGGTCTTTCACCAGTTAGAAAATGAGCATAGAAGAAAACTAAACATGTGCTGTAACTTGTATAGAGTATGGTTTAGTGTGCTGACCACCAAATTATAGTACAATAATCACTTTTTTTAACATCCAAAGCGCAGAGTGCGTACAAACCTTTTACCCTAAAAATAGTATGGATTAGTAGGCGCAATAAGCAAATGCAAGCTAGCTAAAGTAACAGGAAAGAAAGAGGTGCAATGTAATGCAATGCAGGACTTTCAAATGTACAGAAATGGCTATCACAGTGTTTCTACCCGAACTTGAGGGCTGATGAATCGCAGAAGTATTATTCAGATGATGCTGACACCGACATCGGAAAAATTGGAGAAACTGAAGCATAGAAAAGCAACAAAGAGATTTGTCCTTAGAAACATAATGTGCCTTAGGTAGCAGAGCACTTGTGTCTTAACACTTTATAGCAATGAACTTTTGTGGAACCTCCATTTATTAAGTAAGAAAAAGAAATGCGAGGAATTATAAGGACAAAGGAAAATGGAATAAAAAGCGGCATGGGTTGATTCTTTGCTTGCAACTTTCGTCTGAGGCTCTTTCTCTTTTGTTTGGTTGGCCAGCTCTGAAGCTTCGCTGTCTATCTTTAAGGTTACAAGTGATTCTCGTCCTATTCTGCTTTTTTAGCTATTGGGATTAGGCTAATAAAAAGGCTACTCTGACACTAACCTCGGTTTTTTGATGAAATTGCAGGGAGTCTTTAGGTCCGTTTTGTTTCCCAGAAAAATTAACATGACTGGTAAATAATATTTCATAAGGAAATTATTTTCAAGAACAATAATTTGATTTTCTTGTGTTTGGTAGGATTTTTCAAATGAGATGAAAATCATTATTGGAAGTTTGGTGTTGACAAACTTTAGATTGTGTTTAAGACAAACAAACCTAGGTCTGGTGCGCAATTATCAAGGCCTTGGTGGCAAGACCGGGGAACTCAAGCCTTGTACCAAGCATCCAAGCGCCAGACCAGGACCCCGAACTCCGTACTCAAGATCCTAGGGGTCAGACAACGGGTAGCGACTGGGATCTCAGATGAGGCCCCTCGTGTCCTAGGTTCAGGAGCTGGGGTGTCCTATCTGACCCAAGTCTCGACTTGCTACGAATGGGATGACCCTAGCAATGGTGGAGATCAAGTTAGATCCATGAAAGTGAATACCAATCTTTTAAAAGCGTAAATCATTCTTCGAATTTAAATACAGATTTTTGTTCTTCATGAAAAATAATTTTTGTTGATATATTTTTAAAGTGATGCCAAAATGACAGAAAATGAGGAGATACTTTCGAACTCCTAGTTTTCCGCAAAACAAATCTATCCTTAGTGTTTAGAAAATTTACTTCGAGGCCTTCTACAAAAACTTATAATATCCACTAAAGCTCTGTTTGTTTCATAAAAAATGTGACATCTCTGGAAAATATTTCCTAAAAAGTCATGTTTTATGAAAATGATAATATTTTCCGGTGTTTGGTCCAAACTTGACTTGAAAATATTTTTTGCCATTTGGTGTGGAAAATCTAATTTGATTTTTCAAAATAAACATATACTATTCAGACGCTAGTAACTTGCAAAGAGTAGCTGAGGAACTGAGTATATTAGGGCTGAGCGGTTCCAGGTTCCTCACAGGTTCCGCCTGGAACCTAGAACCTACCCTCGGGTACAGGTTCCTCATTTTTTGGAACCTAGAACCTACCCGTCCGAACGTGGAACCTAGAACCTACCCTGTCACAGGTTCCAGGGTCGGTTCCAGGTTCCAACAGGTTCTTTTTTTTTTTTGGTGGTGACACAAATAATTCGAATCCTTCTCGCCTCATATACTCTATCAAGATACCTCCTCTAAACAGAAAAAAGAAAGATTAACTGGATCTTTCAAATTAGTTTTGCCCAAGAATCATAATCCACAGTTGCATATGTCCAAACATTTCTGAAGGCTATCTGAAAATAATATTCCAAAGCTAGAAGGTTGAAAAGAATCATTAAAAAATAATTGGGAACAAACCTAATTGAAGTTCTCCTGTTCCTTGAACTTCAAACAAATCTGATAACCCCAGAAGCCCATTTATTGCAAGATTTGTTTCTGCTTCAGCCATAAGCCGGTCCCCAATTCTTCCACCAGTCAACTAAGAAAAAGCAGAGTCATCTAGTTAACGTTAAAAAATGCAAGAGAGAAGGGTGTAAAATCTAGATAATCAACATCTGGCCCATAACTTAGAGAGTCCTGAAGAGGCTATCACCATAATATAACTATACACAAGAAAATGAGACGACAAAGTCCTCAAAGGGGAAAAGAAGCATCTACAGCCTCACCTTCAACATCACAAAGAAGCATGTATGACAGTTCACACAAAGAACAAGATATAAAGCATCTTTTTTTAAAAAGCAGCTCAACTTCTCTAGTCACCCCAGTTAGTACTTAACATTGTGGCAATCTCTGCATGACACCATGTCATATTAGAGTTGATCTATTCAAGCCACACATGGATATTTGCTATTTTCAATACACAATAGTTATTTAACTTTCTAGATGTGGGAACTAAGGCCATTTTTCGGGACAGTGAAAACAGTTTCATTACTGGACCGTTTTCTTTATGGATCTCTCAGCAATAAAGACTAACAAAGCAAAGAGATGATGATCGAAGGAACCAGTCATTCTTTTGACAATAAATACAGGAATTTAGATGCAAAATACTAAATAATACACTTCACATAAGCAGCCCAAACAAATTGTTTCATATCTGCTCAATTTTATTTCTACCCAAACACAATGGCTTCAAGTTGTTGTACCTAATTCAAAATCCAAACTTGGTGAAAGATTGCAGAATGGCTTTTTTACTAGAATAAGCTAGCACCATTAAATTTATGTTGGCATCTCTTAATTGCTTGATTAACTGGCTGCGTAGCTGAGTCGGGACATAGGGCACCCAGAATCACAATACTGACCTCAACAGATCCTTTGAGTATGCCGCATACGCAATGACAATCTTCAGCAAGTGCAGGCAAAAAGAAAGTACCTCTCATTGCGGTTAAGTCAAGCACCAAAGTCGAAGGCCACAGAGAGCATCCAACAGTCATTATGCACAGCCACCAAAGACAGCCAGTCCTTGCGTTTCATTCTATCTCTAGAAAAGGAGCTTTAACATTTGGAGTCTATAATCACAACTAAAATACCCATTCAGATATCAAAGCAAAAAATAAAGAATTTCCTTTCAGATCATGAATAAAAAGAACCAACAATAACCTAAAGCACACTTAGCCCCTTTCTTATCAACCCACCATAGCCACTTCCCCAATCAAATTGACCACCGTTTCATAGAAAAATCACCTAACAACAGTTACTCATTTCCCACATACCTCATCTCGCTTCTCCAATATTGCAGCACAAGCTAAAGTCAAAACCTTTTTCTGTAAAAGGTGCAATCTTGCATTTGCCCTTTAATTAGAAGGAAAAACAACAACCAACAAGAAACCTAAAGTACATGGAGCCTCACCTGGATCGCAGAGCGAGTAGAATTCATCCACATCTAAAACAAATTCACCCCAACACCAACAACGGTGTCAAGCCAGAAACAAAGAACTAAAAAGAAACACCGCCGGCGCACACATTTGAACTCGTACCCCAGAAAAAAAGAGAAAAAACGCATGCATTTGAAGACCAAAGAGGGGGGCGACGGCCCAACGATCGATACCGTAGGTGAGGGCGCGGACGAGGGCAGTGCGTCGGGTGCTGTAGCCCTTGAAGATCTCTTCTACAGTGCGAGGACTAGAGAGGAACCACGTCCGGCGAGAAGCGGCGCTGATCTTGTGGAAAGACGAGGAGGAAGAGCCGAGGCAGCGAGCTCAAGAGGGTGCGCGTGCGGAGCCCGAACGAAGACGAAGACAGAGGATGTCGCTTGAAGCCTTGAAGCGAAGCCCACCTCCGCCGCGGAAGAGCCGGACCGCGGTTGATGAGACAGAGGAAGAGCCGGGGCGGACGCCGAACGGAGCGAGGAGAGGCGAGAGGATCTCGTCGAGTCGTGGGTGTGGGGAGTGGGAGAGAGAGTGCAATGAAGGAGCAGCCGAGCGAGGGGAAATTTGGGAAGAAACTTATAAAGTTAGGGTTTTTAGTAGAAGAGAGAGTGTCGGTTCCGGTTACGGGTCCGGTTCCGGTTCGGTTCCTGCAGGAACCGGGAACCGGAACCGGAACCGGCGGTTCCTAAAAATTTAGAACCGGGAACCGGAACCTCCCACCCTAGAACCGAGAACCGAATTGGACCCGCCGGTTCGGTTCTTCGGTTCCCGGTTCTACCCTGGAACCGTGCTCACCCCTAGAGTATATGCAATAAAGTTGTGAGTTCGAGCTCGATGGACCCTAACTAGGGCGTTAGGATCGGGGCATGGGCACCAGGGTCCTAGGCCTGGCCTCGATGGACCCAAGCACGAGGACTGGGGTCCTATGCCCAGCCTTGATGGACCGGGGCACGGCCTTTGTGGACCTAGACACAACCTTTGGGGACTTAGGCCCTGATGTTGGGCATTTGAGCTTAGGTGCCGAGAACCCATGCTTGGCTTTTGTGGACTCGGACTCGGGTGCTCAGGCATTGGGCACTGGCACTAGGGTTTTAGACCCGATCTAGATGGACTCGGGTGCGGGTGCCAGGGGCCCTGGTACAGGCACCGAGGTCCCAGTCTCGGCTTCGATGTACCTAGGCACGGACTCTCGAGATTCAGGTACAGACACCGGGGATATGGACCTGGCCTTGATGGACCCTTGCCCGGCCTTGGAGACTTGGTCCTAAACATTGAGGACCCGAGAACCAATTTCTGTGCCCAAGCATAAAGATTCAGGTCAACCACTCATACCTAGTCATATTTTGAAAAATAATTTCCGATTCTTTAAAAAGGAAATCATTTTCCAGAATTCGGAATGACAAGACAATGGTCTGTTTGTCTTGAGCATAATAGATAATCACATCTGTGTCTTGTGCTTACTGGGTTGATTCCAAGAAATTAACAATAGTTGGGCCTGAATTTAAAAGCCTCTCGCTTTCTTTTGCGAGGATGCTGAAAGTGAGGATGCAGAAAATGCCAATCCGCGCCATGATCCATGTCGAAAGTCGATCATAACAGAAACATTTCGTTTGCTTTTGCAGGAGCATCTGCAAATAATACCTTAGGTTGTTAATAACATCGGAAGACTTGGCGGATAAAGATAAAAGTTTTACTACTGGTTTTTGACCATATAGTTCAACGTCCGTCTGCAAGCAGCAAACGCTACAGCAACGCAACAAAATCTTAATATCTATTTGCTGTTAGAATTACTGAGTGAAGTAAAAGGCTAGAAGGGATGTTAGAGAGTGTAGTAGAACGATTAGAGGGAAAATTGTCCAATCAGTCCTAAACCTATTGTACGGCGGCCAATTCAGTCCTAAACCTTTTAATTTTGTCAATTCAGTCATAAACCTTTTAAATTCTTGCCAATTGAGTCCTTTCGGGCAATTTTGGCCGGCCGGCGCTAACGTGGCCCCCGGCCGGCGCCGGCCGTCCGGTCAACATTGACGTGGCAATTTTTAATTATTTTTTTTTCAATTTTTTAATCTTTTTTTTATTTTTTTTTTCTGGTTATCCCCTCTGGCCGGTCCGGCGACCGGTGGCCGGCCAGAGGGGAGGGCCGGCAAGGGCGAGGCGTCTGGCGAAGCTCGCCCCGCCGGCCACCGGCGAGGGCGAGCCTCGCCGGCCCCTGGCTGGGCGAGGCGAGGTCGGCCTCGCCTCGTCGTCGTGACCCAGGCGACGGCGAGGCGAGGTCGAGCCTCCCCGTCGTGACCCAGGCGAAGGCGAGGCTAGACCTCACCTCGCCTCGCCGTCGCGTGGGTCGCGACGGCGAGGTCGAGCCAGGCCCAGATCTGGCGAGGCTCGACCTCGCCGTCGCGACCCACGCGACGGCGAGGCGAGGCGAGGTCGAGCCTCGCCGTCGCCTGGGTCGCGACGGGGAGGCTCGACCTCGCCTCGCCGTCGCCTGGGTCGCGACGGCGAGGCGAGGCGAGGTCGAGCCTCGCCGTCGCGACCCAGGCGACGGCGAGGCTCGACCTCGCCTCGCCCAGCCAGGGGACAGCGGGGCGAGCTTCGCCAAACGCCTCGCCGGCCCTCCCCTCTGGCCGGCCGCCGGTCGCTGGACCGGCCAGAGGGGATAACCAAAAAAAAAAAAAAAAAGATTAAAAAATCGAAAAACAAATAATTAAAAATTGCCACGTCAGCATTGACCGGACGGCCGGCGCTGGCCGGTGGCCACGTCAACGTTGATCGGACGGCCGGCGCTGGCCGGCCGGCCAAAATTGTCCAGAAGGACTCAATTGGCAAGAATTTAAAAGGTTTAGGACTGAATTGGCAAACGTAAAAGGTTTAGGACTGAATTGGCCGCCGTACAATAGGTTTAGGACTGATTGGACAATTTTCCCAAAGATTAGATTAAAGACAAATAGAGTTAGTTGACGAGATCAGACACTTGTTAATTATAAGGAGGCCTGTTTTCACCGTAAAGTGTCGACGAGAAACTTTCGATCGACGTGAAAATCAACAAAGAATATGTATGGTTCTTTATTGATTCTTGGACTAGAAGCGCAACTAACAAGAAAATTAAAAGTAGGAATACCACAGTTATTTGTGTCTTGCCATGTAAAAGATGTTGACCCCTAAATTGCGCCAATAAGTCAAACTTGCATCCTGAAAAAAAAAAATTATCTTGAGATTTGAGAACTATGGTTTTTCAATATAACCGGGCACGAAAGGAACCTTTAGGTGATCATGCACACATAGCAACACTCAGGTTCCATCATTATAATTTTCAATAGACAATGCAAACGTGATCTGTGCTAATATGTTGAAATATTGCAACTTTCACACGTAAAAATGTACCAAAATAATCACACGTGATCATGCACATTTTATTAAATCACCAAACTTGACAAACGTCCATATTCAATCATCCACAACATATTTATCTCATAAAACTCAATAAATAAACCCGACTCCTCAGGGTTTATTAATTAAATACCCGTAATTCTATATGTCGCCGTAACCAAACAATTCAATTTGGCATACAAACCAATATATAAGGCAAATCCTAGCTTAGGCATCACAATTTAAGCCTAAAATAAACACAATTTAATCTCGGAATTTCCACAAAAATATTAATAAAATAATAATATTTTGAATTCCGAAAATTAAATAAAATATTATTATTTAATTCCTGAAAATTAATATAATATTCCGATAGCTTAACAACTAATTCCTAATTAATTAACACTAAACATAATCGACTTAAACTAATCCGCTCTAATCAAGTTTAACCTACTAAGCAAGGGATTAGGGCGATAACTCACCCGTTAGCGATTCCAACAACATGGACGCAACGGCGGCGGCGAGGGCTACGCGTTACATGGTCTGGAATCGACACGGAAAGGTGACACACGGCCGGAATAAGGCTGAACAGCAGCCACAGAACCAGTTTGGCTTCGGTGAGGCGATTTGGCGACGGAAAATGGCACGGACGGGTTGCGCACGGTGGCGGGGAGTCACAGCATCGCTGCTGGTTGCTCCATGGGAGCAACACAGCAGCAACACAACAGCAAGGGGGCTGTTCTTGCTGCTTCAGCAGAACCAAAGAAAGAGGAGGGGGAGTTGGACGTGAGTGAGGGGGAGGGAGAGGAGAGAAGAAGAGAGAGAAGGGCGAGAGTGAAGTGAGTGATCTTTCCTTCTTGCAAGACCACTTGACATAGAAATATCACCCCATTAATGCAAGCCTTCAAAGTCCAATTTCATGATCACAAATGCCCGAAAGTCTCCTCTCTTAAATGTTTTTGTTTCTTTGTCTTAAAAGCAAGAAGGGTAATTTGGTAATTTCACAAGGTATAAAAATACTTATACATGTATACGAGCTAGAATTTCGTATGGGCTCGTATAATCAAATTTGGGCTCAAACGGATTATGAATGGGGTTGAAAATGCTAATGGGCTCAAACTTGGGCTTGAATTGCAATTGGGCTTGAAATTGGGTTCAATGGGCTAAATTGGGCCACTTGGGTTTGCCTTGGGCCCATGTGACCGAATCACATTGGGCTTGAGGCTCAATGTGCCTTCATCCGGCCCACTTCCTCGTGGGCTCAAATTCTCGGCCCGTTAAATCCTTTTCCGAGAATTTCGAGCAAACCGATAAAACGAGCAAATCAATGAGGCGGTGTCCAATATTTTGTTTTGAAATCCTCGGAGATTCAACATCCAAATTCAGATTTTAATTCGTGGTAAAAATCAATCAATTGCAACTTTAGTATATCTCAAACTAACGGGCGGCTTTTAGGAGTTACGCGAATTCGACCCGTGGTTGATTCAGTATCAAACCATGCTTAAGTTTTCTCAAACCATGGATGATCTCGATTATCATGTAATTGCGAGGGGTCAATCACTAGTTCGAAGTACGCGTTCATCAGTCAATGGGTTTAGGATCGTTCGCAATACATACAACGGTCAAGCGGAATCATTCGTGATCCGATTATATGCTATTGGCGAATCGTTCTATAACTATCCCTTGATCGGTCTATAATGGCTCAAAATTGTCCGTCGTCAATCCTTATGGTTGAGTTGTCAATCCCTGATCAAGTTCTCAGGTCGCGCATACTTAATTCCTTAATAGCCTTTCCCTATCAGTTAGTCTCTCATGAGTGATCAATTCATAACAAGAATTACTAATAGTGCATCGATTAAAATCTTCATTTCATTACATCCCGAATAGGGTTAAAATTTGAGGATGTCACAATTATTCCCCCTTTAAAGAAATTTCATCTTTGAAATTTACAAATAACCATGCTATTAAAAAAGATGGGGGTGTTGTTGCCTCGTTACTTCTTTGCTTTCCCAAGTCGCTCCTTCCGTTCCGTGGTTTTGCCAAATCACCTTAACCAAAGGAATCTTCTTGTTTCGTAGCACGTGTTCCTTTCTATCCTCAATCCGCACTAGTCTTTCCACGTACGACACTTTGTTGTCCACGTTTATGTCTTCGTAATTCAGCACGTGGGTCAGATCAGGTTCATACTTTCTCAATATCAATACGTGAAAGACGTCGTGTACTTTAGCCAGTTTCGACGACAAAGCTAGATAATAAGCTAAGATTCCAATCCTCTCCAAAATCTCAAACGGTCCAACATATCTTGAGCTTAACTTTCCTTTCTTGCCAAATCATGAAGTTCCTCGCATAGGTGACACTTTGAGGAAGACATGATCACCTACTTGGAATTCCAAAAGTCTTCATCGTTTGTCTACGTAGCTTTTCTGACGACTTTGAGCTGTCTTAAGCCTTTCTCTGATGATCTTAACTGCCTCAACCGATTGATGTATCAACTCTGGACCCGTTATTCTCCTTTCTCTAATCTTGTCTCAACATACGGGAGTTCTGCAGGGTCTGTCATATAGTGCTTCAAATGGTGCCATTCTAATGCTCTGTTGATAGCTATTGTTGTAACCGAACTCAACGAGATGCAGTTGTTCCTCCCAACTGCCCTTGAAATCCAAAACGCAAGCTCGCAGCATATCATCGAGAGTTTGAATCATTCTCTTGGATTGACCATTTGTCTGCAGATGATAAGCTGCACTATACTGTAGCTTCGTTCCCATGGCACCTTGAAGACTTTTCCAAACTGTAGCGGTGAACTTGGGATCACGATCCGAAGTGATGGTCACCGGTACTCCGTGCAGGCAAACAATATGGCGTACGTATAATTCCACATATCTGTCCATGGCAAAATCTTTTCGTACGGCGATGAAATGTGCAGATTTAGTCAGTCTATCTACTACGATCCAAATAGAGTCATTACCTCTCTGACTCCTTGGTAGACCCATCACGAAATCTATTGTGATATGCTTCCATTTCCATTCTAGGATCTCGAGTGGTTGTAGTAATCCACCTAGTTTGCAATGTTGCGCTTTTATTTGTTGGCTCATCAAGCACTGGCTACATGCCTAGTTATATCTACTTTCATGCCACTCTACCAATAATGTTGACGTAGATTTTGGTACATCTTGGTGCTACTCGGATCAATGTTGTACTTGTTGCGATGTGCTTCTGATAGGATCTCATCTTTGAGTTCCATGTTGTCAGGTATGCACAGTCATCTGCAAAACCTTAGAGTTCCATCCTTAGCCACCTGAAAATCAGGTTTTCTTTTATCTGAATCCCTTTGTAGAATCTTCTGAATTTCAGGATCCGTTAACTGCAACGCTTTAATCTTAGCCTGAACCTCTGGCTCGATTCTTAAGGTAGCCAATAAACTTGAAAGGTGACCCACTTCAAACTTAAATTCTGAATCTCGTACTCTCTCGAGTAAAGTCCATTCCTTAATCATTAGGTGCACAATGGCAGACTTTCGACTAAGCGCATCTGCTACTTTGTTAGCCTTTCCAGGATGATACAGGATATCGCAGTCGTAATTCTTAAGAAGTTCCATCCATCGATGCTATCTCATATTCAATTCTCTTTGGGAAAATAAGTACTTCAAACTCTGATGATCCGTGTGAATCTAAAACTTTTCCCCGTATAAATAATGTCTCCAAATCTTTAGGGCAAAAATGATCGCTACTAACTCCAAGTCATGAGTCGGGCAATTTAACTCATATGGCCTTAACTGTCGGGACGCGTATGCAACTACTTTTCCATGTTACATTAAAATGCATCCTAATCCTTTAAGGGAAGTATCACTGTAAATCTCATACCCTCCAGGACTAAATGGTATAGTTAGCACTGGAGCGGTAGTTAACTTGTGCTTGAGTTCTTGAAAACTCCTCTTACACTTATCCATCCATTCGAACTTTGCTTCCTTCTTTAGTAGATGTGTCATCGGAGTAGCGATCACAGAGAATCTTTCTACGAATCGCCTGTAGTAGCCAGCCAGACCTAGAAAACTCTAAATTTCTTTACGTTGTCGATCTCGGCCAGTTCATAACTACCTCAATCTTAGTTGGATCCGCAAAGATTCATTCACCAGAGATCACATGACAGAGAAAAGCTACTCGACTGAGCTAGAACTCACACTTACTAAACTTGGCGTAAAGTACGTGCTCTCTTGAGGTTAGTAAAATTATCCTCAAGTGTTGCTCGTGCTCCTCAGGGCTCTTCGAATACACCAGTATGTCGCCAATGAATACTATGACAAATTAATCCAAATATGCTTTGAACACCATGTTCATTAAGTCCATAAAAACAGCTGAGGCATTAGTCAATCCAAATGGCATCACCGTACATTCGTAGTGATCGTACCAAGTCCGAAATGCTATATTCGGTATATCCTCCTTCTTAATTCTCAATTGATGATAGCTTGTCCTCAAGTCTATCTTGGAAAAACTGACGTCCCTTGCAGTTGATCGAGTAGGTCATCTATCCTTGGCAACGGATATTTGTTTTTGATGGTCACCTGATATAACTGTCGATAGTCGATGCACAAACGTAACGAACCATCTTTCTTCCTCACGAATAATACAGGTTCTCCCCAAGGTGATGCACTAGGGTGAATGAATCCTTTATCAAGCAACTCTTGCATTTGTACCTTCAATTCCTTCAGTTCTAACAATGCCATGTTGTAAGGCGCTCTAGAAATTGGCTCTGTCCTAGGGGCCAACTCGATTATAAATTCTATCTCTCTTTCAGGTGGTAATCCTGGTAATTCCTTCGGAAAGACATTTGGAAAATCGAGCACCAAAGCTATGTCCTCCATTCCTGGTTCCTCAACTAATGAATTAACTACGGTTGCTAGATAACTTTGGCATCCATCATCCAACAACCTAGTTACCTCAAGCGACGAAATCAAAAAGATCGAGGTTCCTCCTCTGCTTCCCACAAACTCGTAACTGATACGATTCAATGGATTTAACTGAATTACCTTACGGTAACAATCCATTATAACTTGTTGCTTAGTGAGCCAATCCATTCCGATTATGACATCAAAGTCATACATCGCTATGACCGGTAAATCTATCAATTCCTCTTTACCACAAATAACTATTTCATAGTCTAGACATCCTATTGTAACTAACATTTCCTCTTTTAGTGGAGTGGTAACAGGAAGAACTACATCCAAAGGTTTCAGTTTAAGCCCTACTAATATGACAAATTGTTCAGAGATGAATGAATGCAAAGCTCCTGGGTCAAATAGTGCATATGCAGCATAATCTTGAAGAGAGACCGTACCTGTGACCATACCGGGCAAATCTTTTGCCTCCTTTCTGGCCATAGCATATACTCTTCCCTGCGCCTATGGCCGATTTAGGTGGTTTTGTGGAGCGTTGCTAGCTTGTTGCCCCACTCTGGTTTGTTGAGATGACATCCTCTGACGGGGACAGTTCCTCGAATAATGGCCAACCGTCACTGTCACGGTCTTGTTTGGGCAAGGGCCGTTCCTATGCCTTTTCCCATAAAATCAGCACGCAGGATTGGAGTTGTATGCCAGTTTTCTAATGCCACTCTTCCTGTTGGGTGGAATAGGATACCTTCCTCCAGTCATCGGTCCCTTCCCGAACCAACGATTATCTCAATTAGGTACAAACCACGATCCAGATGCATTTGCACGATCTGTCATGTTCCTTTCAATCAGCTGAGCCCGTTCATACAGCTCATCATAATCCTTCAGGTTCAACGACACTAGTTGATCCTTGATTTTCAGTTTCAGAGCATCACGGAATCTCCTTGCTCTGTTGATCGGGTCTTTGACTAATCTTGAGGCATACTTTGACAGCTCGTTGAACCTCGCCTCGTACTGATCAACTGATAGATGATTATGATAAAGTTGTTGAAGCTCAGCCATTTTCTATTCCCTTGTGCAGTCTAAGAAGTATTTCCCATTAAATGCTTCCATAAAGACATTCCACACCGGAATTGTACCATCTGGAAAGACTCTTCTCTGAGTAGCTTCCCACCAAGCGCTAGCGTTACCTTGCAGCTGGTAAACCACTAATGTCACCTTTTCCTTCTCAAAACACCTTAGTAAGGCGAAACCTTTTTCCAATTCTCTAATCCAGAGAGTTACTGCTTCTGGATCACCTACGCCAGAGAACTTCGGTAGCTTTAGCTTCAAAAATTGTTCAACCAGCTTGTGCATTGGTCGATCCCCAATCCCGATCCCAGCTAACGGGACATCAACAGGTGCGGCATCAGGAACAGCAGCAACTGCAGCTTGGTCCTGAGCTCGCTGCCCCACCAAAGTCTCTATGGCTTGCATAATCTTGTCTAACTTGGGATCCTCTCGAGCCATTCCTCCAGTACCAATTTGATTTAGAGCTGCCTTTCTCCTATGAGTCCTTTGCTCAGGATTGCTCATCTCGCAGGATTCTCACAGAAACCTGTTTTCCAATTCCAACAAGTAATTAGAAGTCATGAACAACCCGCTTCTAACAATAAAATCAAGTAATCAACCATAGGCACAAGACGTTTTCCTAGCTAACTATTCCAAAACTCATTACATCTTATCACTCTAGGTATCGACCGAACTTGGATCGAGCTAACCATGCTCTAATACCACTTAAACGAGGATGTCACGCCCCAACCCTTGAGCGGGCTAACATCCCACCATGGTCGTTATAAATGCGACCTCCCAGGATACGTCGTTGGCCCAATCGAATCATTATCCATTAAACGCATGCGGAAGCGAACTTAACTCACCCAACAATAATTAATAAATGGGATAGTAAGGAAAATACATGGATTCAGAAAATAGCAAAGCGATTTTATAAACATAACATTAACCCATGGAAGGAGCAAATATACAAGCCTATCATAATGCTACTTCCTATCAAACCACGTACAACAAAAAGGAATCAGCGGTCGGGTTAACTTAACTTCGCTACAAAAAGGGGGTGGTTCCCAAAAGATGGGGTATCCTAACCTATCACAATAGATCGCCAAAACCGGGAGGAAGCTCCGGCTCATTATCTACGGAGTCTGGGTCCGTCAATTCCCCATCTGAGGGATCGAGGTCCATCGGATCCCAAACCACCTCTGTGATACCGCCAACCAGGGGTCCATCAAAACCACAAAGTGGACCAATCAACTTGTCCCCTTCCTTGCTAAACCACGACACAAAACGATGGGCTGTCAACCCAGGTACTCCCTCGTCCACCCAGACAATGGACTCATGCTTCTGATACTCTCTACCAGGACCTATAGGGTATGCAGAATAACCCGCGTCCATCTCCATAGGCACGCGGAAACCTTCAGGAGGGAGGCTCATGGTCGGGGGTCTGAAAAACAGTTTATAATAACAAATGAGATAAAATCTCAGCGAGTTCACGACCTAAGCCTCGACTAAGAGGTCCTCTCGGATGTACCTAACACACACGATGATATAACGAAGGTGAGTATCTCAACATAATACCCACGACATTTCTCCACACAGTCACAAGCAACCTTACCTTGCCCTGGGCACATGTGCACGCTCTATACATTATAATTCACCATATGCCATAATAATGCAATAAGCATATAATCAACTTTCTCAATCACAATGCATTCACCCGTGTCCTGATTATAAGGCGAAATCGCTTTCGCCCATCCTATACCGTGCGTAGCAATTTCGTCCCATAATCAAGCGCAATGCCACCACAATCTTTCACGCGTATTCCAATTACTATGGCCACACCAGGGGCTACAGCACAACCCGCTATATTCGCCTCAGGTCGGCAGTCTTCTGGTATATCCGGGCGTTGTCCCGCCCCATCGGGCATGACATCATCTCACCAACCTCAATGACGATATATCCCATAAATGGACTCATTTCGAATCCGATTCGCGAATGACTACGTCTCCCCTGCTACCAGTGATGGCTTCCAATTACCAAATTGGGGACACCTGTTAGGGTCATGGCTAAACCCTAGGTTGGCGGTCATCCTGTATACGATTTTCCAATATAACCGGGCACGAAAGAAACCTTTAGGTGATCATGCACACATAGCAACACTCAGGTTCCATCACTATAATTTTCAATAGACAATGCAAACGTGATCCGTGCTAATATGTTGAAATATTGCAACTTCCACACGTAAAAATGTACCAAAATAATCACACGTGATCATGCACATTTTATTAAATCACCAAACTTGACAAACTTCTATATTCAATCGTCCACAACATATTTATCTCATAAAACTTAGCAAATAAACCCGACTCCTCAGGGTTTATTAATTAAATACCCGTAATTTTATATTTCACCATAACCAAACAATTCAATTTGGCATACAAACCAATAAATAAGGCAAATCCTAGCTTAGGCATCACAATTTAAGCCTAAAATAAACACAATTTAATTTCGGAATTTCCACAAAAATATTAATAAAATAATAATATTTTTAATTCCGAAAATTAATATAATATTCCGATAGCTTAACAACTAATTCCTATTTAATTAACACTAAACATAATTGAATTAAACTAATCTTCTCTAATCAAGTTTAACCTACAAAGCAAGGATTGGGGCGATAACTCACCAATTAGCAATTCCGACAACACAGACGCGACGGTGGCGGCGAGGGCTACACGTTACACGGTCCGGAATCGACACGGAAAGGTGACACATGGCCAGAATAGAGCTGAACAGCAGCCACAGAACCGGTTTGGCTTCGGTGAGGCGATTTGGCGATGGAAAACGGCACGGACGGGTTGCGCACGGCAGCGGGGAGTCACGGCATCGCTGCTGGTTGCTCCATGGGAGCAACACAGCAGCAACACAACAGCAAGGGGGCTGTTCTTGCTGCTTCAGCAGAACCAAAGAAAGAGGAGGGGGAGTTGGACGTGAGTGAGGGGAGGGAGAGGAGAGAAGAAGAGAGAGAAGGGCGAGAGTGAAGTGAGTGATCTTTCCTTCTTGCAAGACCACTTGACCTAGAAATATCACCCCCTTAATGCAAGCCTTCAAAGTCCAATTTCATGATCACAAATGCCCGAAAGTCTCCTCTCTTAAATGTTTTTGTTTCGTCTTAAAAGCAAGAAGGGTAATTTGGTAATTTCACAAGGTATAAAAATACTTATACACGTATACGAGCTAGAATTTCGTATGGGCTCGTATAATCAAATTTGGGCTCAAACGGATTATGAATGGGGTTGAAAATGCTAATGGGCTCAAACTTGGGCTTGAATTGCAATTGGGCTTGAAATTGGGTTCAATGGGCTAAATTGGGCCACTTGGGTTTGCCTTGGGCCCATGTGGCCGAATCACATTGGGCTTGAGGCCCAATGTGCCTTCATCCGGCCCACTTCCTCGTGGGCTCAAATTCTTGGCCCGTTAAATCCTTTTCCGAGAATTTCGAGCAAACCGATAAACGACCAAATCAATGAGGCGGTGTCCAATATTTTGTTTTGAAATCCTCGAAGATTCGACATCCAAATTCGGATTCTAATTCGTGGTAAAAATCAATCAATTGCGACTTTAGTATATCTCAAACTAACGGGCGGCTTTTAGGAGTTACGCGAATTTGACCCGTGGTTGATTCAATATCAAACCACGCTTAAGTTTTCTCGAACCATGGATGATCTTGAAGTGGCTAGCAAGGATCACCTAGAGGGGGGTGAATAGGTGATCTTAAACAATTTAACAAATTTAAGCGGAAATGAAAGAACACAATTTGAGTATAAATAATATTCAGATTCTATAAAGACAGTGCTCTGGATGTGCAGTGTGTAAAGTAAAAGTTGAGGGATAGAAAAATTACACATAAATTTATAGTGGTTTGGCTTATAGTAAGCCTACGTCCACTCTCCCACGCTGACAGCCTACTGGCTAGATTTCACTATGTAATCATGAGAAATTATAGATTTAGAGTGATGACACTCTTGTGTATGATAAGACTTTCTATCTCACACAATCACTCTTACAATGTGTCCCTCAAGATTTTAAAGTTTGGCTCAGGAAAGACAAAAGAGAATCGGAGTATTGCTTAGGCTTTGGACTTGATGATTCTTGAATCTGTGTTTCTTCTGCTACTCGTTGATCTCCTTAAATACTCCTCCACTTCCAAACTAGCTGTTGGACAGTTTTCAGATGATCATCTTCCACTCTTCACCTTGGACAGATTTGTATAGAAAGGATTGAGTAACCGTTGAATGACAAATTCTGAATCCCGCTGATTTTGGTTGCCCATACAATCAGAATCTTGGTTTCCATAAGTAGAGATTAATCCGTTGTAATAATATTTTGATTGTCAATCAATTTGATTGAGATTTAGTCAATTAAAACCTTCCTTTTGTGAAATATATGCCAGATCACTAGCTGTTGTGAAGAGTTCTGCTTCTGCGTCTGAAAAATTTCAGCGTTTGTGTCTGCAGAATTTCTTCGTCTGAAAAACTTCAATGTCTGCGTAGGTCCTCAGTAGTAACTGAATATTAGATTCAGAACTTCTTGTTCTGAACTTTCTTATTTTGAGTCTGAACTTTTCGTTATGAAAAATTTCTTATTCTGAAAAACTTGTAAAGTCTGATATCTCCTTATGAACTTCCAGACTATAATAACCTGGAAAGAACTTCATGTCAAAATTACAAGTTACATATGGAAAGTTTTATCAACTTCAAAATCCATTAGGGTTTTCCTCAACAGATCTCGATTGTCATATAATTGCGAGGGGTCAATCACTAGTTCCAACGTACGCCATCATCAGTTAATGGGTTTAGGATCGTTCACAATACATACAACGGTCAAGCGGAATCACCCGCGATCCGATTGTATGCTATTGGCGAATCGTTCTATGACCATTTCTTGATCGGTCTATAATGACTCAAAATTGTCCCTCGTTAATCCTTACGGTCGAATTGTCAATCCCTGATCAAGTTCTCAAGCTGTGCGTACATAATTCCTTAACAGCATTTTCCTATCGGTTAGTCTCTCATGAATGATCCATTTAGAGCGAGAATTACTAATAGGGTCGAAATTTGAGGATGTCACAAGTTCTCGCTCTCCAATATGTGCAGGATTTCCATTGCGATGTGTCAGTTAATGATGCTCCTATTGAATGGCGTCTCAATGCTGCCGTTAGTCCTTGTTTCTCACGTGTGCTGTGAATCTCAAGCGTCCACTTGCCTCTTTCCGTGAAGGGCCGCAGGTTTCTTTTTCTCCTCTAGCTTCGTCATCTTTTGAACCACCAGCATCTTGAAGGACGAGGGGATGGCCGGGCGGTTGTGTAACCAATGACAACTGAAGATCTCCCTTTCACCAAACCAATTAAGTACGAAGCAGATGGGCTTCGGCGGTTCTCTGTATAAGCGGCAGTGGTCTAACAAATTGAGCTGCCCTATCGACCTCGACCATTGTTTCTTCTTTATGCAACGATCAGCCAGAAACGGGAGGAGATTCAGACAAGCGGCACCTTAAGGTTCACACTCATCTTCACCACTCCCCAATCCGAAAATGCCAACGTCGTGATCTGATAAAGCTTGAGAGATGTGACTGCCATCAGTAACGCGTAGGTACAGGTGATGTACATGCCGATCAAGAAGGCATTCTTTAAGATCATGGCAAAGCTATACAAGGCAGACACCAAGCAGAAGAAGCCAATTAAGCAGCATAATAGGCCGACTTTGGCATACAGGATAGGTGCTTTAGTGTAGAGCACGTCAAACATGAAGCTCAGCTCGATTTCATTCACAGCGAAAGCACGGTTGGCAGAGTAACTGTCGATGGACATCCAATCGCGGGATATGAACTCAGGGTAGTACGGCCAGTTCATGATATGAGGCTTCAGACAGTCGAACCGAAGGTTAGGCCTTCAAGATGTCCTTTGGGGAGTTGAACTTCTCGTCCAAATGGAATACTCTGAGCTGAACACTGGGTTCCATGGCTTCCTTGGCAGCTTCCACGGGTAAGTACTTGGCGTTCACCTTTGAGTTCTCTTCATACACGGATTTGAGAGCCCAGACCCACTATGCCGACTTTATGAATCTGGCAACGAACAAGGGGATGTACAGCCATGAGACCGGGGACGAGCCATCCCGACAGCGATTGAGAACACGAACCCTGAAGACAACTGTAGCCCCGATGTTCAGAATCTGTCTCAGTCCCAGCCGGTTATCTTCCACCCCATAGGCCGTTATGCTCTCTGGGTACCCAATTTGCATCAGAAGCAGTGGGGCCAATAGCCCTTCGAACTCCATATCGTAACCCGGATATTCAGGATCATCAATGCGGGTCACAGTAAGCTTGGCCAGCGCTATTTTCACAACGTAAGAACGGAGCAAATAGGCAGCTTAGACGATGAATCTAGCTAAATTCCACCTCTGATGTTTCCGACGGATGCCTAATATTGTGAGAACAATATCGCAGACGAGGCTTATGGTGACCAAGAAATGAATCCCCCAGTCCACCCACAGATCGTTTGGCAGCGGTAACGCCGTTCTGATTATTGAGAAACTCATGGTGGCTTCGTTCAGATGTGCTCACTAGACATCAATGCAAATGAAGAATGAGGAAGATTTTTACATTGCTTTGCCGTTCTAATTATTAAGAGCTTGTACAAAACTGCATAAATGCATACATTAATTCTCTCAATCTGTTAGAATTTCTCACAACTGAAACTATGTGTCAAGCGACACACAGATCAAACACAACGTGCGTAAAAAGGACTTGCCCATCTCTCTCCGTGTTCGTCTCTCTTTCCTTTCCTAGAGTTGGTGACTGTATATGCTTTTGCGATCCTTGTATTTTGCTGTTTCATTTGTTACACTTTTTTTTTCTTTCCTCTCTTTTTGATGTGTTCAGCTAGATCATAACTATCTAGGAAAGAGGCCATCTTCTCGCATCGTGAGATATGAAGAAGTTTTGGGACAAATTTGTGCCTTAGTCGTCCACCTTCTATGAGTCTTCCTTAATTTTTCCGAATAATAAATAACATATGGTCAGTCCAATTAGGTTACTTGGGAAAACAAATTATAGTTCTAAGGTGAATGTTTTCTAAAAGTTATAGCATTTCAATGATTGATTAAAAATTTTTGCCACTAAAGTGAGCGTCGTACAAAAATTATAGCACTTGTGGCGTTATTTTATCAAAACTCTTTAAAGGTGAATTCTCCACAAATACTTTTAATGCGGCTTTTAAGTTCTTCTACCTCCATTTTTCATAATTAGCTGTTCAAAGTATTTTCAAAATAGATTTATGGAGAAAAAAAGGAAAAAAGGGTGGAGGAGAGGTGTTATGAGAGTATTTAGTGAAGGTGAGAAGGTTTTGGGATGGGTGAGGTATTTTCACTGCCATAGAATTAACCTTAGGCAATGGTTCCAAGTTTTTGTAAAATGGAAACTACCTTGCTCTTGGAACACCTTGGAATATGGAACTTGTCGGTGCCATGGGTTCTAGGGTACCCTATACTATCTTGTATGTTGTAAACTACAACGGAAAAATAAATACATAATACAAGGATTTACATGATTTGATTACAAAGTAATCTATGTCCACAGGCAAGACAAAATAAGATTCCACTAAAACCAAAGAGAGTACAATTTTCAAAAGTCGAAAAACGACTTAACAAAACCTCACTACTCATAAATTTTTTAGAAAACGAAAATCTCACTAGTCAATAAAAAAACCTAGCTGCTGTATAAATAGTGCTTCCAAAAAATTTCCTCAGGGGCTATGCCTTCAAACCCCCTAAAACATTGGTTCGCTTACTCCAGCTTGGGCGGTTCACCATAGAGATTTGTTCGCTTGTTCCGAATTGAGCCTATTAACCCAACTCTCTGCGTCACGAACTAAATTTTAATTTTTTCTCCACTTTTGGGTCACACAAAAATATGTCAGGTCAGGTTAAGAATCAGATCGCGTGCATAAAATTCAAGACATATTTAACACTGTGCTTTTTCATATTGTTTCATTGAAAAAATTTTGTCATTGTTTATGTAATATACACATTGACCAATCAAATATATAAATGGGTTACATGTTAAATTCATGTTCGTATCCAATATTAACATATCACTAAAACGTCGATAATATAAAAAATCAAAATAAAAAAAATCATCTTCCACCTATCATTTAAATCCACGAGTTGAGATGAAACCGATCACCACCTACTGAGAACATAAACTCAAAGCACGTGCACACACACTTTGAGAGAGAGAGAGAGAGAGAGACGATTGTTTTTTAGTCGGACATACTTAGAAATTATTACAAAGGTACATTACAAAAGCTACAGGATGTAGCGTATAGGATGGCATGACCCCAACCCTTAAACGTAATTTACACTCATTTGTTACAAAATTTTGGAACAGGAACCCACTCTAATAATTCTAATACCCATCTTGGAACCGACTCGACCATGCTTGTTCTATAGGTCCATAGATTTCATGGGTTCTCCTGTACACCATCGTTGACACCCGATTTTTGCCAATCCTATGAATCGATGTTTAGAATGTAAATGGACCAAATTAGTGCGAAAGAGAGATGATAAGATAGAATTATTAGAAATATATATATTTATATATAAAGGAAAATTAGGCCTGTTCGACCCGACCCGCTTTTGGCCCATTTTCGTTCTTTGTTTAGGCCCAGCCCCATTTTGCTTGTTCTTTCTTCCTTTCTGGGCTTGGCCCTATTTCTTTCCTTCTTACCTCTCAAGCCCAGCCCTCCATCCATTTTCCTTCTCTCTCCCTCACGTTGTCGTTCGCAGCAAAGCCAGGAAGCGACGAGCAGCAAGACGAGCAGCAAGAAAAGACAAAAGGCCAAAACGGCGTGGCACGGAGGAGGACGCCGCGAGGTGGCGGAATAGGCAGGAATGTACAGTCCATCGGAGGGTAGTCTGGCTACAGGGAAGGAGAGGGGGGAAGGCCATCTTCTTTCTGGAGAGAGCTTGAAGAGAGAAAATACATAGAGAGGGAGAGTTGGCCGGAGGAAAGAGCTCACTGGGGGTTACCTCTGGTTTCATCTCCGAATCATCTCCACACTGGCCATGGAGTATTGTGGACTCATGATCACTAGCGATCATATTCATTAAAAGAAAAAAAAAAGGAAGAAAGCCGAGAGGGAGTTTTGGTGGGGGGGAGTTCGTCAGAAGGCAGGTTGAACCGGGAAAGACAGTTTTTTTTCATTCACCAGTGGTCCGCCCTCATCGCCGTCGTTCTCGTCGGAGGCTCGCCTACCGGTCGCCGTTCGTCGTCACGGAGACTAACCGAACCAGGTAAGCCCCGAAAATGACCTGTTCTTGCTTGTCGAAGTTTTTGTTTTGTTTGAGAAGAACCGACGAGTCTTTGAGCGAATCACACGAGACCCACGCTGATTCATGATGAACAATGTTGATTTAAAGCTTGACATGCTAGGTTGAGGCCATGAACGGTAGTAAATCCGAACCTGGGAGTGTCATCTTAAAGTCGCACGTGAGCTGTTTGACAAAATGCCCAAATGAAAGCCGATATTATTGCCACCAAAATACGTTCTTGTTATCATCGTCTTATGCTTCGTTTGTGCTTGAATCGATGTTTCATGACTGACTCGATGTTTTTCTTTTGCTTTTATGCCATGTTTCGCACATTGTCCGAGTCGGCCGCGTGTACGTGTTCCCTCGCCGGAGATCCATTCCGCTCACTGGAGATGCGCTCGCGGTTTGAGGCCACAACCGCTAGCTCTGTATCTCTATTTTATGTGTGTTCATGCCTGCTTGTCCAGACCTAGCGTCAGTTGTTGAGGTCGAAAATTTGACGGTTGGCAAACGAAAGTGTGCCGTCGATGTTAGCGATTTAGAAAAAAAATCAAAATTTGAAAATTCGGATGGATCAGATAGCCGCGCCGGATCGGGTCAGGGGACCCGGTCCAGAATGCTTATTTTATTAGTAAAAAAGTTTAAAATCTTAAAAAATTTCAGAAAAATCCAGAAAAATTCCAAAAAATTCAGAAAAATTGAGAAAACCTTAAAAAAAACAAAAAATTTCAAAAAAATTTGAGCAAGCCATTAGGATTTTGCTTTAGGGCTTTAATTGCCTTTTCTTTTTAGGGCGATGCTAGGTCGCTGGTTATTTATTTTCTTTATAATTATTTGGTTGTGCACCTTTAATACATTGGTTGTTATTTTTTTATTTTTAGCATGACTAGGTAGAATCTTAAGCTTTTTCGATAGACTATCCGGTGCGTTAGTCTGTGAACGTTTAAATTTATGTACCGAAAGAGCACTAGTTAGATCACTAGTGTAATCAAGTTCCCGATCTTCAGAATCTCTGGTTTTCGCATATATCGAGATGATACTCCCGTGTCTCAATTAGGGTTTCTAGTTAATCCTTGATTATGTCTAGTGGTGACTCTAATTGAATGAGTAAATTAGACAATTTTCGTCGCACGAGGTATGAGGCTCGGGAGTACCTCGGTCCTTGGATTAATGAATTATTTGGTTTGTCCTTCAAACGAATCAATTAATGTTTACATCTTTCAACAAATATCTCTTGGCCTAACCGATTGGGACTGGTAGGTCGCAACAACCATTTTATTTAGTCTTGAAAGAAATTCTTTGTAATTTTGGGTTGACTTCACGGATGAAGGCTTTTCTTCTTTTCTAATTTTAGGAGTTCTGCAAATGATAGAAAAAACGTTTCACACTATGAGAGGGCCACATGTCAACTTCTCAATGGCCTCGTACTACGTTCACAAAAATATTTATATAATTAGAGTAGATGACTTTAGGTGCAATTGCTCTCAGGTTTGATTTTTGAAGATTTAAGTAGAAGAGGTTTTCCGACTTCCAAAATAATTCCTATAATCCTATTGCATTGCACTTCCTGTTGATTTCTTAAATGCCATTCACATAGAAATGACTGCATTCAATAGCATGTTTACTATAGCTTTTCACACATAGAAATCATTAAATGTTTTGATAGGTTGTGAAGGAACGAAGTTCTTTCACCAGTTGGAAAACATCAAAGATAAGTAAACGTGCTGTAACTTGTATAGAGTATGGTTAAATGTACTGACCACCAAATTAAAGTACTATGATCACTTGCCGAAATATCCAAAGTGTGGAGAGCGTACAAACCTATTACCCAAAAAATAATATGGGTTAGTAAGCCCAATAAGCAAATGCAAGCTAACTAAAGTAACAGGAAAGAAAGAGGTGCAATGCAAACTAGCGCCACATAAGCAAATGCAAGCTAACCAAAGTAACAGGAAAGAAAGAGGTGCAATGCAATGCAAGACTAGCGCCACCACACCTGAACTTGAGGGCTGATGAATCCCAGAAGTATTATTCAGAAGACGCGGACACCAACATCGGAAAAATTGGAGAAGCTGGAGCACAGAAAAGCAACTGAGAGATTTGTCGTAAAAAACATTGTTAAGGAAACGAGTAATAGAAATACGTGCTTTGCTTTCTTCGCTAGCAGAGCACTTGTGTCTCAACACTTGACGGCAATGAACTTCTGTGGAACCTCCAATTATTAAGTAAGAAAAAGAAAGGCATGGGAATAATGAGGACGAAAGGAGAATGGAATAAAAAGCGGTGTCGGGCATTTGATTATTTGCTTGCAACTTTCGTCTGAGGCTCTTTTTCTCTTTTGTCTGGTTGGCCTAATGAGTACATAACCATGTTTGAAGCTTCGCTTTCTATCTTTAAGGTCACACGTGATTCTCATTCTATCCTGCATGTCTAGCTGTTGGATTAGGCAAATAATAGGCTACTCTAGCACTAAACTTGGGTCTTAATGAAATCTCAGGGAGACTTTAGGTCCATTTTGTTTCCTGGAAAAATTAACATGACTGGTAAATAATATCTCAAAAGAAAATGTTTTCAAGAAAAATAGTTTGATTTTCTTCTGTTTGGTAGGATTTTTCAAATGAGATGAAAATCATTATCAAAAAATTGGAGCTAACAAACTTGCGGATTTGCATGTTATCTATGAAGCAATACATTCAATAACATTTGAAGAGTGGTTTGCCAGTTGATTGCAATGCTAAACAGATGATGGAAGCCTTGGAGGTTAGAAACCGTGTCTTGTCCAATGTTGAAATTTTGACACTTTTGCAAGAACTCTTCAACATGTAGTATGATGGTTCTAGTGGGATCAGAGATAAGAAAAGTAAGATGTCCAAAAATTATTCTCATAAAGGAACTCATGAAACCACCGGTCATTAACTATTTGGGTCTTAAGAAAGCATCCTTTTAAGAAGGATGGTGATCACCGCTTTTTTTTTTGTAAGAAGAAAGGTAACACAAAAAAAGACTGCAATCAATATAAATCTTGGTTGTCCAAGCATGAGTATGCAGGTAATAATTCTTTAGCATTTGTTTGTGAATCCAACCTATCCGAAACTCTATCCAATTCGTGGTGGCCCGATAGTGGTGCAATAAATTATGTTGCATTTACCATACATGGATTCATAAAATCGAAGGAAGCCAAATCGGATTGAATAAAAGCTCATCGTAGGAAATAATAATAAAGTTGACGTCGAGTTCGTGGGAAATGTCATTTCAATTGTAGATTATGATTTTAAATTGATGATAAGAAACACATTTTATGTACATTCATTTAGACGGAGCTTAGTTTTCGTATCATGTTTAGACATTTAGGACTACTCTTTTGAAATAAATAACAACATAGTTTCTATGTTTTTTTTTAAATTTAAATAGGGTTAGGTGTTGCAATATGTACGAGAGATTGTACATATTGTATTTAACTCTCAATGATATATACGTCGTTCATATAGTTGAAAAAGGTTATTTCCAAAAGACCTCTATCTAAGAAACAGTCTTATGCGCCGTAGCATAAATAGTTAGTCATATCTCTAGGGAAAGAGTGGAATGGTTGATAAAGGCTAATATTTTGTTTGCTCTTAAAGGTGACCTACATACTTGCGTAGGCTGTTGTAGAGGTAAGGTGACTAAGATAAAGAAGAAAACTGCAGTCCACAGTTCTAACCCGTTGGAGGTTGTTCACATTGATATTAGTGGACCGTATACAATAACTTTGTGTAAAATTTTTTATTTCATCACATTTATTGATGACTATTTATGATATTGTATTGTTATTTGATTAAGGAAAAGTCTGAGCCTCTTAATAAGTTCAAGATTTTTTAGACTAAAGTCGAGAAACAGTTGGAAAGAGTCATATATGTTGTCATATTTGACTAGGGTGATAAGTATTTTGGCAAGCATGGTGATGTCGGACAACTTAAAGGGCTATTTGCCAAATACTTGGAGGATTTTTGGATAGTAATTCAGTTTATTATGTCTGTGAGTCCTGAATAAAATGGTATGGCTGAAAGGCACACTTGCACACTTATGAAAATGATGAGTAGTATAATTAGTAAGACCAATTTACCTGGTCTTCTGTGAGGTGAAGCTTTGAAAATAGTTCTTTATATTCTAAATCGTGTTTCTACCAAAGTTATTCCATTGACTCATTTTGAGTTATGGACCGGACGTAAACCTAGCTTAAATCATCTTAAGGTTTGTGGATGTTCTGCAGAAGATAAGCAATGCTAGTTGCTAGTTTTGCTAAAACTAATCTACGAAATTGATATATTCAACAAGATGGCTAATTGCAAAAGGACACCTCCTATTCAAACACACCTGCTGACAGTTTACCGCATTATTTAACAGACCAATTATGTAAACCAAACTAAGTACACTAAGCATCTCGCAAACATCTAATACGAGATCATCGACAAACAGCTAAGAATTAAGGAATAAATGTTTACACGAAAGAAATTAAGTAATGACAAGATCATAAATTTTCTGGAAAAAACAAAGGAAGTATAAAGTTGTCGAATCAGATTCTTGCTAATAATAGAAAAGGCACGGTGTGGGTCTTCCTAACCCTGGTGGGAAAGCTTAATTTATTCGATTCTGAAGAGAAAAGTAGAGGCATTATAAAAGGACAAAGAGAGCAGAGAATTGATTATTTACTTGTACCTTTTGTCTGTCATTCTTTTTCTCTTTATCGGGCTTTCGTCAGCGACCAAACAGGGTATCAGTTTTTTCACTTTGCATTATTCGTTGGATGTATTCTGGAGGGGCATTGCACGTGATGCATGCGCTCAATTTTAAACTCTGATCGAGAGTAATAGCTTTTCATTTCTCAAACCAACCAAAAATAAGCCAATCTTTTTCTACATTTTATCGGGAAAATTTCAAAAAGGACCCAAAGTGCTCTTCTGTTTTCAAAAGAGGACCCGAAGTGGAGCTTGTCTCAAAAAAGGACCCGAAGTAATCATTTAGTCTCAAATAAAGACCCAAAGCAGTTATTCAGTCTCAAATAAGGACCTGACTTGCCGGCCCGCGAACTGATGCATCTTATATGCGTATTCCGGCAGCCTAATCAGGGCTATTTTCGTCCAAAAGCATTTTATTTATTTATTTTTCACTCTTCTTCCCTGTTCATCTTCTTCGTTTGACTCCTCATCCCACCACAACCAAGAGGGAGGTGAGCTCCAGGGATGCCGTCAATCTCTTCTCTCCCTCCTCATCCCACGACAACCACCATCACCACCACCATACTCTCTCTCTCTCTCTGCAAGCACAAGCGAGGGAATGTCCGCGGGGGGGGGGGGGGGGGGGGGTGTCGTCACCAGTGATTCTCGTGGCCTTTTGGCTTCGGTTTTGGGTGGTGGGTTTGATGGGTTCCTCCGCCTCCTCTTCTCCTCCTTACTCTTTTCTCTCGGCCTTCTTCTTTTGAATCATCGCCCTTGCGGCGAGGGCTGTCCTTGCCGATGGTTGTGAGGCCACCCCTCGCTGGCCGTTGGCGAGGCGACCCTCGCCGAGATCTAGCGAGGGCGGACCTCGCCGGCCGCTGGCGAGGGCTGACGTCGCCGACTGCTGGTGAGTGCGTCCCTTGCCGGCTGCCCAAAAGAGGTCGTCCCTCAACGGTGGCCGGCGAGGGCGACCTTGGCCAGCCCTCCCATCATCGCTCCCAGATTGATGGCATCTTCAGCTGTTCTTGAGCTCACCTCCCTCTTGGGTCAAATGAAGAAGAAGATGAACAGGGAAGAATGAAAAAAAAAAATCAAAATACTTTTGGATGAAAATATCCCTGCCTAAGTTGCTGGAATACGCATCAGTTCGCCGGTCGGAAAGTTAGGTCCTTATTTGAGACTAAATGATTACTTCGGGTCCTTATTTGAGACAAACTCTACTTCGGGTCCTTTTTTGAGAAAAGAATAGCACTTCAGGTCCCTTTTTGAAATTTTCCCCATTTTATCCTTTGGTATTTATAAATACGACAATAGTGAAATTTAAGTATATTTTAGCTTCTTATAAGACCCGAGATATTCCTACTATTTCAAGTTTAAGTATCTTCATAAGAATTTCTGAAATGTGTATTAATTTGACAATAAATACTCCTAATTATATTAATTTAAATCTTGTTCTTAATTTCTTAGATAGAGAAGTCTCGCGAGTTGTGTTTCTTATGTTTTCTCTATTGGAATCAAAGCTTTTGGTTGTTAGTAAAATTTGGAAGGCTTAGCGGATAAAGATTTATGTTTTACTTCTGGTTTTGATCATATAGTCATAGTCCGGCCGCAAGCAGCAAACACGCTACAGCAACACAACAGAGTCTTAATACATATTTGCTGCTAGAATTACTGAGTTAAGTAAAAGGCTAGAATACTAGAGAGTACAGTAGAACGATTAGATTAAAGACAAATAGAGTTAGTTAACGAAATCAGAGATTCGTCTATGTATGAAGTAAAAGGAATAGTACTTCCAAAAGGAGATCTGGCTACTCTGAATCCGTTTCAGTAGCATCACCCTTTTCATTAATCTGCAATAGCAGATTCATTCTGCAAAGTGTAACTAACTTAAGGGGAAATACCTAAGATATTCGAGGATACGCTTAAAAAGAGTAGAAGTAGAAACTAAACGGCTTGTTCGTGTTAATTTGACCTGCTATGGTGACAACAATGTGTTAGGATTAGGCATACCAATACAACAAAATAGAGAGTAAAGAAGAGAAAAAGAAATCGAGACACAATGTTTATCCTAGTTCGCCCTTAAACTATAGTTATATCTAGGAGAGAATTCCACTATAATTAACACTTCCAAACTCTCTATGCAGCTCTCAATTAAAAAAGAAAGAGATTATATATATATATATATATATATATATATATGCGGCACAAGAAAAAAACTAAGAGTCAAGAAAGTCCTAAGCCACTCAGTAGTTATTCATGAGCCAAAGTCCAAACTATCAATAAAATATAACCTAAACCATAAAAGCCCTTTGGCGGCCCGGGAGTGTTGCCCCCTGTGACCTCTGCCAGGACAGCCCCCAAGACCCTTGCCTACTTAGTGGGACCTTGTACCTTCTTGTCGATAAAGAGTATAAATTACACCCCAACATATATGATCCTAAATTTCGCTAATACTCAAGATTCTTTTACTTGCATTGTTGAATTCCCAGTATTGAAGAAAACCCTCAACAAAATGGGATAAAAGCAACATGAGTGCTAGAACTTTCGCACGGCGCTCACTTGAGCGCCATAGCTTTTTTTTTTATTCACTTAAGTGCCACAAATTTGAAAAATCGATCACTTAAGTGCCTCGGAAATAATTTGATCATTTATTTTAATTTATTAGTACCTTCTGGATAGTAAACAAAGATGAGAACATCCTCTCATTATTATCAGCTCAAAAGTTAATCGCTTAGATACAAGAGTTGATTGTTTATATGAAAATTGTGGTTAACCCTTGGAGAGCATACAAGATGAATATATATCCTCGTAATTTTCATTTTAAGAGCTAATTAATAAGATGCATGTTCATAATTTATTCAAAGTCTGCATCCAAACCATATACAGATGATAGAAAAGATAAATAAATTTTCCTTGGACTTATCATTTTAAAAGCCAAGCACAAGACAAACAAGTGGGCATTAATGCTTATTTTGTGACTTTTAGATAGAAGTGAATTCAATAAATTAAAAATCTCTAGTCCATGCATCACACGGCTCTTCCATTCGTTCGGATGTGTATATATACATACATTCAATGGCTGATATTCTATGAGAACTATATACATATATATCCGCACATTAGATGATCCTGATAGAGCATTGTTAAGAATTTTTTGAAATATTATAGAAAGTAGACATCTATTACATCACAAGCACCTTCTAGAGTCACTTCTACCATTAATTATCACTAACTATTAACCCATGAGACATTTACTTCAAACTAATTTTCGTTTCACAAGAAAACCCAAACTAGTGCCCCTAACCATCTACCATTCGTTTCCATCCAATATCTTAGTAAAATAAGTATCGCGTAGTAGACAACTGCAAGACAAATCAGACGTGGAGAATGACAAATCCGACATGATAAATTCACGTGTGTCAACAACATGTGCATCTTAATAGAGAGTGAATTTGGGTTAGAACGTATTGATTTGGATTATTTTTGTGAGAAGAAAATTAATTTAGGGGTAAATGTCTCTTGAAGGTACCAATTTGGGATTCTTTTTCTGAAACAAAAATTAATTTGAGGTAAATGTATCTTGGATACCAGTTTTGTATTTTTAAATAGTATTAACCCATATATAGTAGAATAATACTCGAGCGCCTTACAGCATGTGACACATTCATGCGCAAGCTTTATCTATGCATTTGTTTTAAGTGCTATAACTTTTGTACGACTTTACTTGAGTATTATAACTTTTTTTTTCGATCACTTAAATGTCATAATTTATACACAACACTCACGTGAGTATCATAATTTGTTTCCTAATCACTTGAGTGCCATATAACTTTTCAATAGATCACTTAAGTGTCATAATTTTCAAAAAAACGTTTACTATAAGTGCCATGCCATGTTGGATTTCCAACATTTTAAAAAAAATTATGGCATTTAAGTGATTAATTAAAAGTTATAGCACTCAACTGAGTGGTCTTTAGAAATTGTAGCATTCAAGCGGTCGAAAAAAAGTTATGGTACTTAAGTGAGTATTGTACGAAAGTTATGATACTTATGGTGTCCTTATCCCTATTTATTTATTAAGCATTGGAATACTATACGGATTGCAATGAGTTTTGATTGAGCACTATTATTATTTGCATCAATTCAATACCAAGACGGTCGGCTTAGTGGTAAAGCAATCACTTGGTTCAAACGAGGTCATAAGTTCAATTCCCGTTATGAGCAAACTTCCGACCGACTCCTTCTGCATTGCCGAGCTATGACAAGTGTTATGTGAAAAGACTTATTGGTTGCTGCTATCTTGGTAGGACTGCATTGACGGGCTCGTCGATTTCGGCCTTTTTGGTATCAAGAGGTTCAAATAAATTATAGCTTTACTTTACCAAAAAAAAAAATAAATTATAGCTCAAACTAAAGATCTGTAGAGGGTGTGGGACCAATTATAATGACGCTTAGAGGGGGTTGCTAGAGTTGGTTCCTCGTTCAATTAGATTTTGGGACAATTCTGCCAATATTTCTGGAACTTATGGCAATTATTGAAATCTGAAGAACTTTTGCAAAGTTCATTTGTCTTCAAACTTGCATGGAAGATGGAATGAGGAAGTTTTGGAAAAAGGACATCATATGTGTAATAATTTTTGTACGACATTCACTTAAGTATCGTAATTTTTTTTTCATCACTTGGGTGCCATAACTCTCATAAGGCGTTCACTTAGATGTCATTAGGGGTAAGCATGGTTCTAAGGTGGAACTTGGAACGTAAGAACTAGACCAGCGGGAACTTATTCGGTTCCAAGTTCAAAAAATCGGGGAATCTATTTCGATGGGTAGATTCAATGTTTTAGGTAAATGGAACCTTAGAACCTATAAAAAGCTTTTGTATTGTTCTTGGTCTATGTCTTAGAGTTATTATGTAGCATTCCAACATGTCTGATGATGAGTATATAATTTAGATTCACTAGTCTGAGCTTCTATATTATGACTAAGACTTTTACTTTATTAATATTTTATATTTTTCATGGGTCTAAATATAAGTTATGATTAGTGGATTGTAGCAATGAGTGGTAATCATTAAAGGTGATGATTAACTGCAATCGTTCAATAAATTATATAAGTAGAACCTGGTAGATCCTGGAATATGTAACAGTGTAGGTTCTAAGTTCCAAGGTATGTATGGTAAGTTTCAGATTCCAAAAAATGATGAACTTGTTCCAACAGGTAAATTCCAAGTTTCAGATAGAACTTGCACATAATCTAAAACCGTTCACCTCTAGATATTGTAACTTTTTTCTGTCACTTGACTATCATATAATTTCTCAATTAACTCCATAATTTTTTTAAAAATGTTCATCACAAGTGTGCTGCCGGTGGGATTTTCGACACTTAAGTGAAACTATTGCTTAAAATTTATAATACTCAAATAATCGATTGGAAGTTATGACACTCAATTAAATATTTTTTTTTGGAAAATTATGGAATTTAAGTGATTAGGAAAAAATTTATGGCATTCAAATAAGTGTCGTACAAACGTTACGGTGCTTATGATGTCTTACTCGATATATTTTATTAGCTCCATTTGTTTATCTTCATCTACCTTCACAATTTTTCTAATCAAGTCTCAAGCGCGTCAAACTCCGTCAAATCCAACCGACGGATGCGAGGCAATCTCGAAGTGATGTGGATAAAATTTGTTTCCAAAATGGACGTCTAGGTGGAACCCGCGATGTGCAAATCAACGCAAAAAGATATAGAAGAATTTTCTTTCTCTCTGCGCGTTAAAGGAGGCGCTCAAGCCTCCGTCCCTCATCCTATTTTTACCGACTCGACTTTTCCGTTGAGATTGAGGTCGATCATGGCCGACTGAGCCTCTCCATCGAGATCAAGGTCGGCCACGGAGTATTTAGGGCCATGGCCAACTCCAGACAAAACTCGAATATCATGGGAGCTCTGGTTCAGAGCTCGAAGGGCCGTTCGTAGGCTCTAGTTCAGAGTTCAAATGGCAGTCACTAGCTCGAGCAGCGGCGATGGAGGCCTGAGCGATGCCGAGGATAAAGGAGGAAGCTCCACATCGGCGGTGGAGGCCTGCACGAGCAGCACAGGGTGGGCAAGACCCGATTCGGGCTCAGCACTAATTTCGCCGCAAGCCTTTCTGTCCGGTCCCGAAACCAGAGCCGGCGCCCTCGTTGACTTTCTGAGCAATGGGGAGGATTGCGGTCGAATCGGGGGCGGAGACCGACGCCCTTTTGGTGTTACTTTCACTTTGATATTGGGTAAACTTCTGATTCCCAGTTTTGTTGGGGGGAATTTTTCTTAATATATATTACGCCGCAGTTGAAACAGAAAGAAAAGAGAAAAGAAAGATGGCCGGAATTTGACCTGTAGATTCTCGTTCTGCTTCTCGAATCTGTCTGTTTCACTGTTAAGAAACACAGAAAAGATCAAAAAACAAAAGGCCAGTTCCTGGATTAAAGGGCAAGCGGCCTTGACCGAACCTATCTAATCTGCAACTGATCATCAGTAATTTTGAAGTATTTTCTTTTACGAACAACAGAAACTGATTGCAGGGTCGACAGAGTGTAGTTTTCACCTCCACCTCTTAGGAATCAATGAACCTGAACCTAGGCATAGAAAGACCGAATGCGAGCATGACATTCGAATGAGAAGGGCTCAATGTGCACCGAAACACTCCATTGAGAATTTTCGCTTTCTAGCCAATTTGACAAGGACACCTCGAGAGTATAAATTATAAAACTTTATGGGATCAATGGCACTTGTTCTAAAAACTTAAGCTAATAAATGGACGTGTAGTTTAATATTTAAATATACATGTAAGCTAGGCTTTTGCCTCGTATAAAAGCATGGAAAACATATAATTAGAAATACAAATAAGGGGCCTGAAAAATTTAAACTCAAGATCTCATTGTCTGATTCCATAAGACACAACCGTGATATGATACTTAAATATTCTAACATAAATAACCCAACTGCACGTGACGATGAGGCATCTTAGTTGGATATGCCTTTAGCATGTGCCTACCCGCACATCCTCCGGAAGCAACAAGAAGAACCTTTTACCAGGGAGATTCGTTCGAGGCGGCAGGATCTTCAGAAAGCTCGTCGTCGCTTAACTGGTGCTTGTCGGTCTTGTAAGCCAAGAGGAGCCACACATGAGTGATGAGCTCACCTCCTCCTCTCAGTCGCTTGGCATGGTGATACACACGACACTGGTGTGCTGCATAACACAGCATCTCCACCCAGATGCTGCTGATGATCTCCCACTTGTTGTCCATCGTCTTTAGGTTGGCCACAAGCTTCTGCACCTCCGACAACAAGTGCCAATGGCAAGTGATCCACGTCTCCTCACTTAGTTTGACGGAGGGTGGGACACCTCCATCCTCCGAAGACAGTGTGCTAATTGCTTCTTTATCGTCTCGGTACCTCAAGAAAGATCTCAGTGTGCAACAAGCGTACTCCAGGGTGATGTCGGCAGTGGTGAGGGAAAACATGTAAGGATGCAGAGCGAGGAGATATATCATGTAATCCGATAAGAGTTTGCTTCCTCTACAAGCATGAGAGTTCTCACTATCCAATTTGTGCAGGATTTCTGTCGCGATGTGCCAGATAATGATGCTCTTATCAAATTCCGTTGCAATGCTACTGCACAGTCCTTTTTTATCCTTGATGCCGTGAGTCTCGAGCGTCCACTCGCCTCTCACTGTGAAAGGCCGGAGCCGTCTTTTTCTCTCTAGCTCCGCCGTCTTTTGAACCACCAGCTTCTTGAGGGACGAGGGGATGGCCGTGCGGGAGTGTAAAAAATACCTCCTGACGTACTCCCTTTTCCCAAACCAATCGAGAACCGTGGCAATGGGCTTCGGACATTCTTTGTACAAGAACTTGTGGTCTAACAAATTGAGCTGCCCTATCGACCTCGACCATCTTTTCTGCTTCCTGCACCGATTGGCTAGAAATGGGAGGAGCCTTTGGACAAGCGGCACCTCAAGCTTCATACTCATCTTCGCCACTGCCCAATCTGAAAACGCCAGCATCAAGATTTGATAAAGCTCGAGAGATGTGACTGCCATCAGTAACGCATAGGTATAGGTGATGTACATATCGATCAAGAAGGCATTCTTGAAGATCCCGGCAAATCCACACAAGGCCGACACCAAGCAGAAGAAGCCGATAAACCGGCCTATGAGGCCGAATTTTGTGTATAGAATGGGCTTTTTAGTGTAGAGCACGTCGAACATGAAGTTCAGCTCGATCTCGGTCATGTTGAAAGCACGGTCGGTGGAGTAACCTTCGATGGACATCGATTCGTTGTTTATGAACTGGGGGTGGTACAGCCAGTTCGCTAGATGGGGCTTCAAACAGTGGAACCGATAGTAGGCCTTCAAGATGTCCTTTGCGTACGCGAACTTCTCATCCTTAGGGAGCGCACCGAATACTTGCTTAATGCGGGCTTCTTTGGACATATCCTCTGCGGTCACGGTCGAGTTCTCATTACGCACGGATTGGAGAGCCCAGACCCACTCCGCCGACTTTATGATTCCGGCCACGGACAAGGGGAAGTACAGGATCAAGACCGGGGACGAGCTGTGCCAACAGCGACGGAGAATCCAAACCACGATGCACAACGCAACCCCAATTTTCATCAGTTGTCTCGGTCCCAGCCGGTTATCTTCTTCCTCATAGGCTGTCAAGTCATCTGCGTACCCAAGTTGAATCAGAAGCAACGGGGCCAACAGCGCTTGCAACACCACATCGTAACCCGGATTATTAGGATCGTCAATGTCGACCATAGTAACCTTGCCCAGTGCGATTGTCGCAAAGTAAGAAAGGAGCAAATATGCGGACCAGATGACAAGAGTAGCTGGAATCCCCGTCATATATTTCCAACGGGCGCCAAATATTGCGAGAACAATCTTGCAGGCAAAGCTTGCGGCGACCAGGAGCTGAATCTCCGACGCTGCCCGCAGGCCTTCTATGAAGGAAATCCAACTGATCAAACTCATGGCAGCTTCGTTCAGGTGCGCTCACTAGACATCGATTCAAATGCGGAGTGAGGAAACTTTTCACATTGCTTCTGAAGAATAATTACAAAGAGGTTGCACCAAACTGCATAAATGCCATACATCATTACAGCCATTTATCCTCTCTCTTTAGAATTCCGCACAATTGAAATCAAGAATGTGCGCAGTGTTTATCCTACATTTGGTCCGTATTGGGTGCATCATACGTTTCAAGTGACCCACCGGTCAAACACGACGTGCGTGAAATTTTTTAAAGTACTTCCTTAAGTTCTTTGTGTTTCACTGGATATTGATATCGACTGTCAGGCATCACAAGTTCCCAAAAACTAGAAAGGAAGATTTACATTGAAAATAAAATTCTTTTTTTAATTATAAATTAATTTAGTTCATTGAAAGTCCAGGCAAAGGGAATATATTGGTAGATGTTTTTTTTTCAAAAAATGTTTGTTTACACTTAAGCAAAAATAAAAAAAATTATCCTTTTTTTGTTTGCCCATCAAAATTTTAAAAAATAAAAAAATCATATGTAAATCTACATATTAATAATTGAATGTTGTGAAAGTGTTAGGAGTTTTTGAATTTAAAAAAAGAATCAATATCTGAGAGCTGCAAAATTTTGGATTAAAAAAAAAGTAAAAACGAAAACTAATTCAGACAAATCTAACGATTTAAAGTAAATCGATTGAAAGACGAAGTGGCATCATATTTACCCACTTGCACATCTCTCTTCACTAAATGTGAAGTAGCTTCTTATGAGTTTTCCTTAATTTTTCAGAATAATAAACTGTCTATACTCATTATAATTTGTTTTCTAAGGTAAATTGTTGTACTACGACCATTTTCTTAAATCAAATAAAATCTCAGGTAACTAATTACGTAAGGAAAGTTCCTAAAGGGAAGACTGATCTATTCCAAGTAAATCTTCCTATTACATATGAAAAATAATGACATTTCTTTTATTATAAGCTTTGCTTTGTTGAAGCAACTGAAAAACATCGACTATGTACATGGGCTAGGCCATGCGAAACTATTGATGTTCGAATGGGTTTTATCATCGTAGATTCTTGGTTTACTAATGGTAAATACAAAAAAAAAAATGGAAATAGCGATTTCATTGTCTTTTCTTGTATATTTCGAAGTTACACATTTTTTTTGGTAATTAAATTCTGACATTAAAAAAATAATTATGAATTTCATTTTCCGGCAAAAGGACATTTTTCCCATGTTATTAACACATTGAACATTCAACATAGAACATAATCAAATTACATGTTACATGTTCTTGTCTAATGGTAACATGATAATTTTATTAACATCAAAATTTTATAAAAAAATAAAGAGCAATATTAGCTTCCAGATATCATTTTATTAAGAAGGTGTCATCCATAGATATAGGGAACAAGTGCACTGGAAATCCTAAAATTTGTTATGAAAATACAATTGAGTCCTAATCAAGTCCTAAAACTTGTCAAGTTGATGCAATTAAGTCCTAAAACTTATCAAGTTAGTGTAATCAAGTCTTAAAACTTGTCAGCATTTTCCATTTGTCAAGTTAGACGAAGTTAATGGAAGGACTTGATTGCACCAACTTAACAAGTTTTGAGATTTGATTGCACTTTTGAAAGTTTTACCATTCAATTGTACTTTCGTGACAAGTTTTAAGACTTGACTGTAATTTTTTAAGTTTTAGAATTCAACTGTACTTTCTTGACAAGTTTTACGACTTTTGGTACACTTTTTCCTAGATATATCCAAGCTTGTCACACACATTTGCGTGCACTCACAGAGTCTGATAATTGTTTTTCAAGTGAGGTTGGAGAGAGAGAGAGAGAGAGAGAGAGAGAGAGAGAGAGAGAGAGAGAGAGAGAGAGAGAGAGAGTTGAATCAATAAAACTTTTCGCATATCAAAATGTCAAATACTTCATAAGGAAAAAAAATCATGAATAATTATTCATACATTATGTACTTAAAAAATGTCATATAGGTACCCTGTAAAGGATACATGGTGTAGGGTACAAGGTGGTATGACAGAACCTTGGAAACCTACCAAACCATGCTAGTTCTACAAGGTCCGCAGTTCGATGGGTTCTCCTACAACCCCAGTATTAAGTCTTGAAAGTATACTCTTCCTAATTTTGGTCTTGACTTCATGAACTACGGCTCTTTTCTTTCCAAATTTTGGGAGTTCTATTACTTTTAATCTTCATCAACATTTCAATGGCGTAATACAACTTACCTTACAAAAAAAAACATTTCAATGGCTTTCGTGTTGGATTTTCAAAAATTTAAGTAGAAGCGGTTTCGCAACTTCAAAGATAATTCCTGCAATCCTAACCATTTCAAAACCTGCTTAGATCCCATTCACGTAGGAAAGATTGCTTTCAATAGCATATTTGCATTATTAAGATTCAAAGGTGCAAATCTTTGCGCTATAATTGGGTCTTTAACCCTCCCGTGACCCTTTAGAACCTTGTACATGCTAAAGCTCATCTTAATGAAATGAAATGATCATGTTTTGACAAAAGAAAAGCATATTTGCTGTACTTTTCCTGACATAGCAATCTTTAAATGTAAAAATTGACAGGTTGTGAAGGAACATAATAAGGTCATAATTTCTCCTGTTAGTTTTTTTTTTGGGTCGGATCCTGTTAGTTCTTTCACCAGTTGGAAAACGAACATCGAGAACAAACATGAACATGTACTAACCAACAAATTAAAGGATGATGATCACTTGCCGAAACAATCAAAGTGAGAGCGTACAAACATCTTTCCCTCAAAGTAATACAGGTTAGTAAGCACAACAGGCAAATGCAACCTAACTAAAGTAACAGGAAAGAAAGAGGTGCAATCCATTGCAACACTAGCGCCACCGCACCTGAACTCTGAGGGCTGATGAATCCCAGAAGTATGATTCAGAAGACGACGACACCATCATCACTCAAATTGGAAAACTGAAGCAGAGAAAAGCAACAGAGATCTTTGGTCCTAAGAAACATTGTGAAGGAACAAGTACTAGGAATAGGTAGATTTCCTCTCTTAGCTAGCAGAGCGCTTGTGTCTTAACACATAACAGCAACTAACTGTTTGTTGGAACCTCCGTTTATCAAGTAAGAAAAAGAAGTGTGCGAAGGAATAAAAAAGGACAAAAAGAAAATGGAATAAAATACGGCATGGGAATTTATTATTTGCTTGCAACTTTCGTCTGAGGCTCTTTTACTTTTTTGTTTGGCCTAAACGGGTAATCACCATGTCTGAAGCTTCGGCGTTTATCTTTAAGATCACACGTGATTCTCGTTCTGTCCTGCATCTTTAGCTTTTGTATTAAGCAAATGATAGGCTACTTTAACACTGACATTGGGTCTTGATGAAATTGCAGGATCACTTCAGGTCCGTTTTCTTTCCTGGAAAAATTGACATGATTAATTAATATTTAATAAGAAAACTATTTTCAAGAAAAATGATTCAATTTTCTTGTGTTTGGTAGGATTTTAGGAATGAGCTATCAGAAATTTGTGTAAAAAAACTTAAGGAAATTGTCAAATTAGTCATAAAATTATCGTACATACGTCAATTCAATCCTACAATTTCTAATTTTGCAAATTTAGTAACCTTTGCATGAAATTTTGATATAGTCCTTTTGACCAAATTTTGCCCGAATTGCTGACGTGGCAGTGCACTATATAGGACGACCAACAATGTATGGACTATCACGTCAGTGATTTTCGGCGAATTGATCAAAAAGGCTACATTGAAATTTTGTGCATAAGTTTAGGATTAAATTGGCAAAATTAAAAGTTTAGAAGTGAATTAACATATGTATAATAGGTTTATGACTAATTTAGTAATTTTTTTCAAAAAACTTATATCGCATTTAAGACAAATAAACCTACAATGCACAATCTTGGGAACTTGACAGTAGGTATCAAGACCTCAAGCCTTAGACTTAAGAATAGACCCAGGTCATGAGCCCCGAACTCAAGATCCCAAGAGTTGGACATTGGAGGTCGATCCAAGGACTTGTGGCCTTAGATCCCAAGACTGGCCCCAGTGTACAAAGTCTAGGTGCTATGGTCCAAGGTCCAAGCATCTAGGGCGCTGGTTAGGGCATGTCGCGGCCCTTTCGAAAGTGAACCACCGAAGGGTCGTCTAATGGGCTGCTAAGTCTAAACTTAACTCAGGCTCTCTATGACATCCTCAAATTTCAACCCTATTCAGGATGTAATGAATGGTTATTTCATCAATGCGCAATGGGTATAATTAGGCTATGAATTGATTCTTGAATCATTCAAGGGTATTCCAAGCTTTGGGAAAGGCAAATTAAGACTTTGTTGCACACGACCAAAGCACTCAATCATGGAATGACAATTCGACCATAAGGATCGTTGAAGGACAACCATAAGCCATTTCAAGTAAATCTAGGAATGGTTATAAATCGATTCGACAATAGTATATAATCAGATTGCGGGTATTTCCGCACAATTATTATATCGATTTCGAACGACACTAAACCAATCCCTAATGATCGTATGCTTCGAAATGGGCTATTGACCTCTCACAATTACATGACAATCGAGGGCTATTCATGGATTGAGAATGCTTAAACGTGGATTGATTTGGAATAAACTACGGGTTAAACGCACGAAACCCCTAAAAGCCGCCCATTGTTCTAATTATGCGAAAGATGCATTTGAGTGATTTTAACCACAAATTCTAATTCATTTGAGGATATTGGACTCTAGAGGATTAAGAGACAATTATTAGAAAAATTCTAGGAATCATTTATTTATCAGTAAACCGAGAAACCTTGGAAAAGTGAAATTCAAGCTGAAAATTGGGGCCTACAAGGGGGTCCACGAATTTCTAAGAGCCCAATAGGCCTCATGGACTATATAGTCGGCCACGAGGGCCCAATGGAAGGGAAATTACGGTTTTGCCCTTTTAGGCCCAAATTAATAAGTTTTGAGAATTTGTGCAAGAAAAGCTCGAGACGAGAAGCCCACAAGGATCTAAGCCCAATGACAAGGCCCAAAGAGGATTTTGGCCCAATAATAATGAGCTTAGCCCAAGTTTAAGTCCACTAATGTCACATCCTCAATTTCAGTTCTTGGGAAATGACTATGGTTTAAGTTTGGTGGTTTTCCAACCGAAACTAATTTTTACTCTTGTTTTGGAAAACCCAGTTTTGGATCATTTATACCCCTTCATTTTGTTATTTTTGGGGAGAACTTTGGGGTCCGAATTTCCAAGCACTTTCTTTTGAAAGTTGTTCCAAACATCTTGAAGTTTTACATGATTTAATTTCAGAATTTTTGGAGTTGATATAAGTGGTACAATGGCCTGATTTTTGGACCGTGTGAAACTGCCCAGAATGGGTATTTCGGTGATGTTTATACCGTCTTTATTTTCTACGAGTTTTTCTGGGCCTATTTTGGAAAAGGTTTCTTCACAAAAGTTGTTGAGAACGTCCTTTTCTATAACGTGTATAAATTTGGGAATTTTTCAAGATCAATTGGATTCTGGACAGAGCTTAATTTGAGAAACAAGAATTCTATTCCAGTGAAGTATTTTTGGTCTGTCTTTGAGCTACTGAAAGTGGTGGTTATAGAGAGATTTAGATCTTGTGTTCTTCATGAGAAATGTTTGCTAATGCCTGATTTATGACATATTCAAGGTTGAGAATTTTTTAAGTCCATTTACTATATTTTCAAGTCCGATTTCGTGAACAGTGCAAAACTGTCCGGTTTTGTCAGATTTCAAAGATTTAGCATTTTCTATATGAGAACATTAGAATTTCGACTTGATGTCTTCTGGTGATTTAGGGCGCGTTTGGTAACGCTTCTGTTTCTCTATTTTTCTGTTCTTCTGTTCCCTGGAACAAAAAAAGAACAAAAATCCGTTTGGTAACGCATTTTATTTTTCTATTTCCTGGAATAGAAAAGTGGTCAAGAAATAGATTTGGAGTAGAAATAAGAAGTAGAAAAAATCTACTTCTTTGTTCTTAGAAATAGAAATAGAAATAGAAAGGTCCGGTCCTCAAGCCGCGACCTCAACTCCTCCTTCATCCTCCGTCATCTGCAAACCGTCTCAAAGCACCGGTCCGGTCCATTCTTGGCGGAAATAATACAAAAATTAATTAAATTATAAAAAATTCAAAAATTCAAAAAATTCAAAAAAATCAGAAAAATTCTCAGAAAAAACCATAAAAATCAGAAAAACTTAGAAAACCCATAAAAGTTTGCAAAATTCCGAAATTGAAAAAAATTAAAAAAAATACATAAAAAGCTTTCTAGAAAATAAAAAAAGACAGATTTTGGGAAAGTAAAAAGTTTTAATAAACTTTTCCCCAAAGAAAATAAAAAATAAAAAATTCACATAATCGCTTAGAATAAATTAAAAAATTCCGAAAATTCATAAAAATTACAAAAATTTCAGAAAAATCCCATAAAAATTAGAAAATTAAAAAATTCCCAAAATTCATATAAATCAGAAAAATTCTCAGAAAGTCCATAAAAATTAGAAAAACTCAGAAAACCCTTAAATATTTGCAAAATTCCGAAATTGAAAAAATTAAAAAAATTTCATAAAAAATTTTGTGAAAATAAAAAGAAACAGATTTAGGGAAAGTAAAAAATTTTAATAAATTTTACCCCAAAAAATATATAAAAATTCACATAATAGCTTAGAATACCTGTGGCCATCCACTTTGAGTGAAATTTAAATTTTTGAGGTGCCCAAGTGGTATTTTTTAAGATTCCTTAGTTTAGGGATTAAAAGGGGTTTTAAACCCTTAAAAAGGATTATACAAATCAATAAACCATGCTTATTGGTTTTTTTTTCACTTATAACTTGTACTTATAGTTAAATAAAAGATATAGATTTGAATGCAAAAAATTGGGAATAGAAATTTTGTGCAGTTACCAAACGCATTTCTGTTCTTTTTCTATTCCAGAAACAGAAATTTTGTACAGTTACCAAACGCATTATTTTACTCAGAAACTCTTCCAAGAAATAGAAATAGAAAAAACTATTTCTGAAAAGAAATTGTTCTCAGAAATAGAAATGTTACCAAACGCACCCTTAAATTACACGTTCTGAGCTTTCAAATGAGATATTTTATGCTTTGATTGGAGGTCGGCTCATGGGGAAACTGAGAGAGAGAAGTAAGCTTGGAATTGAATGATTCTAGATAAGTCTAAACTTGAAGCCCAAGTTTGGAAATAAATGGCTTAGAATTTTCATCATGACTTTTGGCCTTTGTGCATAAATGAGTATAAATGACCTTATCTCTTAGTGACATAAGCCATGACCTAATCCCTTGATGACCTAATCCATGACCCAAGCAAAGGCCATTCGGCCAAGGGGAGGGAGAGAGAGAGAGAGTAGCCGTGAGGAAGGGAGAGAGAGAGAGAGAGTAGCCGTGAGGGAGGAAGAGAGAAAGAGAGGATCAAAGTTGGCTTCTTCATCATTTTAGCCAATTAATGACATTAATTACATGCCATCATGAAATTTGACTAAGAGGCTTAGTCCATTAATGGCATTAAATGAAAGCCATGATGAGTTTGGACTTTGAGACCTTGTCATGATGGTCATCTATCTTCTTAGGCAAGCTTGGATTAACAACTTGGTGAGCAAGTTTGAAGTTCTATAAATAGAGGAAGCCTCCCCTCTCTCTCTCTCACGGCACTTCTTCTCCATCCTCACGCCACTCTCTCCTCATCCTCACGCCAACTTCATCATCCTCTCCCTTTTATTTTGTTTCTTGGCCCAAGAGATTCACGCCCAAACGAACCCCGAACCGGCCCGTGTTTCTCCTCGTTTCCACCCAAAAGCCCACGGTTTGTCCTTCGTAGGCCTAGGTTGTTTGGCCAAGCAAAAAGGAAGCAAGGAGAAAATCGAAAACTCACCCGAGCCCGCCGTTTCTAGCTCGTTCCCTAGTTTGTTCGTTGTTGAGTAAGTAAACTTCCTAATATCGGGAAAGGAAGTTGTGATACGTTGTGACACGGTTTGCTTGGACCGTTTCTCGGTCATTTGGTTGATTGTGGTTGGTTCATTTCTCAATTTAATCATGTTTCGTGTTTGACGTTTGTTTTGGAAATAGAATTGAGACTTGAGTGGCAAGGTGCACATGTTATAGCCATGCTTGATGTTCTCTTGTATGAACTTTGCAATTGATCTGCCATCGATGCGGGTGCGGTAAGGGCCGACTTGTGCTAACGGCGATCCTCTCGTCCTCGCTTGGTATTAGTAGGTTTACTTGCTGAGTCTTCCCGACTCATCCCCCGTTGTTTTTACCCTTTTTCAGGTCCGTAGGATGGCCTCTCCCCCAGCCCGCATTGGCAATCCCGTGGAGCAGAAAGTCGAAGTGCTTACCGTGAACTATGTCGGAGAAGGCCGGGCCCACCGCCGAATCACGATGCTTGCACGATCCGATGAGGGCCTAACGGACTTGGTGTCTCATCCGTGCATAGGTTCAACAAGGCTTTGGCGGTGCGGGCGGGCCGGCTCTGGGATAAAGCCACGGGTGGGATGCGAGATGGCTAGGCGGACGGGACCGGAGTGGAGGTGAAGAAGCGAGGAGCGAGAAGCCGTATTGGGTATAGGTTAACCCAAGTCAAAATTTGTTATTTATAGTCGGCGATGAAATATGTGTTGGCCCGAAGGGCTTGTTAAAACATGTTTGCATGTCCTATAAATATATGGTTTGCTCATGATGCTTCTTGTCTTATTTTCTGCTGTGTATTAATTGTGATTGTCCCGAGAAATGCTTCCGCTTGTGTATAAAAATAAATGGGACGTCACGTGTATGACCCCGAGGTTAGGGGCGTTACAACTAAACCTTTCAAGCCCATTTTAAGCCTGTTAACCTTTCAAGCCTGTTTCTCTTCAAATTGGACCCATTCAAGCCCAAGCCCAAGTTTGTTGACCCGAGCCCAAGCCCATGTGAATAGTACACTTGAATAGTGTCAAGGGCTGAAATTACCAAAATACCCCTCTCATCCTCTCTTAATTACCAAATTGCCCTTCTTGAAGCTTTTTGCAAGATTGATTCCTAGCCATTGGATCTTGACTTGTTGGGTAAGGATGGATCTTGGCCATCCATTTTGCGGTGTCTTGCAAGACACTTTCTCTCTCCTCCTCATCTCTCTCTCTCTCTCTCTCTCTCATTTTTTCCTCCCTCTTGGCCTCACCATTTTCTGCCACCATCACCACCCCTTTCGGCTGCTGTTTTGGCAGCCGTTCACCCTCATCTCCGCCCCCAAGCCACACCGTGAGCCGCCTTTGCCAAGTCACCACCATGTGCCGTTCGTCCGAGCCGTTTCCTCGTCGATTCGCCCTCACCGTGAGCAAAAACAGCCCACAAAAGCTGTGGTGCTACTGTCCATGCCGTCCTTGCCACCTTGTGTCGTTTCCGGACTGAGTCACACGTAGCCCTCATCGTTGCCATCGTGCCCGTGTCATCAGAATCGTTTGTGGGTGAGTTAACGCTCTAATCCCTTGATTAGTACATTAAACTTGCTTAGGGTTGATTAGACTAAGTTAATCTTGCTTAGTGTTAATTAATTAAGGATTAGTCGATAAGTTATTACGATAAGTGATAAGTGGACTGGATAAGTTATCGAGAAAATGCGATAAGCTATCGAATTATTTTATAATTAATATTTTATTATTAAATAAATTAATTTTCGAAATTTAAATATTAATATTTTATTAATATGTTTGTGTAGAGTTTAATAATAAATTGTGATTATTTTAGGCTTGAATTGTGATGCCTATATTGAAAATTGCCATATAAATCAGCTTGTATAACTAGATAAATTGTATTGCCATTTTTAAGGATGGAATTGCGGGCATATGAACAGTAAATCCTGAGTTGTCGGGTTTGTATGTAAATTTTTATGAGCTAAATAGGGCGTGGATGTTTGAATTGAGAAGTATGCAAAGTTGGATGGTTTAATTATATGTATGCAATCACGTGTGAATTTATTACCGCATTTTTATGTGTGGAAGTTGCAGTAATTTGTTGTGTGAGCACAAACCATGTTTGCATTTGGCTAAATGTTGAGATATAAATGAGTTGTGTGTTTGTTGAGCTTGTGTGATCACATAAAAAAACTTGTCACCCAGCGAGGGTCTGGGGATGCAATGTGTCACATTGTGCAAAAAGTGAGTGCAATATGTGACATTGTGCATAAGAGAATAGCACATCATATACCCTATTGCATTGGCTAAATTCAAAGATAAATAATTAGCTTGAGTGATTGATGTGCCTGTATGGTCACATGAAAGTCCGTTTGGGCAGGGGTTCTAGATGATGCATGACTGGGGTTCGGATGCCGTCTAGGTGGGGGTTCTAGACGATGTTGTGTCGTGGTTGAAGCCGGACCGATGCTCTTTATGGAATGCCGTCTGGGCGAGGGTTCCAGATGTTGCCGTGCCCGACGGATTGGGACGATGCCCGGTTATGCTAGAAGACACCGGCATGGATTCGATTTTGGCCCTGAGTGGTCGTTTAATAATCTTGACTATTATGAGTGCAACGTGCATGGATGAATGCATTGTGCCTGAAAGTGATAATCATATGTATCTGGATGATTAAATTGATGTTGTGCCTGCTTATGCCCTATGATATGCCTCTAGTTTATGCAATCATGTGATGTTATTATATGCTCATTGGAGCGATTGCGAAGTTATGGGGGTCAGTAGAGGGCCAACCTGATACGAGTAACGCGGGTTGTACCGCGGTTATGTGAGGTTGTAGTAATCGAAACTTGCGTGAAAGAGTATGTTGCATTGCGCCAGATTATGGGATGAAATTGTGAGGCATGGTATATGATGGGTCAAAATGGTTTCACTTCATTTTTAATCAAGACTCGTGTGGATACATTGTACATGAAAATTACTGAGCGTGTTTTGATTATACTATGTGCTCAATGCATTATGATTGCACATGTTAATTTATTATATGCAACGCACGTGTGTGTGCCAAGGCAATGTAAGAATGCCTGCGACTATTTAATAGCATGTTTGTCTATGATGGGTTGGGTAGCCTGCTTGTGTTTATAGTTAAGGCAAAGTAGGGATTGCTTTGCTATTGATCTACCATCGATAGGTTGTTGCATGTTTAGGAGTGCCCGAGGTGAGTTGACTTCCTAATCGAGGCTTAGGTCGCTAACTTACTGAAATTTATTTCATTCGTTGTTGTTAACCATTTTTCAAGTGGTCAGGTATGAGTACGCGTTGCATTCCATGGGAACCGGCTGTTTTGAGGAGGAACACCTTTTGATGTTGCCCTCATAGATATATGAGCTAGGTTAATCCCCTACCTTTTGTGGTTGTAATTGGGAAGGTCCGTGTGACATTCCAAATTTCGACTCATTTTTTGGATTTATAAAACATGTATTTCATCATTGTACTTATAGTAAAATCTCGCCCAGAACTGATCACTCTCGGGTTATTTTTAAATTTGAGATTTCGTTAGAATCGCAATCGATCAAATTTGACCGTTATTTAGAGTCCGAACTTTGGTATTGAATTTCTCGAAATTTCGTGACAAATTTAATTGGACGGTATCGATATTATTGTAACCAGCGTTAATATTATTCGGGACAAGTGAAAAGTGAAATTTTGACCGGGTGCGGAATTAGACTAGTAGACCTCCCTCATAGTGTACTTTAGTTATTATCTTTTGGTCCTTTTTCCTAATTTATAATTAATGCTTTTCGTGGGCCGTTGGATCATTTTCGAATTCGAACGTGAGCTGTCGAATCGTGATTGATTGCATTGACTCTCTCTCTCCTCCCCCTCTACTGCGCCAACTATGTGCATGTCTCCCCCCTACACTCACGTCCCTTCCTCCCCCTAGCCATGCAAACCTCCCTCTCTCTCTCTCTCTCTCTCTCTCTCTCTCTCTCTCTCTCTCTCTCTCTCCTTCTCATTTTTCCTTTTTCTTTCCTTCTTCTTCCCTTCTTCCTCCTCTTTCGCCTAACTGCTCCTGCTTCTTCTGCTTTAGCTCGCCTGACCAATCATTGCCGATCACCCCGTTGTCGGCCACTTGCCTGGCACCGCCGCCTCGCCAGTTGCCTCGCCATCCGCCCCGCCGCTCGTCAGTCGTCTGTCGGAGCCACCGCCACCCCTACTCCACCCAACCGAGCCACACCGACGACCGTCACCCCTGCGATCGCTAGCCCGTGACTGCGTTGGCAGCTCGCTTAGTTACTCACTGGCCGGTCCTACGTCGTCGTGTCGCCTTGACCACCGTGCAACCTCCCCTCCCCTTATTTTTCTCTTCCCCAGCCTCTCCTTGGTTTGGCTGAGCTTGTCGCCACCGCCAGCTTGCCCCAGCCCGCCAGCTTGTTGCCGCATGGCCATCGCAGCTACTTGTCGCTCTCATCATTGCTCGTCGCCACTGCCGCCGTGCTACAAGCCAGCTCGCCTGGCCGCTACCCAGCTATCCCTGACCCATCCCTGTCGCTGCCTGTCTCCGCTATGCCCATGCCCGCGTGCTTGCCCGCGCGCTTGGCCACTCGCCCGATCGTGGCCGAGAGCCCTAGGCTGTGGTCGAGGGTATGCCAAGCCGTGGCCAAGTCCCTTGCCCATTGTGCCCTCGCCCGTTACAGTTCACCCAGGCCATTTTGAGCCCGTTCGGATTTTTCCCAAGCCAAACTTAAGTAAGTGATTTCCTAAACCCTACTTAGTATAATGGGTATTTTTAGACTTGTTTAGGGTGTGATTAGTACCAATTTAGTGGCTAAACTTGGATTAGGGTCAATATTTGAATGTGATTTATTGTTAGATTAAATTGTGATGATATTGGGGCTTAAATTTGTGGTGATTTTAGGGGTCAATTGGTGGCTGTTCATAGTTGGCTTAATGGTGGTTTGTTGGGCAATTGTTGGTTAGTATTCGGCTTGAAATGAGAGAGGAATGTGATGGATTGGTGAGCACATGTGTGGTTAGATTGTTGTGGTACTTATGGGTGAAATTGGATGCTTGAATGTGGCCGGCTTGAACGTCAAATTGGTGGGCTAGTGTGGTGAGCTCATGACTTGAAATTGAGTATGTGCAATGTGTTAGATTGATGGTTGTGCAATGTGGTTAGGTTGTGATACTCTCTGAAATGAGTTTGATATTTGCATGGATTGATTGGGATGATTGGCGATTGAGCTTATTAATGTGTGATTTGATTATGTGATTGGCATGGAATTGGTGGAATTGTGTGGTGTGTGCAGGCTGAGTTGATTTGTGGGTAAGATGCGTACGTTTGAGCAATATTTGGGCTTGTGAATGACATCGAAATTGAATGAATGCATTATGTGGTGCATGTGCTTGGCTGTGGAAGGCAAGATAGACCTGAGGCGTGTTTGCACTGGTCATTGGATAAAGCTCGGATTGATCGGAAGGTTGCCAACTTGAGGCATGGTTACGCGGGTGTGATGAGAAAGGCAAGAAAAGACCTAAGTTGTGTTTACACGGGTCATTGGAAAGAAAGAAATGTCTTGAGGCGTGGTTACGCGGGATTGAGATCGGATTGATCGGAGGGTTGAGCCTGGGGCGTGTTTACGCTGGCCGTGAGAAAGGACCTGAGACGTGTTTACGCGGGTCGTGAGAATGGGCTTGAGGTGTGTTTTACGCGGGCTGTGGAAGGAAAGTTAGGCCTGAAGGGTGTTGACCCGGGTCGTGAGAAAGTTGGCTGGACCATACATGTTGCATAGTATTTGATTATGGGGTGAATGCTGCTAGGCATAGTGTAGGACGTGCCCAAGTAGTTTTATCTTATAATCGGGACACACGCAAGTGTGGATGCATTATGCATGGAAAATCTCTTTGCGTGTTCCGAGTACATGTTATGCTGGATGTGTTATAGTGTTTGACTGATATGCAGAGTTGGCGTGTGAATGGAGGCGAGGTATGTATGTTTATGTGAGTTCTAGTATGTTGATTGTTAGATTGCATGTTGAGAATCATCTGGGTACGCATTGGCCTATGTGGGGTTTAGGTTGTCTACTTATTGAGATTTATCTCATCCTCCGTTGTTAAATATTTTCAAGTTTGGAGTGGCGAATAGTTGTCACGTGCGATTCGGATATCGGGAGTGGTGTTGAATATTGATGCTTCATCCCTTTTGTGGATGTTCCCTTTTTGTATACTGAAGTAGGCTACCCAACTATTGCCCCTTTTTGATGAATGTGATTTAATGTTATGTTTATGGATGTTGTAAGTAACTATTTGATTTATGCAAGTGCTATCCCATCGTCATTGGTTATTGTCTGGGTTGATTTAAATTTGCTTATGCTCGTGTTTTAATTTGGGTGTTTCATTTGGGTCGGCGACGCGTCCTGGGATGTTGCGTTCATTACGGCTTTCGAAAAGGTGTCGCAAGCCCAATGGGGTTTGGGGCATGACAATCCGCGTAGCGGACTTGTAATATGTTAACTCGATGTATTACTGATAACGTTGTATATATTGAGGTGTGTTTCCTTGACTATCCTTGTTGTTGTGATTGGATGGATTATGATTATTTACTCATGCGTTTAATTGAAAGTTAAAATGAATGGATCAGCGATGTGTCCTGTCATGCCCCGAACCCCATCGAGCTTGCGACATCCCGCTCCGGTCGAAATGATGCAATGTCCCAGGAACGTCGCTGACCCAACCCAAACATCAGAGCCACATGCGGAAGCGAATATAGAAACCTCAGACAAAAAGATGATGACAACGGGGTAAAATAACAGAACAAACAAACAACAATAACATCATTTCATACAATATTACTGCACCAATATACAAACATCTTATTACAGACATAATTAGCAAACTAGCATCCAAAAACGCCGTCATAACAAAATATCAGGGGTTTTGTTATCTTAACTTCACTATCGGATAACCCAAGTTAAACAACTCCTAAAATAGCCTAGGGAATGCCTATTGGTCGCCTTCTTTTCTGCTCCTTATTCTTTAGGCTTGAGCCTTCGGAAACTCACCTGCAGCTCCACTGGGCATCAAAAGCAACTTCCCAGACTTTCAAAAAGAGGAGGTGGACTTCCCGGGTTTACTGCTAGGGGTCTGAAATTGTGGATTATACAACTATGAGACGAGTCTCAATAAGTGTACAACCCCAAACCCCACGTAGGCACTCACGTACCACCAGACGAAAACACACGTAACACACAACAATCAACCGAACTAGCAACCACACACGACCCTACCTGGAATCCATCATGCACGTCCCTGCATGTTAGACAACAACACAGCCAATATATCACAGCGATACATCACAGCCGTGTGCATGCCTCAATTATAGAGAAAAACCCACTTTGGCACGTATCATACCATGCCTAGCAGTTTTTACCCCATAATCAAGCATCACACCATGCGATACAAACACATTCGCACACTGTCTAATACCAAGCATCATTTTCACAACCTTCACACGTCCAGCCAAATCCCGCTCATTCTCAGCTTTTCCACCACTACTGCGTCCGCGTAAAACGCATCAGGCCAGCGGTCTTCTGACCACATCAGACATCGACGTCAGGGACGGCATCGTCCCACGTAAACGTACACGCCTCAGGACGGAATCCTACACACACTTTCCTTATACCGCGCCCGCTTAAAATGCATCAGGCCAACGGTCTTCTGACCACGTCAGGCATCGTCACCCCTTCGGGCGGGGCATCGTTACCTCGTCAGTGACGGCATTGTCCCGCGTAAACGAACACGCCTCAGGACGAACCTTTTCCAGCCAATCCTACATTCTCATACCTTCGTTCTACACATTCCACACGTATCACACGGTTACACATACACACAGCCATACACAATCCCACGCCACACATGCCTTACGCCAACACACATTACCATCACACAATCATGCCACAAGGCCACTTATGCTTGGTACGCGGTCACACACAATTTCTCGCTCATAAAAATGAACATCCATAGAATTAGGGTAAATCTAGGTAGTCTACACAGTGACCGAAATCCCATCAAAATAAATAGTAAATAAACTCTAAAAATTCTAAATTTTGGATATATCACAAAACACATCCCGATAAACATTTCTTATGAAGAACACGAAATCTGGTTCAATCTACAACCATGCCTTTTTGTCCCTTGAACTCAGACCAAAATCAGTTCGCTCTAATAGACTATTTTGTCCTCAAAATACATTTATTTCAACACCCAAATCACCTTGAAAATTTTTGAAATTTTTATATGTCATAGTCACAAATGTCCCCAACAGTTTTGTGAAGGAAGTATTTTAAAAATGGTCTGGAAAAATTTATAAAAATTTGAACATACCTGGAGGTCGAGATGAACAATGTTCCAGGCAGTTTCCATACGGTTTGAAAATGGATTTTCGTATGACTCAAATGGTCTCCAAAAATTCCAAATTTAAAATATGTTATACTTCAAGATGTTGGGAACAACTTTCATGAGAAAATTTCTTCAAATTCGGCCCACAAAATTCTCTACAAAAATAGCAAACCGGATGGGTACATTAGTCACAAATCCGAAAATCACACCAAATCTCACGAATTCAAACCGTAATCGTTTCATATCAAACCACAATCGATTTGCTACATCACAGCCATATCCAAGCCTTCTAAACCTCAACTAATCAGTCTACAACGACCCGAATATCTAGCCTCGCTCTACACTCCAAAACAGTCACAATAATCACCTAAACTGAGCCCTAAACTAGTCTAACAATACTCGAGGTCCTAGGTGTCGATTGGGGAAGTCACTTACCCTACAAAGGCGGGACAAACTAACTGGATGGGTGGCTGGAACGGGTAGAACAGCAGCAGCGGCGGCGGCGGCGGCGAATGACAGCCAGCGGTGCTCCTCCGGCGGCGATGATCACGGCAAGGAAACGAGAGAGAGAGAATTTCGGGAGAGAGAGGGAGAAAATAGGAGAGGAGGGGCTGATCGTGGGGGAGAGGGGATGGCCGGAGGTGAGGAGAGAGAAAGGCAAGATTTGACTAAATGGTCAAATTTTCCTTTAATGACCAAATTGCCCTTCTCTTCAATGGCTTGGATTAAATCTAGACAAATAATTGAGGGGCAATTTTGTCCAACTTAATCTGAATTATTGGGCTGATGGTTATCTATAAAATATCCCCAAAATTTCGAAACTGAAAATGGCCCAGAGGCAAAACGGTCATTTTTTCGGTCCCGGGTTGAAATTCCATTTTTTGCCCGTACCGACCCCAAATGTGTGTGGCCAACATAATATAGCGTCGGAATCGTGAAAATAGCTTCTTAAGCCCTCGAAAATCAACTGCAAAGTCCTAGAGAATAAAATAATATTATTTTTTACTTCCGAGCCAACATTCCAATTTTTTACTATAACAACTCTAAATGTGCGTGGCCACCCCAAAATGGCATTGGCCGCGAAAAATAATCTCATACGGCCTCAAAATCAACATCGGTGACCATAGGGGCAAAATCGTAATTTCTTTGGTCCCGAACCGAAATCCATTTTTTTGCAGAAATGGGTGGCCCCAAGGTTGGCCAAACCAAAAAAGTCATCGGTCGCTCAAAATTGTCACTTTCAAAATTCTTGATTCCCGAGCCCGAATTCCAAGAAATGACTAGAATCGAGCAATTGCAACTTTAGCTTATCTCTAGCTAATGGGTGGCTCATTAGGATTATGCGCTCTCGACCAGTGACAGACACTAAGTCAAATCACGTTTAAGTTTACTCTACCCAAGACGACCTCGATTGTCATATAATTACGAGGGTCTGTCGCTAGTTCCCTTTGGACACGATCAATCAAATAGATCGCTCTCTGTTGTTGGCCCTAAACATTCCCTCGTCAATCTTTATGGTCGAAGGTCAAACCAAGGTTGAGTTCTTTGGTCGTGCGAACTCAATCCCATGCTGGCCTTACCCCTAAGGTTAGCATCCTGAGAATGCGCTGTTCCGGGTGAGATCTCACTATAGTGCATTGATCAATATTCATTTCCTAAATTTCGGGAAAATGATCGAAAATTCAGACCGTTACATGTCCTGGGACGTCGCAATTCCATGACCAAGGAAGGATGTCCACGTGCTCAAGGGTCCGGGGCGTGACACTCTCTCAACTTATGGTTCAAGTTCTTAACATGCAAATTAAATTTACTTTCGAAGTCATCACTTATCAGTTTTTAGTGAGTTGATTAGCTAGGAGAACATAGCATTAGGGGCATTTTTTGTAATTTCACATAGGGGTAATCTAGTAATTTCATGCGCAAGGGAGATGGGCTCGTTGGCCATGACTTGAAGTGGCCAGAGGTGGTGGGAAATTGGCCAAAATCCCGCCATCGTTGCCGGATTGGTGTTTCTCACTGATTGAACTGGTTGGGCTAGTCTAGGCCGATTCGAACCAGTCTAGGCCAGTTCGGCTGGTTCCTTGATAAAGATTTTTATGCAATTTAGTCCAATTTGCTCTCTAAGGGACCTAATTGCAAAGAATTTCAGACCAATTATCAAAGACGTGAGCCAAATTTGAAGAAAATAACTCAAATCCAATCGATTAAACTCAATTAAACTCATTATCAACATTTTAATTGAGTTAATTTGTTCCAATTTCATCGCGGATAATGTCAATTTCGTCCCAATTGATTTGCCTCACACAAATTGGGGATTTTCAATTAATCAATACAAATTTTCAATTCTTGTTCTCAATTGACAAAATTGATTTTAATTAAACACAATTGACTTGAAAAGCACTCAATTGAATCAATTGAATGGATTTAAAATATTATAATGTGTTTAAATTGGCTTTTAAATAACAGTTTGAATTAAACCCCCAAAGGAACTTGGGACTTAATCGTCAAATTGAAGCTCAATCTATTAAATTAACCACTAGATTAGAATTGTTCAAGTTGTATTGCATCGATTGGACCAAGGTAAATTGATTTTGCAAGTCTTTGGTTAGCGAAATTGATCAAATTGACTTGAATTTGCATGAATTTGTCAAATTTTACGTTGGATTTGAGTTGCACATAAGAAAATGAACTCATTTGCGGTTTAATTGCGCAACTCATGAAAAATCGACCAGCACCTCTGGTTGGGGTTCAAATTGGGGGATTTTACCCATCACTTGGAATTATGATATTGACTTGAAAATTGGATATGAAATGTCCTCTAGATCAGATGTCATGAAGGAAACTATCATAAAAATAACTAGAAACAAAGTTATTGTTTTTTTGGCCGATTTTGAACCAAAATCCACAAATTAAGGAAAAGTTTATTTTAAACCGATTTTGAACCAAAATTGGCCGATTTTGAATTTTTTTCAATTTTTGACAAAGTGTTAACCAAAAGTTAACATTTTAGTAATTAGTTACTAAAATATCGAGTAATGGGTCAAATTTTGATTTTTTTTTTCAAAAAATGACAATGCAAAAGTGAAATTGACACTATTTTGAGACTTTTCATGCAAAAAATCAAATTTTGACTAGGGTTGACTTTTTGTCAAAATTTGATTAAAAAGTCAACATTTTTTGCTTTTTGAGATTAAGACGTAAATAAAAAAGGAATTGAAGGGCTAATGCAAGAAAAAGTGTTAAATGACTCTTTTTGACTGAGAAACGGGTTTTGTCGCGGTTAGAAGTCCTAATATCAGGTCTTTACCTTTACGACACGTAAGTTAAAAATCAAGTGTCAAAAAGCCTTGAACCCAACAATGAGATGAGTGATCAACACTCCTTTTGCTTCACTCATTCTCCCGTGAAGTCTAACAGCTAGACATTTGAAGGTATAATCTCTCCATCTTTTTTCTTGAGTTTCTTAAAGAACTTACAAGGGACTAGGTTCAAAGTAGACCCTCTATTGACCAAAACTTAAATACAGATCTGCCATTAATTTTGACCACTACATTTAGAGCTTTGAGTTGTCTGGAGTTATAAGCTGACAGCTTTTCAAACTCCATCACTTCCTTATCAGCGAACTGGAACTCAGCTCGTTCCTTCTCATTTATGAGCACATCCTCATCTTCTGCCATTCTCACTGACTTTATTTTAAATTCCAAAGGGAGCTTAGCTTGGACCATATATGAACTTGCTGGTGATACTGATCTTGAAAGGACTGCAGGCCTCAGGTCATTCTACCATGACCTGAGGCCTCAGGACTGCAGCCCTAGGTTGAGTATTGTTTGAGCTCGTTCTACCATGACATTGCTTGTGTCGTAGGTAGATCATCTATACCTTGAATCGAACTTTGTTCTTCATAGAAGGATTAAGTTTCAAGTTTATGTTCCATGATTGTTAAGGTTGATTGTTGTTTGTTCTAGGAGGAGGAAGCCCATATAGAAATTTTGTATGGTTTGCTCATGAAATGTTTCCGCTATTCTTATTCTCGTTCTTGATTGCCGTGTGAACTTATATGTTTCCTTGATGCACGTATATGTTATGGGGATCAAGGTAAAGTGTATGTGCTTATGTGATTATTTTGTGTATTTTTATGTGTGCGGGATTTTAGATGTTCTAACCATGTGGGCATTAAACACTCTTGCATTGGCCTAAGTGAAAGACCATAATTGGCTTGAGTACTTAATATGCTTGTGTGATCACATTGTCGCGACCCTAAAAAATTTGATCATTTTTCGAGCTAATGGATTATTAAGATTGAACTTAACTCGGGCTCTCCCAAGCCCTACCAATTCGCAACTTAGGATTTAAGTTCTTAACGTGCAAAAGTTTTCATGCTTGGAGTCGCCACTAATCATTTTATGGTAGGCTGATTAGAAACCTAAATAAAACATAGGGAGATATGTTTTATTCCTATGAACAAGAGATTTTAAGCCCGGGGACTTGATTACGCTAAATCTAGTCTAACGCCCTTTCGGTACCTTTTCATTTCAAAATTGTTTTGGCAGGTAGTTTGGATCCATTTTTAACTTATTTACTAACATGTGAGGTGTTCATGCGGGTGCGCAAACCACCAATTTAACACCCATAATCAAAGCATTAAATAAATTGCAAGCTTAGGAGAACAACTTACCTCGAATCCAGCAAGCATCTGCGTTGTTAGCTAGAAAATCACGTCAATCAACCCTAATATGATTTCTAATTAACAAGCATTCACTCAATTTCTCTTTTTTTTAATTTTCACTTTATTTAAAATGAAATCTAATCTATATGCAATGACATGCAAAAATATGACATGCGAAATAATGCAACCTAACATGCATACTATATGACACGCGACGACGTGACCTAATTCTAATGACGAAATGATGATTATTTTTGGTATTTTTCTTTAAGGGAATTCGGAATTAAATGAAATTCGGAATAAAAAACATGCCTAAATTATCATGTAAACTAATGACTTCTATTTTTGGTATTTTCTGTTTAAAATTCAAAATTCAAAAATACTTAAATTAACATGCAATCTATGATGACTTAATCTACCTTAGAATGATTTTTTTTTGGATTTTTTTATGTAAAATTCGGAATTATTAAATTGCTGAAATAATCTATTAGGATTAGAATATTACTTAATTTAAACTAGGAACTAGATCGTCTCACGTCCTAATTTAAATTAAATAATTACTCTATCCTCTAGATATATTCAAAATTCCTAGACATGCAAAAATTCTAATTCAAACTCTAACTAATATTTTTTTGAATTTTCTGTTTTATTTCAAAAGGAAAACAATCAAAATAAATAAAAATAGCAACCAATTCAAATCAACCACGCGATCCACCAAATTCGTTTCAAACTCGGATTAGGCGCAAAAATCAAATTATCAGTCATATCTATAGGGTTATAGATATTAACGGATAATTGATCATTCGAATTTGGAAAGCTAATCAAAATCGTTGTCGCGACCCTTAAAAATTTTATCATTTTTCTCGGGCTAATGGATTATTAAGTTTGAACTTAACTCGGGCCCTCCCAAGCCCTACCAATTCGCAACTTGGGGTTTAAGTTCTTAACATGCAAATGTTTTCATGCTTGGAGTCGCCACTAATCAATTTGTGGTAGGCTGATTAGAAACCTAAATAAAACATAGGGAGATATGTTTTATTTCTACGAACCAGAGATTCTAAGCCCGGGGACTTGATTACGCTAGATCTAGTCTAACGCCCTTTCGGTACCTTTTCATTTCAAAAAATATTTTGGCAGGCAGTTTGGATCCATTTTAATCTAATTTCTAACATGTGAGGTGTTCATGCGGGTGCGCAAACCACCAATTTAACACCTAGAAATCAAAGCATTAAATAAATTGCAAGTTTGGAAGAATTACTTACCTCGAATCCAGCAAGCATCTGCATTGTTAGCGAAAAATCATACAGACAATCCTAATATGATTTCTAATTAACACGCAATTCACTCAATTTTTCTTTTTTTGGATTTTCACTTTATTTAAAATAAAATCTAATCTATATGCGATGACGTGCAAAATATGACACGCGAATTAATGCAACCTAACATGCAAACTATATGTCATGCAACGACGTGACCTAATTCTAATGACGTGCAATGATATATTTTTGGTATTTTCTCATTGAAATTCGGAATTAAATGAAATTCGGAATTAATGAAAATGCCTAAAATAACATGCAACCTAATGACTTCTATTTTTGGTATTTTCTGTTTAAAATTCGAAATTCAAAAATACCTAAATTAACATGCAATCTATGACGACTTAATCTACCCTAGCATGTTTTCCTTTTGGGATTTTTGTTTAAAATTCGAAATTATTAATTGCTGAAATTAAAATGCAATCTATCCTAAAAAAAACATGAAACAATTAACCATTTTTGGGGTTTTTTTTATGAAAATTCGGAATAATAAAATAATGTGAATAATCCGTTAGAATTAAAATAATACCTAATTTAAATTAGGAAACATGCCACGTTAAGTCCTAATTTAAATTAAATACTTATCTCATCCTTTGGGATATATTCGAAAATCCTAAACATGCAAAACTTCTAATTTCAAACTCTAACTAATATTTTTTTGAAATTTTCTGTTTTATTTAAAAAGGAAAACAATCAAAGCAAATAAGGATAGCAACCAATTCAAATCAACCACGCGATCCGCCAAATTCGTTTCAAACTCGGATTAGGCACAAGAATTAAATTATCGGTCATATCTAAAGGGTTATAGATATTAACGGATAATTGATCATTCAAATTTGGGAAGCAAATAAAAATCATTATCGTATTCAAATAGTTATGAATAGGATAATGATTCTCCGTACCGCCGCGTATCGGACTTTAGGGTTAAAGTCGGATAGTCGTCCCGATACGTTGCTAAATTAGGAAATTTTTCCTAATTTGAATATTCTGAAATATTGCGGATATCTAGCACGTTATCCTAAGATATCTAATATTCATCAAATATCCAAGGAATATTCTAAACATGCAAATCTAATATTCACCAAATATCCACAGAATATTCTAAACATACCAATTAGGAAGTTGAATATTTTGAAAAGTGTATCGGATAATTATCTTACCTAATTTAGATAATTACCAAATTTGAATTCTCTCGGGATCGGGATCGGCTGCGTATCGAGCGACGACGACAACGGGGCACGGCGTCGGGATCACTGGCAAGGCACGTCACCGGCGGGGCTTCGGTTGCTGCTCCGGCACGGCAGGGTGTTGAGGCTAGGTGACGGAGACGCCCGAGGGAAGCCACAGAAACTGCTTCCTCCTTTATCTGGACGTGTATTTTTTTGTATTATGCATGGCACCTCTCCCCACTTTTGACTTTTTTCTTTGGCTTTTCTCTTCTTGTCTTTGCCGAAGAGAGCTCCCCTTTGTTGACCAATTCTTTCCACGTTCTCCTCTCTTGTCCTAGAATCACGCTTGCATGGCCTTTTTGTAGTGTCGTCAGAGAGCCCCCTTTTGATTTGTCTCCTCTGCAAGCTCTCCGTGGGGGGTGCAAACCGCCACAACAACAACGACGGAAGGAGATGGGCCTAGTGAACAGCAACAAAACTTGCAGGACTTCCAACGTTGTGGACAACGTGCAAAACCCAGTGGCTGACGTTGGATTGCTGGTTGACTTCTGGACGTTTACTGCTTCGGAAGGTACTGCTGTGATGCCACAGCTTGAACAGCGATTAGGAACGATTAACTCTGAATCAGCATCAAATAAACGTTGAAGCTGGTCTGGGGATGCTCGAATTAGCGACACCGCTGCTGGCTTTTCGTGGTGGTGCAGGGAGAAGAGCGGCGTCACACGGCGGCGTCAAGCGGTGAGGGCGGCGCGGCGTGGCTCCGGGCGGCGGTCCGCGATGGCGCGGTCTCTCTCTTTCTCTTACTCGCACGTGTTTCGCTCTCAAGAATTCAGATCTGAATGTTCTGACCTCCCTCTTTAATTTCTGACCTAAAGTTTGCTTATATAGACTAATCCTAGGTCAATTTAAATGGGCTTAATGTCCTAATGGGCTTAAACTTGGGCTTAGGGCCTAATTCAATTTAAATGGGCTGAATTAACTTGGGCTAAGCCCAAATTAAAACAACCAAGCCCGTGTGTCGTGAAATTCCCGGCCCTTGAATTCCAAGCGAGCCGAGTCTCGTTCGATAAAATTTAAGTTCGATTGCCATCGCCAATTTGATGCAAATGCAATTAAACTAAAATAAACCTAAACTATATATTATGCAATTTAAATATTTTTGTTTAGGAGTTAAGCACGTTTGCCATTGTCAACCCGATGCAATAATGTAATTAAACTAAAACTATATGCTATGTAATTTAAATATTTTTGTCTAGGGGTTAAAAATTAATCCCTAATTTTGCTATGCAAATTACGACTAAATGAATGTCGGTAAAATTTAGGTGTCAACAGCTGCCCCTCTTTGAAGGTGAGCTCGCAGAGGTTGCATTCAAAGATTAAATGATACCTAAATTTCAACCATGCAAATTTAAACTAAATGCTCGGTGAAATTTAGGTGTCAACAGCTGCCCCTCTTTGAAGGTGAGCTCGCAGAGGTTGCATTCAAAGATTAAATGATACCTAAATTTCAACCATGTAAAATGCAATGAATGTTATTTTTGTCGGGATTATGAGTCCCATTTTGAATGCAATAAGAAATGATGCATGCTGACATGAAAAGAAAACATACCTGGAATTACTTACCTGACTGGTGCGAGATAATGCAATTCGAGGCACAACTCTGACTGGAATATCGTTTGGCAAATGTCTGGGCTCAGTCCCATAGGTATTGCCTGATAAACTGTTGATGAGTGTCGGTGATCTGCAGTTAAGTCAAAACACACGAACACGAAGAAAGCTCAACGTATCCAATCATCACCTGGATTCGTGAGATAAAAAAAGTGTAAAAACGTTCCGACCTTTACAAACCACCTATACATCGCCATAGGTATTTGTAAAGATTTGGCCGCTGCGCCTATACATCGCCATAGGTGCGTCACGGGGGAACTAAATAGGATATTCCGACCCTTATGAGATATCTATACATCGCCATAGGTACTCATAAGGATTTGGCCGCGTCACTTATACATCGCCATAAGTGAGACACGGGGGAAAACCTGGGGGTTGAGGGAATATTCCGACCTTTATGAACCACCTATACATCGCCATAGGTATTCATAAAGATTTGGCCGCTTCACCTATACATCGCCATAGGTGAGTTGCGGGGGAATATCCGGGGGAGAGAGTATTCCGACCTTTATAAGATACCTATACATCGCCATAGGCACTTATAAAGATTTGGCCGCCGTACCTATACATCGCCATAGGTATACCGCGGGGGAATACTCGAGATTAAAGAATGATTCCGACCTTTACTAGACATCTATACATCGCCATAGACACTAGTAAAGATTTGGCCGCTTCACCTATACATCGCCATAGGTGAGTTACGGGGGAATCTTCTTGAGATTAGAGAAAAATTCCGACCTTTACAAGATACCTATACATCTCCATAGGTATTTATAAAGATTTGGCCGCGGCACCTATACATCTCCATAGGTGTCTCACGGGGGAATCCTCTCGAAATTGTGTGAAAACAATGATTTTGGTGAACAAGCGGGGTAGCCCGAATGTTCGAGGGTTCCTTGACAAAGTACCTGGATATCATCAGAGGTACCTGAAAAGGCTTGATCAATAAATACCTGAACATCATCAAAGGCATCTAGAGATCGTAACAAACTGATTCAATGTGGAGGCCTGACGATTGCTCGAACAGGTTAGGGATATAGAGATATACTTACCTGGCGATATCTCTGACTCCTGAGAGTGTGTCTCCTGTTAGACACGACTTTAAACAACATAGAATATGCATTCATGGACAAGCAAGAACACTCATATTCATGCACTATGATTCCAAACTGTTTTTCATGCACGATGATTCTGTCAAATCGGCATTATAAACTTCGTTGGGGAAAAATCATGACAAGACAATCCGAACTCACAAGCGGATATCTTGAAAATGTCGAATGAGGGACTTTCGATCCGAAAGGACATTCTCTCATTCTCATCGAAAAAGGCTGATTTATTTGAGAATCGCTCATTTGCACTTTCATCATGTCAACAAGGGTCTGAGTATTCTCGCAAGCGGTACGACCTTACCAATCCAAGAGGTCTTTACCAGGACTGTAACATGGGCTTGGTCAACGACTTATCAAAGGGGACTCTTCGAGTCGAGGCTATTGAAAGAAAATACTCTGCAATTGTCTCCGGGTTTACAAGTCAAGAACCCTGCAACATGAGATAGAAATGTACTTGCTCGCACTTCTTCGAGCTAAGCTTATAAACATTTGAAATTCTACGTTAGTTCAAGTGCCCTAATCTGAAGAGACTTTGTAAGGGACGTAACGTAGGCTCGGTTTATGGGTTGAGAAATGAATGGATCATTTGGCTCAAAATATATGATTGGGGTGAATAAGTTGGTGATCATCTTGGCATTGTCACCGGTCTTCTTCTTCACCAGAGATTTTCTTCCCAGTAAATGCTCCATTGGCTTCGAGAGTTCATCACTTGATTTCTCTAAGACTTGTCTACTGGGGATTTTGATATGCCGCATCTTGACATTTTCTATTGGGCATTGGCCTTGCTTTTACCAGGCACACTGCTTTTCTTGCCCCTATTTTCCTCCTTTTTTTTTCTTTTTTTTTTCTTCTTGACACTTGCTCTTACGAGGTAAACACTGACTAGCTAATCTGATTGATTGACCTGCTGTCTGAACTCAGAAGCTTCTCGTCTTCAGTTGACACTTCTGATACTTTGGTTGAACAATGATGACTTTTGCCTTGCCCCAGTGTGGGGGATGATCACCAACTGAGTTTATATGAAACGAATTTGTAGGCTCAATTGGGCTTTGCAAGGGATAAAGTGTATATAGGATAGAGAAAGAAATGCTCTTCATCATCCTAAGGCACTTGAACTTCGTATGAATTCATCTGAAAAAGCAACACTCGAAGATTGATGCAAGTGAGAGCAAGAAAATTTCTACACATTTTTCACCATATGATGCTGATTTACCTTCGGTCTGCCCCGATGAGGGGTGGTTCTTGACAGGGGTAATTTGAAAGAATTTTCTCGAGTGTTTAGGCTCAAAGGGGTTGAACAAGGGATAAACTGTACTGTTTGGGATAGAGAAATGAAATGCCTCATGTCATTTCGATCGCCGTACCTTTTGCGAGAAAACTCTTTACCTTGCAGACATGGAATTTTTCCACTCAACTCCCTGGGGATTTTTTCTTTTTCTACTCAACTCATTGGGGATTGATGCATGGGACAGTGTGTAGGATAGGGCTTGCCTTTCATCGTCCCGATGTACCTCATTCAACACACTCAAGTCATTTCGCATGCACGAATTATCAAATTGTCTAAATAGACTTCCCCTTTGAAATTAATGATGTTGATCGATAAAATCACCATGCAGAATTTAAGGACATTGAAATCATTTATTCATCATTGAAATGTTTGCAATTCATAACATAAAACCAAACACTGGAAAACTTTTGCTGCAAAATGACAGGTTTCATCATGGATAATACATCTTCACAGCATCAGAGTTAACAGGATTGGAAAACTCACGACCATCCATCTCTGCGAGAATCAAGGCACCTCCGGGAAGTACCTTCTTAACTACATATGGACCGATGTAGTTTGGAGCAAATTTACCTCCGGGAACAGGAAAGATTGGCAGCACCTTCCTTAGGACTAGATCATTTACCTCGAAGTGTCTTGGACGCACCTTTTGGTTGAAAGACCTAGCTATCCTCCGCTGATAGGTTTGACCGTGGCAAATGGCCCTCAGCCGTTTTTCATCAATCAGGTTCAACTGCTCATGTCTCTGTTGCATCCATTCCGCTTCAGACAACTCCACCTGGGATAAAACACGCAGGGAAGGGATCTCCACTTCAACGGGCAGAACAGCTTCCATGCCATACACCAGAGAAAAAGGGGTTGCACCGACAGAGGTTCGAATGGAAGTTCGATATGCCATCAATGCAAATGGCAATCTCTCATGCCAGTCACGATAATTCTCGGCCGTTTTAGCCAAGATCTTCTTGATGTTTTTGTTAGCGGCCTCAACTGCTCCATTCATCTGTGGACGATAGGGAGATGAATTCAAATGCCGGATCTTGAACTCATCGAACAACTGGTCCACGAACTTGTTGTTCAAATTTGTCCCATTATCGGTGATAATAGCCTCGGGAACACCATAGCGAGCGATTATGTCTCGCCTGATAAATCTCACAACATTCTTTGCAGTGACGCTCGCATAAGATGCCGCTTCAATCCATTTAGAGAAATAATCAATTGCAACCAGGATGAAACGGTGTCCATTTGACGCCTTGGGATTAATAGGACCAATCACATCGATGCCCCACATTGAAAATGGCCATGGCTCGGACAGCTGGTGCAACTCTGTGGGGGGAACATTTATCTTATCCCCGTGAACTTGACAGCTATGACATCTTCGAACGTGCTGGATACAGTCACTTTCGAGACTAAGCCAATAATAACCCAGCCTCATGATCTTCTTGGCTAACATGTGACCATTCATATGTGGACCACATACCCCCTCGTGCACTTCTTGCGTGATTCTGGTGGCTTCAGCTGCGTCTACACACCTTAACAGGATCGAATCATGAGACCTTTTGTATAGCTTTTCACCACTGACAAAGAATTTTGAGGCCATTTTCATTATATATTTCCTGTCAGCCAGAGTGCTTCCCTCAGGAAATTCTTGTCTCTGAATGTAGTTCATGATGTCGTAATACCATGGTCTTTCATCAGGTTCTCCAGTCACAGCCATACAGTAGGCCGGTTTTGCTAGGACTTCGATCTTCAGGGGTTCTACCTCTACTCCACCGGTCACTTGCAGCATGGAAGACAGCGTAGCTAGCGCATCAGCGAACTGATTGTGGGACCTCGCCAAATACTCGAAGGAAATGTCTTCAAATTCCTTTATGATTTCTTCGAGGTATTCATGGTATGGCACTAGCTTGGTGTCTCTCGTCTTCCATTCTCCCAGAGTTTGCAGAATAATCAGAGCAGAATCACCAAACACCTTTAACTTGGTTATCCCCATTTCAACTGCGGCTTGAAGTCCGAGGATACAAGCTTCGTACTCGGCTATATTATTAGTGCATGGGAATACCAGCTTTGCTGCCACTGGATAATGCTGTCCATCCGGGGATATTAAGACTGCCCCAGTACCGGAACCAGTTAAGTTCACGGCTCCATCGAAGAACATAGTCCACGCGTCTTCCTTTATCACTAAAATGCGGTCCTCTGGGGAATATCCATCATCATCCGAGATTCCAGGATTCTCAGCTAACACATCAGCAATCACTCGGCCTTTAACTGATTTCTGTGACATCATCTGGACATCAAACTCTGAGATCAAAATCTGCCACTTGGCTAGCTTCCCTACCAAAGCCGGTTGATCAAGTAAGTACTTGATGGGATCATTCTCAGTCACTAGGAGAGTCTGGTGATGCAGTGTATACTGTCTCAACCGATGGAGCACCCACACTAGTGCAGCGCAAGTCTTCTCGACTTCAGAGTAGTTCAATTCCGAGACAGTAAACTTCTTGCTCAAATAATAAATGGCTCGCTCCTTCCCATCTCCTGGATTTTTCTGGGCTAACATAACTCCCAGAGACTCGCTGTGGATCGTGAGATAGAGAATCAGAGGCTGCCCCGGCACTGGAGGGACTAGCACTGGTGGTTTCATCAAGTACTGCTTCAGCTCACTAAATGCTTCTTGACAATTATCATCCCATTCCACCTGAGCATTCTTCCTTAGAAGCTTGAAGAACGGTTTAGCAGTTTCGGAGAGCTGGGAAATGAACCGAGCTATATAATTCAGTCTGCCCAGGAGGCTGCGTACTTCTTTCACGGTGGATGGGGGTTGTAGCGCACATATAGCCTTCACTTTGGAAGGATCGATTTCAATGCCCTTACTGCTTACTACGAACCCAAGTAGCTTGCCCGACGTTGCCCCGAATACGCACTTGGCTGGGTTGAGACGGAGCTTAAATTCACGGAGTCGGTCAAACAGCTTCTTCAGGGTATCAACATGACTCTCTCCGGGTCGAGACTTGGCAATCATGTCGTCAACATATATCTCAATCTCCTTGTGCATCATGTCATGGAAAAGAGTGACCATGGCGCGTTGATATGTTGCCCCGGCATTTTTAAGGCCGAAGGGCATGACCTTATAATGAAACGTTCCCCAAGGGGTAATAAACGCCGTCTTCTCCTTATCACCCTCCTTCATTCTTATCTGATTATAGCCCGAGAAACCATCCATGAAAGAGAATAGCTCGAACCCAGCAGTACTGTCTACCAGAACATCTATGTGCGGTAATGGAAAGTCATCTTTAGGGCTAGCCTTGTTCAAGTCGCGATAGTCGATGCACACCCGAACTCGGCCATCTTTCTTCATGACTGGCACGATGTTAGCCACCCAAGTAGGGTATTGGGTGACCTCGATAAATCCCACCTTCAACAATTTCATGACCTCCTCTTCTATCTTCTTCGCAAGTTCAGGTTTGGTTCTTCGCAGCTTCTGTTTCTTGGGTGGCATGCCAGGATTAGTAGGCAAGCCATGCTCCACAATAGAAGGGTCTAATCCTGGCATATCGGCGTACGACCAGGCAAAGACATCCTGGTAGTCTTTCAGCAATTGGACCAGGCGTTTGGCTTCAACTTCGGGAAGGGTTGCCCCTATCTTCACCTCCTTTGGTTCTCCGGAATCACTCAAGTTGATAGCGATAGTCTGATCGACCGTCAGAACTTTAGGTCTTTCATGATGTTCTAGGTCACGTTGAATATCCGAGGAATCGTCGAATTCATCGGCATCATCTGGATCAAGCTCGGCGGAATATAATTCGTCGATTTGGACCGTTCCCATACCCTCATGTATCATAAGATTGCCCCTGAAACATAAAGCAACGGATTCAGAAGGACAAACAGGGCTAATCATCGCATTTTTTGCAAAATTTTTGTTTGTTGATTTTTTTTGTTTTTTCTGAAATTCATTTTGAAATGGTTTTAACACGAGGAAGCATGAAGAAGCCCAGGCCTCAGAATTCTCCTTGGACTATATTTATTTTTTATCGGTTGGATATCATCACCGGGCTGGTTTGATATACCTCATCATGCCCTCAAAAATGAGAATAAAACTTTGTAATTTCATTGATTTTTGAAATGAATTACATTTATTAAATGGAGATTGCAACCATCAAAACCTAGAAATGAAAATGCAAATAGCACCCGGAATGGGGCAAATCCTAGAAAGCGGTAAAAATTCCCACGCAGGGGAGTGTGCGAAAAGTAAAAGTTGTTACTCTTGTGGGCCAGCGCCCATCCCTTCTAACGGTCCTTCCTCGACAACTCCAATGAAGACGTCGTCGAACAAGGTAGTGATTCCTTCTATCGCATCGTCGGGGTCTTCTATCTTTAGATCATCCATGCCTCCCCATCCGTCAGGGACAATGTCGCGGGGATCCGAATAAAAGCTTGGGGGCGCCGAGTACTTCACATAGAAATCAAACTTGCCACTCGGTTGCCCCAGCGTGTCGATTACTTCCGTCTCTTCGTGCATCATCCTCGCTGGACCCGGAAACGTGGTGCGGATATGTGGAAGCATCCTACCACGCGCAGTTTCTTCATTATTCGACCCTTGATTGGATCGCTGTCCGTTCTGCTCAGCTCCTTGGCCTCGACCTTGACCGTATCCTCGTCTCTCATTGTTCAGCGTAGTTGGCCCTTGATACCCTAATCCAGAAGTGCGGGGTCTTTGAGAGACTTCGATCGGTCGGCGGATACCTTGACCATCCCTGCCAAGGCCTTCGCCCGGAATAAAGCCATGCGAGACCATTACTCTTCCGACCATAACAGCAGCATTCGACACCTCAGGGACTGGTGGCGATGATCCTCTAGACGCGTGAATGGTCGATACAAGCTCGAGCGACTGGTAACTCGATTCAATTTTGCAGTCCGGCTCGACATAGGGGATAGCCGCTGCGTGATAGATTGGGTGTTCCTCTTCACCGTGGACAATTACTAACTTCCTTTCCACCACGAACTTCACCTTCTGATGCAGACTGGATGGGACGGCTCCAGCAGTATGAATCCATGGACGACCAAGCAGAAAGTTGAATGCAGTAGGAATGTCCATAACCTGGAATAGGACGTTGAACACGGTCGGCCCAACCTGTATGTCCAGGTGAATTTCTCCCATAACCTCTTTCTTTGTTCCGTCAAAAGCTCGCACGGAAGTCTTTGCAGCATTTATTCTCGAGGGATCTACCTTAAGGCGATGCAGAGTCGCCAGAGGGCAAATGTTGAGGGCCGAACCGTTATCGATTAGGACCCGTGCCACGTGCGAGGCCTTGTACTTGACGGAAATGTACAGGGCCTTGGTATGTCCTCTGCCTTCTAGAGGGAATTCCTCATCCGAAAAGGCTATTAGGTCTTTGAGGAGTATGGAGCCCACAAACTCTTCCAGTCTTTCATGATCGATCGTCTCAGGCACATGGACTTCGCTTAACACTTTCATTAGGGCCTTCTGATGCTTGACCGATGTCTGAAGGAGTTCTAGCAGAGAGATTTGTGCGGGCATCTTGCGCAATTGTTCCACTATATTGTACTCACTGGCTTTAATCACAGCCAGGAACTCCTTAGCTTCTTCGTCGGTGACAGGTTTCGCCGGTTGAACATTTGCTTGGCCATATGCACGTCCGGATCTGGTGACGAGATCAACGTCAAGACTGTAAGACCAAGGGACCGCCTTATTGTCTGAGTACTCATAAGGTTGAGGTATCTCGATCACGATTCCTTCATCAGCTGCAGGCATACTTATCACGATCTCTTCATCATCGGTTGCGTCTTCGAGCGGTGGCATGTCTTCGGGCAAAGGATCGAGGTTGTCCTTCCCGGTGCTCAATGTAGCAAATTCCTCGTCCCAGTTGATAACGACCTCAGAGATAGTGGAGACGATGCCGGTATGGTCGGCGTAAACAATCATCTTAGCTTCCACCATCGCTGAGATTCTTGCCCTCATGATAGCCAGGGGAAGGGCCTCATTACCCGGATAATACCCGGCTTTCACCAATTCACCGTAGACCTGAGCGGTGTACACCTTGACGTTTTTTATTCGACCAGCATCGAAACAGAATATAGCATTCACATCGCCCGCGTGGTCAGGAAGCGGGTTACTCTGAACATTCGGCTTGGCGGACTGGAATGAGAAAGCCTTCGTGTCCAGGAGGTTCTGGATTCGGTGCTTGAGGGCTAAGCAATCGTCGGTCGAGTGTCCGACCTCACCCATATGATAATCGCATTTTTTCGACGGGTCGAAGTTACGAAACTGCTCAGGATTGGGCCGCTTTGGCTCGTTGGTGAGTAAACCTTTCTTCCGGAGCACCGCCAACACTTGTGACAATGAACCGGGGAGGGGGTGAATTGTCTCCTGTTGTTCCACCTCTGGAACGGTTGACGGCTCGTGTTTTGCTGCTGAGCTTCAGCCACCTGAATTGCCGGGGCAGGATTAGTATTCCGCCGGCTTGGTTGGTTATAAGCCATATTCACTTCCGCAGCCGGCTCTTTCTCCTTTCTTGCACTGTATCTCTTGGTTGACGCAGACGGCTCGACAAACCACCCATCCTTCAGTCCTATCTCGATCTGTTCGCCTATGGGGATAAGTTGGTTGAAGTTGTCGGCTGGAATGGCAACCATTCGGTTACGGTACTCGAACGGGAGAGTTTTGACGAACATCCTCTTCAGCTCACTGTCAATAGGTTCCGGGACAACCTGAGCGGATAAATTTCTCCACCTGATGGCATAGTCTTTAAAAGACTCGGTCTTCTTCATTTGAGCCCGCTCGAGATCGTCACGGGTGGGAGCGATGTCCGTTATGAACCGGTATTATTTGAGGAACGCTTCACTGGCTTCCTTCCAGCTTTTGAGGCTATTGACCTTCTTCATGAGGTACCAGTGCAGAGCGGGGCCGGTCAAACTCGCTTGGAATGCATGGATCATAAGAAGCTCGTTGTCAACGTACGAGGTCATTTGCACGTGGTACAACTGCAGGTGAGCTTTCGGGCACGTGGTGCCATTGTATTTATCGAAATCCGGCATCTTGAACTTCTTCGGGATCTTAATCTGGGAGTACATGGACAAGTCAATCGAGGGCGAATCCTGCGAACCCTCTAACTGCTTAACTCTCTCCTCGAGCTTGTTGACTCGTTCATCCGGCTTCGGTTTGTCGACAATAATCTGGATAGGGTCATCCTCCAATTCAGGCATCTCGTCATCCTCCTCGACATCGACATTCTTCGCACTTGTATGCTTCGGGACTGACACTTCAGGGGATGTCGGAACAGGGACCGACCGAAGAGCCTTGATCTCAGCGGTCATTTGTTGCATGGCGACGGCGAGTTGATTAATCTGGTCTGCCATACCGTCAACACGTTCCTGCAACTCAGTTTGATCGGCCATTCTAGTTTTTGACCGAGTGCGAATAGGTGATCGTGATCGGCCCGTAGTTACCTAATTTGAAATGAAACAGGGCATATGTAAGTGTCAAGCAAAATCACATGCCGATCCATGACATTGGTCTAACCGCTTTGAATTGAAAAGACCTCTTTATTGAAATGACGAAAATCTTTACATCGACTAATGACTTGAAAGCAAACTGAATTAAAAAGAAACGACGCAATTCCTAAGCGAATTAAAAACTGAGATGGAAATGAAGAGAAACAACTTCAAGCTTCGACTCATTTTTTTTTTAAGCTTGATCTATAGACATATGGGAGGCGACATCCTTCTTCAGCTGTTCATAAGCCCGAGCTATCTTGGCTGCCTTCTCTTCAGCTTCCTCGACCTTCCTCTTGAGGCGGTTGTTCTCTGAGCGATTGGCCGACTTGAGAGGCACCTTGGGTATCGTCGGGCGTATCTCCTGAGGGATCTTGTGTCGTCGGATGTACTGGGTTGTCGCGAAGTGGGACTTCTGCTCCCCTTTGAGCTCTCCTTCGGGTCGGGCTATTTTCAAAACTCGACACTTCTTCCACATCTTCTGGAGTTGAGCTATGGTCCCTTCATGTTCCTCACTCTGGTCGGAGAAATCGGCACGGAGGAGCTCGGGTTGTAACGCCGGAGGGAGCCCCTGAAGAATCTGATACTGTCGGGACACTCTGGCGGGGTAGTACTCGATTGCGCCAGTAAAGCCCAAGAGTGGCACCGGACCGACACCATTACACGTAAGCCGAGCTTCCTCGACATTGAACCAACTAGCATGCCATTGGAAACCTTGGGGTCTAGCATTTTTCATAAAAATGATCCACTCGGAATAATGGTAATCCGGTGCGTTCTCTTGTTTTTCTTTATAGCTCAAAATGGGATGACTGGAATCACTGAGTTCGGGTATTTTAAGTAAATTGCCACACCCCTTTATATGAGACAAAAACCAGATTTGCAAAAGTTCGATGGGTGCATGAAATGTCTTGTCACCGCTTTGTTTGAATTTTGTGAGAGAAATGAAGGTCTCAGCTAAAATAGTGTTGACAAAATTCTTTTGAAGGCAAACTTGTTGGACCAACCATGCCATTGACGGGTTACATGCGTTTTTACATTGAGGAAAAATGACAAACCCGAAAAATGCTAGTAAAAAGACTCTGCCCTTTTGAAAAGGTGTGGCTTTTTCGAAACATTGACTCAGGAATGAGAAAGGGCATGACCCACGGTTGGCTTTCAAAACTTTTTCTAAGTCATGTTTTTCGACCCTCAAAAATTCTGACAACATTAGAGTGGAATCGACTCCCAAAGGTGGTGAGATTAACTCTGACTCCAAAGATTTTCCAATGAGCACACTGTATTCTTCCAAAGTCGGGGTAAGCTCATGCTTACCGAATATAAAGGTGGCTGTCTCGGGACACCAGAAATGGACTAATGCGCGAACGAGGCCGGTACGAACTTTGACCTCCAGTAGGGGGAGCAACCTTCCGACGTGGCCCTCCACTAACTTGCGGTTGGTTGGACTGAGTAGACTCCACCAGGCACGAAGCTCGTCCTTAGGAACATCAAGAATCCGGATGTCCGACACTCCCATAGTGTATAAACCAAAGACTCGCGACCGACCTAACATCATGGACCGACCAAAGGAAAAGAACGAAAGGTAAATAAATTGCGAGATAAGGGTCAAAGAAATCTTACTTCACCGGGTAAGGAAAATGGCAAACACATAGACATGCGCATGAAATGTGAGGTTCGATTTCTACCTAGACTCTGGCTTGCAAAGTGGAGACGAGAGGATTACCGAGCTAAACCAGTCATGGTGGTGGTTAGGCTAGGATTCCCCTGACTCCGGCTTGGTCAAAGAGCCGACCCGGGTTGAGTGGAATACAACCGTGGTGGGTACTCAGTGACGCCTTGAAAGAAAATTCGGGACCGAGGAGGGCGACCCGTACCAAATGGTTTTGGTCGGGGTGTCCACTATCTCAGTACCATCCTAAACCTATGCCGCCCAGGTCCGGCAGCGGGTAGTGTGTGCGGTGTAGTGAAAATGCAAGGCATGCACAACAGGTTATATCAGACAGCGCTTCGTGCATAAATTAAACCATACATTCAACCACCTCCCTGCAAAACAAGGGTTAACAATCACGCCTCCCCTTATACCTCCCATACTGCAAGAACATTTAACACCTTAAAATGTTAGGGACGTACCTGGGATCCTTGCTGCCAAACAAAAATTATTTTTGAAATGAAAAACTGGCCTAAGTCCACTAAGAGTTTTAACTCAACTCCCCAGTGGAGTCGCCAAGCTGTCGCGACCCTTAAAAATTTTATCATTTTTCTCGGGCTAATGGATTATTAAGTTTGAACTTAACTCGGGCCCTCCCAAGCCCTACCAATTCGCAACTTGGGGTTTAAGTTCTTAACATGCAAAAGTTTTCATGCTTGGAGTCGCCACTAATCAATTTGTGGTAGGCTGATTAGAAACCTAAATAAAACATAGGGAGATATGTTTTATTTCTACGAACCAGAGATTCTAAGCCCGGGGACTTGATTACGCTAGATCTAGTCTAACGCCCTTTCGGTACCTTTTCATTTCAAAAAATATTTTGGCAAGCAGTTTGGATCCATTTTAATCTAATTTCTAACATGTGAGGTGTTCATGCGGGTGCGCAAACCACCAATTTAACACCTAGAAATCAAAGCATTAAATAAATTGCAAGTTGGGAAGAATTACTTACCTCGAATCCAGCAAGCATCTGCATTGTTAGCGAAAAATCATACAGACAATCCTAATATGATTTCTAATTAACACGCAATTCACTCAATTTTTCTTTTTTTGGATTTTCACTTTATTTAAAATAAAATCTAATCTATATGCGATGACGTGCAAAATATGACACGCGAATTAATGCAACCTAACATGCAAACTATATGTCATGCAACGACGTGACCTAATTCTAATGACGTGCAATGATATATTTTTGGTATTTTCTCATTGAAATTCGGAATTAAATGAAATTCGGAATTAATGAAAATGCCTAAAATAACATGCAACCTAATGACTTCTATTTTTGGTATTTTCTGTTTAAAATTCGAAATTCAAAAATACCTAAATTAACATGCAATCTATGACGACTTAATCTACCCTAGCATGTTTTCCTTTTGGGATTTTTGTTTAAAATTCGAAATTATTAATTGCTGAAATTAAAATGCAATCTATCCTAAAAAAAACATGAAACAATTAACCATTTTTGGGGTTTTTTATGAAAATTCGGAATAATAAAATAATGTGAATAATCCGTTAGAATTAAAACAATACCTAATTTAAATTAGGAAACATGCCACGTTAAGTCCTAATTTAAATTAAATACTTATCTCATCCTTTGGGATATATTCGAAAATCCTAAACATGCAAAACTTCTAATTTCAAACTCTAACTAATATTTTTTTGAAATTTTCTGTTTTATTTAAAAAGGAAAACAATCAAAGCAAATAAGGATAGCAACCAATTCAAATCAACCACGCGATCCGCCAAATTCGTTTCAAACTCGGATTAGGCACAAGAATTAAATTATCGGTCATATCTAAAGGGTTATAGATATTAACGGATAATTGATCATTCAAATTTGGGAAGCAAATAAAAATCATTATCGTATTCAAATAGTTATGAATAGGATAATGATTCTCCGTACCGCCGCGTATCGGACTTTAGGGTTAAAGTCGGATAGTCGTCCCGATACGTTGCTAAATTAGGAAATTTTTCCTAATTTGAATATTCTGAAATATTGCGGATATCTAGCACGTTATCCTAAGATATCTAATATTCATCAAATATCCAAGGAATATTCTAAACATGCAAATCTAATATTCACCAAATATCCACAGAATATTCTAAACATACCAATTAGGAAGTTGAATATTTTGAAAAGTGTATCGGATAATTATCTTACCTAATTTAGATAATTACCAAATTTGAATTCTCTCGGGATCGGGATCGGCTGCGTATCGAGCAACGACGACAACGGGGCACGGCGTCGGGATCACCGGCAAGGCACGTCACCGGCGGGGCTTCGGTTGCTGCTCCGGCACGGCAGGGTGTTGAGGCTAGGTGACGGAGACGCCCGAGGGAAGCCACAGAAACTGCTTCCTCCTTTATCTGGACGTGTATTTTTTTGTATTATGCATGGCACCTCTCCCCACTTTTGACTTTTTTCTTTGGCTTTTCTCTTCTTGTCTTTGCCGAAGAGAGCTCCCCTTTGTTGACCAATTCTTTCCACGTTCTCCTCTCTTGTCCTAGAATCACGCTTGCATGGCCTTTTTGTAGTGTCGTCAGAGAGCCCCCTTTTGATTTGTCTCCTCTGCAAGCTCTCCGTGGGGGGTGCAAACCGCCACAACAACAACGACGGAAGGAGATGGGCCTAGTGAACAGCAACAAAACTTGCAGGACTTCCAACGTTGTGGACAACGTGCAAAACCCAGTGGCTGACGTTGGATTGCTGGTTGACTTCTGGACGTTTACTGCTTCGGAAGGTACTGCTGTGATGCCACAGCTTGAACAGCGATTAGGAACGATTAACTCTGAATCAGCATCAAATAAACGTTGAAGCTGGTCTGGGGATGCTCGAATTAGCGACACCGCTGCTGGCTTTTCGTGGTGGTGCAGGGAGAAGAGCGGCGTCACACGGCGGCGTCAAGCGGTGAGGGCGGCGCGGCGTGGCTCCGGGCGGCGGTCCGCGATGGCGCGGTCTCTCTCTTTCTCTTACTCGCACGTGTTTCGCTCTCAAGAATTCAGATCTGAATGTTCTGACCTCCCTCTTTAATTTCTGACCTAAAGTTTGCTTATATAGACTAATCCTAGGTCAATTTAAATGGGCTTAATGTCCTAATGGGCTTAAACTTGGGCTTAGGGCCTAATTCAATTTAAATGGGCTGAATTAACTTGGGCTAAGCCCAAATTAAAACAACCAAGCCCGTGTGTCGTGAAATTCCCGGCCCTTGAATTCCGAGCGAGCCGAGTCTCGTTCGATAAAATTTAAGTTCGATTGCCATCGCCAATTTGATGCAAATGCAATTAAACTAAAATGAACCTAAACTATATATTATGCAATTTAAATATTTTTGTTTAGGGGTTAAGCACGTTTGCCATTGTCAACCCGATGCAATAATGTAATTAAACTAAAACTATATGCTATGTAATTTAAATATTTTTGTCTAGGGGTTAAAAATTAATCCCTAATTTTTCTATGCAAATTACGACTAAATGAATGTCGGTAAAATTTAGGTGTCAACAGCTGCCCCTCTTTGAAGGTGAGCTCGCAGAGGTTGCATTCAAAGATTAAATGATACCTAAATTTCAACCATGCAAATTTAAACTAAATGCTCGGTGAAATTTAGGTGTCAACAATCGTTATCGTAGTCAACTGGTTATGAATAGGATAATGATTTTCCGTATCGCCGTGTATCGGACTTTGGGGTTAGAGTCGGATAGTGGTCCAGATACGTTGTCGAATTAGGAAAATTTCCTAATTTTGAATATTCTCAAAATATTGCGGATATCTAGCACATCATCTTAATATATCTAATTATCCACTAAATATTCATGCAATATTCCAAACAATTCAAAACAGGAAATTAAATATTTGAAGGAAATATTCAGCATATATCCACTTACCTAATTTGGATAACTTCCAAATTTGAAATGTCGATAGGATCGAACTTTGCGGATCGGGATTGCGATTGACCGGCGACAACAACGGCGAGGCACGGCACCGGCGACGGCTGCGTCGTCACGGCGGGGGAGGCTGAGACGCTGCGGGTAGCAGCGCGCGGCTGCTCGCCGGCGACGGTGCGGCTACTTCGGACACGGTGAGACGGTGGGGCTGTTTGTGGCGTGTGCAGCGAAGTCTCGGTTGAGCGGAGCGTCTAGGCTTGCTGTTCTAGGCGTCCGAGATGTCTGCAATTGGCGTTGATTAGTCAACCGATGAAATCTTCACGCACGCTGGGGAGGCCTTCAATGGACTTCGGTCGACGGGGCATGCAAAGCAGAAGCGTTGACAAGCTTCTTAGTTGACTGGAAGCTTCACTTCAAGGCTGTGTGGGCGTCGTGGCTGAGGAAGAACGTGCATGGGCTGTTGAAGAACGTGGACTTGGCGGTTTCTCTTCAAAGCTTCACGGGTGAGTCCACTGGAATGTCAAGTCAAAGAAAAAAAAATGTGGACTTCTCTGGATGGCTTCGCCGGAATTGAGGCAGGGGAAGTTGGACGAAGAAGTCTTCTTGTACGTCTTCTCCTCTTGGCGTTTTTGTGCAGGAGTTCCTCGGGCTGTTCTACGTACTCTGCATGGGATCTTCTCTTCGGAGCTGTGGGGGCGCCTGGACGTGAAGCAGCAGCCGTTGAAAGTGCAAGGGCGTGGGCATGCAGAAACAGCAACAGAATCTCTTCAGGGCTATCGGTGGTGGCTTCTGTTCAGTCCACGGAGGAGATAAAACCGCATCATTGGTGGCGCGGGCTGTGGCACGACGGTGGATGATCCGCGGCAGAGTCGGGCGGCGTGGTGAGGAGGCACGAGGCGAGCGCGGACGGCGGCGTGCGGCGCTCGGCGAGCGGCGGCGTGGATTCTCGCCGGCCTCTCCTTCTCCCTCACCCACTCTTTAAACTTTTCTTATCAGGAATTATGATCTGTTTTCCCCCAAAATTCTAACCTAATGAAATATATATAGTGCTAACCTAGGTCAAATTAAATGGGCTTAATATCCTAATGGGCTTAGGCTTGGGCTTAGGCTCTAATTAATATAAATTGGCTGAACTAACTTGGGCTTTAATTAATTAAATTCAACAGACTAAATCAAGCTCAAATTAAAAACACTCGAGCTTGTGTGACGTGAAATTCCCAGTCCTTGCATTCCCGAGCGAATCGAGTTTTGTTTAAAGAAATTTAAGCTCATTCGCCATCACCGGTCTGATGCAAAAATGCAATGAAATTAAAATGAACCTAAATTACATGTTGTGCAATTTTAATATTTTTGTTTAGGGGTTAAAAATTTAATCCCTATTTTTCTATGCAAATTAAACTAAATGCTCGGTAAAATTTAGGTGTCAACAGCTGCCCCTCTTTGAAGGTGAGCTCGCAGAGGTTGCATTCAAAGATTAAATGATACCTAAATTTCAATCATGCAAATGCAATGAATGTTGTTTTTGTCGGGATTATGAGTCCCATTTTTTAATGCATTAAGAAATGATGCATGCTGACATGAATGGAAAACATACCTGGAATTACTTACCTGACAGAAGCGAGATAATGCAATTCGAGGCATGACTCTGACTTTGTGTGTTGTTTGGCAAATGTCTGGGCTCAGTCCCATAGGTATTGCCTGATACACTGATGAACTTCGGTGATATGCAATTAAATCAAAACACACGAAGAAAAACTCAAGACATCCAGTTATCATCTGAAGTGCCTAAGAAAAAGTTTCCACGAAATGGAGTTCATTCCGACCTTAACGAAATATCCATACCTTCCTCATGGGTACTCGTTAAAGTTTAGCCGTCACACCTAGATATCGTCATAGGTATTTAACGGGGGAATTTGTCCAATTCGTATAGATGTTCCGACCTTTACAAGATACCTATACCTTCTTCATAGGTACTTGTAAAGATTTGGCCACTGCGCCTATACCTTCCTCATAGGCACGACACGGGGGAACTCTTGAAAGATTGGAAAAATGTTCCGACCTTTACGAGATACCTATACCTTCCTCATAGGCACTCGCAAAGATTTGGCCGCTGCACCTATACCTTTCTCATAAGTACAATGCGGGGGAACTTTCCGAGATTAAGAGAATATTCCGACCTTTTTGAAATACCTATACCTTCCTCATAGGTACTCACAAAGATTTGGCCGTGACACCTATACCTTCCTCATAGGTGTCTCACGGGGGAATACCTGAAATTAGAGAAAAATTCCGACCTTTACAAGATACCTATACCTTCCTCATAGATACTTGTAACGATTTGGCCACGGCACCTATACCTTCCTCATAGGTGAATCACGGGGGAATCTTCTCGAGGTTGTTCAAAAACATATGATTTTGGTGAACAGAGGGGTTGACCCGAATGTTCGAATGTTCCTTGACAGAGTACCTGGACATCATCAAAGATACTTGAAAAGGCTTGATCAATAGACACCTAAACATCATTAAAGGCATCTAGAGATCGCAACAAAATGATTAAATATGGGACCTGACGACTGCTCGAATAGGTTAGGGATACCTGAATAGACATCAAAAGATAGAGATATACTTACCTAGCGATATCTCCGACTCTGAAGGTGTGTCTCCTGTTGGACACGGTTTTAAGCAACATGTAATATGCAATTCAACTGGTTTTTATGCACGATGGTCTTGTCAAATCGGCATTACAAACTCCGTTGGGGAAAATCAGGACAAGACAATCCTAACTCACAAATGGATGTCTTGAGAATATCGAATGAGGAACTTCTGACCCAAAAGGGCTTTTCTCTCATTCTCACCGAAAAGGCCGATTTATGAGAATCTTTCTATCTCACCATCATTATGTTGACAAGGGTCCGAACATTCTCGCAAGCGGTATGACCTTACCAATCCAAGAGGTCTTTACCAGGACTGTAACATGGGCTTGGTCAATGGCTTACCAAAGGGGACTCTTCGAGTCGAGGCTATTCAAAGAAAATACTCTGCAATTGTCTCCGGGTTTACAAGTCAAGAACCCTGCAAAATGAGATAGAAATGGGCTTGCTCGCACTTCTTCGAGCTAAGCTTGTAAACATCTGAATTCTCACGTTAGTTCAAGTGCCCTAATCTGAAGAGACTTTGCAAGGGACGTAACGTAGGCTAGGCTCATGGATTGAGAAATGAATGGATCATTAGGCTCAAAATGTGTAACTAGGGTAAATAAGTTGGTGATCATCTTGGCATTGTCACCACTTTTCTTCTTAACCAGGGATTGTCTCCTCGGTAGATGTTCCATTGGCTTTAGGAGTCCATCACTTGATTCCTTTAAGACTACTCAACTGGGGATTTTGAAATGTCATATCCTGACATTTTTATTGGGCATTGGCCTTGCTTTTACTAGGTACACTGCTTTTTCTTGCCTTTTTTTTTCGCTACATGTTGCTTACAATGTAAACACTGGCCAGCTAATCTGACTGATTGACTCACCGTTTGAGTTTAGAGACTTCTTGTCTTCTATCGACGCTCTAGATATGCTGCTTGAACAATGATGACCTTTTTGCCTTGCCCCAGTATGGGGGATGATCACCAACTGGGTTTATATGAACAAAATTTGCAGGCTCGATTGGGCTTAACAAAGGATAAAATGTGTGTAGGGTAGAGAAAGAAATGCTCTTCGTCATCCTAAGGCACTTGAACTTTGCGTGAATTCATCTGAAAAAGCAATACTTGAAGATTGATGCAAGTGAGAGCAAGAAAATTTCTACACATTTTTCACCTTATGATACTGATTTACCTCGAGTTTGTCCCGATGTGGGGTGGTTTTTGACAAGGGTAATTTGAATGAATTTCTCCAAACATTCAGGCTCAAAGTGGTGAAACAATGGATAACATGTAGTGTTTAAGGTAGAGAAATGAAATGTTTCTTATCATTTCGGTCGCCGTACCTTTTGCGAGAGAACTCTTTACTTTGCCGACATGGAATTTTTCCACTCAACTCATTGGGGATATTTCCACTTTTTCTACTCAACTCACTATGGATGCATGGGACAGTGTGTAGGATAGGCTTGCCTTTCATCGCCCCGATGTACCTCATTCGACACATTCAATTCATTTCACATGAGTTATCAATTTGTCTAAATAAACTTCCCCTTTGAAATCAATGATGCAGATTGACAAAATAACTATGCAGAATTTAAAGCCAATCCACACATTTCAACTTGACGTGAAATTGATTGAAATCATTTATTGATCAGTGCAATGTTTGCAATTCAGAAGTATAAAACCAGATACTGAAAAACTTTCGCTGCAAAATATCAGGTTTTATCAAGGATAATACATCTTTACAGCATCAGAATTAATAGGATTGGAGAACTCACAACCATCCATTTCCGTGGGAATCAGGGCACCTCCGGGAAGTACCTTTTTAACCACATATGGACCAATGTAGTTTGGAGGAAATTTACCTACTCATGCGGCAACTGGATCGGGCGTTTTATTTCACCATCAGGAAGGATTGCCCCTATTTTTACCTCCTTGGGTTCTTCGGAATCACTCAGATTGACAATGATAGTTTGATCTACCGTCAGGACTTTAGGTCTTTTCATGTCGTTGTAGATCGCGCTGAATATATGAGGAATCATCGAGTTCGCCGGCATCATTGGGATCAGGCTCGGCGGCGCATAATTCATCGGATTGGACCGTTCCCATACCCTCACATGTCGCAAGATTGCCCCTGAAACATAAAGTAAAGGATTCAGAAAGACAAACAGGGCTAAACATTGCATTTTTTTGTAAATTTTTTTTTTTTTTTTTGAAATTCATTTCAAAAAGGTTTTAACACGAGGAAGTATGAAGAAGCCCAGGCCTCAGAATTCTCCTTGGACTATATTTTCTTTTATCGGTTGGATATCATCACCGGGCTGGTTTGATGTACCTCAACATGCCCTCAAAACTGGAAACAACTTGTAATTTCATTGATTATCTCAAAATGAATTACATTTATTGAATGGAAATTGCAGCAATCAAAACCTAGAAACGGAAATAGAAAACAGCACCCGAAACGGGGCAAATCCTAGAAAGCAATAAAAATTCCCACGCAGGGGAGTGTGCGAAAAAGTAAAAGTTTTACTCTTGTGGGCCTGTGCCCATTCCCTCTAACGGTCCTTCCTCGATAGCTTCGATGAAGACACCATCGAACAAGGCAGTGATTCCCTCTATTACATCATCGGGGTCTTCTGTCTTTAAAGGCGTTGGATCATCCATACCTCCCCATTGTTGACACCTAATTTTTAGTCGACGCGTCATTAAAAATAGAAAATTCAAGATTATGGTTTCCGATCGCGACGGAACCCATTTCTTGAATAAAAAGTGTCGTTTTTTTAATTCTGTCTGTTGGCCTAGCTTTTGTAAGTGATTTTCTATTCATTTCATGCAAAAACCCGAAAAGTCAAACAGTTGACTTTCGAGTTGACTTTTTGGTCAACCCTTTGACCAAAAGTCAACCCCGGGTCAAATTGGGGCTTTTCACATAAAAAGATTCCTTTCAAGTTTAATTTCACTTTAGAAGTGGAAAATTCATAAAAATTTAAAGATTTGATCATAAAATCAAACTCCTAGTGAAAAGTCAACTAGGGTTTGACTTTTGGTCAAACCTTTGACCAAAAAAATTGAAAAATACAAAAATCCAAAAATCATCTTATTTTACATTCAATTTACCTTTGGCATTTGAAATTTTACAAAAATCGATTTAGAATCAACTTTTTCCCAATTTGCGGAATTTGATTCAAATCGGCCAAAAATGAAATTACTTCATTTCTAGTCATTTTTTAGGTTAGTTTTCTTCACGACATTTGATCTAGAGGTCATCTTATATTCAATTTTGGAACCAATTTTGTAATTCCAAGCCAAACACAAAAACCCCCAATTTTGGCCCTAATCAGTGATTTGGATCGATTCTTCATGATTTGCGCAATTGATGCACGAATGAGCTTAATTTCTTATATGAAATCCAAATTCAAATTCAATTTTGGAAGATTCACATGAATTTGAGTCAATTTGATTAATTTAGTGATCCAATGATTAAGAAGTCTAAGAGTAATTGGTCCAATTAGTGCAATTCAACTTGACCCACTCTAGACTAATATTCAATTTCATGAATTGAGACTCAATTTGGCTAATTGGACTTCAATTAAATTTGTTGGTCTAGCTTACCCATGCAATTACCCAAATTCAAGAACAATTGAGTTGATCAAGTTAAATTGAATCAATTTGCGCATGAATTTCAAATCGGTTCAATCCAATTTGATTGAATTCGATATTAATGGGGTCAATTAATCATGATAGAAATCAAATCGTACAAAATTGGAACAAATGGAAGCAAGAATTGAACTGGTTCAATCAGGCCAAATTCGGGGCTAACCGGCTCAACCCGGTCTGATTTGAATTGAACCGGCCCGATCAAACTAGATATTTTCCGATCGAAAATCCGGCAATCGATGGTCCATTCCGACCAATCAAGGTTGGCCACTTCCTTTTGAGCTAAAAAATTGACAAAAATGCCCCTAAGTGAAAAATTACCAAAATACCCTTCATTAAGGATTAAGCAAATTAATTAGGGGATAAGCAAATCAATCATGACCATTCATTTAGAATTGATCATGTCCATCCATGATGCCATGTCACCAATCCTTGGCCTTTAATGAATATTTTTAATCATTAAGGATATATTTTGGGCCATTGGATTAATTTGGGGGTTAAAATACAAAATTGAGGGAAATATATAGTTTTTTTTCCCTCCAAAAATGGGGGGCTCTCATTTTTCAGATCTGATTTCTCTCTCCTCTTTCTCTCTCTCTCTTTCTCTCCCTCTCCCTAAACTCATGAATTCTCTCTCTTCATTCTCTCTCTCTCTCTCTCTCTCTCTCTCTCTCTCTCTCTCACCTCTCAAACTCACGCACTCTCTCTCGGTCTCTCTTGACCGCCGGCCATTTCACCTCATCGCCGGCCATTTTCCGGCGAATCACCACCACACCGGCGTCCCCCACGGTGTCACAAGGCTGGTCGCAACACCAGCCAAGCTCGCTGGTGGCCGGAGCTCCACTTTCCGGCGAGATTTCTTCCACGGCAACATTACCGGCGTTGCCGCCGGTGATCCAACCAGCCAGTTCAAGTGGCTGAACCGGCCAACCGGCGCTCCCTCCGGCGATCCAAAACTTCCAGCGACGTTTTCCGGTGTCTTCACGTCGCTGTGGTGGCCGGCTTGTCGTTGAACAGCCACCGGATCGCATCCTTCGACTTGATTTTCTGTTGATTAGTCCATTAGTGCGGAAATGAATTGATTCTCACTATACTTTGTACGATCTCTTCTCATAGGTTGGCCGAGCTTTCCGAGACTTCTCCGTGCTGTTCTTGATCTGAATACGGAGGCCGGATCGCTCGATCACGCGTCGGAGCATCGTTAAACAAGGTAAGTGCGCTTAGTTGTGATTCTGTGAATTCGTATCCAGGAATACCTGCATGTTTGAGATGCCGATTTGAGCTCATTAGTGTCGAAATCTTACGAAGTGATGAACTAGAGAATCGTAAAACACGTCTTAAGCTTCGATTTGATATATTATACGCCTCAATCGGACTTGATTTGCTATGTTAAAACTACTTCGAAACCTAGGATCAGAATCTGGAAAATAATGTTCAAGTCAGTTCTGATGATGTTCTGATCGACGATATTCTGTTATGCGATTTTTTCCGATTTTCTATGATCATTTTTTGAAAATACTTTCTTCACGGAAGTTGTAAAACACATTCCAATCTATTCATCATAAAATTTTCATAAAATTTCAAGCATGTTAGCATGGTACGATCTGCATCGTCATCTATGCATAAATCGGGTGATAGACTGGTTTCTGACTGACCTTCGTGTGTTCTTCGATTTTCATAAATTCGTGTGTTCAAAATATGAAAAAGTGTTCTTCACAAAAGTTCACACTGAGATCTAGATCTTTCCATTGATACTAATTTCATCAAAATTGGAGTTCATTTGAATTTTGAAAAGGAATTTTCATGATCGAATCAGTATCTATGTTCAGATCTGATTTTCATTCCTTTTGAATCCAAAAGATGTTTTTCCGAATTTGATAAAGTTAGAGTCCTTTTTTTGCAAAAAATCAAAATTACAAAGTTGTTCATTGGGGTCTCATTATGTTGACTGAAAATTTTGAGGGCCTAATAGCAATTTTTGGAGGGTCAATTTGCTTAAAATTTCATATAAGTCATTCTCGGGTTAAAATTTGATTTGCAATTGAGTCCTTCACGAAAATTGAATTTTATAAAACTTTGGAGGGCTTTTTAGCAAAAACTCAAAACATGAAATTTGTTGCACATGGAGAATCCCAACTGCTCAAAAATTTTCGCGTGGTTTTGAAAATGTTTGTTATTTTTCCCGCCATTATTTTGAAATTCATAACTGAACCGGGTCCAGCCTGTCACCGAGGGTAAATTTGTCATTTTCGTCAAAATCGGTGAGGATTTAGGAAAAATGGTCTTCTTGACTTTTGTTCCTCATGTCATAAGCTTTCTAATGACACCTGAATCACTTCATTTGGACATCATTAGGGTAGTTAATCACATCTGAACAGAAGCAATCCGAATTAGATAAAACTCAATAAGTGGTCTTCTTATGAAGCCCACTTCTTATTGTGATGGGCTTCGAAATAAGGCCCATGGGCCTAAATGCATGCTCATTCCATTGCTATGCATGTGATTGTTAGATGAATATTAGGCCCGGTGCATGTTCGGTGGGTAGCCCATTATGATCACTTAGAACCCGACTTTAGGGGTTAATTGATATGAGTTGCTGTTTTGCGAATGCAAATGGTAGCCCATTATCATTAACCATTAATCAATTAATGTTAGATGATTAGGTGGGTGGTGAATTGAAACGCATGAGAAACAAAAGCCGATCCCGAGGCCCGTGTTTGATTAGTGAATTGTTTGCACCATTGTTCTTCTTTGGTTGTTCCTTTGTGCATTGTTGGTCATGAATGCATGTTATGAATGTAAATGCCGACATTCAAGAGGCGGTCCATGGGGAGATAATCCAAAAGGGTAAAAGGCCAAGACGGTTGACCGATGTCCAATCCGGTTCCATTTTGTATTCATTGAATGATGGCGATAAACCGATGTCCGATCCGGTTTCAATTTGTATTCAATTCATTCATCCCCGATCATGTCTCGGGTTTTCAATTTGTGTTGTCATAAACACCCGACGAGTTGCGGGTTTTTACTTTCTCGCACTTAGAATTAGCTCGTCTTTTCAATACTTTGAGTGTTTACTTTACGAATTGTCTTTCAATACAATTGATTGTTTCTTTCTTTTTCTAGACTACGATAGGATTAGTTTAGGATCTTAAATGAAAATACAAAAACAAGATGCATGATCACCTAGTGGACTAAGACTTCAAACATGAAAATGGTAAAAAACAAGTGCATGACGACTTAGATGACAACCATGTTAAGTTTAGCGGTACCGAAAGGGCGTTAATAGAAATATTAACATAAGCTAGTCCCCGAACCTTTGATCTCTGGTTTTCGTAGAAACCGAAACGAAATTCCCGCGTTTCGGTTGGGTATTCTAGCCGACCCCCGACCTAGGCTAGTGGCGACTCCTAAAAAAGATAAAATCAATCTGCTGTCACGCGAGATATGGATTTAGGGAAAATCCACGTTCATGATCAATGGGCCATATGGATAACCAAAAGATTTATGCTTCACTAAAGTCATTTTTGTGATATGCCATATGAACCATTTCATGAACACTTATCTCTAAACCCGCCTTATCGAGTTCGGCCCTCGAGAGGTAGGTCGCGACAGGCTTGGCGACTCCGCTGGGGACTAGGTTACAAACCTAAGTGGATTAAAGCCGTAATAAACTTGTTGGTTGTTATCTCACTTGTTTACATTTTGTAGTATCGACTGCATGTCGAAGTCGCGTGGAAAATAAGGTTAGTCCACTAACCATGTGTTAAATAGTTTCGTAGGTGGGAGACATAAGGGGTGGAGTGAATGCAAACCCTTTGTTTTGTAGGTGGCGTTCGGATGAATGTCGAATGTATGAGATTATATTGAAGTGTTGTTTGCTTTAGATTTAAATGCATGTTTACTTGCTTTAGCACAACACTATGCACCCACGTCCCGCGGTCTAAAACCCCGGATCGCTTTAAGGCACCTTTAGGAGGTATTAAGAGTGGAATCCGCATGTGAATGCATGTGGTAATCCATTCTTCAATACCGCTCATCTTGATTAGTAAGAAGTGCACTGACCGACGTTAGTAGCGGTGGGTAAACTCTTCTTATCTAATTAAGATGGGGACCTTAAACCTTTAGAATCCTACCCCTAGATGTCAAACCTCACAAGTCCTCATGCGATGTGTCGATGTGTTTGCCATTTTCTCCTCGTGGTAAGGTTGATTGTATCGTTCTACAATTTCAATTACACCATTTCAATTCCACGTTATATTTCTTTCTATAATGTGTGGTGATTAATCTCGATGCCCCAAATTAGGATTAGTTAAAATGGATATGTCGGAGATTCGAATCATCCCCGTACCTAGAGCTCTCGTGACCATGTGGGAAAGTCTTGAGCCAAAGCACAAGGATTACGTGGAAAAGAGGATTGGATATCTTCCTCCTCTTTTATACGTCGAGCCTCGTATTGCCATGATCAAAGCATTGTCCCATTTTTGGAACTCAAAGACATCCACTTTTGTGTTTGGTCGAAATGAGTTGACCCCTACAATTGAGGAGTATGATATTGCCATTGGAAGAGTCGGTTCTTTTGGTCTAGTTAGTCCTCCGATAGATATAGATCCTATAACCCTTTTGAGCCAATTCTTAGGAGTTGACATTCTCCAAATCAAAGGCGTTCTTAGGGGAAATTCTAATGCACTCCCTTTTACATTCTTAGAACGACATTTTTCTAGCTTGCCAAAAGAAGCGGGTAATCAAATTCCTCGAGTCTTTCTCTTAGCATTCTTTGGTTTTGTGGTTTTTCCATTCACCAAAAAGACTATGGATCCTTTGGTAGTCCACATTGTCAATCAAGTGTGTATGTTCAAAAGATTCTCCAATATGATCCTAGGTGAGACCTTCGTGTCACTCAATAAGTTCAAACAAAACAGAAATGGTGTCTTTAGAGCCCCAATAGGTTTACTCCAAATTTGGTCGGTCTCTCACCTTAAAGATTTCGGTTTGAGCTTGAAAATCATAGGTGTATCCAAAGATTGTCATCCTATCTCACTTTTCCGAGAAAAGGAAGAAATCTTTCCCTATTGGTCATTCTCAACTTGGTTTATTTTTTTCAAGAACCTTGTTCCAAATCAAATCCAGTGGCATGTTCGTTGGCTTGGAAATCCCGAAGTGCGCCTTAATAACGGATCTGACAACCCAATCCCACTTTTGGGTCTCACGGGGTCTACGTCATATTACCCTTTTAGGGTGATCCGTCAATATCGTGTGCTTCAAAAGATTCCACCATTCCTCAAGCTGGGGTTATATCATTTTGACTATCGCAAAGATGTCATCCAAAAGGACCAAATGGCAGATTTGAAGGAAATGATCAAATCCATCATCGATATGTGGTACAAATGTCACCCGGAACCAATTCTCATTACGGATGAGTCAGAATTGGAAGGAGAAATGAGAATACATCATGCATTGCCGGAGTACATACACCGTCGTCTCGAGCCCGAGCTTAAAGTGGATCTCCCTAATGTACCCGAGAAGCCAACTCAACAACAAGCCATAGCCGCAAGAGCTCTTAGGGAAAAGGATGAGGCTTTAGCCGAGGTTGAACGTTTGACCCAAGAAAACAAACGAATTCGCCTTGCACCTAAAGAAGATCCATTAGGAGTTTGGCTATATTCCATGAGGAAATCTCCTTTCATGTAATTTTCATTTTATAGATTTGATGTATAGGATTTCCTTTTTACTCATGTTAGTAATGATGTAATAGGATTCTCCTTTTGTTTCTAGATTGATGTATAGGGATTATATTTCACGAATTTCGTTGTAATTAGTGAAATTTCCCTTTTATGTGCTTTCTCGGAGATTCCAATGGAATATAGATGGGGCATCTTGATTAATCATCGCATGTTACCCCTTCAATTGTATAATTTCTTGTGAAGAAATTTTGATAAGAGATCATTCACATGGTATTGGGATCATGGGAATATTTCTTACCCCTATTTCATCCAAAGAAAATATAAAATTGAAGGGTTTTACATTTTCGTCTTCATTTCGTTTACAAGGTATTTAGAGAATGCCCAACCCCACTTGCGCAAAGGATCTTCAAATGGATATCGAAAAACAGAACGATCGAATTGCCGATATGGAAAATCGAATTGATGAAATAACTGCCACATTTGCAGACTTTGAAGCGTTCATAACTCCACTGCTTCCGACCAAGATTATGCCTACTCTTGCGGATCTTCAGAGTCAAGTTAACGAAATGCGTGAGATGATGATGCGTCTTATGGATCGTGTAAATCAAATGACTATAGAATTGTCATCCCTTTCCATGCCGAAAACAATTGGTCTTCATTCAAAGGGTAAAGGAAAATGGCCTTATGAAGAACAAGCATATGAAATTGAACTATCTTCTGGGATTGGAGAATGTAATCAAGGACATCTTGACAAAATGGACGTAGTTCGTATTCAATCCCGTCCTGACTCCAATAAGAAGCCACGTAAGCATGGCTCGCTTCATCAGTTTGCACCCTTACCAAAACCACTCTCTCAGTTATTGCCTATGCTTTTGGAAAAAAGATTGGTGGCTAAGGAAGTTCCGAGAGAAAAGCTTCCAAAGTTTACTGGATTCGATATGTCCAAGACATGCGTGTATCACATGGGAGAAAAAGGACATAATGTTGATAATTGCTTGGTTCTTAAGGTCAAAATTCAAAATCTGCTTGATAAGGGGATTCTATCTTTTGGGAATGCCGCATCAGAAGTACGAAAGGAGCCTGTCATCCTGGACTTGTGAACATGATTGACGTTGCTAAGCTACATGGGAGCACACTCACTTCTACCTTGGTGTAGAGTACAACATGCTTAACTAGTTCTCATTTCATGCATTTTCGTTATTTTGTTCTTTCATTCATGCGTGTGAACACTTGGATCTTGAGCCATTGATCCAAGGTAGTATATGTTGTAATATGGCCTTATCACTTTCAATTCAATAAAGGCATATGGACGTTTTATTAATAGACGTGTGAAAGTATATCAAACCAGCCCTATGATGATGCTTTGAGGCCTGGGCTTTTGCACGATCTATAGTTTTCAAAATAATCCTTTGGAACAAGGATGTCCAATGATATGAGGACGAGTTCCCCATGAAATTTTCGAAGATCTGAAATTCGAAAAGTTTTTCATCACATCTGCATGCATTGCATTTCTTATCTTCATATACTAACCATTTTTTTTTGTTGCATCTCAAGCATGACACTTTGCATAATCATGATAGTCATATGCATGACTTGGGTTCGTGTCCAAAAGACTCTTGCGGACCTGATTATTCTGATCTCGAAAATGAAGAAGATTCCAAGGTTATTAAAAGAGAATAGATCCGACATGAAGAATCCACACCTCCCACGGAAGAACAAACCATCATTATAAATTTGGGTGATTTTGAAAATCTTAAGGAAACAAAGATTGGGGCAAGTCTCTCTCAAACAGATGCCAACCGACTGATCAAACTCTTGAAGGAGTATCGGGATGTCTTTGCTTGGTCTTATATTGATATGCCAGGTTTGGACCCCAACATTGTAGAACACACATCAAATGTCTGAAGGATGGCCTTTCTCAATGTGGGGCATTGATATTATTGGACCAATTAATCCTAAGGCATCAAATGGACACCGTTTCATTCTGGTGGCTATCGATTACTTCACCAAATGGATCGAAGCCAATTCTTATGTCCACGTCACTGCGAAAAGTGTGATAAAATTCATTCGTCGTGACATTATTGCTCGATATGGAGTTCCAGAAGCAATTATCACTGATAACGGGTCAAACCTGAACAACAAAGTAGTGGATGAGCTACTCAATAAGTTTCACATTCGCCACTTGAATTCTTCTCCTTATCGCCCACAAATGAATGGAGCTGTGGAGGCGGCAAACAAGAATATAAAGAAGATTCTGTCCAAGACGGCAGAGAATTACCGAGATTGGCATGATCGGTTGCCGTACGCATTAATGGCTTACCGAACCTCTATTCGCACTTCGACTGGGGCAACACCTTTTTCATTAGTATATGGAATGGAGGTAGTCTTACCTGTGGAAGTGGAAATTCCTTCATTAAGGATACTTTCGCAAATAAAGCTTTCTGAAGCAGAATGGATTCAACAAAGATTTGAACAGCTTAACATGATTGATGAAAAAAGGGTAAAAGCCCTGTGCCATGGACAAAGCTACCAAAAGCAAATGGCTAAGTCATTTAACCGTAAGGTTCGACCCAGGCATTTTGAGGTCAATGACCTGGTTTTGAGGAAAGTCCTACCCATCATTCCAGATCGTGGGAAGTTCACCCCCAATTATGAAGGATCATATGTCATCAAGAAAGTGTTACCTGGTGGAGCATTGATTCTTGTAGAAATGGATGGCCGAGAGTTGCCAAAACCTGTAAATGCTGATGCTGTCAAGAAATATTTTCCCTGAATAAAAAGTTTGAGCTGTTTTTGGATTGAATCCAAGTCATTTTAGGACATTTGCATCATGCATCACATGCATACATAGCATTTTTGCATATTTGTTCATTTTGTAGGTACTCAATTGTTCCCCAGGGAAGTTATTCCGAACCTCAAGGAGTCAAGCTCGAAGGAAAAAGAAAAAAAATCAAAAATCATTCTTCTCCCTAGAGTTTAGGAAGTAGATCCTAGTTGTGAGGACCTTTTCTGTCCAAAATGTTTTTCAAGTTTGAAATTTTATTAAAAAACATCCCTAGAGGAGTCAAAAAAAAATTGTAAATGTTTTGATTTGTCAAAATTCCCCACAGATGGGAGATTTAACCAAATGATCCTTTGAAAAAACAAAAAAAAAGGGATTTCTCAAAAAAAATGCCGAATGGAAATGCCTAGGATGATAAAAGGCAAACATTTGATCAAACACATCCCTATACACATTTTGAGAGAATTGAGTGAAAAGACCATGTCTTAGGAGATAGGGTTCGTTCACGTTGAATACATGGATTGAAGTGATAAAAGGCATTTCATTTCTCTATCCTAAACACTCATTTTATCCTTTGCTAGCCACTTTGAGCCAAATAGGGAGAATTTTCAAAATACCCCTGTCAAGAACCACTCCACATCGGGGCAAAATAAGAAGTTGTGGTTGATCATTTTTGGAGCAAAAAGATTAAGAAAGATTTTATTGCTTTCACTTGCATCAACCTTCTTGTGGTAATTTCAGATGAATCTTTATGGAAGCTCAAAATATCTCAAAGTGAAGAAGAGCATTCTTTTCCTCTATCCAAACACAGTTATCCCTTGCTTAGCCAAATTGAGCCTTAAGCATTTTCATTTCAAAGCCAAAAATGTTGATTATCTCCCTACATTGGGGCAATGCATATGATTTACCAAGAAAATTTAGAAAAATTGGTGAATATGTATAGAGTGTCTCGAGAGTCCAAAGAGCTCAAAAGATAAATATTAGGGGGCATGAAAAAGCAGTGTGCCTGGTAAAAGCAAGGCCAATGCCCATGAAAAGAAAATGTATCAAAAGCAAAAGCAAAAAGCAACATGCTTATGATGAAAATGAAATTCCCATTGCAAAGGATGCTTAGAAAGAGCAAAGCTCTTATGTTGCAAGAAAAATGGACTCTCGAGACAATTTGGTTTTCAAGAGTCAAATGATGTCAAGATAATCATCATTTTTCAAATCTGGATGATTTGGTAATGATGCCAAGATAATCATCATTTCTCTTTCAAACCCCTGCTACAAAATTTCAAGCCTTTTGAGCCTAACCCGAACCGACATTACAACCCTCTCCGAAGTCTCTTCCGATTGGGATGGTTTGAGTTGACATAAAGATTTCACAAAGAAACTACCGCTAAAAGGAGTGGAAGTAATACTATCTTATCTTATCTTCAAGGTTCTTGACTTGTAAACCCGCTGAAGATGTTGATGGTATATTTCTTTTCTTGGCCTCAAAGCAAATACCCTTTGTGTAAGCCCATGACCAAGCCTATATTACGGTTCTTTTGAAAGACCTTTCTGATCAATCAATTTGTATTCAATGTGAATGTTTCCGAAAACCTTTGACATAGGTTTGTGAGGCGTCACGAGTGAGAATTGAATAGCTTTTCCACATCAATGGATGGGAATCAAAGCCTTTATGAGAGCCAGTGCGAAAGACCTTTTAGATTAGGTTATTTCCAATTTGGCATTTTTTATCTAACCTCTTTGGATTGTTATTCAAAGATCATTTTGTTAAAATTTCCTCTTAAGGATTTTGATAGTCAATGTCTTTTACCAAAATGTGAATAATTCCACTTGATTTGTTGTTAAACAATCTCGAAACTCCCTCTTTTTCAAAATATCTTTCCCCAGTGGATCGGTTTTTGGTTATCCTAAACCATAACTCTCATTTTCGGTTTTTGGTCATCCTAAACCATAATCCTCATTTTTGGTTTTTGGTCATCCTAAACCATATCCCCATTTTCGGTTTTTGGTCATCCTAAACCATAACTCTCATTTTCGGTTTTTGGTCATCCTAAACCATATTCCTCATTTTCGATTTTTGGTCATCCTAAACCATATCCCCGTTTTCGGTTTTTGGTCATCCTAAACCATAACTCTCATTTTCGGTTTTTGGTCATCCTAAACCATAACTTTCATTTTCGGTTTTTGGTCATCCTAAACCATATCCTCATTTTCGGTTTTTGGTCATTCTAAACCATATCCTCATTTTCGGTTTTTGGTCATCCTAAACCATAACCCTCATTTTCGGTTTTTGGTCATCCTAAACCATAACCCTCATTTTCGGTTTTTGGTCATTCTAAACCATATCCCCCATTTTAGGTTCTAGGTCATCCTTAAACCTTGTCTTAGGTTCCTGGTCATCCTTAAACCTTACCTTAGGTTCCTGGTCATCCTTAAACCTTACATTTGGTTCCTGGTCATCCTTAAACCTTATCCTTAGGTTCCTGGTCATCTTTAAACCTTACCTTTGGTTCTAGGTCATCCTTAAACCTTGTCTTAGGTTCTTGGTTATCCTTAAACCTTACCTTAGGTTCCTGGTCATCCTTAAACCTTACCTTTGGTTCCTGGTCATCCTTAAACCTTATCCTTAGGTTCCTGGTCATCCTTAAACCTTACATTTGGTTCTAGGTCATCCTTAAACATTACCTTAGGTTCCTGGTCATCCTTAAACCTTACCTTAGGTTCCTGGTCATCCTTAAACCTTACCTTTGGTTCCTGGTCATCCTTAAACCTTATCCTTAGGTTCCTGGTCATCCTTAAACCTTACCTTTGGTTCCTGGTCATCCTTAAACCTTGTCCTTAGGTTCTAGGTCATCCTTAAACCTTGTCTTAGATTCCTGGTCATCCTTAAACCTTACCTTTGGTTCCTGGTCATCCTTAAACCTTATCCTTCGGTTCTAGGTTAGCCTTAAACCTTGTCCTTAGATTTTTGGTTATCCTTAAACCATACATTTCCTACAAAACCCTTTCTTTTCTTCCTTCATTCCACCATATAAGAGAGAGAAGAGAAGAACACATGAGTGAGCTGATAATCCAAATGGTCAATGGTAAGTGCTTCAGGTAAGACTCTAATCAAATGTCTTTGTCTTTATTTTCTTTCATTTCCCAAATGGAGTCGACTAAAAATTTGCAGGTGCCAATTGGTCTTTGAGTGGAACCTCTTCGAACTCCCACTCAAAGAGGGGCAGCTGTTGACACCTAATTTTTAGTCGACGCGTCATTAAAAATAGAAAATTCAAGATTATGGTTTCCGATCGCGACGGAACCCATTTCTTGAATAAAAAGTGTCGTTTTTTTAATTCTGTCTGTTGGCCTAGCTTTTGTAAGTGATTTTCTATTCATTTCATGCAAAAACCCGAAAAGTCAAACAGTTGACTTTCGAGTTGACTTTTTGGTCAACCCTTTGACCAAAAGTCAACCCCGGGTCAAATTGGGGCTTTTCACATAAAAAGATTCCTTTCAAGTTTAATTTCACTTTAGAAGTGGAAAATTCATAAAAATTTAAAGATTTGATCATAAAATCAAACTCCTAGTGAAAAGTCAACTAGGGTTTGACTTTTGGTCAAACCTTTGACCAAAAAAATTGAAAAATACAAAAATCCAAAAATCATCTTATTTTACATTCAATTTACCTTTGGCATTTGAAATTTTACAAAAATCGATTTAGAATCAACTTTTTCCCAATTTGCGGAATTTGATTCAAATCGGCCAAAAATGAAATTACTTCATTTCTAGTCATTTTTTAGGTTAGTTTTCTTCACGACATTTGATCTAGAGGTCATCTTATATTCAATTTTGGAACCAATTTTGTAATTCCAAGCCAAACACAAAAACCCCCAATTTTGGCCCTAATCAGTGATTTGGATCGATTCTTCATGATTTGCGCAATTGATGCACGAATAAGCTTAATTTCTTATATGAAATCCAAATTCAAATTCAATTTTGGAATATTCACATGAATTTGAGTCAATTTGATTAATTTAGTGATCCAATGATTAAGAAGTCTAAGAGTAATTGGTCCAATTAGTGCAATTCAACTTGACCCACTCTAGACTAATATTCAATTTCATGAATTGAGACTCAATTTGGCTAATTGGACTTCAATTAAATTTGTTGGTCTAGCTTACCCATGCAATTACCCAAATTCAAGAACAATTGAGTTGATCAAGTTAAATTGAATCAATTTGCGCATGAATTTCAAATCGGTTCAATCCAATTTGATTGAATTCGATATTAATGGGGTCAATTAATCATGATAGAAATCAAATCGTACAAAATTGGAACAAATGGAAGCAAGAATTGAACTGGTTCAATCAGGCCAAATTCGGGGCTAACCGGCTCAACCCGGTCTGATTTGAATTGAACCGGCCCGATCAAACTAGATATTTTCCGATCGAAAATCCGGCAATCGATGGTCCATTCCGACCAATCAAGGTTGGCCACTTCCTTTTGAGCTAAAAAATTGACAAAAATGCCCCTAAGTGAAAAATTACCAAAATACCCTTCATTAAGGATTAAGCAAATTAATTAGGGGATAAGCAAATCAATCATGACCATTCATTTAGAATTGATCATGTCCATCCATGATGCCATGTCACCAATCCTTGGCCTTTAATGAATATTTTTAATCATTAAGGATATATTTTGGGCCATTGGATTAATTTGGGGGTTAAAATACAAAATTGAGGGAAATATATAGTTTTTTTTCCCTCCAAAAATGGGGGGCTCTCATTTTTCAGATCTGATTTCTCTCTCCTCTTTCTCTCTCTCTCTTTCTCTCCCTCTCCCTAAACTCATGAATTCTCTCTCTTCATTCTCTCTCTCTCTCTCTCTCTCTCTCTCTCTCTCTCACCTCTCAAACTCACGCACTCTCTCTCGGTCTCTCTTGACCGCCGGCCATTTCACCTCATCGCCGGCCATTTTCCGGCGAATCACCACCACACCGGCGTCCCCCACGGTGTCACAAGGCTGGTCGCAACACCAGCCAAGCTCGCTGGTGGCCGGAGCTCCACTTTCCGGCGAGATTTCTTCCACGGCAACATTACCGGCGTTGCCGCCGGTGATCCAACCAGCCAGTTCAAGTGGCTGAACCGGCCAACCGGCGCTCCCTCCGGCGATCCAAAACTTCCAGCGACGTTTTCCGGTGTCTTCACGTCGCTGTGGTGGCCGGCTTGTCGTTGAACAGCCACCGGATTGCATCCTTCGACTTGATTTTCTGTTGATTAGTCCATTAGTGCGGAAATGAATTGATTCTCACTATACTTTGTACGATCTCTTCTCATAGGTTGGCCGAGCTTTCCGAGACTTCTCCGTGCTGTTCTTGATCTGAATACGGAGGCCGGATCGCTCGATCACGCGTCGGAGCATCGTTAAACAAGGTAAGTGCGCTTAGTTGTGATTCTGTGAATTCGTATCCAGGAATACCTGCATGTTTGAGATGCCGATTTGAGCTCATTAGTGTCGAAATCTTACGAAGTGATGAACTAGAGAATCGTAAAACACGTCTTGAGCTTCGATTTGATATATTATACGCCTCAATCAGACTTGATTTGCTATGTTAAAACTACTTCGAAACCTAGGATCAGAATCTGGAAAATAATGTTCAAGTCAGTTCTGATGATGTTCTGATCGACGATATTCTGTTATGCGATTTTTTCCGATTTTCTATGATCATTTTTTGAAAATACTTTCTTCACGGAAGTTGTAAAACACATTCCAATCTATTCATCATAAAATTTTCATAAAATTTCAAGCATGTTAGCATGGTACGATCTGCATCGTCATCTATGCATAAATCGGGTGACAGACTGGTTTCTGACTGACCTTCGTGTGTTCTTCGATTTTCATAAATTCGTGTGTTCAAATTATGAAAAAGTGTTCTTCACAAAAGTTCACACTGAGATCTAGATCTTTCCATTGATACTAATTTCATCAAAATCGGAGTTCATTTGAATTTTGAAAAGGAATTTTCATGATCGAATCAGTATCTATGTTCAGATCTGATTTTCATTCCTTTTGAATCCAAAAGATGTTTTTCCGAATTTGATAAAGTTAGAGTCCTTTTTTGCAAAAAATCAAAATTACAAAGTTGTTCATTGGGGTCTCATTATATTGACTGAAAATTTTGAGGGCCTAATAGCAATTTTTGGAGGGTCAATTTGTTTAAAATTTCATATAAGTCATTCTCGGGTTAAAATTTGATTTGCAATTGAGTCCTTCACGAAAATTGAATTTTATAAAAATTTGGAGGGATTTTTAGCAAAACCTCAAAACATGAAATTTGTTGCACACGGAGAATCCCAACTGCTCAAAAATTTTCGCGCGGTTTTGAAAATGTTTGTTATTTTTCCCGCCATTATTTTGAAATTCATAACTGAACCGGGTCCAGCCTGTCACCGAGGGTAAATTTGTCATTTTCGTCAAAATCGGTGAGGATTTAGGAAAAATGGTCTTCTTGACTTTTGTTCCTCATGTCATAAGCTTTCTAATGACACCTGAATCACTTCATTTGGACATCATTAGGGTAGTTAATCACATCTGAACAGAAGCAATCCGAATTAGATAAAACTCAATAAGTGGTCTTCTTATGAAGCCCACTTCTTATTGTGATGGGCTTCGAAATAAGGCCCATGGGCCTGAATGCATGCTCATTCCATTGCTATGCATGTGTTTGTTAGATGAATATTAGGCCCGGTGCATGTTCGGCGGGTAGCCCATTATGATCACTTAGAACCCGACTTTAGGGGTTAATTGATATGAGTTGCTGTTTTGCGAATGCAAATGGTAGCCCATTATCATTAACCATTAATCAATTAATGTTAGATGATTAGGTGGGTGGTGAATTGAAACGCATGAGAAACAAAAGCCGATCCCGAGGCCCGTGTTTGATTAGTGAATTGTTTGCACCATTGTTCTTCTTTGGTTGTTCCTTTGTGCATTGTTGGTCATGAATGCATGTTATGAATGTAAATGCCGACATTCAAGAGGCGGTCCATGGGGAGATAATCCAAAAGGGTAAAAGGCCAAGACGGTTGATCCAATGTCCAATCCGGTTCCATTTTGTATTCATTGAATGATGGCGATAAACCGATGTCCGATCCGGTTTCAATTTGTATTCAATTCATTCATCCCCGATCATGTCTCGGGTTTTCAATTTGTGTTGTCATAAACACCCGACGAGTTGCGGGTTTTTACTTTCTCGCACTTAGAACTAGCTCGTCTTTTCAATACTTTGAGTGTTTACTTTACGAATTGTCTTTCAATACAATTGATTGTTTCTTTCTTTTTCTAGACTACGATAGGATTAGTTTAGGATCTTAAATGAAAATACAAAAACAAGATGCATGATCACCTAGTGGACTAAGACTTCAAACATGAAAATGGTAAAAAACAAGTGCATGACGACTTAGATGACAACTATGTTAAGTTTAGCGGTACCGAAAGGGCGTTAATAGAAATATTAACGTAAGCTAGTCCCCGAACCTTTGATCTCTGGTTTTCGTAGAAACCGAAACGAAATTCCCGCGTTTCGGTTGGGTATTCTAGCCGACCCCCGACCTAGGCTAGTGGCGACTCCTAAAAAAGATAAAATCAATCCGCTGTCACGCGAGATATGGATTTAGGGAAAATCCACATTCATGATCAATGGGCCATATGGATAACCAAAAGATTTATGCTTCACTAAAGTCATTTTTGTGATATGTGTTGACACCTAAATTTTACCGACATTCATTTAGTCGTAATTTGCATAGAAAAATTAGGGATTAATTCTTAACCCCTAAACAAAAATATTTAAATTGCATAATATATAGTTTAGGTTCATTTTAGTTTAATTGCATTTGCATCAAATTGGCGATGGCAATCGAACTTAGATTTTATCGAACGAGACTCGGCTCGCTCGGGATGCTAGGGCCGGGAATTTCACGTCACGTGGGCTTGGTTGTTTTAATTTGGGCTTAGCCCAAGTTAATGCAGCCCATTTAAATTGAATTAAGCCCTAAGCCCAAGTCTAAGCCCATTAGGTAAATTAAGCCCATTTAATTTGACCTAGATTAGTCTATATATACATACTTTAGGTCAAATTATGGGGGACACGTCAGAATTTGCAAATCAGAAATTTTTAGAGAAGAGTGAAAGTGAAAGAGAGAGCGAAGAGGAGGCTGGTCCTCGCGCTCCCACCGTCGCCGTCGCTCACCGTCGCCGCCGCGCCCGGAGCCACGCCGGACGTGCTATCCACGCTGCCGCACGCCGGAGCCCACAGCCGCTGCACTTCACACCCACCAGCCTTACAGCTCGTCCACCGTGGTCCCAGTCGAAGCCGAAGTCCACGGAAGATCACCCCAAAGTTGACGTTGAGCTGCTGTTTCTGTTTCTCTGTACCGAGAAGGCTTTGTTGCTCCTTCCCCGACGAAGACCCCTGCTGCTGTTGACTTCCTCACGCTTGCTGACCGTTGCTTCATGCACTACGCTCCCTTTGTCCAGTTGAAGACAAGTCCATGTTGAAGTCTAGCTGGACTTGAAGACCCCCCATGCAAGACACGAAGACCTGAAGACCGGTGCTGCCGCTGTTTGCTTCTTCAGTTTCTGTTTCCTCTGGCGTCAACGAGCCCGCTGCTGCTTCCTTCTTCTTCACCGACGTTTCCCACAACACTGAAGACCAGCCATTCAACGCTGACTGACGACGGAAGAGACGCCCTCCAGTCAATCGAGAAGTGGTCCTGCCGTGGCTGTTCCTTCATGCCCGCTCTGTTGCTGTTTCCTCAGTCCACGAAGACCTGCTGTGCATCGCAGCAGCTCGCCAACCCCACCGGAACAGCCGCCAAGTTGCTGTCCCGCAAGCCGTAGTCCGCAGCCGCCGTGCCGAGCTTCCCCGCCGGTGATCCCGTCGCCGTGTCGTCGTCGCTCGATCCGCAAACCCGAGCTCGGTCCCGATCCACAAGCTCATCCCGAGACGTTTCAAAATTGGAAGTTATCGGTAAATTAGGTAATGATATTATCCGATATGTTTTCAAATATTTAATTTCCTATTTTGAGTCGATTGGAATATTGCATGATTATCTGGATGATTTTTTTGATATATTTAGATAATGTTCTAGATGTCCGCAATATTTTGAAATATTCAAATTAGGAATCGTTTCCTAATTTAGCAACGTATCTGGACGACTATCCGACTTTAACCCTAAAGTCCGATACGCGGCGATACGGAAAATCATTATCCTATTCATAACTATTTGAATACGATAATGATTTTAATTTGCTTTCCAAATTTGAATAATCGATTATCCGTTAATATCTATAACCCTTTAGATATGACCGATAATTTGATTTTTGTGCCTAATCCGAGTTTGAAGCGAACGTGGCGGATCGCGTGGTTGATTTGAGTTCGATTGCTATCCATGTTTATTTAATTGCTTTTCTTTTCAAATAAAACAGAAAATTTTCAAAAAAATATCATTTAGATTTAAGTTAGAGTTTTGCATGTCTAGGGTTTTTGAATATATCCCGAAAGACGAGATAAGTATTTAATTTAAATTAGGACTTAACGTGGCATGTTTCCTAGTTTAAATTAAATATGGTTTTAATCTTAACGGATTATTCATGTTATTTTTTAATTTCGAATTTTCCAAGAAAACCCCAAAAAAAAATAAATTGTTTTAGGATAGATTAAGATAGATTGCATTTTAATTTCTGCAATTTTATAATTTCGAATTTTTAATCAAAAATCCCAAAAAGAAATCATTCTAGGGTAGATTAAGTCATCATAGAATGCATGTTAACTTAGGTATTTTTGAATTTCGAATTTTAAACAGAAAATACCAAAAATAGAAAGTCATAGGTTGCATGTTATTTTAGGCATGTTTTTCATTCCGAATTTCATAAAGAAAAATACCAAAAATATGTCATTCTTTCGTCATTAGAATTATGTCACGTCGTCGCATGTCATATAGTTTGCATGCTAGGTTGCATTAATTCGCATGTCATTAATTGCATGTCATTGCATATAGTCTAGATTTCATTTAAATAAAGTGAAAATCCAAAAAAGAAATTGAATGTGTTGCTTTGTTAACTAGAAATCATATTAGGATTGTCTGTATGATTTTTTGCTAACAATGCAGATGCTTGCGGGATTCAAGGTAAGTAATTCTTCCCAACTTGCAATTTATTTAATGCTTTGATTTATGAGTGTTAATTTGGTGGTTTGCGCACCTGCATGAACACCTCACATGTTAGTAAATGAGCTAAAATGGATCCAAACTGCCTGCCAAAATATTTTTGAAATGAAAAGGTACCGAAAGGGCGTTAGACTAGATCTAGCGTAATCAAGTCCCCGGGCTTAGAATCTCTGGTTCGTAGAAATAAAACATATTTCCCTATGTTTTGTTTAGGTTTCTAATCGACCTACCATAAATTGATTAGTGGCGACTCCAAGCATGAAAACGATTGCATGTTAAGAACTTAAACCCTAAGTTGCGATTTGGTAGGACTTGGGAGGGTCCGAATTAAGTTCAATCTTAATAATCCATTAGCCCGAAAAGAAAATTGATGAAATTTTTTTTAGGGTCGCGACAATATGCCATATGAACCATTTCATGAACACTTATCTCTAAACCCGCCTTATCGAGTTCGGCCCTCGAGAGGTAGGTCGCGACACCCATCCGTCAGGGACAATGTCACGGGGGTCAACATAGAAACTCGGGGGCACTGAGTACTTCACGTAATAGTCGAACTTGCCACTCGGTTGCCCTAGTGTGTCGATCACTTCCTTCTCTTCATCAGCTTTAAGCGTGCTCTCTAGGATCTCCTCATCATCGGTCGCGTCTTCGAGCGGAGGCATGTCCTCAGGCAAAGGATCTAGCTTGACCTTTCCAGTATTCAACGTAGCAAACTCCTCGTCCCTGTTAATGACGACCTCGGAGATAGTGGAAACGATGCCCGTGTGGTCAGCATAAACAATCATCTTAGCTTCTACCATTCTTGAGATTCTTTCTCTCATGATAGCCAGGAGAGGGGCCTCATTACTTGGGTAATACTCGACTTTCACCAATTCACCGTAGACCTCAGCGGCGTACACCTTGACGTTTTTGATTCGACCAGCATCGAAACAAAATATGGCATTCACATTGCCCGCGTGGTCAGGGAGCGGGTTACTCTGAACATTTGGCTTGGCGGACTGGAATGAGAAAGCCTTCGTGTCCAGGAGGTTCTGGATTCGGTGCTTGAGAGTGATGCAGTTGTCAGTTGAATACCTCACTTCCCCCATATGATAGTCACATTTCTTGGACGGATCATAGTTGTAGAACTACTCGGGGTTGGGCCGCTTTGGCTCAGTAGTAAGCAAGCCTTTCTTCTGAAGCACTGCCAATACTTGAGACAACGAACCGGGGAGGGGGGTGAATTGCCTTTCGTTGTTCCTTCTCTGAAAAGGTTGACGACCCGTGTTCTGTTGCTGAGCTTCTGCTACTTGAATTGCCGAAGAAGGATTAGTATTCCGCCGGCTCGGTTGGTTATACGTCACATTCACTTCAGCTGTCGGTTCTTTCTCCTTCCTTGCACTAAATCTTTTGGTCGACGAGGACGGCTCCACAAACCATCCGTCCTTCAGCCCTATCTCGATCTGTTCGCCTATGGGGATGAGTTGGTTGAAGTTATCAGCCGGAATGGCCACCATTCGATTACGGTATTCGAACGGGAGAGTTTTCACGAACATCCTCTTCAGCTCACTGTCTATGGGTTCTGGGACGACCTGAGTGGCTATATTCCTCCATCTGATGGCATAGTCTTTGAAAGACTCGGTCTTCTTCATTTGAGCACGCTCGAGGTCATCACGGGTAGGAGTGATGTCTGTTATGAACCGGTACTGCTTCAAGAACGCCTCACTAGCTTCTTTCCAGATTTTGAGGCTATTGACCTTCTTCATGAGGTACCAGTGTAGAGCAGGGCCGGTCAAGCTCGCTTGGAATGCTTGGATCATCAGGAGCTCGTTGTCAACATACGAGGTTATTTGCACGTGGTACAACTGCAGGTGGGCTTTCGGGCACGTGGTGCCATTGTATTTGTCAAAATATGGCATTTTGAACTTCTTTGGGATTTTGATATGTGAGTACAGAGACAGATCGATTGAGGGTGAGTCTTGCAAACCCTCCAGCTGCTTCACTCTCTCTTCCAGCTTATTAACTCGTTCATCAGGCTTGGGTTTGTTGACGACAATCTGGACGGGGTCATCTTCTAACTCGGGGAGTTCATCATCTTCCTCGATATCATCACATTTTCCACTTTTGTGCTTCGGGGATGATGCTTCAGGGGGTGCCAGAACAGGGATCGACCGAAGGGCCTTGATCTCAGCGGTCATTTGCTGCATTGCGACGGCAAGTTACTTGATATGGTCTTCTATACCGACAACACGCTCCTGCAACTCGTTTTGATCGGCCATTCTAGCTCTTGACCGTGTGCGAATAGGCGATCGTGATCGGTCCGTAGTTACCTAATTTGAAAATAGAGCACGGTAAGTATGCGTCCTCAAAACGATCGGTCTATGACTTAGTCTAATCGTCTCTTTTATTCCCAGTTTTCATGACATTTTTCATTATTCCATGTATTTGTGAAAATGATGGCAAATTTCTTAGGAAATAATGACTTATAACAGACCTAGGAAAATAATGATAAGAATTGAAAGTAATTTTTTTTTCAAAGCTTTATTTTTTTCTTTTTTTTTTCCCTTTGAAAAAAATTCAATGATTTTTACTTTCAAAAATTACGAACGACTTAGACCTATCACGGACCGAACACATGTATGAAAAAGTAAGTAAATTGGAAGATAAAGGTTCAAAACACTTACTTCACCGGGTAGGAAAATGGCAATCACATAGACATGCGCATGAAATGTGAGGTTCGATTTCTACCTAGACTCTGGCTTGCAAAATGGAGACGCGAGGATTACCGAGCTAAACCAGTCATGGTGGTGGTTAGGCTGGGATTCCCCTAACTCCGGCTTAGTCAAAGAGCCGACCCGGGTTGCGTGGGATTACAACCGTGGTGGGTACTCAATGACACCATAAAAGAAAATTTCGAGACCGAGGAGGGCGACCCGTACCACATGGTTTTGGTCGGGGTATCCACTATTTCAGTACCATCTTAAACCTATGCCACCCAGGTCCAGCAGCGGGTAGTGTGTACGGTGTAGTGTAAATGTAAGGCATACACAACAGGTTATATCAAACAGCACTTCGTGCATAAATTAAACCATATATCCGAACACCTCTCTGCAAAACAAGGGTTAACAATCACGCCTCCCCTTATACCTCCCATACTACAAGAACATTTAACACCTTAAATGTTAGGGACGTACCTGGGATCCTCGCTGCCAAACAAAAAAAAAATTTGAAATGAAAAATTGGCCTAAGTCCACTAAGAGTGTTAACTCAAGTCCCCAGCGGAGTCGCCAAGCTGTCGCGACCCTAAAAAAAATTATCAATTTTCTCGGGCTAATGGATTATTAAGACTGAACTTAACTCGGGCCCTCCCAAGTCCTACCAATTCGCAACTTAGGGTTTAAGTTCTTAACGTGCAAATGTTTTCATGCTTGGAGTTGCCACTAATCATTTTACGGTAGGCTGATTAGAAACCTAAATAAAACATAGGGAGATATGTTTTATTCCTACGAACCAGAGATTCTAAGCCCGGGGACTTGATTACGCTAGATCTAGTCTAACGCCCTTTCGGTACCTTTTCATTTTAAAAATATTTTGGCAGGCAGTTTGGATCCATTTTTAACTTATTTACTAACATGTGAGGTGTTCGTGCGGGTGCGCAAACCACCAATTTAACACCCATAATCAAAGCATTAAATAAATTGCAAGCTTAGGAGAACAACTTACCTCGAATCCAGCAAGCATGTGCGTTGTTAGCTAGAAAATCACGTCAATCAACCCTAATATGATTTCTAATTAACAAGCATTCACTCAATTTCTCTTTTTTTTAATTTTCACTTTATTTAAAATGAAATCTAATCTATATGCAATGACATGCAAAAATATGACATGCGAAATAATGCAACCTAACATGCATACTATATGACACGCGACGACGTGACCTAATTCTAATGACGAAATGATGATTATTTTTGGTATTTTTCTTTAAGGGAATTCGGAATTAAATGAAATTCGGAATAAAAAACATGCCTAAATTATCATGTAAACTAATGACTTCTATTTTTGGTATTTTCTGTTTAAAATTCAAAATTCAAAAATACTTAAATTAACATGCAATCTATGATGACTTAATCTACCATAGAATGATTTTTTTTGGATTTTTTTATGTAAAATTCGGAATTATTAAATTGCTGAAATAATCTATTAGGATTAGAATATTACTTAATTTAAACTAGGAACTAGATCATCTCACGTCCTAATTTAAATTAAATAATTACTCTATCCTCTAGATATATTCAAAATTCCTAGACATGCAAAAATTCTAATTCAAACTCTAACTAATATTTTTTTGAATTTTCTGTTTTATTTGAAAAGGAAAACAATCAAAACAAATAAAGATAGCAACCAATTCAAATCAACCACGCGATCCACCAAATTTGTTTCAAACTCGGATTAGGCACAAAAATCAAATTATCAGTCATATCTATAGGGTTATAGATATTAACGGATAATTGATCATTCGAATTTGGAAAGCTGATCAAAATCATTATCGTATTTAAGTGGTTATGAATAGGATAATGATTTTCCGTATCGCCGCGTATCGGACTTTGGGGTTAGAGTCGGATAGTCGTCCAGATACATTGCCGAATTAGGAAAATTTCCTAATTTTGAATATTCTCAAAATATTGCGGATATCTAGCACATTATCTTAATATATCTAATTATCCACTAAATATTCATGCAATATTCCAAACAATTCAAAACAGGAAATTAAATATTTGAAGGAAATATTCAGCATATATCCACTTACCTAATTTGGATAACTTCCAAATTTGAAACGTCGATAGGATCGAACTTTGCGGATCGGGATCGCGATTGACCGGCGACAATGACGGCGAGGCACGGCACCGGCGACGGCTGCGTCGTCACGGTGGGGGAGGCTGAGACGCTGTGGGCAGCAGCGCGCGGCTGCTCGTCGGCGACGGTGCAGCTACTTTAGACACGGTGAGACGGTGGGGCTGTTTGTGGCGTGTGCAGCGAAGTCTCGGTTGAGCGGAGCGTCTGGGCTTGCTATTCTAGGCGTCCGAGATGTCTGCAATTGGCGTTGATTAGTCAACCGAAGAAATCTTCACGCATGCTGGGGAGGCCTTCAATGGACTTCGGTCGACGGGGCATGCAAAGCAGAAGCGTTGACAAGCTTCTTAGTTGACTGGAAGCTTCACTTCAAGGCTGTGTGGGCGTCGTGGCTGAGGAAGAACGTGCATGGGCTGTTGAAGAACGTGGACTTGGCGGTTTCTCTTCAAAGCTTCACGGGTGAGTCCACTAGAATGTCAAGTCAAAGAAAAAAAAACGTGGACTTCTCTGGACAGCTTCGCCGGAATTGAGGCAGGGGAAGTTGGACGAAGAAGTCTTCTTGTACGTCTTCTCCTCTTGGCGTTTTTGTGGAGGAGTTCCTCGGGCTGTTCTACGTACTCTGCATGGGATCTTCTCTTCGGAACTGTGGGGGCGCCTGGACGTGAAGCAGCAGCCGTTGAAAGTGCAAGGGCGTGGGCATGCAGAAACAGCAACAGAATCTCTTCAGGGCTCTCGGCGGTGGCTTCTGTTCGATCCACGGAGGAGATAAGACCGCACCATTGGTGGCGCGGGCTGTGGCACGACGGTGGATGATCCGCGGCAGAGTCGGGCGGCGTGGTGAGGAGGCACGAGGGGAGCGCGGACAGCAGCGTGCGGCGCTCGGCAAGCGGCGGCGTGGATTCTCGCCGGCCTCTCCTTCTCCCTCACTCACTCTCTAAACTTTTCTGATTTGGAATTATGATCTGTTTTCCCCCAAAATTCTGACCTAATGAAATATATATAGTGCTAACCTAGGTCAAATTAAATGGGCTTAATGTCCTAATGGGCTTAGGCTTGGGCTTAGGCTCTAATTAACATAAATGGGCTGAACTAACTTGGGCTTTAATTAATTAAATTCAACAGACTAAATCAAGCCCAAATTAAAAACACCCGAGCCTGTGTGACGTAAAATTCCCGGCCCTTGCATTCTCGAGCGAACCGAGTTTTGTTCAAAGAAATTTAAGCTCATTCGCCATCGCCGGTCTGATGCAAAAATGCAATGAAATTAAAATGAACCTAAATTACATGTTGTGCAATTTTAATATTTTTGTTTAGGGGTTAAAAATTTAATCCCTATTTTTCTATGCAAATTAAACTAAATGCTCGGTAAAATTTAGATGTCAACAAATGGTTCTGTATCCGTATGATTGCAGAGGACGATGTCTGATGGTTTTTGGATGCCCGATGAATTTCAGTTGCTGTTCACAGATAAGTTTCAAAACGATGCTCTTAAGTGAATGCCATCTTTGAGTGAGGTCGAGATGTTGCCATGCCCAATGGGGTGGGATGATGTCCGGTTATGCCGAAAGACCACCGATGCAAGTGTCGGTCGTGGCTATGGGCGATCGTAATAATTAGAATACGTGTGGATGCATTGTGCAAGAATATGTGATATGAAGTGTTCTTGATTACTACGTGTAATTGACGCATGCCAATTGGAAGCGACGCTTCACGTGTGATTATTTGTGTGAATTTTATGTGCAACGGGAGGTAAGAATTCACTTGTGATTATTTGATTGTATTTTTGGCATGCAAAGAAGATGATGTTATTTTTCATATAATTAGATAAGGCAAAGCAAATGGTTTGCTATCGGTTTGCCATCGACTTGCTAAGTCCTATGTTTGGTGTGTTTCTGAAGTGAGGTATCCTCCTATACGAGGCTTAGAGGATTTACTTATTGAGTTTTACTCATTTGTTATTGTTCACTTTCTTTCAAGCTCATAGGTATGGATAGTTGCTTCGTCTGTTTTGGGTACCCCATTACTAGAAATGTGGATGTTACCGAAGTTGTGGTAGCGGGAAGTGATCTAACCTATAATAAGTGTACCACTACAATATGGGTTGATGAAGGCCTAAAACACTAGGTTCCTCATCATTTTGTGGCCTAATTCTTGTGGTTCGATGGCGATCTCTTCAATCCTCTTCGTGGGTTCAACGAACACCCGAGTGACCTTGGTGGAGTCCCAATGGACCCTCTGGTGGGGAATCCTCCCGATGGCACCGTGAGCGACCCTGAGTCCGACCTGGACTATGATCTAGAGCCCGAGCTACAGAGAATCAGTCCCCCATGGTGGAACCACTTTTTGAAAGCCATCCTCATAGATAAAGAAGTTAAGTCTAACCTCAGCCCCTTTTGATTGAATCGAAAAAAGGCCCATAATAGCGGGTTTGTATTTAGCTAACTTCCGATTGTTAACGATGCATATATATATGTATATATATCAAGTGTGCTTTTGTGTATGTGTTTTCCATACTATTCCCTTTATGTTGTTGGTTGAGAGATATTGAACTCGCTTTCGCATGTGATTAATTAAAAGATAAAATGGATGGGTCGGCGATGCCTCTTGGGACGTTGCAATCCAATGACCTCGCAGTTTTGTCCTCCCGAGGCTCGGGGAGATCGGGTATGGGGTGTGACAACGATGGTGACTTATGATTGACATAGTAATCGAACTTGCCACTAGATTTACCCAACATGTCAATAGTAGGATCTCCTTCCTCATACCTTTGATTGAACGATTTCTTCTTCACAGACTACCTCCTAAGGAAGGTAATCCAGTCAAATACCCTAGGACTACTTGGCCAACCAACTGTATCAGGGTCACTTGGTCAATAATTATTCCTTGTGTTCTGAGTGGGGAATTTTGCTTGTGGTGCCTTCCCTTTGGAGGAGGATTGTAACTTTGATCGACTTTTCAATTCCATCGGCTACAAAGGTTTGGTTGTTGTGGCTTTTTCCCTTTTTCTTGATTGATACCATCCCAGTCATGAGAGGGAGTGGGTCGACATCTATCTCCATTGGAGCTTTTCCTTTTTTATCAGCAAATTTGATCTTATCTTTTCAAATGGCCTCCTGTACATTCTTCCTAAAAAATATGCAATCGGCAGTGTTATGGTTCCAAGAATGGTGCCATTTGCAGTATTTCTTGTCTACTGACTCTTCATTGCTTGGTCTGGTTTGCCCTTTAGTTAATTTTATCATGCCATCAGCCACAAGCGGATCAAATATTTCATCAGTCTTGTTCACTTTGAATGAGTAATATTGAGTGTCTTTCGCCTTAACCATGATGTTCTCCTTCAGCTTTTCTTTGGTTCCCACTGGCCTTAATGTTTGACAGACGTATGGCTTGTCAATCACTATTTGGGCTATAACTATCTTGGCATATTCTCCTTGGTCCAAAACATCCTTAGGTTTGTACCTTTCTACAAAGTCATATCATGTTTACTAGGCTTCTTTCTCTTTCAACAAAATTTCGTGTCTAATTGCCCTTGTTTCTAGTTAGAAGAGGCCGTTGTATGGTTGTTCTTCCATTCTTTCTCTTAAGGCAAAACTTGAGGCCACCAAAAGCTACTTTGGCAAAAGCCTTTTCTGGCAGTGACAAGAGATATCGATTTCTTGCCTTTTTGAATTGGGATATGAACTAGTCTATTATTAAGCTGCTGTTTCAGGGCTGCCAGGTCCACAATAGAACATAGGGAATGGATATTTGGGACTGGTTATGAAATAATCTTTCCATCTACTCCCAAGAGTGAACCTAATTAGCGGGTAATGCTCTATACTAGGGGTGAGCATAATGGTCCGCCTGAACAGGGACTGGACCAAACCAGACAGGACCGGCCGGTTTGGTTCGGTTCTCTGGAGTATCGGTCCAGTTTCCGGTTCCTAAAAGTGGAATCGATTTCCGGGCTGTCCAGTTCCCGGTTCTAAGGTGAGAACCGGACTGGACCGGATCTATAAATATATTTTTTTGTTTATTTTGCTTGGAAAATATATATTTATTTACTTTTTTTAAAAATTTATGAAAAAAATAGAAAGCATTTTACCAGTTTACCTCTGCGGCAAATGTCCCTGTTGTTTCTCATAAAGAAAAGACAGTCCAATACTTTGAGTTAAAAAAATAGAACCCTAATCACTGATGCACTCCCCAATTCACTCTCGCCCTCACCTCTGAGGCTTTGCCTAAGACATTCTATTAAGAAACAAGCTTGGATTTTGCCGCAACACTGTAATTAATGCTTTTGTCATATTGCAGTAGATTATTATTTCATATCCTAGGTTAATAAATGAATAAGTGATTGGTTCCATTGAAACCGGACTGGATCGGACCATCAGTCTGGCCCGGTCCACGGTCCTAAGACTAGCGGGTCCGGTTCTCGGTCCTAGAAATTGGGAACCAGTCCTCCCAGTCCGGTTCTCGGATCTTGGGTAGGACTGGACTAGACCGGACCGGGAACCGCTTACCCCTACTCTATACCAAGTGAAGGTAGTTTTGGATAACGACAATGGAAACAGTCTCAACTTCCAACAATTGCCATGCGTTGCATCGCCACGTTGTGCAGTAAATCGCTAACGTGATCAAGAGTTAATTGCTCATCCTCACCAGAAAAGAGGGTGAACTTAGGTATCTTGGAGCCTCTCGGATAAGATAATGTATACATCCAGTTTGCATATGACTTTCAGTATACAGATTTGGCATATCCTAAATCACACCAATATTGTGGCATCACTTGTTTGAACATCATTTGTGAATTTTGCTGCTTTTGTCCAAGAAACACTGCAATAAGTACCACAGTGGGTTGTGTTCGAGGAAAAGGTTATAGTGGTGGTTGCGGTAAACATTGTGGTAATGATTGTGGTGTGTGTTGTGGAACAACTTGCCCCCTAGCAAGGTCAGTGGTCTGCCTTGGTTGTCGACAGCAGCTTTAGGCCTATATGGGATAGGCACTAGATTAGGTTGAGGTATTATGTCGATCGGTCTTACATTATCAACCAGAGGTGCTAGGCCAACCGGCTACACATTTTATGCATTTGGCAATGGCATGTTTTGCTGAGGGCAATAACATGCTTTGCTAAAGTAATGGTAGGTTTGATTGGCATTTTGATTCACCTTATTGCCCCATTGCTACCTCCCAAATTAACTTGAGTAGGATTAGGCAAATTGCCTTTATTGGTCAGGGTTGGTCCACAGGTTTGGTTCGTACCAACAATTTTAGCTCTTTGGAAAGTTTTGAGTGGTGGTGGAGGGGATATGATCTGCCCCATAGTACTAAAAGTAATTTGAGCAGTAGAGGATGAAGGAACATACCCAAAAGGCGCATCATTAGTAAGATTATTGCTCGATATTTGTTGTCCATTCATGAGTTCATGGAAGGTATAAATGATCACCGGTTTGAAAGCATCGACGATGTGCTTCGTCATGTAATTAGTCAATTCATTATTGTGTTTGTTTAGGATCCTCCTCGTGGTAGCCATCCTAACAGGACTTGGCTCCAATTATCTTCTTTGTTCGTTTGGAGAAAATATTCAGTGGTTCGTGCGTGCCACGTCACGTGCCTACGCGGCGTGCACAAACTCACGCGGAGCATTGATAATAGAACATGTGGCTCTAATATGAAATAAAAAAAATAAAGCTATATTTCGAATATCCCTCCTCTAGCGCTCTAGGAAGAAGACTCTCTCTCCTCTGTGCCTATAAGAGGAGGCGTGAGCAAAGAACTGAAGCAATCTCTCTCTCCCCCTCTCCCTCTCTTTTCTTCTTTCACGCAAGTTTGAATGTCTATTTCTTTTTCACTTTTCTCCTTCCCTTCCCATAAGGCTTCATCTCATCTCATCCTTGTTCTTAGCTTTTCTTCTTCACTTTCGTTGTCAGTGGCTCCACAAACCGCTGGTGAAAAGCGAAAGGTCGGTCGCAGTGGCTAGGTCCCGAGACCCCCTCCGCCTTTGCCTCCGCCTCCGTCCTCTGCTCGCCTCACGTGCCCAAAAGGGAGTGAGGCAGAGGCCAAGGGGCGGGTAATCGCCCTTGACATACGAGCTTGGGGACGAGGTTGGGAGACGGCATTTTTTTTCTTTGGTCGGAGGCGGCAGCTCCCATGGCGAGAAGGCCATTGCTTCCGCCAAGCCCAAAGCAGCTGCAAAGCCGAAAGTTATGGCAGGTGTGAAAAGAAAGGCGGCCAAGAAGCCGAATTTGAAGCCCACCACGAAGGTGGAGAAGAATTTTGACAAGGCAATGCTCGGGAAGAAAGCTGTGGAGAAGGTTGCCGCCGCGAAGCTGAAGAAGACATCGGCGAAGAAGCCGAAGAGCGTGAAGACGCGGATGAAGAAAGCTAAGAAGTGAGTCAGTGCTGTGTTCTTTACTAGCGTGAGGCAGAGGCCGAGGGGCGGGTGACTGCCCTCGACAAGAGCTTCGGGTTATCGAAGTTCTTTGGGAGCAAGTACAAGCTTAGGGACCAGGTCAGGAGAGGGCATTTTTTGTTTTTTTTGGTTGAAGAGAGGACAAAATGTTATAGTTTGTCATTCGGGCTGTGTAACCTAAACAAAGTGTTGTGCAAGAGCTGGCCCTCAGTTGATTTTCTCATAGATCAATATGATTTTCTCTCATATGATCATTTTGTCATCCTTCACGTCTTCGACTTCCTTCCTATTTTTAATGCCAGAGAACCTCTCCTCCAAGCCCAAGCCAGATGATCTTCAACATCGTTGTCATCATCTATCCACATTGCCGACATGTCCATGCTTTTTTTGAGGCCTCATATGAACATGATGAGATCACCAAGGTTGAAATTTGACCAGAGCGTGGCACGAAGATAGCACTGACTTCACGTGGTCACACATCAAGTTTTATGGCCACGTCTCTCAATAAGGTCACTAGAGAAACCACGTGAGCGCATCCATTTCATAGAACCGCTGAATTCGATCCATCTTGTTAAATACGGACTAATTCTTGGAATTACCTAGACTCGACGGCATTTTTTGATGGCCCAAATTTCAGGCTGCCGGAAGTCCCCTTTTGATGGCCCAAATCTAATTCGGCGGCTAGATCTCGATGGCACAAGATTCGATTTTCTCGGAGTAACAATGGCACGAGATTCGATTTTCTCGGAGTAACATTGATATGCATGTACATATGAAATTTGGTAAGCCGTTTGCCTTGTGAAATAGCAGAAGCCTAGTAGCTACGCAACCACTTGCGACCAGCAACAAAAGTTGTTTCTACGTTGTGCACAACACAAGAAACCCAAAAAAAAAAAAAATAGTAAGCATAGGATACAATTCGGTAGAAGATCGTGCTTCGTTGTCGAGCTCGTGATGGCCAACAAAGACGTACGAATTAGCTGTCAAAAGCTTGAAGTGGAAGACAACCCAAAGTAACACGATTCGCTGTTTGAGTTCATTCTTTTGCTCAAATTATTTAAACAATGCAATAAAGACAACTGATAAGAAAATTACAAGAATAAGCAACAAAACGGAGCCCAAGAATTTTCCTCTAGTGGCAGTATTTTTTCTTCTTCGTGCGATCAAGCTTGATTAACTGTGGTGTGCCAAGATGCCGAGGTGAAGCTCGCATTGATCGAGAAGAACTTTGAGAACCCAAAGCTCTTGTTCAGGGCAGTCACCCGCCCCTCGGCCTCTACCTCACGCTAGTAAAGAACACAGCACTGACTCACTTCTTGGCTTTCTTCATCCGCGTCTTCACGCTCTTCGGCTTCTTCGCCGGCGTTTTCTTCAGCTTCGCGGCGGCAACCTTCTCCACAGCTTTCTTCCCGGGCATCGCCTTGGCAGAATTCTTCTCCGCCTTTGTCGCGGGCTTCAACTTTGGCTTCTTGGCCGCCTTTCTCTTCACACCCGCCATAACTTTCGGCTTTGCAGCTGCTTTGGGCTTGGCGGAAGCAATGGCCTTCTCGCCATGGGAGCTGCCGCCTCCGACCAAAGAAAAAAAATGCCGTCTCCCAACCTCGTCCCCAAGCTCGTATGTCAAGGGCGGTTACCCGCCCCTTGGCCTCTGCCTCACTCCCTTTCGAGCGCGCGATGCGAGTAGAGGATGGAGGCGGAGGTAGAGGTGGAGAGGGTCTCGGGACCCAGCCACTGCGATCGACCTTTCGCTTTTCACCAGCGGTTTGCGGAGCCACTGACAACGAAAGTGAAGAAGAAAAGCCAAGAAGAAGGATGAGACGAGAGGAAGCCTTCTGGGAAGAGAAGGGAAGGAGAAGAGTGAAAAAGAAATGGACATTCAAACATACGTGAAAGAAAAAAAGAGAGGGAGAGGGGGAGAGAGAGAACACAGCAATTAATGCGTGCATTAATTGCTTCAGTTCTTTGCTCACGCCTCCTCCTATAGGTACAAAGGAGAGAGTCTTCTTCCTAGAGCGTCAGAGGAGGGATATTCGAAATATAGCTTTATTTTTTTTATTCCAAATCAGAGCCACATGTCATATTATCAGTGGTCCACGTGAGTTTGTGTACGCCGCGTAGGCATGTGACGTGATGCGCACGAATCACTGAATATTTTCTTGTTTGTTGGTGAGTTGCCTTGCGACGTTGACATCTCCACTTTGGACTTGGTCTACCACTAGTGGTGCAGTAGACGATTTAGCGCGTGCTACCCTCTCTTTAGTAGGTGATGCTGACGGATTATTTCGACTAACATTGTCAAAATCTAGCTAATTCCTCATGCATACCATTGTGTCTTCTAAAATTAGCTATATTAGTCCCACTAGAAGTGCCAAAAAGATGTTTCATCGGAATTTCTTCCGTGACGAAATATCTTTCACCGAAATCATTTTTCGATTTTTATTATAGGAGACGAGTTTTGCGCTAACTTTAGATAGAAAAGATACAGGCAAATAGGGAAATCAACAGCTTTACTTGGAACCAAACTATACAAACGCATACCGTGTTAGAATTTAATCAACGACAAGGCTTGGAAAGTGCAACTATTACAAGCAAACCAAACGTAAAAAATTTTGCCATAATTTAATCAACAACAAAGCCTAAGGATGCCAAGATAAAGAAATATGCTGGAATTTAATCGATAATGGGAATCTGAAAACTATAGCTAATAAACACAATGGAATTTAATCAATGATGTTAGTCTCTAAAATAAAAAAAGTACATTGTAGGAAAGTAAAGATATTGATAGATAGTAAATTATTTGATTTATGCATGGGGCCTGGGGGGTCTCTAGTAGATTGGCCAGTGGTTTTTATAATGGTGGTGCGATAACTGCTCTCCAGCAGTTTCCAGTGATTGCATTCTTCTTCAATAGTTTCTATTGGTTGCCTCTATTCTCCTCCATTTCCGAAAGTCTTATGTCCATTCTTTCACGATCTCTTGATCTTGTTCTCGAGCAATTTTTCCTTTGAAAATGCATGTCAACTGCTGCGTGTCAACTGCCCCATCATCTTGTTTTTAAGTGGCTGCTCCTTTGTTCTTTCGTTTCGAAAATCTTGTGCCCCTATTCTCACGATCCCATAATCTTGTTCTTGAATGGCGGTTGTTCTCTCAAAGCATTTGTGGCAGTTGCTTCACAGTCTCAATTGCCCAGTACGGTGTTCTTGTGCTTGCAATCGATCATACTCCGATACTCCTCATGTAAATGCTTGTTAGCTGCTTCCATTTTAATTGCTTCGTTCTCTGGTGGCCCTGAGCTTTGAATTGTATCTCAACATCTCATATGCATTAAGTGAATTGTACACTATCCTTCGCTTATCGGCACATTTGTTTGATAACTATTAATCATTTGTCATTGTATATTGACAACTCATTGGTAGTATCAATCAACATGTGCCGCCAAAGTGTGTCAATAGCGATTGCTAATATCATTGTGGTCGTCAACAATGTGTCGCATGCATGACAATGTCCATACATTAGTCACGTGATCGCTCTTGCCCATGCATTAGTCATGGGCTCATACATGTCGAGGATTTGATTTATTTTTTGGTGTAAACACCTGGTGACTCCAAGTTTGCACTGCCTGATCAAATGCAGAGCCTATGCTTGTTTATATGACTTTGCGTTTGCAAATTTCCACTCCTAAGCAAATCTCACTCGTATGAGTGTAGAACCGGCATGGTTTAGTTGTAAGTTTCTGCAACACTTACGTAAGCTTGTCAAATACTCTGGATTCAGTAATCACTGAAAGATGTTTTCCAGCATTATGAACGTGGTCTGAGCACTACCAAAAAAAAAAAACCTCTGCTCCCCAAAATCGCCTGCCCAGTGTCTAGTATGTCGGACCGTTGACAAGTTAAAAACCAAACCACAATCCTAGTCAATAATGGTTTCAAAAATCTAAACTACTTTCCAAGCAATGAGGGGCAAGGGAGTGTACAGAGAACAAGCCTCTTGAATTTATAGGATCTACATCCAATATATATGTCACTGTGCTTTATTGACAAGTCTCTTTGCTGAATGTGATTACAGTGATTTTACTGAGAAAGCACCTCTTTACCCAGAAGGAAAAAGAGAGAGAACACACACACACACACACATACTACAATTGGGTGCAGAGCATGATCAATCCTAGGATCATGACTCCCTTTACGACTTTTATTTGGTTCCTTTGGTCTCCTTGGGAGTGTAGGAGTACTTATCAGTCTCGTGCATCAACAGCAGCCAAACATGAGTTATAAGCTCTCCACCTTCCCGCAACATTTTCATATGATGGTAAACTTGACAATTATATGCAGCGTAGCACAACATCTCCACCCAAATGCTGCTTATGATCTGCCACTTGTTGTTTTTGACCTTCAGTTTCGCAGCCAATTCCTGCACGTCTGACAGCACGTGCCACTTCCTGGTGATTATGGTTCTCTTCTGATCCAGGGTGGGTTCGCACAGAGTGTCTGTTGACGACAGTGTCCCCAATGCCTCATTGCGGTCTCTGTACCTAAGAAATGGCTTCAATATGGTGCAAGCATGCTCCAATGTGATGTCGGTAGTCATTAGGGACAATGTGTAGGGTCGCAGTGCTAGAAGGTATATCATGTAATTGGACAGCAGTTCACTTCCTTTACAGTTCGGAGAATCATCGGGCTCTGAAAGGAGGCAGATGTTCGTTGCCATGTGCCAAATGATGATGCTTTTGTCAAATGTTTTCGAGATGTTTCTTTTCAACACTTCAAGATCCTGCATCCACTCCACATTGACGCTGAGTTCGTGAGCTTTAAGCGTCCAGTTGCCACGTTCTGTAAAGGGCTTTTTGTTTCTGATCACATCAAACTTTTCAATATTTTCCACCAGCAATTCCTTGAGAGAGCTAGGGATTTTCAGACGAGAGTGAATCCAATAACTTCTCCAGGTCACCTCTTTAATGCCCAAGTGTTTGAGGATTCTTCCATTGGACCATAGCCACTCCTTGTACAGGCGATGGTTCAACAAGTTGAGTTGCCCAACTGAGTTTGACCACATTTTCCGCTTCATATACCTTTTAGCTAAGAAATTCAATAGCCTTTTCAACACGGGGCAGTTTCTTTGGTAATGGCTCATCGCCACAATGGTCCATGCCGAGAAGGATTGCAGAACAATCTGGTAACCTTCTAGGGCAGCGACTCCTATCAACAAGGTGTAAGTGTAGGTAATGTGCATGTCTATCAAGAAGGCACCTTTGAAAATAACGGCAAATCCACACAAGGCTGAGACTAGACTGAGAAAGCTAGTTAAGCGGCAGATAAGACCGAGTCGTTTATAGAGAATGGGTTGCTTGGTGTAAAGTGTGTCATACATGAATCCAAGTTCGACCTCAGCTGTGATGAAGGCAAAATCACGATCTACACGTAACTGAGATGTAGATAGTGATTCTGGGTGGTAGAGCCAGCTTACAATGTAGGGCTTCAAGCAATCGAATCGATAGTATGCTGTAAAGATGATCTTTTGCTCAATCGACCATCTGGACCTGTCGAGCTTGTATAAGAACTTGCCAACAGTTTCCTCTTCGAAGATATCCTTGGCTGATATGATCGACCTCTTCCAGTACACGGACATGAGGGCCCAAACTGTCACTGCTGATCGCATGATTCCGGCAGCAAACAAGAAGAAGTACAAAATTGGGACACGGGACGAGCTGTCCCAGCAGCGAATCAGGATGCAGAAGACGAAAACGGCCCTGACGAACAGATTCAGCATCTGCCGGACACTAAGCCGGTCGTCCTCGACCGAGTATGCGGTTATGGAGTCGGGGTTCCCAAGCTGCATCAAGAGCAACGGTGCCAACAACCCCTTGAGCTCGGTAATGTAGTCTGGTTGATGAGGATTGTCGATCTGGATAACGGTGAACTTGCCAAGGGCGATGGTTGCAAAGTAAGAAGAGAGCAAGTAGGCAGTGAGGATGACGTATTTGAGGATGGTCGAGGCCTCGTACCTCCGGCAGCTGCCGAAGATGGTGAGGGTGATCTGGCAAGCGAGGCTCATGGTGACCAGCCATTGGATGCCCCATGCTTCCCATAAATCTTTCGACTCAGGCCATTGTGTACTGACTATGGATGATATCAGATTGAACGATTTCATGGGGGAGGTGATGTCTTCCGCTGTTCTCCCTGAGAAACAATAACGCAAGCAAAATTAATAACGATGAGAATGGATAAACTGCCTTGGACTTATTCTGAAGAATGAAGCAAAAATCTCTAAACTTGTTGCATTCATTCAATATGGTCAGTAAAATTTTGGGATCCTAACACTGCTCTAATTCTTCCATTCCAGTGAATGAGATTAATTACGTCTTGCTGTCCTGCATGAGTGAAACCCACTTAAAAAGGAGAAAGAGAAGTTTCAGAACTCTATAAGCAATGCTAGGTGCTAGTTTTGCTAAAACAGATCAACGAAATTGATATATTCAATGAGATGGCTGATTGGAGAAGGACATCTAAAGAAGCTACTCATATTTAAACACCCATCTACTGATTACCGCATTGCTTAACGAACCGATTATGTAAAGCAGTTTAGTACACCAAGAATTTCCTAAACATCAAATATGAGATCATCGACACACACATTTTTTACTTTGCCGAACCAATCATGGACACACTGCTAAAACAGAATAAATGTTCACAGAGACAAACGAAACTAATGACAAGATCATAAATTTTCTGGAAAAAGTAAAGGAGGTACAAAGTGGTCCGTCAAGAAACGGAAACCTTAGTATGCTGGGTGACTCCCGAGAAGCTGACCAATTAGGTTCTTGCTAACAATAGAAATGGCACCGAGTGTCTGTGTTCCTAACACTTGTGGGGAAGCTTAGTTAAATTAAATTCTGAAGAGAAGAATAGATGGATTATAAAAAGACAAAGAAAGCAGAGAATTGATTACTTGCTTGTAACTTTAATCTGTGGTTCTTTTTAACTTAACATTATTCTTTGGATCAATTCTCGAGGGGTGTAACAACGTGCTTCTTGCACTCAATTGTGAACTCTGCTGAGAGTATGCAAAGAATTAACTCTTACACTTTCTGAGATCAAAGTCACCGCAAGCTTAAACTATTATAATTTATGTAATCTAATCCCTAAACTTCGAATTTGTTAATAAAGTGTCTTAACTTCCCATAAAAGTCACCCCACGATGATGGATCCTGCTAATAATAGAAATGGCACTGAGTGTCTGTGTTCCTAACACTTGTGGGGAAACTTAGTTAAATTCAATTTTGAAGAGAAAAAAAGAGGGATTATAAAAAGACAAAGAAAGCAGAGAATTGATTACTTGCTTGTAACTTTAATCTGTGGTTCTTTTTAACTTTACATTATTCGTTGGATCAATTCTCGAGGGGTGTAACAACGTGCTTCTTGCACTCAATTGTGAACTCTGCTGAGAGTATGCAAAGAATTAACTCTTACACTTTCTGAGATAAAAGTCACCGCAAGCTTAAACTATTGCAATTTATGTAATCTAATCCCTAAACTTCGAATTTGTCAATAAAGTGTCTTAACTTCCCATAAAAGTCACCCCACGATGATGGATCTTTTTCTCTTTTCTATTTTTTTTTAATGAGGTTTAGAAATTTATCTAACATTACTTGAAAGGAAAAGAGGTGCTCCGAACTATAAAAGCTCACCGTGCTGAAGAAAGGATGCTCCGGGCTATGAAAGCGCACCATGCTGAAGGGGAGACGCTCTGGACGACAGATGCTCGCTATGCATAAGAAATTTCTGAGACTGCATTCGCACACCTAACGGAAGAAGGATACGTATCATGTGAGAATGGAACTCAATGCTTAGGGCTTCAAAGAGAATTTCTAGTGATTGAGATCCAAACAATCCTCCGGAGTTTTTCAGGTTGGATGAAAGTGATGAGGAGTTCTTCATACAAAGCTATGATGTGATATCTTGAAAATTCGATCAAATTTGGTGATTTATGAAATGGTGATTTCATCGACGCTCTATTAGTTAATTCTTGCTCTGACCTAATCACCTAGAGAATACTAACCAAAGGGGAAAGGCTATCGAAGAATTTATTTCTAGCAGCCGCCCGTTAGTTCGAGATAAACTATAGTTGCGATTGATTGATTTTAGCCATGAATTATAATCCGATTTTTGCGTGTCGAGTGCTCATAGTTATCACACCCGAACTATAGGACGTCGCCTCATAATTTTTACGAATTGGCCATCAAAAATTATTTGCTAACTTGCCCTTCTAGAAACCTCTTTGTTAGATTAAATCTTAGCTGTTGGATGGAACTTGGAGAGCAAGGCTTGATCTTGGCCGTTGGATGGAACTTAGACTTTGAGGCCCCTTTTATCATGACTTGCATTAATTAATAGGACTTTACGGGCATCTCATCATGTCATTTTGTCTATTGTCCATTAATGCAAATATTTCCAAGATCAAGTTATTAATGACATTTCATGATGATATTTTGGCTCTTATTCATTAATGCAAAGATTTTCAAGATCATTTCATTAATGGCCAAGAATTCCAATATCATTTTATCATGACTTTTGACTCATATTCATTAGTGGCTAAGATTTTAAGAAGATTTGGTAATGATAGCCAAATCTAGCTATTAAGGAAGGAAGGTTTGGTAATGATGACAAAATCTAGGAATATTTGGTAATGATGTTATTTTGTCCCTTCTTTGCTTGGGTTATTATAAATAGAGAGAGAGAGAGAGAGTTCTCATGCCACTCTCTCTTCATCCTCATGCCACCACCCTTGAGCCTTGTGGATCGCCGTGTGCCATTCACCGTCGTTTGCCGCTTGCCGTGCCAAGCCAAGGCCACCATGGACAACTCATGTCGTTGCCGTCGTCCTCGCGTTGTCATCGTTTTTAGACGAGTAAGTTAACATTTAATCTCTTATTTAGGATGTTTAACTTGCGTAGGGTAGTTTAGCTAGTTATTGTTTTAGTGTGTTTAAACTTCTAGAATGAGCGTTGGTGAGTCTTGATTGCTGGACTAAGTTGAAATAGATGTTGGATGTGATTTGAACTCTTGGTGTGGTATTTTCATGGTTGAGAAGTGGTGGATCTCAAAGTTGAAGGCGTTTCTTAGAGTTTTTGTCTTGACTTCAGAACTGATTTTACTGTACATCTCTGTATTTCCAATTTTTATAGAGCCTTTTGTGGTTAGAATCTTGAAAGGTGTCCTTCATCAAAACTGTTCACAAGATCTTGATCTATAGCATACTTAAATTTCAGATTTTTCTGAGCTCAAATGGGTTACACGAAGGTTCAATTTCTTACCGAATCAGAACTGTTTTATACTGTGGATTCCGCGACCTTTGTGGCTTCTCAGATTTTTATAAAAATTTCCAGGTCTATTTCGACCATACTTCCTTCACAAGATTTGTAAACGAAATCCATATCTACAACGTATAAAAATTTCAAAGTGTTTTGAAATGATTTGGTTTGTAAAACGAGTATTTCTTGTGGTTCAGTTCCCCTGTTCTGATGGACCAATTCTGGGTTGTTTCCGAGCCATCAAAAGTGATCTTTGTATAAGGATTTTGGGATTGTGTTCTGTATGGAAAATATTTGTGAAGGTCTTGTTTATAACATATTTGAATTTTATAAGTTTTGGAAACCATTTGCTATGCTTCTGAAGTTGATTTCCCAAATCATGCAAATCTGTCCAGTTTTACTAGAATTCCATAATCTGCCAGTCTTTACTTGAAATCTTTGGCTTTCGATTTCCGGCCTAATAGAGACAGTAACCACAATTACCTAGCTTTTCAATAATGTTTATTTGGCTGTGATCCGATGTTGAATGCTTTTGTAAATTCATGTTTTAAAACGAGATTCACAAAGTTGATTGACCGTTTGCATGTGTGACCACTTGTTATTGTTGTGTGGCATTGATGTGAGCACGATTCATGGATGCATTGGCTAAATGAAAAGATAAGAATTGGCCTGAATGCTTGTGTGCTCGTGTGGTCACACGTTGGAATCGTCTTGCTGTAGATTGCTTGACAATACTTGATTTATTAGATGCCTGGAGATTATTTGAATTGCCGATACTCTGGATACTGGATCGCGGCCCGAGGGTGGATCCGATGCTCCTTACCGGATACCATCTTATTGTGTATCGTTTGATGCTGCCGTATTGGAATGCCGTCATCCTGTGTATCATTTGATGTTGCCGTGCTCGACAGGGTGGGACGATACTCGATTATGCCGGAAGACTGCCATCTTGCTGCGTATCGCTTGATGTGTAGTGGTCAAGAGGGATCGTAACAAATGGAATACGTGTGATGCATAGTACTTGATTATGGGGTAGAAACTACTAGGCATGGTATAGGACGTGCCCAAGTGGATTTTGCCTTATAATCGAGACACGCGCGACTGTGATACATTGATGCATGCGAAATCTCATTACACGTTCTGGGTATGTGATATATTTGATGCATAGCTGTGGCGTATGACTATTTATATTATGCATAATATGTGTGCTAAGGCAAGGTAAGGAAGCTTGTGGTTGGTTAATGATTTGTGTCCAGTGCATGGTCGCGTGATTAAGGACCCCCGAGGTGAGTTGACCTTCTAAACGGGACTTAGGCGTTAACTTATTGAGATGGGGTAAGTACAGTGTAAGTGCCATAACTTTTGTACGGAAGACACTTAAGTGCCATAACTTTTTTTTGGCTCACTTGAGTGTCATGACTTTAAAAAAAAAAAGATCACTTAAGTACCACTTATGAGTTGGTTGTGAGGGCCTAAAATCGCGATTTTTTCGACCGAACGGTGACCTTCCCGACGAGGCGAGCACTACCTTAAAAAAGGTGTGTCGGTGAATCATTCCATGGCCTTCGTTCATTTGGAAATTTCCGTTTTAGCCTCTATTGACGAAGGTAAAAATGTTTTGTAGTTACACAATTTATCGAATCGATTTGCGTGACTACGAAACATTTTTACCTTCGTCGACGAAGGCTAAAAAGGAAATTTCAATATGAACGGAGGCCATGGAATGGTTCACCGACACCCCCTCTTCAAGTTGGTGGTGCTCGCCTCGCCGAGAAGTCCACCGTTCGACCAAAAAAGCCGCGGTTTCAAGCCCTCACGACTAATTTGTCAGAGGGGTTGGTCGTGAGGGTTCGAAACCACGACTTTTTCAGCCAAACGGTGACTTTTCCGGTGAGGTGAGCACTACCAACTTAAAGAGGAGGTATCGGTGAATCATTCTATGGCCTTCGCAAGTTTTAAAATTTCTATTTTAGCCTCCGTTGACGAAGGTAAAAATGCTTCGTAGTTACACAATCGGCTCGATAAATGTGTGACTACGAAGCATTTTGACCTTCGTCAACGGAGGTTAAAACGGAAATTTCAAAATGAACAGAGGCCGTGGAATGATTCACCGACACCTTATCTTCAAGCTGGTGGTGCTCGGCTCACCAGAAAGGTCATTATTCGGTCGGAAAAGCTGCGGTTTCGGGCCCTCATGACCAGCTCGTAAGTGGCACTTAAGTGATCTTTTTTTTTTAAAAGTTATGGCACTCAAGTGAGCCAAAAAAAGTTATGGCACTTAAGTGTTCTCCGTACAAAAATTATGGCATTTGCGCTGTACTTACCCCTTATTGAGATTTTTATCTTATTTGTGGTTGTTAAACATTTTATGGTTTGGGGTGCCTGGAAGCTGACTTTTGGTGAAGTAGATTGACCCCAGCCTAACATCTTTTTGTAGATTTTATGGAAATGCCCGAAATAGGCTTGTAAAATAATGTTTCCAGGAGTTAATCAAGTAAATGTTAAAATGGTGTTTTGATTTCGATGCTGTAAACCGTTTTTCTATCTATCCTTGTTTATTGTTATTGTCTAGGCGAATCTCTGTTTAGCTTCCGTATGCGTAATCAAAAGATAAAATGTTGGGTCGACGACGCATCCTAGGACGTCGCATCATAATGACCATTGCAGGATGTTGCGTGCTCGTGGGGTTCGGGGCATGACATATGATGACAATGATGTGTCACACCCCAAAACCTACCAAGATGGGGGATGACACGGCCGTCCTTTCACCCAAAGGACGCGGCCTCAAACCACTCAAAAGTCCCAATGACATCGCTCTCGCTTTATTGCTGCTAAACAAAAAACCTGAAAGATTGGGGAAAAGAGAAGGGTAAGCAACCACAGCTCAGTAAGCAGTGCGTATCTCTTCTAAGAAGATCAAGCAACTACTATGCATATATAAAGTAATAATGAAAAACTCATAATTTAAACCTATAATATCATATACATATCATATTAAATATGAGTTATTGCATTTCATCAAAACTTTATACAATTTCAGAAAATACTCATTTAAATCATCATAAACATCAACAGTCAAGTCCATTGATCAATCTCTATTAAAAATTACATCAATGGTCAATTCCATTGACTAATCTCAAATCACACATCAATGGTCTATTCTATTAATGAATCTCATCAAAAGCACACCCCAATGGTCAACTCTATTGGCCAATCTCATATCACATCACACGTAGATGGTTTATTCCATCGATCAATCTATTGCTCAATATCAAACAATGGTCACGACACAAAGCCTTGTGACAAGGCTACCAAAATTCCTCCATTGGCAAGGTCTCCATTTACAAAGTTGATGGCTTGGCCCAGAAGGATATCCTAAACTTGGTATGCATGCCCCCAAATCCCCTTATTGGGCTTACAGCGACATTGAGCATAAAAAAATCATCAACCAATATCAGAAATCCAATATTCCACAATACATTTCACAAACCAATCATACAAACTTTTGTAACTCAATTCATTCGGATAGAAATACTTTTTCGTAAAGCATTTCTTGTATCATTTCATAAACCGAATTCATAAATCAATAAGTATAACTTTTTGTAACGTTTTTCATAAAACGTTTCTCAAATAATCTTTGAACTCATTCCATAAACCGGTTCACAAAGTGACACATATATCATTTCACAATACCTCTCATAAAACCATTCTTAAACTATCCTCAAATATTAAAAGGTAGTAATTGCCCGGTCTAGGCTTTTATGCAACAAACATGCTTTAATAACTCATGCGATACTCAAATCATTATCACTTTCAAAACATGAGTTTATAAATTCAAAGAAAAAATAGTACAATTCACCTGGGAATGCCCCATAACCAAACAACATGACTAAACTCGCCAGCGATCTCGTAATCCTATCAATTAAACGAGAATTGATGTCAACACCAAGTAAAACACCATTTTCACTAACGACTTCACTAAACCAAGCTTAGACGCTAACCAAAACGACTCAAACGTGCTCACAAATCGCTCTTCCAAAGCGATTATCTAAATCGTCTGCAACGCGAGACTTGAATATGAAACTTGATCGCGCCATAACTTTCCCCATCGAACTCCAATCTTAGCAAACTTATAATCAAAAGAAAGCCCGTTCCGAGTATTACAAAAGTCTCAACTTGGCTGTCCTAAAATCGAGCCGAAAACCAATGAAAATCGGCCTAAAGCCCGCTGGTCGCGCACTATTCACCTTGTGCGGCCAACTTCAAAAATTCATATTGGGCAAAGCATAGGTCCAAATCAAGATCCGTAAAATCTCACAGCTCCACAACACCCTAAACTATCAATTCTATATATATACATAGCTCAACGACTCAAAAATCGGATTTCACCGCACAAATCTCTTATAATTCCGAATTTCAAGCTCTAAATCCGAAATTACTCTGATGGAACAAACAAGGAACATGAGTTCTTATTGGGCGTTATGATACGAAGTCAGATCGGCTAGGCGAGATTTGCGTAGTGCAAAACCCTCCTTTTCCTTCTTGTTCTTCTTCCTTCTCTCTTCCTCTCTTTCTTTCTTTTCCTTTCTCCTTTCTCAACCGTGCACTCTCTCGGCTTAATAAGCTGAAGCTCCCACTGTTATGCTTTTTGACTTTTCAACTTTTTTTTTTGGATCCAAATATTACATGATGCTTCAGAGTTCTTCCGGTCGAATGAAGCTAGCAGGAGTTCTTCGTGCGAAGCTTGAAATAATCCTTTGGAGTTCTTCCAATCGGATGGGATTAGGAGGAGTTCTTCCTGCAGAGCTTGAAATAATTCTTTGGAGTTCTTTCGGTCGGATGGGGATAAGAGGAGTTCTTCCTGCAGAACTGTAGAAGTGATCCTTCAGAGTTCTTCCAATCGAATGCAGCTAAGAGGAGCACTTCCCACGAAACTCGAAATAATCCTTTGGAGTTCTTCTAGTGATCAGTATCTTCTAGAGTTCCTCCTGTTGGATAAAGCTTTGAGAAGCTTCCTACGAAGCCAGTAAGACAGCCTTCGGAGTTCTTCCGGTTGGACAAACCTATGAGAAGTTCCTCCTACAAACTATTAATGCACTTGATGAATCCATGAAAATCATATCAAGGAAACTAGTTTCGGAGAGGGCCAATATTTGTGAAAAACATCACAATAAACTTGAGGAAAATACAACGTGCATTAACAAAGTGTTTGCACCCAAAGCATCAGTAATCACGGTTGCCATGATTAATCATCATACGTAGTTTGATTATCTAACCTAAAAAGTCATCGTCTTGATGAACTAAATGGTTTGGAAGTTTACCATTGGTGCTGAATAGGCCGTCCAGTCAGAAAGGACTTCCTCATATATTCTTGCAAGGGCTTTTTATCTCATCCATTAATGTGAGATCAAAAACACTCAACTCACAAGGAGACATGCATTTGAGGAGTTGGATCCGCTTTAGAACGACACACTTTGACCAATCTGAGAGGTCTCTTACTGGGACTGTAATGTAGGTCCTGTCGTGGGCTTACATCAAGGATAATCATTTGGAGGCCATGAAAGAAATATCAACAATCTTCAACTTCTTCGGGTTTACAAATCAAGAAATATAAAGATGAGAGAAAATAATCTTGCTCCCACTTTCTTGAGCGAGAGTTTTCAGTTTAGAAACTCAAAAATCAACCTTAAAATTCCAATTTAAAGAGATTTTCAAGGGATGTAGCGTAGGCTTAGGTAAAGAGGTTAAGAAATGAAAGGATTCAATGGGCTCAATTTTAACGTTTGGGGGTTGTTGGAATCGGTTGTTATCTTAGCAAGCGCTCGTATCAAGCTGAGGAGATCATCATTGGGTCTTGTAGGAGCTTAAATGGTTGATAGGGCAAGTAGGAGCCTTCATAAGCCTTCAAGTAACTAGTTCTCCAAGCCCACGCCCTAAAATTATAACCAAAAAAAAAAAAGAAAAGATACATGGCTCTAGAGTTCATTAGACTTGCATTTTTGTCATGTCTTAAAAGAAATTTTTTAAACAGTGCATAGTAGTTATATTCTCTGTAAAATTGTAGGAGTAAGCTAAAGAATTGAAACACGCGCGATCCATTTGGTCTTCGTGGGAGGTCGGAGAACATCATCTTATACAACTCTGTTTCTTTGCAAATCTATGGAGTTTTTTTTGTAGACATAATGTCACGCCCTGAATTGCGAGCACGCTAACATCCCACCAATGGTCGTGAAATGGCAACATCTTAGGACGCGTCACCGACCCAATCAAACTGACTTACGATTAAATGCATGCGGAAGCGAACTTCAATCACCCAACTACAATAACAGGGATAGACAGGAAAACACACCTCAATAAAAATAACTTCATTAACAAAACATCGGGTTAACATATTACAAGCCCGCCATGCGGACCTTTCCGATTACAACCAGAAAGGTAAGGGGTTAACCTATCTCCTCTACCTACAAGATGACCTCAAAAAAAGTTTGACCCCTCAAATGGATACCTAGTCACCTCCTGATCCCAGTCAACAGGGACCCTAAAATCGCACGTGGCGATTTTTCATCACTTAGGGCCTGAAAATAGTTAAACAACAACAATGAGATAAACTCAGCGAGTTAATGACCTAAGCTTCGATTATGAGGCCAACTCATCTCGGATGCACCTAAAACATGCAACTCAGCCCGACGTACATAAAATGCCATTACACAATCATAGGTAACCTTACCTTGCCATGGCACACGCACTACACGTCATCAATCTCCATATATAATCATCATACAACAAGCATATAATGCAATTAGAATATGCGGCAACTTTCCCATGCACAATGCATCCACACGTGTCCCGATTATAAGATGAAACCGCTTCGGCCCATCCCATACCGTGTCTCACAATTTCATCCCATAATCAAGCACAATGCCACCACAATCTTTCATGCGTATTCCGATTACTACAGCCACACAGGGCACGGCACAACCCGCGTTATTCACATCAGGTTGGCGGTCTTCCGGCATAATCGGGCATCGTCCCCTCCGTCGAGCACGGCATCGTCTCACCCTACATCAATGACGGCATCCCATAAATGGGTTTGTTCCAAATCCAATTCGCGAATGACTTTGTCTCCCCTGCCCTTGTGACGGCATCCAATTACCAAATTGGGGACACCTGTTAAGGTCACAGTCAAACCCTAGGTTGGCGGTCATCCGGTATAACCAGGCATGAAAGAAACCTTTAGGTGATCATGCACACATAATAATCACTCAAGTCCCATTGTTATCTTTCTCAATTAGCCAATGCAGATAGGATCCATGCTAATACGTCAAAATATTACAACTTTGACACGTAAAAAGACACTAGAATAATCACACATGATAACATGCAAATAATTAAATCATCAAACTTGGCGTACTTCTCAATTCAAGCATCCACGTCCTATTTAGCTCATAAAAATTGACATACAAATCCGACACCTTGGGATTTACTGTTCATATGCCCACAATTCCATCCTTAAGAATAACAATATAATTCATTTAGCTATATAAGCTAATTTATACGGTAATTTCCAACATAGGCATCACAATTCAAGCCTAAAACAATCACAATTTATTATTAAACTCTACACAAAAATATTAATAAACTATTAATATTTAACTTCGAAAAATTAATTTATTTAATAATAAAATAATCCCATAGCTTATCGTCAAATCCTCGATAGCCTATCGCATAACTGGCGATAACTTATCAATAAAATCTCGATAGCTTATCGCATAATTGACGATATCTTATCAATAAAACCTCGATAGCCTATTGCGTTTTCTCGATAACTTATCGAGTCCACTTATCACTTATCGCGATAGCTTATCAACTAATCCTTAATTAATTAGTACTAAACATAATTAACTTAAACTAACTCATCCTAATCAAGTTTAACATACTAATCAAGGGATTAGGGCGATAACTCACCCGGAAACGATTCCGACTATGCATACGCGATAGCGGCAGCAAGGGCTATGCATGACGTGGTGTGACATCCTAAAAATTGCCTATTCGGAATTTATGAAATATCTGGTTTTATGAATGTGCTCGTAGTTAGTCTCGCCTGGAACTGATCATTCTTGGGATACTAACTATTAGGGGAAAGGTTAATTGGGGATTTGAATTTACGCGACTAAAGGAAATTGGATCGTGATCCGACTTTCGATCATAAAATTGTCGAGGTGATATTTTGAATCAATGTAGGCCGATCGTAGGATAGTTAGGGGCCGATTCATCATGGTCATATCAGTGAATTTCGGGTGATTCCGTTTGACCACAAAATGAATTGACGAACGATCCCGAAACTATACCGAATGACCGTGACCGATAGAACTAGTGATCGATCCTCACGATTATATGATAATCGAAGTCATCTTGAGCCGAATGAACTTGCACGTGACTCAATTTATTATCGGTCACGGGTCTAATATGCGAATTTCCCTAAAAGTCGCACATTAGTTTGAGAAACGTTCGAGTTACGTTATATATATAATTCAATTATTAATTAGAGACCGAATCGGGCATCGGAAAAATTTGGAAGTCACGACGGGACGTTAGGATGACGTTGCGGTGTGAACGTGCACCTTTGGTTTATTTCAGATCCTTCAGAAAAATTCAAATTCAACAAGAAAATGGGAAAGTGACCATTTTACCCCTAAGACTTTACAAAGGGCTAGTTTTAATGGGCAAGGGCATTTTAGTCATTTTGCTCTCAATTTTGGAAAAGACAAATTGCCCTTGGATATTTTGACGAAAGATTCAATCCGAGCCGTCGATTTCAAGATTGGATCAAATCTCGACCATCGGATGAAAAAGTAGAGAGAATGGCATTTTGGTCATTTACCAAAAAGTGGTCAAATCTTGGGCATAAAGTCTTGACCAAGTCTTCTCTCTCCTCCCTCTCTCTCCCTCCCCACTCGGTCCTCCCCCTCCACCGTGAGCCTCCCCCTCCCGATCGCCCTCTCTCCCTCCGTCGTCGTGCCGCTCGCCGCCGCACCGGCTACCGCTGCACCTTTGTAGATCCGCCGCCCCCACCCTCACGCCACCCTCACCGCTGTTCCCCTCTCTCTCTCCCTCTTGATTTCTCTCTCTCCCCTCTCTAGGCTGTGAGCCAACCGGCCATTGCCCAAGCCGCCGCCGCCGCTCGCCGTTCCTCCCGATCGCCGCCGATTGTCACCGCCGCCGAGAGCCGCCATTAGATCTCCGACTTGCAGCCGCTTTTCGCTCTAGCCGCATTTGTCTAGAGCTCGATAAATCGCGATCTAAACCTCGCCTAGTTTATCGGGTTATTTCAAGCCCATTTAGATGCGGTTTGGTGGAAATTAGGAATTAATTAGATTAGTGGGCCGTAGAATTGAATTCGGGAAGTTTTGGCGGAATTTTAGAGGTTGATTATTGGTTGTGATGTGTGGTTCTATGTGCTGTGATGTGATGTTTGGCATGTGGTCTGCACCATTAGGTCTGACTTAGAATTTTATGAAAGTATCGTGAAGGGCCAGGAGTGAGATATTGCCGTTTTGAGTGCGAAAATGCCGAATTGTGTGTTGGTCGTGTGCTCGTGATGTGACTGAGTTGTGATGAGGAGATTGGGTGCAATTGTGCGCACGTACTTTAATGTGAATGTGTGTAAGAATGAGATTGGGATCGGGCCGAGGCATTATAAGCTCGGGTCACGATCACATAAGCCTGTCGCTTTTGGCGTTGGCTAAGGAATGAGAAAATGGGAAATTGAGATTGGCCCGAGGCACGACTAGCTCGAGTGAAATTAGGACTGGGCTGAGGCATTCTAAGCTCGGGTCTTGATTATGTAGGCCTTTCGCATTTGGCAAAGGCTGAGGAAAGTGTGAATGTGGGATCGGACCGAGGCGTGTGATGCTCGGGGCGCGATCGAGTGGGCCTGAGGTGTGTTTACGCGGACCGGGAAAGTGATTGAATGAGTATGGGCATGATGAGGAAAAGAAATGGAAATGACGTGTTTACGCATGATCGAGTGTGAATTGTGGGGTTTGGTGCATTGCGTAAATGATATATATATGATCGAGCGTGAGAATTGTATGTTGTGATTATGGGCTAACGTGCAGGTTGCGTATGTCGAGAGTCCAAGTTAGTGTGATTGTTTGGTTGGTGTTTGTGTTGATTGCTTTATTGCGTGTTTGAATGTATCTGGAATTACGTGGTAGCCTAGGTAGAATTTAGGTTGCAACTTATTGAGAAGTGTCTCATGGTTATCTCAACCAAACCTTTTTAGAGCCACTGACTGAGCAATGAATTCACCGCCACCGCCAGAGCATTTTGGGATAGTCATGCATACCGACCATAATGTCGTAGAGTACCCTATAGATGAAAATCAAACCTGGATCAAGGACACCTCAGTAGTGTGGGCAGACATAGGTCATCCCCCATGGCAGGCTCATATGTATACCGCATAGATATTCAAAGACGGGATGGACAAGTTTGGTCCCGTCCGCGATTTTGATGTTCCGTTTGTTGGTGTGGGTGATTGGGATCCGACAACGATACCCCTCCTGATGGGGAACTTACCAGTGTTGAGATTAGTATAGCCCAGTCCGGACATCATCCGACAGCGGCTGCACCTGATTGCTCAGTGGCCGAACCAGACCCTAAGCTGGAAGAATCTCAGGCGGGATATGAACCGATGGACATAGATCTCAAGGCGATTCCCGAGGAAGGACAAGAAGGAGCAGAGGATAATCTTGAGCTTGAATCAGAGGAGGCCCCCGAGGCAGAGGCTGGGGATGAGGAGGGGCACGTACCTGTATACTAGTACAATCTTTACTACCAGTCGGAGGATGAGCTCGCAACGGAGCCAGAGGAGGACAGAGAGCATTATGAGGAGGAGGAGCAGGCTAAAGGTCAGCCCAAGTCAGGTGATGAGGACCATCCTATTGAGATTGGGCCGCATTCAGAGTCGTTCGATGAGCAGGGGGTTGAAGAGGATGCAAATGAGGATAAGGATGACAGTGAGCCTGAGTGGACGTCCTCAAAAGAGTAGGGGCTAGTATGGGGAGCGCAATGATAGTTTGAGAGTGACCCATTTTTTGATAGTGCTGATCTAGGGTATCGATCTTTTTTGCGTTTTGGAAGTTAATAGTTATTGGTTCAGTGTGCTTGTAAATTCCTGTGGATATTGTATATATTTGGAAGTGTACTGTTTATATATGTTGGCGGTTCAGCGATCTAGTTATTCCTGGTAGTCTCCAATTTTATTGTCCGGGTTTTTGATATTGGTTTCTGCTGCGAATCAACTCTAATGGGATCGTTGGGTCGGCGACGTATTCCTGGGACGTCGCACTAATCTGACCGAGCTAAAGGGATGCTGCGTGCTCGATGGGGTTCGGGGCATGACACACTGTACGAAAACGACACAAAACAACGATGGCTGCTGGGTCTTGGCTGAACAGCAGCTGGACAGTCAACTGTGGGTGGCTGCTTCGGCTTGACGAGGCTCGGTTGAATGGCGAAAATGGCTCGGACGGGTGGCTTATGTTGGTGAGAGGCTACGGCGTCGCTGCTGGTGGTTCTACGGCAGTAACACAGTAGCAAAGGGAGTTGGACAGTGGCTTGGTGGTGGCTGGAAATGGTGATAGCATGAACGAGAGTAGAGGGAGAGAGAAAAGCCAATTGGTGAAGGAGAGAGAGAAGAGAGAGAGAGAGAAAGTCAGCTGAGATATTAAGAAAGGTATTTCTCTCATTAAAGCCATCCCCCAAAGTCTTCATCATCATGACAATTTCCCAAAGTCTTCACTCATTAAACCCTTTTGTCTCAAGACAATAAATGCTAGAAGGGCAAAATGGTAATTTCACAAGGTATAAAAATACTAGACACGTATACGAGCTAGAATTTTGTGCAGGCTTGTATAAATCAAGTTTAGGTTCAAATGGATAAGGAATGGGCTTGAAAAACTATTGAGCTCAAACTTGGGCTTGAAAATAGAAAATGGGCTTAGTGGGCTTCATTGGACCAACTTGGGCTTGTCTTGAGCCCAAATGGCCGAACCACATTGGGCTTGAGGCCCAATGTGCCTTTGTCCGGCCCACTTCCTTGTGGGCTCTAAATTCTCGGTCCATTAATCCTTTACGAGAATTCCGAGCAAATTGATAAATCGGAGAATTAACGAGGCAATGTCCAATAGTTTAGTCTTGAAATCCTCGAAAGATCTACACCCAATTTTAGACTCTAATTAATGGTCAAAATCGATCGATTGTGACTTTAGTATATCTCAAACTAACGGACGGCTTTTAGAAGTTACGCGTATTCGACCCGTGGTTGACTTAATATCAATCCACGTTTAAGTTTTCTCGAACCATGGATGATCTCAGTTGTCATGTAATTACAAGGGACCAATCACTAGTTCTGAAGTATACGATTGTTAGGAATTGGTTTAAGATCGTTCGCAATCCATACAATGGTCAAGCGGAATTACCGGCGCTCTGATTGTATATTACTGGCGAAACATTCTATAACCGTTCCTTGATCGATCTATGATGGCTCAAAATTGTCCCTCGTCAATCACTACAAAAAAAGCATGGATTTTGCCACAGAAATTTGCGATGAACTTTGCCATGGATATCATTTTCCGTCACAAATTAGCAACGAAAATTAATTGCCGCTGATTTGCGACGGAGTTTGCCACGAAATAAAAATCCGTCACAAATTTGCGACGGATTTTATTTTCCGTCGCAAATTTGGGACAGATTTTTTTCCCATCGGAAAATCTATCTCTAATTTGCGACGACTAATATTCCGTCGCAAATTTGCGACGGTAAAAAAATCCGTCATAAATTTGCGATACAATTTCCGACGAATAAAAAAATTCATCGCTAATTAGGATTTTGCGACAAAAACGAATTCGTCGCGATTTTGTAGTTTATAAGGGCAAATGAGTCACGTGATATTCCACCCCACCCGTCAATTTATCTCGCTCTCTGTACTAATTCCTCATATCGCTCTAGCTTTTCTCCTTCTTTCGTGCGTCTCAATAAACATATCTGTGCATGCACAAATCAATCTCGGTGAAGCTTTTGTGAAGGTAAGTATAATAGCTAATTTCGTGACTATTCATCGCTGGGATTTTTTTTAATTTTATGGACTATTTTTTTGTTTTGTTTGCGTAACTTTGACGCCAGTTGCACGACCGACGTCCGGCGAGACCTCGCCGACCATGGGGGGAGGCTGAGTTTGCGACAGACATTTTTTTCCGTCGCAAGATCAACCTTGCCGCCACCCAGATTCGGCCAACGGCGAGGTCGACCGGCGGCCATGCGGTGAGGGCGATCGGCCATGGTCGCCGCCCTGACCTCACTGTCACCCAGTTGGGCGAGGCCGATCGGCATACCTGGGCAAGGTCGCTCAGCCTCACCCATGGCTAGCGAGGTTGAACTCGTCGACCGCAGCCAGTCGCTGTTCGCCGAACCGACGACCGCAGAATCATATTGGTGAAAAAAGGGAAAAAAATTAAAAAACATTTAGAAAAAAGTTAAAAATTATAAAATATTGTTAGGTACGTGTGAATTTTTAAACTTATTAAAAAATGAAGCTTAATTGCTTTTTTTTAGGTACGTGTCAATTTGAAGATCTCGCAATCCAAGTGAACGGTGCAATTCTCATCAAATTGACCACTTTCTACTACAAATATTTCAGTCAAATATTTTGGTAAGTCTTCTTTACATGGTAATTTTCTTTTTTTTTTTTCAATTTCAAACAAATTGACGACTTAACTAATTTTATGATTTTAATTAAGAACATTAGATATGATATTTTTAATATTTTATGAGATTTTTTATTTTTATATAGACACAATGCAAAGAGAAAGGGCTTGGATGTATAATAAGAATTTACCTAGACGTCGAGGATTGACAGATGAGTTTTCTACTGGGTTAGAACTATTTTTAGACTTTGCTAGTAGTAAATATGACTTCATGGATGGAAATAAGTTAAGATGTCCGTGTAAAAAGTGCGGTAATAGTAAATTTCATGTGTGCGATAAAGTTAGAGAACATCTTTGTAGATTTGGGTTTACTCCGAACTATTATAATTGGACTTTCCATGATGAACCATTTATATTTGATGAAAGATATCGAAGAAGTGACCAAATTTTAGTTAGGGAAGAATGTAGCTATTATGATCAATTGAACCCATATGAGAGGATGGTGATTGATGCAGCTGGTCAGAATTTTGTTTCAGATTCAAATCATGTAAGTACTAGTTTTACTCCTACACTTGAACAAGTGGGTACTAGTCATGCATCACAATTGAAAGAGATAGGAGTAACGAGTTTTGATGAGAATGTCTGTAATAGAACTTTTCCATCTAATCAGTTCTGGGAAGTGTTGAAAGCAGCAGATGAACCTTTATGGCAAGTTGTGAGAACCACACTAAATTATCAGTTACAGCAAGACTGTTCAATATCAAGGCAGAGCATAATATATGTGCGGATTGCTTCAACTCTTTTGTCGAAGTAATGTGGGAAGCAATGCCTCGTGATAACATCATGCCAAGTGATTTTTACGATATGAAATAGCTAGTGGATAACTGAAGTCTTTTAATTGTAAGGATTGATGTATGTAGTAGGGGTTGTATGTTATATTGGAGAGACGATGAAAATGCAGAATCTTGCAAATTTTGTGCCCAACCTAGGTACAAGATTAAGAGGAGGCTGGGTCGTAATCAGAAGCGTAGACCATGCAAGCAAATGTTTTATCTGCTCTTAATCCTTAGATTGCAAAGATTTTATGCGTCTAAAGCCACTGCTGAACATATGACTTGACATGCAAATCATGAAACAGAAGATGGTCTGATTTGTCATCTTTCAGATGCAGAGGCATAGAAATATTTTGATAGAACATACCCTGAGTTTGTGATAGAGCCTCGAAATATCATGTTAGGTCTTTGTACTGATGGATTTGCCCCATTTGGGAAATCAGGAAAAAGTTATTTATGTTGGCTAGTTATCGTAAAGCCGTACAATCTTCCACCTGGTATGTACATGAAGACACCTTATATGTTTTTTACATTGATCATGACTGGCCTGCAAAATCTGAAATAGTTAATAGATATTTATATGCAACCATTGATTGAAGAGTTACAACGGCTATGGGATGAAGGTATCCTTACATATGATGTTTCTTCCGATCAAACATTTGTAATGAAGGCCGCTCTTCTTTGGACGATAAATGATTTTCCAGCTTACAAAATGTTATCTGGATAGAGTAAACCTGGGATCTTAGGATGTCCAATATGTTTGGAGAGATCAAAGTCATTTAGATTAAAACATGGGAGGAAGCCCAGCTATTTTGACTGTCATAGGCAATTTTTACCGAGAAATTATACATTCAAAAGGAATGAAAAAGAATTCATCAAGAATAAGACCGGAAGAATACCCCCACCATTGAGGTTGACCGGCAATCAAATTTGAGAGCGGGTGCAGGCCTTTCCAACTGTTGTTCAGAACCCTCACGACATAACTATTGCGTACAGACGTACACATAAGTGGACTAAGCGTAGTATATTTTGGGATCTATCATATTGGAAGGCCCATCTTATTCATCATAATCTTGACGTCATGCATATAGAAAAGAATGTTTTCGACAATGTCATAAATACTGTGATGGATGTCAACGGAAAAACAAAAGACAACTTGAACGCAAGAAAAGATATGAGAGATATTTGTGATCAGTTAATACTAGATGTGGATACAAGCAGCAAAGGACCAAAACCAAAAACAGTTTATACATTGGATAAGGAGTAGAGACAAGTTGTTTGTCAATGGTTGAAAACTGTGCGGTTTCCTGATGGATATGCTTCAAACCTTGGGAGATGTGTTGATTTGAATGAATGCAAATTGACAGGTTTGAAAAGTCATGATTGTTACATATTTATGGAAAGACTAATTTCAATAGCTTTCAGGGAAGTTCTACTGAACTTCGTATGGGGCACCATTATAGAGTTAAGTAATTTCCTACATGATATTTGCTCAATAGTGTTAAAAGAAGCACACATGGAAAAACTAGATAGAGATATTTTAATTATTCTTTGCAACTTAGAAAGGATATTTCCTCCATCGTTTTTTGATTTGATGGAGCATCTCTTAGTTCACTTGCCTTATGAGGCCAAAGTTGCAGGTCCCGTTCAATTTCGATGGATATATCCATTTGAGAGGTAAATTTTGTTTAAAAAAATTTAGTTCAAACTGCTTTATTATATATTATGTTTTGACGAGCTTCTTTCTATTGCAACTAGATTCTTATACCATTTGAAGAAAAAAGTGAAGAATAAGGCGTGTGTTGAAGCTTCAATTTGTAATGCATATATTGTGGAAGAAGTCACAACATTTGCATCACACTATTTTAAGCCACACGTGCAGTGCAAGAGCCAACGAGCAGGCAGAAATGATGAGGCCCCCATTGATCTCAATTGCAAATCATTCTCTATTTTCAATTATCTTGATCGACCAAGCGGCGCATGTACGTTTCGTTACTTAACAGGCGCAGAATGGCATGCAACCCATACATATATTTTACTAAACTGCCCAGAAGTCGAGCCATACTTTGAGTAAGTGTAAATTTGCCAATATATGTATTATGTGTCAAATAGTTGCTAATATTTAAATGGTATTTATTACTAGGATTTTCCAAACTTCAATGTATGGACTACTACCAAATGAGTTTGACTGTTTGTGCGATGAACAATTTGCAGCATGGTTCAAAATATATGTAAGTTGCCTATGGACCAAAGTCAAGTTATTAATATTTTATACATCATTTATTAAATTATATAATATTGACCAGCTGTGTGTAACCGTAGGTTCACAATAATCAAGATGCACTTGGAGAGTAAGGATTGTTATATCATCTGTCATGGGGTCCACAGTTAAGGGTACGCAGCTGACCATCATATTTCATAAATGGATATAATTTTCACACTCAAGAATATGAAATGGGAAAAGCGACAATGAATAGTGGTGTGTCTGTTCGGTCATCCAATAGTACCAGTTCAAAAGATGATTTTTATGGCTTATTGGATGAAATCATAGAGATAGAGTACCCTGGACCATTAATGATGCGGGTTGTGTTATTTAAGTGCAAGTGGTTCAACCCCGTCAAAGAAATGAAGGTGCAAATGAAGTTTAATTTGGTTGAAATAAATCACATGAAAAGATGCATGAAATATGAACCATTGTGTAACAGCCTGAATTTCGATGTAATTTCGGGACCAATAAAATTGATATTATGTCGCATTTTATTTTAGTAAGTGTCACCCAGAGCTGATAACTCTTGAGATACTAACCAATAGAGTATGACTAACTAGAAAATGATATATGCACCAGGGACTTGATCATTGATTGGGACACCAATCACGAGAAATTATAAGAGAATGTTTTGGGCCAACGTGGGCCGATCTTAGGAAAAAGTGACGGATATGGTTTGACCAAGGACAACGTTGTACAACCGGATCGCAGGTAATTCTGCGCGTCCGAAAGTGCGCGTGGTCAACCAATCCTGAACCGGAACTGAACGATCGTGACCTCTGGAACTAGTGATAATTTCTCATATTCTCAATGATCAGGATTGTCATGACTCGGATGACTCTAGGTCGATATGCGTAATATCTAAACAGCCACCTGTTAGTGAGAGATCTCGAAAAATTGAAAATTGACGAGTTTTAGTCACAAAATTAGACCCGGACGTCGGTATCGATTTTCGAAGGCCTGAGAAACTATTTTCATAATTCTGACGTCATATTATACTGGCCACATATGTTTGGGGATAGTATGGGTGAAAAATGGAATTTCGACCCGGAAGTCAAAAATTACGATTTTGCCCCTATGGGTGCCGATGTTAGATTTGGAGGCCGTTTGAGGTTATTTTTCGAAACCGATGTCATTTTGGGGTGGTCACGCACATTTAGAGTGGTTTCGGTCAAAAATTGGAATTTTGACTCGAAAGTGAAAAATAATATTATTTTATTCCTAAAACTTTGAAGTCGATTTTCGAGGGCTTGAGAAGCTATTTTCGCGATTCCGATGCCATATTATGTTGGCCACACTTATTTGGAGTTGATTTAGCCAAAAATTGTAATTTCGCCCCAGGACAGGAAAAATGACAGTTTTGCCCCTCGACTAATTTTGGTCCGAATTTTTTGGGAAAATATTTGGGATATTTAAGAGTGTTTATCAGCTGCATTATTGGCCCTGTTGACACTTTTGCCCTTAATTTTTGGATAGGGTTAAATGAGGACCGTTAGATTAGGGGTGTTTTGGTCATTTTTTGCGGATCGGCGACACGTGGCGCCCCTAGGCTACTATATTTGACCAGACCTGACATGTTCTCTCTCTCTCTCTCCTCCCTCATTTTCGGCCAAGACCACCAAGAACAACCCTCTTTCTCTCTCTCTTTCTCTCTTGTTCTCTCTCGGCCACGCTTGCCGGAGCTCACCACCGGCCACCGGAGCGTCACCGCCGGCCGCCGTGCCTCACCGCCGATCACCCCAGCCCTAGCCTCAGCCTCACCCTTGTCCGGCCCCTTTCTCTCTCTCCCTCTCTCTCTTTCTTTCCCTTTTTCCTTCCCGAAGCATCACCGCCGCTACGTCAGAGCCTTGCCGCCGCCGCGCCGGAGCTTGGATTGCCGTCCTGTCGCCACTCAGCCATCTAGCCATGCTATATGACGCCAATCGTACCCGTCCCCGTACAATGTCAGTACGGTCGGTACTGTAGCGTCCGTACAGTCCGCCATCCGTACAGCCGCTGCGCCAGCCATCGCCACCTCTCCGGCCATCGTCCCCTTCCGTCCGTATAGTGTCCGTACGAGGGTGTCCGTACACCGCCGGCCACCTGTTCATATGCCGTCACCGGGAACACTGCCGTCGGTTTTACTGTTCACTAGTGATCGGCCGCCGTTCCTCGTCGCCGTGTCCTAGAAATTAAATGATTGTATTTCCTAAACCCGGATTAAGATTGATAGTGCATTTTTCTGGACTGGCTTAGGTATTATCGGTGTATTTTGGACTGGCTTAGGTAGTGTCAGTGTATAGTTCGGACTGAATTGAGGATTGTTTGGTGGAAATAAAATACGAGGAATTTAGTAGGATTATTATAGATAATTATTAGACTCGGATTGATGGAATAGTGGCTGTCCATATTTTGAGGAATGTACCGGATTATAATGGACAGTCGGAATTGGTAGCGGAATGACTAGGATTACTCGAGTAATTGGCTGTTGATTGATTGATAATTAATTATGCTTAATTGTGAAATGCCCTGTTGCATGCGCGTGTGGCTAAATAGTGCAGTATGTGATTGGCCAATTGTAGCTTGAGTTGAATGCTGAATTGAGACTTGTGTACTGGGCCACATAGTATTAGATGGGCCATTTGAGCACGTGGTTGTGGCATTGAATTGATTGGGTGCTTGAATTATTGTTTAATGCTCATAGTGCATGGTGTGGCATTATATGGACACACATTGCGTATGCCGAGTATGAGGCATGAATTGAAATTGTTCGAGAATGCATGCCTGTCATGAGCATGTGATCACTTAAAATACCCTGAAGCGTTTTACGTGGGTTTTAGATAATAATGGGTTGTGTGATCACTTAAGGGCCTTCGGGTCGTGACCTTCGGGTCGATACCGTCCTCATGCACTTTGAAGCAGGACGATACCCGATAAGTCCGAAAGATGACCATGCTCATGCACTTTGAAGCAGGCTCTGGTTCATAAGGAGATTAATGTTGCGCCTCATGACTTTGAAGCAAGCTCTGGTTCATAAGGAGATCAGTGTTACGCCTCATGCACTTTGAAGCGGGCTAGAGACACTGGGCCAGATCGGTGTTGCGCCTCATGCACTTTGAAGCAGACTAGACGCACCGGGCCGTGAGCATTGTTGACTCGAGTCGTAATAAATAATTGAGACAGTGTGCTGAGTGAATCGAAATGAAAGCATAGCATGACATTGACATTGCATGCATAGAATGCATGACCTGGCATGAGAAAGGAACACTGTGAACATGAGCATGTGTGTAGTGCACGTGTGACCATTGTATTTGCGTATGTGCCTTGAGGAATTTAATGAACTGCCTAACCTGCAGGGTATTTCTTATGCTCTATTTGGGCTGAAGGGCAAGTCATTGTTTGTATATTATGTTGTTCTGCCTGTTAGGAGAATACATGTTAGCCTAGCCTAGGTTTAGAGATTATACTCACTGAGATTCGTCTCACGATTGTAATAACCCACATTTTCAGACCCTAGCCTTGAGATGCCGCAGTCACCAACCCTTTTTGGAATCCCAACACAGATAGAGCCAGATTCAGAGGATGAGAGAGCAGCAACGTTGGATATGGACTTGGAGGAGTCAGAACCTCAGGAGAGTTCGGAAGACGATTCCTCAGGATCCGATCCGAACTGGGCGCCCTAGTTTAGTTCTAGTTCTTCTCTGAAGAATGTCCCTTTTTGTTGGCGACCCAATCTAACCCGTGCCTAACTCGACCTTCTCCCAGCCATTGCCCCTTTTTGATTGTGTGGCTGCCATGTGTCAGTTTTTGTTGTTTTGTAGTAAGGTTTGTATAAAGACTGGTTTGTTTTGAAAGTGTACAAATATGTATATTGTAAATATTTTAAAGTAATGCAAGTATGTTTTAATCATATTAGTTTGTTTGTCGTGCTATCCATGGTTGTCTTAATTATTGTATGGGTGTATATATATTTATATACGTTGCTTCTACATGTGTATCATTCTCTGTGATTGTTGGGTCGGCGATGCATCCCGGGAGCGTTGCACCATAATCGACCATAGAGGGATGTTCCCGCTTCGTGGGGTATGGGGCGTGACACATTGTCTTGGCACAACAGGCAATTCAAGTGTGTTATGTATCATATTCTAGTTTGAAACGTGACAAAACTGATTGATGAGCTGTATGTAAAATCAAAGTACAGAGAAAAATCGAGGAACACTGGAAGGATAGAACCTATCAACAAGATGAAGTTTGTAACACGGTGGAAACAGAGGATCATGACATTCCAACTTTACAAGATCCATATGGAGCAATGATAGATGTGGATGCAATTGAAATTAGCGAATTAAATATAGAAAATTGTATAGAATCTGATTATGCGACAAATGATACTTAAGAAGAAGAAGAAGATGAAGATAAAGATGAGGACATACACGAAGACGATGGTCATGAAGAAGATGAAGATGAAGATGAGGACGGAGACGAAGACGACGATGAAGATTAAAATTTTTTCCAGAAAACACTAATGTCGTGTAATTATTATTGCGACATGTGTTATTTTGGTTGTCATAATAATTATTATTGTTCTTGTTGTTATTGTTATTGTTATTATCATCGTAATTCACAGCAATTTTCCGAATTCGTGGCAAATTGCGTCGCAAATTTGCTACGGAATTAAGTATGGTTCCGTCACAAATTTGCTACGGAATTAAGTATGGTTCCGTTGCAAATTTGTGACGGAACATGATTCTGTCGCAAATTTGCGACGAATTCAAATATTTTTTAAATCCGTCGCCCTCTCTCTCTCCTTCTCTCCTTCTTCCCTTTCCCTCCGACGCTCTTTGTCTGTCTGGTGTGTCTCTTGCTTGACATTGATTGTCGCTGGGAACAGTCGACCCACCGCTGCCGTCCGCCTTGCACCACCGCTCGGCTACCCGCCACGCCGTCACTTCGGCCACGATCTCTGCCGCGCCATTCGTCCACTGCTCGCCTAGCCACCGCGGCGCCCACGGTCTCCGACCCGTCTGCCTTGCGCCGCCGCAGCCACCCTCTGCCACGCCACCCAGCCACTTGCGATGCCGCCGCACCGCCCCCAACGCTCTCTGGTTCTGTTCGTGCTTTCCCCTCGTCGTCGCCGCGACTAACCCATGGACCGTTGCCGTCCGCCTTGCGTCGCCGCTCGCCTACTCGTCGCGCCGTCCGTCCGGCCACGGTCTCCTCCCTCTCTACCCCTGTTTTGCTATCGCGGCAGCCATGATTAGAGACCTACAGCAGCTCACCGCCACCGCCGACCAGTTCTGCCGGCCTCACCCCATAGCCTGCAACGCCGCGTGGCCTCCGGCCAGCTCGTCTCAACTGTCGAGAATAGCCTATAGCAGCTACTCCTGTCGTCGGTTCGGTTTGTCGTCCGTTCGCTGGCAGCCGATCCCGAGCCAGAAACCACTGTAGACCACCCTCATCGTCGCCGTCGTTCTCGTGTCGTCGCCGTTGTTAGCCGAGTAAGTAAACCCCTAATCTCGTGTTTAGGGTGTTCAATGTGGTTAGGGTAATTTACTTTACGTTTGTGGTTAATTAAGTGACATTACACGATAGGTTTTCGGTAAATTTGGCGATAGGTTATCGGGGAATGATTGATTAGTTATCGGTAATTGTTTGATAGGCCATTGTTAGGTTGCGATAAGTTATCGCGTATTTGTTTATATGTTATCAATTATTTCTATTATTATTGATTATTTTATTTAATAAATTATTTTCGAAATTAATTATAATTTTATTATTTCATAAATTATTTGCGAATTAAATATTAATATCTTATTTTTCAATAATTAATTTCCGAAATTAAATGTTATTATTTTCAAAAAATTTCTAATGTGAAATTGTGATGCCAATATTGGAAAAAATAATTACATTTGGATATTAATAAATAATAACTTTCCGATTTTATTTTGGAAAAAATAATTCACAAAATGTTGTAAAATACCTGTGACCATCCACTTTAACTAACATTTAATTTTTTTAGGTGCACAAAAAAAATTTAAAAAATCATAATTTCCATATTTTTAAAAAATGACTTAAAATACCTGCGGCCAACAACTTTGAGTTAAATTTAAATTTTTATAGGTGCCCAAAAAATTAATAATAAGAAAATTTGAAACTTTAAAAAAATGGCTTAGAATACCTGTGGCCACCCACTTTAAGTGAAATTTATATTTTTTTAGGTGCCCAAAAAATTTAAAAAAAACAAAAAAATCAAAACTTCATAGAATGACTTATAATAACTGTGGCCACCAACTTTGAGTGAAATTTCAATTTTTTTAGGTGTCAACAAAATTTAAAAATAATAAAATTTAAAAATATTTCTAAACTTAAAATGGCTTAGAATGCCTGTGGCCATCCAATTTGAGTGAAATTTTAATTTTTTTAGGTGACAAAAAAATGAAATAAATTTAAAAATTTGAAAACTTCAAATTTTGTCTTAAAATACCTGTGGCCATCGACTTTTTAGGGAAAAATATTAAATTTTTTTAGGTTCAAAAAAAATATTAAAAAAATTTCATAACTTCATAGTGTGGCTAAAAATACCTGTGGCCACCCACTTTGAGTAAAATTTTAAATTTTTGAAGTTAAAAAAATTTAACAAATCATAATAGACTTTTGTTCTAGAAATTAATTTCTGGAGCCGAATTAGTCATGTTGAACCAAAGAGATTTCTCCTTTGGACATCAAATTCTGGCAATAATTCAACAAATCAATTTCTTTTCAAAAAGTTGATTTCTTGAGGAAAATGGTGACCATTCGCACCCTTATTTGTGTAATGCCAATCGTATGGTTAATTAGTTAAATCGTGTCATTGATTTGCTTAATCGTGGCTGATTGGTTAACTATGGCCTGATTGTGTAGGTTGCTTGATGATCGTGTGGCCGAGAACGGAGATCATGTGGCTGAAATTAATGTTTCCTGGTTGATCTTGTTTTCGATGAATGATCATGTGGTTTGCAAGTGGATCATGTGGTTAATTATGGCTATTGTTGGCTTAACATCACATATCGTGATCATATATTGATATTTCATATGAAAATGAGTGCGATTCATACTATATTTGTTCGTAGGAAATTGCACGTCATAATCACTCGGCATTGGCTAATTAAGAGGATATATTTTATGATTCTGACACAAAATGGTAAACTTCGTCATGTACAGCATCATGTGCCCGTCATACGTGTTCATATTTTTGTATATATTTGTCTAATCTTCCTACTTGTCAGTATAAACGTGGAGGTCACATGCATAGAAGACCAGCCCCTTCCTCATCCTCGTCTTCGTCACTTTCCTCTTCCCATGCCCTTTCAGCTAATCCTCAACCACTATATGCTGATGGATAATATGGACACGTAGGCCCTTCCTCCAACGCTCAAAAACATGTTAGGGGACTTGGAGAAATGCGAACTGAATCTCCTTTTGATCCATCTCCTTCGGTTCCACCTCATTATTCAGTGGAACAATCGAATAATACCAGCACCACAGGTGCAGAAAATAACCGATTCATGATATGCCTATTTGGAGATTCGTAAGTAGGCCTTTTCATTTTTTAAGTATATGTAATATTTACGGTTTTACATATGGATGTCAACTGAATTGACGATATTGCACAATATCCGTACGTTTGCAGGTTCACGGATGCTCCGTTTGTTGTGAGGGAACTGAACAAAATAGTCAAAAACTTTTGGATGGGGCAGTATAATACTTACATCAGTACTCTATAAGAAGTGAAAGATTTGTGGTGGAATGAGTTCAAGGTTGAAGTGGCTAGCAAGGATCACCTAAAGGGGGGTGAATAGGTGATCTTAAATACTTTTAACAAATTTAAGCGGAAATGATAAAACACAGTTTGAGTCTGAATAATATTCAGATTCTATAAGGAGGGTACTCTTGAATGTGCAGTGTATGAAGTAAAAGTTAAGGGATAGAAAAACTACACACAGAATTTATAGTGGTTCGACTTATAGTAAGCCTACGTCCACTCTCCCACGCTGACAGCCTACCGGCTGGATTTCACTATGTAATCAAGAGATATTATAGATTTAGAGTGATAATACTCTTGTGTATGATAGGACTCTCTATCTCACACAAACACTCTTACAAAGTGTTCATCAAGATTCTAAAGTTTGGCTTAGGAAAGAAAAGAGAATTAGAATAAGCTCAGGCTTTGGATTTGATGATTCTTGAATCTATTGTTCTTCTGCTCCTCGTTGATCTTCTTAAATATTCCTCCACTTCCAAACTATCCATTTGGACATTTTCAGAAGATCATCTTCCAATCTTCACCTTGGACAGATTTATAAAGAAGGAATTGAGTAGCCGTTGAGTGACAGATTCTGAATCTCGCTGATTCTGATCGCCCATACAATTAGAATCTTGGTTTCCATAAGTAGAGATTAGTTCGTTGTGATAATATTTTGATTGACAATCAAATTGATTTAGATTGAGTCAATCAAAACCTTCCTTGTGTGAAATCCATGCCAGATCACTAGCTATTATGTTAAGTTCTGTTTCTGCGTTTGCAAAATTTAGCATCTGAAAAACTTCAGCATTTGAGTCTGGAAAATTTTCTGCGTCTGAAAAACTTCAGCGTTTGAGTCTGGAAAATCTTCTACGTCTAAAAAACTTCAGCGTCTAAAAACTTCAGCTTTTGAGTCTGGAAAATTTTCTGCATCTGGAAAATTTCAGCGTCTGAAAAACTTCAGCATCTGATATCTCCTTTTGAACTTTCAAACTATAATAACCTGAAAGAAACTTCATGTCAAAATTACAAGTTATTATAGAGAGTTTTGTCAATTTCAAAATCTATTAGGGTTTTCCTCAACAATCTCCCCCTTTTTGATGGTGACAAAACTTCCATGTAGATTCAAATAATATTGACTGAAATTGAAGAGAATAAACATTTTAAGTGCATGAAATACAGATATCAAAGAGTGAAAAATAGAAAGATATGTGTGTTTCTCTTATGCTTAAATATAACCTGCATAACCTGCAAATCAAGGGGTGTTAGTATAATACTTTATGCATAATTTCTCCCTCTTTTTGATATCAGTAAAAAGGATAATGAGCGGAATAAGCATTATATAAAAATCATTCAAACAATGTGTCAGAAACAAGAGTTATGAGTACAAATTGTTGAATGTTTGAAGAAGGAAAGAATAAGATATAGGTCATTTTTTAGAGGGGATACGAATAATCCGAAAATTGTCCAGAATTGAAACAGCTTCATCAATCTTGTTGGCGCATTGACCCATGGTTTGCTCTATATGTGAAGAACACTGAGCAATGGCCTCCCTTAACTCTGCCTTGTCTTTTTCTGCCTGAAGATGTTAAGCTTGATTGTTTTCCTCAACAATTCTGTGAAGATTCTTCATATCTTCTTCCAGTGCAGCTTGCTTGTCTTTGATTTCCAGCAGAAGGGTCAAAATAGACAGATTTTCAAAAGACTGGTTCTGGACATTTTCCTGAGCAGGCTGTTCGAATCCTCCCCCTGTTTCTGGTGGAATCTCCCTCTGAAATTTTGCATGTACTTCAGAAGGTTCTGCATTAACTGGTTCTTCAGGATGGACTTGAGACGAATTAGCATCAGTTTCATGTTCTTCATCACCCTGATTATGCAGAGTAGATTCTCCAGAAACTGGTTCTGGAACCCTTTCAGTAACATCTGGATCAACTGTTCTTCCAGATTCAAGGTCCTCTTCTTCTTCATCCTGAAGAAGAATTCTTCTTTTCTTTCTATATACCTTGATTGGAGTGGAAGAAGCTGGCTGTTTCTTTTCTGGTTCCTTTCTTTTCTGGACCTCTTTTTTCCTTCTCAACCTTCTTCCTGCCTTATGAGGACAGAGCTTTCTTGCTTCTGGATTTTCCTGCTTTCTCCTATACATCATCAAAATTTTTCATCTTTTAAATCATTCCCTCTCCAACAACCATAGAATGTACCACAGTTTCGCGCAATTCAGTTGGAATAGGGATATTCAGATATGAAAATATAGTAGAGGTGAGTGAACCATATAGGAGTAATCCCTTGCCCTTATGAAGTGCACGATACATGTGGAAGATGATAATATGAGGAAGAGAGAAAACCTTTCCTTTTAGAATGGTCCATATAAGCTTAACTTCAGAATTAGACAGATCTGTTTTGGACGCAGTTTTGGGCCTCAAGCAGTTGATGATGATTTTGTGCAGGATCACTGAGGTTCTGGTTAAGTCAGAGTAGGTGATATTTCACTTTGAACCTGAAGCGAATTTCTGATTTCCAGAAGCTAACATCCAAGCATCTTCAATACTCACTTCCAAAGGAGTGAATTTAGAGTGCTTTGCTCCCATTATTAAGGCTAGATCTTCAACTTTCAGATCATATCTTCTATCACCAATAGTAAATTGAATCCAATTGGGTGATAAAATTGAGAGATTTGAATAAAAGTATGCAGTTAATTCAGCATATACTTTGACAGACTGCATACAGTATTCAGAAATCTTTAGCCTATTGAAAAGATGCAGAACAGGAATACCGGTTCTATCAAGATAATCAAAATCAGTGTTGTGATGGTTCATCACCCCTCGCGCAAGCAGCATCTTGAAGAACACATTATGCTCTGTACTTCTGAATAGACCACCAGTACCTATCAACCCATAAGCACTACCTACTCACATAACAAAGTTCTCAAAGAACTTCACATCATCATCTGGAATAACGAATTTGGAAGTACTGAGTAGTTTAGGGCTAACAGGAGTTGTTTCCTCAACAGGGGTATGAGATGGTTCTCCAACTTTTTCTTTCCCCTTTCTAGAGGAAGTCTTTATGCGAGTAGAACGAACTTGTTCCTCAGCAGGTTCAGAATGTGACCGAGTGTATTCTTGAACAAGACTAGCCTCATCATAAAAACCATTGTCTCTTAAGCAGTCATAAAGAATAGAGGCGAAAGCATTATTCCGTTTTAGTCTTTCATAAACCTTCCATACCAGATTTATATTTTGGAACCGAAAATCTATTTTACCCGTGCTTGCTGGTGTAGACGTAGATCGATGCTCCTGTTGAGTGGATCCTGTAGGGCTTTGCTGATCGGACTCCGTATCAGATAACTCCATATACTCTGGTGGAGCAGTAGATTTCGAGTCACGGTTGAGAATTCGAGTAGATTTGATCTTGTAAGGCATGATGAACAGGTTTGAAGGTGAAAGATTTGATTTTTGGAGAAGGAGAAGGGAAAAAGGTGAGCTCTTTTAGTACGAGTCGGTCTGAGAGACGAGATAGTCGAGAGAGGAAAAGTATGAAAGATTTTCTACTGGTAGGGGTTTTACAGCGAGAAAGACGGTATTTATAGAAAGAAGTTACGGACAAAAGTTATAACAGGCAATCAAAGAATATATATGTATATTAAGTATAAGCGATCAATCAAATAATATGGAATATTTACTTGGTTTGCTTTCCAGAATTAACAAATATGAAAATATCTTACCAAAAAATTTCCCGCCAAGATATTCCTTCCATAACAGTTTAGAAAGTACTTGTCTCTTGAGTCTGAATTATTCAAACAGAGAACCTCTGAATCTGAAAAATTCTAGTCTATAAGATACTTAATGAAAAAGGATAAATAATGCACAGTTGAGTTCTAATATATTTAAATGAAGATTTATCAGGTGAATTTATGAATATATTAGCTAATTGATTTTTAGAATCAATGAATTGAACATTCACATCACCATTATGTACATGATCTCGAATGAAGTGATGCTTAATTTCAATATGCTTTGCACGAGAATGAAGAATACGGTTCTTGGTCAAATTGATAGCACTTGTGTTATCACATTTGATTGCAATATTTGAGTCTTCGATTGCAAAATCACGTAATTGTTGCTTCATCCAAAGAATTTGTGCACAGCAGCTCTCCAAGGCAACATATTCTACTTCAGCTGTTGAAAGTGCTACTGTATTTTGCTTCTTTGAGTACCAAGATACCAACATATTTCCAAGTAGTTGACATGTACCTGTAGTACTTTTCCTGTCCACTTTACAACCAGCTAAGTCAGCATCAGAATAGCCAGTAAGAGTAAAATCTGAGTCTTTAGAATACCAAAGACATAACATAGGATATGTTCTAATGTATTTGATTATTCTTTTAACTGCAAAAAGATGTGACTCTCTTGGGTCAGACTGAAATCTGGCATACATACAGACACTTAAAAGTATATCAGGTCTAGATACAGTAAGATATAATAAGGATCTTATCATGCTTCTATATTCCTTCTGATCAACCTTTTTACCATTTTCATCTTTGTCCAGTTTGGAAGATTGAGACATAGGAATATATGTTTTCTTGCAGTTTTGCAGTCCGAACTTTTTGACAATCTCCTTTGCATACTTCTCTTGGTAAATGAAAGTTCCATTCTTGGTTTGTTTCACTTGTAGACCAAGAAAGAATGTCAGTTCGTCCATCATGCTTATTTCAAACTCATTCTACATATCTTTTGAAAATTCCTTACACAACAATTCGTTAGAGGATCTAAATATAATATCATCAACATAGATCTGAACTAATAGAAAATCCTTACCTTTTCTTTTAATAAAAAGAGTTGTGTCAACTTTACCTTTTGTGAAACCATTTTTCAGAAGGAAGTTGCTCAATCTCTCGTACCAAGCACGGGTTGCTTGTTTCAGACCATAAAAAGCTTTATTGAGTCTGTAAACCTAGTCAGTCTTCTTTGGTTCTTCAAAACTAGGAGGTTGTTCCACATAAACTTCTTCTTTGATATAGCCATTTAGGAAGGCACTTTTCACGTCAATCTTAAACAGTTTAAAGTCATGAAAACAAGCATAAGCTAATAATAGCCTAATGGCTTCTAACCATGCAACTGGTGCATAGGTTTCGTCATAGTCAATGCATTCTTCTTGAGAATAGCCTTTTGTAACCAGTCTTGCCTTGTTTCTTGTGACTTTCCCTTTGTCATCCAGTTTGTTTCTGAATACCCATTTTGTTTTGATTACTTGATGATTTTTGGGTCTTGGCATAAGTTTCCAGACTTCATTGATTTTGAATTGTTATAGCTCCTCCTGCATGGCTTCGATCCAGCTTTCATCTGATAAAGCTTCACCAACTTCCTTTGGTTCTATTTCTGAGATAAATGCAAGGTTGCTGATGTTCTCTTTGTATTTTGACCTTGTTTTGATCCCATCTTCTATATCACTAATGATGAGGTTCTTTGGATGACTGGATTTGTATTTCTAGTTTTTGTCGAATTTATCCTTCTGAATCTCATCAAACTCTGAAATATCAACTTGAGTCTGAATTATTGCTTTTCTGCTTCCTTCTTCAGACTCAACGATCTTTGGAGAGTTGTTAGATTCTTGAACAATAGGAGATGGTTCAGATTCATCTTTTTGAATCTGGATATTTTCATCAAACTTTACATTCATTGTTTCTTCCATTGTCTGAGAGCTTTTGTTGAAGACTCTATATGCTTTGCTTGTAGTTGAGTATCCAAGGAAGAGACCTTCATCTGCCTTCTCATCAAACTTACCAAAGCGGTGTTTTGGATTTTTGAGAATAAAGCACTTACAACCAAACACACAAAAATATGAAATGTTGGGCTTTCTACCTTTAAAAAGCTCATAGGGGGTTTTCTCAAGAATTGTTTTGAGAAAGACTCTGTTAATGACATAACAGGTTGTAAAAACTACTTCTGCCCAAAAATGAGAAGAAATCTTGCTTTCAATCAACATGGTTCTTGCCATTTCTTGCAAAGAACGACTTTTCCTTTCCACAACACCATTTTGTTCTGGTGTATACGAAGTAGAGAAATTGTGTTGAAAACCATTTTCCTCACAAAAATTCGAGAGAACCTTTAATTATCAAATTCTCCCCCATGATCAGTTTTGATGCAGGAAATAGTATAGCCCTTTTCATTCTGAATTTTTCTTGCAAACTTTGAAAAATATGAGAAAGCTTCATTTTTATGAGCAAGAAAGAACATCCATGTAAATCTGGTGAAATCATCAACAATAACTAGACAGTATTTCTTACCACCAATGCTCTGTGTTTTGGTTGGTCCAAAAAGATCCATATGAAGAAGCTGCAAAGCACGATTAGTGGAAACATAATGTATAGGCTTAAAAAAGCTTCTTACTTGTTTTCCTAAATCTGGCAATCCTTGTACCAGTTTCTTGTTTGATATTTTTGAGATTTGCTTCATACTGATGTGTCCCAGTCTTCTGTGCCAAAGATCTTCATCCTCTTTGACTGAGATCAAACAATGAGTGGAGTTTGAGTTGACGTCTAGTAGATAAATGTTCCCATGTCTTCTCCCTGTGAAAGTTTGAGAACTATCTTTGCTTGTTCCTGAACAGGTATCTTCTTGAAAGTTGATTCTGAATCCTGAATCACATGGTTGACTTATGCTTATCAGATTGTAGTTGAGACCTTTTACCAATGAAACATCATTGATTGTAAGTCCTCTAATTTCAACAGTTCCTTTTTCAACTATTCTTCCTTTATTATTTCCTCCAAAGAAAACTTTTCCACCATTCAGACTTTGTAATTCAACAAAAATGCTAGAATCTCCAGTCATGTGTCTAGAACAACCACTGTCCAGGTATCACTTTCTTTTCCTCTTTGTGGTGACCTGCAAAAATTACAACTTCTCATGTTTTCTTTGGTACCCAAACTTGTTTGGGTCCTTGAGAGTTAGTATAGGCTATCTTAACAAAGTCTCTTTGAATAGGTCTTCAGACCTTAGGACATTCATTCTCAAAATGTTGTGGATTTCCATATTTTGAGCACTTTAGAGCACTTCAACCAACAGGTTTAACAAAATTCTTTTTGAAATGATTTTTGTAAACTTGTCGAGGAGGTCTTTGTCTTAATTTCTCCTTGACCTTTGGAAAATCAATTAAACTTTCATTCTCCTTTACAAATCCGAGACCAGATTTGTTGAAATAAGGAATCTGTACAGAAAGAATATTTTTCAAGGTTTCTGAACCTTTTGAAAATTTGGAAACTAGTTTTGTAACTTCCTTTTTCAAAGCAGCATTTTCTTGGAAAAGAAAATCTCGACTTTCCTTGAGTTGATGAAATTCTTTTTGAAGGAAATTGATTTTTTCTTTTTGTGAAGTCTCCTGTTGTTTAAGTGATGAATTTTCCTTTTTCAGGGAAGAGATTCTTTTAAGATCAGCCTTGAATTCGAAACATAATTCATCAATGTAGTTTGAAACTTCAATAGGCATTTCAAAATGAATTACCTCAATCTCAATTTTTGCATCTGATTCTAAATCTGAGTCTGCATCTGAGTTGGCCATTAGACAGAAGTTTGAGATGTCTTCATCACTATCTTCACACTCTGTATCGCTCCACGTTTCTGCGTTCAAGGCCTTCTTTGCCTTTTCGAATTTAGTCTTCTTTTTAAGAAGAGGACAATTTGGCTTGATGTGTCCTTGCTTTCTACAATGAAAGAAGATTATTTCTTTTGATTTATCTTCTTCATCAGAAGTCTTTTTCTTTTCAAAAGGCCTCTTTCCTTTGAGGTTTCTCTCTTTGATCTTCATCCTCTTGTACTTCTTAATGAAGAGAGCTAGCTCTTCATCATCGACATCTTCATTTTCAGAATCTGCATCAGAATCAATATTAGTCTTTAAAGCAATTGATTTATTACCTCTAGATTCATTTTCTTCATTCCATTTTTGTCTCATATGATTGAAGAGTTCCAATAAACTCAGTCACGGAGAGAGGCATAATCCTTTGAGTTTCTCTTATAGAAGTTTTGATGTTTTCCTACTGTTTTGTCAATCCTCTCAAGAGTTTGTTAACTTTCATCACATTAGGAACAGGTTGTCTTTGATATGCAAGATCATTTACTATGTCTGTAAATCTGTCATACATATCGGCAACAGATTCTTCAGGCTTCATTTTGAAGGATTCATATTGGCCAAGCAGTATGTTAATATGAGTTTCCTTAGCATGATCTGTTCCTTCATAGGTGACGTAGAGAGTATCCCAGATATCCTTAGCTGATTCACAGAAAGCAATTTTTTTATACTCAACAGGTGCTAAAGCACAATAAAATGAATAAATTGCTTTGGAATCTAAAGATTCTCTTTTAGATATCTCAGTTTGAGATAATGAGAGATCTGCTGACATATTTTCATCCATATTCTCTTTTGAATCAAAAGGTTTTGGTCTGACTCCTCTAATGATGACATCCCATTGTATGTGATCAATTGACTTTATGAAAACCTTCATCTTGTTTTTCCAGATGCTGTATTCCTTGCCATAGAAATAGGGAGGTCTGTTGTTACTTTGACCTTCAATAAGACCTGGAGCACCAAGACTAGCCATATAGATCGTAAGCTCAAAAGTTAAACACTTCAACAAATGAGCAACTTGCTCTAATACCAATTGAAGTGGCTAACAAGGATCATCTAGAGGGGGGGTGAATAGGTGATCTTAAACAATTTTAACAAATTTAAGCGGAAATGATAAAACACAGTTTGAGTCTGAATAGTATTCAGATTCTATAAGGACGGTGCTCTTGAATGTGCAGTGTATGAAGTAAAAGTTAATGGATAGAAAAACTGTACATAGAATTTATAGTGGTTCGGCTTATAGTAAGCCTACATCCACTCTCCCACGCTGATAGCCTACCAGCTGGATTTCACCATGTAATCAAGATGTATTACAGATTTAGAGTGATAATACTCTTGTGTATGATAGGACTCTCTATCTCACACAAACACTCTTATAAAGTGTCCCTCAAAATTCTAAAGTTTGGCTCAGGAAAGAAAAGAGAATTGGAATAAGCTCAGGCTCTGGACTTGATGATTCTTGAATCTGTTGTTCTTCTGCTGCTCGTTGATCTCCTTAAATATTCCTCAACGTCCAAACTATCCGTTTGGACAGTCTTCAGAGGATCATCTTCCAATCTTCACCTTGGATAGATTTGTAAAGAAGGAATTGAGTAGCCGTTGAGTGACAGATTTTGAATCCCCCTTATTCTGGTCGCCCATACAATCGGAATCTTGGTTTCCATAAGTAGAGATTAGTCCGTTGTGATAATATTTTGATTGACAATCAAATTGATTTAGATTGAGTTAATCAAAACCTTCCTTGTGTGAAATCCATGCCAGATCACTAACTGTTGCATTAAGTTCTATTTCTGCATCTGCAAAATTTGGCGTCTGAAAAACTTCAGCGTTTGAGTCTTGAAAATTTTCTGCTTCTGAAAAACTTCAGCATCTCAAAAACTTCAGCGTCTGAGTCTGCAAAATCTTCTGTGTCTGAAAAACTTCAGCGTCTGAGTCTGAAAAATTTCAGCGTCTGATATCTCCTTATGAACTTCCAGACTATAATAACCTGAAAGAAACTTCATGTCAGAATTACAAGTTATTATGAAGAGTTTTGTCAATTTCAAAATCTATTAGGGTTTTTCTCAACAAAGGTAAGTTGCAGATATTCTATTTTCGCTTCAACTAAGTTCGGTATAGTATATTAATGGTCAAGAATGATGTCAAGGGACCATAACATCTCCTTAGTTTTCAGTACTAAAGGGATCATATAATTTCCCGGAGATGACCTTTACAAAATCTATTGCCGAATTGTCTGGTGTGTGGTAATGGATATGTGCTCATCATAATAACTTTTTGTTATGTTGCTATTGATTGCAGTGGAGGTTCAGGTGGGATAAAAAGGAAGAGAATGAAGTGAGAAGAATTTTTAAGAAGAAAGTGGGTGGTTTTTATACAAAATGTGATGAATAGAGTGAAGAGCAAGCAAGTGAAACCGGTTTTCATTACAGATGACAACTGGACGGAAATTAACAGAATTTGGAAAACTAAAAAGAATTAGCAAATCAGTCAGCAAAATAAAAAAAATCGATCTTCTAGTTCTAGTGATGGGTCTGCCACATATGCTGAGGGCTCTATCAACATTGGGGAGCATCGCAAAATGATTGGTAAGTCTGTTAAATGAGTTATATGTTAATTTAATTCAATTACTCATGCTTACAATTTGTAGGCACATGAATTGAGGACAGAACCGATATTTGCAGCTACATTTGAATGCACATTTAAAAAAAAAAAAAGACATGGATTGACGATTGAGCAAAATCTATTAAGGTATGTATGGTTATATTTTCGACTTTATGTAAACTAGAATGAAAACCGTGAATGCTTTTAATATTTATGGTAGTTATATATATGAGCAATGATAGTGGCAGTGATGTTGTTACTACGTCTGATCCATCAGTTGACAGTATGACATTATGGATAGAGGCAATGGGTAAGATGAAAAAAGGAAAAATATTTGGGATTGGATCCATGTCAAGGTTATACATGAATCATGGTGGAAGTTCATCATCCAATGCGGCTGGTCGAAGGAGGACACAACATGACGAGCAATTGACCCAAGAAGTGAACAAACTGAAAAATATACTTGTTGATAAGGACGAAGAAATAAATGATTTGAAACAACAAATGCAAATTGTAATGTGACACCTCAACCTCCATCGCGATGAGGTTCCTCCATACAACCTCGGCAATCCAATAGGTGATAGGCACAATGATAAGCGACACAATGATGCTGAGATTGTTGATGATGAAGATGATTTTCTCGGTCCTTTCTAGTTGAAATTCCCAAGGTAATCGGTGGTCAGCTTACTTAATAATCTTTTGTGCCATACGTGCAATTTGCCCAATATGTTCCTACACTACAATTACTTTCTGTGCACAACTCTCTTACAACTAGGTTCGGTGCTTGCGAAAAACTGAAATTTTAGAGATCCCATGATGACATGTTACAAAAAATCATGATATTTGAACATTGTAGAAAAACATGCCTTAATTGTCTTTAAGTCATCTCTTCCTGGGAATTGGTGGTGGTAATTCTTCTTTCTAAGTCATTAAACTGTTGAATGCTGTATGGAGAAGGTTCTAATTTTTCGTACGTTACAGAAATATGGTTTACAAGGGTGCAATAACTACAGTGGATGTCAAAGTTGACTCATATTTATATGTAAGAATATTGATGTTCGTCCTGAAGCCTTTTTTTTTGTTAACCCTCTTACATGTTTTTTTATACGTACTTTCACATCTATGCATGAACGCTTCTTTTATATTCTGGACTGATTAAATATCTTTACTTATGTATGCACATTTCATTAGGTGTCGACTAAAGTGACTACTTCTGGTGTCCTGCTGAGTACCAAAGCTGCCTAATCTTGTGCCTGGTTTGTCGATTTTTCGTTTTTAAAGCAGGATAGTGGTTGTCCCGCCTCATTTGAATGTATTATTAGATTGGATATAAAATGGCATCATGTCGAACTTTGTAAATTTGCATATATTATTATTTTTTGTGGACTAGCATATTTCCTTCAGTTTTATATTTTTCAATCTTGTGCCTAGTTTGTTCATTTTCTTTTTCTAAACCGGAATCTATGGTTGTCTCGTGTCCTTTTATTGTTTTCAATGTACTACATGATATTCATTAATGCGTAGCTATTGCTATTGACAAGATTTGATGGCCCACATGGTGTATAATTTGCGACGAATTTTGCGACCAATACAGTTCGTGCCTATTTTGCGACGAATAAATTTTGCGATGAATACATTTTGCGACGAATAAAGTTTGTGGCTAATTTGCAACTAATTTTGCAATGAATTTGTTGCGACGGATTAAGTTCGTGGCTAATTTGCGACTAATTTTACGACAAAAATTTTGCAACGAATTTTGCAACGGATAAACTTTGTTGCAAATTTGCGATGAATTTTGCGACGGATAATTTGTGATGAATTTTGCGACGGATAAAATTCGTGGCAAATTTGCGACAAATAAAATTCGTGGCTAATTTGAGATAGATAATTTGCGACGGATAAGTTCGTGGCAAATTTGTGACGAAATTTGTGACGGATAATGTTTATGGCTAATTTGCGGCAAATTACTTGTGACGATTTTTTTTTCGTCGCAATTTTGCGACAGAAATTTAAATTTTCCGTCGCAAAAATTTGCGACGGCCAATTAGCGACGAAATTTTTTCCGTCGCTAATTTCGTCGGAAAATCGATTTGCGACGGATTTTTCATAATTTTTTGTCACAAAAGTCGTCGCTAATCTCACCTTTTTTTTTGTAGTGAATCCTTATGGTCGAATTGTCAATCTATGGTCGAGTTCTTAGGTCGCGCGTACTTAATTCCTTAATAGCCTTTCTCTAATGGTTAGTCTCTCATGAGAAATCAATTCAGAGCAAAATTTAATTAACAGTGCATCGATGAATAATCCCTTCATTATATCCCGAATAGGGTCAAAATTTGAGGATGTCACACATAAACTAATTGATTACTAAATAAATATAGAAGGGATAGAAATTTAACAAAAAGAAAAAAATTTACAGGTTTCAGCTTCTGATAAGCCCATACCAAACCCAACCAGTGAACAACAATACACTACTATAATTATCAGCCGTCTCCTCCCCAATATTGACTTATTTTCTCGCTTTTTTGAGGATCGAACCAATAAAAAAAGCAATCCGATGGTTACACCATGTCTTGTGTCCAATTTAATCAGATATGTGATGAGAATCAGGACAACAACAAATGCTTAACCAGATTACATGAAATCGATCTGCATTCATGTAGTGGAAAGAACGGACAAAAGGCAAAAGCGGAAAGAAAGAAAGTGAATGATTGACTTTACCGTATCGAGTAGATACATTGCATAATCTGAGAAGAAAATAAGATCTGCAAACACGTAATTTCATATGGAATACGAATATGCCATCATCTCTATTCGACGTCTCTGTTGTGAACCGTGTACTTCCCGGTGTTGAACTTGTCCGTCTTGTGAGAAAGCAGGAGCCACACGAGAGTGATGATTTCTCCGCCCCGTCTTAGCAGCTTTGCGTGGTGGTATTGCTGGCAATTGTACGCAGCGAAACATAGCATCTCAACCCAAACGCTGCTGATGAGCTCCCATGTGTCTTTAGTACTTTCTAGCTCTCTCGCGAGTCTTGTGCTTCCTCAACGACTATCACGCCCCGAACCCACGAGCGTGCTAACATCCCACCAAAGGTCGTTAATGGTAAAGTCTCAGGACGCGTTGCCGACCCAATCATTCTGATTTATGATTAAAAGCATGTGGAAGCGACAAAAATCACCAAATCAACAACAATAGGGATAGACAGGAAAACACCGCTCAATAAAAACAACTTCATCAACAAAACATCGGATTAATATATCACAAGTCCGCCACGCGGACCTTCCTGATTACAACCACAAATGTAGGGGGTTCACCTATCTCCTGTATCTACGAGGTGACCTCAAAAGACGTTTGACCCCTCGAACGGGTACCTAGTCACCTCCTGGTCCTGGTCAATAGAGACCCCAAAATCGCACATAGTGATTTTTCATTGCTAAAGGCCTGAAAATGGTTAAATAATAACAATGAGATAAACTCAGCAAGTTAATGACCTAATCCACGATTAGGAGGTCAACTCATCTCGGATGCACCTAAAACATGTAACTCAGGCCGACGTACACAAGATGCCATCATACAATCGTAGGTAACCTTACCTTGCCTTGACACACGCCTTGCACGTTATAGCATCATGTACCATGATAATTCCACAAGCATAGAAGGCAAACAGGATACACAACAACTTTCCCATGCACAATACATCCACACGTATCCCGATTATAAGGTTCGCTTCGGCCCGTCCCATACCGTGCCTCACAATTTCATCCCATAATCAAGCGCAATGCCACCACAATCTTTCATGCGCATTCTGATTACTATAGACATATAGGGCACGGCACAACCCGCGTTATTCGCATTAGGTTTGCGGTCTTCCGACATAACCGAGTATCATCCTGCCTGGTTGGGCACGACATCATCTCACCTGATCACAATGACGGCATATACCATAAATGGGCTCATTCCAAATCTGATTCGCAAATGACTACGTCCCCCTTGCTACCAGTGACGGTGTCACGCCCCGAACCCTACGGATGCGCAACATCCCACTATAGTCGTCACGATGCAACATCTCAGGACTCGTCGTCGACCCTTCATTTTATCTTTTAATTACACATGCAGAAGCGATAACAATAACCACCCGAACAACTACAACAAATAGGGATAGACAGGAAAACGATTCGCAATAGTTAAACAACAACACCATTTTTAATATTTACTTGATTAAACCTTGAGAACATTTTTATAAGCTCACTTCAGGCATTACCACAAAAGCCAACAAAAAGATACCAGGCTTGGGCCAATCTATTTCACCAACAGGTCAATCCCAAAATGCCAGCTTCCAGACACCCCGAACCATATTGGGTGCATCAACATGCTAAGGGCTTGAAAAATGTTAACAACAAATGAGACGAAAGTCTCGATAAGTTAGCGGCCTAAGCCCCATTTAGAAGGCCAACTCACCTCAAGGGTCCCTAATCACGTGACCACGCACTAGACACAAGTCATTAATCAACCACAGGCATCCTTACCTCGCTTTCGCACACATGTCATGCATAACATTAGTTAACAATGTCATAACAATGCACACGGCACAACATGTACTCAGAACACATAAAGAGATTTCCCATGCATCACGCGTCCATACTTGCATTTGTCTCGATTATAAGGTAAAACCACTTGGGCACGTCCCATACTATGCCTAACAATATTCACCCCATAATCGGACACTATGCAACATGCATATTCCATTTCTTAATTTCTCATGACCTCTCAGGCCCACTACAACATCAAGTGATACACAACGAGATGGTAGTCTTCCGGGATGATTGGGCATCCGATGAATCGAGCGCGATTTGTAGCAGACCTCGACAAATCAAGCATTTGATAAATCGAGTGCGATCTACAGCAGACCTTAACAAATCAGGCATTCAATAAATCGAGCGCTATCTATAGCAAATCTCGACAAATCAGGCATCTAATGAATCGAACGCGATCTATAGCAGACCCCGATAAACCGGGCATCCGATAAATTGAGCACGATCTACAACAGTTCCCAATAATCAAGCATCCGACAAATCAGGCGCGATATACAGCAGTCTCCAATAAGTCAAGCATCCGACAAATCAGGCGCGATCTACAGCAGTCCCCGATAAGTTAGGCATCGTCAAGTGGTATCCAGCAAGACAGCTCCAACATGTGACCACACGAGCACTCGAACATTCAAGCAAATTCTTGTCTTTTCATTTAGCCAATGCATGCATGAGTCGTGCTCACATCAATGTCACAGAATAATGCCAAGTGATCACATATGCAAATGGTCAATCGACTTTGTGAACCTCATTTCAAAACATAATTTTCATCCTTAAGGCATTAAATTCATTTAGCTACTCCAACTAATCAACACGGCCATTCATAGAATAAGCATCATAACTCAAGCATATAAACCACAATGTAACATTAGAATTTGTCCGAGAATATCCATATTTAATTTCGAAAATTAATTATTTAATACTAAAATATTAATATTTAAAACCAAAATTTATTTACTTAATAATAAAATATACTTAATTCCTAAAATAATCATCCAAATCATTTAGCCAAATAAGCTAATTTATACGGTAAAATCCAACTATGAACTCACCATCCAAACATATACGATCACAATTCAGCATTAGAATAATTTGAAAATACTAATATTTAATTTTCGGAAATTATGATTTTTTTTCTTTTAAAATAATAAAATATTATTATTTAATTTCGAAAATTAATTTCTTTAATAAAATAATCAATAATAATAAAATAATTGATAACTTATCATCAAATAGTGATAACTTATCACAAACATGATAATAGCTTATCACGCAAATAATCATAACTTATCAAACAATTATCGATAACCTATCAATCAATTCCTGATAACTTATTGTCAATTTCACCGATAACCTATCACCGAACTTCAACAATAACTTATCACCCGACGATAACATATCACCAAAGGTTATCTAATAATTAATCGATAATTTATTCTCTAATCACACTTAACTAATCATAAACTTAACTTAAACTTAATTTGAACTACCCTAAGCAAGTTTAATGCCCTAAACGAGGGATTAGGGGTTAACTTACACATCTAACTATGGCGTTAACGTGAGGACGACGGCGGCGGCACGACTGTCCGTGGTGGTTTCCGGTTTGGGCTCGGCGGACAGCGAACGGCGGCAAACGAGCGTGGCAAAGGGAGCAGCTGCTGTGGGGCTGTTCGGGGGCTGATCTAGGCTTGAACGGTAGCTGGTGGCGGCGGCTAGGTGGCCTGGACAGCAGCGGACCAGAAGCTGCAACAACGGGAATGAATGGCAAGCGAGAACGGCGGTGGACGGCGCGACGGAGGAACAGCTGTAGGTGGTTGTTCGGGTCGACTCAGGGGTTGATCTAAGGATGTAATGGCAGCTGGTGGTGGTGGTTTGGGGTGCCAGACAGCGTCGGCAAGCAGTGAAGGCGGACAGTGGCTGAATCGGTGAGAGGCACAACTCGCCTTGGCTGGAAAACAGGCCGGCGACGGGAGGTTCCGGATGGCTGAGGGTGGTGCTGCACAGCCAGGGGAGAGCTGGGGGTGGCGATGGTTCGTCAGTGGGGTGGAGCGGTTCTCGGCGGTGGCTGGTCCGGCGAGGAGGGGCTGGTCTGTGGTGGCAGCAAGAAGAGGCCGAAGGAAGTAGAAGCACGCAAAAGCAACAGCGGCCAAGAAGGAAAGAAGAAAAGAAGAAGAAGAGAAGTGGGTGGGGAGTGTCAGAGGAGTGGGGGGGTGGGGGGAGTCAGCGGGGGAAGAGAGAGAGAGAGAGAGAGAGAGGAGAGAGAGGGGACATGATGTGTTCTGTCATTACCCCAAAAATATCTTCTAATTTTTTTTTTTGCAAAATTTTCTTAAATTTTATCCTCCAAATAGCCACTTTATCCTCGATTCGTGTATCAATTACGGGCCGACTTAACCTTATTGGGCCTTGATGACCGGTCTTTCTTGGGCGCGAGACCCAATGGATTTGCTCGGCTCACTTCCCATTCTCTTGTCAAATTTTCGATTATTTGATCCTTTTTTGAAATTGGAATTTTCGATGGCCAATTCGTAAAAATTACAAGGCAACGTCCTATGGTTCGAGCGTGAAATCCTTGAGCATTCAACACTCAAAATCGGATCATACTTCATGGCCCATCGATCAATCGCAGCTATAGTACATTTCAAACTAGCAGGCGGCTGTTGGAAGTAAAAACCTCGATAACCTTTCCCCTTTGATTAGTATTTCCCGAGTGATCAGGTCAGGGAGAGAATTAATTAATAGAGCGTCGGCGAAATCATCATTTCATAAATCACCAAATTGGGTCGAATTTTCAGGATATCACAGACGGCTTTCAATTACCAAATTGGGGACACCTGTTAGGGCCACGGCCAAATCCTAAGTTGGCGGTCATCTAGTAGAACTGGGTACAAAGGAACCTTTAGGTGATCATGCACGCATAACAACTACTCAAGTTCCATCATTATCCTTTTCAAAAGCTAATACAAACATGATCCGTGATAATACAATAAAATGTTGCAGTAAAAATGCACTAAAATAATCACACGTGATTATACACATATCAATAAATTCTCAAACTTGGCATGCTTCTATATATAAGTATCCACAACATATTTCTCACATAAAACTTAACAAATAAACCCGACACCTCTGGGTTTATTAATTAAATTCCCACAATTCTATATTTAATAATAATCAGTCAATTCAATTCAACATACAAACCAATATATAAGGCAAAATTCCAACTTAGGCATCACAATTTAAGCCTAAAATAACCACAATTTAGTTACGAAATTTCCACAAAAATATTAATAAAATATTAATATTTTAAATTCCGAAAATTAATAAAATATTAATATTTTAATTTCGAAAATTCATTTAATTAATAATTAAATATTTATTATAAAAATAATCCGATAGCTTATCGTCAAAGCCCCAATAGCTTATCACATAATTGACGATAGCTTATCAATAAAACCTCGATAGCTTATCGTGTTTTCTCGATAACTTATCGAGTCCACTTATCACTTATCACGATAGCATATCAATTAATCATTAATTAATTAGTACTAAACATAATTAACTTAAACTAACTTATCCTAATCAAATTTAACATACTAATCAAGGGATTAGGGCGATAACTCACCTGGAAACGATTCCGACTACACGGACGCGACGGCGGCGGTGAGGGCTACACGTGACACGATCCGAAAATGACATGGAACGATGACGGCGGTTGGGTCTCAACTGAACAGCAGCTGTAGGTTGCTAGTTTACCTCACGGTGAGGAGATCCAGCAGTAGAAACGGCTTGGATAGGCAGCGTATGGCTCCAAGCGGTCACAACGAGCTGCTGGCTATTCTGTAGTGGTGCAGGGCAGCAAGAATAGCAGCCCAAAGGCTGTTCTGCTGGTTTGGGCGAGAGGGAGGAAGAAGGGGAGAATGTGGCCGGTTGGTGAGGAGAGAGAGAGGAGAGATAAAAAGTGAGAGAAATGAGATATTTTCATGCAAGACTTGTTCTTCAAGCCTAATTCAAGTCCAAGCTCATCATGAAAATTGCCCCCAAAGTCTTCATGCATTAAACCCTTTTATTTGAAGATCATAAATGCTAGAAGGGCATTTTGGTAATTTCACCAGGTATAAAAATACTATACATGTATACGAGCTAGAATTTTGTACAGGCTCGTATAAATCAAGTTTGGGCTTAAATAGATAAGGAATGGGCTTGAAAATACTAACGGGCTCAAACTTGGGCTTGAAAATAGAAAATGGGCTTAGTGGGCTGCATTGGGCCCACTTGGGCTTGTCTTGGGCCCAAATGGCCGAACCACATTGAGCTTGAGGCCCAATGTGCCTTCGTTCGGCCCACTTCCTTGTGGGCTCCAAATTCTCGGCCCATTAATCCTTTTTTCAAGAATTTCGAGCAAACCGATAAATCAGAGAATTAACCGGGCGATGTCCAATAGTTTAGTCTTGAAATCCTCGAAAGATCGACACCCAATTTCGGACTCTAATTCATGGTCAAAATCGATCGATTGCGACTTTAGTATATCTCAAACTAACGGATGGCTTTTAGAAGTTACGCGTATTCGACCCATGATTGACTTAATATCAATCCACGTTTAAGTTTTCTCGAACCATGGATGATCTCGGTTGTCATGTAATTGCGAGGGGTCAATCGCTAGTTCTAAAGTACACGATCGTTAAGAATTGGTTTAAGGTCGTTCGCAATTCATACAATGGTCAAGCGGAATCACTCGCGCTTCGATTGTATACTATTGGCAAAACATTCTATAATTGTTTCTTGATCGGTCTATGATGGTCAAAATTGTCCCTCGTCAATCCTTATAGTCGAATTGTCAATTCATGGTCAAGTTCTCTGGTCGCACGTACTTAATTCCTTAATAGCCTTTTTCTAATGGCTAATCTCTCATGAGTGATCAATTCAGAGCTGGATTTAACTTATAGTGCATCGATGAATAATCACTTCATTATAACCCGAATAGGGTCGAAATTTGAGGATGTCACAACGACATTCCACCCTCTGGTTAAAACTGGTTCGAGGAAAACCTCTGAATAACTTTCTTGCATGTAATCTGGGCCCGATAGAATATTCAGGATGTTCTCTCTGTCATGCGGCTCTGTTGAGATTTTGTCCAAGAACTTCTTGAACTTCGTGTAGGCATTATCCCAAGTGATCTTGGCTGTGGTCAAAGAGAGCATGTGAGGATGTCGTACCAGAAGGAACATCATGTAATTTGATATCAGTTTGCTTGCCTTGTTACGGTTTGAATCTTCATAGCAGGAGTAGTCGCAGATTTGGGTTGCGATGTGCCATATGATAATGCTTCTATCCAATGTCATCTCGATACTCCATTTGAGCTTATCCAGAGACTCGTGATTGTGATGACCATGAATGCTAAGCGTCCATTCACCTCTTTTCGTGAAGGGTCGATGGCCTCTCCTTGTTTCAAAGCACAGGACTCGGTGCCAAATATTTCTCGAACTTCTCTGTGATGCCGGAGAGTCTGAGGATTCCAATTTTGAAGGGCCAGGGCTGTTTCTTGGATAGGCAGAAATTCAGAAATTCAAATTGCTGAATTGTGCAAGACCACCTTTTCTTCTTTAGTTATCGTTTGACCAGTGATTTCAGAAACTTAAAAAACATTGGATTTTTATAGAGCTTATAACACCTTATAATCACCCAATCCGAATGGAATAGCTTTAACAACTGATAAGTTTCCAGAAGCACAACTCCAATTAGCAGACCAAACGTGTATATAACGTATGGACCTCTCCAGTGTTCATCAAAGAAAAGCCCCAGGAATCCTCCTGAGGTCACCAGCAAACTAAAATAACCGATGACGCAGAGCGTGATCCCGGTCTTGGTATAAAGAACTGGTGCTTTAGTGTAGAGGACATCATACATGAACCCAAGTTCCATTTCAGTTGTCAAGAGTACATCTTCATGATTGTATCCGTCAATCAACTTATTACGATTCTCGATTAAGAGGGGGTGCTTCAGCCAGTCCACATGGTGAGGCCTTAAACAATCAAACCGGTAGTAAGCCTTCGAGAAAATCTCCAGACTGGGAACGTCTTGGTGGAAGTCTATCAATGCAGAATACGTCTCCTTTTCTTCCTTGAAATCCTCCTCTCATGCTTGTGTTCTCGTCGTAAACAGAATAGAGCGCCCAAATTGTTTCTCCGTACTTGATTATCCCAGCAACAAACAGCGGAAAGTATAGCATCATCGGGATGGAGGTCTTCCAATTTCGCCCGAGGATCCAGATCACGAAAGAAAATGTGATGATGAGGTTCAACACACGCCTCATGCTGAGCCGGTTGTCTTCCACTGAATATGCGATAATGCTATCCAGATTCCCCAGTAGCAGTAGAATCAAAGGCGCCAACAATGCTTTTAGTTCAGTATCACAGTCTTCCTCGGACTTGTTGAGTCTGACTGTCCTGAGCTTGCTGAGCGCGAGTGTTGCAAAATAAGAGGTGAACAAATATGACGCCCAATTAGCAATCTGATTGTCTCGCCACTTGAGGTTTTCCTGCGGCTTCCTAATACATCAAGAACTATCTGGAAAATCAAGCCGAGTAGCACAAAAAGTTGAATGCTCCAGTTGTCCCAGAGACATGTCAACTCCGACACCCACACGGTATGATGGCATCCCAGACGCACCAAAGATTCCGTTAATCATTGTCACAAGAAGTCCTAGTAAAATAACCCCAATTAGAAGAGAAAAGAAGGCAGTGAGAGACCCTCTTTCCCTGAACTTAGACTCTTTAGATCCTTCTTCAAGCCGACAAAAGATGATCCCACGATTAACAACTTTGCTCAGTATCTGTAAGATACGCAGAAATGTGCCAATTGCCATCAGTGGACCGATACTTGGTGTGACTTTCTGGCACCAGGTAATATATTACTATTGCATGACACTTGCATGTTTACACGGCGGCTTTGCACTTAGAGATTAGAGCTTCACATATTGATGGAGTAATGCCGTGTTACTAACAATGGTGCCGCTAAAGAAATCATCACCACAGAGTGATCTTGGAGAAATTCCATTTCTCATCTTAAGTAAGATTCTTTTTTCCTTGATTTTTCATTGACAAAAATAGTTTGAAACCAGTTGCTTTCTTAGTCTTTACCTAGACGATTAGTTTTTCCTTCTCGTGAAGCCCCATGGATTAAGGTTCCCAGTCCGGTCCACCTATGAAGTACATCGATGCTGACTCCTCTTTGGTAAAATACTCGATTCTAAGGTAAAAAAGATTTTAGGAATCCTAGGAGCGGCCTTCGATTTGTAAAATTCGAGATGCTACAGTGATAAAAGAACATTCATGTTATAACTTTAGATCCTAGAAAAGTTTGATTGAGATAACTGAACGTCTTACTATTCTCATTAATCTGAAGGCATGGATTCGTTACTAGTATAAACTACTCAACTCGATTCTCCTATTGAACGTGGGAATGTTGTCTGCACAAAAAGTAATCAAGTTTACTGATGATAGTATAATCGACATTCTCTTCCATGAGGGAATAGTTGCAGATTAGTTCTTATAGGTTTGTGGTGAAAATTTTTTGAGTTCTCTTAGAGCACAACATCCTATTAACTCGAGTCAAATATCACTGGCCAAATATTATGAACTCCTTTACTGTCAAATTAAGAATGAACCTTCCACTACAAAAAAAGTTGGTTTTAGCCATGAATTTTGCCATGAAAAATTTGGCAAAATTCGTCGCAAAATGAATTTGCGACAAAATTAGCGACGGAAAAAAATCTGTCGCTAATAGGCCGTCGCAAAATTTTGTGACGAAAAATTTCAATTTTCGTGGCTAATTTGCGATGGAAAAAAATTCGTGGCAAAATTCGTCGCTAATTATTCGTGGCTAATTTGCGACGGAAAAAAATTCATGGCAAAATTCGTTGCTAATTATTCATGACAAAATTCGTCACTAATTTGCAACGAACTTTAATCGTGGCAAATTATTCGTAGCAAAATTCATCGCTAATTTGCAACGAACTTTATTTGTGGAAAAATTTGTGGCTAAATTCGTGGTTAATTTGCCACAAACATAGTTGGTGGCAAAATTCGTCGCTATTTTTTTCAAATTTATTTTGTTTTTTGCGAAATTGCGACGAAATATTTTCGTGGCAAAAATCGTTGCTAATTTTTTGTGGCAAAATTCGTGGCTAATATTTTTTGCGACGAACAAATTCGTGGCAAAATTCGTGGCTAATTTGCCACGAACACATTTTGTGGCAAAAATTCGTGGCTAATTTGCCACGAACACATTTCGTGGCAAAAATTCGTGACTAATTTGCCACCCGAATTTTTTTTTTATTTTGCGACAAACTAATTGGTGGCAAAATTCGTGGCCAATTTGCCACGAACATATTTTGTGGCAAAAATTCGTGGCTAATTTGCTGTTTATTTTTTTTTTCAATATTTGCGACGAACTAATTTGTTGCTAATTTTTTTCAAAATATTTTTTGTCAGTATTTTGCGCCGAGCTTATTTGTGGCAAAATTGAAGCTAATTAGCCATGTAAAATTATGAATAATTTGGCGACGAACATTGTTCCAAAAAGAATTTGGCGACGAATTTTAATGAATAATTTAGCAAGGAAGTCAACGAATTAGGGATGATTTCGATTTGAAATCTAATTAACAACAATTATAAACCCAGTACGAAATATATTTAACATTGATAGAATCATAGTTAAGACAAGAACACACACAAAAAAAGAAAGAAATGGAACAAAGCACTAAGAAGTTCGGTCTCTTTTTACAAACTATTGATCTTGCCAAGTTCTTTCACGTAGTCATGTAGTCTATAGTGTCTCCATGAATCGAAGTCCTGTCCATCTGCAGCGCAAACATCACAATATCAAACTCCTAACCCTTCTTAATTTTTTCACATCTATTCAACAGCAAAGAGAGATAGCCGAGCATCAGCTTGATTATTCAATTTTTTTTCTCGTGTACATATGCAAAAACAGTTGTTGAACTTTTAACAGAATCAATACATGTGCATTGAACAAATGCAAGAAATAAAAACTTGTCCTATAAATAAATAGATAATGCTGAATATGTATTAGGGGACACAGAATGTTTAAAAAGTTGGAAGCTTACCATTTTGCTTTTGAGAGCAAGAGAGAAACTTGGCCCCTGATAAAAAGCAAGCTGTCCGGAAATGTCAACGAGCTTAATTTCTGGTCGTACAACAGCAATACAAGCTGACGGCCAAAATAGGCAACTCAACAAATAGAAAGCTTATATGCTATTCCAATATTCTTTTTTTATATGTACAAAATTTTTCACTAAAATGAAGAAATCAATTTAAAATCGATAAGCAACAGTCTAGTAAAGCTACGAATTTCACATGTAAATGCCCAAGCCATATACATGCCCAGAATGCTAATAATCACATATAAATGCCCACAATGCTTTCTAAGTAGTGGGTACATTCAACTAGTCTAGTAAAGCTAGGTTAACTCAAAAATTTCCATTTGGAACACTGCAATTTTTTTTTTTTTTTGGTAAAGTAAGAAAGGAACACTGCAATTTGCATTATATAGTTTGCAAGAAATCAAAAGAGCATTATAAATATTTTATTAAAACATCATAGGCTATTTTTTTATTGGTTTCAATATTCAAACTTGGATATAAATAATGAAATGATTCCGAAACGCCAAAAAAAATCGAAAATCGGGCAAAAAACACTATTCACCAGAATGCTTTTTTGGCAAAAAATCGCAACTAAATGACTCCAAAATGTCGAAAAACGACTTGCGTCACCGCCAACAGCAGTGATTTTGGATCAGTGGGCCATTTCCACTTGACCGACCAAATTTCAGCTCATTCCGACCACATTTCACCGAATTTCAACCGAATTTCAAAAGAATTTCAATCGAATTTCAACCCAGATTCGACCAAATTTAAGCTCAACAAAATTTTTTCAAAGCGTTTCCACTCGGCAACCATTCTGTATCGCACAAACAGAATGTTGTTCGTGGGCGAAACAGAACCGTTCTGTTTCGCCCACGAACAACACGACAGCACGAAAAGAATCGAGAATGCCCACTTAAGCAGACCACCAGCAAGCAGATTTTTTGCAGAATAGAAAACCCTAAATTTGCCAACTAAACCAGCAAAACCAAAAAACCCTAAATTGAGACACAAAACCAGAAAGACCAGCAAGCAGAAGCAACAGCAAATTCGTCCAACACAAACCAACAGAAGTAGAAGCAAAACTAGCAGCCAGCAAGCAAAAGCAGAAGCAGAAGCAGCAGTGGAAAAAGCCAGCAGAAGCACATCATCCACGAACAACAACAGAAAGAAGAACGCAGAGTCCACGGCTGATGATTGTCCAACAAACAACAGAAACAGAAGGAACCGTCCATTTGGAAGAGATTTAGAGAACGTACGTACCACTAAAACTCTCGCTTGACGATCCACGTGCTTGGTGTCCTCGCGCTTCCCAGCGTTTGCGGCAAATTGCAACATCAACAATTGCGCTGAACAACACCGAACAACGCCTAAGAATGCCGAAGCTCGCCGAGATTCCTTAAAATCGAGAGAGAGACAAAGACCGAGATAGAGATGGCGAAGAGGGGCAAAAGCAGAAGAAAACCCTAATCGAGACAAAGAAGTAATGAAGATGCACGTTTTGTAATTTATGCAGAATAAATTAGCCACAGATGTTTATTCGTGGCTATTTCTGTGGCAAATTAGCCACGGATGTTTATTCATGGCAAATTTGCCACGGATTTAGCCACAAATTTAAAAAAAAATCTGAAAATCTCATTTTAAATTAAATTCGTGGCTAAATCCGTGGCAAATTTACCATGATATTAACCACAGACTTTAATTTTGTCGCGGCAAATTCGAATCCAAATATAAAATTGTCGCAGCAAAAGCTAATATTTTTTCCGTGGCAAATTGTCACGGATTTAGCTACGAATTTTTGAAAAAATTCCGAATCATACCTATTTCAATTTTAAATAAAATTCCTGGCTAGCCACGAATTTTTAAAAAAAATTCCAAAACAAGCCTATGTGTACTTTTTGTGAAATTTTTTTAAGAATCCGTGGTAAATTTGTCACGGATTTAGCCACAAATTTTACAATAATGACCAAAACAAACCTATGTATATTTTAAAGGAAATTAGTGGCAAATTTGCCACGGATTTAGCCACGAATTTTTAAAAAAATTTCAAAAAAAGCCTATGATTTGGTTTTTTCAAATCTGTGGCAATTTGCCACGGATTTAGCTACGGATTTTTCAAAAAAAATTCCAAAAAGAGCCTATGTTAGGTTTTTTTTTCAAATCCGTGGCAAATTGCCACGGATTTAGCCACGAACTTGAGAAAATACAAACAAAACATACCTATTTCGTTTTTTTAAGAATCCGTGGCTAAATCCGTGACAAATTTGCCACGGATTTAGCCACGAATTTTACAATAATGACCAAAACAAACATATGTGTATTTTAAAGGAATTCAGTGGCTAAATTCGTGGCAAATTTGCCACGGATTTAGCCACGAATTTTTTAAAAAATTTCAAAAAAAGCCTATGATTTGGTTTTTTTAAAATCCGTAGCTAAATCCATGGCAAATTGCCACTGATTTAGCCACGGATTTTAAAAAAAATTCCAAAAAAAGCCTATGGTTGGTATTTTTAAAAATCTGTGGCTAAATCCGTGGCAATTTACCACGGATAAAGCTATGGATTTTTCAAAAAAATTCCAAAAAGAGCCTATGTTTGGTTTTTTTCAAATCCATGGCTAAATCCGCGGCAAATTGCCACGGATTTAGCCACAAATTTGAGAAAATACAAACAAAACATACCTATTTCGTTTTTTTAAGAATCCGTGACAAATTTGCCACGGATTTAGCCACGAATTTTACAATAATGACCAAAACAAACTATGAGTATTTTAAACGAATTCCGTGGCTAAATTCGTGGCAAATTTGCCACGGATTTGGCCACGAATTTTTTTTAAAAATTTCAAAAAAAACCTATGATTTGGTTTTTTTTCAAATCCGTAGCTAAATCTGTGGCAAATTGCCACTGATTTAGCCACGGATTTTTTAAAAAATTCCCAAAAAAGCCTATGGTTGGTTTTTTTAAAAATCCGTGCAAATTTGCCACGGATTTAGCTACGGATTTGAAAAAAAATTCCAAAAAGAGCCTATGTTTGGTTTTTTTCAAATCCGTGGCTATATCCGTGGCAAATTGCCACGGATTTAGCCACGAATTTGAGAAAATACAAACAAAACATACCTATTTCGTTTTTTTAAGTATCTGTGGCTAAATCCGTGGCAAATTTGCCACGGATTTAGCCATGAATTTTACAATAATGACCAAAACAAACATATGTGTATTTTAAAGGAATTCTGTGGCTAAATTCGTGGCAAATTTGCCACGGATTTAGCCACGAATTTTTTAAAAAATTTCAAAAAAAGCCTATGATTTGGTTTTTTTCAAATCCGTAGCTAAATCCGTGGCAAATTGCCACTGATTTAGCCACGAATTTTTAAAAAAATTCCAGAAAAAGCCTATGGTTGGTATTTTTAAAAATCCGTGGCTAAATTCGTGGCAATTTGTTACAGATTTAGCCACAAATTTTTCAAAAAAATTCCAAAAAAAAGCCTATGTTCGGTTTTTTTCAAATCCGTGGCTAAATCCGTGTCAATTTGCCACGGAGATTTTTCAAAAAATTTCCAAAAAAAAGCCTATGTTTGGTTTTTTTCAAATCCATGGCTAAATCCACGTGCTAAATCCGAGGTGTGTTTAACCCAGGTGTGGTTCGCATCTACGGGGAACTTTACAACATTATGATCGACGTGCATAACGATCCCAAAACGCTGCGGCGGCGGCGGAAGATTCATAGCTCAGGCGGTGGCTCTGAAATGATTTGGTTGAAACAACCATGAAACACTTCTCAATAAGTTGCAGTCTAAACCCTACCTAGGCTACCACGTATTTCCAGATAAATCCAGACACACAATCAAGTATATACACAAACATCATCCAAACGATCACACCAACTTGGACTCTTGGCACACCTAGCCTGCACATTATTTCATAAGCAACATGCAAATCTCACATGCGTTTCAAACTTCACGCATGTCAAACCACATGCAATTCCATGGCAAAACGCACATCAATCACACCCCATTCTCAGTCCACATGTCACACTTAATCACACACTGTCACATCAATTACTTTTTTTTTTCTCGTCGTACCTGTGACATTCCGAAATTTCGCCCATTTGGGATTTATGAAATAACCGATTTTATTAATGTACTTGTAGGCAGTCTCGCCCGGAACTGATCATTCTTGGGATACTAACTATTAGGGAAAGGCTAATGGGAGATTTGAATTCGTACAACTAGAAGAATTCGATCGCGAACTGACTTTCGACCATAAAGTCGTCGATGTGACATTTTGAGCCAGTGTAGGCCGATCTAAGGATAGTGATGGGCCGATTCGTTATTATCATACACATGGGGTGATTCCGTTTGACTCGGAAATGAATTGACGAACAATCCAGAACCTATTCCGAATAATCGTACTCATCGAAACTAGTGATCGATCTTTGCGATTTTATTGACAACCGAAGTCATTACGGTTTGAATAAATTGCACGTGACTCGATTTAATATCAAACACGGGTCGATTATGCGAATTTCCCCAAAAGCCACCCGTTAGTAAGAGATATACGCGAGTTACATTATATAGAATTCAATTATTAAATTGAGACCAATTGGGCATCAGAAAATTAGGAAGTCACGACAGAACGTTAGGATGACGTTATGGTTGTAACATGCAATTTTTGGATGTGCCCGAATCCTTCAGAAAAATTCAATTTGGGCAAGAAACGAAAAAAGTGACCATTTTACCCCTAAGGATTAATAAAGGGTTAGTTTTGTGAACAAAGGGCATTTTGATCATTTTGCCCTCAAATTTGGAAGAGACATAAATGCCCTCGGATATTTTTAATGCAAGATTCAATTCGGACCGTTGATTTCAAGATTAGATCGAATCTAGACCATCGGATAAAAAATGTGAGAGATGGATATTTTGGTCATTTTTCACTTTTGAGTCAAAACTTGGTCCCCAAGTTTGACCAAGCTTATCCTCTCTCTCTCTTCTCTCCCTCCCCCATTCGGCCCCCTCCCCCACCGAACCCTCCCCTCCCCTCAGATCACTCTCTCCCTCTCCCGCCGTGTCGCCACCGTGCCGCCGTCCCGGATCGTCGCCCGTTACCGCCGCACCACCGCCTCACCCCCCTCCCTCTGTGACTCTCTCTCTCTCTCAGCCGTGAGCCTCACCGGCCCAAGCCACCGCCCCTGCCGCCACTTGCCGTACACCGTCCCCGCCGCAAGCCGCCGTTAGACCTCGGTTTTTGCCGCCGCTTTCGCTCTAACCGCGATAGTTTTGAGCTCAGTAAGTTCAACCTAAACTTTATGTAGTATATCGGGTTGTTCCGGGCCTAATTAGACGCGGTTCGGTATGGTTTTGCTGGCGAAGTTGATTTGCAGGCCCTAGGAATGAATTTGAGGAGTTTTGACAGAAATTTTAGAGGCCGATCAATGCTATGATTGCGTGTTTAGTATGCTATGGGGTGCTGTTGGAGACACGGTTTGTACCGTTAGGTTCGGCTCGGGATTTCATGCAAGTGTCGTGAAGAGTTGGAAGTGTGAAAATGTGATTTTGAGTGCAGAAAATACTGTTTGCTGGCTGTGATGTGCCGTGTGATGTGCTGAGGGTTGCTGTTTAATACGAGACGTATACCATTAGGTCCGTCTCAGAATTCTGTGAAAGTCCTGTGAAGGACCGAGATTGATTTGAAAACGTTTAGGTGCGGAAAAATGCGGATTTGTGCATGAATATGCGTTTGTGATGTGATTATGTGATTGTGGGTGCAATTGTGTGCAAGGAAGTTATTGTGAACGGGTGTAAGTGCGAGAATGTGGGATCGGGCCGAGATATTATAAGCTCGGGTCGCAATCATGTAGGTCAATCGCATTTAGCGCTGGCTGAGGAATGAGATAATGGGAAATTGAGATTGGCTCGAAACACGAACAGCTTGAGTGAGATTGGGATCAAGCCGAGATATTCTAAAACTCGGGTCGCAATCATGTAGACCTGTCGCATTTGGCGCGGGCTGAGGAAAGTGTAAACGTGGGATCGAACCGAGGCGTGTGATGCTCGGGGCGCGATCGAGTGGGCCAGAGGCGTGTTTATGCGAGATGGGAAAGTGATGGAATGTGTGTGGGTACTATGAGATAGAGAAATGGGAATGATGTGTTTGCGCGAGATCGAGTGTGAATTGTGGGGTTTGAATTATTGCGCGAATGATATATATTTGATTGAGCACGAGAATGGTTGGTATGTGCATAAGAATTGTAGGTGGTCATTGTGAACTAACGTGCAGGTTGCGTATGATAAGAGTCTAGATTAATGTAACCGTTTGGTTAGAATTTGTGTGGATTGCTTGATCGCGTGTCCGTATATGTCTGGAATTATGTGATAGCCTAGGTAGGGTTTAGGTTGCAACTTATTGAGAAGTATCTTATGATTGTTTCAACCAAACCATTTTAGAGCCTCCGCTTGAGCCATAATCAGATTGAGACCGACTCGGAGCCGTCGGGTGAACAGACAGCTAAGAAGGATTCAGATGGTGATGCCGAGGACAGTGAGTTAGAGTGGATGCCTCTGAGAGGGCGTGGGGGATTGTTCTGGGAGGAGGATGTGACTCATTTTTGGTATAGTGCTGCCCCAGTAAACTGCTGATCTTTTTGTGATATTGGTGGTGTGTAGTTGAGAATTTCGGTGTACATGTAAATTATAGTTTGTGGTTTTTGAGGTGGACATTGTAAATATTTGGAAGTGTAATACAATATTGGTGGTTTAGATATGGTGGCGGTTTAGTACGAGCTCACTTATAAATGGATGATGTATATATTATATCGAAGTGAAAGTCTGTTTAGTGGCTTAGTAATCTTTTCTTCCTGGCATTTTCCAAATTTATTGTCCGGGTTTTTATTTTGGTTTCCGCCGTAATTCAACTCTGATGGTATTATTGGGTCGGCGACATTTTTCTTGGGACATTGCACCTATCCGACCGCAAGTGAGGGATGCCACGCGCTCGATAGGGTTCGGGGCGTGACAGTACCATGCTAGCTCAATCACTTTCCCGACCAGCGTAAGCACACCTCAGGTTCACACGATGCTCCCCGAGCATCACACGCCTCTGTCCGATTCCATTTTCATTGGCCACACCACACATCTTATTCTCAATCACATTCCTCAGCCAGCGTAAACATGCCTCAGGGCCACTCGATCGTGACCCGCGTAAACACTCCTCAGGTCCGATCCTAATTCTCAGCCCGCACCAAATGCAACAGGCCTACGTGATTGAAACCCAAGCTTATAATGCCTCGGTTCGATCCCAGTCTCACCCGAGTTGATCATTCCTCGGACCAATTTCATTCTCACTTTCTTTCCTCAGCCCGCGCCAAATGCGATAGGCCTACATGACCGAAACTGGAGCTTATAATACCTCGGTCCAATCCCACAGTCGTACCACAATCCGCGTCAACACGTCTTAGACTCTTTTAGTGATCACACGCACCTCACACTCCACAAATCTCACACGTGTGCATACTCAGACATTAAATACGCGCACTCAGACCTGCCCAAATCAATCAATTCAATCAGTCACTTCACAAAATACAACCAACACGAAAATTGCCTTTTTTCGCAACCAAAACTACGATATCTCAATTCCGGCCATTCACGACACTTTCACGAAATTCCGAGCCAGACCTAATGGAGCAAACCACACATCAAACAGCACATCACAGCACTCAAAATAGTCATATCCAGCCATCGATCGGTCTCTAAAATCCACCAAATAATCTCCATTTCACCCCTAGGGCCCGATAATCAAATCAACCCTTAAAGTCGCACTAATCGGTGTCTAAACGGGTCTGGTAATACGCAATATACTAAATAGAGTTTAGATCGCGACTTACCAAACTCTAGACTAACTCGGCTAGAGCGGAAAAACGTGCAGCGGTCAACGGCGAGCGGCGGCGAGCGGCGAGCGGCTCGGCGGTGGCAACGACAAGCGGCGGTGACGATGACGATGGTGAGTGGCGGCGGCGACGACCTCCTTTGGGCGCCCTCCTTTGGTCGCGTCTCACAGCCACGATGGGAGAAGGAGAGAGAAAGAGGGAGAAGGACGACGGCGGTGGCATGAGGTGGTGAGGGCTTGGCTCGGGGGCGGTCGGGCGAACGGGTGGTGGCCGGCGAACGGCGGCGGCGCGGCAAGGGAGAGAGAGGCGATCAGTGAGGGAGAGGGGGAGGGGCTACCGAGAATGGAGAGAGAGAGAGAGAGAGAGAGAGAGAGAGAGAGAGAGAGAGAGAGAATGAGGAGAGAGAACCTTATCCCCTTTTAAGTCCAACTTTTGACCAATTTTGGCAAATTATCATCTTGCCCCTCTCTCACAAATCCATCTGACGGCCGAGATTCGATCTTATCTTGAGATCAACGGCCCGGATTGAATCTTTTCCAAAAATATCCAAGGGCAATTTAGGAATTTCATAAAATTTCAAGGGCAAAAATGTCCATCCAAAAAGTTATGGCAAAATGACCAAAATGCCCTTATCTTATAAAACTTGCCCTTTACAAATTCCCAAGGGTAAAATGGTTACTTTTCCATTTTCTTGCCGAATTTCAATTTTTCTAAAGGATTAGGGAAATTCCAAAGTTGCACGTTCCAACTACAACATCGTCCTAACGTCCAGTCGTCACTTCCTAATTTTTCGATGCCCAATCTGGTCTCTAATTAATAATTGAATTTTATTTATAATGTAACTCGAACGTTTCTAAAACTAACGGGTGGCTTTTGGGGAAATTCGCATATTCAACCCATGACTGATACTAAATAGAGTCACGTGCAAGTCCATTCGGCTTGTGATGACTTCGGTTGTCATATAATCGTGAGGATCGATCGTTAGTTCCGATGGGCACGATCGTTTGGTATAGGTTCTGGATTGTTCGCCAATTCATTTCATGGTCAAACGGAATCACCCATGATCCATGTGTCTGACAGTGACGAATCGGTCCAGAACTATCCTAAGATCGGCCTATATTGGCTCAAAATGTCACCTTGACGATTTTATGATCGAAAATCAATTCACGAATAAATTTTCTTTAGTCGCACGAATTTAAATTCCTAATTAACCTTTCCCTAATGGTTAGTATTCCATGAATGATTAGTTCCGAACGAGAACTAACTACGAGTACGTTCATAAAACCATGCATTTCATAAATTCCAAATGGGCAAATTTCAAGATGTCACAATGAAAGTATACATAGTCATATTGTGGGTGATTACGCACGATCATTACAATAAACCTGAATGATCTTAAGTCAATTTCACCAAACCACATGCCCCGGATAAATTAGTCACTTCCACACGATTACATGACAACCAAGAATGATCCATGTATTAACAAGAGTCGAATATGGATTGATTGACGAATCGACCATAAGTCACGCTAGCAACACCCCAAGAGGCCACCTAACTCAAATAGGCCATATTAGGGCCACTTTCCATTGAAGTTTTACCACAAGCCTTGATCCGATTATAGGTTTTCGATTAAGGATTGTTCCGAAACTTTCCGGTCCAAGTTAGTCAGGGTAAAACTTAGGAATAGTTTTGGGCCCCGAAACTTTGGACAAAGGAATTAGTGGGCCGAGAATGGAAGCCCACAAGGGAGTGGGTTAGGAAAAAGCCCAATGGGCCTCACGCCCAAGACCAAAGCCCAATGAGCCCATTAAGCTTTCCAAGCCCAATGAGCCCATTAAGCTTTCCAAGCCCATTTCTCTTTCAATTGGGCCCATTCAAGCCCGAGCCCAACTTTACTGGCATGAGCTCGAGCCCACATGAATAGTAACCGTGAATAGTGTCAAGGGTGAATTTACCAAAATGCCCTTCAAGCATTTATGCCCTAGAAACAAAAGGATATTAAGAGAGAAGACTTTGGTGTCTTGTGATGTTGGAAGTAGACTTTGTTGGCTTTGCATTTACGAGAGAAATATCTCTTGGCCTCTCTTCTTTTCCTCCCATCATACCACTCTCTCTCTCTCTCTCTCTCTCTCTCTCTCTTTCCTTTTCCCCCCTCATTCACGTCCATTTCTCTCTCTCCCCTTTGGCTGTTGATTTACTGGCCAGAACCATCAGCAGCGACGCCATGACTCCTCACCACCGTGCGCAACCGGTTCGTGTCGTTTTCCATCGGCAAATCGCCTCACCAAAGCCAAACCGATTCTATGGGCTATTGTTCAGCCCCGTTCCAGCCGTGTGTCGTCATCCCAAGTTAATTCCGAACCGTACAATGCGTAGCCCTCACCGCCACTGTCGCATCCGTGTTGTCGGAATCGCTAACGGGTGAGTTTTTGCCCTAATCCCTTGCTTAGTAGGCTAAACTTGATTAGGATGTAATTAATTTAGACTAAGTATGGTCAGTACTAATTAAGTATGGATTATTTGATAGGTTATCACATTAATTAATAAGTAGTTGTGTATCATTTAGGTGATAAGTTATCATTGTTATATGTGATAAGCTATCGGAAAATATGATAAGCTATCGGGGCTTTGACGATAAGCTATCGGATATTTTTATAATTAATATTTTATTATTAATTAAATTAATTTTCGGAATTAAAATATTAATATTTTGTGGAATTTCCGAAAATAAATTGTGATTATTTTAGGCTTGAATTGTGATGCCTAAGTTGGATTTTACCTTATATATTGGTTTGTATGTTGAATTGAATTGACTGATTATTATTAAATATAGAATTGTGGGAATTTAATTAATAAACCCTGAGGTGTCGGGTTTAGTTGTTAAGTTTTATGTGAGGAATATGCTGTGGATACTTAAATATAGAAGCATGCCGAGTTTGAGAATTTATTGATGTGTATAATCACGTGTGATTATTTTAGTGCATTTTTATTGCAACATTTTATTATATTAGCACGGATCATGTCTGTATTGGCTTTTGAAAAATATAATGTTGGAACTTGAGTGTTGCTATGTGTGCATGATCATCTAAAGGTTCCTTTCCTGCCCGGTTATACTGAAGAACCGTATACCGGATGACCGCCAACCTAAGGTTTGGCCATGACCCTAATGGATGTCCCTAATTTGGTAATTGGAAGCCATCGCTGGTAGCAGGGGAGACGTAGTCATTTGCGAATCGGATTCGGAATAAACCCATTTGTGGGATATGCCGTCATTGTGGTTAGGTGAGACGATGCCATGCTCGACGGGGCAGGACAATGCCCGGTTATGCCGGAAAATAGCCAACTTGATGCGAATAACACGGGTTGTGCCGTGCCCTGTGTGGTTGTAGTAATCGAAATACGCATGAAAGATTGTGGTGGCATTGTGCTTGATTATGGGATGAAATTGTGAGGCATGATATAGGACGGGCCGAAGCGGTTTCACCTTATAATCGGAACATGTGAATGCATTATACATGGGAAAGTTGCTGCGTACTCTGATTTCATTATATACTTGTTGCAATATGATTGTATATGGAGGCTTATAACGTGTAGGGCGTGTGTACCAAGGTAAGATAAGAATGTCTGCAATTGTTTAATGGCACGTATGTTTATGTTGGGTTGGGTAGCCTGCTCGTGTGAATAGTTAGGGCAAAGCAGGGGTTGTTTTGCCCAAGCTATTGCAACCTAAAAATTTCTCATTCTCAGGCTAATGGATTATTAAGACCAAGCTTAACTCGGGCCCTCCCAAGCCCTACCAATTCGTAACTTATGGTTTAAGTCTTTAACGAGTAAATATTTTCATGTCTGGAGTCGACACTAATCTATTTATGGTAGGTCGATTAGAAACCTAAATAAAACATAGAGAGATATGTTTTATTCTTACGAACCAGAGATTTTAAGCTCGGGGACTTGATTACGCTAGATCTAGTCTAACGCCCTTTCGGTACCTTTTCTTTTCAAAAATATTTTGGCATGTAGTTTGGATCCATTTCAATTTAGTCACTAACATGTGAGGTGTTCATACGGATGCATAAACCACCAATTTAACACCCAAGAAAGCATTAAATAAATTGTAAGTTTGGAAGAATGACTTACCTCGAAGCAACGCAAGCATCTACATTGTTAGCTAGAAAATCACATCAACAATCCTAATATGATTTCTAGTTAACAAGCAATACACTTAATTTTTTTGGATTTTCATTTATTTAAATGAAAACTAATCTATATGCAATGATGTGCAAAAATGACATGCGAATTAATGTAACCTAATATACAAACTATATGTCATGCGACGACGTGAGCTAATTCTAATGACGGACGAATGATTTATTTTTGGTATTTTTCATTGAAATTCGGAATTATAAAAATACCTAAAATAATATGCAATCTAATGACTTTCTTGTTTTGGTATTTTCTATTAAAATTTGAAATAAAAAATTATCCAAATTAATAATGCAATCTATCCTAAGGAAAATGATTTATTCTATCCCAAAGCAACTCATTCTTTTTTTTGGATTTTTTGGCAAAATTCGAAATTATTAAATAACCTAAATAATATATTAAGATTAGAATAATACCTAATTTAAACTAGGAAATAGATGATCTCAAGTCCTAATTTAAATTAAATAATTATCCTATTCCTTTGAACAAATTTAAAATTCCTAGACATGCAAAACTCTAATTTAAATCCTAACTGATATTTTTTGAATTTTTCTTTTTTATTTGAAAAAATAATTTAAACAGAAAGATAACCACCACAATTAAAACCAATCCATGCGGTCCGCAAAATTTGTTTCAAACTCGGATTAGGCACATAAATTGAACTAACGGTCATATCTATAAGATTATAGATATCGACGGAAAGTTGATCGTTCAAATTTGGAAAGCAGATAAAAATCATTATCGTATCCAAGTGATTATGGATAGGATAATAATTTTCCGTATCGCCGCGTATCGTACCTTAGAGATAAGGTCAGATAGTCGTCCAGATATATTGCTAAATTAGGAACGATTCCTAATTTTGAATATTTGAAAATATTACGGATATCACAAACATTATCCTAAGATATCTAAATATCCACACGATATTCACGAAATATTCTAACATTCAAATTAGAAATCTAAATATTTTGAAAATTGGATAATTCTTACCTAATTTTAAATATTTCCAAATTTGGATTTGCCGGTGGATCGGGTTTTGCAGATAACCGGCAACGAGCGATGGCGACAGCGACGTCGGGATGGCAAGACGGCATGGTATGGCAGGGCAAGGCAGCGTCTCCGAGGCGGCTGTGGCACGGCTCCAGCGACGGCGGTGTCACGGTGGGAGGCAGCAATGATGCGGCAGGAGCGGCTGCTGTGGACTGGAGGCACGGCGCGTGCTCAGCGGATCGGTGGGGCAGGGTGTCTCCAGAGCGTGTCACGGCTGATCAGGGGCAGCAGCACCAGCACCGGCGGGGCTGTGAAGGCACATAGCGGCTGCTCCGAACGGCAGTGTGCGGCGCCAAGCAGCTTCGGGAGGCGGCTGAGCCGAGCGTCTCCGGCACAGCGATGGCAAGAACGACTGTGCAGAGCCGGCGCGACTGTGGACAGGAGGTGAGACGAACACGGCAGCTCCGGGGCTGAGGCGGTAGAAGCAATGAATAGTGGGTGGCATCACAGGCGTGGTAAGGCGTGCAGCGAGCGGCAACGGGTGGCTAGCGATCAGCGTGGCGCAGTAAAGTAGGCGAGTAGAGGTGGTGGTGCACGGCGGGGCAGCGCGGCAAGCGTCTGTACAGGCTGGGACGTCCAGGCGGCGAAGCAGCGACGGTGAAGGAGGCGGAGCAACGTCTGGTGGTGCGGCGGCAACACGGCGAGGTAGCAGCGGCGTCGGGCGACTGAGGCGCAGCGGCGTTGGTCTTCGGGTGCAGTGTGTGGCGCGGCTTTGCTGGTGGGCAGCACAGCAGCGGTGAGGGTGGGCATCGGCGTGTAGCCAATCTCTCTCTCTCTCTTTCTCTCTCTCGCACGTGTGTGTTTATCTCTAATTTTCTGATCTGAATAATATTGTCGTGTCCTAGGTTCTCCCCCTGATTATGACCTAAACATATATATTTATAATACTAACCTAGGTCAATTAGTCGGGTTTTCTAGTCCTAATGGGCTTAGGCTTGGGTTTAGGCTCTAATTTAATTCAAGCGGGCTGAATTAATTTGGGCTTTTATTTAATTAAGCACAATAGACTAAATTAAGCTCAAATTAAAATAACCGAGCTCTTTTAACTTGTGATTTCCAGCTCTTGCCTTCCGAGCGAGCTGAGTCATGTTCGATGAATTTTAAGCTTGTTCGCCATTGCCGGTCCGATGCAAAATGCAATTAATCTAAATGAACCTAAACTATATATTATGCAATTTAAATATTTTTGCTTAGGGGTTAAAAATTTAATCCCTAATTTTCTATGCAAATTACGACTAAATGATCGCTAAAATTTAGGTGTCAACAGCTGCCCCTCTTTGAAGGTGAGCTCGCAGAGGTTGCATTCAAAAACTAAATGATACCTAAATTTCAACTATGCAAATGCAATGAATGTTGTTTTTGTCGGGATTATGAGTCCCATTGTTGAAATGCATAATGAAATGATATATGCTGATATGAATAATACATACCTGAAGTTTACTTACTTGACAGGAGTGGTTTAGTAATTCAAGGCGTGACTCTGGTCCTATGGATTATTTGGCAAATGTTTGGGCTCAGTCCCATAGGTATTGCTTGACACACACTAATGAACTTCGATGATCTGCAATTCAGTTAAGACACGCAAAGAAAGCTCGACGTATCCAATCATCATCTGGATTCGCGAGAGTAGTTTTTAGCGAAAAATGTAAAACGTTCCGACCTTTACAAACTACCTATACATCTCCATAGGTATTTATAAAGATTTGACCACTGCGCCTATACTTTTCCTCATAGGTGCGTCACGGGGGAACTTTTTGAAATCAAAAGGATATTCCGACCTTTATAAGATACCTATACATCTTCATAGGTACTTATAAAGATTTGGCCGCTTCACTTATACCTTCTCATAAGTGAACTGCGGGGGAACACCTGGGATTGAGAGAATATTTCAACCTTTACAAGATACCTATATACCTCCATAGATACTTGCAAAGATTTGGCCACTTCATCTGTACCTTCTCATAGGTGAGTCGCAGAGGAACATCTGGGATAGAGAGAATATTCCGACCTTTATGAGATACATATACATCGCCATATGCATTCATAAAAATTTGGCTGCTATGCCTATACCATCTTCATAGGCATGTTGTGGGGGAATATATGAGATTAGAGAAATATTCCGACCTTTACAGGATACCTATACATCTCCATAGATACTTGTAAAGATTTGGCCGCTACGCCTATACCATCTTCATAGGTGTGTCACGGGAGAATCTTCTCGAGATTGTGTGAAAATCTGTGATTTGGTGAACAAAGAGACTAGCCCGAGTGTTCAAGGGTTCCTTGACAAAGTACCTGAACATCATCAGAGGTACCTAAAAAGGCCTAATCAATAGATACCTAAACATCATCAAAGGCATCTAGAGATCACAATAAAATGATCCAATATGGGGCCTGACGATTGCTCGAATAGGTTAGGGATACCTGGATAGTCATATACTTACCTGGCGATATCTCCGACTCTTGAGGGTGTGTCTCCTGCTAGACACGGTTTTAGGCAACATGTAATATGCATTTGCGCACTAACAAGAACACATATACACATGCACTATGAATTCAACCGATTTTCATGCATGACAATTTTGTCAAATCGGCATTACAAAATTTCATTGGGGAAAATCATGAAAAGACAATCCGAACTCACAAGTGGGTGTCTTGAAAATTGTCGAATGAAGGACTTTCGGTCCGAAAGGTCTTTCACTCATTCTCATAAAAAAGAATTGATTTATGAGAATCACTCTATCTCACCATCATCATGTCAACAAGGGCCTGAGTATTCTTGCAAGCGGTACGATCTTACCAATTTGAGAGGTCTTTATTGGGACTATAATACGGGCTCAGTCATTGGCTTAGCAAAAGGGACTCTTCGAGTCAAGGTTATTAAAAGAAAATACTCCGCAATTGTCTCCGGGTTTACAAGCCAAGAACCCTGCAAAATGAGATAGAAATAGACTTGCTCGCACTTCTTCGAGCTAAGCTTATAAACATATGAATCCCATATCAGTTCAAGTGCCCTAATCTGAAGAGACTTTGCAAGGGACGTAACACAGGGTAGACTCATAGGTTGAGAAATGAATGGATCATTAGGCTCAAAATGTGTATAATTGGGGTGAATAGGTTGGTGATCATCTTGGCACTGTCGCCGGTCTTCTTCTTCACCAGGGGTTATCTCTTCGATAGATGCCTCAGTGGCTTCGAGATCTCGTCACTCGATTCCTTTGAGACTTGTAGGACTACTGCTCCACTGGGGATTTTTACATTTTTTCTATTTGGCATTGGTCTTGCTTTTACTAGGCACACTGCTTTTTCTTGCCTTCCCCTTTTTTTTTTACACTTGTTGCTTACAATGTAAACACCGGCCAGCTATATCTGACTGAATGGCTCGCCATTTAAACTCTCACGGATTTTTGTCTTCTATCGACGCTCCAGATATGCTGCTCGAACAATGATGACTTTTTGCCTTGCCCCAGTGTAGGGGGATGATCACTAACTGCGTTTAAGAAACGCATTTGCAGGCTCAATTGGGCTTAGCAAAGGATAAAGTGTGTATAGGATAGAGAAAGAAATGCTCTTCATCATCCTAAGACACTTGAACTTTGCGTGAATTCATCTGAAAAAGCAACACTCGAAGATTGATGCAAGTGAGAGCAAGAAAATTTCTACTCATTTTTCACCTTATGATGCTGACTTACCTCCAGTTTGCCCCGATGTGGGGTGGTTCTTGACAGAGGTAATTTGAATGAATTTCTCCAAGTATTTAGGCTCAAAGAGGCAAAACAAGGGATAACTTGTAGTGTGTAAGGTAGAGAAATGAAATGCCTCTTGTCATTTCTGTTGCCGTATCTTTTGCGAGATAACTCTTTACCTTGCAGACATGGAATATTTTCCAACTCAACTCACTGAAGATTAGTGCATAGGACTATGTGTAGGATAGGACTTGCCTTCCATCATCCCGATGTACCTCATTCAACACACATTCAATTCATCCCACATAAATCATCAGATTGTCTAAATAGACTTCCCCTTTGAAAACGATGATGCAGATCAACAAAACAACCATGCAGAATTTAATGTCAATGCAAACATGTTAACCTGAAATTGATTGAAACCATTTATTCATCAATGAAATATTTACAATTCAGAACATAAAACCAAACACTCGAAAACTTTTGCTGCAAAATGATAAATTTTATCAGGGATAATACATCTTTACAGCATCAGAATTAACAGGATTGAAAAACTCACGACCGTCCATCTCTGCGAGAATCAGGGCACCTCCGGGAAGTACCTTTTTAACCACATATGGACCGATGTAGTTTGGGGTAAATTTATCTCCGGGAACAGGGAAGATTGGCAGCACCTTCCTTAGGACTAGATCATTTTACCTCAAAATATCTTGCACGCACCTTTTAGTTGAAGAATCTAGCTATCCTCTGTTGATAGGTTTGACCATGGCAAATGGCTTTCAGTCGCTTCTCATCAATTAGGTTTAACTGCTCACGCTTTTGTCACATCCATTCCGCTTCAGATAGCTCTACCTGAGATAAGACTCGCAGAGAAGGGATCTCTACTTCAATGAGCAGGACTACTTCCATGCCATACACCAAGGAAAAAAGGGTTGCCCCAACAGAGGTTCGGATAGAAGTCCGATATGCCATTAGTGCAAATGGCAATCTTTCATGCCAGTCACGATAGTTTTCAGCCATTTTGGCCAGGATCTTCTTGATGTTCTTATTAACGGCTTCAACTGCTCTATTCATATGTGGACGATAGGGAGATGAATTCAGATGCTGAATTTTGAACTCATTAAACAACTGATCTATGAACTTGTTGTTCAAATTCGTCCCATTATCGGTGATAATAGCTTTGGGAACACCATAACGAGCGATTATGTCTCGCCTGACGAATCTAACAACATTTCTTGCAGTGACGTTTGCATAAGATACCGCTTCAATCCATTTGGAGAAATAATCAATCGCGACTAAGATAAATCGGTGTCCATTCGATGCCTTGGGATTAATTGGACCAATTACATCGATGCCCCACATTGAAAAGGGCCATGGCTCGGACAACTGATGTAATTTCGTCGGCGGAACATTTATTTTATCCCCATGAACCTGATAGCGATGACATCTTCGAACATGTTGGATGCATTCACTTTCAAGACTGAGCCAATAATAACTCAACCTCATGATCTTCTTGGGTAACATGTAGCCATTCATGTGTGGACCACATATCCCCTCGTGTACTTCTTGCATGATCCTATTAGCTTCAGCTACTTCTACACACCTTAGCAGGATTGAATCATAGGATATTTTGTACAACTTTTCACCACTGACAAAGAATTTTGAAGCCATTTTCATTATGTACTTCCTGTCGGCTAGAGTGCTTCCTTCAGAAAATTCTTGTCTCTGGATATAGTTCATGATATCGTAATACCATAGCTTTTTGTCAGATTCTCCGGTCACAACCATGCAGTAGGCCAGTTTTGTTAGGATTTCGATCTTCAAGGGTTCTACCTCTACTCCACCAATCACTTGCAGCATGGATGATAACGTGGCTAGCACATCAGCAAACTGATTATGGGATCTCGATAAGTACTCAAATGAGATGTCTTTGAATTCCTCTATGATTTCTTCAAGGTATTCATGGTACGGCACTAGTTTGGTATCTCTCGTCTTCCACTCTCCTACAGTTTGGAGAATAATTAGAGCGGAATCACCAAACACTTTCAACTTGATTATCCCCATTTCCACTGCGGCTTGGAGTCCGAGGATGTAAGCTTTGTACTCGGCTATATTATTGGTACACGGGAACACCAATTTAGCTGCTACTGGATAATGTTACCCATCTAGGGATATTAAAACAACCCTAGTGCCGGAACCAGCCAAGTTCATGGCTCCATCGAAGAATATGGTCCATATGTCTTCCTTTATTACTAGAATGCAATCTTCTGGGAATATTTATCATCATCCAAGATTTCAGGATTCTCGGCTAACACATCAGCAATTACTTGGCCTTTAACTGACTTCTGTGGCATCATCTGGACATCAAATTCTGAAATTAAAATCTGCCATTTGGCTAGCTTCCCTACCAAAGCAGGTTGATCAAGTAAATACTTGATGGGATCATTCTCAGTCATCAGCAAAGTCTGGTGATGCAATGTATATTGTCTCAACCTATGGAACACCCATACTAGTGCAACGCAAGTCTTATCGGCTTTAAGATAATTCAACTCCAAGATGGTAAACTTCTTACTTAAGTAATAAATGGCTCGCTCTTTTCCATCTTCAGGATTTTTCTAAGCTATCATTGCTCCTAAAGACTCGCTATGAATCGTGAGATAAAGGATCAAAGGCCGGCCCGGCATTGGTGGGACTAGCACTGGGGGTTTCATCAAGTACCACTTTAGTTCATTAAATTCTTCGTGGCAATTATCGTCCCATTTCACTTGAGTATTCTTCCTTAGAAGTTTGAAGAACGGTTTAGCAGTTTTGGAGAGCTGGGAAATAAAACGGGCTATGTAGTTCAATCTACCCAGGAGGCTCCGTACTTCTTTTACGGTCGATGGGGGTTGCAGCTCACATATGGCCTTCACTTTGGAGGGATCGACTTCAATGCCCTTACTACTTACTATGAACCCAAGTAATTTGCCCGATGTTGCTCCAAATATACACTTCGCTGGATTGAGACAGAGTTTAAACTCACGGAGTCGGTCGAAAAACTTCTTCAGGGTATCAACATGACTCTCTCCGGATCGAGACTTGGCAATCATGTCATCAACATAGATCTCGATCTCCTTATGCATCATGTCATGAAAAAGAGTCACCATTACCCGTTGATATGTTGCCCCGGTATTTTTAAGACCGAAGGGCATGACCTCATAGTGGAATGTGCCCCAAGGAGTGATGAACGCTGTTTTCTCCTTATCGTTGTCCTTCATTCTTATCTGATTATAACCCGAGAAACCATCCATGAAGGAAAATACCTCAAATCCAGTAATACTATCTACCAGAATGTCTATGTGCGGTAATGGGAAGTTATCTTTAGGGCTAGCCTTGTTTAGGTCGTGATAATCGACGCAAACCCGAACTCGGCCGTCTTTCTTCATGACTGGCACGATGTTGGCCACCCAGGTAGGGTATTGGGTGACTTCGATGAATCCCACTTTCAAGAGCTTCATGACCTCTTTTTCTATTTTTTTTCGAAAGTTCAGGTTTGGTTCTCCGTAACCTCTGTTTCTTAGGTGGCAAGCCATGCTCCACAATAGAAGAGTCTAAACCCGGCATATCGGCATATGACCAGGCAAAAATGTCCTGGTAATCCTTCAGCAATTGGACCAGGCATCTCGCTTCACCTTCGGGGAGAGTTGCCCCTATCTTCACCTCCTTGGGTTCTCCGAAAACACTCAGATTGACGGTGATAGTTTGATCTACCGTCAGGACTTTAGGTATTTCATGATGCTCTAAGTTGCGTTGAAGGTCCGAGGAATCGTCGTGTTCATTGGTATCATCGAGATTAGGCTTGGCGGCGCATAATTCATTGAATTGGACCATTTTCATACCCTCACATATCACAAGATTATCCCTGAACATAAAGCAATGGATTCAGGAGGACAAACAAGGGTAAACATTGCGTTTTTGTAAATTTTTGGTTTTTTACTTTTTTTTTAAATTCTTTTCAAAAAAGTTTTAACCCGAGGGAGCATGAAGAAGCCCAGGCCTCAGAATTCTCCTTGAACTATATTTTTTTTTATCGGTTGGATATCATCACCGGGCTGGTTTGATGTACCTCAATATGTCCTCAAAAAACTGAAAATAACTTGTAATTTCATTGATTATTTCGAATTGAATTACATTTATTGAATGGAAATTGCAACAATCAAGACCTAAAAATGAAAATGGCAAGCAGCACCCGAGACGGGGCAAGTAAAAAAAAAACAGTAAAGAATTCCCACGCAGGGGAGTGTGCGAAAAAGTAAAGGTTTTACTATTATGGGCTAGTGCCCATTCCCTCTAACGGTCTTTCTTCGATAGCTCCAAGGAAAACATTATCAAACAGGGCAGTGATTCCATCCATTGCATCATCAGAATCCTTTGTCATTTAAGGTGTTGGATCATCCATACCTCACTATCCATCCGGGACAATGTCACAGGGGTCGACATAAAAGCTCGGGAGTGCTGAGTACTTCACATAATAGTTGAACTTATCGCTCGGTTGCCCCAGAGTGTCGATCACTTCCTTCTCTTCGTGCATCATCCTCGCAAAGCTAGGAAATGTGGTGCGGATATGTGGAAGTAGCCTACCACGTCTGAGTTCTCCATTATTTTGGGCAGTTCCACGGCTATGTTCTTCACCATTTGGCTCTTCTTCGGATTGCTATCTATTCTGCTCGTCTCCTTGACCTCGACCTCGACCTCGACCACATCCACGTCCATGTCCCTTATTATTCGGCATAGTTGACCCTTGGTACCCCAATCCAGAAGTGCGGAACCTTTGAGAGACTTCCACCGGTCGACGGATATCTTGACCATTCCTGCCAAGGCTTTCACTTGGAATAATGCCATGGGACACCATTATTCTTCCGACCATGACAGCAGTATTTGACACCTCAGGAATGGCGGTGATGATCCTCTAGCCACATGTATGGTCGATACGAGTTCAAGCGACTGATAACTCGATTCTATTTTGTAATCTGGCTCGACATAGGGGATAGCCGCTGCATGATAAGTCGGGTGCTCTTCTTCACCATGGACTGTGACTAACTTTCTCTCCACAACGAACTTCACCTTCTGATGTAGACTGGATGACACAACTCTAGCAGTATGAATCCATGGACTACCCAACAAGAAATTGAATGTAGTGGGAATGTCCATAACTTGGAATAGGACGTTAAACGCTGTTGGCCCTATCTGTGTGTCAAGGTGGATTTCTCCCATCACTTCTTTCTTGGTTCCGTCAAAGGCTCGCACGGAGGTCTTCGCAGCATTTATCCTAGATGGATCTATCTTAAGGCGGTGTAAAGTTGTCAAAGGACAGATATTCAAGGATGAACCGTTGTCAATGAGTACCTGGGCTACATGCAAAGCCTTGTATTTGACAAAAACGTACAACGCCTTGGTATGTCTTCTCCTTTCTAGGGGGAACTCTTCATCTGAAAAGGCTAAAAGGTCTTTAAGGAGTATGGAATCCACAAATTCTTCCAGTTTCTCATGATCAATCGTCTCTGGCATGTGGACTTCACTTAACACCTTCATTAGGGCCTTCTGGTGTTTGACAGATATCTGAAGGAGTTCAAGCAGAGAGATTTGCGTAGGCATCATGCGCAGTTGCTTAACTATGCTGTATTCACTAGCCTTGATCATAGCCAGGAACTCCTTGGCTTCTTCATCAGTAACAGGTCTTGCAGGTTGGACATTAGCTTGGCCATAGGCACGTCCGGACCTAGTGACTAAGTCAACATCAAGACTGTAGGACCAAGGAACTGCCTTATCATCACAGTACTCGTATGGCTGCGGTATTTCGATCACTATCCCTTCATCGGCTGCAGGCGTGCTTACTACAATCTCTTCATCATCGGTCGCGTCTTCGAGCCGGGGCATGTCTTCAGACAAAGGATCGAGCTTGTCCTTCCCAGCGTTCAACGTAGCGAACTCCTCGTTCCAATTAATAACCACTTGGGAGATAGTAGAAACAATGCCAGTGTGGTCAGCATAAACAATCATCCAGCTTCCAGCATTCTTGAGATTCTTTCTCTCATGATAGCCAGGGGAAGGACCTCGTTATTCGGGTAATAACCGGCTTTCACCAACTCGTGGTAGACGTCAGTAGTATACACCTTGACATTCTTAATTCGACCAACATCGAAACTGAATATGGCATTCACATTGCCCGCGTGATCAAGGAGCGGGCTACTTTGAACATTCGGCTTAGCGGGTTGGAATGAGAAAGCCTTCGTGTCTAGGAGGTTCTGGATTCGGTGCTTGAAGATATAGCAATCGTCGGTTGAGTGTCCCAGCTCGCCCATTTGGTAATTGCATTTCTTCAACGGGTCATAGTTGTAGAACTGCTCAGAATTAGGCCGCTTTGGCTCGGTAGTAAGCAAGCCTTTCTTCTGGAGCACTACCAATACTTGAGATAACGATCTGGGGAGGGGAGTGAATTGCCTTTTAGTGTTCTTCCTCTGAAAAGGTTGACGACACGTGTTTTGTTTCTGAGCTTCTGAGCTTTTGCTACTTGGATTGCTGGGGTGGAGCTAGTATTTCGCCGACTCGGTTGGTTATAAGTCACATTCACTTCAGCTGCCGGTTCTTTCTCTTTTCTTATACTAAATCTTTTGATCGACGGAGACGACTCCACAAACCACCCATCCTTCAGTCCTATCTCGATCTGTTCGTCTTTGGGGATGAGTTGGTTGAAGTTGTCAGCCGGAATGGCAACCATCCGATTACAGTACTCGAACGGGAGAGTTTTCACGAACATCCTCTTCAACTCACTGTCTATGGGTTCCGAGACGACCTGAGCGGCTATATTCTTCCATCTGATGGCATAGTCTTTGAAGGACTCAGTCTTTTTCATCTGAGCACGTTCAAGATCATCACGGGTAGGAATGATGTCTGTTATGAACCTGTACTACTATAGAAATGCCTCGCTAGCTTCTTTCCAGGTTTTGAGGCCATTTATCTTCTTCATGAGATACCGGTTCAAAGTAGGACCCGTCAAACTTGCTTGAAACGCATGGATCATCAGGAGTTCGTTGTCAACATATGAAGTCATCTGTATGTAGCATAGCTGCAGGTGGGCTTTTGGGCAAGAGGTGCTATTGTACTTGTCAAAATCTGGCATCTTGAACTTATTTGAGATTTTGATTTGTAAGTACAAGGATAGATCGATCGAGGGTGAGTCTTGTGAACCCTCAAGCTACTTCACACTCTCTTCGAGTTTGTTAACTCGTTCATCAGGCTTGTCTTTGTTGACGATAATATGGACGGGGTTGTCTTCTAAATCGGGAATATCGTCATCTTCCTCAACATCGACACTTTTTCCACCTTTATGCTTTGGGGCTGATGCCTCAAGGGATGCTGGAATGGGGATTGACCGCAGGGCTTTGATCTGAGCGGACATCTATTACATTGCAATGACTTGCTTCATCTGGTCCTCCATGCCAACAACACGATCTCAGAGGTTAGTTTGATCGGCCATTCTAGCTCTCGAACGTGTACGAATAGGCGATCGTGATCGGTCCATAACTACCTAATTTCACGGATGAAACAGGCATATATAAGTGGCAAAAAAAATCACACGCTGATCCATGACATTGGTCTAACCGCCTTGATTAGAAATGACCTCTTTATTGAAATGACAAAAAATTTTTACAATGACTAATGACTTGAAGTCACTTTAAACAAAATGTAAAAGCAAATGACTCGATCCCTAAACAAATTGAAAGACTGAAACTAGAATGAGAAAACAAATTTAAGCTTTTTTATTTAGCTTGATCTATAGACATATGGGAGGTGACTTCTTTCTTCAACTGCTTATAAGCCCGAGCTATCTTGGACGCTTTTTCTTGAGCTTCTTCGACCTTCCTTTTGAGGCGGTTGTTCTCTGAGCGATTGGTGATCTTGAGAGGCACCTTGGGTATCTTTGGGAGTAACTCCTGCGGGACTTTGTGCCGTCGAATATACTTGGTCGTTGCGAAATAGGATTTCTGCTCCCCCTTGAGTTGTCCTTTGGGTCGAGCTATCATTAGGAGACGACACTTCATCCACATCTTATTGAGCTGAGCTACGGTCCCTTCATGGTCTTTATCATCATCAGTGAAGTCGACGTGGAGGAGTTCCGATTGTAACGCTGGAGGGAGCCCTTAGAGAATCTAGTACTGACGAGAGACCCTGGCAGGGTAGTATTCGATTGCGCCAGTGAAACCCAAGAGTGGAACCGGTCCAACACCATTACATATAAGTCGAGTTTCCTCGACCTTGAACCAATTAGCATGCCATCAGAAACCTTGGGGTCTAGAGTTTTTCATGAAAATGATCCATTCGGAGTAATGATAATCAGGTGCATTCCCTTATTTTTCTTTATAGCTTAAAACGGGATGACTGGAATTACTAAGTTCAGATATTTTGAGTAAATTGCCACACCCTTTTATGTGAGACAAAAACCAAATTTGCAATAGTTCAAGAGGGGCACGAAACGTTTTGTCAACATTTTGCTTGAATTTAGTAAGAGAAATGAAAGTCTCGGCTAAAATGATGTTGACAAAATTTTTTTCAAGATAGACTTGTTGGACTAACCATGCAATTGACAGGTTACATGTATTCTTGCAATAAGGAAAAATCATGAATCCGAAGAATGCTAGCAAGAAGATTCTGCCCTTTTGAAAGGATGTGGTTTTTTCAAAACATTGACTCAGGAATGAAAGGAGACATGTTCCACGATTTGCTTTTAAAACTTTCCCCAACTCATCTTTTCCGACATTAAAAAATTCAGAAAACATTAAAGTGGAATCGATTCTCAAAGGTGGTGTAACTAGCTCTGACCCTAAAGGTTTTCCAATGAGCACACTATATTATTCCAAAGCCGGGGTGAGCTCATGCTTACCGAATATAAAGGTGGGTGTCTCGGGGCATCAGAAGTGCGCTAATGCTCGAAAGAGGTCGGTACGGACTTTGACTTCTAGTATGGGGAGCAGCCTCCCGATGTAGCCCTCAACTAGCTTGCGGTTGGTCAGACTGAGTAGATTCTACCAGGCACGGAGCTCATCCTTAGGAGAATCAAGAATCCAAATGTCTACCCCTCCCATAGTGTATAGACCAAGACTCACGACTGACCTAATATCATGGACCAACCAAAGAAAAAGACGAAACATGAATAAATTGCGAGATAAAGATTCAGAAAACTTACTTCACCGGGTAGGATTATGGCAATCACATAGACATGAGCATGAAATGTGAGGTTTGATTTCTATCTAGACTCTGACTTGCAAGGTAGAGACGTGAGGATTACCGAGCTGAATCAGTCATGGTGGTGGTTAGGCTGGGATTCCCCTGACTCCGGCTTAGTCAAAGAGTCGACCTGGGTTGCAAGAGGCGCAACCGTGGTGGGTATTCAATGACACCATGAAAGAAATTTCGGGACCAATGAGGGTGACCCGCACCACATAGGTGTAGTCAGGGTATCCACTATCTTAGTACCATCCTAAACCTATGCCGTCAAGGTCCGGCAGCGGGTAGTGTGTGTGGTGTAGTGTACATGCAAGGCATGCACAATAGGTTATATCAAACAACGCTCCGTGCATAAAATAAACCATACATATAAACACCTCCCTGCAAAATAAGGGTTAACAATCACGCCTCCCTTTATACCTCCTATTCTGCAAAAACATTTAACATCTAAAATGTTAGGGACGTACCTGGGATCTTCGCTGCCAAACAAAAATTATTTTTGAAACGAAAAATTGGCCTAAGTCCACTAAGAGTTTTAACTCAAGTCCCCAGCGGAGTCGCCAAGCTATCGCGACCTAAAAATTTCTCATTCTCAGGCTAATGGATTATTAAGATCAAGCTTAACTCGGGCCCTCTCAAGCCCTACCAATTTGCAACTTAGGGTTTAAGTCTTTAACGTGCAAATGTTTTCATGCTTGGAGTCGCCACTAATCTATTTACTGTAGGTCGATTAGAAACCTAAATAAAACATAGGGAGATATGTTTTATTCCTACGAACCAGAGATTCTAAGCCCGAGGACTTGATTATGCTAGATCTAGTCTAATACCCTTTCAGTACCTTTTCTTTTCAAAAATATTTTGGCATGCAGTTTGGATCCATTTCAACTTAGTCACTAACATATGAGGTGTTCATACGGGTGCACAAACCACCAATTTAACACCCAAGAAAGCATTAAATAAATTGCAAGTTTGGAAGAATGACTTACCTTGAAGCAACGCAAGCATCTGCATTGTTAGCTAGAAAATCACATCAATAATCCTAATATGATTTCTAGTTAACAAGCAATTCACTCAATTTTTTTGGATTTTCACTTATTTAAATGAAAACTAATCTATATGTAATGACGTGCAAAAATGACATGAGAATTAATGCAACCTAACATGCAAACTATATGTCATGCGACGACGTGAGCTAATTCTAATGACGGACGAATGATTTATTTTTGATATTTTTCATTGAAATTCGGAATTATAAAAATACCTAAAATAACATGCAATCTAATGACTTCTTTTTTTTGGTATTTTCTATTAAAATTCGAAATAAAAAATTACCCAAATTAAGAATGCAATCTATCCTAAGGAAAATGATTTATTCTATCCTAAAGCAACTCATTCTTTTTTTTTTTGGATTTTCATGGAAATTCGAAATTATTAAATAACCTAAATAATCTATTAAGATTAGAATAATACCTAATTTAAACTAAGAAATAGATGATCTCAAGTCCTAATTTAAATTAAATAATTATCCTATTCCTTTGAACAAATTTAAAATTCCTAGACATGCAAAACTCTAATTTAAATCATAACTGATATTTTTTGAATTTTTCTTTTTTATTTGAAAAAACAATTTAAACAGAAAGATAACCACCACAATTAAAACTAATCCATGTGATCCACAAAATTTGTTTCAAACTTGGATTAGACATAGAAATCGAACTAACGGTCATATCTATAAGGTTATAGATATCGATGGAAAGTTAATCATTCAAATTTGGAAAGTAGATAAAAATCATTATCGTATCCAAGTAATTATGGATAGGATAATAATTTTCTGTATCGCCGCGTATCGTACCTTAGGGATAAGATCGGATAGTCGTCCAGATATATTGCTAAATTAGGAACAATTCCTAATTTTGAATATTTGAAAATATTGCAGATATCACAAACATTATCCTAAGATATCTAAATATCCACACGATATTCACGAAATATTCTAACATTCAAATTAGGAATCTAAATATTTTGAAAATTGGATAATTCTTACCTAATTTGAAATATTTTCAAATTTGGATTTGCCAGTAGATCGGGTTTTGCAGATAACCGGCGACGAGCGACGGCGACAACAACGTCGAGACGGCAAGATGGCACGGCACGGCAGGGTAGGGCAGCGTCTCCGGGGCGGTTGTGACACGGCTCCGGCTACGGCGGCGTCACGGTGGGAGGAAGCAACGGCATGGTAGGAGTGGCGGCTGTGGACTGGAGGCGCGGCGGCATGCTTGGCGGATCGGCGGGGCAGGGTGTCTCCGGGGTGTGTCACGGCTGATCAAGGGCAGCAGCATCGGCAGGGCTGTGAAGGCACACAGAGGCTGCTCTGAATGGCGGCATGCAGCGCCAGGCAGCGGTGGGAGGCGGCTGAGCCGGGCGTCTCCGGCCCGGCGATGGCAAGAACGACGGTGCAGGGTCGGCGCAGCTGTGGACATGAGGCGAGACGGACACGGCAGCTCCTAGGCTGAGATGGTGGAAGCAGCAAATGGTGGGTGGCGTCACAGGCATAGCGCGACGTGTGGCGAGCGGCAACGGGTGGCTGGCGATCGGTGTGGCGTGGCAGAGTAGGCGAGCAGAGGTGGTGGTGCACAGTGGGGCAGCGCGGCAAGCGCCTGTGCAGGTTGGGACGTCTAGGCTGCAGAGCAGCGGCGGTGAAGGAGGCGGAGCAACGTCTGGTGGTACGGCGGCAACACGGCGAGGCAGCAGCGGCATCGGGCGGCTGAGGCGCGACGGCGTCGGTCTTCGGGTGCGATGTGTGGCACGGCTTTGCCGGCGGGCAAAACAGCAGCGGCGAAGGCGGGCGCGGGCAAAGGTGCCGGCGTGCGGCCGATCTCTCTCTCTCTCTCTCTTTCTTTCTCTCGCACGTGTGTGTTTCTCTCTAATTTTCTGATCTGAATAATATTGTCATGTCCTAGGTTCTCCCCTGGATTATGACCTAAACATATATATTTATAATACTAACCTAGGTCAATTAGTCGGGCTTTCTAGTCTCAATGGACTTAGGCTTGGGCTTAGGCTCTAATTTAATTGAAGTGGGCTGAATTAATTTAGGCTTCTATTTATTTAAGCACAATAGACTAAATTAAGCTCAAATTAAAACAACCGAGCCCGTTTAACTTGTGATTTTCGGCCCTTGCCTTTCGAGCGAGCCGAGTTTTGTTCGATGAATTTTAAGCTCGTTCGCCACCGCCGGTCCGATGCAAAATGTAATTAATCTAAATGAACCTAAACTATATATTATGCAAGTTAAATATTTTTGTTTAGGGGTTAAAAATTTAATCCCTAATTTTTTATGCAAATTACGACAAAATGGTCGCTAAAATTTATGTGTCAACACTATTGATCTGTCATCGATAGGTTGCTGCATGTTTTAGGTGCATCCTGCATGAGTTAACCTCCTAGTTGAGGCTTAGGTCGTTAACTTATTGAGATTTTATCTCATTCGTTGTTGTTAACCATCTTTTCAGGTGCTCAGGTATGAGTATGCATTGTGTTCCTTGTGATACGGTTATGTCGAGGGAGAAATACCTGTTGAGGTTGTCCTCATAGATAGAGGAGCTAGGTTAACCCCGTATCTGTTGTTGTTGTAAACGGGAAGGTCGGCGTGGCGGACTGGTAATATATTAATCCCCAATGTACTACTGATGATGTATATATATATGTTGTATATTTTCCTGTCTATCCCGGTAGTTGTTTGGAGATATACGCTTCTGCATGTGCATGATCTAAAGTGAAAATGGAAGGGTCGACGTTGCGTCCTGGGTTGTCATAATTTCATGATCAAGGAAGGATGTTCCTGCGCTCGAGGGTTTGGGGTGTGACATCGTGAGTCATGCGTTAAAAGGCTAGGCTGGATGTGAAGGACATATGCGACTAGTGTAGAAAGGATCATCTATACAAACCCCGGCACAACGATCATCTTTAGGCCCCTTTTCACCCTCACTCGTCAGAACTCGATCATTGCCTAGTGGTGATGAATGGCGTGGTTGGAGGGGACAAGGATTGTGCGGTGGTAGAAAGTGACGATGATCGGTAATTTTGGTGGTGGTCCTTGGGTGAGCGATGCAGGCAAAGGAATATCATGTGTCACTTTATCACTCCGTTAAAAGATAAAATATGAAATTTTTAGTTATGTTTTAAATTTTATATCCAATCCGAGTTTATCTCACCCCCTAGGTAGGATTTCTTATCGGACAGTTTATCCAGTTCGGAGAACGTCACCAAATACCGGATAGGATAATTTGTTATCATGTCCGGACTCAAATCCGGGCTATCAAATGCAGCCTAAAAGATAAATACACCACAAGTGTCATAATGTTTATGCGATGCTCATTTGAGTGCTATGACTATTAAAACATTCACTTATATGTCATAACTTTCAATTGATCACTTGAATATCATAACTTTTTAATAGCGTTCGTCCAAGTGCCAAAAATTCAACGTAGCATGGCACTTGTGATGAACATTTTAAAATTTTATGACATTCAATTGATCGATGAAAAATTTATATGGCACTTAAGTAATCAGAAAAAAAAAAGTTATACCATTCAAGTAAGCTCCACATATAAGTTACGGCACTCAAGTGATAAAAAAAATGATGGCATTCAAGTGAGTATCATGTGAAATTGATGACACTTGTGGTGTTCTTTTCTCGATCAATTAGACACCCAAATGAGGCACGGGAGTCTGTCTTACATCTGCGAACTAGAGATTCTCAATTTGCATCCAAATTTGAACTCCAAGAGTATTGAAAATTCAAATCCCAACCTCATCTCTAATGTTTGGATTCCAAGAATGTTCGAATTCTTAGTTTTAAGCTCATCTCTCCTCCTTGATTACGAATTTCTCTCCGGGCTACTCATCAACTTCACCTCTAGTTTCAAGTAACATGCGGCAGTCCTAAAATGCAATGGAATGTATCCTAGGATCTACATGTTATGCAAATGTGGACGACGTAAATGATATCTTTGCTTAGGGGTTGGGGGTAGCTACCAAATTTTCTGATGCAATAAATGGGAGAACCAAAATTTTATGTCTATGAGGTGGAGGAGAGGAACGGATGACGGTTGGGCCAATAAGGAGCGAGCTGAGAGGCGCTAGATGACCGAGGAGGAGGAGACTGGAGCTCGGTGTTGCTCCTATCAAAGACGATCTCATTTTCTCTATTTCGGTCACGCTACGACAGGTTCCGGTGTCATTCAACTCGGAGCTCTCTTCTTTGAAATCTACCTATTTAATAAAGATGGATTAATCCCCATTCTGACATTTCTATGTCATTATTGGGTCGAGGGTTGTTTTTGGCGTTCTTTTGCATATGGTGTTTTGAAATGTAATACATATTCTTACCTTTACAAAAAAAATAAAAATAAAGATGGATTAACAAGTTAGTTCCAACAGAAGAAGGAAATTATTGGAATACTATCCTCACCAAAAAAAAATTATTGGAATACTACAATTTTACCGTTCGAGAGTATCATTTAGCGGCAAGCCCTCAACTTGCTTGAAAATGGCATCAGTGTTCTTTGTCTGTTTATTTTGTTAGGAGCCGTATTCTCAACCTAGAATGCTGAAGAAACAGTGTTAGCATGGAAACGGAAAGACGATTTCTCTGAGGCCATCTCTTATGATGAAAGCAAGACATCAACATCTTGCCCTGGTATCCCCTTTCAGGAGGATCAAGTGTTTTGTCGCAATTTCGTCGTAAAAGAGAGACATCATTGAGAGACCAACATGTGATCGTCAATCGGTCCGTCTGATTAGGTTCAAAATTTTACCCACAAAATGTGATCTTTATTCTTTTCAAAAGCTCGGACTAATTTTCAAATGAAGAGCTTTAAAACGAATTAAGATCACAATTGATTTGAGAAATTTATGCAAAGTGGGATTTCAAACCCATGATCGAAATATTCCATTCAAACCATATGCTCTCCGGTGTTAGACTTGCGGTACTGGCTTACGCCTTTATTTCGTTCTTTGTACGAACCATTCGATCCATATTGAGAGCTCATATGTTAAAAATGAATGTTGGAATTTTTCAATCACTGATTTAAACCGCTAGGATGTCCAATTGATTTCCATTGATTACCATGTATTCGAAAAGTACATGATAAAAATTCTAGAGAAACTAAAGAAATTCTAAGGAGAAAAAAATGTACTTACAACCGGCAAAGTAAAGGGACGATTTCAATCATATTGGCATACGCATGGGGCTTGTGAGACATGATACCTAAAGGTGGGATGTATTATAGGAAAAAGATTATAACACTTAGAAATGTACACGTACAAGGTGCTTATATGCATTGGAGAAAAAGGAAAAGATATCATGGAATAATTTCAAAGTCACATTCTCTTGCAAACAACAACTGAGTGCAGTTTATGTTGTAAAATGCTCAATCTATACTGAAATACTAAAAGTATACTGAAGTACTACCTTGCGGATTTTCGCTTTCTGACCAATTCAACAAGGTCACATCGAGGGTATAAATTGTAAAATTTTATGCAATGACAAATGTTCGAAAAATTCAAGCTACTAAATCAAGCATGGTTAAGGTTTAAATATTCTAATAATCAATCTCACACGTAGCCTAAATTTTTGCCAAATACCGAAGTGTGAAAAATATATAATCGGGAATGCAAATAAGGATTTAAAGAGATTTTAACTCAAGAGCATGACACATAGGACACAACCAACTGTAATTTAACATTTAAATTTTCTAACATAAGTAACCCAATTGCACGTGACGATACCACATCATATGTTATATCGATTTTTAGCATCTCTCTTCCCAAAGATCTTTTGGAAGCAACTAGAAGAATCTTTCTTCAGGAAGGGTTTGGGGGAGGGGGCAGAATTTTCAGAAATTCCCGAATGGTACTTGTCAGTCTTGTGAGCCAAGAGGAGCCACACGTGAGTGATGAGTTCACCTCCTCTTCTCAGTAGCTTGGCATGGTGATACACATGACACTTGTATGCTGCATAACACAGCATCTCCACCCAGATGCTGCTGATGATCTCCCAATTGTTGTCCATCGTCCTCAGGTCGGCCACGAGCTTCTGCACCTCCGACAACACGTGCCAATCACGAGTGATCCTCGTCTGCTTACTTGGTTTGACAGGGGGTGGGATATCTCCATCCGGCGACGACAGTATGCTAATTGCTTCTTTCTCGTCTCGGTACCTCAAGAAAGCCCTCAATGTGCAACAAGCGTACTCCAGCGTGATGTCGGCAGTGGTGAGGGACACCATGTAAGGACGCAAAGCGAGGAGGTATATCATGTAATCCGATAAGAGTTTGCTTCCTCTATGAGCATCGGAGTTCTCACTATCCAATTTGTGCAGGATTTCTGTCGCGATGTGCCAGATAATGATGCTCTTATCAAATGTCATCTCGATGCTACCGTTCAGTCCTTTTTTCTCTTGGATGCCGTGAGTTTCGAGCGTCCAATTGCCTCTTTCTGTGAAGGGCAGCAGGTGTCTTTTCTTCTCTAGCTCCGCTATATTTTGAACCACCAGAGCCTTGAGGGACGAAGGCATGGCCTGGCGGGAGTGCAACCAGTACCTCCTGAAGATCTCCGTTTTCTCAAACCAATCAAGTACCGTGGTGACAGGCTTCGGCCATTGTTTGCACAAGAGGCGGCGGTCTAACAAATTGAGCTGCCCTACCGACCTCGACCATCTTCTCTGCTTCATGCGCCGTTTGGCTAGAAATGGGAGGAGCCTTAGGACAAGCGGCGCCTTAAGGTGCATGCTCATCTTCACCACTGCCCAATCCGAAAACGCCAGCATCGTGAGTTGATAAAGCTCAAGAGATGTGACTGCCGTCAGTAACGCATAGGTATAGGTGATGTACATATCGATCAAGAAGGCATTCTTGATAATATCTGTAACCCTACCACATTTCAAAACCTGCAGACTTAGATCCCTGTCACATAGGAAAGATTGCATTTAATAGCATATTTGCTATACTTTTCCTGACATGGCAATCTTTATATGTTGAAGGAACAGAGAAGGGTGATAATGTTTCCCGGTTGTTCTTTCACCGGTTGGAAAATGAACATCGAGAACAAACATAAACACGTGCTATAACTTTTATAGAGAATGGTTAAGTGTACTGACCATCGATTTAACGTACGATAATCACTTGCCAAAGCATCCAAAGTGCCAAGCGTTCAAATATCTTTCCCTAAAAGTAACATGGGTTAGTAAGCACGACAAGCAAATGCAAGAAAAAGGTGCAATGCAACACAAGACTAGCACCACGAAACCTGAACTCGAGGGCTGATGAATCCCAGAAGTATGATTCAAAAGACAAGGACACCGACATCTCTCAAATTGGAGAAACTGAAGCAGTGAAAAGCAACAGAGATCTTTGTCCTAAGAAACATTGCGAAGGAACAAAGTGCTAGAAATAGGTGATTCCCTCTCTTAGCTAGCAGAGCACTTGTGCATTAACACATAACAGCAACTGACTGTTTGTTGGAAACCTCCGCTTATCAAGCAAGGAAAAGAGATGCGAAGGATTAAAAAAGGACAAAAAGAGAATGGAATAAAACTCTGGCGTGGGAATTTGATTATTTGCTTGCAACTTTAGTCTAAGGCTCTTTTTCTCTTTTGTCTGGACAAATGGGTACATAAGCATGTCTGAAGCTTCGGCTTCTCTCTTTAAGGTCACGCGTTATTCTCCTTCTGTCCTGCATCTTTAGCTTTTGGATGAGGCACATGAAAGGCTACTCTAACACTGACCTCGGGTCTGGATGAAATTGCAGGAAGACTTCAGATCCGTTTTATTTCTTGGAAAAATTGACATGACTAACCAATATTTAATAACGAAACTATTTTCAGGAAAAACGGTTTAATTTTCTTGTGTTTGGTAGGATTTTAGGAATGAGCTAAAAATCATTATCGGAAGCTTGGTGTCAGAAAACTCAGGGAAACTGCCCAATCAGTCCAAAACATATTGTCAACAGTGTCGATTCAATCCCAAACTTTTCCATTTTGCAAGTTTAGTAACCTTTAGCGGAATTTCAGTATAGTCCTTCTAATCATTTTTTGCCGAAAATTGCTAACATGATGGTGTGCTCCGTAATATGGCTAGCAATAACTAAACCATCATGTTAGTGATTTCAAGTAGAATTGACTGGAAAGATTACATTGAAATTGTGCGCAAATATTTATGACTAAATTAATAAAATTGAAAGGTTTAATATTAAACTGACATCCGTACAATAAGTTTATGACTAATTAAGTAATTGTTCCCAGAAAACTTATATTGCTTTTAAGACAAATAAACCTACAATGCACAATCTCGGGCACTTGGCAGCGGGACTCAGGACTTCGAGCCTTGGACTCAAGGTTAGACCTAGATTGTGAGCCCTGGACTCAAGATCCCAAGAGTTGGATGCCGAAGGTCGATCCAAGGACTCGTGGCCCTAGATGCTTGAGTCTGGCCCCGGTGTCGAAAGTCTAGGTGCTACAATCCAAGGTCCAAGTGTCTAGGACTCTGATTATGGCACTGAATCTCCTGTCAAGCCCCCTTGTGTCCTAAGTTCAGGCACTGGGGTGTCCAATCTAACCGCAAATTCTCAAGTTTTTATGAGAGAGAGTGTCCAAGCAATTGTGGAGATCAAGTTAGATTCTTCAAAATGAATATCAATCTTTTTAAAGCGTAAATCTTTCTTCAAATTTAAATATAGATTTTTGTTTGCTGTAAAAAAATTTTCTCATTGACTCATTTCTAAAGTGATGCCAAAATGACAGAAAATGAGGAAATATGTTCCAACAGCTAGTTTTCTACAAAACAAATGTATCCTTCCTGGTTTTGAAATATACTCGGAGGCCTCTTATAAGAACTTATAGAATCCACTATATTAAGAAAACTATGATGAGGTGGCTTAATTATAAAATTTTCAAATCCAATTAGAAAAAATAAAAACTTCGCGTAATTTGATATAATTAAATTAAACCATAAATAACGCTGAGTACAGTAAAATGTTTTACTAAGATGGCAATTAATTCAAGGACTGTTTTCTCCTGTCTCTTCGATGCCTCCAGTAGCCTTTTTGACCAAAGTGCTCCATCCACGATTTCCCATTGCTTTTTTTTTTAAAACGAGGACATTGCTTTGACAAAGGGCTCCATCCGCGCTTTCGAAATTGGCTTGCTGGGGTCCACGCGCTCTTCAGCTATTCAACGTGTTTGAGTGGAAAAAATTATCAAAAAACCATAAATTTATTATAATTATATGAATCCAATTTTAAGTTTTATTTGCCAATTGAGCTTTAAACATTTTGTATTTATGTCAATTTAATCCATCTAGCCAATTTTGATCGGTTAGCGCTGACATGGAAGCCAGCCATCTTACATGACGCGACTAGCGCTAACGTGAATAATTTTTAATAATGTTATAATATTTTTTCAATTTATTTATTTATTTATTTTGCCCCTTTTTTTTTCCTTCACTTTTTCTTCTTCCTCTAGTTGGCTTGGCAATTGAATAGAGGCGAGGGCTGACAATGTGACCTCGCCCACCCTTGGCAAGGCTTGCACTCGCCAACAACGACGAGGGCAAGCCTCACCTTGGCCAAGTGAAGCTCAACTCACCAAAGGCCGCGAGGGTGGCCTTGCTTAGGCTACCCGGTAGGTTGACAAGGCTCGCTCTCGCTAGATTTGGCGAGAGTCAAGCCTCATTGGCTATGGGTGAGGTTTGAACTCGCCAGATCCAACGAGGTTATGCCTTGCCCAGCCATTGACAAGGGCTAGCCTCGCTAGCACTCATCTTTGGTCAATCGCTGATGTCACGCCCCGGATCCCTGCCAAGCCCGCGACATTTCTCTACTGGTCAATAAGTGCGATGTCCTAGGGTATCGCCGACCTCAAACAACCATCAGAGATTTACATCAGCAACGAATATCACCATTAACCCGGACAATGAAAAACTGGAGAAAGTCAGGGAGAATATATAGATGCTTTCTCATTCAAACTTATACCATACTATTCATAATTTACAACCGCCACAATTTACAACCATCAAACACTTGCACACCGTATTTAAAACCACCGATATATAAAACGATTAATGACCTGGTACTCTAACTATAAAAATGGTACTTTCCAAAAATCTACCATTCTGAACCCCAAGGCTATCACCTATGCCCCCTTACTCGGCGTCCACTTTGAGTCGGATTCGTCGTCCCCTGAATCCGAGCTCTCTGAGCTTCCCTGAATTTCCCGATCCTCAAAGGACTTTGATTTGGCTTCAATCTCAATCGGATGATCAATGTCACCTGACTCGGCTGGAACAAATTTCTGATATTCTTCAGCAAGTACATCGAAGAAATTGATCTCAGGTACATAATTAGGATCCATGTATTGTTAAAAAGGGAGTATGTACTCTGGTTCTCCCTCGGGCTCCTCAGACTCTTCAGGCTCAATCGCAGGTTCTACCTCGGGCTCTACCCCTTCCGGTTCCTCCTCAGGAATTGGTTCTAGGTCCATATACATCGGGTCATTCTCCGCCTGAGATGCTTCAGGTTTTGATTCATGCTCTGCCTCTGACGATGCTTGCGTAGTCGACGCTGGATGCATTCCTGACTGAGCTAAACTAGTCTCCACACTGGTCAACTCATCGTCAATAAGGGGTACGCGCAGACGGGTCCCAATCACCAACTAAGTCAAATGGGACATCAAAACGTCTAACGGGTCCGAATACAGCCCCGTCGACATCCCGAAAGAACCAGGCTATATATACATGGGTCTCCTACAACGGTAGTCCTACTTCTACAAAAATAGTCGTAGTCTGCCTAATCCAGGTGACGTTATCAGGCATAGGAAATTCCACAATGTCATTCTCGGTGTGCATAGGTACCCCAAAACATACTGGTAGCGGTGGTGGAGGATTCATGAGTCCTGTCGGGGTTCTGAAATTGTTGGTTGAAACAATCGTAAGAACACTTCTCAGTAAGTTCACCCCTAAACCCCACCTAGGCTATCACTTACCTCCAGACAATTTCATAAAACACAATCACACTCATATGCCACATAATCACATAGCAGGCACGTCAATTAATTTACCTGCACTTATCCTGCTTGCGCCTTGCACGTTAGTCACACTCACATTATATACAATCACATGCATGTTCAAATTTCATTCTCGCGTACTCGTTCCGATCTAATATCATCCTTTTTCACATTCTCGCCAGTGACATGCGTTACAATACACGCCTCAGGTCCAGTGCGACTATCTCATCACAACACTTCAAGCCCACGTTAACGTACACGCCTCAAGCCATGTATCTTGCCCACGTAACACACCTCAGGCTCAACACCTATCACCTACTGCGTAACCTGCGTTGAAGTACACGCCTCAGGCTGGTAGTCCTCGGGTAATACCGGGCATCGTCCCTCGTTGAAGTACACACCTCAGGACGGCACAAATTTCACAATCACCCATGCCATCTCATATTCACTTTCTTACTCATACACATGCTCAACAAGCATTTGTCACACACAATTGACCCTTCACACGCGGCCTGTGCACGCATTAATTGCACCAAATCCATGCTCAATCAGTAGTCGACACGGCCAATTTTAATAATTAAAATAATTTGGCCCACACGTGCACCCAATAGGCATAATCAAATCGCCCAATTGTACAATCACACATTCAATTTAACCACCATAACCTAATTATATTATAAACGCACGTAAGATACAAAAATATTTATTTTTCACTAACCAAATGGCCTCAAATCGACTCGGGTCCTTCACGAGATTTTCTCGCTATAAATTCTCGGTTCTAAAAATCCAACTTGCGACCTGATTGGCCCATCACAGCCCCATGAACAGTAGTCCACAGCCCACTGTTATTCTGAATTTTCCAATAAAAATTTTCTTGTTTCAATTCTAAGGCTCACCACATAATTCCACTCCTAAATCATGTAATTCCGCACCTATCCTATGCCCGGTTTCACCCAAAATCGCCCGTCGATACCCAAAAATCTAAATTGGGTTTAGAGCGTGATTTACCGCGTTCTAGACTATCGCGGCTAGAATGGAAAGCGGTGGCACTTAATCGGGAACGGCGGCGACGGTGTACGGCTCCTGGGTGGCAACGGCAGGGCTTGGGCGGTGGCCGGTGGGGCTCATGGCCAAGGGAGGACCGAAAGGGAGAGGGGAGAGAGAACGGCAGGATGGGGGTGGTGGTGGCGCGGTACGATGAGTAGACATCGGCTTGTGAGCGTGACCGGTGATCGGCGGTCCGGGCAGTGGCGGTTTGGGCGGTGATCGGCAAAGAGAGAGAGAGAGAGCGAGAGAGAGCGAGAGAGAGAGAGTACGATGGGGAGGTGTTTCACGGCAAAAACGAGGGGGGGGGGGTTTTCCACGGGGAGAGAGAGAGATGAAGAGAAATTGGATTAAATTGATCCAATTTTGATCAAAGTGGCTAATTACCGAAATACCCTTTTCTCTACTTTTTGATCCGATGGTCCAGATTCGATCTTATCTTGAAATCGACAATCCAGATCGAATCTTACCAAAAATATCCAAGGGTATACTTGTAATTTCTCAAAAAGTCCAAGGGCAAAATTATTTTTTTCAAATTTCAAGGAAAAATTACCAAAATGCCCTTACCCTTTAAAACTAACCCTTTAATAAATTCCAAGGGTAAAATGGTCAGTTTCTCCGTTTCTTGCTCGAATCGAATTTTTCTGAAGGATTCGAGCACACCCAAAAATCACACGTGTCTTCCGCAACGTCGTTCTAACATTCCGTTGTGACTTCCTAATTTTCCGATGTCCGAATTTGGGCTAAATTCAATAATTAAATTCTATTAAACGCAACTCGAGCGTATCTCAGGCTAACAAGTGGCTTATTTGGGAAAAATTCACATATACAACTCGTGACTGACAATAATTCAGGTTACGTGCAAATTTATTCGGCTCGTGACGACTTCGATCGGTATTAAAATCACAAGGATCAATTACTAGATCCGAGGGGTACGATTGTTCAGTATAGGTTCAGAATCGTTCGTCAATTCATTTCATGGCCCAACGGAATCACTCGCGATCCACTACTGTGATAGTGACGAACTGACCCCTGACTATCTTTGGATCGGCCAACAGTGACTCAAAATATCACTTCAACGATTTAATAGTCGAAAGTCAATTCACGATCGAATCTTTGTTTAGTCGTACGAATTTAATTCTCCGATTAGCCTTTCCCTAATGGTTAGCATTCTAGGAATGATCAGTTCCGAGCGAAAATTTACTACGAGCACATTCATAAAACTCAGTATTTTATAAATCTCAAATGGACTATTTTTCAGGATGTCACAGCTGAGGTCTGGCAATTGGCTAGTTGAAGAAGAAGAAGAAGAAGAAAAGAAAAAAAAGAAAAGAGAAAGCAAGAAAGAAATGAAAAAAAGGAAAAAAAAGAAAAAAGAAATTAAAAATTCCAAATAATATTAAAATATTATTAAAAATTGTCCATGTTAGAGCTAACTGTTGCCATGTAGGAAGGCCAATGTTCGTCTTAGCACTAGCCGACCAAAATTGGCTAGACGGACTGAATCAAAAGGTTTATGACTTAATTGGGCACAAAAAAAGTTTATAACTGAATTGACACAATTACAATATGTTTAAAACTTTTTTGGTAATTATCCTATTTGAGTATGTTTCAATTGATAAGCCTACTTACACATATCTTCTCTCTCATCTTCACTTTACTTAATTAAAAAAATATTATATTGAGTACGGGTCGATAAGATCTCAACTTATTGTCAACATTTCCTCTGTAAATTAAAAAATATTACATATAGTAAAATCCTATCAATATCATATTTAAATATCTATTTTAATTTCTGTGACATAACTGGAAGATGTGCTGAACTCTTTATGGCACCTCATATTGCAGTCAGGCTCTCTGTTGGTAGTCTGGTCAAAATGCCCTCTTGGAGAACAAAAAAGTGTTTGGGAGGCTGATATTAAGCAAGACAGTACTTATATTTGGAGAAAAATTATAAAGTTGAGCGGCTTATTGAAACCATAAGTGAAATATGTTATTGGCAGTGGGTAGATTATTTTCAATGGTGAATCATTGGCATCCTCTTGGGGCTCATTTAGACAAGTTTCCAAGACGAGCAGTACATGAATCCTCTTTGGGAATTCATCAAGAAGTTGCAGATGTAATCGGACGCGCCAACTGGGGTCGGCCTCTAGCGAGATCAGAGTACCTATTCAGCATCTAAGGTGCAGTAGCAGACAAACTCAGATATGGTGGACAAGCATTTTATTCTATGGCTCTGGTGATGGAATGTCACCCCATTGCTGTAAAGGGCCAAATATGTCTTGGCAAAGCTTATTTGGTTTCTCAAACTTTGGCTTCATTCTATGGCGCCAGTAAACTCATGATGGAATGAGGGAACGATGTTATATTGATGACAAGTGTGTGCTATGCAACTGACGGGGGAAAATTACCCTATCGATCCTAATCATATACGTGTGGATGTTAATTTAGTCATAAATTTTTCAATTTGGACAATTTAGTCATAAACCTTTGCGCGGAATTTTAATATAATCCTTTTGGCCAATTTTTACCGAAAATTGCTGACGTGACGGTTTAGTCATTGCTGGCCGTCTTATGTGGCACATGTCACATTAGCGATTTCTAGCGAAAATTGACGTGAAGAACTATATTAGAATTTCGCGCACAAGTTTAAGACTCAATTGGAAAAATTGAATAGTTTATGACTTAATTGATATCCATACAATTGGTTTAGGCCTAATTATATAATTTCCCTTAATCAATAGCCTGAGCTAAGGAGCCATCTATTTTTTGGATGTCAGTTCTCCGAGGAAGTCTAGATTCAGATCCTAGAATTATTTGAAATTTCAAGATGGTCACCAAGACAACGGTTAAGATTGATATAGGATAGGATAATACAGGAAATGTGAGCAGATTCTTAATTTCCTATAATCTTGTTTGGTAGGTCGCTGATATAATCTAGATTAAGATTATCTATGTTAGATATATTTAGATTATTTAGGACATCCAAATATAATCTAAATATATCTAACAATTTACACAATACAAAATGAACAAATAACTTATAAATATAATCTAAATATAATCTATTGTGTATGCAGAATAACCACCGATCGTGGTGGTCGCTAGGGGTGAGCGGTTTTAGGTTCCTTACAATATCCACCTAGAATCTAGAACCTACCCTTGGGTACAAGTTCCACATTTTTTGGAACCTAAAACCTATCCATCGGAACTTAGAACCTAAAACCTACTCTGTCACAGATTCTAAAATAGATTCTAGGGTCTAACAAGTTTTTTATTTTATTTTATTTCATTTTTAGTTAAAACAAAACGAAAATGAACGCAACAATACTGAACAAACTCGTCATTCACCAATGAGAATACAAAAAACTAGTTTTCCTGGTATTATGGTTCAAATAAATACAATTAAACGGAGAAATCATTGCATGAATCAATACTAGGAATAAGCGGTTCCTTATTCTGTACAGGTTCTACTTAGTGGAACCCGCCCATGAGAATAAGTTTCTCACTTTTTTTAACTTGGAATCTACCCTATCATAGGTTTCAAGGTCGGTTTCAAATTCTACCTAAGTTCCAAATGTTTTATTCATTGAGTAATTGCAAAGAATCATTACCTACCACTTGCTGCTATGATGTATTGACCACAACTTATATTTAGACATACGAAGAATATAAAACATTAACAAGTCACAAAATAAAAGCTCAAATTAGTGATTCTAGATTATACACCCATCGTCTAACGCCATGAAATACCGCAGGATCACGTGAAGTCATGGACCAAGAAAAAACAAAAAAAACTTATTTAAATTTTAGGTTCTAAATTTCGCTTACCTAGAACTTGAAACCTATCAGTCGAAACAAGTTTCTCAATTTTTTGAACCTTGAACCTACATTGTATATCTTAGAACTTTGAACTTACATGTTCTCATCGGTCAAGTTTTCAAGTTCCAAGATAGAATCATGAACCATGCTCATCCCCAGTGGTCCCCATTTACTACAATGACAACGACCTCTATAGTGGGGTCCGCCTAAATATGACAATTAGCAGTATAGGGTGGTCGCCTCTTTCGAGATGGTCGTAGGCAACCATCGTAGTATGGAATAGGTTGGACTCGCGATTGGCAGCAACATGTGGTGGTTGCCATCGCCGCAGGGCGACCACTGCTAGGTGGTTGCCAAAGCTAGGTGACAATAACACTGGTCCACGGTGGCTGGATCAGGCCAACCCGCGCAATCAAGAGAGGAAAACTCTTAGGCGACCACTAGTTGCCTGGGAGTTTCCAACACTGCGTGGTGGGCGCTTGAGGTTGGCGGTTACCAAGCGTCAACAGCTATGCACGGCAGTGCCACGGTACTGCTGAGTGGGGAATAGAAGCCATAGTTTTTCTTTTCCTTTAGTTTTTTTGGTTCTTTTATCTTTTCTAACTTGTTCACATTTAATCAGGGGTAATTTTATCCCATCCCGAGATAAGAACAATCTATCCCATTTTGTATACGGATATATCCGGGTTTTTAGAAAATATTGTAATACTATAGTCTGCATTAGATGGCTAATTACAAAATCGTAATTCGAGGAAATTAGTTGGACAGCAACTTTTCTCTCTACACAAGAGAAATGTAAATGAAAAGGTCCTCAAATGGATACCAAATGAATTATATTGTCTTTGAAACTTTTATTTTGAGTTACTATATGTCGCGACCCTAAAAAAATTTTTCATTTCTTCGGGCTAATGGATTATTAAGACTAATCTTAACTCAGGCCCTCCCAAGCCCTATCAATTCGCAACTTAGGGTTTAAGTTCTTAACATGCAAATGTTTTCATGCTTGGAGTCGCCACTAATCAATTTACAGTAGGTCGATTAAAAACCTAAATAAAACATAGAGAGATATGTTTTATTTCTACGAACCAGAGATTCTAAGCCCGGAGACTTGATTACGCTAGATCTAGTCTAACGCCCTTTCGGTACCTTTTCTTTTCAAAAATGTTTTGGCAGGCAGTTTGGATCCATTTTAACTTAATTACTAACATGTAAGGTGTTCATGCATGTGCGCAAACCACCAATTTAACACCCAGGAAAGCATTAAATAAATTACAAGCTTAAGAGAACAACTTACCTGAAACCAACGCAAGCATCTGCATTGTTAGCTAGAAAATCACATCAATCAACCCTAATATGATTTCTAATTAACAAGCAATTCACTCAATTTCTTTTTTGGATTTTCGCTTTATTTAAATGAAATCTAATCTATATGCAATGACGTGCAAAAATGACATGCAATTAATGCAACCTAGCATGCAAACTATATGTCATGCGACGACGTGACCTAATTCTAATGACGAAAGAATGATTATTTTTTGTATTTTTCTCATTGAAATTCGAAATTAAAAAATGTGCCTAAATTAACATGCAACCTAATGACTTCTCTTTTTGGGATTTTTGTTAAAATTCGAAATAATAAATTGCTGAAATTAAGAATGCAATCTATCCTAATTTACCCTAAAGCAATTCACTCTCTTTTTGGGCTTTTCTTGAAAATTCGGAATAAAAAAATAACGTGAATAATCCGTTAGGATTAAAATAATACCTAATTTAAACTAGGAAACATGCCATCTTAAGTCCCAATTTAAATTAAATACTTATCTCATCCTATGGGATATATTCAAAAATCCTAGACATGCAAAATTCTAATTTGAATAACAAAAACAGATTTTTTTTTGGAATTTTCTGTTTATTTGAAAAGGAAAGTAATCAAACAAATAAGTATAGCGACCGCATTCAAATCATCCACGCAATCCGCCATATTTGTTTCAAACTCGGATTAGGCACAAAAATCGAACTATCGGTCATATCTATAGGGTTATAGATATCGACGGAAAGCCGATTATTCAAATTTGGAAAGCAGATAAATTCATTATCGTATCCAATTGGTTATGGATAGGATAATAATTTCCCGTATCGCCGCGTATCGTACCTTAGAGATAAGGTCGGATAGTCGTCCAGATACGTTACTAAATTATGAAATTTTCCTAATTTTGAATATTCAAAATATTGCGGATATCCTGAACGTTATCCTAAGATATCTAAATATCCACATGATAATCACGAAATATTCAAAACATGCAAATTAGGAAATTAAATATTTTGAAAATATAGGATAATGTTTAATTACCTAATTTGCGGATAATCTCCGAATTTGAACCGTCTCGGGATGAGCTTGCGGATCGGGGTCGGGATGACCGGTGACGACGACAGCGAGGCACGAGATCACCAGTGGGGCTGCTCCGGCGACTTCACCGGCAAGGACAGCGGCTGTTCGGTGAGGTGTGATGCGGCTCCGGCGACGTCAAGACGTAGGAAACGGCGAGGAATAGCTTCGGGAGGCAGCAGCTCTGAACGTCCGGCGGTGCAAGTCCGGTGGTACAGCTGCTCTGGCGAGAGGCGGCACGGTACGGGGCAGCGCGCGTCTCCAACGCAGTGGTGCACGACATGGCGTTTAGCGAGAATGCAAGCCGGCTCTAGGGCAACAACGTTATCATCCAGGCGACGACGCAGCTTCGGGACCGCGACTGGGGCTCGGACGGAGCACGGTAGCGGGACGATCGTCTCCGGGACAAGGAGCTCCGGTCGGTGCAGTGACTGGCGCTACAGCTGGCTGCACGGTGAGGTTGTTCCGGGCGTGACTGGATTGATGCTGTGCTGGTCAGTAGGGCTTCAACGTGGACTGAGGCAGAGGAAACAGCAGCAACACAGATCGTCGTTCGGGCAAGACAGAACAGCTTCACGTCAGTACAGGGGCGTCCTCGGTGGGGTCTTCGACTGGATTGAGGAAGTCAGCAGAAGGACGCTGCGGTTGAACAAAGAAAGCTTGATACACGCTGCATGGGAGATCTTCACGGCTGTAAAGGCATCAGTGCAGAAGAAGAGCGTAACATGGGTCAACGAATCAGCCAAGAAGTCTTCAGTACGAGCAGCCAATCAGAGAAGAAGCAGCGGTCGTTCTCTTCGGGACTGTGGGGGACGTCACGCGAAGATGCAGCAACGGCGTGAGGACAAGGCGCAGCTTTGGCAGGAGGAGTGGGTGTGACATTCCGAATTTCGACCCATTTTTGGGATTTATAAAACGTGTAATTTGTCAGTGTGCTTATAGTAAAATCTCGCCCGGGAACTGATCACTCCCGGTTATCATTTTAAATTAGAGATTTCGCTAGAATCGCACTCGATCAAATTTGACCGTTATTTAGACCTCGAACTTGGTAGTCGATTTCCGGGAAGTCTCGGGACGAAATAAATTAGACGGTGTCGATATTATTGTGGCCAGCGTCGAGATTATCAGGAATAGTGAGAAAATGAAATTTTAGACCGGGTGCGAATTTGGACTAGTAGACCTCTCTCGTAGTGTGTTTGGGATTATTTTCTTTTAGTCTTTTTCCTAAAATATGATTAAGATTTTCGTGGACCATTGGATCGCTTTCGGATTTGAACGTGGGTCGTTGGATCGCGATAATTACCTTTGATTTCTCTCTCTTTCTCTCTCTCCCTCTCTCTGGTCACGTCCCTTTTATCGCGCGCCCCCATGCGCACGTTCTCTCTCTCTGCCATGCAGACCCGCTGCTCCCTCTCTCTCTCTCTCTCTCTCTCTCTCTCTCTCCCCTCTGCGCCGCGCCACTCCCCCTATCCGCGCACGTCCCCTCTCCCTTTTTCCCCATGCAGAACACACACACACTCTCTCTCTCTCCAATTTCCTTTTCTTTTATTTTTATCTCTCCCTCTCTCTCTTCTGCACTTCTTCTTCCTCGTTGGTTCCCCCCCCCCGACGCCTGGGCTTCCGTTTCTTCTGCTCCTGCATGCCCGACGCCACTCAGCGGGCTGACCACCGCCGCTCGTCGCCGCGCCGCGCGACATCCAGCCGCCGCCTCCGCCCTACCGCCGCCGCTGCAGCAGTCTCTCTCTCTTTCCTCTCTTCCCCCGCGGCCCCTCTCAGCCTCTGTCCGGCGCCGCCCCATCCCGTCGCCACCGCGAGCTCAACTCTCCGAGCCGCCAGGAGCTCGCCGCCGCCACCGTCGCCGTCGCCCAACGTCCCCGTCGCCACCGCGAGCCACCTCACAGCCGCAACTAAATGGGCTGAACTTCCCCTCCCCCTCTCGGTTCGGCTCCGCTTCACCCAGCCACCGCACACCGCCGTTCCGACCGCCATCGCTGCCTCGTCCACCACCACCCGGCATTCTTTCTGTCACCGACCGCCGCCGTGCCGCCCGGGCACCGCCGACTCCGAGTCCTCACTGCCCCAGCTCTCTCTTTCTCTCCCTCGCCACCTTACTCGGCCGACTCTCTTCTCTCTCTCTCTCTCTCCGAGCTGGTCACCGGGGAGCCGCCCCGCTCGTCGCCGTCGTCGTCCCAGCCGCCGTCGCGCCGTCAGTCAGCCACCACCCCCTGCCCGACCGTCCTCTTCCCCTCCCTCGTGCATGCAGTAGCTCGCTGCTGCTCCGGCCATGGCCGAGCCTCGCCGAGCCGCCGGCCAGCCCGTCCGGCCACTTGCCCAGTGCCGTCGCCCAGCCAGTCGCCGCCAGCCAGTCGCCGCCGTGCCGCCCCGTTGCCGCCGCGTCGCCGCCGCCGCCGGTCGCCGGCCCGGTCAGCCAGCCAGCCCCGGCCAGCCCCCAGGCCGTGCCCGAGCCCCTGCCCGCACGACCAGGCCGCACGCCCGCTCGCCCAGGCGTGGCCGAGAGTCCCCAGACCGTGGCCGTGCCCGTGGCCAAGCGTCTCGGGCCGTGCCCGTCGCCCGGGCGCGTCGCCCGTCCAGCCGGCGCGTCGCCCGTTCAACCAGGCGCGTTGCCCGTCCGCGCCCGCGCCCGTGCCCGCTCCCGCGCCCGCGCCCGCGCCCGTGCCCGCGCATGCGCCCATGCCCAGCCGTGGCCGAGGGCTGTGCCCGTGGCCGATCGCCGTGGCCGAGCCCTGCGCCCGTGTGGCCCACGCCCGCGCCTAGTCGGTACTGTTCACCCGGGCCATTTTAGGCCTGAGTCGACTTTTCCCGGGCCAAAACTTTGTAAGTGACTTCCTAAACCCTACCTAGTACATTGGGTATTATTAGACTTGTCTAGAGCTTGATTAGTACCGGTTTAGGGGTTAAACGTGGATTAGGGTCAATATTCGTATGTGCGTGATTGTTATATTAAATTGTGATATTTGTGGGGCTTAATTTAGTAGCTACTTAAGGGGGCTAAATGACTGTATTGTCGTGGGTTAGAACGGCTAGGGTGTGTTTTTAATTTAATTATATTACGTTATAGTTACGTTATTTGAATTGGGTTAGATAATATGTTTGAATTGGATGATGGTATGTGGCCAACTTAGATGGTTTTGAGTGCATAGTAGTGGCTAATATTGGTGGATCAGTGATTGGCTTGTTGTGGCATTCGTGGGTGAATTTTGATTTTCGTATGTGGCGGATTAATTGTCGAGTCGTGGGTTGGTGTGGCTTGTCGTGAATTGGATTGAATTGTGATCATGGATTGCTTGGTGTAACTAGCGTGAAATTGATTGAATTGAATGGCGTGTGCTTGCCTGTCGATTTGAAGCCCGGATCGATCGGAGGGCTACGGACTTGGGACGTGTTGACGGCGGTCCGTGTGAAGGCATGACTGGCCGAGGTGCCAAATGGATGCGGGCTTGAGACGTGCTGACGGTGGCCAGTTAAAGGTGTGATAGACCGGGACGTGTTTACGTCGGTCATTGGAACGATTGATTGTGTGGCTTGGGACGTGTTGACGGCGGCCACTGGTACGAAATGATTGGTATGGCTTGGGACGTGTTGACGGCGGCCATTGGTTTGATTGATTGTGCGGCTTGTGAGCCCGTGAGAGGAAAGTTGGTTGGACGCGTGCATGCGACTTGAGTGTGATTGAAATGGCTGGTTGAGTGTGACTGGATTGACTGGTTGAGCGTGCGATTGGATTGGCTGGTTGAGTGTGACTGGATTGATTGGTTGAGCGTGTGATTGGATTGGCTGGTTGAGCGTGTGCTCGAAGTGGCTGGTTGAATGTGTGGTCTAATTAGTAAGGTGAATTGCATGCAAGTGTGGGTGGCGTTTGAGCAATTGCGATGTGCTATTTAGCTATTATTATTGCATTACCGTGTTACGACTCACGTGCAGTGTTTACATGGACTTGATAGCGAGATGAGTACAATAATGTGAATCTTTTTATATCTTATGGGGTGGATTGCATATAAGATTTGTCTGGGTACGTATTGGCTTATGTGGGGTATAGGGGGTTGCTTATTGAGACTCGTTCTCACGGTTATTATATAACCATTTCAGATCCGCAACCATGAGTGACTGGAGACGCTTCAAGGGTACCTCGGAGATCGAAGACGGGTCAAGTACCCGGTATTTTGCGTTTTCCCCTTTTGTAGAGAAGTTAAGTTTGTGAGCAGTGGTCCCTTTTAAGGAATGTGGTCCCGTTGTTGAGGCCTAGCTTAGGGAATTGTCTTTTGTGGACGTCGAGTGTATTCGTCAAATGTAAGAATTTCAGTTATTTGTTTATTGCCATTGCTACCCCTTGTCATTATTAATTGTCCGGGTTGTTTCTATTTGTTTCCGCATGTGCTTAATCTCTGGTGTTTGGGTTGGGTCGGCGACATGCCTGGGACGTCGCATTCAATGATCGACCATCGAGGGGTGTCGCGAGCTCGTTAGGGTTCGGGGCGTGACATCCCCGTTGATTTGGTATCAGAGCAAGGCTAGCTCGTACCAAGATGGTCGAAGCTTGGAGTGATAAGGAGCGATGACTTTGGGGTAGTCAGTTAGGAAGACTTGTTGGCCATGCGTTACCCAGAATATTTGATTGTGATTGCTGAGTGACGTATGCATTATCATGTGAAATGCAGGTGCGTCAGGACTTGAGGTTAGTGCACGTTCCCTGTTTCTTTGTGATTGAGTGATGTTGTGATTGACTGCTTGCTTAGTGAATTGTTGTGATTCACTGCCTAGGGTTTTAGACTGGTATAGTTGGCCTAGGTCTTTAATTCTCGTGGGGAATCATAGCAGGTAAGTGGGTAGTGTGAACCCTGTGAGTATGAATAGTCGAGGTCGAGGTCGTATAGGTCCGCAAGTTGAAGTTGTGGGGGATCCCAAATGGGACGAGATTTTGAGGGTACTCGAGAAAGTTGGAATTTTTACGGGAAGGCAAACTGAGGAGCGAAATGCTACTGGTGCTACTGATGTTGAGGCCACAGTTGTTGTCGTCAATGGAAATAACAAGAATCATAGGTATAATGGAATTGTCGGGAATCAAGGTCGAGGGTAAGCTAATACAGTCAGACAGATGCGTCAGTTGGTTGGAAAATTTTTGAAATTTAAACTTGCAAGGTTCGATGGGAAGAGGTGACCCTAAGGCTATATTACTTTGGATAGAAAAATGACAGAGTTTCTTCGATGAGGAGAAAGTGATGAGGTATTCGGGTGCACTGATGAGGACAAAGTGACCCTGGCTATATATCAACCCTAAGGAAATGTAAAGGATTGGTAAGAGGGCCCCCGAAGTAGGATATTTCAAAAGGGCATATTTCTAAGCTGGGCTGTCGTTGTCGAGGCCTTTAATGAGAAGTACATGCAAAGAGTATGCGAGGACAGAAATTGACATAGTCCCTTCGACTTCGCTAAAATCAGATGTTAGTTGATTAGTACGAGGTCAAGTTTGTAAGGTTGTCTATGTACGCACCAAGGATAGTCAATGATCGGGTGGATAGGACAAAGAGGCTCCAGGATGGACTGAAACCGAATCTCCGTAGTCAGTTGATGCTAATGAACTTAAGGGATTGTAATGAGCTGTATGACAAGGCTTAAACAGTTGAAAGGGATATGACTGAAAAGGTTACTGTATATGGATCATGGTACATGCTGGTTAGGGACAATAGGAACTTTGGAAAGAAGCCCATGACGGTGAATCGGAGATTTGTCCCTCTAGTAAGAACAAACCTTTGGAAAGCTGAATTACTACTTCAACACTGCATGTCGGTCTTGCGGAAAGAGGCACAGGAATGGCCTTTGCCAGGTGAACTTGGGGAGTATCTTAGATGTGACCAACATGATCATTAAGTGAGAAATTGCTCGAACCGATAAGCTAGACCGTTAACATAGCAACAGCTATCGCAAGTAGGACGTCAAGCGGGAGCTGCCCCATGGAATAACCAGATTAACCGCAGGCTCAAGGAAAGATGTACGTGGTGGTTGGGAAGGAATCCGATGATTTGTCTTGAAAGTCTAGGTGCGTTATGAAATAGTACTGGGTACAGTAGGAGATGATTTTGAAGTTACCGCCCGAATGGTCGTGTAAGGCATAAATTCCGTTTTTATAAGGAATCGGCGTAATCGGTTTAAGGATTTATGGATTGTTGATGATATTCGTGGACGAGTTGGGAAGGATGAGTGTTGCTTAGGAATTTCAGATTTTGTAAAGAATTGATGTGAGTTGTTTTGGGAGACTATTGGATCGAAATTTGATGGATTGAACTTTGTCTTCGAGGTGTAAAAAGATAATTAATTTGTGCCGATTAGTTAGTTGAGGAATCAAGGTTAAAGTACATAGCCGAGGTGTGTAATCTTCCCGATGTCTTTCCTCGGGAGTTGCCGGGATTGCCACCTGTTAGGAGAGTCGAGGTTATGGTGAAATTGGCCCTAGGGACAAAACCGACCTTGAGAACGCTCTACAAGATGTCACTGTCGGAATTGAAGGAATCGCAAGTCCAAGTGCGGAAGTTATTGGATGAAGGTTTTATTCGTCTGAGTGGGTCTTCATGGGGAGCGCTAGATTTATTCGTAAGGAAAAAGGGTGGATCATCGAGATTGTGCATTGACTACAGACAGCTGAATCAGGTGACTATTAAGGTTAAACGTCAGTTGCCAAGGGTAAATGACCGGTTCGACCAGTTACAAGAGGCATCAATAGTTTGTAATATCGACTTAAGGACTGGTTATCACCAATTGAGGATTAAGAAGGAAGACGTGCCGAAATCGACATTTAGGACGAGGTATGGACATTATGAGCTACGGTGATGCCGTTTGGACTAATGAACGCCCCTGCAGCCTTTATGGATTTTAATGAATCGGGTAAGCAAGGAAATTTGGGCTCGATTTTAAGCCTTTCCATCTACCCATATTCTCAGCATTCCCTTGTGTTTGTGCATGTGTGTTTCTGCAAGTTTTATGGCTGGTACATGAATGGAAGTTGCTGTTGAGCTTGCATGGAAAGAATCGAGCAGGGTAGTGCCGATGCATGTGTGATTCTAGAGCCAAAGGGTGTGTTAACCATAGATCTAAGCTCGGTGAACCTTGCATGTGAGTTTCGAGTCTCTTGAGCCGAATAGATGCAAAGATGGCGATGAGCTTAGGACTCCTATATGCTTGTTAGTCGGCTGTTGGGTTACTGTGGAAGAGAAAACAGATTCGTGAGCCTTGTGGATGCAAAAAGGAGTGAAAAGTGCATGAGGAGCTAGGAAGGACAGATTTGGTCGCCTGGGGCTTCGATCTTCTGCATTTTTGTTCCATTTTAAAAAGTCGAAATCTTAAGTTGAGTCCTTCACAAAAGTTGTTTGAAATCCTCCCCTTTATAACATATATTAATTTCAGATTTTTATAAGGTGATTTAGATAGGACGATAGTCCATTTCCCTCACCGTGCTCAAGCTGTTTTCTATACGATTTCAGTGACCTTTCTATCTTCTCGATTTTCTACACAAATTTGTAGAATGATTCTGAGGAAACTTTCTTCGTAAAAGTTCTTAGAGACATCCTTCTCTACAACATATTTTAAATCCAAAATTTTTAGAGGTGTTTTGAGTCCTGGGATTAGCTATATTTTTGGAGACAATAATCCTGTTTCGGTGAACAATTTTTGTCCTGTCTTGAGCCACCGAGAAGAAATACTTACCAAGGCTTTTAATCTTCGAGTTCTTCATGAAAGTTGTTCATTTTGATCTCTCCTAATACATATTTAAATATCAGAATTTTTGAAGGTTATTTATTGTACCTGGTGTCTTAAATTCATCGGCAGTGCAAAACTGGTCGATTCTGTACAGTTGTGAAAATCCCTCTTTTTCTACTTGAGAACGTGTAAATTGTGGTTCGATGCCTTCTGAGAATATGATGTGCGTATCATGAGCTTTCAAATGAGGTATGGTTGGTCGTACTTGGATGAGAAATGGTTGAGGAAATGGGATGACCTTGTGGATGCAAAAAAATTTGATATTCATGAGTGGTTGAATTGTACCGATTTGTATGTGCGACATATGATCCGTCTCCATGGAGTACCTGTGACGATCACTTTGGACCGTGATCCTGAATTTATTGCCATCTTTTGGAAAGAGTCTTCATATGGCATTAGGAACGAAGTTACAGTTTAGCACGGCCTATTGTCCCCAAACGGATGGCCGGTTTGAAAGGATAATTCAGACTTTGGATGATATGTTACGGCAAGTGTATTGGATTTTTAAGGAAGTTGGAAGGAACAGTCGCATTTGATTGAATTTACCTACTACAATAGCTACCAGCAGAGTATCAGAATAGCACCATTGGAAGCATTGTACGGCAGAGCCTGCAGAACACCGGGTTGTTGGGATGAAGTTGGTGAGAGGACTGTCTCGGTTTGGTAAGAAAAGAAAGTTGAGCCCAAGGTTCATAGGCTCATTTGAGATTTTTGGAAAGGATTGGAACGTTAGCATGACGCCTAGCCTTACCGCCGAATTTGCCACAAGTCTTAACGTCTTCCGTGTGTCTATGTTGAGGAAGTATGAACCGGATCTGACCCACGTGCTGAGCTATGAAGAAATAGACGAGGACGACAGGGTGTCGTGCATGAAAAAGTCAGTTCAAGTCGAGGACAGAATAGAAGGAGAATTGCAAAAAAAAAAAAAAAAAAAAAAGAAGAAGAAGAAAATTTCGATGGTCAAAGTGATTTGGGAACGTCATAGGACTGAAAGCGTGACATGGAACAGCGAAGAGTTGATGTGATACCGATACCCCCCATTTGTTTGGATAGTTGGATTGGATTGCAAATTTCGAGGACGAAATTTTTGTAAGGGGGGAGAGTTGTGACATTCCGAATTTCGACCCATTTTTGGGATTTATAAAACGTGTAATTTGTCAGTGTGCTTATAGTAAAATCTCGCCCGGGAACTGATCACTCCCGGTTATCATTTTAAATTAGAGATTTCGCTAGAATCGCACTCGATCAAATTTGACCGTTATTTAGACCTCGAACTTGGTAGTCGATTTCCGGGAAGTCTCGGAATGAAATAAATTAGACGGTGTCGATATTATTGTGGCCAGCATCGAGATTATCAGGAATAGTGAGAAAATGAAATTTTGGACCGGGTGCGAATTTGGACTAGTAGACCTCTCTCGTAGTGTGTTTGGGATTATTTTCTTTTAGTCTTTTTCCTAAATTATGATTAAGATTTTCGTGGACCATTGGATCGTTTTCGGATTTGAACGTGGGTCGTTGGATCGCGATAATTACCTTTGATTTCTCTCTCTTTCTCTCTCTCCCTCTCTCTGGTCACGTCCCTTTTATCGCGCGCCCCCATGCGCACGTTCTCTCTCTCTGCCATGCAGACCCGCTGCTCCCTCTCTCTCTCTCTCTCTCTCTCTCTCTCTCTCCCCTCTGCGCCGCGCCACTCCCCCTATCCGCGCACGTCCCCTCTCCCTTTTTCCCCATGCAGAACACACACACACTCTCTCTCTCTCTCCTCTTTCCTTTTCTTTTATTTTTATCTCTCCCTCTCTCTCTTCTGCACTTCTTCTTCCTCGTTGGTTCGCCCCCCCCCCCCCCCCCCCCCCCCGACGCCTGGGCTTCCGTTTCTTCTGCTCCTGCATGCCCGACGCCACTCAGCGGGCTGACCACCGCCGCTCGTCGCCGCGCCGCGCGCCATCCAGCCGCCGCCTCCGCCCTACCGCCGCCGCCGCAGCAGTCTCTCTCTCTTTCCTCTCTTCCCCCGCGGCCCCTCTCAGCCTCTGTCCGGCGCCGCCCCATCCCGTCGCCGCCGCGAGCTCAACTCTCCGAGCTGCCAGGAGCTCGCCGCCGCCACCGTCGCCGTCGCCCAACGTCCCCGTCGCCACCGCGAGCCACCTCACAGCCGCAACTCAATGGGCTGAACTTCCCCTCCCCCCTTCGGTTCGGCTCCGCTTCACCCAGCCACCGCACACCGCCGTTCCGACTGCCGTCGCTGCCTCGTCCACCACCACCCGGCATTCCTTCTGTCACCGACCGCCGCCGTGCCGCCCGGGCACCGCCGACTCCGAGTCCTCACCGCCCCAGCTCTCTCTTTCTCTCCCTCGCCACCTTACTCGGCCGACTCTCCTCTCTCTCTCTCTCTCTCCGAGCTGGTCACCGGGGAGCCGCCCCGCTCGTCGCCGTCGTCGTCCCAGCCGCCGCCGCGCCGTCAGTCAGCCACCGCCTCCTGGCCGACCGTCCTCTTCCCCTCCCTCGTGCATGCAGTAGCTCGCTGCTGCTCCGGCCATGGCCGAGCCTCGCCGAGCCGCCGGCCAGCTCGTCCGGCCACTTGCCCAGCGCCGTTGCCCAGCCAGTCGCCGCCAGCCAGTCGCCACCGTGCTGCCCCGTTGTCGCCGCGTCGCCGCCGCCGCCGGTCGCCGGCCCGGTCAGCCAGCCAGCCCCGGCCAGCCCCCCCAGGCCGTGGCCGAGCCCCCTGCCCGCACGACCAGGCCGCACGCCCGCTCGCCCAGGCGCGGCCGAGAGCCCCCAGGCCGTGGCCGTGCCCGTGGCCAAGCGTCTCGGGCCGTGCCCGTCGCCCGGGCGCGTCGCCCGTCCAGCCGGCGCGTCGCCCGTTCAACCAGGCGCGTTGCCCGTCCGCGCCCGCGCCCGTGCCCGCTCCCGCGCCCGCGCCCGCGCCCGCGCCCATGCCCAGCCATGGCCGAGGGCTGTGCCCGTGGCCGATCGCCGTGGCCGAGCCCTGTGCCCGTGTGGCCCACGCCCGCGCCTAGTCGGTACTGTTCACCCGGGCCATTTTAGGCCTGAGTCGACTTTTCCCGGGCCAAAACTTTGTAAGTGACTTCCTAAACTCTACCTAGTACATTGGGTATTATTAGACTTGTCTAGAGCTTGATTAGTACCGGTTTAGGGGTTAAACGTGGATTAGGGTCAATATTCGTATGTGCGTGATTGTTATATTAAATTGTGATATTTGTGGGGCTTAATTTAGTAGCTACTTAAGGGGGCAATGACTGTATTGTCGTGGGTTAGAACGGCTAGGGTGTGTTTTTAATTTAATTATATTACGTTATAGTTACGTTATTTGAATTGGGTTAGATAATATGTTTGAATTGGATGATGGTATGTGGCCAACTTAGATGGTTTTGAGTGCATAGTAGTGGCTAATATTGGTGGATCAGTGATTGGCTTGTTGTGGCATTCGTGGGTGAATTTTGATGTTCGTATGTGGCGGATTAATTGTCGAGTCGTGGGTTGGTGTGGCTTATCGTGAATTGGATTGAATTGTGATCATGGATTGCTTGGTGTAACTGGCGTGAAATTGATTGAATTGAATGGCGTGTGCTTGCCTGTCGATTTGAAGCCCGGATCGATCGGAGGGCTACGGACTTAGGACGTGTTGACGGCGGTCCGTGTGAAGGCATGACTGGCCGAGGTGCCAAATGGATGCGGGCTTGAGACGTGCTGACGGTGGCCCGTTAAAGGTGTGATAGACCGGGACGTGTTTACGTCGGTCATTGGAACGATTGATTGTGTGGCTTGGGACGTGTTGACAGCGGCCACTGGTACGAAATGATTGGTATGGCTTGGGACGTGTTGACGGCGGCCATTGGTTTGATTGATTGTGCGGCTTGTGAGCCCGTGAGAGGAAAGTTGGTTGGACGCGTGCATGCGACTTGAGTGTGATTGAAATGGCTGGTTGAGTGTGACTGGATTGACTGGTTGAGCGTGCGATTGGATTGGCTGGTTGAGTGTGACTGGATTGATTGGTTGAGCGTGTGATTGGATTGGCTGGTTGAGCGTGTGCTCGAAGTGGCTGGTTGAATGTGTGGTCTAATTAGTAAGGTGAATTGCATGCAAGTGTGGGTGGCGTTTGAGCAATTGCGATGTGCTATTTAGCTATTATTATTGCATTACCGTGTTACGACTCACGTGCAGTGTTTACATGGACTTGATAGCGAGGTGAGTATAATAATGTGAATCTTTTTATATCTTATGGGGTGGATTGCATGTAAGACTTGTCTGGGTACGCATTGGCCTACGTGGGGTATAGGGGGTTGCTTATTGAGACTCGTTCTCACGATTATTATATAACCATTTCAGATCCGCAACCATGAGTGACTGGAGACGCTTCAAGGGTACCTCGGAGATCGAAGACGGGTCAAGTACCCGGTATTTTGCGTTTTTCCCTTTTGTAGAGAAGTTAAGTTTGTGAGCAGTGGTCCCTTTTAAGGAATGTGGTCCCGTTGTTGAGGCCTAGCTTAGGGAATTGTCTTTTGTGGACGTCGAGTGTATTCGTCAAATGTAAGAATTTCAGTTATTTGTTTATTGCCATTGCTACCCCTTGTCATTATTAATTGTCCGGGTTGTTTCTATTTGTTTCCGCATGTGCTTAATCTCTGGTGTTTGGGTTGGGTCGGCGACATGCCTGGGACGTCGCATTCAATGATCGACCATCGAGGGGTGTCGCGAGCTCGTTAGGGTTCGGGGCGTGACAGTGGGGACTTGCGTCGCGGCGGTGATGGCGTCATGCTCGGGGGATAGCTCCGTCGTGCGGCGAGGACGGCGATGCGACGCGGCAAGGGTGACGACACCGACCTCTCTCTCTTGCTCTTACTCTCACTAAAAAATCAGATCTGAAAATTATGTTGTGTCTTCAATTTCTGACCTAAACATGTTTATATAGTTCTAACCTAGGTCAATTAGATGGGCTCTCTAGTCCTAATGGGCTTAGGCTTGGGCTTAGGTCTAATTAACGTTTAAATGGGCTGAATTAACTTGAGCTGAATTAAGCTCAAAACATAATGGGCTGAATTAAACTCAAATTAAAACGACCGAGCCCGTTCGACTTGTAATTCCTGGCCCTTGCATTCCCGAGCAAACCGAATCTCGTTCAATGAAATTTAAACTCATTCGCTACCGCTGATATGATGCAAAAAATGCAATTAAACTAAAATGATTCTAAACTATATGTTATGCAATTTAAATATTTTTGTTTAGGGGTTAAAAATTAATCCCTACTTTTTATGCAAATTATGCTAAATGGTCGGTAAAATTTAGGTGTCAACACTATAAAAATTTAGATTAACTTAAAAAGTTGAAATATCACATCTTAGACCCAGATGAGCAACCGAGAAAGGAACAAATTGATTCTTCTTAAGAGCAAACTGATTTTGCCAAACCAACTCCGAGCAATAACAAAAGAGTTTCGGGGAAAGACAAATGACATCCGAAGATGATGTCCTTACGGGCAGGAAAACTGTCAAAAAAGTAATAAATCTATTGCATGGATATCAATTTAGTCTTAAACATTTTAATTGTGTAAATTTAGTTCTAAACCTTTTAGCCTTGTACCAATTCAGTCCTTCTTGTTAATTTCAATAGGATATTATTGACGTGAACGCTAGCTGGCTTACGTGACAACGCCAATACTGACATTGTTAATTTCTAATAACATTTAAATACTTTTTTATTTTATAATTTTTTTTCTTTTTTTGTATCTTTTCTTCTTTTTCGTTTTATCGAACACCGGCCATAGGCGATGGCCGGGCTAGCTGGCCTTGCTTAGGCAAGGGTCGCTGTCACCCGCCATAGGCAAGGCCCGACCAAGTGAGGGCTAGCCCCGACGAGGGCTCCCCTCGCCCAAGCGAGGCCTAGCGAGGGTTAGCCTTGCCCAAGCTAGATTTGGCGAGGTCACTCTGGCCTTGGCAAGGGCTGGCCTCACCAGATCTGACAAGAGGAGCCCTTGTTGAGACTGGCCCTCGCCTAGTCGGGCCTCGCTTGTGGTGGGCAAAGACAACTCTCGCCCAGGTGAGGCCAACCCATCCAGTCATGGCCGTTCACCGGCAAAAGAAAGAAGAAAGGAAAAAAAATAAAAGAAAGAAAAAAGAAAAAGAAAAAAAAATATTAGTAAGAATTGTCCATGTCAGCACTGCCTGTGCCACATAGGCCAGTCGGCGTCCACGTCAGCAATATCCAGTCAAAATTAGCTGGAAGGATTGAATTAGCACCAGATTAAAATGTTTAGGATTAAATTGACACAATTAAAATGTTTAAGATTAAATTGGTACCAATGCAATAGGTTTACGACTTTTCTTACACTTGTCCTCCTACTGGCTACATCCACTCTTCCAATTCTAATGATACATTTGGGCTAAACTCCTTCTACAGCTACGCCACTATGAAAGATACATCTAAGTTTTTACAAAGGGCCCTTCGCACGTTGTTTTCATCCTAAGTACTACCACTTCTCTCTTCGGTTTACAAATGGGTTTTGCTCTTACTGCCACTTAGAATCAGCTGTCAAAAGCTATTACAGATGTGCTCATTTGTACTTGGTTATTTGCAGGAATAATCCTAAAATATCATACTTGATCGCTATGAACTTTATCTTCAATTTCAAAACTCCAGCGATCGAAAAGTTTATAACTGGAAACTCCAACTTCGAACTGCCTGGTCAAATGCAGAGCTTACGCTTGTTTATATGACCCTACGACTGCAAATTATTACACTTAGCAAATCTCCCTTGTATGAGTGTAGAACCTGCATGGGTTAGTTATAAGCTTCTGAAACACTTAAAGTAAGCTTATCAAATACTTTGGATTCAGTTATCATCGAACGATGCTTTCCAACATTATGTGCGTGGTCTGAGTACTGACAAAGGAAGAAATTCTGCCCTCCAAAATCACCTGCCCAGTGACGAGTATGTCGGACCGTAGACAAGTAAAAAGCCAAACCCCAATCCTAGTCAAGACTGGTTTCAGAATATAAACTACTTTCCAAGCAATGAGGGGCAAGGGAGTGTAAAGAAAACAAGCCTTATATTAAGGATCTACATCCAATACATATGTCACTATGCTTCATTGACAAGTCTTAGCCGAATGCAATTATAGTGATTTTACCGAGAAAGCCCCTCTTTACCAAGGAGGAGGAGAAAAAAAGCACACTACAATCGGGTGCATAGCATGACCAATCCTAGGTCATGACTCACTTTGCGACTATCCTTCGGTTTCTTCGGTGGACTTGGTCTTGGGAGTGTGGGTGTACTTATCAGTGTCGTGCATCAAGAGCAGCCATACATGAGTTATAAGCCCACCACCTCGCCGCAACAGTTTCGCGTGATGGTAAACTTGACAATTATAAGCAGCATAGCACAACATCTCCACCCAAATGCTGCTTATGATCTGCCACTTGTTGTTCTTGCCCTTCAGTGTCGCAGCCAATTTCTGCACATCCAGCAGCACGTGCCAATCCCTGGTGATTATGGTTCCCATCTGATCCAGGGAGGGTTCGAGCATGTCCTCTTCCAACGACAATGTCCACAAGGCCTCATTGCAGTCTCTGTACATGAGAAACGGCTTCAATACAGCGCAAGCATGCTCCAATGTGATGTCGGTAGTCGTAAGGGACAACGTGTAGGGTCGCAGTGCTAGAAGGTATATCATGTAATTTGACAGCAGTTCGCTTCCTTTACAGTTTGGAGAATCATCGTGCTCTGAAAGGAGGCAGATGTTTGTTGCCATGTGCCAAATGATGATGCTTTTGTCAAATGTTGTCGAGATGCTTTTCTTAAACACTCCAAGGGCTTCCTCTGTCCACTCCACATCGTTGCTGAGTTTGTGAGCTTTAAGTGTCCACTCGCCGCGTTCAGTGAAGGGCTTTTGGCCTCTGCTCACGTTGAGCTTCTCCATATCTTCCACCAGCAATTCCTTGAGAGAGCCGGGGATTTTCACGCGAGAGTGAATCCAATACCTTCTGTAGGTCACCTGTTTTTTGCCCAAGTGTCTGAGGATTCTTCCGATGTGCCATGGCCAGTCGTCGTCGTACAGGCGATTATCCAACAAGTTGAGTTGGCCAACTGAGTTCGACCACCTTTTCCGCTTCATATACCTTTCAGCTAAGCAGTTCAATAGCCTTGTTGATATGAGGCGGTTTCTTTGGTGATGGCTCATCACCACAATGGCCCATGCCGAGAAGGGTTGCAGAACAATTTGGTAACCTTCTAGAGCAGTGACTCCTATCAACAAGGCGTAAGTGTAGGTGATGTACATGTCTATCAAGAAAGCACTCCTGAAAATAACAGCAAATCCACACAAGACTGAGACTAGACAGAAAAAGCTAGTGAAGCGGCAGACAAGACCGAGCGGTTTATAAAGAATCGGTTGCTTGGTGTAAAGCACGTCAAACATGAATCCAAGTTCGACCTCAGCTGTGATGAAGGCTAAATCGTGATCTACAATTAACTGAGATTTAGATAGCGATTCTGGGTGGTAGAGCCAGTTTACAATGCGGGGCTTCAAGCAATCGAACCGATAGTACGCGTTCAAGATGATTGTTTGTTCCTTTGTCCAACTGGGCCTTTCATTGACTAAGAACTTGGCAACAGTTTCCTCGTCAAAGATATCCTTGACTGATATGCTCGACCTCTCCCAGTACACAGACTTGAGGGCCCAAACAGTCAGTGCTGATCGAATGATCCCAGCAAGAGACAAGGGGAAGTATAAAAATGGGACAGGGGACGAGCTGTCCCAGCAGCGAATCTGGATCCAGACGACGAAAATGAACCTGACAAACAGATTCAGCATCCCCCGGATGCTGAGCCGGTTGTCCTCAACCGAGTATGCCGTTATGGAGTCAGGGTTCCCAAGCTGCATCAAGAGCAACGGTGCCAGCAACCCCTTCAGCTCAGTAATGTAGTCTGGTCGATCGGGATGGTCGATCTGGATGACAGTGAGCTTGCCGAGGGCTATTGTTGCAATGTAAGAAGAGAGCAAGTAGGCAGTGAGGATGACATATCTGAGGATGATCGAGGTCTTGTACCTTCGGCGGCTGCCGAGGATGGCAAGGGTGATCTGGCAAGCGAGGCTCATGGTGACCAGCAATTGGATGCCCCATGCTTCCCATAAATCATTCAACGCAGGCCATTGAGTACTGACCATGGATGACATCAGATTGAATGATTTCATGGGGACGTGATGTTTTCTGCTGTTCTCTCTGAGAAACAATAATGCAAGTGAAATTAATAACGATGAGAATGGCTAAACCGCCTTGGGCTCATTCTGAAGAATTAAACATAAATCCTAAATTTCTTGTTGCATTCATTCAATATGGTCAGTAATATTTTGGGATCCTAGCACTGCTCTAATTCTTCTATTCCAGTGAATGAGATTAATTACGTGTCCTGCATGAGTGAAACCCACTTAAAAAGGAGAAAGAGAAGTTTCAGAAGTCTGTAAGTAATGCTAGGTGCTAGTATTGCTAAAACAGATCTACGGAATTGATATATTCAATGAGATGGCTGATTGCAGAAGGACATCTAAAGAAGCGACTCATATTCAAACACTCAACTACCAAATATCGCATTACTTAACCGACCGATTATGTAAACCAGTTCAGTATACCAGGCATTTCCCAAACATTAAATATGAGATCATCACTACACACATTTTTTTATTTTGCTGAACCAATCATCAACACGCTGACAAAACAGAATAAATGTTCACAGAGACAAATGAAACTAATGACAACATCATAAATTTTCTGGAAAAATAAATGAAGCACAAAGTGGTCTGGCAAGAAACCGAAACCTTACTATGCTGTGTGACTCCCAAGAAACTGACGAATTAGATTCTCGCTAACGATAGAAATGGCACTGAGTGTGTCTGTGTTACTAACACTAGTGGGGAAGCTTAGTTAAATTCAATTCTGAAGAGAAAATAAGAGGGATTATAAAACAAAAAGAGAGCAGAGATTTGATTACTTACTTGTAACTTTAATCTGTGATTCTTTTTCTCTTTGTTTGTCTTTCGCCAGCTACAAACCAGGTATAAAATTTGTAATTTTACACTATTCGTTAGATCAATTCTCTAGGCGTTTAAACTCTGCTGAGAGAATGTGAAGAATTCACTCTCACACTTTTTGAGATAAAAGTCACCACAAGGGCTTAAACTATTGCAATTTATGTAATCTAATCCCTAAACTTCCAATTTGTTAATAAATCTCTCAACTTCTGTCACGCCCCGAACCCCATCGAGCTCGTGACATTCAACTCCGGTCGAATTATTGCGACGTCCCAGGAACATCGCCGACCCAACCCAAATATCAAGAGACGCATGCGGAAACGAATATAAAACCCCTGACTATGAAGATGATGATGGGGTGAATCCACAAGACAGTCAAATCTCAACAATATTCATTTTTATACAACGCCATTGTATCGAGCAAACAAACATTATATTACAAACAAACTTAACAAACGAGCATTCGTAACCACCGACATAACAAAAGAGGATTGGGTGGTTCGATTAACTTAGCTTCGCTATAGGTCGATCTATTCAACAAAAGGTTACTAGTCAGACATATTCTACGAATCCCTAAAATACCCTAGGTAAAACCACTGATCGCCCTGCTCTACTTTGCTCTTGATCCTACTGACTCGATCCTCCGGAAGATCACCTGAGATAGTTGCACGACCTACGGCTCCACCAGGGCACCATGACAGTTCCTCAACTTCAAAAAGAGGAGGCGGGCCTTCTGGATTTAAGGCTGAGGGTCTGAAATTGTGGATTATACAATTATGAGATGAATCTCAGTAAGTGTACAACTCCAAACCCCACATAGGCTCTCATGTATCGCCAGACGAAACACACATAACACACAATGATCAGCCAAACTAACAAACACACACGATCTTACCTGGGACCCATCATGCACGTCCCTACATGTTAGATAATAACATAGCCCACATTCCATAATAATGCATCATAGCCACGCGCGTGCCTTGATTATAGGGCAAAATCTACTTGGGCACGTCCCATACCATGCCTAGCAGTTTTTACCTCATATTCAAGCGCTACAATATGCGATACAAACCACACTAGCACACGAACTCATGCCATGCGTCAACTCACAAATCTCGCACATCAAGTCCAGTCCAGCTCATTCCCAACCTTTCCACCAGTACCGCGCCCGCGTATAATGCATCAGGCCATCGGTCTTCTGATCTCATCAGGCATCGTCACCCCGTCGGGCCGGGCATCGTCACCTCGTCAGGGACGGCATAGTCTCGCATAAACGAACACGCCTCATGACGGAATCCTACACTCAACTTGCCTTATTTACCGCGCCCGCGTAAAACGCATCAGGCTAACGGTCTTCTGACCTCGTCAAGCATCGTCACCTCGTGAGGGACAACATTGTTATGCGTAAACGTACATGCCTCAGGACGGACCTTTTCCCAACCAATCCTACATTCCAGTACCTTCGTTCCACTCATTCCACCCGTACCACACTGCCACACAAACATACGGTCACACACAATCTCTTGCTCATAAAATGAACATCCATAGAATCAATCAGGGTAAATCTTGGCAGTCTACATAGTGACCGAAATCCAATCAAACTAAATAGTAAACGAACTCCAAAAATTCTAAATTTTGTATATATCATAAAAAAAACATCTTGATAAACATTCCTTATGAAGAACATGAAATCCAGTTCAATCTGCAACCATGCCTTTTTGTCCCTCGAAATCAGACCAGAATCAGTTCGCTCTAACAGACTATTTTGTCCTCAAAATACATTTCTTTCAACACCCAAATCACCTTGGAAAGTTTTGAAATTTTTATATGTTATAGAAAAGAAAGTTTCAAACAACTTTTGTGAAGGAGGTTTATTGAAAATAGATTTGGAAATTTTATAAAAATTCGGCAAGACAAGAAGGTTGGGATGAACAGTATTCCGGAAAATTTTGATACGTTTTGAGAATGGGTCTTTGTGCAACCCAAATGGTCTCCAAAAATTCCAAATTTAAAATATGTTATACTTCAAGATGTTGGAAGCAACTTTCATGAAGAAAAATTCCTCAAATTCAGCCCCTAAAATTCTCCACAAAAATAACAATCCGGACGGATACAGAAGTCACGAATCCGAAAATCACACCAAATCTCACGAATTCAAACCGTAATCGTTCCATATCATCACGGCCCTATCCGAATCTCCCAAATCTCATATTTCCACCCCTCAATTTAGTCCATGACTACCGAACATCCAGTCTCACTCCAAGTCCCAAAACAACCACACAAATCACCTAAACCGAGCCCTAAACCCATCTTACAATACCCAAGGTCCTAGGGAGAGTTTGGGGAAGTCACTTACCTTAGAAAGACGGAACAAATGGGCTAGACAGAAGCTAGAATGACCGGACCAGCAGCAGTAGCGGCGGCGAACAGCGGTGCTCCTCCGGCGGCGACGATCACGGCGAGGAAACGAGAGAGAGAGAATTTCGGGAGAGAGAGGGAGAAGGAGAAGTGGCCGGTGAAGTGATGAGCAAGAAATAAAGCTAATAAATTTGGTCCAAGAAAGTTTGACCCAATTTCCAAAATTCCAACTTTGCCCCTTAATACTTGGCTCACATTAATCCACATCAACTTAACTAGGGGTAATTTGGTCCAAACTAAATTGGCATTATTGGGCTGAAACAATAATTAATTTAATCCATAATTTAATCCCCAAAATTGCCCAAAATTCGGAATACCCCAAAATAGCCTAGGGGCAAAATGGTCATTTTTCCGATCCAGGACCGAAATTCATTTTTTTTGCAGAAATGGGTGGCCCCAAGGTTGGCCAAGCCAAAAACACCATCGGCCGCTCAAAATTGTTACTTTCAAAATTCTCGATTCCCGGACCCGAATTCCAAGAAATGACTAAAATCGAACAATTGCAACTTTAGCTTATCTCTGGCTAACGGGTGGCTCATTGGGATTACGCGCTCTCAACCTGTGACCTACACTATGTCAAATCAAGTTTAAGTTTGCTTGAACCAAGGCGACCTCGATTGTCACGTAATTGCGAAGGTCTGTCGCTAGTTCCCTTCGGACATGATCAATCAAATAGATCGCTCTCTGTTGGCCCAAAACATTCCCTCGTCAATCCTTATAATCGAAGGTCGAACTAAGGTTGAGTTCTTTGGTCGCGTGAACTCAATCCCATAATGGCCTTACCCCTAAGGTTAGCATCCCGAAAATGCGCAGTTCCGGGTGAGATCTCACTATAAGTGCATTGGTCAAAATATTCATTTCATAAATCCCGGGAAAAGGATCGAAAATTCAAACTGTTACAACTTCCCCTAACAAGAACAAGATCAAATAAGTTTTTTTTTTTGTCAAATCGCTCTTTCAGTATTATTTACAATTTTCCGTAATCGCGCTATTGTCTGGATTTTGGAATATCTTTTCATTTTAATTCATTTCTTAAACCAACCCATAATATAACATTTTTTTTCACTTTTTATCTTTGGTTCTTATAAGTATTATAATAGTGACATTTAAGTATATTTTAGCTTGTGATCTCTATAATGTTTTAGCTGCCATTCCCCTTAATCATCATTTTTTTTAACATTAATCTTCATATCTCTACATCAGAGAGCTGTCAGGGATCCCTCTGTGCTCCCAATACTACTACCAATATCTTGCGTCTACCCATACTCCAAAAGATATCCGCATCAAAATTTAATAGAATACATCAATGCACAGACATACGTCTAAAATGACCTTACATCACTTTATTTCTTGAATTTGTGTTCTACAAAGCACGTAAAGTTGTCATTGCTCACTGCTTGCCTAATCACTTACCTGATTGCGGCAACAAACCTCAACTCTACTGATTCGCAGTCACAGAATGCTCTGGAAATACGTCTCGGCATATGACAATTGACAGGTAAATCCCCCGAAACAAAACATGTTGTTTTGCCTGAGCAAGTGAAGATGGTATTGCTGGAATTCAATGAAGCATTCCCCGTATTGGAAATTAAGGCATGGCAGCGTAGGAAAGGTTATGTCGGAAAAGACGGATCTGATACTGTTCGGGAATGCTGAGAATCCGCAGCTCCAAAAGAGGTTGTCAAGAGGGAGGAGAGATGGGAGAGAATAGAGTCAACAGTCGCAGAGCATAACTAACTTCAAGGACACTCTCTAAGTTTTCTTGCTCTTGCCTTGATTGGTCTTTGGTCAGGATCGTTTTTTAGTTTGGTAATGCAAGCAATTTGGCCATTGATTTTAATTTATGAGTACCATCTGGTTGATAAACAAAGATAACAATTTCCTCTCATTGTTATCATTTTCAGAAGTTTAAGAGCTTCGACATGAGAGTTGATTCTTTATATGAAATTTGTGATTAACCATTGAGGAACATATAAGATTCATATATAGTATAATAATTGTCATTTTAAGAGCTAATTAATAAGATGCCAATTGATCCTTATTCTAAGTCTGCATACGAACCGTACATGTAGATGCCAGATAAGATAAAGAGATTTTCCTCTGTTTGTTCATTTTAAAAGCCAATACTAAGACTAATAAGTCCGCATTTGTGGTGACCCTCCCGAGGAGAGATCCTCAAGGTGGTTAACAAATTGCCAAGCAAGCGTGAACAGTCCCGCTTGCAAGGTAGCACTTACACGGGCTCAGATTCTCCCAGATCCTATAGGTCATGACTTGATTTACTCGATTGATTATGATATTTTTTATTTATTTTTGCAGCCTTCACTAACCTATTGAAGGCCAGTTAGAGATCAAGTAAAACGCAATGTGAGAGACCATTTTATTTTTATAAACTGAGATTCAGACCAGGGATTGTGATTACGCTAGAGATTTCTAACGCCCAATTTCAATACTTCTTTTCCTTTTTGAAAGACAAAATCATGTGATCATTTTCATGATTTCGTTAATCCTAGGCACACATTATGGATGGCTATACATCATTAAGTTCACACATTAAATTTCCAATTCCATCCATCAAATATGATAAACTCATATCATAACAATTAAAATGCAATGATGATAATGAAGCAGTTAAAATGCGTGTAAAACCCAATATGAATCGGATAAAAAATATGCATCGCCTTATTGTAAAGCTTGGGACCGGAATCTTGTGAGCTACTAATGGATAGTGCATATCAATTTTCTAAAGTAGACTAAGACCTAAAAGGATAATGAATGTGCAAATGTGATGAGCTAGACAAGATGATATACCAAAAAAAAAAAAATACTTTCCTAGACATGGAAGTAGAGTTTAACAAAGGCATTTTAAATGCAATGCAATCTTAAGAGAAGAAATCTATATATGATGTGAATATGCGAATAAATATAAAATTCTTTTGATGCGTGCCCTTAGACAATTTTTTTTGTGAATTTTTTTTCATAAAAATGTTACATGAATTCATTAACAAGCAAAATGTAACTTTTATATCATTTATATAATATATCGGAATCAAATTGCAAGTAAGACAATCAAATGATAATACATTCCAATTATACTCCATTTATTTATTTTATATAAATTATATTCTTAGCAATTATTTTAAGGGAAAATGATATAAATAGTCCATGAACATAGCCCAATATAGAATGTGATCCCTAAACTTTTAATTTGTTTTATAATATCTTTGGATTTTGGTACATGTTCAATTAAATCCCTAGACTATATGAAAATGTGTAATATTGTCTTTGAACTCGAATTATTGGAAGAATGACATTAAATATTTTCATATAGTCCAAGGACTAAATTAAACATATACCAAAAGTTTAGGAATCACATTTAATAAATTAAAAATTTATGGATCACATTACACATTGAGTTAAAATTTATAGACCACATTGCATATCCACCAATGTTCAGGGACCATTTGCGTCATTATCCCTTATTTTAATGGAGTTTTTTCTTGAAATATAATGAAAAATTATGCCCGAATATGTTAATATGACCACAGTGAAAATCGTGAATATGACTATCCCTAATTATTTTAATGCTTGAGATGCCATTTCCTAAGTCTAAAACTTTTAATTAATCTGCATGTGATTTTATACATTCCCCCAGTGTACAAATCTAGAATGTAACAAATACTTTGTCTGATTTTTTTTTTTGAAATGTGACTCGGCATAAATCATATGAATATAAGCACAAAATTAAATGTGATAATTAGAAAATATCAAACAATAGAGAATGCAGCCGATCATTAACTAAACATAGCCCTAAATTGCACTTTCCAATTTGAAATCTACCAATAGGACAAATTAGACACGCAATCCTATCCTGATGTGCAAAATTAGGCAAAAGCATCAATATGTTTAAAGGTGCGAACGTGGACATTATTATACAAGCCAATATGAAAATTTCTATGTAAGTATTCGAGACATAATTTCCTTTATGCAGAATAACTACTTAGAGTGCTTGCTTGAGAGAAAATATTTTCCGAGAATCTATTTTCTAGACTTTCACCCGTGTTTGATTTGCCGAAAATGGTAAGTCAACTTAAAACATTTTCGAATCAAGAAAAACATTCATGTATAAAATTAGGAAAGTAAATTCCCTAATCTAAGAACGTGATTGCAAAATTGGTCATCTTGAATTTATTAATATTTTTTCTTTTTCTTTCTTTTTTTTTCCTTCTTCCCCTCTCCACCAGTCAATGGCCACAAGCGCGGGCTGGTGAGGTTGAGCTCACCAACCTAAGCCCGGGACCATCAAGGCCAGGTCCAAACCCCTCGTGCTTGTACCTAATGCTCCAACACCTGAACTCGGGTCCACAAAAGCCGTGCTTGGTTCCCGACACTCGAGCTCTAGTCGGGTTTAAAAAAACCGTGCGCAGATCCTTGATTAATGAAATTATTCTTATCAAATATTTTTTTAAAAAAAATTGAATTTTTAATTATTTTTATTTTAAAAAATCGAATTTTTTTTATTTTTTTTAATCTTTTATTCTCTTTTCTTTTTTTCTTTCTTTTTCTTGTCTTTTTTCTTCTTTCTTTTTCTTTTTTTCTTTTCTCTTTTCTTTCCTCCTTCCTCTGCTGGGCGAGCACCTCGGTGATGGTTGGCAGCTTGGCAACCAGCCAAGACACAGCACGGCAAGCTTGAGGCTCAGTCGATCCAAGCAAGCCTGAGCTCGAGGTCGATCTGGCGAGAGAAGCTTGCTCAAGGCCTCACAGATCCTGACCAGCTTGAGCTCAGTCGAGATTGAGGATGAGGCGGCCGAGGTGGACGGAATCAGCTCAGAGGGAGGCGAGGTTGTCGGAGATGACTGCGGTGGTGGTGGTGAAGAGGAGGAAGGAGTGGCGGGTGAGGTGGAGAGGCAGATGGGAGGAAGAAGAAGGAAAAAGAAATCAAAAAGAAAAAAAGAGAAAAAAAATTAATACTAAAAATAATTTAAAATAACTTAAAAAAATATAAATTTTTTTGATAATTTTCACCATCGGATTTTTCTCACCAAAGAACTGAAATTACTTTTTAAGTTTTTTTTAGGTTTTAACCAAACACAGAAAAATGAACTTATTTTCCTAAAAAATGACTTTCTGAAAAGTATTTTCCAGAAATGATACATTTTTCACAAGACAAACGCACCCTTAATCTACATGCAATCATAATATGACATGGAAATACGCGACCACGTCTTGTTACTCACCCAATCTTCAAGACATCATGAGGACACACACCCTTGTCACCTAATCAATGACCTTGTCTACGCTTAATCGAGCCCAAAATTTATCCCGAATGATGTGTTCTAGCAACAAATTGAACCTACCGCATAGAATTTGCACAATTTCGTCGCCTTGTTCACTAATTTTAAGCAACAAATTCTAGCTGAGATCATGCCATAATAGATAAAGACCAAACTGAGCACAATTGCTGTCTATTCTGAAGTTCCAACTAACTCAGCACTTAATTTAACTCCCCTGAAAAGCGCAAGAGACCGCAGACGGGTTTTCGGACTGGTCTGGATGGCGATGGAGGCTCTACGTCACATGTAAACGAAGGGACAACAGCCCGTGCATTGGATGGACTCATGTTGCACGGTAAAAAAAACAATCGGAACAAAACAGAGCAAAGAGCCAAAGACAAATCCGGAAAGAATTGAAATCAGTTCTAAAATTTATAAGGTGTGGCTATTGGTCGATGGATTTTGTCACTACTGTGTACGCGAGTGACGACGGGGATAGGAGCACCAGGATGAGGCCTTTGCTGGCAGAGAACTTTATCCGAGAAGGACACAAAACAGAGCGCCTCTCAGTTCTAGGCCAGTGGTAGTGATTCGTACCATCGCGGAAGTTGAAGACGTGCTCTAGGTTGTCAACGAGGGTGGCAACGTTGACGAGGCGCCATCTGGTCTCCGTGAAGGACCCGAAATCAAGGAAGAAGGAAGGTTTTAGGTGAAACCAGGGTTTCTACGATTGCCTTTGAGGCACGGAATGAGTGGCTGGAGCTTCTGAAACAGATGAACGACGGCATGAACGAGAAAGGCGAATTCTTGAACAATGAAAACAAAGGGACCCAAAAAACAGGGCCTCTTGGCCAAACCCGCCGGGATTGGCAACAGTGGTGACGTTATTCTGAAAGCATGGGCTGGAGTGCGTGTGCCGATGGCAGTCGTAATCGTGGCTCAAGAGAGGACTCGGCCACCCAAGTTCTGAACCGTGGCCTGGAAGCTTCTTCACTCTGTTTTTCTTTCTCAACTCTGACCGTTCTCTCCAAAATTCCCCCTAACTCCACCGCTTCCCCAACTTTTAAAGCTCACTCTCGCTACTCTGCCCTTTCTTTTCAAACTTGCCCATTTCTACTTTGATGTTTTCATAGTATGCGCCCATGTCCAGTTTTCTTTTTTCCCTGTTCTGTTTTTGCCCTTCACTCTTGCTCAACTCTCGTAAACCCCCGTACCCTTTGACCACCGAATAATGAGATATGTACTCGGCCCAGTCTAGCGTCCCTCGCTCCTTGATGTTGGGACAGTTCACAAAAAAGTCGCGATCTCGGCATGAGTCAATATTCGATGCGGACATTCTATTCTTTTAAAATAAAGTGCTTGATTTTTAAGTGCAAAAAAATGCAATAAAAAATGAGAATGCAAGATCATGAAATATCGATGATTTTAGTTAGCCGTCAAATTTTATCATTATTAATAGGTTTGATCTATAACTTTTTTTATGAAATGTATGAATAGTCCACGAGTAAAAATTTAACTTTCAATGACTGCCCCTATTCTAACCGTTTTTTGAGTTGGTGAAGTTTAGGATCTTTTTAAGTACTTCGAAAGGGGCTTTCTTTTGAAAGTAAGCACATTTGAATTGAGGCTTGGTAGAGAGAAATATAGCACAAGAAAGTTTGTCGAGCTGGTTATTCGTCATGGCTGGCTGTTTTTAAGGTATTTTTATCTACGTGTAATGAATGATTTGACTTCGGAATAGCGTCACTTAGTCGATTCTTTGTTATGGTGGTTATTTACTTGAGTTTTAATATCACTTCTTGTTTAATTGATAGGATTTCGAGTTGGTTAGCTTGAGATAACTTTTGTGGTTTGCTTTAGACTTTCCCAATTAGAGGAGATTTGTAATACTCACGGGGCTGTAGTTACCCATACCATTCATCTCGAATCTTTTTCAAGTTCCTCGCCTAGTGGCAAGTGAGACAATAGTGCTACTTGGAGGAACTTAGGTAGATGGATTTTGGTATAAGTTGAGGTGATTGTATATATGTTTGTGAAATGGTATATGTAAGGTTTAGCTAGATATGTTTAGAAATATAAACATTTATTGTTATTGGTGATTTTAGAACTCCGTTTTACAACAAACTCCCTATTTTATTGGATATATTGATGGATAAATATTTCAATAACAGGTTTATGTTGGTTTGTGTTTGAGGCCGTATCCTCCAAAAAGGAGGATGGCCATGTCGTTTCCCCTATTTTTTTGTTGAACTGGGGTGTGACATTTTTTTTTATATCGTAACATCCTTAAATTAACTCACTCGGGGTATTATCTGTTTTGGCTCATCTCATACTAAGCATCACAGTTTTGTCCTTTGGCATATAGGTAAGCACTTTCCCAGGATGTCACACCATTATTGTAGTGCTCTCGCCTAAGCACGTTTGACATTAGAGTTCTAATGCTAAGCTACCAATATGTCAAAAAGCACCTTTTTTGTGAGTTAATTCCATTTTCATGTATGTATCCCAAGAATGTCTTCCCACTTGTTCAGCGTGCAACTGGGTTCATTTTGGCCCCCTTTACCATCCTGAAAGCTTATTAAGAGCTGCTCCTTGTTTGAACCATCTATCTCCAACAAACATTCCTTACCCTCGTTAAATCGAATCGTTACAGGCACACCAGTTCAGCATGGTTTGTCTCCAACCACACACCTATTGGACAGAAACCTGCTCCCGATACCATAACTCACATAGGCTGTGTTTGGTCGTCCAGATTTTTAGTTAGGATAGGACTGGATATGATAAAATAAGAAATCTATGGATTTTGTTATATCCTATCTACTGTTTGGTGAACTACGGATTTAAAGTCGGATATTTTTATATCATATTCTATTTATTATTTGGTAGAAATTGGATAGCAATATAAAAACAGCATGAACACAAATCCAGCAAATTTAAGTCACAAACAGCATATTAAAAACATACACAGCATTCTTAGCCAAGAATCCAGCATATTCTGACTTATACAACACTCACAGCAAGAAATCAACATATTTCTGAACATGTACAGCAAGAACAACAATGAATCCAGTAAATTTGAGCCATATACAGTCATATTCCGCGAGCATACAATGCAACGGGTGTACAAATTGAACAAGTAGCACGTCCTGAAATGAATATTTTGCAAAATCTAATAGTGATAACTGAAATAAACCATGTACTTGCGCGTACATTGTGAGCACAATATAAACGATACTCGAACATATCCATCGCATGTGAAGTGGATTCTCAATCCGAATCAGAGCAGCAATTAGTATTCGGAAAAAAAAAAAAAGCTACAACTCCACATGTGAACAATTTGCGATTATAAAACATTTCTCTACATCAACACCTAAACAATTGTGATACGAGCAATTTGAACACCTCAAGCTCAAAAATATATCCGGAGGCTCTCGGTTTTAGACCACAATTCAGTCACATAACCAAATGAGTATTTAATTCACTGAGAACAAAGTAAACCGAAGCATTGGGGGAAAGAGAACTCTCATGAACATTTCATCGAATAGGTTATGTGACTATCTCAAATTCAAATTCGAAACATGAATCTATCTAGATCAGTACATGACGTTTGCAATCGAAGCAATAAACTCAGACGTAACATAACCACTGAGTGACAGCAATCTCATTCAAAGCCTATATATTGATTGAATCTTTCCTTCGGATTGCTTTGATCGATACCTTACTTCCCTCGTTGCAAATCCAATCCAATCCTTCGCCAATCATCGCGTGTCGCAGAGAGGAAGACTATGAGGACAGGAAAGTCCTGGAAGACGACATGGAAGATGAAGAAGTGGAGGAAGACTGCAGCCAAACTGGCGTTGGCAAGAAGCAGAGGAGATCGGACTTCATAGACGACGTCATGGATTAGGACACCGAGGAGGAAGAGGAAGACGATGAGGACGATGATTTCAGTGGCGGAGACAGGGAAGAGGCAGCGTGCGAAGAGGAGATCGGGGTCAGAGTTCTTCGATCTCGAGCCTCAGGTTGACAGTGATGAGGAAGAGGATGAGGACAATGTTGAGGTCAATACGTGAAAGAGCGTTTCTTCCCGAAAAATCCTATCCAGATTTATCCCACCTCCCCCTTAGAATATTTTTATCTGGACTATATCCCTTTTATATCCCTCTTCATCCTATCTTAAATAGCCACCAAGTACAGAATAGGATAAAACACATCATATCTTGACTTTTATCCAGACGATCAAAGGCAACCTTAAGATATTATCCGTGTGCCTCATGGTTTTGTATTTTAGTATACAAGTGAGTACTTTCCCAAGACGTAGTTCTCTCACTTGAGCACACTTAACATTGGCGTTCCAATACTAAACATTGTCTTTTTTTTTTTGTAAGGAAAAATACTAAACATTGTCGTGACATCAAAAGATTAATTTTTTGAGTTAATTCCAATTTCACATTTATATCTCAAAAAATGCTTTCCTCTTATTTGGTTTGCAATTTAGTTCATTCTTACCCCTTTCACTATCTTAGAAGCATGCAAAGAGCTGCTCCTTGTTCGGACCCTCTAATCTCGGTAAACACACCCTAGTGTCTTCCGATTGGGTTGTCACGGAGAGAAGGTTTTTTCTTTTCATTTTCCGCAGTGGTATCCATTTAAGCATCTACATTGGCTAAATTTTATTTATGTTGTCACATTCCAACATCGTCTAGCAGCCACGTTTTCTTGATTCGGACGTATTTAATGTTATAAGGATTTAATTAAGTAGAAAGCTTTATGAAATTAGGAGAATTTGATTAGACAAATTAAAACTAAAAAGGACTTAATCAGCAAAAGAGTGAAACGTAAAATTCTTCCCTAGTGTTTGGTTCGACTAGATTAGGGTATGAAGTACGTTCGGCTGATTTCACGCTCTTCATCGAGTAACCAAGTTCGTCTCATGAGTTTGATGAGCCTGTCGACAATTATAGGAAGGCAAACATATTGCCACACATTACAAAAATGCACATGCTATAAGAGAAATCATACTCTTAGGCAAAGATCTTAGTTGGAACGATTATTCCCTTCAAAGATTATTGTGAGAGGCCTGTAAAAGGAGTTCATCTGAAGAGGAAGAGGCATAGTCAAACACCATAAGAACAAGAGTTACTTGGGTCTACTTTTAGTTAATTTACTTCATTACTTCCGCTATTAACTGATGAACTTTTTCTGAAAGGTCTGCAGTTCCGCGTAATTCTTCTTTTAATCAACTACTAAAGCCCAAGCTATATGAGCCCCGCGCAATATTAACAACAATTGGAGGGTATGTAAGACATAGAGATTTTTGCTTTCCGACTGATTCGATAAGGACATTGGAGGGTATGAATTGTAAAATTTTCTAGAATCAATACCAAAAAATTGAAAGCATTGTTGAATGTTTCGATAATCTAATACTTCACCTAAAAGTTGGCTAGACTATTGCCAAATACTAAATCGTAGAAAATATAGAATTACCAATACAAATAAAATGTGTGAAAAGATTTAAACTCAAGCCCTTTTATTTTTATATCATATGACAAAGCCAACTGCAATTTAATATTTGTACGTACCAATATAGAATCACCAATACAAATAAAATAGCCCAATCGCGAGTAACAACAGCGTGTCATTTACGGCTGTCGTATATATTATTAGTAGCATCTCTCTTCCCCAAAAAAAACCTCCGGATGCAACTAGAACAACCTTTTCCCGAGCGGGGAGGTGTGGCCGAGGTGTTGGCAGTATCTGTAGGAAGCTCTGGGATGCTCGAGTGGTACTTGTCGGTCTTGTGAGCCAAGAGGAGCCACACATGAGTGATGAGCTCACCTCCTTCTCTCAGTAGCTTGGCATGGTGATACACTGGACAATTGGATGCTGCATAACACAGCATCTCCGCCCAGATGCTGCTGATGAGCTCCCACTTGTTATCCATCGTCCTCAGGGCGACGACGAGCTTCTGCACTTCCAACAGCACGTGCCAGTCTCGAGTGATAATTGTCACCTTATCATAGTCCATGGGGTCTGTGAAATTTCCATCCGCCGACAATAGTTGGCTAATTGCTTCGCTATGATTTCTGCTCCTCAACCAAGGCCTCAGTGCGCAAAAAGCGTGCTCCAGCGTGATGTCGGCGGTGGTGAGGGACAACATGTAAGGATGCAGAGCGAGGAGGTATATCATGTAATCTGATAGGAGTTTGCTTTCTGCACGAGCATCCTCGGACTCTTTGCTTTCCAATAAGTGCAGGATTTCCGTCGCGACATGCCAGATAATGATGCTCTTATCGAATTCCGTCGTGATGTTATGGCTCAGTGTTTGATTCTCTTGGATGCCGTGAGTCTCGAGCGTCCACTTACCTCTTTCCGTGAAGGGCAGGAGGTGTCGTTTCTCCTCTAGCTCCGTCATCTTTCGAATCACCAGTGCCTTGAGGCACGAGGGGATGGTCTGGCGGGAGTGTAACCAAAACCTCCTGAAGATCTCCCTTTTGCCAAACAAATCAAGAACCACACCGACGGGCTTCCACCAGTTTTCGTATAGGAGGTGGCGGTCTAACAAATTGAGCTGCCCTATCGACCTCGACCATCTTTTCTGCTTCATGCACCAATCGGCTAGACATGGGAGGAGCCTTTGGACAAGCGGCAGCTTAAGGTTCATACTCATCTTCACCACTGCCCAATCCGAAAAAGGCAGCACCATGATTTGATAAAGCTCGAGAGATGTGACTTCCATCAGTAATACGTAGGTATAGGTGACATACATATCGATCAAGAAGACATTCTTGAAGATGATGGCGAATCCACACAAGGCAGACACCAAGCAGAACAAGCCGAAGAAGTGGCCTATGAGGCCGACTTTGGTGTACAGAACAGGGGCCTTAGTGTAGAGTACATCGAACATGAAGTTCAGCTCGATCTCGGTTATGGTGAAAGCACGGTCGGTGGGGTAATCATCGATGGACATCCAGTCGCGGGATATGAACAGAGGGTGGTACAACCAGTTCACGAGGTGGGGTTTCAGACAGTCGAACCGAAAGTGGGCCTTCAAGATGTCCTTTGCAGAATCGAACTTGTCGTCCTTGGGGATCTCATCGAACACTCTCTGAATTTGGGCTTCTTCAATGATGTCCTCAGCAGTCACGCTCGAGTTCTCATCATACACAGAGTGGAGAACCCAGGCCCACCCCGCCGACTTCCCGATTCCAACCACGAACAAGGGGAAGTACAGCCTCGAAACTGGGGACGAGCCGTCCCAACAGCGAATGAGAATCCAAAACACGAAGCCAACCGTAACCCCAATGTTGAGCATCTGTCTCAATCCCAGCCGGTTATCTTCCACCGTATAGGCCGTTATGCCGTCTGGGTACCCGAGTTGTATCAGAAGCAACGTGGCCCATAGCCCTTCCAACACCACATTGTAACCCCGATTTTCAGGATCATCAATGCGGACCACAGTAAGCTTGCCCAGCGCCAATGTCACAAAGTAAGAAAGGAGCGAATATGTGGCCCAGATGACGAATCTAGCTAAAATTCGGGTCATATATTTCCGGCGGCTGCCTAATAATGCGAGAACGATCTCGCAGGCAATGCTTGCTGCAACCAATAACTGAATTCCCCACGACGCCCACAGGCCTTTTAACAGTGGCAACACGGTGTTCAAACTCATGGCAGCTTCGTTCAGGTGCGCTCACTAGACAACAATGCAAATGCAGAGTGAGGAAACTTTTCACATCGCTTCTGAAGAACAATTACAAATACCTTGCACAAAGCTGCATAAATGCATACAACATTGCATGCATTAATTCTCTTAATCTGTCAGGATCTGGCACCACTGAAACTAAGAATGTGTACATTGCTTATCCTACAAGTTAAGGATAAGTAGGACTCTGGATTTTCATTAGGTCTGTACTGGATGCATCATATCTGTCATACCCACCGGTCAAACACAGTGCGTAAATTTTCATTAAAATACTTTCTTAAGTTACTTGTGTTTTAGTTGTTGATAATGACTCTCAGGCGGCGTTGCAAATGCCCAAGAACTAGAAAGGAAGATTTACAATGCAAATGAAATTCTTTTTGAGGGATAAGGACATTAGAAGCGTCATAACTATCGTACGACGCTCACTTGAGTGCTATAACTTTTTTTTAGCTCACTCGAGTGTCATATCGGAGTAAAATATATTATTTGAGTGCCACTTCCGGCGAAAATAGATCACTTGAGTGCCATTTCCGGCGAATGAGTTGACGTGAATTTTTTAATTAATTTTTCATCCGACGTGGATTTTTTTAATGTTGTTTTATTTTATTGAGTTTTTAGATTTTTATTTTTCTTTCTTTTTTTTTTAAGGTTGGCAAGGGTCATCGGTGACCCTTGCCGGCGGCCGCCTTGCCTATGGCCGCGATGCCCTTGGCGAGGCCATCGCGGTCTCACCGGCCGCAGCGTGGCGGCGAAGGCTCTCGCCAGATCCAGCGTGGCTACCTTGCCCGTGGCGGCGAATGCTCTCGCCAGATCTGACAAAAACGCCTCGCCCGCGGCCGTGAAAGCCCCTAGCGAGGTCATCGCGGTCTCGTCGGCGCGGGCGAGGTGGCGAGGGCCTTGCCAGATCTGGCGAGGTTGCCTCACCCACGACGGTGAAGGTTTTCGCCAAATCTGGCAAGGCCGCCTTGCCCGCGGCCAGCGAGACGGCCTTCGCGGCCTCGTCCACCGCTGGCAAGGTTGCGATGGCCTCGCCCACCGCCGGTGAGGCCGCAAGGGCCTTCACAGCCATGGGCATGGTGGCCTTCGCCCAATCTAGGTGAGGCCTTCATAGCCGGCAAGGGTTGCCCGGTGACCCTCGCCGAAATTGAAAACAAAATTTGCAAAAATAAAAAAATTAATAATAAAAAAATCAAAAATTCAAAAAAAAAATAAATATTATCCACGTCAACTCCGGCGAAGCCACGTCAGATTTTCCGGCTGCCAAATGACATTTGGCATTCAAGTGATCATTTTTTCAAATTTTTGGCATTCAAGTGAGCCAAAAAAAAGTTATGACACTCAAATGAACGCTGTACAAAAGTTGAGGTACTTTCAATGTCCTTATCCCTTCTTTTTGATAATTGTAAGTCAACTTAGTTTATTGGAAGTCCAGGCATAGAGAGTACACAGGTACATATTTTTTTGTTTTTTTTAAGACTATTTATTTACCCTTGAGAAAAAAATAAAAAGCAATTTTTTCGTTTGCCCATCAAAATTAAAAAAATATAAAATATTATGAAAAAATATATATTAATATTTTTTTTTGTTTTGTTATACTCTATCTCTCAACTCACTCTCAGACTTTTGGGTCTTGACTTCATGAACTAAGGCCTTTTTCTTTGCTCTCTTTTTGAAAGGTGGTGGAATAGATGTGTCACCCAATGAGAAAGCCACATTCCAACTTCTCAGTGGGCTTCTACTATATGCACCAAGATACAAGACAGCACCAGACTTTAGATGCAATTGCTCTCAGGTTGGATTTTCAAAATTTTTAGTAGAAGCGGTTTCACGACACCAAAAATAATTCCTGTTGTCCTACCACATTTCAAAGCCTGCAGATTTCATAGATCCCATTCACGTAGGAAAGATTGCATTCAATAGCACATTTGCTATATTTTTCCTGACACGGCAATCTTCGAATGTCAAAAGTAACAGGTTGTGAAGGAACAGAGAAGGGTCATAATTTCTCCTGGTAGTTCTTTCACCAGTGGGAAAATGAACATCGAGAACAAACATAAACATGTGCTATAACTTGTATAGAGCATGGTTAAGTGTACTGACCAACAAATTCAAGTACGACAATCACTTGCTGAAACATCCAAAGCGCAGGGAGTGTACAAACATCTTTCCCTAAAAGTAATACGGATTAGTAAGCACGACAAGCAAATGCAAGCTAGCTAAAATAAAAGGCAAGAAAGAGTTGCAACGCAACACAAGACTAGCACCATGAAACCTGAACTCGAGGGCTGATGAATCCCAGAAGTATGATTCAGAAGACGACGGCATCGGCATCGGTAAAATTGGAGAAACTGAAGCAGAGAAAAGCAACGGAGATCTTTTCCGTAAGAAACATTGTGAAGGAACAAGTACTGGGAATAAGTGATTTCCTCTCTTGGCTAGCAGAGTACTTTAACACATAACAGCAACAAACTGCTTGTTGTGGAACCTCCGTTTATAAAGTAAGAAAAAGAAACCCGAAGGAATGAAAAAGGACACAAAGAAAATGGAATAATACACTGCATGGGAATTTGATTATTTGCTTGCAACTTTCGTCTGAGGCTCTTTTCCTCTTTTGCTTGGCTTAAAGGGTAGATAAAGATAACCATGTCTGAAGCTTCGGCCTCCATCTTTAAGGTCGCGCGTGATTCTCGTTCTATCCTGCACTTTTAGGTCTTGGATTAGGCAAATGATAGGCTACTCTAACACTAGCATCGGGTCACGATGAAATTGTAGGAAGACTTCGGGTCCGTTTGGAAAAATTGACATAACTAATTAATATTTTATAATTAAACTAGTTTCAAGAAAAATGGTTTAATTTTCTTGTGTTTGGTAGAATTTTAGGAATGAGCTATAAATCATTATCGGAAGTTTGGTGTCAAAAAACTTAGGGAAATTGTCTAATCATTCATAAATCTATTGTATGAATATCAATTCAATTCTAAATTTTCCAATTTTGAAATTTAGTAACCTTTGCACGAAATTTCAATATAGTCATTCTAATCAATTTTTTTCGAAAATTACTGATGTGGTGATGTCTTATAGGACGGCCGATAATGACTGAATCATCATGTCAACGATTTTTAGTGAATTGACTAGAAAGACTATATTGGGATTTGTACAAAAGTTTAGAACTAAATTGGCAAAATTGAGAAGTTTAGGACTAAATTGCAATCCATATAATAAGTTTAGGACTAAATTAACAAAATAGAGAAATTTATGACTAAATTTCAATATATATAATAAGTTTAGGACTAATTAAGTAATTTTCCCCAAAAAATTTGATCGCGTTCGAGACAAATAAACCTACAATGCAACAATCTTGAGAACTCGGTAGCAGGACTTAAGACCTCGAGCCTCGAACTCAAGATTGGACCCGGACCGTGAGCCTCGGACTGAAGTTCCTAGGAGATGGACGCCAGAGGTCGATCCAAGAACTCGTGGCCCTGGATGCTCAGAGTTTGCCCCAGTGTGCAAAGTCTAGGTGCTACGATCTAAGGTCCAGTCATTTAGGGCGCTGGTTAGGGCACTGGGTCTCATGCCAAGCCCCCTCGTGTCCTAAGTTTAGGTACTAGGGTGTTCAATCTGACCGCAAGGTCAAATTAGATTCTTGAAAATGAATATCAACCTTTTAATAGAGTAGATTTAAAGATGGATTTTTGTTCATGGTAACTCATTTTCAAAGCAAAGCCAAAATGACATAAAATGAGGAAATATGTTCCAACAATTAGTTTTCCGTAAGATAATTGTACCTTTCGTGGTTTTGAAAATTTACTCTAAGTCCTCCTCGTGTAAGAACTTGTAGAATCCACTAAATTAAGAAAACTATGATGATGTGGCTTAATTATACAATTTTCAAATCCAAGTAGGAAAAACAAAGAGCTTCGTGTAATTTGGTATAATGAAATTAAATAATGACTAACGCTAAGTACAATAAACTGTTTTGGAGAAATAAAATTAATTCAAGGACTCAATGCGCAGACTATTTTCTTCCGTCTCTTCAATGCCTTCTTATAGCCTTTTTGACCGGAGGGCTCCTTCCACCATTTCTCATTGCACTTCTTCTTTTTTTGGGATAAGTCCATTAAAAGTCATAAAAATTATCATTAAAGCGTAATTGAGTCCTAAAGCTTTTAAAAAACATAATTAAGTCCTAAAATTTGTCATAAAGTACAATTGAGTTCTAAAACTTTCAAAAAGTGCAATCAAGTCCTAAAACTTATCAAGTTAGTTCAATTAAGTTCTTCTTTTGATTGCACCTTTTAAAAATTTTAGGATTCAATTACACTTTCGCAACAAGTTTTAGGACTTGATTGCACTTTTTGAAAATTTTAGGACTTGATTGCATTTTTTGAAAGTTTTATGACTCAATTGCATTTTCGTGATAAGTTTTAGGACTTCTAATGCGTTTATTCCTTTTTTTTTTATAGGATGACATTGATTTGACAAAAGGCTTCCCTCCACCCTTTCAAAATTGGCTTGCTGGTTTCTATGTGTAACGCCCCCAACCTCGGGGTCATAAACGTGACGTCCCGTTCATTATTATCTTTCTTTAAACATAAGCGGAAGCATATCTCGGGACAATCACATGAAAAACAATAGTGGGATTAAGACAAACAGCATCATGAGCAAACTTTGTATTTACAGGACACGCAAACATATTTTACAAGCTAACTTAGCCGATTTTAGCCATTTACACAACAATAACAAGTGGCTTGAGTGTCCTAAGCTCACTACTTTAGATTTACAGCTCCTAGCTTTTCTCGAACTCCAACATGGATCAAACTCCCCCTTTTGCCGCCGTTCGTTCGACCATCCTATGGACCTGAGAGGGAAAAACGGGGAATGAGTCGGAGAGACTCAGCAAGTGAAAACACTAATATCAAGCGAGGATATATTAATCGCCGTTAACATAAGTCGGCCCTTATTGCACCCGCAATGATGGCAGATCAATAGCATAGTTCAAACAAGAGAACATCGCGCATGGCTATAACATGTGCACTTTACCAATCAACTCTCGGTTACCAACCAAGGCTCGGTTCTATCTCATGTACATTTTACCAATCAAGGCTCGGTTCTATCTCAAAGCAATATCAAACATGAAACACGATCAAACCGAGGAAATGAACTAACTCCGACCAACCAAACGACCGAGAAACGGTCTAAGCAAACCACGTCACAACGCATCTCAACATCCTTTCCCAATATTAAGGAATTCACTTACACATCAATTAAACAAGAACTAGAGAAAACGAAGCGTGTGAAGGACAAGCGAGTCTCAACGACTCTCGGGCGATTCACGAACACTCGAGCCTCGGACGTGGGTTCCTCGCTCGATCAAACCACAAGAGAGACACGACAAATTGATAAGCTTTTTCTCTCTTTCTTTCTCTCTCTCTTTCTTTCTTTCTCTCTTTCTCGGCTTCTCTTTCTTTCTCTATTTCTCTCTTCCTTTGGCCGAATGGCCTTCCTTCTATTTATAGAGAGACAAAACTTGGGGCCAAAGTTTGGATGAGGTAAGCGCACGTGTTATCAGGGCGATGAGGTAAGCGCGTGTGTCATCCACCCATTAATGGCCTAAGTTCAAAAGTCATGATGGTGGTGCCTCTAAAGTCTTCGTTTATTAATGCATGACATCATGAAGGGCCACCAAAGTCTAACTCAATAAATGCAAGCCATCATGAAGGCACCCAAAGTCTAACTTAATAAATGCAAGCCATCATGAAGCTTGGAGGATAAGCTTTGACTCGGTCAAGGCCTTATCCTCTAGATTCTTCTACCAGTTTCCCAACCATGGATTCCCCAGAACCTTCTGGATTTATTGAATTTTCACGTAAATGACTCGGGTCAATCGGGTCACACGAAATATATCATTTGGCACAAAAACTGCAACCCACATTAAAACATCTAACGTATTCTCTTTTTTGGTTTCTCCCTGAGTCAACCTCCAATCAAAGCATAAAATATCTCATTTGAAAGATCATAACGTGTAATTTAAATCACCAGAAGACATCAAGTCCAAATTCCAATGTTCTTATATAAAAAATGCTAAATCTTTGAAATCTGACAAAACCGGACAGTTTTGTACTGTTCACGAAATCGGACTTGAAAATATAGTAGATGGACTCCGAAAATTGTCAAATATGAATATGTCATAAACAAGACCTTAACAAACATTTCTCATGAATAACACAAATTCGGAATCTTTTCGTAAACACCATTTTTAGTAGCTCAAAAATAGACTAAAAACAGTTCGCTAAAACAGGACTCTGGTTTCTCAAATTAAGCTCTGTTCAGAATCCAAATCATCTCAGAAAATTCTCAAATTTATTTACATTATAGAAAAGGATGTTCTCAACAACTTTTGTGAAGGAAACTTTTCCAAAATCAGCCCAAAAAAGCTTGTAGAAAATAAAGATGGTGTAAACATCACGGAAAATACCCATTCTCGGCAGTTTCACATGGTCCGAAAATCAGGCCATCGTACCACTCATGTCAACTCCAAAAATTCTGAAATTAAAGTATGTAAAACTTCAAGATTTTTGGAAGAACTTTCAAGAAGAAAGTGCTTGGAAATTCGGACCACAAAATTCTCCCCAAAAATAACAATACAAAGGGGTACAAAGGATCCAAAACTGGATTTTCCAAAACAAGAGAAAACAATTTAGTTCTGATTGGAAAACTACCAAACTTAACCCATAATCATTTCCCAGGGATTGAAATTGAGGATATTACAATTTACCTGCGGCTTCCCAGGCCAAAAAATCGAGATGTGACAATTCTCCCCCTTTAATAAAATTTCGTCCTCGAAATTTAAACGCGTACCTGGTTCCTCGAATAATTGCAGGTATCAACTTTTCCTCAATTCCTCACTCTCCCAGGTTGCTTCTTTTTATGCCCTAATGACACTATAGGACCTTAACTAAGAGAATGGCCTTACCTCTCAATACTTGCTCCTTGCAATCCACGATCCGCACCTGCTCCTCAACATAGGACACTCCGTTGTCCACTTCGACCTCGTCGAAAAATTCAGCACGCGTGCCGGATCGGACTCATACTTTCACAATATCACAACATGTACCTGAGCAAGTTTCGGTGGCGGCACCAACCGATAGGCCAATTCCCTTTTCGTTCTAGAATTTCAAAAGATCCTACGTACCTGGGACTTATCTTACCTTAGTACCTTTTACAGCATCCATTGTAGTGTGGACTAGCCTTGGACCAGCGACCTTTCTTTCCCTGACCTCGATCCAACATACTAGAGTACAGCAAGCTTGATCACGCTTCCGCTGCGCTACTCTGATAAAATCTTCCTCAAACATGGTTTACTTACTTATAACCATCACGAAGATCACACTTATCATTTCAAGTAACAGTTCACTTCTTACTTTCAATTCAGTACCTAGTTCGGTTTATTCCTTTTCTTACCCGCCATCCTAAAAGCCTGCCGAGAGCCGCACCTTGTTCAGGTTTTCAACTCCGGCGACACTCTTGCTAGAAGCCACACCTTGATCAAGCTTCTTGCTCCGGCGTCCACTTTCTAGCCAAGAGCCGCTCCTTGATCAGGTTCTGCCCTGGCGATCACTCCCCGCCCTCATCGGATCGGGGTTATGTCAAAATTCAACAGCCTTCTCTTGGCTCAACACCGAACTGCAACTTACTAGAGGGGAACCTGCTTGAACTTTTCTTTCGAGGTCGTGGCATTCTGATGGGACTTTTCTTTTTCCTCAGCGGTTGCGGCCTGGTCCTGAGCACTTATTTTGCTATCAATAGCCTAACAAGACTTTCTATAACACAAGAATAGGTCAGTGATCACAATAAATAAGAGCACTTAACCTATTCAACCACAATCAATCATTCACATGCGCAGGAGTGTTTCCTAGCTAACTACCCCAACTTCAACGCACCTTATCGCTCCAAGTCTTTATTCCCGCTTTGATTTCAGAATCGTTTTCCCAATTCGGTGCACAGTTCGATCATTCTTGCCCTTAGCCATCCTAGAAGCCTGTCGAGAGCCGCTATACGATTCGACCATTCACCCCGGCGCCACTTCTACCCAAAAGCCGTTTAATGATCAGGCCTCTTATCCCCGCGCCACCTCTGTCAGAAGCCGCTCAATGATCAGGTCGTATGGCCCCGACGCCTACTCCCCGACCTCGTCGGACTGGCCAACCGCAAGCTTCCTCGAACTGCACCTACCGGAGGGAAAACCTGCTCTGATACCAAATTAGACTGTAACGCCCCCAACCTCGGGGTCATAAACGTGACGTCCTGTTTATTATTATCTTTCTTTAAACACAAGCGGAAGCATATCTCGGGACAATCACATGAAAAACAACAGCGGGATTAAGACAAACAGCATCATGAGCAAACCTTGTATTTACAGGACACGCAAACATATTTTACAAGCCAGCTTAGCCGATTTTAGCCATTTACACAACAATAACAAGTGGCTTGGGTGTCCGAAGCCCACTACTTCAGATTTACAGCTCCTAGCTTTTCTCGAACTCCAACATGGATCAAACTCTCCCTTTTGCCGCCATTCGTTCGACCATCCTATGGACCTGAGAAGGAAAAACGGGGGATGAGTCGGGGATACTCGGCAAGTGAAAACACTAATATCAAGCGAGGATATATCAATCGCCATTAACATAAGTCGGCCCTTATTGCACCCGCATTGATGGCAGATCAATAGCATAGTTCAAACAAGAGAACATCACGCATGGCTATAACATGTGCACTTTACCAACCAACTTTCGGTTACCAACTAAGGCTCGGTTCTATCTCAAGTACACTTTACCAATCAAGGCTCGGTTCTATCTCAATACAATATCAAACATGAAACACGATCAAACCGAGAAAATGAACTAACTACGACCAACCAAACGACTGAGAAACGGTCCAAGCAAACCACGTCACAACGCATCTCAACATCTTTTTTCGATATTAAGGAATTCACTTACACATCAATTAAACAAGAACTAGAGAAAACGAAGCGTGTGAAGGACAAATGAGTCTCGGCGACTCTCGGGCGATTCACGAACACTCGGGCCTCGGACATGGATTCCTCGCTTGATCAAACCACAAGAGAGACACGGCTAATTGATAAGCTTTTTCTCTCTTTCATTCTCTCTCTCTTTCTTTCTCTCTTTCTTTCTTTCTTTCTTTCTTTCTTTCTCTTTCTCGGCTTCTCTTTCTCTCTCTATTTCTCTCTTCCTTTGGCCCAATGGCCTTCCTTCTATTTATAGAGAGACAAAACTTGGGGCCAAAGTTTGAATGAGGTAAGCGCACGTGTCATCGGGGCGATGAGGTAAGCGCGCGTGTCATCCACCCATTAATGACCTAAGTTCAAAAGTCATGATGGTGGTGCCTCTAAAGTCTTCGTTCATTAATGCATGACATCATGAAGGGCCACCAAAGTCTAACTCAATAAATGCAAGCCATCATGAAGGCAACAAAAGTCTAACTTAATAAATGCAAGCCATCATGAAGCTTGGAGGATAAGCTTTGACTCGGTCAAGGCCTTATCCTCTAGATTCTTCTACCAGTTTCCCAACCATGGACTCCCCAAAACTTTCTGGATTTACTGAATTCTCACGTAAATGACTCGAGTCAATCGGGTCACACGAAATATATCATTTGGCACAAAAACTGCAACCCACATTAAAACATCTAACTTATTCTCTTTTTTGGTTTCCCCCTGAGCCGACCTCCAATCAAAGCATAAAATATCTCATTTGAAAGATCATAACGTGTAATTTAAACCACCAGAATACATCAAGTCCAAATTCTAATGTTCTCATATAGAAAATGCTAAATCTTTGAAATCTGACAAAACCGGACAGTTTTGCACTGTTCACGAAATCGGACTTGAAAATATAGTAGATGGACTCCGAAAATTGTCAAATTTGAATATATCATAAACAAGACCTTAACAAACATTTCTCATGAATAACACAAATTCAGAATCTTTTCGTAAACACCAATTTGTAGTAGCTCAAAAACAGACTAAAAACAGTTCGCTGAAATAGGACTCTGGTTTCTAAAATTAAGCTCTGTCCAGAATCCAAATCATCTCATAAAATTCCCAAATTTATGTACGTTATAGAAAAGGACGTTCTAAACAACTTTTGTGAAGGAAACTTTTCCAAAATCGGCCCAGAAAAGCTTGTAGAAAATAAAGATGGTGTAAACATCACCGAAAAATACCTATTCTCAGCATTTTCACATGGTCCGAAAATCAGGCCATTGTACCACTTATATCAACTCTAAAAATTCTGAAATTAAAGTATGTAAAACTTCAAGATTTTTGGAAGAACTTTCAAGAAGAAAGTGCTTGGAAATTCGGACCACAAAATTCTCCCCAAAAATAACAAAAAAAAGGGGTACAAAGGATCTAAAATTGGGTTTTCCAAAATAAGAGAAAACAATTTAGTTTTGATTGGAAAACTACCAAACTTAACCCATAATCATTTCCCAGGGATTGAAATTGAGGATATTACAATTTACCTGCGGCTTCCCAGGCCAAAAAATCGGGATGTGACACTATGAGCTCCTCAGCTATTTAGGGCGTGAATGATAACGATTCTGTTTCAGAAATCAATTTCTGGCCAGAAATTGAATTTTCTATTTCTATTCTCTAGATGAGTTTCTAAGCAAAAATGCGCGTTTGATAATGACATAAAATTTCTATTTCAGAAATAGAAATTCGTTTGATAGCGACAAAAAATTTCTCTCTTCCGGCCGGTTGGCGGAATACGGCGGTCGGCAACGGCGGAGGATAGCAGCCGACGACAAGAGACGGCTGGCGGCAGCCGTCGTCGGAGGATGGTGGCAGGTGGTGGGTGGGCGCCAGTGTTAGGTGGCGGAGGACGGTGGCTAGCGGTGGACTACCGCGGTTGGCTCTAGGCGATGGAGCATGGCAGTTGGTGGCGGGTGGCCGCCGGCGTCATGTGGTCGCCGGCATTGGGTGGTGGAGGATAGTCGCCGGCAGTAAGAGGCAGCCAACAGTGGACGGCGACCGTAAAATGGCGACGAAGGATTGCAGGAGGTGGCGATGGGTAGGTGGCGGTGAACGTCAAAGGACGGTGGTGAGAGGAGGTGGTTAGCGAAGGACGGCGGCGGGAGGCGATCGGTGGCCGGCGGTGCTGAGAGGCGGCCGGCAGCAATAGCGAGTGGCAAGTGGGTGGCCAGCTAGTAGCGAGAGCAAGCGATGAGAAGAGTTTTTGTTTCTTATTTTTGTTCTCGAAATAGAAAAGTAGTTTGTTTTTACTTCTGATTTATGTTCCAAACCTATTTCTGGAGTAGAAATTTGTTCTAGAAATAGAAAAATAAAATTGCATTACCAAACGGATCTACGTTCCAAACATGTTCTCAGGAGCAGAAAAATAGAAAAACAAAATGGTTATCGTTCGCGCCCTTAGTGTACTCGAAAGGGTTTCAACCATTAAGTCAACTGACACATCTATCCTCTCTCATTCACTTCACTTAATTTTGAATATATATAGATATATAATGAGTTCCAGTTGATAAGATTTTTCAGTAATTGTCTAAATTTCCTCTGTAAATTTTAAAAAATTACAAATAGTAAAATCCTATCAATATCTTAGTTAAAAATCTAATTTAATTTCTGTGACATAACTAGAAGATGTGCTGAACCCTTTATGGCACCTCATATTGCAATAAGGCTCTCTGGCGGTGGTCCGGTCAAAATGCTATCTCTTGGAGAACAGTAAGTGTTCGGACTGCTGACATTAGGCAAGACAGTACTTCGAGTAAAATGATGAAGTTGGGAGGCTTGTTGAAACCACATATGAAATATGTATTGGCAGTGGGTAGAATGTTTTCCAATGGTGAATCGTTGGCATCCTCTAGGGGTTCATTTAGACAAGTTTCCAAGAAGGGTCGTACATGAATCCTCTTTAAGAATTCATCCGGAAGTTGCTGATGTAATCAGCTCCAAGCTGCATCAGCACACAAACTCAGATATGGAAGACAAACATTTTATTCTCTGGCTTTGGTGATGGAGTATGTCATCCCGTTGCTATGCAGACCTAATTAGATCTAAAGGGCCAAATGTGTTGTTGCAACCCCGAATGGTGAATCACCTAGGGGTTGACTAATGGACTTATACCTAGCTCAGGCTTTCTAAAACTCATATCAATTCGCAACTTAAGGTTCAAGTTATTAACATGCAAGATCATATCAATTAGGAGTCGTCACTAATCTATTTTTTGGTAGGTTGATTGAAAACCCAAGTAAAGTATTTCAAGATTTATATTACTCTCACGAACTAGAGATTAAATGGATTCAATGACTTATTTATATTAGATTTATCTAATGCCCTTTTAGTACCTTTTCTCTTTTATTTTCGAAAATATTTTGCAGGCGAGTTGGATTAATTTTAAACTTAGTCACTAACATGTGAGGTGAATATGCTGGTGCACAACCATTAATGTAACGCTCAAGAAAATAAAATCAATAAATAAATTACTAGAAAATAAATGGGATAAAACCCACCAAACTGTCAATTATTTTTGGGGTTTTCTTTTATCTAAAGATGAAAACTAACCTATATGACATGCAATTTTAATTGAATGAGCCAAACATGCAACTACATGACATGCTTACGGTATTTTTGGAATTTTTATTAAAATTCGGAATGAATAAATATCATTATTTAAACATGTAATCTTATCTAGGAAAAGAATCTAAGTTATGCTAAGATGATATTTTTGGTAATTTTTTTTAGGGATAAATACATTGAAAGTCCTAAAACTTATCATGAAAGTAAAATTCAGTCCTACAACTTTCAAAAATTACAATTAAGTATTAAAACTTATCATGAAAGTGCAATTGACTTTTAAAACTTTAAAAAAGTGTAATCAAGTCCTAAATCTTATCAAATTGATCTAGTTAAGACTTTTTATTGATTGCACTTTTTGAAAATTTTAGTACTCGAGTGTATTTTCTTGATAAGTTTTAGGACTTGATTGCATTTTTTGAAAGTTTTATGACTCGAGTGCACTTTCTTGATAAGTTTTAGGACTTGATTGCACTTTTTGAAAGTTTTAGGACTCAATTACACTTTTTAAACAAAAATTGAATTTAATTTCACTTTTGTGACAAGTTTTAGGACTTCTAGTGGGTTAATTAAAAAAAAAAGCATCAACTTTAGGACGAGGGATAATTCTGGCCTAAACTTTTTTCTATCTCGTAAAAAAGCATCAATTTTAGGTCGAGGGACAATTTTAGCCCGAACTTTTTTTTGTCCCATAAAAAAACACCAACTTTAGGTCAAGTGACAATTCTGGCCCCAACTTTTTTTTGTCTCGTAAAAAAATAATGACTTTCACTTAAATCCCAAATCTGGCCCCATTGACTTAGAACTATTGATTATCTAACTTCACTATTCCACCTTAGTAATAAATCCACGTGGATTGCTGGCTGGATTTAATGCCATATTAATTGTCTTATTTTCTGAACCACAATTTGAAGAATAACGGTGAAACTATTCGTCTCCATCACTTTACCGGCAAGTCAAAAATATCTCCAGATTGAATCTCTCTGGCCAGACGTAATCCAAAGTTGACCACTGCCTGTCGACAAACGCAATGAACGAGATTCGCCAAGCTCACCACCATAACTTTTTTTCTCAAATAATGGTGACCTCAGATAGAAAGTCAATGAAGGGTCAGATTTGGGATCATGGTAAAGTTGGCGATTTTTTATCAGACAAAAAAAATTTGGGTTAGAATTTTCACTCAACCTAAAGTTGGTGCTTTTTTAAGGGCAAAAAAAGTTTGGGCCATAATTGCCCTCGACCTAAATCGGTGCTTTTTTATGAGACAAAAAAATGTTCGGGCCAGAATTATCTCTCGACCTAAAGTTGGTGCTTTTTTTTAGAATTAGGTCAATTTCTAGTGCACTTATCCCTTTTTTAAAATTAAATTTGTAATTAAAAATCCACTATTTAGATTAAGATATTATCTAATCTAAAGTAGGAAATAAACTAAGTTAAATCCTAATTTAAATCGGAAACTTATCCTAATCCTCTAGAATCTATCTAAATATGACTTCTACCAAAACTGCCCTAACTTAGCAAGGAAATCTTATCTAAATTATACACTAAACATGCAAGAAAATCTTCTTTTTTGTTGAAAACATGCAAGATGATCTAGAAAAATATATTCTGAAAATCTTATTTAAAATCTAAATTAATCTATGATATCTATCCTAAACTAATCCAATCTTTTTGGTATTTTTTAAAATAGGAAATGATCATATAAAGATAATATTCATTGCATTAAAAAATAAAACATCAACACAGAAATATATACACCGGATATTCAAATCAATCTAAATTTGGTGACAAATAAAACCCGCAATCATAGCCTACGGTTTGAGGATAGGACTGGTCAATTTTCCATGCAGTTGAGAATCATATCTCAAGCTTGAGATTGGAATGTTGACTTATGCACGTTGCTGAATTAGTAAAGTATCCTAATTTGAATGAGCATAAAAAAATCTCAAAAATATACAATAGATTACAATCATATAAATTAGGGAATAATATATGTAATTGACATCAGTTAAGATTCTCACCAAATTTCGAAGATATCAATTCCAATTCAAACCAACAATGGATCACGGATGGCGGTGGCAAGGATTAGCCGATGGTGGATCACGTGGCAGCAAAGGGTGCATGCCTCGTGGTGGCTCGCAGCTTGGCTGACTACTCATGGTGCTGAAATGCCTCAGTGATGTCTACAAACCTGAAAACAGAGAGTAACGAGTCGCAGATTAAGGAACAAAATCTCTTGTTCGTTGCGGAAAAGACTCAGTCGGTGCGACTCAACTATGAGGATCTCGACCAAGGAGTACAACTCGATGGTGCTCAGCTCGGCAAGGCTTGCGGTATGGTTGCCCTTCAATCGTGGCACATAGTGAGGCACAGAATAGCAGTTCGATCTTTGGTAACCCGTAAAATAGAACAAACCATGGCTGTGGAGAGGTTGCTGATGGTGAGGGAGGTGCAGTGGAGTGACTCGCTGGGCTAGTGCTAGAGCTCTCAATTTAGGCTGAATTAGCAAGGAATCGGGGCAAGCGTTGGCTAGGATCGTGACGGATCAATATAGCTCATGGCTGGGGTCGTGTTTGAGGTTGAAGCTAGACTCGTAGTTGTAGGCAAGAAGAGCAGTAACGCGCCATCGGTCAGGAGCAGCACAGTAGGTCGCGGAACAAGGAAGGTTGGCCGCAGTGCACGGAGCAACTCAGCTGGTTCTCGGTCAGATGCAACAGTGTCATAATGAGGCGCAGAGCACAAGGACTCACGACATAGCAGGGTTGGTGTGACATCCTCAAATTTCGACCCTATTCAGGATGTAATAAAATGATTATATTAATCGATGCACTGTTAGTTAAATCTCGCTCTGAATTGATATCTCATGAGATACTAACCAATAGGAAAAAGCTATTAAGGAATTAAGTACGCACGATCTAAAAACTCGATCATAGGTTGACAATACGACCATAAGAATTGACAAGGGACAATTTTAAGCCATTATATACTTATCAAGGAACGGTTATAGAATGATTTGCTAATGGTACACAATCAAATCACAGGTGATTTCGCTTGACCATTGTATGGATTGCGAACAACCTAAACCAATTGCTAATGATCATGTGTTTCGGAACTAGTGATTGACCCATCGCAATTATATGACAATCTAGATCATCCAAGGTTCGAGAAAGCTTAAACATGGTTGGATATCGAATCAACCATGAGTTAAATACGCGTAATTCCTAAAAGCCGTCCGTTAGTTATATACTAAATTCGCAATTGATTGATTTTGATCATGAATTAGAATCCGAATTTGGGTATCGAACCTTTAAGGATTTAAAGACTAAACTATTAGACATCGGCTCATTGAACTACTTGTTTATTGGTTTGTTCAAAACTCTTGGAAAAGGAATTAACGGGCCGAGAACTTGGAGCCCACAAAGAACTGGGCCAAGCGAAAGCCCAATGGGCCTCATGCCCATTGTGCTTCGGCCCAATTGGGCCTAAGCAAGCCCAAATAAGCCTATGAGGCCCACTAAGCCCAATCTAAGCCCACTTAGCCCAATTTGAGCCCAATAAGCTATTCTAGTCCAATCTTAATCCTTACAAGCCCAAACTCGATTTATACGAACCCGTACAAAATTCTGGCTGTTATATGCGTATAGTATTTTATATTATACGTTGTGAAATTATCAAATTGCTGTTGACACCTAAATTTTGATTAATTATTTAGGGTTTTATCGCGTAAAAATTAGGGTTTAATCTTTAACCCCTAAACCAAAAACATTCTCATTAAAATCCACAGCACATAGACATTAGGGGTATTTGCATTAATAGGGCTCATTAGGGCATACTCGTGTATAAAAAAAAAGAAGAGAAAATCACAAATCAAAAATAAAAAATTCGCAAAATCACAACAAAAAAAGAGAGAGAAAAGAAAAGAAAAGAAAAATCGCCGGGCCGGGTCCGCAGGCCCATTTCTTTTCCCCTTTCTTTTTCTCTTTCTTTTCTTTCTCTTTTCCTCTTCGCGTGGGCCGGCCCTCCTTGCCTCAGCCCGGCCCGCGCGTCTCTTTCTTTCCCCCTTTCCCACTGGTCAACATTTCAGACGTACGGGAAGACGAACAGAGGAGCAGGGGGCAGTCGGAACAGTGCAAAGGATGCAGAACCGGAGGGAGCAGCCGCGGCAGAGGAGAGACCGGCGTGATCCGCGGGTCGGGATCACGCCGGCCGCGGCAGCAGGCGATCGCAGAGCCAGGCGCGCCTGCTGGCCAGCTTCGCGCCCGCCGTGGCCCTTAAAAGGGCGAGCGAGGACAGGGAGCGCGGCGGAGAGAGAGCGCGAGTGAGAGAGAGATCCGAGAGGGAGAGAGAGCGCGAGTGAGAGAGAGATCCGAGAGATTGGAAGGAGAGAGTGAGATCCGAGGTCGAACGGTCGTCCGTCGACGACCGCCATACCCTGGTTGTGGCCGGCGAAGCTCCGGTGAACCCTTTTCCCCCCCACGGTAGGTTTGGGTATTGTCCGGTTCTGTCTTCTTCGTTGCGTGCTTGGACCGAGGCCGATTTCCCAAGGATTTCGACTTGGGGGCGTGCGAGACAACCGGACGTAGTCCGATCTGTCAAGATTCGCCGCCCCCGAGCCGGATAGGGAGCGCCGCAGCCCTCTCCCTCCCCCTCCCCTGTCCGGTCTTCTTCCCCTGTTTTCTTCTTCCTCTGTTTCAGCCGTTTGCCTTCTGTTTTGGGCTCGCTGGCCGGAGCTCGCCGCCGTTTGGCTGGCGCGAGTTTCGGCCCGCGAGATCTGCTGTTTGTTTCTGCTCCCCTCCGCATCATTGTGTGCGAATCCTGGTTCGTTTCGGGCATTGATTGCGCCGGAAACCCCCCATTTTGTAGTGCACACCGACTGCTCGACATTATGCTTGCACCAAATCCGATTGTTGTACTGCGTGTTAGCCGAAAGGTCCCGGTCGGTCGCCGGTCACCATGGCGTTAGGCGGACAGGAGCGGAGCGGCGGCCGAGCAAGGGCTCGGTCGCACGGTCAATAGCCTCGACCGCGGAGGTCGGGGCTCGTCGTCCGACGGTCGAGCACGAGCTCGACCGCCGGACCGGGAGCCCCAGCCACGAAGGCTGGGACTTAGGTGGAGCCGACGATGGCCGCGGGTGCGTCGGCGTAATGCGTCCGACGGCAACCAGCCCCCTCGCCGGGGCTCGGACCGTCCTCGTCAGTCGCCGGTCACCACGGCGGTGACGCGGGCATAGGAGGTCAGGGTTCGGGGAGCCGGTGTGCCACGGAGGCCAGAGCTCGGGGGAGCCGGAGTCCACGCGAGCTGGCGTGCCGCGGCGGCCGGACGTGCGCTTCACGTCGGAGCGGCGGTCGGTGTGTAGGCGGTGACCGCGGGCGCGGTGTGGCGGCTAAGGCGGCTGCGAGTCGGGTCAGGCGCTCAGGTGTGCAGGGTAGGGTTTTCGCGAGTCGGGTCGGCGGCCGTGAATCGGGTCGTTCGAACGGGTCGAAACCGGGTAGGGTTTTTGTCGGTGCCGGGCTTGGTTTTGGGTCCATTAAGTCTATTAGGTCTTGGGCCTTGCGCGGATGGGCCGAGTTTGGGAAATTGGGCTAGAATATCATTTGGGTCTTATTTACCTTACCGAGCTCAATATATGAGCCCGATCCGGTCATGGACCCGGGCCAGCGTGCCCGAGTCACCCTCGACCCGGGTCGGGCGTGGAGACCCGACCCGGGGTCTATTTTTTTATATTATATTATTTTAATATTATGTTACTATTTTAACATTATTTTTTTTAAATTTTTTTTTCTTTTTTTCAAAAATTCTTCGAAAAGATCAAAAATTGAAAATGAAATTTTTTTTAAATTTTTTTTTCGAAAAAAAAAAATTCTTGAAAAATTTTTTTTTCAAAAATTCTTCAAAAAGGTAAAAAAAATGTGTCGAATTTTTTTTAAATTTTTTTTTAAAAATATTTTCTCAAAAAAAAAAATTCCGAAAACCAAAAATTGGGAGTTGGTTTTCCAATTTACGTTTGATTGCACCTTGCTTGATTTGCATGCTTCGAATTGCGGGTTTAATTTAAATTTGCATATAGTCAATTGTGCATGTTAGGTGTAAAAGATAATTGTTGTTTTCCCAAGTTTAGTTAGGAGTGAAATTTTTAAGATTCCCGATTAGCGTGGATATGTTAGGTGTTGTTTGAACAAGGTTAGGTACCGAAAGGGCACTAATTGGTTAGTTAGTGTAATCAAGTTTCCGTACCCATTGAGTCTCTAATTCGTAGAAGTAAAGCATCCTCCCGTGCTTCACTTAGGTGTCTAATCAACCTACCAAAAATTGATTAGTGGCGACTCCTAATTGAAAATGATTTGCATGTTAACTTAAGTCGCGAATTAGTATGGGCTTGGGA